>JAZGQO010000014.1:17797500-22797500 GCA_036850965.1 Patella caerulea | reverse complement strand
TAGTCTGGACTTTTGAGCAGATCTGTGTCCATTCGGTTTTCAATTGACTGTTGTTATAATTCATAAACCTATTTCGATGTGAAATCTGTAAGATTGTATTAAAACATGAGAGAGAGAGAGGGAGAGAGAGTTTAACATCTACTAGATACAAACTATAGTTCATTTCGGGACTGACATACGGTTCAATTTTAGATGTGGGAGGAAACCTGAGGACCCGGAGAAAAGCCACAAGTTTGGACAGATGACAATACACCTAGTCACGTACAACCGAGGAATCGAAATATTAAAACAGGGAGATATTTGTCTGTGGTATATCGAATAAACATTATCTGTATTCCATTTGATAATTTCAGAATTCAGCAATTTGTTATACGACTGTATTTGGCCCTTTGCATACCAAGGATTATTTATCAGCAATGTTTGGCTACCGGAGTTGTTTCCGGTGTACGATTTAGAAAAGGTTGCAAATGCTGCTGCTGAAGCAAGTATTCAGAAACAGACTACATAATAATGACAACCGTTTAGTATCGTGAACAACGCAAATCTGGGGTACCATATAATCTTTTCGGTGCTATTGGACCCCCAAACGTCTTTTAGCATAGTCTCGAAGCTAAATCAAGTAAGATTTTTTTTCAATTGGTTCTACATAAGAGAAGGTTATCTGATACAATAACAGTATTATGAACTGTAACTACAATATATTTTTGTTGCCCCTTTAGGAATATCTCACAGACATAAACAGTCGAAAAAAAAACACACCAAAGAAACAGAGATAAAAGGATTTTAAGACTAAATATTTTTCTAGATTTAATATTTTTTTGCATATTGTTGCCGTAATCTTCGATGACATTTCAAAATATATTAACTGTCTAGCATTCAAATAACAGATTTTATTTTATCAACACATAATTTAAACTAATAACCAAAGGGGTTTTCCGGCATTCAAAAAGAATTCAAATCATAATAATAGTTTGTAAAAAAATGAGTGTCTGACATTTACATCAAATTGTCTTTTAGGACTAGGTAAATGTAATCCAAGTGATACCAAATGTTCTAGAATAAATTTATCGGGCGATATATGTCACTATTGGTAGCTAATGAAAACGATGGGTTGGACTTGAATTCCACAAAAATAACCGGAATAAATTGGTAGGTCTTGCTAGAATTTTGAACATGAACAATGAACAATACACATCTGATAGTTTCCATTTTACTTAATCTGCCAACGAGATTACTTTATTCAGAATTACACTTATATTTCACCAAAGTTGTCTAATATAGAGTGATCAGTTCGGGTTTAAAGTTCCAATAAGTTGTTCATTGTTGTATGTTAAATTGGGTGAATTCCATTGTCAGACAGGGTCGTATTATTGTGGCTAGTTACCGCATGATTAAGACACCCGTGAGATATCATTCCGCACGATGTGATAAATTAAATACGTGATTTCGTCTTAATTCTTGGGCGGTTTTTGCCAAGATTAGTACCATAGTTCCTACTTAGCTTATTAGCCGTCTAGTTGTTGTCGAAAATAGAGCTGAAGGGAGTGGGTAGTACATTTGTGTTGGGGTTGGGAAGCTGGGTGTGAAGTCGGTGTTTAAGTTGGGTGGGAGTTGGGAGGATAACACAGATAAAACGAAGTTGGGTAAAATTTGACTTAAAATGACAATGGAAATGTATGACCTGACTGGTGGGTACATAAGTTATATTATGATTTTGATGACCATTCTAGGAAACCAATACGAAAGTATTTGGAGAATCAATATTCATTTGAATTCAGTTCGCAGATCTCATAACTTACATGTAGAATAAGGAAAGTAAGGGTATAAGATTCATGGTTTGAAGTGGATGGATTATATAGTGATTGACATCCGTTTTTATTTCATAGTCTAGTTTTGTTGTGTGCGCTTTACAGTCAACCCGTTTATTAGTTTTATAAAATATAAGATTTACGACCCTTTGGCAATCAAACGAAACGAAGTAAAACTGGAAATCACGAATTTTATGAATAGTGGGTATTATTCTCTATGGATTTATCAATAAAATAACGCCAGGGAATAAATCTATACATTCTCTCATTTAATCGGATCTTGTTGGTAACAGTAAGGGTATTATGCAAAATAGCGATTTATTTCGTTTCGGAATGTATAATGCCGGAAAGCGATTACGCAAATACATAAACCTTTAACCCATTTTTGAATGGAGGATAAATGGTTTCATAAGCCAGACCCACACAAGAGATGTATACATATCATTGTGTCTCTTGTTGGTTCAGTTTAAAGTAGCTTGACACATGTACTAAACCAATTATTCAGCCGGATGATCAACCTGTCCTAAGTGATACCACGTCGTCGTTTTCAAATCGAGCATGATAGTGGTATATATACTCAATAGTCCAAACCCATTATAAAAATTGTTACTGTAAGTAAAAAGGTCCCTAAGATGGGTAGTCGACAATACCGGGTAAATTACTCACACCCGACCCGGCATATTGCAGATGTAGCAAATACCATAGGTTAGTTTCAAAAACATCAGTTCTAACTTATTTAAGAATGAACCATTCCTAATTTTAACAGTAACGCTCATGTGTCTTTAAATATAATTCACTTTGTAGGCCTATAGAAAATCGAACAATTCAGGGAAGATAACAGCCTTGTGTTTTGGGGATAAAATACTGCATAGCCATGCTACATTTCTCCTGTGTGTCACCGGCTTTATAGTTCACAATCAAATGGCGATATAAGAAGAGATTAAACGTAGTATGAAATGTACAAAGCAATCTCAAGTTCTGGGTGGTAAAAGAGAAACCATGAATATAGAGCAATTTGTGAATACCATGTGATTTATACCGATGTATGCAAGTGATAAAATGCAAACTGTACACAAACTATCCATTATTTTACATCTTGTTTTGCAAGATTTCTTTTCGGGAAATGAAATAATTTCTCATTTAACGGATGTTGGTTTAAGACTGGTAGAGCGAAATTCATTCTTAGAAGCTACACAAATCTAAATTAAAATATTATATTTGTCCAAACAATGGGGGAATCAGAAAAGCAAGATAACTAGAAAAAAAACAATTTGTGACAACAACTCAGGTAGCCCTTACCGAAAGAGTGGGAGGGGAGGATAATTAGCCTAATGCTTGCGCCAAGTTTGTGCGTAGTCTGTTCGACCCCATGGATTTTCTGTGGGATCTCTGGTTCCCACCCTCTCACAATGATTGAAATTGAATTGTACACTCCCCCCTCTCTCTCTCTCTCTCTCTCTCTCTCTCTCTCTCTCCATTTAAGGTGTCTTAACAACATGATATTTCTTACATTGATTGTTTGGGTTTTTTTTGGATATCCTTGGTTGCTTTCTTGAACCCATTATTGTGTAACTATTAAACCGCCTTTGTGGTAGGTTGTAATAGATCAGTATATGTTACTATAAACTGTTCCATTAGCAATTCATCAGTATATGTCGAACTGTAGTACAGTAGTAATTATCGTTACATCGAGGGCGCTTTAATTTCCTAATTCAACATAACTATAGCTATTTTGTCAAATTGTAACAATAAAGTATATACAATGTACGCAATAGAGTCAGTCAAGTATTGTATAACTTACAATTTAATTGAAGCTGTGAGCGATTTGATCCAACACAGATTAGAAGCAACTCCCAAGTTGTATAAGATCAAGGTGAATGGGTTAAGGTAAGAAGGTAAGCATTTTTTCCGTCCACCGGAGCCCGGTCTTATGACGTCATATGTGGATTGTGGGTTAGGATAAGGGTTAGGATAAGAGCTGTGGCCTGCAGATTTCGTCACAGTCTCGAGATGTAGACTGGGCTAGCCCTAACCCTAACCCTGGGCCAAGCCTAACCCTTATCCTAACCCACAATCCACATATGACGTAATAAGACCAGGCTCCGGTGGACGGAAAAAAACGTTTACCGTGTTTACCAGGTAAGAATGTCAATATGTGTAGATAATTGGTGGTCACTTGAAATTATTAAATATATACTAGCCTATTATAGGTTTAACTCGATACGTAATAAATGAAATGGGATTTAACGTCGTACTTTTCTTTATAAACCGGACAAAAAAAACGGATTACGCCATGCGGTTTACTATCAGGGGTATTGTGCCCGGACAGTGGTGTTCTACCTGCTCTTTGTTAAATTCCAACAACAAACATTTTTTAATTGTACACCAATATGTGCATTTGGTTTTATCCTGAGGACTGGGCACTGTACCTGACAAATGTCTCCACCCTGCACCACTGACGTGAGAAACCACGCTGGAGATCGAACACAGAATACCTTACTAACTGTAGCTCCACTATTTGTTAGTTAAATGAAGTTCCGGTGAATACCGTAAATCAGTGTACATTACTCTTTATATATTGGCATAAGGTTATAGAGGTACACGGATAAATGGACTATTTGTTAAGATGAGTGATATATTTAATCTAACTCGTGTCAAGTCGCGAATAATCTATTACCACCATTGTTACAAGACCTGAAAACACTTCACTAAACCAATCCAAAAGTCAGAGTCAATCCGTCATTTTGGCGCTATGCGGACTATTGATGGACTATGGTCGGTATTAACCGATTCTACTAATATTGACTTGAGCTTTGGCACTTTTTATTAATACGACTTGATGTCTGGGGTGAGTGGCGTTCAATATTTGTTGAATTATTTAAACTTGCACTAGAAACCATTTCAACAAGTGTTAAAAATGAACAAAGATCGCTGTTGAACAAATAGTTTTTATTCGCCATAGTTTAAGTGGCAGGAGTGAATTAATGTGTTGTCTGTTTGTTAAAACATTAAGAGAAAATAGCATGTAAAATATTTTTACACTGTGTAAAACATATTTTGGATTCGATCCAAATTGCACTCCAAAAGTAATTATTGAAAATAATATTAGGTGTAGAACATGTTGGTTAGTTGTTAACATGTTCACTATACGATTTGTTATGTCTTGGGGATCCATGACCTCGACGGCAATGTATGTTCTGGAGAGAAATGAAATGAAATTGGGTTTAACGTCCTACGGTTCTGCTTCGAATTGGACTAATGACGACGGCCATACGCCATACAGTGTACGATGAGGGACATTTTGCCCGGGCAGCAGCACTGCGGTCTACTCATATCGAATTTCAACTGACAATGGATCTTTTACGTGCACGTTAAAGTATACACGGAGACCTCGGTTTTTCGTCCCACCGAACAACTAGACAGCTGTCCTTGTCAGGCCCTCAGTCCTGCATCCCTGACATGGGGGAATAACGCCGGAAAATCTGGATGTACTTTCTCGGCCAATGCAGGGATCGAATACCCGACCTGTTTTGGAGAGAGGTGCACACTCTGTCACCAACCCTTTTCACCAATTCTCTATCATCTTGAGCGTGACCGGCGTAAAAGAATGTGAATTTAAACTCCATTGCATTTCATTTGAGTTCACAAATTGTATCTTTGAAGTTACCAGGTCAGTGGGGAATCACGGTGGCTAAGTGTGCAAGGCGCTGGCCGAGAAAGTTCATCTCGATTTTCCGACGTGGTTTCCTCTTGTTAGTGATGCAGACGGAGAGCATGACAAAGACAGCTGCATATTCGCTCGGATGGGACGAAAAACCGAGGACCCATGTACACATTGGCGTGCACTTAAAAGATCCCTTGGAAGTTGGAATTCGATATACGGGGTGGGTCGTAGCGCCGCTGGCAGAGCACACTGAATAGGACGTTAAACCCCATTTCATTTCACCAGGTCGGAGATAGTCTCCTTCACAAATTTAGCAGGGTTGTGACTTCCTTGTAACGAGAACCCGCCAGTATTGACAGTATCGAGTTACACACACTGTCGCATACACAACCCCCTTTACCAATTGGCTGTGTTCATAAAGCCGGTAAGTGAAGAAAAGAAGGACGATAAACCCCATTTTATTTCATATTACAAAATGGTCGCTTTTCGGTTTGAGAAAACCAGAATGTAGACAGTACATGTATGTATATTTTGATCTGGCAAAGATTTGAAGAAACTAAGAAATTGTACATATACTTTCGTGTTTTACCACAATATCTGGTAAACATTCCTATCTGTACTAATGAGACATTTGTCCTAACTAAAGAGATAAAGCACAAACACATGTTATAAAATATGTAGTTTTATTTCTGAACCAAGCAATATGTCTCAGCCTGGCGTTCTCCTGCAGAAATATATAGATACATTTCTAAACCTTCATTAATCTTATGTTAAAACATCTAGATAGACTTTGATGGGTATTTTGGGATGTTTTGTTGGGGAGATTTCTTTTTACAAATTGGGTGTGGATTTAATTAAGATCATTTTGACCTTATTTTAACGTTTTAACGTTGTTGCACTAAAACATATGTCAGTGTTCAAAGGAATATATTCTATGTTGGTTTTTTTAAAACAAAATATACCAAAATGAATGCCAAAGTTTCATATGCAAATAGAACATGAAGAAGTGTATAGTTAAAACGAACAGAAATAGAACCAAAGCATAGATTGTTCGATAAGATATATGCATCCCTAAAGTAGCTATAACATTACAAAAACAATCTCGATGTTTTTAGTAGGAATTAAGCATATTTATTTTAAAGACAATATGTTATGCAGACAAATAAATCTTTTCTTTTTTTGATCTTAGATCGGATCTTGTAACTTAATCTATTCCTAGTAATAAATTAAATAGCATTCATACTTTGTGTATTAAATAAGATTATTATCAAAATGGCCGATTTCCAGAAAGTACTACCTGACCACACCGTGCATTTCCCGTGTGACTAAACGAGATCAACCAGAAATCTATATTTAATGGATCAATGGACGGTCTCTAAAATTGGCACACAACCTGGTTTGTTCATGACATCAAGAACTAAGGATGGCTATATAGATTGTTTCTTTAAACAGAAACATGACATAGTAATCAGATTTAGATGGGTCTAATACCAGGATTAACCAATCTCACACTAACTGGTGCTAAATAAAAACATACAAACTATCATCTTCGCTTACACGATAACATTTACGAAAGTATATAATTTATCTTGACGGGGTCGAAACATATCCCGTTAGAACTGATGCAAAGATCTTCTAAAAGTATCAAAATAAAGTGAAGTAATATGAAAATGCTTATATTCGCTTCCCTTTACTTCCCTGGGTACGATATATTAACATACTAATTACTGCCAGGGAAAGTAACTTGTGTAGGAATCACCCCACCCGGAAAAAAATTCTTCGGAAATTGCACTTGACCTCAAATTAACATTTTCCTCTGCTGTTTACCCACATGCCAGTGTCTAAGAAACATGTGAAGTAAATGGATTACGAAGATGTTATTCTTATATAATAAATCTTCTAGACTATACCATATCTGAATGGCGTCAACATCTATTACCATAAATCTATAAATGATTTCATAATTTACCCAATATTTTAACACACATATGTTTTCACTGGAGCATGGATTAACAAGTCATAACAACAGTGAGTTTCTCCATGATTTCAAACACAAGTATTTACTAATACTCATCGTAAGAACATTCTAAACCGAATTGTGTTGTATGTGTTCATTTATGATGTTAAACCATTTATGTTTAATAAATTCGGTTAATGATGATTCTAGGCCGGGATGGATTATCGTCAGTTGTATGTCGGATTTAAGGGATATTCTCGTAAGCCTATGGGGTTTACCACACGAAACATTGCAAGACACGTGAAGTAAAGGTATTCGCTATTATGACTTCTGTTATTAAAATATGGGACGGTTGGGTGTAACGCAAAATGAATATTCCAAGGCTTGTGGTGTATGCAAGTCATGGCTTCGATCCCAGATGTGTACATGGTAATGGGTAGGATCAGTTTTCTTTGTCTCTAATTTTAACATTTTTATAACATGACTATAATAGACATGTGATCTTTCTGAACTTCACATTATCATGGGATAACTAAATACTGATAAGGATGCTGAAAGGGAATGGGAGTCGTTGTACCAGCCAGGTGTCGCCATGTCAGTGGTTTAGGGCGCAGGGCCTGACAAGGAAAAAAGTGACCGCCACTGTCCGTGTAAAATGGCGCTACAACGCGTATGTCCGATTTGTTCAGAAAAGTAGGAAGTTAAACCCAATTTCATTTCAATAAAACTATTAAAACTTATATTTAATGGATGCTGATGTAATGCAATATACATGTCTAAGGGGTTCATGCCAGAGAAATATATTGGTCTGTTCGGTGTAGGAGTACATGGAATCAAACTAGCATGTGTTGACAGCAGTATTTATCGTCTGAATCATGAACGATCTCTATGTTATTAGAAGAAATAAATATATTTAACTAGCATCTGGACTTACTGAAACACTAGACATTAATTGACAGAGTTTAGCAACCAACTTTTTTAAAATCATACTTTTAGCCAATCAGAATTTAATAGAGCAATTGCTGCGGGGATATAAGACTAAATTGTTTCTTTTCCTACCCAATTAAGTTCACAGCAGACGTTCAATTAACAGACGAATAACTTTTTTTTTACGTAAGAGACAAATTATCTGGATATTTTTGACTGCTCACTGCAGGAGACGACGAATCGATCGTTGAGTTGGGAAATAAGTTAGACAAAGCTTTGGCTTCAGGCACAGTTATAGTCAAATGATTTAACTCTTTTGAAAGTTGTTTTGGATTAGAACGCTAAAGGTCACTGTTGAAAATAAAGTCGCGTTCGACAGTAATCGTTTAACCGCAAGACTAATATTGGGGTGACAGGGAATGTTGTGTCGTAGTATGTTTGAGTATAGCTAACATCTTGTTAAAGTTTTAATAATGCTTTGTGCACTTACTTAGTTGTTTTCGATGTGTAAATTTAGGCTGTCGTGGTCAATAGCAAGTACATTGGCTTCGGAAAGGCATGCCATCTATGCGTTATGATGCATTATCTATTAGTAGTTCTATTAAGGAATACCAACAAGCTATTTGCACTTAATATATTGTCATTTACGGCGGATCATGTTATATAAACTAACCTCGGGTAAAATGGTCTATAAATATATAGTTAAACTGGTTCTTAACTTACTCCTACTCATTCCTCAAGTGGAGAGTGTTAGACAGTAAATCGCTTCAATTAACTATCTTTATATTTCAATTTTCACCGTTTCTTGTAAAACACAAAATATACCCACCAGCTTATATTCTATTTATATCAGGCTTTCCAAAATAAGAAAACAATACGGTCCACCTTATAAAATTGCACGAAATCACTCGTCTATCATATACAAAAGCAACATAGTATCGACCCTGCAGAAACCAACAATGAGACAAAACAACCTTAATTTGATTTCACATTACCACCTTCTTAATACAGCATGGCTTTTGTGTGATGCGTGGTTGCCCGACATATACTATTGAGAAGTAGTAGTATTTATCCAGAATCCAGGCCCATCCGAAATTCTCCCCAAGTACCCGACTCGGTAAACGATAACGTTTATATCAACGAACATCGACGGCAAGATGATATCTAACCCATGGTATGTTCCTAATAATTTACTACCAAAAGAACACTTTTAATCACTCATTTTTGTTAATTTTAGGAAAAGAAAATGGTTATTGGAATCCAGAGCATTGGAACAATTAAGAGTGACTAGTCTGTATGATATAGGTAACGGACGGGTTTTGTATGTTAATAGTCACCATGTGTTATCAATAGTTATTTGATAGTTTTTGTATCGATATTTATACTAATAGTATATTTATAGTATGAAGTAAGTAATTTATTTAGGTGATGTAAACATGTAAATAATGGTAAGTTATGTACAATAAACATCGAGTAGATAGTTTTTACAGCTGGCCGCCAACTCTCAAACATCTTACAACAATTACTGCCAACTATTCTACAGTCTAGCTACTCGTCCATAGCGGAACAATTACTAGATGTGTATAGCCAATCTACTTACTGGCACAGATGGTAGTTCACCGTGATCACAAAAAAAAACAAGCATCTCTTCGCTTTACCATAGGGGACGGAGAGGGTGAATCTTTTTCTTGACCACCTAATCCCACCCCGTGTTGGACTAGGTTCTCAAACTAGGCTAACAAGTTTCACAGGAAGCCCTCGCTAAGAGCGGAAGTAAAGCCCTGCGATCGAAACACGCCCTGCTGTCCAATCAACTGAGGTCATTTATCTGTATTTTGTGATGTAGTATATTTCCTTGTTACCCAATTACAGAATTACGGTCGAAATGCTGGGATTTGTGGTAACCGGAGATTCTTATAAATGCGTTATTAGCGTAAGTACGATCGAATAGTTTTTTTTTCTATGTTGGTATCAGTAGTAATCGAAGATGGTTATTTATTCCAGCCATAGCAAGTTATTTACCACATGTGGTTGTTGTCAGTGACTCGTATCAAATCTACCAAAATACCACGTGGTTTCTACATCTACAAACTAACAACAATCTCTCTAGCCGCTTGTTAATGATCCTGTAGAAAAACAAAACTAACCAAAACGATAATACTACAATTTGTTGATACTTATTTACAGAATAACGAATACCAAAATAATTGTATGACTGACATAAGAGTAAGCTCGGGGTGCTCTTGATGATCGCTTTAAACTCAGTCATTTGTAGAACGCAAATTATTCCAACATATGTGTAATACTAGAGGTAGTGCTACCAAAATAATCCTTTTGTTGTTTCTAGGAACACGTTTCAATATGATATAATAATGGAGCTTTAATATGATAATATTGAGTTCATTTCCCCGCTAACGTAACTGCATCGATATAATTTGTTAATATGATTGTCTAATATAAGAGAATGATTGTGATTTTATAAATGAGCAATTAAGGGGTCACTAATAAAATAAAATATAGTGTCGTAGGGCAATCGAGTTGAACGTTCTAACGATAACTTACAAAGAAGGAGGTCATGGGTTAAACCCCCTACTTTTGGGCGTCGCTGGCAAGTAAATATGCGAAAGTAACTAGGTCCTATTGCAAGGCAGTGTGAGATGTTTCCACACAAGTATGCCCAGGCCTCTGCATGACACCCACAACTACCACAATAGTACGAATTATTAATATATTTAAAAACATCAAATGATCGGTGATGGTAGAAAACACAAGTCTTTCAATCCCTCTATTATTTTGGGTGTAAATTTCAGGTTTGAGTGTTGAATATTCGTCGTCAGATCAATTGGTAACAATCAATCCTCTAGCTAAAACTCGACATACGATATGTTACCGATTTGTTACAACTATTACTCTATATGTTGGTTATAACCGTTCAGCTTATTATAAGATAAATCTAGAATATTTCAGATAATACTTGAATCATTTTAAAAGTACATGTAAATCCTTTAAATTTAATTTTGTATTCATTTAAACTCCCGGGACAATTATTATTATAAGCTTCCAGTATTAAAGAAATGAAGAAGCTTTCTGGACTCTTGTACTTATCTGACGGAACTCTCGGTCAGAAATACTACTATAATAAATGCGTTCAAAAAATAGCCACTGTTGATTTGATGATTTGAGGTAAGTAATTGTCTCACGAAAAAGGTAAGGGAACGAAAATACGGACTTGTCGAGAAATGGTCTCGTTTTACGCGCGGTATGACACTACAGTCAAATTTATGCAACCGTAAATTTAGCTCATTCTTCATATTTCTTCTACATGTACATTGGAGACCCGGTAATACAACAATATGCAGATTAATATTCAGATTTATCATAACAACATTCTCTTGTTCTTTTCTTATCGAGTGCCTGAGGTTGTTATATTTTTTAACCTCACCAATCGTCCAGTGACAACACCCATCAAAATCTAGTCTGTTGTACATTCATTATGAGGATTTAACCCAGCACCCCCAGGGGTCATTCGGGGACATGGTCTGACCACGTGTGAGAGATATAGTGGACTAATGGTTTTATAAGTTCCCCCACGGACCACCAGCTACACTTAATTGATAATTACTGAGCAGTGTCGCTAACACCTTTATAGCTAAACAATTACATTATGGTAATCTGATACCACGACTGTGGTCATTTTACAACATTTGGAAAATGGTGTGAGAAATAACACCTATTAGCCGTTAATCATTAAACTGCGAACATGATATGGTAAAAGGCAATTCTTTATTTTCAATCACAACCGTGCTTGATTTTTAGAGTTAAGGAAACAAACGTGATGTTCTACTATTTTTATTATAATTGAATAGTCATTAGTTCATTCTATTCAATATTTGATATGCATTTACTTATGGACATCTCAGTAATTACGAATTGTCTAGGGTCCATTATAATGGAGCATTGACCTTTCTTAGTATTGATTTTTGTAAGTATATACCATTTCGAAATGCATTAGTGCCTTTGCATTTCAAGCATACAGTATATCATGTTTATGCATGTATTTTTAATTTATGTCTAGGCTCATTTGTGTAACTTGTATTAAATTTGAATATACAAAGTTAGGCTCCCAAAAGTGTTGTGTGAAAGTGTAAGTTTGTCATTTCTCGTGCAATGATTTTTCAATAAGACTTTTGTTGAACAATACATTTTACCGTCGCGCTCACGTTCAAAGTTCGATTCTAGCCAGAATCAAAGGTTCATAACCACAACTTGACAAAGCTCGCCGGAAACAACTGAGTTGTTCTTGACTTAGTCGAACTCTTTTTTGGCCAGATACTAGCTGTCAGCGACCATTAAGCGATTCTCAGCATGTATATAATCGCTGTTGGTGTACAACAAAGCATGGATCCCGTCAAGACGTCTCAGACAATCGATGCCTAAAATTGATAACAAGTGAATACACATGTACGCGTGATTTTCTGATGGGTAGTGGTCAATTTATTGTCCGATGTCTAAAGTTCCACGGCTCATTTACTCCAATAGTCAATGTTAAATGATGGACAAGATTTAATCAGCTGTCCGGCTTCTATGGAGTGTATCAACAGATGACCATGTGATGTCAATATACCTTTTGTCCAGTTCCATTCAACACAGGTTAACAAACAAACTCGATTAAAACGACTATAGGTAATTACAGGTGATTGGATACGGGTCGATATCCTTAAGGTTTTTAAACACCTGTTAAAAAATAAGTACAGTGAAATCCCGGTCAACGACCACCCCAGTACTATGGTAAAATCACGTATACGGCAGCAGTTTAAAAGGAATGTAACAAATCAGAATCATGGGGTTCTAATAAGTTATCATAAAGATCGATCCACCAATTCATGTCATTCCCGCAACCGGTTGTAGTTTTGGGATTTTAGGAGTAGATATGAGACCAAAAATATCAAATATATAATACCACTTTGTCTTTGGAGGGAGTGAATCTTTGACTGTGTGAATCCTTGGAATTTTTTTTTTATCTAGATTCATTTTAAATCCAGACTATGCTATGTGTATTTCCCAGAATTCACCGTTTAATTCGTCACTAAACAAAAATACATTATGAGAATAAACTTTTATTTAAAAATAAATTAAAATCACTCTAAAGCGGTTAAATTCTGATAAATTAAACGCGCTTTAGCAAGACGTCAAGAAATGAATACGGACGTGGCGGTGTAAACAAAACGAATTATATCCAGAAACATTAGTACAACCGTGAAGCTACTTTACTTTTCACGGTAAACGATGACAAAATAAACGTTTGCGACACAAACTGATTTTCGTCCGTTTTGGGACTATTTATAATTGCATAGCATGGAGATGGATACTATTGTATCTCTATGCAGATTTAATTGGGTGTGGTTACCATTGCCTATGATTGCATAGTAGTATATCGGTAACTAACTGAAAACATGTACACACGTGTGTTAAGCTTTAGTATATGGGTAAAATTTAGGAAAAATGAGTGGAAGAAAACCCTTGGATAGGATATGTATAAATAACAAAAGACAGTTAACATTTTAGTTTTGAGATTTAAAGTTTAAAAGTTATCTTTTTATAGACTAATGGTGGTATTGACCCCGGTTGTTTGTAAACTACTTCACTTTACTTTAGCTCAGCATCTACGAAAAAATATCCCAGGGTTTTTATGAAAAAGGAGAATAATTTCAAGTAGACTTAATGTTTATCATTAAAAGATTTCGTCAAGCGAAACGATGTCCAGTCGTGTGTCTTTCTGACGTTACCTACCGGGCGATGATTTTTGATAACGATTATCCATACAATACGGTTTGTATGTCAGAATCCAATTGTGTCGCACTGAACTTGCAGGTGGAATAGAATCACAGGTTTCGGTAAAAAAAAATATTTCATGATAAAACCATGCTGCATTTAGAGATGCTAGGCATTGGGTTGCTGATTGTTTTGTTTAAGCTGGATAGTCTAGCCTATAAACGTTCTGACTGAAAGTTCAACACAGTTGGTGGTCGAGCGCTGGATGACAGAGACCCATTGAAGTCTTGTTTCGCTTCATAATTGTATTTTGTGGTACAATCGGCTGAAAACTGGCGGGAAAACGGCTCACCTGGCTGATGCAGGGGGCGCGTTACTAGTCACATGTCACATACCAACAAGGGACTCTTTTAGATGAATAGAAAGGCCAACGGGGTGTCAGCCCTTTAATTTACAATATAAATACCACCTTTGACTTCTACAACATTTTTTTGTGTGTTTTTACGTTAGAAAATTGATTATTTCCCCACGAACAAAAGGAACATGGGACAAAAGACAATCATTATGATGTTTTTCTGTCAAATTTTAATAATTTCGCCAGTCATTCGATATAAAGTAAATTATAGGCTTCATAAATGGTGGTATTAAGTCGTTGAACATCTTAATACCGTCATGGTCGACATTCACTAGTTTAACAACAGGTCTCCCATAAGGTTTATAGGTTGGATTTAGAGATCAACATAAAATTATCAAATATATGCCTAACCCCATTAACTAACTGACCATTTTAATAATTTTGGGGTCAATAATTTATTGTTAAACAGCGGGGATTTGGTGGTTAATGTATTAACGTTTATGGCAGAGATTAACACATCAGCAATAGTATATGAAATAAAGTCACATTAACATTAAATCGAGAACATATTAATGGGCTTATTGTCACCATGCATGAACCAAACAGTGTTTGTTTTGTCCAAATAATCATATAACCTCGACCATCAGCCTAAAAGATCTAGAATCTGTTGCTCTGTTATGTGTTTTATTGGATATTGTAGAAAATCCCCAGGATTTATGGACAAATATACAGTTACTTGAACCGCAAAAAACTTACTAAATGCCCTATTTGTTTTTGTTGGATTTGTTTAGGATGGGTATTATTTCGGTTTGTCAAATCAGCAACACCCATACAAAACTGATATGTGTAAAATGAAATGAAATGGGGTTTCACGTCCTACTGTTGTGCTCGGAACTGGGCAAATGAAGTCGGACATACGCCATAAATTTTTGCCCGGACACCGGCACTACGACCTACTCTTATATTCAATTCCAACAACCAAGGGATCTTTACATGTACGCCAATGTGTACACGGGAGCTCGGTTTTTCGTCCTATCCGAACGACTAGGCAAATGTCCTTGTAATCACTGACAAGGGGGAATCACACTGGAAACTCTGGATGAACTTTCTTGGCAAATGTAGGGATCAAACACTCGATCTCCAGGCTAGCGAACCAGCGTCTTACCCACTTAGCCACTGTGACCTTCGTATGTGTGAAGTCCCCTCTCTACAAGGAATGTTGTATATGAATTTTAACTAAGTCAAGTGAGTATGTTGTTTTACAGTAGTGTATAAAATAGTCGGGTTGCCTAGTACATGTCGTATTGTTACAATTCGGTCATTCAATTATAGCCGGGGAACGATATGAATAGCTAAGACGTATCATTTCAATTGGGATGCCATACACTGTAAAAATTATAAGAACAGTTTTAACATGGCTGGATTACAGAAAAGGGGTTTCGCCGCTGACTTTTGTGCACCATCTGGGTAATCATATAATGGCAAACATACGCCATACGGTTTGCTTTAAGTGATATTTTGGCCAAACTTCTTTCAAGGTGGAGTAAGTTGACTGTACAATTTTTTTTCATAGTGTACACTTTTTATATATCTAGTTTATTTTAACAATGGTCGTTATTCTTACTCTATAATCAGCGAGCATACAGCCAAGTGTCATACCTATTATTATTCATAGAAAAATAACGAGTTTTAATGCATATTAAAAAGCATACGTTAATATCCTGGCCACCCCTATGGATTTTCTTTTATGTTTTACCTGTCAACATATAGTTGGCAATAATTTATTGTGTACAACCAACTACTTAAATAGATTGGTTTGTAATTTGACTAAAATTGTCTGGATGATAAAGTATTATAAATAATAAGACGTCGTAAATTTAACAATGTAGACAGGAGTAAAATTATAAAACGAATTCTTCAACTCTCCCAAAATGTATGAATACACTGTTTCGGTTACAGAACACATCACTACAGGAGATTTGAGATTTCGTAATGGTATCTTTAATCGGGAACAATTCTGCAGGTTTTCATAAATCTAGTTCAAGTTCTAATTGCCTTTCATAACAATGTTATTTCTCTTTATATAAAAAAATCTTTATACAGAGTAAAACTTGGCATAAATTGAAGGTATCTTTTAAACATGCATGTCTTCCATTTTTTCCAGCCTTTAACTTAAAACACGATCTATTTATAGCTCACGTTAGGTATGTATATTTAATTAGATGCAGAAATCCAGACAAGGTCAAAAGTTAAATTTTCATAACAGAGATGGTCGCAGCTTGACATCTATTTCATATTCATGTGGATTGTACGGAGGTATTTTAATATCTATCACAAACCCACACGAGGCGTGCATAAATCCTTAAAACAGTCTGACAGAAGTTACGTTTACTTACAGTATTTAACGCTCGGGCCATTGAAAAAATATACCAGGGCATGGATTAATAATTTGATAACAAAAAATGAGAAAAATTAAGTACAATGACCTGAAGACGAGATTTAATATGGCTTTTACTTCAAATCTGTAACGCGGTAAACTAAACGCATTTAGAAGCGAACACTGGAAGCTTTTCGAGACTTAACTTTCCGAGAAATATGCTTTGGAAGCGGTGTAATGTGATTTGATTAATGTCTACCGACCTACTTTTCCACTGCAACTGGGCCAGTCAAAACGAGTATATTTCGAATCCAATCTGTAAATTACGTTAACTCGCCCCTCCCCACCTTTTACTTGGCAGTCGATCTCCCGTGCACAAATGTCATGTGGACGCCATAATATAAAATCTTAAGATCGGGTGTCCCCACCCCAATCATAATTTAGATATCCTGCCTACGTCACAGTGTTAGATTTCCGATTTCTTCAGCTTATTATTGTGAATATCTATTAAGACGCGGTATAATATTTCAAGCTTCTAGAAACAGTATATATGGCCATGACTATGATAATGTATGTGTTAGACATGATACTAAAGTTATTGTTAATGGTCTGATATTTTATGATCGTGTGAATAATTACCATAACAATAGCTAGAATGTATCACATGGCCGTCAACAATACATCCACGTATTTTTATTGTGTTTGGCTTTCATCAACAACTACTGGACCTTGTTATGACCATCATAAATAGCCACTGGTCATTTGATGTTATAAACAGCATGGCGAGAATGCCCTCCAGATACTATTTGACCATCACACCTACATCATCATCTTTTAGTATCTGGAGGCCTGTTGCCAGAAAAAATATCATAAATTTGCGATATCTTGACTCTGTATATCAATAAGCTATAATTATGTTCCCATTGTGGACAACCACAAGCTTCGCGTGTTGAATGCAAATTCTTTTAAGCTTCGGGTTCTGAAACCCATGTCTAAAATTCTTAGCTGTCACTACTGTCTTTATTGGGATTAGCTAGAGACATACTTGTCAACACAATTTTAATCATCAATTATCATAAATTAAATGTTTGAGTCCCTTTAATGTGTCATATCATTCTTAGGCCATAAAGGCTAGCAAGGGGCCGGTGATAAAACTGTGTTGTTTGTTGAGTTTCCAGCCCAAAACAACCATTACCTTATAACCACATTTTTTTAGTGCCCATTTTAACTACCGGAGACAATAATATGCCGAGAAACGATATCCATAACATACAGGGATTTATTTTGATCAAAGAGAAATCGCCAGTTGTATACGATATCAAGTCGAGTGGAAACATACGTTAACCGTGGTAAAAGCAGTAGTATGAAATTATGTGAATGGGATTTAGCTACCTACTTTTTTGTACCCACTAGGTTTATAAAGACGGACAGACATCCCACTGTGTGTTGTGGGCGAATTTGAGTCCGGATAGCGGCATTTCAGCTTTTCTCCATCAAATTCAAACTGCCATGGGATCTGTTATGAGCTTGTCAATACGTACAAGTGACTTGGATTTTCTTCCCTCGGTCCCAAACGACTAGACGGTGTTTCTTTCCAGGTGCCCCCAACTGTAAATATGACAAGAGGACACCGGAGAACGTTTATAATCAACATCAGCATCGAACCTTACTCGATGAGCCACCATGGGAACAATTAACACCTGTTTTGTAATTTGCGACTTCGCAAACATACTGAACTCAAACCATTATAACATGCCTTTCTTAAAGATACCAATAAATCCACCCAAACGATATAAATAAACAGTTTTCCTTATAACCAAACCATAAACTGTTTAACGTATTATAGCCATAACGATGAACACTTACCCACCGTTATCGTAAAGGGCTTTATTTAACTATAAATTCATGATATTTATAAAACCATAACATCAAATGGATACTGTATACTATTATCATAACCAGAGCCTAGTAGTAAAAGGGTGTTTATAAAGATATAAAACCTAAACGCCCTTAAAAAGCTTCAAATCCCCTTTTATTGCATATTAAGCCCTTAAATCCGAAGGAAACTATTATTAAATGTAGACTGATGTTTTACTTCACGCCACGTTAAGTCACGTCAACTCAAACTCACAACTAGCATATGTTACAATTTGATGTTAATAATATGCCTAGTGTACGAGCCTTTAAACAGAGGGGGAAACTGGGGATACCTTACTTTGTCACGTGCAAGCTAGGGGTCGAAACCAGTCGACCTTATGATTTCAAGCGCACGCGTTAGACTTCCACACCCACACCCGCCGTAATCCTACCCTCACCACCCACATATTCAACTTTGGATTAAATTCTGGCGGAGTAAGTGTTCCAGCAAAAATAATTGAAAATCCTACAATTTGTATTTCTGTAAAAGAAACAGGCCATCGACGAGGTCCAAAAGTTCTTAAATCTAACATATATATTTTTTTTTTTTTTTTTGAAAATGTTCTATTGTGTTTCAAAAATAGACCCGATAATAAGAATTTATTGCATTTCTTTAGTTATGCAGTGGATAAAACGTATTGCAACCTATATACCGGGATGATGATTGACACTGATACAGATCGTTAAAATCACTGATAATTTTGTGAACGATCATTATAAAATAAAGTACCAGAATGACATTATTACAATTCAAAAAGAATAGCTCGACAATAAACAGTATTATGCTCCGCTACAGAGGAATATATGAATCCATCGAATAACTACCCAAGAGATTCATTAATGAACATGTATCCGAGCAAATAGACGTATAATCAAGGATAATGTGCGTGCATGATACAATTTTAAATAGAATATGCCACAGTCGACAATTTGATGTCCAATATAACATCTGATGACATTTATTTATATTTATTTTGAATTACAAAGTACATTCACTTACAATCCAAATTCGTGTTATGGCCGATCGTTCAATCGGATTTAATGATTTTATTTCCAAGATGGCTGCAGAAATTGGGATGATAAAAATTTTCAAATAATGATAGAATCTGTTAGAGTGAATGTCATTGTGAGTGTTTTATTATTCAAGAAGGACATGCAAGAAATAAAATCGGTTTTAAAATTTCAAAGAATGGTTTTATGTTCACCCGGATTAAGTACCCACGTGTGCTGTCAGATAGAAACAAGGGTGAGTTACTCTCACAGGTGACCTTGTGACATGGAAAAGGATCACATGGTTCGCTTCACATTTTTATATGACGTTTATTGCAAACATAACGTAAAGTGGCTGGAATGACTTGACATGCCCTTTCCTGTGTTTTATTCTTTCCATAGAAACTGACACAGTACTCGTTTAGGCCAAATTGAGCCAGTGGAGTTCAGTTAAATGGATTCATGCAAAACGAGAACCATTCTTAATATGTGATTCAGTGGGAATGTCCGTCGAAACGTCGCTTATGATCAAACTCGGTAATTGTGCATCCATAAAATTGTACCTTGTGTGGAATATCCGAGGTTCCCAATTTTCCAATGAAAGACAGATGGTCAGTAAGGAAACGGATGGAACGTCAAACCAAGGGTGTTCCATGTTCCCGTTGGTTTGCGTGTAAAAAAACTCTGTTCAAGTTTGTAATCAAGTTGGCGGAGATTTCGCATTGTGCATAGCCGTCTTCCCTATCCCTTAAACCCTATTCCATTTCAGTTCATAATATTATATTAATCACACCACCATGGTACGAAATCAGAAATTGGACAAAGGAAGCTTTAATAAGACAACCAAATTGCTGGTTTTCAGTGTTTTGTTTTCGGATCTAAAACGCTATCACATTTTTGCCATATGACATCGGCATAGTAACTTGACTCACAGAAAATCACTAGTTTTTTGAGAACATTTATTATAAAATACTGTTTCTTATTAGGAACAAAAAATAGTTCAGGTTAGGTGACACGTGTTTTAAATTCCAAGATGGAGGGACACCGCGTGAGTTTGTAGTACGAATACCGAAAATAAATTACTGTTAACACGTCCCATCTGCTAAATATACCACCGAGAAATTAAGACACAGAAAAGGCGAATTTGTACCCAGCTTTAAAAGTCACGCACTGAGCGACCGCGGTCGACATTTCGGGGTCCCTATTATTTTGCCTTTATGTCTTAGTAACCCTTTAATACATCTATTCGCGTTTTATATAATACTGAATGGAGTGTTGACAAATTGAAAGCAAAGTTATTAACTATCATATACCCCAGTCAATACGGTACTAAAGATTATTGGACCTACAATACACCACATAAACATTAAATAGCTAATGAGTCGCGAATCAAAGGGGAAGAAAGGGTGGCCGTGAATAAGGTAAATTAGGTGTAAAAACCATTGAATTTTGTAAAAGAATAGTCAAGGAAAATAAGACGAAGAAATTATTTTTCCCTTT
Source organism: Patella caerulea (assembly GCA_036850965.1). NCBI lineage: Eukaryota > Metazoa > Mollusca > Gastropoda > Patellidae > Patella > Patella caerulea. The sequence continues at coordinate 22,776,233 of JAZGQO010000014.1, read as the reverse complement.
TTTGTATTTGTAAGAGGTAGAGTGGAGTTCAGACTATCAAACAGTAATAGTATGAGAAAACCACGAACATTAAAGAATGACCAATGGGACACCAAATGCTACAAAGAGAAACTACTAGTCACGAAATATATTATAACTAGTAAACAATAAGTTTGATCAGTCATTTGAAAAGCGACAGGTCATTTTTATTTTACACACTAAAAACCTGGCGTAATTCATAAGATCCGTAAATGGGCGAAAATTAAGCCGTTCATTGATGAATCCGATAATATGAGAATTAAGTAAGATTATCAATGAATAAATATTACCACGTGTATCTACAGTTGATTTTATGAATGAAAAGAACACCTTCGCGTGTTTTACAAACAGGTGCGCTAGTATACTTTTCACATAATATTGATATAAATAAAACACGTTTGTAAGATGTTCAAATCAACAAGTTGATGTGGTGCAATTCACAACTACACTGTACTTGTATTTTGATTAATGTGTTATTTTCAATACAGTACATGAGACTGGGCGTATTGAACTTCCGGTCGATAGAATATGGGGCAGGTGAAATGGAATTTAGCGTCCTATTTTTTTCTGCAATGGCATGCAATGTAGGATTAGGGGATTTTTCCCGGGCGTTTCCGCCTATTCTGGGTCATTGATTATTTTATGTGTATACTGGTGAGGAAATGGTTTGTCCTATCCGAACGATCAGGCACTGCTGACATGGAGAAACTATGTTGGAAAATCCAGAGAATTTTTAATAACCTGTCGAGATAATGTAATGATCGTTATAAATATAACTGTGTTGTCCCTTGTAATAGACATTTCGGTGTCGTATGCTTACATCCCAACTCTGTAGATGACAATATCACCGTTCGTTAAAGCTCCCATAAAATGAAATCATTTTAATCCTATATATAAACATTTCAATTGTTTGTTATACGTTCACCTGGTATTACCCCCTGGACACAATGTGTTATCTCTGACTTTGGAAAACCAGATATGGCCGATGGTGTTTGCTTATTTTTCACGTTTCTATTAACTGCATCTCTATTCACTAAGAATACAGTTGTCCAGTTATCATGTGGTGCTAACACCTCACGAGGTATAACCGCCACTCGCGTTCTCTTCCTTAGTGGATATTTCGTTTATGAGTCGAACTTTTGTCAAAACTAGAGGACAATACCTTCTGATCATGTTCTTCAAAAAACGAAGTGGGGTGGGTATATGCGTCCCCGTGCATGAGTTGGATTGCTTCTTTATTAACTTCTTAATTGAACTGAATTTCAGTCTGCGACATCATCAGAAGTAGCAAGGTTAAGGTTATCTCCATTGTGTAAACATTGGACTATATCAAAATTTCTACCAGCGTCTTAGTTGATTAATTTATTTACTTTATTAGCCAAAAATCTCCTGTAAAAACATATTACGATTAATATTATCATCATATTTATCATATTATAAATGCTAAGTCTTATAAAAATAAATTAAGATTAAAATTAACGCCCTTTTTGTGGAACAGAACAAAAAAAATCCGCCACTTAAGAAAATAAATTTTCTTAGACGTTATCTCTGGGTTCCTATTTCATAGTAAACAGGGGAATCGGTTTCAATAACATGCCTCGTTTATAAATTTAGATATAATCTTATCTTAATTTTAAAACATCCTGTCTCGTTCAGTCTTTTAAAAATAAATTATACTATCGGGTATTTCATTAGCCTTTGATTCAATTGTATTTTGATTATTTTTGAAGTGGGTCTTAAAGATTACGATTCATAGAGGGGGTATAACTCATGCCATAAAAAAATCGAACATGTTTAAAATGGTGTTATCGGAAGTCGTGGTAGGTAGAAATTAAAGGTATCTTAATTTAATATAGATAACAGATAGGATATGTTAACCAGTTGTACTCAATATAGTTAACTGTACATTCAAATGTATTCTTTAAATAAAAACATAGGTTGGGCCTATAGTTAAAACGCATTCGCTTGACTTCATAGCCTTATGACGAGTAAATGATAAGACTCTGTCACCAACGAACCGCGCCATTTGACAAGTTTTAAAAAGTATAGATTCTGATATTCCCCGTATTATTTCTACAACCATGAATTAGTAGTATTCTTGTTATAAGATGTGTATAGCGTATAATATCTGGCATTCCAGTTATACATATAGAGGACAATATTTGAGTTTAATTATAAACTACAACCACCGTCGTTAAAAAAAGACTGGAACGGATACAAGATCATTTCTAAATGTGTAATTGAAAAAAAATCCATAACGTTTCATAAAGATATAATTGGATGGTTTATGAAATTTGTTCCAGAATAATAATTGCGCATACCAAAAACTCAATTCTGTTCGCGAAAATTTCAAAATTCTGCAACGTTTTATGAATATTCTGTTTTATGTTCCATCTTTGGGTATATTGTAACACAGCGTCATAAATACAATCCCCACAGCCATTCACAAAACCCGTCTTGGTTATAATTTATAATTAAAGCAATGTAAGGGTTGGAAATTCACAAAATACTAATAACCAAGGCTTTGAAATCGGCGAAGTGGAAACACACACTCTTTTTTTATTAGCTATTAAAAGTTTAATACGGTTTTCTAAACGATTCCATTTCCTGTTGTGTACATTCATAACCATCTTACGGTGCACGTGAGCAAACACTGCATTCATAAAACATGTAAGTATTATAACAATTTCTGTAGACTAATTCAAGCATGTGCATGTTAAAATTAAACAAATTCAATGAACTTGAATAAATCTTTAGAAATTAGGAAATTACTGCGCATACAAAATCAACAAAAAAAAGATCAACAGTTGTAAATTACAGCACACATTCAGTGATGAAAAACATAAACTGTGTATGTCCTTACAAATGCTTACACACAACTCGAACAAAAACTAGCATGTTAGAAATTACAGCAGTGATGAGAACCATGATTGTATACAAAGTAATTGTTATTTTGATAAATGGCCCACTAGATAATTTTCTATCTCAATTTTAAGATTTGTAAACGGACTAATTTCCGTTCAATAATAGAGGTAATAAATCGTTTATTCAATTTGAACTCGAGAAAAACATAAAACTGCTCCATACAGAAACTGCATCCGTGTTGTACATAAACATCAACAAAGGGACGGAGAAAAGATGAACAGCAAATTTTATCGAGGTCATTTCAAACGTTCTACTTTTTGCACCGATTGGAGTAATGAAGGCGGGCTTATGCCATAGTCTACATGCACGCCAATGTGTACAGTGACATCGGTCTTTCCTCCCATCCGAAAGACTAGCCATTTATATAATTCATTACATAGACTAGATGCTTTTATTATGTCAAGTAAAACATGAACCCAAATAATATAGGGCGAATCTATTTAGTGCAGCGTAGTCTGACTAATAAGCCTCATCGCTTTCTGTGACTGCATATCTACTTAACAAAGCCTAAGTTTACAGTTTGGAATTAGTGTAGTTCTTAAAGGAGTGAAACTCTGTCTCAAGAAATCAGTAACCAGAGGAAGGGGTTTGGCTATAACTAAAATCAGCGAAGACAGTATTGAGAAATATACAGGTACTGTAAAAACTGCGTTGTGACCTTTAAATGTCGAATTACGGCAAACACACCAATATATTCACGGAGAATATGAAAGCAGAAAGAGATCAATATTTTAGTTATTCAACAGATATTTAGAATGAAGTTAATAGAGCACACATTCTGCTTTTTAAAACCACCACGCTACTCGAGAAACACGTGACATATTCACGATAAGTGCTGCCCCCTACCGCGACAACCGACAATTGCTGCTTCCGTTTCGCCCCTGGCAGTAATTTGCTACAAGACAGATTTGAATGTCGCGTTTCTTTGTTCGAACTGTAATCAGGTTAACATCTCGAATCTATTATGAAAGTTTTTACGTCAGAAAGGAAACAAGGTAGATCAAATGGGTTTTAAATACAACAAAACAAAACTAGGTCAATTATTATGACAAATTATAGGCCTATAGCGATAACAAGAAATAAATATTTTGTGAATGATTTAATTGAAAAATAATCATTTTCAAGATACACGAGAGAGAGAGAGAGAGAGAGGGGAAGAGAGATAAATGAGGTTTAACGTCCACTTGACACAAACTAGATCATGTTGGGACTAACATATGGTTTCAATTTTATTTCAATAATTCGCTTGCGCGTAGGGGTCTTTAGCAGTGGGAGGAAACCGGAGTACCCAGACGAACAAGATACGTGATAGATTTAGTGTCTTGAGGAAGGTTTTATTTTTTTATCAATATAACGGTAGATATACATGTATATATATATGATATATTTCTTAGATTTGTGGATATCCAAAATTAATGAAACGCTGTATCGGGTGTACTGCAACGTACACGACACCCGCTACTCGAGAACTTTACAGCTAAGTCGATTATAAACGTTGAATAGAACAAGTGGCTGCAAGAACACACCTATAAGATTTTATCAACAAATACATTTGATAATTGTTTGATTTACATGTAGTCTTAGGTCAGATGATGTCAATTACTATCGTTAATCTTAAAGAATTGGGTTAATCTAGAATCTGACTACTATAGTGATAACAATTTATCTGGAAAAGTTCTATTGGGGCCAAATAATTTCATTCTAATATTATTATTACCATCACGATCACGTTACTGTTCGTTAAAGGTCCCCAGTTGACTTTTGATACATATACGAATATTTTAATCAATAATGACTGTCATATCTACACAACAATATGTTTGCGATCTACGGAACCGAAACAAACAAGTATGCAGTTTCATGGTATTGCAAAGCCTCGAACCTACCAAAATGTTTTGGGGTCCATTCTATACTATTCAAAAAAAGTAGGGGATATTTGATTTTTAAGTGTTATTATAGTCACCTAATGAAACTGACGAAGAAACAAATGACAACATGAAATTGAGTTCACATTCATCGATTTATTTCAAATGATCGTTAGACTAAGTAAGGCACAGACTGACCACTATAAGGGTATAATGATACCCGGGGTCAAACAGCAAAGTTACCACAGCATCACAACAAAGTCAGTAACGGGTAAATCCCCCTTTGTTTGCCAAACAAGCATTGATCCGACGTGGCATACTCCTAATGAGACGTCTAAGGTCATTTTAGTCCAGATTGTCCCATTCCTGTTGCAACGCAGCAGCAAGTTCTTGGACATTGGCAGGACGTTGTTGACGTTGACGTAACCGCTGTCCAAGCATGTCCTAGACATGCTCGGTGGGGGAGAGGTCGGGACTCAGTGCTGGCCAAGGTAATGTGGTGATGTTCTGTTGTTGGAGGTAACCTGTAACGATCCTGGCCCTGTGACATCTTGCGTTGTCATCCTGGAAGATGAAACGGCGGCCATGACGTCGTGCGAACGGCACAACATGGACTGCCAAGATGTTGTCCCGGTAGTACTGGCCTGTAACACGCCCTGCAACAACACGTAAAGCCATTCTTCCAGCAACAGTGATGCCTCCTCACACCATAACAGAACCACCCCAAAATCGATCATGTCTGATGACGTTAACGTCTTGGAAGCGCTCCTTTCGACGACGCCACACCCTCCTACGTCTGTCCAAAAAATCAACAGTGAACCTTGACTCATCTGAAAACATCAAATTGCTCCAGCGTCGATTATCCCAGTGTTGACGATCCCTACACCAACGACGTCTTGCCTGAATGTGATGATCTCTCAAACAAGGGATCACGCGAGGACGTCGGGCGCGAAGGTGACCCCTATGCAGTCGATTCCGAACCGTCTGGCCACTCACTCTCACACCAGTTTCTGTTTGAAGACGAGCGCTGATCTGATTTGCTGTGATGACACGACTTCTCAATGCCAAGGTACGGATAAATCGATCCTGGGCTTGAGTTGTCGCCCTTGGTCGACCTGAGCGTGGTCTGTCCTGTACAGATTGTGTATCACGGTATCTGGACCATAGCCTGCTTATGACAGACTGAGAAACATTCATCGTCCGCGCCACAACCGCCTGTAATGTGCCGATCTGTAGCATGCCAAGGGCACGTAACCTTTCATTTTGGGTAAGCCGGCGCATATCAAAATTTGTTTTCTGGTCACTAAAACAATTAAACTGATGTTTCCACCCTGGAATTCAATGCCACAATGACTGTAACATTCAACGTCAGAGTCGTGCAAATCTTGGGTTGGACCCTCATGATGATCCCAAGCATCACCTGCATTCCACGCGGTAGCTATTGGTGCGTTTGGGCGTCACATGTAACTGGAAATGTTTCTTCTGTTAGGTTCTATAGTGACTTTTTTCGTAGTCATTTGCATATTTTAGTATTATGCCCCCAAAATCAAATACCCTCTACTTTTTTTTGAATAGTATACTAGTAAACACATTCGGAAGAATGAGAAGCGAGGACTAGGACCACAACCCATCATACAAAACAGAAACCAAAAATCGTCGGCTTTCCTTTCTAAATTGAAACTGACTAGACAATTAGTTTTGAACTTGAACCCCGAGTCAAACACCAGGATCATCTGGTCAGATATAGATTAAAAGGTGAGAAGAGACAGGTAAACACTGTATACATGTATCTGTGAAATGAAACTGATAATTATCCAAATCGAATCTGTCTTAAACTCTGTTCGTTTTCTCTGGTCATTTACAGTTTCAATCATCAAAGTAAATTACCATGGCCGGCTGTTTCTGCGGTTCTGTCCTGATCAAATTAGATCTTTTGTATGGTCTAATAATAGATCGTTGACCACGCTAATATTGGAATGAATGAATGTGTAGATGAATAAATGTGGTTTATTTGCGACAAGATGAACCACTGCCATATATCCAACAGCGAGAAGATAAGAAGTCGGATGTATCGTGCACGAGGTAAGGTGTGATTACTATCAAAATCGGATATGTTAAAAAGTAATGTTACAAATCTGATAATGCGTGTTAATACCAGCTGCATGTTATTGTAATGAATGAATGAAAGGGGGTTCAACCTGTTACTTTTCTGCGACAACTGGGATAGTGAAGGCGGTCATGCGCCTTGTTGTGTGCTATGGGGTAAATTGAATTACAACTGCAAAGGGTTCTTCTACGCCAAAGTCAAGGTGTACACAGAACCTTGGTTGTTCGTCCCACCCTGCACCAAAGACTAGGGTAAACATGCCAGGAAATCCCACGTAAAATACTAAAACACTATTACTGATGTTATTAACATTACTAACGGAGATGTAGCATTATCATTATCGTAAAATGTGACTATTATAACTGACAAAATGTATTTTTAACGATCTACAATGACTGCCATTATAAAATGTATATTAAATGATTTCATTAAAAAAATAATTAATTCTATCTACGATCGAAATGGACTATTATGACTTTTTAAATACTGCGTAATTTTTTTTGATGGAATATTGAAATATAATCATCAGAATTTCGAAGAAATGTGATTATAAATATTAATATTAGCTGTATGGAACTCACTTTCTCCTCCATATTTAGAGCACATCCTTTATAGACTGGCGCATTTTTAAAACAACCTATAATGCACGTGCGTGTGGACTCAATTGTCTTTATAAAAGTGATGTAAGGAAATGACTAGAAGGGTTTGTATAGAATTTAAAGACCAGTCTGTCGATATCTGCCGACGGTAGACCACATGTCGTATTACAGTAATTAGTGGAAACCAACAGAATTAGATCTCCGCAGCAAATTATAGGCCTGCCAATACGACTTAAGGCAGTGAGCCCGTAGCTGAACATCACGTCGAATTTCTACACAATGGGACTTGAAAATGAATGTTCAGCGCTTTCCAATAAAAACTGTTGGGTTTGTCTGATATTTTAATTTCTGTGTTTAAGCAATAATGTCATCTTAAAGGGAGGGTTACAAGAAAATAACATGGATAAACCGAACATCAGATATCTTCCCACACAGGTAAATGGCACATTCAACATCCATTCAGTGAACGAATCGAGCATGGAAATGTCTAGTAACAAGTCTGACCCAAATTAAAGTTCCCAATAAAGACACCTCATACACTTGGATGTGACTTGTTAATGTTCTAACTCCTATTAATCATGTTGTTTTCTTGATATATTTATTTCGTGACAAAACGCGAAGATTCAGAGGAGGAACAAAAAAGAAACATAATCCTTGACATATATGTAACTATAAAACACTTTATTTTCTCTCTAAGATACCTTTGATGAGCTGACTTGAAAACTAGGTCCAGCTTTAAAGTATGGCTTTAAAATCGAATTATACAACAGAAAATTAACCTTTAAGTGATGGATGACGTTGTTTTGGTGAGAAATTACTTTAATTGTTATTCGTGATTATTTTCGGAAGATTTTATGGCTTCTTAACATGATTCTTCGGGAAATAGCATCTACTGTGGCATTAATTCGTCACATTGTCACGATAATAATGGATGCATATTTAATCGTTTGTATTTTGAGAGAGAGACAGAGAGAGAGAGAGAGAGATACAGAGAGAGAGGGAGAGAAAGATATGAGCCTACTCCTCACCAAGAACATGTGTGGGATTGAACGCACGCGCGTGACAGACCCTGTGATCTAAAGCGTACTTGTCGGCACACAATATGTTTAAATAAGTCTATTTTTTATTCTTCGGAGGAGATTGAAATTTCTAAGAATTTTTTTATGGTTATGATTTTTTAATCCCTGGAAATATCCCTTTATCAATATGCTATGCAGAATATTGTTAGAAATCAGTCACCATAATAATTCTGTTGGTCACATATGGTCTAATGTAACATATACATATCTATGCGCATGCTACAGTAACCATTGCTTTGTTCAGAAGACAATATACTCGACCAATATTTCTCGAGCATTGTGAAGCATAGACAAAAAGCAAACAGGGAGTAATTAGGCGGAAGTGATGTTATAGAGTGGGGATTACATGCTGTCAAATAGTTCGGTTATGAGTGACATGTCGGCCAATTATCAGAGTTTAATAGCAGTCTGTGATCGAGACTGTCAATGAGATCTTGATCCTGTCATCGTGCAGGTTCGCCCCGAAACAAAAAATAAACGCGAGGATTTGACACGAAAGAAAAAAAAATCAGATTACTGGTTGAGGCCAGATTTCTTAGACAGACATAGACACCAACGATCCAGACCTTTGTTCTATTATGATATTCTATTACTGTCATAACGGGCCATTAACAGCAAATGTGAATGACTGGACCATTGTCTGCTTGATGGGTCTATGTAACAGATACATTCACATTAACGGCATGTAATGGGTGTTGTCATCTCTGTCTCTAGAACATCGGATGACACTTCTCGTTCAGAGCGACGGAGTTCAGATAGCTAATAAATAGCACGTGGACATTTTGAATTTAAATAACTGAGCTGGTGACTCTACTATTTGGGTTTTATTTATCCCGGTGACTCTACTAATTGGGTTTTAATTATCCCGGTTGTCTTTTACAACCTTTAGTTGGCTTTAAGTGGGGGGTGTCGTGTACGAGAAAACTTGATTGGTTTATATCATCCTACATATCTAGACCTTATGGGCTAATGAAAAGGGCATGCACCGTGCAGTGGACTGTGGGGGGAGGTTGCCAAGGAAAGGGCTCTTTTACGCAGCGCATTACAGTGGGTCAAATATGTATTCAAGGATCGGACGGACGCCTCTGTTTGCCCGGATGTTTACGAAGTATGGTCATCAGTAAGACAGACATTTGATGCAGTCGACAGTATTAAAGTCATATTATTGAATTTCTATACATATTGTGTTCTTTAAACCGGAATTAAACCTGAAATTGGAAACAGCATTACTAGATAAGTCTTTTTAAGACCACTGATTGAAATCTAAAAAAAAAGCGAGAGTTATTTTAAGTAAAAGGTTCAACTATCTATAAGCTAGATATAAACTTTCTGATTAGTTCACAGCTTGATCGGCGCGATCGCTTCTTTGTCTGACTTTTAAATTGAATGGGAAAAGACTCAATCGGCGACAACGTATTAATGCCTGTTTGCAGAAAACTAGATGAACCATTTTACATGCACGTGTGAATAAGTCACACATGTTTTTAAACTACTGGCATGTGACTGAAGTCACGTCTGTTCACAGTGGACAGACGCCATTTCTAAGCACGTCCAATCAGATAAAACAGCGTCCTACTGTCCAGTTATTTATTAAAGCGTCTGTTATCTTTAAAAATATGATCGGTATATTTAAATTGATGATATCAATATTCAGACCACTGTCCTAGATTAAAGGGATTCAGACATCTTTATATGTAGGTACTTAAATGTGAGAAATGAAAGTTGTACGCTTAGGATGATGGGTTGGGGGTATCTTTGCCATAAATTTTGAAATTGTTACAAAAGGGGACATTGTGATAAAGGGGGGGGGGGGCAGACGATTGTTTAAGAATTTATATCCTGAAGGGAGTATTGGTTACATAACATGTAGATAATAATTTTATTTCATTTATAAATTAGCTCAGCTGACTTATTTATATGTGTGTAGGTTAACAAGCCATTAGATTTATCTGGCTATCTAAACACCCAAGTTGCAAGGTTTAGTTACACATCGAACAAACTCCACCAAGTCATCATGATCAATGCTTCACAGCTTTAAAAGAATTACACTACTTCTGTTACGGTATGTATAGGACGAAAACACGAATAAAATGTGATTTTAGGGAACGGCCTTTAACCTAATTAGTTTCCATCAAATAAATAGATAATATAGTCTCTCCGCAACAAACAAAATAAAATAAACAGTGCGTGTGTACAGCGAAAATAATCCAAATTATAAGTCTTAATGATGACTCCAGTTTCTGTATAGTACAATAGTGGATAGTCTTGTACTGAAATGAAAGTTAAATACACTCTTTAGTACCACACATAAGTACTTCAACAAATAAAGGAAATGAATGGAGTTTACCTTTTCATCCACACAATGCATCCATAATGTTTTCTATGTTCATATATGCAATGTTAGGTAGGAGATGTTTGCCCAGTCAGCCACATTTCGGTTTACTTTTAAAAGACCCTTATACATACACATCCAAACGTACAAGTGCCTAATGAGTGGGGATCGAACATGACCCATTTAGTCCCAACCCGGGTTTAGCTCGGAGTCCAGTTCCCTTAGCTACCGACTACCACCCCCTCTATCCACCAAATAATCATCTTGGTCCATATATAAGGTAAGTTACTGGCAACATTAAAATTTACATCGTTACAATTAAATTTGCATCATTAATTATTTTGTCATTGGTGTAATCCTCTAAATAACTATCGAAATGATACTTGCACCTCATATTTAAACCTTCAAGCATTTTACTCTTTAATATGTTGTTAAACTGTCTAATTTAAAGGTACATTTAGACTCAATTTAGAAGATATCTCTTTAAGATAAAGTCGTATGTTCTGTGTACATGTCGTTTTAAAGGTTCGTGTAAATACCTAGTTATACTAACACAAGGTAAATATAAAGAATGTAGGTAAGCTAAGAATCACGTTCTCTTTCTGTGTACAGTTTATATTTACAAAACGATCAAATTATTTGATTTATATACTATAAAACTCTTTTGATTCACAATATTTGCTGGATTTCATGATTAATTATTTTCTTTATTTATTGGCTATCCTGTAAAATCGGTATTATAGAGCGTCCCTGGTTCATGTGTATTAGAGTCTGTAGCCCTTTATTCGGGTTTCGTCAGGACTTGCCGCTGCTACAGCCATACTAATCATAATTGACTTTCTTACTCTGTATTACACGATTGTTATTTTTAACTTAAATTGAAATCCATGTCAAAATGCAATGGTGGGGTTGATTACTCTTATTTGAATCTATTAACTTATATGGTTTTAACGCATATTAACTTTCTTGCACTGAATAAAACAATAACAGCAATCCGCACTATAACAATACTAGTAATGCTGTTTTAGCAGTTCTAACCCAGTGTTATTCCAGTATTATATAAATAATGAGTTTATATTGGCATCAACAGACCATTACTACATATATTTATATAGATCTACATTTGTTTCAAATTATATGGAACATATAGGCAATGCGTGTCTAAATTATTTTACCTAGTGGGTACCTGTGTATTCCCCACTCTTCCATTTATACCTTTAATCTGTATCCTGAACAAAACCGGAAGTACTTTGGATAGTAACCTGAATGACACGGAAACGGCCACACACTCAATAAATAGTTCACTTCGCTACCAACAGAATGAAAAAGTAGTTTCCGAGAAAATGGGTTTAAAGTTTCAGAGCCACAGAAATTTTCAGCATTAAAGTGAAATCAAAATGAAATTGTTGTACATGTATTACTGTGGTTGATCAGCCAATCCTTCAAATGACTACTTTTTGTAATGGAAAATCTAAAAATAACTGCAATAAATTAAACCTTATTTAAGACAGGAAAATAAATATTTAGACATTTTTTATATCTATAGAAATGTATCAAGATTTTAAATTGATGTTTTCTTTGCTGGGTCATGATGTCTGAACATTTTAAGTAAAATTACCATATACTTGGTTAGATATAAAGTTAATTAAACGTGGTATTTCTAATTAGAATCACGGGCGTGTATATATGTTTTAATTAGTTTCATTGAAACTTGGGATTGAAATTTAATATACTTGTTTTCTTTCACAAATATCTCCGATTGAAGTATGTTTTTGTGGAGTGTTTTGAGAGTTTTTAGCATCAGTAATGATAGAAATGAAGTTTCTTTTAATCTAAAAGGTAAATTGAGGATGATCATGGCTGTATAAATACCATTCATGCTTCTTTGCCAGAAAGTAACTGAACTTGGTCTGTAAATAGGTAGCGAGGAAAGTGTGTCAAGGTATTCGGATAGGACGAAAAACAGAGTGTGTGAGAGAGAGAGTGAGTGAGAGAGAGGGAGAGAAATGGGGTTTAAGGTCCACTCAACACAAACTAGGGCATTTCGGTACTAACATATGGTTCAATTTTATTTCAAAAATTCGCTTGCGCGTAGGGGTCTTTAGCAGTGGGGGGAAACCGGAGGGCCGGAGGAAACCCATGAGGTTGAGAAGGCGCCCTATCTCCATGCCACATACGCTCACACCAGGGCTCGAAACCACAGCCGCAAACCAGATGTGACCGGCCAGCTAGAGGACGAAACGCGGCACTCTAGACCACTAGGCCATCCCAACCCCCGAAAAACCGAGTTCTGTATGTGTATACATTGGCCATCACGTAAAAGAGTATGCGCAAACGTCGCTGTCCTGGCACAATTCCCACCGTTGCTTGCCATGTAAGCCCTAAAATGCCCTATGTTAGTCTCAAAATGACCAACATATTGTGTTTTTAAGCGGCTTTAAATTCCATTCCATTTGTAAATGATTTCCTTTAAATACAGAGCTTAATTTAAAATTGTCACATTTTTTTTCTTAATAAGGGTCAAATTGACTGCAAAAATCCCACAGTGTAGATAGATAAACCTAAACAGTCCCTGTACTATATTCTGATATAAATCTTATTAAAGTTCGGGTTTGAAGTATTTACACTGTATTGTGACGAGCGACCTCTACCGATAAAGACATCCTCTTACGGATAAACTTAATTTAGTAATACGATATGGGTACTATTTGAATTATGAAAGGTTTTCAATGGTAAAAACTCTTATTCAGGTGTCAGTTTATTTGATTTTCAATCTAAATTCGATTACAGAACATGGCTACACAAACCCGACAATCTGCCATAGTGTGTCGTAACTACATATATTGAAGTACACATTAAACATTGAATTCACATGAATTGAAATAACATAAATAAAATGGGTCTTCACCTGTAACCAAGAAAGACAATCCAATACACGGATTTGACAAGCTTCAGCAACAGTTTGTAAAGCCTTAGATGGATACATTGTCACATGTACTACAATATCATTGCTAACGAGACCCATTTTAAAAATGCGTCGTGTGATTAAAATGAAGGCGCTATGATTGAGTATATAAATATTACTAGCTGTATTCTTATGACTTTGACCAATATCGTTAACATAGCAGGGTATGTCAATCCAGGTAATGAAAGCAAACGAAATGGCGGTTTAATGCCCCACTGTTATGCACCAGCCGGACAAATGAAGACGGCCATGCGCGATGTTGTGTTTCCGCTTACAACCAACCGAACCGAACGACTTGACGCGGTTCCTGAATATGGAGAACCACACTGAAATATCCCAAGGAACTTTCCAGGAAAAGTCGTATAAGAATTTTTTGAACGGGATACCCAACTTTAAACATCTGCACCAATGAGTGGATGCAAAATTGCCCTCTTAATTCAATGTAAAAGTAACCTTCTTCCAACAGATTATGGGAGATCTTATTTGTATATTTGTTCGAAAATCGTAAATTAAATTCACTTGAATACCTTGGCAAATATTGACAATTGAAACACAACCTTTTCGTATTTGACCCAGTCACGAATAGATATCTTGCAAGACCAAAAGATCAAAATTATTTGTAATCTTTAGTTTGGTGTTATTTTACGACAGACGTCGATGTAATCCAGTCTATGTTTGAAAAGATTAGCCCCACCTAACGGTAACCTGTAGAGGTTATGACTCCTAGTGGCAGTAATACTGCGTCTTTTAAATGGACGAGGTAGACCGAGAGAAATGTTACGGATATTTCTTTTTCACTATTTCTCATCGACAAAGGTAATTTGGGGATTAAACGAATGAAATTTCCGAGAGAGATCTGAACTTATCTGGTTAAATCCAAGGAAAGCCGAATGTGGCACTGGCATGCAGCATATATGGTACATTGTCGGACAGAGATTCCCAGAAAATAGGCCAACAGGGTCCACTGTCGCTCCCATGTCCCTAAATTAGATTTTTGAAAAAAACATGATGAGTTCTTAAAAATCACAATTCGTTTCATTTATTCTTTTGATCTGTGGTGTCCCTTTAAACTTACAGGGTAGATAAAGACTACAGAAGGTTAAAGTTAAAAGGTTAAAGGTTATGTA
Source organism: Patella caerulea (assembly GCA_036850965.1). Taxonomy (NCBI): domain Eukaryota; kingdom Metazoa; phylum Mollusca; class Gastropoda; family Patellidae; genus Patella; species Patella caerulea. The sequence goes on along the minus strand of JAZGQO010000014.1, from coordinate 22,761,216 downwards.
TTTGGTTGTAAAGGGTTTGTGTATAGATTATTATAATGTCAGGTTTGTTCAAATAATGGAACAGGACTTCATATCTATTGGGACTTTTACAGAAAGTATGATTAGTACAACAGATTTAGGTACGGTCGACAACATAATTCTTCAAATACCCGTTCTACTCAAAACGAATGGCTTGAATGTATATTATTGGTCCTAAAAGTGTAGTTTTCTTTAATCGAGAGAATCTCTATTCAAATAAATCCAAACAAATCATGGATTGTGTGTTTCAATTCCTTGTCAGAAGTCCAAGAATATCTTCTAGCATTCTAGGAGAATATCTTATAAATGATCATCATCTTTAACTGTAATGGATATACGTGTATATATATTCACATCTGGCAGGTGTCAATCATGATATGTTAGTTTTACACTGACATCTTTAAAAATATAGTCAAATGACAGCGTCTTAAAGGGGTATTCAGTTGACAATATTATTTACTTATCCTTTTATATAGTTAAACCAATTAACCACAAATACAATATCACTAATAGATTTTCAGTTGTATTTATTTATTCGTGTAAGAAACTTTTTTTAAAAAATGCTTCAAATGATACTTTGTGATATTAAAAACTATAAACTACAATATTAATGTTGTTTTACTTAACAATGTCAAACCCATGGGGCTTTTCTGAAACAAGAGAAAACGCATGTACACCTGTCTTATATTTAGTTTATCTGCCACTTGAATGACCCTAGATTATAATACAATTTCCTGGAAATGGAGTAACCGACTAAACAGCGAACTCCCCCCTAGTAACGAAACCAAAATAATTGAATCATGTCAACCAGGAAAACAGCCCTTTCGTCATATAAAAAATATATGTATTTATGTAATATAGCCTTCTTGACATTTAAATTACGTTCGTGACAGACTATCTTAAAGACGTTTTTAAGAGACCATGAAATTGGCAAAGTCGAGATTTAAAAGAGTTTTTAGATTTGTTAGATTGTAAATTTATATGGTCTAATGCTCTAAAAGATGTCTTTTCAAGTTGTTATCATATTTAGATTTACAGATAAAGTTTACATTCTGTCTTTTTAATTTGAGTTTCCCGAGTTCATATTCGTGAAAAATGAATTGAATAAACATCTCAATGGCTTATATAACCCCCGGCACATTATAAACACGATAAAGTACACGATTACATATCATATGTTAATATAACTCCTCGCACTCAGAACCCTTGTTTATTCAGCTGAAACTACATATGTATTTTAAGAACGAATTGGAATGGGTCATTTTGGGACTAATGTAAGGCTTTTTGTATTACATTTTTTAATATTGACATGACGAAGCCCATTTCGTTCATTTGAATTCGTATTTTATCTGCTTTTTTACAGAAGTATATAGCGGGGGCGGCCACATTTTCTGAAGCGATTCCTTTGGTTTGCTGAATTGAAAACAAAGGTTGTTTTATATGTCTGGATAGAAATTTGTTTTCTAACTCCTAACCATCGGCACTTTCCGACAATGGTAAGGGGTGTAGGAGGGAAGAATTTTGATCAGACAGGGGCGTTGCCATCTCCTCTTAATCGAAGTTCAATTAGCAAGGTTCACACCAAAATATACAGTGGGAATCGTGAATACTTTTGATCCAATCCGAAAGGTGACGGTTCGGGGGATCAAGAATCGCAACGCCACTTGTTTTTTTATAATCCAATTTTATTTGAAAGACTACATGCTGACTTAATACCAACCTTAATTGCAATTGAATATGATAGTTTTACAATATAATGTAAATGTATACTATACATTGTATAGTTATGTTACAACAAAGTAACGCTTTATCAATATCCGCGTAGAAAAATTCGAAATGCTTCAAGAGGTTTGAAATAATACTTTAAGACAAGTCTACATCATTATATCATCTTAATCATACTAAATAAACGTTAAAATCCGTCTTGATTAAAGGTTGCTTCACTATAACTTCAACTAACCTAATTTTATGTGGCCTGTCTTTGATGTGAACTACTCGAGCAAACTAAATGATGTACTAGTTATAGATAATAATAAACAACATCGCCTCAAACCAGAGATCATCTTCATTAGCTTGTGAATGCAGAAAGGTTGTGCGTTACAACCCTTTTCATATCATTTAAGGCCAGGGAACTTCGACAAAACAATACTTTTCACTTCGGAAGTTAGTAGTCGCGTAAACAAGGTCCTTGGTGTGAATTTCTTGAGAAAAACTAAACGATATGTGTTGTGTGTGCGTCTTACACTTGCAAAAGACAAAGATACATAGTCTACAGTGTATTTGTGACACGTGTGTCACAAACCGGAAGCAGAATGGTCGTAGATGTTATTCTGTCAGTAGAGGGTGTATCTAGATTCTAAAGCGTTCTAAATATATTACGTGTAGTCTAGATATTGATGACAAAATATTACATGCAGTCGGGATAATGATGAAAAATGATGTATCTCAGTTACAAATTTTTCAAGTAAAATCGCAATGTGAACACACCGTTTTCTTAATCCAGGTTAACGAACAGATTCCCCCGAATAGGCTGTATCTTACATCGTCACGGGGACACTTCCTTTCGCACCTCAGGTGTATCTTGTACAAATTTCTAGATAACGAAAACGACACCTACAACCGTGAGAAAACCCATACATTATAATGCCGACTACATCCGGGTAATTAGTAGATGTACCCGATTATCCTTGTATTAGTGTTAGACAGAACGGTTAAAGGTTAAAGGTCGAAATAACCTGTCCACGTAAAAGCAAGAAAACTACACTTTGATGTTTATGTATGTGTTTTCAGTCTAGTCATAGTGTATATTTTTATAACCATTTTTATGAATAATGTCTCATTATATAACATGAAAGTTTGAGTACAGTAACTTAGTGTGCTCTATTTCAGTCACACGAATGTTGCGTAGCTGTTTTTAAAGGCGATGCGGGAAGTGGCTGAAATAGAACACCATAGTAATTTGAACAAGTTCACCATATCAAGTCACATATGGCAATCTTTTCGATTTAAGTGTTCATCTTCACAACATATTCAATATTTTATGATTTATTCCACACATTGTATTCTAAGTTTATGTTTTCTTTTTAGCCAAGGGTCACAACACAGAAGGTATCCTCGATGAATAGACAAATCTATGACCGACACAACTCTTACGGCTTTTGTTCTGTATCTGGAATTGTCACATAGACGAAATGTGCCATTGGCATTTCATGTTCTAGTAGAAATACAACATCAAGTAAAACTAAGTTGGCTGTGGGTCCCTTGGTAGTCTGCGTCTCTTTTTTACGTCTATCGCCATAGGATGTCATTATTTTGAGCCTGATTTTGTCGGTACTTTGCGGTAGTTATATAGTCATAAGGTAATGGTAGTAAGTGCAACACGACAAGGATTACACATACATTGCAAGCAAAACAAAAGAAATATCAAGTCAATGTAGTTGATTACATTAATAAAAATAAGAAAGCAATAATAATCATTAGATTTAAAGGTATTCGTATATGTAATGTAATTAATTACATTACATATAAGTTATGTTATTAGTAATGAAATTGATAACACTGAAATAAGTAATGTTATTGATAATGTAATTAATTATATTGATAAAGGTAAAGTTTTTAGTCATGTATGCATTGATAAAGTAATGTTATCGGTCATGTAAACATTGATAAAAGTAAAGTTTTTGGCAATACAGTTAATTTCATTGATAGAAGTAATAGCCTCAGATGGATCAACTACTCTTATAAAATGGATCCATTGAAGAAATATTACTGGATTTTTTATATCGTTATTTTCAGACCTTAGCTTCCAAAAATATAACACAGAAAGAACACAATTTACAACAAACATCTCGATTTGGTTTTAAATCTTGCATCAACAACACCAAACATATTAAGCTTTTTCGTTGAAATAAACAAAAATACACTTTTCTCAGAAGAAACTTCTATAAGATTTAGTTGAAAATGATTAGATAAGCCTTTCTCATACATAGCATAAATACTTTCTTCAAGACCCCAGAAAAAAATGAATCTTAAAAACTAAAATGGCTCTTACTCGAATTACACAAATTTAATTAGAAAGCTTAAGACACCAGTCATAAGTGTCAAGATGCGTTAACTTCCCAGTTAGAAAAAAAGAAAACTATTACGTATAAGAAGTTTCTGACACGTAGACCTCCCTTAACAATACTTAATTTCACAGTTTTCGCTGTGTTGTAAAGCTTTGTGGATTGCATGGAATGATTTGTCTGCGATATCATTTATAAGAAAGCAGATGTGAAGCATTTTCATGAGCCAGTTCACGAAGGTGAACACGCACGTGTGAAATATTTAACCAAATGATTATATTCCCCACTAAGTTATACCTACAGATAGTGGCGTGTATCGTGCACGAGGCGGTGTGTTTACTCATTCTAAAATACTCTGAGAAGATCATAATAGCAAAGAGGGTTTGATATTAGCGTTTGTTCATTTTAATGTCACGTCTCGGTTCTTATGCTAGAATATTACAAGCAATCAAAATACATGTAAACACAAAAATCCAAATTACGAAACTGAATCATCTTTAGTTCGTGTGCTTTGTGTCAACCTCTGAATGAGGCTGATATGTTCAATCCATGAGAAAAGACTGATATATTTGACATTCTTATCAATCAAGTAAGTACTCTGCACCAATCACACCATGGTACCACTATATCAACACATCACTTAAAATATAACAGCAGACGGGCTCCTATCCCATACTTGTTCTTTTTCATCTTTCTGCTGATAACTATTTTTAAAATGTTAAACTGATGCCTATCTGTGGTAAAAAGGAAATACGTTACAAAGATACAAAACTTGTTCTCATACCATCACGTTGTCTTAACGCGTCAATCACCCGTCACGTGAAAACATGCACGCATCTGCTTCAAAGATTCTCCAAATTGTAAGCTTTCAAGTTTGTTTTTTTTCTTAAAGTTTCAGCCAGAGGCTCGCATCTTTCAAGAGCCCGACTTGAGCTAAAGCTATATCTTTCAATAAGCTGTCGAGAATTTCACAACCTATCGGGTCAGATTTGTTCATGTGTATCAGTAAATTGTGCAGTTTTGTGATAATTTCAACACAAAAAGATAAGAAATCACTCAAAATACTAACAGAACGCAGAATTCATATCAATAATCAGTTTTAGAAGACGAATAACGTTCAAGCTTTTGATGCATTTTTCGCGTTAGTGGTGACAGGTTTCAAGAAATAACTGGCTCTTTGCTGGTGTTACGTCACGTTAAAACGATAAACGGAGGAATGTGCGATAGACTGTTTCTTTGATGTTGATAAAAAAAGTAAAAAAATATAAGGATATTATTGTGGATATGTTGACGTATCTTCATGATAACAACTGCAAACCGATCCATAAATATATGAAATCATAAAAGTTATGTCATAATGAATTTTGTGCAACGTAATATAATTCCAATTTAGCTATCGAATCAAATATAGATTCAAATTATTGGGATTGTTAGAGGTAACTCTATGTATTCCCTGACTTTTTTATTGTGATTTTATTCATTTATTTGTCATTTTTCGTAGAAACACGGAGAACTTTATCTCTATACTGGTGGTATAGAAGGCTATAGATGGCCCAGATCTGACCCCTAAAAGCCTAATATCCTGTGACCTATTTAAACATACAAATAGCATACATAAACTCAGGAAAGGGAATAATATTATCCTAATATCAATGATATCTACCTATTTAAGATTGATATCTATTGGCAACTGTCTGTCATACACCCAAGTCATTAGGTGTATGATGATTCCCATCAACTTGATGCAGCCAATCACAAACAATCATACAAAAATACGCAGCAAATCAACCAACCAAATTAGCCGTATTTAAATAAACAATTTACGCCATCTTTATCAAAAATCTGACCAATCAGATAAACTGATCTATGACGATAGAAAAATATAACTAATGAAAAAGAACTTTGATAAATATTAGTTATATGGCGTTCTACTTTATGAACCATGAAAATTGTTAACTCAAAATTAGCAATGTTAATTATTAAATCCGATATAACATTCAACGAACAAATACGTTTTTTCATTGAATTCATAATTGGCTTTAACCATATATCCTTGTTCTTGGAGAACAATCTTAGGATCTGCTTTGCTTGTTTTGGTTTGGGCATGTTTTTGTGAAGGCATAGGTATGAACTTCATCTCTTATACCCTGGAGGTATTCTTCTAAAGAAGACAGGTAATTAAAAGGGAAAAAACCTGTTTTGTTTTTCTTAACATGATTTAATGTTAATAATGTTTGCTCTTTCTGAATAATAACTAGAAGAGGTCGAACCCACACGAGCCTGGCAGTCACATTTAGACAGCTGATATATCACAGCATATAACGCGACCCATGTACACAAAGATACAAGATGGAGTTTATAACGAAATTCATATGAGAATTCGATGAAAAGACGACGACAATTAGACAGTAATACTTCTTGTTATATTATCTGGTTCAGTAATTAGACAGTATTACACGCTGTCCTATTGTCTGGTTCAGTACACCTTCTATTGTCTGGTTCAGTTGCTAGGTAGTGCTACAGATTGTTCTGTTGTTTGTTTCAGTACAACATTAAATCTTGTTCTAATGTCTAGTTCATAAGTTACAGTACTACTATTTGCGCTAATGTTTGTTTGGGTAGAAATACAAAATTACATCATGTTCTAATGCCTGGTTACTAATTTCTCATAAGGTCATTCATTACATGTTGAAGCCCTGTGGATAACATCAAATATTCAAAAGGACAATCTCGGAAATACCGACACGTGTAGTATCCAAGCTGTTAAACTGCAATTCTCAACAAACTGTCTAATTATTTCTAAATATAAATTTGTTATAGAAAGAGCTTCCATGTAAATGGTAGCCGTGCTAAATATCAGGGAGTCTATGTGATGTGTATTAGACATTCCTAAGGTATATATTTTTATTGATATATTTTCAATTATAACTTATTTCAATACTACGGCGTAAGCCAAGGCTCGTATAAGAGATATACATTTATGCGAAATGCTGGCTTCCTGCAAAGATATATGAATTGATTGAGAAGTTAGCCTCTGTTTTGGGGGTGGGTTTTGTTTTTTTTTTTTGAAGAATGAAGAGTTATCTCAACATTCAGTCAAGTCGTATATGAACGGTTTCCGTCGAAATCAGAGATATCGGCCAAGTCAAATGGCGTATTGGTATTTTGTCGTAGTTATTGATACTGAAGGATTTTGCATTTGCTACTTTAGTAATCAAAGCAAGGTGATATCACAATTTGGGTTACAGCTATGAAGGTGGATAAGTTTATCAACGGGGAATTTTTATGGTGTATCTTCTTATCGTCTAACATTAAAAACACGGGAGAATAAAATATCTTATAATAAACACGCCTATAGAAATAACCCACTTTCTTTCATACTTATAATGTCATTAAAAAATATGCTACATTAGCTGGAAAACCTCTCGAATTAGCTTAGTTATGATTTAATACCATAGAGTAGCGTCAAAGGCGAGATTATTTATAATATGATAAAATTAAAAAACAACTTTAATAGTCAACAATAACAATCAGGGTCCAAGCTAGCTTTGGACAAGGCAAAATAGTTAAGCTGGCTTGACTAATAGTGCACGCAAACGTTACACTCTTCTGGTTCAACAACTCCCACGTTTTTAAACTAGTTTAAATCGAAGAGTCTGAAAGGATATTAGACATCGTCAACGTTGAACAATTTTCGCCATGCGAGCTGTAACGTTTGTTGTTATGATTAAAGGCATGTCTATCTATGACGGATGTTGATTGATATATAGACAATGATATTATTTATATTACATACGATGTTTATCTACTATATGTAGATAGTATCGTAATGTATACTACCTATTGTATATTGTTTATTTATACGGTAAAGGTAAAGTGGACAGAGTGATGACCAGCTAGAACAAACTATCTCTCAGATCTGTAGTACTTTCCAAATTGACTTCATTAATTGTATGCCTTGGTCTTGGTTTCCAGCATCTGTTACATATTTTAATGACATTTGTGTCCAAACAGGTTTTAACGTCCATCAGTTTTTGGAGGGGAATGACTTGTAAATGCAATAAATAAAATACACAGCCCAGTGCAAAATAAACTTAAACCGCGATAAAAGAAGGCTACAGCAATGAATAGAGAGATACAAAATAGTTATAGACGAGCATTGTTCCATGTATGTCTGTATAATTTGGGGGGTTCTCAAGTCTTTCATCGCATCGCGTTAAAATGGCGTATGGTAGATATGGGTGTTTCCGTTCAATGGAAAGGAAGTTTAAGTCACTTTATTTAATATAACGAAATGAAAACCATAGACCACGTACCCGTTCCCACCGCAGCTTGAACATGATGTTTGTTTATAGAAGGTAGGTAAAAAGATAACGTGTGCTAAGATTGATGGACAGTTAGTATAAATACTAAACACTCAAAAAATAACTATCGGGGTTCAAACATTCTTCCTGAAGGTCAAGGGTCATTAGCTGGAAGCAAATATACTGGTATTCATAGAAATATGCTAAGTACATATTTTGTGGGAAGCTCAGTGTGGCTAAGTATCAGATTAAGATAGTATCATGTTCAGATTCAATCAACTCCTACTAATCTCATCACAGTTAGTAGACATCTGGGTGTTTGGGGGTCTTTGGTTGTTTGTGTTTTGTTTGTTCAATTTTCATTGGGATATGAAAGGCAATTGTATTCACAGAGATTGGGTAGTAGATTACAACAAACTGATTTTAGTATCGTGATTTTGTTTTTATGTTTCCTAATCCATTACGATTTGAGAATCGCATTGGGGGATGGGTGGGGATATTGTTCACTTTTGTGACGGAGTGAGTGTGTCTTCTGGTAGGTAGACGGATGAAATTTATATTAGGAGAATATTGAAAGAGGGACATTTGACTGAAAAACATTTGGATGTTCTGTCTGACCATATTTGCGACTTCGATATTTGAAAAACAGGCTACAAACCATGAATTTGGATTTGGATACGCTTGAAGTAAAGGTGTTTTTTTTTCTTAAACATCTTATCAATATTTCTAAAACAGTTTGTACTTCCATAATAAATCTGGGGTTCAAAGTCGAGAAGAAACCTACGGATATGTTATCAATTATTGTTCGTTTATCTGCAATTCGTATAGCTGTGAACACTACTGACAATAGCTTCAGGTAGAGCCGTAGTGGATATCGTTCAAACACCACTGTGTTTTCTTTATCTGTTTATTCCATTGTCGCGTTTGGTTCATGGCGTACACAATATAAACTCCATGTAACATTGGTGTTTGCTTGCGGAAAAGGCCAAAACAAATGCTGCAAAAAGAAGTTAATTGTTTTTTGATGAAGTATAGTTTCGTATTTATGGCATGCAATATGTAAAATAATTATGAGCTACCGTTTCGTATCGTTGTGGTATCTAGAAAACAATACATTGTTAACCCATGAATGACATATTTTACGATGCCAAGGTTGTTGTTTTATATATTCATGTGTTTAACATACATAATATAATATGAAACAGCTAGATGGACCATGTGTGAATTTTATTTTTGGGTCGTCTGAACGTATTAAGAAACTTGCAAAAATACTGTAAGCGGACTTTTGAGATGGTCTTAATTTTCTTTCAACCAAAAGAAGTATTTTTTATGGTCAGGCGGATGAACATTATATAACTATAGTATGTCGTATATATACATGATATTTCAAATGAAGCAGATCCATCAATTTATAAGGCTTTCAAATGAAATCATAAAAGAGTTTTTTTCCAACATGGTTTCCCGTGTTTTCTATTAGGACTCCGTTCTTTATGGACGACTAAATGACTCTAATTGACAATGCAAGGATATTACTGCATTATTGCCAGACAGAATATACCATACAAGAACACAGCATATACCAATCAAATTATCATTGTTTTTAAACTAATTTGAGTACACAGATGCCGAAGTTGTTAGCACTTAGCGCAAGACAAGTTGTGCGATGAATCACAATAGTTCAGGGTATAGTCGTAAGAAGCCCATATAAATAATATATTACATTCCCTTTGTTTATCAGACTCGTCTATCACTTCCACTCACATTGAAAGTATATAAAAAGCTCATTGAGATAAGAGGCTAGATTAATCAAGACTATACTGAGTGATTTGTTATCAACAGAAGGTCATATCAATCGTTAGATAAGGTTAACCAGACACTTGACGGTAACTATAATTAAGTTAGTTGTGTTGTAAATTTGTTACTATCGGTAAGAAATTTAACTATTTATCAGGACAAGATAACGGATATCGGTGATATATTGTGTGTCTATTATCTTACTGTCATCAAAACTATTGTAAGGTATAATTAGGTCCCAATCAAATACACAATTTCCTCCGGCGTGTTGGTTCATTGATAGTTTTGGTTTTTTTAGGTCGTGTGGGGGGGGGGGGGTATACATGTACTAATATACACGGGACCTCGCATAACACATTCGACCAGATACACTTTCCTTGCCAGCACCACATGCACCACCCAGCCCCACAGCCAAAGGTTCTTTTACGTGCACGTCAATGTGCACATGGGGTCTCGGTTTTACGTCCCATCCGTGCGACTAGACACTGTTCCAGTTCTCAGTATTGCCCTACTGACAAGGAGACGCCATGCCGGAAATTACCAGTACCACGGAACTTTCTGGGTCAAGACCGATAGCGCCCCTTAAGCATCCTGGTTAGCCAGCCAACACCTTATTCAACTAACCACCGCGGTTCCCACTGCTCCAAACATAAAAACAAGTGATCAATATGAACCGGAGATAAGTGAAGTATATAATAAACGGCGTAATATAGATTATATAATTACATATCTTCAAGTGTTTGACTAACACTGGGTGACATTTTATAGCCCATTATTGAGATTAAAATATCTAAAACTTCAATCATGTTGACAGGTGATTTTCTTTATCAATATACAACTCCTTGACATATTGATGTGATAGGCCGGTAATTGAAATTTTTTAGATAGGAGATTAAATTATAAACTTAAACCCCCTTAAATTGATTTTTTGCTGTGTCGAGTGGAGCTATAAAACTATACTAAGATTGGCATTGTTTCTTTATCAGCGTGCAACTACTTGACTCGATGAGTACGACGAGTGCTCACTTACCAGGAGGTCCCGGGATCGATCCCAGTGTTGGACGATAAACTACTTCATGATTTCCCAGTTTGGGTAAAATTTCAATGGTGAAGGACGGGGTCTGACAGGGAACAGAGTTTAGTGTTTCGGGTAGTACGTGCGTTGGCGTGTACGTGAAATCCACCTTGGCAGTTGAAATAAGGAGCGCAGATCTCCGGGCAAACATTTCCCTCATAGCTTACTGCATGACGTCCTAATTAGCCCAGAAAATAAACCCCATTACTTTTCAGCTGTTCACCCAATTTGCTTAATTCTTGTATAACACTCAAAGCGTCTTATATTATAAAATTTAAAGCATTTCAATGATATAGGTAAATTGCAAATTCTGTTGGATACATGTTTCTGATAACTTAGTGCGGCTGCAGCCAGAGTGTTCATTTAAATACAATTGTAGACGTGGATGTATCCTACCATTCATAGGTCTCGTTTTGGAGGTCGTTGTGGTATATGGAAACAAAATAACGAACTGGTACGACAGTTAAAACTGTTTTCTCCATTGAACGATACCTACTTGTCAACGAACAATGAGTTTGAATATGTACTAAGCTCTTGTTATCCCTTTCTGATACGACCCAGGACCTTCTAATCCTGGTGACATCGCCGAGTAAATTCACCACCACAAAAGTTAAACATTTAGATATTTGGTCTTAAATGTAAAGTCTTAAACACAATAAACGAACATGTTTTTTTCCAATTTGGTTCATCAGTATTTAGCATGTCGGATGAATAATATTTTTCAAAGTTTTGTTTGAACTCCGTGTCGGGTCTCTTTAGCCTATCATTCGGCGACCTTCGGTAAAAAGAGGAACACACAAACTGCAGACAAAATCGAAAATCTGTCTCACTCTCCTTTGATACATGCACGGGTTGCTGAAAAAAAACTCTTTAAGAAGAACAACAAACGAGTAAAATAACTAATAATTTACCGTAAGGCACACGTTCACCCCAAAGCACGTCAATGGTAAGTTTAAAGAGAGGTTTCCCATATCCCTATAAAATACTGGCGGTTAAGAGACAAAATACACGTACAAGATCGGAAGTTACAGACTTTACAGAGTCCCCGCGGGCGTCCATGAAAATATTGCATTTTAGCTTTGTATACTACATAAGTTTTGAAAATGAAAGCATAATCCAACATGTTCAGATGTATATATAAGTATTAACCTGTTTTTAACTTTTGTGGTATTTTTCAAACTTTTACGGCGATACAAGATATGATATTTTCTTTTTTAACGATCAATTATCGAATTACTTAACAAGTCATCTAGGAAAACATAATTAACCCAGTCTTTTCACGCATAATAAGTTTCTGACTGAGATATCGCGAGCATCATATCAAAGCCAAGAATTTGATAGTAACTATTTTTGACATAATCCGTTTAACTTATGGGATGACAGGCTAATATGATTAGACCATCAAAATATCTCCTTGTAACAAACTCTGATGAATTGGTGAACTAATTCGTCTTGATTAGTATAACCCCGGCACTACATCATGTTTTAAATGTTGATACGTGGTCCAGACTATTCACTCCACTCAATCACTTAATCAAAATCATCCGCCTTGTCGACTAAAAACACGAGGCGTATAGAATAGAATAATTATCAGACGACACACTTTCCTGCCAACTTCAATATTACAACAATGGTATTATTTGACCGGGACAATAGACTCGCTTGTCATGTAATCTCTGTTCGTGCCTGTGAGATGTTTGATTATCAAGACACAGTATGTATTTGTACATGTAAATCTCTTAAATGCTACTTTCGATTTGACAGATTAGTCTACACGGAGTGTGATCAACAATCGAAGAAGTAAAAACGTTACAATTGATTTGTAGCTTTTAGTGAAAGTGAGCAGACACTGGGATTTCAGAAGTCATGAACTAAACGTCTGTCTGAAACAAAGAGATGAAGTTCAAGGCTGGTAAACCAAGTAATGGATATTCTTGGCTACCAAAACAAAAGTACATTTTTATGGGGGAAAAACGAACATATAATTTTTACATCTAGGTTGTGCCATTTGATGGCTAATGGTACTTTGTGTATGTAATAAGCATGGAGCATTAGCGTACTCTTGTCCTCGGTTCAAGGGTTTATCAACCATAAACTGAAGTGTTTAGTATTTGAGCACATGTAAAGCATATGAACTACCCATGTAAATTAACATACTCATAATAAAGCTAATAACGTAGTTTTAATACAGCGAGGGGTCGACTAAAAACAACGACAAATACCTATTCATCATTAGTTAAATAAGTTTAAAACTAAATACAAGTCGTAATGACGATTAGCTTCATCATAACCAGAACCGTTATGTCATCAACTAGCACATGCACGTGTGATATATCTATATTACATGCATGAACGTGTATTTCTACTTGTGGTTTTTGTCATGTTTTACGATGTTAGAAATATCAGCTGATAATGATATACATAGAACGAGTAAACCAGATAAATAGAAAAAAAACTTTTCACTCTATGATTCAAAACAGAAATCAGTTTCCTCGGATTCTTCTCTTTTTTTTCAAAGAAATAGTTAAAAAGAAAATGGGAGTATACATTTAGAAAATGATTGAAATAATGTAACGAATTTTATCATACCAACTATCGCTCAAATTAGCCATAAGGAGTGATAGGTGTCATACACGGGGCAGGTATGGTTAATCTTTCTAGCACACCAGTAATGTACTCTTGTAAGACTTTTTTTTATACTTAATAATGGATAACTTAAACATGGAAAATAAGTTATACACTCAAAGGTTCTCCGATATTAATTTTGCGTAAATGGGACGGAACTTTCGTCCTATAATAATGAATAGCTAAATGGAAATTTAATTTTAATATAACTATATCTCATTTCTAATATTTAGGGACTAGTTATAGATCATATATTAATTCAATATCAACAACACGCCCCTTATCCATTATTATAAAGGGAATTCGAACTACAACAAAAATACACCCGTCCATTATACAAGAGGAATTTGAAAGACAAAAATATCCCCAGGAGAATGATAAATAGAGAGAGTATAAAATGACCGATGGGTATATCCCGAGGATAATAGGTATGGTAGACTATGATATGATTTATCATTAAACATCAAATATTTTACATGCTTTACTGACATCTTGTCTAGTGTAAAGTTACAACTTGGATCTCGCCCCTTCCACTTTATTTTACCGTATATATAATAATCAGCAGAGACCCGTCTTTATCGTGACCTTGCTGAACTATTAAAGCACAAAAGTATATGGATAAAAAGTGACATCAGATGTTCTAGAAAGTTTACGTATACATTACTTTATACAAGGTAAACACTATTAAGTGGGGGACAGACGAGCATATTTTTTCGCCCGATCGCGGCGATTTTTAAAATCGCTCGAAAAATACGCCCGTGTGCCCCTTCAGGGCGACGACGATTCTGATCGCCGAACCATTCGCCCGATCAATCTCTCGTATCTAGCATGTTAGATATTTTCGGCCGAATATTTTTCGCCGGCGATTAAATTCGCTCGTGTGTCCGTGTCAAGCGTATATTGTCGGGCGAGTCATTTTTATTTAGCCAATCATCGACATCGTTGATATCACATGATCTCAAAATGGCTTCCATATGTACAAGTCACATGATCGGCAGGTCACGTGATCGACATAATTGCTCGGACGCTTTCGAGACGTTCGCTACGTGTGCCCGTTCTTTATCGGCCGTAAAAAATCGCTGGCGAATTTCAATCGCTGCGATCGGGCGAAAAAATACGCTCGTCTGTCCATAGCATTAACGTTAGATGTATGTTACTAGAAATTGTATATCTTGCTTGCTAGCTAATTGAAACGTTAATGGTATCTTGCGTTGTTTAATAAATGACATTGGGTTATACACTGTATCGTATACGACACGTGCCACTAAATGTAGCTAAACTGAACCAGAAATACAAGTTAATATGTGAACTTTCCAGACAAGGATGGCATCGTTATCTACACTAAATGGATCGATAGTTGAACTTGCACTGACTGGCAATTCTGTTAGACACGATTACGTGTAAAAAAAAAAACATCACTCCTTAATTTCTATTTAAGTGCGAGTATCCTTTTCTGGGCATCACACCCAAAAGTTATATTTATAAGCAACAATATAACCAGAGACCCCAGATGGTCGAAGACAGATTTAAAAATTAAAATTAAAACCTCATACGTGTGATTCGTTGTGAAATTTTGATTTGTCTTTGCTGTATGCACTTACTCTTTGTTTTGAGTTTTGTTGAGCGCCTGGACTGCAGCGTGTAGTTGATCAAGTATAACTCCCACCCTTACATTACTAAAAGAATGCTTAGAATGCCAGACAGCAATTTTCGTAATGCTGAAAGTCACCTTTTACAAGAAACATCAATTTCCAATGAGTTTATTGGTTTAATTACGGTATTTTGACATTAAGCAGACAAAATACAGAAGCTGACAAATGAAATGCAATTTAACACGGAATGATATTTAAAAAAAGTTCATGCCAGTTTAACTCAAGGCGCAGACTTGATTATTTCTGTTGGGTTTCAATTTTTATTTAGATGGTTTAAAATGTTACACATTTCTCAGAGCTTATTCAGCATGAATTAAAACTTTAAACACATCTCTAGCATTTCCGTTAAAACAAAATCTTTTCTTTGGCTGATTTTTTTTAAACAATATCTTTATTCATTAAGTCTGAATTTGGATTGCAAATTGTCCCTTTTAGCTATATTATATAGTATATGGAAAACGTGTTGATGTCCTGTACTTTAATTTTGGAAGCTAAATCAGTTAATAGTTTGTTTCTTATAATGATATAAAATCTTGCATTGGAATAAAGTTTGTTGACAACTTTCATCTCATGTACATGTACAACATTGATTTCCCCGAGTGTTTTTTGCGTTTTTCGAATAAATACCAAATTGTTAACGACTTATAATCAACACTAAAATTTACTGAAACTAATCATTTAACTATCTATTAAGAGAGAGAGAGAGAGAGAAATGGGGTTTAAAGTCCACTCAACACATTTCGGGACTAACACATGGTTTTTTAAATTTTACTTCAATAATTCGCTTGCGCGTAGGGGTCTTTAGCAGTGGGAGGAAACCGGAGTGCCCGGAGGAAACCCACGAGGTCGAGAAGGCGCCCCTATCTCCATGCCACATACGCTCACACCAGGGATCGAAACCACGGCCGCAAGCCAGAGGTGACCGGCCACCTAGACGTCGAAGCACGGCACTCTAGACCACTAGCCCCCCCCCCCCCCATCTATTAAGAACAGAAAACACAATATATCAGATTAAAATGAGGCCCATCAAACGACTCAAAGAAACTGATGGCTTTTGTTGTCTATATACTGTAAATATACCGTATTCAGAGAATGACGAATGGTCATCATAATAATATATTTGTAATACTGAACGTTTCGTATCCCTTTTAGAAATCCGATTTGTACAATATGGTTATTCCAAGTAAATTAAGAGGTTAATAATTCCTTATACGACCTTTAAAAAGGCACAATTTACAGACGTTGCCAGTTATGTGATTGCACCTATAAAAATGCAGCCAATCTTTGTTGTACGCGTGTATTTTAATTATTGCCATACCCTAAGAAGAATTTCCACAGATTTTATTACTGTCTGCTTATTCTATACTCTTACCAATCACTGAACTTTATTCTTATCCAATAACATCTCACAACTTTTTTTTTATTTTTAATAAACGTCTTGATAATAAAGAAAGCTGTCCTACTAGCATGTGGTAATTATAAGATGTGATAATAAACATTTTTTTTTCTGAAACACAATAATTACTTTACATATAGAAATGTATAACCAGCAAAATATTTTAATATTTCACTAAAACGGCATTAGTATTTTTTTTTCTGTTATTAAATATGTAATTTGATAATATTTTTCTTTTCGGGGTCTTAATAACATCTTTGTCATTTATGGAATATAACCGTCGACATCATGCTCTGGTACAAACCGCATATGCCATTCTTTCAACAAGACGTAAATGTTTACATAACAATGCATGGCATATTGCATTTAAATAAATTAAAACAAAAGTAGCTGCTGTCAAAAAGGCATAAATGAATTATAGATAATACATATCTTGTGAACAAAACTTTATTATCTGTGCAATAAAACGTAAAGTGGAACGGTTCAATTGTAATGCACTACTGACGAAGAATGTTTATTTTATTATGAGGCACTTTTGTTCACTTAAACAAAACCATTCTTCTGACTAGAGTAATAAATACACGTGTCATTATAAGATTACAATCAACTCTAACTTCTTTAACAAATAAATAACAATAGATTTACTTTTTCTCTAACATATATCATAAAGGTTTATATCGACGAACAAAAGCAACGCCGAACAAATAGCTCAATTTTTCGAAATGCAGAACAAAATATCCCGTCATCTGGCCAAATGCTAATGGCTAATTCATGAGACTAGTGGTACAATTTCCCATTCTGGGTAGCATCTACCTCGGTGAACCGCGGAGGCTCATTGATTACGACGTACTTCGCTCTCCACGAGATCACGGTGTTGGTCGAGAATTTTTCAGGGTTTTCCGGCACGGTCCCCCATTGTCAATAGTGGAGGACGGGGGAGCTTGGCAAAGACAATGCCTAGTTGTTCAGTTCGGACGAAAACCGCGGTTCCGTGTACATTGGCATGCATGTAAAAGTTGAAAGTTGGAATTGAAAATAGAGCGAGTCTTAGCATCGCTTGGTGGTCAAATTGCACCCCATAAGCACACTGTATGAGCTACAGTTTCGTCTGGCGTTGTTGGTTGTTTTCTTGAACGATCGCAATAACCAGTTTCATAAATGTAGTGCTGGGATGATCTGTGAACATTTTTTCGCATTTGTGGATAACACGTCAATGCATTTGTCAGGCTATCAGGCATTTATTTTGTTGGTCTCTAATACATATAATAGTTTTGTCTAAAGGATATAATATGTGCCTAGTTGGTTGAAACACCTGGCGACTGGCTTCAGTTTGTATCTCACTGATAAATTACCGAGATGTTCTCCAAAATAGACAGCAAATCACACGGGGCTGGTTAGGTTAAGTTGGTGATCGGTGAAACAGCTTCCTTCTGTCATCAACAGGGAACTAACTTCTACTTGAAAATGGTTAAAGACCCACAAAGGTGAATCGATACATGATTTTGATAACAGATTAATTGCGACTAAAATACCGATATGTCTAAAAGAAACCCGTAATCGTAGAAACATGTTGAAACAGACATGTTCTTATCGTTTATCATTCTCCACGACTCATCGTATACCATGCTATCTTTATTTTTTTTATACGTCATATAAATTACAACATTGCTCTACTACTAATCTGTAGTCTATCTGTACCTTAAATGAAATGAAATCCGGTTTAACGTCCATATTTTCTGCACAAACCCATAGTTAATGATGTCGGACGGCATGCCATGCATTGTACTGTAAGAGCATTTTTCCAGGGTTGTGGTGCTACGGCCCATTCTTATTTCGACTACAGCTGTTAAAGTATTCTGTGCACGTGTAACTAAAGCATGTTCCTTGCCAGTCCCCGCCCACCTTTCTGCACCACTGACAAGGGGAAACCACACTCGAAATCCCGGATTTTCTAACTCTTTGATCCACGATGTGTACCTGATCGTGGTGGAATTACAAACGCACTGTGCACGTGTAAAGCTAGCCGTTTCGACTGTTAAAAAAGAGAAGCGGTAGAGGTGATAGAGTGAAGTCGTAATAGTGGGCATGCGGTAACCAAGGGCCTACAGCTTGGGTCTGAATTGTTGGAATGTTGTTAGGTTGAAAATGCTATTACATAGAAATACAGGACATTTTAATATTTAAATAGAAAGAAATAAGACTGAAATTGTAATCTTTGTCCTGAAGGTAGTCATCGTCTTGTTCATGGCAAAATAAGAGTTCGCAAACACAGTGAACCAATTCATTTACAGGAGTAACAGTGTACCTTGGATTACAGAAAGAAGAGAAGCGTTACTCAGTAGTGTGAATGTTTTCATGTCGGTTGAACTATTGGGTAATTTGTTTTAACTTGTAACAGATCAAATAACCAAACATGTAGCAATCATTGAAACCCCGTTATTACATTAACATCTGGTTTACACCAGTTTTTATAATTGAAAAATAAAGAAAATATGGTTTTGCTCGTTTTTTCCGCTTGATAAAATGACTTTTTGCCCTTGTAATATAATTTAGCCCCCGGGGCCAAGCAACTTTTTCTGCTTGAGATGAGACTGTACTCACATGTATCGTCAGATTTACGTCTATGACATGCGAATAAACAAACATTAGCTCATGCCTTATATCCCTTATATAGCGGTTACATTAACATCCTTCTTTGTACGTGTATTCTAAAGTATTTTGTTTCGAGGTTTTGGTGTACTTCATTTTATTGATTTGTTTTCTGAAGCTCTAGAATCATTAATATAGTTCAGCCAGAGTGATAAGTGTTTAAATACAATAAAATTCAAAAAGCATGAGTACATTTATTAATGTCTGTATACGTAAAAGCCTACATGCATTATCGCAGGTGAACAAAATTTGATTTATTTTTTTCTAAACGAAATAGAACCAGACTGAAAATGACTGCTACACGCTGTTTACCTTGTTCGATTGCACTTTAAGTTCTAGTATTACACGGCACATTTTAAAATGTTTTTTACATATATAAAGTTATAATAGTTAAATCGGGTTCTCGCATAAAATTGGCAATTTCAATTTCAAATACTACTTTTCAAATTAATGTCAGCGAAGTAATGATATCCGTTTGAAAGTAGATTGTTTTTACTATCGATTTTGAAAGTAATGAAAAATATCTAATATTAAACTTTCCAATTATATGCTAAACTATTTATCTTGTATAGTTCATCATTATATCAAACAAGGGATAGATGTCGAATGGTCTTACTCCGATCGCCTTAGATCACATGTTCTGTCATTGGGTCAAGATATGGTTCGTTTTGGATTTCAAGCTTGCGACGAGGAGTACGGTCGCCTGATTAACCTTGTCTGTTTTTACGGGCCATCCGGTTTTCTCCTGCATAAGGGAATAATGAAAATGAAATTACGCCCCCCCCCCTCTCTCTCTCTCTCTCTCTCTCTCGACAGTGGTACAGAACAGATGACCTGCATGACAATGACCACACATAGTCGTTCAGATGAGACGAAAGCACGCGTACACATTTGCATGCACGTGAGAGAATCCTTGTCCTTGGTGGTGGTTGGGGCGATATAAGAGTAAGTCCCGTTTCGCCAAAATTTCCCTCAAAGTCCACTCTAAAGGGTGTCTTGGCCCAGTCATAACAGACGAGTATGACAACATTAAATTAATTTCATTTCATTTTCTCTCTCGTTTGAACAAGGTATTTCTTGCGAGTTTACTTACGACTTTGGGCTTTTAAAAATGTCATAAACAGTATATCGAAAATGCGTTTATCTTTTCATGTGGAGCTTCATTCTAACGATCATAATTTTATGACGAGTTGGTTTGATGATCAACAAAACTTCTGTAAAATTTTAAAACATTTTTAGATTTAAATTTATGTGCCAGCGTTTTTAAATAAAACACAAATTCTCAGCATGTCAACTGGAGGGGGAGAAAACAATATTGTAAAAATAACTCAGAAAAAAACTAAGCGGTTAAATTTCTTGTTTTTTGAAGTCGTAATGTATGTTTTATGTAATACGAGACGACAGAAAACATGTTTTAGGACTCTTTTTAAATGTAATTATTAAAGTTACGATGGTCTAATGGTTGCTGTATGTATTTAAAGTTTTTACATAACAAGAAATTGAAAACCGTAAGAAGAATATCCCCACCCCATCGCTCGTTATCAATTAGAAAATAAATCTTTGGAAGATGTATATGAGTCGTCTTAAATATACCATAATGTTCCACTTACTGAATAGATTGAAACTTGGTATATTATAAGGAATTTAAAACCACAACTCATCTTTCAACTGTTACGCTGTTACATTAAGAAAAAAACTGAGTCAAAACTTAGGTAATATAAAAACAATTTACAAAAAATCTCTTAGTGTTGCCTGTTTAAACTTGAAATTACATGATGATATATCAGCTTTACATTTTCAGCATCAGCAAAATACATCCGAGTGTTAAAAGCTCAACCGTAAAAAACAACGAAGCGTAATGTCGATATTGAAGGAAATGTAAATATTCGCTGGTTATTTTAGCCTGGCACATATACATGTATAGGTTCTAATGACTAATCTTATAATAACTTAAAATAACTAGTATGTAGGCCGGAAGTGACCAAGCTCGATCGTTTGGACTAAATGTAAATTGACATAGAAACAGATTTTAAATTAAATCATTATGAAGCCTCTTAAAATTCATGATTAAGTTTCTCATTTGTGTCAAAATGACAGTCATCTGCATGACCGACACCCGATACCATAATACATAAAAGCATGATAAAAATCGCTGTGTGAAAAATGTACGAAACAATAACAAACAACAAGCAGCAGTTACATGATAGAAAAAAACAATATTGTATAATAAAACGATTATATAATCAATATAGCATAATGACGAAACTTGTAACATATGCTTATAAAGCTAAGAGGATTTATTATCAAATGAATTCTAGCGTTTATAGGATAAGTATAATGTGTGTAAAATAGATATAATATAATTTCAAAGAAAACTATCATATCCTGCCATATCAAACTGTATTTAAATCCAACTTCTTGTGCCCGTCAATCGCATACGAGATTGAAATATTGCTGGTTGCCGTTGTCACGAGAAAGCAAAGTTGCCTCAGTTAGTATGGAGCTGCTCTAGTAACCAGGAGATTTAGGCCGAGAAAGTTCCTAGGCAATTGGAAACGCAGTTAGACAAGTCGCAGAGCCGCTTTCATGATATAATGCATATCATAACATACGCTCTGTCCGTCGTCATTCGCTTGGTTTGTGCTGAAAAGTAGGACGTTAAACTCGTTTCACTTTTCATGAGAAGATCATTTATTAAAGGGACAATCCCGATAAGAGAGTCTCAAAAATTAAAGTCCGAGTATTTATGAAAATTATGGACCAAAATATAGTGGCATGGTGTATTTACCTTGTCTCAAAATTTCAGCTCAAAATATTGAGTCGTTTGGACGTGAACGTCAACACTGCTTATCCGGACACGTAACCCTTTTAAGATTTCGGGTCAATTTTTTCATTGGGTGACCTGATAATCGATTAATGTTTCTCGAGAGATCTATAAAGTGAATGACCTATGCTCTGTACTTGATAACAAAAGGTAAATTTCACCTACATATTATTTTTATAGAAAAACGTCTGGTTTTATCCAGATACTGTATAATAAAACGTTCTCCATTTCCAGATGAAGACTGTCAGGTTTAAGTTATTTACAAGCGTATCACAAATATCGGGTTAGTAGGTGGGCCTTAGGTTATGGATTTTAAAGGATTTTAACACAAAATTAAGCAGTTTTATTCCCCAAAAAGTTATCGGGATTGGCACTTTAAGCAGTTTCGGTAACAAAGGAAAACATGTTTTTAGTATTTCTCAACCATCAGGATGTACTCGCCACTTGTAACCGTAATAAGCCGTTCATGACCGCTACTTGACGAAGCTCGTAGTTAAACTCGCACTGTTTATCCAGAAAGTAGAACTTGTTTGTTTTTTTTACAATAGTCCTTGTTTCAAATTAATATTAAATACATATATGTGTTGATAAATAATGTGAAAACGTGCGTTAAAATATATACACAAAATAAGCATCTTGATCACTGGAAATGAAATTGGGGTTTAATGGTTTACTATTCTGCATCGGTTAGGCTCTCGACGGACATCTGCCATACAGTGTGCCACGGCCTACTTTTATATCAAATTCCAACGTGTACAAGGGACCTCGATTTCACGTCTTATCTAACCGACTAGACGCTGACCGCGTCAGCTCCTCCGCCCTGCGCCACTAACAATTGGGATAGGAAAATCATTTACCGAGTAATAGATAAGTTACAATAAGTGTATTGTACACATGACGTTATAATAATGAAGTGCATATTAGTGCATGAATAACGATTTAATAATGTGATATAAGTTACAGCTGTTACGTAATAATAATAATAATATAATATATTGGATAGACTGAAGTGAGGACAAGTTGATTCAAGCATAACATGTTCATGTATAATTATTATAATGGTTTAGACATGTGTCCTTTAAACAACAGATGGTACAATATCTGATACAGTGCAAAAGGTAAACGTGGCTTAAACTGTTACAAACTTTACCTCTCGTACACGTGGTAGACCATATCGTGATTTCTTTTCCACTTTCAGACTGGCAGCTTTAACTGTTAAAAATTTTACGTCTCGTGCACGTGGTAGACCATATCGTGATTGCTTTTCCACTTTCAGACTGGCAGCAGTAGTGAACATGGAAGTGCATGTATATTGCCTCTTATATTGAACCTCAAATGGAGACAATTCTGCCAAGCAATTACCGAGAAATACAGGTATTAATTGCAGTTTGGTCACTGTATGAATACTGGATAGTTTGATAGTATTCTTATTTCTAAGACTACATGTACATTAATTTTTCACTGTGAGTCCGATCTTTGCCCTTTAAGCTGTTAGTTTTCAGCAACACCAGATGTTTTCAGATCCGTTTATTTGGGCTAATATTTAACATTTTCCTTTCTGCTTGTGAAACAAGCGTGAATTATTTATTAAAAATGTTCCTTATCGGAGAAAATGGTTTTAAAAAATGAAACCTACCAACACATGTTTCCAATATCATTTTAATATATATGGTAATTTTATAATCAATAATTAAATGCAGGTACTAATATTTGTTGTAGTCATAAAACTGACTAAAACGAATTGATTGATGAACTATCTCGACTACTTAACCTATGACAAATTCCAGTGGATCAGCACCGTGAATGATTTTGAGGTTTTCGAATCCCACATCAATTCGATGTAAACGATTACAGCATATTTTTCATAAGGATCAAATGTCAGAAGTGATTAAATCAGTCTATTGGTCCTTATACGAGGTTGAACCCAATAAATTGCAAATAATATGATACATTCATTTGGACCAAAATGACCCAAGTCGGAAATGTGAAAAAAACCATGGGTAATTATTTAAATAATAACAGTAAATTAAATCGCCGATGACATAAATATAGTTAGAAAAACGCCATTTTGTTTATAGAGAGATGATACAATAAATTACAAAACTAGTCTGTTTTTTCGTTCAGTTATGATCGTTATTACATAATAAACATTTTCTCCTTAGCTCACTCTTTCATCTTCAGGACTTTCAACTCTTCATATTTTCTTTCAAAATGTTTTGTGAAATTTTCATAATTTGACTGTGAACTGATCTGGTTGAAAAACGGCGTTATGAGTTAAACAGACGACAAATGGATTTATCAGATCTGTCTTCCTGACTTTGTAAGCTACCAGACTGTCTTTACGCCCATCAACGGTAAACTTTTTATAAAACAGGGTTTAGAATTGCACACCGAAGATGGTTTTAGGGGAATTATTCTTAGAAATCGAATGTGAAAATGTCATGACAAAGAGACGTTAATAGTATGTTTCACCATACCAGTTATACCAACGCACTGCAGCAATTTATATGAATAATTTATATATATTAAATCGAGCATGCTCCAGCATGGTGGTTTTCCGATGGTCAATACCTAAGGGGGTATATGTTAATACATATGTATTAGAATATTCGTTTTTGTTCAGATTCGGAAGAGTTGCTGTTATCAGTAGAAATATCTAGATTTTCTCTCCCAGCTCGTAAATGACTTCCGATACTTCTGTTCAGATGTACAAAGTATGTAAGTATATAAATTGAACATATGTACGTAATAAACATATTTTTATCGTATATATGGGAGCATGTGTTTTCTGCTAGAATAAATATATAAATAAACATCGTCTTATGTATTTATATATAGTAGAGTCATTATATATGTATATATACAGAACTACTTACACCCACAAAAACCTTAAAATAACTTCTCTTACAAACTTACAGCTGAACATTTTATAATATACAGACAACTAGCTGGATAGACATTACTGTTTTTATCAACAGTTGATGTTATATGAAACAACTGTTCGTTCAATGAACTCCTCGTATAAATAAGAAGTGGCATCGGATGTTTAAAATAGATATCAAATAATATTTTACCCGGACAGTGGCGCACGGCCCATTCTTACTCAGAATCCCAACTACCAGTGGTTATTTTACGTGCACGCCAATGAGTGCACGGGACCTTGGTTTTCCATCTCATAGGATCCATTAAACGGTCAATGGAGGGGAGATAAGACGTGGAGTATCGCCCGGTATACTATTGTACAATATTGCATTCGCCTTTAATAATTCTTGAAATTTCAGAATTTCCTGTTAATGGTTCTGGCAACTTCCCAGAATGCATGTATATGATTTGGCATAGATAATTACACGGAGAAAAAGAGGAGATGTTAATCGTGTTCTTCAAGTCTTTTGACGGATCTGATTTAATGAATTTACCTAAATAATTGCATTAATATCACGACTTTTCTTTTGAAATGAAAATAAATTCGTATGTATCAAATCCTGTTTCTTGTCATTCAATTATAAATATCACGATTTGTTTGATTAGTAATCTGAGACAGGACATAAAGATTTCTTTTGTAGACCTATATTGAACGCTGATCAGTATCGTATATCACGAACATAAAAAAAAATGATAAAACACCAAAGGATGTACACAATCCATAACACTGTTATTAAAGATTTTTTGATCCAAGAATTATTAAATTATACTGGTTTCAAACAGCCATTTTCATACGTCTTAAAGGTGTTAGAGTGAATTAAAGGAGCTAAATCGCTAATATCTGAGACCTAGAAATGGCCACAAATGGGTCGCAACGCATATAATACTATAGTTATGTTCGGTGAAATATGCCAGAAGTTTCAATCGAGTGACTATTTCGAGTGTCTTGTTATTCCAGTCTACATACGCCGTTTGGTTTGGTGCAATGTTTCTAGCCTAGTTCGTCGAGTCTCTTGCTAGAAGTGGGGCTGAAACGAATTATGGTACACGATTCGTGTACCAATGGTAAAATGTTTATTTTGTGTTAAATATTGGCTATCAAAAGCCCATCTTTTCCTGGTAAATTGACAAATAATGAGTTAGAGACTTAGCTACATTAAGGAAGATGTTATGACATATTCCAGAATATAGAGCTTTATTAAAAAACATATTGCTAAATTTCATTTCCAATAACGTGTAAGAGGTTAAAGTAAAAATGTCACATAAATGTTAGATATATGTGAACTGGTGCAAGTGTTATTACATGTTCTAGCCCACAAAGATTTCATTATGGCATGCTCACTTTTTAACAAAGTTTAAAGGGTTAAAATGATAAACGCTCTGTCAGTAATGTTTACTTGTATAATAATAACCTTTCGTCTACAAAGTGCAGTTTTGGCAGACATTTACATACACTGTTAAAAAATGGTCGAAAATATAAAAAAGAATTGTTCAAAATTGCTTCCCAGATGTTTTCGATAAATATGTCCGTTTCATTTGAGAAAAGAAATATCACTGACAGTTTTATTACTGATAAGAAAATTGTAGTGCAAATGGCCACAGCAATATTTCAACTGGAAATTATTTCAATTATGCACATGTTTACCTAAACTTAAACATCCGATAAAAAAGTACTGTTCTGAAATTATGATTGGAAAGGGTTAAGGCTATTTGCTTTTTATCGAACATTGAAGGATCTGGAGAAACCACATCCGGTTACGCTTTGTCACATACAAAGGTTGAATCGAATACCACGGCACCCTGTTTGGTGACATGTCTTTAAGTGGCAACGAGTATGCAAGTGTTGAATATGCATATCCGTTAAGTCAAGTGGTGTGTGGAAAGGAGTAGGTTTGCCTGGTAACCTCGTGGGCTTCTGTGGGTCCTCCAGTTTCCTATTACTGCGAAGTTTCCTACGAGTAAGCGTATTGCTGTAATGAAATTTCACCATATGTGAGTCCGGAAAGACTGTGTTGAGTGGACGCTAAATACCAGTCCTTCTTTCACTCACTCGGATTGGAACGAGAAATTTATGTGTAACATGGCAATAATAACATCCTATATCTTAAAGTGTGTTCCTATCTGACTTGCCTTTTGAAAAAACAAACTTCAGAATGAGTAACCCAGGAAATCTCAGACTTCTCGTCTGAAGTTTTGAGGCAGGCATAATATATCTGACATTCTGAAACGTCAGAAGTTTTGTTTAAATATTTCTGTGGCTCGTTCCTGATTTTAGATTTTAAGAAAATTTAAATGTTCATGTAAACTATAATGAACTGACAATATTTGCCTACGAGAGGTCACTTAGATGTCATATTTTTCTTCCGCTGGTTACATGAGCAATGCTACGAAAGATGATTTATCCGCACACTTTTGTTTCCAATTACTTTCCATGAGATCTTTACGTGTACAATCCAGTCTAGCACTGACACTACTGATTCCCATACATTCTCAAACGCGGGATCGCGTCACCACGAATGCATCTTTTTGACGGAGGAGCTGACGACAAATCGGGTCTCGTATTTTTACGTTCACTGCCACTTTTAAACACAGTGAATAGCTTTATACGGCGAAATGAGCAGTGTTAAATTTGTCCAGACTTTGCCTATATATCATATATCGCAGAAAGCAATGTTGATACCGATATTGACGATTCCAAAACATCACGGTCCACTGCTGTCGGTTTGATAATTCTGCTATTCTACAAGTAATTTTTTTGTTATTTGTGGTAAAACAAATAATCAGAGAAAAATATTTCCCAAATAAACATAACATACCCAACCATTGAAATATATGATCTACTTTACAGTAGCAGCATTCTCCGCATACATGAACATGTAATAATGGTCTCTTGTCTGGGTTTAGTTTCGTATGACGGAACGGGGAAATAAACAGATTTTAACAAACTCGTCAATAATCGTCTACAGGACAATGTCTGGGTTTAGTCATGGAACGGGGGAAACAAAGTCGTCAGTGACCATTTAGAGGACATTTTGAAAGTGGACTATCTCCTTATGAATCATACTAATGTTAGAACATTTCCCCATATGACGGAATAGAAAAATAAATTTTTAACAAGTCAAGTCAATACATAATACCATGTGGGGATTAGACTAGATGGTACACAGTACACTTTATCGGTACACAGGATCCCGGTCCCTTTCACATAAAAACAACTACACGAGGTAACCACTTACTCGGGTATATATACATGTACCGCATTTGATACAAAATTAAACGAAGACTTGTGTACAGCTTAAATAATTAGTCATAATACTTATATCTCGATTGACGAGCGACGAGTAGTAATCGCAATATGCTATAGTTTGCCTGATTCACTAAGTATGATTAAAAATCTTCAGAAAAGTCACCTTTACACATTGTTATTACTACGAAAAAACATAAAATGTTGACAGAGAAAATATCCACTGTTTACTGTTCAAAGACAAATTGCACTATTAGAGTGTATTTAGGTTTGAATGAATAATGCCATGGTATCATTAAACATTTAATATTTCGGGCGCCAAACATCCTACTAATGTCACAATCAAACATTAATCTAACCTTTTTTTCTCTTTTACCACGGCAAAAATCAATACTGATATAATCTCCTACACACAACACAGAAAACGTCAATTAGGTTTATTTAGTATTTACAAAAAACCTTTAAACATCCTTGGTATTCGCCTTTTTAAATAGGACTTGACTTGGGTTACTTTGACGTGTGCCTTTGAAACATACACATAAACTTATCTATAAAATTACAACGATAATAAATCTAAACCTTTCGAGGTTATAAGTGGACACATAAAATAAGGCATAAATACCACAAAGTAAATATATGTTTTATTTTAAACAAAAAAATCACCATTTCCAAGTTAGAAAGAAAGAGACCCCTGTCATTAACATTTTCCCTAATTATCTAAACAGATAGCTATAAAATTTGTAATGTCATTAGGTTATTTGTTAATTGCGTTAAGAAAAAAGGCTTAATAGCACAACCTTGTGGAACTCATTATACGTGTGGGGAATTTGTTTTCTTTAGATTCTTTTCTAAACCTGGACATCAGATTTACATTTTATCAATCATGGGAATAATTCGTTTTAACAACACGTAATTTGTGTCGATATTTGAGAAATAAAAGCGAAAATTACTTAATGACAGCACTGGGCCCACGTCTCTATTAACGTCCGAGCCTCGGGCTAAATGTCGCTAATAGACGAATGCTTTCAATATGAATGAATGACAAGTAGTAATGTCACCGCCCACTTTATTGCCTCACAAAATTACTTTAGAAAAATGAATAAAGACTTTGTTCTGTGAAAAGCGAAAGGTTTATGCTTTTTTTCATTACAACATAGATCATGAACATCATCTACGGGTATTAAAACGTTTATTTAAAAGACTCGCATTGTTTTGAGGACAGGAATCGCTGTTGCATCTACATCAAAACATCCAATCTAAGATAACCGAAATATTTCGTAAATTATTTATGAATGAATCTTTTGTAGTCATGTTGGAGACGAAGTGAAGAGAATTTTAGAAAGAAACAATTATTGATTGTGCGATTATTTTAAGGGCCCGCGTCCCATGGGACAGGGAAAGGGGTAATAGTTACTACCTTCAATGCAGGAGAGTCGCGCGAAACACAATAATTATAACATGAAAGGAATATTGAAAATGTTCAAACTAACTGACGAAATTCAAATTTCTGAATTGTATGCCCTGTGTATAGTATTAAATCAAGATGCCTGCTGATTCGGGGCTTATTTTAAATTTTAAAATGTTAAAAGCTTGTCTAAGGATTTTAAATGTGTATTGAAACGTGTTAGATGGTTTATATATAACTCCGTCGTGACCTCAAAATCGCATATATAAATGTATGTTTCCCGTGTAACAATATATGAATTGAATGTAAGAAAACATGAACATTTGGTTTAAATTAATATTTCGTTTTCGTAGGATTTATTTTAAAACTTATTTTAAAATTCATTTCCTGGGGAAAAGTATTTTTCGCGGGCGAAATATGTTAAAGGTATTTTGTTTTCATCGCTATTTGAGATTTTTGGGAGTTTTTCCGGAATTAAACAATAATGTAACATACTTATTTTATTATGTGCGTTTCCTATTTTCAATTGTAATGCCCTAGATTGCTACTTTGTTAAAGTAAAGCGATGTGTGGGTTGGGGGTCTACGTTTGGCCATGGAATAAAATAATGTGATTTATTCTTGTGGAATAAATTACGAAACGAGAACTGTAGTGATGCTGTAGGCAGAAGAAGATGTACAGTTCTCCGGCTCCTATAAGATTCTCGCCTCCGTCGCCTGAATATGAAAAGTTCGACAAATTATAAACATGCCAGTACTCGGGATACAAACTCATGTAATTTTCAGTAAAACCAACTCTATAATACATCTGTGTTGTGGATAGCTCTCAGGAGAATCTTAATTGATTATTGCGAAACATTGCTCATAGAATTAGCTTATACAGTAAGTGAACATTATTGTAAAAAGAAATCGCAGTTCTATCTACGACGTGCATTAACAGGGAATGAGAATTATTTTATCACTTACTAACAATAATATACATGTATTTAACCCCCACCCTCTTAACTCACATCACAATCCAAACCTACATTTATTAAAACAAAACACGCCCTATGCTTCTGCTCAAAGAATGAAACGGGTGTCTAGTTTTGGAAAGAATCTGGTGTTTGTAGTCCGTATTCAAATCAAGAAAGACAATTTATGGTTAATATATGCATTATCAAAAGGTGGTTTTATTCTATTTTTTATAATAAATCGAATTGCTAATTCAAATTCAAAACGGCTTATTCATTTCTTTTACATGCAGGTATTATTATATCAACCGGTTACTCTATAACAACGAAACTGAAGCATCCGCCATGTACAGAATCGTCGAACATATTTAGTAGGTCAGCCTTGAAAGTATTGACTCACTGCCTCTCTAACGTGTGACTATTCTACTAGATACTGACTGTCTAACAGAAATAAATATTTGATTATTTTACAATATTTTATAGATGACTAGTCGACAGATAACATCTCACATGCTTCTTTCATCTTCACTTTACTTTCTCATTTATAACAAATACATGATGAATCTATAGTGGAAATGTACCGCGATAATAAAAAGTATCATCGAAAATTATCAAACATGAAACAGGAATGATAATTATCGTTTAATTTCAAATCTATACATCCATCGACTTAAGACTGCCATATTTTTTTAGACCGATGAAAGTGAGGATGAAGGATTTAAAGATTAAATGTCGATAACCTGTGCATAAATTTGAACAGAAACGTCGTTGTCTAAATTATTAAAAGAAATGTATCTTTAGTGTGGGTCATGGTTGGTGGTTAACCGGCGTCCATTTATTTGCGATATTGTCGCAGCAAACGAACATGTTCACTGAATAAGAGGATTAATAGAAGCCGTCAAGATTGAACATAATATGCTTTTGTATTCCCCAGGTAAAACAATCCGCTTATAGCTACAAGTACGTGTGCAATTGTTTTCTCTCTCATTCTCTACTACTGATTAATATGATGATTGATACGGGGGATTTAACCTAGTAGTAATATGTCAACGAGTTGATTTCATATGTCAACCAATAATTACCTTAATCTGAGTATGTCAACTGTCTAGGTTATAGGTCAAATATCACCTACAAAAAATATCTACATGTATGTCAAAAGAGATCAGTTCGGAGTATCGTCATTCTATCAGTCAAATAGCATTTCCCAAAGTAAATCGGAAGCTTAATTCTTTTAGATATGAGCCGTAAATTCCCTTCGTCTTTCTCTGCGATATATTCTTAGTGAAAGTTCACATGTAGTCGTAGTAGGTAGGTGTACATGCATCATTGATCGATGCGATTTTATACATATTCATAAAACCAAAGATCTGCGTTATCGACGATGATATGCAAACCTTTAACGGTACATGTAAACTTGCTGAGATCAACACTAATATAGCAAACTTGTTTTGGCATATCTAACCCAAGAGAATATTCCCGCAAAACATTTATGATGATATTACATTACAATAACCGTGTCGGTGATGAGCATTTCTCAGTTTGACATAACCATGCATGGTTGATGACACAATATAAAATATGTATTTTTAATGTGCTTTATCGTCGACGGCTAGAACAAGATAGATGGAGTTTTAACGACTGACAAAACTCTCTACAATTATTATACGCACAATTAATACAAATATAATATCAATATTAATGGCTTATTGATATAGTTATAAAACATGCTGCATCCTTAGAAAAACTTCTATTTCATTTGATCAATAATTTGAAAGAACGAACTAAATGTTGTGTCTTCTGCGTGTCTGGTTATGAATACAGCCAATAAAATAAATGGACATATTTTATCCAATTTTTGACGTCAACTTGTACAAGAAAAACGTATCTCGGATGATAAATTTGGAATGTGTTATTTTGTACAAATATTTCTTGCAGTTGTCTGAACCGGGAATTTATTAAATTTCTGGAAATATAACATATTTGGTGTTCTTTTTATTAGTAAACCGAGGTGTGCATTTAACACCACCCACCCATATTAACGCTTCGCAGAGGATTCGTACTATGATTATTTCGATCTAAAACTGCCTTTTCTGCAGTGAAAGACCTATATATGTAGCGAAGGAAGTCTTGAGTATATGACACCTTAACATTACCGTCACTGCAAATGTAATATGTTTTATATAGTTTAGTAAATACTAAAATTACATATTCAAGCATGTATGTATAACGAACAAATAAAACGTCTTCCTTAGGATGCCAACGAATCCGTCTTAAACATTCCTGATATTCTTGGATAAGCCTATTATTGATTATTTGATTGGTTGAATAATCCCAAATATGCAGGTAATAAGCCAGATATATTGATTACATCAAAATTATTTATGGTTTGACAACCAGTTTACGTCAAAATTATGTTATAGTTTGACAACCGGCCTGAAATCAACATGGCATTTTATTTACGCTATCTGTTGGTGACAGATGCGCCTGCAAAATATCGTAATTGTGAAATAAGAATCAATATTTGAAACCATATTAATTGCGCTTTAAAAACACGTGTAATCTAACATGAGCTTTTTATGTCAGACTGTTATCATATTCATATTATATTAGACTTTAATATGGTATCGCATCCTAATTTTATAACAAAAATTCGTAGATGGTGCTGGCGTTATCCGTGGTTTAGCTGGATATTTAAAGGGGAATATACGTCTATGCGCGCCAGAATAATTTGTCGTCATAAATCGGCTTTTAACCATACCAATTATTGAATATGCATTGCATATTAAATGAGAAGTCGAGATTATAAAATGGCCGCACCAGACTTCCATAGTAACTACAGTGAATAACCTCATTATAATAACCTACCGGTTGATTATAAGATTACATAAGTTTGCAGATAACCATAATATAGCATCTTTTAACTCCGTTGGCTTTTATAAATTAATAACACTATAGCTTCTTTAAAATAAAACCGAAGTTCCGGTATGTTTAATTTTTTTTTTTTTTTTTTTTTTTTTTTTCACAAAGTAGATTAATGATGGTTAGTACAATCTGATATTATGCTTAATTAAAGTTTCTATATTATGATAAAGATGTTTTCCTATTAAACCAATACTGATACGTGTCTGCAAGAATCAAACATAGAAGAATCCATAAACAGTACTTGTATAATGAATAGTATATAGAATCTGAAAGCTTTCAGCTTTAGAAATGTTCTAAAGAACATATAGTTCATCGTAATTAAACTGCTTGAATTCAAAGAAGAAAAACATTTTAAAGGTATCTTAATGAAGTTGACGTCTGTATTTCAATTTGTCTTATTTTATCATCATAATGGAGGTAAATAATTTACTTCAATTAAGACGTCCAACTTCAAAATAGTTACTATAGATATAATATATACATGTATAATACGTATAATGCGGTTAATTAAACTAGACTTACAAGTTTATGTCAACAAAATGTCTTTAGCAAACATATTAAAGATACCGATTCTCGAATATAAAAATGAAAATCGCTACATTTAAGATTATTAAACAATGTGAAGCCTCATGTTGAGGGCGGATTAAATCATAAGATCTGTAATTTATACCAGTTTTCGTTTTGACCCAAACCCATCCCACCCCTGCCCATTCTACACGACAAGGGGGAAGATCTTCTATACATTGTGAGTGCTTCCCATCCTTGTTACCGCTAAAGACTCTCTTATTGAATATACATAAAAACAACATATTATTTTAATCCCGAAATCGACATCTTTGTGTTGAGTGGAAGTTAAACTCGATCTACTTCCCATAGCTTTAAATTGTCCGTGTCTATTAAAACAATATCAGCCATAGTATGACTAATGTAGACCAAAGGTTGCAGCTCGTTAATCTGTATCGGGCTTCTAACTAAGTGCTTGGTCAAACCCTGCCTCGTACACGATACGAACACTGTCAAGGTTCAACGTAATTAAAGCTAGAACGTCGCTTTAAAATTGTAGTATTTATACACCTGTAGATAAAGTATATAAAGTCAAATGAGTCTAATACTGTTAATTAAGTAACTAGGACACAAGGAAAGGAAATATTGATCATCCCAGTAAACTAATTAGTAAAATACGATTATTTCCCCTCGTTAAATATACAGAATGCTTCATTAAAACTTCATTAGCAAATCATTTTCTGTCCTTAATTCTATATAATTAATTAGAGTCGTGAAGTTATTCGACTGTGATGAACTAATTGTTCAAGTTGAAAAAAGAATTATCACTGACAGGATTATTACTGATAAGTAAATTGTAAGGCAAATAGCCACGCACTACTCAAGAATATTTTCATTGTATGTACGTGTTTACGTGTACTAGCATATCCGGTACACATGTCCTGGTACTGCAAGCATGATCATAAAGTAACCATAATTTTTATTCTTTCACATTTTTAAAGTGAGAAAATGGGAGTGTGGAGTCCATTATACTCCTCACACCAGATCATCCTGACACTAACATAACCTTAAAGTGGCAATAGACCTGAGGTTAGACAGGAGACCCTACTTTCCGTCACGTTCAAACCGTGGATCTAAACCCTGTACTTTACCCTATGACACACCTTATCTAAAGCCTTTCCAAGGGCAGTGGATATTTTGTAATACACAAGTATATAAAATGTAACAGATGTAATGTCGACATTGGGTATTCTGTGGTGTAATGTGTAAAGTCACTGGGTAGTGTATGACATACAAGCATTAAAAGATGAAACAGTCTCAACTGGGGTGACATTGGGTACCATGAGAGTGGACATGCTGTAAGTCGAAAAAATAATAGGAATGGCATCATGTGTACGTATCGTATGGCTCGTTAATTCTTGGAGATTACTTTAACCCCGAAATTGAGTAGGATCATGTGAAATATATTGTCCGCAATATGTTGTGGAACGGAACTAGACCCACTGATGGACATTAATGCTGAAAGAACTAGTGGAAGCATGCACATGTACGTGCATTACATGTCAATCACCCATAAAACATCTCCGTTCTATTATTGCATTTTAATTTCACGGATCTAGAACTCTTTTGTCTCAAATCAGATAGCATGCACGTGCCTTTGCCCGGAGGTTATGAATTACGAATTCAATTTCTGTTTCGAGTATTATTCAATTCGTGTCAATAATTGAAATAAAATTGGATTTTTATAGCTATACCCTGTCGTGGCAGTTTACATGAGTTTTTTTTTTTCTATAATAAATTAACTTTTTTCACATTGTAATTTCTGAACTGATCATGCTGAATTTGCATCAAAATGGATCGTTTTGCTCAAATAGACCCAGTTTTAATAGCTGTCGTCAGCTTTCTGTCGATCACAATAAAGTAGTTAATAACATAGAAATATATCCATCTGCAATTTTATTGAAATTTTTATTGTCATCATAATTCACTTTGACTTCAGGTTTTTTAGAAATTATCAGAAATATTATCGGCAGATTACAGGAAATCCTTTGTCCTTTATAGAGAAATAAATATAGGATAATTGTTATTATGAAGTAGTACCATCATATTTTGATAACTTAAATAGGTTGTCTCAGATTACGTTGTCAGATTGTTGAGTCCCTGTGGGGCTAATTTAGAGAGGGTTGGGTCTGGTTTGCGCAGGCCACGGTATGTGATGTCTGAAAGTAAGCATAATGCCAATTGTGGGGGCGATAAATTAACAATATATTATTTCAAATTAATGAAAATAGACCCGGGAACAGGCATAGCCTTTGTCACGGTGTGTTAGGCACAACATAGCCTGGTTGGTGTTGACGTGGCATTGAACATCATTGTCATTTCATTTACGTTTGTAGGCTGATAGATGAAAATTAATATCGTATTTTGTATAATATCTAAATGTTGGAAAATCCAATAGGACTAGATTCATTGCACAACCGATGACAAAACAAATGGTACCACTCAAAAGAATATATTGCCGCTACAATACACGTCTGTTTAGCAGGAAGTATATGGACAGTAAACAGATGAGTGTAGACTATGATTATCATCTAATCAATTGTTACAGCAACTTATATCTCAATCATTCATACTTCTCCTTCTGTCTTCTCCCGCCATGAATCGATCAGACGCCAGCCGACATTTACATCCTTAAAATTACAACATGGACAAAAATATTTTATCAATTTTGTGTGTTTTCTGTGGTTATGTCTGTCATTTTTATGAAGATGAATGAAAAATTCAGGAATAAATCCATTGTTGATGCCGTGTTTCCGTTCACGGTACATTTCCCGCCACTTATTTCGCGCCGTTTTTAGGTAAGTCAATTCTGGCGTGTGTTAACGCGTGCGCCTCATTTACTCCGATATTGATCTGCGCATTTAATTATTTCGCTTGATTTGATCTTCAGAAAATAAAGTCATTTGAGAATAGTTGCATACAAAGTCTTCGTTTTCTAATCATTGATTTCGATTTTCTCCCAGATTAAAGTCGTCAATTTGCATTTTTTTCATTGAGAAAAAATTGGATCAAAATACTTTAGTCTGTCTTTAGTCATTTTTCTCTTTATCTTTGATGATTTAAATGGTTCTCATAACACATATAAATATCCAAATATTGCCACAGGATTTTTTTACTCCCGCAAATTTAAGTACAAATGCATCAATCTTATGAAATCCTTCACATCAAAGAGGTTTGATATCATTACGGACAAATACTAACGATAGCTGGCCGTTGTGCATGAATACATATGAACAACTGTGCGTTAAGTGCAGTGAAATAGTTCCACTGGGTTGATGGCCAAAGAGTAGGGATATTCAGAAAATTGAGTTCTCTTTTTAAATGTTGATGATGGAGATCATGTAATACATCACGACCAACCATGGCATCAAAAGCATCCGTTTATTAAACATTTTTAAGCGTTTAATTTAAGTGGTTTTGCTCAAACGATGATTTTTTTTTAAAGTAAGAGATATGACAAAAATGTCTTGCTCAAGGAGCAGGAAGAACATATCAAAAAATCAACAAGCGTTTCCTTACAAAATGATTAATTTTCTACTCAAAAGGAACGAGCACTTGAAATTAAGTCATCGGAAAGGGATCAAATAAATAATGATTTCTTAAAACACAGAAATATGCTGTTTTCTATATGAATCACCTTATAATAGATTAAATACAAAAACGCACTAGATCACAAAACAAATTATTTAGGGTGTGCTTTTTTACATAAAGCATCTTGCCTTTTTATGAAGAAAATATATCTATATGAAGACTTCAAGCGTACGATAGTTATTAACCCCAAAGGATAGTATCCAATGATACTAGAAAAGTTCATAAGGCATTTTAAACATCAAAAGAATTTGGCAGTTCATAACATTTACTTCTTTTAAGAACGGAATGTCGCCTCCACATTTATTTTATTAAAAATTTGTTTTTATGAACCCTGAAAATTCCTACTCAATGGCACTATTCAATGAAAAACGAACATTAAGTCTTGGGTTCTTTGTATGATTGCATAGAAAGCTGTTGGTTTAAAACATCTCCTTGGGGAAAGCCTGTAAAAATTGATTTAAAAAGAGTTCATTGGGTAATGCCTCCACATTTATTTTATTAAAAATTTGTTTTTATGAACCCTGAAAATTCCTACTCAATGGCACTATTCAATGAAAAACGAACATTAAGTCTTGGGTTCTTT
The DNA here is from genome assembly GCA_036850965.1 of Patella caerulea. Classification (NCBI taxonomy): domain Eukaryota; kingdom Metazoa; phylum Mollusca; class Gastropoda; family Patellidae; genus Patella; species Patella caerulea. Next base: position 22,722,632 of record JAZGQO010000014.1, on the reverse strand, counting down.
GTATGATTGCATAGAAAGCTGTTGGTTTAAAACATCTCCTTGGGGAAAGCCTGTAAAAATTGATTTAAAAAGAGTTCATTGGGTAATGCCAAAACCATTACCAGACATATTTCTTGCATATTTTATAAATATTTAGAACTTTTTAAACATTTCTAAACAGTGGGATTTTATGATTGAAATAACTCATATCAAAGATGATAAATCAAGTTCTTCTCCTTTTAAGGAAGATCTGATCATTTTATTTCCTGCTTCCTTCGCCTATCTATTTAACCCACCCTAACCCCTTAAAATGCCATAGTAATTGATATTCCCAGATTTAATTATATTGATAATTAATTGCTTTATTCACCCATCGGCTCTCCATCCATTTCCAGACACCCCTCTCTTATATTCATCCATCCACATTTATGTTTCTACATGTATTATCAATAAATCACCAATGACTAAAAAGCTTTCGTTAATATATATACACGAGTCAATTTAACTATATACTTGAACACGAATAAGTGTTCAAATACTCAACATATAACAGATATATGTTTTATTGATTTCAGACTATAAATAGATCGATATGATTTATTTATCACCAAATCATCCTATTGTATCGATCTAACTTGTCGGTATCTTTTGATGTTGACATTTAGGTAAGTTTCTAATGGGTAATACCTGATCATCCGCGGTGAAATGTCAACTCATAATTAGAAATGATTGAATTCATTGCCAGATTTCCTTTTTGTCCACAATCATATATTTTCAGTATAAGTTCATGCTGTATAACGCAGTGTTGTTCGCTGTGACATAAACAGTTAAGCATGTATATTAAAGTATGCACATCGAAATATCACTGTGTATTAATATAATATGTATTGGTCTGTGTATAATTCTATTATGTTCATTACATTTCATACATGTGAATGCACGGGCTATCCATTTAGTGTAATACTACAGATATATACGTTTGTGTATACGTGTACTAGGAAATGAGTATAATACTGAAGAAATTCGGTAAAACATTGTAGTAGAATTTAAGTATAATACTGAGGATGTTCGATAAAATATAAAACTTGTACTTTTAAGTATACTACTGAAGATGTATAGTAGTAAAACATAAATAGAAATTTAGTATAATACTGAAGATGTGTAGTAAACATTAGTTTATATACATGTACTAGGAATTGAGCATAAGTATTGAATTTATTCAGTAAAACATAACTGTATATACTAAACATTAAGTTATCGGGTTGAAAATGGTATACTGTAGGGGTATATATCGATGTATAGTGTATTAATATCACATCGTTTATATATATTGTAATTCAATGCCAAAATGATTGCCAGGTTGTGTTATTTGATTGACAGTTTTACCTGAACCAGGCAAAATATTATGTATATTGCAGAACAGCGTCAAGTTGATTCAATTAAAATCTGGGACTAGGTACCCCTTCCTTGTAACATTATCATCTTAAAATTACAAGCTTTCAGTTTTCCAATAACACAAGCTAAACCCCAACCCAGTTGCAATTCTAGCTGGCAGCACACAAGCCATATTGTACTAACTCCAAAAAGAACAGAATACAACTGCCGGGATCATATCCAGGGGAAACAAGTCATCGCACATTACCTTTGTCTTGAAATCCCTACATTGGCTTCCGATTCATGCGCGTATAGACGTGAAGATCTTATATACGACATATTAGTGTCAAATGAATGGGTACAGCACCCTTGTATCTTTCAAAACTTTGAGATCCCAGCATCATAGCTTTGTGTGCATTCGATAATTAAAATTAAAACAATTCGGAAACAGAAGCTTTGCAGTAACAAACACGTGGGATACTTCACAGCTCAAAGAGTGATGAAATTACTACATGCAGTACTACCGGTGGTTCAAATATATGTCCTCATATATTTGTTCATCAGTAGAGCATGTTGACATGCTAACAACCTAAAACCCACAAGCGGGCAAATTCTAATCTGATCTTTTTAAATTACATCAGTAACTGATCGAATACTTGTCCAATAACTGATGCACACTAATAAAATAAAACCATGATTTTTTTCTACATGACGCAAAGCTTCATCAAAGATATTGCGACAGGGAAGAGGAAACCCCCTAATGGTTAGACGCCGATATCCTAATGCAACGTTAATTTGAAACTGAGCAATAACAGTAATGTGATGGCTGCTAGAGTAATTAAGAGAATATTGGAAATAGAGAAACTACAATTACTATCACTATATGAATGACGCCAATATGGTAGTATTAGTACAGTGCTAAAAGGTATCTCGCAGGTTATTATAAACTCAACGCTTGTTATTTGTACACCACAATATATGTTTTAAGTGAAGTCATGCTACGCGGAAAGACAGACTTGTTGATGAACTTATAAGGGGGACACGTGGTTTAATTCGGGACTAACACAGAAAAGGGCACGTTCAATCACAGCGCAGCGATATTTTTTTAACCAACTCCACATCACTATTGGGCAAACTATATAATATGGAATTTCGCTGGGCCACATCCACGACTACGTTAAGGTTAGAAATAACAATGATCTACTGTCGGAATATACCAAATGTATATATCACGGAATCCTGTTTCATCCACTACGATGTACTATGTCTGATAAAACAAATGAAATATCAGCACTAGACGATTTAATCGAATCAACTTAACAGTACTACACTATACTATTCTAGTAACTGTTTCTTGTTTATATTAAAATGACAATAACTTACCTGTACCACTCTAGTCCTTTATCATAATTTCGATCAAAGAAATGGGGTTCTGGGCCCGGGGCTCGTACATCAGGGTGAATCCTTAAAAACTCCAATAGGGCCCGAGTTCCCCCTTTCTTTACTCCGATTATTAGAGCTTGTGGGAGTTTTTTACTCATTTTTTGTCGTATTTTTGTGAATGTTCTTGGGTTGTTGTACTGAATGGCAGCTATGTTGCCACTTTGGTGAGACGGTTGCAAGATATTTTTGTCGGTATTATCCATAGTATCACTATTATCCGTTTTATCAGTATTAACGTTACTCTTTCCATCTAAATAAATACTATTAACTGGCGTCTTGGTCGACTCGGAATTGTCAAAATTCCTGATGTCCGCCTGAGTCCAGAAATATTTTTTATCTATGTCCCCTGATTTTGAAAATTGCAGTTCGCGATTATGTCGTTGAATGTTTTGGACAAGTCTTTCCACGTGGGTATCGGGGGGTTTCTCTCTGGTATAAACAGGTAACCTGTTTCCCGTGTACTCGGGGAATCCCAAAGTCGTACACCACGTTAACACAACAACGTAAACACCAAGCATCATGAAACCAATAATTGACATTATAACATATGACAATAAACGCTTGTATGGAACATAGCGAAATATTACCATGTCCTTAACATCGTATGACTTATCTCCCTTTCTTCCATACCTCCTTTAATAACAGTTTGACGTTCCTTCTCTCACAATCATCACCTTGTCAACACACTGTGACGTTATAGAACTTGAAGGAATTAAATGATAGTATGATTATAAATCCCACGTATAAATATGAAACACATATGTACGCTTTCTAACTTTAAACTGTCTTGTATTTATACACACACATTTACTAATATTATTGCTAACACTCAAATACACTATTAACCATGCACGACTCACGGGTTAGCGCGTGTATCACCTATTGTATGTTGAAATAGCACGTGACAAAGCTAATCATTTGATTGGCTGATATACACCTAGAGGGTTGGACTAGTTTTCTGAATGGAAATGGTAATAGTTTTTAGTTGAACGGCTCGGGACAAGCTAGTTAGCTAGTTAAAGGTATGGGTCAATGAATTTTGTTATCCTATCTGTAAAATCTGGGAAAATTAGACATAAAGAATGTTGTTTTGTGTTCGTGTAAAATTGGACGGTAAAACTTTTACCAGCGAATTTTTAGAGATATGAATATATGCCTTATAAAGAGTTTATTCTACCATTACGGATATTATGGAAATCTTTTTAGGGTGTGTAATTTAATCATAGTTAAACGTATGGGTCACATGGTTCTAATCTTAATAAGTCATAGGTAACAGCCAAATAAATTACTTCACCTCAACTAACAAGTCAACATTCCTGTCACAAGAAATTGAATAATTACAGGGAAAAAAAACAAATTTATATCTTAATCTTTATTTTCAGATGATTTGAATCAAGAACAGTGAGCAAAAATAACAACTTGTAAAAGGTTTGCCAAACTATCGCTGTGGGTAGTAAGATATGACATCGGTTTACTCTTTCTACAACGTTTCAGTACACAAGCCTGCAAATAAAATCATATGTTTGTGTAATTCTGTTTTATTTTCCCTGACTTCATTGGTCTGTGGTATTTTTTAAATATATATTCTGGAGCACTATAAGCCTGTGACTAATATGTTTTATATGCTGGGTCATCATAAGCCCGTGATTAATATGTTATATATTCTGGGAAATCATAGTCTGGGACACCATAGGACCCTGATTAATTTATTTTATTTCAAATATTTTAAACACAATAACGTCGGGCTACTTTGGACGAATTGATTGTCACAAGTCATATGTGCAGTTCGGTAAAGAAAAACTGCTCGCTGTCTCTCTAAACATATTTCATAAACAGTGGGTGAGTAATAACCAAGGGTAACAAGAGAAATAAATCTACACAAAAACGACAAGTTTCATGGAGAAAAACACCATGATTAATGAGACTGTCATTTAATATTTTAACTTTAGAAATCTAAAATTCTGACTTAGAAAGTTTCACCACAGTAGCAAATGATTGACATCAAATGATTGTTAAATATATTGAATAGATGTCAAATGATAGCATACCTACTTTTATAATAATAATAATAGTGAAAAATTGGTCTATATCTTTCATCTAAGCTATGTCACATTTGTAGTATACACACGAAGCAAATGGACACAGATGTTTTGTTACTAAATGCCACTTGTTTTGTTTTTCTAATTTGATCTATCAGTTTGTCTCAGGAATGTGCAATTAAAGTCTATCACAACCGGTATATTCAAAATACATCATTGAACGTTAGGTAAACGTTAGTTAATTTCGATTTCGCATTCCGCAGACATTAAATTGAATTGTAAATTAAAATAAAGTCTTTACGATTAAATGTAATGTTTAGACAGATTATGTTTAGTTTGGCTTTCTATGTCGAATGGACCCCATTATCGATACTATCTATAGACGAAACGGAACGGGGGCAAGTTTATCATCTCACAAAAGAAATCAAAAGTAAATAGGCCTACTTTCACTTACTCATTTAATCCTTAAATATATCAATCTTTTCTTCGCCTTATTATGGCCTAATCCCAGATCTGCTTTTAAACAATATTTTTTTTATTATTAAACCCGAATAATCAGACTGATGGATTTAAACGGTTATCATATATATCAGCTTTTGAAACTGTAAACTATATGGGTGTTATTTTAGAATGTTACAATATGCGCAGGGAGTTTTATATAACCCAAAGACTGTCTATGTAATGTATCTCTGACATTTGTGTGGATAAAGATACATTTATGAAACTATTTCTCTGTAATATGATACGAAATGAACATTGTGGATTTGTTACTTTTCGTCTGAATAGGTCGGGTGTTTTTTTGTTTTTTTTTTGGGGGGGGGGGGTTGTTTTGTTGGGGTTTTTTTTTTTGGGGGGGGGGGGTAAAGATATATTAATATATTTTATCCTATACAAAGTGTTTTACTCATTTCGTCGTTATACACATCTAAAGCCACGAACAGAGCTTTCATTTGTGTTGCATCTGATAGTACAAATCACCAATTGAGAGGGGGAATATGATCTTGATCAAGGACAAACTTATTCGCCACCCACAAAGAATTCAAACAACTGTTTCAATGTATTTATTTTCTCCCGCGGATACTCGAATAAAATGTGGTTGGTGAGAATGATTTCCCAAGATCGACATGGCAAGTGTTGTGTGAGTGACAGATGTCTTGGCAATTGGAAAGGAATTGGGAGAAACGCCGGTTTCCTAATCTTAACATACCTCCCGAAACATAACAAGGCGCTAATCCCATTCATTAAGGGGTCTAGCTAGGAGCTAGGTCTCGGGTCCCTTCTCGGTGTTGGCCGAGAAAGTCCTCACGTTAAACCCATTTCATTTCATCAATTCTCCGACGATAAGCCCCGGTCAGTAAACGTTTGTTGATCCGTTATATCTGTTCAGAAATGTCAAGTTCTATTTTAATACCGCCTTAGGCTACGCGATATTAAACATATGATTTTATACTTTAAAATGATATAAATGTTTTTCATGACGTTTTATTTTGCCCACGACAGGATATAAATGAAAAACTTCTTTTTGAAGCACACTGTAGATAAAATGTCACAGTTAACTAATGTCACGATTATCAGAAAAATCACAGACAGGTAAATACGACTGGTGTATTTTAAATACAAAGTTTTTTTGATTAAGGCCATGCTTCATTAACCAGTGATCGGGTGTAACGGCCAGCCGAGGCTCGTGTACGGGTTGACGTGCACGTAAAACAAAGCATTGACAGTTGAAATTCGAAAGAGTGGGCCGTAGTGCCGAACTAAATATCTATTATAGTACACTTCCTTAGCCTGACTGGTGCACGGATTATATTTCACTCGTTCGAATTATAACTGAATATAAGAAACTACCACACAAAGTATTGGTAACTTTTAAATTGGGGTCTTCATTCTAGCGTGCTACTTTTCTAGTGTTACACTGGTTGACGTGAGGATCGCACCAATCTTTATTGTAGCAAGTTAATTATGTGAAAACGTCTATTGATAATTCGTGAAGGATATATAATACCAATCAGATTTAGATTAAAATATTTGTAAGGGTTAGTATTCTCATGCCAGTTCATCTTGCCATTAAAAATCAAGTTTAGAGATAAGAGGGGTGAAATGGAGTAAAATCGGTCTACAATTACCATCCCCTATTCTTTACGTTCAGACACACTTTGGTAAGAGAGGTTGATTTTGTTATTTGTAAGAGTGTTATATAATACCAGGAGCAGAGCATGACATCTTGATATTGTAACGTCCAAATCGAAGTGAACCCACGGACCAAGTTTAATGTCGACCGTACTTGTTTGTATAAACCATGGACTTTCTTTACTGAACATCGCACCCAAGAGAACAACTACTAGATTAGTAGATCTTACAATGAGGTTTCGTAGTTAGTCACTTTCCATCACATGATTCCTAGTTACCGTACCCCCAGCTCTGAAATCCAAGTCAAAAATATAGAAACAAAGCAACAGCATTTGTGTATGTAGTTAACCGAGTTTATTTTTATCTTTTATAAACCTAAAACGGTAAATCTTTTTGGTCTGTGGGTTTTTCTATTCCCAGAATAACATGGGGTCTGAAAGTCGGATTTCGCTTTGGATATATACATGGGAATTCAGGCGCGGATCCAGAGGGGGGGGGGGGTCCAGGGGGTCCGGACCCCCCCCCCCCCCTGCTCAGACTTGAACATTTTTTATGCGATTTTATTGGCGATCTAGACCTGTTATTTTGGAATTTACCTTCCGGAAATACGTCAGAATGAACCAAATTGAATCTAATTTACCAAATTATCGGTTGAGCGCAATTAGTTAAGCAATTATCAAAATTATCAAACCTAGACCCCCCCCCCTTCAGAAAATCCTGGATCCGCACCTGGAATTTGGGTTATTCTTCTGGGGCCGGTTGCTCAAAACTCAGTTATTTCAACGATCCGTTAAACTCAAGGATAGTTATCTTTCACGTGTCGTTTGTTATCGGTCCGTTAAATTTCTGTTGCTGGAAAGTCAATTTCATTATCCGTTAAAGTTAACGGGGCTTCCAGCAACAATCTTCCTCTCCGTTAAAGTTATAACGATCCATTTACTCCATGTTAAAAGTTAACAGAGCTTTGAGCAACCAGCCCCTGGACGTTTTTCTTTAAACCTGCGTTTCTACTGTGACTTAAAATGGTCTCAGAGCGAGTTAAGATCACCATAAGCGTTGTTTAAACGCTAGATATCGTGCTATGGTCGCCAATGATCGCCGAGTCACGACGGTTTTGCTTTGAACATGCTCTGGAAAGCTGCGAGAATGTGATGGGGTCGTAAAGTTCCAAACTGCGCTGCTACTGCGACAAAAAAAAACGGTTTCAGAGCGTGCCAAGATCACAATAAGCGCGGTGGAAACGCGAGATAATGTGCTGTGGTCTCCATGGTCGACAATGATCGCTGAGTCACGGCGCTTGCTTTGAGTATGTTCAAAGCAAACGCCAGGTTCTGCCATATGGCATGAAAAGCTGAGAGAACGTTGGTGGGTCGCGCGATAACATTTCTATGAACGCAGTACACACGTGGCAAAGACGCTGTGAAAACTGTAACATTTGCAGCGGTGCCACCGAGGCGTCTTCACCACAACCCTCACGTGTCGGCCGCGACCACACCAAGCGTTCTGAGACCTTATGCCAGCCCCTGGACGTTTTTCTTTAAACCTGCGTTTCTACTGTGACTTAAAATGGTCTCAAAGCGACTTAAGATCACCATAAGCGTTGTTTAAACGCTAGCTATCGTGCTGTGGTCTCCAATGATCGCCGAGCCACGACGTTTTACTTTGAACATGCTCTGGAAAGCTGCGAGAACGTGATGGGGTCGCAAAGTTCCAAACTGCGCTGCTACGGCGACAAAAAACGGTTTCAGAGCGTGCCAAGGTCACCATAAGCGCGGTGGAAACGCGAAATATTGTGCTGTGGTCTCCATGGTCGTCACTGATCGCTGAGTCACGGCGCTTGCTTTGAGTATGTTCAAAGCAAACGCCAATGTTCTGCCATATGTCATGGAAAGCTGAGAGAACGTGGTGGGTCGCGGGATAAGCGCGGTAACATCTCTATGAAAGCAGTACACCCACGGCAAACACGTGGCAAAGACGCTGCGAAAACTGTAACATTTGCAGCGGTGCCACCGAGGCGTCTTCACCACAACCCTCACGTGTCGGCCGCGACCCCACCAAGCGTTCTGAGTCCTTATGCCGTTGCCATGGCGATGTTACGATGATTCCACCACGGTTGCGCGATTGCATCGCGACCTCATGGACTACCGCTAAGCATATGGCGATGTTATGAGGTTCCTACTACGTGTATGGAGTTCTTAATGCGACCATGGCGCGGTTACCAAGCTTGCATTACTCGCCTATGGCGACCATGCTTTTCATGTACGACTTGCTTTGAAAACAGGCGATTCAAAGGTCATCTTGAAATTTCGAAAAGAGATCTAACCAGCTTACATAGTCGCCGTGATCACGTTGTGGAAACGCACGTGTAATCCAGATAAGACGTGTGGTTGAGCGACGCGGGTTCCCGATTTCCGCGGTTGCCAAGGTTATAGATCTCGATAGAAACGCCATAAGCGCGGAGAGATCGTGACGAGCCCACCGCGAGAATGCTGTATAAACGCACAGATCGCAGTAAGAACGCGACATACTTTTTTAAGTTTGTAATTTTGGAGCATTTTTCCGCGTTGTGTTCAGACTTGCCGACGACCTTGTGTATTTCCAGGTCGCCGTTCGGTCTCAGAGCGCAGTAGGATTACCACCCCGGTCGGACGTGGGCATAACGGATTATTCTTCCAGGGTAGGGTTTTTTCTTGCATAAGAAAATATGATATACGGTTTTCCTTGCGGGAATTCTAGGATATTCTCATTTTGCGTACATGCAAACATAGGCGGTTCAGAAGTAAGATAAAAAAAAAAGCTCGATGCCGGGGAAGAACGACTTCAGAAAAAACCCTCGAGAGAAAAACTTCGGCCCCCCGACCTCGGGTTTTTCTTTTTGTCGGGTTATTTTCGCCAGTCTTTCTTTTCCCACCATGACCTCAGCCCCGTGCTTTATCCTACACATACAGATATGCGAAATCTTGTCTTTTATCAACATAAAGACATACGAAAACCACGATAACCTGGTCTTTTATCAAAGCCTCAATCTATAATCTAATGGATACGTTTGTTTGAAATATAATCATTTGCCTTTATAATTGAGTACGTGCTATAATATTTCAGTTTCAAAGACAGCTGGCATACTCAAACGTAATAAATACAGCTGGTATCATTTAAAAGTAAACACATTAATAACACCATTTTTCACAAACTATGTTTTCCAGAAACACAAAATTACTGCACTCCTTCATATTTATCAGCGTAATGATTTAGAGCTTTCATCATGTAGACTAATACATTAATATTGCGTGTCATGTATGCAGCAGACATAAACTGTCTGAAAACGTTTTCGTATATGCAGTCAGAATTCTTTGGAGGATTGAATTCAGCATTTAGCTCAGTTGTATGAACTTTGAAAATGTTCAAGACCAATTTAGAATAATTGCCATCTACAGGAGATAAGCACTATTGTATTAATTAGTTAGAGAAGGGGTGAAATAGAAATCTCGTTAAAACAACTTCACTTTAGAGAATATGTGGGTGTGATGCTTTCGGCAGTGCGTGTCCTTTCCGTATTAAAAATCCTGTGTCACTTTGAGTTTGAAACTATGTGAAAGTAAGACTATATAATAATAAAAACTATGTGAATTTCGCGAACAGATCGTTTTAGCCAGCTGGACCGAGAATGGGATACTGTTTTCCAACTGCCGTTCGGCTAGTGATACAAATATTGTACAGTAACAAAGTGATCTGAAATGAAATGAAATAAAGTTTAACACTCTACTACTATTCTGCACCAAGTGAACTATATATGTGCTATGGATATATGGGGGTACCACTCTTATTTCGAATTACAACGGCCAAGGGCTATTTTATCATGTGTTGAAATAATATTAGTTTTAGAGGTTATGCTTTAAATTAACTACTAGAGACTGGCGCGAGGATGCTCGGCTTCTTTCATATATCAACGTGTTCCCAAGCCCATTGAACGAATCGAGCTTTAACCAGAGTTATTGATTATTTTAATGGATTTCCCCGCGTTTATAAATAACTCTAGTAACAGGAATACAACAGATTCACGATCTGGAGCGCCACAGAACTGGCCTAAGTTGGGATTTTCCCTATAGACCAGACACATCTATATATAGTAATACGTACACAATATATACATGATGAGAGATTATTCAATGCAAGGGAGATAACTCTACATGGCTTAATTTAAATTCAAATTTCTTTAATATAATAATCTTATGTTAAATTCAATATTGGCTCCATGGCGTCTACATCTCAAATGTCATTGGTTCCAATCCAGGTGCCATAGATCGGATCTAACAATTATGTTTACATTAATAACACATCTAAGGAGTAACGTCTGTGGGACTATCAAATGGGTGTCTTTGGACAGAATCACGTATTTTTGGATGGAATTTCAAGCCTTCCAGTCATTTCAACATCAGTTGTTTCTGTATATGTTATCCCAATGTTTTTGTATATGAATGCAACCGATTGAATATTGACGGTGAGAATGGTTAACACGACTTCATTTGTTAGTCCTTGGACTCTCAGTGTACATATAATCTATTCTTTGTTTGCTTTTATCGCTTCTTTTTTCTCCTTGCGTGGAAGCATTTCAGGAACGAGTGTTTGTTGCGTAATTACCCTTTCTACTTTTAAAGTCGTCAGCTTTCATTGATAAAGACCATCGCTGAAGAAAAAATCAGCAACAAATATTTGAATAGAAAATCATTGAATCTAATGATTCAACTCTTAACACAATAGAATGTAAACACTAGTGAGTTCCGAATGCAAAATATCTTGGCACAGAGAGTAATCAATTTAATAAACGAACCATCCTGTCCAAATCTATTAGCTATTCCGATCTCGTTACTGCGTCAAAAATTGATTCTGAACGCGTCCTTACAGCAAATTACAAATATTCTTGAATTACAAAAATGATTTGTGATTTAATGCGGTTAACATGCCTTAGATTGGTCAAAAGATCGTGTTACCTCGCTAAGTCTGAATCACAAAGACTAGCAGCGCCTAGTATTGAACCCGTCGTCATCCGATCTGTCGACTGATTGACAACCAATGACGTGTAGCGCCGTCCACATCCCTTAAACTCACACCGAACAAATCTCGCAAAATCCCACGCGGTTTTATTTGAGTGACATGTGACTGCATTTTAGCTAATTAAGTGTTGCTAATTATTTTAATGTACTGACTGATGGCTATACTATGGTCTTTCTGGTGAATTATATGTCGAATGCTTTTTGGAGACCATCTTACGTGCTCTTCATAATACATGGCTAAGTGACAGACGCGCAGAGACTTGTTGAGGCATGCCCATTCCTCTCTGACTATACATCAGCCCGTCTTCTTTAGATCATTTTAAAGACTCAGTGAAAATTGATATTGTATCCAAATCACGGAAGCCTTAATACTAATATTAGTTATCCGTTTCATTACACAAATGACCTCACAGCCATGTCAAATAGAATTAAAGAGTGAAATCAGGGTCAACGTTTCGACAAGATAGTACTTCCGACATTTTCTGAGTGGCACACGATAATTTTGAATTTTTCAGTTACTTGGGATATTGTACCGCTTAAGTTGATGCTTTGATAAATATCTTAAACGTTTCATATTCATATAACCAATATTATAATTTTATCATAGCGCCTCAAATTCGACATTGATACTCGGTGATTTTAATCCGATTTATGGTCACGAAGTTTTGGGCTATAATCCCAGATAGTACACGAAAATAAGAAAAAAAAACTCATTTTGTAATGTTTTGGGGCATATGGTTTTCACTACTTAATTAAATCTGTCTTGCTGTCTTTTCTACTGTAGTCAGAATTTAGATCCAAATTTCATGATAATTGTAACATAACTAGTTCTTTTTACAAGCAATGGCTGATGTCTGGCACTTTCTGAGGGTCAGGCTATCAGAAAAGGGAAAGAAGGGTTCTCCAGAATGTATGTTAATGAATAAAGCTAAACGAGAAAACTTAAAAGATAATTGAGATCTATTTCGCTCTACCGTGTCATTCACAAACGTTACCATTATTAATTTATTAGCTAAGCTAACTGTTCATTTAATAACAATTGTGCAAACAAATTTAAACATTTTGTCATTGAAGTGTGTTTTGTCTAACACGGAGAACCCCGCATACGCATAGTGATGGGCTCATAGTCCTGCACGAGTTGATGAGATGGGGGCTATAGTTATTATTATATAATGTTTGAACATAAAACTTGATCACAAAAAAATGACATGAATGCATTAAATTGATGATGGGCGCCTTTATTCCGAACACGTGAACGTTCATAAAGTTTTAAAACCGAATGAGACTACTGCAGACGTTAGAGAATCCCTTGCACGGGTTTTAGTCGCAGACGCCGATGACTTAACAATGACTAACGTCACATCACATGTGACACGGGTTACAATTAATGCTTCACTTCTAACCGATATCTTCATTAGCTTTAGACTTTTTAATGAGTCATTGGTCAGTGAATTATAATTATCCCCATTAATTTCTCCCAACAAGGCTAACAAGACGCTCATCAATTCTCCTCCAGTCTCATTATTTCCATTCCTAAATTTGATAACAACCGGCTACCTTTAAATGTCGACTGCCGGGCCAGGAACGACGAAACGAAACGGATATGTACAGTTGTTCGGTGATTGATGCGGGTGCTCTTGAGACTAAGAAAAAGCTTTCAGTTTTTGGTTGGATTCTAGGTTTTAATCTCCCTAAAGGTCTAATTAGAGTCTTAACAACGTTCAGGATGAGGGAACCCATTAATTACTTCGATATCCTTAACAGACCAAGAATTTTAACACTTGGAATTTCCACAGAAAGTGAAACAATTTGGTTAATCAAACTACAAATATCGATTCCACTCAAGCAAATGTATTAACAGCCCTGAACGTTTTTGTTATTATAAATTTTCTACAATTAACGCAGCATTTGTCATTGGTGACTTGTAACATAGTTATTACATTTAAATATGGTTACCTCCTGACACCTTGATGATTAATGCATGTTGACAAATTGACAATTTTTCTATTTCGTTTTCGATCTTCAATGTCAGTCGGTTATGGGATGCATTAAACGCGCCAAATGATTAAAATCGTGCGATAATAAATAGAACACGAGGCATGAACCGATGTTGTAAATGAGCTAAGGTGAAAAGGTGATTCAGAAAAATAACACAGTATCCTTACGGCTAACTGTTGAAGAGAAGCATCACTTTTCACTGTCAAATCGTCAGCGTATGATTAAGGGAGTTTTGTTCGTTAAGTTTGTAATGAATAATCTCTTCCCGATGACTTCAATGTTAAATCCGTGCCATGCCTTGGTCTATAGCATTCCAATGATCTTCATCGTTATATCCACAAAAAGCCCAATATATCGCAATCATCTGATATTTATTGGAAGTGTTTGACAATTTTGAATTTTTGCTAGGTCTGGTGTAGTGATGTTATTTTAGAAGGCGATCAACCTAATCCATGTCTGTTTACACCCTTCCGCCCCAAAAGGATGAATAATCACCAACGACTAGCAGAAAATGAAAATTCACACACCATTCTAGAAGCAAAATTTAACCAAAAGAAATGACTTGCAAAAGATGGGAAGCAATTACAATGGTTTATTATTCTATTAAATTCATCAACTGACTCTAAATGTCTTTACTATTTCTATATTTTTATTTCTATGACAGAAAATATTTGAAACATTAAAAGCTCGTGACGTGTCAACATGAATAGTCTTGATACACAAAATAATAAAAAAAAACGATGGACAGATATCACTTACTGGGATTATCCAGCTTTAGTTTTAACGGAATTTGGATCCTTGTTGAGATCCATAATCCACCGACCTAATCCAGGGGTATTATCACTCTGACGTCTGTCAAGTATTTTTTTTTTTACAATTACAGTCATGTCTTGTCATAATGGATATGATTCGTGATAAAAGAGACAATGCATGCGTTTGAAATAGTTCTGTCAATTTCAGCTTTCAATGGTTAACTCAAAAGTAAAGCATTGTTAACACTGTTCTTCGTCTTATATTTATATATCATTAAATCCGTCTTAAAACATAAAGCGTGCTATTTTATTAAATTACAAGAAATGAAATGGGGTTTAACGTCCTGTTGTTCTGCTCCTTAACCGGGCTAATGAAGAAGGGCATGTACCATAGGGTGGGCTATGACGGGAATTTGGCCCGGACAAGAGCGCTACGGTCTACTCATGGAATTCCAACTGCTAAGGGATATTGTACGTCACGCCAATATGTACATGGGACATTGGTTTTTCGTGAAATGAAATGCAATGGGGTTTAACGTCCTACTCTTTTGCACCTAACCTGGGCTAATGGAAGACGGGCGTACGCCAGTGTGCTATGCGGGAAATTTTTGCCCGGGCAGCAGCGCTACGGCCTACTCTTATATCGAATTCCAACTGCCAAGGGATCTTTTACGTGTACTCCAATGTGTACACGGGACCTCGGTTTTTCGTCCCATCCGTACGACTAGGCAACTGTCCTTGCCAGGACCTCCTTCTGCATCACTAACAAGGGGAAATCACTGGTTTTTCGTCCAACCCGAATGACTAGACAGCTGCATCACTGACAAGGGGAACCACCCCGGAAAATCTAAATGAATTTTCTCGGTCAACGCAGGGATTTATGTTAAGGGTGTCTTTCGGCTTCTTAAATATAAGTTGAAACATGTTTTGCATAACGCAGTAGACGATCGATTGCATTGCATATGTTGTATTATGTTTCTTGAACACCTGGTGACACTTCCCATTTGATTAATTAAAGGGTCCATCCTGCTAACGGACATATGTTTCCGTGTGTTTCTATCTTAATGGCAAAATGAAGAATCTTGACTTTCACAGCAGTTTCGTTAATTGACAGTCATGTCGTAGCCGCTATGAAGTTAATTTGACAATCTGTCATGACAATCGACAAAACAGCATGTCACTGAGCTCACATCGGAGATATTCTTATACATGTATTTTTTTGTGTTTTTGACGATTGATGACAATCATGATGATAGATTAACATCGTTAACAATTCACAATCATCTTATTTTTGTTATCAATGTCGTTTTCTGAAATTGAGATGATGAAGTACCCGGTGTGTTGATTTTGTTGGGGAGTTTTTTTTTATGTTTTTATACAGGTGACTGATTTTGCTATATGAAGTTTAGCGGTAACCTCCCAAAACTTGAAACCCTTTTAAACAACACTACTTATGGTTGGGTACACAGTATTTTGAGACGCTGTTATCTATAATATACGGCGCTGGCTCACAAGCTGTTGGTTCCGGATTCGATCCTCAAGTTCACTTGGCTTCCATTTATCAATGCTGCATGACGGAGGATTTGCCAAAGAAAAACAACTGTAAACGTAAATGATCAAACAACAGTTGTAATTATATGGAGAGTAGACAGAGTAGTCCCTGCCAAATGCCCACCTGAGCCGGTTGCATGACATATACCCGCCTTCATTACGTTGTTCAGTTACAAACAGTAATAATTGTATTCTATAGAATTGTATTTCGTGTATTTGTCTATCTGTTCATCAGATTGTTCGGATAGTAAATAGGTAATGTTTTATTACTGAATATAAATCTTATTAGAGTAGTTATAAGTCCATTTTATTATATACTATTAGTATTTTATATGTCCACTAATCCTACATAATCTGTTCATATTATCGCCCTGGGCCATTAGGCGTGATCATAAATCAATCATAGCTAACTACTCTGTATTTTTATAAGTATTAACGGGAATGTCTTGCAAATTGGGTAACAAAATGGCGACCATGGTCGCAGTTGTTTTATAAACATTATTAATTTCCCCATTGAAACTAGAGTTAATTCCTGTTCACAAATTTTTGTTGGATTGAACTGTTTCTACCATTGATGGAGCATCATGTGGCAACCTCTTGCTCATAAGCATATATGATATTCACCGTAGAAAGGCAATGTTATGAGTTGACAATCTGCAAACAACCACTATTGAAAATACTCATAATATTGAAAATTTTCTTCAAAAATATACTTTTTATCACATAGTCATGAACAATATACAAAATTTACATGTATTATCTTTCTAACTGCCAATAATTTCCACTTTTAAAGACTATCGTTACCAAAAGGCACCTTTCTAACAGATATGTTTACCATCCCTGGGAACACCAAGTACATATCAACTCAAACACTAACAATAACATAGGCCTTATAAATGAAGGGTCGCCGAAAACCAAAGTTCACAAATTTTGGAATAGTTCATGGCTTCCAACGTTATAAACCTCAGGGATATCATTTAAATTTTAAATGCAATACTTATGCGGAGGTAAGCTACCTGAAAATCAATTTCCTGAAAGTAGTTTTGACATAAAGGAGTCCTGGAAATTGTTGAAGATGAAACCACGCCCTGATATATATATATGTTGCAAATCTGTTTAATGTTCAACAATTTCTTATCCAAATCTAGGAGTTGTGGTGTTTGTAACATGTACATATATGTTACTTATAGAACAATTAAATGTCTTTATAACATTATGATGCTACCATGACAGAAGTATATGACAAAAGTATTTTCATGACATCTGTATGATGCTAAGTATATGACAAAAGTATTTTCATGATAACTGTATGATGCTGCCATGACAAAAGTGTTTAATAGTATCTGCATGATGCTACCGTGACACAATTTAGATGTTGAAAAATGTTAACACGTGGGCTTTGCAACTAATTTAGAATGAATTAAGAATTCAAGCGGTTTGTCGTTAATACAATGGACCGGACAGAATGATCCGTTTTTAATTATTTCACTTTCAAAGTCATTTAAAGTCATTAACCATCATGGCAGTTAAAACAGTCAAAGTTTAATTAAAAATAAACGCACGTTCATTTCGTTCTAATCAACTTGTAACTCAGACGTCACACTTTGTACTGGTTCATCTCAAATTTAGGACCCAGATTGTCAAATCAAAGCGAAACGATTTAACTCATCTTTTTTAAATTTGTATTAAACTTGTCGTTTAATGCTTGGTTAGAGCCAAAAATTGGAGCCAGATACCGAAACGAAATAACAAAAGCCGGGTCACGCGTGTTCTCTAGTAAATCGTTCAATTGTTATGAGAAATCATTCGCCAACGGCTAATGAAATTGGCACGTATGATTCGAAAATAAATTCGAAAGTCAGTCAGTTCAATGGTAATTTAACGAAATTGACATTTACAGACCGAACATTTATTCAAATTTTGATACCTGGTTCATATTGTTAAATGGAACAAAAGAAGTAAAGTGCACTTCCCGGGCAGATAGAGTGTGTTAAAAAGAAAGAATCTTAAGTCCAGCATTTTGAACAGAGAATGATTAAAATTCGCCTTTGACCCATGACCGTCTTAGGAAGAGGATAAGCAGGGATCCCTCCTACAAAACTTGAATCGTAGATTCAAATCCACTGTCGCAAATGAAATGTATAATGGGGCTTAACGTTCCACTGTTCTGTTCCCAACCTGGGCCGTACAGTGTGCTATGAGGGAAATTATGGCGGCGCTACGGCCTACTCTTATATCGAATTCCAACTGTCAAGGGATCTTTTACGTGCACGTCAGTGTGTACACGGAACGTCGGTTTTCCGTCCTATATCCGAAACGATTGGACAGCTGTCCTTGTCCTGCATCACTGAAACCACGGCCAATGCAGGGATCGAACACCCGAACAGCATCTTAGCCACCGTGATCCCCAATTTCACAATGCAACGTACTGCATGCAATAACCTAATAAACTATCGGAGTATCATTGGTAAAAAAAATACATAAACTATCACTGTATAGAGTTGATTCATGATTCTGTATAAAAATATTAGGTTTCACATTTTACTAACCCAATCGCGCTATTCAAACTTAATTCTTTAAAGAACCCATCATCTACTAGAATCGCAAAAACCTTTGACCATCATTAATATCAAAATAAAAACTGCCATTGAGTCAGAATAATGTGACTGTCGTTAAATGATTTATGATTCACTGTTATCTGTGTTATTGTTACTAATGGGTACATGGTGAAGTAGTACTTAAACTGGCGCCTATATAAAACATGGCGGACCAAACAATCAATAACAACAACCCATTATCACAACGTCGTTTTCACTCAAGGGCAGTTAATTGTGTGTTCAATACGATAACGTATTGTCTTGCGATGTCTCGTTATTCTATAAAAGTATCTGACAGCTGACAATATTTTCAGCAAGACCGATGATAGACACGTGCATCGGCCATTTTATAAACTTTCTACCAAATAAATCTCTCCATTAATTTTCCAACTTTTACAAATATGATATCATCTCGGGTGAACATGACACGTGCGTTTCGGCGTAGCTTGTGATACTTGTGTGTGTGAAAACACCGTTCTCTTCAGTGTGCTTCCGATCAAACAATAAACCTACTGGTCAGTGTACAAGGCATGCATGCGTTAAAACGCGTACATGTGATGGTTCACTTTTCATTTAATGAGAGCATGTCATATGACCATGTTGTATCCTTGACATATGGTTTAAGATAGAAATACAATCAATTTGGGACAATTATTTTATTGTAGTCGCTATACAATTGGTCATATTTTTTTTTTTTTGGTTTGATTTGATCATATTGAATGATATGTGACTTCTCTTTATTGTTAACATGGCGTCGTACTGTCAACTGTACTAGAAGTGTGTACGATCAATCTTATCCTGTGTCAGCAGACGACAACAGTGTACTTCGAAAAAAAATTTTCATAAAAACGTGATTAAGTAAACAAAAAAGCATACCAAAAATATCCACGGGCTTTTATTAAAATTGACTTTACCCGTTTGCGACTAATCGAACATTGTCTACGCAAATGGAAGCCGCAATACCTCAGTGACCAAGGCGTTGGCACGCTGACAAGGGTTTCCCTCGTGTCAGTGGTCAGAAAGAGTGAACTTATCGTTGTTCTGATAGTATATGAAAAACCGAGGTCCCTTGTACATATTGGATGACGTAAAAGAACCTTTGACAGTTGGAATTCGATTAGGCCGTAATGTCTCTGACTGTGCCTATGCCCGTTTCAATTAGCCCAGTAGATACAAAACAGAACGATGTTAAACCCTTGATTTCATTTCATTGTCTACTGCAAGAGTACATTTAATGGTCCCTCCAAGCAATTATGGTATTATACAGCAGATTACACACATTAGATATTATGACAATCTGAGCATCGTAAGATAAAAATGGGACAAGCTTTCGTTAAAGTCGAAACCTGATGAAGTACTATTCATGTGTGTTTCTGATGGGTTAGATCTGAACGCATGCGCATACATTTCTTGAAGTTATAAAGGATTCTGGATTTTTTTAAATTTACATCTTTATAGTTACATTTTAGTTAGGTTATTGTGGAAGTCTTATCATAAAATCCTTCAAGAAAAGTTAGGAATATTTCTGTCTTTGTTTCTTAAATTCTGGATATAGAACAAAATGCAAAGAAACAAAACGCCAACATTGTAGCGGTAAGTTCAGTGAGATATCGATTAGTGCATTATAATGTGTAACTAAAAAATATAACCAAATGTGAAAATATCGATCAACGCATAATTAAATGCATCTCTTTGTGTTTCTGCCTAATGATGTATTATTGGCGAATTTTCCGCCCAGATGATTTCCAAAAGATGTTTTCTCCCTATATCCGCCATTTTGTTACCTAGGGAGTAATCAGACATGCAGCTTAAGAAAAAGAATTCTTGCAACTGGGCACCACCTAGCTGTATATCCGACAACGTGATGCATCACCATTGTCTAATTAATGCCGATCTTATTAAGTACCGGCAACTGCGGCTCATTTGCGTAATTATCATCCTTTAAAGGTTTTTTATTTAACCACCTCACAATAATTAAGTATGTTCATCCCCGAACCTGAAAATTATAAAATTGAAATTGTAAAATGACAGCCCCGCGATTTTACGATTCTCTTAAAATCAATTCTGGCTAATTATAATATTAAGGACGCAGCTCATAGTAGAAACCATGTGCCGGAGCTTTCTTGCTGTCGCCTTAACGAGATTTTTTTATGAATCAAAAAAACCCAACCTACTATGAGATTATTAGAAGCCCCTTCAAATTATCTCGTTAGCATTTGCCGTCTCTAGTTCGATCCCGGTATCTGAGAAACCTCAGCGGTGGTTTCCCCTTATCAGTGGTGCCTGGCAAGAAACGGCATCTTGGCCTTTGCATGGAACGAAAACCGCAGGTCAAGAGTACACTGTGGTCTCTACGTAAAACAATCTGTACAGTGGGAATACTGCAAAACATTGTTATTCTAAAAAATGACATTTTGGTATTTTTACAAATGTAGATAACAAAGTTATATAAATATTAATAGATTAGCGCGATTTGTGATTTTTCTGTCTATACTCAACCAGCGGTAAATAGCAAGATACGTCCAAATTTTGCAAAAGATGGATAGAGAACAAGATTTAAAGGCTTAGAAAGCGATTTTTCGTACAATCAGGGGCTATAATCCAGGAAGTTGTCTGATATGCGCTAACATTGTCATGAACCCAAATCGTTGGGTTATAAATACACATTTCTAGTTTCATCAAAATCAGATAAAGATTATGACGTCTAGCGGCTCCACAATCTTGGTGTTACATACTTTTACACTATTTGTGTACAAAGAGCGGTCATTTTGTCCTGCAGTTTGGGTCCGATTTTCACAAACTTAGAATGTAACCGTGATATATGCGACGAGTCTATTAAATCGAATAAAATTTGTCACCGCTAGCCTGGGCACAAGCTAAATACGAAATTTTTGGTACAGTCGGAGGCCATAATTCAGGAATTGTTGCCTGTAGCGTGTCAACAAACAAATTGATAACACTGTGTAATTGTCCATTTCGACTCCGACCGCGCGTGTTTTTCGTTGTCTGGCAACCTATGTTTTGAAATCGAGTTACTACTTGTACGTATTATTTGATAGCATTTTTATAACACCATCAGTATTCATTATCATCACAAAAAAGTTATCCTCAATTGATGTCAGATTTTGTTACGGAATTTTCAATCTCAAAACCCCTTGACATTCTTCAAGTCGGCCACTGATCAAGAGAGCTTTCTTCGGGCATTTTTCCATGCTCTTTAAGAATATCTTCAGAATATTATTGTATGGCGATTACATTCTGTTATTTTAGTACAAGCATTCTCAGTAAATTGGTCGCTCTTGAGAATTGAAGGCGTATTGAGTTGCATCTGCCACCTTGCCTTTGTCTGTGTTTGCAATGACTCAGCAGTTTTTTCATGAGTCTTCTGGTAATTGCGTTGGTCGTTAATTACTAGTAATTAGGGTAATTATGAACCCGCTACTTGAATACTCACCACCACGTATCTTGAATGGGGTAGATCAATCATGAGTTAATCCGCTTCTTTTTTTTCCAGGTTTTATTAAATTGTGATTGGTTTCATGGTTTGGCATGTTAATGAAATTTTCACGTCTGTGTTCGTGGCATGCTTAAGATTTCCATAACACCTGATACCACTTGCCAGGCAGACCATCTAGGATAAGGATGTTGTCTTGTGAATTCCAATTAACACACAATTCAATTTTAAGATTTTATGTACTGTTTTCATTTCTAGAAATCTTTTAAAAAGTTTCTTGGTTTGTACCTTGTTCTGTATTTATCAATATGTTCTTGTTCAAGACAAAAATTGACAATTTGAAAGTAAACTAATTATTTTTCATACGTATATCTACCTTTAAACAGGTTCGTCGACAGAGGAAGCGCCATTCTAATTCTAGAGTGGCTACAACAAGTACAGATTCGACCTCTCAGTCGACCGATCTTTATAAATAAGCACATCAGCTCTTACCAAATATAACTGTTTATTGTGTTTATTACCACCTTGTTGAAACATAAACACGTTCTATAATGCTATTGTGTCATAAGGACATATGCCTTATGCCTATTAAAGGAAAACGTGGGGAACAGAACTCGTTCTAATATCTTGGTCACGGTGATAATTATGTTTCTCTGAATTTCAAGCCACAAGGAAAAACCTTTCGAAGTTCTTAATGTCACCACCAGTACCACGCCCTGTGGCTAGGAGGCGCTAAAACATCTGGTGACCCAATTAAACTTCTTTTAGCACCAAGGAGTCAAAGGGAACAAATTAAATTTGCACGGTGAAGAGATCTTCTTAATGAATTACAATTCTTGATACGATTACCTCCCCTTTCATTTCTGTAATTCTCGTCCATGTTCAGAGATGTGTTTTGCTTTCAGAATCCTTTTTATTCAATTATTTGTACGAACAGGGCAGTTAAGCACGTGCATACAAAACGAAGGCTTCAAACAGATGTCTTTATAATATTAATGAATATAGTTTGGTAATTAATATCGAATAGCTGAACTGGAAACGGCTTTTATTGGTCTTCCACGTATTGCTTGAATAATACAATGCCATATGTTCAATATTCACATAAAAGCTAATTCGGCCAATAACGTATTTCTTTCCACAAATATTGTTGCGGTTTGTGCTTTAGTGTGATTTTGGAATCATTTTCAAATAAAATAAAACTATATCGGGTTATCAGGCCTAGCCTTAAACCGACCAGATACATTTGTGTATTTTTCAGAACCAGTTTGAAGTAACGATGTGTCCATTTTATTTTTCGTTAAAATATCAATCAACGTTAATATGAAAGTAGGAAGTAAAAAAATAAAATAGAAAAGCTATATAATTTCCCGGCTTTGATTCAACCGGATTTAAAACCGGCCGACCAATAATTTCGTATATCTATGTAAATACTGAACAGAGTTGAACCATTTTTGGTCAGATAATATTATTAGATATGTACCGTTTACAATATTTAGATTACAAGTGATTCCAACAGCTCTAAAATGACGACTTGATATTTTAGAGACCGTACATGGTTTAGTTCTTAATTTCTTATTACACAAATTTGAAGCTCCCACTAATATTCCTTAATTACTGCTCAAAGTACTCATCGTCTCCCCTTTCTTAAGTCTTCTCCAGATTTTTTATGACAAAAGATGGAATCTCCTCAATATCATGAAGCTAATTCGCTGTTAATTCTTAGCTAATTCCGTCTGTTAACAATCTATCCCAATAAAGACTTGAAAGGGCTCTTTTTCTACCTTCAGGCAGAAGATTTCCGGCTAGTGACTGAGGAGGAAATGAGGGGTATTATGGGAAAATGTGGCCGGATATGGCGGGATATTAGCCTTGAGGCGGAAGACATCTTTTGGAATAAAGATGGCTGTCAATGTCTTCACACGCACCTGCTGTCAACTTCGGGTCTGAAAAACATTAATTAGCCCGATTTAAACTTTAAAATCTGCACGATGTCATTTTTGTCAGGATTAGTGACCTATCTGTTAATAATTATAAACTGGCCTTTTCTTTGTTTGGTGTGGGCGGGGTGGGTGCAGCAATTAATAACAGACTTGTATACACATGGATGTCTGGATAATCAAGAATAAATATGTTTAGTGGATTTTGTGTTATAGAGATGACTGTAATGGTTAAAAAGAAGCTGTCGTGTTAGTATTCAAGATTCGTTTCAGAATACATCTTCGAATTCCTGCGTATGTAATAATATCGTTTTTCTTACCTTGCATGGGTCATTGTTATTCATGCACTAGCTATTACCAACGATTGTTTCCGTAACCAAATAGTTTTTGGTTAGGGATGGAGTGGGGACACGAACAGAAATTTCTATCAGCCACAGTTCCTCCATGACAACACTTTAAAGAGGGCTAGTAACAGTGAGCTGTAGCCGTGCCGAATAGCGAGTGTTGGCAAAGATGCAAAAGAACAAAATCATTACTGAAAGTAAAATGTTAGGATGACAGGAAACGAAGGACAGGATTTAGTCAAGTGTAAAGATGTAAGTTGTCATGCTAAAAGACTGGTATAATCGTTCAAAGTCGACAAGAAGAATTATCCAGTATTATCAAGAGCCTCCTCTGTCTAGTGAACTAAGGAACCCTGTCAATTCTTTCATTATTCCAATCTGATTTTTTTCTGTAATCTCTTTTCGTCAAATTCTCCGTTTTTCTCGTGTTTTACAAATCGTTGAAAATTAAAACGAGATTATATTTTTTTTATGAAAGCTTTAATTCTGATGGATTGGCTGTCAGGTAGGGGCCTTGGGTTGTTTTATAAGATTATGTGGTGGGAAGACTTTTTGTTGTCTTGTCTTTCATTATGGTGTAATGATATTCCCTCGGTATCAGTGAAATGAATGTATTAATGTTAGCCAATACTTCTAAGACATGTTCTTATAAGAAAGATAAAACCGAAATACAGGTTGATTGACAAAAATTATGCAGGTGGCTATTCAGTTTTGCGGACTCTTTTTGTGAATCAATTAAAAAATGCCATCCAATTACATTTGGCGATATTTTATATAAGATGTTCTTTCAAGAAACTGCAGGCTCTGTATTTATCGGACACAGAATAATACACGCCGAGTGAATGTCAATGTTCTCCTCATTTTAAGTTCTTCCATGAATTAAAATAATTCATAAGTCTCCAAATAACAAACTTGACAAGATTGTGTAGTAATCAAAGATTTCATCCAGTACGCGTTTTGGTCAATGTCCTTCGTCTGCTGTCAACACAGCGTAATCTGTAATCCCCGGACAACAAACAAAGTAAAATACTTGATGATCCAATTATGAATGTTTCTTATCTTCTTTGTGTATTTTTGTTTAAATAATGCGCTGAGGTGTCTCAGTGATATGCGCTGTCTCCGTAATCAGAGACCCCAGGATTCGATCATGGTGTTGATAGAGAACGTTCCTTCGAATTTTCCATTTTTTTTTCACCAAACGTTGGCGTGCATGTAAAACAACCTTTAGCGGTATGAGTTCGATAAAGACAATAGGTGGAAACACAACTGCGTGGTGAAGACTTCAATGATAGCACACTGCATGGCATATTTCCGTCCTCATTTTCCCGGTTGGTACAACAAATTATTAGTAGAAATACAGATACTCTTCTGTTAATCTCAAAAAGTATGAAAAGACGCTATTCCCGAAGCTTTAAAAGCCATCGCGAACTGGGTCCAGACTACGCATACAGAGACGGAACATTATAGATTTTCCCATAGAATTTCATTTTATATACGCGTATCTTTCACGGTCTGTATATCAACCTTCCGCTTTCTACTACAGACGGAGCATAATGTACGTTGCATCGTCTTTCCAACAACTACGCATACGTTTCACCATAGACATCTTGTTATCCCTCCACTTCTACATCATGAATATTCACAAAACATCAACGTAAAATGTAAATTCAATTTTCCGTCTTTCTTTTAATGTATATTATAAAGTTAACAAAACTAGCGATGTGAGAGGCGGCAGGAATGACAAGAGTTCTGAATTTATTTAGGTTTCTAAACCATGATATCTAAATGGTAGTTCAAATCATTGTTGCAAGTTATCCAAGAAACGCTTGAGTGACAGTTGGTTTCTGTAGTGCACACTGTGTGTAATATGAAACAGCTAACTAATCCCAGCGGTCTGATACAAGATTATAATTACAATCATAAAATACTATATGAACATGCAATACAATACTAATCAGCATTTTATAAAATCATCAATCAATCCTTGTTCAGTTTCATGCTGAAACGAGTTGACGTTTGGTGAGATTAGATGCTATCCGTTGTCAGAAGAGTAACCCAGATGAAATAAACGATTTTTAATTATTTTCAACTGGAACTAACGACGTACTAAAATGTTTAAATCATATATTTGTCAGTTTTTATGGTTCAACATCGATTATTTTGCATTGTGGAAATTTGGTACTGAAAATAAGTAATACCATATTATAAAATATCTGTAAAAGCGGTCGAGTTATATTCAGTTCCATTAAAGTCAAATCCAACATGGGATATAAATCGAATTCTCGTTTTTAATCATCATTTATTCGTGGTATTACTATAAATCTTCCTGTATATTGTTGTATTAAAATTCTGCATATTGTTGTATAAAACATTCTGCATAGTTTTCTGTAACACATCCTGTATATTCTGTTATGACACTTTCTGTAGTAATATTCTTCCATAACTGTATTACTGTTGTATTTTCTTCCATAACACTTTCTGTATTCTTCTATAACACGCTCTGCTTATCGTCTATATAATATTACTTTATAGAATATTCTGTATATTGTTCTATGATACGTAATTCTGTATAGTGAGTACTCTTCACATAAACTGTATCATATAATACCAACAATATTCTCCTTCTATGATTGTATAAAACATTATATTGTATAACACTCTCCAACTTTCTATATATTGTTCTTGAAAACTTTCTATAAATTGCTCTATACGTTGTTTGGGTTTTATAAGCTATAACATGCCAGAATAAGGATTTAATGTGCGGATTGAGATCATACACGATCAAGTGTTATCTTATTTTAAACGTTTTGGTCCACAAAATATCCAAATTTATAAATTCTAACTTATATAGGGCAAATATTGATTTCCTAGTGCCACCTTTAATCAAAAACTATACGTTTCGTCTTATTAATAAAAACGAAAGTCCCACTAAGAACAAATAAGCTTCATTCCAAGACAATCACACGTTTGAAAAGCCATCTAGGTTTTCTACAATCATATCATATTACCGAAAATGAATCATATTATTATCACGAAGATTGTATTCTAGCTCTAGTATGAAGCAATTTATATCTGAGAAATATCAAAAGAGAAGTTATTTCAGACTCTATCATTGTCCTTTTAATAAAAAAAATAACCATATGGTTAACATTTTTTTTAAAAAAAAAAAAACATATAGGCTAAGGACAGTCGCACCAAGTGTTTTATATTTTGTTATGCTACTATGGTAATTAAAGACATTGCAAGTTGCAAATGATGTGATATGAAATGAACTAGATTTCTTTAAAATGTGTGTTGATTTGTTTCCGAAGTAAGTATCTGTAGATATAATAATAAACATACACAAATATACATACTGCACTTAATTTAGTCAATGCCGTTTAGTACACCAGACCAGTTCAATTCAATACTTATTTTAAAGGGGTTCATCTGCTTTAAAACTGTTAAAATAAAATATAATATAATGGGAATATTATCCTATTAAGCGCATACTGTTTCTGATTCATTTTAAATTTACCACCATTGAAAGTTGTAAAACTTTAAACAGTGATCTGACAAATGAAATTAAATGGTGGTTAACTAAATTCATACTTTTTTACACTAACCGAGAGAATGTAGACAGAGACATTAACGATTCTTACCATTTTAAGACAAGACAGTACACGTACATCGTTAACCTGACAAAAGGATATGTGTCAAGCAATTAATAATCGGTACCCCAAAAAACAATTTATTAGTATTGAAATCAGATATTTGAAAAAAAGCAGAAACGTCACAACGATTCTTGCCATTTTAAGCTGCGACAAGACAGTTCACGTACATCGTTAACCCGACAAAGGGTATGTGTCAAGCAATGTGTCACACTATAAATAAATTATTAATCAGTACCCCAAAAAACAATTTATTAGTATTGAAATCAGATACTAATTCAAATGCAATTCATGCAAATTCTTTCATAGAAAAAACAAATTCGATACCTTCGACGTGTTATTTTCTAAAATGGTCCTTCTGTCCTTTTTATACCAAAAGCGTCATTTCGGGAAACTCTAGAATTTGTTCATTGGGTTCCAATTAAGTTTTGTAACACTCTTCACTATCTTCTCGTCTCTAACTTCTCCCCAGGGGACTAATTAGCTTAATTTCTTAAAAATTTGATTAAACGGTAAATGAATAGTACAGTTGTGGTGAACAAGACGAGCAGAATTTAGCTCCAGGGCATTCACATGACTCAGAAGAACACGAAAATAGGGGTCATTATTTTAATTATTCGAAAAACCATGATGTATTTGGTTTTCTTTGAGGGGGAGATAACTCTAATAATCTCTATATAATACGACTTTAATTAACTCTTCAACATGAGGAGACTGTCAAACTGATTTGATCAACTCGATCTGGCCTGGAAATTTTCTATTGGGAGTAACAAAAAGGCAGACAAAAGTTCATTACTTTACTAGTTGTTGGTTCTTCTGTTTAAGGCCCGCCAGTTTTAAAATGTCTGTTGTTTTCTGTCACCCTGAGTGAAAGGGTGCGTTAAACCCCATAATTATTTGTGCTACAAATCTTTCTCGTTAAAGCATTAAATAAAAGCATCATGATTTGACTTCTAGATTTGTTCAAAGGAAAACCACTGCTATATTAAGGCGGTCGACAGTGAGCATGAAAATAATTAAAACGAAATGGATTTAGCTTTTCCTTTTCTGCGCCAACCGAGCTATGGGGACTGGACAAACACAAGGCAGTGTGCTGCAAAGAAAAGTTTGTTGGATCAGTTGTGCTACATTGTCAGGGGAACTTTAGCGAGCTGTATCATGGTTTACGTGTAAAATTCCAACGACAATGCCCCTTTTCCTACCGGGCACTAATTCGTTCTGGACAACCTACGGGAAGGACCCAGGCTTGAAAATCCCGAGGATTAATAAAGCTGCACCAAGTTTAAAATCAAGCAAAAATGAAACCGTAGGTCATGTCATCACTGCTACTAGTTCGTACAGCATCTATCAAATATACATTTCAATATTGAGATAAATCAATTTCTGAAATGTTGACCGGATATTCAAGAAATTAAGAAATAATATGTGTATGTATATAATAGGAAGAATGATTTCATCAGGTTGGATTAGGATCCCTATATGATATCTATTCGCGATAAGATGTTTAAGAGCGGGGATAATAGAACACCGCTTCTAATTATTGCGAATAATAATATTACTTCAGCAGGTAATAACTGAGTCGCCTACATTAGATGACAGAAGCTAGGGGAATTACAGAATCCATTTGACTGGATTATCTTGCCATAATCAATACGTTAATAATAATTATTGAATAATAACTATAATACACTACCATCTATATCGTCCATATCAATTTATGTTCCTTTTGTTTTATAGTTTTTTCACGGTTTTGCGAATGGAAAGCGTTTCTAAAATCATATAATATTCTCCCGAGCACATATTGTACTAAGTGGTAACACGGAAGGATACGTCGATTCTTGATAGATCTCCGACTGGTAGCTACCACCTCGAATCTGTCTTAAGTTTATCTAATGTGCCATTGTATGGAAAACACGATGGCTTAGTGAGCTAGGCGCTGACTTGCTAAATAGGGGCTCTCAGGTTCGAATATCACTACACTGAGAGAGAGAGAGGGGGGGAGAAATGAGGTTTGACAACCACCTCTAATCTGTCTAAAGTTTATCTAATGTGCCATTATATGGAAAACACGATGGCTTAATGAGCTAGGCGCCGACTCGCTAAATAGGGGCTCTCGGGTTCGAATATCACTACATTGAGAGAGTGAGAAGGAGGTGGGAGAGATAGGGAGAAATGAGGTTTGACAACCACTCGACACAAACTAGGTATAAATTCGGGACTAATATATGGTTCAATTTTATTTCAATAATTCGCTAGCACTTACTTCTTGTAACATACAAATGGGAAATCAAAACCAAGCCAGTTGACACAATGAAAAACTGTATGATACAACGGCCACGTGCTAACCAATCGACCATCCCTCCGTTCGCATTTCCAATTCCACGAAGTGTGGGCGAAAATTCCAGTCTCTCAAGGGTTCTCGAATTTCCGAGGAGGACGGGCAGATCGCCCTTCACTTGTCAGCGAAGTTACCAGCAGTTTTGACAGTGAAAATATTCCTAGTCATTCGAATTGACCAATGTCTACCCGTGTACACAGGAACACAGCTATCAGGGCAACGTTCTCCTAGTTCGCATGCGTCTTCATTAACAGAAAAGTGGGATGTTAAAGGCCATTTCATTCAGCCCTACGTCGCATTGCATACATAACCGCGAATCATCATTGTTTGTTTCAAAAATGACGGAAATTTCGTTGACAAACCATTAAATAACATACCATTTAAATTCTAATACCGCCCTGTGTCTATTTATAGCAAGTTGGAATAATTACATTTATTGGATTTTTTTTTATTCAGATCAAGCACGTATAAAAAAAATATTAATATATTCCCATCAGCCATCAAACCTTTAGTCATGGTGAGCACTGTATCAAATTAGCAACAATGCGATTATATTAAAAACTGACCTTTCCACTAGACCATTGATCGAATATTAATGCAATTCATAATACCACATAACTTTTGTGACTGTGTGATTTGCGTCCCTTTGAAGTCATTTTTTCATCCAAAGACTTTCAAAAGAATAATTGTTTCAAATCAGCTGATTATACTCTAATTGGGTTAGTGACAAAATATAATTTATTTAACAACAGTTCAGATGTGGGATGAACGTGCATCGAATCGCGTGATAATATTTAATAAAGGACTATAACGGAATGCATGCACGCGCCGTTTACTGCGCAGCAAGCAATTAGCCGTACATCCGGTAATGTTTGGGATGAAATTTTGTGTTAAAATGTTAATCGCGATTATTTATGGTCGCATTACAACATTTAAAATGGGTCGAACGCTTTATAAAATAACAAATCGGTCGTTTAAGATTGGTTGGTCGCTGGGTTAACATTCAATAATGACCGTGTTTGGACCATTAAGTTGTATTGAATTTTAATAATTCACGAAGATCACCCTCGCACTGTGACGTCTGGGGTTAAAATCTACTAAAGGGACGAGGAGACCGAATGACTAATAAAACAATGGCTATAATTGACTAATGAATAAAATTAGATTGCCAGATTGCCAAACCCTGTAATAATGGTATTTAATTTGTATCCATAGTGAACAATAAAACTATAAACTGATAGGGGAATTCATCATTCATAAAGTTACGTGATCGGTCAGCCATGCTTTGTTTTTCATTTAATAATGTGAACAAACATGTATGTACTAATACGCCCATTAAACTAATGTTTACCTAGCGAATCTAGACCAGCATCCATCTTGTGTAGTCATAACGCCCTAACCACAAGTCCCAGGGAGAAATCAATTTCAATTCTGGTAGCGAAAATTACTGTGAAATCAACCCAAGTTCTGGAAGCGAAAATCACTGGTTCGTAATAAAGAAGGGATATTACACCATAGACCGGTTTGTGGAATGGGGGGAAGAGGGTCTGATGTTCCAGAAATATAGCACTATTGAAACTATACAGGTTGAAATATTGATCCGGGGCATTTTAGTCGATCCAGACCACCTCCACTATGTATGCGACTTTACTACCTTGTCCGTAACCGTTTGATGCCAATATTGACAGATTGGCTACCTTTTAGTTGTAATAAACTGGAGAGCAAGATTATTTATATGGTACAAATCATTGACATTTACAAAACGTTTCATACAAGTTGAAAGTGTTACACAATCCAAATATCACTAGACGCGACTATATTGCGATCAAATACTGATTTAGAATAAAGAATGATAACAAAAACCGAAAAGTCTTGAGTTTGGTTGGCGGTAAGACTTAGCCCAGTCAGATACAATAAATGAAGAGTTGGGTCAAAACACTTCCCGTGAGTAAAATATTTAGCTCATGTTGTTGGAATAGGACGAAAATCAGATTTCTGCGTAAAAATAGATCAAAGATGGGCTATACCGTCCACTCGACAGAAACCATGTCATTTCGGGACTAACATGGTTCAATTTTATTTCGGGTAAAAGTCTTTATCAGTGGCAGGAAACCGGAGGACAACTAACGAGGGTGGACAGGCGACCAACTCCTTGTTACGTATAACCGGGGAATCAAAATCACGCCAGTTGACTTAATTAAAGATGGGCTATAATGTCCACTCGAGAAAAACCATGTCATTTCGGGACTAACATGGTTCAATTTTATTTCGATTAACTCACTTTTGGGTAAAGATCTTTATCAGTGTGAGGAAACCGGAGGACAACCAACGAGGGTGGACAGGCGACCCAACTCCTTATCATGTATAACCGGGGAATCGAAATTACGCCAGTGGCCTTAATCACAAACTTTATGATAGAGCGTGCACGCGCTAACCATTCGGCCACCCAACCCACCTGCGCTCATAGCACATCATGGTGTGGATCCATCTGTATTAGCCCGGTTGATTCAGGAATTTAGTACGTGGCATTTTACATTAATTTGTCATTTATTATATTATGCGGACTTTTCATATGATTGAATGAATGGGAATATATCTTGTTATAATTCAACACACCCTGGTTACAGTTAGCCGTGATTTTTTTTTTATTATACTCCTGATTACAGTTAGCCTCTCAATTAAAGGAGGAAATAAAATGTTATTTTTTATTTGAATTATACTCCTGATTACAGTTCGACGCTCAATTAAAGGAGGAAATAAAATGTGATATAGATTTTTTGTCTGGATTATACTGATCCATCTTCTCTTTGCTTTGGTCATTATACTTGTCGACTTTTATCAGTAATTTATGTGATTAAATTTTAATAATTGAACTTTAAAACGATAATTATTAGACGATTACACCTCGGCTATAATTACCACGTCGGAGAAATCGCCATGATGAAAATAGCACGAGTTTCGGCCGAGAACATCTGTCTACACTCGGTCTTCCAGTCTTCCACCATTATTTTCGTGACTTATTACAATCAATCTCTAGTTTCGAAAAGATCTGGGTGACAATTAAATGTTGTTGGTTTTTCATATAAAGATTACGAATGTGGCCAGCAGGGGCCTAGTGGGTGCTGATTTCGAATTAGGAAGAAGATCCCAAGGGGCACAAAAGCCCTAGATTTGTTAGGCCGGCTTATATGGAATGTACTAGGATCCATTTATACTATATCTGATCCCTTGGTAGTTGGAATTCGATAAAAGAGTAGGCCGTAGCGACGCTGTTCGGGTAAAATTTCCCTCATAGCACACTGTATGACGTATGCCCGTGTTCATTAGCCCAGTTTAGGAGCAAAACAGTAGGACGTTGAACACCATTTCATCTATGGAACAGGCGACATATTTTTTTTTTACTAAACCTTGCAGTTCAAACAGTAGTTACAACTAGCCATATTTGTATATATTTAGCGAATTTAATTGTAAATTTATCATTGAAACAAATGCCACATTTCGATACATCATGAAATTTGCATCAGGACAAAGGCGTTGATTAGTAAATTTAAAAAATGTGATTAAAATTAACGTTAGAATACTTGTAATGTTTTAGTTAAGATTTTATAGAACGGAATCTAGGACAACTTGTTACGTGCAAATACTGGATGTCACCTGACACATTTTAGACATATTTAACATAAAGAGTTGTAATTTTTATCCAGTAAAAAAGTAGTAATCTTTCACAGGGTGACAAAACTTTAATTAGATTTATGGGGTTTTTGTTGACTCTTAACTAACATATTTGACAAGGCGATAGCGTGTTCATTCTATGCTTCAATCACGAAACCAAGTACAACGAAATAGGAATTGAATGAATACTGTTTTTAGAAAGTCAACCCTGGACTTTAGATTTTGCATAATATATATGTCGTGTCGTGTGGCGTCCTTACTACGCTGCTGCGACCGTAGGGCGACCTGAAAAAGAAACCACAATGCGAGAAAATTGAAAAAAAAAAGTCGCGTTCTCACAGCTTTGTAGGTAACGTCGCAGAATTTTGACGTTCGTTTTGAACATGCTCGAAACAAACACCGTGACTGGGCGATCATTGGCGAATCTGGTGTTTCCACCCCGCTTTTGCCACGCTTATGACGACCCTGACGCCCTCAGATACCATCTTCCTCCCCCGTAGCAGCGCAGTTAAGACGCCAACCCGCTCTGACGGGGGTATTTTCAATTCGAAAGAAATATTTGAACAAATGAAATGACATAAAATTAAAAATGGAGTGTAAAGTCCTATTTTCCTGCTCTATAAGGTCCAGTGTAGACGGGTATTCACCATACAATGTGCTATGAGAAATTTTGATTCGGCAGCGGCGCTTCGATCTACTCTCTTATTTCGAATTCCAATTGTCTAGGATTCTTTCAAGTGTACAGCAATATGTGCACGGGACCTTGTTTTTTCGTTCCATCCGAACGAGAAGATGTTTGTCGCCCCCCCCCCTTATAAACCACGCCTTAAACTCTTGGGGCGCTTCTCGGCAAACATTGGGATCGAACCAAGGACTTCCAGTGTAGCTGGCCAGCGAGGTACCGCTAATATCTAAATCCTAAGTTATTCCATAAAATGTCATATAACTTGACAGCACTGGGTTTATAAGGTTTTCGATTTTTTGAGCGATTTAGGGGAGGGGTGCTGGGTACTTTTTATTCCGTTAATACCAAACTATCTACTCCCAAGGCAAGATAATATAACAAGTACCGTGCATATGACAAGGTTGGCTCTAGAAAACCAAAATGTATTCCGTGGTAAATCTTAGTTCCATTATAGTAAAATTACGTTTTCGATTTAGATCTGTTATTGTTCTGTTTCTTGTAATGCAGTTCTCGCTTTGCTTACTTTTACTTGTATTTTTGGTTAGGATGTGGCTGTGGGTTTTCTTCGCTTTTACCAGCTGTATTTTGGATTTGGGTGATTTTATTGCATCCCGGTTTCTTTTGCTAAGTGTAATATCCTTTTACAACTATTTACCCTCTATAGGACTGATGAGTCTCATGCAAGGAGTACCCTTTCTTGAAAGTTCGCACTTTAAATTTAATTATGGTACCTATCTATTTCGGTTGTATTTTCGTCGCTTGTGTTGTTCTGACATTGTAACATTCTATATTTTCTGGCAACCGGTTCCATTAAATTGATAGTTCTGTATAGGGAAATGCATCTCAGTACACACGTGTCTGCTGGTCTAGTCATTCCATTTTATATCTTTGAAAGTTGTATGGAAGAATTTAGATTGACGGCGTACAGACGAAACAGTTTTTAGTAACAGATATTTTTTCTAGAATCGGCGCCATAGAAAACAACAGGATAAGAAGCCGATAAAGATTTTGAATGTAAAGAATACTCTGTAGAATAGTAATATTGTTTTGTCGTTTCCTCTGTGCCTTTCTCCAAATTTCGACAGATGAAGAGGTATTCTAGATGAATCTTACAATAGGCGCCAAACTTTCTTTAAGTAAAGCATATTTTCGAGGTGTGTATACTGAAAATAACACATTGTTTTAGTCACTGTAGATTTGTGAGGGAGGATGCCCGAATAGTATTACGCGTGTACTTTAGACCACAAGCCCCGCCATTGAGTCAAGTGGCATAGTTTGGATTATTCTACGCTTGTACGTGACAAGGAGTAAGTTTTCTTCTGGTTACCCAGTTTCCCTCCACCCACTGCTAAAGATCTCTACAAGCCTGCGAAACAATGAAATAGAAATTAAACCCATAATCTAAACAGATGAGTCTTAAGATTTGAACTGAGATTTGAACTGGTTCTTATCGGTAACCAGTGTAGACTTCTTCATATGCAATGAGATGTGATCTTATTTTGAGGTTCCTAGAGTATCCATGAGACAGCCTACTAATCGTCACGACAAACATGGGATCAAATCAACAAGTCTATAGATAGAAAATATATTATATCTCACAAATAGTATCATATTAATTGGGAACGATTCTAAAATTATTATTTGCACGATTTACATGTGATCATATTATGTAAACGAAATCCCATTTCCAAAAAAAAAACTTGATGTCTTATTTGAAATGAAAAGTTTGCATAGCGGATAATCCTTTAGTTTGCATAACCAATAAGACGAAGTTTAAAGCTTCATTTTTTTCCCGCATGATTGGTAAGTCTTTAAGGAACGGAAACGATGGTAATTAATATTTTACTTTATGTAGATAAGGCAAATATATGTTTATATTTCTGCTAATTTGTAATATTATGTATTGCGGTACGAGGCTAAAACACTTTTTATTTCATTTTTACTAGTGTTGTAAAGCGGATAAAGAAGTTAGACAATCTCTAAAGTGTCGGCTGTTTGGCGCCATTTAGCATGTGTTTTTAATATATATGCTATAATAGTCAAAGTAGGTGTCATACGCAATGTAAATTGACATGTTATTTTGATTATATACGCACGCCTTCTTCAAAACAAAGATATAATAGGGAAAATATTTTACAGATAGGGGGTTGGGGAGAGGAGGATGGTGTGCAACTGAAACATCTAATATGTCGATAGTTAGAGAGAAGCTAGATATCTATAAAATTGTTTTCTATTTTAAATTTCATATTAACTAATATTACTTATCCTTACATTGTGTGGAATGTTTTAAGGTTGTTGTTTATTATTGTTTCATATCTTAAATTTGATATTAATTATCCTTACTTGTGCAAAAAGCATGATTTGTCTCATAAAATATAAAAATAGTATAATCTGGAGACGACAATTAGTAATCTTTTGAGTAATCGTTGCCTTTCAGACATTAGATCTGCTTGCTTTATGCCGAAACATTATGAAAGGGAGGCAACTTTCATAATCAACCCCTTTAAACGGATGCAGTCCACTAC
This sequence comes from Patella caerulea, assembly GCA_036850965.1. Taxonomy (NCBI): domain Eukaryota; kingdom Metazoa; phylum Mollusca; class Gastropoda; family Patellidae; genus Patella; species Patella caerulea. The sequence continues at coordinate 22,685,113 of JAZGQO010000014.1, read as the reverse complement.
AAATTGTAGTTCGACTATTAAATAGCAATTCTCTCGCTTTGGTTGATTCTTTGGTCTAGAATGGACGAAGAGCTTTTGAATTAGCATTTCTGCCAGGTTTTGGTAAATATTCATGATTTTGATACGGAAGGATAATGGGGTTACCAGGCTGACTATCTTAATTCCCGTAATTCAGCATAAAGCAAGGCCCCCACATACCAATACGGACAACTTGCAGGTCTGTCACCTTAAAATAGTCGTTCGCAGCTGACATGACGTCATCATCGCTCGGACATTTACGAACGGTTAATACCTTTCCTTGATGGACTGGAAACAGGTCTCATCCGTGTTTACAAATCTGGCCAAACAATTACCAGGATCTACATCAAATCGGCACAGATTGTCACGGGAGGTCAGGAATCTGACACGTTTCTGATCCGCAATTCAAAAGCTCTGGCAACCATCTTGCAGAAACTTTTGTCATTCCTAGCTCGTTGGTAACAATGCGCACAACTCCGCGCAGTGTTACGTTTGGTTTAATGCTAATCCCACTACTCACTGCTGTAAAGAGCGAACGTTCTTGTTCTAAATTATGATTGGTCAGTAGTCCCATTAACAACCAGTAGCTAACAGCTTTACAAAGGCTTTACCTTTAAAACAAAGCGCCAAATTGGACCAAACATGTTTACATAACGTTACGTCGTGGCTCACGATTTTTTATGCCCAACTAACCAGTGCATAACTGAATATTGCAGTTAAACTAATTGCGTGACAAACGAGGCTATACAATTGATTAAAATGTAAATAATACTGTTTGGAAACGAACACACTTTCGCCGTTTTTAATACCTTAAATCAGTGTTAAAAGTTTTAAGGAAAACCCAGATTAAACGAATGACTGTCATGTGGCTATGCTCAAATGATAGCTTTGATTGAACGGGAAGAATAGACACCATGCCATCACCATGCCATGCACCCGTGTTATGTTTTCTTGAATGGTTGCTGTCGATGACCTTCCGAGACGCGGGTCAGGGTTCTCTCTCCAACGCTTAAATTCCGCAGACCACTTCTTTACCGTGGTGCTTGATGACTGTCCCATTAACCAGTAATTCCATTTCTGCTGATTTCAATGGGTAGGTTTATTCATTGACCGCTTCGGATCAATGGATCTTTTCTCTTTAGACCTATAACTTTTCAGCACCAATAATAGTACGAGATATGAAATTCGCTTACCACCATATTTTAATCAGAATGATCACGTGTGAAGTGTTGAAAACCTTTCATTATAATTTCTAATGAGATACAAATCCAAAGTATAGATCAAGTGTACAATAGCAATTACTATTACGTATATCAAACACATGGTCAGATATTACACCATAAACACCATAACAACCAGTGTACCACCTGAAACACTAAGTACGACTATATTCTACACTGTATATTATTAGGGGCAATCCAATAAACATTAGCGGTCTGACCCATTTGAGAGATTTGTTTCGTGTGAGTTTTCTCCCTTGAATCGAGATGAAACATTTGTATGTACTGCGAATAATTACGCCCCGACTCTTTGTATCGTATGTGCTCTTTTAGTACTTGAAAGTATATGTGTTGAAAGGCAAACACTTAAACTGCCTACTGGTTCTATAAATTCTATTTCTGTCCTTCCCTGATTAAAACAGTCCAATCCGAACCTAAACCGAAGTATTAAAAATGCAACCAGTGTCAAATGGTATACGTAACCAAACCTAAGAGGGGGTCGGGGGCTTGGCGCAAGCAGGGCTACCACTTGTCATAGTGTAGCACCAGCTTAAACCGGCAAGGTGATCCCCTGGTACCAGCAATTCGAAGAAAGCATGCTTAAACACAGCTACCCGACCACCGCATTGCACCCTCAACCTCAGAAATAAAAATTATCATTCTTATGTTTGTTTCAAAATGATGTATTATTTTGACGAGGTTTTGAACCCAGTTCCTTTCCTTTCTTAAAGAGGGCGGGGTGGGAGAAAGAGGAGAACCACGTTCACTTGTTTATCAGCGGATGAAAAGATAGAAACCATAAATTCTAACGACGCTCACAATTAACAAAAAACATTAAACAATGTTTGTGTTTTATGACTTGAACTTGCTACATTGCCTGTTGCTCGGTCTTGGTGAGCGAAACTAAGAACAATCGCTATTGACCAGACCACAGGCGATATTATTTGTGTGTTGTAAGGGGGATTAATATGATGTCTGACATCAATCTATTGCAACACGCAATCACTGATCTGGCAAGAAACCAGATCACCACCCATCGTTTATTATCATTAAAATAGCCTTTAATATGAGCGACTGGTGGTTATTAATTTATTCACTAGATCATCAAGTCATTTCTAATACACCACATGATAACATATTGATCAAAACTCATTCTACCATGATACTGATTCCCTAATAAATTGCAATAATACTTATAGGGATCTTGGCAATCGCTGTCTTACTTCAGATACACAATACGTTTGTGCAGTATACCTAGCTCTGATCATGATAAGGTTTAAACATATGTAATGAATGAATAAACTGCCCTGGTATATGAAATTTAAACATGGCTCCATTTAGCTGATGGGTGTGGTACACGACACAGTATAAGTGGACTGTTGCATGATACCACATCATTTGTTTGGAAGCAGAAGTTTACGTAGCTAAACCATTATACGAATTATTTCAATTTTCTGGGCGAGCTTTTTTTTTTTTTTTTTTTTTTGCTCTGCCTCGTGTAATTTTTACTGTTTTATGATTTTTATGGTCGGTTTAACCAAGGGATCTTTCGTTTTATCAACTGAATAAATGATCTTTATTAAAAGAGTAGTACAGATGATATAAAACATTATCAAGTTATTAGATGTCATACAGTTAATGTAAAATCACAGTTGGAGATAATAATCCTAAAATAGATATTACACTATTAAAACTTAAGTAAGTAACACGACTTTATACGTCAAATTCACGTACAGTTTTATTCTCATTAGAGGAGCAGATCAAACTGTAGATGAATTTCCGCAGGTTGATGAAACGTGTTCCAATGACAAAATAGTTGAGATCAGTTCCATTAGTAGTTGCAGTTCCAGTAGTTATAGATGAAACTCGTTCTGTGGGTGCATTAAACCCAATCCGTGGGTAACTGAAACCCGATCCGTGAGTAAATCAATAAATGAAACCCGAACTAGTTTGATCTGTTCAAATAGCAGATCGGATCCTTTGTATATGTATATAGTTGCAACTCTTCCCATTAGCTAATAGACCCGCTCCGTAGGAATGAAGCACGTTCCGACAGTGAAGAGTGGAAAACCATTCCGTAGGAAATGAAACCAGTTTGATATTTTCAAATACCAGATGAAATCCTATATGTTAGATATACTTGATACTTATTCCGTGGGTAAATGAATCCCGTTCCGAGAGTTGTAGTGGATAAACCAAATCTGTTCCGTGAGTAAATGAAACCTGTTCCGTGGGTAAATAAAATCCGTTCCGAGATTATACAGACTAATGCCATTCCGTGAGTAAATGGATTAATCTAAGCTTGTTTGATTACCTGTATTCCAAACAGCAATCATCAAGGTTTAAGAGTCGAGAAAGCAGCTGTTTGGATAAATTGCTGGATATGCTTTACAATCGGTCCTATACGTTATTTTTAACACACGCCTTGTGCAGTGTATGATTATTTGAAAGAACCTCATGATCGATATATCGACCTATTTTGTCAAATGTCGTCTGGTGTTTGATAGCGACGATGACAGAATAATTAAAGTATCATGATTAAAATTCTACGCTCCATCAACTGGAGTGCATCACATTTATCTATTCCTTTATCACGACACATATTATAGAGTTTCCTCTCAAACTATGAAATGAAATAAAATGGACATACCCAATTAATGCAGTGTACGCTTGGGTACTTCATAATTCACGTGGCTAAGTGGGTAAGACGCTGACTCGCTAGTCAGGAGGTCGAGGGTTTGATCCCTGCATTGGCGGAAAAAGTTCATCCAAATTTCCCAGTATGGTTTCCCCTTGTCAGCTGTCTAGTCGTTCGGATAGGACGAAAAACCGAGGTCCCGTGTACACATTGGCGTGCAGGTAAAAGATCCATTGGCAATTGGAATTCGATATATGAGTAGGTCGTAGCGCCGCTGCCCGGGCAAAATGAGTAGGTCGTAGCACACTGCCCGTCTTCATTAGCACAGGTTAGGTGCAGAACAGTAGGACGTTAAACCCCATTTCATTTCACCTCATAATAATCGCCAATAAATTCCAATAATATCTATTTACAAATGCAAAGAGTTAGGTATTCGGGTTCGAGAGTAAGCATGTCTTGTTTTAGCCCGACACCCACCAGAACATGAACTGAAAAATAACCCTAAATATAGTCGCTGGTGGTCGAGTCCGTTTGCTGTTGTGCTTTGTCGATTGTATATACCTTTCTAACTTGGACCATTTACACCTTGACATTACATTTTTATTTATTCATTTAATTTATGGAACTTTCAGCAAAAAAAAGTACTTAACACGGCTCACGAAATATTGACCTTCTTAACCTCGTGGGTTTTCTCTGGGTTCTCTCTAAAATATTTATGTTACATATATCAATCGGTGACATTAAAAAGATTTAACGTTTATTGGATTACATATCAGACCCGTTTCAATCGCCTGAAGATATCACGTGATTGTAAATGCCCTTAAATTAATGTAATTACGTCTGGTCAATCACATTACATTAGTGTTGATTTCAATCAAAAATTCATGACGTTGTCCTATGTGTCTGATCCGTTGGAAGATATAAAATAAATCTCTCACCTATTATAAGATTTTAATTAGCACATGTTAAATGACAGCTATTAGCCTTGATAAAAGATGCGGGATTGTTCCGCCAAAATTAATTATAACATGCGATAGGTGTATCTATATGAACACGTTGTAGACACCACTGGATTGGAAATGAAATGAGGTTTAACGTCCTACTGTTCTGCTCCAAACTGCCCAAAATGCGATACTCCTCAACTAGTCTAGATTAGCTAATCTAGACTAGTTGAGGGATATCGCATTTTGGGTGTGGAATACTACACCCAACGCCAGAAACCCGGCAGACTTATATTTTGATGATACCAGACATTCATGCATTGATAACATATAGAAGAAAAAATGCACTGATATTATAAAGGAAAAAATTGGTACACTTTTCAGCTATTGCTCTAGTAGTGCGCGAGCCGACAACAAAGTTGAATGCTGGATAGCGAGATCACTTGTGTGGAAAATGTGTGTTTACCTCCTTGCGCTGTAAGTTTCATAACAACCCAGTATGTTAAAGCGATAATTTCATATTTTCAAAGAAAGTCAAAACATAATTATTTCTATGTCTTTTGCTCAATAGGTTGTCTACACACTATTATACGATCATAGGCATTATTCCCCACATTAATAAATCATTGACACAGGAAATAACAACACAACTACCTCTTTTGTTTTTCCATTCCCCCATGGTATAGCTATCTTCAAACGTTTGAGTTTGAAGTTGAAAATGATATATTTGCCAATTTCTCAACTGGCAATAGTGAATTATAGCATTAACATGATTTTTCTCTAACACGGTACGACTGTTTATAAATACCATCTATTTCAATATTTTTTAAAAATATAACTTAAAAATATGAAATTGCAGCTTTAATAAAGAATAACACAGACTAAGGACATTTATATGCCTAGTAATAAATCTTATTTTATAGTCATCAAACTACTGACAGTTATGGTCCACAATCATGTAACATCAAATAAATGCAATAAAATATGGTCATAAAAACACACATGGTGTAAATTTCTCTGACACATTATTAACAAGCCCATTGTCTATTATTAGAACAGAAATGAAAAAAAAACTTAAACGGGAATGATGTCCCCGTTAATCCACAGACGAACATTGATGACAAAGTTTTAGTTTCTAACTGATAAAGGATTAATCATTATGCAAAATAAGCATTCGTCGGGGATTCATTGGTACGAGGGTAGAGATGCAGGATTTACGTGGATGGAAAGGATGCAACTGAAACAGGATTAACAAATCTGACACATGCAATAAATGGTATTATTCAAGATTTTCGTGTTCAAAAATTCTAGAAAAAATTTAATGTGAACATGCGTTGGTTGTGTTAATTATAGACTACGTGTATTTAACGGTCTGAATAAAACATAATACGCCATGTGACAAGCACAATATACAAAAATACAATGAACGAATTCGAGTAGCAGCCCGAGGTCACAAAATATTCCATATTTGAAGCGGTACCAGTGTTTCTGTGATGTTTAACGTAACAAGTATCATGCGTCTCCATTCGTGCTTTTTCTAATGGCGTCCTAATTTAACATTACACGAAGTGTTGCAGTTCTAATGACCCTAACGAATCGACAGTTTACCGGGAGCCATGGTGTATCAGTGAGTAAGTCGCAAGCTAACTTACCAGCTAGGAAATCTCAGGTTCGAGTTGAGTGTTGCAATGCATGTTCATATTTTCTGTAATGCTCAACATTTGCCAATTTGGAACAAGTAAAAACAAAAAGTTATTTTGCAATTATAATTGATTTTATATGAAGAGGGTGGTAATTAATCATCATAAAAATAACTGACGGATTTTACCCTACGCGCTCTTTATCGCAATTTGTACTATTACAACTACGGTGAAATGCAGACACACCCTCTACGCCAACTACTGGGTCTAAGACAGGATTACGAACGTACTGCAAACTAATTCATTTATATCTGAAAAATGAGGTTTGTTTCTGCTCTCCAACAATTCCATCTATTTCCAGGAACTTTGATGAATTATCTGAGCGAATGAAGGTGTCGTGTTAAAGTCTTAAAACGACAACTCAATTTGTCTTTCTGTCAGTCTGTCTTTCAGATTTTACTTTTTGTCTTTTTTACACTTCTATTAAACATCAATGCCATTTGTACCCTGCTAGATTGTGAACTTTTTTTTTGTATTTCGCAGTTTCCCTATTTTATTCTCAGTTTTTATTGTTTTCGAATGGGTTTGGGAATATTATTCATTTCATTGGGCTATTTAATTATCTGAATCTGTTGTTGCTCGAGTTGCGTGGACATGTGTTTTATTAGCTCAGAAGCGGATTGATTTTTCTCTTGTCCTTTTGTTCAGTGATAGTTTGATCTTGAATGCTCGTTTTGTTGTTCCGATCCCATAGTTGTGACAGTGATAAATCTCGTGTACTAAAACATTTTAATTTGTGATTGAATAATGGCTCCAAGATGGAAGAAATTAAGATCCTCGACTATTTGTATTTAACAGAATCACTTTTGACAAGAAAAAAAATGAAAAAAAATATAGTATAATTTGTATATTAAAATATTCACAAATAACCATAGAGTCGCTTTATATATATATATAAACCGAGCATTGATATACTTGAGATAAGACATTTGGCACGAACGTCCGTTATAATATTAATGAAGATTAGGTGGAAACGCCGATGCCCTGGTAAAATAACTGGAAAGGAACACTTCATTAACCCGGTCGACGTTAAACCTCATTCTATTTATTTCACGGGAAATCAACCGATCGCAATAAAACAAACAGAATGATAATGCGTACGTTTCTTTGTTGTGGAAAGCGTCATCTGAAAGGTCATATTTCCATAGTATTATTTATTCATTATTGTATAATGTTTGTTATAAAACATGCAAGGCTATAAATCCCTCTGTTAATAGTTATATTGTTTTATCTACATAGCTAATATAATTATCTATATGATGAAAATTGCTTTACCTTTGATATTTGTACCTAAATGATACAAAAACAGGTTATGAAGACCAGTAGCCTCTCTTTAAACATTCCACTCCATCTAGCACAACACCGTCGTTTTCATTGAGTTGTCATTTAGTGATCACGAACGGCTAGTACCGGTCACAAAGGACTCCTCAAGCTGGAGAGAGAGAGAGGGGGGGCGACAAGGGAAGAAATTAGAGTGTTTAAACCCAAAATTACACAGTAAAATCGGTAGATGCTGGCGCAGTGAGCAAATGAAGCACCCAAACTCACTAACCAGCGTAGTCTCTATATGACAGAGGTGTAAAATGGAGTATCGGACACCGAACAGTGTCTAGTCCTTCGTGTATGTATAGCAATAGTTGGTAGACTTTAGCAGCCCTGTCCGAGAAACATTCACTTATAATACACTGCATGGTGTATACTCCCGTCTTCATCAGCCCAGTTAGTGCAGAAAAGTCGGGTGTTAAAGTACCCCATTTCATTTTATGTCTAATTTTACCGACAATTGTACATTAATTATTTCCGTAAACATAACTATAGTAAATACGAATAATGGTAAATTAGTTTCCAAATGACCTCAACAAAGTGTTGCCAAGACATAACCCCTCCCCCACCCGTCCATTCCATTAAAATGTCAAGCTGCGTAGTTGGCGGTTGTATGTTATCGAAACATCAATACTAGTCGTAATAACGCTCATTCCATGGAAATCGTGGCGTTTATTTGATTTCCTTTCGAGTTATGGTTTGTTAAAACGACAACTCGGTAATAGCAACAATAATTCACACATAAACTGATTTCACTGAAAAAATCGGATGAGGAACAAAACCGTTTTCTTGATAATGTTTGAATCACCGTCAATTTGACACATGTTAAACATAACGCTAACGCTACAATATACGTCCACATTCCTACTTTGATTGATATGGTACTTTGTCAAGAAGGCTAGGCGTTTGGTTTGTTTAGCGTTGAGGGTCGTGCACCAACATTAATAGTTGCCGTCCTTAGAGTATAAGGAATAACTATACCAAGATAATCCATTCAGAATTGTGCCTTCCTAACACTAAAGGCAAAAAGTGGGCGTGGCTCTGCCCCTGGGGGTCGGGGCATTCATCAAAATCAATAGTGAACGCCCTCAGGCTATAAGGAATACATAAACCAAATGGGTGTTGCTGTCCCATGGGGGTCGGACATGCACCCAAAACAAAAGGGGTCATCCTTAGGGTATAAGGAATAAGTATTTTAAGTTTCAAGATGACCGATTAAGAATTGTGGCCTGTAGGCGACACACAAAAAGAAAATGGGCGTGACTCTGCTCTTGGGGGTTGGGCATGCACCCCAAATGATAGAAATGTTCCTTAGGGTACAAAGCATAATCATTCAAAGTTTCAAGATGATACGTTAAGAAATGTGGCTTGTAGACGACAAACAAATAAATACAAGGAATGGGCGTGGCTCTGCCATTGGGGGTCGGGCATGCACCAAAAAACAATACGGATCATCCTTAGGGTAAGTATACAAAGTTTTAAGAAAATACAGCTAGAATTGCGGCTTCTAGGCGACACAGAGACACACAAAAAGAAAATGGGCGTGGCTCTGCCCCTGGGGGGTTGGGCATGCACCCCAAACGATAGGGATCATCCTTAGAGTATAAAGAGTAAGTATACAAAGTTTTAAAGAAAATCCAATAAGAATTGCGGCCTGTAGGCGACACAAAGACACGCGATAAGAAAATGGGTGTGGCTCTGCCCCAGGGGGTTGGGCATGCACCCCAAATGATAGGGATGTTCCTTAGGGTACAAAGAATGTGTATGCTAAGTTTCAAAATTATAAGTTAAGAAATGTGGCCTGTAGACGACAAACAAATACATAATAGAAATGGGCGTGGCTCTGTCCCTGGGGTTCGGGCATGCACCAAAAACAATAGAGATCTTCCTTAGGGTATAAGGAATACGTATACCAAGTTTGAAGAAAATCCAGTAAGAATTGCGCCCTGTAGGCGACACAAAGACACACGAAAAGAAAATGGGCGTGGCTCTGCCCCTGGGGGTGGGGCATACACCCCAAATGCTAGGGATGTTCCTTAGGGTACAAAGAATGTGTATGCTAAGTTTCAAAATTATAAGTTAAGAAATGTGGCCTGTAGACGACAAACAAACAAATACTAGAAATGGGCGTGGCTCGGTCCCTGGGGGTCTGGCATGCCCCCAAAACAATAGGGATCTTCCTTGGGGTATAAGGAATAAGTATACCAAGTTTGAAGAAAATCCATGAAGAATTGCGGCCTGTAGGCGAACCACAGACACACACACACACCCACACATGGAAGTGTGTCGCGGCGAAACAACTGAAAGGTGGCCCTGGAGATTTCGTTGTTAATCTAGGTTGTGATGGTGGGAGTTAAATTCCACTCCGTTCAATTAAGTCCTCGGAATTTATGCCAAGTATTTCAAGATAAGACTGGAGCCTAACAGTTCTAAGTAATGTGTCGCGAAGACGTACAACCCCATGCCATGTAATCGCAGTTTCTTCCATATGGTAGGGGTATTATTGAATTTGCTGAATTAAGTACAAGCTATTTTCCATTAGCGACATTATTGTACTTGTGTTCAACACAGCGTTTATTAAATGACCCTACGTCCAGGATCAATTCATTGGTCATTTGTCATGTTTTAAAAGCACATACAGTATAATCGCATAATATGCATGTATTTTTTCTTAGCAATACGTGGTTATACATTTTAATATGATATGAAAAAAAAACAGTTTCATTTCTTAGTAGATCATTGTCAAATTCAATATAGTCTACGCCTTTAGTTTATTGTCTATTCTAACGTGTTTTGTTTGAGGTATCAGTAATCCTATGGAGACTGTCTATTCTAACACAATTGCGGCGCTAACTAACAGAATGGTATTAAAACCTTTTCCCACTCTATGGAGAATTAACTCGTAATTTAAGCAATTAGTCTAATGTGGTTTGAAGATGACCTAACGTACACATAACAATGTCTGTATTCCCATTTGAGCTTTTATGCCATTTTGTACGGGGTATACTTGTATTATATCGCCTCTCTGTATGCTTTTGTACAAGCTGTTCTGGTGAGTAAGGTCTTCTTGTGCCTATCTTGCTTTTGGTATAATGAGAGGAGGTGATAAAGAATTAATGCCTGGATCAATGTGAAGATTTCTGTATTCGTCAGAAATAAACATCAGATAGTCAATTACAGTATAAGGCATTTTGCTTATTGATACATTGGATTAGATAACGAATTGTCAGTTCTCAATACAATAGTTAAAAACTAGCTAATGTAAAGGCAATTTGCTGAAAATTTCAGTCAAATTGATCCCCTATTAACTTAGAACTAAGCAAATGAAAATTCCGCTTAGCCTCGGTCATCATTACTAAGTCGGTAAGACAAAACCAGTAGTCTCGGTTATGCATTTTTATTAGTATATATTTCAGCGAATCGAACTATAATCCCCAAAAAATCTCATGCTAGCCTTGACACCGAGAGTTGATTATGGTCTGAATAAAATAATTAATATCTAATTAATGGTTTTTATAATATTTCAGGCCTAACGAAGGACCTACAATAGGCAGATTTTGCTCTTGCATAATGCATGTTTAACTAAATTACAATATGTGGTATTATGCTTAACTAAAAAAAGCAATATAGGTCCCAAGAATTGATTACCTACAATCAGTAATATTGGAGCAACTGTATTGCTCAACATACGTAACGCGAGACCATCAAGCCAAGATGGTGCTCAACTTAATGAACCTGTACTATACACCAACCCATAAATGGTTTGTCGTGTTGATGGTCGCAATATTCACATATACCATGTTAATTACTACATGTCTTAAGGCTGTAGACGAAAGAATTATTGGGATATAAATAGGATTAAAATATTTTATTTTTGAAATATGTTTCCATATTGGATTGTGAGTTCGTGTGTGAGGGAGGAGGTGTGGATATATTGCAGATTATATTGCACAATTACATATTTTTAATGTCGTGTCACGATTCAGGACATTCTTATTATTTTTATTTTATCGCCCACGGTATTACCATCATTATTTAACGACCTTATCTAACTGCCACAGTATTGTCAACATTATCTAACGATCACAGCATAAATATCCTATCTATAAAGGCCACGGTGCTACCAACATTATTTAATGACCACAATAAATTAGCATTATTATTTTTCTACGATACCACCAGAAACGAGCGAACCATTATTATTTAACAACCACAACATTATCATCATTATTTAACAACCACTGTATTACCATCTTTTTATACTATTATTAACAACCACGGTATTAACATCCTTATTTAACAACCACGGTATTAACATCCTTATTTATATATAGATACGGATGCTCAGTGGGTAAGACATTGGCTCGCTCACCTGGAAATCCTTTGCCGTATACCCGTCTAAGCAGAACAGTGAAACTTTAAACTACATCTCATTTCATACTACCATATTATCTAACGATAATTGATATAAAAGTAAGAGAATATATGTACTTTGTGTTAGTTTGTTTCACGATGATAGGTATGTCAACTTACAATTATCCAAAATCTATACAATTACATCTGATGGACTTTCATTAAACCATGGACTAAACACTGTCTCTTTCACACTTCAACCATCGCCTTAGCCCGATTTATGCCCGTGGCTCCTCTCTGAACATGGTCTTTTACCATAATTTGATATGTAATTTAATAATAGTTAGCGAAGGTGGCATACACTGAAAGAAGAAAGTAGTATCGTTATTTTCTGTGACAGGGCAATTATCTATACTAACTATTTCTATATAATTTGTAGTTATTACGTCTCAATTGATAAATAGCTAAATTGTCAAGTACTTATATCACTTCAAATATGTTTTTGTTTTTTTTATTAAAGAACATAAATGCCGGATCAATAAATAATTCAAGTTTAAGCAGACATTTCATTTCCTTGTTAATCCTTATGTGTCAGAGCTCAACACATTTAACATTTAAGATAACATCGTCAAACACAGAATTAAATAATTCTCTTGTAAACAGTTTCTTCTTCTGTAACGGTTTTAAATCTTTAGTTGTGCTCTCCAAATTGTTGTAACATATTTTGACAATTGCAGTTTATTTGCAACTAATTTAAATGGTGAGTAAAATTAAAAGCATAAAAAATCGATGAAAATCAAAGAATAATAGAGGCTATAGATTTGTATCGTGGTATTATTTGTCATATAATTTACGACACGAGGGTTAAACATGTCTGGTTAAGATTCATTTTCCCTAAAGACCATCGTACACCCGAAAAAAATATTTCTTAATATCAGATATAGATGTTGAGTGAACCAGAATAGAAAACTGTTAACATCTATTCCTTTTCAGAATTCACTTCAAATTTAATACGGTTCTATAAAAAGACGATTGGTGACACTCTGTGTCTACTTTTACATTATACGTCTGGTGTCTTTATTAAAAGGTTGTTCAGCAGATTAGTTTTATAGCACCACCGGGCGCTACATTCCATTTTTATAACTCTTAATACTTGTTTAAACAGTTAGAAAAAGATGAGAAGATTCTCAAGTGCTCGTCATAAGGAAATGGGGACGCTTATCCGGAGATTGAAGCGAAATACCGTCAGTGTTTTACAGTCTTTGGCTCATTTCCTTGGAGATTTCGTACGTAAGATCAAACAACTGGAGGACAAATCAGTGTTAATTAAACGAAGTGTTCAGTTGCTTGTTGCACTTCTTATAGAAAGGGGTGGTTACCTTTGATCGGAATGATACTTAACAGACAAAATATAAACACGGGAAGGCATGGAAATAGAATGAAATGCGGTTCAACGTCCTGCACCAACCAGTCTAATAAATGTCGACATGTATGCATTTAAGGGGGCCATTCTTTGCGGACAGGATGTTACGACGTTTTCGAATGTTTGCACGTCACCTTGGTATTTCGTTCAATCCGAATGACTACACACTTCCCCTTTACCTGAACATTCAGGGTGAATACCGAGATCGAAACCCGGACCTCCTGGTTAGTGAGCCAGAGCCAAGGTCTACAGTCGTAGATTAGGAAGCTATAATAGAGTTGAACGTTGTGGTTCTGGAAAGGAAACCTAACACCTACCCTTGAAAAAAGTCAAAATGAGGTATTAGGGTACTACGGACTAGCAACCGAGGATGAAGTCATCGCCATAATCTTGGAAGAGTACTGCCCTGAAGAAGTTCTTGCCCCCAAAAATACATTGTATAAAAGAGGCAAAGAACTGTACAATGTATATCACGTCCTATCAATTTACCAGTTCGATCAATTTGAGACTATAACATGCTATAGTTTTATGGGCACGTTTTGCAATGCCAATGATGAGAGTTTTATCTGGAAAACTGATAAGTAATAAAAAGTTCTGCAGACGTATTAAATTCAAAGACAAATATCTTTTTAAAATTCATTTTGTGAAAAGAATAGAGAGTTTATAACTTGCTGAGCATAAAATCACGTGTGAAGTGGGAGCAATCGACTGGAATATTAAATCTATAAATTACATCATTCTACACTTGTCTTAATGTAACTTGAAATTAATTGTGAATTACAGATCATTATTTCTATGTAATATATAAGAATACGAAATTTCCTTACAAAATACATTAAAGGATTATCTGTGCCAAACACCATACCTTAAAAGATGATCTCATCATAAAGACCCATGTTGTTTCACTACATAATTTCAACCATTAGTCGTCAATTTGTTCTTAATACAAATTGATAAAAAAAAAAAATTAATGGCATGGCTTTGGCGCCCGGATGGCTTTTCGTTATTCGATACATGATAACTGACGTTTGAACGGTTCCCGATCTGCTAGTGACGTCATATCGTCACACGACTTCGATGTTATTTCATTACACTATAACACGGTATGTAATAGTTACGTCAATACTATATTCATAAATATTTCAAGACAACTGTCTAATTTATTGTCTCTTTATATTACAGTTCTGTGTAGTTTGGTGGTTGAATAATACTAATATAGCCATATTTGCTCAATGCGACCGGACTCCCACTTGAAGACATCATGACTCATTAAAGTTATGGTCTTACACCACGGACTATGAAATGATTACGAGTGTTTTTGACATCAAAAAATATCAACACAAGTTGATAATGTAAAAAAACTGAGGCTCTGCGGAGGTTTTTTTTTACTTTATCAACGAGTGTTGATATTTTTTGATATCAAAAAACACGAGTTGGAGATTTTATTTATCACCCAATCCTTTCTTACGTGCACAAATGAATAAATATAATTCTTTGGTATAGATTTCACTTTTCCTTAATCTAATTACATTACAGCGTAGTGATACATCAGTTTTTGACAGTAGTTTAGGTATTGACCCAGTATTTCCTTCAAGGTCAATTAAATAAAACAGTTTCTTTTTAACCAAAAAGTCACTTTTTATGTAAAATAAGCAGTTCCTTTTTGATTGACCAATCAAATTCATGTAAAGCGATCTGAGTAGATATCGCAGTAGATTATGTAATCTATCATACAAGCGATATCTACTGTCAAATAAGATACTGGGTGATTAATGTTGGCTATACCTTTGTTATAATTTTCTTTATAGGGACGTTTGCGTCGACTACAACTATGTAATATCGTCATTGATATGGTTTCTAATTCGCTGGTTTACTAACTAGAAGATTCGGGGTTCGATCCCGGTGTTTATAAGAAATTTTTCGACGTGCTTCCACTTTGACAGTGATGCAGGACGGAGGACCTGTCAAGGAAATGTCTTTCAGATGGGACCAAAACCCTGGTCCCAGTGTGCTCGTTGACGTTGAAATTTTAAATAAAAGTACGCAATAGCAAACTCCATAGCATATTTCCGTCTTCATTAATTTTATTTACTGAATACGCAAAATCTACTGATATCGTCCTATATAAAATACCCAATTCCTTGGGACATGGTACTCCTGTCCCTAACTCACACCCTGGAATCTCGTTGGTCTGCAACCTACATTCAACCTTATCAACCCAGGAGTTCACAAATGGGTATGTTACAACAATAAACGATATCTAGACTTTTAGGTCATTTCTGCCATTTTATTTGATCATTAACAGTAATACATAATTACAATTTTATATTATCTGTGGGCAATTTAACAGTTTCTAGTGTGAAGATTGAGAATAAGTTGTAACTATCAGGTTATAAATTATTTCTATTTGTTGATAAAATATTTATATTTCAATCAACCTTCCAGCAGTTCCATGATTTAATTAACTTCAACTTCTTCGAGGCCATATGGTTACTATGATTGGTAAAGGTTCAATAAAACAATATATTCGATGGTTGTATTCATACCACAAAACATCGACAAATAGAGACTACAATGAAAATGGGCCTTACCAGAAAGCATATTGTTCTGAATATAATTTGATCGATTGGTCCGCACGTTCAAGTACAGTCTACCCTTTACCTTCTGTCCTGTAAATGGTAGCATGTACCGTCTACTCCGTACATTCTACCGTTTACCTTATACGGTTTACCTTCTACCATGTACCATCAACCATTTACCTGCTTCCCTGAAACTTATACCATGTACCCTCTAAACCAGTGGTTCTCAACGTTTTTTTGCCCATGGCACATCATTGAATACATGTAAAGATAGCGACACACCTAGCTAAATATATATCAAAAATATTTGAATTTTGCAAAGTAAAAACATGACAAATCTTACACACAACTCGACACACACACTAATTTTTTATATTTATTTAGCTAGGTGTGCCGCTATTTTTTCATGTATTCCAATCCAAGGTAAGCAGTGGGCAAAAAAGGTTGAGAACCACTGCGTTGATGAAGCATACAATGGAGAATTATGTTGTTTGGTAATTTTGGATATCTTTCACGTACTCGTACCCCTTCCCAATCCTGGGTTAGGATCACTGCTCTACACTTTACCACCGCTTTCTGAATCCAGGCATACACTATGGCTTTATTTAGTCGTGGGTAGTGCACGTTGTAGAATATTTCTAATTATTCGATTCAACATAAAACATCGCGGCGGATAGCATATCACTGAAAGTATTGACTGTTTTTGGAACATACCACATAGTCCATGAAGATGTGTAGTTGAACCTTTATTTAATGTAATAGTATGGTAGCAAATTAGTACGGTAACTCATTACTGAGTATTAACTGCTCTGGTATTAGATTTACATTATCACATCTTTATTGAGATATAGTTTCCATTGATCATTAACTAATCACTATAAACTTATTACAATAAAATAATGTCTAAAATCAATTCAAACATTAATTTCTTGATTCATCACCTTACGCTGACTTTTCTTCTGGCAGTGTCCGTCTGATACCGTTATCCGGTTTTCTCCCACTGCTAAAGACCACTAGGCTGCAAGCGATCTATTGAAATAAAATTACACCATGTGTTAATCCCGAAATGACCTAGTTTGTGTCGAGTGGACGTTAAACCCCATCTCTCACTTCTCTCTCTCTCCCTGATACCATAAATTGCACTGACCGCCGTTCATCATTCGGCGAAAGGGAGGGGGGGGGGGGGGGTAAAAAGCATTTTAAGAGGAATCCAATTTAATGTTTACGTAGATATTACCATAAAGTATTATATTATTAGATAACATCATATTTCATAGCTCAGTATGTGTTGTCGTATCGACATTTTCAAATATAAAAAGACGATACATAAATTAAGCGTTTCAAGTGAACGATGTATTGCAAGAACAAAGCGACTAACTCATTTCCTAAATAATCACGGTTAGCCATTAGCAGTAAGTGTCGTGTGATCGTGCCTTTACATAATAGCGAACATCTGCTACATTGTAAGTGTTATTTCAGGAAGACGGATGTATGTACACCCTAATAACCAAATCAGAGACGGATACAGATTCTTCTTGTATAAGCATTGGCAAACCGTTCGATGATTTGTCTTGTCCGATAAAAATTTACGAAAAGAAATTTGCATGTTGACCAAATTTGATAAGGAATATCTTAGAAATTACAGCCTCTATCGCGTTCACAAGGGTTTTTTTTTAACAAGGGGAGATCACGCTTCGCGTATTTTTCTAAGCGCATTCACATCAAAACAGTTCAAAAACATTTCTGAAATAAATGTCTTTTTTTAACGTAAGCCATAAAGCTCAAGATGGAAGGGGGCTCTCAAAGAATTTGTAGTCACAGGCTGTTCATGGTGAGCAATATTTTTTTTATTCTCTAAGAATATGTTTGCAACAGTTTAGATTCTTTTCGCGAACATGAATTCTAGTAGACGGGATGACGCATTTGTATAAAAGAGATAAATAATGAACTGTGTCTACAAAGAGAAGTGGTTTAACATGTTCTTGGGAGACAGAATAGCCTATCGGATATCAGACACCCTCACTACCTATATAGAAATAAAACATGGTTTAGGAGTTGACTTGAGAAGACAACCTTGGAAAGTTGCCTCGGAGCAGTAGCCACCAACAATGTCAGACCGAAGTTCAACATAAAATACTATCTTGTAAAATTCGTCGTTTGGTCGCACAGAATTCAAGTAGATTCCCATTCAGGGGCAACAACTTCACTTATACATGTAATTTCGGTAAGTTTATTCTTCGTAACTACCTTAACAAATCTTCAAAGTTACTATTTTCCCCAACAATGTAAACTTAAACACGTTCACAAGAAAATATGAAGAGGGGAGAAACCGATGCTTCTCTGACAAAACCCATGCGCAAATATTGTGTTAGCATACGAGGCATAAACAACCTTAGGAACGGGTGCACAACTTTACGCTCTTTGCCGTGAGCCATTTTGCAAGATGGTGGCGTTGAAAAATACACCTTGGGTGTCGAGTTAGTGCATCAATGGTATGTCCAAATCTCTTTGATATTTCTGTTTGGCACGCTTTTTTACAACACGATGCAAAGTCTAAAGTCAATCCTAAATTTGTTCTACCACAGTTGTAGCGAAACAGACAATCCCGCCATTTCTACTCATTTAAGATGGGTGAATAATTTATCCGTTGACATCAGATAATGTAAAGTATGAAGTATGCTTTTACAATCTTTGGCGCCATTTTGTCTACCTGCCAGACAAAATCATAAATAAATAATAGAGTGACCTGATTTACAAATCGTCTACGAGTTCAACCTGATATTCCGCGTTTTTTTTCTGTGAAATACACGTCTCTATAATCTTGGATTAAGAGCGTAATTTAAACGATACATTAAACTAACAATTCTATTACATTATTTTCTTTTAAAAAAAAAATCAAAAGCAATAATTTGCAAACATATTAACACCGTATGATGTAATAATGCGTTTCGTAGACTGGGGAAACAAGCTGAAAGTAAATGAAATAACAGGCACACATAGGTGTATCTAGAAAAAGGGTGTCAAATGAATGTTTTGAATATTCCGCTTCAGAATATGTAGGCCTACATAGCATTTGGTGAGTCCTGTACATTTAATTTATGCTGTATTAAACAAGTGCGGCAGTGCTACACACTGGTCTATGACGTCAAATCTGCCATCTAGGAAGTTCGGTCATGCCACTCGAATTATTACGAGTGCCACCCTTGTAAGGTCCATGGTTTAACAGAAAGAACAATACATGGGTCCATTTCCTACATCAAACATGAAAAAAATGGCACCAACACCCTATGCCTCTAGTTTTGGTAGTGACAGTTAGTTTACTAAAAGTTTTCATTCGCCGTGCATGAACTAGATTTAAGAATGATCTTCCAATTTTCTGCTAACCTAAATAATTCGGCTTTAACCTTTTCCCAAATGTCTGTTGGATTGATCGCTGTCGAAACATCTGATGTTCACCTTGTAAATCTGGAGATACATAAGCTGTGTGAATAGCATACTCTTAACCTCAATATGCACCTAAACCTCGCACAAAATCTAAATGCATCCCCTTTCAGCCGAACTCCTGATCCTAAAGATGGGAGAGGGTGAGGGGGCTATAACCATCCGTAATTTTATTGAGGTGGAATAATGGTAATCTTTATTCAGTTGCAATCAACTATCTTCGGTCAACGTTAGTAAAGCCATTCGGAAATTAAATTCAACACAGATTTTTTACCGACATGATTTGTTTTCTGTTAATTACTTTACAATGCCCTCTTTTGATGCAACTGCTGTGATCATTCGCTGAAGACCTGCTAGAGCAATTCCAAAATATGTGCGCCAGATTTTTTGTTACACTTAAACCGAACCATAAGTCTTCCTGTGTTGTTGAATAGATGTGTCGTCAGTGATGAACAGATACCCGTTAACTCGAACATCGGTTATGCACTTATAAGAGGTTTACGGAAATAAAAATCTGGAGTCAATGACTCGGGTATTGTCCTTTTTGGAAAAAGTCAAGATATTTACCAATGACCAGTTATAAAGCTGTGGGGTGTCACGGAATGTTCCCTGATCAATGCCTTGAATATTTGTCTAAAGGGAAGTCATTTAGACGGACATTTTTATCATGTTCCAAGAAAAGCATCCTTTTATCTTCAACATGAAGAAAAACTAATATTATTATTGACCGCGTAAATAAAAGAAAATAACTGTCCTTGAAGTGTATTTACAACTTTCCTTGTTTTAAGCTAATATTATCCTCGCATTGATCAAGCTCGGGAGGAATTTGGTGACAATGTGAATCAATGGACGACAATGGACATTGTATAAGTTACATATAATGGCGCATGACTGCCGAAGAGTATTCCCATTCTCATAACTTCTAGCGCTTTAATTTTATGTTTACACATGTTTCGGATTCGTTCTGTTGTTAGTCAGGAAAGTTCCGGCGTGGTTTCCACCTTGTCACTGATGCAGGGCGGAGGTCATTTTAAGGACCGTCCCATGTACACATCTCCGTAATGATCTGTCCGTAAAATGATCCCTTGACAGTTGAAATTCAAAATTAGATTAGACCGTAGCTCCGTTGCATGGGTTAAATGCCTCTCATAGGACACGGTATGGCAGATAACCGTCTTCATTATCCCACTTATTTCATTTCACAGCCTACTAGTTAAATGCACTGTCTATCAAAAAATGGGAAATAGTCAATGCGTAATTCAGTATGTCACATAAGAATATGATTATACCTGTGCTAATAATTTATTCAAACTACTTCCACAAACGTATGAAATGTTTTTATTCCCCGAAAATGAATCCATTTTCACGGGTCTGGAACAATCAATCCCTCATTAATTCAGCGTTGATTACGGTTCGTCTGGTGTTTGAATTCAATCATTGGTGGTGCAAGCTCAGCAGCGGATCAAATGCAGGGCGCCATTCACAATCCCACTCCAAAATGAGTTTCAACAAAATGCTGGCTCCACAGGAGTGGAAGAATGGTGACATAAAGGAATTGAGCATTGTGAACGAGAGGATCAGAAATGGGACAGAATCTCGCGACCCTCCTGTCAATTCTGCCTGTTTTGTGAGAGTTGGCTATAGATTTCCTACAGACTGTCGTCCAACGACTGGTGCTAGACTAACTGTGCGGTTCACTATAACCGTACGTGTGATGAGATAGTGTAAGACCACAGTGGACTAGATGAATGGTGAGAAATGGAATACAGAGACGCAAAACTGTCCCGAGAGAAGTGGGCGCTGACTCTGTGGCCCCCACCCCCCACACAGAGCACACTCGCTGCGTGACAACTTAGGGACGCTTACTTTGTCACGCAGGGCTCTTACGGATAACTTTAAAAAATATAATCATGTTTTCATTGTCGAAGACTATGGATGATATTGATTTAGAGACAGCTACTTTAACATTTCAAATTGTTAACGATTTGGGGGGGAATTGACAATTTTATTTTTTGCCCCAAACTAAAAAAGTCTCGTCATATAACTAAATATAACTTACTAGAAGTTCGGCTTTAAATATACTTATTAAGGATAAAGACACTTTCTTGTTTTGACTTGCATGTATTATGACACTGGTTCATTGTTCATATTGGCCTGTCGAAAATTACTGATTAATGTTTACCTCTCAATGGCGATATTGATAATATAAATGAAGGGCGTTAATGGAATGTGACAAATAATAAATGTATTACAGTGATATACAAACAAAATGGGTCCGATTTGGCGTAATGACAATGGTGGGCATGTTCCTTTTATTCATTTAAATACAATTGAACCTGTCTTCCTTTCTATGTTGGTGTTGCTGTTTTTGATACTTGCCAGGGATTTTTAGTTGAGATTCTTCTAAAATGAGTATAACTTGATTTGTCTTCTTCAGAAGTCGCATCAGCTCTCAATATTTGATCTCGAGGGACCAGTGGCCACTATCCGAGCAATTTGCCATAACAAAATCGTTGCATTCCCATCATCTACACCCTGCTTTAACTGTCTATGACCATTTTTGTGGCGACAGGTTTGTCCATGGTATGGTCGCTTCAACCACGGCCGCTTTTCAAAATTGGCGCTATATAGATATAACCTCTATTAGTAAGCCAGTGGCCGTATCGAGGGGTACAGAAAGATTAAATTACGGGACAAGACACTTGTATTCCATATTTTAGGACTCATCGCATATTCGCATATATCAAAGCGCCTGGATGAATGCTTTTAAAATTCTTTTTAAGTCTTAATTTTTATTGGACGGCGTGTCTGCACAACTTCTGGGTCTGTCAGATGAAAAAATTCGGATGTAACGTAACAAAAATACTACAAAGTGGGGAAAATAGTAACGATTGTTGCTGTCAGTTTGATTTAGAGGACGATTGGCTGTTTCATTATCCTCCCGCGGAAAGTTAATCCATCTAATTGCTGAAATAGAATAAATAAGAAAAGGGGATAATTTGCAGACAGTACAAATATTGTTCTGTCCAAATTGTGGTATAAAACCTAGCTAATGGTATATAGAAATGTCTTTAATAGTTTTACTGACACGATCACTCGACTCTTTCATATTAATAGCTCTTTACAATAATTATAACACAATACATGACTTGACTTAATTCACACGTTTTATTTATTCTTTCAAGGTTGATGAATGTGAGTTGTTCGGGTGGGTTGAGATCATAGGTGACGTGTGGTTGTAGTTCGAATCTAGTTCTACATCGTTTGCCTGGGCTGAAAGTAGGAAGGTTCAGGTTTTGTCCCGATGTTAGCCGATATGGATGGGTTATGTTTTCTCGACACATTATGTAATTCCAGGACTAACATAGTAACATTACAATATTAATTGAATGATTCGCTTACTTATCTGTCTTCAGCAATGGCAGATCTTACGATTTAAAGAACACGCATTAGACCACTTGACTTTCGACCCACTAACCCTCGGAAACAATAGGACGGTGTACCCAATTGTATTTAATGTGAAAGCAAATCAGGTTTCAAAATAAATTTTATGAAATATAATTAAGTGTATTATCTATATAATAATAATAACATCCTGCTTGCCACATTCGAATTTAAGAGGATGCTTTTAGCGTTAAGTAGTTACGGGTATTCTTAACACGGCAGTGTATGCTTACTCCTAGAAATATCTCTTCCCTTTCTACTTAATCGGTAAATTCGACAGACTTGATTTAGAAACTTCTCATATCTAACATTGTTTGTTGAGCTTAGGCATTTTCAATAAGACAGACAGACGACAGCACGTTTTGTCCACGACATATTTAATGAAAATACAATATTTTTACACACACAGCTATCAAGTTCAACACGACTGTTGTCGGTTAACTAATGAAAAAACCGTTATTTATAGCCTCCAATATCATCATGGGCACGAGGTGAAGCACGAACTTTTTATTAGAAAGGGTTAAAATCATGGCGTTTATTATATTTATTGTAGCAAATCGAATTGTACAAGTTGTTAATCTGATCGGTATTACGGTACAGCCGTGATAGAATACTCTCGTAATCGTGATGAAATACTCTCGTAAAATAAGAGCAAATTTAAATATACTGGCTATTAATGGCGGTTGTAAGTTTACAATTATCTCTACCTTAAAGTAACAGGTGATTGTTTTCATAATTCGGACAATATTTGACGACACATGTTTTGGATTAGAAACCGGTAACACAAAAATGAAATTGTACTATGAAGGAAATTTTGCCAGGGCAGTGGTGTTTTCGCCTACAATTCATCAAATTCCATCTGTCAGGGGGACCTCGACTAGACGCTGTTCCTTGTCAAGTCATTCGTCCTGCATTACTGAGGCAATTTCGAAACTAATTGAATAGTTACTATTAATCTCTCCAACCTTTCAGCGAACGTTGTTTCGAGATGTGTGTGGTGGGGGATGCTATTAAATCGATCATTTTCTTCCTTCTATCTATTCGTCACACTATTTGCAAAGCATTAACTTTATTTCTAGTCATTCGATTTTGTTTAAACCTCATATCTTATGAGCCTTTTGACGAGGTCGGTGTCTAGTCGTTCGGATTGTACGAACAACCGAGGTCCCATGTACTCATTGCACGTAAAGACCAGTTGGAATTCAATATTCGATTAGGCCATAGCGCAAACTTTTCCCCGTCGCTGTAAGGCGTATGCCAGTCTGTGCAGAAAAGTGTAACGTTAAACCCTGTTTCATTGGGTTTCTTTTGTATTAGCATACCGACTGATGCCACTGGGTTCATAATTCACGTGTAATAAAATGTGACGATGATTCCAATACAACAATGTCTGTTTCAGACATCCAACCATTTTAATTGCATATTACACTAAGCTGTTTAATCCTGAGAAAAAATGGAGCCGTTCTCCCGAAAGATAATGGTTTACATACCTCAGATCCGTGTTAATGTTTGTCATTTTATCACGTAACTTGATGACTTGAAATCAATTCTTTAATTGTTGATATCTTTATTTTCTATATTTGCTGTTTCTCTCAGACATTTCAAGTAAACAAGTATACCCAAGAAACACGTAGTCTGCGTTATCATGTCAAACTATTTTTCATTGTTTACGGTGTATTTCCCGGACTGGATGATCGCGTGTATTTTAATTGATTTTGGATTAAGGGAAATGTGATAGGGCCTTCATTAATCCGACATGACATTAATGATGAAATAGATTAACCCCCGTTGTACTTAATTCTCTTCC
The DNA here is from genome assembly GCA_036850965.1 of Patella caerulea. NCBI lineage: Eukaryota > Metazoa > Mollusca > Gastropoda > Patellidae > Patella > Patella caerulea. Next base: position 22,660,226 of record JAZGQO010000014.1, on the reverse strand, counting down.
GTAACTTTACCTATTTATGGAAGCGCAAAATAATTCTTAACAATGTTCTTTGGGATATTTTAGCGTGGTCGCCTCTTATCGGTGGTAGATGACGGAGCGGCTAGTGTAATAAAAGCTAAAATCCCCTGAATACTTTGATGTGCACGTAGGTGAACCTTTGAAAAATGGAATTCGACGATGAGTGCGAGAAAACTAAGCATTCCGGGCGAAATTTCCTTCGAAACACACTGCCTCGCGTATATCCGACTTTATCATTCCGGTTGTTGTACATGTAGGTACACAGGACTTTTAACCCCGTTTCATTTATTTCATTTATGTCTATAGTCTCTGGTTACCTAGGGTTTGGTTAAGAATAGGCATGCCAGAAAATTCCATCTATTTCCCGTGATTCACAAACGTAAAATATATGAATGAAATTATTAATTGAACGTGTCTTGAGGCCGAGTTGTCCGGCGGGACTTGTAAGTTCATAATTCATCGCCAATATTTCATTTCTAGTCATTATAGAACATGACCGTGGCGTGAAAAGATTGTTATCATTGGAGATATGGACTAGAACTAGATTCGATTTCCAGTCTTATAAATGTAGTTTGAAAGGTTGTAATAATTCATTTTATTCTATTTGGCTGGAAGCGACGTACAACGCACTGAAAAACTTATTTGGGTTGTTAATCGAAAGTTTTAGCTTGGAGCAACCCCCAACTATTAATAACCAATCGACCAATTCATAGACAGTAAATAGTTTTGGGGTTTTTTTTTCGATGATTTTACAAATACTAGAATATTTTTCACACCCTGGTATGTTTGAATTAAACACGTCCTATGGAACAATTTTCTTAACCATGTCATGCTCTCATTAAAGATGCATTATGTAACATTTAGGTAACGAGACAAAATAGTTGAAAAAACGATAGTGAACAATGAGCGAAGTCAGGAGGGTTTCAAGATTTTTGAGGATTGTTTAGCGAAGATTGTTTATTATCTTAGCAACCGTCCTCGACAATCGAGACTCGGTCTCGATTATTCAATTTATCGTTTAATTTGGAAATCTGGCTAGAGTTCGAATCCATTTAAATTTGGTCATCCGATTGTCATATGAATAAATTAATGTCTAAATAATAGTTTATATAACAAGCCGAAATAGAATACGTAGATTTAGCTCATACAATTCATTTTTATGTCTTTCAATTCATCTTTAGCTCTTATAGTTGGGATACATTCTGGGATATAAAAGCTACCTGTACTTTTGGCGCGCATTGTGATATCCAATCAAAGCAATCACACGCATTCCTAATCACACACATTCGTGTATATATTCATAAATATATTAAGTTTTGATTTTTATCTGGATAAATTAATTAATGTCTAATTAATAGTTTACATAATATTTCAGGCCTAAAGAGCGCACTTCAATAGGCAGATTTAGCTCTTGCGTAATGTATGTTTAACGGAAAGAAGTTGAAATCAAGCTGTGTTATGGACCGATGAGAATCCGATAATTTATAGTCAGAGCCATTGATGCAGCTTAAATTTATTAACTATCTATGAGCATGTTTGGAATTTCCTATACTCGAGTTTAATTTTCAAGACACCCTAATATTTACATTCTCTGCAAGTAAGCCATGATATTCTTTGCTGTTCTGTTAACATGGATAGAGAGTATCTTTAAAAGATCATTTCTCTTCGTGTAGCTTGCGGGTAGGGGGTCTAGGAGGGTAGATAGACGACACAGCTTTATGTCACGTACAAGAGTGGGATCAAAACCACGTCATTGGCAGACCGTGTGTCATAAAGCCCGAGAATAAGACCATTCGACAACCCACCCCTTTCAATAAAGTGAACGTGTCCCTTTAAATGGTAGAATTAATTTAACAAGATTACAAGGACAGGGAATTCCATATAAATCTAAACGAGGCTTGGAATGAAATCTTTTTTGAAAAAAAGCCGAGTAAATAGGTTTAAAAAGTTAAATCAATTTCAACTTCTCTCTCATCAAGTAAAGTTAGCAAGCAATTCATTGATTTAACTCGATTCAATGAAGATGGAAAAGCAATTCGTCCTCTATTTAGACTTAGACGCTACATCATTGCCCAACTGTTACAAAAATATCCACCAATATTAAAAACTTAAACCCATCCATCATGTAGATAATTAATTCACAAATTTGTGTTGTATTATGTAAAAACTCTTGCAACAGAATTTGAAGATGTATTCGAGACTGTAATTACACTACTTTCTGTGGAGTAATACATTTAAACCAATAATAAAAAAATATTCTGTTAAATCAATAACTGGTTACTGAACATTAAAATACGAATATTTGTATTCGACAAATATCCTTTAATAGAACATATCCTTGTAATTGCGTTATCAAACGAGAAATGAAATGAAATGAAATGGGGTTCAACGTGTTATGGAGGACGGCCATATTCAACAAGTCCTCGATTTATCGTCCCCCCCCCTCCCAAAAAAAATACTCATATTCCTGAAGCAATGGCCCGAGAAACCCCCCTCTGGCCATTGCTGGAATAGTGTCTGTTTCTTGAACTTATGCGGGATGGTGTCTATTCTTTCCGTTCAATGAAAGCTATCACTAAAGTACAGCAACATGACAGTCCTTCGTTTAATCTGGGTCGTCCCTAAAACTTTGGACAGTGATTTAAGGTATTAAAACAGTGAAAGTATGTTCGTTTCCAAACAGTATTGTTTACATTTCATTTGACTTGATAGCCTCGTTTGTCCCGCAATTAGTTTTACTGCAGTATTCTGCTATGCACGGGTTAATTAGGCATAATAAAATCGTGAGCCATTACATAATTAAACATATTTGGTCCAATATTGGCACTCGTTTTAAATGTCAAGCTTTTGTAGGGCAGCTAGTGATTGGTTGGTAGACGGACTACTGACCAATCAAAATTTAAAACAACAATATCCACTCATAATCATAATAGCAGTGTGTAGTGGGATTACCTCTAATCAAACGCAACACTGCGCAGAGTTGAAAATACTAGACGTTGTCTTTCTATGCCCTGTGTCCTACATCCATTGACAAGGGGAAATCACGCTCCGCTTTGAGTGAATAATATAAAATGTAAACTATGGTTGCTGAAAGCGCATAAAGAATGGGTTAGTGAAGTCTTCGAAAGACAAACTTCGCCGACACACGCAAGGTCGTTTTACTCGAGAAAAACAACCCTTATATTTCATCCAACTAATCTCAGCAAGGTATAAATCGTCTAGGGTTTTCTTTTAATATTTTGCCTAAAAATTCTTTAAATGAATTGATATTAGAATTTGTTGATTGGAATGTATTTAAACATTTCTATTTTACAGCTAACAATTGGTTAATAAACGAGCGACGTTTTTAAAGCTGCGTGTGAACAAATTAATACTGCAAGTATGTTTACACTTAAACATTACGGCGAATTTTGAAAGTGGTCGGTGAAGTTACAATAGTTTGGTTTTAGACTACCACGGTCATCAAGGGTGGATCGTGAACTGAATGTACAGGAAAACCGTACAGGTCTTTATAGGTCTAATGGATATATTAACTGAAATGTTGCAACCTACATGTATACTATGTTTTGTATGATCTGCCTCATCCGATAATATTTATACTGTGTATCGTAATATTTATACCTTCCTCCGTCTGGTTACAAAATAATCACATAGGCACTACAGTATGACTATTATTCTAAGAGGTATGCTCTTTATCGAATTCCATCTGCCAATTGGTCTGTGGCATACATGCCATCGTGTACATAGGACATGGATTGTGCATCGAATCAGACACTTTCTCCTTACAGATCCTCGATTCTGTACCGCTGAGGAGGACGAACCCCCTTAAAAAATTCCGTGGAACTACGTCGACCAACACCCGAATCGGAGCCCCGAACCTGTGTAATTACTCACTCGATCCTTTTAGTCTATAGATCCAGTTCCTTATTAGGTGACAATATCGAGTTTCCTGCTTGTTGGAAGGTGTATAAGAGGGGGGTGCTACAGATTAAACAGACTTGATCTAGGTTCCTTTCAACAACTTATTCTTATTTCCTGGTGTGAATAGAGCTAATATCATATTTAAAACTGACGTTTTGTTATACAATGTTGTGTTAAAAGAAATGAGTAAAGATGTGCATCTGATGTCCACCACATAAACAATCCATAAATTGATCATTTCGAAATTTGAAACCTTGCTTTTCTTGTACTTTACTTATATATTTATCACTCTCATCTTGTTTTATCAATTTATATTTCGTCCACAAGAAACAACTATCCACAAAAATAATACGAGATAATTATTAATCATAAAGTTGGGAAGATTCGCTTGAGGAAAACCCTAAAATAACTCAACAGTAACGACCATTTTCCCCCGCAATCAATTTTCCAGTGCTGATTAAAAGTCATTTTTTGAATTATGTGCGGATCGATCGACAGAAAAGGAGAGGAAAAAAGGAAGTAACAAATGAGATTTTCTATGGAAAATTTTTGTCTCGTTACCCTAAATGTCAGAAATGTTATAACAAGTATAAAGCTGAAATTCTGCTTAATATGGACACATTTAAGGTTAAATACACTGTGTTTTGAACTTTAATATTTTAAATGGCAGTAGTCCAATGCAATGTTAACATGCAGTTTATATGCTATAAAAGTATTCATCTTTCCTAGTAACCCGTTCTAGTGAAAACTGCATACCCAATTTTACCCTGTCCAATGCTCCCCGGTGATTTATCCCTACTATATTAACTATAATACCTTTCTACACCATTCATGTTAATGCAGACTGGCATAGATCATGCGGTTGCAATAAGAGAAAGTTTGCCGGGTCACGAGTCATACATGCGAGTCTATCAATGGTTCTTTTACGTTCACGACAATGACTACACATGGGTGGATGGCCAGACCTTCCATCCTGTACCACTGACAAGAGGCATAGTGTCCGGAATGAAGTGTATTCGCTTTTCAGTCAATGGGATATCACCGGGACCTTTTTGTTATTGAACCACCGCGGCCACCCCTTAAAGAGAGTAAGTTGAATTGTCTTGGTTATGTCCACAATGTCCAGATATTATGGTATGAGTACTGCCTGGTAAAAAAGTAGTTAAACCTCATTTCCTGGCGCCCTATTGGTAGCTAGGGATAGAACTGTTAACAATTTCGACAGCTAAACGGGTCCAGAATCTGTAATAGTTCATGTGCTAACGTACAATATTACGACAGAAATGTAGAACGTTAAACCCCCATTTCATTTCATTATATATATATCACTCCCAGGAGCCGTACTCCATTTCCTGGCGAGTATTTGCTTTGCTTTGGCGCTTCCTGTGGCAGTAACTAAACCCCATTGGGTCGCCGTTACAAAAATCTTGCTGAGACCGCCCTATAATAATTGTACATTACAGATATACATTCAGTGAAGCTGAGAGCAAATTGCCAAAATGCAGTGATTTATAACCAACGTCGTGATTGGTCAATAGACAAAATGCGTGTGATTTAAAGGACTGCGTATTAACCATATTGAACTATGCACAAAGAATAATATTTAAAACCTTGTTTAAAAGTTAGTTCAAGTACATCAGCCGATTTTTCGTCACTTTATTCAGATTTAAAGAGGCCTCATGTTTTGTTGTTTTGTTTTTTTACTTCAATTCTGCGTTCAGAACTCATTATGTATAGTATCCATCCACCTCCTGTTTATTGTGTTAGGCTGCTTACCGATATGCATTTGCCACGGTGATGCAAATATTATATGGTGTGAGTCGTGAATATATTTCATTGCTGTTTTTCTTATGTATTGCATATGCTTTTAATTGACTTGGAATGAATTTTCGAAAATACCCGTATTCTTATACGTTTATCATTTCTACCTATGAAAAATTGTTGGTGCATGGTCTCTGTAATTTATATTATTATTATTATCGGCATGTCTGAGGTTTGATATAACAAAGTTACGTGATGTTAACAACTTTTAATATCGACACCGTCACACGTTTTTACACATTTCAAATATAAACCGTGGCCTAAATTGGGTGGCTTTTTGAAATATAATCGCGTCTAGTCGTTCTGGTTGTTTTTCATCTTACAAACTCCAAAAATATGGTGTCATTATTTTTACTACAACTTTGTTTAATAACATAGTAATGTGTGTTCTACCAGGAGTTACCTCCACAGGTATAATAGCCTCGTTTATATCAGTTTGCTAGATATGATAGCCTCGGTTTGTTTTCTCATTTGTAAAAATATCGAAGTTAGTAAGGTGATGGTGTATTCAGAATATATAAAGTGTTATCATATTTCATTATTGATTGATAAAGACTAGACAAGCATGGCCGATTGTCTTATATAGAAATTGTGTCCTGTTTATTCTCGTAAATAGCCTCCACCCCTAATGACACTCCTTCCACCACACCACTATTATAAAAGAACCCTATTTTATATTTACGCACAATATACATAACATTTCTTCGGTTCTGTTGTATTAAAGCATAACCAAACAAGAACTTGTGTACATGTATAAACTTATTCAATCCAAAATAACCGTTGTTCACTGTCGTATTCTCGAACATCCATTTTCTGTCTGTTGCAGTTAACTAATATTGGGTGAATATTCTAATAATAAACACACCTATTGAAAATAAGTTTTGCTTTTATTAAATATCGACTTCAGTCAAATGGTTTTCAGTGGTTTATTCAGAAATAGTCATTCTTGAAGACATTTATTCCGTAGACAGTCCAATAATAGACTACATCTAAATGCAGTTTGTTATTTCTCCAGCGTCGTCTCTCATCAAATATTAATTACTGTGTATTTTCTCAACCATGACTTTAAATAACTTAAACATATTTATTATAAACTCAGCTTCTAGCACAAAATGTCAAAAATGGCGGGAAGGCTAATATACAACACATCTAGTTCCGATCGATACGATTCAAGGCCGCCACACATACGTGACATTCATCAATATCGCAATCTGGAACTCAAGTGTTCGCGTACATGGCTAGCCAAGCATACACAAGCTTAAGGAATATTTGTCCAAAAGGTAAAGCCTACACATAGATATATATAATTGAATATCAACGATCATTGCTTTGTTCATAATGTTAACAAATAATTTGCCAGTGGAATAAAAACAATTAAAAGCCCAAGAGTCCACGTCCGCTTTGATTTGGCAATAAAATTTATGTTATCTAACTTACTTGCACGAGAGCACCGGGTGGGGGTATTGTTGTTGGTTTTAAAGTAATGTACCAGTACCCACCTTTGGGGGTGGGGGCGGGGGGATGGCCTAGTGGTCTAGGGTGCCGCGCTTCGGCCTCTAGCTGGCCGGTCATCTCTGGCTTGCGGCCGTGGTTTCGATCCCTGCTGTGAGCGTATGTGGCACGGTGATAGGGGCGCCTTCTCAACCTCGTGGGTTTCCCCCAGGCACTCCTGTTTCCTCCCACTGCTAAAGACCCCTTAAGCGCAAGCGAATTATTGAAATAAAAGTAAACCATATGTAAGTCCCGAAATAACCCAGTTTGTGTTAAGTGGACGTTTAACCCCATTCCTCCCTCTCTCTCACCCACCTTTGGACTATCCGATCCAACTTTAACAGCCGACCTTTAATTGAAAGACAAAGTTTTAATTTTCTATGTTAACCCGTTGACTTATCGCTAGACATGATTTGTGTTTAGGTAAGTGATACAAACGAATTTTTCCTTTCCAGTCCTTCCACTCGTTAGCTTCTGGAAGACTGTAACAGGTTGTAATGGGTCTACACCATTAGAAACATTTCACGCTCGACACATCAATAACTTAGTTCCTATACCACTCGTTCGTTTATTTAATGCGTATTCAGTCGCTAAAGTTAGACCGGTATGGGAAAAAACTGTAACCACATCAATACGTTTGAAGATAGGTGTGTCACAGGCTGAATAATTGAAGCTATCTGATTGGATTGATTTGTTTATTTGTAACCCGGGCTGACAGAAACACTAATTGATGATTGGTTAATAATTTAAAATTGTATTACTGTGTAATTTCACCTCGTTTATCGACAACACTGATAGCATAAAAGCTGGATGGGAAAAAAGAATTCAAAGGAAATTAACGATAATGGTTTTATGTTGCTTTACTAGATTTCAGACGAACTACACTGTAACAAAAATATTCGTGAAAAAACGGAAAAAATTCCGGAAACAAAAATTACCAGGAAAATTTTATCCGTATTTGTTTTCCTGTAATTTACAGAAATTCCCTCAATTAACATAAATTCCATACAGAAAAAAATATCCTGGTAGTTTTTGTTCCCTAAATTCCAAAATGATAAGAATTTCATTGAATTAACCACTGCGTGTGCGAAGTAGCTTTATTTAACGTCGGTTTCCGCCGAAGTGCTATCGCTGGCGAAATTTACCTCTTTCCGCCATAATAAGAATACCCTCATCGAGTAAAGGGCGTGTCGACCAACTATTAATGGTCAGTGTTGGGAACGTTAGAGGCTTTCAGGCGTAAGTTTGCGGCTTACACTGGCCAATCGGTTGTGATATTCAGAATGAAGCGTGCTTGGTTACAAGCCAATACAACCTATACTCAATACTTTTGAAAATTGTTTTTACACATTTATGAAAATACTTACAATCTGATTACCGTATGATGAATGAGAGTACACTTTATAGATCGTATAAATAATGGAAATTAGCAATACAAGACTTTTAATATGCCAAACTTTACACACTATGATCCTTCATATTATGGTTGATAAATTGAAATGAATACTATAAAATGATAATTATTAGGACTGATTATATATGTATACGCTTTCTTATCGTTGCATTTGAAAACAGAAATAGGCCGTTATATAATGGAATAAAACATTTTATCCCTAAATTTTACGTAACTTTCCTGCCATTCCACAGTTTATTCCGTAAAATAACAGAATTAAGTCCGTTATAGAAGGGAATAAAATATTCTATCCCTAAATTTCACGGAAATTTCCTGTTTATTACTGAATATTCCACTGAATTACATAAAACAAATAATTTGAAGAAATGATTCACACTTTTAACACAATTTCTCATAAAAATCCATCAATTCACAGAAAAAAGGAGTTAAACTACGGAATTCGGCGACATAAAAATGGAAATTTTTACAGTGTACAACTGGAAAAAAAACTTCGCTCGATCTCCAATCCAAATGACGACTATTTTCTTTACAGGTCGCCGGCCACCGTAGGCATGCATGTCAATGCCAAAATCTTAAACTAAATTCACTTTCAGTTGTAATTTATGATATATCTGAAACGAGAGATCTCAGGTCGCAAATAATAATTGCGGAACGGATCTTAGAGAAAATCAGCTAAACATTTTGGAAATGGGTGTGACTCATGTTTAGTAACAGAAACATATTTCTTCACTTACAGCATTTGGAAAGGAGGCGGGTCACCTTCTGAATAATAGTCTTGGTCAAAATGTTGTCATCCGAACGATTAACTGAAGCTAAGTGCAGTTTAAGTTTTTCCTGCGGTTCTTTAGTTCAGACGGACAGAGCTCACCATCTTACGCCATCGCAAACAATGGCCAAAGCTGTTTCTAGTCCCCCCCCCCCGCCTTGCATAGCGATCTTTGTTGGTCTTTTAGTGCAGATTTGAAGCAAAGGATTTAAATATACATTTTGGTGAATATTTATGATTTTGAGGTGGAAGTATACAAGAGTTAAGAGGTTGATTAGGATACACAGCATGTTTAATTCCCTTTTTCCAGTTTGTTAATCTCAATTTTTCCATGATGAACCTCATACGTGATTTTGATTAAGAGGTCGTCATATGTTGCAACATCTGTGGTAGAAAGCATTGTACTCAACGAAGATTTAGGGAAAAGATCGAGCTGGTCTAAGAGACGAGAAATGACATTAAAGTCCATGGGATTGGAAATCAGAAGCCATGCTGTGTTGTTATTAATATACTGGAAAAATATACAAGAAAAAAAATATACCGGAGAGGAAGTTAATCTGTCACCGAAATGATCTCTGAATTCTTCAAATTCAAAGTTATTCCAACACCCGTATACTGGGAAGTGGAATATCCATAAAGCAATATACAGTTTCGTATTTATCTTAAGCAATATACGAAACATGTAGGTGGATATATCGCTGTCTGCACAAGTCTTGTCCAACTCACTACGCACGTGTCCATAGTAAATAAATGACCAATCAACATTCCGTTCCAATGCATTTTCTACGTATGAAATGGTCAGAAACTGAAATGAGCCCATTGTTACAGTTGGCATAATCAGCTTTATGTATCAAATAAAACCCAATTCAACAGCAATATTATCATGGTCTAAAGTATCATACGTCTGCTGCTTGAAATGGGGTGGGGACACGGTGTCTGTAATGTGTATGTGCAGGCTAACTACCCAGTGTTGGCCGTGAAAGTTCTTTGGGATTTTCAAGCCTGATACCCCAATGGCACGAAACGGAAGGTTTGGAAATGAGAATTGATAAGAAAACCGGAAGTCCACCCTCGTATTCGTTGATGTGCATGTAAATGAACCCTCCACAATATTGGAAGTCGTCGATGCACTGCTGTTCGGTTAAAGGTTTACACATTGCCAACTTCATTAATTTCACTTATATTTCATAGATTAATACTGACATTATTAAAAAGCCTCAAGTTTCTAATTAACTGGAATCAATTGAAGTTAATATAAAGGTAACTAACAAAGATAAAATAAGGCAGTGGACGAATACATCCTACATTAGTATGGGGCCCTTCCGTATTCCACAAGTTAACACGGTTCAACTAAAAATTCACCAAACATTCCTTATTTGTTTTTTGTTTTTTAAACAAAATGCACTTTCCATAAAACATATGGCATCGATTTACTTCAAAAATCGAATTTCTGAATATCTTATTAAACCTGATTTAATCGAATGAAAACTCGATACAGGCGCAATCGGACCAGTGCTTCCCCACCGCCTCCACTCCTACATTCATCGACAACAAACGTTTTGATCATTCAACTCCAGTCTAATCCTATGCACCCAAATTATATAAGTAGACATATTGTCTCAGCGCTTTTTATTTTATAAAATTCGGGGATAATTCTCCAAACCTTAATTCAAATTTGAGCTTGTCTCAACGCCAGATATTATACGGAATTAATATAATAATATATTTGATATTATCGTCTGTTAATACTGGCGGTTGAATAGCCGAATGGTTAACGCTTGTGAATTGTATCATAACGCTGCCATTAAGCCATCTGGCGTGGTTTCGAATCCTCGGTTGTAACATTAGATTCGTCTGTCCAACATAGTGGTTCTTCTCCAGCTCCTTCGGTTTCATCCCAACCCATATGTTAGTCCTGAAATGGTATGGTGTGTGTCAAGTGAACATTAAACCCCATTTATCTCTCTCCCTATAGGCTACTAATTAGACCTTAATCAACTATTGATGCCATCGTTAGACTGCGATATTTAGTGGATTTTAATACGTTTGATGTTAGATGACTAGCCTAAAATTGCATCGCTAATATTTAAGTTCATAGTGAAGCAAAGTGATTGACAATTTTAGCATATTCTTTTATCATTATCCATTTCGTAACTAGTATAACGAGAACTGTCAACTCTTTATATAATCGTACCTGGTGTACCTTTAAGTAATCTAAATTGTTGAATATGCATATTTACTTCGAAACAAGAACAGTTTAAAGTCTTATAAATCTATGATGATCAACTACTAGAAATTGCACAGTAACATTAGTATGGAATAACAATTATTGGTTTATTAACATGCAAAGTTTCGACGATGATACTCTCTCGTCTTTATCAAGCAAGTATCATCGTCGAAACTTTCATGTTAAACCAGTAATTCCATAATTAGTGTTAGTGTGTTACTGTTCAATTACTAAATGCCACTTAAAGAAACACTAGAAATAAAACTACTTTAATATTCATAGTAGTGTCATGTGGGAAAATAATTTATAATTTTAGTTATTTTGTTGATAAAATAATTAGAAAAGTCATTGGCTATTGACAATAGTATGGAACGGGTTCACTTAAAAGTCCCGGCTACGAATATGAAGTTATCCATGCAGATATAGTTAACGCTAACCTCCGACCGAAGAGGTCAGAATAGTTACAGACAACATGGCCTGGTCTTAAAACCCTGGCGATTTTAACTGGTTTAAAAATAAGCGTCTGAACGGTATTTATGTAGAGCCGTTGTTAATGATTGCCATTCTTGCTTGAGTAGTACGATTTGAATTGTCTATTACTTACCCTGGGGTTTTTATGATCTTTGTAAATGCCATTTATATACCTCCACGGCATGTCATAATGGCTTTGTAGAATTTTAACTTTAAACCATCCTTTTTGATGGCAGATTTTAAACGGTTTATAATTTATAGATAATACATTATGAATATTTTGCGAAGGAGAATATTGTATTGTTCGTCTTTATCATGAACAATATTGTAAATCTGTGAGTAAGATGATAACCTTTCAACTAAGGTTAGTATCTATCCAGTAGCTTCGGCTCATTAGCTATCAATCTGGTCAAAGGTATGCTTACACTTTCTAAAAAGTTTCTGCTGCCACTGAGGTAGGCATATATTAGTCATAATTCTATGGCGCACAATTACTGCTTATTACTGAGCGACCTTTCGGCTACGCTTCGCTGATGATAATGGGGTAGGTAAACGTCCACTCGACACAAACTGGGTCATTTTGGGACTAACATATGGTTCAATTTTTATTTCAATAATTCGTCACCTATTAAATGCCACTAAAATCCTTTACAAGGTAGCATGGGCGTATAATGGAGTTTAAATCCTCGTTAAAACAATGACTGTGTGGACTTTCTTTGCCAGACCCACAGGTGTCACCCATGAGAAATAAAGACCAGATTTGAAAATCCCCAAAGGTCCTTCTCGGACCATTCACAAAAACTCTTATTGTTGGTATATTACATTAATGAATAGTGTTATATACAAGTTTTTTTTTCATTTAACTATCTCTGATGACAAATTAGCAAATGTTGAATGGGGACAGGGTCTGGGTGCACAGATCTATGAATATCTTAAGCACTCTAGTTAGACCATATACATTTCCGTTTTTGACAAAACTGGGTATTCCGACACTCTGTGACTTCCGACATATTTTAACGATCCCGTACGATGTCGGATTTGACAGAGTCCACTGTAATAACTTTATAATTCCAATATAAAGAAACAACGACTGATTAATTTAAAACGTCGCCAAGAAATATAATAGATTGTTAACCTATAATATTGCTGAACACAGGGTTGCCAGTGGCACTTATGTTAGCCGTATGTATATAGTTGCCTGTATAGTATAAATAAGTATAAACCTCATCTACGTATCGACCTGGAAAATTGAAATCACTTGAAAACATCCACCAAGATCATAGACAGAGATAAACCCGACTATAACAAGATCGGGACTAAATCCAATCAGAGCCGCATAAATCCTCCAACATAACAACTAAAAGATTCAATATCCAACAACTTCAATACAAGACTAGTTTTAGAGAGTAACATTTTCCTCGCATCGAACGTCAATTGCAGAATTTATCTGAGAGAAAAAGATTTATTGAGATCTTCCTCCCACTACCTTGATGATTGTTATAGCATGATACGATGATATCGATGATCTTGGGGTGATATTGGATGAGTTAATATTTAACACAGTGTGACACTGTGATGTAAATAAAGCATGTCAATACAGTACTGGTTAACACCCCATTTAAATTCGGTTCAATCCGGATCCGCTGCAAAGACTTTAGAACTCACCTCCCCCACACACTGCCAACGATGACCAGGATTAAACATGGGTCATTATATATAAATAAAGGTATAAGGGGTATCATATGGCCCACGGATAGTTTTATTTCTTTCCGATTAAACAGTCAAATTCCAGTTTTAAAGATAAATATTGAAGACAAATTTCTTTCACAAAAAGTAATCACTAGTGGTCCAACACGTTCTTCTTCAAATTTGAATGACCTAAATCTCAAAAAAGCTATTGTTTCTGGTTGTTACAGGGATTTTTTTTTAAAGAAACGGCATCGCTTTTATTTGGGTAAAAATAAATTGTGATCCGTAGAAATTTGTTAATTCAATCAGTGATTGGACGAGTTCCATTATCTTTTTACTTGTGTTGACAAAGCAAACTTTCAAATGATTTTGTTTTGTTTTGTTTTTTAAATGTCGACAGTTAAACACAAAATCTATTCTATCCCACTAACACATCAAATCGATGATTTAGAGACACTGATAGGAACCCCTTTCAAACTATAAAAACTGCAATATTGTGAAAGTTGAATGAAGGAATATCAGTCCACTAATGATGCAAAATCCGGCCATGCTTTTTGTCGTGAATCAGATTAATGATCTGTTTAACTTTCAATTGAATCAAAGGCGAAGATTATATAGCGCATATATTTTGATTAAATAATATTTTCCGAACAAAAGCAAATCAAGAATCGTTACTTTAATTTCTGACCCCAACATAAAAGTCTAGTCATTTTAACCTAAACACCGTGAAGTAGTCAAATGGTGATTTCTCTGCATTAGCTGCCCCGTTCACAACGACTGCCCAATCACTTTCAATATAGATGTTTGCTTCAAGCATCATTAGTTTTAAATTCCTTTATATTTCCTGAAAGCTTATAGTCTGTTATAATTTAGGTTCAAATACAGTTCGATCGACCCAGTGTTGTTTTTGACAGGAATACTTTTAAACACCTATCAAGAAATAAATACAAATGTGAATACAACCTGTGTCGTGTACAATTAAAAGAAAGACGCGGACCAAATCAGAATTTAATATTGGTTTTTAAAACCATCCAACCCTTTACAAATATACCGGACGCCACGCTTGTAAAACACGTATCATGTTTGCCAGATTTTTCGATTTTTGGCAGAATTATGTAATGAAATGAAATGAAATGGGGTTTAACGTCCTACTGTTCTGCTCCGAACTGGGCTAATGAACAGTCATACGCCATATTATAGTGTGCTATGAGGGAAATTTTGCCCGGAGAGCGGCACTACGGCCTACTGTTATATCGAATTCCAACTGTCAATGGATCTTTTACGTGCACGCCAATAAGAACACGGGACTTCAGTTTTTCGTCCTATCCGAGCGACTAGACAGCTCTACTTCCTTGCATCAGGCCCTCCTTCCTGCATCACTGACAAGGGGGAACCACGTCGGAAAATCACATTTAATATGAGTTCGATGCTCTCTGTATATCTATCGATAAAGATTATAATTATCTTTTGGTTTAACTGGTACAGCTGATATTCTTATAAAACCCTTTCAACTATCTTTAAAAATATCATGTTATTGCAGGAATAAATTACAGTAGTGAAGTCTTAAATCGGGTCAGTGTAAAATTTAATAAAGTTGTTAAAATAGTTGAGAACGGCTGTTATATAGAGAAAAATACAATGGAAACGATTACCACTAAAATAAATCTTCAACCACGCGGTGGGATATCGGTTTTACCCTTGTAGTATTTCATTTATAAATGGTTTTGTCAATATAGACTAGACTTTTAGCGTCAAATTATTAGTTCATTTTCGAGCTGTTACATTACCATACTTCATTTTTTGCTTGCAGAAACTAACTGTGCCTGGGTACAGCCGAGTGTATGTTTTACGTAAAAATATTACAAAGCGAATGTTTTAAATTCATTCGGTGTTAAAATAATCTTCTGCAAACTCAGTTCTTTGTAGTTGGCACAGAACTCACATTTAACGGAGATCCCCTACCTCCGCCATTTTGTTTATTTGATGATGTTTACCGTATTTGGCAGTTGAAGGGGTGTAGGTTTAGATGATATCATAAAAGTTTGATTCCTGTTGTTAAGGTGAAAAGAAGATTAAACTAAACTCGCCTCACTGTAAGAAAACCTTGAGTTTTTTTTGTTTTTTGTAAATTCCCCCTTTTGAAATAAAAGGTTAAAGTATTTAAGGTAAAGGGGGCAATCTCGCTTTTAATCTCGATCTCAAATATAAAACACGTTGGCCTTTTCCAGTAGTATTTTCACAATATGACTTCTATGAGATGAGATTAAAATTAAGCAAAGGTGAAGCCTGAATATATCAAATCCAAAAATAATATATAGTGTTTGTGAATAACCACGCTCGTAAGACCCGTGTTTAACATGCCTGTCATTCAAACCGTTCATTTACAATACTACTTTTTTACATAAGAATCTTAATGGAACTTTCAGTTCAGTCCAGTCCAGTTCAATCAAGTCCACAACAATGCGATATTATTCAATGTGGAAGCGGAGGTAAGGGTGGGGGGGCGTGTCGGTATTGGGGGAATAGTCCAAGTGACAGTTAACTAGATTAACAAAATATCATTAACAAAATATCAGAACCATTTTTCGACACACATGACACAAATGTTTAGTGACTAAACACCGTTTTCAATTATGTTCCTTCTCGCTACATTATAGATCCAACAATCGACACACCCCCCCTCCCCCAAATGTATTACCCCTACATATATAGTGATAAATAGAAATGAATTGAAATGGTTAATGAAAATAAGCTTGAGGGGGAGGATGCACACAGTCACGTCTCCACCCACTGTTTAGTTTGCCTGCAACGCATTGGCTACTAAAATATCGAAAAGTGTTCTTTATAATTTAGATATACTGATGGTCGTTTAATTGAAGATCCAAATCTCAAGCGAATATTTTTAACTTTTGAAACCGTAATTTGTATTTCTTTAATTCCCAAAATATAAAGCCAAGAAAAGGTTATGATTACAATGTATATTGTTTTGTTACTGAAAAGTTGTTCCTTAATACAAACATAGATATACAGAAAGATGAGCCAGTTAACATTAACTAATAATCAACTTGTTCATTATAAATGTATTTGATGTCTGAAGGCTAGCGCCTATGGGCGATTTTCTTGGTCAATCTATGAGCGGTTTTAAATACCATCAATTTGATATTTAAAACACACCAGTGTGCGCGTCTTTGGGACGTCAACGGGTGCCGTCTTTTAATATTGCACATCGCTCTGGAATCGTGCATCGATCACTGTGTATGCAGCAGCAGACAATCCTTCGTGGAGTAATGTTTTGTTTAATCAATCAGTGCAACGTAATGCAAAAGGTGACCTTCAAAAAATGGTGACTCGCCTGAACTACATTCTCAACAAGCAAACTCATTCGTCCATATGTGCAATCCTTTATATAAACTCGCTCTATTAATCTTACACATCTGGGTATTATTGTTTTATAATTTGCATGATTCGGTCCCCATGGCATTATCATGTAAGGCACAGTTGTGGCGTAATAGCTGTAACATCCCCACACTACTCCACCGTGACAACCTGCAAAATATTTACATAACTGTAATCTATTGGTGGATTAGTGAGGTTACTTTGACCTTTGAGAACACAATCCAGTTTTCCAGAATACGAGATAAATTTACGAAGCGAGTGTCCTTTTTGGGTCTATGATTAGTTGAATGTATAATACCTAAATAGCCTATGACTTTCGGGTAGCTCCTGGGACCCCTTTGGAAAGAGCTTAAAGTGTGTATACATATAACTTGCCAGATGCGCTTTATTCGATGATTATATTCCGACAGAAGTATCTTTAAAACTTTTAAGTATTTTGGAGACTCTACAAAGTCATCCTATAGCAATCCAGATACAGGGATACCAAGAGCTGGGCATATATGACACGAAATGAACATCCTCCGTTTTTACATCTTTTGTGATAATGAAAAGAAGAATACACCACGCGGAAAATTTGGCAACATTCTTAAGACCTACTCTTATATCGGTTACCAACTGCTAGATGTTCTTTTGCGTACATTTCCACTGTGGCTCAGTGAATATTAAGTTGGTTCGCTACGCCCAAAAAGTTCACCTGTATTTCCGGCGTGATTACCTCGTGTCAATGATGCGGAGCAGGGGACAAATGGAATTCGATTTAAGATTATTCCACGTAAACTCCAACGATTACACGGTAGTTCGGTTTCTTCGTGGTATTCGGACGACTTTACCTTTCAAGGCACTGAGTCATGCAGCACTGACAAGTAGAGAACCCACTGAAATGTATTCGGTAGACAAAAACAGGTTGGTTTAGACTGCTTACAGGAGATCATGGGAGGTAATGATGATCATGGTTTTATTATGAGCTGTAGGATATTGCGGGATATATGTTGATAGTCTTTATTAACAACAGTCAGTCACGTATCACCAAACACAGAGAAAACCTAATTAAACTTTTAATAACCGTGAAACTGGTTAACAGCACGCACTAAGGATAACGCACCCAGTATACCTATTGTTTTATACGCCTTATATAGATCTAAAGTGTGCGACTTTTATATACTTGGCCATAGTTTTAATGGAGGCAACCAGGACGTTATTAGATATGTTTTTGTGGCAAGAGAGTTGACTAACCTGGGAGTTTTGTTTTAAAGAGATATTGTGTGAATAAAACTGGCGCGGAAGGTTCTGGGGTTCTTTGTTTTGCTCGTTTCCAACGGGCAATGAATTGTGTAGCTTATTGTTTTAATTACCACCTAACCAAGTTCACAATTACAAATTTAACGCCCAATACAAAAGGCATCGTATTATAGACCGGTTGATTTAATTAAGTTAAAGTAAAAAATTCTTGTATATCTAAACGCCACTTTAAAAGTCATCTTCTCACTTTGAAATACTGAAAACAAGTTAAAACAGGAGGTATTGAAAATGCCCAGTGGAAAGAAAGGTGACCTCTCTTATATACTTACGTAATCCCAATAAGCTGAGTTGGGGACTTTTTGCCGACCGACTATACCTAAAGTCAAACTAAGCAATTAAATTAAATAAATATTTAATTTCAATTAGTGATTAAATTTTTGTGTCGAAAGATGCTTCATCATAGCCTACTGGCTTCCCCAGACACGGTCGATTATATTTCAACATCGGCTTAAACTATGGGCAAACAATTTCGGAAGAAGCCTAGTTGCCACCCCATAAAACACACCAAGCCCTACAATCCAATGAAATGGATATTTTTATATGTGACCCACATTGAAGATTGAAGAGATGCACGTTGGTTTACAAACTTTCATTCTCGATTATAAAATAATACTAATTGTCCCGCGCCTATTGAAATGTGTTTGTCCGTCTGTCCGTCACACTTTTTGGGGCACATTAACTCTATCTAATTGAGGTAAAATGTTCAAACTTGGAGTAGGCGTTCATTAGGTCGATACCTTGATGGAGTTCAATGTCGAGAATTTTCTGCTTAAGCTAAAGAGCGTGACTGGTCGAGACTGTGGAACATAACAACTCTGCTTTTAAATAAGGTCGAATGTTTAAACTTGATGTAGATGTCCATTAGGTGATTTGCTTGCTGTACGGACATATTTGAATCGCGATAAAAGAGAGAGAGAGAGATGTGCATTCGACACAAACTAGGTCATTTGAGGACTAATATATGGTTCAATTTTATTTCAAAAATCCACTTGAGCATAGGGTTCTTTAGCAGTGGGAGGAAACCGATGGTCCTTCTCCTTGTCATTTGCAGCCGGGGATTCTAAACCGTGCCAGTTGACTAAATGTCAGACTTTAAGATACAGCGCGTACAGGCTTACCATCGGCCAATAGGTCAATAACACTCCGCCAAATAATTTGTACTACAAATTGGCAAGCATAATAATACAATCCAATCGTCCAGCCTGCAAACGCGGTTTGATGTAAAGCATTATGGTCATGAATGGATTTCCGAGTTCCACGATTTCCGTTCCGAAGTTACCCCCCCCCCCCCATTGGACGAACCATGACGATATTCAGCTTCTTTGGATTTCAGTTCTTGAGGTATCCCCTCATTGCCGTAATATAAAGTTAATATCCGATTGACTTTAAATTTATACACAGCGTTTAAGGTCATGAGACGAAGAATCCTATAGATTTTCAGCGATTTCCGATAATTAGTGCCAGAGTTATGGCCCTTGATCACTTCAAAAAATCTTGTGGACGCTCTAAAGGTCAAAGTTAATATCCGATTGACTTTAAATTTATACACAGTGTTTAAGGTCATAAGACGAAGAAGGCTATTGATTTCAGCGATTTCCGATAATTAGTGCCAGAGTTATGGCCCTTGATCACTTCAAAAAAATCTTGTGGACGCTCTAGAGGCCAAAGTTAATATCCGATTGGCTTTAAATTTATACACAGTGTTTAAGGTCATAGCCTAATGATTTTCAGCAATTTCCGATAATTAGTGCCAGAGTTATGGCCCTTGATCACTTCAAAAAAATCTTGTGGACGCTCTAAAGGCCAAAGTTAATATCCGATTGACTTTAAATTTATACACAGTGTTTAAGGTCATGAGACGAAAAAGCCTATTGATTTTCAGCGATTTCTGATAATTAGTGCCAGAGTTTTGGCCCTTGATCACTTAAAAAAATCGTGTGGACGCTCTAGAGGCCAGATTTGTGACCCTTGATCACTTCAAAAAAATCTTGCGGACGCTCTAGAGGCCAAAGTTAATATCCGATTGGCTTTAAGTTTATACACATTGTTTAAGGTCATGAGGCAAAAAAGCCTATTGATTTTCAGCGATTTCTGATAAATACTGCCAGAGTTATGGCCCTTGATCACATCAAAAAATCCTGTGGACGCTCTAGAGGCCAAAGTTAATACCCGATTGACTTTAAATACACACACACTGTTTAAGGTCATGAGACGAAGAAGCCTATGGATTTTGAGCGATTTCAAATAATTACTTCCAGAGTTGTCTCCCTTGATCACTTCAAAAAACCTTGTGATGCTATAGAGGCCAAACTTATCATCCGATTGACTTCAGATTGATACACAGAGTTTAAGGTGTTGAAACGAACAAGTATTTTGATTTTCAATGAATTTTGATAACTGAACTGCTAAATCCATGATATTAAATGTTTCCTATACTAATTGTTAGCGTGGGGAAAAACTTTTATAAAAAGCAAACAAATTCTAATGATTTTCAGATAATTACATAATGAGTTGTTACTCTTAATCAGATTTTAGTGTATCACAAATGTTTCATTACCAAAAAGATAGGCTGGCACTGCCAGGCAGGATACGCCCACATTTTCGAGAGATGGATAGAGAACAAGCAATACCGAAAGTGGTTTTTCCTACATCATTAAGTTAGAATTTGATATGCACAAATATTGAAATGAATTAAGATCTTTTGGTTATAAAGGTTCATTTCAGTAGGCTTCAAATTCGACTGGTGATCGTGTTGCTAAGTGGGTAAGATGCTGGCTCGGTAGCCTTGAGGTTGGGTGTTTGATCCCTGCATTGCGTGACAAAGTTCATCTAGATTTTCTAGCGTGGTTTCCCCTTGTTCGTGATGAAGGGTGGATGGCCTGATAAAAACAGCTGTCAATTTTAGTCCGATTTTCACGAAATTCGACCTCAACTTTCATTACCATGTAAAGGTGATATAATCAAACGTTTTTTTAAATGGGATAATAATTCTGACCCCAGAGGGACCACAGGCTAAAAAAAAGGGTCATTTTTCGTACAATCAGGGGCCATAATTCAGGAAGTTATGATCCAATAGGAGCAAATATCAAAAAAAAAAACAAGATCTTTGGGTTATAAACATGCATGTGAAGTTTCATCAAAATCGGTTCAAAATTGTGACCTCTATAGGGTCCACAACCTTGATATAACATATTTTCACACTAATCGCGTACAAACGGCGGCCATTTTGTCTGTCAATTTTGTTCCGATTTTCACGAAATTTTACCTCAATCTTCATTACCATGTAACGGTGATACAATCAAACGTTTTTTTTTTTAAATCGGGTAATAATTTTGACCTCCAGTGGGACCACAAGCTAAAAAGGGTGATTTTTCGTACAATCAGGTGCCATAATTCAGGAAGTTACGAATCAATGAGCGCAAATATCGACAGGAACCAAGATCTTCGGGTTATAAACATGCATGTCAAGTTTCATCAAAATTGGTTCAAAATTGTGACCTCTATAGGGTCCACAACCTTGATATAACATATTTTCACACTATTCGCATACAAACGGCGGCCATTTCGTCCGTCAATTTTGGTTCGATTTTCACGGAATTCGAACTCATCCTTCATTATCATGTAACGGTGATATAATCAAACGTTTTTTTTAAATCGGATAACAATTTTGACCTCCAGAGGGACCACAAGCTAAAAAAGGGCAATTTTTCGGACAATCGGGGGCCATAATTCAGGAAGTTACGATCCGATTGGTGCAAATATCGAAAGGAACCAAGATCTTTGAGTTATAAACATACATGTCAAGTTTCATCAAAATCGGTTCAAAATTGTGACCTCGATAGGGTCCACAACCTTGATATAACATATTTTCACACTATTCGCGTACAAACGGCGGCCATTTTGTTTGTCAATTTTGGTCCGATTTTCACGAAATTTGAACTCAACCTTAATTACCATGTAACAGTGATATAATCAAACGTTTTTTTTTTAAATCGGATAATAATTTTGACCTCCAGAGGGACCACAAGCTAAAAAGGGCGATTTTTCGACAATCAGGGGCCATAATTCAGGAAGTTACGATCCAATGGGCGCAAATATCGTAAGGAACCAAGATTTTGGGGTTATAATCATGCATGTCAAGTTTCATCGCAATCGGTTCAAAATTGTGACCTCTATAGGGCCCACAAGCTAAAAACATGATATTTCGTACAATCAGGGGCCATAATCCACGAAGTTCCGATCCGATACATGCCAATATCGAAAGGAACCGAGATCTTATGGGGATAAACCTATATTTCCAGTTTCGTCAAAATCGGATAAGAATTGTGACCTGTAGAGAGTCCACAAACAAATTGTGGGCGGACGGACGTCCGGAGGGACAGGGGCGACGACATAATACGTCCACATGAAAATGTGGGCGTATAAAAAGTAAAAATATGCGACAACCCTTGTTGACTGCCCGGGCGATTTAGCTGCTGTGGGCGTATGTTTCGTTGCCTGGCAACCTATCTTTTAAAATATAGGATTATATGTAACAGATGATAAAAATACATATTGATCTTATTGTAATTTGTTCAGCATACTAGCGGATTTTCAGTCATTCTATCATCTGATGTAGATTTGAAAACAACGTTAATCAAATGTTGTGAGGAATGCTTAAATAATCGAATTTGTAGAGTAGATTATGGGAAATCTCTCCAGCTCAACAAAAGAAAACATGACCCTCCTTGTAGTTAATCTGGTTGCTTGGGACACATCAGTCACTGCCCTAATCTGTGTTCACGACGCCACTGCTTCCAGTTAACCTGGTGGAGGTGTCCTTGTGTGGGTCATCGTCATAGACTGGTTTTTGGTTATACCCTTCTCAAGGGAACCGGATTTTCAAATAATACGAAATATCCAAACCATTAGACACAGTTCAAAGTTGTAATAAAATGGTATAGGCTCTATGACACCTGGCTGTCTCATGACCGAATTGGGTGTAAGCATCTTAGCCAGTCCAATAATCTGCTTGAACTATTCGCGACCCTTGTAAACAAACACAGCGGAAGTAAACCATATTTGTCAAGTTGACACCGGGTTTAGAATTTTAATATAATTTCTTTGTGGATTCTTAACACCTTTTTAGAAAAACAAATAAACAACAACAGCTTGAAATTATCAAACCAATGCGTGAGATGCTTCGGTGTTTTAAGCTTTAGTGATTGTCCCGATGATTTCATTGAAATAAATATTTCTCGCACGCAACGCAACATTATTGCTACAGGCTAAAAACTAAATTTGTAAATTTTAATACCTGCCCTTGTGATCAATATAGGAATGCTGGTCGCCATTTAAGAAAAATTTCTTTTGGGAATAGGATATAGACCATTATTTCCATGGTGGACCCCATGCATGGTTTTGGACAAGGTGCTGTCATATTGTTCAACCTAACGGAAAATTGAGGAAAGATTTTAATTGCCGATTTGATGTCTTTGCTTTTGGTGCAGAAAAGTATAACCATAAACCCCATTTGATTTCGTTTCATTTCTTATGTCAGATCATTCTCCTCGCAGTGTTCCATTTGATTAGAACTAATCCACCTACTCACTGCTGTAAAGAGAGACAATTCTTGCTCTAACTTATGATTGGTCAATAGTCCGATTTACAACCAATGGCTCAATGCGTTACAAAATGGGACCAGTTATGTTTACATGACGTTACGTCATGGCTCACGATTTTATTATGCCCAATTAACCAGTGCATAGCAGAATATTGCAGTAAAACTAATTGCGTGACAAACGAGGCTACCGATTCGAATGAAATGTAAACAATGCTGTTTGGAAACGAACATACTTTCACCGTTTTTAAAACCTTAAATCACTGTCCAAAATTTTAGGGAAGAACCAGATTAAACGTAGGACTGTCATGTTGATGCACTTGATTGAGCGGGAAGAATAGACACACTTCCTCAAAAGTTCAAGTATCAGAAGCCAATCCAGCAATGGCCCGATAGGGATTTCTTGGACCATTGCTTCAGGAATATGATGTCCGATATGGCTTTGATTTGATTAAACTTGATGTGTGTACTGACAGTTTGTTTAAAATAAATTGCTGAATTGGGTTCTACTACTATCATATTCCGGTGTAATTGCTATCGATTGCGATTCCGTAAAGGGACAATTTCTTTTTGATTTAAATCAGTTTGTTTACCGTATTTAGTTTCTTTTTTTTGGCTATGGGCCACACAATCAGCTACATCTCACCAGATACCCACGAATTAACACATCAAATAATTTAATTAAATCAACACTTGTTTATACCTAGATCAAACTAGTTTAGTCATATCAAGATACGTGTATTAAAAAGATAGGCTGGCACTGCCAGGCAGGATACGCCCACATTTTTGAGAGATGGATAGAGAACAAGCAATATCGAAAGTGATTTTTCCTACATCATTAAGTCCTGTATATCATACTGTATTGGGAGCAGCCATTTTGTTGGTCAGTTCCAGTCTGATATTCATGAAATTCAAAGCCGACAATGATTATGGTGTGACGGTACACAACCTAGAAATAAGACTTTTCGTCAAAATCGGATAAGAATTGTGACCTGTAGAGAATCCACAACCATGATATACCATATTTTTACACTATTCGCGTACAAACGGTGACCATTTCGTCCGGCAATTTTGGTACGATTTTCACGAAATTCGAACTCAACCTTCCTTACGGTGCAACAGTAATATAATCAGAGGTGTTTTTTTTTAAATCAGATAATAATTGTTCGAGAGATAGACAGAGAACAAGCAATACCGAAAGTGATTTTTCCTGCAATCAAAGGCCATAATTCATTAAGTTACAATTTGATATGCGCAAATATCGAAAAGAATAAAGATCTTTAGGTTTAGGTTATAAACAAGCATTTCAGGTTTCATCAAAATTGAATTAAAATTGTCACCTCTACGGGGTCCACAACTTTGACATACCATATTTTTACACTGTTCGCGTACAAACGGCGGCCATTTTTTCTGGCAATTATGGTCCAATTTTCTCAAAATTCGAACTCAACCTTCCGTAGGGTGTAACGGTGATAGAGTCAAACGTTTTTTCAAATCGGATAATAATTGTGACCTCCAGAGGGACCATAGGCGATTTTTCGGACAATCAGGGGCCATAATTCATCAGGAAGTTACGATCCGATATGCGCAAATAACGAAAGGAACCAAGATCTTTGGGTTATAACCATGCATTTCAAGTTTCATCAAAATCGAATTAAAATTGTCACCTCTACAGGGTCCACAACCATGATATACAATTTTTTAACAGTATTCGCGTACAAACGGCGGCCATTTTGTATGGCAATTTTATTCCGATTTTCCCTAAATTCGAACTCAACCTCCCTTACGGTGTAACGGTAATATAATCAACCGTTCTATTAAATCGGATAATAATTGTGACCACCAGAGAGACCACAAGCTAAAATAAGGCGATTTTGCGTATAATCAGGGGCCATAATTCAGGAAGTTACGTTCCGATATGCGCAAATATCGAAAGGAACCAAGATCTTTGGGTTATAACCATGAATTTCAAGTTTCATCAAAATCGAATAAAAAATGTGACTTCTACAGGGTCCACAACCTTGATATACCATTTTTTAACAGTATTCGCGTACAAACGGCGGCCATTTTGTATGGCAATTTTCGTCCGACTTTCACGAAATTCGAACTCAACCTGCCTTAGGGTGTAACGGTGATATAATCAAACGGATTTTTAAATCGGATAATAATTGTGACTTCCAGATGGACCACAAGCTAAAAATGGTGATTTTTCGGACAACCAGGGGCCATAATTCAGGAAATTACATTCCGATAGGCGCAAATATCGAAAGGAACCAAGATCTTTGGGTTATAAACATGCATGTCACGTTTCATCAAAATCGGTTCAAAATTGTGACCTCTATAGGGTCCACAAGCTAAAAACGTGATTTTTCGTACAATCAGGGGCCATAATCCATGAAGTTTTCATCCGATACATGCCAATATCGAAAGCAGCCGAGATCTTTTGGGGATAAACCTATATTTCAAGTTTCGTCAAAATCGGATAAGAATTGTGACCTGTAGAGAGTCCACAAACAAATTGTGGACGGACGGACGGACGTCCGGACGGACAGGGGCGACGACAATATACGTCCACATAAAAATATGGGCGTATAAAAAGGAGCCGAAATTAATTCCAGTTATATTGGCGAAATGACAGTAACAGTTTCATCGTATATAGATGACAACGAATTGCTATCTGACATAATCAAAACAATTTATACACTTTAAGTTTACTCGCGCCCATTGGTAATTATACCTACGCCAAAGGATTTGATTATTTAACCCACATCAATGGTTTTATTTCTTTTACCCATAACAAAAGTTTCAGTAATTTTAACCACACCAAGGGGTTGAGTAATTTTACCCATAGCAAAGGTTTTAGTTATTTTACCCACACTAAAAGGTTTAGTTATTTAACCCACACCAAAGGCTTTAGTAATTTTAGTAATTAGTTATTTAACCCACACCAATGGTTTTAGTAACTTCGCCCACACCAAAGTTTCGGTATTTTTAACCACACCAAAGGGTGTAGTAATTTTACCCACATAAAAGGTTTTGTTATTTTACCCACACTAAAAAGTTTCGTTACTTAACCCACACCAAAAGTTTTAGTGATTTTGCCCACACGAAAGATTTTACCCACACCAAAAGGTTTAGTTATTTAACCCACACCAAAGGTTTTAGTAATTTTGCCCACACCAAAGATTTTAGTAATTTTAGCCACACCAAATAGTTTAGTAATTTTAACTACACCAAATGGTTTAGTAATTTCACTCACATTGAAATA
Source organism: Patella caerulea (assembly GCA_036850965.1). NCBI lineage: Eukaryota > Metazoa > Mollusca > Gastropoda > Patellidae > Patella > Patella caerulea. The sequence continues at coordinate 22,632,846 of JAZGQO010000014.1, read as the reverse complement.
TTTGGTAATTTTACCCAAATCAAAGTAAACTGCTTAGTTTTTCGGATATATATACAACTCCGTTAAAGCTAGCTAAATTAGGGTAAAGTATTACCCCTCCCATCCATATATTCATCCCATAATTTTGGTTTGCGAATTCTTTGGTCTGCCCATATATTCTTAAGTAACAAAACATTACAGATCAGATCAAACGTGGCTATCCAACATGGCCACTAGAATAATAAAACAATCAGCAATGACAACATCACCATTATTTTATCATATGAAAACGATAAAACTGTCTTATCATTATAGTTTTATGACCTGGAGGTGTTTAGATTATACCCTTTAACCCCCACGCAACACGGAAATATGACATACACCGCGTAAAACACACGAACTATCCATAAACAGGGGGAGCCGGGGTACACGAATCAAATCTACGCTGACCTTCAACCCAACTGAAACACAAATCCTCGATTGTTTTCTAGAAGTATTGTGTGTGACGTCTTACTTCTTCTAGCTAACTGGAGTAATGATTTGAACAACAGAGTCAATTTTATTCTACCCATAATATAAAATGAAATGGGGTTAAACGTCTTACTTATCTACTCCGACCTGACGTTTACGCCTATCCATCGTTGAAATTCCAACTGCAGAGGGTTCTTTTACATCCAACCCAAAACAATTAGAGGCCTTTTCTTTGACAGGCTCTCTATACAGCACGACTGGTAATGTGAAGGCACTTCCCACTATAAGACACTGTACGTTCTAATATTCGATCTTTGAACGTGAATCTATGTACTGTCTGACCGTATATTGTGCCATAATTATATATCTTAATCTTGAGTTATGGAAAAAATCAGACCTTCTTGTGAAAAGCAAGAACTTTTATAAAACTAGGCTTCTGTCGTCTGATGGAGCTTGACACTTTGTCCGGATTCTCCCGATATAGCTCTTTCCACTGATTGCATCATGTTAAAAAATCACTGTCACTCATTTCTGTATCGATCTGTCAGTCATCGTCAGATCCAGCTGTCAGTCGGACTGTTAACACCTAATTACTGTATTATCGTCAATTACCCTCAAAACTCACTCTCGCACTCTCTCTTCTCATTACCCACTATAGATTAAACATGGTGGTAACATCAACTAAATTCGCCATTATAGTCCAGTCGAAAAAGTTGCTAAAGTTGAGTTTCAAAAAAGCTTTACTGCTGCCAACGTATTACATTTGTTGCAAAAACATCGTTGCTAAAGAATGATCATAAGTGTAGTACAATATCTGAACTAACTCAGACTTTCTTTGGTGAAATTATCACCGGATTTTTCAACGTCGTTTCGCTTGTTAGTGTGCATAAAAGTAGGACGTTAAACCTTATTTCATTTCATTTGACACAATGAGGATAACAATTCGTAAATGAAAATAGGTAATTTGTATAAAGCATAATCTATTTTGTGTATAACACCCTTTACCACTTTAAGTAGTTGCAGGTGACAAACACCTGACTATAAATGGTATCTAATGATGATATAAAGTTATAATGATATCTTAATTGAATGGATAACGGTAATGATAAAATAATGACATAGTGTGATACTGATTATAATAGACAAGTCATCTGTCATCCACATTAACCCAAAAACTTGTCAATATGTGATCTTAATGTGTAGTAAAATAGACATCTTTCAATACAATATCGACATCTTATCTCGATGTGTATGTCAGTGATTCAAGTTGAAATGTTGAGAATTGATTTAAAAGAAAAGTAGAAGTGATGATTTTTAAATTGAAATAATTAAGCGTTATTGGTAGTGACGGTTATTATGAACAGGGCGCGAGGAACAGGGCGCGAGGGGCAAGACACGTGGTTTGCGCAATTTACGATATTTGATACCAATACTGATTTTTCTTTGTCCTCATGATTCCCAATATTCGTTTATATTATAGCGGTTCCGTGAACACATTTACCATATAAATGGACATCACACAGAGATAGGAAATAGGTAAACTTGCGTTTAAAAAGACAAGATATCAACGAATTATGGTAAAGATCGTTATTCTAAGCTATAATCTTAATGTTACAGATGACATTCAATGGCCCTTTAATATGGAACATGAATTAGCATTGTAAACATGGTCACATATATACTATGCATGTTGCAAACACATTGGGGTTTTTTGGTTTTGTTTTTTGTTGGGGGTTTTTTTGATATCGTGAAGATGATTGGGCCCGACTCTTCTTATTTTTTAATTTACATCGTAATTTTAAGATTGGACTTCAAAGATATAAAAAGGCTTTGTACTGCCATGGGGAGTTTAACAGGCAACGATCTATCGTGCTAAAGAAAACAAAATAGACCAATTTCAGACATTTTATGAAATAAAATGGATGCCATTTGATCGTTTTCTTGATCTACAACAGAAATAAGGAAATGTTTGGCTTTTAGCAGAATTGGTTGATTTTAATACTTGAAAGCTTCTAGATATAAAGAAAAGATTTTATGGGACTTTGACTGTAGATTTTACTGGGTTATGATCTATATATAAAAAAAATAGTTTGTTGTTTTTGTAAGTGATATTGTCAACCTTCGCGTTGTTTATTCATCAATAAAACCCGCTTATATATAATACATACATAAGGTCAGTTTCATTTTGAACTGGCAACAAGTTTTCACACTACGCAGGCCCAGATCCAGAGGGGGGAGGGTCCAGGGGGTCCAGATCCCCCCCCCCCCCGCTCAGGCTTGAAAAAATTTTTATGCGATTTTATTGGCGATTTAGACCTGTTATTTTGTAATTTACCTTCCGGAAATACGTCAGAATGAACCAAATTGAATCTAATTTACCAAATTATCGGTTGAGCGCAATTAGTTAAGCAATTATCAAACCTAGACCACCCCCCACCCCCCCTGCCAAAAATCCTGGATCCGCACCTGCTACGATCTGTTGTTCAGTTTATGTATAACCAATTCCACCGTCGTGCAGTAGTCGTGATTATTAAACAAAAATCGTCGTACCAGTTATATGTAAATCGTTAAGCCATTTTATGTTGTCTCATCAAACGACTCAATAATTTGGTTTGAAACTTTCCAAAAAGACCAACACGCTTAATAGTTACACGTTGGCTTTTGATTTCCACAAGTAAACCCATGGGTATTGGTGGACAATGAGACTGTTCCTTTAATTTTTCGATCCAATATAGTTTAAGCTGTGAAATGATGTTCATGATGCTTGCTTTAGACCTAATTGTGTATCAGAATAATATTTTCGGGTTTGCTATAGATTTTTAGTCTGGCTTTGCCTTAAAAAGAATGCCCTCATCAGTGATTTGTAGGGCTCTTAGATTATACTATCAATACATGAATCGTTTCTGTCAACGAAATTGTCGATTGCTGTTGTCTTGCAATTTTATTTTAGAGTAGGCCCTTTTACGCTCATTCTGGGACAGATCGGTTATATTTAAGCACATCTGAATAAGTACATCTGAAGCAAAATACTACTCTTCATTTTGTTTTCCTTTTCTTGTGCGACAACGTGTACAGGAGGCCTCAATTTTTATATAAATTACTGAAAAGATTTTCTTAGACATATTTTAAGTAAAACATGTAAACTGAAATGGCGAATTCGTGTTAAAGCATGACCCATCACCCCACTTGACAGACCGCAACACCTACGCATATCTTGTCATAATCACTGTAATGTGGTATACAGTTTAGCTTAGACATGTTTATTTCAATATAAAATTTGGTAAAAGAAATATTCACGAAAGGCGTGTTTTACAATTATAGCGAAAGATGCGATAAATACTATTAAAATAGTATTTATCGCATCTTTCGCTATAATTGTGTGGTTCTTTTTAATAACTATAGTTTTGTCTAATGCATGGTTACATGTTTCGGGTTAGGTCCGTTTTTATTTCAAGATGTTAAAGTCACTGTCAAGAAAATTGAATCGACTATAACTAATGATGGTGGATGTTTGTCTTATATAACACGAGTTATTGAATGTTGTGTTGACTCTCGGTGATTGCCTCTGCATCATATAACAATAAACAAACATTATACCAACGAGAGCAGGACATCAATGTTTTAATAGGTTGCCAACATTATTGGTCGGTTCCATCACGGATTGAATGGTTTCTGCTAGTTAAAGCGCCGTGTTCCTGCCCCCAGAGACCTCTTCTGATCGAGTGAAATTATTCACAGCACGTTCGGCAAATTAACTGGTTTCTATATCGAAGAGATGGAACAGAAATTGACACGCAAGAAACGACACTGTAGTAAATACCAAAATCTGAAATCATCATGCTTACCAATGCTCCAAGACCTCTCTTAGTAATGGTCCAATAACAGTTTTTCTAGAAGTGAATTAATGGAATTAACAGTGGTTACGAAGTGGTCATGTCGGAATCTAGTCCTGAATTAATATCAGTAAACACTGTTTTTATGTGCCAGCGTTAAAAAGCTTTGTAAAGAGCTTGGCAATAAATTTGTAAATTACGAGAGAACGATGTAGTTTTATTCCTAGTTTGTCTGACGATATTACTCTGATTGGAACAGTAAACCTGGCCTTTTGAAATTTAAATCTCGTAAAATTCCTGACATCTCATGGGATTCCCTTCAATATGTTCTTTACAGAGATTTTTTAAACGGAAGATTCTTCTTTTAAGCTGACATAAAATCTGCAGTTTTTACAAACGAAACTTTTGAATTCACGCATATATATTTTTTTTTTTTTGTTTTTGTGGAAGTTAAACTACGCAATTTCTTCTCCTTTTTGTTCACGTATGTAATTTTTCTGACTTTTGTATTCGTTTTTGATTTCAATTATTGATTTTAATAATTGAATTAAGATTTAATAGTCCAAATCAATCCACAGTTTATTTTAAATACTCAAATAATCGGATGGCTGAGCATCAAAATAATTATATACAATTGTCAGACAAATATATTACATATATCAATAACGATGAGCTTGGATAAATGATCAATAACAAGACGAAGTGTGTGTCTGCCATAGAGTTAAATTCTGTGATTTCGATTCCCTGGTTGTACGGGACGTGGGGTTGCCTGTAAAACCTCGTGGGTTTTCTCCGGGTCCTCTGGCACCCCGTCACTGCTAAAGATCCCTACGAGAAAGTGAATTATTGAAATAAAATTGAACCATGTATTAGTCCCATAATGATCTGACCCAGTATATGTCTTATACGTTAAACATACGAATCATTTGTCAATTCAAATCAACATTGATGTTGTTATCTTACCTTGAAAGCGTAGGCGTCTGATATCCAATATTTAAGACAGATAAATATTTTACCATTGATACACGAATCGTGTACCATAGTGCGTTCCAGCGTCATTTGTTACAAGTGACCAGACAGAACGAGGCTAGACATATTTCACAACTCATGTCAAACGGCGAAGCCATGTCGTATCTGGAGAGCATGCGCATTAGACTGGAATAACCAGACACTAAAAAGACTCATGTCGTATTTCGCTGGACATAATTGATATATTATACATTCATATTACCATATTATATGCGTTGCGACCCATTTGAATCAATTTCTTTGTTCCAAAAGTTAACTTTTAGCTCCTTTAAACCCATTTCTCTCCCTCTCTTTTATCCAAATAACAGCAATACCGATTCCTTTATTCGTTTTTAAACAGCTGAAAGAACAGTCTAAGTCTGGTTTCTTATTAAAAGTGTATTGACTTTTTGTGCATCTGTTTTAATCGAAAAATCTTAGTCTGTGGTTTAATTGTCACATAGTGTGCAAACTAACATAAAATGTGCCCGGTGTCATGGTATAGCATTCGGCGGTAGTCTGTGGGGTAGGTTTATTCTCTCCTATCCCGCATGTTACTCGATTCGACCGAAATCGTCGACTGGGCTTTGTACGTGTGCTCGTTATTAAGAACTTGATGCAATGGAATAGACTTTATTGTTTCTTTCACACATTACTTTGGTCAATTTGAGACAAATAATGGTTATGTGTAAAACAAGGAGGCAGACTTTTGCACAGGTCTACTCTTCTCCGAATTCCAGCTATTCGCGTTATTTCAAGAGCACGCCGCGTTTTTGTCCCATCCCAGCGCCTCGGCACGCTTTACTCGTCAACTTTCTTGTTTACCTTAACAAGTAAACAGGCTTGGAAAATCCCGAAGGTCCTTTCTAGCCCACGCCGGGCCATTTTTTTGTGTCCTTGACCTGTAGTTAAAAAAAATCCAAACCCACGTATTAAAATATAATACCACCTTCAATATAATTATATGACTATATAAGGCAGCTATCACGTGTATTTGTAATTTTCTCACCATCACATCTACGAGGGATTCTGAATATTTAAAAAGTAACATTATCACTGAAACATGACGGGTTATTTGACAATGTTCTCGGTATACCATTATATATTAATGTTATATTGATATAAAAACATATTCTAACACATTTAAATTCCAAGCTGCAAATGTATAGAAACACCACACTTTATAAGCATTATGTCTAGGGTAGTAATGGTTCTAGGGTGTTTATTGGAGAGAAGTGAATATAAACTACGGTAAAATAAACATATTAATTGTTCTTTTTGCGAAATATGTTAAAAGTCTGAAATATGAGAAGCAAGTTATGGGTTAATCTAAAACCAATAGCATTGTACAATATCATCGAATGTTGGATTCTAAAATAATAACTTTCGCCCTAACTGATGCAGATGAAAGTCAACATTCCAAACTAAAGACTACTCTTTGCGCGTCAGAACTGTTCTAACGTTGGAAACTTTTTCTTGAAAGAATGTGTCTAAGGCAAGGTTTTGAAATTCCGTACGGTTTTGGGTCCATCCACTTGATTTGATATTTTGTTGTTTATTACTTGTAATATTTGTGTATATTGTGTACAATCTCCGCGGGTTTGTCTTACTATTGTTTGATTATGTGTGATGTGACCCTCCTGTACTTACTATTTGATATAGGTCGAAGTAAATCGCAGAAATTGGGTTGACCTTAGGTGTTATTTCGATTAGCAACCCGGTAAGCTGTATACCAATAATGCATTTTACGAATGGTTAGGAAGAAGTCGGTTTGCTTACCAATTTTGAACAGTAGGACGTTAAACCCAATTTCATTTAATTATATCTCTTACCAATTTTAATCTAAATTTGTGTCGCATGTAGAACAAATAATCGTTTATCTCAACAACGGCTTTATCTATAGACGTAGTTTTCAATGGCGACAGATTTTAACGCCTCGAAGCAAATCAATGATCTATATCGACAATTTCATTTTTTTTAACCCACATCAAAAAGGTCTCTTTATCATGAGTATTACAACCCAAAACAAAAACTCGAGTTATTTGCTTTTCCCCCCCCCCCCCGAAAAAAAAGACATTTTGATAATCAAGTTGTTATGGTCCAAATATATCTTACAATAATAGGACAAGGTTTCCTAAACTTTCGCATTTTTAAGTCGTTATAAGTGTGGGGCAAGTAATTACAAGACGTGTCTTGTAGAAGTAGGACGTTAAACCCAATTTCATTTCATTCAACTTCTTAGGGTAGTCAAGGATTTGATAAAGATTTTCGCTAAATTGCTCATTGTGTGACGTATAAGATTAACTCCAATGCTTTTCTTGTGGGCGTTCGGGTGGGGTTGTTGAATGGTTAACGGGAGCGCGTTAGATTAACGCGACCACGTTGTATCAGAAGGTCTGTCTTTGAGTCAAGGGGCGTGGTTTCGTTTCGCCCGTTGTGCGCGACAAGGATTAGAATCGCCTGGGTTTTGTCTTGAATCCTCCACTGAAATAAATTGAATCATGTATTAGTCCGGAAATGACCTAGTTTGTGTCGGGTTGACGTTACCCCCCCCCCCATACACACATTCTCTCTCTCTCTCTCGTGCGGTCAGAAAGTCTCAACAATTAACAACGAACTTTTGGAGGTTTTCCATTGACTCTTCAAACTGATAGTAAGATTTGAACCGGAAAGAGTTTACATAAAGTAGGGTTGCTCTTTAGAATTTTATAAATAGTTGCCGGCATGACACCGTCTAGGATAAATCTAAATCATTCACACAGACAGTGCTGGAAAAGGTGGAAGGTTAAAAGCCTGTTTAGATTTCGGAATTTTAGTTGCAGTTTCTGAACGACAACTAACTGATTTACCCAATCTTTACATGCAAATATCGATCAAAAAGCTCAAAAGTTGAAAATCTAAGAAGTTTTTGATGGTGTGTGAGTGTGTGGTGTAATATTGCGTGTGAAGTTGTTTTCCAGGCAACAATCCATCTCACACGATGTTTATAAATAATAAATACACCCACTATCCTCTATCTTGACTTCACACATTCAATAACTTCTGGCTGTTAGAAAGCCCCGATTCTTACACCCTAAAAGAAAATATTATAAATATTGTAAAAGGTTTAGATTGGATTGAGACACAATTCTCACAGAACAGCAAACTTATCAGCTATTTATATAAAAGCGCTTTGGTTTCAATAATATTTATTTCTGGAATACATCTATAATTTATAATAAATATAGATTCCAATATACCAATATGGACATAGGACAGGAGGAGTGGGTTCACTCCTTTCAAGGGGGTTCCCGTGGCTCCGTGGGTACGCCATTGGATCACTTACAATGAGGTTCCGGTTCACGATCCCAGTGCTAACCGAGAAAGTTTCACGGTATACTTTTCAGTGTGTTTCCCTCTTGTCGGTGGTGTAGGCACATGTTTGGGAAGGAACAGCGTCTCTGTCGGATGGGTCAAAATCCAGAGGTCACGTTTTAACGTTGGCATGCTGTCTGGGCAAAATTTCCTTCGCAGCATATTCCATTGCGTATGGCAGTTTTCATTAGTTCGTATTAAAAAGTTCGACGTTGAACCCCATTTCATTTGATTACATTACAACACAACCAGAACTGTAACTTAAGGCGTTCTTTTAGTTTTAAAACTGACAAAGTCTGACTATTAATTTTTTTTATTTATTTCTATTTTAAAATTTGTACATGCAAAAGAAAAGAAACGAAGTGAAAGACCAAAATGGAAAAATATGTACAAGGTAAGAACCCCTGGTTTCGACAAAATTGATCTCCCTGCTTATTTTGCTCTTAACCGATATGCGATGGAAAGGGAGATTTTTGTTTCGTGTAATCAGCAGCTAGCTAAAACAAAATATGTCTGTTTAGGAATCGGGGTTAATTTTCAGATATTTGCGCATGGTGTTTATAGTAGAAACGCCACGCATGAACTGACTAATATCACTAAGGATATGTTCTCTGACGGTTGATATTACAAGACAAGGACAAAATGTGCCCTTTCTGATCCATTATATATACCCGTGCAGAAGCCATTAAAGATATTTGATTTTTGTTAAACATGGAAACATCTTCCATCCTTTTAAAAATATAAATTCCATCTTCAAAGGTGTTGAAGAAATTGTACTGATGAGTCGAATGACGACGGTGAATGTTACTGTAGGGATGGTGACATTCTGTGAAGTTAATCCTGATAGAGTTTCATTACGTTAATTGGTCTTTACACGCTGATGAAAGGAATGTCAGATCTCGATGGTTGTTAGCATGAGCGGAGATAGACCATGCCCCATTACAAGTAATATCCATATTAAAACTCTCCAGACTCCCTTCTTTATTGTAATCAACAACGACCGGACTCAGTGGCTGGTTTTATTCATGTAAAAATAAAAATCGAACTGGATAGTTTATTGTAATCAAGTACAACATCCGTGCTTCTCACCTCACCAGTTAAACAAAGTTATTAACGAATAGTAGTGCAATTGATGTTACCAAGCGATGCAATCATACCTCAATAATTATCGACTAAATAATTTACGCGTAAGGATATCAAACGTAGTTTTGTGCTGTGGATAATAATAATCTGTTACTGGCCGTAGTGGAGATTGATCGGAAAGGTGTTGAAATTTCGTGAACATTTTTATCTTAAATTAATATCTATGGTTATAGTTAGGTGTTTAAGCACAAAGGAGGGAGAGCATTTTTACCGTGGCGTTTCTGCCTAGTGCCTATACACAGCTTCTAAGTTCAACATTCAAGAGTTATTTAAGATGCGTGTCAATGTGTTCTCTCATGATGCAATGATCGGTTCCTGGTTCAAATAGTACTGTTACCTGTTACTTCAATGGAATACCATGCATGAGAACATTAGAGCCCAATCCAAATTACCCCGACACAGAATACACCAGATCATCTGTGGCAATAGGTTTCTATTGTAATAGGAATGTGATCTGTCAATTTTTCTTCTACTTTTATGGGGTTTAACGTCCGCTTCCACCTAGGGTGATATCGTAGACAAACACCTTAATCGCATATAATTTTTTTTTATAAAATTAAAAAATGTATTTATATTTTCAAATTATTTAACATTTCACTTTTAATTTTTCCCGATATACTGGGTCATATATCGGTGTCTAAGCATTATAATCAGCGATGAGTGGTGTGTCATGTTTCATGCAAATGATAGTAAGAGATATTGTTGCGGTTTTATTAATATCTCTAATCGTTATTTGAGTCATTTTAATCAATTGCAAACGAACATACTGTGCGAGTTGATTTTTTAAAAATATCACTCCAAAATTAATGATTCAGTAGTTACAGCTATATAATAAATTGCAAATCTGTCACTACTGACAGGATAAGGCCAAAACCAGGCAGCGCCACCTATATGTATCTGTCAAATCTTTGAGCGCTTGTTAATCCGACTAAATCAAAGGAGGGAGATTATCTGACGTTGATGTTTTGCCTAGACAAATGTTAATTAATGTATTTGAGTACATTTATAATGTGGATTAAGCCATGAAAAGTGGAAATTTTTTCGAAAAATGCAGATGGTGTGCAATTTTAACGGTTGATGACGCCACTAACCCTTCAGAATTCTCCAGATAGAATTCACACCTTACTTCGTTGTTGATTAAGATGAACTTTTTGTTGTTGGTTCATAAATGAAAATAAAAACAAATACGAACAATCCAAACCAATTAAACCAAAATTCAAAGTCCTAAAAACGGTATTAGCGAAATACTATGGTTCTTAACGTGGAATTGCAATTAAGAACCACATATTCATGTCTACCAGTTCCCGATTTATATGAAAAGACATTTTTGATTTACAAACCATCAAGTAATTCTTTGGCATATTTTAATATCCACATTTTGTCATGGCATATTTGAATACCCTCTTTAACTGCCTTTGGTATAGATGTCAATATTTTGGGAAGTGGTTTTGTGGAACAACGGGATGTTTGTAAGGGTTTTTATGCTGAAATGTCTTCTGTCCATCTGGAATGAAGTGACTTGTTATTGACAAGAGTTAAAGCCATAGACCAATAAAGATAAAGTTGATCGGTTAGAGTTATGTGAGAATAGGGTACTTAGTCCGGAATCGAACCCGCTGATTCAGGTGTATAGAAACTCGTATACCGCTATCATGTCAACAGAGAACATATCTGAAACATATGAGAGGTAGCGTCTACACAGAACACCATAGTCTGTTCCGGGACTAATTTAACAATGTTCTTGAGTAATGTGCATATGTTTCAACACTATGGGAAACTGGAGAACCCGGAGGCAAACAACCCTAGCCTTGTGTCACACACACTCGTGGACTTCCATTGATTTAATGAAACTTATTGCTGTGATCATTATAAGTTCATCGCCGTTTAAGGATTTATTCGAGAATCATGATAATAATACATATATAACGTTATTAATAATTACCAAATAGTTGTAGATCTGCATCATTAGGATTTAATGACTGTCATTCGCCTCGCCACGTGCTTAATATCTATTAAAGATGTAACATGACTTTGATGTCGGCGAGATGAAAGGATATAGTAAGAGGGCGACAAGTGTTCTCATCTTACTGAGAGAAGTTACCCCATTATTTAACAATAACTTTCAACGCCTCATCTTCACCTGAACAATAGTTACAACTAGTAATGACTTATAAAGTATTCTAGCAATTATTTGTCGCAGTTCTATTACCAATATATGTAACGAGGGGACAAATCGGTTGCTAGGTAACAGAGGGTACTTTATGAACTGGTTGTTAAGGGTGTCGCCATGGGTGGAATGTACACATAGGTATAAACAAAGTGGTAACTATGTCATATATATATATAGACACACAAAAATAACTGTAACTATGGTAAACGAATGTGAAAATGACAATAAAACAGAGTTGCCCTTTAAAATGAAACAGAAGTTGGTTTAAAACACTGTTTAATGTCAGGCCGTTAAAATGAAAGTTTGTAAAAACAAATTATTCATTTTATCACACCAAGGCAGGGGTACATTTTTATAATGCTATTTAACTAATTGATATTTAAATAGGGTCGACTTCCAACTTTTTTTTTTATTTTATAGTGACTGAAAATTGACATACTGTTGAAAGCCATCTTCGCAAACATTGGATTATCCAATATCTTTAGCCCCCGTATTACCAGGACTCTGCTAACCACCAATCAGAATTTCGTATTTGTGGGGTTATGTCCCCACACAAGCTCAATGAATTCGAGAATGGTTGAAGATAAATTCATCTCTATCAATGTTTGCGACGTAAACTCAGGCGCGGATCCAGGATTTTTTGCAGGGGGGGGGGGTGTCTAGGTTTGATAAAAGGCACTCAACCAATTAACGGGGGGTTTGGTAAATTAGATTCAATTTGGTGCATTCTGACGTATTTCTGGAAGGTAAATTCCAAAATTACAGGTCTAAAAGTCGCCAATAAAATCGCATCAAAATTTTTCAAATCCGCGCCTGAAACTGTAAACTGAAATTATGAAAGATAACTGCTACTCAAGTTCGACTTCTCATATGTAAACCCAAACTAACACGTTTTGACCCACACGTGATGACTGGAACGGTACACGTAGTTGTTCCTTAATCGATACCAGTTCACATTATATAGGTAACAAATGTTTGCTCGCCTTTCAAATTAGATAACCTGGCCCAGGTGATAAAAAAATATAGTGATAGAACTAGAGTTTGACATTGCTTCGAACAAACCGGGTTATGTCGATAATATTTTGTAACATGGGCTGATTCGAGCGGTTCACACCTTTCTTCTTTCCTTCGTGGAGGCGATTCTCTTCGAAATGCCTATATATTACATGTATAATTACTTCTAATATTTAGAATAAAACCGTCAGTAAACTGTTTATAGGTCATTTGGGGTCATTTGGGAGACGGTGACTCAGCGGGTAGGACGTTGACTCGCTAGCCAGGGGGTCGCGTGTTCGATCCCAGATTGGCCGAGAAAGTTCATCGGGATTTTGCGGCGTGGTTTCCACTTGTCAGAGGTCCTGGCAAGGAACAATGTATAGTCGTTTGGATAGGACCAAAATCCGAGGTCACGTGTACACATTAACGCGCATGTACGTTAAAGATTCCTTGATAATTTGAATCCGATTAAAGTGTAGACCGTAGTGCCGCTGTCCGAAGCATATTTCCCTGATTGAACACGGCATGGCATATGTACGTCTTCATTAGCCCAGTCGATACACAAAAGTTGGACGTTAAACCTCATTTCATTTCATTCCTGTAGGTCATTGTTACCATTTACGCATAAATACCAATAATTAACAGATGGTATTGATATTACGTTACAGGCAAAACATATTGCCATACAGATTGATTTTAAAGGTAATTCAAAAAGTAATATTCTTTTCAGCCCCATATTATTAAAGGTAGGCTTGTGGATAATAAATATTATGAGCTTGTTATCAGATGATTCTACAGTCATTTACAAGTTGAAGGATATAATGGTGTCGAACTCATGCTGCCTCAGTCTGATTACAGCTCTCATAACGTTCGTACATAAGATATCTATGCGGAGAATTTATTCATAAACTGTTTAAATATTTCAAAATTAGAGCGAACCAAAAATTGTACCGTTGAAAAGATATCTCGATTAATGTTTACGCGAATGCGCATAAGATATACAAAAAAGCAGTAAAATGAATAGACAATTAAGAGCAATATCCTTAATTGCTACATTAAATAAAGGTTGTGTACAGATCTCTATATAAACCGGGTAACTATATACGGAACGGTTTAGTAAGCGGGCCTTTACCGAAATTTAAATTTGTAAAGAAGATTTAGACCTATTTCAGTATTTTGGAAACATATGGCAAATTTCTTTACAGTAGTAATATGTGGTACATATATCATTGATAAATTCATTCTTGCTGCACATAAAGAAATTATCATGAATAAGAGAAGAAGGAGAAATAAAAACAAACCTTGGAAGCCTGACCGGGTGAAGAAAAAAAGAAATATTCTTCAAGAATTGAAGGTATGAGTTAACCCATTTTTTTAAATGCGCATTTTATAGACAATAATATAAGACCAGCTTAGTAGATTTAGTTTTAGAAAAATGAGAAGTGATTATAATACACATGACGTTTGGCGCATGAGTTTTTTTGTGTTAAAATTTGGCTTTGGATATTTCACTGGGCTATTACTTCATTTTTGGCGGGAATGTCCCCATAGCAAGAGGGTGCGAAGTAATGATGCCTTGTCGTTCACGCGTCATGTCCGGTTAATACGTCAACCATTTACACCCATTCGTATCTTTAAAAAAATACACATTCCCAGATAAACTGCAAAGAAAACGGGGAAACGTAACATACAGATGAATGCAATAGGCCTGGGGCCTATTTCACAAAATTTTAACTAAGATAAGATCTGAATTTTAGTTATTTGATTGGACAATATTAGATTGATTTTAGTTCTTAGCCAATCAAAATTGAAGTTATCTGCTAAAATTTGGACTGTATCTTTAGTTAAAATTTCGTAAAACAGGGCTCTGTCTTCGCCGTGAAAAAAAAAAACAAATTAAAAATTCAATCTTCTATAGTTTGGAGACGTTTCAAGTCTTTCGTTGTACTTACCATGTATGATCCAAATGAACTCGAGGTTACGTGTCACTTAGACCATTGCATTTAATTCGCTCTGTTTACGACATTTCGAATTGAATTTTGTGGAAAAATCAGTGGAAAATGTTAATAATTTATGATTCCGCTCGTCTTGAATTTTGTTTGCAAATTGACGTCGTTATACGTATATTTAATATTGCTGTGTCTAATTTTTTTTGGAACCGATTTTATTAGTAAGCCATTTTTCAAAAGCGTGTCTAGTGAGGGGTGGCTAATTCGATATCTAAACAAGGAGGTAATTTAATTGGAACAAATCGCTGCTATCGACCAGAATATATATCCTTCTCTTAGTCTGTGAAACCGATCAGCAGCATTTGGGATAATATATTTTTGCCTGGTGTATGCTATATAAAATGAAACGCGGTTTAACGTCCTATACTTTTCGGCACCGACTGGTCTAATGAAGACGGATGTGATTTCTTCTCTAAGGGAAACTTGCCCAGACAGCATGCTACGATCTCCTCTTATTTCGAATTCCTTCCTACTGATGAATGTTCTACGTGCATGCCAATGTGTACACGAGACCTCGGGAGCTGTCCCTTGCTGAATTTTAGGCCTAGCCTCGACCACCATTACTGAAGTCGGCACAACAAAAAACATAGTCTCGATTATCCATTTTTGGATTAAATCACCAATAAGCGTATAGCAGCAAATCGGATTCAAATCCAGTGAAATACGGCACATAAAATGGCATCTACAGTTGATTAAGGTCTTTTCGTGTTCATAAAATGTCTCATTAATAGTTTATATAACATTTCAAGCCTAAAGAAAGATCTGCAATGGGCAAATAATGGATAAAACCAATTTTATGTCATCCATTCGATTCTGTACACGATACATATTTTGACGGATTTGAAAAGTTGTGTTGGTTACAGTACACAACTATGAAACTTGTTGGTAAAATATGAAACACTGAATATTAAATCTGAAAAGTAAACGAATTAATTGTAAGTCGGGGCAACTCACAGTGCTTCCTTTCGATTAGGCATACATACCTACTTCTACCAATCACGGAGGGGGGGGGGGGCTAAACGATATCCCCACATAAATAAATTATACCCGGGTTACAGTAAAGACAATGAATTTACAATAATGCCGGGTAGGAGAGCATACATGCCGACACTAAACAGAAACTAAAATCTGGGAATCCCATTGCTGGCTGCATGTGCTGGTCTGAACAGTGATGACCAGTCTCACTCGAGGGGGGAGAGCATACATAAACCGACACTAAACAGAAACTAAAATCTGGGAATCCCATTGCTGGCTTCATGTGCTGGTCTGAACAGTGATGACCAATCTCACTGGGTCTGAGGGGCCTCTGGATCCGCTCCTTGGTAGTGTATTTAAACATCGGATAACGTACATTACCGAGGATTCCCTGCAATACGAGGTAAAAATAAGACTAAATACATGAAAATATTACCACCAAACCGCTCTGCTTTTCCATTCGCCACTAAAATGTGTGTTCAAAACATTTCATATGAAACTGAAACTTTTTGCAAGTTTGCAAAATGCACCCCGTGTTAAAAACTATAAGGGGTGTTATGTCAACAAGTTTTTAAACTTCATGTCTTCCATTTCAATACACGTTGTATTAAAATTATTGAAAAATGTATATCGGTTTTTATTCACTCCAAAATAATATTTTGATTGATTTTAAATGCGGCCCGAGCGCTGCTTATAATATTGATGAAATTGATCATCAGTTGATTTTAATTGAAGTAGTTTTCCTTTCATCTCTTTCCGACAAAATATTATTTGTTTTTGTGCTTTACAATATCATAACAAATCATGGCGAATATTTTGCATAATATGTCACGTATATGGAGCGAAATTTACGTCATACACGTATAATAAAACCAAACGTCTTTAATAATACGTGATTCCCAACTTTGTTTGCTCAGATTACACCTGGTAACTTTGAGGAAAAAAATTACCCCCACGATTTTTGTTCAGTAATTTTAGTTTATATTTCTATACCAAAATAACGCACCTGACAAAGCGGACATTTTTAAATAGTGTTTGAAACAGTTTTAGTTTAAATTCAAACAACAATAATCATGGCACTGTTATTTCACATATTATCTTCCTAGCCTTACATTATTTTTAAAAACAAAATCAAGAAAAAGTAACTACACATACAGAATCGGAAAATTTGGTGCCGTGGTACTTCAGCTGTTGTGGAATCACTATTTTGTCTAGACAAGGACAATCTTAACAAATGCATGAACATATAGGACGTTTCTGTCAGTAAACGTTTTAGGGTAAGTCATTTCGTCATAGGACTTTCGGCTACTATTTTTTTGAAAGGTTGTTGTGGTGATATTTATTTGTTTGTTTTCCCCTGCAGATTTTTTTACTGTTTTACTGTGACAAATATATATGTTTTTAAAATAAGTTTGAGCTCGTTGTCATCTTTGTATACATGTTTGCAAGTCCAATTTAATGGATGTGTCTTCAACTTGATTGAGTAACGTGATAAAAAAAAACTTGTGGTCAATATACACCACACAAAGAGCAAGATCTACTGAGAATTCACAGTCTATTATAACAGTCGATGGGCCACAACCATGCTCCTCTAACAAACGAAACATTAATTCATAAGTTGTTTGAGTCTTTCTTTGTAAGGAGTGTTAACACGTGCGCGCTACATCATAAAGCCTGTCATTTAATCAACTGGCGTGGTTTCGAATCCCCGGTTGTGCGTGACAAGGAGTAGGGTCGCCCCCCCCTCACCAGTTTTCCTCGGGTCCTCCGGTTTCCTCCCACTGCTAAAGCCCCTTACCCTTAAACAAATAATTGAAATAAAATTATATCATATGTTGAAGCCGAAATGACCTAGGTTGTGTCGAGTGGACGTTTAAATCCATCTCTCTCTCTATTTCTTTCTTTGTAAAAGTACATGTACGTACACTCCAGCTACACGACTATGGCGTAGTTATCGTCCATGCACCAATCATCACAATCTGAGAGTTTCTGGTTGTGGTGATCCTTATAAATGTATTAAAAACTTACTTTACACACTTTCAAAACATTTTTTCATAACTAGATCACTGTAGATTATTTGGTCAGAAAACAACGAGGTCCCCTCATGAGCGCCAAAGTGCCGAGTCCTTGAGGACATCCACAAGAAAATTTTTAAAAATAGACTTTTGGAAATGCTGTCGGACAGTATTCAGGCACCGATTGTCAAGATAAATAGAGCAGATCTGATACCGTCTGTCGCCTGATCAATAAATAGTCTATGCGACCCCAGAGAGGAAAGTGTTAAATGAACTGACTTGCGGAATTTGAAAAGTAGACTACCGGAAATGCAGTTTGGCCGTAATTCAGGCACTGATTGTCGAAATGATTAGAGCTTATCATTACCGCATGTCGTCAATCACTATAGTTTATTCGACCAGAAAGGAAAATGTCAACCCGACAGAGTGAATCAAAGTGAATGAATATTTTCGCCAGGGTATTTTGTGAAATAGACTGTCGGAAATACAGCCTGGCAGTATTTCACACACTGGTCGTCGAGATAGAGAGCTTAGCCTACTGTTCGTTGCCAGATCACCAGCTTATCCGAACATAGAGGTGTCAAATGAACGGTATGAGTCTATCAAGTGAATGCATTTTCACGCCGCGTTGAACCTATACCCCAAAAATTTGAGGATCGCAAAAAGCACTTCTCAAGTGTTTCACGTGTTACTGTTTTTTTTTGTGGGTTTACGGTAGGCCCCTAGGCCCCTATGGTTGGCTTGGTAAGAAATCAATCAGACTCTACCACATGCAAATCTATGATTGAGTGGGGATGTGAGATTTAAGCATCGTAGAAGGTGTTGATTCGGCTACTAAAACGTATCAAAGATACTTTTTTTATTTTGTAAAATTAGTGGGGAGCAAACAGAGGGCGCAGTCCTCCAGAGCCCCAACTAGCAACACGTGTGCTTATAAAATGCGTTAAAATGTCACCGATAAAGTTAAAATCCGATTGGATGACCAGCTGAAATGAGAGCGTGTCTTTAAATTGTATAAGAAGTGAGTTGTTGTCACCGTAACTGGTACAATACAGTTATCTGTACTCCGCATCTTATTGACTTCCTGCTTCTCATTGGTTAAATAGTTTATTAAATCAATGACGTTATTGATGCCCAATGTAAATAAGATCACGTGCTTCTAGGAAAATGTTAAAAGGTGGTTAAAACCTTGAATAACATCGTAAAAGATATAAATAAATAATACACCTAGTTAGATAAATTTAAAATGCCAACTTTGAAAGAGTAACACAACAGCAATAATAAGCTATAACTTCTATCTGAAACATTGCTTCCTTTCTTAGTTCTAAAACGGATGTCCGTAAATTCGTCATTTTATATTGTGGTTTCAGAAAAATACCGTAGGCCTACATATAGTTTCTAAAACTTTACAGCATTGTTGTCAGTTTTATAGCAATATCGTTTTTATGTAGAAATTTCTTGTTAATTTAGCAGAGATTGAAATATTGCCTACATTAATCATTTATACTCAAAATGTAAAACGGATCCTTAATTCGATATTCAATTTCATTCTAAGGTCATTTATTTCTATGGCGCTTCAATCAAGCTGCAATTATTGAATTACTGTTTGAAAAATCCTGGCGCTTTTAAAAACTTCGATTTTCTCTTTTGCCTTTTGTTATTTTGTGCTATTATTCTGTCAGGCATTATTGATATAAATCGGTGAATTATTTATTTAGCTATCGGGCAATATACGAAGCGAGATTTTTTTTATAGGACTACCGGACTTGTCGTAATTTAATTACACGGCAGTCTAGAAAGTTTATTACAAATGGTGATTTGTTCTGACTATAGGTAGGTCTAAGCCCGATACCGAAATTGATGTACGTGAGCTTTAGAAAATGGGTCGTATGTATTCATTCCCCCGTTCTTTTCTTTATTTAATCGATTTTCCTAGCGGGCCAATCGCTCTGACTGCCCTTACTCTACAGGTGGCAAGCGCGCGCAGTTTCCATCTAAACAAAACATGCTTTCATCTCTGTGACATCCGGGCCATTGTTTTATCATTAGATGCGACAAGTTAACTAATAACGCAGTGAGTCAATGTCGCTCATGACCGAGGTGAATCGGAATTGATAAGAGAGCGGATGTAATAGTGCGGAAACGCGTTCTTGGCAACGAAATTCAACAGATAACATATTTAGCCAGTGTTTATGCAATTGTATTGCCCGTAGTATACAGCTGCTGTAGTGTCAACCGGCCTTTTGTAGGCGTGATTTCTGAACGTACAATTCAACATGGCGGAAACCATACAAGTTTCTGGCAACGGACCGTCTATGAAAATTGATGAAAAAATGTTAAAGTTTTATACAAGTGATATTAAAAGGGAGTTAAATTTAAAGCCGGACAATTCTGTTAACCAGACAAGTGTTCATTTGGGGATTAACGGGACGAAGGAACACGGGGAAGAGAACAAAGAAAACCATACGAACGGCGAGGTAAGTACGACTGATTATGACAGTCAGTGTTGAATAACAAAGGTGTGCTTTTTTCTTTCGTGTTTATTGTCATCGTAGCCGCAGTTTAGCGTACTCTGCTGTTGTGCCAGTTGGAATTATTGGTTTACTCGAGTGCAGAAACAGAGTTGACACATTAAACAAACAAGAATGTGGAGTTGGGGGTTAGATTTGTTTTGGACCATAAATTGTTGTTTAAATCACGCGGTTATTTGCCTCCACAATACCATGTTTTGTGAAGGCCCACTGTTTATACACTATGGCTTTATGTCAACAGTTCAAATCTTATTTCTCTGATATATCTGAGAAAAGCTGGCGAGGGAGCAAAAATTGGTTTCCAACTTTAAGGACAATTTTTTCGTGAATTAACTAACTGTGACGCAGTTACTGACATTGAGAATATGAATAGGCCTATTTAGCCTTTTACTTTTAAGTTACACTTACTCTTCTTACTATTAACTATTATTACATAATAATAATACATGTTATCTGTAGGTCTTCATAAATGAAAAAAAACCCACATACCTGCTCTCCACCTGCACCTACCAGGATTTTATGATTTTAATCTAAATTAATTTTATCTTTTTCTGAGCTTTTTCTTTCCTGTTTTAATAAAAAGAGAAACAAACATTTCAGTATGGTATGTACACCATATTTTTAGTGTTTGCTGACATGACTTTTCAACAATAAATTAATAAATATTTAAATAACCTAGAAAAAAAATATGTTTTTTTGTGTATGTTTGTAAAATGAGAATGTCAGTGTGTCTCAGAGGCAACACATAATTAATTTAATGTAAAAAAGCACAACCCTGACCCAGTTGGCAGTTACCTCTCCAGATACTGGTAATAAGCTTACCGTACTGTCTGTATACTGTATGCAATTCATTTGGTCAGTCAGTTAAAAGAAAATTTATAATGAATGGAATGGTATGATTAACGTCTTGTTTACATTTTATTTAGGTCATTTGGAGACAAACTTGGTATTTGTTATTTCAGAAATTTTTATACAAAGATCTACCATACTGAGATTAGTGATTGAAAATTTTTTAACCACTCCTAAACTTTATTTCTTAGAGAATTTTGCTTGGACAGCAACATTTCCACCAAAATTCCAAATGCCAGGTTATGAAATTCAAAGTGTTGCTAATGCTTTGTAGGTGTGTACTGTTACGAATATCTTATTGAACAGAAATGTGAAACCATCTGACAGTGACAGTATTTATGAGTTTTGAATTTGATTTTCTGTTGACTCCTAATAATAGTAATATACACAACATTTATAAGTCATAAGTCAGTGTCAAAGTATACATTGTATCCACAGCACATGGATCATTGGATGACTCAATGCCAGTATTATGTAAAAGTATATTATTATTATTATGTCCTAGACAAGTTCTGATCCAGTCATAAGTAGGGGGCATTGGATGTATCATTAAGCCTAGCTTATGTCGCCCTACAACGAGACAAAACTGACGGTGACTGGGAATCGGCGACTGGTTTACGATCAACTGGAACTGATCAGTCGTGACTACCTTGGCGACCTGAGTGCTCTTACGACTGGTGCAAGTTGGACGGCGATCAGTCGTCGTCTCCAGTTTTTTCGAGTCGCGCATGTTCTACTCTTACGACTGGGGACAACTAGTTGTCTCTAGTCGCAAGCGACATGAGCGCTCTCACATCAATCTCGATTCAGTGCTTCCCTGAGGTAGCCAATAAGATTTGGTTATTTAGTCACGTGGTAACAAGGGAGGCAACAATCATGGCGGAAAAGTGAATCGAGGCCAACGAAGATAGGTTAATTGAATTATGGCAGCAACGACCATCGCTATTCGGCAACACGTGACTTAATCAGATTTGTTTAAAAACAAGAAAAAAACATGTTAATGAACAGTAGGGCCTACCCCCTTTATTTATTACAACGATAAATTTTGTTGATGTGGAACTCTCCTCTTTCAGAATTGCCGCCGCCATTTTGAAGCTTATCACGTGCTACTTGCAGTCATGTGATCAGTTGTGACTCCGATTCTCTAACTGATGCTGGGCGACATAAGCGGACTTACGATAAGACCAACTAGTTGCTCGTGGTTGAATCCAGTCGTGGATAAATTCAGTCGTAGCGACATAAGCTCTGAGTCGCCTTTAGTTGCCGTCGTAGGGGGACATAAGCTAGGCTTAAGGTCTGTCATTGAGTCAACTGCTGTGGTTTCGATTCCACAGTTGTACATGTATGTAACAAGGAGCCTTGTAAGATTGGTTTTCTCCGGATGCTTTGGTTTCCTCAGTGCACTGCTAAAGACACCTATGCACAAAAGAATTATTTTACGATATCGGTGCCTTTTTCGGCCAGTGGTGTAGTTTGCATTTCAAACTTGTATGTCAAGAGTAGGGTTGCCTTTCCTTCACGAGTCCCATTGCTAAAGACTCCTGCAGGCAAGTGAATTATTGAATTAAAATTGAAGCATGTGTTAGTCCTGAAATGATCTACATGTAGTTCGAGTCGAGTGGTTGTTAAACTCCATTTCTCTCCATCTCAGTCGTAAGTAATATTGATTCTTGACTGTCCATAAGCATGACTCTGACTCTACCAGTATTGTGAAAGATATATATTTCCTCAACTGTTACATGAATCTTATCCTTAATACAATTGATCAATAAACATCAAGCCTAGAAAAAAGGTACATGTGTACCTGTCACAGACCAATTCAAACTAGTGATGGGTTTTGCCACTGCAGTCATGATAGGATACATGCAATTCAGGGCTTGAATGCGATTTGTATCCTATCATGATTCATAACCAGGTCAATATTTACTAAGAATGCAACAGGATAGGCCTAAATGAATTGTTAATATTTTTAGTCCTGCCGATTTCAAATAAATAAAACATTTTCATATCATTTAAGAGTGTTTATTAACATGGAATGGAAATTATGTGTGACATGGAATAATCATTGATAATTAAGGTTGACACTGACAGTTTACTTATAATTTATATATACAGAAACCGCAAAAAAACGTAAAAATAAATTGTGATATGAATTCAGCATCTCACAATTCAATATACAATTGTGAAAGGTAAATCGCAATATATACATATCCCAGTCTATTCCCAGCACTATGTCAGACACAAATTCAAGCTTTGACATGATTCCTGAGTCGGTCTCGTCATTTTGTCTTGACACAGATTTGTCTTGAATGGTTCTATTACTTCTATGATATGTATGGCACATATAATATGTATGGCACAAATTTAAAAATGTCAGGAACTATTTCGTTATTATTGTTGGACATTTTGTCAGACCGTATGTACAAATAACCATTGATTCTAGGCCTGATAAACATATTTATCTAAAGAAATTAATTTATGAGGTTCATGTAGCTATGTGGACGTTAAACCCCATTTCATTTCTCATTTCATGTAGTTATGTTGTGTAGCTGCCATGTACACTTCATCTTGCAAGATGATGAATGGTTGAGTGCTACCAGATGTTCTGCACACACTAAGCATAAGTAAGATATTAAGGCAGACTATGTGGTTGACACTTAGCTCTTGCATAATGCATTAAGTACTTGTTGTTTAAGCTACATCGTGCATAAAGCTCTCTCAAAAATATTAGTAATACCCCTGGTTTATCTCTCAATGTCATTAATTGTAAACAATTGCCAATTAGTTGCCAACTATTAGTTGGTTTTAAACTCCTTATATTTAGATATAGAACAATGAATTTATTACATACATTTTATCTATGTAAAGAGGGTGGTTGAATGGCCGAATGGTTAGTGTGCGCGCTGTATCATACATACAGCCTGTCATTAAGTCAACTGGCGTGGTTTTGAATCCCGGATTGTACATGGCAAGGAGTAGGGTCGTCTGTCCAACCGTTTCTTCCCACTAGCAATGGAATTAAACCACATGTTAGTCCCGAAATGAACTAGTTTGTGTCGAGTGAACGTTACACCACATTTCTCACCCTCTCTCTCTATGTAAAGACTACACTTACAGATTTAAAATGATGTAGGCCTACATATTGATTGATTATATAATTTAATTGTTAAAGGCAAAATGGTTTGTGTATTGTGGAAACTATTTTAAGACTGGATAATGAATAAAATATAAAAATATCTTTGACATAGGAAAAACAATGGGTAAGTTAATAATTAATACTGCAGTTAAAAAATCAGTTATTTTAGTAGTGTTAACTACATGTACTTGGTTCAATCAATGATTTTTCAAAGTGATTCATTCTGATGTTTTATCATTTATCAATGCATCAAGTCTGCTGGTAGCACTGGCATTAGTTTTTGGGCAGTGATAGGAGAAAAATGTTTAGAATTTCATGTACATTGTAAAATCTGGCGTTCGCTTTTTCTAAAAAATATTTGGTTTTCAATTATTGTTGTAAACGAACAATCCACAAATTTATAGAGAGCGTTTTACATAGGCTGAGCCTGTTTTTCCCCAATCCCATTCAGACATCCTGAATAAAGATATTGTTTATATATACATAAAAATGAAAAAATATTGAAATATGTTCAAGACGTTTTTATACGTCCACATTCATAATGTGAACGTATTATGCCGTCGCCCCTGTCTGTGTGTGTGTGTGTGTGTATGTATGTATGTATGTATGTATGTGTGTGTGTGTGTGTGTGTGTGTGTGTCTGTGGTTCGCCTACAGGGCGCAATTCTTCATGGATTTTCTTCAAACTTGGTATACTTATTCCTTATACCCCAAGGAAGATCCCTATTGTTTTTGGGGCATGCCCGACCCCCAGGGGCCGAGCCACGCCCATTTCTAGTATTTGCTTGTTTGTCGTCTACAGGCCACATTTCTTAACTTATAATCTTGAAACTTTGCATACACATTCTTTGTACCCTAAGGAACATCCCTATCGTTTGGGGTGTATGCCCCACCCCCAGGGGCAGAGCCACGCCCATTTTCTTTTCGTTTGTCTTTGTGTCGCCTACACAGCGTAATTCTTACTGGATTTTCTTCAAACTTGGTATACGTATTCCTTATACCCTAAGGAAGATCTCTATTGTTTTTGGTGCATGCCTGACCCCCAGGGACAGAGCCACGCCCATTTCTAGTATCTATTTGTTTGTCGTCTACAGGCCACATTTCTTAACTTATAATTTTGAAACTTAGCATACACATTCTTTGTACCCTAAGGAACATCCCTATCATTTGGGGTGCATGCCCAACCCCCTGGGGCAGAGCCACACCCATTTTCTTATCGTGTGTCTTTGTGTCGCCTACAGGCCGCAATTCCTATTGGATTTTCTTTAAAACTTTGTATACTTACTCTTTATACTCTAAGGATGATCCCTATCGTTTGGGGTGCATACCCAACCCCCAGGGGCAGAGCCACGCCCATTTTCTTTTTGTGTGTCTCTGTGTCGCCTAGAAGCCACAATTCTAACTGGATTTTCATAAAACTTTGTATACTTACCCTAAGGATGATCCGTATTGTTTTTTGGTGCATGCCCGACCCCCAATGGCAGAGCCACGCCCATTCCTTGTATTTATTTGTTTGTCGTCTACAAGCCACATTTCTTAACGTATCATCTTGAAATTTTCAATGGTTATTCTTTGTACCCTAAGGAACATTTCTATCATTTGGGGTGAATGCCCAACCCCGAGGGGCAGAGTCACGCCCATTTTCTTTTTGTGTGTCGCCTACAGGCCACAATTCTTAATCGGTGATCTTGAAACTTAAAATACTTATTCCTTATACCCTAAGGATGACCCCTTTTGTTTTGGGTGCATGCCCGACCCCCGTGGGACAGCAACACCCATTTCTTGCATTTGTTTGTCTGTCGTCTACAGGCTGCATTTCTTAATGTATCATCTTGAAACTTTGAATACTTATTCTTGGTACCTTAAGGAAGATCCCTATTGTTTTTGGTGCATGCCCAACCCCAAGGGACAGTGCCACGCCCATTTTTTTTTGTCTGTCTGTGTGTCACCTACAGCCCACAATTCTAAATCGATCGTCTTGAAAACTTTTTTTTATACTTATTCCTTATACCCTAAGGCTGACCACTATTATTTTTGGTGCATGACGGACCCCCTGGGACAGAGCCACGCCCAATGCTTTTGTGTCTTGTGTTCGCCTACAGGATGCAATTCTTAACAGATCCTTTTAAAACTTTACAAACCTATTCCTTATACCCTAAAGATGACCCCTATTGTTTTGGGTGATTTCCTACCCCCCAGGGGCAGAGCCATGCCCATTTTTACTTCGTGTCTATGTGTGTTGTCTACAGGCCACGATTCTTAATGGATCGTATTTAAACGTGGGATATGTATTCCATATAGCCTAAGGAAGTCAACTGCATGTCCCGACTCACACAGGCAAGACACGACCAATTTTTGTGTTTGTCGTTTACAGGCCGCAATTCTGAATGAATCAGCTTAGTACTTGGTTTATGTATTCCTTATAGCCTGAGGGCGTCCGCTATTGATTTTGATGAATGTCCCGACCCCCAGGGGCAGAGCCACGCCCACTTTTTGCCTTTAGTGTATGGAAGGCACAATTCTGAATGGATTATCTTGGTATAGTTATTCCTTATACTCTAAGGACGGCAATTATTAATGTTGGTGCACGACCCTCAACGCTAAACAAACCAAACGCCTAGCCTTCTTGACAAAGTACCATATCAATCAAAGCAGGAATGTGGACGTATATTGTAGCGTTAGCGTTATGTTTCATGATAACCTATTACCTGTTCTCTGTTTTTACTACTTTGTTAAGACATCTTGTGATAATACACTCAATCAAGGTTGTACCAGTAATTCCCCATTATGATTTATTTAGTATTTAATGTAATATTACCAATCCCTGCAGTGTTTGTAATCTAGTCTAGGTATAACCTTACATATCTTTGGTTCAAGATACATGAATTTTAGTAAATTTTATAATTGTGTGAAAGTGAAATATCTTGAAGGTATTTTATATAAAAAAATCAAACACCATTTATTGATTATCTCCCTTTAATTGTTAATCCATCAATGACCTGCATGTATCATGAATTTACACTCACAATTAACACTGCAAATGTGATGATTATTGTTATTGTACACATCCTAATTCTAAACCGATCATCACTGAAAGTTTTTTTTAAATTAATGAAATTTAATCCTACTACTGTAACACTTGACACTGCTTATTTTTATTCATTGAATAATTAAACTTTGTGCAATATATAATCTAGTTTTTTTTTGGGGGGGGGGGGTAAAAATTGATTGATTTCTATCCGGGAAAAAAATTTTATGAACCGAAGCAAGGAAGACATGATTCATGAGAAAGATCATTGATAGGCTAGCAGTACCAGACAATCGTGCTCCGTGGTCCGGAATAAAGTTGTTATGACTATAAGCATGGCATTACAGACGTATCAAACATAAGCTTGTATTAATCAGCTGGGCAGATAGAAAATTTATAATATGGTTAGACGGTCTTGGGAACACCGACACTCGATGATTTTCTATTGATTCCCCTTTGGAGATCAATAAACGGCTGTGTAATCGGATTAATACCGTATCAATGAAGATAATATCCTCTTTAATTGAACATTCATGATTTCTCATAGACACTACCAATATAAATATAGCCACACACATTAGTAAAATAAATTTAGTTGTTTCAGACTCTATTCAGAGTGTATCTTTTATGATTTGAAGTTGACCAGCTAAAAGTCCTCATTAACTGACGAAAGCTAGAATTCAGTAGTTTGTTATTGCCCAGGCAGTGTCCAAAATATATTTGTAGATAAGGAGATAGTGTTTTACTGTTTTCTTAAACTTTAAATATTAAAGGCAGGCTTTAAACAGGTTTGTTCCCCCCATGTTAATGTAACTTTATATATCCTCTGAAATGTGGGTAATAAATTGTAATAATAAAGATTTTATGATTTCTAATATTACAATACACATATGAGACTTAAGTTTAATAGAAATGGAAGAATGCTAGACCTAGATAATATAGTCTGTCAATAGCAATATTAAACAATCATTATGCAAGAGCTAAATCTGTCTATTGCAGTTTTTTTTTAGGCCTGAAATGTTATATTAACTATTAATTAGACATTTATTAACAAAACAAGACCATAATCTGAGTCAGCTTTCTATGGCATCTAATACTCAAGATGTTAACTTGATTAGAACAGTTCATCATTTAGAAATTTATTTTGAAAATATTGTAGCGAATTATATATAAATGTCTTGAATTTATGTCTTGTTAAAACTACAAACAGTGATTACTTGGCTCAGAATCCAGTAATTTGGATGAAATTTTCAATATTTTCATTTTACATTATCTATTTTTGAGCTATATAGCAAAAATGCTCAAATCTTTATCTAATTCTAAATCTTACCTTATGTATCTGTAAATGCTTACAATTTACATTTAAGGTCTTCAGAATTGTCAGTGGAAATCCTCATCACAGTGTGTATTTATAGTATATTGTTTTTGAAGCAGCTTCTCTTTTCATAATACACAATGAAGATAATGTTTTTTTCTTTTAGTACATGTACATATATCAACCCCACTTGGTGCTGGCCTCAAATGATGGGGATACTAGATTTCATTTGGTAGCAAGTTAATGTGGCCAACCATTTTGTGTCAGATTTGGCATTCCAAGTTACTTGCATGTTGTTTTATAGATGTTTTCCATTTATAACCTGGACATTTTTTAAGTGGCATATTCTTATGTTTATTTTGGGCGGTTAATATGGACGTAGCTCTTGCGCAAAGGCTGTGTCATATTGGAATTACTAGTTCAAGGTACATGTAAGTACAAGAAGGGTTCTGCGCACAGGTTTGAGGGTGCGCTCCTTCTTGGCAAAATTTTCAATACCATCAATCTTGTGCAGTATCCATATGAGATTTTTGCAGAACCAACAGACTAATATTCATTTCATCTGCCTACACGAATACAAATTCTAATCCTGTCAGTGTGAATGGCAAATTCAATCCAAACCTTTTGGCGTGTGTGTTATTTTCCTTGCTTAGTACAAAATACTCAGCTGACATTAATGTGTTTCGAACCTATACATCATTTGTACTTTATGTAGGTCATTAAATTTCTCTAATTTTTAAAAAAATTATTTTATTAATTATTGTATAAGAAGAAGAATGAGTAAAAAATAATTTAGCAATAGATTTCCTGTTAACAAAAAGAAAGATAAGTGTTTATGCAAGTGTATGTATTTAGTGTATACAGGTAATCATAAATTTTTTATAAGGCCCCCTATACATGCTCAATAGGAAAATCAAAATCAAAAGCTTACTTAATATACTTGATTGCGAAGCATTAAAGTACAAGTAGTTAGGCCTATACATGTATATGAGGTCTCTGAATTTCATTTGAGTGATTGAGGATTTCATTACAAATTTCAATAATGCGGAAGTTTAATCGATAAAATTAATATCAATCCTGTCAACATTTTGAAGAGGATATAAACAGGATATGGTCAAAAGCAATTTCCACAAAACTATCTGAGAAGTCTTTGTTTAGTCTGATTGAATCCATGCCAGTAGATTATCTACTCTTGATATTTTGATTTTGTTTTCTTAAAATTTTAGATTAATCCATTCATTTGTTGAATACTTTTTAGCATGCATTAAGCCATGGAATATTCAAATGATGTAAATTTTAACATCATTGTCAATTATTACCGTTACTTGGTTTTATTAACAAAAAAAAATAATCTTAAGAAATTAGTAAAAAATATGTTAAAGTTTAAGCTGTAAGAATCTCAACATTGCTCAGACAAATGGGGTTACTAAAATGGAATAAAAGAGCTAAACCCTAAATTTTATGGAGATTAAATGAAGAAATATAACTGTTTGTAAAGTTAATAAGATTAAAAATGGTTTATTTTAAGCATTAATTAAACATTTTCAAACGTTGAAGAAAAGTTTTAACAGGCGTTTACTTTACATTTATTTCTTGAGCAAAATTTGTAGATTCTGTCAGCCAGATTTGTCATTAGACATTTTTAAAACATTTTACATCAGTCTTGTCTGGAAGTATGGTGTAAGTGTCAACATTTATCATCACAATAAAATCCCTTATAATAGGTATAACAATTTTGAAAATAATTAGGAGGCTGTTTAATTACTTTGAAGACTGCTACTAGACAATAACAAATAACTGTCTATTTACAATGTTTTAATCAGACTGCTCAGACACACATTGTTAAGTTGTCAAACAATGGAACTCGGGGATCTGGATTTCCCTCATATACAGAAAAGTAAGATTTACCCCCCCCCCCCCTCCCATCCAGGCCAAAGTGCAGCCAAATTTGTTAGCTACCGTTATATGAGAATGAGAAGGGAATTTACTCACTGCTTGCACTTAATAAGTATAGACCTACTGAATGATTGATATTAAAAAGTGTTAAAATGTTGACTGATTGTATTTGTTGAGAATCAGGTTAAGGTGATCTTTCGAAGTATGATTCATACTGTTATGTATGACACATGGGCTTTGTTTAATGATTATTAGAAGAATTGAAATCTTTTTTATTATGTACACATGACATAATATCAAAGAGGTTTTGTTGAGTGAATTTTTCAGTTGGTACATAGAGTGTTTTTTGATTTAAAAAAATATCAACACTCGCCCATAAAGTAAAAAAAACTTGGCAGGTGTTCGAGATTTTATTTTTAACCCAATCCGTTCTTATGCACAAATAAATAAATATAATTCTTTGGTATAGATTTCACTTTTATTGAATCAAATTACATTTCAGCTAAGTGATACATCAGTTTTTTGACAGCAGTTTAGCTATTGCAAAGTGCTATATATTGACCCAGTATTTCCTCCACGGTCAATTAAATAAAAACAGTTTCTTTTTAACAAAAAAACACCCCACTTTCTTTAAAATAAAAGAAAGTAGTTCCTTTTTGATTGACCAATCAAATTCATGTAAAGTGATATCTCCGATATCTCCTTAGAAGCGATATCTCCTAAGGAGATATCGTAGTAGATTATGTAATTTATCATACAAAAGATATCTACTGTCAAATGTGTTATTGGGTGATAAAAATAATGTAATACAAATTGTGGCCAATATGAAAAAGTGCACAATATGAAAATTTTCCACTGATTAAAAACTTATTTCACTGGAAAGGAAAGGCCTTTTGACCAACAATCCAGGGAATATTTTAACCGGGTTCGTATCACAATTTGAGACTCAAACGTCCGATTTTGCGAATCAAATTCATATTTGATTAGCATTATTAGCTTAAAACCCTGCTTCAGCGCGAATCAAAGTTTTGAAAATTAATTTTAACTTTAAAACCATTCAATATCGTAAAACACATCAAAACAAATCTGAAATCTCGCAATTTTATTGTCTATATCAATATCATCAAGACTCTTTACGTGCCTCTGCAACGGTCCAGTGGAACGAGAGCAGTACATGTTGACGTCTGCTATTTATAGACGTAAAAAGTTTTGATGACAGAGATGACAACTCTACATACTTTCTTTCTATATCTGTTGTAGTCACATTCGTCAAGACAGACATTGAAAACACTACAAGATAAAATTACCGGATGATCGAGAAATTCAAACACATGATATCATGTTCTGTCTTCAAATTCGACATTAAAATTAGCAACAGTTCAAGATTGGTTGAGGAAATATGACGCAGAAGAGATCTGACTAGAGTATGAAGTAAATAAAGAATGTCCAGGTTTCGTACAAAGAATAACATGTGGTCACATACTTTTATTTTATATATAAATATAAACAACCGTTTGGTAATACCAATAATGTGGGTATTGTTATTGTCACATATAGGCCTAATTATGTGAAATAAGAATTCTATTACATACTAAAAAACTGCTAATCAATTGGTAAATTTTGCTACTCAATTATACAATTGATTAGCATTCTTACACAATTTTTCTGGAAACTGCTAATCAAATGTAAAAAAGTAAAATATTCCCTGCAACAATCCCTAGTGTAAACATGATTTTTGCAATCATCTTCAAACTTTTTTTTAAAAAAACGTTATGACTCAAAGACCAAGCATATGGGTAAGCTTACTTAAAGCTACAATTTATTTTTTTAAAGTTATATTCTAAAATGTATTAAAATAAAGCCTTAATATAGATGGTATCCATTTACAGTCCTACCTTATTGAAGAATAATTCTATTAATCAAATAATTACTATTGCTAGTTGAGAAATTGGCTAAAATATCATTTTCAACTTAAAATTCAAACGTTTGAAGATAGCTATTCCATGGGGGAATAGAAAAACAAGGGAGGTAATTATGTTATTATTTCCGGTTACAATGATTTTTAAGTGTGGGGAATAATGCCTTTGATCGTATAATTTGAGCAAAAGACAAAGAAATAATTATTCCCGCTTTAAGTTATTTACATATGCGTACGGGCTCAATGACGGTTATGGGGCAGAACCCGAAATGCCCGAAAAAATTTCGGGTTTACAGAGTGCTGTGTTGGTCTTCCTTGTTCCCCCCCCCCACACCAAGCCAAAAGAAAATTTTGGAATAATTGATGGCTGCAAACACGTTTCCCTGCTATTTCAGCCCGTGAACAAAGTAACTTCAAAGTGGTCTAAAATATAGCCTTATTAAGGTGGCTGATTCGAATCTCAATCAATCGTTTAACAGTCCATGAAGACAGGACTGTTGGGAGAAAATTTTGAAAAGTTAACTGCCGCAAACGTGTTTTCCTGCTATTCCAGGCTGTGAATACAGCAACTTCAATTTGGTCCAATAAAGCCTACCTGGCTGACCGGAATTCCAAACAACCAATCAATTGTCGCTGCGTTCGGCGATATACCCTCCCAGAGAAAATTTTGAAAATTTTACCACCGCAAATGGGTTTTCTGCTATTCTAGACCGTGAAAACTACAAAAGTATACAATGGTTTTCTAACCAAAATCCCACTCTGAATTCCAGCCATCCAATCAGACTGTTGCAGCTGCATTCACAAATAATAATCGATGCCCGAAAAATGTCGCAAAAAGTAGAGTGGCTCCAGGCAACATTTTTTAGTCCATAGTCAACTCGGTACAAATTCGTAGTATTCAATTAAAAGAAAAGTAATATTATATTATAGTAATGTTATATTATTAGGACTCGATAACAAAGCAAAACTAGAAATGCCCGAAAAATTTTCGGGTTTACAGACAGCGGAACTGACCTTGTATGGACCCCTAAAGAAAAGTTTGTAATATTTCACATCCGCAAACGCGTTTTCCTGCTTTTCGAGCTGTAATATTGATGTTTTATTAGATTTCGGGCACTTTATTTTGCCAAGTAGATGAAATAATTTTTTTTTCACTTTACCAGTCTGCCCGAAAAGTCAGCTTGCCAAGAAAGTTAGGGGGGGCAGCTGCTGCCCCCCTGGCTCGTACGCCTATGGTTATTTATGAATGACTACATATTCAGAATAACCTTTGAAGTTGCTATTTCCTATTGACTAGAAATCCATACACTGACCTACTTTGTTTAATTTGTTCTTAGAATTGGGAAATAAGTTTTTGCTAAAGTTAGTTACGGTCAAAATATTAAGACCGAAGAGTCCTAGTGCCTATTTAACGTTTTAAGGGATGATTTATCATCTTGCACTAGTTGCAGTTGACTTTCTTGGTTTGACCAGCTGATAGTATTATCACAGGATATTGTGAGGATTGTCAGCACATTTCCTACAACATTTTTATACGCCCACATTTTTATGTGGACGTATATTGTCGTCGCCCCTGTCCGTCCGTCCGGATGTCCGTCCGTCCGTCCACAATTTGTTTGTGGACTCTCTACAGGTCACAATTCTTATTCGATTTTGACGAAACTTGAAATATAGGTTTATCCCCATAAGATCTCGGTTCCTTTTGATATTGGCATGTATCGGATGAAAACTTCATGGATTATGGCCCCTGATTGTACGAAAAATCACGTTTTTAGCTTGTGGACCCTATAGATGTCACAATTTTGAACCGATTTTGATGAAACTTGACATGCATATTTATAACCCAAAGATCTTGGTTCCTTTTGATATTTGCACCTATCGGAATGTAATTTCCTGAATTATGGCCGCTGAAAAGGGTAATTTTCACCCTTTTTAGCTTGTGGTCCCTCTGGAGGTCACAATTATTATCCGATTTAAAAAACCATTTGATTATATCACCGTTACACCCTAAGGAAGGTTGAGTTCGAATTTCGGGAAAATCGGATGAAAATTACCATACAGAATGGCCGCCGTTTGTACGCGAATACTGTTAAAAAATTGTATATCATGGTTTGTGGACCTTGTAAAAGTCACATTTTTAAATCGATTTTGATGAAACTTGAAATTCATGGTTATAACCCAAAGATCTTGGTTCCTTTCGATATTTGCGCATATCGGAACGTAACTTCCTGAATTATGGCCCCTGATTATACGCAAAATCGCCTTATTTTAGCTTGTGGTCCCTCTGGTGGTCACAATTATTATCCGATTGAATAAAACGGTTGATAATATTACCGTTACACCGAAAGGAAGGCTGAGTTCGAATTTCGGGAAAATCGGACCAAAATTGCCATACAAAATGGCCGCCGTTTGTACTCAAATACTGTTAAAAAATTGTATATCATGGTTGTGGACCCTGTAGAGGTCACAATGTTAATTTGATTTTGATGAAACTTAAAATGCATGGTTATAACCCAAAGATCTTGGTTCCTTTCGTTAAGTGCCCATATCGGATCGTAACTTCCTGAATGATGGCCCCTGATTGTCCGAAAAATCACCTATGGTCCCTCTGGAGGTCACAATTATTATCCGATTTAAAAAAACGTTTGACTCTA
The DNA here is from genome assembly GCA_036850965.1 of Patella caerulea. Taxonomy (NCBI): domain Eukaryota; kingdom Metazoa; phylum Mollusca; class Gastropoda; family Patellidae; genus Patella; species Patella caerulea. The sequence continues at coordinate 22,597,566 of JAZGQO010000014.1, read as the reverse complement.
TCACCGTTACATCCTACGGAAGGTTGAGTTTGAATTTCGAGAAAATCGGACCATAATTGCCAGAAAAAATGGCTGCCGTTTGTACGCGAACAGTGTGACAATATGGTATATCAAAGTTGTGGACCCTGTAGAGGTCTCAATTTTTAATTTGATTTTGATGAAACCTGAAATGCTTGTTTATAACCTAAAGATCTTTATTCTTTTCGATATTTGCGCATATCAAATTGTAACTTAATGAACTATGGCCTTTGATTGTAAGAAAAATCACTTTCGGTATTGCTTGTTCTCTGTCTATCTCTCGAACAATTATTATCTGATTTATAAAAAAAAACTCTGATTATATTAATGTTGCACCGTAAGGAAGGTTGAGTTCAAATTTCGTGAAAATCGTACCAAAATTGCCACACGAAATGGTCACCGTTTGTACGCGAATAGTGTAAAAATATGGTATATCATGGTTGTGTACTCTCTACAGGTCACAATTCTTATCCAATTTTGACGAAAAGTAACATTTCTAGGTTGTGTACCGTCACACCATAATCATTGTCGGCTTAGAATTTCATCAATATCAGACTGGAACTGACCAACAAAATGGCTGCTCCCAATACAGTATGAAATACAAGACTTAATGATGTAGGAAAAATCACTTTCGGTATTGCTTGTTCTCTATCCATCTCTCAAAAATGTGGGCGTATCCTGCCTGGCAGTGCCAGCCTATCTTTTGTTTTTTCATGTGCAGATAACTAAAAGAGAAAGTTTATTTACTGTTTCTATTAAAATATTGTGATGGCACATCCTGTTTTAAGTATTTTGATTGTCAGTTAGCTAAATTCTATTTAGCAATTAGATATTATTAACTTCTTTTCTTAAGTGAAATTACAAGGATCTGATCAATGAGAGAAAATACCATTTTCATAGGGTAAGGTCGTCAGTGAGTATTTTAGTGAGATCTATAAGATTTGTGTACTCATAAATGATCATCTTCAAGCTGCTGATTGACTTTCACCTGTGTCTGAGGAAAGATGATTTAATGGGTAAGTGGTAAATAGTCCAGAATTTCGGTCTAAAGAACCACATCAAATCAACTTAACTCAATTCATCTTGGTATTGTGGTGATTTGAGACTGCAATTACTTTTTAATTTTCTAATTTGAAGGACAAGAATTGAACTGAATAAAGTAGATTTTATCCAAATACATGTAGAACCTGATCATAGTGGTGCTGTATGGGCCAAAATTCTCCAATAGCACACTAGATAGCGTATGCCCGTTTTCATTGGTCAAGTCAGTGTTGAACAGTAGGGTGTTAAACCCTGGCCCATTTCATTTGATTTCAACCAAAAGTGCAATTAGTTTCATTTCAGCTGCTGGTACCAGTATGCCCATGGACTACATGTAGTCTGTTCTTTTATAAATATTTAATCTGAAATGATATGCACTCTCTCTAATGATGTTATTTTTATAGATTGTCCATGGTATTGATAGCCTTTTGATATTGATATTCTGGTAGGACTATAGACTATATTATAATATTCACAGATCTACAAATCATTATTGCTATTAAATTATGTATCTGAGGCTTCACTATAGTGCTGATGCTGATTCCATTGATTGCAAATGTTGGCCAAATAAACCAACCTTGACCGTCTGAGTGTGTCAACTTAAAAACACCATACATAACAAACATTTAACAAACAAGAGATTGCCGGTGTGGTTTCCCTTATACAATCCGGGCTTACGAATAACAAAACCAACTGGTGCTATATCCTTGACATAGGGCCTACATATGGCGTTCTTCATTAGTTTTGTTGGTGCTGAAAAGTAAGATAATAACACTTCATTTAATTTCATTTTTCCGTATAGAAAATACGTTTTAATTTACTAGTCAGGTTAGCTTTTAGGCAAATAACAAGATCTACAATTACATGTACCATCAAAACTTATATAGACTAGTGGCTTTCTGCTGATAGTAAACATCACAGGCACTTATGAAGGGATTAAAATAAAACTTCTTACTACTACAGTACAGTGTATAACACGATGTATCAGCAGCCATATTGTTGACAACATTTCGTCTGCTGTCATCTCACAATAGTTAGTTCTTACGCTTCCCATTGTTTTTATTGCCAAGAAGGCTTTATTTGATCATTATACAGTTTGATGCAATTAAATTGGTTATTTTACAGCTTTAGGAATTACAAATCAAACTTGAAGTGCTCTCACTTGTGATTATCAACTTCCTCCGACAAGAAGTAAAACTAATTAGACTTAACATCTTTTAGTAAAATTTATCCTCCATAAGTGACCTGGCTTGTGTTGGAAAAATGTTATACATTGTATATAAATCTTTCTAAGAAGTAATTACATATATATTAATCTTTCTAAGAAGTAATTACCTGGTACCTTGTTTTACAGAAGTATATTTACACAGATTAGTATGTAGTAGCCAAAACAACTTCTTTTGAAAAAAATAGTTTGTTATATTACGCATAAGTTTTAATGGAATCTGAGACATGCTTTCCCATCAAACAGGACTTATCAAAAATGTAATTACCTTGATTCTATTTTCATAATCCTGGTTTCTGTCATTCTATTATAAAAGGAGAAATGGGGAACAAGTTAATTGCCATAATTGGTAGCTTCATGTATATGTGAGCTTACCAAATGAAAATGCTGCTGAAAGGGTAAACACCTAACTTATTGTACATAGTTTCAATCCTACTTCAAGTTCATTAGAAGAAGTAAACTTAAGATTTTAAGATTAAGTGCTGACCATTTAAGCAACTGAAAAAAATACTTTAAATACAGATGCAAGAGCTAAATCTGCCTGTTACAGGCCTTTCTTTTGGGCCTTAAATCATTAGACATTTACATGTATTAACATGACAAGACCATAATGAAGTATCAATGCCAACGGATAGGTCTGCCGTTTAAGTAGATTAGAACAGTTCAGCCATAGGTGATTTAGTCTAAAAATGGTGAAGGGAAGCTAAAGCTTTGAACAGCCAGTGCTGTGGTTACAACTAGTGCACACATCTTGTCAACTCTCCAAAGAATAAAGTAATTTGAATGTAATTTTCCATATATTCATTTTGCATTATCAATTTTTGAACTTTTATTAATAATATAGCCACTACGGCCAGCTCTTTATCTAAATCTTACATTATGTATCATTAGATAAGCGTCTCTTTTTAGGAATAACTATTTTGATAAGGTTTCCTTTCTGTTATTAATGTTAATGTAGCAGTATGTATTCCACAACCTCATGTTTATTTCACAGCCAACATTATGAATAAAAAGGTTTGAGTAGTAATCTGCATTTAAATGGGACTTGTTCTTCTACAAAACATATTTAAGTTAGAGATCTATTATAGTAAATGATGTATGTTAGTTTATCACTATCAGTATTTTAATCATATATTTTGTGGATGTGATGATTGTTGATGAAGGCATTTAGATTGAAAGGAAATGGAGATGAACTTTGCTCTCTGCCCAGGTTTAAACTGGTGTGAACAGGAAGTGCGTGTTAGGTTGTATACTTGAAATAAAAGGAGATTTGTTGAAATATTTTGTTTCAAAACTTGGTCCTTGTCTAATACAGTACATATACTAATAAACATGTAATCTTAAAGTAGTCAAAGGACCACATTATTACATTACATTTTGTACTTCTTACTGTTAAATATATTATTATGTATTTTAATTGTCAAATAAATATATTGGCTCCACAATACATCAAATCAAAAATACATGGGCAGACAAATGTATAGTAGAATGCAACATCATACAGCCTGCCATTGAGTCAACTGGCATGGTTTCGAATCCCTGGTTGTACGTGGCAAGGAGTAGGGTGCCTGTCCAGCTTTGTGGGTTTTCTTCGGGTACTCCAGTTTCCTCCCACGGCTAAAGTCCCCTACGCACAAGCGCATTATTAGAATAAAATTTAATCCATATGTTAGCCTGAAATGACCTAGTTTGTGTCAAAGTCTATTGCTAGATATTTATGGACCTTGTTTAACTTTGTTGAACCTTATGAAAGCTCGATCCGCAAAGTTGTCATCTGATCTGTAGAAAATGTATGCATTATTTGAATTAATAAACGAATATATGCCTTTCGAACTTCAGCAATTTCTCTAAACCATTTCCAGAGTTAAGGCACTAGTTTCAGTTTGTAGAATCTTTTGAAATAATAACGAACATGCCTGTTGAATTTTAACAATTTGTGTAAATAATTTCAGTTTGTAAATGAATGACAAAAAGTATAGTCTGATCTGAGTGAAATTGTTTGAAAATGCCCTCCAAAGTATAAATATATGACAACCCTGCTCAGACGGTTTAGCTGCTGGTTTGGTGGCAATTTATCTTTACATTAACCACCCTGTAACTGTGAATTAATACTATTAAAAATTTTAAATATTAAAATATTACTTACACATTGAACTTCTTTGGCACTGTGCTTATAGTTTTATGTCACATGTGATATTGTTCACTATGACATCTATATGTGTACTGTTGTGCACTGTTCCATCAATATATGTGCTATTGTGCACAGTGTGATGTGTGAGTGATATTGTACGCAATGTCATATTGGTGATATTGTGCACAATGTTGTCTGATTTTGTGCACATACATATGTGATATTGTACACCATGTTATATGTTTGGAAATGGAGTACTTTTAGATCAAAAGAAATAATGGACTGCACTTGTAGGCTATAAATGACACTTTGTCCCAATAAAAATGAGCCAAATTAAACAACAAATTTCTTGTCTAAGCCAACATGACATTTGATGAAAATAGTTGGATACCGTGAATATGCCATGATCTGTTTCATTTTGTTAAAGAATACAATCTGGACATAAATTTTATTCAAATTTTGAATTGTGTCAATTGTTTTTTGACAGGCAATTTTGTAACCTTTAACTTGTTTCAGACATTCATAGAATTGATGTGGTTATTTTCCGCTAGTTTTTGGCTCAATGGTCATAGCCATAATAGTGAACAGATTTTTCTAACGTTTATAAAAACCATTCTAAATCTTGAGTAAATCACTGTACATTGTACCTTCCAAGATCAATGATTTTGAATGTTTAAAGATGAATGCCAAGGAACAGACGCAAGGGCTTACAGCTCGTACAACAATCGATGGATTTGTTTGTAGAAATGTGGATTGTCATGTTGTTGTGAAGATACGATATAAGACGATGGAACAACCTTTCTTCGTTTTTGTCATCTTCAGTCTGGCTAGATGATTTTATTTACCATACACAGTCCATGTTTTCTCAGGGGTCTAAAAATATCTGACATAAACTTTTACATCACATACATAAACTTGATTGTCACCTGTTAGATAAATAAGAATTTGTAAAATGGATTTATTAGTAATTGTGAAAGGCTGACAAAACAGAATGAAAATATGGATGAGCTGTTTCTGTTTGTTTTTGTATTTTCCATCAGATGTGAATTTTGGAACAAGAAAGAATTCAGTCTAACCTCTCATATTTCCAGCTCTTGTTTGTTTCCTAGTTTATGCAGTGGGGTTAAAATTTTATGTGAAAATAGAAAATGGGCGACTCTTTTGTTACGTGTGTGACATCCTGGGTTGATTTTTACCTATTAATCTTATAACAATTATTATATTATATGGCAAAGATGTAAAAATTTATGAAGAATATTGCAGATAGATCTGTAGTTAGCTTTTGAAACAAAAAAATATTGCATGACACCATAAGTATGAATTTTATCAAACTCAATACGGAGTGTTACGTGTGTGACCCAGAGAAGTTTAAAATATTGAGTACATTTACAAATTTGTAAAACTCTGTGAAGCTAGACCTATTCAGTATTTGTGTCCACAATTAAACTAAACATTATAAATCACTGCTAAAGGTAATTTTTTCAGATTCGTGCTAACCTTATAAAGCTTTCTTTAATATGTTTAAGAATCACGTTACGTGTGTGACCTAAATTTTGTTACGTGTGTGACCCCTGGGATATAAAATGGAAAAGTTGTCTTATTAGGAGACTGAAGGGTATAAAACATAAAATCAAGTTAATATCCTATGTTTTAGTCATGTGGACTCTTTACAGGAGAAATCCTGAATCGACAATCTGTACAATAAGACTAAAAATACAAGTGTTTGATTTGTGTCACACACGTAACGTTACGTATGTTACAAAATTAAAAAACAAAATTTAATATAAGAAAGTAAAAGAAAATTAGTTTAAAGTTATTCAACATGTAACTTATAATTCATAAACCATTTAAAATAACAATTTTTGCAGTAAATTCATAATGTTGCATAAAGCTCAGCGTTACGTGTGTGACAAAATTTGAAAAAAATATTTAATATATGAAAGTGAAAGAAAATATAGTTTTAAGGTATTTAACATGTAAATTACAAATCATAAATCATGTAGAATTATTGTTTTTGCAGTTGATTCAGAATGTTGCATAAACCCAGCTATGCACAAAAACATGTACATGTAGTATTATTAATAAGAAACAAAATTGTCTATATATATCATTGATGTATTTGTTTGTCCATTTACATTGACCTATTAATAGTAAATTTAAAATTGTCATAATGAAAATGCACTGATTGCACTTCAAATGTGTTTTATAAGTATTCATACTACAAGAAGTCATATTATTATGTATGATACATTGTAGTACTTAAAGGATATTTTTCCGGATTTCAGAATAAAAATAAACTCTTATAATATGTATGGGCAGTTTTTAAGGATAGTCCAGTTTAAAGTATGTGTTGAAAGAATATGCTTATCATGTGAAATATCAATAATATGACACTGGTTAAATATCAATAATATTACACTGGCTTATATAATTATGATGTCATAGTTATTAAGTATAATGTATCATGCATCCTATGACGATTTTACCAGCAGTCATGAATTGTAATTTACATGTTGAATACCTTGAAAATATATTTTAAAATAGTAACTTTACATGGTCAATTAATTGTTATTTAAATGTTGAATAACTTAAAATCATATTTACTTTCACTTTCACATAACAATGATATTAAATGTGTTTTTAAAGTTTTGTCACACACGTAACGTTACGTGTGTGACACAAATCAAACACTTGTAATTTTAATTTTATTGTTCAGACTGGAATGAATATTCAGAAATATGATTACTGTGTCAGTTTGATCTGTAATTAAAACTTATATAGATTCATGGTAATCATAAGATCCCTCAGAAAGAAAAGTTCTACCAAATCGTTACGTGTGTGACATGAAATTTTAAATTGTCTACAAAAAAGTTAAAAATATAACTTCCTTTAATGTACTTTTTACCTAATAACTTTTAGACATAACTCCAAGTCTGTTAGAAACAACATTTGAGTTTGTTTGGAAATAATAATTTGTATTCTGGACATGTTTCATAAAATATGGTAAAAACAGGCATTTTGGGTAATTCAGTTTCATCATGATTTTTTAAAATGAAATTTGTGTATTAACAATGACATTTTGGTATTTTAAAATAGTAATGAATATGTTCTTTTGGAAAAATAAGTGTTTTGTATTATTTTAATATATCTAATTTATAGCATGTCAGGACCACTTTCAGAAGAGTCGCCCAAATGGCCCTGAAAACCCCATGAAATTACACTTTTTTGAAACAGAAAACAACCACTTTTGCCAGCTGTCAGTGGAAAGAGAAATTAAGACAGGCCACTTTTTTATACCATAATTAATTATTTTAGTGTGATGAGAAATTGAGGTTCTGTACATGAGTCATTTTGTAAAAGAAAAACTAGAAAGACCCAGTTGGCCTTGGTACTGAGCATCTCTGACCAGTTTACCTCAAACATTTGATACTGGAGACAAACTGAGAAAAGTGAAACATTGCAATAACAGAACAGAACCAAATAGAGAACATCGATTAGTTTAACAATGAAGCCTTTGAAAACACTTTATTAGGATCATTACTGTAGTAATTAGTTATAATTCAGACTCATGTTTCTATACATGTAATTACACAGATAGGGTTACAACAATTAACAAAATTAAAAATCTGTAATCATTTTACTTTTAATTATTTCTACATGAAGTCTGTGCGTTTGGATTAAAATTTTAATTTTTTTTTAAACTGGATTAAAATACAAAATTACAAATGAATATTCAGGTAAGAAAACTATAGTAAATAATTAAGGAGGCTGACAAATAAAAAACTGTCAAATCTCTGTGTGATATCATGATTATATATAGACATAAAAAGTCATCAAAACCTGGCCTTTTTTAATATCAACATAAAATTTCTGTCACATTATTTGAGTTGTATCATAAGGTTTGTCCAGGTTTCTGTTACGGAAATCTGCCATCATCGTCTCTAAATTATAGGCATACATACAAATTGAGCTTTTTAAACAGAGAAATCATTTTTATACTGATGTAACAGGATCACTTTGTGATGTAATTTCATTGATGCAACGCATTATTTTTGGACCCCCCAAACCCCCTCTCTGGATCTGCGCCTGTTGTCATTGTGTCAATTTGGGTGGTTTCGATTCTGCATATGAACGTTCCAAGGAGTAAGGTCATCTGTCCAGCATAGGGGTTTTTCTCTGGGTCCTCCCACTGTTAAAGACCTCTACGGAAGTGAATTATAAAATAAAATTGAACCATATGTTATTCCCGAAATGACCTAGTTTGTGTAGTGGAGACATAAAACCCAATTATCTTTCCTTATTGAATTTGTTATTTACATATATACTTTCTAAATATATTTGTAACATCTTTCCAAAATGTGTCTGATTTCAAGTTTACAGTTAGTTTACTTTGATTTCTGTGTGTTTCTTCATACAAATGTAGGGTAATCTCCTGTTGCAATTTTCTTGAGGTTTAAAATACTTATCAGCTCAATCAATCTGCTACATGTACTGCATGGTTTATTGTCAACAGTTATTAATATTGTTCTTTATGAAATAAAGAAAGATACATGATTTTATAATGTTTTTTTCATCAGGCCAATATTAAAACTTGCAACTGATTTGAATTGTTATACCATTGTTTATCGCAACTTCTATTATACCGTTCAGAATGCCATGTACACTGGATTGAATGCTGGTACGATTGAATGCTGGCATTTTTAAGTAATAATCAGAGGTTAAAGTCAATTATGCATGTGTATTTACTTGAAACCGCAAATGGATTCTTTCTCACTCAATCAACTTATGTGAAATATACACTGATTCTCGTGGCATTGGGCAGATTTCTGCCTATTATAATGTTTTGAGAGGGATTTGAAGCAAACATTTTATTAGTTTGATTATGTTTTCAGTCCAAATACATCATCAAAAAATATCGTTTGCGGTAAAAACATCTTGAAAGACGCTGATTATCATCTGCAGAAATTTGAAACCATTGCAAACTACGATATATTGTGGGAATTTAATCAGGAGCATCAGTTCAAAAATGATTCCAATTACAAATGAGAATTGAAAACATTGAAACAATCAGCATCTTCTGCAGATGATACTCTTATAGTCTTTAACAAGCCACCGAAACTTATATCTTTTAACCTCCGTTGATATTTTGGTTTTGTTTCCTTGCAATGAATTTGAGTGTGGATTAGATGTGACTTGAACTTTGAAGGTACCGTCTGGTCCTGAAATACTCAATCCAGAAACAACCATCATAGAGAAATCTGGGATATGGTGCTGTCTGTTTATTATAAACTCATGTACGGGATGATCTAAGTTTAAGGCACTATGAGAACATTTATTGTAGTCACTATGATCGAGTCATTCTGATTGGAAGATAATTTTCCATTGATCTGGTATTGATTGAAGTTTGTCGTCTATCAACCATAATTACATGGATTGACATTTCGTGTTGAACTGATAGACGACGATAACATGATGACAATATTCTTCCTAGATCACAGCCATTAATCATGTAATATTTATTATAAAATTCAGACTTTACAGTTGTTCTCTTTATTAGCCATGTATGGCTGCTGGCAATGGATAATAATTCTGGTTATTTCTTTTTAGAACATGGAATCATGGAAAGGTGTGAAATTATAAGATTTGTAATGTAATATTTATTATAAATGTTTGAGTTTTGCAACTACTCTTTATTATCACACCACCAGGAGTTTTTATTTATATTGGTCTACTACTCGGAACTCATTAAATATTATTTCTTTCTAGAAGATTTACAATATGATATATAACATTCAGATTTCTCTTATCAAGGCATCAATTTCCATTATGTAATGTTATTTATGTTTCCTTGATGAACAATATACGCTTATCACCAGTGTTTATCAGAAATTGGTTTAGAGCATGTATTGTATTTATTGTTCGGAGATGAGGGATACATGTTTAACAATGTTTTATACACTTGATAATATTTGGCCTATTAATCGTGGTAGAAGTGGTAATGGATTGAAGTGTAATTGTAAATAATAACGATTATCAACTATTTGTTATGGACCTATTATCATAAAAATGAAATCATGGTAAGTTTGTCCTATAAATATAACACTATAGTGAAATCTGTACGCCAGAGGATTTATACTTGGCAAAGCTCGAATTTTGTACCTGACAGATTTTGTTAGATCATGATAAATAATGCTAACTGTTTATGGTGTTTTTAGAAATGTTTAATTGTCTCGTTGATTTAGTCAATGATTCAATATGTGGCTATCTAAAACAGATGGGCCTCGGTTTTTGTAGTAAAGTAGCAATCTGTAAATTATTATAAGAACAGGGCCCTATTTCTCGTAGTCTTTGCTATTTAGATAAAATCCAAATTTTAGTAGATGCTTCAATTTTGATTGGCTAAGGACTAAAATTGATCTAATATTATCCAATCAAATAGCTAAAATTTTGATTTTGTCTCAGTTAAAAATTTCATGAAACCGGCCCCAGGTCAAATCAGTATCATGATTCCAAAATGTTAAATTAATGCCCTGACTTCATTTGAATGTAAATCAAATTTAAGCTTTATGTCTTCGATTTTAGCATTTACCTAATGCCCTTTGGTGACAAGTTGACAAAGTTAAAACAACTTTATCTGATCATGTAATGAGTTGTTAAGTGTGTGGAGGATCATGGTGGGTAAGATGCTGGCTCGCTAGACTGGAGGTCGGGTGTTCAATCCCAGCATTGGCCGAGAAGGTTCATCCAGATTTTCTGACGTGGTTTATGCTTGTCAGTCATGCAGGACAGAGGGCTTGACAGGGATAGCTGTCTAGTTATTAGGATGGGACAAAAAATCAGGGTCTGGTGTACACATTGGCATGCACATAAAAGATCCTGTGGCAGTTGGAATTCCATATTTGATTGCATGTAGACCGTAGCGCTGCTGCCTGGGCAAAATTTCCCTCATAGCACACTGTATGGTGTATGCACATCTTCCAGGCCTTCACGTGAATAAATACCTGGAGAGTCAAAAAAAGCTCTCCTAAAATTGCAAATAGGGTAAATCGCTCTCCTGAGAAAACTCTCCTGAATCTCTTGGGGAGAGCTTTTTTTCATATTTTTATACGCCCACATTTTCATGTGGACGTATTATGTTGTCGCCCCTGTCCGTCCGTACGTCCGTCCGTCCGGACATCCGTCCACAATTTGTTTGTGGACTCTCTACAGGTCACAATTCTTATCCGATTTTGACAAAACTTGAAATATAGGTTTATCCCCAAAAGATCTCGGTTCCTTTCGATATTGGCATGTATCGGATCAAAACTTCATGGATTATGGCCCCTGATTGTACGAAAAATCACTATAGAGGTCACAATTTTGAACCGATTTTGATGAAACTTGACATGCATGTTTGTAACCCAAAGATCTTGGTTCCTTTCGATATTTGCGGCTATCGGAATGTAATTTCCTGAATTATGGCCCCTGATTGTCCGAAAAATCACCCTTTTTAGCTTGTGGTCCCTCTGGAGGTCACAATTATTATTTGATTTAAAAAAACGTATGATTATATCACCGTTACACCCTAGGAAGGTTGAGTTCGAATTTCGGGAAAATCGGACGAAAATTGCCATACAAAATGGCCGCCGTTAGTACGCGAATACTGTTAAAAAATGGTACATGTATATCAAGGTTGTGGACCCTGTGGAGGTCACAATTTTGATTCGATTTTGATGAAACTTGAAATTCATGGTTATAACCCAAAGATCTTGCTTCCTTTCGATATTTGCGCATATCGGATCGTAACTTCCTGAATTATGGCCCCTGATTATACGCAAAATCGCCTTTTTTTTAGCTTGGAGGTCACAATTATTATTCGATTTAAAAAAACGTTTGATTATATCACCGTTACACCCTAAGGAAGGTTGAGTTCGAATTTCGGGAAAATCGGACGAAAATTGCCATACAAAATGGCCGCCGTTTGTACGCGAATACTGTTAAAAAATGGTATATCAAGGTTGTGGACCCTGTGGAGGTCACAATTTTGATTCGATTGTGATGAAACTTGAAATTCAAGGTTATAACCCAAAGATCTTGCTTCCTTTCGATATTTGCGCATATCGGATCGTAACTTCCTGAATTATGGCCCCTGATTATACGCAAAATCGCCTTTTTTTTTAGCTTGGAGGTCACAATTATTATCCGATTTAAAAAAAACGTTTGATTATATTACCGTTACACCGTAAGAAAGGTTGAGTTCGAATTTCGGGAAAATCAGACCAAAATTGCCATACAAAATGGCCACCGTTTGTACGTGAATACTGTTAAAAAATGGTATATCAAGGTTGTGGACCCTGTAAAGGTCACAATTTTAATTCGATTTTGATGAAACTTGAAATGCATGGTTATAACCCAAAGATCTTGGTTCCTTTCGGTATTTGCGCATATCGGATCGTAACTTCCTGAATTATTCGAATTTCGTGAAAATGGTACCAAAATTGCCGGACGAAATGGTCGCCGTTTGTACGCGAATAGTGTAAAGATATGGTATATCATGGTTGTTGACTCTGTACAGGTCACAATTCTTATCCGATTTTGACGAAAAGTCACATTTCTAGGTTGTGTACCCTACCGTCACACCATAATCATTGTCGACTTCGAATTTCATGAATATCAGACTGGAACTGACCAACAAAATGGCTGCTCCCAATACAGTATGAAATACAGGACTTAATGATGTAGGAAAAATCACTTTCCGTATTGCTTGTTCTCTATCCATCTCTCGAAAATGTGGGCGTATCCTGCCTGGCAGTGCCAGCCTATCTTTGATTAGAGTATTTAGAGGCCTAAATATCTGGTCTATGGTGGATTCAATGAAAAGATAAATGTATTAATTGTCATTGAGAATGAGTATTTATTATCATGTGTTAAAATGAACCATAAATAAAAGTTAGGAACACGTGTCTTGTGTTATGAAGAGTAAAAGAGTCAGCTTTTTTTTATCCAAACAGTTCCATACCCTAAACGTAATGAAACTTAGGTATAAAGTAGAAAAAATGAGAGACTTCATTCAGAATATTTGAGAGCATGCAACCATTCCTTCTTTTTTTTTACGAGAAAGGAAGTCAGAGTTGCCAAGACGACAGTCGTTAACTAGAAGGGTCATTCTGATTGGCTATTTTTGTCAAGTGACCCAATGAACTGTCTTGTTATAGTAAGCACAACCACAAAATAGACTAACTTAACCAGACACATATTTCTATGGTATAACCACTGGCTATTTCATATATCCGACGGTAAGACTAGTAAAGAATAAACAGCGATGGAGATCCGTGACCCAAGTTGACATTCGTTTTTGTTGAGGAGAGTCAAATTAGTTACAGAGGCGAGCGATAAAAAGCGCACCTTGACCAACATCCAGGCGCGCCCAGGAGAGCGAGAGCCATCGCGCTCCTTTTACGTGAAGGCCTGATCTTCATTAGCCCAATTTAAGAGCAGTAGGATGTTAACTTCATTTCATAGTTTAAAATTTGTGGCATGGTTTTAAAAGGGTTAAATTATAGTTGTCTCCCTTTATTCAATTATCTTCAACAGTTTACTGTATAATTTGCTTATAACCGGATTAGATACTAAGATAGATGTTAGTTTTAAAATTCCAGTGACTTTTCCTCCAATGATTTCTTATCACCAAAGACAGCAAAAGTTGCTCATCAATATATAATTGTATTATTTTTCCTTGGCTGTGGGAAAATGCTACACACATTGCAAAGTATTAATTTTAATTAGCAGACAAGAACTTTTAGAATCATTATGTTTTATTGGTGAGTTGTTGCTGTCCTTGTAAAATTTGACAACCGTAAGGTAACAATATTGCATCAAAATAAACCAATACGTAACTGTTGTTTCAGGGCAAAAATCAATATTTTGAAAGTCATTATGATATTGTAATATAAACTGTTTTAATACCAGTGTGTGATTACATTTAGTTTTTAGTATATAAAGTCAATACAGGGTATTCTGTTGTGAATATCAATTTATGGTGTAATGGATGGTATAAAATTGAATTGATTTTATTTTTGACAAATAATAATCAGGAACTTCCAAAATAAGCATATATTTGAAAATTCTGTCAGTGTAATTTGATACTTGTAATTTCTTGCAATCGAATATAGTTTTCTTGTAATTTTAAATTGGATTCCAATTTTTTTTATGTCTTTTTTAAATTAATTGCCTTATGAACTACTTTCTTGAGCACAGATATGCTTAAACATATCACTGATTTGAATTACAGAAAATAAATTTTGTTAAAAAGTTAAAATAATGTAAGTTAGTAATACTAGTGATCCTTAACTGAATAAGGTATGGTAAGTAAATCAAACAGATAAAATCATTCAACTGAAACAGATTTATTAAAGGGCAACAAAAACTGGATTTGATAGACTTCTTGTTCTTTTGTTAGTCTGTGTGTTAATCTACTATTGATTGTGTTCAATATGTAGATATGGTCTTTCAATTGACATGTCCCTTTCTTTGACTTTGTGATTTCATGACAGTGCAATTGTTAGTTATACTACCCTCTTCATGGTGTCTAGTCCCTACAAATTTTATGTCTTTATTACTTTCCTAGAGGCTGTAAAGCACTGGCAATAAACACGCTTAATTTTGAAATATCCCACTATCCAGAAAGTTTAATATTTTTATAAAGCTCTGTGATATATTTCACAACTTTTATAGGTGTAAATTTTTTTTTACATCAACTTTTCCAGAATTCATAACTAGTGATTATACAAGGTAAACTTTTATGTATCTGTTAATCAAATATTTGTAAATCACCTTCTCAGTGCTAGCAGAAACTTACTGCAAATATCAAAACAACACCTCAGAATGTTTATTTACAGATAAAATGTGCCAAAGAATTAATGTTGATTTCCCGGGTACAAACTGGGTGATTTGATGATATATTAGGACTAAAAACATATTCAAACTAATTAATTTATCATAATTTTGCTTCAAATCCTTCTCAAAACACTGTAATTGCCAAGTATATCCTGCTATGAAAATCGATCAAAAGAGGCCATGTTTGTGTCAGGGGATTACCTTTCTCCATCCCTGTGGCAACTGTGGGCGGAAACGGGTGAGAATTCATTACATACACAAGATGTTGTTGTCTGTAATCGCTGACTGTTTATTAAAAATATCGAATCCTAATTAAATTCTCGGATTATCCACTGCCAGCATCTTTTTCCGTGATTTTTATCTCAGAAAGTGTTGTAGGTCTAACTTTTAGAGTTTATCAACATGTACACAAAGCGCTCAGTGTGCTCGTGCAGCCTTCTAAGTCACGCGTGGGTATAGCCCTAATCGTCGGGCTGTGGATTAGGGGAACCCTTACATTTTTGTCCTGTATACGCTCAATGAGTGTTTTTCAGGGAATCCAATATTTTTCAAGTAAGACTGGATATCTCTAATTTCCATATATATACCAAAATTGCCATACTTTTATTGGCAATAACCACCAGATAGATACTTGGCTGGGAACCCATCTTTAAGTTGTCCTGAATTCATCTGTCTTTTGTCAACTCCCAAAATAGTCAAAGGTCATCAACTAAAATTTGCATAATACATGTATTACATATGACACAAAGTAAGTTGGTCTTTATTTGTATAAATCTAAGTAAGTTGACATTTTGTAGAGATCCATCACTGCCATCAGTATCAGAATCAAATTAATATCAAATTTTTCTATCAAGAGTCTGGTATTGAAAATGAAGAATGTACATTACAGTGTTAATAGAGGGGGAGTAACTCTAGTAATATTTCATATCAGCAGGTGGTTGTTATGTAAATATAGAGACTAGGTTGTTAGAAGATAAACATTGCTAATCAATAATGAATCAATATTCGTATTGTAATAATATCAGTTCACACCGATTATAAAAGCAATATAAAACCTACAGTTATACATATAATTTGATTGGTTTGTATGTTGGTATTTTTGGTAAAAATAAAACCAGTCATCAAAAAAAACGTCACCTCGGAAAGTGCACATTTATATGTTGCCAAAATACCTGATTTCTGGTTGGAGATTCAGAAATAGTTCATCATATTACCAAAACAAGGACCTAATATGGGCAACCGACGTTTAGCCACCTTTAATGGCACTTTTGATCTAGTGCATTAGTGTCTTTTGCTACTGTGACAGTAAAAGTATAATAACTTTTTATACGCCTATTTTTCTTCATGTGGACTTATGATGCTGTCACCCCTCTATCCATCCGTTCACATTTTGTTAATGGATACTCTACAAGTCACAAATTTTATCTGATTTTCACCAAATTATTGATATTGGACTGTAACTGCATGGATTATAATGTAGGAAAAATCACTGTTCCACCATGCTTACGTGGACCTTGAATTTCAAGAAAATCGGACCAGGACTGACAACAAATCTAAACCCTTTATGCAAATCAAATAGTATAATAACCATGTACATGTGATATCTGATTTTATTCAAGCTTAAAACTTAAAAGATATGTATCCCAAAGATCTCACTTCCTTTCAATATTGACTGGAACATCCTGGATTATGGCCCCTAATTGTATGAAAAATCCCTTATGTAGCTTGTTCTCTGTTCATCTCTGTTGCTAAATGTGGGCATTATCTTGCATGACAACTATTTGTTTTAACAGTTTAAGTATATATTTGATGTGTATTGCGCTTTGGTTGTGTGGGATTTTAGGGAAGCCACTGTAAAGTAATAAATGCATCTGGAAGAACATATCTATTGTTATTTTACAAGTATATGAGACTAATCTATACGGATCACAAAATTGAATCTGAGGTTAATTTTCAGAATGTCTTGTCTGCTGATCATCAGTCACATATTGAATATGCAAGTCAATGAAATCCATTCTTGTTAACATCTGTCATAGTTTCACACATAATGCTTTTCTTACATTGTATAATGGATCTGTAAAACAAGAATATAATTATTGACAAATAATTATTGATACATTTGACTTGAGTCAAAGTAGCTAAATCTCTAACTTAATATAATCCAAAATCTTTGACAGCGAAAACACAAATTATTTGTCAATTTAAAGCAACATTTATGTTGTGATTTTACGGGAAAATGATGGGCTTCTGATATCCAATATATTTACGACAAAATAAACATTTTACCATTGGTACACGAATTGTGTACCATAATTTTCTGCACCATCTGTAAGAAGGGTCTTGAAGAATGATCTTAGACATATTCCACAAGTCATGTCAAACGATGACATTGTATTCTTATCTGGAGAGCATGTGCAATAAATACACTCTGTGTAGACTGGAATAGCCAGACACTGGAGATTGCCATTCGATTAAGACCTCTGACTTATTTCGCCAAACATAACTAAATAGAAATTATTGCCAGAACAGAGATGATTGAATGTAAATCAGTTTATATACATTGATATACACATTCATGATTCATATTGCATTATTATGCATTGCAACCCAGTGTCAGTTTCTAGGTCCAAATATTAGCAATTTATAGCTCCTTTAACATTGTTTTAGTTCATTCATGTCTTGTTTTTCTCCAACAACATTGAGTAAAAAATCTTTTGCCATTATTATCAAGCAGCTTTACAGTAAACAGGATTGTTTTATGTTCTACTATTCTGCTCAGACTGGACCAATGAAGATGAGCATACCCCATATAGTGTGCTATGATGAGGGAAATTTTGTCTGGGCAGCGGCACTATGGTATACTCTAAGTTAGAGTCTTTAACTCTTATATCCAACTACTATTACTAAGGATCTTTTATGTGCATGCCAATGTATACATAGGACTTCAGGTTTTTGTCTCATCCAAATGATTAGACAGCTGTCATTCCCTTGCCCTCTGTTTGGCACCACTGACAAGTGGAAACCACATCGGAAAATCCTGATGAACTTTCTCGGGCAACTCAGATTCATAGTGAAGATTCTTGATAATTACTGTTTGATTGTTTCATTGATTATATTTTGATTGTTTCAATATAGTTAATTCAACTAGCCTGACACCATAAACAAAATCATATCTTTTTTACAAAGTAGGCAGGCTGTGCCTTTTCTAAGTGACATTTAATTTGCTGTCACCATTCATCTTTTGCAATATATTAGTACTTTAAAGGCCACAGCTAATACATATATGTACATAAGACAAATAATGTTAAAGACTTGTTTAACATTTTCTGACTAGATGAAATATTGTTCATTATTTTACAAGAACCCCCCCCCCCCCCCAACATTCAATTATAAAATTGTCAATTTTTGCTGTTAGAGCATGCACATTTCATTAAAATTTGCAGTTTCAAGTTGGATATTAATTTTAAACTATAGTCTCAGACTCTCTTGGCTGAAAAATATGGGAGTTTTGAAAGTAGCCATGGGTCAGTCAGACGTTGACAAAGAATTCATTAAAAATTCCTTTGATTTAGTGTATGAAATAATGTTTGAAGTGACACAATTCTTGGACCAACTGATGGCAGATATTAATATACATGTGTATTAAGCAAAGACTGGACATTATTATTATAGTCAAGATGGCATTATGTTTAGCGATCTTTTATTCTTCGAGCACGACCATAAATTATATAGATACATATTTTTCAGTTGCATTAAACATGGTTTTGATATATTTATTTGACAATGAAGTGGTCATAAGGATGAAGCAGGGCACAGTATCATTAGTAAATTATACATGCATTGTAATAAATAATTAGCAGTACACTTAATCTGTCACTTGATGAATTACCTGTTTATTTGAGTAGCTAATGGGTTACTTATAATGTTATTAATCATGATGATCAAGACTATTGTTATCATAGTGGAATAGCTTCAGGCATGGGAGTAAAATGTCCAGATAACCAAGTCATTCTATTAATTTTAGCAAATTTTGATTGACAGATATCTATATATCTTCTTGTAACTTTAAGTATTTCAATTTAATTTAATTTCAATGTGACATACTTTTAAGTATTTTATGTTTTTATTGTTATAAATGTATGTCTATAAATATACACTTTTTTATATTTATTACAGACAGTCGTAATTATACATTTTTTAAGTCTTGAGCAAAGAAAATATTATGAAATTAAATAGTCCGAAAATGAAATAAATGGACAAATAATGTGTAAAAGATTAAAACAGGAAAATGATTTTTATGAATTAGAATAAGATTTAAATATATATCAAAGATTAAAAGCTGACTAGAAAAAAAAATAATTAGATTTTGTTGCTGTGGACACGCAAAGAAATGGCAAGTGTCAACCATTGTTATGTGTTTCTACTTCATGTAGTGTTAGATCTGTCCTCATGATCACTGGACCGTTTATTATTGATGGTCTCGTCAACTTCTGAAGTCTAGATCTATTTGTCGCATACCAGAGTAGGCTAGATTAACTAGTTGTACTGAGTAAAGAGCTGATTGTTCAGGTACTCATAGATAAGACAGCTGTATTTTAATTTCTTGAATGTGTCAACTGAACATAGATTTACCTGTGCATAATTCTTTGTCATACCCATAACGAGTGTTACCTGTAATTAATAGGTTAAAAGGTGACCTGTGTCTGTCTCTATGACATTATTGATGGCCAGGTAATATAGATGGTAAATGGTGAATTCTCGTCTAACTCTGTGTGTCTGTGATACAGTAGTCAGTCAATATACCCAAAGACAAACAAGTGAGAGAGAGAAGATTTATTTCTGTGAACAAACAGAGGAAAACGTTCAGTTTACCTGGATAGACAGAAACTTAAACAACATGAAGCTGAAGTCCTAACATTTTTGGATTAGATTTTTGGATTTTATTTCACTATTCATGGGGATTTGTGATTTTATTTTTTAAATGATTATTAATGTTTGTGATATCAGTTTGGATAGAGAAATAGGATATTCATTTGGAATATATTTACTAATTAAATAGTTAATTAATTTGAGACAACCTCCAAGTTGATAAGGTGCTAGTAAGTTTATCTCAGTATGTTTGTGACATTGAGTTAGGAAGACCATTTTGGATTTAAAGGAGACAGTGGTGGTGTGTGGTGTACAGACCCAGAGAAAGGTTAATTAGTTTGAGTGATTGCCATAGATATTCTCTACACATACAAAACACCCACTAGCTACGCTAAATACCTGACCTATATTTCACAAGGAAAAGAGCAACTAATAGTGAAATTGTCCGAGTGACATTTTGCGGACAAGTGATTTGGAAAAACCTTTGAATTTGTTTTGTTTATGGATGAGGATTTTGTGTTATAGGTAGTTTAAATTTAAGGATAGATTTATCATGATTCTTACAGCTCCATTATATGCATCGGTAAGTATTTATAACATTGTTTGGCCTTTTAACCATCTTGATAAGGAGGTCACATTCACTTTTATTTAACTTCTAATTTGTAACATTTTATAAAGGATGTTTCTTTCGTCACAGTAATAATGGATTCACATCTTCTAAAAATTTACATCTCCATGAGTCAGAGGTCACAGTCCAACTATACAAGTTTAAATTAAACCAATTCACTGTCAATTGTTGATTTTAGAAGGCAATGTAATTTAAATTACTGCTGCATTTTATTGACCTGAATGGCTATTATTCACATCTTATGCAATCTGTGCGTTGTGTGTGTGTAATGCTGACAAACCAGGACAAAGACGTGATAACTAAGCACAGTATCTGTTGCTGCTATATTTAAATTACAGAACAAACTACAACAAATTTTGTCAACTATGTGAACATCTCAAAGAAGTGACTCCCTAGGAGTGGTATCAAGCAAAAAAAAAGATGCATCATCGCTCGAACAGTGGTGTAGGAAAAAAGGGCCTGGCAAGGGACAACATACAGTGTATAGTCTTTCAGATAGGACAAAAACTGGCATTTATTTAAGAGATACCTTAGCAATGAGACTTTGAACTTTGATATAAGACTAGCCTTTAGCACAGCTGTCAGAGCAAATTTCACCTCATAACACACTGTAT
This sequence comes from Patella caerulea, assembly GCA_036850965.1. Lineage (NCBI taxonomy): Eukaryota > Metazoa > Mollusca > Gastropoda > Patellidae > Patella > Patella caerulea. Next base: position 22,576,165 of record JAZGQO010000014.1, on the reverse strand, counting down.
GGCCTATGTCTGTCTTCATTGTCTTAGGCGGAGCAGAACAGTAGGACGTTAAACCCCATTTCATTGGAACATAAAGATTGATTCTGTGTACAACACTAGAAGACTCCCTCCCCCCTTATAGTTTTTCACATCATTACTAAGGAAAACATTGGCTGATACATTAAATAAGTAACTTTGAAATATCAGTCTTTGTGGAAGATTTCACTGAAGATCTCATTTCTTTTCCCTGGTCAAGTCTATAATTAATGGGAAAAAGACAAACAATCAAATTAGTAAACTATCATGAGATAGCTATTATTTCCATTGTAAGGATACTGTATGATCACTATCATATCATACATTACAATTGTTTATTATAGGAGGGATGTCAAATAAACAAATAGTTTAAAGTTTATATGATTCAATAGTATACATTGTACATAGAGGAGTGTCATTTACATGATGAATACATAGACCATCATTGTCTAGAGAGGATTGTAGCAAGCTGTGGTCAATTATGTTAAGGAATTTAGAATATGCGATGATGTGTATTACATTAAAGGGGCATATGTAAGATTTAGAGAGCTGGTGATTCTTGCTATATAATTAAATATTTAAAAAATAGGTAATGCAAAATTGATATTTTGAAAATTTTATTCAAATTACCTATTTTGAGCAAAGTTATCAATGGTTGTAGTTTTGACAAGAGACGTACATTGATCATAACCAGTGTACTAGTTATTTGAGTCTTAGCCTCACATTTCTATTTTTAGATTAAATCATTAAATGGCGGTTCTAATAAAGACCTGCAATAGGCAGATTTAGCCTCTATATTTAATTAATTACATGCAGTTAGAACATGTTTTGGAAATAATGTGTTATACTCATGTTTTATCAGAGCACTGTCTATGAAACAACAAAAATATTAATCAAAATTTCTATATTTTTTGTTGTTTCTTAAACTACACTTTATATTACATGTATACTAGAGGTTGGTTTTCTCAGTCAAGATATATATAAGCCAATCAATACAATTTCAATGAGACAGAGAGAAAAATGAAGTTTAATTAACAGCCACAAAAGTAGGTCGTTTCAGGATTAGCATGGTTTACTTTATTTCAGTTTCCTGCTTGAACTAAGGTCAAATAAAATGGAGAAAACCTAGTAATGTTTTGCAGGCATTTCTACTTGTAATTATATACAAATATATCATAAAATGATCAACCAAATTGGTGGTAATACACTGTGGATCTTAAATCCCCAACCCTTTTCCTCCTGAAATATATTTCATTATATGTTGCATTGGTATTATCATGGACTGTGTTTATGCGGCCCATGGTATTTATACACACAAAGCAGGGCTTTTGCTTACAAATTTTCACTGTATGTGGTTGTTGTCAATGCATGAAAACTTCGCAAATTGAATCCATATTTCATGTTTTTTTATTGATGGTAGGGTATCGTGAATTCACATATGTCTGTACCAACCACCTTGTCAACATGATGTACACAACAAATTACATATTGGACTAATAATATATTAAAACAGCAAAAATGTTTAATATGTTGATTTCCTGGGTTTTTTTTCAGATTTGGGGGGAATGTTTTTCAGTTTTCCTGTTGTTAATGAGTTTCAAGAAGTACATTGTCATTGAATATTCTCATGTTTTTGTCAAATTTTGAACTTCATGTCTGTTGCTTTACTTTACTTCTATAGACTGACACTAGATAATGTATCAAAGTTTCTTTAATACGTTCTCCTTATACCTTTTTAATATTCAGTTTGATGATAGTCTAAGTTATTTAACAGTGACAGGTAGTCGATAATAACAATCTCCACAGACAATAATGAGGTGTCCAGATTGACTATAAAATAATAGTTGTGGTGCCTGTAAATTAGGTTAATATTAAATATTCTTATCAAACATTCTTGTGATAAACAGATTCCAAAATATTGATTGTGTTGCCTATATAGTTTTTGTCTAATGATTGGAAATACATGTAAATTGCAGATATCATAAATTTAATAGCGTAAAAAAGGTTAGACAGTCTGCATAAAAGATATCCAATATTTTTGTAGATAACAATAGCTTTTTGTGCGAAGTCTCAGAATTGTGAAAACCACTCAGAATTTTGATAAGACATAATTGAACCGACCTTTTAAATTCTAGTAAAATGGATTGAATGTAGAAGTGTCCATAATACATGCATATTGTTCAAGTGATTTAATAAAGGCAGATAATTGGAAAATTGTAGTCATTACTTTTATCATATCATTCCGTCCTTTATTGAAGTGTTCTATTTTCGATTTACATATAGAATGATACATGTATATATCACATAAATCTGGCTTTAATGGTGTTTCATATTTATATTTCCATGGTCGTGATATGGTCTGCAGATACAGAAACACTTCATTCAGTAACTGATTGTTGGTAAAGCCTTGACTTAAAATTCTATTGAAATTTATAAGTCATCTAGTGCTGTCAACATCTTTAATTAAAAAAGAAATTATGATGATTTTATAATGTAAAGATTTCCACCTTAGAGAACATTATTATTTATAAATATTCACAAGTAAATGGTAGCCCAGCAGTTTCGAATGATACAACTTGTATTCTTGCACAACACCATAGTAACTTGGAATCTTTGGCCTCCAGTATTCTAGTGATATAGGAGTGTTTGATACAGTATCAGCAGTGCTTAACGTATCACATAAATCAATACTATAAATTAAACATCTAGTCATCAATATCTGTATTGATTTATATTGTTATTATAGAGATCAATAAACAATACCCTACAAGATTCATTTATCTTAAATACAAAATGTTTTCATTTATATACACAAATCACTAAGTAACATTCAAGGTCAAAATCTTATCAGATTATTTGGAAAGAAAATGCTTTTATTCTTAAATTAATATTCCACTAGCTTCTTGCCCCTTTAAGTCATTACATCTTAACTTCTAGTAGGCTTAATATATAAGTACTTTTCATAACTTTTGACAGGGGAAGCCTGCCAGGGCAGGATATGGGTGAGGACAAAGGTGGTCCAGTATCAAACAGAAAGGAAATGTTCTTTGAATTTGATTGAAGTATTTTTTTTTTATACGCCCACATTTTCATGTGGACATATGCCGTCGCCCTTGTCCGTCGTCCACAATTTGTTTGTGGACTCTCTACAGGGCAATTCTTATCCCATTTAGACTAAACTTGAAATATAGGTCTATCCCCTTAAGATTTATCAATATTACATTGTAAGGAAGGTTGCGTTCAAATTTTCTGAAATTCGAAGCAAAACTGCTGAACAAAATATATACGAATAGTGTAAAAATATGGTATATCAAGGTTGTCACAATTTGAATCTGATTTTGGTGGAACTTGAAATGCATGTTATAACTCGAACTTCTTGGTTCCTTTCGATATTTGCGCATGTCGAATTGTAACTTAATGAATTATGGCCCTTGTTTTCTATCCATCTCTTGAAAATGTGGGCGTATCCTGTCTGGCAGCTGCTGGTTTAAAAGTATGTAAAACTAGAAAGTATGGATTTCAGAAACAAGCAGTGTAAAATCGGGGAGTGGGGAAAATCAAGTGGCTATGTGTGTAGATGTTGGCTCGCTAGCCTGGAGGTCAGGTGTTCGATCCCTGCATTGGCCAAGAAAGTTCATCAAGATTTTCTGGTGTGGTTCCCCTTGTCAGTGATGCAGGATGGAGGGTCTGATAAGAACAGCTGCCTAGTTGTTTGGATGGTCTGAAATTAGCATTTACAAATTGGCGTGCACATAAAAGATCCCCCAGCAGTTGGAATTTGATATAACAGTAGGCTGTAGTGCCGCTGCCCGTGCAAAATAGCACACAAGTGCCGCTGCCCGTGCAGAATTTCCCTCATAGCACACTGTATAGCGTAACCTGTCTTTATTAGCCCGGTTTAGGAGCAAAACAGTAGGTTGTTAAACCCCATTTCATTTCATAAACTCAAAACTTAGTTGTTTTCAGACTTCAAAGAAGTTCAGCAAAAAGTGAAATTTTAAGAATTTATGAATCCTGTCGCAAGTAGCTGAAAACTTTTAACCGTGCTCCGTACATAAGGTTTAATCCACGTTTCAAATATTTATTTGTCTTTTGCTGTAATGTAATTTGTCTTTTTTTCAACTGAGAATACGATTTGAAATTTTAAAAACAGTGTTTGCTATGATAGTGCAGATAATACACGTTGTTTCAATGTTTCTGGAGGAATAACAAAAATAAACAGAATTTTTCAAAGGTCTTAAAACTTGGAACAAATTCAAAATAATAGAGTTGCAAAGTTCACTTTCTATTTTTAGGTTTTTCTAAACGGTCGTACATGTCTTTTTTATTTAGATTTAACTCTTTTTGACATTCATCATATATTTTTGATTCAATCTAAATCTTCAAATCCTTAGTTAAAGTTGAATTTTCACGTGACAATTTTCGAGTGGATCATTTAAGATTCCATGGGATATATTTGGATCTTTTCTCATGATAAATATTGATTTTAATCGAGTTATATCATACTCGATGAGACATTTAAAAAATAAAGAAAAAAGTACAGGCTTAGGCCAAAAGAATAAATATTCTGTTTCCGGTAATCTGGCCGACCCATGACAATACCTGCATGCTAGATTCTTAATCTTAAAATTTAGTTAGTGACAAATAATTAAAATGTATTTTAGACAACTTCCCCAGGTACCCAGGCATCAATTTTTAAGATAACCATACATGTCAAAGCTTAAAAGCTTTGCCTTGTCTACAGGTTGCCACAGAAAAATATTTCGGACTTAAACTCATTCCTCATTTTTTTTTCAAGAAACGATATTTCATGATCAGAGTTGTAATTGTTCATGATGAAAATTTGTTTGTTGTGGAATATGAGATACAGTTTCTGGAACTAGCTGTAAATATTTGCTTGGCAGCGACTATCACTGATACGGATGATATCAGGGTGAGTTAATAACCCTGGGTATTAATAGCCTTCCATAAAAACTCTTTTGCTTCTGCAAATTAAATTCTCAAGGAAGAAAATATTAAGTGTTTGAAGTCTATCTTGGTATAAAAATGCGTAAAAAGACCTAATTCTGCCCAAACCTTTTGTATTTCATGTACATGTATTATGTCCTATAAAAAAAAAAATCGCATACCATACCGGTATGTCATCAGTGTTAAACATTTAGATGTGACAGCAAATGTTGACCTTTATAGGAAGTGGTAAAAAAATACATTTAGCACAATTCTTAAATGGTTTGATAATTTGTGTGAAATTGCAAATTTCGCAGGAATCATTATCATCACTAATGACAATGTTGACAGGTTAACCGTTAAACACTACTTTGACAATTGACTTGTGCTTCAACTAAGATATATTTTCATTATCCAGTTATGTAGACTCAAAAGGGAACATACATGTCTTAAAAAAAAAACCAACACTGATCAAGACTAAACAGTGCAAATAACCTCCTAGTAAATGTCCAACAAGAGAAAGATTCTGGAAACCATAGTTCTTCATATTGTGACCACAATTTAAGGGAGTCCCCAAATGACCAGTTTAGTGTCAAATTGATGTTAAACCCTATTTCTTTCATTAAACCAAGATCAAGGTCTTGTTAATGAACAGTTTAGTGTCCTGTTGATGGTAAACCCCATTTCTCTTACCAAGACCAGACCTTGTTCATCAAAATGAAGACCTGAGCAACTTTATAACCGTCTCACAATACTTGAAAGTTACATTCCCTTTTATGGGATTTGCTTTTTTTTTAAGCTAATGTCATAAGAAATTACAATTCTATATTTTGTAGAATGTTTCAAAAAGACAAATTGTCAGGTAAAATTAATTACCACCCCCCAAAATAAGTAGAAAGTGTATTTAAAAAGGGAGAAGATGTAGTTCTACCTGTGTAACAAGTCTGTTTGTCTGGGCTAACGACTTTATTTACCTTTGTTCTCAAGACAGGTGATAGAGGTCTTCTATCATTCGCTACTTGTCTTTCGATGACAGTCACTAGAGATCTTGAGTAAATATCACAATCCGATTGCATTACTGTAAACTCTTAAAATATCTTCAATATTCGCCCTTAACCATCAAATAAATGTCGGTAAAACTTGTTCTTAAATCGGTGTTGGTCTCTTTTCCATAGAGAATATGAGATAAAGCTGTACATCAAACCCAGATTGAATGATACAGCACAGACAGCAGACCAACATTTGGAAACCTTAACATCCCATATTATAACAATATGTGATAAATAAAAAAAACCCATTTAAAATACTAAATTCTTAATTTCTGCAACAGTGGCAGTATGCCAAGTGGACTTGGAGTCTACCACCCTTTCTTGAAAGATTGGTATCTTACTCAGTATTTTGTTGTGGTGATACAATTTCATACAACTATTACAACCGCGAAATTCATGAACAAATAATCTATAAAAAATAACATAAATTTTATGTAGTGATTAAAAACATTTGCAACTAAATTAATGAACTAATATAGGGGCAGTATGTATTGGCATGAAATTGTCATGAATATGGTGGAAGTAACTGTGGTGTTCTACATCTAACAAATCATTTACAATTCTGTTTTCTTATAGTCAATATAGACTTACAAAGTTAAATTGCTTACAGCCAAACCTACTAAAGTCCTCCGCCAAAAATGAAAAATAAAATGTCAAAATAAGAACACCTTAATGATGAATGGTTTGATTAATTTAAGTAAACTAGTAAATCCTATAAAAGTTGGTTTGTTTGAACAAATTTGATAATATCATTCTGCCAGATTGCAGTGAAGTTGATACAGGTTTCTTGAGATGTATGTACATGAACATTATAAATATTATTGACAAATTAATAATAAAATCTTAAGTTGATATTTAAACTGTATACTTTATCTAGGGAACAGACAATGTTACTTTTTAAGATGAGGGAAATTTTTTCTGTTAGTGCAACACAACTGCCAAAATGTAAGCTTGCCACATAAGACCTCTTTCATAGATGAGTCTGTTGGTAAGTGATATGAGGTGTTCTTGATATCTGTACCTCATGCATAACACCTACCAAATACTGCACACTAAAATAAACATTATACCTAATTTCATAAGAGCTTTCTCAAAAGTATGTATAATTCTATTTATAATAGATAATAAACTTTTACACGATTGTTTTTCAATAATATTCTTGCTCATCGCATGTCACATACATTGACAATGACATTTTTATTTTTATTTTGCATAATTTAAATGTTGTTTTAACAGCTATCTTCTTTTATTTGATGGAAAACAAACTGTTGTCCATCCATTTTAAAAGTTGTTACAAACTGTTATTTATTTCTGAATTAATTGTTTAGGTAGTAAACAGACATGTGGTAAGGAAATATCTGTTGGAAACTGAGATTAGATTGTTCATTTTTTAGGGCAACGTGTTACAAGCCCTGATGTTTATAATAACTGAACATGTTCATTTCTTGTTAATGTTCTACTTCTAGTATACATTTACATGTATATTTTATTTAACTATTGTATCATTGATCATACACTAAAATACATTACAATATTATTTTGTTTTCATTTTCAACAATAGACATTGATTTGGAGTACCTGTCATGAATATTTATAATAAGGTGTTATTAACTATATTCCGCTTTTTATTTGATAGATAGTTAGTATACCTAGAGATAACAGCCCAACCAATATATAGAGTATAATAGAGATATGAGCTTCGTCAAATAAATGTCTTTACAGATTTTTAGGATAACCTTTAAGATTAAATCACTGTCTTTAGGTTGTGTAGGCACAATATGTCAGAGAGCGATGATAAATCAGTTTCACGTCATCAGGTACAACATACAAGGAATTGTTTTGGAGTACTTTTCGTTGAAGGCAAGTGCTATAGATTTGTTGAATTCAAATATGTGCATTTGACACTGCTTGTATGTCAGCTTTTTTTGTAAACTGTCATTTTCACAGGATGAAAGAGAAGGGTAAATCTATTGCACCAGTATTAAATACAGGTAGAAGTGGTTTTCCTTCTTTTATATAACATATTTTGTCAGAATTCAGATTCTTGCTATGATTTTTCACGGAGTTACCTCCCTTTCACCCTAAGCCAAACTTCTTATATGTCCCACAGGTGAATGTTTATGTGGTTTATCATAAGTAGCAGAGTAGGAACCCTATCAAAAATTAATTTTATGCCAAGCTGTTTCCCCTGAAAATTGAAAAAGAAAGCCACCTTTCATAATGCAGGTGTTGATCGTACATATATGTTTGTTATTAGTTGAAGATTTGTGATAAAATGACAAACTATTAATATGTAATTTGTAATTTCTTGCTTATTACTATCTGAATTACATGTGGAGAAAAAAAGTTATTTGGGATAAAACAAAAATAAAAGAAAATTTGTTTTGGCTCTCTGAATATTTGCTCAAACTTGCATTTTTCTTTTTATTTTAAAGATTTGTTTTTGATAAATAGTGTATTATATGGAGACAGTAGGTCTGCATACATAAAACAATGGAAGATCAAATGCAGAAAATCATAAATTTAAACTAGACAAAATATTTTATTGACTTACTGTAGGCAAGTCAACATCAAGAATAGTTTTAGTTTATTTTTCATGTTTTGTTGTCTTATTTCTGCAATATTTTGTTTGTTCAGATTATGAAATAAGAATTAAGAGACTTTTCAATAAAGAATATTCTTTTGTTTTTTCTTATGTGTTCAAAAAGTAAAAATGTTGGGCTATGTTGATTTATGAGCACAGAAAAAATTCAATGCTCATGCAAGATCCTGTATTATGTTTATTGCAAGATTAAGCCTATGTCTTGAAATAAAATTAATTTAATATGTCACAGATTTAATTTGAAATTAAGCGAGATATATTTTTAGGCACATTATTATTATATTAATTTTTGTCTGTATTTTAATTGTCAGCTATGTCCCCAGGTTTGAATAATAATAAAACCAGTTCAACAAGAAGTTGTTGTTAATGAAAACGGTACATCAATTGATGTACACGTTTTTTGCCTTTGGCAAATCTACTGATGTGATGAAGTTTATTTATATTCATCATGATTGACGAATACATGTTATGAAGTAAAGTTTCTAGTGTGCATTGTAAGTGTGGTCAGCAGTGCTAAGGCTTTTTCTCTTTTTTTGATTTCTAACCGTCGAAAGATTTTAAAACACCAACACAGGGAATTGCACATGCTATACCATGTACTAGCATGCTTTCGTATTATTTATCTTTATTTAACACTCTATCAGTGTGCTTAGTACACAATTTAGAATGCATGACAACTCAGATAAGTGACCGCTTCTCTGACCAAACTGATTTTATGAGACTGTTTTGTTTGGCACTATAGTCATAGTATCGTTGCCCTGCAGATATTCGACTTATATAGTGTAGCATACATCTCCTGACCTAACAGTACCGATAATCAATGCAATGAGACAAGCAGTACATAAAAACATGGACTGTATAAACATTCCATGATAAAAACAACTTAGGTTAGAGTTGTGTATTCTATCAGTCTCACTGTCAGTTTTCCATCAACACCGGGCAACATACACGATGGTCAAGTAAGGTCCTATTCAATTAGAACAAGCCTTAGCTTAATATCAGAATGAAAACAAGGGTCGATATGTTTGATGAATATTGTAGCGTTGGAATTATAATGGAAACATTAAAAGCTTCAACGTATGCAATTTAAAAATAAAAACTGAAAGTAGTTTATTAACCTCAATATTTAGTATAGCAATTTAGCAAATTTGTGCAAGTTATTTAATTGATTATCAGGAAGCTAGCTATTAAAAAATTGATAGGAAAGTGCATCGTAAACATGAACCTGGACTGACTAGCCCTTTACAATTTACAATAGAAAACAAAAATAACCTGAATGTTATGAACATACATGAGCTAAAGGATTCTCCTAAAGTTTTACTTTGTCACTAATAGAATGCATTCACTTTGTGACAGTTGTGATCTTTTTTCAACGGGACTTAAAGCATTCTCATGCATGGATATTGTGCAATACGAATAAACTAGAATTATTAATTTTAAAACTATTTAACATTTGCTTTTCAATTAAAATAAAGTAAATCACCTTGGGGACTGCCTCATGTCCTCATCCAAATAAAAAGCTATACAACTAAATACTAAAACATAGCTATCTGTGGTCCCAAGAATCATGGACAAGCTCATCTCTCAACTTTGTGTTACTCATGTTGAAATAAATGACTTTTGTCTGGTACAACTTGACTTGCTCTTTTATTTCATTAGTTGAACCAGTGTGTTTTTCCCACACCCATTCAGCTTATTACTAAATCTAATTTATCAAACCTGCCTAAAAGTTTGACCTCTTTTCACTTGTTTTGATAGTAGGCCTACTGTTTATACTCACACAGTGTCTTTTCAGTGTGGTTTGTCCAAAGTAGTGTGATTTTTTTTTAAGGATTCATTTGTATTTTTATCTATAGGGATTGTAATCGATACCAATTTTATCTATAGATATCTGCAACCATTTGGGTGATATCAATATATCAGAAAATGTGAAGTTGAAAAAATAACTATGTTTGTATGGGTAACTGTAATTGATCAATGGAGAAATAAAGACTTGTTTCACTTTGTTAAACCTTGTGAACGCTCTAACAACAAAAGTTATCGTCCGATCTGTATAAAATGTATGTTATCGTCCGATCTGTATAAAATGTATTCATAAATTACTGAAACAAAGAATCATTATGAATTTCATTTAATTAAATTATTTCTCGAGTTAGGGTCCTTGTTTCATTTAAATGTTGAATCCAGTAAACCCTCAATGAAGAAAATTATAATCAGATCTGTAAATAGTCTTATAAATGTCCCCAATTACCTATAAAAGAATAAAAATGCAATATTGTATTCACAGCTTCGGGCACGCCATCAATCACTGTTGACTAGTTTCCCTGGCCACTTTTAAGTGATTTATCTCCCTTACATTAAAAATGTTCTCATGAAGATGGAGCCTTATGGCATACTTTTCTTTTTATCCCCTGGCTTAAATAACAGGAAAAATTGGGAGTCATTTCTATTTTGTATATTATTATTTGATTGACTGTCATTTGAGTTTTCTCTCTGTTTCATCTCTGTAGCATGTTGATAGCACATTGCAGGATAGCATATCTGTCTACATTAGTCTAGCTGATCCAGAGAAAAAAAGTCTGTTCACCCTATTGCATTCCATTTCTCCTGCACAAACTGATAGATTTTGCCTCTTATATTTAGAACCATGCATTCAATTCCTATAATATATAGATTTGTTATTTTCAAATGACATGTCAATTGGGCAAGCACAAAGTATACATGCTGAACTTGTAAACTGAAAATATTGTTCTTATGAGTTAACCGTATTTCTGGTGATGAATATGATATTAGTGCGTATCTTATCTAGACTCTATAAAGTGCAATTTGAAAATTAATTTGAGATTGATATTAAATGTTATTAAATAGATTACTTTTACACCAATACTGTTGTAGAAATAACATGTACATGCAATGATCATGTAAATATAATGGATTATTGCTGTATTGACCACCATGAGTAGGCCTACATATTTACAGACTAGCTGATGTTAATAATGGCCCACTTTTAAAGTCATTGACATACATTCTGGTGTGTTTTGATCTACCTATTTTGCCATTAATATACACGAAAACTATGATTTATATCATTCAACATAATTTACATTCCTTTTGTGGTAATAAACTGTTTTCTGTTTTCATTACAAATTTTATTACCTGCCTAACCTTTCACATTGAAAGAAACAATATATAAACTAAGAAACTATAGAATTGGGATTAAATTATTAAAATTAAATCCTCATTCCTCATCCTGGGATGTTGAGGTGGCTGAATGGTCTAATGCATGTACATGTACTTTAGATCATTGTCATTTCATATCCCAGCTTGTACTTGACAAGGAATAGGGTTGCCTACCTCACCTCATGAACTTTCTCTGCATCCTCCAGTTACTAGGAGCACTGCATGTAAGCAAATTATCAAAATAAAATTGTGTCAAGTGGATAAACCCCCTTTGTCTCTGCTGAATTGATTGAAAAACTTATCTAAAAATTTACTGAACATGATGTCTAAAAATACACATGTTTCAATATGAGGCAGTTCATTGATCACTTTGACTTTAAGTAATATTTAACTACCTTGATTGACTGGTTGGGGAATGGACAACAATTTACATGATATTCAACTGGAATTTGCAACAATTTCGCCTGAATACACTAAAAATGTAAATACAGATGAATTTATAATTGTTATAATAACAATTCATTTATTCGTATCTAATTCGTAAGAAAGGCTTATATATAAGGATAATTGCTGACTTGTTAATGGGGGTGCACCATGACATCAAATACCCTCTATATGTGTACACACATTTAGATCCAAAAAAAGACAAGATTGTATTAGTCATCTTGACAAACAATTAACAAAGACGCCAAGACTCAAACAAATAATTAGAACCGATTGATTCTCTTTGTGTAAAACTAGATAATTTTAAAGGGAATGAAGCTAACAGGAACAATTCACAAATACACACACATTAATTAACTGTATAGACAATTCAAAAGGGGCCAAATTTTCAAATAAATGCATGAATGTTTTCAAGCTCTTAGCTACATGAACCAATCAAAGTACCTTTAAACTGAGAACAAATGAGAAGGCCCATTAATATTTTTCGGGATTGATGTGTTACTGAGGTGTTGGACATAATTGTTGGCCATCTTCCTTTTGATATTTAACAATTTTGTTTAATTTATATTTCATAAAGGGTTGAATTCATCTTTAAATTAACAATAGAGGGTTTAAATGAGAAGGTTTGCAATTAGTAATAGTAATAGATGAAGCGTGTTTAAAATGAGGCTATTGTGTTAAACTAGGTTTAAGTGACTCTATCAGATGAGTCAGGGCATCTTTTATAAAGTAGAGTTTTCTATAATCCATTGTTCATGATGATAACAATAAACTGCATGTTCACTACAAGTTGGCAACGCCCCCTTTTAAATAATAACTAGCTTTGGTTATCCAGTAGATAACTGATTGCAGGACATGAAGTATTTAGAAATATATTTTTTTTAGCCTTTTAATTTTATTTTATATATATGTTTAAGAAATCAATAAAATATTTCCATAATCAAGATGTTTTAATTAAAGTTCTGAAAGAAAAATCTTATGTGTTTATATATTATCTTTCTACACAAAATCATTAGATTCAGTTATTATCTGGATATTTGAGCCTACTATTCAATTGTCTGATTCATTATCACCATAGACCTGATTATCTATGACTTATTTTGTTGTCATGAAAAACATGTCTGGATGATCAAGAATAATCTTTATACTAAGAGACATCTGGCCCAAGCATCTGCCGTACATTGTGAATAGCTTTATGATAGAGAAAGCCAGTGACGAGTGTTCTATTTTGTGTCACAAAGTTTAAATTTTTTCTTGTTTTAGAAATATTGTTAACATTTTAGCGTAGTTTATAGATTTTCTTCAGAAGATAAATTGTGTGACTTTCCTGATTTTGATAATTAATTTACGGTAAGAGAATATTTTAAATTTATTTTTTGGATTCTATACTGAAAACAATGTGAGACGTTTGTTGTATATTTTTCTTCTCCAGTGTATCATTCATTACTAGGTGTTCAGATTTATTGAGTTCTTTTTTTGATCAAATTCATTGTTTAGCCTGGAGAGTTGCCATCTGACTTGTTGTAACACCAACTCCACAGTAATGTCTTAGATTTAAGACATGATGCATATTACTAAAATAGGCTGTGGGAAACCCTAATAGTTAATATTCACTAATTTCCCTACCGTAGTTATATTTCAGAGATTTATACTTGAAATGTTAAATTTACCATGCACCATCCATCCTACAGTTTCAAAACATTACAGGTACCAGAGAAAAGATTGAAGGTAGAAACATGTAATTTTAGACATAATGGCCATCAGTTCTTCCATTTCCCACTTTGTCAGTAAAAAATTTGTCAGGAACTTTTTGAGATACTGACACTTTTAACTTTGTGCCAGAAGTGTATTTATATGCATGTAGATAAAAACGTAAAAGAAATACAAATTTGTATTTTTGAGTTATCAGAATTTCACAAGCCATGTTTGACAGATTGTTGTTTGATAAACGACTGTATTATTATGGTATCTTTGTATTGATATCAATGTTTGTTATGTTATAAATTCTTCTCAGAAAGGTCATGTAATTGATTTCAAACGACAGTCAAGTGACATTTTCTTGGGAAAGATATCGTCACGGATGGCAAATCATGCCCAAGTTTCATTCAGTTGATACTCTTAATATGTTGATGAAAATCTGTATTTAACAATAACATGTGTGTATGGGAACCTATTTAGTAGAAGGGTCAGGGATGTAAACTTTTGCCAGAATGTACAGATAAATAGGTCCTTCTTGACCTCAAGCCTAATATGAGCGATATCTTATTGTAATATGTTTGGTTTGAAATATCTTTTATAAACCATAAATAAGTATAGGCTAATTGATTTGATACCATCATGAATGAATTGTTTGGTGCCTGATTACTGAGCTTGAGAACGTAGCTAAAAACGTTGAGATTGAGATATACTGATGTGCTTGGTTTTTTTTTAGATACTATTGGGTGTTTTTACTTAAATCTGGCAGACTTGATTTTTTTATTTTAATGCATGTTACATTTTGAAAATAAGTTTATAAAGTTAATTTTATATTATTAGAACTTACTACACATACACAGCCCAATCTACTTTTAAAACAACTTTCATTTATTAGCTAATTTTGGCAATAAAGTAAATCAAGCGTTGTTTTTATCAAAATTGATACGGACAATCACAATTACGGTCAATCGTCACAGGTTAGTAATACTTTGATTGACTGTTGTACACATGGCCCCTCCTTTATGTATTATTGTGAGTTAGTGTTAGGATTTTTCTACTTATTTGTCATTGGATTTGGCAGAAATTTATAAATAACAATAATCAATTGTTTTGAAGAAAAAATTGTCAGTTTTGCTTATTTGATTTTGTAACCTGATGTGATTAACATAGTGGCTTTGCATTTGAAACTATATAGCACCATCTCCACTTAAGTCTTATCTCAATATAGGGAGGGTTCAGAGATGAGATTTCTTACATATTAATTACCCTCAAATTCTTTTGAATGATTCACCAAGTTACCTTTTATTTTATCTTATCCTTATTTTGTTTTCATTTTTTCTGTCATAATCATATGAATGTCATAGTTTAAGCTTTTACTCACATGTATTTATGTAGCCTACTATAGTGAATATCTTGAACTGTGGGAAAGTTTACCTCTGATAATTTACAATTTTTCTAAGTAGTTGACTTATGAAGTATTAATATTCATGTTAATATGCCTAAAACCTATTCAAACTTCATTAGGCAAAACTCAGTCTATTATTCAGTGGTTGTCATTAATAAAGAAAATTAAATTTGATTGACTGATGCCTTACCAGAAAGAAACAAACATCTAGGCTCAAATTTTAAAAATGTCTTTGACTGTTCAACCATTTTGGAATTGTGTAGATTACTTTCCTGTTTAAAGTGTCAATCAAATCAAATCATATGTCGTCTGCAAAGCAATCTTAGCAAAAAACATTTTCCTAGGCAGCTTAGCAAAAAGAGTAATCAATTATTATTATGTACCCTATTTTTGAACAAAATCAGAAAATCTTCAGGGATGTCTACCCTTCTGAAGGGTTGGACATCCTAGACAAGAATTTGTGGGTAAGTTGAGAACAGAGAACAAGTTGTTCCTCTGAAGGTACTAAGCTTAATGGAGTTGTCTCCCTTTCAATGAACCAGTGCCCATAATGTCCAGCTACATTCTGGTTGTTTAAAATTCCACTTATAGTTAGTTAATAAAGATGCCCTGTAAGCAGTTAAAGTAATTAAGAATTTAGGAAAATTATTGACTTTCCTATTAATTATTGCTATATCCCACAACAAAGGAAAAAAATTAATCATTTCACACAAACAAATGTCTGTTATCTCTGAAAATTCTAAAGTTTTAACTTTATGAATAAAGAAAATAAAGAAATTGTATTTGCAATAAAATAAACTGTTAGAAATATAAGAGAAACATAAGTCTACAGGAAATTTACTGTTTTTGTTATTAATAAAGATTATTTTGAATTTCTTTAGGAAATTGCATTGAACAAAATACTCCTTGGGGCATACGATTTCTGAAAAAAGGGAAACAAAATTATTTCCATTTAGGCACAATTTGATTGGCCATATTTGCTGTAATGTGGAGATAACTATCAACATGTGAACTGATCATATTTCCTGAGAATGCTAAAAACAATTTTCTTCTAGAAATGTTATCTTATCAATCCATGGGGCAGGAATTTATTAAAAGGTTAGAAAAATGTTACTTGAAGTCGATATGATAGCCTATGCTTATCGAAATGAAGAAAAAGAAAGGATGGTTATTTATTTCTGGAAACATATTCCTATATTTGATTAAATGTGTTCTTTGTAAATATGTTTACATTTCTGCACTTACATTACATCAATTTCTGGCAGTGCTGCTTTTACATTTTTGGCTGTACTGTTTCTTTGACATGGCTATGTTGTTTCGACAACTCCGTCAACAATAGTTAATAATATGGCTATAAATTGCATATTTTTACAATTAGTTTTGAGATGGTCAATCTGGAAACAAGAAGAATTCAAATGTTAAATAAACACCGACATTTAATGCAGGTTTAGATTCTTTTCCAATTTGTTATTTTGCAATTTAAATGTTTCTTTACACAATTATTTCACTGTTCACAATCTTTTCACTGTACGGAACCAGGTTTAAAAAGTTTTGGATGATAGATATTGACTTATTTTTAGAATTTAGATTGTGGCTTTCTCTCTCTTACACCAACAGATGTAAAATTAAATTTAAGTTTTGCAGATTCGACTTCATAAGATTTATAATGAAATGGAATATTTTGTTCCAGCAGATGATATGATCTTCAGTCATTTCAGTGGAATAATGTTAAATGTATGTCAAGTCATCTCCATTAGTTATGTGCCTACCATTGTAACTGTTTTCTATGCACTCCTCTTTTCGTTGGTGATCATAAGGTCTGTCATTGCGTCAAGTGGTGTGGTTTCAATTTGCTGATAGTACATGACAAGGACTAGGGTCATCTGTTCAATGTCCTGGGTTTTCTCCAGGTTTTTTTTTTACACTGCTGAAGACCCCCCCCCCCCCCACATGCCAGAAAATTATTGAAATGTTTATTAAAAGATCCTGCTTCAGTTCGAATAATAGCCTCAGATGATCTAGAATCTACACAGAAAAGACAAGATGATATTGTTCATACACTAGCTAAAATACCATCATGTTACATTTTTTTTTTTTTAATTTTTGTACCCTTTCAGGATTCTAGGCTCTGTACTTTATTCAAATCAATTCACAGGGTCAAGGCAACCTGTTCTAAGAAAATGGAATGGTAAATATATACATTCACAAACATAGTGGCCTGATGAGAAAAACATAGTTAAATGAACATGCATTATCCAGATGTCTTGGGATAGGACATTATAAGTAACCTTAGAATAATTGAAATAAATTTTAAGATGGCAGATTATCTTCAAAATTGTTCATTCCTGTTACTTGAGGTATATATATTTAATTCAAATCTTCATTCCAAGCATCTACTTTTGTACTTGTATTAATATTGGCACATGGCTAGAACTAATAATCCCTAAGGCTACAAGAGCATGAAACCTACAAATATTAAATTCTTGAAAGTTATGGGTTTTTTTTTCTCCAAGGTTGTAATAGTGCTGAAAAACATAGTTACGGTAGCAGACGATCAGCATAATGATTTCAAACAGTAGCAACCTGGGAATCAGATGTATGTCATGAAAGAAGTTTGGTTCACTTAGCCTTCTAGAATACAGCCAATATGGCTGGTGTCAGGGGTATCACATTACACAAATGGTTCCTATCAAAACTTGCAATTGCACTTCCAACCAATCAAATTGGGGAATGGTATAAACTTTAACCTTTGATCCCAAATGGGTCAGAAATGAAGTTAATTTACAGCAGATAATGCCTCGTGTAGTGTTCCACGTTCCAAGCTGACAAGTCTTAGCCTAGTTTTCAAGACACTACATTTACAGTATACCGCCATTTTGTATATTGCTTTCAATCCGTCCAGAAGTTCTGAAACTAAACTTTTACAGAAACGTTTTATTTTGTTGAAGTTTTATCATAATCCATGATGTGGCCATCACCTCTAACAGCAAATCATTTGGTAAATATTTTAAATATGTTTTGTTGTGTTTTAAATTTTACTTTAGTTTAGGCAGGAAATTGTTTGGAAACATCCATTTCGGACAAAGTTCTTACAGCCATTTACTGATTTAGTTACCCTAGAGCATTACATCATTGTAATGATCTTCAATTTCAACTTTAACTTAATTAAGTAGAACTTCAAGAAACTTTAAAATAGTTTTATGAAATAGCTTACTTGGGCGAGTAAGAGTTCATGGTAGTTTGGTTTGTTGTGGAGAATCAGACAATGGCTTTTTCTAATTTGAGGGGATATATTTTTTATTTGCAGTTTATTTTCTAAATTTTGAACTTTGGTCAGTAAACCAAGTATAATCTTTCAGTACAGAAGTAAGCCAATAAATGTTGGTGGTGTCAATTGCTTTGATTTAATACCCATGTGTCCATAATTTTACGCAACCTTAATTCAAAAGTTAATAATATCATAAACACCAAAATAATTTCCATGTTTTACAGTTTTTACTGAACTCACATAATTCACTGGATTACAAAACCAATTATGAAAGAGTAATCATCAGGAATCGACATGCTATTAATTAAATGCTATTCCTTTTATTTGTGATAAGAAGCATCCATGCCATTAAATTACCTTTATGAGAGAAGAGTGCTGCTGTATAAATGTAAAATGGCTGAGTTATGAGGCAGTCTTTTAGTCCCCTGGGAGATTAGATCTTATTTAATGTTTATCAATGGTTATTCTGGTATCTAAATTCAGCAAGCTATAAACTTGCAGATGTCTGAATCTTCTCTGTATTGAGCTATTTTCAATGCAGAGCTGTGCAGAGGGGATGGACTATATCTCAAAATTCAACTCCATGTTATGCATGATTGAGTTTGAATCCACAACATTCTACAATGTCCTTTGATTTTACATGTAATTTTATATCCTCACCTCCCACCAGGATATCATAAACTCCTGATTTTGACATTGCTAGGGAAGACTGTATCTAAAGAGTACTTTATTAGATTCTTATCCTAAATAAAGTCTGGACCAGGATCTTGTCCTAAATAATGTCTGAACTAGAATCTTGTCCCAAATAAAGTCTGTACTGGGTTCATTTTAGTCAATATTGTGCTTTCATCTGTATTCTTTATACTGTTAGTTGTGTAGTGTGTGGCTTGTGTATGTAATGTAATTATTTCAAGTTACCCAGGTTATGACTTTCTAAAACAAACTTACTTGTCAAAATGACCTACATAGTGTTGGAGTAAATGAAAGTAAGTTTAATATTACTGTCATTTAGTTGTTAATGTTGATCTATTGTGATCTAAAATAATAGCTTCTTGTCTATCAAATATATTACCAGTAGTTATCTAAATGCTAATGATCGTGATGTAAAGATTAAGACATAAGCTTTTGTGTTCTCGCTGTAGGCTTAAAATGCATTATTTCAATTGTTTTTAACATGCTACGCATGTAATGAGAATTTCAGTGCCAGTATGCACTGACCCCTCAGCTCTAACAAAAAATTGTAAATACCACACAGAGTTGCATTTATGAATGTACGATCAGAATAGCATTCTTTATCAATCATTCAGATTTTAAGGTTTTATTTTTAATTTAAAACCTATAATGAGCAAGGAATTACTGGCTAGTGAAAAAATGTGGACTGTCTAGTTATGACTATAGAGCAGCTGTTGTAAATTCAGACCAAATTTTCTTTTTATCAAAATGCCAAAAAAGTCATATGCAATTGTTTAATTGGTGTAGCTATATATAACATTAATATAATGAACAAAATGCAAAGAATGGTATCTGGTCTTGCCAGTACCTGCTGATCGCAACATTTGCATACCATACAGCTGCATGCAGAATCAATGTTTATAATGTCAGAGAAAAGATGAGGAGGAAACAAAAATAAAGTGATCTAAACAAACACTAACTGTATAAAGTATTTCCCCTTTTTTCATTTTAATTTTTCTAAATTCTTAACTGTGACACATTAAGAACATTTTCCAATCATAAAAAAATAGAAATGCTCCAAATTGCACAGAATTTGATCAAATAAATGACATTCTGCCATACTCACCCAGCATAATCCCTTTTCATTACTTACTTCCTACAATCACAGGCAATCTTTTTAACTTTTTATAATCCCAGACTAACAGGTCTGTATGTATACATAACTTGTCACTTAAAAAGCGGTTTAAAATTTCATCATAAATGACTGAAAATGGTTGTTTTATGGTAAGAATACCACTTTAAGTACTGGTACACCAGTTATCAAGTACACAAGAATCACTTTAATATTTTAGAACACATAATTGCTTTGCAAGGATATAGTTTGACAAAAAGATTTATCAAGCTCTTTTCCATGACAGTTGGAATTTGGTAGAAAGTAGTAAGAAATGCTGCTGTACGGGCAAAATTCACCTTATTTATGCACATATGATCATGCAAAAATTACCTATTTTGGACTAATTATACTTTAATGGCAGAAACTTTGAATTGGAAATACATTATTCAATGTACGGTTATGTTTTAAATGAGAAAATATCTCCACATTTTAACGGTTTAATTTTATATTTTATTCAATAGAACACATGTAAATGTGTCAGCCTTAACATGACTAACACACGTTTATAAGTTATTAGTAATTAATATACAACACGTCTGCCGTCCGCCGTCGTCAAACTATCACTAGATCAATGAAATATCTAGTAACTCGTATTGATGCGAACATTCAGAACCGTTTAGCTTGAAAAATACAAAACCATGAATATTGGTTTTCATGGCAACATCTGGCTCTATGGTCCTATGAATATGCAATTTGTAATTTTACATCTATTCCCTTATTTCCATGTTAATAGAGCCATCAAACTACCAGAGTTAAGAAGAGGGTAGCAAATCTCTAGGGACTGCTGATAATTGCCGTCCAAAGTTTTCGCTGAATAGATTGAGTATTGTAGATGAAGACTTCAGTATATTGGCCGCATTTTGCTCTCACTT
The DNA here is from genome assembly GCA_036850965.1 of Patella caerulea. Classification (NCBI taxonomy): domain Eukaryota; kingdom Metazoa; phylum Mollusca; class Gastropoda; family Patellidae; genus Patella; species Patella caerulea. Next base: position 22,554,842 of record JAZGQO010000014.1, on the reverse strand, counting down.
GTAATTGACTTAATCAGAACATCAAGAGAATTGCACAGGCAGAAAAACAAAATTAGTTAGAAGTTGGTGGAACTTTTTTGTCCGAGTACCGATATCGCCTGCTGACTTTTAAATTGTTCTTGATAATCTGTTAACGAAACTGGATTCATGTGGCTTCCACTCCGGCTTCCGGCCCCTGTTATGGTAAACATTTTATATTTTTCACATTTATCATCATCAGTGTTTGAGGAGGTATTAAGGCCTATGTATTTTTCTTGATTTCATCTTTTGTCCATATTTTATATTATTTGCAATTCAACATACATTTAATCAATTACAGCTCCTTTCTTATTGAGAAAAGATTATGATTTCAATTTTGTCATTTATTTAAAGGGCCATTATGGGTGATTAGATAAAGAGATGACAGTTCTCACTATAATATAATAGTTAAAAACGAGATAATGTAAAGATAATTTGCTGATTGATCCACTTTGAACCAAGATTTTAACTTTGGAATTTTAGGTCTATCCTCGATCATGAATCCTAAATTTGGTAGGATGAAAAACAGTCTCATTTATCTATTTTTGTATTAAATCGTCCATCATTAGACTAGCATTAATTATGGTCTGGATAAAAGTTAATTAATGTCTAATTAATAATTTAGATAACATTTTAGGCCTAAACAAAGACCTGCAATAGGCAGATTTATCTCTTGCATAATGTTTGTTTAAATGAGAAAAAAAAGGTAGAATTGAAGGCAGTGTATGTTTTTGTTTTCTAATGTTGAATAAAGAATAATAAGTAATGAAATGCTATGTTAAATCCTGAGTGTAATAGTTAATTACTTGATGGCTTACAACAAAAATTGTATTAATTAAAGTCTCATTGTAAAATTTTAGCACAATAGGAATCTGCCCAAACTACTATATTGTGATATTTACTACTGTACATCTAATTGGAATAAAAGGATGACTGAATCTTAAATTCAGGCTTCTTCGGGAAAATAACCAGGATATTTTATGTTGGTTAATAATACACCCAAGTACAAGTTCGTTTTCATTTAAACCTTCGGAAGTCACATGACTTCATTAAATTGTTGATTTCCTGTTAACCTTAAAGACTACAAGTATTTAGCATTCTAATTCTATTGTTGTAATCATGTTAATGTGCTATGAATATTTTCATTCTATACATGAGAGATGAAAAACGCCCTACTTTTAAATGTTGTGGTGAGTGAACTTCAGTTTTGAAACTAATTACTTCTTTTAATTTTAAACAATTTTTGAAATTTGAAATCTATAGTTTGGTAACTTGAAAAATCCTGAAATTTAAAAGCTGCATTAAAACTAGAACTCAAGCGAGTAGGACGTGTGGCTTCCTGATATTCAAATATCTATATCGTAGTTCGTGGGATTTTTTTTATCCAACTACTTATCGCATACACATGGAAATTTTCTTCTTGTACTTTTTGGGCAGATGCTCCCTCTCGATTAAATCTAAGATGATGTTTACTCTGCTCCTCGTTCATCCTATACCATAGTGAAAAAGTTTATATTATAAGCGACCCTAACCCTTTTCAAGCTCTTGAAATAGTTAATATGTTAAAAATTAAAGATGGATTATGTAAGATTAAAATCTGCCAAATGCTTCCATACTCCTGCGCAGTGTTTCGTTTGATTAGAACTAATCCACTTCACACTGCTATCTTGAGTTAACATTGTTGTGCTAGATTATTATTGGTCAGTAGTGCCATTACCAACCAATGACCTAAATTGTAACAAACAATATCGGGGTTAACCAGACCTCAAAATATGTTACCGCAATGTATCTAGTGACAATCGCGACTTGTTTATTATGCTCGATTATCCAGTGCTAACATGTTTTCTTCGTCGGCCATTTTGCAAATTATGCCGAATGCGAGAAGAGAGGAGGGATTTGATTGGACGTTAAAAAGAGACACGCCCCGCCCAATTTCAAGAATATGACTTCTATCCAGCAATGGTAAGAGAGGGATTTCTCGCGCCATTGCTTCAGGAATATGAAATGCTTCAAATGTTATAAACTATTATGTTGACATCATTCACATGACAAGTGTATACTGTAATCAACTCTCAAGACAGTGAGATGGCTGAAATTTAAATAATAGATTAGAGCATCCACAAGATTTATTCTCGATTTTCAAGTGCTGTTCTATGATAATTTTAAGCCATCTTATCTTCAAACACTCATGAACAAAATTTTCTATATTTTGCATTATCTTTCATTATCTATTTTCTTTTTAGCTATCATAGAAAGAATGGTCAGCTCTGTATCAAAGTTTCAATTCTTAAAAACATTCTAAAACATTTTTGATTAGAATTGGCACCAGCTTTAACATGATCATTGGATCAATTGAAATCAAGCATAAAAAATTAAAGTCACAACAGATAGCCAAATAACGTTCAGCATAATTTGAAATTTAGTTTCTGTTCAATAGCTACCGGTATAAAAGATCCAGACAATTCATTTCTTTATTGGCTAATCTTGTAATTACATACATGAATCTTAATAAATCTAGCTAGCTTTTCTTTTATTACCAAAATATTCAGAATGAAATGCTTATGGAACAAGTAATTGCAAGATGGAAATGGCTCATTCGTTACCCCATTCATATTGATCGAGAAACTCTTGCTGCAAACCTTTTTATGATTATTGAATCTAGTGATTCAGAACGATTTTCTACAATACCTAATTTTCTGGAGGGAAATTCATATTAATCCTTATACAATTATGTCAGCAAAGTTTCACGATTGTATCAATAGGCAATCATAAATTAATAGTCTTATTTGTATAACTTGTGATTGGATGTATCATAGTCATTCTTAATGTGATTTATCACCAAGAAACTTCACTTTCTGATAAAAATGAACAATATTAGTTCAGTTTCGATCACTCCAAACAATCTCGTCATAAGCGAACAAGATGCAATCAGTAGTTTCTGTGAAATTGGGTTTTTCGGGCGTCAAATTGACTCTATAAGTGGAGAGAACTTTTGGTTCAAGTGGAATCAATGGGGCCATTTAACGAAGACTGCCAATAATCTCCCCTGTTAATGGCTGCACGTTGATTAAAGTGACGAGCGGGACAGAATTGCTAATTCTAAAAATAAAATGTTGTGATTCCTAGAAGCAATGGGTATACCGAAAATTGATTACATTTCACGCTTTTGGCAGTTTCGCAAAATTACCTCTCAACTCTTTTGAGACATCTATCTTTTCAATAACTTTCTGTCACATCACAAAAGCGGGTCTTTTATGTACAGCAATTGAGGTTTTAGCATGACTAATTTTTAATCACTATTTTGACTTGTGAATAGTCTTGGGAAAATGGGATTGAGTGAATTTTTATCACTGGATCAATTTCTGCCTCTGATAATTTGATAAGTTTGATCATTATATCTATTGGGCAGACATGTTTTGTAGGGGTGGGCGATATAACCGGTATACCGGTGTATTGCGATTCAAACTTGCCAATACATCATATCGTGATACACGGCCAAGAACCGGTTCAGTCAATACGATCGGCAACTTCCGTAATAATCATCGGAATATTCCGTGAGATTGTCAATTCTATTGAAAACTTGAGAATTTCCTTTCCTTGGCGGTAGTGAATCAACTCGCGGACCCTTCGTACTTGGCAACGGCATTAGCGAACCCAAGCGAGAAATCAATCAACTTATTTCTATTGTTTCTAATTCATTAATTAATGGTGATTGGGTAATATAAGTAATAGGTCAGAGGTGAAAATTCACACCGTGCCGATCACTTTGGCGCTATTCCAATATTTTCACGCTGTCACTTACGGCTAATAATTATGTGATATTGAGAGTGAAATAGAATCAGATTTTATAATTTACTGCCAGGCATATTGTGGAATATGATAATGTCGAAGAAATCAACTATTTATTATTTTTTTTGACGTTATGATTCGAAGAATGCGTCTACTCGAGCCGAGATCAACCGTGTCGCCGCCATCTTGGATACGTTCGATCAAACAGATGATAACAAAAATTACGGCTAATAATTCTAGACTTTTGAAAGCTAAATTGAATCAAAACTTTTAGGATTTAATACAAGCTAAATTAAGGGAAATTACACTGTCGAAGCTTTCAATGAAGCAAAGAAAACGACAATTCCCGTCATAAATCCAAAGAAAGGCAGAAATGTTAAATGCCGTAGGCGATGAAGTAACCGTTATTTGGGTGATGTTTCTTTTTAAAAGTTATATTTATAGCTGCCAACATGAAGTACTATATTTTTGTTTTATTTTTTAAAAAAAAAATCGTAAGGGATACTTTTTCACGTTATTTTGCCAATATGATAGAGAAAAGTCATAATTGGCTTTTCAATATAATTTATAGTAATATAAATGCTAGTTTGAACAATTGAATTTTATATCATTGGGAAGAACACGACAATGTTTACATTTTTATGTATAGAAAATATTTTTTTAGTTATTTTCAATTTTGTAGAGGGTATTGGGATTAACAATAATCCTCTTATTGGCTTTGGGAGATGGGCCATGCTGATTTAATGGGCTTAGGGGCAGGGTAGCTAATCTTTTAATTGGCTCAGGGCGTTTAATGTTGAATGTTGCATTATGCAATAAATGTAAGGCAGAAGTGAGGTAAATAAAAACATGTCTTTTGTGGATGTCTTGTTCTTGTAGTTGACTAGTTGTACAATAGAGGAATTGCATGTTCAAAGACCTTCACATGAGTTTCAGTGTTGCTATGAGATACATGTAAGGCTGTACTTTTGCAATAAATCTGGAGTTAGCACTTTCACAATATATTGCAATATGTATTGCAATACGACAAATCGTATCGCAATATATCGCAATACGATTTTTTTGGCAATACCCACCCCTAATGTTTTGTGCATTTATGTTTTCCTCATTATCTTACCAGATGATCATTTTAACTGCTTGGCAATCATTAAGTCATCAGTTGGCAAGATCTGGAAGTTTCATTTAAAGATTTATGATTTTCATGGATTAGTGAATGAACGAAAAGGAGTCTTTTTAAAAATAAATTGAAATAAAACTGTATAGTATAAAAATAGAACTTACCAAGAGTGGCAATTAACATTGTATGACCATTCAACTAAGACCACAGAAACACAAATTATTTAATAGGCTTATATGCCCCTGAATGAGACGTGTTAAAGATTTACATTTGGTATTGATTCTATAGCGTTAATCACTCATGTTTTCATCAATGAATAGTACTACCACTATTTCATTATTCTGTTCAAATTCGGAAAGATGAATGTTTACAATTTGACCTTGTCCTCTTGGAGTCTTGTTCCAGTTAATGCTTGTCAGGAAGATTTGTATATTTAGGAACAAGATGGATTATACTAAATGGATTTCCCATTGTGAATTTCTAGTGATTTATGGCATGTGATGTCTCACAAATTATCTTGAATAAATAAACAGAACATTTTCCACGAAAAGATCAGTCCAGATTGAGAATTTAATAAGCTTAAAGAATTTTATGGTCTCTTTTTGGAGAAATCCAAACTATTTTCTAATGATTTTTCCTTTTGTTAAACCATAAATGAACCTTATTTTCAGATAAATTTGTATTTAAAGGAAAGGTTGAATATTAATATTAATAAGCAAGGATGAGCTATATTAATATGATCACTTCACAACAGTGTATACTAGTTCAAGTATTGTCTTATTCCTGAGAAAAACTAATAGTTAGACATTATCATGTCTTGACATTTGAAATTAAGTGAAGTTAATAACATTAAAATATTGTACAGAGTCGAAAAAGAAAATACACTTCATGCTTTATGTGCAAAGACCAATGTTGTCCAATCATGTCTTAAAATTAAAGAATGATTTATGTAGTCAAATCATATCTTATAGTTAAAGAATAACCTGCCATATATAATTTTTTTTTTCATTTAAAAAAAAAAATATGTGTCACCACTTACTTATAAATCTGGTCTGTGATAATACCCACTTGACTTATTGACTTTCCAAATAAAAAACCTATATGGTTCAAGTAGACATTGATACTGTGAAAACTGAGATAACAAAATAGTCAATACATCTAATATCTAGTCGCTTGAACTCATTTGATTACATAGAGTGAGAAATGATTGCATGTTTCTATTTGCACAAGTTGAATCCAAAATGTTTTTTTTATACTGTCTCTCTTAGACTTTCTAAAACATAAATGGCTTATTCCAGTCTCATTTTGAGTAAAAGGTCAATATTGGATACGACTGCATAGATGTTGGTTGAATGCCTAATCTGTTTTTAAAATCCCAACTGATTTCTATCATTGGAACCTTTGAATACACAGTGTATGCCAAAATGACGTTATTTCTAGAAATAAGTTTTAACGTAGATCAGATATCGACCCATTTCGTGTATGTAAACATGGATACTTGAGTTATTTGCTCCAAGTAAAAAAAAAAGGAACAAAAAGGATCCATATTGTAACGATGTCAGGCGTGTACACAGCATCTCACAAAATATGTGACCAACTCAAAAATGGCAATGCAATCAGAGAATTTATGTGTGGTGCCACAAAACCTAGTACCGGTAATCTGGTTTTGTCTGCTTACATAAATACTAACCTATCTAGTATGAATGCAAAAGTTGATCCAAACCAACTTCGAGAAAACATCATCCATTTGTTTTTACATACATGTAGGTTTACAGGTCTTTTTATACGCCCACATTTTCATGTGGACGTATATTGTCGTCGCCCCTGTCCGGACGTCCACAATTGTTTGTGAACAGTCTACAGGTCAATGAAACTTAAAATATAGGTTTATCACCCTAAGATCTCGGTTCATTTCGATGTGGTCGTATATTGTCGTCGCCCCCGTCTGTCCGTCCGTCCGGCGTCCACAATTGCTTGTGGACACTCTACCGGCTAAAGTTAATATCCGATTGACTTTAAATTTATACACAGTGTTTAAGGTCATGAATCCTATTGATTTTCAGCGATTTCCGATAATTACTGCCAGATTTATGGCCCTTGAACACTTCAAAAAATCTTGTGGATGCTCTAGAGACCAAAGTTAATATTCGATTGACTTCAAATTTATACATAGTGTTTACGGACAAAATGGCCGCCTTTTGTACGCAAATAGTGTGAAAATATGTTATATCAAGGTTGTAGACCTTATACTATAGAGGTCACAATTTTGAACCGATTTTGATGAAACTTGACATGTATGTTTATAACTCACAGATCTTGGTTCCTTTCGATATTTGCGCCCATCAGATCAAACTTCCTGAATTATGGCCCCTGATTGTCCGAAAAATCGCCCTATTTAGCTTGTGGTCCCTCTGGAGGTCAAAATTGTTATCCGATTTAAAAAAAACGTTTGATTATATCACCGTTCCATGGTTATGAAGGTTGAGTTCGAATTCTGTGAAAATCGGACTAATATTGACGGACAAAATGGCCGCCGTTTGTACGCGAATAGTGTGAAAATATGTTATGTCAAGTTTGTGGACCTTATAGAGGTCACAATTTTGAACCGATTTTGATGAAACTTGACATGTATGTTTATAACCCAAAGATCTTGGTTCCTTTCGATATTTACGCCCATCTGATCATAACTTCCTGATTGTACGAAAAATCACCCTTTTTAGCTTGTGGTCCCTCTGGAGGTCACAATTATTATCTGATTTAAAAAAACATTTGATTATATCACAGTTACACCGTAGTTATGGGTAAGTTTGAATTATGATTTTCTGATGATTACTTGAAATGCAACAACTCTTGTTGACTGCCTGGACGATTTGGTTGCTGTGTGGGCATATGTTTCGTTGCCTGGCAACCTATTTTTTTATGTATGGTGAAATTAAATACAAGGGGCATTTGATATTCTAATCTAAAATTTACTCCTCAGAGTTACAAAGATAAATTTAGTCCAGAGATCGAATAGTTAATTTGTAGCGAGTCAAAATATTATATTGACATTTCTTGTCATGCTTCACCGGAAATGATTTGTAATGTATTAAACATGTGTTCCCAATCAATAACTAGAGTAATATACAAGTTTTTGTCTAAATAAATAAATCAATGCTAATATAAATATAATAACACCTGACATACAGTAATATTAGCATTACCACATCAAAATTTCAAAAAACGGATAATGTGTTTTTCTCTGTTTTACTGTATGCAGACTGCTTTAAACATGAAGAAACTTTTTAAATTTTCAAAATCTTTTAATAAATAAGTGTTCTATAAACATTTTTTATCGAAATTGGCATTATATTTGTGACAAAAAGTAATGAATGGACTTCTCTATAGCCCAAAATCAGTTAGTTGAAATTTTGAAACCCAGATGAAAAATGGATGGCGAGTTCAATTCTGTTGTCAAATTGCATCTGTAACACGCATTTTCCGTGAAACGGGAGCCATCTTGGATTGTTATTAAAAGTGCTATTAAAATGTACTACAACTTTTAGGTTAGCATCAAATGACACTACACGACTGTTAAAAGTAATTAATTTTGCACTCCATAAAGTAAGTTTGATCTGCTTATTGACTTCAGCGAAAAATGGCAGCCATCTTGGAATCCAAGATGTCTGACATGCCAGATTCCGTTACAGTCGGACGTAATTTACTAATGTAACACATTTTTGTATATATCGAGTAATGAACTCTAGACTCAGAAATTCATGTTTAGTGGACTAAGCTTACCACACTGATCCGCAGTGAATATTCGCTTGGCCGCTACAATCACTGATGTGGATGACATCAACAAGACTTATTGAGTCAGGCATATTAACTTTTTTACTCTGACAAATTAAGTTCTAAAGCATTTTTTTGAAGTATAAGAAAAATAAAGGTTTTTGAAATATATCTGGATAAAAAGTATTCCATATTCAGCATAAACAGGTACAGAAAATAGTACACATAGGCGTAAAATGAGTAAAAGAATATAATTATGCCCATACCAGTTCATATTACTATGTTTGATGTAAACAACGCAGGTGTGACCATCAATTATGTGACGTCACCCATAGAACTATAGCGGTCTTAGCTGCTTTTATTATTAAAGGTCAGTCATCTCGTGGACAGAGATAAAAGACGCCTATCGCATAATCTCTGTGAAATAGATCGTAAGCTTACATGTTAGATCTTAAGTGGGTCAAAATTTTACATCATATTCTAAATGTAAGCGTAGTAGATAAAAAAATTAACTATTATTACTATTAGTCTCAAAATTAGCTAGTTATTAATTTAGGGGTGGGTGGGTGGACGAATGGTTACGCGCGCTGTATCATACGGCCTGCCATTGAGTCAACTGGCGTGGTTTCGAATCCCCGGTTGTATGTGGAAAGGAGTAGGGTCGATTGTCCAACCTCGTCGGTTTTCTCCGGTTACTCAGGTTTCTTCCCACTGCTAATGACCCCTACGCGCAAGCGAATTATTGAAATAAAATTAAACCATACGTTAGTCCCAAAATGACCTAGTTTGTGTCGAGTGGACATTAAACCCAATTTCTCTCTATATCTCTTAACCCTATTAATTTAACCATGGGCCTATATGAATTAAACTTCAGCAAATGTATAATTCTGGCATTATGAAGAAGGGAAGGTTTGGGGAAAGGAGAACATAGATTTTAACTCCAACTGACTCCTTTCTTTTCGACTAAATTAGTATACCAGTATTAAGAGCTAGCCAGGGTTTTATTGAAATATTAAATGAGTGTAGATCTATACTTCTATTAATGGGTGGGCTCTAGTGATCTCATATTTTAAAAAATGTGTGCGTCTTGAGTCAATTAGTAACTTGAATCAATTAGTCACGTGACTTGGTTTTAATTCCTCTGGTTTCCTCCCACTGGTGTAGACCCCTACGTGCAAGTGTTTAAATAAAATTGAACCATATGTTAGTCCTAGAATTACCAAGTTTGTGTCAAGTGGATGTTACCCCTCCCCCCTTCTCTCTCTTTCTCTCTCTCTGGTATTATTCTTCATATAACCTCGATTTGATACCATGCCAATTCATGTATGAGTCATCGTCAGTCTGCAAGACTAGCCTGGCCTGTAAATATTTATATGTAGGTAAATTAATGCTTAGGGAGAAAGAGGTTTGACTGCTGGTAGGGTGAGATGCTGCCCTCTGATGTTGATGTTAATAGTAAAGGGAGATAACCACCTGTGGTTTAAACTGATTGATGTCTGATTTGATTGGTTTGGAAATTATCTTATCTATACATTAAATGTTATTTATATACCTTTTGCACTTAACTTTCTGAGTATTTTTTTTAACAAGAGCATCTATGTGCATATAAATACTTCTGGCTTTTCTGATAACATTTTGGGTACCTTACCAATGTTGCCTTCTTTTAAGAAATTTTGATACATGTACAAATAAATCTTGAGAGGAATTTTTTTTTTTTTTTTTTTTTTTCTGGTAGATTAAGAAGTTGTGAAGTAAATATTCTTTTGATGACCCAGGAGATATGAGATATTGATTTCTTTTCCTAGAGAACTAAAATCAACAAAAACGCCCAAATTTTCCTGAGGAATTCAAGATGAAGGAGATAAATGATATTTGATTTATAAAATGAACAAACTACTTTTATTTGTATTTGTTTTCTATTTCTCAGGAATTGGTCAGATATGAACTTTGATTTATGACTAAGAGTATAAAAAAGAAATATATAACTCTGAAATATTAGCAAAAAAAAAAATTATTCCATTTTCAAACACACAAACACGATATAGAGATGTCAATATATAATTCTGTTAGGCATGAAGCCATCATATAGTGCTTTTAATATCTTTACATAACTTAATTTGGCCGGATATTATACCAGTAATGGAACCTGTTTTTCAATATTTGTCAAATTCTGTTTAAAATGCTACTAGGTCAAGGTTATTGTCTCTAAATAAAAGCTATGATCATTGTGCAAATTGGAACTTAGTCAATGTGCCTGGAGGGTTGAATTGCCTTGGATATTATAAACAAAAATTTTAAACAAAACTCATAATCTCGGAACATGATTAAGGAATTTAACAATTTTCATACACTACTATAAATAAAGTAAAGATAATTTTTAGGTGAAAATGAAATGCTGTATTAAGTTGATCCCATGAGTTTGTTATCTTGTGTCTACAACTAAATTTTTGTTTCGATATATTGAGCAAGAAGTCGGTTCATTTGCCAACTGTATTTGCATTCTTGGCGTTACATATTCACAGAGATGCTGAATTACTTCTAGAGTTATATGGATGATCCATGTTTTACTTTGTTGTAATTGTATGAATGACAAATATTGTTGTACTTTGTAATTGCATTATTTCAATTACTTTCAACAATTTCTGCAAGAAAATTTAGAGTAGACCAACAAATTAGCTTATGAAATAATTCACCTTAAGATTGCTATGTTATGGAATATGGCTATAGTAACTTTATTTTTCTTGTAAATTTAAGACATTATTGCTACCATGGTAGGGTGTTTCAATATATCTTACATACGGAATATGCAATACTAATAAACTTATTGTTTATAATGATATCAGGAAGTATGGTCTATATCATACATTGTTATGTTATTCTGACATTTTCCATTATATACAGGTTAATCTATATTTACATTTACAGGAAATAGTAACATACCCATAGTCAGAATTCTACCCAATTCCATACTCAAACATCGAGATATTGAATTATAAGTTATTATAACCTAAATTCACAGCAGATGAAGAGGAATGAGTTTTTGAAAAGTTGTTTTACTTCATGATAGTTTTTGAGAGTTGTGTCAAATGCTAGATGTTGTTTCACCTTTAATACTGAAATACCCCCCCCCCCCCAAGGACGGGAAGATCTCATTGACTTTAGATATTATAAGTTTTGTATTTCAACAAAGTTTCTACATATCAGCCTATTTTACTGGCTTTTATAATAGAAACAAGGGAAGAATAAATTTACAATGTATTTTGCAACTCCACATATTTGTATGGCAACAATTGGTCCCTCTTAAACATAAATTCCTAATCTCTTTGGATCTAGACCACATGTACCTCGTTGACTTATTTTATAAATAAAGCAACAGAAGTTGATTTTGTTCTGAAGACTGATAAGAAATGATCCTGTATCTGATAGATTGAGGTAATACAAAACAGAAGGAAAGGGTGTTTCTATCCCAATCTCTTGTAGACCTTAACTCCTAACCTTTGCTTGAATCTTGACTTGGAACACATGGTCTTCTTGATGATGGATTTTATCAACCAAGCCACTGTAGTTTATTTTCAACTGTTATTTATGGGAGCAAAATTTTTTTTCAACAGTTAATTGTTTATGTTCTCCTCTGTAAACATTTCAGTATATTTTGGAGATTGTCCTTTTCTCATTTTCCAAACTTACTTTATAATTTGATTTATTAGTGTACTCTATTGAAAGGATAAGAAACAGGCTTGCAAGAACTTCAGAGGTGTGATTGAGCATTCCATTTCCATCTCCATCTAAGGCAAGACAACCAAACATAAATTTATGGAAGCTGATCATCACTCCCAACTCTCATTAATTGTGATGTATAAAAATAAGAACTGCTCACTACTATTTTTATCCTGCATTGCATGTTTTAAAGGATCATTGTTTATTGCACAGAGAAAATACTTGTTCAGTTATTCTGAAAAGCAGACAGACATTTAAAAAGTGTTGAATATTATAAAATGAGACTGTGGATGGTTGACATTTTATGGCAACTTGGCATAAAAAGAAGGGGAGTGCACACCGCTCAAGAAAGAACAGCTAGGATCTTTGCTTGACATTTGCATGTGGCTATGTCATAATAGATATGAACTTGTGTCTGTAATAAAGTCTCATTCATTCATTCCAACAACATCCTTTTTGGCAGCAGTAGATTTGTTTTTCTGTCAGAGATAGTGAAGAACATAATCCATACATATATCTGCATGAAACTTGTTGAGCCAGAAGATATGAGCATATTGAGTAAAAGCTGAATGTAAAACTTATAATAATCAGTTGTTTACCACATGAAATGTTTATTTTGAGACGAAGAAAATTGTACCAGATGCATCTTTATTACCTGTAGAAATGTGAAAGGTTAGTTGTTGTAATGGAAATGTCAGGGCTCACACTGTCAGTCGCCCAAGTCACAATTAGCTATAAAAAATATGAAAGTGGCCATTAAAATTTGATTTTGGCGATAATGTTTTGCGATACTGGCGATTAATTTTTTGAAAATTGGAGAAAAAAATTTTAAAATTCATAAGAGCAGTGTTATTATACTGTGTATTAGCTAAGGAAATAACCACTGTGTATGATGTGTTACCTGGCAACCTGTCTTTGTAAATTTGAATTGCATGTAAACATCTTAATAAGGAGTTCTTTTTTGCACATTCTTATTGATGCCTTATGCCATAATTTACCTGTTCATAAGATATGAAAAAAAAATAATAATTTGATTATTTTATTATACAGTAAGCGTATTCTATAATAGGGGAAAGAATTGAATGTTGAATTGTAACATCAGTCAAATGAAATTAATTTATAGACAATGGTGGTGATAAAAATTTGAACTCCAGAACACCAGCTGCTGTCAATTAGAGAATAGTGTAGTGTATAACTTTATTTATACAGTTTATATAGGACATGTTATTAACAATTGAATATATTTCAATTTAAAATTTGTTTGTTTTATTAAACAATATTTTTATTCAGGATATATGTGAATGAGATTGGGGAATAGACTTAGCCTGTGTAAAACCCTTCTAATCTAAGACCATCTGTGGGACTGTCGAAATTTGGTCTTAATGTGGTCTGAATACTGAGTGAGCATGCTTAAAGGCAATTCTTTTTATACGCCCACATTGAAATCTGGTCGTATATTGTCGTCGCCCCCTTCCGTCCGGCCGGACGCTCTAGAGGATAAAGTTAATATCCGATTGACTTTAAATTTATACACAGTGTTTAAAGTCATGAGACGAAGAAGCCTATTATTTCAGCGATTTCCAATAATAACTACCAGAGTTATAGCCCTTGATCACTTCAAAAAATCTTGTGGACGCTCTAGAGGCGGAAAAGTAAATATCCGATTGGCTTTAAATTTATACACAGTGTTTAAGGTCATAAGACGAAGAAGCCTGTTGATTTTCAGCAATTTCCGATAATAAGTGACAGAGTTATGGCCTTGATCACTTAAAACAAAAATCTTGTGGATGCTCTTGAGGCCAAAGTTAATATCCGATTGACTTTAAATTTATACACAGTTTTTAAGGTCATGAGACGAAGAAGCTTATTGATTTTTATGGCCATTGATCACTTCAAAAAATCTTGTGGACGCTCTAAAGGCCAAAGTTAATATCACAGTGTTTAAGGTCATGAGACGAACAATCCTATTGATTTTCAGCGATTTCCGATAATTAGTGCCAGAGTTATGGCCCTTGCTTGATCACTTCGAAAAATCTTGTAGATGCTCTTGAGGCCAAAGTTAATATCCGATTGACTTTAAATTTATACACAGTGTCTAAGGTCATGAGATGAAGAAGCCTTTTGATTTTCAGAGATTTCAAATTATTAATGCCAGATTTATCTCCTTGATAACTTCAAAAAATCTTGTGACGTTATAGAGGCCAAACCTCAGATTGATACACAGAGGTTAAGGTATTGAAACGAAAAAGTATTTTGATTTTTTCAATGAATTTTGATAACTGAACAGCTAAATCCATGTCATATTAAATGTTTCATGTATATACTAATTGTTAGTATGGGGTAAAACTTTATTCTCATAATTACATGAGTTGTTACTCTAAATCAGATTTTAGTGTATTACAAATGTTTCATTACCAAAAAAAGTAAAAATATGCGACAACCCTTGTTGACTGCCCAGACGATTTAGCTGCTGTGGCCGTATGTTGCGTTGCCTGGCAACCTATCTTTTCAAAAAAAGATGCAGTTACTGTTAAGTAAATTATAAAGACATGTAGGCCTACTTTATTACTATGTGATAGGATAATAATAATGTAAAAACATATTTAGGCCCAAGTATTCACTTGACCATTTGTCCTCAATATTAAGTAGCCCTACTGTATAAAAAATAATTAATATGCTCCCGGTACTGTATTTTATTTACAAAGTTTAGATCTATTTAGTTATGAAGACAATGCTGTTTATTACAATTTGAACTTCTAATCCATCAATCATAATATTCGATTCAATGAAGAATATTTATGTTTGATGACCAGAGGCAGCAAAAAGCATAAAAAAGTTTGTGTTATTCTATCAGTGTGGTATGTGTGCTTTTATAGCTATGGGCCTGATCAGTTTCCTGCCGTAGTTAAAGACCCTTTACATGCACGCAAATTATTGAAATAAACTTGAACCATATAGGTTAGTTCTGGAATGACCCAGTTTGTATCAAATGGACTTTAAACCCCATCTCAATCTCAGAATTGGAGGCAACACAAAAAAAGACTGAAATATGTTACTCTTGGAAAATTCTTCATTAAGCTGACTTGTCCTTATTATTTTAGACTTGTATGACCAATATTAATGTTGAAAGTGTAGACTGTCAACCAGTACTGTCTGGACTACAATTGGCCCAGCTGATTGTTGACATTTATTAGTTACCCAATGGACAATCTTGATCAATATTTTATAGATTTAATTTTGTATTATTCATTTTTATTTAAATACCTCTTGGAAAACATACTTTAAAATTCCTGCAAAACTATCTGATTGCATAAATATATTAGATAGAGCCTTATCCTTAATATAATTGTAACTTCATTTACAGCATAATTAATTAACTTTTTAGAGTACCAACCTGTCCCTTCAGGTATCTACCCTTTACAATTGTAACCAGATAAATGATTGAATGACATTTGTAAATGACATTACGATAATTATGCAGAAACAAATAATATTGTCAATGAAGGAAATTGATCTGATCTAGGAGATAAAATTGTAGACAGCCTGATAGGTATCGGTTGCCACTTTCATTCTTTAAATCATTTTGCTGTGACAAGAAAGGGATGAAAATTATACACAACTGTAGGAGACAATCTCAAATTAAAGTCATTTGTGTTTCCATAGTGATAAAGGAGAGATACTCATTGTTAGAAATCATTAGGAAGACTTGCAAATTGTGTCAGAGCTTCTGATTTTCATGAGCAGTTAGTTGCCATGGAAACGTGAGAAAATCACACAGAGGCTAAGGGTGGCTATGTATGGATTGATCCATGGTTTTGAAGCGCAATATGGCAGGGCTTCTTAACATGTACCTTTCTTTACTGACCCAGAGTAAAAATCGGAATCTGCAATATCTATCGGCCGTTTCACAACTTCAGGTTAGTTGATTTGTAAACTATACTCTCTGTGTTTCTAGCTGTCACCCTGTTCAAATATGTCTTAATCACATAACAAACACTATCTTCACATTACTGCCACCCCTCCATTCTCTCAGACCTCATCTTATTTTAGGTTGTCTTGTCTCGCTTGTAATATTCTCGTAATCTTGGATCTGGTTCTTTCCCCAGTGGCCATGATGGTTGAGTATGGTATAACTCTAAGGATACGATGATGTACCATGTTTTCCATAATCAGGTATGGTTATCAAGTCTCTCCTCTAATTGGAAGTCAACAAAAACAATTGTGTTATTGTCTGACTCGTGGTCTCAAAGTAGCATGTCTCCATCTTGTTTACATGGTTCAAGATGAGGCTATATTATCCTCCTTGTTGACATATTGACATTTGTAGCTTGTTATCTTGTATACGTCTTATTTCTACCATCCCAGGTGCATATAATATTTTTTTTGACAGCCAGATTTGAAAATATTATTCTTTTTTAAGTCCTGGACATTTAATTTTTATATTTGTTAATCATGAAACCCAAAAAGCCATCTCGATGACAGGTTGCAAGCAGGAGTTTTTAAACTGCTGCAACATTCCCTGGGTTTTTAAAACTTGTTCAACTTATGTGTATAAACAGGCTATTATATTTTATAAAGAGGATCATGTGGCTAACTGGGTAATGCGCTGGCTCGCTAGTCTGGAGGTCAGGTGTTAGATCCCTGCATTGGCAGAGAACGCTCATCTCGTTTTCCGGCGTGGTTTCCCCTTGTCAGTGATCTGAATGGAGTGCCTGACAAGGACAGCTGCATAGTCATTCAGATGGGATGAAAAACCGAGGTTCTGTGTAGACATTGGCGTGCACGTAAAAGATTCCTTGACAGTTGGAATTTGATAAGAGTAGGCCGTAACACTGCTGCCTGGGCAAAATTTCCCTCATTGCACACTGTATAGCATATATGCCTGTCTTCCATTAGCAAAGGTTAGGTGCAGAAAAGTAAATGTTAAACACCATTTCAATTCATTTCATATTTTATTAATCAACCTGGTGATTGTTGTAAGTAAAATCCTAGATGCCAGTACCTATTCAGAGACAGTACAATATATTTGGTCTATTACATCTGTGGACATGGAGAAGATTACAAACTACTGTAACCTACCTGCACTGCCAGTTCCTGACCTTCACAAACTAATCTTGGTTTGTCTTTCAGGCATAGGAAATTGACTATTTTTCTGAACATATATTGTTAGACTGAGTGTGAAATTGCAAGTTTAAGTTGTGACTTTTTATCAATAATAAATGGATGCAATCAATCTTTGATATATTCTGGTTGATTGCCAGTCTGTACAAGTGTTGTATGTCATGTTAGTTGACCTATTTTTGTAGTATTTACCTTTTCCCTGTTCTCTCAACATAGTATTAGTATCCTCATGTAAAGAGGGCCAGGCCTACCCAATAACGAGATGATTACTTGACCTCATGAGGAATATGAAAAATAAGGGTGCTATAGTTCTTTACCTGATACTTATATTAATGGTTTAGAATGTCTGGTATAAACGACCAAAAAGCTGGCCAAATTGAATAAGAATTTTGGAGGTATGGCTTCACACAATGGTTAGTCACAAAACTTTTCAACAGACGAATTTAGAAACTAATTAATTTAGATGTTATTTCAGTAACAAGCTGTCAATACATGTATTTGGAACTGTCTTTCTGCTGTCAATAGAGGCTATATTTTATAATCAACTGGACAGCTTATTCGTTAATTATCATTATATATATAGTAAAATAATGATGTTGGGTGATCTTCTGTTTTTCATAAATCATTATACTAATCAATACTCCTACACCGTAGATTATATCATGTTTATAGACTGAATTAACATTTCTCTAGAAAATAATTAAACAGTTTGAAACTTTGATGAATAGAATTTAACTGATATTGTAAATGATTGTTGAGATTATGAAAAGGATTATTGTTAATAACCACAAATTAAATTTATTTTTAAGTGCAACAGTTCAATATTTTGAATATTGTTGGAATTTAGTTTATTTAATTATGAATTATTCACATAATGGGATGGGTGTAGCTTTCCTGAGCCATTTAACCCTTCTGATGTTTCATGTGGAAGTTTTCAGTAGACCATTTTGAAGGTCATGACCTAGTATAACTAAGTGAAAATGACAAAATTTTTATACGCCCACATTTTCATGTGGACGTATATTGTCGTCGCCCCTGTTCGTCCGTCCGTCCGTCCGTCCGTCCACAATTGTTTGTGAACAGTCTACAGGTCACAATTTTTATCCGATTTCAATGAAACTTAAAACATAGGTTTATCACCCTAAGATCTCGGTTCCTTTCGATATTGGCATGTATCGGACTGTAACTTCATGGGTTATGGCCCCTGATTGTACGAAAAATCACGTTTTTTAGCTTGTGAACAGTTTAGAGGTCACAATTTTGAACCGATTTGTATGAAACTTGAAATGCATGTTTATAACCCAAAGATCTTGGTTCCTTTCGATATTTGCGCCAATCGGATCGTAACTTCCTGAATTATGGCCCCTGATTGTCCGAAAAATCGTCCTTTTTAGCTTGTGGTCCCTCTGGTGGTCAAAATTGTTATCCGATTTAAAAAACCGTTTGATTATATCACCGTTCCATGGTTATGAACGTTGAGTTCGAATTTCGTGAAAATCGGACCAAAATTGACGGACAAAATGGCCGCCATTTGTACGCGAATAGTGTGAAAATATGTTAAATCAAGGTTGTGAACAGTGTAGAGGACACAATTTTGAACCGATTTGGATGAAACTTGAAATGCATGTTTATAACCCAAAGATCTTGGTTCCTTTCGATATTTGCGCCAATCGGATCGTAACTTCCTGAATTATGGCCCCTGATTGTCCGAAAAATTGCCCTTTTTAGCTTGTGGTCCCTCTGGAGGTCAAAATTGTTATCCGATTTAAAAAAACGTTTGATTATAACATTGTTCAATGGTTATGAAGGTCGAGTTCGAATTTCGTGAAAATCAGACCAAAATTGACGGACAAAATGGCCGCCATTTGTACGCGAATAGTGTGAAAATATGTTATATCAAGGTTGTGAACAGTGTAGAGGACACAATTTTGAACCGATTTGGATGAAACTGGAAATGCTTGTTTATAACCCAAAGATCTTGATTCCTTCCGATATTTGCGCCAATCGGATCGTAACTTCCTGAATTATGGCCCCTGATTGTCCGAAAAATTGCCCTTTTTAGCTTGTTGTCCCTCTGGAGGTCAAAATTGTTATCCGATTTAAAAAAAACGTTTGATTATATCACCGTTCCATGGTTATGAAGATTGAGTATGAATTTTGTGAAAATCGGACCAAAATTGACGGACAAAATGGCCGCCGTTTGTACGCGAATATTGTGAAAATATGTTTTATAAAGGTTGTGGACCTTATAGAGGTCATAATTTTGAACCGATTTTGATGAAACTTGACATGTATGTTTATAACCCAAAGATCTTGGTTCTTTTCGATATTTGCGCCCATTGGATCATAACTTCCTGAATTATGTCCCCGGATTGTCCGAAAAATCGCTTTTGTTCGCTTTTGGTCCCTCTGGAGGTCAAAATTATTATCCGATTTAAAAAAACGTTTGACTATATCACCGTTACATGGTAATGAAGAGAGAGTTTGAATTATGTGAAAACCGGACTAGAATTGACGGACAAAATGGCCGCCGTTTGTACACGAATAGTGTGAAAATATGTTATATCAAGGTTGTGGACCCTATAGATAGAGGTCACAATTTTGAATCGATTTTGATGAAACTTGACAGGTATGTTTTAAACCCAAAGATCTTGGTTCCTTTCGGATTACTTCCTGAATTATGTCCCCTGATTGTACGAAAAATCACCCTTTTTAGCTTGTGGTGCCTCTGGAGGTCACAATTATTATATGATTTAAAAAAAAAACGTTTGATTATAAAAACCAAACAAATTCTAATGATTTTCTGATAATTCCTTAATATGCGACAATTCTTGTTGACTGCCCGGACGATTTGGCTGCTGTGTGGGCGTATGTTTCGTTGCCTGGCAACCTATTTTTTAGATACTTATGCCACTAAATAGTGGAATTCAAGATTTTTCCAAAAATGTGTACATTTGTATGATTTATTCGAAATAAACTCAGAGAGATACAGGATATATTCGTAACTATATGATATGTTCTCCTAGTTGAAAGCCCAAAACAATCCGATGGTTAAAGGGTTAATAATATACCATTTATGAAATATGAAATAAACTCTTCTAGTCACCTTGATCAGCAAAATATCATGTTATTTAAAATAGTTGACAAGGAAGAGGTGCATATTTGTTTATTGTTTAGCAGTGGTGTGAAGTGATGTCATGTTTACCTTGGATTGGAGTACAACTTAAATATAGTGTTTTTTTAAATGAAGAGTTTTAGTTCAATGATGTGTACTGCAGAACAAAATATTTTTTATAATTATGCTATGTCTTTTGAAAGTATTAAAAAGAAATGATAATGACCTCAAACCTGCAGTATAGTATATTATAATAATGACCTCAAACCTGTAGTATAGTATATAATGACCTCAAACCTGCAGTATAGTATATAAATAATATGTTTGTGTATAATTCAGTACCAGTATTAAAATATTATGTTCTTTATTTCAAGTTTGATTTTTTTTTTTTTTTTTTTTTTTTTTTTTTTCGTGAAATACAAGGATTTCATATAACATATAATGTTTTAGCAAGGGGTGCATAACAAATTTTTGAGAATAAAAAACATCTTTTTTTAAACTTTTATTTATGTCTCAATATTAATGTTAATTCTTTGATATCTTCATTATCTATCAACTGTAAACACAGTATTTGAGGATATTTGCGTTGCTAATTCAGATTATACTAGTAAGTCAAAACAGCAAACAAAAACTTCAAAGAAATCAGGAATTTGTGTAAAACCAAATATCTTGAATAGGGTAAACATTCCTGATTTTCTGTCAAGATAGAATCTTTGTATATTTTTGCTACTTATCTTGTTATTAACACCTACATGTAACTCTAGTAAAAAAAAAGACCCACTTTTAAAACTCTCAATATTCACATGATGATTTTTGTTAATGGAAAGTTAACAAAAAATATCTTGCCTCTATAACATGTGATACTATGTTACTTAGCCAGACATTTTATTGCCAAATTTTCCTATTTGTGTTGGCATTTTTACACTAAAGATCAACACAGAGATTATTGTGAGCACTGTCATTTCCAAGCCAATTCAAAGATATTCTACATCTCTTATTTTTTATTTTCATTTTTTTTTTTGGATGTCGGATGATAGATTTATTGAACTAAGATTTGGTACATGTGGGACTGGTCACTTGAGGAATTTCAAACTTTTTGTTTTAAACACAATTATTCATATTTATCGAATTTTAGATTATTGTGCACACTAAACAGTATGGGTGTGTAGTCATTACAATCTGTGAGTTTTTCATCTATGGGAAAAAAATCAGCTTTAGTTAGACATTTAGATAACATGCAGAAGAACAAAAATCTTAAAAAGCATACTAATGGTTTGAATATAGTAGTGTTAAGTAAGTATGCAATTCTGAATGTTTTTTAACATCCCTCTAACTGTAAAGGGAAAAGGTGACAAAAATATGTCTTATATTCTGGATACGCTCCAGATGTGTCTGGGAGACAAGGGCCTTGATGAGATATTAACAAGTTAAGCTTAGTCTTGTCTAATCTGTAGAAATGGCATTTTACCGGATGTTCAGAAACCAGAAGTGTCATTGCCAGACTTTAACTCAGAATTAATAAGTTTTCTCAGGAACAATCATGCTTTTCATGAATATTTCAACATTACAATCAGGACTTAATTTGAGCACAAGACAAGATCTTTAATTCTATCTAGTATTAGTATGTTGGATTTTGAAATTAATACTTTAAATTTAGCAATTAATTATATTTGGCTGATGTGTTGTAATTCATTACAATTGTTATGTTAATGTCAGTCAACGGATTGAATTAATTACTATTGTACTGGACCAAAGAAATAATTTGCCAATATTAACCTTAGTTTAAAGATGTCAACTTTGTACTTACTATTACCCATTAATAGGTGCCCTTATTCCGTCAGGTGTTCTTATAGCTAACGTGCTTTTGAAAGGGGGGGGGGGTTATGGAAATGAAAAAAATAATTTAGATATTTGACAGATATTGGTGAACAGTCATTTGAACCACAGTAAGAACATGATGGCAATGTGAAAGAGTCGTGTGAAGACTTGTTCTTTGTAAAATAACTAATAAAACTTTTAATTAATTGTTGAACTTCTGTTACAGTCTGTATATTTACTTGCCACCCGCTACACAAAACATAACTGGTACTAATTTTTTAATGTAAGAACTACGGTAAATAGCCAATTTTCAAAAATATTCTCAAGCGTTTTGGTCATCATTTAACTGTTCAATTAAATCCTGTGAATTTAATACATTTGGTTAATTCTGTGGAAAATTGCTTCATGGCTGATAGAAAAGTACTATAACAACAGTGTAATATGTGAAATGTCTCTCTTCCTTAGTCTGTAATTTCATTTGATTAATTCCATGGAAATGGATATTTTGTAGTAGGTTTACTGTGTATTCTAACAGTTTATTAGTTAAAGTTAAATACCCTGGACAACATGTAACCTTACTGTATTTATTGATTTTTCTAAGCTTCTGGTTGATCTCATGTTATAATGATGTAATTAGTCTACAAGGGTTATAAATGGCCAGTTATTGTTGCCTTGTTTATGTTAGAGTAGATTTGGATATCCAGCCCAAATTATAACAACAGGATATCACCAGATTTTATATTTAAATAGCCTATGAACTGATATTGGGTAGAATCATTTTGTTACACCAATGCATCAAGATTGATAATGTCATCTATTAAATCTTAGGGTGTTGTATAAGTGAATGTTGTGAAATGTTGCATTCCAGAACTACTTGCTAATCCAATGTCACTTTATTTATCCATCCAGGGTTCAATCACAATCCCATGGAGTGAGGCTGCCAGTCGAAGCCTTTAAGGTTTTCTTAATATTTAGTTTAAATTCTTTTAGCGCCTCCGTACTACACCTGATTTTTGATAATTCAAAATGTCAATCATCTCCCAAACTTTCGTAACAAGTGATTTTTCTCTGCTAAAGTATAGATTACAAATTGAGATCAGAAAATATAACAAGACTTCTGGTATGGTACATGTATCTTTAAATATTTAAAGGTCTCATGGCAGTTAAATAATCAATACACATTAGAGACTGGGAGATATTTAGACATACACAGCAATGTAATACTATTCTGAAAAATCAATATCCTTTAGTCTACATCCCAGCACAAATGTAGTTGGATAGGAATAATGCTCTCTATCTTACCAAGCATCTCCAAATATAACATATTATTCACACTTTAAACCAGAATCCTTTGTTAGACCCAAAATGGTCTGTTCAGGTCATAACATGCACATTTTGGCTATTTTTTCAAATAACAGCAATTTACCAGAGATAATTTTTAGGGAAATATCAACAAAATAATAGTTTAGAGTTAGTAAACTCAGCTTATAATTATCATCTGTTCATTAGGCATCTTGGGGAATCAAAATTCTTTCCTGTAAGGCTACAATATTGTCTACTTCGGTATTTGATGCAAATGGTATCGCCAAATCAGAATAATCACTCATCATAATCCCCAACTATCACCTTTTATTTTTGAAACTTTTGATTTTAAATAGGAAACTTATATAATGATATAGCTTAAGGTAAAATGCTGGCTCACTAACCAGAAAGTATGGAGCTCGCTCCCAGCATTGATATACCTTTAAGTCTTGAAAATTTAGATGCATTTTTCCATTGTCTCGGCTTTCTGTTATTTTCCATGTAGATTTTACGTGTAAACCGATCTGGAAGGAGTGGTAGATTTTAACAGGATATTCAATAAATGCAGTTCAAAGGTTGATGTTGGAAGGCCACCTGCTTGAATCTATATTGAGTCTTTGTTGTCTTGTTGTCACAAACATTTATTTGGAAAGGGTTTTAGCACCTGCAACAATGCAAACCTTAATCAAGACAATAAAAAAAGCATTTTGGAAGGAGAGCTGTGATATTCAAATTAAATGTTTTATTTTCTGGAGGGACATTATGTCAGTTATTTAAGATTGTTTTATCTCAAACTTTGGCTGATCAGAGGTAATTCAACTTTGGATTATTTATTAGCATTGAGACGAATTTCTGGGAATCTACTGGATGGCTCTTCATAAGGAATGTGAGAAGAAAGTACTGAACATTAGAACTTAGTTGTTTTGGAGTGTCATCTGGGAGCGCAGTGGTATTCCTTTTTATAAGCTAACATTTTCGTGTGGACATCTATATACTGTTTGCAATTTGGTGGACACTGTCAAGGTCACAATTTTCATTGAATTTTGACCAAACCTGAAGTATAGGTTTTTATACACCCACATTAAAATGTGGTCGTATATTGTCGTCGCCCCCATCCGTCCATCCTGCGTCCACAATTGCTTGTGGACACTCTAGAGGCCAAAGTTAATATCCGATTGACTTTAAATTTATACACAGTGTTTAAGGTCATGAGACAAAGAAGCCTATTGTTTTTCAGCGATTTCCGATAATAACTACCAGAATTATGGCCCGTGATCACTTCAAAAAATCTTGTGGATGCTCTAGAGGCCAAAGTTAATATCTGATTTACTTTAAATTTATACACAGTGTTTAAGGTCATGAGACAAAGAAACCTATTGATTTTCAGCGATTTCCGATAATTAGTGCCAGAGTTATGGCCCTTGATCACTTCAAAAAATCTTGTGGACGCTCTAGAGGCCAAAGTGAATATCCGATTTACTTTAAATCTATACACAGTGTCGAAGGTCATGAGACGAAGAAGCCTATTGAATTTCAGCGATTTCCGATAATTAGTGCCGGAGTTATGGCCCTTGATGACTTCAAAAAATCTTGTGGCAGCTCTAGAGGCCAAAGTTAATACCCGATTTACTTTAAATTTATACACAGTGTTTAAGGTCATGAGACGAAGAATCCTATTGATTTTTAGTGATTTCCGATAATTAGTGCCAGAGTTATGGCCCTTGATCACTTCAAAAAATCCTGTGGACGCTCTAGAGGCCAAAGTTAATATCCGATTGACTTCAAATTTATACACAGTGTCTAAGGTCATGAGACGAAGAAGCCTTTCGATTTTCAGCGATTTCTGATAATTACTGCCAGAGTTATGGCCCTTGATCACTTTGAGAAAATCCTCTGGAAGCTCTAGAGGCCAAAGTTAATATCCGATCGACTTTAAATTAACACACAGTGTTTAAGGTCATGAGACAAAGAAGCCTATTGATTATTAGAGATTTCAAATAATTACCGCCAGAGTTATCTCCCTTGATAACTTCAAAATACTTGTGACGCTATAGAGGTCAAACTTATCATCTGATTGACTTCAGATTGATACACAGAGTTTAAGGTGTTGAAACAAACAAGTATTTTGATTTTCAATGAATTTTGATAACTGAACGGTTAAATCCATGATATTAATGTTTCATGTATACTAATTGTTAGCGTAGGGTAACACTTTATAAAAAACATCAAATTCTTATGATTTTCTGATAATTACATAATGAGTTGTTACTCTTAATCAGTTTTTAGTGTTTTACAAATGTTTCATTACCGAAAAAAGTAAAAATATGCGACAACCCTTGTTGACTGCCCGGACGATTTAGCTGCTGTGGGCGTATGTTTCGTTGCCTGGCAACCTATCTTTAAAACTCCAAAAGATCTTGGTTCCTTTTCATATTAGTATGTACAGCTGGACTGTAACTTCAGGATTATGGCACATGCGAAAAAATCATGTTGTTGCTTGTACACACTGTAGAGATCACAATTTTTATCTGCTTTTGATGAAACTTAAAATGTATGTTTATGACCCAAAGGTCTTGGGTTCCTTGTGCTATATGCGCAGATCGAACCATACCTTCCTGGAATATGTATGGCCACGATTGTCCCATCTCTTGCAAAATTGCAAGAAAAACAAATAAATCAGCAATGGAATGGTTACGATTACATACTATATTACCGGTATTAGAAAGCTAAATCTTTAAAATTTTCATTACAAGGAGTATTTCAGATGTAGCTCTTTACGATTGTAATATAAATTTTACATTTAGTTGATGAATAAAAACACATTTAACACCAAGTCCAAGTCCTAACTTAACTTTATTCAAAAAGATCTGCAAACACTGTCAGCCTGCACTGTCTAATACTTTTTTGATAAATAGTTTGTGCCATAAGTTAATAAAGAAAATAGAATTGATGAATAAGAGTTAATACAAATCTTTTATTTAGAGCACTTCAGACTTCAGAGATGAGCATTTTAAAAAAAATACTAGATCTGAAGTAGCCGGTTAATGTAAATTATTGCCACTTTGATAATTTTCTGTACATTTTCTCAACTAAAGGAAGAGTCAGTGCAATGATTTTTTCTTTCCAAATCCAACAATTTTTCGTCCAATTAGGAAATTTTCCTTCCAAAAACTTCCAAGAAGTGCATGACCTTAATATAAGTAGGGAAAAAGGAGAACCGGATTTTCATTCTTACTTTGGTTGTCAAAATTTATTTCACATCAAGTACTGATACTCAGCCAGAATACAAAAATTGTTGTCTGAATTGAAATTAAGGCTAGTTAGTCTACAAAAAACTCTTTGCATCAAAACACAAACAACACAGGAAAGAATAAGTGAAATAATTTAAAGCAAGCCAAAAACCTGGAGACAACTTACATGAGGAGTGTGACACAATGCAAAAACAACAAGTAGGTGTCAAGATGCAAATATCAAGCTGGAAATAACTATCCAAGAAATTCACAAAAATTTGGAATAGATTTTCGTATGTTTGATAACTGCCGTTTGTGAAGAATAGAGAGTAGGGTGGAAAAAAGGAGGATATCTCCAATCAAATAGATTGACGAAGCCAACTTTTCTTTTTAAAGTAGTGAGGTGGAAATACTTCATATAAACTATAGGATTGTGTTAGGTCAGAATGATGGCGGCACTTTCTGTTTATGGAATCCTTGAGATGTATTTAGAAGATGAAAGTGTAAACTTATGGAAACAAGAATCTGAAGATGCCATACATAACATACTTCTATAAAATGCTTCAAAGATGATCTTACATACCATGGTATAATATTCTTGTGGATCTTGACAGTATACTAATTACTACGGAATCTGATTCATTATTCACACTCCACCTTTTTAACGACAATGAAAATTAAACCATCATTGTCTATTTTAGCATCATGTATTAGACAGGGCTTTCATATATTTTTGCATATTTACTAAAAGTTTTAGTTGTTATTGTGTTATAGTGAAATTACACAGGGAGAGGGAAATATATTCAGAAATATTTACATTTGTTGTTCAAGAAACAACAGTTCTATATGGATTTCTTTACATGACCCCACTGATCAACAACATAGTGATCCATGCTTTTATTTAAATAATTTAGTTTCTATGGAAACCACAGTTGACCCATGGTCAGTCTGTGTAACCCTAAACCAAATGGTTGAAAGGTGAAAAATGATCAACAATGACAGATGCTGTGTGGTAATTAGATTAATGACTGGCAGGGACTGTTTTAATTAGTCCACCATGTGGTCTAACATAGTCACATGGTAGTCATGTGACATAACATGTCTCTTTGGCTGTGGTTTTATAGCTACTGTATAACAAAGACATTTATTTTGAGGGAGGGGGACAGTAAGCTCAGTTCTGTTTTCATTCTTTATATCACTGGAACATGAATCATTTATTTTAATACCAACCAAAGTCATTAATATCAAACAATGTTGATATGAATAAATCATCCATGAAAATTATTTTCCAAAAATGAAAAATACATTCTGAATGATGAGAAAGGGGAATTATTGTTAGAATCAACACTTTTTCAAAAGGCAGTCCCACTATTCTTACCAGTGCTATGATTACAAATTGATGAATACAGTAAGGAAAGATGCTACACATCCCATAATTCTTTTCACATCTTGGTTAATTTCTTTTTGTTTGAATCATTGCATAATTGATTTAATATAATTTATAAATGAAATGGAGATTACTTTAACCACATTAAGTAATACTTTGTTCATTGATGGTCTTTGCGAGGTGATATAATATTTAGTAACATTATTGTTTGTTTGTCACATTTATCGCTTTATTGATTTATCCAGTTAAAGCAGGTCAATATTTTCTATTAATATCATATAAATGAATTATTTATTTACTTTATTGATCATTAATAACTACATATTTGTCTTGTGAAAATCAGATTTACTAATTACATGTGATAATTCAAAGGAACTGTACATGTCGGACTCACAATCTGTACAAATCTTCTGATACCATATAGCAAGTTAAGGTTATTACATTTTCATTCCAGTCCACATAAAGAGTAACATTTTCAGGTCAGTCATTGTCACCAAAGAACAATGTATGATATCGAGTTCAATTAATGGCATATTATAAGGGATACAACTCCATTTATTAACCATTTCATATTTTAATCAAATTTGAAATGCTTTATAGAATAATTTTATTTGTTCAGCTAATATGTGAATATTGCTCGAATTTTAATCTTAATCAAAAGTCTGAGACCAAGTAAACTGAAATTCTCAATGGTCATGATTCTGATGTTAATTGAACAACTATGAGAAAAGAAATAGTAGAATGGCAGACATCATGTATCCTTCATGTTATTCAGCAATCTACCCGTCTGGACCAAAATAGATTTCATTTAGAAATATATGGGCATTATGAATAGACAGACTATTTGATATTTATTGAATTTACAATAGATCAAATATCTAAATATTTCACAAATTTGATTATTTACAAATTGTTACTTTGTTACCCAAGACAAAAAGTGTATTCTGTATTTCCTTTTTTCGGTTACTGTGTCGTAATTCAAGATACCAGGCCCTTGACCTTTCTGATCACATTTTATTAGAATTTGCTTAAATGAATTGAGTGTTAATACAGTCATTTTCCAATAGATCAACTTGATGATGTAAATTCTGTACTTGAAATTTAATCATTTATTGTGTGAATTCAGTAATAATTGTATGATGTATGTCAATGTCATAGAACAACTACCTACATGAGATCTGTATTCTATTTACAAACCTGGCCTATATTGTCTACTTCCCCATAAATGAGAAATTGATATTTATGGAAATAGATGTATTAGTAACAAACTATAATGAAGTGTTTTGACAGATAAATATCCTAAGTGATCCAATTTGACCTGGACAAAAGAATGTAGGACATATAATTGAATTGTTCTACAAATAAACATTTACACATGTATGATTACGATGATGACTTCAATGCTTATTGTATTATTGGTGATTTTATGCATTGATTTACATTCAATATTTAACACTTCAAACAAAATGTGTTTGAAAAGGCTCTTAATTACCTTGTGGAGTCATTTAACTTCTAAAATGTCTGTTTTGTAATTTAAACCTAATTCAACCTTACTTAAATTCATTTGACAATCAAATCACAAGTTTGATTACACATTGAGAAATACACAAATGTAGAATTGATAAATAGAAGTAAATTGTGTATTATAGAATTGATAGATGAGTACACAAAGTTCATCCCTGGTTAGTGATAGTAGTTGATTTAGTAGTTAATACACACTAAATATTTATGCTATACACATACTTCATGTGGATGTCAAATTCATAGATATTTGTAAGAATTTTCCCATATCTTTTTGAATAGAACTAGAATTTTATATGGAGAAAGTCAAGAAAATTATAGGCATATATTTCAAATTGAGCTTTTTAAACAGAGAAATCGTTTTATACTGATGTAATCACTTTGTGATGTAATTTCATTGATGCAAGGCATTATTTTTTTTTATGTAGCAGAGCCACTCTTGTCTCAAAAACAATCTCAAAACTTTTCATTTTAATAGTGTGGTATATCATGAGTAACTGTTAAAAGTTAACCCAAAAGGTAATCAGATCAATTAAGTGACAATAATTTCCTGTTAAAAGTTCAGTTTATTGTAACTCCCAATAAGTTGCATGTTATGTGTATGTTTTGTTGATTAGTTTGATGATTAGAGCAATAAAGAAGGGCTTTGAGGAGGTGTTAGTAAGAAGGAAATGCATTGTGTAACCTTTGTTTATTAAAATGGCACTTTATAAACATCTGGAACAGATTAATTGATCTGTTATCTTATATATAAAGATTGGGTTTCAGTGTTCCATATTTCATTCTGGTTAGAACTTTCTTCCGGCCTTGAAGTGTTTTGTTATGTGATACAGTTTGTTTGGATCTTATAGCTGACAAAGGAAAATTTATAAATTTGATTTTCTACTGACAATTTATGAAGTTTAAGAATAGATTTTGAAAGTAAAAAGTTGTTGAATTGATATAGTATAGACAGAATGGAGCAGCAAGCTATGTATGAGTCCTACCCTGCCCAGTATCCTCATGTAATTTCACAAGTTCCTGCAGGTTTTGATCAGATGCAAGAACTGGCCTTCGCTCAACAAATGTCTCAGGTCGGTTTTCTGTGTACCTAGAAATTTACAGTTATGCATTTACTAACACAAATTATTTCTTTACTATTAATGTAAATTGTTTTTGATGCAAATGTTTGCAAATAACTGCCCTCTAAATGTATTTTATTTGTTTTACATAATATCCCAATAATTAAATGGCACAATCTTACAATAACATGGATTAGAAATTAAGCCTGATACAGGGTTGTACTTATGTAATGTGGGATATCTAATCAAGATTCTTATAGATTCTCACTCATTATTGGGAAGATATTTGAAGTCACTATATAAACAACATCAAGGAGATTAAGCCAGCTTTTGTCTAGTCTATTCTGATTCACTGTTCATAAAATATTAATATTCTAATACAGTTATTCTTGGTGATGTGTGATGTATTCATCCACCACATGTCGTGAGTTGTCTTTCCAATTATAAAATACCAAGGAAATCCAAGCCAAGATGTCAGGATAGGCATCTAATATTCATTACTACTAGACTAAGTTGAATGTTCAGACTTACTAATAATATATCGTTCAGACAACAAAATTAAGTTGGTCTAATTCGCTAGTCTTAAATAATCCAGTATATTATTCTGCTCGATACTGGTCTTTGTAAAGGCTAAACTAGGCTGGCTGAACAGCTTAAAGTCACTAATCCCTGACTGATGGCACAGACAAAAATTTTATTGAATAAATTCATTTATGGTCAGATAAGAATTTCACAAGTAGGCCTATCTGATATAAAGTAGTTTGAATTAATTTGTTTCACTGGCAAAGGAATAGTTCTGATTTGCAATTGGTAGTTTAAGAATTATAAGTGGAACAGTCCAAATCAAGCAGTTCCGCGTTATTGGTTATTTCCTTTATCGATATCCATCTCTTCATCATCCAGTCCAATTTAACCAGACCTATAGATTGGAACACCAGGGGCTAACATTGATTATGAATAATGAATGTTTTGACATGCTTGTAGCCTGGCAGTGTTCAACCCCTGAACTTTAACTGTCAGAATATCTAGTTCATTGTTTTTAGTGGGCTTTATATGGTGATTTAGTCATTGTTAGACATTATAACAACTGTGAATATAGGTTATGTTTTATGCAAAGAGTTGGATTTTGATATTGGATTGATAGAGGTTACTTATTCTGGGACTTGAGTTATTCTGTTTGGATTGCGGAGTCTTGGATTAATAGAATGCTGTAATGTGATATTTAATGGAATCAAAACCTTGAGGAACATTATAAAGTTAAATGTCTGTAAATTTGATAATCAATTATATTTGATCAGCAAGGCAGTAAATTATTTTGTTAAATTAAGCCTGCCAAATCTAGACATCGGTTCATTCAGAATGTCACTGCACTGTTATTAAAAACAATCTCTGAGGATTCAATTAATCAGGAATTAAGCTGATTGCTTTTGTTTCATCCCTGAACAAAACCAGAAGATTTATTTATTAACGAGTTAGAGATACATGACATTAAGTGAAATGCCAGTCCATCCGCTTCAGTATAGCCTGGCAAGGATGGGAATATTTGCTCTGGAGAAAGGTATTCAGGTCAATTTGGAGGAGCGTAAAGGATTACCCATGGTAGGTTGCTTAATATCTTTAGTATACGAGTAAATGTTGCAAAATTTGGTGTTAATTATAGTATCTTTCATGGTAACATGGCAACAGACATCTCTTACTCTCTTTAACATTCTTGCTAATTATTGTGGGGAGGGGGTAGATGTACTGTAGACAATAATACCTCTTTAATCCAGAGTTTGAATTTAACAAAAAGAAGGATTGCCCAACCCTATGCGTTTTCCATGGGTGTTACGGTTTTCATCTGCGTATTGAAGGGTTTTAAATGAGTCTGTTGTGTCAATTGGATTTAAAACCAATTTGATTTGTCACGTAAGTTGTGGATTTTGCATGCTGCATTAATTTAATGTATCTACTAATCCAAGAAATTCTGATGAGAAAAATTGTTATTCGTAAGTTTTTTGTTGCGAATTACAGAATGTTAAGAAAATAAGTGTCTATGCTTAATTTGTGTGTAACAAACTTTGAATGGTAGTCATTATTGTAAATTATTTTCCTGAATTGTATTCTAATTCTAGTTATTCTTTTGGCAAGAGATGCAATGTTTTTAAAATAAAATATGTAAGCTTATAAACTAGACATGTTGGATTGATACATGAAATGGGAATCAGTACATAATAATTAAAGAATATGATTATGATTGCGTGTGTAGTATGATTACTGCTTATTACTCAGTGATGTTTCGACTGGTATTTCATACAAAATAATATATATATACATGTAAACAATAATACTTTTTACTTGCGCATGTTTTCTTTCTGTTCTTTGTATTTGGTCGATGATTTCGACATATTATTTTACGTCAGTTAATTTTGTTAAAATAAAATGTAATAATGTTTATTATTCTGTTGAATACAATGCAAAAAAAAGCAAGAATGTCTGTTTTTGTAGTTTTAGTAGGGATAGAAATACAACCATTGCAATGTAATTAATACTAAATTAGTAACCAACAGTCCTTCCTTTACATTTGAATGCTAATAATACGGTAGTCTTTGTCAGTTTACCAGTATTGCATACACTACACATATTGTTGCTTGTTTTTACCAATTAGGTCACATGCAGTATATTCATAGGGAAGCGTGTTTGACATTTAGAATTGCAATGTTTTGTGGTATTGCTTGAAGCCAATTCATTATTACACTGCTGGTTGATGGAAAATGAAACTATATAGCATTTGATGTTCCTGTCTCTTTGTGATTTGCAACCATAGTTCTGCAGACAACAAACATTGTCAGTGAATCCTTGTTGTAATTGAAACAATAAGTTGTTTAGAGAAATAACCAATTTTCTCAAATTACAGAAAGTAGCCTAATATTAACTATCGTAGCTCCCAGCTGAAATTCACAAAATCAGATCTCAGGCAATGACTTGCCTGTTTGTTGGTTTGCTTTGCCAAATTGTAACATACGTGTTATTACCAAATATTTATATCACCTCATGACAATCACTAATGCTAACTGTAAAATGTCATTGCCATTAAATAGGATATTTGGCTTCAATAATTCAGTACGGTAGTGTTACTACTGGTAATTTTAGGCAGATTTATGATGGTAAAATTTATGTTAATAAGTAAATTAGACTGAAAATTGTGACTCATTAAAAGTATTATTATTGATTGTACATGAGTGGCTAAACATTGATATGGTTATTATAAAATAAACACAAAATGTAAACCATGGATTATTTGAAGCAGTAGCACTGAAACATTTATTAATGCATGACTGACTTGAAATTTTTTTTTCTTTAAAAATAGTCCAATAATTTGTATTCGATCATGGGCAGACCTTCTGTTAGATCCCTGGTAATTTGCAGAACTAGAAAGATTGGATTTTTCCTCATGGTTGTGGCAATGATAGATAAGTTGAAGTTAAATAAAACAACTTTACTTTATTGTATAGTTCCAACAAGCCCAAGATCATAATTACCATTTAAAGGTGTTGCACATGATTTGAACTTTTTGTTCATCAGTACCAGTTTATTAAACTTTAAAGGAATCAATCAACCAAGAAGTAATTATTGACTTTTTTTGTGAAATATCAATAAATTTAGAAGTTTGTTAAATTCAGTTGTTTTACTGTAATTGTAAAAGTTTTCATTATCAGAAAATATAGAACCCTCATGTATATTAAATACAATGACATTTCGAAAATTGCTGAAACTAAAGGGTAATAATTACAGATAATTGATCTTGTTAATTAAGGTTTTGTATGAGAAGAGTAGGGTAGAAGTCAGCCTTCTGTTCATTACCAATTTTGGGACAGTTGTTCGCACATTGGTACAAAAACACCACCAGATGGTTTACCTATTATTGTTCAGTGATATGTCCTGATGTTGTGCTAGCAATCTTAAACTTTTCACTGATTTCAAAGAGTAGTTTGGATTAATTTGAATGTTGAATAACAAGGAATTTGCACATTTTTCTAGAATAAAACCCCTGTAAATAATTTTAGTAACCAGTATGTGATAAACAAAGCCTGTGTGTAATAAGATAATTCATAGTGCTATTCGTTATCCAGGAGTGAGTTTGTTGATATCAGCTTGGAATTATATCAATTTTATACAAAGGAATTTCCCATGTGGGTGAGTTAGTATCCATCTTCTAGATTCTGGTTTGAATTTCCTCTCTCCAGGGTGGACAGGAAATCTTCCAAGCCTTGATTTATTTGGTCAGGATTTTGGAACTTCTGTCAAGAATATTGATTTTATTAGCTGAACTTCATCAACCTCGACACAAGGGTAGATCCTTCTACTTGTATTGTATTTTATTTAAAGCCATTGATAGTTTTATAATTGTAATTGATAATCTATTTGATACAATTTTCATATTTAACGTTGTCTTATATATACTGTGGGTTGTTTTCATTGAAATTTTGAAAGGAAATTACCATATTTTGAGAGCAAATAGAGGTGTAAAGCTAACAATTTTTAAAAAGAAAGTTATAATAAATGTCTAATAAAGCTTGCTCATCGCAATTATTTGTTACTACCACACTACCAATGTTATCTGTCCATGTTTCAGTTGAAAGCCAATATTTTGAAATCCTTGTAGGAATTCAAGTCCTTTCTGCTAGATGTAGTTCTTAGATTGCTGTATGTGAAATAGGGCGAACTGAAAAAAGTGATAATTATTCATTCATTTATGCTAATAACCAGCTGACTATCTGTACTAAACTTTATATTTTTTCTTTTATCTTTTCAGCACATGGTGCAGAATCAGATGACCCCAACCTACACATTTCCACAGCCTGGCTTGGAAGAATATCACCACCAGGTGGCCTCACAAGCAACAACGACAACAGTTGATACCACACAGAACCCTATCTACGCTACGCCTGCTGCCATGCCTGTAGCGCCACCCAGTGGAGCTGTTGAGCAGCAGACGGTAAGACCAAGACCAGTACATGTACGTTTAACTTTAAAACAAAAAACTAGATGTGGTTGTGGTTTTCCAATCTATTTCAATTCAGTACGAGAGACACTTTCAATGATGAACATCCCGTAGGCTCTACTTAATTCCTTACTGATTTTTTGATTCTAAAGATGGCTTTTAGTTCTCAATTCTAGATTAATATTAATAGCAAAAACTCCACTGGCCAACTAACGAAACTTACAGCAATGACATCATGAAAATATCTTTCATAATGAAAATTAATTGAGAACTTTTTTTGTGTTTTTCAGCAAACAGAAGTTGCAGAGGGAGAAACAAATGTTCAGAGTCCTTCACCAGCAGGAACTCAAGCTTCAAACAGTGGTCCTAAACGACTTCATATATCCAATATACCATTCAGATTTAGAGAAGCAGATTTACGACAATTACTGGGGGTAGAAGTAATAAAATATTTTACCCTCCTTAGTTTAAACTTTACCTTGACTATTCACATCAGTTTCCAAATTTTTTTACCTTAAAATTGTGTTGTTTGTACTGACAAACGTTGGCTCTTACATTGTACAAACTGAAATATTGGAATAGCCATGGAACTCTGCCATGACATCAAATCAACTGATATTGGCCTCATATAGAAATAACAGTCAGGTTATTTACTGTAACTGATGAGTTTAGTCAAAAATTTAGTAACCTGTAGTTTTTATATTTTGTTTATTTGTGTTATTTAGAAATCCCAATCCTATACTAACATGTAGTTGTTTTTACCCTTGTATGATAGCATAGTTATTAACAAATTATTTATCAATAATTACATTACAAATCTCAATACTGTAATGATAAAGATTATCATAACTAATGCTTAAGGATGTGATTCCCTCAAGGTTAATATTTTTATCTATTTGAACCTGAAGGTAAATCTGCATATGTGATGTGTAAGTCATGGTGGCCAAATAAAATAAGGACTATTATTTCATAAGCCACATACTTCCCAGAGGATTTGAATATTATTGCGAAACAATTATGTTATAAAAAATCTTGAAGGAACATATTTTCTAATGTGTATGATAATGTTTTCCTTGACAGTATGTCTTTCATGATTTAAATCGTTATTTTAACCCAAAGACCAAGACTTGTGATTTAATTGTTTCTGAATTTGTATCAATGAATCATCCAGAACATGTCTTAAAAACTCCATTGATTGATACTAATCAGGACTGTCTGCAGATGGATAAGAGTGTGAGTCATCAGGACTCATTGAATATTTTAATAACCAGAAATCTAAATTTTCTTGAAAAAATAATTTAAACTGTTGATACAATATTTCAAGGAGTCAATCTTTCATATCAGCATAGGGCATAAGATAGTAAACATATTTTCTTCATGCTATTTGAAAACTAAAAATTGCAGATTTTAAGAAGTTGCCTCAATGTCAATTAGTAATTCCCCATGGTAGTTATATATTTCCCATAATAAAACGATAACAGACCAAATTCTCAAATTTGTTTTACACGATTTTGGGGGAAATGCAGTCCTTGCAAAATCATATTTCAACAATATGTACCCTTGAGACAAAGATGCGCTAATTAAGCAAAGAAATTCAACCCTCTTGAGTGGAAAGCTAGCTTCGTGATACCAGATGATGATATTGATTTTTCACGTCCTTTGTGTAGTTACTTCATGTCAATGTTCATGATTTTTAATTTGATAGTTCTAAGGTCTTGTTCTACAAGCAGACTTGTATTGATAAGAGTATCGCATGTATACAGTCAATGATCTCTTGCTCACATACATTTGTAACTGGAAACCACATCAGATATTAAGAATAAAATATCTTGTACACTAATGATTTTATCCATCATTTAAAAAAGAGAATAGAATATCTGTATAATACAGACCTAATATTGTCTGCCACATTCACATTTTTTTTTCACAGTAGTCCGCCTTGTCCAAAATTAGACTTTGCAGGATTTTGATTAAATGGGTTTTTATTTTCAGTTTGGTACAATTTTAGATGTAGAAATTATATTTAACGAACGAGGGTCTAAGGTATGTTTACTGTTTATTTCTATCATTGACATCTGACTGGGATAAGTTGGGTTTGAAAAACAAATTAAAGACTTTTATTTGGTAATATAGGAGACAAAACATGGCTATTCAAATATAGAAAAATAAATTCTGGCATTCTTTTATGGTCATCCCAGTCAGGTTAATGTAAGAATCTTAATAATGGAGTCTTCTCTGTAATTACATTATTAATTTATTTCAAAACTGACAATTGGCAAATTTGGTCTTTAATTTGTGGTTTATATTGTAAGTAATTGAGAAGAAGACTCTGTTCTAAGGATAATGTTTCAGACTACTTGACATTAGAAAAATAAAAGATGCTTACATTATTTATATAATATATTGTGAAAAAATATATTTGAAAGTCGCGTTTTGAAACATTATCCTTTATGATTATGTATTTTATGAGAGTATATCTTTACAAGTGGTAATATTTTTATATAGGTATTTCTATTGAAAATGAAATTGGAAGAAATTGGCACAAATTTGTAAATTCTGTCATATTTAAAAACACTTTCATCGATTTGCCGTCAGAGATGAAGATTAATTTCTAGCAACTTCTTGCATTTCATCGTAATACGTTTTGCGAAATGTCTCTTGTGTGTACTCATCAATTTCTCACAATAGACAGAAATGATGAAGCCAGTTCTACTACCAAATCTAATTAGCAAATGGTCATTATTGTGCTTCGTTCGTGCCCTGAGCAAAAACATGTTTCTGACATTTTTAAAACACTATTTTATTATTCAGTCTGCCTTATAACCAAAATCTAATCAGACCAAATCAATATTTTTTAGCTGCCATTCCCTTGGACACTTGGAGCTTATTTTTGAAATATACCACTGAAGGCAATTGATCATTTTTGATTTTTGTTGCCCAAATATGTAATTGATGACTTTGGTTAATTTTATAAATTGATAAATAAAAATAATAGTCCCCAGCTGAATTACACATAATTAAAGAAATTTTGATTCGAAATTTTGCTACTGCAAATAAATTATTCATGTACATTTTATCTTAATCTTTGAATATTGCCATTTTTTGACTCATACAAGAATTTTATTTTTTCTTACATTAAATAAATATTGCTTAATAGTGACCATTGAAGTGGAATAGAATGGAAGTATACTTACTTATATCTGTGACAATTTCTTCCATCAAAAATGTTCTACTGAAATTACCTGTGTTTGTATACATGAATTGAAACTTAGTAATAATTGTTGCTGAAAGTTGTTCGTGATGTTATTATGTTGTCCATTGTCTCTTAGATTCATGATTATCATAGTAGATGTCCGTGTTCATGACAAAGCACAAATTCAAACTGCATGAGCTGCATTAAAATTGCATAATACTTATGATTTTATTTTCTACAACCCATGTTAAGTTAAGTCCGTCAACTCTGTCATAAGTTGTGATAACCCTTGCAAAATGTGTTCCAAAGATACTAATTGAACTTCTTTTTTCAAAGCATTTCTTCAGATGAAATAAGATAGGTTAGATATATTTAATAAGGGACTTCATTAAATTAGAAATTAAGATTTTCTTTATTTCCCCATACCTCAATTTATATGATTTTACTATATTCGAAATTATTTTTTAATTTTGTCCTGCATGATTAAAAAAACAAGAAGTTCCCTGTTGTTTTGCATATTTTTTCAGCGTTATCAATGTTTAAATTTTAGTATGAACAAAATTAGTAACTGTTGCATTAAGTCATATCACGAACAACTTTCAGTCATAAACTCAACAAAGCCGGTGAATATATGGATTATAGTAAGGTTTTTTTATAGATTTAATTTGTACCAAGATATTTTAAAGGCTGTAGAAAATTAATAGGATTCAGTTATCAAATACTTTACAGAAGATTTTGAAATATTTTGCTTGAACGGACGAATGATTTGATAAAGATATAATTCATTGCATAATTATGCAAAAAAGCCTGAGAAATCTTGTACAAGCTATGTTTATAGAAAGGCCAAGGAGGAAAAAAAATTATTATTTTTACGATACGATCATCTTGTCTTGCGGCACATCGTATCCACGCACTAGACTAACCATTTCGAACCTTTTGCTTGGTTGTTCTTCATGTGAATTGTTCTCTGTGCCCTCGTGGTGGATTTTTGGAAGGACAATGGTTGTTCTATATATTTAATATATATATATGTATAAAGGAGTCTGACGGAATGAAAAATGCTTCTAGTGAATCCAATAAGCATGAAATAAACCCAATCACTTCTTACCAGATTTATTAATAGTAACAAAAGTGGAAAATGAAAGTAGCTATTTGACTGGTCATGTGATGATGTCATGTGGTCTGTCATGTGATGTATATAATTTTTAATGACCATGAAACTTATTAAACTATAATTACTGCATGTTACTGT
The DNA here is from genome assembly GCA_036850965.1 of Patella caerulea. NCBI lineage: Eukaryota > Metazoa > Mollusca > Gastropoda > Patellidae > Patella > Patella caerulea. Next base: position 22,514,446 of record JAZGQO010000014.1, on the reverse strand, counting down.
AATGACTTGATCATAATGATATTGATAATGATTTTTATACAGAAAATTTATGCCATTATTTATGTTGAATTGCACGATTTTTTAATGCATGGTCCTTTATTTTCCTTATGCATGCAGGGATTCGGTTTCGTAACTTTCGCAAATAGCGCAGATGCAGACCTAGCACGTGAAAAACTCAACGGCACAGTGGTTGAGGGAAGAAAAATTGAGGTGCCCGCATGTTTATTAAAGATTTACTGTGGTAGCACAGTTTAGCAAGTGCTATTTATCATTATTATTATTCTCCTGTTTGTACAGTATTAAGAAATGCCTGCCAAATGTATGTGCGTCCGTTTGAAATGTATGTTGGTTTTTTTCGTATTTGTGAGTAGGGAGACATTACTGATTATGATTTTTTTTTTTATTGGGGAGGAAATCTATGTGTCCTTTATCGTACTCAGATGTTCTGCTTGTGAAAATGTGACATATAAAACAACAGTCATTTGGAGAATAATAGTTATCAAAATTGAAGAACTGATATAGAGCATTTGATAATTAAAAAAAAAAAAAAGAAAAATGATTTGGTCAAAAATTCATGTAACAAACAGAATGTCAAAGACGAAATTGATCCATAGATTATTATTATTTTGCCTTCTTGGAAGAGAAAAAAAATCAAAATTTCTTATTTAGTTGTCGCATCATCCTGGATAAACACCGAAAGGAAATCCATGACTCTGAGGTGACCTGTTAGAAAATCCAATCAAGTACGTCCGCATCTTCAAACAGAAAAACCCTTAAAAATATTAAAACATATTTAATAAAAAAAAGAAAGCACTGACATTTTTTTTTTATTTAAATAGTTGCATCAAACATTACTTACATTGGGCATTTCTTCATGCTGGTTTTAATGAATTTTTCAAAAAAATAAAATGAGAAAAATATTTTGAAAATTTGACAGTTTGTTTTGGAAATAAAGTTTGCCTTCATATTCATTTCAGAACACTGGCAAATTTTCAAAATATTTTAATTGTTAGGTTTATTTCTTGAGAAACTTATTGGCTGCAAATTTGAAAAAGGAAATTATATTCCCATAAAGGTAGGCATCGAAAGAACCTAACACAAATTGAATGTCTGTATTTAGTAAAGTTGTTCAATCCATCGACCATCGGAAAACTTCATCATTTATTTATGTATAATAAATTGCATAATATGAAATAGTATTTAGGAAAAAAAAGAATCATGTATTTTGATTGAAGTCTAATTTATGACAATTATTTTTATGGACATGGAGAAATAGGATCTTGATATGAACACGGTTGGAATGAACAATGGCAACTAACTAGACTTGAGTCAAAAAAAAGATTACAACAAATTGATATTTAAATTATTAATGTTTTTATGTGTTCAGTTGCTTTTTGTGATATGTAAACTGCATAATGTACGTGTATGAAATTTTAACTTCATATTCTGAAATTTGCATCATAACAGAGTTACATTTGGCTTTAAAGTTGGAGATTGGAATCTTCTATTATCAAAAACTGAGAATTTATGAAATGATATATGCAGGTTACATCTTTTGCCTATTGACGCTTTCTTGCCTAGGCAGATTTTCGTTGCTATGGAAACAGATTAAGAAAATATTTCATAAATTCAGATCAAAAATATTATAGTTGTTTTCAAATGACTTCTAACATAGATCTATATATTGCTAAAATAAAGTCTTAAAATTAAAAGAAAGCTTAAAAGATCTACTGCCAGGATTTGGTTGATTATACCCACATAAAATCACCTGTTTAGCATGATAAAAAAAAAAAGATAATTTCAAGATCTGAAACATCAATAATAAAATTACTTTATAAGGTTTAATTTACAAGTCATGTTTGTAATAGGGTTATGTTTCCATAGTAACACAATTTTATTGCTGCTATGTCAAATCCGCTTAGACAGGATGTAACAAAATATTGCAAAATATCGGATAAACAACAGTTCTTTTTTGGATTTAAAAAACATGATTTCAGTAATTTTTATTTTTAAAATTTCCCTAAAAAAGATATATAAGATGTTTGCAATATTTTATTAGCGTCTTTTTTTATTTTAAAACTTTCAAAATGTTTGTAATTGAATCTAAATATGGCCAAATGTTTTTATTTGTATAGATAATTCTTTTTCTTTTTTCAAGTAAAGTAAATTATACATAATAAAGATGAATTTTGAAATATCAGTAAACCATAAAAGAAAAATATATATTATAACATATTTTCAAATATTCTATAAATATTCAGTTGAAAATTTCAATTTGATTAATTAAATGTTAATTTAAGAAAACAGAGGCCATATGATGACAGTGTTTTTTTTAGGTGGTTGATTTTAATCATTTGAATTAGTGATTTTTTAAGCAGTATCAAGGAGGTAGAATTTATACTCCCTGGCAGCTGTTGTAACATTATTGAATTTTTTTGGCTAATTTATTCCATGTTTTTTTTTTTTTTGAAAACCATCTAAATAAAATTCTGTCATGATTCAATTTAATGTTTTTGTGAAACCTGAATGTCAAGATTTTAATGTGAAATATTAATTTATCCTAATTAGGTCAATAATGCCACTGCCCGAGTTATGACCAAAAAAGCTGCTGCACCCACTATACCCAATGGTAAGGTTCTAAATAGTTTAGTTCAAAGGTTATGATATTTCATCTGTAAGGTGAAAGGTTGTAACTTTCTTGAATGTTTAATGATCTGGATGACAAACAGCAGCAGCTTTTCCATAGATTTTTTTAAAATACTACAAATTTTTGATACAAAAAGTTCAGTTACATCCAAAATATCTGTTTTCTGAAGAATTCCTGGAAATGCATTCAAATCATTTTCAGGGAAATTTAGACATATGATTATGGAATTCTGTTCAATCTCCCTTATTGGTCCAACAAGACATTGACCGTTAAAAAAAAATTGAATTTGAAAATTAGAGAAAGTAGTCTAAACTAACACATCTAATCGGTCATCTTGAAGTAGGTTTTTGGTATCTTGCAGTGAATGTGATACAGATGTACCCTAGTGTATCAACAGGTTATCGTGATTAAATGTCTACAGTTATAAAGTTATGATAAAAGATTGATAAAAATACTAACTTTCTCCCCAGTGTAGCATTCTTAACACTGTTTTTGAATTCAGTTGCCCCAAAGAACTTGAAATCAATGTAATTTTGACTTTGGAACTTTAAAATTATTTGACTCTTTAGGGTTTAATGGGAGAAAATGAGTTGTGTGATTGAAGCAGAATGTGCCCACTGAATGTTAGTATTTTAATCAGAATGTACTTTTAGGCACCTATCTGTGATTTTATTGTCAATACAAGGTTTGAAATATCAGCTGTTTTTGTTATGAAAATTGATTGTATTATGCCTGTGCATCATCAATTACTACTTTTACATGTAGCTTTTAACGGTGAATTGATTTTCTTTTTTCTGAACAATATTTTTTCTATATTTTCTTAATTTAACACAATGGTAATGGTGCATTTATATAAGACAAAGCAAGCTTGGCCAAAACCTAAGCATGTGTAATTTTAACCATTTAATGACCTTCCACCCAGTTTTTTGTAGCTGTCGATGGTGGTTTCTTTCATTAATTTGAATTTCAATATTCATGGAAGTTCTTTTTTATGAAGATTGCATGAAGTGTTTCAGAGTTATTCATCATGGTATAAATTAATAATCTCATTGATCTACATTAATCATCCATTGTCAAATATCATTTGTATCAAGATTGAGGAGAAATTCAACTGTCATAGTATTGCAAAAAATCAAGTTGCACGCATAAATAATTTGTTTGGCAATTTTAACAATCATGAACTGGAGTTATCCTAGTTTTAGTCCTTATCAAACATTGAATCTCTTTATACATTTTGGTACCAAAAATGTGATAGAATAAGTCAGTATTCAATTATTTGAACAGTTTCAAAAATAATGGTTCATCCAACCCTTTCTTTGTCTTCAGTAACTGGTTCATTTTCATGCTTGATGCCTGATTTCTAACCGGCAAAAGATTGTCTAGACAGATGGGAATATATTCTTGAATTTAATGGAAATTCTTCAGTAGGTGCCCAAGATTAAAAGATAAATAGTTCAGATCACCTCCTTGATGAGACATTTGGCTCCTTCATATATACTGGAAATTGCTCTAATGGATTTAGGAGAGCAGGAAACTAATCCGTTGGATGGTTATTATTTATTGATTTCAATAAACTGGGTGATTTAAAAGCCAAGACTGGTCAATTTTTCGTTTGCAGAAGAAATTGGATTTATGTAGGCTATGTTTTAGTTGTGTAGTTGTATATGTTCCAGGATTGTTTCCGTTTCATTTTTTATGTGTCCATCCATTGGTCTGGCTTCCACAACTGCCAGTGTGAAATGCAATTGACTTTAGATTTATTTATACACAGTGTTTACAGTCATGAGGCAAGGAATTCTATTGATTTTCAACAATTTCTGATAATTACTGCACTGTGCAGAGTTATGGCCCTTGATCTCTTTGAAAAATCTTGTATAAAAAGTTAATATCCAATTGATATACATTAATTAAGATTATTAAAGCCTATTGCTTATCAATGATAATTACTGCCATTGTCTTCCCGTTATCAGATTATATTGTTGTAAATGTGCTTTAACCCTTGTTGACTGCTCAGACAACTTAGCTATTCTGGGTGTATGTTTTGCTGCCTGGCAACCTATCTTTTATCACTTTCACCACTTTCAGAACTGTCGTTAAATTTCTATAGTCTGCAAGCTCAGGTCTTCTTGTCCTAATAATCAATTGCTTTCGATTGATTCAGTTGTCAAGTTGTGTTTTGGTTGCTCAGTTGAGTAGTAAATGTTTTTGTGTGCAATTTCTGCAAAACAAGTTTCAGATCATTGGCTGTTGATAGGATGCTTTATGTCATTTCATTTCATTTTATGAAATCTATTCACTGCAAGATATTCAATTTTATTTTAAAGCACTTTCATGTGTCCCCTGAAAAATTTTATAGCATTTGTTGAAAATGTGTGTATAGTAAAATTTCATCTATGGAATCTGCATGTTTTTGCTGATTCACCACAGATCATCTAAAACTACAGAAAAGGTATTTGAAAAGATAATGTTCAATATGATCTGACATTTGTTCTCTGGGGACAAATAAAATATTTATTGTAATAATCAAAAGTAGCACCCACATTGATTATACTTCAAACTAATGAAAAAGAGATGGTGGTGGGGGGTTACGCTGCATATTTTTATGTCCTAGTCATGTCCAGTAAATCTGTTGGAATGGCATGTTATTTGAAAAGCTTGTTGGTTATGAACCGTTAGAGTAATTAATTACTATATCTGTGAGCATTCTTTCTACAAGAACTGATTCCTTCACATTTTTATCTGACCATCCATCTGTTTCTATATTCTAACAATAGAAAGATAATGTAACAGAAATTCTAGGTGCCTTCGTTCAAATAATTACTAGAGCTTGAATGGACATCTACTCTAGAGTATCATTGTTATCTATTCAATTGGTATAATATAGAAATGAGTGGATCATCTTATTTGATGAAAGCACAGAAGCTATATGCGCAAAGTGGATGATGGTTGAGACAAACATGTTTTTTATTGCATGATACCCGGCCATAAAGTCATCCAAACTCTATGTAAATGAATGATCATATTACTAGTTAAGATGCCTTAATGCTAATATATCTTCTGTAAGAATGGTTTTAATTGCATCTGATGGCATCTGTTGAATAATTATAGGAAATTTATGATCAAATCACATCTCTTCTTGGTGGATAGCTGTCAATAATGATCATTGTTTTCCCTCTCAGACATACTTTGCAATTGTAATTTAAAGGAACATTTTGCCAATAGAATAAAAAAAAGACAAATCATGCAAATCAATTTGAAATTAATTCAGTAATGGACTTTATAACAATGATTATTAATTATATAATTAATGTTGACAGTGTCAAATGTATTTAATATCATACGTATTTAATATTGTAGTATTATTTGTACCTATTTAAATAAAATCAATATAAAACTAAACCAATCATTCATGGTTGTGTCTAGTTTGAGGAAATAATTTGTGCAGTCGGACAGAATATTGGCATCATGATAGAGCGATCAGTGAAAATAATTGAGTAACTAAAATCATTTGTCTGTAATATATGGATATTGTCATTTATGTGCTGTTGTCAGTATAGTAAAAAAAAATAAAACATAAAATTTTTTAAATATTAACAACCCATATATAGTTACTGATTATAAAAAAAAAAGAAAAAAAGAATGGTTCAAACTTTTTTCTAGAAAATATCTTTACATGATAATCTTCCAGTTGTTCATCCATTTACTGGAATTAATTATTGTCTGGCACTCTCAGTATTTCCAAAAGTCAAAAATCTTTTTCGTAAATTTTAACACCTCACAAATAGCTTTTATGAAACTATTTTGAAATAGATTTGTGACTGAATTGCAAAATGTGTCTTTATATAATTATTGGTGAAAATGTGAAATATTCCTGAAGCAAAATGTTCCTTTTTTAAAAAAAGAAATATACCAACTGACATGAATGATAGTAATTTATTTATGTTTTCCTGATTTCAGTACCTCTACCTGCTGCTGCATTAAGGGGCGTGGCCTTAACACGAGGACGAGCTGCAGCAGCTGTTGCTGCAAGAGGAGCTTACTCTGCAGCGGCTGCGGCAGCTGCAGCAGTAGCAATGCGGCACCCAACACCATTAGCTGCTGCAGCCCCATTACAATACGCACCGTAAGTAGTACATCATACCAGACAATTCAATATATAAAACAAGAACCCAACATGTTTTTAGTCGTCACTTTTCCTCTTGTGTCCTTAGTGATTTATTTGGAAATGCAGTCGTACATTGCCATCCTGTCCATCCGATCAGCTGTCCTTTTGTCCACAATTTCTTGTGAACACTTTGTCTCTACAGACTACATCTATCATTTGCTGATTGTTTTGAAATTGATATGTGTAGTTTATATATAGTGAGATAAAGAAGCCTATTTGAAATTCTATAATTTCTGTTGATCTCTTCTAGTATTGTGGCCCTTGTTTCCCTTTGTTGAACCTTGTGAAATACAAGCTAACATCTGATCTGTACGAAATTTATATGCATCATTTAAATTAGTGAAACAAAGAATCCTATTGTATTTGAGCAATTTCAAACAATTACTTTGTTATGGCCTGTGTTTCACCCAGTTGAACCTTGTGAAAGTTTTAATGTTGAAAGTTATCATCCGATCTGTACAAAATTTATATGTGTTATTCATATTAGTGAAGTGAGGAAGCCCATTGACTTTCAGCAATTTCTGTCAATTCTAAATTTATGGCCCTTGTTTTACTTTGTTGAACTTGTGAATGTTCAAATGACATAAAGTTATGATACTATCTATATGAAATTTATATGCATTTTGATTTAGTAAAACAAAAAAGCCAGTCAAATCTCAAATTACTGCGAGAGTTAAGAACCTTGTCAACCCTGAAATGACAAGTTAATAATAAATGACCCAAATTATATACAAACGAATAAATGTGCGACAACCCTTGATGGTCACTTGGATGCTTCAGCTGCCGTTGGTTTATGACTGGTTGCCTGGCCACCTATCTTAATATAAAACATGATTCAACTTTCATTTTGCAGAGGTGGTATTTATCAGGATCCATTTCTTGCCACTTATGATGCTGCTACTGCTCGATATCAATTGGTTACAACTCAGCCTTATGCAGCTGCTGCTGGTGGTTTCCCAGCTGCAAGATATGCTATACCAACCATGGCTACAGCTGCGCAGTAAGTACACTCCTTCATAAAATAAAGATTCAAGATCCATTGAAAGTTTTCAAGTTAGGTTCCCCTTTCTCCCTTTTGTTGAGAATACATATAAACAATTCGTTTTTTTTTTTGTGATTTATTCATATGTAGGCAATGTACAGTATTCATTGTCAATAATGAGTGAATTTGAACACTTACTTTCATTTTCATGGTTTTGTAGCCGTTTCCAGTGTAATTGTAATTGAGATTGTATTGGCAGATTTTTGTCTAAACCACATTTGACTTTCAGGGATAAGAAATGTATGAAATACTTCCAGTTCCAGTGCTTAATAACACATAACTATATTTTAATTTGTAGAATTGGTCGAGGTGTAGATTATGCTACCGACCCCTTCCTAGGACACAGTATTGGACCAGTTGCCGGTTACGGGGTAAGCTATAACCTAGCTTTTGTAAGGTCTGACAATAGTCTGTCTTATCTTTCCTGTAACAACTCATGTCATCTGTATTCTTGGCCTTCTCTTATTCATTTACTTTGGGGCACAGTATGCTTGTATTTGTTCAATATTATGTGCTAATTTACCCTTTTACATTCCATTTCTGATGTAATAATGTTTTTACTAAGTGTGACAGTAACTTCAACAATAACCAACAAATTTGCTTTGTTTTTTTCAGGCAACTGTTTATCGTGGAGGCTATCAACGATTTGCACCTTATTAAATGAGAAGCTACATGAGACCGTGCACATCCACAGCGCAGGGATACAAGAACTCTTGGCTGATCACATGTTTAACATGTGACCATGTGTAAATAAAGAAAATCTAAAACAACAGCCAGATTCCAAGTTGGAACAGAGCAGATTTTACGGAAAGACATCTTGGATTTTAGCCTGTTAATGGTGTATTTCCAGGAATTGAAATGTTTTAAATTGTTCTGGGTTTCTGTTTCCAAAATGCTGTGTGCTACACTTGCTTACATTGTATACAAATCTTTTTTATCTCCTGAACATTTTGAGTTCCAAGGGAGCGAACTGTAAAAACAATACTCATGCTGTTAGCTTTATTTTCATTATTTCTAGTCAGATTGTACATGAAAATTTTACCTCTTATGTTGATAGTTTATATTTATCAAGTATGATACGAAGATCTTATGTATGTACAACTCGTGGATTTCAATTTTTTGTTAAGTGCAAAATGTTAATGATGATAATGGCGAAACATTTGAGTTCCTTGAATTAAAATCTCAAACAAATGAGGCATTTGCTTCTTGTACATAGCTATTGTAATCACTTTCTTCCAAAAAACACAAAATCAATGAAATATTTGAGATTTTAATATGATGAAGTCAAGTGTTGATTTTATTGTCACTTTTATGGTGATATATTGATTATAAAATTCTGATGTTACGTGAATTTTTAAGCAAATGTTTTTGCTCGGTTCAACCTAGTATTTCTGATGTTGATTGAAAAAGCTTTAAATAACAGGTTTGTTGATTGGATGGATGACAGCATTTATCCAATCAGATTAATCAGTTCTTGTTAGAAAATCCTTCTCTTGAAATCCTCAGTCTGAGCTATAAAATTTATCTAAGTCCCCCATTCATGTCATTTGTTTATACTTTCATTTGAACATGATTCATTCTGACTTGATTAAACTTCAATTCTGTGCAATTTTCATTAATTTAAAACATTTTTTGATAGGGCTTACAGCTTCCAAATTTCAACTCAAATACTTGCACTACATGTAAAACCCTCTGTAATTTGATATTTTATCCTGTCAGAATGTTCATGCTGTCATATCATTGGCCAGTGGAATTAGAAATAGCTTTTTCAAAGCTGTTATTTAATTGGATGGTAGATTAGTGGCTACAGCCAATCTGAATTCTCAGTCTTAGATTTATATACTCATTAGGATTGAATATTTGACAGTAGTTAAGTACATTATTAAGCTTTTTGTTATGTTTTTTTTCTTTTGAAATTACACATGTTTATTTCATGTCATATTTACGCTCTCATGCATTAACCTGAGATTTTAAAAAAGGTTAGTCATTCATCAAAAACTGAGTAAAATATTTCCGAATTTTTAAAACTTTCCAGGACAAATTGAAGGTTTTTGGTTAATTTTTTTTAATCAAGGTACATCAAAATTGGAATACAAGTTTTTCTGTGGTTGAAAGAGAGAGTGACAGATTGTAATTAATTGTTAAAAATTCTCCCAAGACATTTATGGTGCTAAAAAATTGTTTTGTGTTTTTTATAGGACTTGTCTGAGAGTCTATGTCTTCGATAACATGGCTGCCAGTCGTACTACTTTGTACACATTTTAATCTGGAATATTACTAATTATTGTGCCATCTGTTTAAATTAACAACTGTAAATAAAATTGTTCTGGTTGTCGAAAAATAGAAAATAAAAATACTGAAAAATGTTTGGTGCTCATTTTGGATTGCAAACAATTTCTCATCATACACAAACTTGGGTAAAATTTTGATTTATTATTAGAATGCCATTCAAAGAATTTATTGTTTCATCTTATATTTTGCAAACTGATTTAGAATTAAAATAGATTCCTAATTTTTAAACCCATCAGTACTGGCAGCCTATTAGCATTACGATATTATGATGCCCTTGTGTTTTGTCATACTATAAAAAATAATTAACATAACAAGAAAATGTAGAAGCATTTTCCTTGCCAAAATTGTCTTGCCCTCACTGATCAAATTATGGTACATCTTCTATGTTGTCGGAGATCTGATTTTTTTAAGTTGTGTTTTTAACCTTAGGTACTGAAGATGTATTTTTGTTAGTATTCTGGATTCATTTCTGTTTTAACTAGTTTCCGAAGCCTATTATGGAATGCATATTTTATCGTGGTTCATTGTTGATTTTTGACATTGAATTCATTCCATAATAGGATTTTCTGCTGTCATATTTTTCTCTCAACATTGAACACTCGAGCGATGAAAAATACTAGTCTTATTTTGTCCTTAAATAATTTTCATTATGTTGTTGATTCACTGTTTTCTTAATATATTTTTGATTAATTGAATGAAATAACATTAGAATGCACTTGTAATTGAAAGGCTTTGAACCTAAGTTTTCAAGTGCATTTTTAGAGATCTCCAAACACGAGGTATTTGGTGACCCTAGTTTCTTTTAGACGAATGGGCATGCAAATTAAAAAGGTTTAATATCTTGTTTGTTATTGGAGATCTTAAAATGTTAAATTATGTATGTACATGTAGTAACTCATTCGACTTCTATGTCATCTTCTTTTTGTCATTATTTATTTTTAAATGTTTTTTCCTTATGTCTGTGAGGCAGATATGTTATTGAATAAATCAAAAAGTTAATTTATTACATTAAAAAAATAAGAACAAATGCTGTATTGTACCTGTTGTCTTTTATAAATTTGTTGATGAGTGAATGAAGCCAGATTTCAAAATAAATCTCGGACAGTCAGTGTCATAGAAATTGGATGATATTGTTTGGGAAGAAAAATAGAGGGCAAGGGGAGAGAAATTGTACAGATGGGATTGGGGGAGTATTCATATTACAAATAATTTCTACAAATAGCTAACATTAATTTCACTTTAATTTTTTACTGAATAATAATACCCCCTGCCCTCCAATTGGCATCATTGCTTTCAAATTATAAGGGTTTTTTGCTTCTTGTCTCAATTTTCCTTCCCATCAATAAGTGTCCCATTTCGCCATAATTTTTTGTCATACTGTAACTTGTTTTTGTTAAATTTTTTGTATGTTTCTTTTGTGAGTTTTTCACATGGTGCAAATTAATTTTAATTTTTGAATCTGATCAAATATTAGTAACATAGTTGCATAGATCTGGAATGCTAGATAAAATCAATGGATGGTTGCCATACTTAAAAAAAAAAAAATTCAAAATTAGTAAATGTGGATTGAGGACCAAAATTTGAATAAAAAGTGACCGTTTTAACAAATTATAACAAGCCCATTTATGCAGATGATCCAATTAAAATGCAAAATGAGGCATGAAATAAAATCTGTAGCTATAACCTTAATATATCTTTAAAACAAAATTTATCAGGTGCTCTTTAGACAGTCACATGATCTAACATAATCCAGTAATTTGTAGTTGAATTAATCTGTGGTTCTCTTGCCTCATTTGGTGCTTCATGAATCCTGAATCTCCCCCTTATTTTTTTTTTTTTTTTTTTTTAAAGAATTCTGAATGTTTGTTTTGTTATCCAGAAATCTACACAATTTTACAGCATTTGAATATTTTAATTGTTAATGTATTGTAAAGTATATAGATTTGAAATGTATATGTTTTTACCGTTTTCGACTGAACCTTGTTCTGTTGCCCGTGAATATGATGCAATCAAAGGATATTATATCAATCTTTTCTTATCCTGGATTCTGAAATTATTATCAGGTCTGCATTCATTTAAATCTAAATTCAGCCAACTCAAAAGAGGAGAAATTTGCTTTATTTTCATTTCATAAAATATGCATTTCTGAAATTTCCATTGTTTCTAATCAGTCGAAAACGGTATTTATGATTATTATTCTGTGCACAAGCACATACTAATGTTCTTCCATTATCAGCTTTGGCTGAACGCATGTTCTCCTACAATGGCATGAATAGCATCGTGTCATTTTTTTTATTAATCTGGTTATTTCCCTTGAAAAGTCTTGATTATCTAGTCGTATATACACAATTTGTTGAAACAAGACAATATAAACTGTCATAGAAATATAATGATATTCCTTATATTTGCAATAATTACTCATATTTATTATACCTCAGATTTTAAGTATCTAAAATATATCTAGTCTTTAGATTCTAACACAATAAGAATCTTCTTGAATACAGTAAAATTATTTTAAACTACCTTATTAGGTAAACGTGTGATATCATTCACGATTCTTAGAGAGTTACATAGTTAAAAAGAATGTTTTAAAAGACTTATAAATTTGAAATAACCAGATTGGTAAAAAAAAACTAGGGATGTTTTTGATGTACAGAAGATACCCAATGAAAGGCAACATGAGATGATCTTATAGTCAATAGAATTGTGTTATATGTGAAATGAATAAGTAGTGTTTTTAAGTCCTTACTTTCTGGCCATGACACCTTGTTGTTTTAAATTAATTTAAAACATTTTCAGTAAAAACATTTGAAAAGCCAGTTATAATATAGTTTTCAAAATATGTAACAAAAATAGTTTTAATGATTGCAAAGGAGATATTAATATGAAAAATTACTTAAGATTTGGCAAATTAATTTAGATAAATTGATATTTTGACATTAATATGATTAAAAAAATCCAAAGTAAAAAATACTGTCTTTAAAAACATGATGAGAAGGTGACTGGCCATTAGGTTTAGAACTTGGTTAATATTTGTCTTGTATTTTATATGTGGACTTGGATCCGAACACATGCAGGTCATGCGAATAATTTTGTTGCATGGGGTATTGTACTGATACAATTAACGAGTGCTAATATGTTGGAAATTGAGAATTTTAAAAATCAAATCAAATCAAAGTCGTTAGTAGCATGATGTAGATCTATTACGACATGAATTCTTTCATCATGCATATATACATATTATATAAATATATATGTTTATTTATCTCTTATATATATATATATGAATAAATAAACATGAACAACAAGATATGTAGTTATATTGTTTCTGTCCTCATATATATGAATATTAATCTCGTAGATTAGGTGTATCTATATTTGTAGTCATAGTGATTTCCATATTGATGAACTGTCTGATTTGAAACATTCGATTTATTAATAATCAGCCTGTAGCAAATATCTTTTGACATTTTGGCGAGATTCTGAAAAAGTTTGTATAATTGATAGAAATATATGTAATCAAACTTACCTTGTAGCAAAAAGCACAAATCACCCCATAAATAAAAAAAAAAATAAAAAAAAAATTGGGTTCAGTTTTGAAATCAATTTTCCTGATAAATTGGTTTTGATTGGTGGTCAAAATGCAAGGATTTTGCTACAGACAAACTTGTAAATAATTTAACCAAGGCGGTGTTTATGATTGTTTTTTTTTTTGTTTGTTTGTTTGTTACAATTTTTGACTTGCCATGGTAAAAAGAGGAAGGAGATTACTCTCAATTAATGCATGAGGCAAACATTTTCTGCAATAACAACATAATTTCTCTCATTGTAGATTTGTATTGTCATTGGCTTAAATCAAAATTTATTGGAATTCAGTAGTGAATTTCGAAGTTTGTGATTAACAATTTATTTGTTGTTATGTCAGGAAATGTTTGCCGTTAGATAACTTCCCTTATTTTCAGTGTTTGAGCAATTTTGAGATTTAGTAGTTATTTTTGTCAATTTTGCCGCTAATGTTCTTTGTGCTTATGTTTCTTAATATATACTAGTAATACATTGACTTTGTCTGCACATTTAATCCAGGCCTAATAGTCACAGAACATAATTGGATAAAACTGCAATTTTACTCATATTTTGATCCAGTTATAGTTAGTTCCATGTAATTGAATTGATGAAATACCATCACGAAATTTGCTAAATATTGATTACATTAGCACTGAACTCCCAGTTCACAAAAAAGGGGGAGGGCCTTCAGTTTTAGTAAATTGAACTTTTTCCTGGCATGTTTTGTGACTTCAATGGCCAAACATACTATACGTAGCTTAGCACCTATTTGTGATGTAATAAACTGATTATCAACCAATATATGATATGATTTCATTCTGCACTTTAGTTTGTATCTCATCTACATGCATGCTAAATTAAAAACAAACAAAAAATAACACAAAATGTTCTAAAGTTCCATAGTGCGTCAAAACCACGAACACATTCAATTTAAAAAGACGTGACTGAATTTTAAAAATTGTTTCATTGAAATTTAAAAGCTATTTTGTAATCATTCTTACAGAATTTTACTTGTTTTTTCTTTTTAAAAAAAATTATTAATATTTTTAACAAAGTTAAGAACAAACTGATCTCTATTTAAGAATAAATGATCATGACTATCCATAGTTTAGTAGGTTCAAAAAGATATCTGTATGGAACTTTAAGGTTTTGTGTTTTGGAATGGACTAAACATTGGAATGTTGCATGTTACCCTTCTAGGATTGCCCTTCTGTATTTTTGATCTTGATATTTTTTATATTTTGTTGGAATGGAATGAAGAATGGATAAAATGTCTTGGTATCTTACTAACAAAAAAAAAGAATATCAGTGCAAAAACTATTAAAACATGGTTTGGATTTTAACAACAACCTTTCCTTTTGTAACAGGTCTAATGATACCTACTCTCTGTAATATTTTTTTTTTTTTTTTTTTACAAAACACTTTTCTTTGAAAGAGCTAAACCTCTAATTCAATATTTTCCATAATATTCGAAGCTAAAAACACCGTTTTGAATTCAATATGGGTCTTTTTACTGTAATCAATATTGATGTTGTTATCTTGTCTTGAAAATATGGGATCCAAGACACCCAGAACATTCTATAATCACTACACGAGCCCTGTAAAACTATGGTTTCCGGCACCATTTATTATGAACAAAGAAAAATATGTGAAGGTAATTGTTAATGGCAGAATCACAAACGACAAACAATTTGGATTGTTTACATATTTCACCCAACATATTTGATTAGAAATTACAACAATTTTTAAAAATGAAATATATATCAATTTAGATACCGTTATGTTACATTAGACTCATCTTCGTCTTATTTCAAGGATAAGAATAATAGAGCCCAATACCCTTTAAATTAAGGTAGGTCTAACATTGTACTTGAGTTGAACTCTAAACCGATTGCAGTCTATTTCAATGATGCTCCCATCCCCCTGTAATATCAATTTCAGTGGCCCTCACATTTAGAGGTACGCAGATATAAGGTGGATATGACACTGGCTCACTAAACAGGAGGTCACAGGCTTATCCTGGTGCTGACTGAGAATGTTCTCTGGGATATTTGATAATAAAAAGTAGGCAGAAACACACACGCCCACTTAAGCAAATTTCCCCTTTCGCCTCACTGCATTGCAGGAATAAAGTTGCTGCAGTAAAGTAGGACATTAAAATCACATTTCATTTCCTAGATATCATTTCATTTCCTAGGTGCAGTAGGTGAAATTTGGAAGAAGCAATAACAGCACTAATCTTACAATACTATTAGTAGTCGAATTTTATTGCAAACATAACCATCCCAAAAAATAGTTCTTTACCTGTATATATATATTTAAATGAAGAAATAGTCCAATATAAAAAATAAATTCAATATAAAAATAGTTCTTTACCTATATATATATTTAAATGAAGAAATAGTCCAATATAAAAAATAAATTTCGTACATATTAATGTAATGTCCCAAAAATGTAAGAAAATTGCAAAAAAGAATATCTTGATCAGGTGAGACTGGATTAATATGGAAACAAAATGAAAGTATATATCTCATGTTAGTCCCATTGTAATCTAGTGGTTATTAAAACCCTGTTTTTCTCTGTAATAAACTTTACATAAGAAACACATAAAGTAGTAATCTGGAATTTCACCTAATAAAACTAAAAAAATTTTCAAAACTGGTTCTATGTTAACACTATTCGAGCTGTGGACAATATTTTATTAAATTATTCCACTTTCAATAATGTACTGTTTTTTCTGGGTTATCCCTAGATTGTAGAGAATTTCAATAATAAATGTAAGAATATCCATAAATCAAATTTAAACTTGTCCAATCATTTAAAAAAAAGAAAGTTTTATCAGTAGTAATACATATAAAAGATTAATATCAAAATACCCATGGCTTGACATTTATCTAAAACATAAGATACTTGTTACTTGGGGAAAATTAGGTTAACCAATCCCCACCACGTTTTAATTTTAAAACTGTGTTCTTCAACCCTCTCTTGCATGATGAATGAAATTTGTCTTTCTTTGCATTTTAGACTTATTTACCTTGAAAATATTTAATGCCATCATCCTTTTGCATAGATCATTTACTAGAGTAGTCAGTCCTGAGCAGACATGTTGATAATTAATGGAATTGAAAAGAAAAAAAAAAAAAAAATCAACACGATAGATAGCAGGCCCGTAGCCAGGGGGGAGGGGCAATGCCCCCCTGTAAAAAAATTTTGCCCCTCGGAAAGAAAATTTGCCAACCGTAACTCTAAAATACCTACTGTAGACTGTAACGGAACGGGTGTGCCCCTCCTAAAAACTTCACAGCCCCTCCAAAGCCAGCAGGCTGGCTGCGGGCCTGATAGATAGTACAAACATTGCCAAAATTCACTGATAAACAAACATGCAACAATATCTTGAGCTGAAGAGTTAACCAGGTTAATCAATCAATCGTCACGGGCGAAAAGAGGTATTTCAAAGGTAATGGTGTCCATAATAATTGGGGGGGGGGGGGTAGTACGTTGTATCATAAGGTCTGTCATTGAGTCAACTGTCGTGGTTTGATTCCTGGAGAAGGATCGCATGTCCAACCTTGTGGGTTTTCTCTGATTTCCTCTCACTGCTAAAGATCCTAAATGCGCAAGTGGATGTCAAACTCCATTTCTCACTCTCTCTGCCAGTAATAACCCCATCTGTATGATAAGGATGTAGCTCAAAACAGAGTTGTCAGAAATACCTAAGGGTGTTACTCCATGCACTATATTTCACCCATTACATGTAAATCGTTTAAAGACTGTTCAGTCAAATACCAATCTGTTAAAAACACAGATCCTATTTTGCTTCGGTTTTTATAGTTCAAAATCAATTTTTACTTGTCTTTACTACACTAGTGTATGCTATCGAAAATGTAAAAGTATGAAACGAAATATAAATCTGTATCAGATTGTAGAGAGAAATTGGGATCAATGTCCACTCGACTAAAAGTAGGTAATTTCGGGACTAACATTTGGTTTAATTTTATTTCATTTATTCGCTTGTGCATAGGGGTCTTTGCAGTGGGTGGAAACCAGAGGACCCGGAAAAAACCCAGGCGACCCTACTCTTTGTCACGTAAGCCTACGATGGGGGTTTTGAAACCTCGTCTCTTGACTCAATGGCGAGGCTTTATGATACAGCTCCCACGTGCTAACCACCCAACTCCCGGCCATATCAGATTGGTCCCATACAATTTGCAAATATGTGCATTACTTAGTACAAAAATGTTCAGGTGGGGACAACCAGTGAGCAGATTCTGACTTGCCTGTTCAACCTCATGGATTTACTCCTGGGCTTCTCGATTTCTTCCTACAGCTACACACCTATGCGCAAGCGAATTATTGAGCCACATGTCTTTCACTATAGCCGCTACTACCCCACCACCCTCTCTCTCATAATAATAAATGCACAGATTGAGGGTAGTGATCTTACTTTGCAAACATGGAACTTAAAAAGGGGGTTTTTAATGGGAAATTCGCCAATCTCTATCGTGTGTTTGTAAAGGGAGGTTGTCTAAGTCATATCTGTTCCATCTGAGTATTTCCAGTACTTAGTTGTGGTCATTGTTGTCAGAAAACAAATAATAAGGTGTATGTCATCTTCATGGTGCATGATTTAGTGAATTAACTGTTTTGTGACTGAAGAGAAGTAACTCCAATTTGTAAGAATCAAGGTATTAGACCAACTTATCTCCTGACTGACGCTTGTCTTTCTTGACTTCCATATAATTTTAAAACATTCCTATTATGTTAATATTTACAACCACAAATGGCTGAACATGTCGCAGTCATCTTATGAAAATATTGAAACGATTTGACCTTCTCAATTTTTTTATGTGCTGCAAAAAGATGTATGGATGACGTCATTCTCGTAGAGGCTTTCGTTTATTAAGGTCTGTTTTGTGACTGAAGGGAAGTAACTCCAATTTGTAAGAATCAAGGTATTAGACCAACTTATCTCCTGACTGACGCTTGTCTTTCTTGACTTCCATATTATTTTAGAACATTCCGATGATGTTAATGTTTACAACCACAAATGGCTAAACATGTCGCAGTCATCTTATAAAAATATTGAAAGGATCTGACCTTATCAATTTTTTTATGTGCTGCAAAAAGATCTATGGATGACGTCATTCTCGTAGAGGCTTTCGTTTATTAAGGTCTGTTTGCGGAGCCCGGCAAAGTAAGCAAACTATATTTGGCCCGGTAGTTATTATGTGCTAATTATTATCAGGTGCGCACCACATAATGACACCAGCACCCGCCAACCCGTTATTATCTGACGCGCGTCATATAATTGCCTGTCGGTTAACCAGATGCTCGGTCTCGCAATGGTATCATAGATTAAAGTAGACTTAATGATCATTCGTAAATACATGTACTTTCATTTGGGTATTGATTATGAGGAAATAACAACCCATCATATGATAAAGCATCGGATACAATTATTCGTTTGCCACTTAAAGGGACGTTTGCAAGATAATGCAGCACTTGGCAGAAGAAAGCTCTATTTCCTGCTTGCTGGATGTTTTTACTATATTCAACAAGAGTAATATCGAAGTAACCTATGCCGTGGCTATCCATTGATGCATTTAAATGGTCTCACTATTCAAAAGAATACGTTTGGGCAATATTGAAACTTTTAGATCCGGTCTCAGGTGCGGAATGTCGCTTTGGACGACATTATAACGATAAACCAGAAAAATACCTCTATCAATACCTTTCAGCAAAAACATCGAAAAATAAATTCAGTATTCAAGTTGTAATTCTTTAAATCATCTTGTTGACGCAAAGCACATAGGTTTTGTGTTGGATAGGGACACATTTTCACGCACATTGGGATTGAAGTAGACTACTTGCCACGATGAAGAGGGGGATCGAAACCACAGCGTTCTCGCCAAAATAATTTACAAAATAGATATTGGGAAAGGAGCGTCTTAGAAATTTCAGTCAAATTACTTTATTCTTAGTTGTTAATGTTTGAAGTTTTCATTACTACTACATGTATATAACGAAATAACAGAAAAGTATATCGATTATCCATTTTGAAATTAAATTGTAATATGGCGACCGTGTTTTAATCCATTAGTCACATTACTTTAATCTGAGTTAGCAATGTTGGAAGTTTTAAGAATAACATAATTGTCCTTACTACTATTGTTACAAAGCTAACAAAAACATATCGATTATCCATTTCTAAATTAAATGGCGACCGTGTTTCAATTAATTAGAATGACGCGTCATGTGTGATTTTATGTCTAATTAATCATTTATGTAACCAAATGAAAGACCTGTCATGAGCAGATTTAGTTATTAGATACAGTATATTTAATATTCGTGAATCGTATAATGCCTACGGTGTGGAAGAATATAAAGAGGAGTGGGGGCTTGCGCGTAAGGTAGGGGTCTTTAACAGTGGGAAGACCAGAGAAAACCCACGCCACTCTATAGTGTAATTATTAATCATTAACAGCACGGGAACCGCAGTAGCCCAGTGAGCAAGATGCCGGTTCGCTAGTTATTATAAGACGCATGCTCATTAGTTACCCGGTGCCCCCAGCATATAAACTAGTGTCCAAAAGAAACGATACCACCTGTTTGCAACGACAGAAAAGAAAAACTAAACAAAGCAGAAGTTTAGGATTAGTGTTATTCTTTTGAGAAATCCTTTCACAACATATGTACACAAAATTATTTCAATCAAATCTGTACAATCAATATGACAAACCGTTAAAGATCGGTGGGGTTGCAAAATAAAGACTTCGTTAGAACACTGATCACAGAAACAACGGAAAATGACGTTGGGAGTGATTTGTTGCCATTCCTCGAGGAGACATCGTTCCAAGTCCTGCACGTTGACTGGAGGCACAAGGCGACGTCGCATTTGTCGACCGAGGTGGTCTCCTAAGTGCTCGATGGGATTCAAGTCCGGTTAACATGCGGGTCATGGCAGAACGTTGGCGTTGGCAAGGAAATTCTGTGTCAATCTTTCTGTGTGCGGCCTTGCATTGTCACGTTGGAAAATGATTCCACGAGGCTGTTGCTGCAGAAAGGGCACCACAACAGGCCGTAAGATGTCATCACGATAACACTGTGCATTCAGGTTTCCACGAATTACGACAAGCCTCGTTGTGACGTCACCACATATGCCACCTTAAACCATTAACCCTCCACCTCCAAATGGCCGGACCTGTAGGACACAGTTAGGCGCCAAACGTTCACCAACTCTTCGGTATACAAGCTGCCGTCCATCGTTTCGGAACATGAGGAATCTGCTTTCACCAGAGAACATAACACGTGCCCAGCTCTGCCGTTGCCAACGTCGTGCTCGCCTGGTCCATATCAGTCTGTCGTGCCGGTGTCGAGGCGTCAGGTGCGGTCCGCGGTAGGGATGACGTGGCCGGATACCATACCTCCGTAGTCTCCTGTAGACGGTTTGTCGACTGATCCTGTGTCCCAGTGTTGTCGCCGCCGTGGATGTCGCTGTTACGGTGCTGTTCCTCGGGTGTAATACCCGGATGTAACGATCCTCACGGGGCGTGGTTACTCGTGGTCTTCCACTCCTGGGCCTCTCTGGCGTATGACCTGTCAGACGGAACCACTGCATCAACCTGGTGATAGTGATGGGTGCGTAGCCCAACCTTCTGGCGACGTCGACATGTGACGTTCCATGTTGAACCATTCCAACGGCTCTCTCTCTCTCGTTGGCTGTCATAATGCATTTCTTGTGTTCTTTTTGTTGCTGTTATATCAACGTGTCTGATCAGCCGTTTTATACAGTTTTCATGCACGTGCAGAACATGCTAGAGAGGGAAATGTCACTTTCACGAAATTTACGTTTTGTCCTGGAAGTGATCAAGTGTTCCCGGTATTTTTATGGACTATGCTCTGTTATGGATATGCAATACGAATTGGCATGTTTTCATACTTAAAATTTCACTTAGAAAAAAATTAATTGGAAAGAAAGTTGGTATCGTTTCTTTTGGACACTAGTTTTTGAATGGATGCAGACCACCAAATTATTTTACTTTTTGTTATCGCGTTGAATCCTTCAATTAATTTCGTTTTGTACACGATGATCAAGCGGTGGCTCAGCCGTATTAGTACAACGCTCGTAGAGCGCAGTGCGTTTATAGTTTTTCTAAGTAACGAACTCAAATTGGGAGGGGATCACTTTAGGTAAGAGGGTAAGACGCAGGCTCGCTAGCCTGGAGTTTGGGTGTTCGATCCCTGCATTGGCTGAGAAAGTTATCCAGTTTTTCCGGCGTGGTTTCCCCTTGCTTGACAACTACAACTGTCTAGTCGTTCGGATGGGATGGAAACAGAGGTCCCGTGTACTTATCAGCGTAAAAGCAAAAGATCCATTGGTAGTTGGAATTCGATATAACCAAAATTTTTCTAAATCCATGTTTATATTTATCATTATAACATCACTTCGATACATTTTAAACGAAAGAAAAGCCCCCCGTATCACTTTTAAATGAGTCTGCCGCAGACCGACCCAAGTATTTCGAACGTAAATGTTTACTTCACGAATATCCTTACCATTGAATTTGCTAAAGTGTGAAATTTTTTGTAACAAAAATTTCTGCATATCCACACGCAGTTAATCTATTTAAGCAAATTAATGTGACAGTGTTGTTATATTTAGTATTCTAGTTTACTCTCGATTTAGTAGCAAGCTTATATCACGATAATTGGTTATGTTTCCGAGATTATCCAGCCAGTGCCATGTAGCTTCAAAGGTATCTCCAACAGAATCTCTTTTGCCATTGACATTAGCTCTTGAGCAGACAGGATCATCGATATACCACCAACCACCACCGAAACGGCCTGGGCAATCATTATTACTTGAGTCTTTGTCATAAGTCGAAAAAGGTCTGCCATTTATGTTGTAACTTCCATTCGTTAGAGAATCACCAGAATCATACTTACTGTTAGGTGAATATGAATCGATTGTTATTTTGTAATTATCTGCATTATTCGATATATTGAAGCCATGATAATAGCCCTGTGCCGGGCCCATAGGACTGTCATGAACCAGTAAGACACCAAGTTTAAATTTAGGGTGATTTTGGAGGATACGATGGACGTTTTCTAACCCAATCCAGTAATTTCCATGTCTATATCCGAACCCAACAGAATAATCATGCCAAGTTCTGTTGAAATCAACTTCTAAGCAACTCTTTGTTCTTGATTGAATAACTGTCAATCCACCCCACCGAAAGTCACATTGCAGCTCTAGCACAGGCCCGTCAGGTGAAGGTCTAATGAAGGACATCATTTTTTTGTCTGGAACAACACCTTTCTGTGTGCCATCACTACAGTCTGTAAATACGAACACATAATATATTATACAGTATATGCATTTTTGAAAATATATGAAGAGTATGCATCTAATTCCACACTAACACTATTTATGGAATAATAATTACTGGTTTATTAACTTTCATCTTTATTAAGCAATTGGGATTGAAACGTGAATGGATTTTTTCTGCATCGACTGGGCTATTGAAGACGGGTATGCGCCTTGCAGTGGCCTATGAGGTAAATCTGCACGAACAGCGATGCAATGGCCTACTCTTATTTGGTTCATGCACGTCAATGTGTACGTGGGACCTCGTTTTGTGTTCTATCCGAAACACTATTGATAGTTTACTTTGCATGAACAAATTAATTGCCGTGTAATAAGAGGGTAGAGTTTAACCTGGTCAGTAAGATCACCAAAATGTCTCTTAATCTTACCCTCAATGATGTTTTGGCATTGATCACCATAGTAACCAATTGGACATCTTGTACAATTAACATCATCACAAACTGAGATCTGGAAATAGATTTAAAGGAGGTTTTTTTTATTATTTAATTTTCATAACAATGAGAAAAAAAAAGGAAAAGAAATCATAAAATGAGACCCACATTATCAATTTAATTTGAACAGTCCGGACGTTCAATCAGATCCATTTGTTAAGTTAGTTAGAAAATGTTTGTAGTCTAAGCATAGATATACACACAAACCATACAGGTACGCGGGAAGGAATCTTTAAAATCCCTGAAAGACGCCAAACCCATTAAAATTTTGTGTGATGCCCATTCCACACAAACAACTATGCCCCCGTCCCCAACTAAATAAAACCCACTACAGAAAACAGTGTATCTTTATGTTTAAATATTGGAACATAGTCAAGGTTATAAAAAACAGCTATTGCGAGTACAAGAGCCTCTTTGACATGAGCCGTAGCCTGTAGACTGATTGTAAGTTACATTTCATCATAATATTCCAACCTGGTACAGGTTAAAAAGAGAAAGGGTCGCACTGCCCTCTATTCCCGGGTTCCATCAATTGACCATGTTCTTGTTTTCTGCAGACAAACTAATATACTGATATTTCAGTATTTACAACAGTCCGAATCGCTATTATTTTCCAGAAATTTACTCGATAAAAAAATTCAACATATATTTAAAATGACATGGCAAAGGCTATAGCATCTAAATATTTGTGTGGGTTATAAAATATTCATTTTTAGTTGAGTAAGTTCAATCGATTTTCCGACCGACCGCCCCTAAACTTAAATTTCTTTAAAGTCGTCTATCCATAAATAATAATCGAGTTAGATTTTGATGTCTATTTCAGATCTGCTTTCACCGAGTTTTGAATGATTCATGTTTCTAAGCGGTAAATATAAATACAAAATTTTATAAATTTACATTGTCGATTTGTATTTGTAGACAACTGAAATAAATGATGCGTACACTAATTATCATGAAATTAGTAACTTGTTGTTTTGGGTGTGACGGTCGTTTGTCCTTTCTTGTTATCAACTGATAGAACTATAGAAGAACTATTTTTATCTTGACCAAATATATTGCAAGGTACTTACCAATCTAAAGCACATTTTCTTACTCAAATCTTCTGATGTAAAACAATTTTCACTAGATTCATAAAGAGAACAGTGGTTATCTTTGTTGTCAAACATAAATCTCCTACAATTGTCAATTTTCGAACAAAATCTGCTACAGTCAATCAGTGAGCATTTGATTTCTTGTAAAATGAGGCCATAAATTCCCCGGTCTTTACAGTAAGAACTTTCTTCTAAAACACTGGTTTTGATATATTTAGAATCTATACTAGCAGACACGACGACAAATGTTTGTAAAAGCCGAATGACAAGAAGAGGGATAGAAACACCCATCTCGTCTTGTGTAAAGAGTTTCTAGAAACACGTCTCGTGCTATATATATACCCTTTCCTATTGATCTTGCAAGAAACATCATTAGTTAAATATTATTGTAAGATATGAATAATATTAGTGTAAGATATCAATAATAACTGTCTATTAGTTCACTATTCATATTTGGCTTGACGAACTGAACATATTATTATTTGTAAACTATTATATATTCTGTATGTGAACATTAACAACGACAACAAAGATGTTCGATCTGCTAAAAGGTTTTCTTAAATTAAGAAAGATCGATATGCTTTTTTTTAAGACGACATGGCGATATAGTCGATCAATCATGTCAGTAATGGATAAATGGATGTTAATACACATAATTTGTATGTTTTGTTCTCGAGATAAGAATATGAAATCACCCGGCTCTTTACCAGACTATATCAAACAAATCGGTCCTTGAGATCTTATAACCAGAACACCCTTGGTGTTCCACAGTCAAAGCTGAAACATTTTGGTGACATAAGTTTTAGTATAAATGCTCCTAAATCGGGTAGTGATTTACCACTGAAAATCAGAAACTTTAACTACTTTCAAAGCGCAGCTGACGACTCACTATTACTCTTAGTTTTATATCAAATTTCATCTGTCATGGACCCCTTTATGTGCATACCAACGTACACTTGGAACCTCTCGAATTTTATTCCCATCCGAACGAAGAGACGCTCGCTCGTTTTGTTACAAAACTTCTAATACATAATTATTATTATCGGACTACATACACAAAAAAGTCTCCCTACAAACACAGTTTACTATACAGAATAAAAGATAGGCTGGCACTGCCAGGCAGGATACGCCCACATTTTCGAGAGATGGATAGAGAACAAGCAATACCGAAAGTGATTTTTCCTACATCATTAAGTTAGAATTTGATATGTGCAAATATTGAAATGAATTAAGATATTTGGGTTATAAAGGTTCATTTCAGTAGGCTTCAAATTTGACTGCGGATCATGTTGCTGACTCGGTAGCTTTGAGGTTGGGTGTTTGATCCCTGCATTGGGTGACAAAGTTCATCTAGATTTTCTAGCGTGGTTCCCCCTTGTTCGTGATGAAGGATGGATGGCCTGACAAGAACAGCTGTCAATTTTAGTCCGATTTTCACGAAATTTGACCTCAACCTTCATTACGATGTAACGGTGATATAATCAAACGTTTTTTTAAATGGGATAATAATTCTGACCCCAGAGGGACCACAAGCTAAAAAAAGGTCATTTTTCGTACAATCAGGGGCCATAATTCAGGAAGTTACGATCCAATGGGCGCAAATATCAAAAAGAACCAAGATCTTTGGGTTATAAACATGCGTGTCATGTTTCATCAAAATCGGTTCAAAATTGTGACCTCTATAGGGTCCACAACCTTGACATAACATACTTTCACACTATTCGCGTACAAACGGCGGCCATTTTGTCTGTCAATTTTGGTCTGATTTTCACAAAATTTTACCTCAGCCTTCATTACCATGTAACGGTGATATAATCAAACGGTTTTTTAAATCGGATAATAATTTTGACCTCCAGTGGGACCACAAGCTAAAAAGGGTGATTTTTCGTACAATCAGGGGCCATAATTCAGGAAGTTACGAATCAATGAGCGCCAATATCGAAAGGAACCAAGATCTTTGGGTTATAAACATGCATGTCAAGTTTCATCAAAATCGGTTCAAAATTGTGACCTCTATAGGGTCCACAACCTTGATATAACATATTTTCACACTATTCGTGTACAAACGGCGGCCATTTTGTCCGTCAATTTTGGTTCGATTTTCACAAAATTTGAACTCAGCCTTCATTACCATGTAACGGTGATATAATCAAACGTTTTTTTTTTAAATCGGATAATAATTTTGACCTCCAGAGGGACCACAAGCTAAAAAGGGCAATTTTTCGGACAATCAGGGGCTATAATTCAGGAAGTTACCATCCGATTGGTGCAAATATCGAAAGGAACCAAGATCTTTGGGTTATAAACATATATGTCAAGTTTCATCAAAATCGGTTCAAAATTGTGACCTCGATAGGGTCCACAACCTTGATATAACATATTTTCACACTATTCGCGTACAAACGGCGGCCATTTTGTTTGTCAATTTTGGTCCGATTTTCACGAAATTTTAACTCAACCCTCATTACCATGTAACGGTGATATAATCAAACGGTTTTTGAAATCGGATAATAATTTTGACCTCCAGAGGAACCACAAGCTAAAAAGGGCGATTTTTCGGACAACCAGGGGCCATAATTCAGGAAGTTACGATCCGATGGGCGCAAATATCGAAAGGAACCAATATTTTGGGGTTATAAATATGCATGTCAAGTTTCATCACAATCGGTTCAAAATTGTGACCTCTATAGGGTCAACAAGCTAAAAACATGATATTTCGTACAATCAGGGGCCATAATCCATGAAGTTCTGATCCGATACATGCCAATATCGACAGGAACCGAGATCTTATGGGGATAAACCTATATTTCAAGTTTCGTCAAAATCGGATAAGAATTGTGACCTGTAGAGAGTCCACAAACAAATTGTGGACGGACGGACGTCCGGACGGACAGGGGCGACGACATAATACGTGCACATGAAAATGTGGGCGTATAAAAATGAAAAAGTACATTTTGGCTACATTATTGTAGAGTTATCATGTTCCGAAGTCGGGAAAAGTCAAATTGAAATAAAGTAGTTTCACCAATGTTTTACTTCTGACAAAAAACGACAAGAGAATCATTGTAATTTCTTTTCGTAGACTTGGATGAGATATAATGTTCTACTTTCTGTACTAATTTGGCGGCTATATACTACTTATAAAAAAGGTAGACTAAGCAGAACATGTTCTTCATTGAACTTAGTCAAGATATTGATGTAATTAAACTATACACCAAGTTTCACCACTGTTACTTAATTTGAATTAATGTTATAATTCTGCAGAAGTAGGGGTCTGTTTCACAAAATTTTAACTAAGATACAATCCAAATTATAGTTATTTACGGTGGCTGATTTAGGACACGAAAAAAAAAAAAATAATAATAATATCTCGAGCGCTCGAGATACTAAGTCGAACGTTCGAGACATCAAGTCAAGCGCTTGAGATAGTTAAGTCGAGCACTCGAGATAACATTAATGCAACCGAACTCATCTCAACCGATGTATAAGGTGTATGACTGTGTGCATTATATTCAATGATAAGCTTGCAGAATAAAGATTCATATGTTTATTTTTACAGCACATCCAAAGCTGCAATGACAGAGCGGATATCGAATTCCAAATGCCAAGGGATCGTTTACGTGTACGCTAATGTGTACAAGGGGCCTAGGTTTTTTGTCCCATCCGACCGACTAAACAGGTATCCTTGTCAAGCCGTCCGCCCTGTTCTAGATAAGAGAAAATGTCAGTCTGTCATAGCAACACTATATATACAATTATTGATTCGTATCATAACGTGATATATTATATACTTATGATGAGATTTTACTGTATTTAGCTGCAAATGGACATGTTATTAGTAAAAGTACTTTGAAAAGGCGAAGGCGTCCGATTGGAATACGGCCATATGGTGGTCATACAGATTTAGGGGATTTGGTTTTATTTATACTAGATCAAGTCTGGTAATATGCATGGTTACCGTTGGATGCATGCAAAATGCTTACACCATGGTCTACGGACTTCTCAAAATGTAGTCAGAAGTTTAGTTTCTATTCTTGACCCAGATGGAGTTGAAATTAGGCGTTGTCGTCGTCTTCGAAGACATCAATACCATTCTAATGGTCCGGATCACATTTGGCACGTTGATTCATATGACAAGCTTAAGCCTTTTGGGATCTGCATCAACGGATGTATCGATGGATTTTCAAGAATGATTATTTGGCTAATAGTGACCCAAGACTTGTCTGTGGCTATTATCTGAACACTGTCTGCAAACGCCAAGGTTGTCCTGCAAGAATACGAGCTGATTTGGGAACTGAAAACGTTTTAATCCGAAATATGCAATTGTATTTGCGGAGAAATCATAATGACGTGTACTCTGGGGATAAAAGTTATATCGCCGGACCAAGTTACCACAATCAACGCATTGAATGCTGATGGGGAATACTACGAAAACAAAATGTACAGTATTGGATGACCTTATTTCAATATCTGAAAGACATCGATCAATTTGATGGCACTTTCCTTGATAAATCGCTGGTACAGTTCTGCTTCATGGATTTGATCAAGTAAAGCGATATTAGGCCTACAATACATATGTCAGGCTCATCGGTAGATCGGATATACCATGGTGTATAAGCCGGAGCACGTGCTTGTTTAATTTGAATTGACCAGTAGGGTTATTTGCATCACTCAGTCGGCACATTTAAACCTGCAAAGGCGCCCATGGGGGTAACCGATTCTTTCCCCATTGAGTAAATGCACACATTGAGTGCCCGATTTACTCCAGGTGAGGCAGCTTCCCCCTTTCCCTTCTCCTCCCCTGCTCTCCGTCCTGCACCACAGACAAGAGGAAACTACACCGGAAATCCTTAGGACCTTTCTTGATCAACAACAGGAGTGAGCCCGGAACATCCTGGTTAGCGAGCCAGAGCCTTACTTTCCTAGCCACCGTGGCTCCTCGAAAAAGGTAGTTCGCATTATATAATAATATATATGCAAAGAACCATATCTATTAGTCTCAAATTAGTTAATATCGTCTGTCTTCATTGGCCCAGTTTGGAGCAGAACAGCAGGGCGCTAAAGTTCAATTCATTTCATGTCAGTTATTATCATCGTGGCTTCATAATCTTTATAGGATTTCATACAGTGTACTACACTGACAAATTATGAAGTTGAAGTCGTTACGCAATTTCATCTTGTGAAAGTTTAAATTTGGATTTCTTCAAAAAAATATTTTGGTGGTTCTAATAGATTTACATTAGGAAGGTATAGTTTTATTGTATGGTATTTAGGCGCGGATACAGAGGGGGGGGGGGGGGGCGCACGCCCCTTCTATTTTTTGAGGTGGCGAACAATTTTTAGCTCCATATATTCTCGCGAGAAAGGAGAAAAAAGACAGCTTAGGTTGGAAATCGTAATTTACAGTATTAAATTAGTCCTTGTGGGCATTTTATCGACCCAAAAATCACTGTTCCGGGCTCCGCACTCCCAAATTAGTACCGCACGACCCCTCTTTCTGAAAATCCTGGATCCGCCTCTGGTATTTCTGTTTACTTTACTTTATAATTTACAGAGTGATTTGGATGTAAGAAAATTTTGGAATATCCACAGAATCAGGCCATGTAGAAATCAAGTAAGCCCAAATGGGAGGCCATTAATAATATATGATCACCCCGAAATATACGCTGCTCAACAATGTCTTTGCTGCGTGCCTGGGGAGACAAGAAGCAGTCTTCAAAAGTAATTGCTCATGTGATGTGACAGTCTATGAACTATGCCGAATTATAATGAACGAAAATAACACGATTGAGCCAAGAGATCCATCCGAGGCTGTAAATCTCTATATCGATCTTAGATATGATATTCTACAATCGCTATAGTTTTATGTGTCACGTGTAAAGTATCTTTAATAAAAACAAAATTGTATTTTAAATGTAATAAAAGTGAACTAAATGGTGTCCGATTATACAAAATCTACATTGAAAACTCTATCCTGTATTTGTCACATATCCTCACGTTATGCCCATGCCTAAATGTAGTTAATTGGCCTAGACCTGTTAATAGGTTCCCACCACAAGTTTGCTGTAGAGATGATCTGGATCTTTATTATGATTCGATGTCAATATTTGCTATATCTAAATATTACTTCCGGTTGTGTGCGTCTTATAAATTTTACATTCATTCGTGAGATTGGAAATGGCATTTCAAATGAGATACATTAGTTTACAAACTGTGTGAAATGTTATTTGGACCAAAAACATATTCAAACTAACTTATCCATCACAAATGGGCGTTTTTCTGGTAATCCAGTACGATTCTGGTAATATTGGGCGTCCATACTGTCCATATATACCAAATTGGAAATAACCACCCGATAAATACTTTCGGTCTTGTATATACAACGCAACCTCCCCCGGTTTCGCACCTGTGACCAGGAGCGCATCAGCCAAGTCACACAAACATTATTAGAACTTTTTAGGAGGGGATTTCCGTCGCGAAAACAATGCTTTGGGAAGGGTTTGATAAAATATTGATCAATTGATTAATGTTATTATTATGTTTTTAGTCCAAAATATATCATCAAATCACCCAATTTGATGGGCTCTGTGAATGTTAGGGGTGGGCTCGGTGAATCTTGGGGGAGGGGTCGAACTTGAAATGCCCGGCTGAAATGTCGGGTTGCTGATGGCTCACACAACTAAGAATATTTGAAAAAAATGATATTGCCAAACCCATTTCCTGGATAAAGCAACTTCAGAGTGGTGTAATGTAGCCTAACATAGATAGATGACTCGAAACACCATCAACCAGCCCATCGTTTACTGTCCGTTTTCCTGTTATTACAGAGACAGCAGTGTGGTACCGGGTATAGCCTGCCTTAGGTTGCTGACCAAAAACAAAACAATCAATTAACCGAAATCCCACTATATGCCGATCTGAATTGGAACCACCCAATCATATTGCTGGTTCTGCATTCACAAATACTAATCGATGCCCCTAAAATGTAGAGTAGCTCTAGACAAAATGTATCATCCCATAGTCAATTCAGTATAAAATTTGGGTATTCAATTCAAAGAAGGAAAATTCAGGCACTTTATTTTGCCAACGACATGAAATAATAATTTTTCTGTTCACTTTACCCGTCTGCCCGTAAAGTCGCATTGCCCAAAGTTAGATTGCTAAAAAGAGTCGATTACTTTAAAGAGTCCAATGTTAAATGAAGCGTGATACGAAAGAAAATATACCAGATGCTGCTGTGTTTCGGAAGAACGGCACAGTATGTCCCTTTACTTTGCGCAACGAACAATAACAGAAATATAGTACGTCATTTTAACATTGACTGTAAAGTTTCCCCGTCAAAGTTTGTACATGTATGTAATTTATACAATTAATTAAAGATGAGAAAGGTCCACTTGAAAGAATTCTGCTGTATAAAGTGTTTGCTTATTTGTAGCTTAGGTAACGATGACATGTACATGTGGTTCAGTTCAATCAGTATGTTAAACATGCATTATGTAGGAGCAAAATCGGCCTATTGTAGGTCCTTTCTTTAGATCTGAAATGTTATCTAAATTATCAATTAGACATTAATTAATTTATCCAGACCATAAAAAACTCTTGATGTCAAGGTTAGCCTTCGATGCTAGCTGGATTAGATTCCGATATGCCGCTTAACGGCCCTTGTAATTAAATTTAAAAATTATGAAGTTGAAGTCGTTACGCAATTTCATCTTGTGAAAGTTTAAATTTGGATTTCTTCAAAAAATATTTTGGTGGTTCTAATAACTTTACATTACGAAGGTATAGTTTTATTGTATGGTATTTCTGTTTACTTTACTTTATAATTTACATATTTCTGTTTACTTTACTTTATAATTTACAGAGTGATTTGGATGATGTAAGTAAAATTTGGAATATCCACAGAATCAGGCCATGTAGAAATCAAGTAAGCCCAAATGGGAGGCCAGTAATATTATATGATCAGGCGCGGATTGTATGTATGCCTATGTAATTTAGAGACGATGATGGCAGATTTCCGTGACAGAAACCTGGCAAACCCCCTCCTGCAAAAATTCCTGGATCCGCCCCTGATGATCGATGCCCCCAAAATGTAGAGTGGCTGCAATTCAAAGGGTATTCAATTCAAAGAAGGAAACTTCGGGCACTTTATACAGGTCACAATTCTATGGAATACAATTACTGCTTATTACTGAACGACTTTTGGACTAGGCTTCTCTAGTCGTTATCATGCAATGATGCCATTGAAACAGTTCGGGCACATTATTTTGCCAACGACATGAAATAATAATTTTTCTTTTCACTTGACCCGTCTGCAGGTAAAGTCGCATTGCCCAAAGTTAGATTGGTAAAAAGAGTATAGATTACTTTAAAAGAGTCCAATATTAATTAAAGCGTGATATCAAAGAAAATATACCAGGCGCTGCTGTGTTTCTTGAAGAACAACGCACAATAACACAAATATAATACGTCATTTTAACATTGACAGTAAAGTTTTCC
This sequence comes from Patella caerulea, assembly GCA_036850965.1. Lineage (NCBI taxonomy): Eukaryota > Metazoa > Mollusca > Gastropoda > Patellidae > Patella > Patella caerulea. The sequence goes on along the minus strand of JAZGQO010000014.1, from coordinate 22,481,327 downwards.
CGTCAACTTTCTCGTCAACATCTGATCCCCAGTTAATAAGTTGTTGTATAAAAAAAGGTTTATATTTTTGTTGGTACATGTACACGACTCCCAGAAGATGGAAAAAAACCTTTTAGAGTAAATAAGAGAACTTGGAATAAACCTTCGATATTTAGAAGAACCAACCCCGTGGATCCATTAGTTGTGGGATTCAAATTTATTCACTAAACCCTGAGCTATTGTTTATAACACCTGCGGCTTTTTTAATATTTGCCTTTATAAATTGACTTAGGCTTGGACTGCCCTGATTTATTTCATACTAGCTGGGCTCGATGTTATCGATGTTGCTAAATGCCATTGTCGTAAAGGGTCCCTGCTCCCGTGGCCTCGCACCGACCACTGACTTCGCCTAAGAAAATAGAAAAATAGGTTGCCAGGCAACGAAACTTACGCCCACACAGCAGCTAAATCGTCCGGGCAGTCAACAAGAGTTGTCGCATATTAAGTAATTATCAGAAAATCATTAGAATTTGTTTGGTTTTTATAAAGTTCTGCTCCATGCTAATGTAAAGTATACGAATCATTTAATATTATGGAAGAAGCTGTCACCTCCACTGGATACGAAACATTTAATATTACGGCGACTTTTCGTACAATCAGGGGCCATAATTCAGGAAGATACGATCAGATATGTCCAAATATCGACAGGAACCAAGATCTTTCAGTTTGACCAAAATCGAATTAAAATTGTGACCTCTACAGGGTACACAACCTTGATATACCATATTTTTTTACCATATTCGTGTAAAAATGGCGGCCATTTTGTTCATCAATTTTGGTCCGATGTTCACAAAATTCAAACTGAAAATTCACTACAGTGTAACGGTGATATAATCAAATGTTTTTGAACTCCAGACCGATCACAAGATAATAAAGGCAATTTTCCGTATAATCAGAGGCCATAATTCAGGAAATTACAATCCGATATCGCGAGGAACCAAGATCTTTAGGTTATAAAAATGTATTTCAAGTTTCATCAAAAACGAATTAAAATTGTGACCCCTAGAGGGTTCACAACCTTGATATACCATATTTTTACACCATTCGCGTACAAACGGCGGTCATTTTGATTGTCAATTTTGGTCCGATTTTCATGAAATTCAAACTCAACCTAGATTCCCCTGTAACGGTGATATAATCAAACTTATTTATAAATCAGGTAATAATTGTTACCTCCACAGGGACCACAAGGTGATAAAAGCGATTTTTAGTACAATCAGGGGCCATAATTCAGGAAGTTACGATCCAATATGCGCAAATATCGAAAGGAACCAAGATCTTTATCTTATAAACATGTATTTCAAGTTTCATCAAAATCGGTTCAAAATTGTGACCTCTATAGGGTCCACAACCTTGATATAACATATTTTCACACTATTCACTGAGTTACCGGCCCTTGCCGTAAGAGGGAAGTGTCCCAACTGTTAGTTTGTCTGAAACACTTGAGTCGTCAAGTCAAGTTCACGATCTGCTTTAAAATTTCACAAACAGCTTTGAGCGGGAAAGTAAACCCTTTTGCAAATAAATGCATGTAGACGTTTTGAGGAAATGGTTCACCCCGAAGAAGTTGACCAATATCGTCCCTGATGTAAATATTGAAACTTTGAACTTAATACATGTAGGTCGACAATGGTTTGCGACTGACATAAATTTTGGTGATGAACAGGCCAGAGAAAATCTTTGATACAGAAGCTAGAATGGGGGATAATCTAACATTAGTTGTCGCGGCCAGGGGCGTACATATCGATTTCGTTTGGGGGGGGGGTGTTTAGCCAAAATGCGACCGACTGATGCACATACCCCCGCCCCACACACCAGTGGTACTACAAACTGGGCAGTTCACTATAATCGTGAATATGATAGTGCTGAGACAGTATAAGACAACTGACGAGTAGAATAATGATTTTAAAATGGAACCGAGCGCCGCGGGCGCGAAAAAATTTCAGATATGCAACCGAGTAGAAGAATGATGTTATAATTTAATCGCATAATTTCAGATATGTAACAGGGCTTTTAAATATTTAGGACTGGGGTTGATAAGAAATGGGACAGAATCTTGAGGCTTATCTGTCAATTTCGCTTGTTTTATGATTGTATGTTTATTTCATTAATTCATTTAGTCGGAGACCGACTGCGGTGAGTACTTTTGGTTTGAGACTGACTATTTTTTGCCGTGGTAGAAAACATTTTATAGAACAACTACTCACAACAGAATAAGAGTGACACGCAGACATGGTTATTTTATACTATAGTTTTGAGTGACGTATGCAATTTAGGCACACGTATTCCCGCAAATACATAGCATTTGGGATCTATTCTGGCATTGTTTTTGAGACAGACTGCAGTGACTGCACTTATTTTGTGACAGACTATTTTTCTCCCTTCGTGAAATTTTGTTGTTAGACCAATTTAACATACTTACAACAGAATAAGAGTGACGTATGCAATTTAGGCTCACGGATTCACGCAAATATACAGTATTTGGGATCTTTTCTGGCATTGTGTTTGAGACCGACTGCAGTGACTGCACTTATTTTGAGACCGACTATTTTTCTCCCTGGGTTACATTTTGTTGTAAGACTAACATTATACTCACAACAGAATGAGAGTGAAACACAACATCTTTTCAAAAATGATAAGTTGACAAGGTTATTTTATACTAAGACTGCTCCTATTTTGCGACCGACTGCACTGATTTTGCAACCGACTATTTTTATACTAAAGTTTTGCATAAGTAGCGTGACGTATACAGTGAGTACTTATTTTGATACCAACTACCTCTACTTTGTGACCGACTGCACTAATTTTGCGACCGACTATTTTTTTTGCGTGAGTAGCGTGACGTATACAGTGAGTACTTATTTTGATACCGACTACCTTTACTTTGCAACCGACTGCACTGATTTTGCGACCGACTATTTTTATACTAAAGTTTTGCGTGAGTAGCGTGACGTATACTTATTTTGATAACGACCACCTCTACTTTGCGACCGACTTCACTGATTTTGCGACCGACTATTTTTTTTGCTGGGGGGGTGTACCCCCCCCCCCCCCCCCACATTTACGCCCCTGGTCGCGGCTATTAAAATGTTAGACAATAAGATCTGGATGTGAATCTAGAAGGTATAGTAATGGCTAAAAAGGGTGATTTTTCTGACAATCGGGGGCCATAATTCAGGAAGTTACAATCCGATATGCGCAAATATCGAAAGGAACCAAGATCTGTCGGTTATAAACATGCATTTCAAGTTTCATCGAAATCGGATCAAAATTGTGACCTCTACACTGTTCACAAGCTAAAAACGTGATTTTTCGTAGTCAGGGGCGATAACCCATGAAGTTACAGTCCGATACATGCCAATATCGAAAGGAACCGAGATCTTGGGGTGATAAACCTATATTTTAAGTTTCATTGAAATCAGATAAAAATTGTGACCTGTAGACTGTTCACAAACAATTGTGGACGGACGGGGGCGACGACAATATACGTCCACATAAAAATGTGGGCGTATAAAAATAAATGTATTCATAACTTAAGTCTACAGTGTTGGTATAGTATCCCCGCTTTGCATATCCTTGCATCCCTAATTTGGCAGGATACATATACATACAGATCTCATAACCCAACTAAGGGTACGATGAGCGCCAGGGTACATGTATATGTTTTTGTTATGTTGACACTTCGAAATAATGATTTTGTGACGTTGATTGGCACTGAAATAATTGACATAAACATTGGAACCTTGATTGTTTTTTTTCAGTTTTATTTTGTTATTGTTATTGGATTTTTTTTCAAAATACCGAATGTTAATATCTCACATAATGGCTATGCATACAATTTATTTGGCTTCATTGAGAAAAACAAAAGTTATAATCCTATCAGTCGTTAAATTAAAAGAAACAAACATTCAATTTGCGCAAAATTTTAAAAATGTTAGAAGATTAAAGCAAATCTTCCAAAAATCTGAAAAGAATTGCAGTTTCTCAATTCGCCTAAACAATGAAGGGAATCAGTCGAAGACTGACTTTAACTTACAGGAAATGATAATGAACAGAAATTTTTCTGAAAAGAAAATCATTAATTAGTTCAATTATGATTCCGTTTTGAAACGATGTCCATTACCCAAATTTTGGAATTTAAAACATTATTTAATTCCATTCGAAAGACTGTAAGGTTCTCGTACTCATCAGGTAACTCCAGTACACATCCACAAGTGCGATGGGTCTTCTGGCAAGGCCGGGCATGTATTTGAATTCAACATCAATTTTGTCCATGGTAATTAAGTCGGATCCAGTACAAAATCTCATAAATAAAACCAATTGATGCCGATCTAATTCCCGTATATATATACCGCGTGGGATGATTAGCTACTTCACTTTGAGCTTTTGTCAAGTTATCGTAGAAGTGAAGCAGTTTCAGGATTTTCAAGTTGTTGACCTCAAGTTTATCGTAGATGCTTTTTAGGCTTTCGTAAGACAAAGATGACATACGAATTTTCAAATACATCTGCCCAACAATCAATGACAAAGTTTGGTTGTTGTAAAATTTCTTTGTGGTCAATTTCTTGTATGATTTTTAGTATGTTGTCTGAACTAGGGATTCATCTGCACTCGTGTTGTTCTAATATGTCATTTAGTTCATTTTTATCAACTGTTTCAAAGTCAGAAATGGATTATTGTAATATAGATCTTTCACTAAAGTTAAATATTTCATAAACACATCAATTATATTGCTAAAGGTTGTTTTGAAAAGAGCGAGTTCTATAACAGGCAGTGCGATTCGTAATGGAAAATAATTTAACTCTTTAAACGTGAAAACTATTATTTGTCCTATCGATTTCCAGAATTCTCCTTGAAAATCATGTCTTAAAAATGGTACCGTGAAATCAGAGCCTAATGAATAGCCATCGTAAAAACTAGTGAAGAATTCAGTGATGGTATCGCGGATGACGCCGGACCCAGGTCCCGTCTCCCTTTCTCCATCCTGTAGAATTGAAGGGTCTGAAAATTCTTCAACCATGTCATTAAAACTGTTGCTTAGTCGGTCATTGAGTCAAGTGGCGTGGTTTCGATTCCCCGCTCGTACTAGGCAACGAGTAGGGCCGCCTGTTCAACATTTGGGGTTTTCTTCGGGTCCCCCGCTTTCATCCCACTGATAGACCCACACGCACAAGCGAATTATTTAAATACAATTGAACCATATGTTAGTCCCGAAATGACCTATTCGTTCACATTCTGTGTTTCTGTCTATCTCTTTCGCTAACCTGGCGGTTCCGTCTTCGATCCCTGCGTTGGTGGAGAAAGTTCATCCAGATTTACCGGGATGGTTCCGCCTTGCGATACAGACCAGAGGGACAGCATATAGTCGTCCGGTTGGATCGAAATACCGAGGTCCCGTGTACACATTGGTGTACACGTAAAAAGATTCCCTTTGTTGTTGGAATTCGATAGCACACTGTATAGCATGTGCCCGTCTTTATGAGCCCATGTCCCCCCCCCCCTTCTCCTGGCGAATAATGATTATGAAATAAAATACATAAACACATTTCAAAGCAATATAAATATATTATTATTCTATGAGCAATATTGGTAAATTTTGAAAAAGGAATATCATGAATAAGTAATCAACTAAGCCCCCCCCCCCCCCTCGGTATCAATTTTGATATATATACTATTCAAAAAAAGTAGGGGATATTAGATTTTTAAGTGTTATTAAAGTCACCTAATGAAACTGACGAAGAAACAAATGACAAAATGAAATGAAGTTCACATTCATCGATTTATTCCAAATGATCGTTAGACTAAGTAAGGCGCAGAATGACCATTATAAGGGTAAAATGATACCCGGGGTCAAACAGCAAAGTTACCACAGCATCACAACAAAGTCAGTAACGGGTAAATTCTCCTCTGTTTGCCAAATAAGCATTGATCCGACGTGGCATACTCCTAATGAGACGTCTAAGGTCATTTTGATCCAGATTGTCCCATTCCTGTTGCAACGCAGCAGCAAGTTCTTGGACATTGGCAGGACGTTGTTGACGTTGACGTAACCTCTGTCCAAGCATGTCCCAGACATGCTCGATGGGGGAGAGGTCGGGACTCGGTGCTGGCCAAGGTAATGTGGTGATGTTATGTTGTTGGAGGTAACCTGTAACGATCCTGGCCCTGTGACATCTTGCGTTGTCATCATGGAAGATGAAACGGCGGCCATGACGTAGTGCGAACGGCACAACATGGACTGCCAAGATGTTGTCCCGGTAGTACTGGCCTGTAACACGTCCTGCAACAACATGTAAAGTCGTTCTTCCAGCAACAGTGATGCCTCCCCACACCATAACAGAACCACCCCCAAATCGATCATGTCTGATGACGTTAACGTCTTGGAAGCGCTCGTTTCGACGACGCCACACCCTCCTACGTCTGTCCAAAAAATCAACAGTGAACCTTGACTGAAAACATCACATTGCTCCATCTTGCGTTGTCATCCTGGAAGATGAAACGGCGGCCATGACGTCGTGCGAACGGCACAACATGGACTGCCAAGATGTTGTCCCGGTAGTACTGGCCTGTAACACGTCCTGCAACAACATGTAAAGCCGTTCTTCCAGCAACAGTGATGCCTCCCCACACCATAACAGAACCACCCCCAAATCGATCATGTCTGATGACGTTAACGTCTTGGAAGCGCTCGTTTCGACGACGCCACACCCTCCTACGTCTGTCCAAAAAATCAACAGTGAACCTTGACTGAAAACATCACATTGCTCCAGCGTCGATCATCCCAGTGTTGACGATCCCTACACCAACGACGTCTTGCCTGAATGTGATGATCTCTCAAACAAGGGATCACGCGAGGACGTCGGGTGCGAAGGTGACCCCTATGCAGTCGATTCCGAATCGTCTGGCCACTCACTCTCACACCAGTGTCTGTTTGAAGACCGGCGCTGATCTGATTTGCTGTGATGACACGATTTCTCAAGGCCAAGGTACGGATAAATCGATCCTGGGCTTGAGTTGTCGCCCTTGGTCGACCTGAGCGTGTTCTGTCCTGTACAGATTGTGTATCACGATATCTGGACCATAGCCTGCTTATATATGACAGACTGAGAAACATTCATCGTCCGCGCCACAACCGCCGGTGTTGTGCCGATCTGTAGCATGCCAAGGGCACGTAACCTTTCATTTTGGGTAAGCCGACGCATATCAAAATTTGTTTTCTGGTCACTAAAACAATTAAACTGATGTTTCCACTCTGGAATTCAATGCCACAATGACTGTAACATTCAAAGTCAGAGTCGTGCAAATCTTGGGTTGGACCCCCATGATGATCCCAAGCATCACCTCCATTCTATGCGGTAGCTATTGGTGCGTTTGGGCGTCACATGTAACTGGAAATGTTTCTTCTGTTAGGTACTATAGTGACTTTTTTCGTAGCCATTTGCATATTTTAGTATTATGCCCCCAAAATCAAATATCCCCTACTTTTTTTGAATAGTGTATATGACTAGAACACTACTTGTTTTAATAATACTCCATCCAAAAGTACACAGAACTATACGCTTCATGATGTATACTATTATTTTTTATTTTACTCTTAGGGCCTGAAGATCGCCCCTGTAATGGGTCGCGTCATCAGATATTTTGCTGTTTTACAAATGGATCACCGCCAATAATAATAATATCTGTAACATGGTATGCGCCACGAGGACGTACCGGAAGAAATAGACATTCTCGGAGAAAGGTTTGTACAAAATGCATCCTGAAACTGTAAATTGCGGAAACTCATAATAACGCAACTGCAGAGTAAAAGATTTTCTCTTAAGCAATAAATAGTCTTTCTTTTAGATGTCTAACTATTTTCTCAACTCAAGTTTATCAATAATAGATAAGTTCAACTTTAACGCATTGCTGAAGGCCTGGTAAAGAATAACACATCGTCGTTCAAGCCGTATTCCCTTGTACACATTTGGCAGTAAGTTTTAGATCCCATGAGAGTTAGAAATTTCACCAGCCGGGCATATGTAAGAGCATACTGCAAGGCGTGTGCCTGATTGGTGCCCAAAAGTACTCGTTAATACGTAAGCAGAGAATTTAACATAAAAGTGTTTAACCGATGTCAAGCTTTAGTAGATGACGATAAAGGCTCAGTTGAACGGGAATGGGAAATAGTAAAATCTACATTTACCACCACATGCAAAGAAGAGCTAATATTCCTGAAGCAATGGCCCGAAAAATCCCTCTCTGTCCATTGCTGGATTAGTTTCCGATTCTTGAACTTTTACGGGAATATGTCTATTCTTCCCGTTCAGTCAAAGCTAAGTACAACAACATGACAGTCCTTCGTTTAATCTTGATCTTCCCTAAAACTTTGGGCAGTGATTTAAAGTATTATAACGGTGAAAGTATGTTCGTTTCCAACAGTATTGTTTACATTTAATTCGTCTTGATAGCCTCGTTTTTCACTCAATTAGTTTTACTTCAGTATTCTGCTATGCATGGGGTAATTTGACATAATAAAATCGTGAGCCATGACGTAACGTTATGTAAACATATTTGGTCCAATATTGGCAGTTTTAAATGTAAAGCTTTTGTATAGCAGCTAGTCAGTCAGAATACTGACCAATAAAAATTTAAAACAACAATATCCACTCATTACAGCAGTGAGCAGTGGGATTACCTCTAATCAAACGAAACACTGCGTGGAGTATGAGAAAAGCTAGGTTGTTTTGGTTTTTTTTTTAAAAAAAGGAGAACAAACAATTGAGGCAATAGAAAAGCGGAGATCTGCAAAAATACAACTGTAACAGGCAAGGACAAGATCTCAAAAAGTAAAGCTGGTAAAGGAACACAGCAATCTTAAAAAAAGAAGTAAAACGAAAAGCAAGACAGGATAAGAGAAACTACATCAACCAGATAGCACCATAAGCAGAAGAAGCAATGGCCAGAAATGACACCAAGACCGTGTACAACATCACACGACAGCTGGCAGGAAGACGAACAAACACATCTAAACCAGTGAAGGACAAAGATGGCAATATTATAAAAAAAAACACTTTGAGCAACAACTTGTGAGATGGACAGATATTGCTGACCTCTTTAATGGAAAACAATTACCAGACGCTCCAAATTTTCCACAAGTAGAAGACCTTGATATTGAAGCAAGAGCGAAATCCTAAAAGCTCTACGGAAAATCAGGAATGGAAAAACCCCAGGACCAAACAAAATTCCACCGAGGTCTTGAATATCACCCCCAGGACTGACATACGAAATCCTGCATGGTCTGACAAAATCTAGGAAACCGAGGCGACTCCTGAGGAATGGAGCCTGGAACATATCATTAAACTTCCAAAGAAGGGGGACTTTAGCATTTGCCAGAATTGGTGAGGAATACAGTTGCTCTCTCTGCCAAGCAAAGTCCTAGCAAGAGTTGTCCTAGAACGGATCAGAGGAGCAGTTGATGCGAATCTCCGATATGAGCAAGCAGGATTTCGATGCAGCGATCTTTCACAGACCAAATAGCCACACTGCGCATCATCATCGAGCAGTCTATAGAATGGCAATCACCTTTATTTGTGCTCTCCAAGAACAACAAATGCCAGATCATCCACAGTTCTACACTCTCAACATCATTCAGTGTACGACAGGTTATCGGGCGCTGAGAATCCGTTACAACTACGCGCACGCACTGAAATACCCGAGATCCCGAGAAAATTTACACAGGATGGTAAGATCCCGAGAACATTAACTCGAATTTTCGAGATCGTTAACACAGGATGGCAGGTTCTCGAGAAAATTTATAAAGGATTTCGAGAACATGAAAGTATCGCAGAATCTCAAGGTCTTCTACGAAACCCCTATACGCTTCCGTAGCCCTGGACAAAATGTTAATTAACGGACTTAGTCAAGGTAATATTGTACGCCATAAAATATATGGTCACACAACTTCCATCAATCAAATTGCTGGTTCTGCTACTGACTATAATCTAATATACATGTACATATACACACACCAATCCTATATTAAACTGACAATTTGAAAACCGATAACTTGGTTCCGAATTTAATTATGATTACTTTTTTGTCATCTGACATTCAATTTGAAAGAAAAATGTTTTGGCAAGTGAAACGAATATTGATTCAGAAATGGGTTATAAAGTGTACTTTGAAAGTTAACGCGACATTTTAAATTCTAGACAATAATATTTAATAGTAATTTTGAATAAATTTGTCGATGAAGTTTCGATTAATACAGCATGCGATGTTTTCTCAGAAAGTAATTAAACTGTCGAAATCCAAATACAGCTGCATGGCCTCTCTGAAGATTCTTCGACCATGAATATTCAAGATATCATTGTATTCATAAAAAAAACAAACAAGCAACCCCACTCGCTATACAGTTTAACTGTATCGTTTAACGCGATACATACATGTAGCATGTGTATATTTGGTATAAGCAAGACATCGGCATGTATAAAACGCATAAAGATTTTCCGCTTTTAAAAAAAACTACCAGCGAGATAACAATATACATCCACAAAAAGGTAGATTTGGTGAGACTTTATATAATTAAGATAATCCGTAATGTTAAAATCTCGATGTGCAATTTTTAGCCATGGAAATCACTTGCAAACTATAATCTTGATTGAAATCGTAAAGGCGGATCCAATGGGGGGGGGGGGGTGCCCTTTTTTACTGCTAAAAGTGCCTTTTCTCGGACCCCAATGTCCATTCCGAACGTTTTTTCTGACGAAAATATTAGCAAAATAGCTCTTGGAATGGCTACAAATGCAACAAATTGACGGATAATTGTCTTAGGGTAACCCCCATTCGCAGCGGCACGCCACCCCCTTTTTCAAAATTACTAGATCCACCCCTAGATAATATTTAAAATTAAAGTCCCAAACGCCACGTGACGCGATAGAATAATCCTAAAGTTAGTGATTATGTAGAATTCATATATCCTTATGAGCTTGAAATTAAAAATACTACTGACAGTGACAATTACGCTTCCTATTGGGATCTGCGTCTCGATTTTGACAATTGCCATAGACTGAATGTTAAATTGTATGATAAAGGTGATGACCTGGACTTTCCGATTGTTATATTTCCATTTATCAGTACAACATGTAGCAACATTCATGTATCACCACCAGTTTTCGAGTGTTTGTGTCTCAGCTAATGCGTTACTCGAGTGCTTGTTCTTTTTATTCTGTTATTTTAAGTAGATCGAAACATTTGTCTACTAAGCTTCAACTACAAGGATACTTGTGCACTAAACTTATAAAAACCAATAAAAGGTTTTATGGCCGTCATATTGACTTGATTGGTAAATATAACATGTCTCTCTCAGCTTTTATTCTAGATATATTTAATTGACGCGTATCGTTTTTACTATCTCTCTGATTATGTCTACTACATCGTTAACACTGTTCATCACGTGCATTTTGCATACCGATAGTCCACTGGCCAATCACGCTATTTTACCGAGATTTCGACTAATAGTTTGGATGCAGCTATGGCGTGTGTGGCGCTAGACAGTGTAAGCTTACTCTTCCGGACACCTATTACCACTGTTTGTTGTGTATTTTGTACACGATGAACAGTCCGTTTGCTGATTACACTGTTTTGCCTATCGCGTTTTTTAGGACTTTGAATTTTGTCTCATGGTTTGGAATGTTCGTACTTGGTTTTATTTTATTACACACTACAACCACTTAATTCCTTTCAGCTTTTACAAAAATATGTGGAATTGAAATTTAACTGATCTACAATTCTCGATAAGCCCGCCGCCAGTTTGTTATCCGCGAAAATTTAGATCTGGTCGAATATAAGCCGTGACGAATGGCGCAACGTTCGTTTAAGTTATTATAATATTAGTTCTTCATAAGACTTAGTTGTATCCACTGATAATCATTTCTATGTCTTTGGTCATCAAGCAAGTGCCACGTCAAAGGGAGGACCATTGTCAGATCTTCTTCCATTGACATTAGCTCGACGACAAACTGGTTGATCGAGCCACCACCATCCACTACAGGACACTCATTATAACATAGTGGCTAAGAGTTTTACGTCCACGTGATATCATAGACAAGTTATTGTGAATCAAATTACCAAGATTAAGTTCAATAGTAAAAAACATAACAGAATGAATGTTTCAGACAAAGAACTAATAGTAATAATGACAACAGAAGTCAAACATAATACATATTTGAAATCGTCGAAACATACTACAGAATTTGATAATGCAATTAATTATAAATGAATTAGAAATATATACTTTATTTACATAAATCATTTAGTAAATGGACATGAAAATGACCGAACTACTAAATTATTATAACAGTTTGAAATTCCAAAGTGATATCTTGAACGGTTTATTAGATATACGGATCATACATGTACTGGTCGGAAGTAGTTAACTTAAACCCTTTAAATGTTTCGTGTTAGCTTACCTTTAATGCCATATTGACATTGGTCACCATAGTAACCAATCGAACACCCTCTACAGGTAACAGCGTCACAAACTGATATCTGAAAACAAAATAATTTATGATGGAGAGGGCATTTAATATTGCAAACTAAAATAAACACGCACCAAACGTATTCCGTAGTCGAGTTGATTTGTGGTATCATAATATGTCTTTTTTCCATGAATTGGTCGATTTGGCTATGTGGACGTATTATGTCGTCATCTAAGAGTCAGTTCGCGTCACAGTTTGTATCTGACTTTCCTGGATTATTGTCCCTTATTTACATGTCGACATTTTCCCCATTCGACGTCTATATTTGTCTAGTGGACACTCTACAAGTCACAATTATTATCTGATTTTGACGAAATCTCAAATATACATGTAGGTTTAACTCCCAAGAATCCAGATTGAACGAAAAATCCAGTTTTCAGCTTGTGGACACACTAGGGGTTACATTTTTCCTCCGATGTTGATGTTGATGGAACTTCAAATGTATGTTTATAACCACAAGATATTGAGTTCCTGTCGATTTCGAACATAATGGGCCATGACCCCCGATTGAGCGTCTATTTCTCTGATTATAATATCATAGTTTGGACTGGTTTTATTTTCGTATTAAATAACATAAATTTTAATTTTTATAAATTCGCTGATAGGAAATTCTGCTAATAAGTATCTTGAAAAAACCACGTTTAGTAAACGAGGCATTTTACCAAGCCTCGTTCTGAACAAAATACCTCGTTCCAAAAACGGGGCAATTTAAAAAACCTCGTTTTGGAACTCCAGACAACGAGGCATTTTTTTTTTTTTTACCTCGTTTGAACAGAAATGCCGAACGAGGCAATCTGCAGTTTATAGTGTTATAAGATGTGACATTAATTTTTTTATTAGCTCAGCAGTCGACGAGTGACTTCACGCACTCCGAGAAATTGTAGGCAAGGCACTTGACTAGTACTGATGGTGATCTTGGTAGATAACTGCAATCATGTTGTACAGAACTCAGCTCAGCTCAGTGATTCATACGTACTCGGCGCAAGAATATGCCAAAACACTAAAACTACTCTGCCGCAACGTGTGACGTATACGATACGGATAGGGAAAATGCCACTTACCAAGAGTCTCTATTGACGCATGCCGGACCATAAACCCCTTGTGTACGAAATTCACTTTTAAGGCATGTTTTGTGTTGATATCTTGCAACACGTGGATGTATCTTGCATGGCAAACGCTTATTATCCGATTTTAATGAAACTCAATTTATACATTTTTATCCCAACGATATCGGATGGGTTCGATTTCGGTCCGGGAGACAGTAAAATTAAACCATGGTAGTTGTTGCTGAAACAGCCAGGAGTTTTTTCAATAACCTCCGTTTGAATAAACTTAGATTCTTGACTAGTAGATAACAAGTAACAGTTTAAGGAGAAGACAAATTGAATCACACATCTTTAATATTAAAGATCGCAAAATTTATGAGGGAACAGAAACGCCCTAACGTAAAAATCAATGTAACGAAAGGCGACTGTAAATGGCATCAACGTTGCCACGCTGGCTCTCTGTTTCCACCCTACGGCTGTGTCGTTTTTAACCTACAAAAACCTACGCTTGGATTCTACCATTAACCTCTATGTACCATGTGAAATTAAGGTTAACAAACTTACCAGCATGTGAAAAGGGCGTTTCTGTCTCTCTCTCACTCCCTCTCTCTTGACTCTTGAGTAATAGCTCACTGAAAAAAAACTTGTGTTGAAACAACACAAACTTGTGTTGTTTTCAACACAAGTTGGGTGTTACTATTTAACAACACAAACTTGTGTTGAAACAACACAAACTTGTGTTAAATGCTGAAACAACACAAGACTTGTGTTAAAATTTGTCAAACAACACAAACTTGTGTTGAAACTTGTGTGAAAATCTACACAATACTTGTGTTGAAAGTTCTGAAACTTGTGTTGAAATTTCTGAAACTTGTGTTGAAATTTCTGAAACTTGTGTTGAAATTTTTGAAACTTGTGTTGAAACTTGTGTTGAAATTTCTGAAACTTGTGTTGAAATATCTGAAACTTGTGTTGAAATTTCTGAAACTTGTGTGGTTTCATATACAAACTTGTGTATAACCATCAACAAAAACTTGTGTTGTATTTCCCTCACTTTATATCCAATATAGCAACTTTTCCCATGCAGCATCCCCCCTTTTGCTCTGTTTAACCTGCAAAGTTTGATAAATGAAGTAACAATAATTTTTTTTTGTTAAATTATTATTTATTCATAAAATGATATTTGGAATGTTCACAGAAAAATAATATTAATAAAATTGTGTTAAATAATGCACTCCCCCCACCCCCAAATCACAAACTATAAAATAGCTATTTAAATTTTTCTTTACTCATCAACAAGTACTAAGCATATAAAGACAGTATCCCTACCCCATACCCCCAAAATATATAATTCAAATATATTTAAATTTAATAAGATATATACCAAGCACTAATAAGATAAATTATCCACTAATTTGAATTACTTTCAAACAGTGAAAATGTTATAAGTCGAATTACATGTGATTATTGAGTAATCTAGAAATAACTAGCAAACACAGAAAATTAACAAAAGAAAAATGACTTATTTTACAGTAGTAATAAAATGATGTAGAACTCTTTCCTCATTAGGAAACCCCCCCCCCCCAAACAAAATGAATATTTTGTACATATACGGAGCAAAGCATCAACAAGTACTAAGCATATAAAGACAGTATCCCTACCCCATACCCCCAAAATATATAATTCAAATATACATGTATTTAAATTTAATAAGATATATACCAAGCACTAATAAGATAAATTATCCATTTATTTGAATTACTTTCAAACAGTGAAAAGTGTTATAAGTCGAATTACATGTGATTATTGAGTAATCTAGAAATAACTAGCATACACAGAAAATTAACAAAAGAAAAATGACCTATTTTACAGTAGTAATAAAATGGTGTAGAACTCTTTCCTCATTAGGAAAAAAACCCCAAACAAAATGAATATTTTGTACATATAAGTAGCAAAGCATCAAGACTGCGGGATTAAAATATAAAAATATGAGAGACAATGGCAAATATTGAATAATATGTACAAAATATTTATATACAATTACAAATCATAAGCAATGGGAAGCCACGGTGAGTATAAGGCGTTGGCCGAGAAATTTCAACTGGAGTTCCAAGCATAGTTCCTCCATGTCAGTAGTGTAGGACGTGGGAAGGGGCAATATATAGTTGTTTGGATAGGACAAAAAACCTCGATCTAATGTACACATTGCCGTGTATTTTAAAGAAGAGATAGAAATGAGGTTAAGCGTCCACTTGACACAAACTGGGTACAAGCCTGAATCAAAGCCACTTTGACTGTGTTAACTTTAAAGTACCCTTGACAATTGACATATTTGACTCATTGCCAGACCTCCTGATCCAATGTGTGCCTGTTAACCATTCGACCCCCTGAGTTCCCTTTAATGAACACAGAAAAGTGGGATATTAAACCTTATTCCGTTTCATAAGCAAGGAAAAGTCACCATAATGTAGGTCAAGGTTTTTTGTAATTCTGGGTATATCTGATCTACATTTGGTTTCTAGATAATGTCTATTAAATACTTTTATGATTTCCGACCACATTTTACGTGATTTATATGTCACTTTACTTTCTATATTATACAGAAATTAATAAGAGGATTAAAATCTAATTGTGTTTTCGAAGAATACTTAACATTAAAAACAAAAAATAAATATTTAAAATTGGGTCAAATGCATTCTTTTCCAGAATTATAAAATAAATTGATGCTTGGTTTCTCTTCTTTTTATCATTCATTAAATTCTCCTCCGAGGGTGCTTCAGCCTAAAAAATAAAAAGTAGGAAATAAGAATACTTTCTATATGGTTCATAATGTTTAAATAAACAATTTATTTTGCCACATCCAGGCTTAGTTTCTATTTTGTTTCAACTTTGCATAACACTCCTTTTGTCTTGTCAAGTTACAGGCCCAAACAGAATATAATGCTCAAATGAAATGGGTTAAAGTCAGAGAAAGATAGAAATTTGGTTTAACATTCACTTGACACAAACTAGGTCATTTTGGGACCAACATACAGTTTAATTTTATTTCAATAATTCGCTTGCGCTGAGGGGTCATTAGGAGTGAGAGCAACCGGAGGACCCGCAGCTTCATGATACAGCACGCATGTCCTAACCATCCAGCCATCCAACCGGCAATTCACCCCCACCCCCTTAGAAGTCACAAAAAGGCCTAGAGATTTTGGACTGAAATTTTCCACGGTACAACGACCCTAAGGCATACTCTTGTATCAAATTACAATTGCCAGAGGATCTTTTACATGCATGCCAATGTGAACACAGGACCATGTTTTGTTGTTCAATCTGAACAACTAGACGAATGTCCTTGTCAGGCCCTCCATCCTGAATTTTCTATGTCAACATTGGGAGCAAACCTGCAGCGTCTTACCCACCTCGACTCTCCACAAATGAGACAGTCATATGTACACATACATGTGTGTGTATACTTTTACTATACTAAATTGAATTTTATATTTCAAAATAATAAACTGAAATGGAGGCTAATGTCACCTCCGCTCCAACCGGGCTACATTGTGCCAAACACATTTAATGGTGAGATTTCAAATTACCATATCAACAATCTTTTCTATTAGAATTGAACACTCACCCTCCAAAAACCTCATTCTTTCAGCTCTTTCTTCTCCCATATTTGTTTTTTTTTTCTTATTTTATTATATGATGTTTTATTTGCTATGGCATCTAATATGGAAACTGAAAAATATGAATATGTGACATGTAATTAACTGTTTAAGATATCTTAATACAAACTGTGTGACATGAAATTGAAACTAAAATATCTACGGTATCCAAAACCATTTGAATCCTGAAGATTTTACATAAGCCGTGAAAATCTATTTTAATAACCCTTGTTTGTCATTTGACTGGACTGTCACAGTAATTACATGTAGACGATAGCCATGTGGCTGAGTGAGTAAGGTGCGGGTTGCTATTCTGGAAGTGGCGGGTTTGCTCTCAGTTTTTCCTGAGAAAGTGCATTTGTATTGTTCCATGGAACCAAAAACCTGCAGTCCGATAGCATGGTATGGCCTTATATTTTTGTTCTGGGTATTCCCCATTGTTGGTTTTTAGAAAATACCCGGTACAGACTTTTCTAGTAAAGCTGTGGACACACCAGAATGATGTGCTCAAATTATTTGCCCAATTCAATTGGCACATAATTGCAGCCGAATGAGTGGATACTCCAGGCCTAGTTGTCTAGAGTGCCGCGCTTCGACCTCTAGCTGGCCGCTCACCTCTGGCTTTCGGCTGTGGTTTCAAGCCCTGGTGTGAGCGCATGTGGCATGGAGATAGGGGCGCCTCCTCAACCTTTTGGGCTTCCTCCGGGCACTCTGGTTTCCTCCCACTGATAAGGGCCCTACGTGCAAGCGAATTATTGAAATAAAATTAAACCATATGTTAGTCCCAAAAAGACCTAGTTTGTGTTGAGTGGACGTTAAAACCCATTTCTCTCTCTCTCTCCCTCCTCAGATTCACCACTCAGTTGACAGTTACATTACCTTTTAGGTCACATGATTTAACATTTGTCTTCTAAAAATTCATGTGACTTCTTGATATGAATGAATTCTAAAACCAGACGAATGCTTCAACAAAGCGAGCTCACCAATCAAATATAGTTCAGCCAAATATATCAAACCTGTTTGATTTGGGTGAATGTCAGTGTACACACTACATGAATTTAGCGCTGATTGATTCAGCAGAATCCTTCTGCTAGTGTGTCCAGCACTGCCGATTTACGTTTATACTTATGCAAATATCATATTTGAAATAGACCATTCTGTTATGCAACAAACACTAACAACAACTCCAAAGTTTATGTCGAATTAATATAAACACAACATACACAATGGTCAGTGCTCAGGAAAATGGCGGAAATAGAGGACCAGTCCTACTTGATTCTAGGATATATATCCTGCATGGGCCTACTTGATTCGACCAATTTAATACAAGGACATGTATATCGCACAGTTCTGTTAAGAGAAATTAAAACCCGATTTCCCCTCTCTCTTGACTGGATATTACTACTGATAGTGATATTATTAAAAAAATATATTAAAAGAAAATGAAATTCTTACCAGTTTTTCTTTGTGGAGTAGGCCTATATGCTAACATCAATGACTGAAAAAAAAAGAAGAAATTATAGAGAAACTTCAGACGGCAGGTGTTAGTTTCTGAATCAGTACGTTGCATTGATTAATATAAAAATAAAAGGCTGATTTGTTTGTTTGTTTGTTTTTTCTTTTACACAGATAAGATTACATTTTGGAGATGGCGTTCTAAGTTGTAAAACTTGTGCCTTATCCACTAAATTGTTACTTAGAACAATAAAATATGTTTAAATTAAGATTAAATTCCAATTAAACTAGTTCAAAAGTTAGTATCTAGCTATAGTCCATGCCTGATATACACGTATTTCTCATTTTGCCCGAAACAAAGATGGCTGCCTGGCGAGTTATAAAATGAAGAGAAATTCTTACCTGCTGGTCCCAGTTGGTGTTGTTTTTTGCAAGTACCAGTATTTGAACAACGATGTAGCGCCGAATAATATTAATAAAGCACGTTTTCAGAAAAATTAAGACAAATTCGTTAGACTGCTGAATTACCGGGTCCGGGACGCTTTAGAAACATCAAAAAAAATTTCTTGTCCGCCATTATCAAATACACACTTCCGGTTTAATTGTTCTGAGTTAGTCTCTAACATCCAGAAAAATATTCTACGAATAACGTACGTTGAAGATTGCGAGGTTCTAGAACAAGTCTTGGTCTGACATGTTTGTTTTTAATTATTAGTAATATACATATAAACAATAAATCGATGCTAAATTAAATACACGGTTTTATTTTTTTTTTAAATTTTACAAACCTGCGGTCTTGTATTCTGTGTGAAAATTATATTTTTAAAAATATCACTCTCGGTTGACACTACTACGAAACATGGCGTCCTACAGTTAAATGTCTAACTGAATGTCACTGATAAAATATCAAATAGAGTATAGCTAACTGGGAGAATCATTGTATCAATAAATCAATTATGAGACAAATCTGGAAGATTAATTAAATTTGATTGGTTACTGTTTAGTTAACCAATATACTGTCCAATTTCGATTACATCAACCAGTTACATTACTAAGAGTTTTACTCATTGTTTTCCAATGCACATTGAATCAATTTTGACAAACACAAGGGTGCTGAAAATCACATGTACACTATATATTCCTTTGATATATCAGTTTATTGGATCAATAAAAAAAGACAACCAGACATTTCATCTTTATAGACAACTTAACACCAATTAACATTCAAGTCTGCCTGGCAATTGTCTGATTAATTAGTGCGCACACTCTTCCAGTGAAGAACCCCATGTAATTTTCGGGATTTGAATTAAACCTTTTATTTTATTACTTTTCTTAAACTTCTGAACTCCCGAATTCTGACTTTGTAAACAAAAAAAAAAACCCAAAAAAAACAAATAAGAAAATCAAAAAACAAAAGAAAAAATTTTTGGTTGACGGTAGGCCTACACAATACTTGTGTTACTGATATGAAAACACACAAGATTTTTACAAATCTACACAAGTTTGTGTAAATGCAATGCAAAACAACACAAACTTGTGTAGATTAGTTTTAACACAAGTACTTGTGTTGCGATCCAACACAAGTTTTTTTTCAGTGCTCCCACGGCGAATTGTCACAATTTCTTGACTTTTCAGTACCCCTTCCCCCCCCCCCCCCTGCCCTCATCCTGCCATAGCTTGCGTGTTCATTAACATAGTGTCATGTGATATAATCCATAGGAGGAGGTGTAGGCCTACGTGTATAAATTGCTGTTTTATCACATGACACTATGTATGAACACACAAGCTATGGCAGGATGAGGGGGGGGGGTACTGAGAAGTCATAAACTTTTTTAGGAAGCTTACGCTTTCTGTTTCGCGTGAAGCCTCGTTTTAGCATGTGTTCACTTTCATTTTCGATGCAAGACTTCGGCCGAATCCATTTTTCGTCACAGATTCCTCCCACAAGCTTAGCCTACTTTTTACAAATTATCTGGCAACACAACCTGTGCACCCAGATCGTAATGTCTCATTGACCGTTGCTCTTTAAAATGATGCCAAATTATTTTACGATTTAGTTTGATTACATGAATAATATACGTCAACTTTAGTTTTCTCACCATTATTTTATGTTGTGCCCAATGCTGTAAAAAAAATCCCTACGATAACCTACGGTTTGATGGTTTTACCCGTAGGTTTAACCTACGAAATGGAGAGAGAGAGAGAGAGAGAAATGGGGTTCAACGTCCACTCAACACAACCGGGTCATTTCGGGACTAACATATGGTTTCAATTTTATTTCAGTATTTCGCTTGCGCGTAGGGGTCTTTAGCCGTGGGAGGAAACCGGAGTGTCCGGAGGAAACTCACGAGGTTAAGAAGGCGCCCCCATCTCCATGCCACATACGCTCACACCAGGGCTCGAAACCACAGCCGCAAGCCAGAGGTGACCGGCAAGCTAGAGGTTGAAGCGCAGCACTCTAGACCACTTGGCCATCCCAATCCCCCCGCCTACGAAATGGATTTTTACCCTACCGTCTGTAAAAAAACCTACGCGTGGCAACACTGAATGGCATTTGTGCGTGCGGTTTAGCTGTGGGCCTGATTGTATTCCGAGCGTGTTGTTTTAAGACATCATTTAAGACTGTTTATCTTGTACAGATTTCTAAGAAAATAGACAATTACTGAATTTGGCCAGAGGAGTATACAGATTTAACGACTTTCTGTATAAAATTCTTTATTTTAGACTATGACATCATAACTTACGAAATGAAAAAAAAAAGCAAAGACTCTATGTCATAATTGGGTGTGTATTCAAATCCTTCTTGATCAATGACACAAATTCAAACCAAAAATAAACTTATATATATTTGCGTCAGTATTTTTGCCCCTGTTATTATAAATTTAATATGTCTTTTTTTATTTTATAAAACCGTCAGAGATGCCTTACATAAAAGCCAAGTCTTCTTGTTATAGATTTTTTCTAGCTTCAAACGTTATAATATATATATAGGGATGACAGTTCCATTAAAACACAATAATTTAACGATAAAATGAAAATCCGGTAGCAACAGTAGTAGACAATCGAGATTATGTTGTCAAAACTTTAAACTCTCGTCAGTTTTTCTCCATCTTCAATATATCCATTTCCAATTACCAATATTTGAAGGACAAGCTCTTTATCTAAATCCTGCATGCAGAAGCAAGAAAACATGTAGGGTTAATTGTTTAGTTTACACCAGCCACGGGTCAAGTTGAAAGTAAAACTCAACATCATTTAAAACACCCTCGTGTAAAATACAAAATCTGTTACATGTCAAATCAGCCTGTCATGGCGTCATTGTAGGTTGATATATTCGATCCATATCAACCTGTCAGGAGATCACTTGGGTAAGATCCCTGCATTGACCGATAAAGTTCATCCAGATTTTCTGCCGTGGTTTCCTCTTGTCAGTGATGCGGGACGGAGGGCCTGACAAGGACAGCAGTTTAGCGTCTGGATTGGACGAAAAACCGAGGTCCCGTGTACAAATTGGCGTGCACGTAAATTATTCCTTGGCAGTTGGAATTCGATATAAGAGTAGGCCGTAACGCCGCTGCCCGGGCAAAATTTCCCTCATAATACACTTTATGGCATACACCCGTCTTCATTAGCCCAGATTAGGAAGAAAACAGCAGGACGTTAAAACCCATTTCATTTCATTTTTTTATCAACCTGCCATGACGTCATCTCAGGTTGAAATATTCGGTTCATATCAACCGCCGATGACGTTGATGATGGAAAAAATAAAAGAATATAGAAATAAATTTTTATTCTTTTGACAATTAAATTTTTTTTGACACCCTTTGTGCCATTCCTTTGTAAAGTATTTTTGGGTATATAATAGTCCACCTAACACCGTCGATCAAATCCTTCTCTACACTCTGAACATACCGAAAACCTTCAATTTTAAAATTAACTAACAGATACTTTACTTAACTGATATTTCGTACACTGCGTTAGCACAGTTACTGTTCTTTTCAGATTTCATTAAATTTATACTGAATTACAATAAATGAAAATTCTCTTTTCTAAGATGACAACTATTATATGGAATTCCAACTGCCAAGGGATATTTTACATGCACGCCAATGTGTACACGGGGCCTCGGTTTTTCGTACCATCCGAACGACTAAACGACTGTCCTTGTTAGGCCATTGGTCCTGCATCACTGAGAAGAGGAAATAACGCTGGAAAATCTGTATGAACTTACTCCCAGGCACATTCATGAAAACATGATTTAGACGAGGTAAAACAGTTTGAGCAAAGGGGGGGGGGGTCGGATGGTCTAATGAATAGCACGTACGCGCTGTACCATAAGTTTTGTCATTGTGTCAATTGGCGTGGTTTCGATGTACGTGTCGCGGAGTAGGGACGCCTGTCCAATCTCGTGGGATTTCTCCGGGGCGTCCGGTTTCCTCCCACTGCTATAGACCCCTACGCGCAAGCTAATTATAGAAATAAAATTGAAGCACTTGTTAGTCCCGAAGTGACCTAGTTGTGTAGGGTGATTAATAAACTCCATTTCTCCCTCTCTTTGAACAACAAAAAAAGAACTATGTCACTATCAGACAAATTCTAATTTCTGAAAATAGACTACTTTCAATTTATTTTCGTTATCTCAGGCCCTGTCCGATTAGCCGTTCTATGCACGTGGTTTCACTAGAGAAATGAAATGAAGTTTAACACCCGACTGTTCTGCTCCTAAACTGGGCTAATGAAGACGGACATACGCCATACAGTGTGCTATAAGGGAAATTGTGCCCGGGCAGCGGCGCTACGGCCTACACTTATATCGAATAAGAACTGCCAAGGGATCGTTTCACGAGCATCGCGGTCACAGAGTGATTGTTCTTGTTGTACATGCTTATACTCGATTCCCATTATTGTATGGTGACTTATTGTATGCCAGTTTGATTTCTAATATTCCGGTTGGATGAATTTTGAGAAATGTTTTTGGAGAAATGTATTTGGAGAAATGTTTTTCGAGCAATGTTTTGCAAGATTTGTATTTGGAGATTTTTCTGATGAAATTTGTTGTTCTATATTTGTTTTTTGTTGTATTTTTCTGATGAAATGTAAATATAGACTAATTTTTTGATTTTCTAATAAAAAATAAATATCTTGTATCAAAATACATTTTACAAATCTGATATGACAAATGTCTGATTTGTGAAACAAATACGACAACAAATAAAGAAGTAAGAATTAGGGACTATAAATTTAGAATTAAAAACTAAGAACACTGAATAAAGAGCTGTTTGGTCTTCCATACATGTTGTGTTGCCCATATTGACTCTAGCTAGGTAAACAAGGCCCCCCCCCCCCATTAATGTCCCTTTACATTGTTCACGCTGGTGTAGATCGAGGCATTTGTCACCAAAGCTTCAACTACAAGGATACTTGCGCACTAAACTTATAAAAACCTCTAAAAAGTTTTATGGTCGCCACCTTTACTTGATCGGTAAATACAACTTGTCTCTCTCGGCTATTATTATAGATACATGTATATCTAATTGACGTATACTATTACTATCTCAATGATTATGTCTACAACATCGTTCACACTATTCATCACGTGCATTTCGCATACCAACAGACAGGGGCGTAGCTGCGAAATATACATTGGGGGGGGGGGGTCCGCAACGGGGTGGGGGGTACCCCATAAATTTTGTTTTAAAGTCTCAGTCTTCTGTTAACATCACACCAATACAATGTTTATCATGTTTACAGACATTGGCACCGGTCTTCCCCGAGATGCGAAGAAGCGTGGCTTACTTACCCCCACCTCAGAAAATTTTGGAATATTTGACGGCTGCAAACAATTTTTCCTGCTATTTCAGTCCATGAACAAAGCAATTTCAAAGTGGCCTGATATAGCCTAATTAAGGTGGCTTGCTGACTCGAATTCCAATCACTCGTTTACACCCACGAAGACGGGACCGTTGGGAGAAAATTTTGAAAATTGACCTGCCACATACACGTTTTCCTCCTATTCCAGCCTGTAGTCTGTGAATACAACAACTTCAATTTGTTCCAATATAGCCTACCTGGCTGCCCAGAACCAATCAATCTTCGCAGGCTATGGGAGACTCACCCTCTCGGAGAAAATTTTGAAAATTTAACCACCGCAAATGCGTTTTCTGCTATTCTAGCCTAGGTGAGCAAGTCCAAAAGTATCCAATGGTTCTGTAACCGAAATCCCACTCTGAATTCCAACCATCCAATCACACTGTTGCAGTTGCATTCACAAAGTAGAGTGGCCCCAGACAAAATGTTTTAATCAATAGTCAACGCAGTACAAATTCGTGGTATTCAATTAAAAGAAAAGTGAAATAAGTGTTTTATTAGGACTCGATGACTGTTAGGGTAGAAAAACTAGAAATGCCGGAAGCAGGTTTACGGGCTGCGGCCATTTTTCTTCGATCCCTCAAGACAATTTTGGAATATTTGATGGCCACAAACGTGTTTTACTGCTATTCCAGTCCTAAAATTAGTGTTTTATTAGATTTTGGGCACTTTACTTTGCCAAATTTTGGGGGGGTCCAAGTATATTCAGACCCCCCCCCCAGGAAAACAATTGGGGGGGTTCACCCCCCCCCCCCATGTGTGACGCCCATGCCAACAGACCATTGGCCAATCATGCTAGTTTGGATGCGGCTATGGCGGGTGTGGCGCCAGGCAGGATAGGCCTATAACGTTTTTTTAGGACTTCGAATTTTGTCTAATGGTTTGGATTGCTCGAACTAGGTTTTATTTTATTTATAACACGACCGTTTAGCAGTAATGATTCAGACGTGGTAAAACAGTTCGAGCAAAGGAGGGGGTTCGGATGGTCTAAGTCAATTGGCGTGGTTTCGATGTACGTGTCGCGGATGCCAGAGAAGGTATGTTTGGGGTGAAAGAAGCTTTTGAACAATAATTGATGTGTGTCGGTTTCTTTGAAAAAATACTTTAGTTTCCAGTTGGCCTGTGATTTTGGTGTTGCTACTTTTAAAAAAAGGTAGTGTCAAGGAAATATATGCTGCTATGACTTACATTTGCGGTTAATTTGACATAGGGATGATGGTTGTTCATGATATTGAAGGTTAGGGTTACTCCAGGGTTAAGTTTGGGATTAGCTCTAGCCCTGTTTGTGTCTCGTGACCATTGACCAAACTTGAATGTTGGTCTTATGAAATAGACCTAATCGTATAGCTTGCTTTAATGACGACTTTTAAGCCTTTTGGCAATTCTCCCGTAATCTGGAAAAACCTTGTTTGTTGAATGTAGTTTTGAGTAAACAAAGGAAAAATGTTTTGTTAAGCTACTGAATATATAACCAATTTTATTTTGTCTTTTTAGATGAAGATAATTAGAAGCACTTTCGGTGAAGGAGAAAAAAAAGCTATTATTATATACATGTGTACTAAGTCCAAATATGGGTGTAGCTCAATTTTCACCAAAATTGGACTTGCTAGAGAATTATGAAAAACATGAAACCTGTTTGACCATTTTTGCACCTTGATATAAGTTATACGCGATGACTAACATTGCAAATTCGTTAGACATTGATCAAATCCCTACGAATATAACCTGTTTAATGTACCATTATTTTTAAATCGCAATACTTTACATTAAAAGTTATATCAACAATAGAATAATAGATTATAAGTGGTTGATTGTATTTTACCAGGGGAAAATACGGATGTAATTGTTATTGCAATTCCCCCAAGTAGACTGTATCGCTAAGTAACAATAACACATTATATTGTTTTAAGTAAACTTACCTCCTGTGTTTGTAGATGCTAAAACAATACCTAGTGCAACATTTTCTCTTTGCGGAAAAACATAACACACTTTGTACGTCTGGTAGGTTCGTTAACTGGATTCCTCTTCAATCAGACGACGGGGTATTTGATTAACTTAACCAACGTTGCCTCGATGTGCATGCCTGTATATGATCAAGTCGTTCAAAATATTAAGTAATTGAGTTCTAAACGGAGTACAGGTATATTGTACACGACATAGGTTAGTTATAAAGACATTTGTTCAAAATAGCGAGTAATTAAATTATAATAGTAATTCTTTGTGTGTTTCAAAACGTTCATTTTTCCAAAGTCAAGAAGCAATATCAACTTAGCACTTGGAAATTTGAATTTCAATTCAAATCCGCCCATGTACTGTGATTAACAATAAATAGTCGTATGAGACCAAGACAGAAACATACCGTGACTAAGATACGGTCTATAACCATGCATCCAGATTAGTGTGTAAAGTTGGGTAATTTTGATATGCAAATGATGAACGTCACGTGATTACGGAAACATCCAATAAGTCTAACAGCAGCCGCTGGTGTTCTATATCAAGTCAGCAGACAATACACATGTCTCAAACCAACACACTTATTCAGCCCACTAAGTGATACTTTCTATAAAGGCGAAGAATTATTATATGAGATTATGAAAGAATATCATTTCGAAACCTACTGTTCATAAAAATAACTGAATGGCACGAGATTAATTAGAATACGCTTGTGTACTACCCACATTTGTATCGGTAAAAATTATTGTTTATTCAGAAGGGGCTCTATATAAACGTCAATTAGGCTATACTTTTATTTATCAACTACTACATTTTTATTAATTTCTCAACAGACATTAAACAGTATAGCATCTTTGGAGTTTTGTGAACTTCTGATCAGATGTGTACTGAATGGGTATTTCGCTTGTATTCAAAAATTACAAATACTGTTTTACAGATAAACAAAATTCAACATACATATACTGAGCGCCATAGAAAAAGCATCACAACAAATGTGTTGTTACTGATGTGTTCCCATTTGAATATTATTCACGATAATAAGCAAAATAAATAAGATTTGTTTACAGGGTCATTTTGTTATACGAAAAACTAAGTGATGCGTTTCTATGGCACTCAGTGTATATAAAGCGTCTGTCAAACATAGGCTTAATGGCCAAAATAACATTAAAACTGATTACTAGCCATTTATATAAGCATTATTTTTAACAAATCTGTCAGTGGAGTTTGGTGTGGGGACAAAATCGGATTTTTAAGCCCATTTCATTTCATGTAACCTACATATCCCGTTAACAAGCCAATTGGTCACGAACGGGCATGGGTGACGACACAAAATGCAACCTAAGTGTAGGCAAAAAGGATTTTATTCCACCGACAATCATGTAAATATCTATCAATATCATTAAACATTACAGCAAGGGTTTTTCTTTTAAACGAATATGTATTCAATTAGACTGGCCCAGTCTCTTCTATTTATTTAACATTTCGATTTATATAAAAGTATCAATTTTTAGTAAACCAACACTTTCGTTTCCATTTGTATAAAAAATTTTTTGAGTAAACCTGTAACCAGCACCAGAGACTGGACAATTTGCGAGCTTCACAATAAATGGGCGTTCCTGTCCTGTTTTACGTTGTTCCTTATTTGGAATGATTGACAGTTGTCAAGCAAGCCCCGAGTCCCGATACGCATGAACTGGCTTCGTTAAGTTGTTATAATCATGTCGTGTGTAATTATTTATGTTCATTCACCTCATCCCATACGTTGTATCCGTTCATTCGACAGATATTGTACGTCAACAAAATTCTTAGATCGTTAAAGTATCACTAAATATCAATAACTGTTATCCACAACAAACATCTCGCACCTACACCACTTTGCCAGTTAGTCGACAGCCATGTTTATTATCACGTGCACGACGTCACACAACCTACATAATGCAGATTGACCTACTAGATGAGAATGAAGCTCTATTTGCCCAGTCTCTAGAGATTACGTTTTTTTTTGTTTTTTTTGTTGAGAGGACTGGCCAATGTTTGGTGTGTGGAGAAGACTGGCCACCAGTCTAGTATTCAATGAGCAGTTAAGAAGTGTGTAAGTTATGGCGACATGTTAAATTATAAACAATTCATGTACATGTACTATATTATATGTTACTTTTGAAGACAATTGTCGATTGATATTGTTCATTCAAGATACATTAATGAATATTCGTTTTACCTATTGTCTTGGTCAGTGAATTTTGTCTAGTATTACATTCAAAATTTTAATAGGATTCCGGTTAATTCGTATAAAATTAGCCAATTTTCATAATTTGATTGTGAACGTTAATTAGACAAGGTTTGGAGTTGGGGAAAAATTGGACCAAGTCCGATATCTTTCAGAATTCTTTTGGTGAAAAATTCATTTCACGCGAGATTCCCCAAACGTTGCCACAAATGACGTTTTCAGTGTTTCATTTAGACTTATCCGTGGGGTCGAAGAATTTATATGGTATAATATAAGGAATCTGTGCAATGATACACAAATTATCAAGAACTCGCGTGACGAATATTTACGCCCATAGAAAGGAATTCAAATCGCCATTTGTGTGTTATGTGAAATTAAGTATATATGATGTTACCCCTCATAAGATATAATTGTATCCTACGATAATCACTCTTATTTCCTTGATTATCAAGCCAGTGCCAGGTAGCTTCAAAGGGGAGACCACTGTCCGGTCTTCTACCATTGACATTAGCTCGACAACAAAATGGCTGATCGACGTACCACCATCCACCCCCGAAACGGGCTGGGCAGCTATTATTACTGATGTCGTGATCATATGTTGAAAAGGGCCTGCCGTTGATGCTGTAAGTACCGTTAATTAGAGCATCGCCAGAAGGATCATAGGAACGGGCAGAATATTGTTCGATAGTAATTCTGTAATCATCTTCAGCGTTGGTTATATTAAAGCCTGAATAGTAACCATGCACAAGATTAATTCCTCTGCCATGTGCCATCGCCACAATTACTGTCCAGTTTGGATGATTCTGAATAATATCATATATATTTTCCAACCCAATCCAGTAATTTCCATGTCGGTTTCCGAATCCACTGGAATAATCATGCCATGTTCTGTTGAAATCTGTTTCCATGCAAATCGTTTCTCTGCTTTGGATAAAAGTTAGTCCTCCCCAATCAAATACACATTTCACTTCTAAAACAGGTCCATTGGCCAAAGGTTGAATAAAGGACATTAATGACTTTTTTAGAGGTACAACACCCATTTGTATGCCATCCGTACAATCTAAAAATAGAAAGTATTATATTTGTCGAAATTGGGGTTTCCATAAAACATCCCGATGGTTGGTGTTACAACATATTTCTGAAACATTGCTTGCAATAGAAGAATAGAAGACGGAAACGCTGACGTGAACCCCCATTCGAACGTATGTGATTATTACATTCCATGCCATGGTTGCATTAGTCAACTTTGAGAATTTCCCTTTATTCCATGTGGCGGCGGGCGATATATAATTATATGATATGTAACTGTAAATTGTATAAAGTAACTGGCAATGTAAGACATATTCTGAAGTAGTTAGCACAAAAGTTTACCTTTAATGATATACTGACATTGATCACCATAGTAACCTATCGAACACCTTGTACAGTTAACAGAGTCACACGTTGATGTCTGAAAACAACAGAATTTAAGAAAAGAGACTTCATCTCAATTAATCGTATCAAGGACGACATATTACGTTAACTTTATCTGTTAAACTTCTAAATATATAGGATATTGTGAATTCACAAAACTGAAAGCATCAGCGATGTGACTGTAGGTTTGTTTTATCAAATTGGCGACACGATCAAATGCAAAAAATGTACTCTTTTGATCAAAATCCGATAGACCCAATGGATAAAGACTAAAATTACCGACCCAAAACGTTTTTCTTGTCTAATTGAACGTTGTTTACTGCTTTGAAGCATTACTGATATGTCGGGATTTACAAGAGTATCCACATAATATAATATTTGATTGATAAAACACTACTAACGTTACGACGATGGATATTGTTTATTGACGAAAACTTAGAATAATCTGTTCTCGGAGAGCGGTCTGGGCTAAAAATAAAATAGTGCCCTGTTTTGATTTTTTGTTTATTACGGTTATGTTATAATCTATATACGGCTATTTGTCGCGACCGGGGTCGCAAATATTTGCGATCGATCTATTAGTCTTTGTATTCAAGAGCCAGACTAAGAAAAAAGGTTTAAATTACCATATTGAAATGGTGAAATTGAAGTATGTGTAATAAGCCGTCTGTCATGGAAGATACGCGCACATCTTGCAAGTCGCCTGTCCAGCCTCGTGACTTTTCTACGGGTACTTCGGTCTCCTCCAACAGCTAAAGACCCTTACGTTCAAGCGAATTATTCAAATAAAATTAAACCATATGTTAGTCCCGAAATGACCTGGTTTGTGTCGAGTGGACGTTAACCCAATTTCTCTCCCTCTCACACATCTTGCAAGAGATGGACAGAACAAGCTTTATAAATCATAAGCCATAACCATGTTAGTTGCGGTCCGACATGCGTCAACATCTAACGGAAAAGAGAGGTTTGGGATATTAACATATCTTTCAGGTTTCATTAAAATCGGATAGTTACGCTCCGATGTGCGCTAATATCAAAAGTAAGTGAGATATGTGGGTTAAGTTTCATCAAAATCTGATAAACATTGAAACCTCGAGAGTGCTCACAAGCTAAAAACGTGAATTTTTGTACATGCACGGGCCATAATCCACGACCTTGTGGTTCAATACATTCCAATATCGAAAGGATCCGAGATAAAAAAAAAGGTGACCTGTCAGAGTGGTCACAAATAAAATGTTAATGGAGGTCCGGATGCACAGAAACGACGAGACGTGAAAAAAATGTGGGCGTATAAAAATTATATCGCGTAATTGGTCTTAAAAATGAGGATGGGGTGGAACGTCAACACGACACAAAATAGGTCATTTCGTTTCGTAACAATCGGATGGTTAAATTTTATTTCAATAGAAAATCCACGAAGCTGGAAGGCGATCTTACTCGAGGAATCGAAACCACACCATTTGACTAAATGATCCACGCGTTAACCATTACACCCCTCCCCCAAAGAAATGAGATGAGATCTAAAGTCCTGCTGTCCGGCGTATGAAGAAGCGATTGGAAGAGTGGCCGATTTACAGATAACAGTTGTTTGGCCAAGTAACTGTAAAATAATATAATCTGTATCTCACGATTTGATAGCAATTTTTCTGGGCGTTACATGAGTAAGGGACCTTTTTGTTCGGGTATCATTTGAAAAACGAAACAGAATACCAAGAACAATACAACCAAAAATCATATCGCAGGGTACTTACCAATCTAAAGCTGACCTTCTTACTCAGATCTTCTGATGTAAAACAGTTTTCGCCTGACTCGTATAAAGAACAGATATGGTCTTCTTTGTCAAACATAAATCTTGTACAATTTTCATGATTTGAACAAAATCTAGCGCAGTCAATCAACGACAGTTTTGGTTTCTGCAAAATGAAACCATTGTAGTCATTATTCATACAGTCAGGACTTTCTTCAATAACTTTTGTTTGAATAAACTTGGAATCTTGACTTGTAGATACGGCTACAACAAACGGTAACAGATCAAGGAAAACACGAATCGAAATACCCATCTCTAACCCCGAAGATCGCAAACGTTAAAGAGTTGCGAAACGCAAACACCTTAGCCTTATAATCGGTTTGATGTAAAGAGATCGAAATTTTCTTTTATCTTTTATACTGTCTCCCTATTGATTTAATTTTATTCTGATCGAAAGGCAACATTTATGAATGTTTGGTACAGATTTGTATGAATATAATCAATTATTGTAGTTTGCCACGGGATTGTGTCGACTATATTCCTTTTTGGGTGCATTTCTTATTTCCTAAACAGCGGAAAAAATATGAAATGGGTAAATCAACAATGACATCAAGGTATTTCCTAATGGATGTGTGTTCTGATCTCGCTTGACCTCAAGGCAACAACACATTCAAACCAAAAATAAAGATGTTACTTATCTGAAACATGTTTCAGTGGCGATAAATTGCTTCATTATTCGAGTGAACTGTATAACTGATTTTATTAGTATGCAATTTGCGTCTATATCTTTTTACAGTCTATATTATAAATACAGTACTTGTTTTACTTTTAGTTTAAATACCTTTTAAATCAGGCAGGTTTTTTTTGGACAACTTTAGCAGGTGGGGATATAAAGAGAGGCAGATGAGCACAATTTCTTTAGGGTGTTTGCCTAGTGGTCAAGAGTGCCATGCTTCGACCTTTAGCTGGCTGGTCACCTCTGGCGTGAGCGCATGTTACTTGGAGATAAGGAGCCTTCTCAACCTCGTGGATTTACTCCAGTTTCCTCCCACAAGAAAGGCAACTGTGCGTGTGCTAAGATAATAAAAATGAAAAATAAGACGTGTCTGCCATGTCATCTTCGGTGGAAGCGGACATTAAACACTAATAACACCTTTTAATTTCTCTTCTTGTGAGAATCTGGCTGAAAACCGATAGAAGAAGTTCGCCCGCCATGGTCGCAAGTTAAAGAATCTGGCGGGAAACCGATATACGGAATTTATACGTTTATACCTGCAACTTAAAAGATTTTCGGTGGAAGCGGACATTAAACACTAATAACACCTTTTATTTTCTCTTATTGTGAGAATCTGGCTGTAAACCGATATAAGAAGTTCGCCCGCCATGGTCGCAAATTAAAGAATCTGGCTGGAAACCGATATACGGAATCCATACGTTATACCTGCAACTTAAAGAATCTGGCTGGAAACGATGGTGTTGTTTAAGTAGTCTAACTTGTTTGGATATGTCTTCCTAACAACTGAGCAGAACAGTAGTACGTTAAATCTAATTTCATTTCATTTCTTCACTATATAAACGCCTCGTGAGATGAAATTATTTTCACAAAATTATCATATTGACCCCATCAATGTATTTGACAATGCTGCAATAACATGTTATATGGCCATTCTGTGTCTTTAACTTTAAGTTCACGTAATACTACACTGTCCCAAATTTTTTCGGGTTTGGGGCTATTAATTGAGGGACACGGGTATAGATCATTTTGGAGATTAAAATTTAATTAATTAGTTTAAAGTTTGGTCTGGCTCCGCTGGGCTGGCATAGGCAAAGAATACACACATATCAATTAGCTTCATATAATATAATCATAATAAAATTTCAGAATGCACGACCCGCAAATAACTCTCGAATATCTATATAATATCGCTAATACCTAAAGCTTTATACCGTACAACAGATATTGTATAAGGAAACAGCGTGTTAACCCATTCTTACAACTTCAAAATGCTCAACAATGTGTTCCTTTCTGTAATCGAGCTTTGAAAACTGGGAAATGGCTTGGAGATTTTGCGAATTAGATACCGAACCTCAGATAAAAGCAAGGATATAAATGATTTTATTGACAATATACCTTGTTTTATTTGAGTGCTTGTTAGTCCCCTATACTTTTGAACTTTTTAAAAATTAAACTTCCAGATACTTGATTGAAATTTGGTACACTGCTGCTATATGTAGCAGATTGACCGCGTTAAACGTTTAGTCATCCTTGATGTACCTAGTGGTCTCATTCTACTCCACTATATCCCGGGGTAATCCATAGGGTTTCCACGATTTTAAATCATCTGTCCTGGCCTTGATTGTAGTTTACCGGTCAGTCTTACTAATGAAACGGTCTTCGTTCGTTTCTGAAGTTTAACGTCCACTTCAACTGGGGTTGATATCGTTTCGCGTTTGTTATGTAAAAATAGATAACCCGATTCAAAGCACAATCATCATAGGTAGATAACTTAAAAATGTGCCCCCTCCCCTTCTCCTCCAAGAAGGTTTAATTAACAGAAAACTCCATGACGCCATTTTACCATTATATGGTTTGAAGCCAGTCACACATCATGTTAGTTAACCCAAAATATTCAAATCAATTGGTTGTGTGGAGTAAATAAAACTTATTTTTTTTTAAAACGAGAATCAGATAATTTCAATCTCGAAACCAGAAAAATCTTTGAAGAAATTTCTCTGGTGAATCGGGGTAGCCATATTCCCAGAAAATGACATGTAATTCCTACGCGCAAAATTTCTCGTTATTTTGAATTTGTTCGTTTAGGATCCAATTTTTATGTCTGCGAGTTGACTTTGACTCAAGGATCATTTTACAACAAACGAAACGACGATCCGACCTCTAGTTTTCGAGAAATCGATCCAAAAAGATTGACCAATCAGAGGTCAGAATGGGCGGGGCTTAGGTTTGAAAAATATTGGAAAAAATGAACGGTCTAATGTGCCAGAGGCCTTCGCCTCCGCCTCTGGGAACGAGATTGAGATAATTTATTATCACAAAGGAAAAGTAACACATAATATAAATGAAGAAATATTAAACATACATTTTCAAGAGCTAAATCTGCCTTTAGCAGGTCTTTTTTAGGCCTGAAATGTTACCTAAATTGTTAAACATACATTATGCAAGTGCTAAATCTGTCTATTGCAGGTCTTTCTTTAGGCCTGAAATGCTATTATCAATTGGTGAGAATAACCTCAGTAAAACACGTCAATCAATTAGCACCTTAGCGACAGTTGTCACGGAATTAAGATTGTTGATGAGGTAATCAAGTTTAGTTTCTTGATATTCAACGACAGAATTAAACTAAAATTTTGCGTATACAATAGATCTATTGTTTTTTTCAAGTATCAAAATATCAATCCCTGATGTAATGATAGAAATTTCATTTGTAAGAAATGCTTACGTTCACTCTTGTGCTTGTATACTTTTCATGCCTTATGTGGTGATAGTAAACCGAATTATGCTATCAATAAAAGTTTCTTCGAAAAGAAAATTATTGGCCATTTTGTTTATTTCCATTTACGCAAAATATTATTTTTTGAAGACGAAAGAAGGTATCAAAATAATCACCGTTTGGATTAATTATTCGGGGTAAATAATGATTTGGTGGTGGCCTTATCTTGAGTTATTATCATGACAATTAATAAGGGCTACCCCAAATGTGGCAAAAAATCATAATTTCGGTCACCCTGAGGTACAAAGCTGTTTACGGGTAGGGTGTCTGGGTCAATCTGCCAACGGGTTGTGTTGACTCCAGAGCAACAAACAGCGTTTGTTTACGCATTGTAGGGGTCTTAAAACTAGCTTGTATGCGTTCAAAATAAATTCTTTGGCAATGCTATGGTCATATTTATAATCTTCACAACGGTGCTAAGCATTATGTAAGAGAATTAACCGGTCGATCCGCTGCGACCGGAGAATTATATATCAATACGGTAGTCTAATAAAACGTCAAAATAAAGTTGTCTTAAAATATTTAATGGCTATTTTTCTCTTTTTGGGTCGATATATGGTATATTAATATTTTATAGACTCATGTTTGTGAAAATCTCAATTTCGATCAAAATCAATATTTTCCCTTGTTTTGTCTGTAGCTCATTAGTAGACTCATTTTGCTATCACAGGTCACATTTGTGATGAAAAAACACATTAAAAATTTATTTTGTCGCGAGCAGCTTATTTCGCATGAAAACTCAGCACTAGGAAGACAACACACCACTTTCATTACGATAATACAGAACTGTAATTCAATTTCTACCATTCTTACATCAAAACTCAAATACAATGATATGAATCCTATCATTAACAAGGGTACTTGTTTACAAAGAAAACTAATTACCTGAAATGGACGTTCAATTTTGCAAGTGATGTCAATTATTATTCAATCAAATAAAAACAAAACGCACATGTCAGTGACGTCATCTCTGTGCTGCTTTAGCCTCACTGTTCTGACTAGATTTACTATGAATTCTGACTAGTAAGTTGATGCTGCTGGCGCTCTGCTGCTCACTCAACTCACCCGAGGACCGAGGTATTCGCGAGTGAGCGCCAGGTGATCTGATCTAATTTGTGCAACTGACCACACCACAAGAAGAAACTAAACTTTTTCAGAGCACGGTTTTCTTATTTTCGAAGCACGGATTTTTCACTTCGAGGCACGTTCGTGCTCCAAGGCACGTTATTTTAGGCCCTGGCATCATCTATCCCGTTCACAAGCCGACAGGATGACGACCTTATACAACCACACTGATTGGGACGTATAAAATATGTCCACATTAAGAAAAACAATCTACAAAAGGATATATTTTACGAAGTCTATATTAATCTTGAATAAACAATTTAGGTGTTATGTGATATTAAGATAGTATAATATTAGCTTCTCTTAAGATATAATTGTATCCTACGATAATCACTCCTATTTCCTTGATTATCAAGCCAGTGCCAAGTAGCTTCAAATGGGAGACCCGTATTAGATCTTCTACCATTGACATTAGCTCGACAACAGAATGGCTGATCCTGATACCACCATCCACCGCCGAAACGGACGGGACAGTCATTACCACTTGAGTCTCGATCATATGTTGAGAAAGGTCTACCATTGATGCTGTAAGTGCCATTTGTTAGAGAATCGCCAGAAGAATAATCTTGATGACCAGTATACTGTTCGATCGTAATTTTGTAATCATCATCTGAGTTAGTTACATTAAAGCCCTTGTAGAAACCATGCACATTAGGGTTTCCTCCACCATGTGTCATCACGACAGCTAATGTCAATTTTGGGTGATTCTGAACAATATCATATATGTTTTCTAACCCAATCCAATAATTCCCATGTCGGTTTCCGAATCCAACAGAATAATCATGCCATGTTCTGTTGAAATCGGCTTCCATGCAAATTGTTTCTCTACTATGGATAAAAGTTAGTCCCCCCCAATCAAATACACATTTCACTTCTAAAACAGGTCCATGGGTTGAAGGTTGAATGAAGGACATCAATGACCTTTTTGGAGGTACAACACCTTTCTGCATACCATCCATACAATCTAAAAATAGAAGGTATTATTTTTCGCTGGTTTTCCATAAATTAGCTAGATATATTAAGCCGTAAACACCCCTTTCTAGGCAAATGAAGATAGCCAACTGAGCTCCCCTATCGATTTGCGTTGGACTGAATTAGCGGACTTTCAGCTCGCAATCCCAGAATAGAAATATTAATTAATGTGCAGAATTGTTTTTTTTTGTGAAGGACAGTCCGCTTGGTGTGCTAGGGCGTTAAATGGACACCTAAATCAGGCTCAACTTTTCTGTATGCCAATTTTCATACTTTTGTCAAAAGTTGAATGATTCTGTGTAAATATCGACCAAAAACTTACCTTTGATGATGTATTTACATTGATCACCGTAGTAACCAATCGCACACCTTGAGCAACTAACAGCGTCACAAACTGATGTCTAAATAATAAAGAAGATATCATGAAAACAAACGGAGAGATTTCATGTTTTTATGAAATTTATCTCCGTAACGATAAATTTGGGTTTATCTGAGCAACGGTATTTATTAGACATTGGTTGAGCAATATGATGATAAGATAAAACCAAGTACGAACAATCGAAACCATTAGTTATAATTCGAAGTCCTATAAAACGGGGGGTGGTGGGATGGCCTAGTGGTCTAGAGTGCAGCGCTTCGACCTCTAGCTGGCCGGTAACCTCTGGCTTGGGGCTGTGGTTTCAAGCCCTGGTGTGAGCGTATGTGGCATGGAGATAGGGGGGCCTTCTCAACCTCGTGGGTTTCCTCCGGTTTTCTCCCACTGCTAAAGACCCCTACGCGCAAGCGAATTATTGAAATAAAATTAAACCATATGTTAGTCCCGAAATGACCTAGTTTGTGTTGAGTGGACGTTAAACCCCATTTCTCTCTTTATATATAAAAACGGTCGAGGCAAAATAGTATAATCAGCAAATGCACTGTTCGCCGTGTACAAAATACACGGCAAATAGTGGTAACACCCACCACCGCTGTATCCAAACTATTAGACGAAATCTCAATAAAATAGCCAATAGAATATCGGTATGCAAAATGCACATGATGAACATAATTAGGGAGATAATTTACGTCTCAATTAAATATATCTTGAATAATATTGCTTTGGTAATGTTAGATTAGATTATGTACCGAAATCAAGCGATTCCTCCCTTCGGAAGTGGTGGGCCCAAATGAAACTAGGGATGTTGCGAATTGCATAAAGAAACTTAGTCGACACATAGCAAATATATATTTTTCTCCATACTGGTACTTACACTACGATTAGGCTTTTACTCTTGCATTTTGTTCGTGTGGGATCCCCATGGGTGTTTGTCAGAGAATACAGTATTTTTCATAATTATATTAAATCGCGTGAAAGTATTTGTTCCCAATAACAGTATAGCCCCTTTCTTATATATGGAAAAGGTAGAGACTAGAAATCCGGTATCAACGAACTTACCAATCTATAGCTGACCTTCTTACTCCAATCTTCTGATGTTATACAGTTTTCACCAGACTCGTATAAAGAACAAAGATGGGCTTCTTTGTCAAACATAAATCTTCTGCAATTTTCATGATTTGAACAAAATCGAGCACAGTCAATCAACGACAGTTTTGGTTCCTTCAAAATGAAACCATTGTAGTCATTATTCATACAGTCGGGACTTTCTTCAAGAACGTTTGTTTGAATAAAGTCAATAACATTACCAGTTGATACCATCACGAAAACTAGCGGAAGTGTAAGGTAAAGCCGAATTGAAACACCCATTCTGTTCTGAAGAAGGCGAAAGACCTTGTCATCAGAAGACCCAACCCTGATAATCCGTTTTGTGTAACTCGAGATCTTTCTTTTAAGCTTTCTTTCTATTGATTTAATTATTCTTCAGGTGTTGTTTTAAAACTTCATTTATGACTGTTTTTATAGATCTGTAAGAAAACATCAAAAATATTGAATTTGGTCACGGGACAATAAAGACTCAATTACTTTTTGTATACATTAGTGATATAATCTATGGGATGGGTAAATCAACAAAGACGTCCAGATAATGTTTAATGGAAGTCGGTTGTAATTTTATCACAGCATCTTTACCAAACCAAACGATAATAATTCAGACCGGAAAAAAATGTTGTTTATCTAAGTCGCCTTTACTCATATAAGATAAGTTCCTTCGACAATCGAGTTTTCTATTTAAAGAATCATCGATTATAATAAGTGTTTTGAGCTATGGTAAAGAAATTTACTTGTTTTCTTAAGGAGCCTTCCATTAGTTACATTAGAAGTGCATGTATTGCCTCACTATTTCTGGCAATAATCACACAATAGGTTTGTTAAGCATGTTTTTCTGCCGACAAATTTCGACTCTAAAATTTCTCTAATTAGACAAGTTCGAATTGGCATTGATTCCCGAAAAACGCACTTAGGTCATTCCATGTCAAGTGGACCAAATTCTCAGAAAGTTGTGAAGTATCCCCATCAGTAAATTATAAAAATATATGTTATTGTACATGCAAATTTATGCAAAACTGCAAAGTTATATGGCTCTAAGATTAATATTGGCAAAGATATGGCCATTTGAATCGGGATATCGATTTGCAACTTTTAAAACTACTATTTTATGACTCGAATTTTGTGATATGATTTTATTCCTTTTAGTCAGTCTATATTCTTGAAATTTCGGAGTTTGTGTAAGAGAATGTTCATATCGTGTCTTCCAGTCAAGTGTTAATGATCAGTACAATGACTGAAATTAAAAAATAACCATTAAAAATATCATTACTATGAATAATGATGAAGATATGAATAAATCTGGATTTCATATATATCACAAATCAAAGAAAAGAACGGAGAAATTTAAATTTACTTTACATGTTTTTGTTTTCATCAAACAATCTACAAAACAAATTAAATACACGTGTTCGACCATAGCATCTTGTACATACAGATATAAACCTATAGAGGCAATTTTAATGAAGATGGTACTAAGATCTCTCTGGTCTTCTACATACATTAAAGATACATTATTGAAGAGAAAACTGACTTTTGTCGGTCTTCCATTTGGCCTCAGAGGTCATAGAAATTATAAATTAGATCTTTATTTAAACAAGCCAAAAATCAACCCTGTAGACCCACGGATGGGTTGGAGTGGGATCTGTTTTCAACAGGATTTCGTTGATTGATTTAATCACATTATGGCGTCGTGGGCGGTTATTCTTCGTGACGTTGACGTCATCATACGTCCGGAAATTAGCAGCTCATCACACTGCCTCCCCTGTATACACACGGTCGTTATTATACGCGCTTCTGTCACTTGCGTTTCGGTAAAATAATGAAAATTGATAAACGTCGCTGCTAATATTACCCCAGTTGAATTGCAACCCCATCGCATCACTGTTTTCTATTCGTCTGCTTAGGGAGTCACTAGGCTGAAGTACAAAAGAGTACACGCAGGCAACGCAAGAAGTTTGCTATTTATTATAATTTATTTACAATACTGCCTCGTTGATTTGTTCCATTCCTTTCAAACTTTAAAATCCTGCCGCAGACTTTCTCTTCTTATCTATATATTAAAAGTCTTAATTCTAATTTCTAGTAAATCATAAATGTAATAGAAATTGAATTGCAGTCCCGTCTCAAACCGAATACGCTTACGGTACCAGTCATTGTAAACATTGCTTGATAATCGAGACTATGTAGGTGGAGTTAACGCCTTTCAATCAACGATCGGCCATACTAAGAATCGGTGACGATGGAATTAATCCCATTTCTTGTCAAAAATTACACTGATAATAACTATGTTCAAAATAAAGTAATTTGACTGAAATTTTCAGTATATTCTTCTTTCATCATCTATTTTTGAACTGTTATAGCAAGAATGGCTAACTCCTTATAAAAATCTCCCATAATGTAACTTTAAAGGAGCTAATATTTGGGGCCTAGAAATTTGCCCAAATGGGTCGCAACGCATAAAATAATCTTATATGAATGTATATAATTTGATTTACATTCATTCATTTCCGTCTTTACTCTAATTTCAAATAACTTATCTTCGGCGAAATACGCCTGATGTCTCAATAGCATACCAATCTCTAGCGTCTGGTTATTCCAGTCTACATTATTACGTATGCGCTCCATGCACCACCGATTAGCATCGTTCTCCAAGTCCCTTGCTAAAAGTGGGCCTGAAACGGATTATGGTACACGATTGGTGTACCACTGATATTTTTTTAAAATTTTGTCTTCAATATTGGATATCAGAAGCCCATCTTTTCCCGGTAAGATCACAACATCAATGTTGAATTAAATTGACAAATTATTTGTGATTACGGATGATATTGAGTTAAAGACTTCAGCTAGTTCATTCTAGTTATTTGGCAAGTGGTTGCTCGATAACAAAAAAAAGGGGCGGGGTCTACCCTCATTCAGAACGACTGGATAAATTATTATTGTTTAACAAATATCGCTATTCACAAGGTCATAAATCCGAGCAGCAAAATTCCACATTTAAAAAGCTCAAATTTGACAGGGAAAATAACCGACAAAAAGATTTCCTAACAATTAGAAACAATAATACGATGATGACAAATGATGACTAGAATTTATGACAATATCAAATTTTTATTTTTTAAATGTGGGCGTGGAAAACAGTCTCGTTATTTCATTCAATAATAATTATTATAACTGATTCTATTGTTAATATAGCCATCGTCATCCAGCACAAAAAAAAAAATAAATTAAAAAATGCACGTTCACATTGAATAGTATTGTAGTAGTTTATTAACCTCACACAAGTTATAAGTACATCATATTCAATAATACAATTTACAAAGTAATAAAAACAAATCACCAATAATTGTTAGACGATATGTACATTATATAAATACAGAAATAAACTAGACCTGCATGCAGGAATGACGGGTTTCACTGGTGCCATGTTACCCTTAAACATGTCACTTCCGGTGCCAAGTTACCCTTGAACATATGTCACTTCCGGTATCAGCGAAACCACTAAACAGGTTTCCAAATTAACATTGCACACAAATAAAATGGACGCAGAATCAACAAAATCCAACAATATCAATTCATTTTATACATTTGTTACTTGTAAATGATCTTGACAAAATTAAATTACTTCCTGTGTTAATGAAAATGTTCAATTAGTCTTATGAAATCAGAAATGGCATACGATATCATATAGTGAAAATTTTATGTAAAATTTTAAGACCAAAAAACTTGAAAAGTGACTTGTAGAAAATCTGCTATTTCTCTGCAACCGTACAAGTTACAAACCATTTTGTGGTATCTGTGTGATCGTATGGGTTCATTCTATTTGTTGATTAGCATCAAATACCATAATTTGAAAAAGATTTCAAAACAGACTCACTTGAATAAAATATCTGTTTTGAAGGCTAAAAATACAGTTTTTGCCAAAATGACGTTACTTCCGGTGATAATGAAAATCTTAAATTACTTGAATGAAATCCCAAATGGCAGTAGGTATAACACGGTGTAACGTTTATGAAAATCGAATAATAATTGACACTTTTATGGCCCCGAAACCTTCAAAAGTGACCTGTAGAAAACCGTCTATTTCTCGGCAACCGAACAAGTTAGAAACAATTTTATGATATCTATATGACCATATGAGTTTTGTTTATATGTGAATTTAAACCAAAAGTTAAAATTATTAATACATATTAAGTTATTCTTGGTTGAATAAAACATGGATTTAAAAAGTTTAAAATGAAGTTTTTGACCAAATGATGTCACTTCCGGTGTCAATTTTAAATTGTAATCAACTTGATATGACGCTACATGCTTTTTGAATCAAATGATGTCACTTTTATAAAAATCCAATCATAATTGACTATTTTACAGGCAAAATAACGAAAACAGTGACTTGTATAGAACTGCCCATTTCTTGGCAACTGCTTATATTACAAACTAATTTTAACATACATTTTCTTCGTATGGATTATAGCTACAAGTTTTTAAAAGTTACGAAGAAATATTTTAAAATCTGAAAAGCCTGAATAGGTTGTAAATAGGCCAATTTTACACCATTTTTAGCCTCTTAATCGAATTTGCTCGAAAATGAAATCGAAATTAAAAAAACTGCTTCCTACATTTTTTGCGCCTTGAAAGGGCACACTCTTTGAGTCAAATAATTTTTCCAAAAAATGATATTTGTTTTCGAAGAACGAAAATAACTGTCAAAATTGTAGTTTTTGGTAAAATTATGCCACTTCCGGTGCCGACAGATAAAACTTTTGGTAATAAAAAAAATGACAATTGATACAACGAAGCATATGAATTTTGTTTTATACAAATCGGACAATAAAAAATTAATCTAGGACTGAAAAACTGAATTAGCCAATGGCGGCCAAGGAAAATTACTGAGACAATTTTTTTTAACATTTTTGCACTAGTCAGATGGCTCTTTAATTCTGTGCACAATACGACTAAAAAATATTCATAAATAAAAAAAAAATTTGTAAAATTTTAAATTTTCGAAATTTGGCGCCTAATATCTTCGAAGATTTGCCGAAAATCAAAAATCAAAAGTAGCGTAGCTATGTGCCCTGTCTCAGGCTATGCCAAAATGTATCGAAAGTTAAAATCCAATGATTATTGTTAAAATTACTGCAATATTTTCAAAAACGATAACTTCGGTGATTTCGGACATTTCGCATTGTCGCAGAACGTTCAAAATAGCTTTATCCTCTAAGTCACACCCACTTTCCCAGTAAAACCGAAGAGATCGTAACGATGCGACACGTAGTTGCTGAGATCTATTCAAATTGGAATCTGAATAATAATAATAATAATAATAATAACTAGACCTGCAAGCAGCACTGAACCGGCTTTCAGAAATCATACAGGAAGTTTATTATACCATAGCCAACCCATTGAGCTACCGAACTAAACTTTAGTTGTTTTGCTTCAGTGACACCCTCTACCATATGTAAAAGTAATATTTGCTGGCGAAAAGAGCGGTCAAAATTGTAAATTATGGCAAAATTACGTCACTTCCGGTGCCGAAAGAAATTTTTATAGGTGAAAAATAAGTCGAAAATTTGCAACATACAAAATTTGTTTAATACCTATCGGGCAATGGAAAATTAACCTATAACCCATAAACTGAAATTAAGAAGGTAAAATAATTAAAAGTGACCCTTTTAGAAGCCTTTTCTTGATATCAATATGATGGTATTGATTCAATCTTACTGCCCATTAGAGTCAGACGTTATAAAGTTAAACAAATAATAAATATAAATCCCTTCAAAAAAATGTTTGTTTTGAAGGCTAAAAATACGTTTTTTGCAA
Source organism: Patella caerulea (assembly GCA_036850965.1). Taxonomy (NCBI): domain Eukaryota; kingdom Metazoa; phylum Mollusca; class Gastropoda; family Patellidae; genus Patella; species Patella caerulea. Next base: position 22,436,496 of record JAZGQO010000014.1, on the reverse strand, counting down.
AAATTACATTACTTCCGATGATATTGAAAATGTTAACTTAGTTGATAGGCATCAAATGGTAAAAAAATGATAAAAATCGAATAATAATATTGACACTTTTATAGAGAGAGAGAGAAATGGGGTTTAACGTCCACTCGACACAAACTAGGTCATTTTGGGACTAACATATGGTTTCAGTTTTATTTCAATAATTCGCTTGCGCGTAGGGGTCTTTAGCAGTGGGAGGAAACCGGAGTGCCCGGAGGAAACCCACGAGGTTGAGAAGGCGCCCCCATCTCCATGCCACATACGCTCGCACCAGGGCTCGAAACCACAGCCGCAAGCCAGAGGTGACCGACACTTTTATAGACCAAAAACCTTGAAATGTGACTTATAGAAGATCGCCTATTTCTCTGTAACCGTACAAGTTAGAAACCATTTTGTGGTGGTCGTATGGTTTCATTCTATTCGTTGATGGTAATCAAATATCATAATTTTAAAAATATTATAAGGCAGACTCATTTGAATAAAATATTTGTTTTTTAGGTTAAAAATACAGTTTTTGCAGAAATGACGTCATTTCCGGTCACAGTGAAAATGTAAAATTGGCTTGAACTAGTCCACATTGACATTAGGCATCAAATGGAAAAAAAAATATTGCAAATCGAATAATAATTCACTCTTTTATAGGCAAAATAACGTGAATAGTGATGCATGCAAAATTGCATATTTCTCGGCAACTGTTCACATTACAAAATAATTTTCGCATACATTCTCTTTGTCTGGATTATTGCTACGAGTTTATGAAAATTACAAATAAATATTTCAAAATATGAAGACGCTGAATGAATTGTAAATAATTGAATTTTACACTTTATTTTACATTTTATTCGAAATTGCCCGAAAATGAAATTGAAATTTAAAAAATCTGAGCGAAAAATTTTATACACCTTTGCAGGGTGTATCCTTTTAGTTATATCAGTTTAAAAAAAAAAAATATTTGCTTTCAAAAAGTGGTACCGAACTGTCAAAATTGTAGTTTTTGTTAATATTACGTCACTTCCGTTGCCGACAGAAAAATTTCACCGTAACAAAAAAAATTGCAATTGGGACCACGGAGCATATGAACTTTGTTTTATACAAATCGAACAATAAATAGTTTTTCTGGTTACGAAAAACTAAGTGAGCCGATGGCGGCTAACGCAAATTACCGAGACATTTTTTTTATCATTTCTGCTCAAGTAGGATGATATTTTAACCCTGTGTAAAATACCATCAAAAAATATTCATAAATAAAAAAGGTTTTCGCAAAAAAAAAAACAATTTTCAAATTATCGGACATTTTTTCGACTACTTCCGGTTTTACGATCATTGTCGTGACAGCTTTACGAAGTTCTTTGGATACTTAACTTTCTGTACCAGAAGTGTCAGAAACATCCATTGAGTAGTTTTGGAAAAAAAAGATAAATTAAAGAGCGTTTCCAAAAATTTAACGATTTTTCAATTTTTTTCAAAGTTTGAGGCCATTTTTGGACCTCTTATATTATTTCAATGCTTTTCATTTTGGATTCACTATATAGACAACCGATAGGACTTTGAGTAAGAAAAGTTTAAGAAAAATCTGCGGCGTTATTTTCGAGAAAAGGGCGTCTCAGAATGTTAAAAAATCGGAAAATACTAGATTTTTGGCATACAATAATGTATTTACTAATCATCGAAATCGTATTATTTAGACACCATATGATGGTCCATTAATAGGGCTATCCAGCGACACTTTAGTTCTTTTGGTCCGCTATTACCTAAGGGAGAAATCAAGTTTTTCGCAAGTGCGACAATGTTTTTAACATTATTTTTTCATTTTTTGAATACTTCCGGTATGGCTATTATTGTCGGAATAGTTTTAATAGGCGGTTTGGGCACTAAAATAGCCACAGGGCTCTGTAATGACATATTACATTATCTGATCAGATAAAATGCCCCTGAGAAATCCCATGTTCAAAAGTGCCAAAACTGCAAAAAAATTAAAATATCGAAAATTAAATTTCAAAAACTACATACATATTATACATCGTTAGAATCGTAATTAGGTCAGCTATCTGAATATACAATCTTTTTTTGAAAATCTCTTAAAATAAAAAAAAAGTAGAGCATTTTCCAAAATTTCACGATTTTTTTGACTTTTTTCGATTTTCAGTCCGTTATTTCACCTATTCCAGATATTTCAAAGTCTTATTGGATGGCTTCATGCAAAAAACCTCCGAAAGGACTCTCGATAGAAAAAATTAAAAAAAAAGTTGCGGTTAAGTTTTCGAGATACAGGCGTCCAAAAATGCTAAAAATCAGAAAATACTTGATTTTCAGCGTGCCATATTTTGCTTCCTGCTAATCGTATCCTTACGAATTGGGTATCATTCAGTGGTCCAATCAGCGCCCGACCAAATGATACCTTAATTCGTTTAATCCGTTGATATCGGACGGAGAAATCGTGTTTTTACCCAAAACACCCATTTTTCACTTTTTTTTCAAAATATCGCATATTATTTCGACTACTTCCGGTTTACGGATTGTTGTTGAAATTGCTTTAAACGGTGGTTTGACCATATTACTTCATGTTCCAGGAATTTCAGAAGCGCCGATCTGGCCGTAAAACGAAACTTAAGCTCACAAAATGTGAAGAAAATTCGAAAAAAATCGAAAAATAAAGGGCGATAACTCTGAATGAAACTTATATTACTGGAACCTGATTGCCTTCAGGTATCCAAAAATGTAGGTCAAATTTTAAAATTTTGAAAAATAACAAAAAATGTGTCTTAAACAACATATTTTCATTTTTCGAACGCTAGAAGTCAGCGGCGAAGTTTCGAAATTGCAAAATTTTCAACTGCTATCGTCCGAGAAAAGACTCAGGGTTTCCAAAAATGTAATTTGTATGAAAATAGATACAGAATTGACGAATCTACGGCCGTTTTTTAAATATTTGGCACCGCACGAAATTCGGCCACTTCCGGTCTGCGCAGAAGTTTCAAATACAGTGGAAGGGATAGCCACCATATGGTTTCCAGATAGAAAATTATGTCCCAGATCTGTATCTGTTACAGACACTGAGAAATAGGCTCCCCCGAAAAATAAAATAATAATAATAAATAATAATTTTAGTAATCACAATAGGCTTTCAGACGAAAGTCTGAAAGCCTAATAAGAATAATAATTTTAACAAAAACAATAGTGTTTCACACAAGCTACGCAGTGTGAAACCCTAATAAGCATAGTAAAACAAAGATGAGACACAAATTCTAAAATAGATATCTCCAACAGTTAAAAACCACATTCCCGAACATGGGTGCAACGTTTGCTCAGTTTCGGTTTTTATTGGCTCATAAGTTAATAAATTAAATGTGAGTTTGTAAATAGGTTTAACTATCAACATAGTCATCGCTATTCATCTTGAAGGGGTCGTAAGAACCTCGTAGAACTCTGCTCATTATATCTGGAGAGAGAAGTTTTCCACTAACAGAATCATACATTTGTAGGGTTGGGTAACCATCAACATTTGAGAATCTCTTTTTCTGAAATCAAATTAAAATATGAAGGATATTAATTGTATTCAAAATACAGATGTGACGTCGCCCTTGGATGTTGGCGTACTATTATTTCAAATAATCGTACGGGCAACTTGCCAATCGTACATTATTCATACCAGTGAAATATTGGACTAGTGTGACGTATTTCACATGCGGAGTGTCTGTATTTTAAGTAGTTTAATGGTCTCGAGCTTAAGACATTGCGTAATATATTGTTACTTAATGTCTCACTCTCGATCATTAAACCACACATAGCGATGCCTGTAATGAAGAAAAAAAAAGCCATCCAATATTTTCTTAAGGAAAAAGAAGCCACGTCGTATTCAATTTTAGAAAATGATGTCTTCATTTGTCTTAAACGTTTATTTTGTGCTATTGTTATAATGTAAGTAGGTGATTTATCTTTCTGAATAATTAGATTAGGCAAACGGAAGAATTTTACGACGTGGACATGGACCAGTTAGATGGCACGTACACCAAAGAACATGAATTATTATTTGATAAAAACATCTGCCATTTGTCCTTTATGATACGTTTTCAAGGAACTTGAATCCGTCAGTCTTCAGCTGGAAATGGCGACCGGTGTCCAAAGCTATATTATACGGTGTCCGGATATAACCAGATTTTTTATTTTATAAAATAACGTTATCAAGTACAGGACGTTGGTTATTGTTCACTGTATAGATACCCAGAAGGAATGGCGATATATTATTAGTTCACCCCAAAAAATTGATCTGAAAATATTAAAAAAAGTTATGTGCCCAGATAAGTGGTTTTGATGTTCACGTCCAAACGACTCAATTTTTTTAGCTGAAATTTTGATACCAGGTAAATTCACCATTTTGACGTTTGAATTCCATACGTACAATGTCTTTTATTTCTGAGACTTTGTTAAAATCGGGATGGTCCCTTTAACTACTTACAAATTACCTTTGTCAATGGAATTGCCCGTAGATCATGATCGATCCACGTTTACCTTAAAATTACTTTCATCCAAGTCGATATCAAGTTGATCAAAGTAGATCTGGACTTAAAGTATTTTGTTTAACCTGGTAAAAAGTACTTGCATGATCTAAATACCGAGCGTATTACATTTGTAATTGTAAACTTACCAGAACTTGGATGTTACTGTATGGAACTGCCAACCATGGCATCGTTTTGCGGTACGCTTTCCACTGTGTTTCCGTTTTTTCGTTATCAATAAGAGCAATAATTTGAAAGTTTTCGTTTTTGTTAGTTTTGAAGTGGTAACTTTTGTAGAACTCAATGACTTTTGGTAGATATTGTTGGCACAGTATGCTTCCTGACCATGTAAATAATATACCTGTTAATAGAAAAATAAATATCAAATACCGGAACAATTCCATAATGTGTCCATCAAACTTTGCCTTGGACTCGACATGGTGTGTTTAATTCACTGCCAGGCTGCTGTTATATTAGCTATATGATCGACATGAAACGTGACTTAAATATTCGGGTATCTTGCCAAAATGTTTTATGAATAAGTTAGGTGAATTATGTAATAGACTAACGCATAGACCGTTCATTGTTATCTTTCATCAAACCAACATGAATGCATTCAAAATAAGGGTCGATTTTGTACAAGTTAGCCATGAAAATCTATGAAATATAAGAACCAAGAAAGGATTTGGACACCCGATACATTAAAAATATTTTTCTACGCAGAATATTATTGACATTTTCGATTTTGTTATTTGAATTGAAATCGATAACTTTCTTTTTGTGTTTTATATCAATTATTGGATGAATTAAAGATTTATTCTCAAACAAAATACAACAAATTTTAGATAAGATTATTAAACAGTTTATGTTATCGTCGTGACATTTTTCTAACAGAAAGAAACATTTGCACCCAATTATAAATATGTCGTGGGGTCCTGCCTTGTCGCTGTGCCCATGTTCAAAGTTTTCTAGAGAACGATTTACTGAGCTAGAAAACGCGTTAGCGGCTGTCGAATTTTCAAAATATTTTGGGTAAGGATGAGGGACGAATCATGGCGAAGGCAACATGGGAAAATGCCTTAGGGCCCGGCGATTTGGCGACAATTTATTTTTTTTTTTATATATAATTTGTAGCAAAAATTAATGAAGATCAATTTCCCCCAAATCGTGAAACATAGTGGCCTTTTCCCATGAATTTTTATATCATTAGGTAGGGGGACACCGAGGAGCATCGGTCAGAAGAAAGAAAGATTGGTGGCTTAGCAGTGGGAAGTTGATATTAGAAATGTTTTCATAACCAAAAACCCGAAATATTATTCTGGTTAACAGGTAGCGGTCTTGTTAGTTATTCAATTTTTCCGTCGGGTCCCCTCTCTGCGATATTTTTTTTCTGCTTAGAACTAAAGCAAGGCTGACACTTGCACGATTCCGTGGCACGCATTGGCACGACTTGAGTCGGCACGACACCGTCCGATTTGGGCAAACTCGTCGTGCCAATGCGGGAAGTGCGTAAACAATGCGAAAACTATGCGTGAACTCGTGCTAGTTTGTGTCAATATGGGCACGACAAAATAGTGGCCAAAAGTCGTGCAAGTGTCAGCCTGGCTTAAGTATTTAAAGGAGCTAAATCGCTAACACTTGGGAACTAGAAATTGACTCAAGTGAGCCACAACGCACATAGTAATGTAATATGAGTGTATATAAACTGATTGGCATTCAATGGTTTCCGTTTTTACTCTAATTTCAAATCAGTTATGTTCGGCGAAATAAACCAGCAGTGTCAACCCAAGGCATTGTTTTTAGCGTCTAGTTATTCCAGTCTACATACGCCGTTTGATTTGGTACAATGTTTCTAGCCTCGTTCCTCGAGTATCTTGCTAAAACTGGGGCTGAAACGCATTATGGTACACGATTCGTGTACCAATGGTAAAATATTCATTTTGTTTTAAATATTTGATATCAAAAGCCCATCTTTTCCCGGTAAGATCACAGCATTAATTTTGATTTAAATTGACAAATTATTCGTGTTTTCAATGTTGAAGATTTTGGATGATATTGAGTTAAAGACTTAGCTCCTTTAAGTATATGTACGGTTGCAGATTTAGGACACGCAAAAACAAAAAAATAATATCTCGAACTCTCAAGAGACTAAGTCGAGAGACTATATCGAACGCTCGAGATAATTAAGTCCAGTGTCGCCGGAGCGGAGAAAACCCCTTTTCCCCCTCCCCGCCGCCCCATTTGGTTTCACATTGCGAACGAACTCATAAACAATGTCTTATAGTTACCAATTATGGTTCCCGGTCCACATATTGACTTGACTGGTATGACGTCACCGTTGACCTTTTCCACTTTACTTCCAACAATGGCCTCCATGATTTGTGGTGTACTTTAAAATTCGTCTAATTATTAATAATAAACTGCAGTTCGGATGCTGCTTTCTGTTAACGGATGTTAGAATGTTTTCGTATTTATACCCCTACACTGCATGATAAAACCGGTGCTGACGAATTTTGATGCATGTAAGACATTATATCAGCCAGCAAGTTCTAAGAACTACTAAATAACTGATACGAAATAAAATTATGTCACAGTCTATTCATAGTAACATAAGAAATCATTGTGTCGATAGACCCACTCATAGGATATAATAATGTCTATAAATAAACCGACGCAACCAAACAAATCATATGCTATATATTGATTACAGCTTGGAAATATGGTGTTTTTGGGGATCATATCCGTTTATGACTTATTTTTGCAACGTAAATCAGGAAAAGTACAAAAGTAAACGCAACAGAATATTTTTAAGGATTTAAATTTCACATGCGGAAGAAGTAAAAGTAGAAAGTTGGATTTTTAATCATACACACTCGTTGGTTTCATTTCTCTTCATGCTCTCCTTGACAAATTAAGCCGCAAATATGACCAGTGGACGATGCAGCGTTCCTTCAATTGGAATTGTAAAAACTATGTGTGGACTACAAAATGGGTCAAGATTTCAAGATACACATTTGAAGTTTTAAACTGATGTAAGTAAGTGAATGAATGAATGAAATGCAGTTTAACGTCCTACTCTTTTGCACCTATACCCTGGGCTAATGGAAGACGGGCATACGCCGTACAGTGTGCTATGATGGAAATTTTTCCCGGGCAGTGGCGCTACGGCCTACTCTTATATCGAATTCCAACTGCCAAGGGATCGTTTACGTGCACTACAATGTGTACGCGGGACCTTGGTTTTTCGTGACATCAGAACGACTAGGCAGCTGTCCTTGTCAGGACCTCCTTGTGCATCACTGACAAGAGTAAATCACACCGGAAAAATCGAGATGAACTATTCTTGATTACTTTTGGTTTCTTTCTTAGAAACAAATCGTCCGGTAAACACGTTTATTACAAATATAATTTCTGTACTTTCTGGGTGAGACTTCTTTGAATACCTATAATTACATAAACTACCATAAATGATCCTATTATCACGTTTGCCCAATTAAGTTGTGACCAAGTTATAGACAATTCAGGGTACGAAAAACTAGTATGCCTTTGTTCTTGGAATACCAGGTACCTAATGCGATTTGGCTGATGTATTAACCTTAAATACCATTTCGGGGTACAGATTTTCGGAACACGGATTTTTCATCCCAAAGCAAGTAAAAAACACATATTTATTTAATTATGAGCGGTATTCGTACCGCAGAGCCACCGATCTAATTACCGATGCAAAAATCTGGTATAAGGGTGGAAGGTGTAAAATTTGTTTAGCTCGGGTACAAAACTGATCCCGCAGTGAATATTCGCTTGGCCGCTACAATCACTGATAAGCATGACATCGACGAGGCTTAATGAGTACGGCATATTAACTTTTTTACTCCGACAAATTAAATTCTCAAACATTTTTTTGAGGTAAGAGAAAAATAAATAAAGACGTTTGAAGTATTTGTAGTTAAAAAATATTTCCTATGTAGTGTAAATGGGTATTAAAATGAGTAAAATGCATCATTTTGCCCGAAGCAGTTAGGTGTTAAGTAAACATTGCACGAGCCGTTGAGCCAATGACTACGAGGCATGCAGTCAACGCACGTGTTTTGGACAGGCATCCGTTACAGAGATTATTCGTAAGTAATTCTCTGTGAAACAGATTGCTCGGGTACATAAAAATTGCCTCTATATATTACATGGTAATAAAGCAGACTACCGAATATTTATTTAGCCGATCGTAATATTTTTGTCCTTTACAGATGTAGAAACTTTTAGCAATGTCTTGCTCTAAAGCTTAAATGGTGTTCGCCATGAAATGGGGGGCTTTTATACATAAAAAGTACACTTACGCCAGCGCAACTAAGCTGAAAAACAACTTTCTAAAAATAGCCCTTTACACAAATCATTTCCAAGGCCTAGTGGTATGATTCAGACTGTGTTAAACGTATGTAGGATAGGGAAAGCCCAAAACATGGGAATAACCATTCTGAAAACAAGCCAACAGTGAGGCTGATGTCCCCCGCCGAAATCCCAATATAAATAGATGACACTTATTAATTAATCGCACATTTATTTTTTTCAAACGTATCGAGCAATCAAACTGTACACGAAGTGTCATCCAAAAGTGTTTTATAAAGAAAAATGCTAAATCCGACAAGAAAAATCAAAATGTACCCTAGTTAGGGGGACCCTAAAGGCAGACAAAAGGGCCCCCACGCTTGACAAAAGGGCCCCTCTGGCCAAGGAAAAGGGTCCTCGTGTCCGAGTCAATCGTTTCTATACGCTGTTACTGTCGAATCCATTACTGAATGAGAATGCAGTCATTGTATTGGCATAAAAATCATCAATCAAGATGAACCTTTAGTTATCTTGTCCCAAAGTATCAACCAATCAAATTGCTTATCTCTGCCTCCTGAGCAGAAAATGCTCATTATCGATCTTAGTCAAGGCATTACTGTAATGAAACTATACACCAAGTTTCATCACTCTCACTTAATTAGAACTAAAATCATCGTGTCCCAAAGCATCAGCCAATCAAATTGCTTACCCTAAGCGGAAAATGCTCATCTCCGAACTCCATCAAGACATTGACCTAATAAGTATATACACCAAGTTTGAACATTTTAACTCTTTTAGAAGGAGAGTTATTGTGTTCCAAAGTATCAACCAATCAAATTGCGTATCGCTCTGCTTACCCTGAGCAGAAAATGCTCATTATCGAACTTAGTCAAGGTATTGCTGTAATGAAACTATGCACCAAGTTTCATCACTCTCACTTATTTAGAACTAAAGTTATCGTGTCCCAAAGCATCAACCAATCAAATTGCTTATCTCTGCTTACCCAAAGCGGAAAATGCTCATATTCGAACTCCATCAAGGCATTGACCTAATAAACACATACACCAAGTTTGAACATTCTAGCTCAATTAGGAAGAGAGTTATTGTGTCCCAAAAAGTGTGACGGACAGACAGACAGACAGAATGACAGACAGACAGACAGACCAACTTTCTTCGAAAGGCGAGGGACATTAATTTCTACCGTGGTTGCTGTTATTGATCAGGCGATCACATTATAACCCAAGCTAATAAACTTCAACACTGATTCTCTCACTTAAACCACTGATTTTACATGGCAATATTATGCTAGTATTTCACTTAAAGTGAACAAAAATAAAGCTGATAAATCAATAAGGATTTGGTGTTAGACAACGAAGGTGGTTATTTTCTGAAATCCACCGATTATTTAATAAATAAATGGAATAACTCTGTCTGTGCAATATTTCAAACATAAACATGTATCTAAACTTCCCCTGGCTTCTGCTTTATCATAAATAGTTCCACAATGATCTTCGTAAAATAATAAAATTCATCACACAAATCAGACATTACTGGTTCTAAACAATTAATACCGTTGAAGAAAGTGCTAGACTTTTCTAGATCTACTACAACATGCCAATTACACGAGACTTCTTTTTTCTTCACGTATCCTTGACAATCGATACAAATTGACTTTGGAAAAAGCCTTTGTATAAATATGAATTGTAATGTGCCGTACAGTGATATATGAGGAGGATTTGGGGCGCTACAGTGAGCAATAAGAAGGATTTTGTCCAGTCAGTGGCTTTTCAGCCTACTCTTCATTGAATTTTGATAACTATGGGTCTTCTTACGTGCACGCGAACTCGTACACAGGACCTCGATTTTTCGCCCCTCCGAATGTTTAGAGACAGTTCCCCAAAATTCTTGGTTAGATTTTTGAAAATATGATTTCCAGGTACAGATCATTAAAATATTTAGCGGCATTCATCACGTTACGTGGAAGTTAGGCCCGACTTCAAATCAAGTCAAACACGGAACTTGGTAAACATTGGCTCTGAGCAAGTATTTTAAGATAATGCTCAGATGTGTGTGTAGGCCCCTGCTTGTTTCAGAATTCTTCTGATGTGGTAGAATGAACTGCACTTCAATGGAATTCTGGAGGGTGTGGGTGATGGGCCAGTTCTTGTTGAATTGGTCGTGGAGTTTCGGGGCGCTAATTAGAATTAATAGTGTTATTGATTTATCGTTTGGAATACTGGTAAAAGAAGGAACTCATGGTCACAAATATTTAATATATGGTAAGTGTTTGGTACCTTTACTGTACATCGTCATTCTTTTTTAAATGTTTGTAACATAACCAGAAATAATGTAACTATTATTCCATATTATAACTGTGTCATGTGTTATGGGGTCATTATAATTTTTGTTGTTAACTTCCAGTCTTGTAGTAGATGACCATATAGTCGGACGGGTTTCTTTAGAGCGATTGTAAACTATTACCTTCTCAGCCATATACTTTATGACCCAATAATTAGCTCATTGGGCACACTTTTAGAATCTTCCGGTCATAGTTATTTTGCCCCATAAGTTCACCCCAACCCAAAAGCAATATTAAGATGGTTTTACCATTATATCCATAGCTATCAGTAGAACGTTTTTTATTCTGTTATCTATAGGACAGGGCCACCGATAACGTTTTGCCGTTCTGATCACATTTTTCTCCAACTTTGCTTTAATGCCAAGTCCCTATGGGCCATTTTAAGCAAAATGAATCATTTGAACACAATATTTTGAAATATGAGGTAAAATGTTCAGACTGAGTATAAATTTGAATTCCCGAGTTCCATGGTGAGCATTTTCTGCCAAGTGCAGATTGGACCACAATTATTCTGGACGTACAGTTGACTGTAGTTCATTCGAACGTAGTTTACCGGTCAACTGGTTTGAAGTAGGCTGCCATGTTACTACGGTCAACTACTGCCATGTACGGTCTTCCTCTAGTACGGTCAAATTCGTGCGTAACCATAAGATGTGGCCGCGGCTTTATTCCGTCCGATGATGAGCATAGGTTCCTTATTGAAGCCGAAGTGAGTAATTTGATTACGAGTAATAAATATGCCTTTAAATGAGGGAGATGACTTAAAAGTGTAACAGATGTAAAACCACAGTGTATTATCATTCAGACCTCATAAGCTAGGTCGTTTCTTATAATCTAGAAGATGTAAGCATATCCTGCCTTTCGAAACAATCGACATAAGGAATCTTTGGTATCCAATCAATTTTAAAACTGGCTCATAAATTTTATGCACAAACACCGGACACATATGTTTACTAATGACTAAATAATAGGGAAATGACTAAATATTAAATAAAAGGCAAATGCATTTCTTTTATTTATTGAATTTCTTATTTCATATTTTTTTTTTATTGATTTACATCAAATGATTTTCATACTCCATAAAATTCTAAAAAGTTTGAACGTATCCAAGTAAATAGCATAAATTAGGTGTGAAGCGGTTGCTATGCAAGATAAGGCCACATTTTGCAAGAGATGGGCAAAGAACAGGGGTCTATTTGCATAAGAGGTGATTTTCGTACAGTCAGTGTCCATAATCCAGCATGCGACAATACGAGCCAAGATCTTTGAAATATAATCATATATTTTACGTTTCATCCAAACGCGATTTTTCGTAAAATCAGAGGCCTTAATCCAGGAAGTTACAGTCCGATATGCGTGGATATCGACAGGAATCGCGATTTTGGGGTTATATACATAAATTTCACGTTTCATCAAAATTGGATACTGTCAACTGCCAAAGGTGAACGGACACACACATAAAAGTATTTTCTTGTGATGAATAGTTTCAATTTCAAGGAAACAGATGATGGAATATAAACTCTCATTCGTACAGTAAAGGGGGTATTATGGTGCTGCCGTTGATGTTGAGCAAACTTCCCTGATTCGCACATCAAAGTTATAGTAGTATTGAGATCTTAAAATAATGATATGCAACCCCTTTCATGCAACTATTAGATGCATTCTCACTTTAACTTAAAGGCAGTGTTCTTTGGCTGACAATATAATATGTATACTATTCAAACATTTCTCATCCATACAAACAAAAACACGCAACAATACTTTTACACAAAAAAAATGGAATAAATATATAACTTGTCGCATATTCAGAGCTCCCTAATAACAAATTTGGTGTGAGCTGTCTGGACGATAAAAAAAAAATATAAGCATAACGATGCCACCGCTTAACGAAACGTTCATACCGTGATATAATAATCATACATAGTTTGCTATATTGAATACTGTTCTCTCCAAATAATGACTGGATGCAAATATGTGTTTCCCGCTTTTTGTTAAACAAGTTGAAAAGGTATCCTGTTTCTTTCGAATTTCTGTATTACATCAGTCAAACGGAATGGTTTTCTGAAAGTAGATAGCCATTAAGATTAACGGAAATTATAGTTCCGTTCCACATTCAGTATGTGGAGGCTTAAAAATGCATTACGTAAGAGCTAAATCTACCTATTGAATGTATTTTTCCGGCTTTAAAAAGTTATTTAAATTATAATTTAATTACCCCATAATCACCCCTCTAGACCATAGGATGGCTGGGATATTAATTGTATTACGGAAACAATTTTTCAAAAGGATAAGTAAATACTAATTTTCTCTGGAATAAAATACACTGTTTAAACCAACTGTATTACAATTTTTTAATTTTCGTCGAGCCATTTAATAGGTGAAATAACAATTGTCGTAGCATTGACAATTGGGACTAAGCTAAACTTGTCAAAATTTCAAACATTCATAATTTCGCTCAGAATCAGCTACTTTAACCGAATTTTTTCCATATTCATTTTTGATAATCAATTTTTATAGTTCTTTATCTAAATCTAACATAATGCATTTTTAAGATTACTTACACTGAAACTGGCACATATTTGGATTCTGGATTATTTTTCTTTTTAAACTAATTACATTATTTTTAATATTTTCAGATAGTTATATCTGTTTTCGAAAAAAAAAATGTCTCCAAAACACAAGAGATATATATATATATATTATAACAAACTATGATCAGCGGAGAATCCGGCTAATTTCTATTTATACATAAACAAACACGTTACCGTATCATCATAATAATTACTGGGATACTTTTGAACTAAACTTATTAAAACCTTTGAAATATTTTATGGCAGTTATATTGACTTGATTGGTAAATATAACATATCTCTATCGGCTATTATTCTAGATATGTTTAAATGTATCTCCCCGATAATGGCTGTCTACTACATCGTTAACACTTTACTGACATTTCGTCTAATAGTTTGGATGCAGCTATCGCGTGTGTGGCGCCAGGGCAGGGTAAGCTTACTCTTCCGGACACCTGTTACGACTGTTTGTCGTGTATTTTGTACACGGTGAACAGTCCATATGCTGATTACACTATTTTGACTTATTACACTATTTTGCCTAAATCGTTTTTATTTAGGGACTTGGTACTTGGTTTTATTTTATTATCGTAACAGTGGGGACGAGGGGTCGGGCCCGTATCTACAGGGGAGCGCGGGGGAGGGGGGCATGCCCCCCCTTCCCGCTCAGAAATTGCTAACAATCATTAAAGTATACACAGTTCCTTATATTAACCTAAAAAAGCTATTTTTTTTTTGTTTGAATACTTATTTTAAAATGCTTATTCGACGCCTAGGTAACTTCATAGCATGATGATTACAACAGTCTGTTAGAATGACCTTTCCGAAAATTTCCTCAAAATGTTCGCCACCCCCCCCCCCCACACACCCCGCTTAATGGTGTCTAGATACGGGCCCGCGAGGAGTACAATTTATTTGTCTTCCCTCAAGGCCTTGATAACCCCCAAGTTATAGTTTTCGTAATACTGAGTTGTCAATATAAAATCCCTGAAGATACTCAGTATATCATTTAGTTATACTTAAAACAAGAACATTATTAGACTGGGTGTCTTTCTTAATCTATCTGTCCTAAATTGTGTGTTTCTCTTCAATCATATTTACGACACTGATACCAATCAGACTATCTTGCGCGATCATACGACGTGAAAATAACAAACGGTTTGAATGTAACACGTGTCAGTTTCATAAATCGTGTATCACCCCCACCCCCTCTCCACCCTCCCACACAAACAGCACACATATCCCTTATTTATTGAAAGTGTATTTTGCCTTACAAAACTAAAATATTGATTCGGAAATCTTAGTTACACAATGTTTGCTAACCTGAATATGGATATAGATATCTGGGATCTACTGTGTCACTTAAACCGGTATCAATATGGTTGCTGGGTGGGTCATCGCGTTGATGTGACTCGACACCCTGTGATTGATGGGTATCAATCCCAGAATCTCCTTGAGGTAGAATCGGTGCATCGCAGTTTTCTTCAATCGTGAATCTGGTTTCCTGTAAGGGATGCTGCTGCTGTGTTGATCGTTCCCTTCTCCGCCGCATTAAAATGACACTAACCACAATAGTCACCACGATAGCAATGGCTAGTAATGGAACAAAGACCTCGACATACACATTTGATTCTATAAAATAAACAAAATTAATGTAAACCAAGACGGTCGCTTAATGTCATTACATGTCCTATGATTGAATAGAGAAATGAAAATCCAGAGTCTGTAATATTATATTATATCTTTTTGGCATGCTACGGCCACGGACGCGGTTAGCACGGAGACAACCTTTACCTCCCTATGTCCTCCCACGGCAGCAGAAGAAATTTTGTTACCGAAAGGAAAGGAGGCGGATAACAATTAGTTTCCTACCCTGCACTTGGAACCCTGTGCTTGTGAACATGCAATGACGCAAAACCGTTCGACCAAAATTGACCCCACCCCCCCACAAAAAAAAAAATGGACAAGCTACTCAACACCCGTGTTAAAGAAAAGTCATTTTTGAAAATGGCTGAGTTGTTAAATAAACCCATGTCACCGTTCTATAACAACCCTCTTTGCTTCGATGACCGGGATATTTTCTCTGTTTTTGCAGAACTTATTGAAATGAAACGGGGTTTAACCTCCTGCTGTTTTTGTTTTTGCACCAACCGGGATAATGAAGGCAGACGTACATCATACAATGTGCTATGGGAGGTGTTTTGTCTAGATGGAAGTGGAATTCTAACTGTCAAGGGTTCTTTTGTGTACGTTTTCCCAACGACATGTCGCTGTTCAATATAGGGCCTTTCGTCCTGTACCACAGATAAGAGGAAGCCGCACTGGACGGTATCCCAGAAGTCCCTGTTTGTGTGTCAGCGCCTTGTTCATTGAGCTATGGTGGCTCCCAGTATTTCATGGCTTTACGATTATATATATGACTAATAGGTAACAAAAGAATAACTTTTTTTCAGAATAACACTTAAGTTTCTTAAAAAACAAGCCAACAGTGAGGCTGATGTCCCCCGCCGAAATCCCAAAATAAATAGATGACATATATTAATTAATCGCACATTTATTTCTTTCAAACGTATCGACCAATCAAACTGAACACGAAGTGTCATCCAAAAATTGCTTATATCTGCCTACCGTAAGAAGAAAATGCTCATCTTCGAACTCCATCATTTGAACATTTTAACTCAATTCGAAGGAGAGTTATTGTGTTCCAAAGTCTCGGCAAATCAAATTGCTTATCGCTCTGCTTACCCTGAGCAGAAAATGCTCATATCGATCTTAGTCAAGGTATTACTGTAATGAAACTATACACCAAGTTTCATCACTCTCACTTAATTAGAACTAAAGTTATCGTGTCTCAAAGCATCAACCAATCAAATTGCTTATCTCTGCCTACCCTAAGCGGAAAATGCCCATCTTCTAACTCCATCAAGGCATTGACCTAATAAGCATATACACCAAGTTTGAACATTTTAACTAAATTAGAAGGAGAGTTATTGTGTTCCAAAGTCTCGACCAATCAAATTGCGTATCGCTCTGCTTACCCTGAGCAGAAAATGCTCATTATCGAACTTAGTCAAGGTATTACTATAATGAAACTATACACCAAGTTTCATCACTCTCACTTAATTAGAACTAAAGGTATCGTGTCCCAAAGCATCAACCAATCAAATTGCTTATCTCTGCTTACCCTAAGCGGAAAATGCTCATCTTCGAACTCCATCAAGGCATTGACCTATTAAGCATATACACCAAGTTTGAACATTTTAACTCAATTAGAAGGAGAGTTATTGTGTTCCAAATTCTCGACCAATCAAATTGCGTATAGCTCTGCTTACCCTGAGCAGAAAATGCTCATTATCGAACTTAGTCAAGGTAATACTATAATGAAACTATACACCAAGTTTCATCAATCTCACTTAATTAGAACTAAAGTTATCGTGTCCCAAAGCATCAACCAATCAAATTGCTTATCTCTGCTTACCCTAAGCAGAAAATGCTCATCTTCGAACTCCATCAAGGCATTGACCTAATAAACACATACACCAAGTTTGAACATTCTAGCTCAATTAGGAAGAGAGTTATTGTGTCCCAAAAAGTGTGACGGACAGACAGACGGACAGACAGACAGACAGACGGACAGACGGACGAACCCATTTTAATAGTCCCCCAACTTTCTTCGAAAGGCGGGGGACAAAAAATCTTAAAACTAAACACGGTATAGGGTTGTATAACCCCGGTTGTTCTTACTGTGTTATTTTTGTTTGTTTGTTTTTTTGCATTGGATTTCGCACTTTGTATTAATTCAATGTAATAATATTTAGCTTATACTAGTTATCGAGTATCACATAATACTTACGGTTGGCTCCATCAGGAGATCTGTTCATGCGGTCATAGTAACCTGTTGACAAGAAAATAACAACAAATAGACAGTGATGGCATTTTTCTTTCTTATATTGGCTTTATTGCCGCTCTGTATTCTGTTGTGAAAATATGTTATTTCGTTCCTTATCCAATATATTTGTATTCTATATATTATATCCATTAGACAAAACAGCTTTGACCAAACGGCGTATATAAATACAGGTGAACTTTTCTATCATAAGTTAGACGGAATTCCCCTTTCCTAAAATAGCTACATGGATCTAAAAATAAATGAAATAAACAAAAAGTGTACGAGCTTTAAATTCTATATATTATATCCATTAGACAAAACAGCTTTGACCAAACGGCGTATATAAATACAGGTGAACTTTTCTATCATAAGTAAGACGGAATTCCCCTTTCCTAAAATAGCTACATGGATCTAAAAATAAATGAAATAAACAAAAAGTGTACGAGCTTTAAATCAATTTAAAGATACGGGGTTATGTGGCCGAATGGTTTAACGGGTGTGCGTTAGAGGTCTGTTATTGGGTCAAATGAAACTCGACCAGCGTGTACGTGACATTAATATGCTATCATCCCTAACCTCGTGTTTATTACTGGTACCCTGGTTTCTCCTACTGCTAGAGACCCCTAGCAAGTGAATTATTGAAGTAACATGTTAGTCACAAAATGGCCTAGTTTGTGTCAAGTGGACGTTAAACCCCATTTCTCTCTCTAAATCAGTTTAAAACCAGGCTTATATGCAAACGCAGATCCAGGGGGGCCGTCCCCACCCCCTGCCCCGGTGACATAGTTAATTTTCATTTTCTTTTGCCTTGTTACTGTTGTAGTTTACATATCTGCTCTTTAATAGATGATATAAACTTATTTTAGCATTGTCCCCGCCTAAACAATCCAACTTGGTAACGTATTACCTTTTTCTCCAATGTGCCCCCCGCCCCCGACAAATCCTGTATCCGGGCCTGCGTACAACAGGTGGGCGTGGAGATGGCAAGGATTGGCCCTATAATTACGTCTTTATATAAGTCCATGTTATGGATAAATATATTCATTTAACAAAGTTGCTGATAATGTCAATATTATGGCACCGTTTCACACTTCTAAAGATACAATTTACAACCAAATAAGAAGTATTCCGTATATCTACCGTATATTATTGAATTGATTTTGTATATTCGATATTCGACCGCTGAGAATTAATATGAGAAAATCTTGGAATGCCCGATTTATATTCGACCATTTGAGAATTAACATATATCAGAAAATTTGGAATGCCCGTTTTAACAACAGCAACAAAAAAAACCCGTAAAGTTATTGAGTTGAAATTTCATTTGGAATGCCCGATTTAACAAAACGAAAATACCCCCCCCCACCCAAAAAAAAAACATGTTAATTTAATCTCTTAAGACATGAAACATAGTCTATGCTTAGATGTCATTGGTTATTTATTAGAAGATCCATTCAAATCAACCCGACATATTAGTGGGAATTTCAGTTCACTGCCTCTACCCATATCAAATCCAATCCATGGGTTCCTCTTCTCCTGAATCCATTCTGTCCGGATATGAATGGTGGGGATGTTAGGCTACCTAAATCTGTTAGACAAATAACTGACTAGGCCAGTATACTTACGTATAGTATAATGCCGTGTAAACCGCCGTGTCCGTATACCAAATGTATACCCTTATGTAATAGATAGCTGTGTTAATAATTATCACAATGAATATAGGGTCAAAGGTTAACGTTCGGGACGCCATAACGGCACTCCTATTTTCACCATGTGAAAAGCGGTGGGAATAGTAGATGATTTTCTAGATGGTATTAAAGATTAGCTCTTAATTCACGCCCACATAAAAGATAGGTTGCCAGGCAACGAAACATACGCCTACAACAGCTAAGTCGTCCGGACAGTCAACAAGGATTGTCGCATATTGTTTCTTTTGTCAGTAAGGAGAACATTTACAACACATGATAATCTTATTACGAGTAATAGCCCATTAAGTAATTATCAGAAATGATTAGAATAGTTTTGATTGTCTCAAGGCCTTCGTCCACACGATATTTCAAAGTGTCCAAGTGCCATAACTCTTGCAGAAATTATCAGATATCACTGAAAATCAAATAAGATTCTTCGTCTAATGACCCTAAACACTGTGTACAAATTTAAAGTCAATCGGATATCAACTTTAGCCTTTAGACCGTTCACATGGTTTTTCAAAGTGATGAAGGGTCATAACTCTGGCAGTAATTATCGGATATCGCTGAAAATAAATAGGCTTTATTGTATTATGACCGTAAACAGTGTGTATAAATTTTAAGTCAATCGGATATTAACTTTAGATTTTTCAAAGTGATCAAGGGTCATGACTCTGGCAGTAATTAATAGGATTCTTCGTGTCATGACCTTAAACACTGTGTATAAATTTAAAGTCAATTAGATATTAACTTTAACCTCTAGAGCGTTCACGTGGGCGTATAAAAATGAATGGGTAAAGAATTCATGTAATATGCCACCTGGCGGACTCCCGCTCTAGGATTCCCTCTTCCGAAGCTAGCAGCGGGTCGCTCGGCCCCCAGAGCCAATCCTTCTCCCGAAGTTCCACCTCGGTGGAAGCGGACGTTAAATAAAGCTATTTCACACATATTTCACACATTTCGTGTAAACTACTGAAGACGACTAAGGTGATATTATTCTGAAACAAAGCGTGACAATATTCGATCAACAGTCAATTACTTTTAGCAATAATTATTTAGTTAATTGATATCTGTACCTTTGCAATATTGGAGGCATATGTCCAGACTACCCCTTGCTACCGCTTTATCACAAATCGTGCTGCAGTGAGAACATTCGATGTTGTCATCGTAATAGTCTTTCTCGCAAAATCGAGACATTTACTCAACGCAAACGGTTTTCGCTTCTGTCTTCAGCCCACACACCACAGACAGCCTACACTTGAAGCTCAGTCAACGCCGTGCTGTGAACGACTGTAACTCAGACGCAGTATCAAAACCAATCCCTTTTCTATAAATAGCAATTATGCAATGCACATACAAACACGTGGGTTGTGTCGGTGTTA
This sequence comes from Patella caerulea, assembly GCA_036850965.1. NCBI lineage: Eukaryota > Metazoa > Mollusca > Gastropoda > Patellidae > Patella > Patella caerulea. The sequence goes on along the minus strand of JAZGQO010000014.1, from coordinate 22,415,765 downwards.
TTAAAATACATAATACAATATAAGCTTTACATATACAACGCTATATTATGTATTACTGACTGTATATCAAGAACAATCTAGAACAGTATAATTGTGTTAAACGATATATAACTCGTAGATTTATAATATCTAGTCGATTTTGGGTTATCATGACATTGGAATTCCCACACAAGAATTATACCTTCGTTTTTAGGCTTTGCCCAATGGATAATGCTGTATCTTGTCTAACTATTACATCATTATCCATCCCTTATCAACAAGTTCATGTTATTTTATTATTTGTTTACTCTTTGTTTCTGGGAATTTTCACGCCTCTGGGTTAAAGCAGGTCTCCAATGGGTTTTGGTGAATAAAGGGACATAACTCCATTTAATGACATTTTCTAATTAATTTACATTGAAGAAAATTATATGAAATATCTATTTGTCAGGCCCAGAAGTGAAATGACCAATATATTATCATTTAATTTGCTAAAAATAAAAGCTATAATTAATTTTAGTTTCCTTGTTAGTAGAATTAAGATTGGTCTTAATACTTTTTTAAAATACCATTTTCCGCGATATTGTAAAAATTGTAGACATTACATGTCCGTCCAACTGTCGTTAGATCAAAAATGCTAAGACACCATTCATGCCATACCAGTTACTGCATTACAGTACTCAGGTGCCAATGATTGGTAAGATCATATCCTGATCATTACTGAAGCAGTAGAGATGAACATATCTCTACTGTGCCGACAGGTCAGGTACACTACGTTAATTGCAATAGAAACCGAGGAAAATACCGAGGACATACATTTTAAGCAAACGCAAAATAAATATTTAATTTATTCCTTTCTTACAGTTAAAATTCTCTTATCGCTCAACCATTAAATTTTTTTCAATACTTTTGATGACATAAATCAAGAATATGGTTCACAACTGCTATGCTACAGGAAGCTTTAGTCTATTGAAAAATATCATAGATCTGTCACATGTTCAAGGAGCAAATTCCCTTTCCTACACCATTATGATGCAAAGGTATAGAGTTATCTGTTATTTTAAAAAGCTATAAATTACAGCTATAAAAATAATACAGCCAATTAAAAAAAGACACAAGTGCTAAGATTGGGCAGCACTACCCTCTCTGAAATAAAAATATACATATAGTATAATCCATGATTCACACTTTGATATTCAGCCATACATTCCCATGAAAGTATTTTATGGGTAATTATTTTCAATAAACGTATGACAATATTAGTATATATGGTAAGCATAGTCTTACTTCTTTAATGGCATATGAAGCGCAGCCTACATTAAAGCTGAACTCCGATTACAAAACTACAGAAATGATCAAATAAAAAGAATTACTGCCAAACATAATCGCCATACTTGTTTTCAATTTGCAGAAGAAGTATGACCGCTGTACGGTGTACGAAAACAGAGGCAGGCCACGCCCACATCCAGTATACACTTTGGCCACCACACTGTCCACATCCGGCTAGCAATATTTCAACTACCAATTACCAGCTACTGACTGGGCGGTTTTTCTCTAAAAATATACACTGTTTTCGTACACCGTACAGCGGCCATACTTCTTCTGCAAATTGAAAACAAGTATGGCGATTATGTTTGGCAGTAATTTTTTTTATTTGATCATTTCTGTAGTTTTGTAATTGGAGTTCAGCTTTAATGTTTGCGTTAATACAGTTAATATTTCACACATGCACAAGCCAAAATTGTTTTCATGTGCATTTCTTAAGAAATTCTTGTGCCACCAATGGGTAATAAGTTACTATTTAAAATACATATACTTGTATATAAATAGGGAGACGTAGTGACTCAATGAGTTAGACATCAGAGCGCTAACCTTGAAGTACCTACTTCAATCCAGGTTCTGGTCAAGAACATTCATCTGGATTTTTCAGAATAATTTCAGTGGTGCAAGATGGTGTGCCTAACAATGGAAAACGTCAGTGCAGAGCAGTGGGATGTTAGATCCCATTTCAATTGAATATAAATACAGATGTCAGCATTCAAATATTTAGAAAAAAAGGCCAGGTCCTGTCTTGGGGAAATATTTACCTTCATACTTGTTACAATACCATTTCTGATTTATTTGGGAAGTTGACATATCTTAACCCAATTTGTGTCAACTAATTGTACCTACCTCTGGTGGTCTAAAGGGATAACAATAGGTAATAATGATATCAACAATAAAACTATAGAATCGAAAAATAAAGATAAAATAATAAAGACTAATGTTTCCTAGGGCTGGCGATATGGTAAAAGTAAAACATACATTATGCAAGAGCAGAATCTGCATGACCAATTCCCGATGTCAGCTTTAGCCTGCGATGTTTACTGTATAAAGATCCGATCTGCTGTCCAACGCTGATTCATGATTAAATCAAAAAATGGATAATCGAGACTATTTGTGTTTTTTTGTTTATTGTTTTTTTTTTTTTGTATCGTACCGACTTTAGTAATGATGAACTAGGCTATGCGCAAAATTCAATCGCTAAATTCTCGGTCCAGAGTGAAACTGAAATTTTCAGTTAATTCCCTTTACATACTAGTCAGCTTTTTGGGCCTATCTGTTCTCCCTTAATTTATCTTTAAATGTGTAATGTGAGGTGAATTTGCACGGAGAGAGGCGCTACGGCCCACTGTTATTTCAAATTCCAACGTCCTGGGTCCATTTACGTGCACGCCATTAGAACGACCACAATATTGTTCCTTGTCAGGAACCGAAGGGACGAAAAACCGAGGTCCCGTGTACACATTGGCCGTAGCGCCGCTGCCCAATCCAAATTCCCTCATAGCACACTGCATGGCGTATGCCAGTCTTCCCTTAGCCCAGGTTGGGTGCAGAAGAGTATACATGTATAGGACGTTAAACTCGTCTAGAACATAAAAGGGTAAATCATGGTGGAAAACCAGAGGGACTTTCTCTTCCCACTGAGCCACCGAGATCATGAAAATTTGGAAGCTTAACCGGATAAAAAGCTAAAATAATATCAAAAAAAAAATTTACTTGTGTGCGTAAAATATTTCATAAATTTGAGGGGAAAAATGATTACCTATTTATATTTATTTATTCACTCCCGTGCATGACTATATATTTTATTGTTCTTTTAGAAACAAAATATGCCAAATCAATCGATTTAGCAGTATTATTATGATAAATGCACGACAGGGAATTCTATTTATATATTTTAAACATATTTAGAATAGTTTATGGTTTTGGTCTGACAAGGGCAGTTGACTAGTCGTTCAGATGGGACGAAAAACCGGGGTCCCGTGTACACGTTGGCGTGCACGTAAAAGATCCCTTGGCAGTTGGAATTCGATATAAGAGTAGGCCGTATCGCCGACACCCTGGCAAATTTTCCCCGTAGCACACTGTATGGCGTATGTCCGTCTTCATTAGCTCAGTTTGGGAGCAGATCAGTAGGACGTTAAACTCTATTTCATTTCATTTCCACAGTGACAGATCATGGCCAGGGCACTAAGGGTGATTTTTTCTTTTTTTTATTTATATATATATATATTTAGACAAAAATAATTAAGACCCATTTCTCAAAAATACTGAAACAAAAGGTTAGTCTTTTTTTCGCTGAATTTTGATATCAACGATTCCACATTCGAAATATGATCTGCAACAGTTTCATTCAGATTACTAATTTAGATCGACACTTAACTGCTTAGAACTAAGTATATGGCTTACCGCCGGAGATAATAATGCTCCATCGAACTCCCGGTCCGGCCTAGCATGTCATCTTGTCACTGGGTCACTTCGACCTCATGATCCATTGACGCCAATGTCATGAACTGTTATTATTTATTTACCCATTTTATTCCAAGGGAGATAATCGTGATGTTTTTGCATGATACTTTTCAGGGAGATAACTCCTCACAGCTTTTTTTTTTATTTTAACTTTGGTTACAGGCCACCCAAATTTGTGTGTATTTGCCAGACCCTAACTTGATCTAAAATTCACAGTATTATATTAGTTATGAGAAAACCGTTTAGATAAGGTTACTACTCTCTCGACCCTATCATGAATCATAACGGCATGAACTGGTCAAAAGCTGTAATTATTTATTTTTCAAAACAATGATTGTCATTATCACTTATTCAATATCCTCTTATTCCTACCCGACAGTGGTGCAACTTTGTGGTGGTCATATGAATAGTGTGCAGGAACACCGCAAGGTCACTTATAAAACGTCGCTTGTTAACTTATCTGTAGTCAGTTTGTGCTGACTTTGGTAGGCGTCAAATCAGGTGGTGATTATTGTGTAATTATCAAGTAATTCTCATTGCACAATGGCTATTCATATGCATACCCTGTCCTAATGACAGAGTAAGATCCGCTGCGCACTAGTAAATCCGCATAACAAGGTTTTCTACTTTTCTGTCACACAATATCTAAAAGATATCAATGGGGCTGTACAGGTCCTCTCGACACAAACCAGATCATTTTGGGACTTATACTTTTCAATAATTCATTTGCGCGCACGGGAGGAAACTGACGGACCCGGAGAAAAAAACCACGAGATTGGACAGTAGACCCTACTCCGTACTATAAACATCAGATAATCGTTTCGCTAACTACACACCACATTCTTCTACATTCTGTATATTCAATATATCCAATATAACTTTTTGACTATTTAAATAAATGAAAGTAAACAATTTTAGTTTTTGTGTTCTTACCAGTATATATTTTATGATATTAATTTAAACATATTTTTTACATTTCTGTAAATAAATTCTTACGGCAAATGAATACATATAGGCCTAAGGCTTGTTTTCAAATCCCATAATTATATGTTGTACTTTAAAATAATATGTACATAAAAGACACTTGACTCAATACCAGACTTTATGTTCTAGGAGCGCACGTGTTTGTCAATTCGATCGTCCAGTTCCTCCGTAACACCGTCAAAGTGGAAATGAAATGAAATAAGTTTTTTTAAAACGTCCTATTGTTGTGCTCCGACCGGGATAATGGAAACGGACATACACCATACAACGTGCTATGGGGTAAATTGTCCCGTTCAGCGGTCTCCTCTTATATCGAATTCCAAATACCAAGGAATCTTTTACGTGTACATGGGATCTCGGTTTTTCTTTCCATCCGAATAACTATACGCTGTACCGGTCCTGCACCATGCGCGAAAGTCTCAATGAACTGTCTCGGTCAACACAGGGATCGAACGCGGGACCTTCAGGTTACCGAGCCAACGTTTTACTCAATGAGCCACCGTGGCTTCCCGTGTCAAAGTGGAGATAACGCAATGGCTCGCTCTTCGTCGTGTGTTTTAGAGTTTTTACACCCCTTGAGTTATGAGAAATATTATTGTTTCAATGGGGTCTCCCGTGCTTTTGACAGATTCTTATCTTCATAATCATGTTTCCTAACCCATGCAGAATATCTTCATTCTGTACACAGGGCAATGATTGTAGACAGTGTACGTTTAGTATTTGTGGCTCGAGATATACTATAGATGGACTCCAGAGCATGTTCCACGCAAATTTCCAAGAGCCTCCACTGGACCTTATTGATCATGCATAGTCGGTTGTCACCACACCCTTGATCCACAGTAATAGAGACATCACTCAAAACGACAGCAAAAGCGGGGACTAAAGTATGAAATGTAATTCATTCTTGAAATGCAATGAAATAACGTTTCATTAATATCAATCATCATTAATTCACGTTGACCAACAAGAAACAGTTCTACGAGTAGTTTCGATTGTTCTGCTCAGATCCATTGTTGAATTGAAACTGATAGTTTTTGATCAAATCTTGACGTCACCAGCGTGAGGATTGAGTTTGTATTTAATACTGCATAATGGCTATTTTGCAGGTGGTTGAATGAGTTGGACAACTCACCAGGGTGCAGCACTTAGTATTATTACATGACATAACCAAACAGCGCGTAATGTTTTCATACATAACGTGCCCCGGGCATGGCAGCCATATTGAAAATGATTCCAGATTATTGACATCTTGAAGCATTTCCACCATGTGTATTTTATTAATAAAGTTGTTGATTTTAAACCCATGGAATAAAAAAACTAAATGATCTGAGAATCAATTAATTAATAAATTTTAAACGTACTCACATGATAAATAATTATTAAATTATATTAAATTTAGACGCTGGGTCGATCCCTTAATTGGCCAAGAAAGTTTTCCGGTGTGGCTTGCCCTTGTCAGTGGTGCAGGAAGAAGGGCCTGACAGATCAGCTGTCTAGTCGTTCGGGTGGCACGAAAACCCTAAGTCCCGTGTATACATTGGCGAGCACGTAAAAGATCCTTTGGCAGTTGAAATTCCACATTAGTGTAGGCCATAGCGCCGCTGTCCGGCTGCAATTTACCTCATAGCACACTGTGTGGAGTATGCAGCCTGCATTAGTTCAGTCGGAGCAAAACAGTAGGACGTTAAACCCCATTTCATGTATATTAAATTTAACTTAAAAGGTTTTTTTTTTACATAGACAATACTTCACGGCATTTGAAATTGAATTAGGGAACAGACTACGCCTATAAAGACCCTGTCCTAATGTGACAATTATGACAGGGAAATTTCCATCACAAAGTAAAAATACATATTATAGGTACTAACAGGAATAGCATTACAGAAACAAATATTGTTGGAAAACTGCTTGACAAATGCAGACAACACAAATAATACATTTATCACTTACATTTTAGTTTTAGAAAGAATACACAACCTTGTAAACATAAAATCTCAAAATAAATTTTAAAATTATTATAGAGAATATGACAATGTATTGATATCGTATAGCCACGTTTCGCTAAAATATCTCATGGCTTTGTATCCACTCTGATATCGCATAGCCACGTTTCGCTAAAATATCTCGTGGCTTTTTATCCACTGTGATATATTCTCCGATTGGGCTAATGAAGACGGACATACGCCATACAGTGTGCAAGGAGGGAAATTTTGCACAGGACATCGATTTTTAGTCCAATCCGTACGACTAGACGGCTATCCTTGTCAGGCCCTCCGTCCTGCATCCCCGACAAGAGGAAACTACGTCGGAAAATCTGGATGAACTTTCTCGACCAATGCAGGGATCAAACACCCGACCTCCAAGCTAGCAAGACAGTGTGTTACCCACTTAGCCACGTGATCCCCGAGACCTATCAGAAAGATAATTGTTTAACGTCAATAAAAACCAATATAAACTTTAATTCACATAACTTTAGTTAGAACTAATAAATTTCAGTAATATTTGGGTCAAAATGGTGCTTTCAATAAAAGTGCTTTTCATTGTGTATTTCTCTTATACAGTATTTATATAACTGCTATTCGAGTATACTGGTGTTTAAATAATAATTTTATCTAAGCCATATAGATAGAACAGTAGGGGGTCTTGATTTGACAATGATATAAGTCGTACTTTGTTCACATTAAAAGATAAATAAATGAACTACAAGATGACGATAAAAGACAAAAGATAATTTAAACAGCTAATTTAAGACAATGACAAGACTGAGTTGTTTGTTTCTATTTTCAACGACTTGCGACGACATGTTTGACTTCAGTTTAAAATCTCTTATCTATACCGCTATCCTGTATCGGATATATACTGTATGTCTCATTCTTTTAATAAATAACTAATACACACAATAAGGGGTCCAAACAGAGTTGTGTGCCCAAGGATCCGACAAGAATTCCAGGAAATGGCCTATGAATATGAAGATTGAAAGAGATAGGTTTCAAGTTGTTGTTTGAAGATGCTGGAAGATGGTGCCGTCTAAATTTACGTTATATGCTGACGACCACCTTTACAGAGGGTTTGGGGCAGAATGGGTTAGGTGTGCGCGTTGCATCATAAGGTCTGTCACTGAGTTAAGTGGCGTACTAGATTCGATTCCTCATGTGTTTGTGACAAGGAATAGTGTCGCCTGTGCAGCCTCGTGGGTCTTATCCGGGTCTTCAAGTTTTCCCCCACTGCTGAAGACTCCTACGCGCAAGCGGATTATTGAAAAGTTAGTCCTGAAATGATCAAGTTTGTATCGAGAGGACGGACAGTCCAATTTCTCTCTTTGCGCTTAATAGAAATTTTTTGACAGAAAAGTAGAAAGCGTTGTAATACCGTTCCTTCCATCATCTGCTATTTACTTTCGCTTTCGAAATTAAAGTTTTTCAAAGCAATGTTTGACAAAATATCGGCCAATTTTCATCTCGTACTGCATTGAAATGGATGGAAAGTCTACCACTAAGAAGAGAACTTTTTTAAAAATAGCAAACATAATTACCCACAAGACTTACATCAAAAATCCACAAAATGGCATTGATTTTACAATATTTTCCGTGGAGGACTCCCACAACGCACACACTGCTGAACTCTTTATTTTCTGCATGTATTTATGGATATAATATTGCATAAGTAACCAGCAGTGGTAAGCTATAGGGTTAGAACTTTAAAAAATGGATTCTTTGTCTAACAGGAAGTGAATGAATCCGATTGACATGCCGAATTAGTTGAATTCTTGGAGTAAGTTTGTGATCCAACCTTAATATTCTATAATCATTTAATTTTTATTTTATGCTTTCTTTGATATCAAACCATCCATAATAGTCGAATCGCCAAACTTGCAAAAAGCTAATGGTCTATTTGTATTTATGTTTAACTTAAAATGCCAACAAATCTCTACAATACCTGAAGCCATTGTTCACGGGCGGTGGCTTTCCTTTGAAGTCAGTACAAATATTTCTAGACCAATTAGTTCGTCATTTTAAACACATAAAAACATTTTACATTTAAGCAATACATTGCAGTATAAGAACTTTGGACTATTATGTTCAGATCTATCCAAATCTAAATCCGTTACAAACATTTAATTAAAGACAAAAGACATTTTATGGTAACAGCGTGAAAAGGTGATTAACTAATTCGTTATGAAAACACAATTCTTACCTCAAAGATATGCTAAAATGCGTGTACCATTTGGACGATAAAATATTTGCTCTGAATCAATCAAAGTCAGTTAAAACAACATGTTTAAAGTAAAACCATTAAGTTTTTTTTAACACCTCTCCTGATTTTCGGTCAAAATTAGACATTAGTTAATAGACCATCGGACCCACGGGCGAAAAGGGCTTATGTTGCCACTTCTGTCCGGGATGTACAATTGATTTTTTATACCTTTTCTTCAGAATAGGGCTTATCCCTAAATCAGCTTGACCATCGAAAGTCAGAGATATTAGATAGACCGTGTAAAATATAACAGGTTGAATCTGAAAACAAGCTTGTTCATTAACATGTTATAGACATTGGATTGATAGGTTCACAGCTATGGGAGAATAGAGTTGTTAGAGTTTACCTCCTGTTCAGCAATAGCTTGCCTATGAGGTTACTAGTTTCTGGTGGTTGGGGGTGACGATTGGCACACCTTTTGTTGAGAGATAGGCTGTATTAATAGCACCGATCGGGATTACAATTATACACACAGGTTACTTCAACGTATGAAACCATTTTGTACTTTTGAATCCTATCCACCCCAATTAAAGCTAGAAACAAATTAAAAATTTTATTAGTAATCTTAGAACTGAAACAAAGTTTAAGGTGCTGCATGTGACATTGACAGATCATGCGGTTGCTGTTATCATTGGGACGACCCAATTATGTCTATTTCTTTTATTTCTAAGAAAATACTTGTTTGAATGTGAATACAAAAAGGAACATTTAGAAATCCCCCCATGGTTTCCTTAACCTAGAAATTCCATTTATTATTTGAAATTTTTGCCAATGCCTAATGATTTGGACCTTTGGGTGGTGGGGCGGTGGTGGATTGTCATTTAGGCGAAGCGACATAGTCTGGTTATAGTTAGAATACACATTTGCTGCGTTCTTTGTTCTGCACGACCACCTATTGTAAAAACCATTTACATTATACATCGTCTATCTTTACATCATATAGAGTGTATGTACATTGAATATAATTCACCTGTTATCAGAGTGGACTCCGTTGACCACTTGTCCTTCTTTTACCTTTAATTGCAATAGTCGTTGACAACAAGACGGGCGATAACTTGCAATGGGGAGAGGCAAAAGACAAAATATTCGAGAACATTTACGCCGTTGTTATCTGGGGGGATGGGTCACCCGTGCCGATAAAGACTCGTTTCTCAAGTAAAGTAAACACATACGCATAACATGGTGAGGAGGACATATTAAAATTAAAACAGTATTTCTGTCACAACTTATGTGACAACCAAAATTCAGAAATCAAATATTTTCTAGTAAATGTTAAAAATATTAACTTTTATATTGAAGAAATCTCAGCTCAATTTAGATATTCAAGACAGTTTCACTCGCACACGACTAGTCTTGACAAACAAGTCTAGTCTTAAGCCGGACCTGTGCCTCGCGCACTTGCTGATGGCCGTCCACGCGTGGATGATTTTCCTTCCACCAATGAAATAGCTGAGTTTTTACACTACTGAGAGATTATGATAAACCCTAGTTATATTTTCAGTATATAGATCTAGGTGCATGCACGTATATTTACACAGGAATACTAGATCACTAAACAATCAGTTATGTAGTTTATTGTTCATTTTATCGGCATAAAAGGGATAACAACTAGTGCTGTTATATCATTTTAAATTGGATAGCGATACACGAACACGCACCTGCTAGCGAGGACGACGGTTATAGTGATTTGATGACGGGACCTTGATGACACCTTAGTTACCTGTCAGTGTTATAACGGTTTGGATATATCATAGTACGTGTGACATATTGAAAACAATTTGAAGTATATTACTCGCTGTGGTTTAATTGTGAAAAACTTGAGATTGTTACCGACAGTATCTGATTCTAGAGAGTTATAAACTGAACATACAGGTGAAATATATATATATATTAGTCTAGGTATATAAATTTGTGAGCTACATGCTGTTCCTGCTGAAGTTAAAGGTTTATAACTCCGTCAACTTATAAAGTCCATTATATAGGTTGGGATGTTAAAGGATACATCGATGTAAAAAAAAAACTGTCAAGATAATATATATTGTACCATAGTGAAGTTGAAAGTTTAAAGTCAGTTACGGTTTGTGAACATAATAGACTGTTGTATTATATTTGAAGGTTATTGTATATGTGTACCGTTATTATTGTCTGTTGAGGTTTGGTTGTGTGCACCTGTAGTCCGTGTAACGGTAAACTTGATATAAAGGACAGCTACTATACCCGACTGTTGTCAATAATTAGCAGTAATCCGTTCACGTTGTATTGTGATGTACATTTAAGACTCAGTAAAAGACACTAATCGTAGCCAGTAACAAAGTATACATTTAAAAACATTTACTACAAAAAGTAATTAAGACGGACATCATTTATTTAGTATTGTATCTGAGCACAACGTTGAGAGTATAGTGGTATCAACATGTTTGGGAGTATATCATTATCAGAAGTATTGCTGATTCTAGTAACAGTATGTTTTGTACGTATTTCCGCCGAACAGGACTGCAACGGATGCGACTGTCTCGTCAGGTAAATTCTTTCATTTGTTTATACAATTAGATATTAGAAAATCACACAAATTACAATGGCACCGATTAAATAATTCTAATATCTACGACCCGCCATGACAGAAATAAATGCATTTCATTACTATCGGAACTTCGGATGTTTAGTTCCAATCATCCACATCCAAAAAAAGAAAAATGCGCAGTGGATGCCCACACGAACCAAAAGGTTGCTGGCACTTAGCAACCCTATGGTCGACATTGCCTTGGGTGACTTTAAAGTTGCTGGTCCTTTGGAACTCTACGACCGACATTGCCTGGGATGACTTAATGTTTGTTAATCTTATATGCGAATGGGCGGTTATTCACAACGACCGGATTTTCTACTGAGAATAAATTCAATACGGATAGATAAGAAACCCTAAGAGCGTTATAGAAGATTTCTTAGTCCACAAACCTTTTCTAGTCTGTCTACCATATGTTGGTGATATTGACAAACAAATTATAAATTTTAAGGGAAATCAAAATCATAACAAAGTAGTCTTTCATTTGACAGTGGATAGTGTTTGGTTTGACCCACTACTGACCGCTTCCTACTGGGCAATGTTCCGATTTTAATAAGATCATTATACTGGAGGAATGAATGGGAGCATTCAGTTCAATTTGTATGAGGTTAAAGGTCACTGTTATTACTTCATTCTTACATATGCACGTGTATTTAATATGTTGCTACTGTTCCCTCCGGTGATGTTTAATAGCAAATTTAAGATTGCAAAACGGGTTATAAAAATGATCTGATAATATGTAGACTTCTAGAAAAAAATATCTTGAGCAGCAGTGCGAGTCCCCAGCCACTCCTCACTAGTATTCCATGTGTTGGCTTAGAACAAGTATAGTTTTGTTAAAATAGATATTATTTTAATTTCATTACAACATAATCCACATGGTCGATAATGGGCCCTGCAAATGCTAAAACCGTTACCCAGAGCTTTGTGATTTGGTAATAATCGAAGGGAAGACTTAATCCTACTACTGCCCACAGTTCTCATATAAAGTGCACACGACTACCTGGATACCCGTATTTCTATGTGCATAATACCTGTTGTGGAATAGGTTCACCGCGTTTAGTCAAACTTCTTATGTATTCATGAATAATATAAGTTAAAATACAAAGAAAAAATCAAGGTTACTAGGTTCAGGTTTCTCAATGATAATTACACCCATATATAAAATAAACAGTTATTTCATGCATTTGTTTGTTGATTAAACAGAGCATTACTTTAAAAAAAACACAAGTATTGCTGTTACTGGATATTATGACGTGAGAACTTTGTCCTTGAGCAAAGAAACGCTTTAAAATGCGTTGTTCGATTTATCTGTTGTTTCACAGATAAAAGTATGTACTGAGTTTTAAAGATTGAAATACGTGTTTTTATACATGTATGTGAACTGAAACTTATACCCCGTTCAGACGCGCAAGTTAAACTAGTTTAACTTATCCGGCGATAGTTAATTCAGCAATTTTCGTAGTCTGAACGCATATGTGGAGATTTTAAACTAGTTTAAAATATCCACCTCCGTAGGTGAATTGAATTCAGCTTTTTTTTTTATCTGGTTTAACTTTCGGCGTCTGAACGGGTAGGATTAAAATATCCGGATATTTTCACTCTGGACATGCGCAGTGCGTAGTAAATAACAATCTTAGAAAAATGGCGGCTTCTTGTTCTTCATCAGTGCTCATGCGCGTTTACCTCTGACCCTTGACCGACGAGGTCAGGAACATGGTCAGGAATGTTAATCCAGTATAGTGCCAGTATTTTAAAACACGTATGAACGCAAAAATTGCCGGATAAAAATCGCCGGATAAGTTAAACCAGTTTAGTTATAAGCGTCTGAACGGGGTATTAGAACACTGGTTATGCTATACACCAAAGCGTCCCTACTCACAAAATTCCCTAGGCTACCCAAAACTGATTGATTGGAAGTGCGCTAAGACCTATAAATTCGCATCGTGAATGAAATATCTTTATTAGACACACAGACAAGCTAAAAGGTCATAGGACATATATTTACCGCTAACAAATACGGATACATGTATATATGCTAATATCCCGGTTGTCTGTGATATCACTCAAGGTGGAGACGAAGGTAAATCCCTAGCCAAGTACATGTAGCTAAATATCCGGATTTCAATCCACTATTCTTTGAAATAGGACGACATTCTCAACGTTTTGCATAATTTACAATGGACCTCAATTTTTTAAAAAAAACAGACCCATTTACAAGTTTTGTGACTGGGTTCTTCATCTCAATAGAAATCGTTGTTTATTTATGTTGTAAAGAGTGTAACGTTATGAGATTACGTCACAACTTACAATATGACGTAATGCCAATATATTTCTAACCAGCCAATCATATCCCGTCAATAGCTACTGTGAATTATTACCCGTGCATTAAATGTTATTTAATTAGATACCGCTTGTTAATTTCATTACTAAATACCTAGTGTCAGATTTAATGACACCAACTAAACAAATATCAACACGCTCATTAGTAGGTCTTGACAATCTGTCAAAACAGTTCCATAGATGTGATTAACTAGTCTGTTGACAGTCCTTCGAGCGATCAAGTACAGTTATGGAATTAGTTGGTGAAACAGTATCAGTGTACCGACCGACCTTTAAAAATTACAATAACATGTACATGTAGTTTCCTTAAGATTTGTCATTAGATATAGCTGAGCTCAAGCAAGTTAAAATAATCCCGACATTGCCAAGATGCAGAGAATAAGAATGTTATTGTCAATAAGTATTTTACAATCCACACTTTCATTATATCATGAACAATGAACATCATTTTTATTTTATTTTATTAAATATAATCTTGGTGTTATCTGTCCGAAAATGTCTTAAAACGTGAGTTTTCGGCTCAAGAATCATTCCGGAAATAAATACCTTAAATCTCGGCGATCCATAAACATAAAATGATGTCATGGTAAAATCTCATTAACCCTTGCCACATCAATTAGTAATCTAATCGCCAAGTTCACCCCCTTTTCCGCTTCGTATCTGTTAGACCATTATGGCCGATAGTTACTAAGCGATTATTACATCATTATTTGGAATATATTATCGATATGTGCTAGTGATTACATCACTGTGATTATTGATAAAACAGGAGGCGATAATCCTTTTAAATTCATGCAGCGATTTGGTGATGTAGAATTTTTTTTGCAAGGTGTAATAATGACGTCACATGAAATAACGTTATCATTCTAATTAAGAAATGATTAGTACATCCTAATTAATTTAACTCTCGAGGGGAATTCCCCCCTGGTGATGTCAATGACGTGTAATAAGGGGGGATATCACAAGGATTAAGATACTGTGATGATTATCGAGTGTCACATTTCATAACATTGTATTTCCTTAAATTTTGTTTTACATCTGTACATCCCTGGGGGTAGAAGCTAATTTTACGATAACCCTTTATTTGTTAGTCACCTGTTCAAAACAATATAATACATCTGAGTTTCCACAAAAATCGTATTGTGGAAATTTGAAACTAAAAAGATGGAGAAAATGGCATTGTTATATGCATAAATGTATCTGTGTTTTACAGAAAAGGTTGATTTGAAAAAGAAGGAAATAATAATGTTATTGATGGCATTTATTAAATATTATATTAAAGAATAGAGCATACCCTCAATCTTAAGAACATTATACCTCATTTCATTTCATTCTTAGCATAACAAGACTTTGGCTTGGAAAGATTACCACTCTACAATTGAATACTCTATTTCTTTCTTTTTAGGGACAATGTCTATGACGAGCGAGCCAACATCAACGTGAAACCAAGTTGCCAGGAAGGCAAAGTGACGTGGATGAACCCGACGAATGCTATACGCCTTGATCTACAACCGTCTATACCAGGAGAATTTAAAGCTTGTATTCTTGTCATCAGTGAAAGTGTGACGACTTTAGTTTCCAGGGAATTGTCTGAACCCACCGTTTCAAATTACAGAAGACAAACTTTAGAAAACAAAATGTCTCTACAACCATGGTTTACTGCTGTTGGCCAAGGCAAAGAATACTGTGTGACGTCTTCGGAAAATTCTGTCTTGCTGTACTTGGAGATCGAAGCTACTACAATGGATTCTGGATTATCGAGGGTTACTATCTATTACGATTTAGAAATTATAACAAGCTTGACACAACCCAGTCCTATGGAAGGTATGTATACAGTTTAATTAATTGTATTCTTCAGCCGATTTCCATTTTATTCCCTGGAACATAATTTCTATCACAAAACTCTTTTACACAGATTCTGAGAAATCATGGAATCTTTTGTTTTCAATCTAATCTATGAAATATTATTCATAGTACATTTTTCATCACGGAAGAGTTTTATTAAAATACATCTTGGGAGTCATCCTTTATATTTATTATGGAAGCTTATCGTGTACGGAAATGCTTTGAAATCTGAACAATACTTCAAATAGTTGTTATTGAGTAGTTGCTTGCAGGTGTTACACACCACAGATATCCATAAAAACTGTTAATAACTCCTTTAAATCCCTTCACTCCCACATGAACAACTATACACTTAACACTTGATAGCGTAGACTAGCTTCGGTAAGGAGTTGCGTACAATATTACAAAGGGGCTTGGAATTTATACCGTAATATACCGATATGAATGATTCATACCCAGGTCCCTATTATTTAGTTTAATTTAGGGTTTCAATGTGGGATAGGTTATTTAATGCATTTGTAAAAACATAAATGACAAGAGGTTAGCCAGTAAGAAGCTATGTATATATCCCAAAATATTAACACAACCATAAAGCTGCACTACTTAGATTTATAGTAAACGGTGAAAAGATAATATATACCGACACAAACTGATTTCAACACTGGTTCAATAACTTTTTACAGTACTTTTCGCCCGTCTTGAACTCATTCAAATGCATTGAACTGATATCAAGCCTGGATCTTAAAAAGAGAGAGACATGTGATTTACCGACACGATACTAGATCTTTCCGATCTGTGAAATATCTTTCCGTGTTATAGCCACAATTCTAACCCAAACCCTTCAAAATAGTTTTAGATAAACCTAACCCGAACCCTAACCCAAGGTAAAATATTTCACAGATCGGAAAGATCTAGTATTGTGCGTTTTAACGAGGGTAACATGGATCAAATTTATTTCAATAAATTGCTTGCGCGATGGTCTGCAACCACGAGGTTGGACGGGTGGCCCTATTCATTGTCACGTTCAACAGTAGAAAATCGAAACCACACCACTTGACTAAATGCCCCACCCCCAACACAGCTTTCGTCTGAAAAATCAAGAATAAGTATATATTTCATGATATTATGAAGGTGGTATTCGAGCTGTACTTTTCAAATATTTTATATTTAGTTGGAGTCGGTAAAAAAGAAAAAAAAGAAATGAAATGAGGATTTGATGTTCTACTTTTAGGGGGGAGGGGGATGGGGGACCGAATGATACAGGGTGCGTCTGCAACTGAGCCCACCGGCATGGTTTCGATTCCCCGGTTGTACATGACAAGGAGTATGGTCGCCGTCGCCTGTCCAGCCGCGTGGGTTTTCTCCGCCCCCAAACTACTGCTGAAGGCACCTACGTGCAAGGGAATTACTGAAATAAAATTGAACCACGAGTTAGTCCCGAAATTACCAAGTTTGTGTCTAGTAGACGTTAAACCCCATTTCCCTTTCTCTCTCCTATTTGACTGTACACACCGGGGTAACGAAGTCGTTGCAGGGGAAATTTTGTGCGGAGGATAACGGCATTTCCGCCCACATTGCACCAATTTCCAACCGTCACCACATCTTTTACGTGCACGCCAACATGTACACGTATCCTCGGTTTAAAACAGAGTATTTAAGCGCCATATAATCCGGTAACAATGCCAGTGAGGAAAATTTTGTATAGACATTGGCGTTTCCGACTTCTCCACTTTCGAACACCGTAGTCTGTAATGTGTATTCACATGTGGATTTCAGGGTTTCCCTCTCAACTAAAAGACCAAGTCAAAACCCCGTTTGCTCAGCTCATAAAGTATTCATGGGATTAATAACACTTATATGACAACTTTATATACATGTAGGTATCTGCCATTACATATATTCACGTCAATGAGGGCATGTAAATAAATAAAACGTAACAGATATGGTTGTGTTCTATAAATGTAGGTCGTCCGTGCATAAGGTGGGTTATACTTCAGCGAAATTTGTCGTTGTTTAAGTCTGCTTGGACGTGTATTTTATACAAATAATTAGACTTCTAGACAGTGTATTGTATAGAGAGGGACTTTTCATCGCAGTGTTTTCCTTCTAAGCTTTTGTGGATAGATGAAGCTCTTATACACCAGCCCCTTAATTTACATGTCCATATAGATAATCAAACCCTTTCGCAGTTACATGTAGCTTGTCAATATCACTGTATCTAGGATGAGTACAATAGGGGTCAGTTTTAGCTCATGTCAAGGGTCAGTGAGACCCGTCAAAACAAAATGACCAGAGAATAGGTCAATTTATTACTACGCTGACCCCCTTCACAGATGACGCCTAAAAATAGATTATGTTCTTTAGAATGTAACACCACGTGTACAACGCCCCGTGGTGTTTTTAATAACAGTCAAAAGATTCTTGATCATTCTGATTTCGCTTTTCTCAATTAATCTTTTACCTGAATGAAGAATCATTATTCATCCATTTTCCTGCTGAATAGAACACCTGAGATTCATCATTTCTGTATGAAATACTGACCCGCCTCCCTGATCGTAATTGATAATTCATTTAAATATATTTCTGTAAATGGCATAGAAAAGACATTTAGTACATGAACCATGAGTAAATCATAATCTTGCAAATTTTTAATATTAAACATTGTTCTTTTTGCAACATGTGGTAGCAAATGTCCATAAAGTAAGAAATTATCATAGGCTTATATTGGGGTTATTATATTTCTAATAAATGATGATGCTCAAACTGTTTAAAATAGAATCAGTAAATCATATTTTATTAAAACAAATGGACAGGCAATATGTTAAAGTGGAAATGGATGCTATGTTGAACGTAATACAAAATCTAACAACTGATGTGACGTGTGCAATGGCAGTTAAATATTATTAAGTGCGTGAACAACACCGTTAGCTAGATTTGATTAACATATTACGTCAATAAATCATCATTATATATACCAAATATAATACATTTTAATAGCAGTGCACCATACATGTAACTTTACTTGGTTGGTCTTTTTTTTTACTTTAAAAACAACATGCGGTCACTTGATCTCTTGACAATGGTTTGACCCAGTCGACTTAACCACACTGTGACCTTGTATTGATCTAAAACATTTAACAAAAAGCATATGGGGAACATACTGAATTATCCACATCTTGCAGAATGATATGGGTACACCATTATATAATATAAAGCAGAACATAAATATGGTATAAGCTATAACTTATCTGAGACACGTCTATTGACTGTATCATTTGTTGTATAATTATGAAGATATTAGAATGTATTTGATAATGATTTGTGAATTTTCGTAGAAATTACAGTAATTGTTATCCATAAATAGTGTTTAATTAACCATGTTTACCATTATTTTTTCACATGGCTTCTATTAAAGTATCTATCGTCTTTTATGAAAATATTGTATGAGAAATAATCAAAAGTTCAATTCTCCGTTATTTTCTGACTTTCTAACAACACCAGATCTTTTAGGCAATAACGTGCAAGTTTTAACATCAGAACTCTGTCCCAGTATTTATTGTGACACAAAATTAGATATAACTTGGGAAGCTGCAATGTCCGCTTTTCTACAACATCTTGTTAGCGTTAAAAATTTGACTTGTAATCTGATCTGTGGACTGATGAACAGATCAGATTTGTCAAATATTATTCCAAGGCTTAAGCAGTACCATCCAGGTTAAACCTCTAATTAGATATTGTGGCTTGGGTCTTTTGTCCAGAATAACAATACCCGGTGCTTGATCAGTGACGGATAATGGTGGACAGTAGCTGACCCCTACTTGACCTTCGACGGAGTTACCGCCCCTGTGTCATGTCATCTCAATTCCCTGTCCGACCCCTTCTTGAATTTCTGTGTTGGCATTGTGTGTACAACATTCTTTCACTACCTGTGGGTTTTTCTCAATTTGGACAATAACACGAAGGTTAAATTGTTGCATTCTTTCTCCAATTTAATTTAAATTAATTTTTAGAGTGTTAACAATTGTCACACTGCAGTTCTTGCCTCATTAGCATTGCAAATGCATTCACAAACAGAATTAAAATTTTAGAATTCAAAATAATGAATGTACTGAATGGCCAGACAAGCTGAAGACAGGTTTTGCTTTTATTTGATGTTACCAGTAAGCAATCAATGCTTATGGGCCACGACTTAGACCCGACTGCTTTCGGATTATTGCTACACACTTACTCTTTTATGTATTCGTCATATCTTTCCGGATTTGATAGATTTCGCTTTATAACATACGGATTGCTTAACTGACCCAGACCATCCATTTTAAGATGCGAAATCTCGACAGTATTTTAGTTGTGTCAATAAACCATCGCTCTATATTTGAAGATGGATTAAGGGGGTCATTAAATATGATCATGAAAACTACAAAGCTTTGATCTACTAAATTGCTAATAGGTCTTTAAATTTAAGATCATGTCATTAAACCAAAAGAATTTATGATTTAATCTTTTAAAATGGCAATAAAAACTTTGTGTCTCATAAACAGTGTCGACTGCAGCTGTCTAGTAACAAAATAAATGTAATGAATTATATGTTTAATTTTGCTTTTTCGGGACTAACTAGTGTTTCGGAAAATATGTGGGCCAATGTCTGGCTATACATTTCCTCTACATGACGACATGGAGATACTGATGCTATCTCAGCCTCATTATTGTTATATCTAATTTCGTGAATATTAATTATTTTGTCAATAGTATTGAATTAGTTCAATGTATAAATTAATTTGGAATATAATCCATTTAATGTTGATCGCTTTGTTTTCTAGATTGTCGACCATGTGATGATGAAGAGCTGTTGAAGTCGTTTTGTAGTAGTGAGTTTGGTAAGTATTTTAATCTAATCATCACATGTCATGAATAAGCTTTTGTATTAAACTTTGTCTATGAATATACTGACGCGAATCTATCCTATTTTCACCCTCCTAAAACGTTAAAGGGTGGACATATCCGTCGTTATATGTAAATTACATTTTGTTTAATAATGTTGTATTCCAGAACTATGTCTAGTACACTATTTAAGTTGTCATTAGACTTATAGTATACAGTTATAAATCTGCCACAGTCGTTGAAATTGACAACCTTTTATTCCTATGAAACCATACGTGCGTTTAAAACAAATTAATTTTAAACCTTACTGTCAATAAAACTACGAACTCGCGGAGACACAGAGGAGGCCCCGAATAAACAAAACCAAGTCTTTAATAATGAAAAAGAAATAACATAGCAAAATGCTAGAGTTGGTCGGCGTCTTTATGGGTTGTATCCAATGAAATATTGCATAATCCGCTTTAAAAGAAAAGGGGAGGCAATTCTATAATTATTGACATACGGTTTTAAGTTGGCGTCGTTCTGTAATTAAATGTGTTGTTCGCGGTTAAGTAGATCTGCAAACTTGATTTGCTTTCTTATCCCTTTCTAATGTGACCCAGGACAATATTAGCCCCGCGTCATGTCCCGGGGCATCTATATGTTATTTCTCATGAAAACCGTAACTCCAATGTTGTCCAGTTTTTAATAACAGATTATTTAAAAATAAAACCCACAGTGTGAAATGTGACACTTTTATTTTATGATTTTAGGATTATACGCGTAATGCAGCACCTTTGGGCTATCATGATGTAAACAGGTTTTTCAAGCCAGTAACAACAAATATCGATTTTACTATTATAAAAAATAAAACAAAAACACCCTAACATTTGGATACCAGACCACATTGTTGGCCAAATATATTAATATGGAACTTATTAGAAGCCACTGTTATTCATTTAGGTGACAAAGTTATGAACGTGAAATCTCTTTAAAATAGAGAATCAGTCCAAAAATGCACCTTTTTAATTCGATGAAATACAGCGTTTGTAATATTGCTCACGCCATACTAAGAATCTGAATATTCTAACAAAGCAAAGGTTGAAAGGGAAACAAAACTTTTAGTTTGCTAATTTATATGAATTATAGGCCTGAACATCAATTATTTCTCTTTAAATAGTCCAGAATCAATCCCTGAAAATATACAATTACATACACGTACTTTTAAATCATATAATTATTCTTCTGGTTGATTTTTACGCATAAAATTGCTACTCAAGGTAATGCAACTGGTCTTTTTCAAACAGAATCCATCATTATAAAAGATAAAACTCAAACTGGAATGAGTTGCTATTTTATCGCTATACTCAAGTCGATTAAAATGTAATTCGTTATATTTGCAACTTGATCATCTGTTATTTATATCAATAAAGGTGTAATTAGAAGATTAGGAGCCCTATCGGGGACTTTAATAATGGCTGACTAAAATTGCTACTCACATAGATAGAAACATGACGCTGAATAAATAACACAGGTGTGATCATTTATACAATTTATTCTTTATGGAGTAGCCTATCGATCCGTTGATTGAATATAATAATGCAAGCTTATAACTACAGTTTACATTGATATAGCAATTCGATATTGTTTAAATATTTGAAATACATAAATATATATGTTCATGTTTTAATACAATTAATATCATGTGAGAAGAGTGATGAAATTCGGTATTGCCAGATCAAACGAAACTTGCCTGTTGGGAATCTTATTAGTTCATCTGGCGAGTCCACCCTTTCTATTCTACATGTACTTTTTCTTTTGCTACCCTAATTGTTAAACGTACATGTATTTCGTTCATTTACTCCTTTCGGTATAATCACTCAGCCATACATAAAGATGTCTAGAGCTTAATGAGATGGTAGAACATTAAAATCGTCACGGATTGAGCGACCAAAACAAAACCTAAAAGACACATCACAGGCGCCGCCATGTTGTATTAAACTGGAACTGTCACCCATGACAACCCTTGAACTTGTAATTAAGATGGCCGGCAACATGAAAGGTTGTAAAATGGTCATAAAGAAGTACCACGTTCTCTTTACTAGTCGTTCTTCTCGGTTTGAACAATAGTCATACCTATGCTTAAATTACTTTGATAGGGAATAAACATTACTATATCATTAAATTGGTTTATATTAATGATGAATGATTCATTAACACTACAGAGCGCCCCATCGTTGTTTGTAATTAATAAGTAAAAAAGTCAAATTAACACCATTATCCAGAATATAACCAAATGTATCCCAAAGTGTGGGCAACATGGTTGTGGTGATCAATGATTTTCCACGAAGAGCAAGATCCCGTTACGGCACAAAAACCCTATATTCATATCATTAGGGGTCGGCCGGGGGTGTCCCTTTCCTTGAGCTGTGTAGAACATGATAGAATCAACCTTAAGCATACCAGAGCCACGTTTGAAACCTAGTAAAACATTACGCCAAGTGCGTTCTTGTGCCACCTTCACTTAGCCCCTGACGGGCCAGTCAACTTTTAGTTTCCCCCTACATTCGACTTCACAATAATTTATTCCGTGTCTCTAAATCACACACTAATCAAATCAATGTTAATTTACAATAGCATGTTTCACATTTGTTTAACATGATTATTATTGACAATAAAACTAGCACCGTGGTTCATTCAGACAAAGGAAAAGAGATAAGATCTAATGGCATGGCGGTCTAAAATAGTTATATTACTACCATAAATTACTTGTTGTCGGTAAGATCAAACACTTAACATGTTAATACCCTACACTATGAAGGTCATTACTGCTGCTGACCCCGTCAATATTGATTTATCAACTATTTTAACAATTAAGATTTAGACCTGGTTTGAAAATTTTATACTGACGAATATCGAAAGGAATTTAGAACCTCACTAATCATGTCAATGCAATCACCATCGGAATTATGACCAACCTGTAGTCTTTTTTGACCAAAAGTTGCGTCTCTTTTGACTGAAGTTCGAAGAAAGCAACCGACTATTAAAATGTTTCATTTTTCTGTCTGTTTGTCCGCCAACCCTTTTCGGACACATAAGATCTGCATCATTGCGTTCCATAATTATAAATGCTGAGTGTTGTATTGTGCTCAGTCGCTAAATACGAGCCCCAAAATATTATTCATAATATTATTCATAACATTTTTTTTTATTTCCTTTTATCATCCTTTTAATCGACGTAATGTTTTTATTTTTCAGTTGTTGTCGGTAGTATGATGGACGTTACAGACCAATCTGAATTAGGGAAAACACGGATAACAATAGATGTAGAACAGGTTATTCGACAGAAAGATGGCGAATTTAACAGAGCCAGTGGAAAACTTGAAGGCCCTATATTCGCCCCAGTCCACTGTGATATACGTAAAGGACCCGGAGTATTTTTATTTACTGGTCGATCGAGACTAGGTCACTCTACATTAACTTGTGCACCATTTTATGAAGATTGGTTAAGGATTCTAAAATCAGCGAAGGAATCTGGAGCCTTGGAATGCTCCGTTAGTTGAATATATTTATTTAATAACGATACAGACCAATAAGGAACTAATTCCATTACTCCGATATCAGTATTCGCTGCTTCTGGTGAATGTGCCCCAATCGCACCATTTTTCACTGAAAAATCTCGATGCAATGCTTGAAATTTGACAGTTGAAGAGCGCAAGAAGCAGATATAAGCCGCAATTCTGAAATGCAAAATGTGCTGCAGGGCAGAATACTTTACGATATAAAGTATAACCTAAAGCAGTACTTTTTAGCCCGGTGATACGTAAGTTATTTTATGGAAAGCGTTCAGTGCGAGAGTATTAATCACACCTTGTGCAGTATAGAATGGTTTAACAGAAACATCCATACAGACTAAGTATGTGACTTGATCTCTTACTTTCCAAAATGTCATCAGTGTGGATGGAGATCATTTGCCATGGTTTGATGCCAGTTGTGCCGGTGAAGTATAACATAGAACTATTCTGCCCCGTTTGTGTTTCTTCGTCGGTTTTAACGCCCGCTACAACCGAAGATGAAATGGCAAACAAACTATAAATGTCTCGTTTGTCTCCCGTTTCTTTGATTGTGCCGTTTTCGTGCAGTGTCTGAAATTATATGAAATCCGGTGAACAGAACAATATGATTTGTCTCAATCTTAAAAAATCCGATAAAGGTGCCTACTTGTCATATAGTGCATGTCTCTTTAACTACCACAAGTTTATCTGTGTTTCTCAAATGCATGCTGTGGTACTCTTTTTTTGCCTTACTATCAGATCTTTTTCATTCATATAATTTTGTTATATAATTTCGCTTGACAGTTTTATACAAGAATCGCTTTAAACTGGTGTAGCTGTTTTTGCCTATATGACATAATATCAGCTGTTATATAATTGTTACCTTGTTCATGACCTCTCAATCAACCTCTTTGTATTTGTTATATTTCCTAATGCTGATTTTGGTCATCATTCCACAACATAATATAACAACATCTTTTTATAAAAGGAACACTAGAGAACTGCGCCCTCCACCCGCCCAGGAACACCAATATGAACTGGATGAACAGATAGAATAGATTCAAATGTTATTGCTTGTATATTTTGTTAAAGAGATGAAATTTATTTTATTATTGTTGTTGTTAATTGTTATTGTACATATTGTGTAAATATTATTTTATTTGTAAATTTATTTTTACTGCTGATGTTTTTCTCAAAGAGAAATAAAACTTTGAATCTGCGTATGCGTTTTTGTTCTGTTTTTAAAATTAGTTTCATCGGCATATTAGCCTGACATTGTATATACATGTATTAGGTGACATACTATGGAATATAATAATTTATAACTGCGGGCGACGAGCGACGTTTCAACTAGGCTTCTCTAGTCATTATCAAACAATATATTCCAGTTACAAGATGTCTTCAAATTATATATGCAAATAATGTTAACAACTAGTTCGATCACCTTCTAACCCTCTATGAACAATCCATATATAGGTAACCCAGTTTCACGTGAGAAATACGTATTTGTTATAAACCTGTAACGCTAGATCTCTTTGATCTTTGGGTATATTCTATTCCAGGAATAACTTGTTGTCTAAATATAGGGTTATTCTTGTGAAAGTTTTTCTTAAAACATGTATTGTGTTATTCTTCCTGGGTAGGAATTTTTCCACAAGAAAACATGATATAAGGTTTTTATACGCCCACATTTTCATGTGGACGTATTATGTCGTCGCCCCTGTCCGTCGTCCGTCCACAATTTGTTTGTGGACTCTCTACAGGTCACAATTCTTATCCGATTTTGACGAAACTTGAAATATAGGTTTATCCCCAAAAGATCTCGGCTGCTTTCGATATTGGCATGTATCGGATCAAAACTTCATGGATTATGGCCCCTGATTGTACGAAAAATCACGTTTTTAGCTTGTGGACCCTATAGAGGTCACAATTTTGAACCGATTTTGATGAAACTTGACATGCATGTTTGTAACCAGAAGATCTTGGTTCCTTTCGATATTTGCGCCTATCGGAATGTAATTTCCTGAATTATGGCCCCTGATTGTCCGAAAAATCACCCTTTTTAGCTTGTGGTCCCTCTGGAGGTCACAATTATTATTCGATTTAAAAAACCGTTTGATTATATCACCGTTACACCCTAAGGAAGGTTGAGTTCGAATTTCGGGAAAATCGGACGAAAATTGCCATACAAAATGGCCTCCGTTTGTACGCGAATACTGTTAAAAAATGGTATATCAAGGTTGTGGACCCTGTGGAGGTCACAATTTTGATTCGATTTTGATGAAACTTGAAATTCATGGTTATAACCCAAAGATCTAGCTTCCTTTCGATATTTGCTCATATCGGATCGTAACTTCTTGAATTATGGCCCCTGATTATACGCAAAATCGCCTTTATTTTAGCTTGGAGGTCACAATTATTATTCGATTTAAAAAAACGTTTGATTATATCACCGTTATACCCTAAGAAAGGTTGAGTTCGAATTTCGGGAAAATATGACGAAAATTGCCATACAAAATGGCCGCCGTTTGTACGCGAATACTGTTAAAAAATGGTATATCAAGGTTGTGGACCCTGTGGAGGTCACAATTTTGATTCGATTTTGATGAAACTTGAAATTCATGGTTATAACCCAAAGATCTAGCTTCCTTTCGATATTTGCACATATCGGATCGTAACTTCCTGAATTATGGCCCCTGATTATACGCAAAATCGCCTTTTTTTTAACTTGGAGGTCACAATTATTATCCGATTTAAAAAAACCGTTTGATTATATTACAGTTACACCGTAAGGAAGGTTGAGTTTGAATTTCAGGAAAATCAGACCAAAATTGCCATACAAAATGGCCGCCGTTTGTACGCGAATACTCTTAAAAAATGGTATATCAAGGTTGTGGACCCTGTAAAGGTCACAATTTTAATTCGATTTTGATGAAACTTGAAATTCATGGTTATAACCCAAAGATCTTGGTTCTTTTCGATATTTGCGCATATCGGATCGTAACTTCCTGAATTATGGCCCCTGGTTATACGCAAAATCCCCCTTTCTTTAGCTTGTGGTCCCTCTGGAGGTCACAATTATTATCCAATTTAAAAAAAACGTTTGATTATATCACCGTTACACTGTAAGGAAGGCTGAGTTTGAATTTCGGGAAAATCGGACCAAAATTGACAGCCAAAATGGCCGCCGTTTGTACGCGAATACTGTTAAAAAAATGATATATCATGGTTGTGGACCTTGTATAGGTCACAATTTTGATGAGGAAGGTTGAGTTCTAATTTCGTGAAAATCGTACCAAAATTGCCGGACGAAATGGTCGCCGTTTGTACGCGAATAGTGTAAAAATATGGTATATCATGGTTGTGGACTCTCTACAGGTCACAATTCTTATCACATTTCTAGGTTGTGTACCGTCACACCATAATCATTGTCGGTTTCGAATTTCATTAATATCAGACTGGAACTGACCAACTAAATGGCTGCTCCCAATACAGTATGAAATACAGGACCTAAAGATGTAGGAAAAATCACTTTCGGTATTGCTTGTTCTGTCCATCTCTCGAAAATGTGGGCGTATCCTGCCTGGCAGTGCCAGCCTATCTTTCTTGCTGGAATTCTGGGATATTCTTATTTTACGTACAAGTAAACATTGACAGTTTATAAGGAATTTTCTTCAGTTTTTCCCCAGCATAACCCCAGTCTCATGCTTTATGGTACACATAACCTTTACAAATACTAAAATAAAACAAGTTCTTGGTGCCTAGAGGGGTTTCTGTGCATTTTTGGCGTCCCGTCCCGTTCCAAGCTTCTTTCTAATATAAATGTCACCCCACCCCCTCTCAGACGATAATTTTTGATCATTATTTATTATGTTTATGTACTAATAAGGTTAACGACAACCGTAATTTATGTATGAAAAATTATGCTAATGAGGTTTCATTCTCTCTTACTTCAATAAGCCAATACATACATCTTTTGTTACATCACGTTCTACTGATGTTTGTACGTTATTTCTCAGACCCGTTCAACCATTATGAGAGAGAGAGAGAGATAGAGAAATGGGGTTTACGTCCACTCGACACACAAACGAGGTCATTTCGGGTCTAACATATGGTTTTTAATTTCTTTTTTATTTCAACAATTCGCTTGCGCGTATGTGTCTTTAGCAGTGTGGGGGGGGGGCGGAGAAACCTCACGAGGTTAGACAGGCGACCCTAATCCTTGTCACGTACAACCGGGGATTCGACGAAAACCCGCCAGTTGATACAATCACAAGCTTTATTATAAAGCACTCACGTGTTAACCATCCGGCCACCACCCCCACCCCCACCCCCCATGATAAAAATATAATCTACTGACACAATCCATAATGTGATACATACTATGAACAATAACCTTGATATTGCAGTACCCATATTGATTACACCAGTCGGGAAGAAAGCTAGGCTCTATTTCATTTCTTAATATAGCAATACATGTCGGTCAATTAGTTAAGTGTCTTTTTAGATAAAATACTTAAAATTTTCAACTTGTATGCAAGATTCAAATCAGGAAAACCACAACAAAATAACCGTCACAATGTCACTGGATTGCACAATGTTGGATCATAATATGTCGTAAAAAACTCACAATGTACATGCAGTATTAACAGAATATATAACCAAAAAAAAAGTTTAATATCACGTTGGGAAATTTTGCCCGCACGGCGGACTCCACTACTAATTGTTCTACTGGACAAAAGTTGTCGCCTCTGGAAGGTCCACAAAATTCATTCCTATTTCAAGTTTTGCGTAAAAGGCAGGGGCCAACTTGCGCATTACATACTTTTATGCTATTCGAACTCAACCATAATTATTAAGTAACAGTGATATATTTGAACGGATTCAAAAATAAGATAAAAATGGTGACCACTAGCGACAGGAACCCGGACCTTTAGGATATATCAGATAGGATAAAAAAAAAATGAATCTTTGGGTGGTCCACAAGCTGGATAGTACATGTACATGCTTTTAAAAGTAAAGGAAATTTTCACTCAACCGTAATTATGGTGTAGCGGTGATATATTTGAACGGTTTTTACAATAAAATAAAAACTTTAAGCTCTAAAGGGTCCACGAGCTAAAATGAAGGAAGTTTCATCAAAATCGT
Organism: Patella caerulea; assembly: GCA_036850965.1. NCBI lineage: Eukaryota > Metazoa > Mollusca > Gastropoda > Patellidae > Patella > Patella caerulea. The sequence continues at coordinate 22,386,449 of JAZGQO010000014.1, read as the reverse complement.
ATAAAAAAATCGAGACCTCTAGAGGGTCAACAAGTATTGTTGTGCATTTGTCAAGTTGTTTCCACCGGGCCCGTAATAATAACTTTCCTTATCATTAAAGCCGATTCCCACCAACATGACAAGGCGAACACTGAGATCACCCGGAATATTGGGAATAGAGACACTAAAACCCTATAAATTTTGAAGGTTAAATCAGTCATAGCTTTTGACAGTGTGTTTATCCGACAGACAAATGAATATATAGATGATTAAATCAATAATATTGAATGTACATACACTTGAAGAGAATTAATTGTTGAACTCAACACCTTTTTATAATACAGTGTTTGATACCGTGTGAAAATTACCGCCTTACGGTATATTAAGTCAATACCTCTTCTGTGCTCAGCGTATTTATGTAAATTTATTTTAAAGGTCGAGTATTTCCTTAATGATGGCATAATGTTTCGTATCATTTTCCTCTTGTCGATAGTATTTCGAATAGTCGACCTTAACTACTATTAAACGAGATATGTGCTGTTATTTCTATAGTAAACTTTGGCGTGGGAAATAAGATGTAGATTCCTCAGATCCATATTATTATTATTTTATATATACTTTATTGTATACCCTAATCTCGCCATATAAAATAGAGACCCGTTGCTTGCAATGTTTGTGTTGTCTTACAGAGTTTATCTAATCAGAGAATTAATAAAGTCACGAAAAATGAGATATTATCGGGATAATGCAAAAGACGATCAGTGATTCGAAATGATTTAATTTGTTCGAGTGATATTATTTATGATATTATTTTGATATTAACCTATTCATCTAATATTGACAGTTGTCTTCAATGTATCAGTGTGTTGTATTTTTTTTTTATCTTGGTAGACTGTCAATATTTATATAACTATATTATAGGTGTTATTTAAACCATATTTTGATACAATAGCAATTTAAATTTCCAACGTTCACAGATAGTCAATTTCACAAACTCTTCTGTAAATATTGATATGACACAGGTAAGTAAATTGTTAAATATACATTTAAATATTAGAATAACTTAAATAAATCCGATTAAAACTAATGGGGAGGGGGGGGCGATAACAGAGAGGAGTAGGCTAACGAGAACACGAATCTTCTTGTGTAGTTTATAACGACCACATAGCTGGTGCATTTCGGGATTAGCATATGGCCTTCAACACCAATGGCAAACGAAATGAGTGATAAGGTAAAATGAAATGGAGTTTAACGTCCTACTGTTCTGCTCATAACCTTGGCTAGTGAAGACGAGCATACGCCATACCCTGTGCTATGAGGGGAATTTTACCCGGGCAGCGGCGCTACGGCCTTCTCTTATATCGAATTCCAACAATCAATGGATTTTTTACGTGCCCGCAAATGTGTACATGAGGCCTCGGTTTTTCGTCCAATCCGAACGACTAGACAGGTGTCCTTGTCAGCCCCCCCCCCCTCGTCCTGCATCAATGACAAGAGGAAACCACGCCGGAAAATCGGATGAACTTTCTCGGCCAATGCAGGGATCGAACACCCAACCTCCAGACTAGCGAGTGATAAAGTAAGTTGTAATAAATTAAGTTGTAACACCTACAGACGGTGGGAATTTCGGGACTAGTAACGACACAACATAAAACAGTTCGCCCAATATTGTTTCTCTTTTATCTAGCTTTCAAGTCTACATGGTTCGCAGTGCTGTGCTAGTGCACTACAAATCTACTGCACGGCCCCTAGTTTTGACCTTATGCTTGCTGTTCGTTAGTTATTAATTACAGTATTTGCAGCACAGTCAGCGCTATGCAAAAAGTCAAATAACGTTTGAAATGACCAATTCCAATGAGAAAATCGAACCTGTATGTTAGAAAAGGGTCGACAGAAGGGTGAAGTAGATATTATTAACACTGACCATTACTGTTTGATATAGTGAACGAAAGGTCGGCAAAATGGATTTTACAATATATTCGAATCAAGGTGGAAGAGCTTGTTAAATCACACTTTTGTTTGTTTGTTTGTTTTGTTATAGATTCGGTTGAATATTTGAATTTGGATAAGGAAAGAGTCGTATTTTCATAAATGATTGGTGTTTTTTTTTTTACAAATGCAGTATATATATATATATATATATATTTTCTAAATCATGTCATGACGAGTCTGGTCGATCTGATCTGTACATAATCTACCCCAAAGCTCACAGAACAGGATACGCAACGCAACTATGTTCTTTTAAATCTGTCGGGTTGAAGTCATTAATTTTAAACGTATCTTGTTAAAAGCATCTGTTCTTTGACGAGTTCTCATATAATTTCGCTTACGTGATACAAAGTTTTAGAACACTATTATAACTAATTGGTTCCTACAAATGGACATCGTGTAAAACTCAAATTAATCCATTTAACCAGTCAAGGGGGAGGAAGGGGGATGTTGAAAAACGCAACTTAATCCACAATGGTCCAGATTTATCAGGGTTAAAGTTTCTATTTAATCCCCCCCACCATAGTGTTTGTCAGAGCTATCTGTAGTTAGAAAAAGGCTTCTTAATTATATAACCATGTATTTGAAAAAAAACAACCCACAAATTACCTATCCATGTATATCGGTCTATAAATATGACGTGTGAGGTGTTGTGTGTGTGTTAGTCTCTCTCATTTCGACATATCAGGTTTATATTTGATGGAGGAAGTCCCAGTACAAGAACCAACAATAGTAGTAGTGGAAAACATGTTATGTCATGTCATTTACAGACTTGGTACAAGATAACCCTAGCAATAATGGCAACTACAATAATGGTTTTAAGAACAAGCAATAGTGGTGGGGTACAGATCGTGTCATTTACAGACTTGGTTCCAGGTAACCCCAACAATAACGGCAATTACAATAATGGTAATAAGAGAAGGAAGATATTAACAGAAACCAACTACAGTACAATCCAAACCAACTTAGGAATATATAGCTATGCTGTCGAGAAGTCATTCTGCACCAAAGGTGCAGGGGGGCGTAAATGTGTGTGTGTGTGGGCCCCCCCCCCCCAACAAAAAAAATAGTCGGTCGCAAAATAGAGAAGTCATTATCGAAATACGTGCTCACTGTATACGTCACGCTAATCACGCAAAACTTTACTATAAAATAGTCGGTCGCAAAATCAGTGCAGTCTGTCACATAAGAGGAGCAGTCGGTATCAAAATAAGTGCTCACTGTATACGTCACGCTGCTCACACAAAACTTTAGTATAAAATAATCTTGTCAACTTATCATGTTTGAAAAGATGTTGTGTTTCGCTCTCATTCTGTTGTGAGTATGTTGGTCTAACAACAAAATTTCACCCAAGGAGAAAAATAGCCCGTCACTAAATAAGTGCAGTCACTGCAGTCGCTCTCAAAAACAATGGCAGAATAGATCCCAAATACTAAGTCGTTGCGTGAATCCGTGTACCTAAATTGCATACGTCACAAAACAGGCGAAATTGATAGATAGGCCTTAAGATTCTGTCCCATTTCCTTTCCTCTCGTTAACGAGAATTTGGTTCCATTTGCCATGACATTGATTCAAATTTAAAAGCGGCGCGATTCCATTATAACACCATTCTTCTACTCGCTTACATATCTGAAATTTGTTCATTCCTCTACTCCTCAATTGTCTTATACTGTCTGGAACTATCATATTCACGATTATAATGAAATGCCCAGTTTGTAGTACCACTGGTGTGTGGGGCGTCTGATTGTACAGATGTTATGTCAACTTTAGAAAACTCACACGTGGTGCTCGGTTCCGGATTGCGTCACTCGCACTGGGAGGTTTGGTATGTGCATCAGTCGGTCACATTTTGGCTAAACACCCCCCCCCCCCAAACGAAATCGTTATGCATGCCCCTGCAAAGGTGTGTGATTAGCAGATCGCGAAACCCAATATTTCGAGTGAACCTGGAAATTGCATACAAAGTTTTTTTTAAGATTGATTTTAGTAGCCCAGGACGTCCTATTTGAGAATCTGCCGGGTGAACCTTAGTCACCCTTGAACGTTTTGATAAAATTCAAGATGGCGCAATTTCGAATAATCCCATACACCCCTCCCCTATAAGGTCCACACGATCGAGGGAGAGAGGGAGGGAGAGAAAGAGAGAGATGGGGATTACGGTCCATTCGACACAAACTAGGTCATTTCGGAACTGGTTTTAATTTTATTTCAATAATTCGCTAGCGCGTAGGGGTCTTTAGCAGTGGAAGGAAACTGGAGGACCCAAAGACATGTTGGACAGGCAACCCTACTCCTTGTCACGTACAACCGGGGATTCGAAACCATCAAAGGATGTTGCAGGAGCTGATAGTGGTTTTTGATTGAACCAAGTCAGACATGGTAACTTTATATCCGAAATAAAGGGAATGTTTAATGATTTACTAAATATTCTGACAGAATGTTTTCGGAATTGGCGGAAAACACTGGACATCAGATTTTGGAGTCAAGAAGCGAATTTAACGCACGTATTGATTCCATAACCACCCCTAAGAAGGAAGCCCTAGATCATGTTTTTCAACCCCAAACCCTATTGACAAGATAAAAAATGTCATTCCACCAGATGGAATTTACAGGTCTGAATCCAGGGACAGGAAAGATGATCATCAAAGTCAGGAAGGTCATTTTGTTCCACCAATAGATCCCTTGCCTTGGAGCAACACTCGAGGGTTCACATAGCCAATCCTCAGAGTAATAGCTCTCCAGATTCGATAGGTTCTTTTGGTATGAGCTCCAGATTGTTTTCTGATTCGGACTATGAGGAACATGTCCGTGGACAGAGTCAATCTCGGTATTCAAGTCCTGTAACCCTTAAGATGATGCTGTGTTCGGGGGATGATAAAACAACATGGGAGTCTTTCTTTGTACAACTCGAGAGGGTAGGTCATTTGTGTGGTTGGTCCCAGCGAAGAGATTTTCAGGGGATGTCCGAATATCTAAGGGGAAGTACCGTGGGGTATGACAATCGCTTTGGCATCAGGAAGTATAGCCAGTTAGTTACAGAGCTAAGGCGTCGTTTTAGCACTTGAGATGCTCCTGCAACGGATAGATGCGAATTGCAAACTAAGAGGCAGCAGCAGGAAGGTGAGTCTTTTGATGAACATGCCCAGAGGGTTCAATTTTTAGCCCTTGGTGGGTATCCTGACACAAAGCTGAGTGTTACAGATCAACTTGCTGTAGATGCCTTTTTGCGTGGTTGTAGGGAGAAGGAAGCAGCAAGGAACACAATGGAGAAGTCTACTAAAGATGTCCAAAAAGGCGGCCCGAGCTCTGAAATCTTCGCTGGCCAATGTAAAAAAACAGTTTCTTTTCAGCATAGACAAGTCGCTGTTATTGACAAAGAGCAATATGAAGTGCGTGCTGCCTCTGTTGAAAGTTCTAGGTAACAACAGGAAACAAAGGAAGGCATAAAGAGTTGCGTGACATAATGCTGGACATTCAAAAGATTTTGCGGTATCATCTGATATTTTCCTCTCCATCACGTTTCTATAATCAGAGGGATAATAGGTTTTCCAGTCCACCACGGTATTCTAAGCAGGGCAATTTTCGACCACCCAACCCTGAACGTTCCATCAGACCCTCAGTTGAAGAAATATTAGACAAAGTCAGTTCCCAAGACCAGACACGATGACGATTCTTCTCCTGTGTCGGTGGTACGAGAAACCACTGGGACTAGTTTGGTCTTAGATCAAACAGTGGATGCAGTAGTGTACACAGCTGCCATGATAACGATAATAAATGAGGCTTGTTTTAATATCATTTCCACATGCGAGATCAGTGATCATAAATTGTATAATTATGGCATGGAAGTTTTGTTTTGTAATAAATTGAATTTGCTTTTAAAGATGGAGCTAACAAAACGGCCTGTACATCTAACGTTATCACTTTACACTTATTCTGAACAGCGCTTTCCTTATTTCTAGTATTTTCTTCTCTTGCTTGTGCTCAAAATATACTTCCTCGGTGACATTACCAGAGTCATGGCAACAACACACTCCCCACTGGTCCTTTCGAGGTTGGAAGATCGACACATTTTCTTCATCTATAACCTCTTTAAATACTCTAATGGAAACACTGGCGACACTTTTATTGGCACAATTCACAATATACTGTAGTAGTAACAGAGTGGAGGTACTTACAATGAGGAGTATGCACGTAAAGTGATGGGAAGAGGTGTAGTGAGTCACGTGACCGGTTAACACAGGTGGTTTCCTCCACATTCCCATCCTTGTAGAACCAAACTAACCCCCACGAAAATGAACATTAAAAACAAAAGTAAGAAAATCAAGATGGAATACGTGTATACAAATGTATATGAACAAAAACAGTAGGTAGGGAACAAAAATAAAAGTTCTGGCGCTAAGACAGCTGCTAAAAAGCACTAACCCTCGAACACGCGAAAAAAAAACTAACCAGAGCAGCTGATATAGAAAGGTAGTGAGAAAAACAAATGTGAAATTGAGTTTTGTCACTCGTGTTAAAAGGTGCGTGAATATTTTCTTTTGTATACAATTAAGAATGGGTGTTATTCCTCGTGTTAGATTAATTAATTTTTATATATAAAATTAAGAATGAGTATTATTCATCGTGTTAAAAGATTAATTTATTTTATTTACAGAGGTGCTGACAGCCCTGCCCTGCAGATAGAATCACTACCACCACAGGTCATATACAATCCGTCAGATGAGAAATCTTATTACAGTTTGACCAGAACTCCAAACAACAAAGAAAGATTGTCTTCATTAGGGATGTCCTTATGAGCAACTTCAGATAATAATTTACCGGTGTCAGCTGATGTTTCCGAAGAACACACTGAACCGACATTCTGCGGATCACATATATCTTAAGAAGACAGTATTGTTGCCAGTAGAATTCCACCGCATCCTATCTCAATATTGGAGGGAACAATGTGTCTCATCCTTTTTAGCCATAATGGTAGATCTCTGTCCCAATATAATCCCAAACAATCTTGGTGAACTACCTGTTCCTTACTCTTATTTCGTGTGGTCGACAAGCACACAAGGTCAGAATCATGTTTGGCGAAGACGTCATCTTCATACTCAATTAGCAGGCTGGCAACCTCCTGGGCATGATGTTCAGGGATAGACTGATTGAAGAGATCCTGTAAATGTGCTGGAACCCTCTTGCAGAGCTGCTCCATAGGAAAATCCTCAACTTTTGATGAGTTTATGAACATTATGTCTCCCGAAGATGAAGACTCGTCAAACACATCTGCAACTTCCTCTGCATTTGCAACACGTTTCCCATATTTGACCTGTCATTAATGACTTTTAAACCATAGACATTCCCGGCACAGACAGAGGCTGCCAGTAGAAGAGGTATGGTTGAAATTGAGTTTGGAGGGATACTACAGTTTTTGAAAGCCATGACCCTCGAAACTGTACTATCTGCAGTGGAAGTAATAATATCATCACCTATTGACAGAGTGGCATTGCGCAGATTTAAGACACAGTCGTTAGATTGAAGAAAATCTATACCTAAAATCATTGGATCAGATATGGGAGCTAAACACGCCTTACAAGAAAATACTGTTGACTCAATCCGTATTTCAACATCATCAATCAGATATCCCCTGACGTTACCTAACCCAATTCCATTCAGTCTCCTTACCAAGCTCAATACCTTTAGTGTATGTTGATATTTTTTACACGACGGAGAAAGGGGTTTGAGAGCAAATCATATTGCACCGTGTCTTTTGATTATATTAACATCGTTATTGACTCTGCGGTGAACGACTTACCATTTAGAGTGACGGGGGTGTGTACCAAAACAGAAATTGCATATTAGCCAACACCTTCTTCTATATTGCGATTTCTAGGGGTATAATCATATATTAGAAAATTCTTGAAAAGGAAATTCTTGAAAAGGGCGACTCACAGATGGGGTGGTGTGGCTCCATCCACTCCACGAACCATCCGTCGCAAACGTGTTTATGTTTAAGCTGTTTATGTTTATGCCATCAAACGAGCCAGACCATCGCACCCTTGTACTTGTACAGTCAAATATTTGCCATCACCACGTAAATGTGGGTTCTAAAATATACACAAGACGGGACAAAACAGTTTAAAGCAAAGTAGTCACCGCGCAAGTATAAGACGTCACAAAGTACCAATGAGAATCTACAAATACAATCATTATACTCATATACTCATCCAGTCTAAAGATCAAAGTTTAAACAGAACTTAAAACTGTTATGCAAAACGTTGCCAAAATTACGTGTTAGAAGTTTTGCGTTATTTCAGGGGTCGATAGATGAGAAACATTACAAGTTATGTTTTAATGCATAGTACTATGATTATCTTGGTTGATTTACAATGTCCTGTGTGCCATTTTTTCCGAATGATAAAAAAAGATGTTTTAATTGTGCTATCTATCTTTACATAGCAGTGTATACGGGTCCTCGGTTATTCGTCTCATCAGACATCAGAACGACTTGACTTTTTTCCTTGCCAGTACACGACATTGGTTTTTCGTCCCTCCAGCAAGACTAGACAGATCAATCCTAAGAATTCGTCGTGTTCCACTGAAAGGAGATAATCCCGTGGTTGTTTCCGGAATCGAACTTCCTGGCTAGTAATCATGCGCCTTACACACTGTGCCATCGCTGCATAACATGAAACCCCGTAGCTCGACAACCACTTGAAACTAATGTCGATGCTTGTTGCCTTATTAATATTTCTAATGAAATTGCACATGTGTTTTATTTTAGCAGATTGAGGGGTTATCATATAATGGTGGGGAAATATTCAATTTTTTTCCAAAAATGGCCTTGGCACGCGAAGCTGTTTTGATTCGATATGTAGGTAATTTGTCCGAATTAATTTTACTCTCACTCCTGCATTGTTCAATATGATTAAAGGTACATTATGGGAGATTAGGTAAAGAGCTGACAGTTCAGTCAAATTGATCCCCTCTGAACCGAGATTTAAACGAGATTGAATTTTCGACCTTATCTTGCCTCGGTAATCATTATTAAATCATGAATGAGCTTTGAGCAGCAAATCGGATACTAATCCAGTAAAAACGCATGCAAGCGATGATAACGTGAGTTGAATATGGTCTGGTAAAGTAATGTTTAATTAATAATTTAGATAGCATGTCAGGCCCACAGATAGACCTGCAATGTATGTTTAGTTTTTTTCCATCTATATTACGACGATCCCATTCTTACGATATTTACTGAAGATTTGCTAAATTAAAAAATATTAGTACCCATTTATAAAAAATTTGATCATCTGATCGAAAGAAATGGAGGTCCTGTGAGAACTGTATTGTTCGGATGGCACGAAAAACCGAGATCACGTGTACACGATAGACAGGCAGACAGAATGTCACTACATTTTGAGTAAATTGATACATATAGGCCTACTTATTTCTACAAACATTGGTCAGCTGTCTAAATAAAGTCACGATATACAAGCAGAATTCTCAGGGCATATTTATTCAGTTTTGTAAAATTAAATTAATAATAGGCCTTGTAATATAGAATTTGTATAAGTAAATGTGATAAACTGTCCAAAAAAAAAAGGCACCATACGCAAGCAGAATATGTCACTACATTTTGTGAAGATTTGCAAAGTAAAAATAAGTATGCTAGGCTTACTATGCCTGATTATATACAGGCAGGCTTGCCTTCTAAAAATAGTGATCAGCTGTCAAAATATGAGTAATGACAGAATTCTCTCGGCATGTTTATGAAGAATAGTATAGGCCTACATATTTCTAAAACACTAAAAGTCGCCATAGGCACTGGTACTATGATTTTCAAGTTACTTTTCTTTCAATTCATTTTAATTTAATTTCATTTCAATTTCTTTTTGTTTTGTTTTGTTTTAAACATTCCCACATAGTGTTATTTCCAATAATGAGGTATGGAAAGTATAGACGCTCAATCTTGCTAGAAAAATACTGAATTACTCGAAAAATAGGGATCGGTTATTTCTTGATCGAGTGGTTACATGGGTAAAAATTGCATTTTCACGACCGAAAAAGAAGTTGGCAAAAAATAATTGAAGAATGTATACCTTAGGACTCGACTCAATGTTTATGGTAAATGGGCGGGGAGTAGGCCTGATAGTAAGTAGGCAGGCCTAAGGCATCTTCCAAAAAAAAGTGCACCAACAACTCCCATGATATATCAATATTTCAAAGTCATTATTTATTACTGATTCTTTGCACATTAAGGGAAAATGATCAAATAAAAAATAAAAACATAAATAAATAACACAATCTTTATTCAAAACGTTTTTTTATTACTTTAAAATTTGAAGTTGCTAATGTCACATTTTGACGGAAGTTTTGACAGACATTTGTGACATTAGCAACATGTAAAAATTGGGAAAAAGCAAGCATAGACTGTAGGTTATATAATGTTATCTGGATACCTGTAATATTCTTATTGAATGGATAAAGAAATTAAAAATAACATATTCAGAGAGTCTTTACAGAAAAAGTAACATACACTTTACGAAGTTGCTAATGTCATTTTTTGACAGAACAATGTTTTGCTAATGTCATTTTTGACGGAACAATATGTTGCTAATGTCACATTTTGACGGAACTTTGTTTTGCTCATAATGATTGATAGATAGAATGTCATTATTAGGCATGTTTTTTTTGTAAAATGTTTGTTAAACACATGCATGTAATTCTGTATCATACTTACAGTTCTAAATAAACATTTGCTAAATTGAAAATTTCATTGTCTCTTTTATTTCAAGACAAAATGCATGATGTGTTTAGTCAGATATAATACTAGTACCACAGGTTTTTCACCAGTATGATCTTTTCTAAATTACAAACACATCAACATGTTTTTTCTGATATTAACAATGTAACACAAAACATATGTAAATAATAATAAAGTCTGGAGCCAGCAAGTTTGCAGTCAGGCTAAGGCAACTCTTTTTTTTTTTTAACTACATTCTAAATTAAAAACAGAAACAGTTAAAATTGTTAGATACTGTCAGTAATCCATATCACTTTTGACCAAATGATCTGGAAAAACACAGATAGCACAGTTTAAGTCTTAATCTATTAAAATGTAGAATAGATTCTAGATCCGATGTTGACAAGTGATGGCTGATTTATCTGCTCAATAATATCTTCCCAGCAAACAAAAAATGGTTTTTCTTCCAATGTCCATAGATGTTCCTTATATGCACGATAAAACTGGACCCACATTCCATATTCCTCAACTTTATCAGTCTTTGGGACAACCTGAAAATAAACAATGAATGAATGAATGTTGTTTTATGGCACGTCGACACTGTAAATTAGGTCAATTTGCGTCAATCCACAAACGGGACCCGAACTCTCGACCACATTGATGAGAGACCGATAGATAACCACCCAACCACTCTCCCCAATAGTCACCTTTTACGAAACGCTGAGGAGGGGCGGTGGACCTATTCTACAACCTAGCTCTGGGATAGCCCCGGTCCACAGGGGGGATATACATAAACAGCTGAATAAGAATGACATACTAATTGAAACTCGGCATTCATGAATTCATTTATAAGAAGTCTATAAATAAGTAAATTATATGTATTCGATTACATTTAATGTGACTGTATTTGTCATACTTAAAAAATATATTTAAAACATGTACATTGTACAAATTCAAACGTGAACATAAATATCCAAAAACATAACACCATCAACAAACTGAACAAAGTAAAGTCAAAATGAACCGGAAATATAATCACTGAAGGAGATGAAAATCCCGAAATTAACTGTAACACAATTCTGAACATTTTACTTACCACAGCATTCAATGTTTTTGAACCAACACTAACTAAAATGTTGGTTCCTACAGGAAACCTATTCACAAGTAATGCATAATTAGCATACAAAAATATTGAGCAGCCAAAAGAAGAATTCTAACATGTGAATCATCAAAGTCGTCGGGATTTGTTAGTGTTTATAGGAGTTGTGAACTACAAATGTGCGTCTTGCAACAGTTTTTGGGGGAAACTTATTTTACATATAAAGAAAGAGATTAATATCATATGAAATGGTCCCCGACGTGTAATTAAGTAAATTATGGTTACCTGGATGGAAGTTTGGTATCAACACTGGGTTGGAGCTGCTCGCTCTGGACACTGGGCTGGAGCTGCTCGCTCTGGACACTGGGCTGGATCGGCTCGCTCTCAACACTGGGCTGAATCTTGACACTGGGCTGGATCGGCTTGCTCTGCACATTAGGCTGGATCGGCTCACTCTGGACACTGGACTGGAGCTGCTCGTTCTGGAGACTAGGCTGGATCGGCTCGCTCTGGACACTGGGCAGGATCGGCTCGCTCTGGACACTGGGCTGGACCGGCTCGCTCTGGACACTGAACTGGAGCTGCTCGCTCTCGACACTGGACTGGATCGGCTCGCTTTGGATACTGGACTGGATCGGCTCGCTCTGGACATTGAGCTGAAGCTGCTCGCTCTTGACACTGGACTGCAGCTGCTTGCTTTCGACACTGGGCTGCAGCTGCTCGCTCTCGACACTGGGCTGCAGCTGCTCGCTCTCGACACTGGGCTGCAGCTGTTCGCTCTCGACACTGGGCTGGAGCTGCTCGCTCTCGACACTGGGCTGGAGCTGCTCGCTCTCGACACTGGGCTCGAGCTGCTCGCTTTCGACACTGGGCTCGAGCTGCTCGCTTTCGACACTGGACTGGATTGACTCGCTCTGGACACTGGGCTGGATTGACTCGCCCTGGACACTGGGCTGGATCGACTCGATCTGGACACTGGGCAGGATCTCGACACTGGGCTGGATCGGCTCGCTCTCGACACTGGGCTGGAATAAAACAAACAAAATCAAACATAATTATTCATAGGTGGAAGACAATGGCACTGATCGAAGCTGATGACCAATAGCTAGAAACTTAATATTGCAGCAAACGCTGTATTTATTTGAACCTATTTATTTTACATGAATTTTGAAGTAAAATATTTGTTAAAAAGTTTACTTTCTGGGTAAAATATAATTAATGTGATTAAATTGCCTTGCTCAAGGAGACGCCAAATTTGTAAACACTCAAAACAACATAATACTTTAAATGATCTATAAATATGTCTTGTAAAAAATACTAACCAATCTGTGCATACCATTTCCACCAGCGAGTATCTCATCGTGGTCCAGATTGTCCAACAAATGACCAAGGAAACTGTTATCCAGGACTTCATCAGCTGTCCAGTCATCGACAACTTCATCGTAGTCTGCAACGATGTCAAATACATCAGTGTCTGCATGCGATTCCTCGAGTTCTTCCGATTCACCAATAAAAGTTGGGAGCAGGGCGACAAAGTGATTTGGATACCAGTTTAGTGCATTAAGATGGTCCCCATTTACATTTGTCCACATCACATTAACAGGCGCAAGTGCAGAAGGGTTGAATGGATGGAAAGTCCTGTTAAGATTAGATCTTACTGTATGCCCACCATATGTAGGGTATACAGAGCATACAGGCCGAGCCAGTACATTTGACAAAGCTGCAATTTGCCAAATGCCCATATACACGCCACTTCCTCTAATGTCGAGCACCTCCTGCTCAAACAATTTCCTGATAGTGCATTCAGTAAGCCTTTCCCCATTGTAGTTTTCAGAATACATGGCATACCTTTTGGCAATATTAATGGGTTGATTGCCATCTTGAAGATACTCATCCGACAGGTAGAGGTCTCGGTTCTTTATCAATTCAAGAACAATTCTTGCCCTCATCTCTACAAAATTGTTTTCATGTCCATAGGCAAAAACACTGGCGACCCTAGGTAAACAGTTCCCATCCCCGTAAATTGTTGACGGATACAAATCTCCAAGGCCTTCAGGGATAAGTGGCAATGAATTTTTGTCTATGACCAATCCAGCTGAAATAAGTGATACCGCTGGTGGTGTTGGTAAGATCGGGAGCAATATGCTTTTGTTTTTCAAACCTCGAAATGTTTTTGGTCTCGACAGTTGTTTGGTAACACTTTGGACATGCTCTGTTGTTAGTGATGCACTTTCTTGATCAATGTGGTCTTTAAGTGGTGCACATTCTGCCTCAATTTTGTCTTCATCTTGCTTATCTGGTGTTACTTCATGTACCTGGATGATGTCTTTGATGATGTAGTTCTGAACGTATGCTGTATTCAAACAGTTGGCATTGTCCCCATCTTCGCAATTGTTGCAGAAGCATGATAAATTTCTGACCTTCAGGACATTTTTGGTTTTCATGTTTAGTGCCTGGTGTATTTTTCTTGTGTTAACCAATGTTTTGACCTCAGTTTCTAGCCGATCTCTAGTAATATCTCCATTTTTAACAAAGAAGAATTTTCTTTTTGTGAATGCTTCATCAAGTTCCAAATTACCTTTGGCAAAGGTATACAAATCATGTGCATCGTTTATCACCACTTTCTTTCCAATGATCGCCCGGTCAACAGCTCTGTTAAAAACACCTGTTTCTCCGTCACAGTCTCCTTTGCCGTGTTCTGAGCCGAAATAATTGCGGTTTATTTCTATATCTGCATGTGCCAAGTCTGCAAATGGACCCTTGGACTTGTATTGAGAACTACAACCGTCACTGAACACAAATTTTTTTCTAGGAATTTGTCCAATCTGAGTTGCAAGATGTTGGTCAACTATCTGCTGGAAATGATTAACAGCGTGGTAATCATGGTTGTTATCCTCTGAAATGATAATAGAGGTTTCTCGTACTATTTCATCTTCTCCTCGATAGTAGGTCACTATAGGGTGTATCGTGATTTGTTGGGCAGTAAAAAAAGCAGACTTAATTTCATCCTGATACTTTACTTCTCGATTTTTGGCAAAATCCAACACTTGCAGTACACAGTCATTTGGCAAATTGTTTTTTATATTACAAAATTGCTTGGACTGCCAGGACGCTGTATGGAAGTGCTGAAAAAAAGTGGTTCCTTGCGCTGGTTTTTCAACATCGAAATCTACCAGTTCATGTAGCAAGTCCTGCTTATTTCCCTTTTTGGTAACCAACACTTTCTTTGTTCCGTCTTTGCTCGTTTTCTTTTCCCATCTATTCCAGTAAAATTCCTTATCTTCAGGGACATCACTATAAAATCGGTTGATTGTGTCAAGATAGTCATCTGAGCATTTTTTGCAAGTTCCATTAATGCATTCTGGCTTGTAAAATCTTTCATTGTCTGGTTTCGGGCAAAGAAGAATTTCAAAGATATCTTCTTCATTTACTTTCTTTTTACTTTTGTCCAACACAACTCTGTTGAGTGATAACAGTTTGTATCTCACATTGATACAATAGCTGCAGCAGCAGAATTCACGATGACTAGCTGCCATTTTGCGCACATTTTTTGGTCGCATGTTTGCAAATGTACCTAAGCTTACTCGCTTTGATGGGTGTTCAGCATTGTATTTGGCATTAGCGGCTTGTATCGACACTTGAAGTGCATACCCTGGTCCCTCCTTTGTCGCGTATCTTCTTTGTGGAAGCACCCTTGATATGTCTTCCTGCTTATAAAAATGTTGTATGGATTTTCTGTCTACTTTGTACCTGCGCGCTACACGTTTCCTTTTTGAAAGTGTGCGTCTATTTAGACGTAGCCGGTTGGCAAGTGTGCGGATGCTGGACTTCACAAGAGTCTTGGCTATTGTTTTCAAGGCAGATTTTCCAGTCTTTGACGAATGTAATCTTGTCACCACTGAATCATCTAAACTAACACCCGTTAATCGCTTAGGAGGTGTCACGCCAATCTCTTCTAAGGCTTTTCTTTTTCGGGGTGTTGTTCTCTTAATTAGATTGTCTATGACAATTGCAAATTTTTTTGGAGTAGATGGCAGGGTTGCCCGAGCATTGCTTGTTACATTCCAACATGTCTTTTTAGAGGAGAATCCACTACAATCAGCTTTAACTTGAGGAGACACAACTTTTTTCAAACTTTGTCTTTTCACAGCTTTACGTTCTCGATCTTTTTTTCTTATCCAGGCTTTCTTCTGAGTAGACAAATTAGCCCTGCTTTTCCGTTTCATCTCACGATTATACTCCCTCTTTGTTTTAATAAGGTTTCGTGTTGTAACATTTTTTTTTGTCTCTTTCTTTTTCTGAATTGGATTTGAATCATTCATGGATTCTTGCGTTTTCTGTGCTATGTAACGCCTTTGTCTCTCTCGTTGTAACATAAGTTGTCTGTCTTTCTTCTCCTTAACTTCTTTACTTACATCTTTTTTCTCAAGCTCTTTCTTTATCTTCATTCTGTTTGCTTTTGATAGTTCTCTTTGTTTTTTTAAGTAGTCTTCATACAATGCTGGGTTAGCCGTCTTCAGACGTTTTCGATATGCAGCACTTTTGGATTGCCCTGTCTCCATCACTGATTTATTCTGAAAATAGAAAAAAAAAAATTAGCCTTAAAGTATTCTACAAGATGTTTAAGTGTCCTACCTGTTGTGTAAATTATTCATTACAATCTATCTAAACTAGATCTTACTTGTCTAGAGGGTTTGAAAATATGTTTAAATCCAAGTTGTATTTGAAAGTGCTTACATTTAAGGCTTTTTAATGAATGAATGAATGTTGTTTTATGGCACGTCGACACTGTAAATTAGGTCAATTTGCGCCAATCCACATGTTATTGCAGATAATCTGCTCATGAACTGGGAGTACTTGTGCTGCAGGGGTACGTACCCCTGTGTGATCGGAAAGGCTACTTCTACACCTTGTCATTGAGATCGCAGAGAACGGGACTCGAACCCTCAACCACATTGGTAACAGACCAATAGATAACCTATCCCCCACCCGACCACTCTCCCCAATAGTCGCCTTTTACGAAACGCTGAGGAGGGGCGGTGGACCTATTCTACAACCTAGCACTGGGCTAGCCCCGGTCCACAGGGGGGTTAAGGCTTTTTAAACCAACCATGCATGTATTGTAGTTGAATTTTTCCAATTTTTAAAATTAAGTGTGTTGATATGAAATTTGTATCATTTTTTAATTGAAATATTGTAAAATAGTACAAATCGTTGACCAGAATAAAGATTGGAACATATTATTCAGTTAAACAACAAGAGTGGTATTGGGGCTTTAAGAATAAAATATAGTCCGTCAATACATGACCGTCGCAACAGTTAGTCTGTCCAGAATGACGATCAACATCGAGTCTGTCCGTCAAAATATGACGATCGATATTACTACTCCGTCAATATATGAAGATCGCAACAGTTTGTCTGTCCAAAATGACCATCGACATCGTGAATGTCCGTCAAAATATGACGATCGAAGCCGCAAAATCAATGCCGCAGTGCGTATGGGGACACTCACTTCTCGTTTTGGCAAGTTTTGCACCCAGATTACAAAAACATGTTTCAAAAATGGTGAATATTGGCTCTAAATAATATAAAACCCGACAAAAACAACGATGAAAACACAGATGAGTCTATCGTCATTTCTGGCGAACGTAAACTAATGTTGACAGACTGCAAACTTACCTTATTAACCGCTCAGACTCGGCGTTGTTTCGAAGCACGTGGAAATTTTGTTTATGACATGAACGACCCGGATGAAATAAATGCGCCACCTGTATCCAGATTTCAACAGGGTAAGGGAAATAACCGTCGCATTACCAGTGCCCCAGAGCGATCGTCACAAAGACATTTTGACAGAACTGACGCTGACATTATCAAATGCATCTAATACACACATATTAATGTCATTGCTAGTATTTTAAATATATTAATGTCCACACAAATCATTATATTTAAATGTGTGCACAGTTCTCACAGCGGCTGTGTGATTATTTAGGCAGGAAGAACATATTTTTTATTGGTTCACGAACGTCATCTATTTTGACGGAACAACTTTTTTTTTAAGTAAAAAAATAAAATGAAAAAATATCGATCTAGCAAGAATAACAACCATGTAAAAAATCAAAAAAATCAATATTTATCATATAGATGACAGAAACACACATAAATGGAAACGATATCCCACTTAAAACTAAAAATAAACATCTGTAAATATTACCCTCATTTTTGGGGGGAGTTGTGTCCGTCAATTTTTTGTCATTTTCAGGTTTTATTTTTGTTAACAAACAACACAAGAAACAACACATTTGCTTTATTTTAGTTTTTTTGTGATATACATGTTATAATATTATATTATATGTATGTCAGTCAATACAAATAACGTTAATATCAAAGTTACAAAACATTTCTTATTTTGACAGACACTTGCGCACTTTTTTTTGGAAGATGCCCTAACACCCAATACATCTTCTAAATGGAACCCTTTCCTTTCAGTTTAATTTTTATTTTTCAGATTGAACTTTAAATTGAATTTTCATTTTGTAAGATAGCCGTACAGTGAGCGAGAACGTATCACGGCTTATTGCCGTAAACGAACGTTATGGCATAATAATATGCACCATGATGTACTCAAATAAGAAAAGAGCTTGCACCGAACGTAATATTGAACCTAAAAAAAATAGATTTCGCTGAACCTGGATACATTTATCTAAACATCCTTTACAAATATCGCTTTGTTAGCGATTGTCTCTTAAACATTTATTCATTGTTGTTTGTAATAATTAGAAATAAGAAGTAGGCCTATGTATCGTGTATGATATGTGACCGTTATCGACGTCGTGCTAGCTAGCTTAGTAGCTAGCTAACAACAGATTTAAAAAATGGCGGCTTGACCAAATCCTCATAGAAAACACGAGGAGGGTTTAGGGAATTACTCTGTGAATGAGGATTATAATTGTAATTGTGAATGAGGATTATAAACGTTCATGGATATAAGGTAAGCTAAATTACTGATATTTACTTGACACGTTTTATGTTTCTAAAGAGTTAAACGACATATGTTAGTTATCAGAATTCATTGCGTAAACAATGCAATGTCTTTCACTCGTTTCAGTGGTCATGATCTAAATTTAAGTCGTAGAAAATTAAAATAAACGTCTTCAATTTAAATTAACTCTAAATTAGATGATAATAGGTAATGGCATTCCACGCAATTAATAATGTTACTCAGCAATCAATAATTATTGATTTTAATAAATTTATCATAACATAACTAGCATGTACCAACCAAATTTTATTTTTTGAGCAATTGCTTTGAAACTTGGCAGAAATAACTGCTCAAACATTAGAATTTCAAAACCGTTTAAATTTTTAGAATCGGACTTATACTTTTTATGATATTCAATTTTTGTTAATTTTATTTTTTCGGTCCGAAATCGAAATCTGGTCCAAAAAGTGGTAATTTGACTTCAGTGCAATGTAAAAAATTTATTTTTCAATGAATTAACACGAAACTTGGTAGAAAAACAGCTTGGTTACTCCTTATTAAATTCACAATCATTCAGATAACAAATAAGACTCCCCTTTTGCAGAAAAAGTAGTTATCAATGAACAGGGTTAGTCTTAAATTTGACGATTATTTGCTATTTCTTCTTTTTAACCATTTGTTCCCATCACACAAATCTTAAAATATGCATTTCAAGCAAGGGAAAGGGTAGATGTATGGAGAAATAGAAGATGGATGTGAAGAGAGGGTTTTAACTCCACTTGACTCAGACTAGGTCATTTTCGGACTAACATACACCACCACCACCGTTTTAATCAAGTAAGGGGTCTTTAACAGTAAGGATGCGGTAGAGACAACCAAGTTGACCCTACTCCTTAGAAACTGAATCTAAACACGTAATACTTTTAATATGATTTATTAAGTTCACTGAAAAAAAGAAAGAACAAAAATGTACATTTATGAAATATGGAATCGTAAGAAAGTAAAATTTGTTTCTAATGCAACTGATTTGTTTACCAGTACCTGAAAATAAATATAAAATAGTAAAATTAAAAGGCATTTTAAGATTTCATCCTAGTAATATTCAATTTAATTCGATTTGAATCTTAAATAAATAGATAAATAGATATTGGTGATTTATATAAAAAAAAAAATAATAATAACAATATCAAACAATAATTGTTTCTGCTAGCTGTTTCTTTTTTTTTTATCTTCTAGTTTGGGTAACAATTTAAATTTAATATGACAGATAAACAGCTTTTGTGGAAAAAAATAAATAAAATAAAAATGGAAAACCAGTACAAAGGATTAGTTTTCATACCCACAATCTGATTATTACTACTATATTGACAAAAATATTACTTTTACAATTTAAATTAGACAGCCTACTCGCAATATCGC
This sequence comes from Patella caerulea, assembly GCA_036850965.1. Taxonomy (NCBI): domain Eukaryota; kingdom Metazoa; phylum Mollusca; class Gastropoda; family Patellidae; genus Patella; species Patella caerulea. Next base: position 22,366,256 of record JAZGQO010000014.1, on the reverse strand, counting down.
ATGACATTATGTCCTATATGTCATTGACAACAAATTGGCCTAACATTTCACTTTAACTTATACGTGGATTATTTTTTGTAGATACAATGTATATAATTCTGCTTTTAAAAAAACGTGCGTTAATACTGCAGTGTTTTATTTATGTCTGTCAATAATAATGCCGTTTCTTCGGGTCGGTTTCGGTCCATTTTCTACAGATATAGAATCATATCGGCTAAAATTGAATCATTCTTATATTATAAACATGGGCGGTTTTATTTTGTAGTCATGTTGTAACCGATCTATGTAAAAAAAAGACCGAAAAAGTACATTTTTACGGAATGAAAACAAATAGCTACAGCGCTCGTCAAGGCATCCATGATGGATATATTTAACTTCCGGTTTATCGTCATGTACCGTTATTTGCTGTATTTTTTACTTAATTCCCAATTTTACGCATGATTACGTCCACGACAATTCGGTTTTTAATTTTGTATGAATAGAATATTCTCTAAGGTGTCATAAAATCATAAAATTAAGTTGGAACATTCCTCCGTAAAGAAATGAAAAATATTTGAATTTTTTAAAATTCTAGAAAAAATCGTTACACTCACCTGATACGGGTCAAATTGTTATGTTCTACAGGCCCAACAATCCCCCGAACATCTCCCGTCAAGTTACACCATCCGCCAATAAAAATGAAGGTATGGTCGAACGTAATTCGATACCTACTTTTCCGCTTAAATTCATGACGTGTTTTTGGACCAAATATTAAGCCAAACAAGAGTTAACTGCCCTTGAGCTTGGTACACGCTAACATAACAATCCATGTATGTATGTATGTAAAAATCAGCAAGTAGAGGGGGGGGGGGGTAATTATCGCTGGCACTTTGACGTAAATATTACAGTTTATTTCATCTGTTTTGCAATATTTAAATGTTTTCGCCTCGCCTCATGGTAATCGATAAAATATTTCGACAAAAATGTGTACGATGACGTCATAAAACAAGAAACAATGTTGCGAATACCCAGGAGTCGAAACATTGTACTCGTTTTCTCAAACCGCAGAATATTTTCTAAGTTAATATTTTAAGATTTCATATTGACAGAAAAGTGTCATTTCAATCCAGACTATATCGAGACTATTCCTAGTTAAAGTCTATTTACAAAAAATACTAGTGACCTAAAAAGTCGTCTTATAAAAAAAAAAAAAAAAAAAAAAAAAAATGCGGTTTGCTCGTGTATTGCGGTGTGCTATGGGTCGATTTTTTGACTAGGTTTGGCTGACCCCTGCGATCGCCCCAAATGTGGGCGACTCGAGTACGTAATTTCTTAGTGTGGGGGACTGCGTTCGCGCTTTCCCCTGTTAATTCAATATAAAAAGAGACATTGCCCACCTTACAAAAAGCCAGTCACTGTGCATTTGCATTGCGTTCACCATTTCAGACAAGCCCGCCCGTCAACAATCGTTTCACGTCATAATAGCTCCGTTGTTTACTTTATTTAGTATACTTTTGAGTTGTGTTTCTCCATTTATTTTCCTAGATATTAGCCAGGGATGAGCGACTAGGTGTGTTATTATGTTTCAACGGTGTGACTGCCCGGGCCAGCCAGGTTAGTTTCGCGCATTCAGGTCATGTCGGGCAAAAAACTGGTCGATGGCGTCTACCACACAGCCTTTCGTACGTCTGTCGTAGACCAGACAACTCCTCCAAAATGGCCACGTACAGTCTACATTTGCCCTTCTACCGTAGGTGCGTTTTGCCGACTCCTCGCAAAATAGTGTCGCCAAATACCAAAATGTTTAGTTGGCAGCCGGGCAGCGGTTAGTTTGCTCGTGTATTGCGGTGTGCTATGGGTCGATTTTTTGACTTTGTTTTGGTGTTGCGCAACGGGTAGGTGTGGTCGGGCCCTAGCGGGATGAGCGGCCACGGCGCAGGAGTCAGCCGATAAGGGCCGAGAAAGGCATACTTACCTGGTACGGGAGGCACCGTGATCCGCAAGGCGGTCCTCCCAGGGTGAGGCCTTTCCATTGCACCTAGGTTTGGCTGACCCCTGCGATCGCCCCAAATGTGGGCGACTCGAGTACGTAATTTCTTAGTGTGGGGGACTGCGTTCGCGCTTTCCCCTGTTAATTCAATATAAAAAGAGACATTGCCCACCTTACAAAAAGCCAGTCACTGTGCATTTGCATTGCGTTCACCATTTCAGACAAGCCCGCCCGTCAACAATCGTTTCACGTCATAATAGCTCCGTTGTTTACTTTATTTAGTATACTTTTGAGTTGTGTTTCTCCATTTATTTTCCTAGATATTAGCCAGGGATGAGCGACTAGGTGTGTTATTATGTTTCAACGGTGTGACTGCCCGGGCCAGCCAGGTTAGTTTCGCGCATTCAGGTCATGTCGGGCAAAAAACTGGTCGATGGCGTCTACCACACAGCCTTTCGTACGTCTGTCGTAGACCAGACAACTCCTCCAAAATGGCCACGTACAGTCTACATTTGCCCTTCTACCGTAGGTGCGTTTTGCCGACTCCTCGCAAAATAGTGTCGCCAAATACCAAAATGTTTAGTTGGCAGCCGGGCAGCGGTTAGTTTGCTCGTGTATTGCGGTGTGCTATGGGTCGATTTTTTGACTTTGTTTTGGTGTTGCGCAACGGGTAGGTGTGGTCGGGCCCTAGCGGGATGAGCGGCCACGGCGCAGGAGTCAGCCGATAAGGGCCGAGAAAGGCATACTTACCTGGTACGGGAGGCACCGTGATCCGCAAGGCGGTCCTCCCAGGGTGAGGCCTTTCCATTGCACCTAGGTTTGGCTGACCCCTGCGATCGCCCCAAATGTGGGCGACTCGAGTACGTAATTTCTTAGTGTGGGGGACTGCGTTCGCGCTTTCCCCTGTTAATTCAATATAAAAAGAGACATTGCCCACCTTACAAAAAGCCAGTCACTGTGCATTTGCATTGCGTTCACCATTTCAGACAAGCCCGCCCGTCAACAATCGTTTCACGTCATAATAGCTCCGTTGTTTACTTTATTTAGTATACTTTTGAGTTGTGTTTCTCCATTTATTTTCCTAGATATTAGCCAGGGATGAGCGACTAGGTGTGTTATTATGTTTCAACGGTGTGACTGCCCGGGCCAGCCAGGTTAGTTTCGCGCATTCAGGTCATGTCGGGCAAAAAACTGGTCGATGGCGTCTACCACACAGCCTTTCGTACGTCTGTCGTAGACCAGACAACTCCTCCAAAATGGCCACGTACAGTCTACATTTGCCCTTCTACCGTAGGTGCGTTTTGCCGACTCCTCGCAAAATAGTGTCGCCAAATACCAAAATGTTTAGTTGGCAGCCGGGCAGCGGTTAGTTTGCTCGTGTATTGCGGTGTGCTATGGGTCGATTTTTTGACTTTGTTTTGGTGTTGCGCAACGGGTAGGTGTGGTCGGGCCCTAGCGGGATGAGCGGCCACGGCGCAGGAGTCAGCCGATAAGGGCCGAGAAAGGCATACTTACCTGGTACGGGAGGCACCGTGATCCGCAAGGCGGTCCTCCCAGGGTGAGGCCTTTCCATTGCACCTAGGTTTGGCTGACCCCTGCGATCGCCCCAAATGTGGGCGACTCGAGTACGTAATTTCTTAGTGTGGGGGACTGCGTTCGCGCTTTCCCCTGTTAATTCAATATAAAAAGAGACATTGCCCACCTTACAAAAAGCCAGTCACTGTGCATTTGCATTGCGTTCACCATTTCAGACAAGCCCGCCCGTCAACAATCGTTTCACGTCATAATAGCTCCGTTGTTTACTTTATTTAGTATACTTTTGAGTTGTGTTTCTCCATTTATTTTCCTAGATATTAGCCAGGGATGAGCGACTAGGTGTGTTATTATGTTTCAACGGTGTGACTGCCCGGGCCAGCCAGGTTAGTTTCGCGCATTCAGGTCATGTCGGGCAAAAAACTGGTCGATGGCGTCTACCACACAGCCTTTCGTACGTCTGTCGTAGACCAGACAACTCCTCCAAAATGGCCACGTACAGTCTACATTTGCCCTTCTACCGTAGGTGCGTTTTGCCGACTCCTCGCAAAATAGTGTCGCCAAATACCAAAATGTTTAGTTGGCAGCCGGGCAGCGGTTAGTTTGCTCGTGTATTGCGGTGTGCTATGGGTCGATTTTTTGACTTTGTTTTGGTGTTGCGCAACGGGTAGGTGTGGTCGGGCCCTAGCGGGATGAGCGGCCACGGCGCAGGAGTCAGCCGATAAGGGCCGAGAAAGGCATACTTACCTGGTACGGGAGGCACCGTGATCCGCAAGGCGGTCCTCCCAGGGTGAGGCCTTTCCATTGCACCTAGGTTTGGCTGACCCCTGCGATCGCCCCAAATGTGGGCGACTCGAGTACGTAATTTCTTAGTGTGGGGGACTGCGTTCGCGCTTTCCCCTGTTAATTCAATATAAAAAGAGACATTGCCCACCTTACAAAAAGCCAGTCACTGTGCATTTGCATTGCGTTCACCATTTCAGACAAGCCCGCCCGTCAACAATCGTTTCACGTCATAATAGCTCCGTTGTTTACTTTATTTAGTATACTTTTGAGTTGTGTTTCTCCATTTATTTTCCTAGATATTAGCCAGGGATGAGCGACTAGGTGTGTTATTATGTTTCAACGGTGTGACTGCCCGGGCCAGCCAGGTTAGTTTCGCGCATTCAGGTCATGTCGGGCAAAAAACTGGTCGATGGCGTCTACCACACAGCCTTTCGTACGTCTGTCGTAGACCAGACAACTCCTCCAAAATGGCCACGTACAGTCTACATTTGCCCTTCTACCGTAGGTGCGTTTTGCCGACTCCTCGCAAAATAGTGTCGCCAAATACCAAAATGTTTAGTTGGCAGCCGGGCAGCGGTTAGTTTGCTCGTGTATTGCGGTGTGCTATGGGTCGATTTTTTGACTTTGTTTTGGTGTTGCGCAACGGGTAGGTGTGGTCGGGCCCTAGCGGGATGAGCGGCCACGGCGCAGGAGTCAGCCGATAAGGGCCGAGAAAGGCATACTTACCTGGTACGGGAGGCACCGTGATCCGCAAGGCGGTCCTCCCAGGGTGAGGCCTTTCCATTGCACCTAGGTTTGGCTGACCCCTGCGATCGCCCCAAATGTGGGCGACTCGAGTACGTAATTTCTTAGTGTGGGGGACTGCGTTCGCGCTTTCCCCTGTTAATTCAATATAAAAAGAGACATTGCCCACCTTACAAAAAGCCAGTCACTGTGCATTTGCATTGCGTTCACCATTTCAGACAAGCCCGCCCGTCAACAATCGTTTCACGTCATAATAGCTCCGTTGTTTACTTTATTTAGTATACTTTTGAGTTGTGTTTCTCCATTTATTTTCCTAGATATTAGCCAGGGATGAGCGACTAGGTGTGTTATTATGTTTCAACGGTGTGACTGCCCGGGCCAGCCAGGTTAGTTTCGCGCATTCAGGTCATGTCGGGCAAAAAACTGGTCGATGGCGTCTACCACACAGCCTTTCGTACGTCTGTCGTAGACCAGACAACTCCTCCAAAATGGCCACGTACAGTCTACATTTGCCCTTCTACCGTAGGTGCGTTTTGCCGACTCCTCGCAAAATAGTGTCGCCAAATACCAAAATGTTTAGTTGGCAGCCGGGCAGCGGTTAGTTTGCTCGTGTATTGCGGTGTGCTATGGGTCGATTTTTTGACTTTGTTTTGGTGTTGCGCAACGGGTAGGTGTGGTCGGGCCCTAGCGGGATGAGCGGCCACGGCGCAGGAGTCAGCCGATAAGGGCCGAGAAAGGCATACTTACCTGGTACGGGAGGCACCGTGATCCGCAAGGCGGTCCTCCCAGGGTGAGGCCTTTCCATTGCACCTAGGTTTGGCTGACCCCTGCGATCGCCCCAAATGTGGGCGACTCGAGTACGTAATTTCTTAGTGTGGGGGACTGCGTTCGCGCTTTCCCCTGTTAATTCAATATAAAAAGAGACATTGCCCACCTTACAAAAAGCCAGTCACTGTGCATTTGCATTGCGTTCACCATTTCAGACAAGCCCGCCCGTCAACAATCGTTTCACGTCATAATAGCTCCGTTGTTTACTTTATTTAGTATACTTTTGAGTTGTGTTTCTCCATTTATTTTCCTAGATATTAGCCAGGGATGAGCGACTAGGTGTGTTATTATGTTTCAACGGTGTGACTGCCCGGGCCAGCCAGGTTAGTTTCGCGCATTCAGGTCATGTCGGGCAAAAAACTGGTCGATGGCGTCTACCACACAGCCTTTCGTACGTCTGTCGTAGACCAGACAACTCCTCCAAAATGGCCACGTACAGTCTACATTTGCCCTTCTACCGTAGGTGCGTTTTGCCGACTCCTCGCAAAATAGTGTCGCCAAATACCAAAATGTTTAGTTGGCAGCCGGGCAGCGGTTAGTTTGCTCGTGTATTGCGGTGTGCTATGGGTCGATTTTTTGACTTTGTTTTGGTGTTGCGCAACGGGTAGGTGTGGTCGGGCCCTAGCGGGATGAGCGGCCACGGCGCAGGAGTCAGCCGATAAGGGCCGAGAAAGGCATACTTACCTGGTACGGGAGGCACCGTGATCCGCAAGGCGGTCCTCCCAGGGTGAGGCCTTTCCATTGCACCTAGGTTTGGCTGACCCCTGCGATCGCCCCAAATGTGGGCGACTCGAGTACGTAATTTCTTAGTGTGGGGGACTGCGTTCGCGCTTTCCCCTGTTAATTCAATATAAAAAGAGACATTGCCCACCTTACAAAAAGCCAGTCACTGTGCATTTGCATTGCGTTCACCATTTCAGACAAGCCCGCCCGTCAACAATCGTTTCACGTCATAATAGCTCCGTTGTTTACTTTATTTAGTATACTTTTGAGTTGTGTTTCTCCATTTATTTTCCTAGATATTAGCCAGGGATGAGCGACTAGGTGTGTTATTATGTTTCAACGGTGTGACTGCCCGGGCCAGCCAGGTTAGTTTCGCGCATTCAGGTCATGTCGGGCAAAAAACTGGTCGATGGCGTCTACCACACAGCCTTTCGTACGTCTGTCGTAGACCAGACAACTCCTCCAAAATGGCCACGTACAGTCTACATTTGCCCTTCTACCGTAGGTGCGTTTTGCCGACTCCTCGCAAAATAGTGTCGCCAAATACCAAAATGTTTAGTTGGCAGCCGGGCAGCGGTTAGTTTGCTCGTGTATTGCGGTGTGCTATGGGTCGATTTTTTGACTTTGTTTTGGTGTTGCGCAACGGGTAGGTGTGGTCGGGCCCTAGCGGGATGAGCGGCCACGGCGCAGGAGTCAGCCGATAAGGGCCGAGAAAGGCATACTTACCTGGTACGGGAGGCACCGTGATCCGCAAGGCGGTCCTCCCAGGGTGAGGCCTTTCCATTGCACCTAGGTTTGGCTGACCCCTGCGATCGCCCCAAATGTGGGCGACTCGAGTACGTAATTTCTTAGTGTGGGGGACTGCGTTCGCGCTTTCCCCTGTTAATTCAATATAAAAAGAGACATTGCCCACCTTACAAAAAGCCAGTCACTGTGCATTTGCATTGCGTTCACCATTTCAGACAAGCCCGCCCGTCAACAATCGTTTCACGTCATAATAGCTCCGTTGTTTACTTTATTTAGTATACTTTTGAGTTGTGTTTCTCCATTTATTTTCCTAGATATTAGCCAGGGATGAGCGACTAGGTGTGTTATTATGTTTCAACGGTGTGACTGCCCGGGCCAGCCAGGTTAGTTTCGCGCATTCAGGTCATGTCGGGCAAAAAACTGGTCGATGGCGTCTACCACACAGCCTTTCGTACGTCTGTCGTAGACCAGACAACTCCTCCAAAATGGCCACGTACAGTCTACATTTGCCCTTCTACCGTAGGTGCGTTTTGCCGACTCCTCGCAAAATAGTGTCGCCAAATACCAAAATGTTTAGTTGGCAGCCGGGCAGCGGTTAGTTTGCTCGTGTATTGCGGTGTGCTATGGGTCGATTTTTTGACTTTGTTTTGGTGTTGCGCAACGGGTAGGTGTGGTCGGGCCCTAGCGGGATGAGCGGCCACGGCGCAGGAGTCAGCCGATAAGGGCCGAGAAAGGCATACTTACCTGGTACGGGAGGCACCGTGATCCGCAAGGCGGTCCTCCCAGGGTGAGGCCTTTCCATTGCACCTAGGTTTGGCTGACCCCTGCGATCGCCCCAAATGTGGGCGACTCGAGTACGTAATTTCTTAGTGTGGGGGACTGCGTTCGCGCTTTCCCCTGTTAATTCAATATAAAAAGAGACATTGCCCACCTTACAAAAAGCCAGTCACTGTGCATTTGCATTGCGTTCACCATTTCAGACAAGCCCGCCCGTCAACAATCGTTTCACGTCATAATAGCTCCGTTGTTTACTTTATTTAGTATACTTTTGAGTTGTGTTTCTCCATTTATTTTCCTAGATATTAGCCAGGGATGAGCGACTAGGTGTGTTATTATGTTTCAACGGTGTGACTGCCCGGGCCAGCCAGGTTAGTTTCGCGCATTCAGGTCATGTCGGGCAAAAAACTGGTCGATGGCGTCTACCACACAGCCTTTCGTACGTCTGTCGTAGACCAGACAACTCCTCCAAAATGGCCACGTACAGTCTACATTTGCCCTTCTACCGTAGGTGCGTTTTGCCGACTCCTCGCAAAATAGTGTCGCCAAATACCAAAATGTTTAGTTGGCAGCCGGGCAGCGGTTAGTTTGCTCGTGTATTGCGGTGTGCTATGGGTCGATTTTTTGACTTTGTTTTGGTGTTGCGCAACGGGTAGGTGTGGTCGGGCCCTAGCGGGATGAGCGGCCACGGCGCAGGAGTCAGCCGATAAGGGCCGAGAAAGGCATACTTACCTGGTACGGGAGGCACCGTGATCCGCAAGGCGGTCCTCCCAGGGTGAGGCCTTTCCATTGCACCTAGGTTTGGCTGACCCCTGCGATCGCCCCAAATGTGGGCGACTCGAGTACGTAATTTCTTAGTGTGGGGGACTGCGTTCGCGCTTTCCCCTGTTAATTCAATATAAAAAGAGACATTGCCCACCTTACAAAAAGCCAGTCACTGTGCATTTGCATTGCGTTCACCATTTCAGACAAGCCCGCCCGTCAACAATCGTTTCACGTCATAATAGCTCCGTTGTTTACTTTATTTAGTATACTTTTGAGTTGTGTTTCTCCATTTATTTTCCTAGATATTAGCCAGGGATGAGCGACTAGGTGTGTTATTATGTTTCAACGGTGTGACTGCCCGGGCCAGCCAGGTTAGTTTCGCGCATTCAGGTCATGTCGGGCAAAAAACTGGTCGATGGCGTCTACCACACAGCCTTTCGTACGTCTGTCGTAGACCAGACAACTCCTCCAAAATGGCCACGTACAGTCTACATTTGCCCTTCTACCGTAGGTGCGTTTTGCCGACTCCTCGCAAAATAGTGTCGCCAAATACCAAAATGTTTAGTTGGCAGCCGGGCAGCGGTTAGTTTGCTCGTGTATTGCGGTGTGCTATGGGTCGATTTTTTGACTTTGTTTTGGTGTTGCGCAACGGGTAGGTGTGGTCGGGCCCTAGCGGGATGAGCGGCCACGGCGCAGGAGTCAGCCGATAAGGGCCGAGAAAGGCATACTTACCTGGTACGGGAGGCACCGTGATCCGCAAGGCGGTCCTCCCAGGGTGAGGCCTTTCCATTGCACCTAGGTTTGGCTGACCCCTGCGATCGCCCCAAATGTGGGCGACTCGAGTACGTAATTTCTTAGTGTGGGGGACTGCGTTCGCGCTTTCCCCTGTTAATTCAATATAAAAAGAGACATTGCCCACCTTACAAAAAGCCAGTCACTGTGCATTTGCATTGCGTTCACCATTTCAGACAAGCCCGCCCGTCAACAATCGTTTCACGTCATAATAGCTCCGTTGTTTACTTTATTTAGTATACTTTTGAGTTGTGTTTCTCCATTTATTTTCCTAGATATTAGCCAGGGATGAGCGACTAGGTGTGTTATTATGTTTCAACGGTGTGACTGCCCGGGCCAGCCAGGTTAGTTTCGCGCATTCAGGTCATGTCGGGCAAAAAACTGGTCGATGGCGTCTACCACACAGCCTTTCGTACGTCTGTCGTAGACCAGACAACTCCTCCAAAATGGCCACGTACAGTCTACATTTGCCCTTCTACCGTAGGTGCGTTTTGCCGACTCCTCGCAAAATAGTGTCGCCAAATACCAAAATGTTTAGTTGGCAGCCGGGCAGCGGTTAGTTTGCTCGTGTATTGCGGTGTGCTATGGGTCGATTTTTTGACTTTGTTTTGGTGTTGCGCAACGGGTAGGTGTGGTCGGGCCCTAGCGGGATGAGCGGCCACGGCGCAGGAGTCAGCCGATAAGGGCCGAGAAAGGCATACTTACCTGGTACGGGAGGCACCGTGATCCGCAAAGAGTATTTTCGAGATTTTGTTAGTAGAGTGTTTTCTTCATTTGGATTATTTGTGCGTGAGGCCTGTGTGGCCGGTCATCATGGCGGATTATATTGATGACGTCGAGCTTGAAGAAGATGATATTGATCAGAGCGTTCTCCGTAGAGTGGTGAAGATTACTGTCCATCGTAATGAGTATGTGTTCAAGGGTGATATCTTAGCAGTGGTTTCAAACGTGATTGGGAATAATGATGGTGTTATTGCGGTGTCAAAACGTGATAATAATGAAGAGTGGTTTTTAACTTTGGCTTCAGAAAGGTTGGTAAAAATCATTATTGATAAAGGTGCGTGTATTTTTAATGGTAAACATTATTATTTCTGCGATGCTGATACTTCGGTGATGAATTTACGTATTCATTGGGTGCCACGATATTTGAGGGACAGTTTTTTGTTGCGTGTGTTCAAGAAGTATGGTGTCGTAAAATCTATCCGAGAAGAGCAAATGATGATTGACAATAAGCGAGTATATAATGGCCTGAGGTTAATAACATTAAATTGTACAGCGATGCAGGTACAGAAAGTTCCACACATGATACGCACGGCGCAAGGGACGATAAGAATGCTTATAACCGCCCCAGGCAGATTACCTTTATGCCTTCGGTGTAATTGTATAGGACATAGAAGCATGAATTGTGGAAGGAATGATGCTAGAGGGTTAGATGTTGTGAGGGGCCCAAGATTTTCAGATGTGGTGGGGGGTCGAGTTGACCGTGAACAGCAACAGAATGATAAAGAGAGCAGTATAGACAGTAATGAAAGTATGGGTCAGAGTGAGGAGGGGTTAGTTTCTAAAGATGAGGTTAGTTCTGAGGAAGGGAATTTAGAGATTGACTTAGAAAGTGAAGTAGAAGAAGGGAAAGAGGGAGAGATGGGTAAGACAGGGGAAATTCCTAGCTCGAGTAAAGATTTATTTAAAGGGACACAGGATAGTTCAGTAAAGTCGAGTGTGCTTCCCACTTTGAATGTAGTTAAAGAGACACAAGTAGTGAGAACAGTAGGAGAAGTAATGGCGAACAGGGGAGGAAATGTTAGGTCATGGGAGGGTCAGTTAGGTCGTATGAAGGACATACTTGTTACGTCGAAAGTGAGTGGAGCAGCAAATGTGACAGGGACGGCGAAAGCGATTGGAGCAGCGAATGGGGCAGGGAATGCGGTAAAGAGGACAGCAGAGAAAGAAAAGAAGGAGAAGAAGGGGGGTTCTAAGAAAAAGAAAGATGGGAGTTCTTAATTCTTTCGTTTGTAGTTTCTATGGTTACGGACTGGACTTACCCCTGGATTTTGTGAACGTTTATTCTCCCGGACATCGTCATGGACTGCTTTATGGATTGTGTTTTATTTTCCAGGTTTTACTATATTGTATTTGTGTTAATATAATTTTCATATATTGTAGGACGTACTTCACTTTAAAATGTGTAATTGGTTGGATGGTGGTTGTTTATTTAGCATGTAACCTTATTCTCACACGACTGTGTTATCTGTGTGTAATAGGTATAGTCGCGGGTAACCAGTGTCGGTATTGTGTAATTCATATTTATATATTTATTTTATGTTTTGGTTTGATCTTTTGTAGTAATTATCGCGTAAATATATTTATTGGTGTATTTAACATGTTAGTAATGGTTTAAATACTTCAATGTAATTCTAATAAATGTTAATGTAATTTTCAAATAAATGCAGTTAGCGTCTTGTAGTAAGGGACTTAACATCGCTGTTGGCTGATAGTCCTACTAGAAGTGATGTGTTTTTACAGTGGCAGACGGCGGTGACATATAAACAATAGCATTATTGGGCTGGGGGATTTTCTTAGTTTGTTTACGTTTAATAAAATATCAGTCTAATACTTATCTTTCTTATTATTGTTTATCCTATATGTAACAATACTTTAGTTAATAGTATAGTATACCAATCTTTGTGTATTTTTAGTATTCTATTATTTGGAGTTTGGACACTGGATACCTGCTGATTATTGATAATATATATTTTATTTTTGGTGTATATATATTTAGATTCATTAATATATCTGATGATGGTATTGATGAGAGTTTGAATGTGATGTTTGTGAGAAATCTTGTATGAATGTGATGTTTGTGAGAAATCATTCATGAATATGAATATGGTTATTTTTTTGGGCTTTTTTGATATTATATTGTGATGTGAAATGTGTGTATATAATCTTAGTGTAATTTATTTGCTCCCCATCGTCGATTGCACCTTTGTAGTTATCGCACTTTGTTTAAAGACGATGGGATTGTAACAACATTATCATGTATGTATTTCTTATCTGGCTGAATAAATTTTATAAAAAAAAAAAAAAAAAAAAAAAAAAAAAAAAAGGCGGTCCTCCCAGGGTGAGGCCTTTCCATTGCACCTAGGTTTGGCTGACCCCTGCGATCGCCCCAAATGTGGGCGACTCGAGTACGTAATTTCTTAGTGTGGGGGACTGCGTTCGCGCTTTCCCCTGTTAATTCAATATAAAAAGAGACATTGCCCACCTTACAAAAAGCCAGTCACTGTGCATTTGCATTGCGTTCACCATTTCAGACAAGCCCGCCCGTCAACAATCGTTTCACGTCATAATAGCTCCGTTGTTTACTTTATTTAGTATACTTTTGAGTTGTGTTTCTCCATTTATTTTCCTAGATATTAGCCAGGGATGAGCGACTAGGTGTGTTATTATGTTTCAACGGTGTGACTGCCCGGGCCAGCCAGGTTAGTTTCGCGCATTCAGGTCATGTCGGGCAAAAAACTGGTCGATGGCGTCTACCACACAGCCTTTCGTACGTCTGTCGTAGACCAGACAACTCCTCCAAAATGGCCACGTACAGTCTACATTTGCCCTTCTACCGTAGGTGCGTTTTGCCGACTCCTCGCAAAATAGTGTCGCCAAATACCAAAATGTTTAGTTGGCAGCCGGGCAGCGGTTAGTTTGCTCGTGTATTGCGGTGTGCTATGGGTCGATTTTTTGACTTTGTTTTGGTGTTGCGCAACGGGTAGGTGTGGTCGGGCCCTAGCGGGATGAGCGGCCACGGCGCAGGAGTCAGCCGATAAGGGCCGAGAAAGGCATACTTACCTGGTACGGGAGGCACCGTGATCCGCAAGGCGGTCCTCCCAGGGTGAGGCCTTTCCATTGCACCTAGGTTTGGCTGACCCCTGCGATCGGCCCCCGACCCTACCGAGGTGCAATGACATCGTAGACAAACTGCAAGATGGCCGATATTATAGAACTGTAGACACAGGGGGAGATAACCTCTGGGGAGATAATTTGACCACCTTTTAAAATAAACTCATATCAATCTTCTGTCAATAAAAATGCTACTACTCTCCTTCATTTCTACCTGAATGAATTAATCTTTATATTTCTATATAATGTATTAATCTTTACATTCAAAATAATATCAATTTGACATTCTGGGTTTTTTTTTTTAAAAATGTTATTTTTTTTATATTTAAAATTGATCAATTAATTAATAAAATGAAAGAAAGCAATTGGCACGTCCAACCCAACAGGATTCGATCCATAACATCACGTTGTGCCATTTAAATATTTTAACCATAAAGGTCATACATAGGGTTGTTTGCTTTTTTTTTTTCATTTTTGTTTTTTTTTTCAACCCGTTTTTTTTTCTCTTTTTTAAATGTGAAGTATTCAATAGAATTCTTCTAATTTCTTTTTTGTTTTTACTCTTTGTCTTTAAAATATTACGATTTAAACAATAATATTAAACATGAACATTGATGGATGGATTATTATTACAGATTATAAATATGAATGTAGGTAATATTATGCTTTAAAATATTATGATTTAAACAAAACTATTAAAAATGAACATTGATGGATGGATTATTATTTCAGATTATAAATATGAATGTAGGTAATATTATGCTTTAAAATATTATGATTTAAACAAAACTATTAAACATGAACATTGATGGATGGATTATTATTATAGATTATAAATATGAATGTAGGTAATATTATGCTTTAAAACTTTAACAAAATAAATATATTTTAACAACAACAAAATTAAAATATGCATAGATATATAAAGGACGGATTTGAACAATTATGACATTTCATCAACGACTTTCTTAAAGTCCTCAAAGTCTATAAATGTTCTGTTGATCAAACCTTTCGATGTTGATCTCTTCGATTCTTCACACCAAGTTTTTTTCTTATACTTATTGTGTCCCTGAGACGGTTTGTGACATAAATTACAGGTTGGAATGTTTGGTTTTCTTTTCTTAATTGGTATACCTGAATCTTGTCTTTCTTGCTTATTATATTTGTAAAAGGTGGAACGACTAATCTGATGAATTGATGAGGTAGGTTGAGTTGATATTGGAATGAATGGAGTGGAAGATTGAACAGGAATGAATGGAGGAATAAATGTACTGGAAGACTGAGCAGGAATGAAATTTGAAGTAGATGGAATTTGAGGAGCAATATACGATATGTTAAATACTGGTCGTGGAATTGAAGTAGGTTTTGCAGTTGATGGCAGCACAGTAGGAGCAGTTTTTGGGATATACGGAGGTGGTGATGGCAGTATAACAACTTTTGGTTTAACCAAGATAGGCCCCGATAAATCTCCCCGTCTACGAACTGTTTTTTTCCCGGCTAAACATGGACTTTCTGTTAATGGGACTTGAGGTCGATCAGACTGGGGTCGAACAGGAGGTAATTCTTCAGGCTCTGGCATTGGTATGTCTGTCACATGCTTTTCTCTGGCAACCATTGATTTAGCTTGACGAGTTGAATTTAGAGAGATAATAGCTTCCTGTCTTCTGATGAATTCACCAACACACTTGGTATTGATCTTTGGCAGCGGAATACCGAGTCGACTTAGCACAGGATCTTCTACCATCAATCGATGTTGCATTCGCTGGTAATATGTGGTAATTCGGTTTTTTAAAGTAGAGGAAGACTGAACTCCGCTATCAAGTTTGAGCCACAATTGTTTTATAACACAATACACTAATCTATTTGAGTTGTCGATTTGGTGAGCAGGGCTGAATCGAATACCAAATTTCACCTTTTGAGTAACTGCAGCATCTGTTGGATCACCATGTGTTCTTTTATATAGAGTATTTCCCCATTTACTGCAGTACTCTTGTCTAAACTTCTTTGGGTTCTTGTCATGTTCGTGTAGTAGATTAAATGCGTTTGATATATCCAATTGTTGACTCGATGTTAGTGATAATCTCCCTTCTTCTTCTGCTAAAGTAGCTAGTAGACAACTCAGTCGTTCAACGTGGTTGTACCCGGGTAAAGGATTATTTCCACACACATCCTCCTGAAATATACATAACAGTTCATAAGTGGCTAAAAAGTTGTTTATGTGAATAAATAATTGTACATTTACATGAACGCTAATGTATACACGGGACCTCGGCTTGTCGTGCTGCAGAAAGGAAGGTCTGACAAGGGGAAAACATGTCGGAAAATCCGGATGAACTTTCTCTGCTATTGCAGGGATGAATATGTATATATTCAGATTACATTGATAATTATGTCTAACCATAAATATATATACTTACAAGAAATGGATCTAAATCAGGGGCTGTTTCCAAGTCTGTAACTGGAATTTTAACAGGTTTTTCTGGTACTGTTTGGTCCTGTACTTCACTGGAATACCCAGGGTCATCCTCCTCGACACGGCTTTCATCAGCATCGTCAACATTTTCTTCTTCTTTTTCAGATTTTTCACAGAGAAAGTCTTTTATAGATGAATAATGATCCTGTAAATCAAAGGTTGGCAAAGACTGGTTGAGGAGATATTCAATACCTAAAAGCTCATTTCCTGGTGGAACTGGAGGACGGAAATTCACTTCTACTTCTTCACCAAACAGGGTCTGACATCTTGTGTTTAAACGATGTACGAGCGATGTCGAGTAAACACGGTTACTTCTACCATGTCCACCCTTCACTGCTTCAAATTCTCTGTCTGCATTCCATCTGGCAATCCCACTCAATAAATAAATTTGAAAAGGCTGGATAGCACAGTGGTCTCCTGGTATCATATGGACTAGGTGGGAGTGAAACCCCTCCAAACTGTTGTTCCCTCTGGAACATCGATAAACGGGAACTTTAATACCATTCATGTTGGTTTGTTTCACCACTGTGTACAAACTGAGGCCAGGTGGGTCTTGGAGGCATTCCAGATGTTTTTGTTGTATATTCCAAACTTCGTCAATAGCTTCTTCTGATTTAAAGAGGGAGATTCCATTAGCATCAAATCCAACTTCTGTCTTGAGTTCCTCTATTGCTGTGTTTACCAGATTAAATGTCTCCTGTACGCCAACAGTTATCCTCCTTACGTGGTGTTGTAGATGACTCTTGCTGACGTACAGTTTGATGATGTCTTCATCTGAAATCACTTCAAAGTTATTGGCATCGCCAGCTCGTATAGCCTTGATTAACAAATTTAAGTCAGAACGGTTGTAGGCGAACAAAGATCCAGAGAGAGCAGATTTAAATGCAGCATACTTTGGATGTGTATCTGTGCGAACTGCAGCATCAAATCTGTGTATCCAGTGCCAAGCATCCAATCTAATACACATGCCTGAATCAACCCAAAAATGAAACAATTTTTCGACAGCAGTAGGCCCATACTTTCGACAGCATCCCCGGTCAACATACATTACTAACGGTGGAGTTTCGCCAGCCATCTTGTATCTGTCCATCAGTCCCTCAGCCATTAAATGTAGTTTAGCATTAGATTCTTCACAGGTGAGAACAAATGTAACTATCTGACTAAGTTCATTGCCGATATTTGTACACCATTCAGCTGTACCTCTACCCTCTCCAGATATCTTCTTACAAATCTGAAAAATACATTTAACTTTATAAGTAGCCTGTTAATGATGCATAAAATGTTTTTCATTTCATGTAATTTCTAATATTGTTATAGTGTTATCGTCAAACAAAACAAACCTTCTTGGTTGAGTCAAACTTCAAAATTTTTCCAAAAGTTGACATGATCTGGGTCCTGTAATCATCCACACGATTAGCCTCGGCAAGCAAAAAAGCAGTTCTAAATATCTTGGGAGTTGGAAGTTCTCGTCGCTTTGGTGGAGGTTTGAATTTAACATCAAGAGCTTTTACAATTCCTCCTTTCTTTGACAAAGTGTAAAGTAACGTTGTGTAGAGATCTTTGCGTTCTAGGAATTGTAAACTATGATTTTCTTGTACTTGTCGCCAAATCTTAGCCACTGTGTTACCAATAGACCTGTCCATCATTAGCTTCACAACTTTCTTATCAAACCCTCGCCTACAATATAGTAATTAAAAAAGCAAATAAGTAAATATTCTTCTGTATATATATGAAATGAAATGGGGTTTAACGTCCTAGGGTTCAGCTCCAAACTGGGCTAATGAAGACGAGCCTAGTCATACAGGTTTTTTCGTCCCATCCGAACAACTGTATAGGACAAAGTAGTCCGAATTAGAATTATATTATTGTCATCATTTATTTCTTAAATATTACAAACCTTGCTGTGAGTACAGCTGGAAAAATTGCTTGATGTGATTCACTCAACTGTGACAAAATGGTATGGTCCCAAGCTTTAAAGTTAGCAATAGTGGAATCTGCATCCTTGTTACATGCCGCACAACTCAAAACTTCAGTCAACATAGTGTACCAGTCTGATATATCACAGATATGTTTGGCTCGCATATGGTATCCATTACGGTACAGAAAAGCATTCTTGTCGTTACGAGCTGGACAGTTGGGTCTTGGACATCTTAGACTATAACCCCATACACCAACTGGCCTCCAAAAGAATAGACGACTGTGAAAAAAAGCATCTGGGCTTGGTTTCAGTCCGTGAACAACACCAGGGGGATCTGGGGGGTAAAACCACATACGATCCGTTTTCAGAACTTTTCGTATCCTCAAGTTGTTTTTAATATCTCGGAAGGTTTGAGAAGGTTGGAACAAGCCCCTATCTGTATCCATTTTCAACCAGTGTCTATCTTCAGAAGGAATAGAAGTATTAATGTAACTGTCATCTTCCCATGACTTATGCCAGCCTTCATAAACAACCTGCAAAATGAATAAAAAATCATGATAAATAAATTTTCTATAATGACCGAAAACGAAAAATTCAACATCATGTTAAAGTTTTTAGAACATGCACATGCACAGGCAAAAAACTTCAAAAACATGATTTGAAATATAGTACCGCAGAGAGGTCTTTGGTTACTTCAGGTTTATCTATTTGCTTTGACTGGATACTGCTACTTGATGTGTCCGGTAATAATACATGCTGGAAATCTAAAAGCAATGAATGAAAGATGGGTTAATATACAAATATATATGCCATTTACATGAATGAATGCAACTAGACAAAATAATGTACATTCACTACGACGTAGATGCATGTAAAAACATTAATCGAACCAGTCAATTTACCTGAAGGTGCTTTCGAAACTGTTGATGATGCAGTGTGTGCTTTACGTAAAAATGGTTTCTCTTTAGTTGTTTCCATTTCCATAGCTGCCAAAATCAAACTATCGTCGGTCCAAGTACTGTCAAGTTTTGATGGAGAATATTTAGAGGCTGGTACTGCGCACTGGAATAATAAGAGTAAAAAATGTTTTATATAAAATAAAGACCTAAGGTGGCAGAATTAGTATTCATGTGAACTTTAAAATACTCACTTCTTTTTCCTTTTCCTTTATGTACAGTTGAAATCTTTTCATGGCGTTAGTGGTGATATTATTAGGCAGCATACATAGCCATCTTCGGACACTTTCATAAATCTTTCTACTAAATGATTGGTCCTCAGGGGTTCCGGCTGAAGGATTGGTCTTATACTGGCGATAATGTTTAAACATTTCCTCATAGGTTAAACTCTTGCTAGAACTATCTCCTTGTCCATACGTACAGTGATCAATATTTTCTTCCAAATGAGAAAAAACAGGTGGGAAATATTCGACAACCATGCATCTCTAATAGATCCTAGTTTTTTCTTCTCTCTGTAGTGATGATCAAGCAGGCTGTAAAAACAAATTAAATTCATTGAACCCAAGCTAAACAAAAATACACAGACAAACATGTCAAAAAATGACAGCAGGAAAGACCTTAAAATATCAAAAAATACATACTATTTGACGTAGCCAACATCATTTTCAAGCAGCCATTTGAATGAAAGGTTAACATATTTTCCAAAAGTCAAAATAAGTTGTCCAAGATATTCCTTTTCTGTGATTGGATTCACACTCTTTGGTGCAAGTGATTTTGCCAAACGCCTGGCTTCATCTAGTGAAGAATCTTCCGCCCATAACAATTTCTCGCTTGTAGTCGAGGGCGCTGAAATTTTATGTTTCGATCCTCTAATCTTTATTTCATAAGCTGCTTTTGATGGCTTCAAAACACACTGTTGTCGATCGACCCGAATCGAAGTGTCATTTATTGTTAAATTGGGCAACAACACGTTCATTTTCGCAGCTGTCATGACAAAATGTACCTCTGTATACGAAACAAAACAAATCTGCCTGCACCATCAAGATACCTTCCCATTTCACGAAAAGAAACAAAGGCAGTCAAACAAAAAAAGTACACTATTTGAAGCCATTCCGGAGCAGGCGGCAAAAAAGCGAACACATAACTGTCGTTTCTGGCTAAGATATATGTTGAAACACACTGTTCTTACGAAAATACGATCGCATCTATGATCCTTTCCCGAAATACGAAAGAAATACACAACGCCAGTCTCCCTGAGAGCCAATCTTCTCGAAAAGTCAACTTTCCCGAAAACTTTCTCGCTACTTGACCGCCATATTTAAACTGATAGTTATCCCCCTTCCAGGCTACGTCACAGCTCTGACATCGCCCATTGGCTAACCGTCTACGATAGCACTGTAGACTGTAGACAACCCTCCAATCAGCGTACGATTTCTACAATTATTGTAGACAACTGACCAATGGGCTACAATTTATTATTGTAGACTTACCACCTCGGTAGGCTCATCACCTGCGATCGCCCCAAATGTGGGCGACTCGAGTACGTAATTTCTTAGTGTGGGGGACTGCGTTCGCGCTTTCCCCTGTTAATTCAATATAAAAAGAGACATTGCCCACCTTACAAAAAGCCAGTCACTGTGCATTTGCATTGCGTTCACCATTTCAGACAAGCCCGCCCGTCAACAATCGTTTCACGTCATAATAGCTCCGTTGTTTACTTTATTTAGTATACTTTTGAGTTGTGTTTCTCCATTTATTTTCCTAGATATTAGCCAGGGATGAGCGACTAGGTGTGTTATTATGTTTCAACGGTGTGACTGCCCGGGCCAGCCAGGTTAGTTTCGCGCATTCAGGTCATGTCGGGCAAAAAACTGGTCGATGGCGTCTACCACACAGCCTTTCGTACGTCTGTCGTAGACCAGACAACTCCTCCAAAATGGCCACGTACAGTCTACATTTGCCCTTCTACCGTAGGTGCGTTTTGCCGACTCCTCGCAAAATAGTGTCGCCAAATACCAAAATGTTTAGTTGGCAGCCGGGCAGCGGTTAGTTTGCTCGTGTATTGCGGTGTGCTATGGGTCGATTTTTTGACTTTGTTTTGGTGTTGCGCAACGGGTAGGTGTGGTCGGGCCCTAGCGGGATGAGCGGCCACGGCGCAGGAGTCAGCCGATAAGGGCCGAGAAAGGCATACTTACCTGGTACGGGAGGCACCGTGATCCGCAAGGCGGTCCTCCCAGGGTGAGGCCTTTCCATTGCACCTAGGTTTGGCTGACCCCTGCGATCGGCCCCCGACCCTACCGAGGTGCAATGACATCGTAGACAAACCGCAAGATGGCCGCTATTGTAGAACTGTAGACTCAAGGGGAGGTAATCGCGACCTTTGCCCATTTCACCATGGTTAATTGATTTTTTATTAGTGATATCAAGCCTCAAACTTGGCTAATAAATTCACCCGTTTACAAACTGATAAATAACTTAATATTCAACTCATTAAAGTCTTCAAATTCCTTTTTTTTTAAATTTGAATATTGAAATTCATTAAAATGTGCTACATTAAAATATTTGTGGGTTTTTTTTCTGCATTTTTTTCATTTTAAATGTTTTCTATACAGTATTGTAAATTTTGGGCAGAAGGCAGTGTATGCTTATACTTTCTGGTGTCTTGTACCTTTTTTTTTAAATTGTTTTCACACAGCTAATCCACTATGTTCAAAAAGTTTAATAACCAACAAGACATAGGAGTGTTTTGTGTTGTTCATTTAGAGTGTTTTGTGTTGTTCATTTACTGATAAAATTAAAAGAACTCTACTAGTACTAGATCTCTTATTCATCTTTTAACATTACATGTGTTTTGTGGACGGGGTAGAAATTGCAGACTCTGGAACACCTAGTACCACTTATTTGATGGACTAGTGTCTAAACAGGAAGATAAAGTAAAATAAAAGCAACTGGCACGTCCAACCCGACAGGATTCGATCCATAACATCACGTTGTGCCATTTAAATAATTTAACCATAAGGTCGTAGGGTTGTTTGCTTTTTATTTCATTCTAATGAATTCGGAAGAATTCTTCCTAATTTCCTTCAGTATTTAATCTTTTAAAGTATTACTGTGCTTGTTTACTCTTTCTGAAAATGAAATGGGGTTTAACGTCCTACTGTTCAGCTCATAAATTGGGCTAATGAAGACGGGCATATTATATGAGGGAAATTTTGCCCAGACCGCAGCGTTACGGCCTACTTGTATATCGAATTCAAACTGCCAAGGGCTCTTTTATAATATTGAAGAAAAGAAACACAATATGTCCCACACAATATGTCCCACACACCTTTTAATTTCGATTGCAACTAACATAAAAGATGTGTTACCGGTACTTCTAATACGCCATATAATTAATACAAAGCCAACTGAACTACGCTTCCGGGTGTAATTTAATTGAAAAAGAAGAAGTCTCCGTTATTTTTACTCGAACAGTCATATCCTTGCCACTAAGTAATTCCATAAGCTCCGATATGCACAGATTTTCATTCAAGAGGAGAATGCGACTCGATAAATCAGATTGAAGTCTATTTTTATTCTACACCTGCGACCATCGCCCCAAATGTGGGCGACTTCTTTGTCCTCACTACAAGCAATTAATAACAAACAGCTTGATCACCCACTAGTAGCAGATATATATCGTCTGCTACTATCATTCGAGTTAATCAGCAAGGACACTGTCCTTTGCTGGCTCCCCAGTCATATGGACATTAAAGGGAATGATCAAGCAGACTCGGCTGCCAAGTCTGCTTTAGATCTTCCCTTATTTGAATTTTTAACGCCATATAAAGATTTTAAATTTGTTATCAATAATTTCATATATGGCCGCTGGCAACGGTCTTGGGATCTTGCAGACACAAATAAACTTCAGCATATCAAGCCTCTCTTAGGAGACTAGCCAAGCTCCTATCGTATGAGCAGGAGAGATGAAGTTGTCTTGTGTCGCTCTCGCATAGGTCATACTTTTTTAACACATGTTTTCATCTTAAAGCGAGAGCCTCAACAAGAATGTGAGCACTGTCATGTTCCTTTGACAGTGAAGCACATTTTGATTGAGTGCATTACCGTTGCCAATCATTACATCAGTTGTTTGCCCAACCGGGTCTTTACTGTAAAGCGCTAGACTTTTTAAAGGAGACAAATTTTTATCGAAAATTTTAATTGTTTATATTTGATTTTCACTTTCTTGTTTTAAATACATATGCATATAGTTGATATTTATTTTTAATTGATGTTTACTGTGATATTTGTTTTTATTTATGTATGTGTATATATAATATTGTGATAATTTGTTTAGTTTGTCTCAAGAAATCTCACCGTATGTTTGGCGCAGTATGGCCCGGTTGGAGCTGACGTGCCATAAAACAACATTTCATTCATTCATTCATTCCGTATGTCATTGCATTGGTGCAGGACGGAGGGTTTGGCAAGGACACTTGTCTATTTGTTCGGATGGGATGAAAATCCTAGGCTGTAAATTGACGTACACGTAAAAGATCCCTTGTCAGCCTGGATCCGATATAAGGAGAGACCTAGGTGCCGCTTTCCGGGCACAATTCCCCTATAGCACAGTCGGAGCAGAACAGTAGGACGTTAAACCCTATTTCATTTCATTTCATCAAAGTTCATCGGAAATATTCTAGCGGGGTTTTCCATATCAGTGGAGAAGGAAGGGTTGGGTTAAAAGAGCGAGGTCATGTGTCCGGATTCGAAATGAACTTAGACCTGTGGTGGCTCAATGCGTAGTCTAGCCTTTCTTGCGAGGTACCCTCTTATCAGTGTAGGACGGAAGGCCTGGGGACAGCATGTCGTTTGGATGGCATGGAAAACCGAGGTCTCGTATAGGCTACACATTGGCGTGTGTGTGTGTGTGTAGGGTGGGGGGGGGGCTCGGTTTCGATATCCGCTTCTTTCTATGATGCTAATATTATCAAATATTATCAAATAAACTACTCGTAGTTTACCCGCCTATACACGGGCCCAAATTGATCGCCCGGGGTCCAAGTTCGCCCATGGCCCAAATTTGCTAGGGGCTCATATTCGCCCAGTGCCCAAATTCCCACGGGACCTAAATTCGCCCGAGGTCTTATTCGTTCGTAGCCCAAATTTGCCTGTAGGACAGATTCGATGGCCTAAAATACATACGTAGCCGTTCTTTTCAATTTGATACGAGATATGTGGGGGTTAAGCGCGGCGACGAAGCGTAATTCGCTTTGGGCCCGAATTCACTGGCCTAAAACATTCCTGTTGTGATGCTGGTTAATTTAATAACACATAATAATGTGGAGTGTGGCGACGAAACGTGATGGGCGAAAAAACATACACACACTTAGATTTTATATATATATATATATATAGGCCGTGGTGTGAAATTTCTAGCTAGCCTGCTTCTGTTTTCCGCCGTAGCAAGTTTCGGGTAAAAAAGATACATCATCTAATTCTTCTAGTATTACTTCATTGCCACGCGACTTTTCTGTTATCCATTCTTTGACGTTTGACAGAAACCGTAAAATAAATACAGGCTTACTTAATGTGCGATGGTATTTGAATTTCGCGGTGATTTGGTTTTAACAAATCACGTGACATACCTCGCCAATCAGACACACACAATGGAAGGTCGAGTAGAGTCAAAGGTCACCGCTCTGTTTAGATAGTAAATATGGCGGAAGGATAGCGAAAACTGAATACTTGTGAATATTTTGTTAAAAACACTAAGCTAAAACCGTTCAATGCGACAAGCTGGGAACAATTTTAGGTATTGGCTAACCATTGGATCGAATTATATGGAAATGACAGGTTTGTGCCGGAGACAAATGCTGATTTGTAAGACTAAGAACTCAGGGAATGTGCAGACAAAGTTCTCAATCAATGGGGTATAAAAATGATACCGAGTTCTCACATTTCAATGTAAAAAAAAAACAACAACTGTGTATGAAACATTATCACGATTCCAAACTTGTTGAAGAAAGTTAGAAAGTGATGTTAGAAGCAAGCAGCTAAAATTTTACCAACAAAAAATGAATGAATGAATGAATGAAATGTTGTTTAATGGCACATCAGCTCCAACCGGGCCATATTGCGCCAAACGTGATGAAATTAACCAGACAAACTAGAAAAATATAATCACAATATTATATATATACATAAATAAAAACAATATCACAGTAAGTATCAAATAAAAATAAATATAAACTTTATGTATATATATTTAAAACATGAACATGAAAATCAGATATATACAATTAAAATTTGTGATAAAAATTTGTCTCCTTTAAAAAGTCTAACGCTTTACAATAAAGACCCGGTTGGGCAAACAACTGATGAAGTGATTGGCAACGGTAATGCCGCAATCTTATTTCTTTGAGATGCTTGCACTCAATCAAAATGTGCTTCACTGTCAAGGGAACATGACAGTGTTCACATTCTGGTTGAGGCTCTCGCTTTAAAATGAAAATATGTGTTAAAAAAGAATGACCTATGCGAGAGCGACACAAGACGACTTCATCTCTCCTGCTCGTACGATAGGAGCTTGGCCAGTCTCCTAAGAGAGGCTTAATGTGATGAAGTTTATTTGTGTCTGCAAGATCCCAAGACCGTTGCCAGCGGTCATAAATAAATGAATTAATACTTGCTTTAAAATCTTTAAAAGGAATGTAAAATTCGGATATGGGAAGATTTAAAGCAGACTTGGCAGCCGAGTCTGCTTGATCATTCCCTTTAATATCCATGTGACTGGGGAGCCAGCAAAGGACAATGTCCTTGCTGCTCAACTCGTATGAAAGTAGCAGACGATAAATGTCTGCTACTAATGGGTGATCAAGCTGTTTGTTATTAATTGCTTGAAGACAGGACAAAGAATCAGAAAAGATGATGTGTTTTAAATTTGATGAGGACTGAATGAACTCCAAAGCTTGGAGAATAGCTTGGAGCTCGGCTGTAAAAATAGAAGCAGCAGGTGGTAAGCGAACAGAAATGGTCTCGGATGGCGTCACGGTAGCCGAAGCTACTCGATCACCATCTTTCGAACCATCTGTATAAATAGGAGCATAATCACCATACTTAGACCTTAACTCTCTAAAGAGAGATTGGAACACCGTTGAGCTAGTATCTCTCTTTTTGTGCTGAGAAAGATCGAAATAAATCTTTGGCGGAGATATAGCCCACGGTGGAGTCCTAAAGACAGGGGTATTCGCAATACTGTCGAGGCTGATACCAGCCTCAGACAAAAGGGGTTGTATGCGAATACCGAATGATGGAACAACATTCGTCTTTACCAGATACAAATGCTCATGACGAGGTCTAAATATGGTGTTAAATGAAATATGATTCGGAAGTGATGCAATTTTCGTAGCATACTGCAGGGCCAGTTTATCACGTCTGTTGTGCAATGAGGGCTCGTGCGCCTCGACGTATAAACTGTCCACTGGAGATGTACGGAAGGCTCCTAAACTGATTCTAAGTCCTTGGTTGTGTATGGTGTCGAGCTCTTTGAGATAAGACTCGCGGGCAGACCCATACACAATACACCCATAATCGAGTTTTGATCTTATGAGTGCTCGATATAATCTGAGCAAGACCTTACGGTCTGCTCCCCAGTCAGTATTTGACAAGACTCTCAATATGTTGAGGGCTTTCAGACATTTCTTCTTTAGGTTTTTAATGTGGGGGATAAATGATAATTTCTTATCAAATATCAGCCCCAGAAATTTGGTTTCATCCACAACTGGAAGGCGATTGCCATCCAAGAAAAGTTCTGGATCAGGATGTAAACCTCGTTTCTGACAGAAATGCATGCAGACAGTCTTGGATTTCGAAAAACGAAATCCATTTTCGGTTGCCCATTGTTGAAGTGAATTCAAACAAAGCTGCAACTTACGTTCGATTATCCGCATGTCTGTAGAACCATAGCACATCTGAAAGTCATCAACATAAAGAGCGCCGTTTGTACCTGGTTTAAGGCACGCTGGGATAGTATTAATTTTTATTGCAAATAATGTTGGAGATAAAATACTTCCCTGAGGAACTCCCATTTCCTGAGGAAATGGGTCAGAGAATATTGATCCCAGTCGTACCTTAAATGACCTATCTTCGAGGAAATTTTTAATGAAGATAGGTAAGCGACCTCGTAGGCCGAGGTTATGGAGGTCGCGCATGATACCATGTTTCCATGTAGTTTCATAAGCTTTCTCCAGATCAAAAATATTGCAACTAAATGTTGCTTCTGGATGAAAGCGTCCCTGACGAACGTTTCAAATCTAACGAGATGATCAAGAGTGCTCCTTTGGGACCGAAATCCACATTGGAGGTCAGTAATGAGGTTGTTGGACTCTAGGTACCAAACAAGCCTTCGATTGATCAATCTCTCCATGGTTTTGCAAATACAGCTAGTTAAAGCGGTCGGACGATAGTTAGTAGGATTCGTATGATCTTTTCCCGGTTTAGGGATGGGAATTATTGTGGCTTCATGCCACGAAGGAGGGAAATTCCCATCAACCCAAATTCGATTGAAAAGATCCAGTAAAATTAGAAGTGTAGGATAAGGTAAATGTTTTAAAATTTGATAGTGTATCTCATCTGGACCAGTCGCAGTGTCCCGAGCTCGCTTTAACGAGTCACGGAGCTCCGCAATGGAAAAACGATCATTATAGCATTCATCATTGCGGGACTTGAAATTAAGTCGCCTTTTCTCCTGTTGTTGTCTAATACCTCGAAAGGCATCGGAGGAGAAATTGAATGAAAAAGTAGTGGCCAGAGAATTAGCAATATCAGGAAATGTTGTTAAGGTGATATTATCAACATTGAGATGGTTAACTGATAAAGCACTACTTTTACCTTTAATCCTACGAATCCTATCCCATACCGACTTAGATGTGGTACGGGAATTGATCCTGGAGACATAACTTTGCCATGAAGCTTTCTTTGCTTGGCGTATGGTTCTACGGGCCTTCGCCCGGACCATTTGGAATGCCGCAATATTCTCCATGGAAGGATGTTTTTTTAGTCGTCTCAGGATACGATCACGCTCTTTCAGAGCGGATTTGCAATCGTCATTAAACCATGGTTTATTGAAACGTTTTGGTTCTGTCGTGGTTTTTGGAATCGCCTGCTCAGCTACATCTTGAAGAATTGAAGTGAATAAGGCCATTGGCTCATCTGCATCTTCTATCTCCTTTGTATCAAAGGAGAAGAGACACAAAGATTCAAATAGAGCCCAATCAGCCTTATGCAACTTCCACCTCTGGGGTCTTTCGACCGGAGAGGGACCATTATTATCAATTATGATAGGAAAGTGGTCACTACCACATAGATCCTCACTTACTCTCCATGTAAAATCCTGAAACAGGACCGGAGAGCATATGGTGAGATCTAGGGAAGAAAAAGAAGCTGTGGCAGGATGTAGATAAGTAGGCGAGTCATCATTTAATAAACACAAATTATTAATGTTAATGAAGTCCGCTATTTGTTTACCTCTGTTGTTATCATCTGGGCTACCCCAGAGTGAATGATGACCATTGAAATCTCCCGTAATAATAAACGGGAGAGGAAGTTGTGCAACAAGGTCATCAAGGTCTCTGGGGTTAAGTTGTAAACTTGGTGGAAGATATACAGAGCAGAGTGTTATAGGGATATGCAAAGTCACCCGAACTGCAACTGCCTGTAAAGGCGAGTTGAGAGTGACTTTACTCTGAGGGATATCTCCATTTAGAATAATAGAAACACCCCCATGAGCTCTACCATCACCAACAGCGTGATGATGGTAACCAACAAAATGTCTAAAAGACAAAGTGTCAGAATTCCGCAAAAAAGTTTCCTGTAAACAAATAGCTAAAGGATTATATTTTTGAATTAATAATTGGACTTCATTAAAATTTGGTTTTAAACCACGACAATTCCATTGAATAATGGAATTTACCATTGTCAAGGATAATTTATTTTTGGCGGTTTACCGCCGACGGGGTCGTTATTGGCCCCCTCTACGGTAATACCGTCCATCAGATCAACCCCATATTTCGTGAAATGGACAATAGGGTCCTGTGAACCCTTCTTACCCCTTTCACGCAACTTTGCCAATTTACGTTGTCTTGCGGAAAGATATACTTTTTCCTGTGAGGGTGGGATAGCCGTTGACTGGGAACTGGACCCAGAGAACCTGGGATCAGGTGTTGTAGCTTTTGACTTTCCCAATGAAGGCGGTTCCTTACCATTTTGAGCAGAAGAGTTAGGATTGGTCCCAATAACTTCTGTTTGGGGTAAGGAAGATGAACCCTCACCAGGCAAGGACAAAGTTGTTTGAATCGAGCTCTCACATATATGAGAAGAGCTCGAGGCCCCTTTAATTTGATCTGATGTCGTCAAAGTCTTAAGTTCCTGCTTATCAGGCCAGGTTATATCTGTCTGAACGGATATTGATTTGGTAGAAACTTTAACTGCAGATGCAAAAGATTTCCCCTGTGGTGCAATGGGGAAAGGTGCAGTCAAATCTACCTGTTTTCGTGCATCGAAATATGAAATTTTCCGTTCAGACATAATCTGTTGGATTCGCTTCTCTTTCTGCCAAATGGGACACTCACGAGAGTAAGCAAAGTGCTTACCCTTGCAGTTAACGCAACAAAACTCCGCCTGACAGGTAGCACTCTCGTGGTCATCATGACCACAACGAGCGCAGGTATCTTTACCACGGCAGACGGTTTTGCTGTGTCCAAACTTTTGACATTTGTAACAGCGAAGAGGGTTGGATATGTACGAATCAACAGGTATGTTGAGATAACCTGCCTTGAGAGTCTTTGGTATGTCGGGACGATTGAATGTGAGGATGTAGGTGCTTGTTGGAATCACCTTATCTCCTCGACGAACACTAATTCGTTTGACGTGTTGTACACCTTGAGGAGAAAGGTATTCTACCATTTCTTCCTCACTGCTGCCTTCAAGGTCCCGGCAACGTATTACACCTCTACTAGAATTTAAAGACCTATGGGGAGACACCTTAATAGGAATGTCTGCCAAAGATGATGACTTAAGAAGCATGGTAGCATGTTGTTCTTTGGCACATTCTACTAAGAGTGTTCCGTTCTTAAGTTTTTTGATAGCCTTAGGTTCGCCGGCCAAGCCAGCTATACCCTTGGTTATCAAAAATGGTGACACTTTTGATAGGTCTTTCGAGGGACTCTCAATTAAGAGGAACCTCGGCCAAGACTTTGACATTTTACTATTGTTATTAAATATATTAGAAACGTCCTCTGAACTTGGACGTTTCTGTTTATTTTTATTGTCTTTTAATATTTGGGTGGGGGGGGGATTGGGGGATCCATGAAAATAATGTTTTTTTGATTCACCTCTCGTCGTCCCCCAGGTTACTTTCCTGCCTACCAGGGGGAGGGCTGGCACGGATATCCAGTGCGCGGCCTCAGGGCTAAACGAGAGGTATACTCAAGCCAGAAAGTAAAAATACTACTCCAACCCGATTGACCCAAGCCGTCGCTCTGCAGAAAGTACTAAGGACACAAAGGTAAACTTGCTGAGTGAAAAATACAACAAAGCATTGGAATTAGGATTGTACATTCTACAGAGCTAAAAACGACCAAAGCCGATTGACCAGAGTGGGCCACTCTGACCTCCCGTCTAGGTGAACCATGGGCCAAAGTAATGTGTTGCAGAGAAAGGGCTCGCAAGCCAAATCCCCACTCAATTACCAGGATTCCACTCTCCACCGACAAGGGTTGCAACGCACGGCAAACACGCTGCCCCATTACAGGGATCCTTTTAGTCGCCTTTTACGACACGCAGGACATACGAAGGGTATATTCTTATCACCCCCTACACCCCAGGGGGGACCAACAAAAAAAAGAATAATAGGTCTGGTTAATTTGTGAAGGGGATCATTTAACAAGTTGATTGATAAAGATAGATATTCTTATATTCCTTAATGCATGACAACTCGCAGTCACCAAGGAGTAAGGACTACTCGAATCAAGACCACTCAGACCAATAGAGGAATAATATGGTGAAGACTGTGTCACCATTGAGGTGAAACACCATGCACAGTACTTTAAGAAATATACCCAAGATGTTATGGAGAAAAAGAGAACCAAAATAGATGAGTTGGTACAAGAGCTCATGTTAGGCCCTATTTATGAAAAAAATATGTGTGAATTAATTCCACACCAGATTGACTTTGCATGTGTCCCCTGGATGAAAATGTTGCTTTGGCCCTTGCACCACCAATCAAAACGGGGGCCTATTCTGGCGCATTCCCCCTGGGTTGCCTTACTGTAGCTGCAAAAATTTTTGCCCCTTTTGTTAAACACTACTGTTTAAAATGACAGGGTTAGGGTGACTAGAGATCAAGCACAAAATAAAATTTTCACTGTGGATACAAATCAGGCTGCATTACAGATAGATGTACTTGTTACAAGTGAAAACTTTCTTGTATGGATTTGTGTAAATTGTTCGACAGTGACATTGATTTTAATACTGATGATGATATCTATGAAATTATGTGATTTTTTATGAGTAGGCTTAAACCTGTATTCATGTACATGTATTTTTGTAAGCAGTTTTTAAATACATTTAATACATATTTTAAAAAATGTTTTAATTAAATGTACTGTACATGTCAATAAATTTTCATGTTATATTTTGTCACTATGCTGATTAATATTATATGGTTTTGTTTTATTTTTATTTTATTTTTCATTTCCGATGTGGTTTTTCTTGTCAGTGGTGCAGGCCGTGGGGGGGGGGGGACTGACAATTAAATAAGGTACAAGCACAGCTGTCTAGTCGTTCGGATGTGATGAGAGTAGGCCGTAGCGCCGCTGCCCTGGTAAAATTTCCATGATAGCACACTGTATGCCCATCTTCATTAGTCCAGCTTAGGAACAGAGCAGTAGCACGTTAAACCCCATTTTATTTTTTTATTCTGTTTCGTTTCCGACGTGGTTTCTCCTTGTCATAGTGGTGCAAAAGGAGGGTCTAACAAGGTACAAGGACAGCTGTCTAGTCGTTCGGATGTTACGTAAAACCGAGGTCCCTTGTATTCATTTTGGTGTGCATGTAAAAAGGTACGATGACAGCCGTCTAGTTGTTTGGACGTGACGAAAACCCGAGGTCCCTTGTATACATTGGTGTGCACGTAAAAAGACCCCTTGGCAGTTGGAATTCGATAGCGCACTGTATAGCATATGCCCGTCTTCATTAGTCCAGCTTAGGAACTGAGCAATAGAACATAAAACCCCATTTTTTTTTATTCTGTTTCATTTCCAACGTGGTTTCCCCTTGTCAGTGGTGGTGGGGGGCTGACAAGGTACAAGGACAGCTGTCTAGTCGCTCGAAGGTGACGAAAAACAGAGGTCTCTTGAATACATTGGTTTGCATGTAAAAAGGTACAATTACAGCTATCTAGTCGTTCGAATGTGATGAAAAACCGAGGTCCCTTGTTTGTATACATTGGTGTGCACGTAAATAGATCCCTTGGCAGTTGGAATTTGATATAAGAGTAGGCAGTAGTCCAGCTTAGGAACAGAGCAGTAGAACATTAAACCCCATTTTAATTCTTTTATTCTGTTTCATTTCCAACGTGGTTTTGCCTTGTCAGTGGTGCAGAAAGAGAGTCTAACAAGGTACAAGGACAGCTGTCTAGTCGTTTGGATGTGACGAAAAACTGAGGTCTCTTGTATACATTGGTGTGCATGTAAAAAGGTATCATTACAGCTGTCTAGTCGTCCGGCTGTGATGAAAAACCGAGGTCCTTTGTATACATTGGTGTGCACATAAAAAGATCCCTTGGCAGTTGGAATTCGATATAAGAGTAGGCAATAGTGCTGTACCCGGCCAAATTTCCCTCATAGCACACTGTATGGTGTATGCCTGTTTTCATTAGCCCAGCACATGTATAGGAACAAAACAGTAGGACGTTAAACTCCATTTCATTTCTAATTCATTTTACTGAAATCATTTAGATAACTATTTGTTTTTCTCTTATATCGGGGGGTTGGGATGGCCTTGTGGTCTAGGACGTTAAACTCCATTTCATTTCTAATTCATTTTACTGGAATCATTTAGATAACTATTTGTTTTTCTCTTATATCGGGGGGTTGGGATGGCCTTGTGGTCTACCTCGCGCTTCGACCTCTAGCTGGCCGGTCACCTCTGGCTTGCGGCTGTGGTTTCGAGACCTGGTGTGAGCGTGTGTGGCATGGAGATAGGGGCGCCTTCTCAACCGGGCACTCCGGTTTCCTCCCACTGCTAAAGACCCCTACGCGCAAGCGAATTATTGAAATAAAATGAAACCATGTGTTAGTAAAAAATGACATTAGTTAGTGTCGAGTGGACGTTAAACCCCATTTCACTCATTCTCTTATATCTATTTTTATTTACTGGTATATATCTTTTAATTTTGTACAATGTAAATGGGCAAAGGACCTGATCTGTGTATATTCTGTGAATATAACAATCTGAACAGCAGATTAAAAACCGTACTCCAGAACAATGATATTATTATATACATTTTTCATCAATACTAGTGGTGTGTTAGATCCCTGCATTGGCCGAGAAAGTTCATCTCGATTTACCGGTGTGGTTTCCTCTTGTCAATGATGCAGAACTGAGGGGCCTGACAAGGACAGCTGTCTAGTCGTTAAGATGGTATGGGAAACCGTGGTCCAGTGTACACATTGGCGTGCACGTAAAAGATCCCTTGGAGGTTGGAATTCAATATAAGAGTAGGCTGTAGCGGTGCTGCCCGGGCAAAATTTCCCTGATAGCACACTGTATAGCATATGCTCGTCTTACATTAACCAAGGTTAGGTGCAGAAGAGTGGGACGTTAAAACCCATTTCATTTCATTTACTAGTAGTGGGGGGGGGGGCTAGTGGTCTAGAGTGCCACGCTTCGACCTCTAGCTGGCCGGTCACCTCTGGCTTGCGGCTGTGGTTTCGATTCCCGTGTGAGCGTATGTGGCATGGAGATAGGTTGCCTTCTCAACCTCGTGGGTTTTCCTCCAGGCACTCCAGTTTCCTCCCACTGCTAAAGACCCCTACGCACACACGAATTATTGAAATAAATGAATGAATGAATGAAATGTTGTTTAATGGCACGTCAGCTCCAACCGGGCCATATTGCGCCAAACATTATGAAATTATCGAGACAAATTAAAACAATATCACAGGGATGTATTTATATATGTAATTAAAAACAAATATCACAGAAAATATAACTAAAATAAATATATCAATTACATTACATATATAAATATTTAAAATGCAGTATACGATAAATATATACAATTAAAATTTTGAATAAAAATTTGTCTCTCTTAAAAATGCTAGCAATTTATCATAAAGCTCCGGTTGTGCAAATAGCTGACGTGCTGACTGGCAACGGTAGTACTTAGATCTAATATTCTTGAGATGCTTGCACTCAATCAAAATGTGCATCACTGTCAAAGGAACATGACAGTGTTGACATTCTGGTTGAGGCTCTCGCTTTAAAATGAAAATATGTGTTAAAAAAGTATGACCTATGCGAGAGCGACACAAGACAACTTCATCTCTCCTGCTCGTACGATAGGAGCTTGGCCAATCTCCTAAGAGAGGCTTGATGTGATGAAGTTTGTTTGTGCCTGCAAGATCCCAAGACCGTTGCCAGCGGTCATAAATAAAATGATTTATTGAAGATTTAAAATCTTGATATGGAATTAAAAAGTGTGATTGGGGAAGATCTAAAGCAGCTTTGGCAGCAAAATCTGCTAGATCATTCCCCCTTATATCGACGTGACTGGGGAGCCAGCAGAAGACGACGTCTTTGCTGCTGAGCTCGTACGATAGTAGCAGACGATAGACATCTGCTACTAATGGGTGTTCAAGCTGTTTATTGCTAATTGCTTGTAAAGAGGACAGAGAATCAGTAAAGATGATATGCTTTAAAGCTGAAGAGGACTGAATGAACTCCAAGGCCTGAAGAATGGCCTGGAGTTCAGCTGTAAATATGGAAGCAGCAGGTGGGAGACACACGGAAATGGTCTCAGATGGCGTCACTGTAGCCGAAGCTACCCGATGACCATCCTTAGAACCATCTGTGTATATAGGAGCATAATCACCATACTTAGACCTTAACTCTCTAAAGAGAGATTGGAACACCGTAGAACTAGTATCTCTCTTTTTATGTTGAGTAAGATCGAAATCGATCTTTGGGGGAGACATAGCCCACGGTGGAGTCCTAAAGACAGGGGTATTCGCAATACTGTCGAGGCTGATGCCAGCCTCAGACAAAAGGGGTTGAATGCGAATACCGAATGATGGAACAACATTCGTCTTTACCAGATACAAATGCTCATGAAGAGGTCTAAATATGGTGTTAAATGAAATATGATTGGGAAGTGATGCAATTTTCGTAGCATACTGCAGGGCCAGTTTATCACGTCTGTTGTGCAATGAGGGCTCGTGCGCCTCGACGTATAAACTGTCCACTGGAGATGTACGAAATGCTCCTAAACTGATTCTAAGTCCTTGGTTGTGTATGGTGTCGAGCTCTTTGAGATAAGACTCGCGGGCAGACCCATACACAATACACCCATAATCGAGTTTTGATCGAATTAATGCTCGATATAATCGGAGCAAGACCTTACGGTCTGCTCCCCAGTCAGTATTTGATAAGACTCTCAATATGTTGAGGGCTTTCAGACATTTCTTCTTTAGGTTTTTAATGTGGGGGATAAATGATAATTTCTTATCAAATATCAGCCCAAGAAATTTGGTTTCATCCACAACTGGAAGGCGATTGCCATCCAAATAAAGTTCTGGATCTGGATGCAAACCTCGTTTCTGACAGAAATGCATGCAGACAGTCTTGGATTTCGAAAAACGAAATCCATTTTCGGTTGCCCATTGTTGAAGTGAATTCAAACAAAGCTGCAACTTACGTTCGATTATCCGCATGTCTGTAGAACCATAGCACATCTGAAAGTCATCAACATAAAGAGCGCCGTTTGTACCTGGTTTAAGGCACGCTGGGATAGTATTAATTTTTATTGCAAATAATGTTGGAGATAAAATACTTCCCTGAGGAACTCCCATTTCCTGAGGAAATGGGTCAGAGAATATTGATCCCAGTCGTACCTTAAATGACCTATCTTCAAGGAAATTTTTAATGAAGATAGGTAAGCGACCTCGTAGGCCGAGGTTATGGAGGTCGCGCATGATACCATGTTTCCATGTGGTATCATAAGCTTTCTCCAGATCGAAAAATATAGCAACTAAATGTTGCTTCTGGATGAAAGCGTCCCTGACGAACGTTTCAAATCTAACGAGATGATCAAGAGTGCTCCTTTGGGACCGAAATCCGCATTGGAGGTCAGTAATGAGGTTGTTGGACTCGAGGTACCAAACAAGCCTTCGATTGATCAATCTCTCCATGGTTTTGCAAATACAGCTAGTTAAAGCAATCGGACGATAATTGGTAGGATTCGTATGATCTTTACCCGGTTTAGGGATGGGAATGATTGTGGCTTCATGCCACGAAGGAGGGAAATTCCCATCAACCCAAATCCGGTTGAAAAGATCCAGTAAGATGAGGAGTGTTGGAAAAGGTAAATGTTTTAAAATCTGGTAGTGTATTTCATCTGGACCAGTTGCAGTATCCCGAGCCCGCTTAAGCGAATCTCGAAGTTCTGCAATGGAAAATGTATCATTATAGAATTCATCATTGCGGGACTTGAAATTAAGTCGCCTTTTCTCCTGTTGTTGTCTAATGCCTCGAAAGGCATCGGAGGAGAAATTGGATGATGAATTGAATGAAAAAGTACTGGCCAGAGAATTAGCAATATCAGGAAATGTTGTTAAGGTGGTATTATCAACATTGAGATGGTTAACTGATAATGCACTACTTTTACCTTTAATCCTACGAATCCTATCCCATACCGACTTAGATGTGGTACGGGAATTGATCCTTGAGACATAACTCTCCCATGAAGATTTCTTTGCTTGACGTATGGTTCTACGGGCCTTCGCCCGGACCATTTGGTATGCCGCAATATTCTCCATGGAAGGATGGTTCTTTAATCGTCTCAGGATACGATCACGCTCTTTAAGAGCGGATTTGCAATCATCGTTAAACCATGGTTTATTGAAACGTTTTGGTTCAGTCGTGGTTTTTGGAATCGCCTGCTCAGCTACATCTTGAAGAATTGAAGTGAATAAGGCCATAGGCTCATCTGCATCTTCTAACTCCTTTGCATCAAAAGAGAAGAGACACAAAGATTCAAATAGAGCCCAATCAGCCTTATGCAACTTCCACCTCTGCGGTCTATCAACCGGGGAGGGACCATTATTATCTATCAAGATAGGAAAGTGGTCACTACCACACAGATCTTCATTTACCCTCCATGTAAAATCCTGAAACAGGACAGGCGAGCAAATGGTGAGATCGAGAGAAGAAAAAGAAGCTGTGGCAGGATGTAGGTAAGTAGGCGAGTCATCATTTAGTAAACACAAATTATTAAGATTAATGAAGTCAGCTATTTGTTTACCTCTGTTGTTATCATCTGCACTGCCCCAGAGGGAATGATGACCATTGAAATCCCCCGTAATAATAAACGGGTGGGGAAGCTGTGCAATAAGGTCATCAAGATCTCTAGGGTTCAGATGTAAACTTGGTGGAAGATATATAGAGCAGAGTGTTACAGGAATATGTAAAGTCACCTTAACTGCAACTGCCTGTAAAGGGGTGTTGAGTATGACTAGACTCTGAGGAATGTCTCCATTCAGAATGATAGATACACCCCCATGAGCTCTACCATCACCAACTGCATAATGATGGTAATCAACAAAATGTCTAAAAGACAAAGTGTCAGAATTCCTCAAAAAAGTTTCCTGTAAACAAATAGCTAAAGGATTGTATTTTTGAATTAATAATTGGACTTCATTAAAATTTGGTTTTAAACCACGACAATTCCATTGAATAATGGAATTTACCATTGTCAGGGATATGTTACTTTGGAAGGTTTAGTAGAGTCGACATGGACATCTACTGTTGTAATACCTTCCATAGAATCAGCATTTCCATATTTATTGTGAAGGGCGATAGGATCATTACTACCCTTTTTCTCCCTTCCTCTCAGCTTCGCCAATCGTTTTTTTTTCCTTTTTAGATAAATCGTCTTTATCTTGTGATTGTGATGGCGAAGGGCTAGACTTTCGTCCGTCCTTTCCAGACTGGCGTATAACAGTAATCGGCTTCTCTGTAGAAGAAGTCGACGACGAAGATTGAGAGGAAGTCGCAGACGAAGAATTGATGATAGAGCTCTCTAATGTTTGAGAGGAGCTCGAGGAATCTTTGATTGTATGCTGATGTTTTATTAATTTTGGGTTATCCTCTTTATCAGGCCATGTATAATCGGTCTGAACGGATATGGTTCTGGTAGATACTTTTACGACACTAGCAAACGACTTACCGGCTTGCGGGGTCGTAAACAGTGATGTAAGTTCTACTTGTTTCTTAGCATCAAAGTAAGAAATTTTCCGTTCAGATATAACCTGTTGGATCCGTTTCTCCTTTTGCCAAACTGGGCACTCACGTATTGAAATAAAATTTAACCATATGTTAGTCTGTAAATGACCAGGTTTGTGTCGAGAGTGGACGTTAAACCTCATTTCTCTTACTAGTAGTGTATGGTATTGTTGTGTATGAGGAAATTTATATTATTGCATTTGTTTATTTTTGCCAAAATCGTTTTCAGGGGTATTTAGTATATTGTTTTACTGAAATAGGTTTTTTTTAAAAAAAAATACTTGTTTCCAGTAAATAACAGATTATTTCTCTACTGTTGACCATATTTATTCCACAGATCTAGGATTAGTCGTTTTCATCGTGTCACTGCAACATTTAATATGTGGTATTATACAGTAATCCGGGCATATTTTGAGAAAAATACTCTCTGACAAATGTAAACAAACCAACATGTTCCGTCTCGTAAAAGGTATTCCATGGTCTAATTATGGCTATTGACCCGTGACCCTATGACGTTGATTTATGGTTTCTGAATATAGTTCGAGGCGTAATTCTAGTGCTGACGTATTGTGCAATGCATCGGAAACGAAATGTATGCGACAGTGACGGCTATCTGGTTAACTTATGTAACAAAGCGTCAGATTTTCACCCGGAACTTGCTGGGACGAGATGAAACGATTTTCGGGGCTAAATCGCAGTCTAAGTGGGAGAAACCGGAAAAAACCCACACGGCGAATCTTAACCGAACGACTATACGTTATCCCTTGCCAGGCCCTCCATCCTACACAACTGACATGGGAGGACATCTCCAGAAATTTAGCCCGATGCACTTCGATGAAGCTAGAGAGCAAACGTCCTACACACTGAGCCAATGTAGCCACCACTTCATTACGATTTCGGACATAGAACCTCGTATTTTATATATATACCTTTCAAACGACTATACGTTGTCCATTGCCAGGTCTTCGGTCCTATACCACTGACAAGCAGGAACCCGACCGAAAAATCCTGAAAAACTTTGATAAAGTAAAAGAGCAAACGTCGATCCTGCTCACTGAGTCATCGTAGCTCCATTTGTATTCCGGCCACGGGATCTCGGTTATTTGTATTCCATCCGAAAAACTATTCATTGTCCCTTCTCAGGCCCCCCGTCCCACACCACTGATACCACTTGGTATTCGATCTCTGCATTGGCCGAGAAAGTTCATCCAGATTTTTTTTCGGGCGTGATTTCTCCTTGTCAGTGATGCAAAACGTAGGGCCTGTCAAGGACACCTATTGGCGTGCACATAAAAGACCTCTTGGAAGTTTAAATTCGATATAAGAGTAGGCCTTAGCGCCACTGCCCGGGCAAAATTTCCTTGATAGCACACTGTATTATTGTATCGTATGCCCGTCTTCATTAGCCCAATTTAGGAACAGAACAGTAGGACGTTAGACCCCATTTTATTTCATTTCATTTCATTTAGATTCCGGACACGTCACCTCGGTTATTTTTATTTCATCCGAACGATTATACGTTGTCTCTTGCTAGGCTCTCTGTTCTACACCACTGACAAGGGTGGACATAGGCAGAAAAATCACGATGAACTTCGATTAAGTTAGAGAGCAAACCTCCTACGCAGTGAGCCGCCGAAGAACCAACTTCATTTCGATTCCGGGCACGGGATCTGGGTTTTTTAAAATCCCATTCGAACAACTATACATTTTCCCTTGTCAGGCTCTCCATCCTGCAGCACTGACAAAACCACGCATCAAGTGAAAACTTCCGATGAATATTTTTAGAGAGCAAAGAAAGATTTGACTGAAAACTTAAAATCAATTACAGAATACAATACTATCTGTGCAAGAAGAGATTAAACTTTTTTAGGACTATTACATTTTCTAGAACTTCAAACATTTTCGTTTATTATAATCCATGTCAAAATACAAATGCCGATACGGTAGTCAGTGGACATGCGTAATAACTGCACTTCCGAGGCGAGGGAGCGAGAAGACAAGATTGTGACGAAGCGAGGACACGAGAGGACGAGATTGACTCAAAGGCGAGGCAGCGAGAAGTCGAGGTTTTTCAAAGGCGAGAACACGAGGGAGCGAGAAGTCGAGGGCGAGAACGCGATTTCCATGTTATTTCTATTTATTGTGTTGTGAGGAGTATAATACATGATAACTGTTTTTTTCGACAGTGATTGGTGTGGCCTGTGTGTAACAGTATTTTAGTTATTACAGAGTCAGCTTCGTATATATATGGTTTATTTACATCGGGAACAGAATATCAACAAATACACAAATAGGCCTACATCTACACTACAGGAACTAGTCTATATATACTGGAACATATCTAACTACATTGTAACATCCATTCTACACCGCTGCCAACGCAGCGGCTGGACTCAGGCGAGTCCACACGCCGGTCTCTGCCGCCTGCTCTCTCTCTGGCTGTCTTGTCTTTCACTAATCTACTGTGAGTATACACTACTGTATATAAAGCCTCCAACACTTCGGGAAGGTGGACAGGAGGGATCATCAAATAAGGAAGTTCTATGGCGTTTGTACATATCGTATGTAGCTAGTAAATAACATATGGAATAAATTATGTAGTTAACAAGATCGTGCCTTAAATAAGTTTAGACAGTAAAAGAAACGTCCACTATAATAAATATCAAAACTAACAGAGGTCATACAGTTCTTTGCACCTAAATGAATGTTCAGATAACTTTGTTACATTTCCTTTCTCACCCACAGTTTATTTACGAAAGTAAATAAATAACACAATTCACACAGTTGGGACACTGGGTTCAGCTCCATTAATTGATCACACGCGAAATAAGAACGGCACACACGATATTATAATAATGTACACAATATAAACGTCGATCGTAAACATTTCTAAAAGGGAATTCGTATACTTGAAATATAATGTTAATAAAAAAATAGCAAACATTTTATAAAATAGAAAATGTACATAATATATAGTAAGAAATTAATATAGGATTTTGTCATTTTGTTTTTTACTTGAGATAAATGGTAAATGAATGATTTGAACACATTTTACTAATCTTAAATAAGATATTTTCAAAGAACTTATCAAAATTAACAACGGTTTATCTCTCTATTCTTTAAACAAAACAAAACACCACATACGCTTCTAACCTAAGCGCGACCCTTCTTCCTTGAGGGTATACAAAACCGATTCCTCCTTATAGGAATACACAAATCTCTCGAATTTACGAGGTAAAAACTCTTGAAAAAACTCTCCCGTTACGTCGGGGTATATAAAAACACACAAAAAAATTAACAGGAGATAAAACCGTGAATATTTTGTGAATGTTTGTGAGTTAATATCTTCACCGCAAATATGGCGATGGACGATGAAAAATCTATTCAACCGTCTATTCAAGAATTTCCTAATTAGGAACTTAACTCAATTCCAGTCAAACAATCACAAAATATTTTACTTCTCACTACAAACTTCTTAATACTTTATTACGATTCACTTTAACAGCCAAAATATGTGTTCAAAAACAAACGAGGACAATTTACATTCTTTTAAAAACAAAATGACTCACCGTAAAACAACAATCACACACATTTTTCTCGCTGGTCCGTCGCCATTAATCGGAACGTCTTTCATGGCTTTTTGTTCGTCATTTCCCCATGTTTGGTGATTTGCTCCATTTCCATCCGTGAATTAAGAATTTTTTATATCAACGAAACCGCGCCTGCCACCCACGGTTTCACAGATAAACGTTTCAGTCCTGGATTTTTATTTAAACTTCTTTTTTTCACAAACGCAACGGGCGGCTAGCGGTGAAACTTCATTTGTCTGCCACGCGGGATTTTTCTTCTGGTTGACGGGAACACACCCAAGGGTCTCGTTGGTCGATGACACCAAATCTAATCACTGTAACAGTATTTTAGTTATTACAGAGTCAGCTTCGTATATATATGGTTTATTTACATCGGGAACAGAATATCAACAAATACACAAATAGGCCTACATCTACACTACAGGAACTAGTCTATATATACTGGAACATATCTAACTACATTGTAACATCCATTCTACACCGCTGCCAACGCAGCGGCTGGACTCAGGCGAGTCCACACGCCGGTCTCTGCCGCCTGCTCTCTCTCCCTCTCTCTCTGGCTGTCTTGTCTTTCACTAATCTACTGTGAGTATACACTACTGTATATAAAGCCTCCAACCCTTCGGGAAGGTGGACAGGAGGGATCATCAAATAAGGAAGTTCTATGGCGTTTGTACATATCGTATGTAGCTAGTAAATAACATATGGAATAAATTATGTAGTTAACAAGATCGTGCCTTAAATAAGTTTAGACAGTAAAAGAAACGTCCACTATAATAAATATCAAAACTAACAGAGGTCATACAGTTCTTTGCACCTAAATGAATGTTCAGATAACTTTGTTACATTTGTGGCGTGTTTTATAATGGCCGACTATATTTGGAATGTGTCTTTAGAAGATAGTGATATTGACTACGATTTAATGAAGAGAATAGTAAAAGTAACTGTAAGTAAGAGAGAATATTTATTTAGAGATGATATTCTGTCAATGATCGAAGACTTCCTAGGTAATACAAATTGTATTGAGGGTATCGGCAAACGTGAAAAACCAAACGAATGGTTTGTGAGTCTGACATCGGATCGTCTTGTTAAGATTTTAAGTTTTGGTTCATAAAGGTATCTCCTTCTATTTCTGCGATGGTGATTCGTCGTATATTAATCTAAGAGTACATTGGGCTCCTAGATATATGACTAACGATTTTTTAGGTAGACTATTTTCAAGAATAGGCGAGGTCAAAAGTGTTCGGGAGGAAACCAACCCCAGGAATACATCCAAAATTGGCATAGCAGTAAGACATGTAACCATCAATTGTAGTGCCTTAAAGGTACATTTAATTCCACATATGATTTTATTAGACCGAGGCGCTGTAAGGATGTTAGTAACGGCCCGGGTCGTTTACCCCTTTGTTTAAGATGTAAAGAAATTGGCCATGTAAGTTCAAACTGTCCGGGATCTCGAAGGACTAATTTACAAGGAGCACCAACATTTTCTGATGTAGTTAGTGGGCGGGCCACGCAGGTGGACCCAATATCAAATGATTATGAGCATGAAAGTATTGACAGTGATGACAGAGAGTGAGGGGATAATATTGGAGAGGTAGGTCAAGAGAAAGGAATTGAGAGTGAGGAGAGACAGAAGGAAAATGGGGAAGAAATGTTGGATGATGTCAGTCAGGAGAAAAAGGATATTAGTGTTGTAGAAGAAACAGAAGAAGAAAGTGGGAGTGCGATTGGGGAAAGTGGGGTTGTAGATAGTGGGGGGGGGTTGTTACTACTGGTATGATGTCCATTTTTGATCCCCCAGAAGGCGAGTTGGGGGATTTAAGAAGTACTTTAACATGTTTAAATAAACAGTCAGTAGGTGTGGGGGGGGTCTAAGACGGGAGGGGTTAAGACAGGTGTTAAGGCGACATTCAAATATGGAGGGGTTAAGAAAAAGAAGGGGGGGGGGTAGTAGTATTCATTTCCCTATTTAACGTTAACGGCCTTGTCATGTCCCTCGATATTCCGAACTCTGTAATGGCCCCGGATGAATATTTGACCCCCCAACGGATTATGTTTTTGAATAACGCCATTGTTATAATTATGTGTTTTTCTTTTACTTCAGCCGATGAGGGCCGAGAAAGGCATACTTACCTGGTACGGGAGGCAACGTGATCCGCAGTGGCCCCGATGAAAGTATTTAGTACGTTCCGGTTACGAGAGTTCTTATATTTGTTGTATATTTCGTGTTTGGATAATTATACCTCTACGTAAAGGTTGTTCCAGGTGTGCTTGGTGTGGCGGTGCATCATGGCTGGGATAATTGTGGATTTTCCTTTGTTGGATTCTGAGATCAATGATAGTATTGCGAAAAGAGTGGTAAAGATTACAGTTTCTAAACGTGAGTATTTACTTAGAAATGACATTTGTTCCATGGTAGGGGCTTTTTTCGGTAACGCTCAATGTATTGAA
Source organism: Patella caerulea (assembly GCA_036850965.1). Lineage (NCBI taxonomy): Eukaryota > Metazoa > Mollusca > Gastropoda > Patellidae > Patella > Patella caerulea. The sequence continues at coordinate 22,321,765 of JAZGQO010000014.1, read as the reverse complement.
GCTATTGCGAAGAGAGAGAAACCAGGCGAATGGTATATCACTCTGTCGTCAGAACGTCATGTAAAAATATTGTTAGATAGAGGAACTTACACTTGGAATGGTGTTCATTTTGATTTTTGCGAAGAAGACACAAACATAGTTAATTTAAGAGTACACTGGGTGCCCAGAAAATTAGACAATTCGTATTTTCAACGTTTTTTTAGTGCGTACGGGAAAGTCATCCACGTCAGAGAGGAGATCGGTACCTGCAATGGAAATAAGCTGTTAGTCGGACTTCGTTGTGTCTCTTTAATCTGTACAGCGTTACAAGTTAAGAACTTGCCTCATCTCATCCGTTCTGCCTATGTTGGTGACTGCTCCGGGTAGATTACCCCTTTGTTTGCGGTGTCATTGCGTTGGACACCTTAGTATGAAATGTCAACAAAGTGTAAGTGGGAGGATAGATGTTTGGGGTGCGTCCAGGTTTTCGGATGTTGCGAGGGGAAGAGTGGATGGTTTGGATCAACAAGAAAGTGTGCAGGACAGCGATGATAGTATGACAGAGAGTGAAGGAGAAAAGGGGGAGGAAGAAGTGGATGGGGATAAACAGGATGGAGAGATCGCGACGTCTGGGGATCCCAGAGACAGTGGTGGAAAGTAGTGGGGCTGTGGCGGAAAGTGGTATAGTAAATAGTGGAGAGACTAGGGTGGAGTCACTTTTTGACCCCCCCAGAGGGAGACATAGGGGATTTACGAAGCACCAGGATTTCGTTGAATACCCAGGCAGTAGAGGAAGGAGGGGGGGAAAAGGGAGGGGTTTTGAAGTCAGGGCTAGCCAAAGCTGGAGGGGGTAAAGCGTCAACGACAGGGGTTAAAGGGGGTGGGGTTAAGAAAAAGAAAGGGGGAAAATCGTAATATTTATTTTTGTTTCGGTTTTTATCATTAACGACCTTCTTATGCCCTTCGACAATTCTAACTCTTCAATGGCCCCGGACAGACTTTTGACCGCCCAACGACATATGATTTTGAATATCCCCATAGTTATTATTAAGTGTTTTTGTGTATATATAGTAATATTGTTTTTCTTATATTTTAGGGTGTACGCCACTTTAAAATGTGTGATGTGATGAAGATACAACAGTAGTTAATTTGAGGGTGCATTGGGTCCCTAGAAAAATGAAACATTCTTATCTTGCTAACATCTTCAATGCTTACGGAGTGGTAAAATATGTAGGTGAAGATAGTACTCCATTGAGCGGGAATAGAATGTTAACTGGTATGCGCAATGTTACTTTAAATTGTAGTGCATTACAGGTTCAGAATATCCCCCATATGATACGTACGGCTGGTGGTGTGATACCAATGTTAGTTACTACGCCAGGGCGACCGCCCCTGTGTCTGCGGTGTCATTCGGTAGGTCACGTTAGTATGAACTGTATAGGAAGTGGGAGAGCGGGCGCATTAGGTGTCCCTAGGTTTTTTTAGAGGTGGTCCAAAGGCAGGCGAATATTGACAATGAAAGCAGAGATGACAGTATGAGCGAGAGGGAAATAGGGGTGAAACTGGAATAGGCAAGAGGGTGATATGGGGGATTTTAGAGGAACGGAGGTCAATGACGATTGTTTTGAAGAAGGAACGGGTGTACTGATACAGACGAAGGAGGTTACAGTAATTAAAGAGACGGCGGAAGAAAGTGGTACTGATATGGGTGAAAGCGGGGTGGTTTATAGTGGGAGTATTGGGATGGAGTCTATTTTTGATCCCCCGAAGGGCGAACAGGCAGATTTAAAAGACCAGTGGGTGAAGGAGAGGTTAAAGTGGGGGCAGGGGGGTGGCGGTAAAGTCAGAGGGAGTAAGATTGGGGGAGGTAAGACAGGAGGGGGTAAAGAGGGTAAGATTATATTGTGAGGGGTTAAGAAAAATAAAGGGGATGAAATTCGAATCTCGGTTTACTTATTACTTTAACGACTCAGACCTGCCCATGGATATTTCTATTTGCTTATTTCCCCCGGACAGTCATGGACTGTTTTGTGTATTTATTATTTGATATATATTTGTTTTCAATCATGACGAGTTGTTTAATTTTGTATATTAATGTATTTTTCTATTTTATAGATTGGAGAACATCTACTTCAAATATTAACCTACTACACGAACATGACAAGAACCCAAAGAAGTTTAGACATGCGTACTGCAGTAAATGAGGTAATACTCTATATCAAAGAACACATGGTGATCCAACAGATGCTGCAGTTACTCAAAAGGTGAAATTTTGTGTTCGATTCAGCCCAGCTCACCACATCGACTACTCCAATAGATTAGTGTATTGTGTAATAAAACAATTGTGGCTCAAACTTGATAGTGGAGTTCAGTCTTTCTCTACTTTAAAAAAACCGAGTTACCACATATTACCAGCGAATGCAACACCGATTGATGGTAGAAGATCCTGTGTTAAGTCGACTTGGTATTCCACTGCCAAAGATCAATACCAAGTGTGTTGGTGAATTCATCAGAAGTCAGGAAGCTATTATCTTTCTAAATTCAACTCGTCAAGCTAAATCAATGGTTGCCAGAGAAAAGCATTTGACAGACATACCAATGCCAGAACCTGAAGAATTACCTCCTGTTCGACCCCAGTCTGATCGACCACAAGTCCCATTAACAGAAAGTCAATGTTTAGCCGGGAAAAAAACAGTTCGTAGACGGTGAGATTTATCGGAACCTATCTTGGTTAAACCAAAAGTTGTCACACTTAGGTCACCACCTCCATATATACTATTCAAAAAAAGTAGGGGATATTTGATTTTGGGGGCATAATACTAAAATGACTACGAAAAAAGTCACTATAGAACCTAACAGAAGAAACATTTCCAGTTACATGTGACGGCCAAACGCACCAATAGCTACCGCATGGAATGCAGGTGATGCTTGGGATCATCATGGGGGTCCAACCCAAGATTTGCACGACTCTGACTTTGAATGTTACAGTCATTGTGGCATTGAATTCCAGGGTGGAAACATCAGTTTAATTGTTTTAGTGACCAGAAAACAAATTTTGATATGCGTCGGCTTACCCAAAATGAAAGGTTACGTGCCCTTGGCATGCTACAGATTTCTCAGTCTGTCATAAGCAGGCTATGGTCCAGATACCGTGATACACAATCTGTACAGGACAGACCACGCTCAGGTCAACCAAGGGCAATAACTCAAGCCCAGGATCGATTTATCCGTACCTTGGCCTTGGGAAATCGTGTCATCACAGCAAATCAGATCAGCGCTCGTCTTCAAACAGACACTGGTGTGAGAGTGAGTGGCCAGACGATTCGGAATCGACTGCATAGGGGTCATCTTCGCGCCCGACGTCCTCGCGTGATCCCTTGTTTGAGAGATCATCACATTCAGGCAAGACGTCGTTGGTGTAGGGATCGTCAACACTGGGATAATCGACGCTGGAGCAATGTGATGTTTTCAGATGAGTCAAGGTTCACTGTTAATTTTTGTGGACAGACGTAGGAGGGTGTGGCGTCGTCGAAACGAGCGCTTCCAAGACGTTAACGTCATCAGACATGATCGATTTGGGGGTGGTTCTGTTATGGTGTGGGGAGGCATCACTGTTGCTGGAAAAACGGCTTTACATGTTGTTGCAGGGCGTGTTACAGGCCAGTACTACCGGGACAACATCTTGGCAGTCCATGTTGTACCGTTCGCACGACGTCATGGCCGCCGTTTCATCTTCCAGGATGACAACGCAAGATGTCACAGGGCCATGATCGTTACAGGTTACCTCCAACAACAGAACATCACCACATTACCTTGCCCGCACTGAGTCCCGACCTCTCCCCCATCGAGCATGTCTGGGACATGCTTGGACAGAGGTTACGTCAACGTCAACAACGTCCCGCCAATGTCCAAGAACTTGCTGCTGCGTTGCAACAGGAATGGGACAATCTGGACCAAAATGACCTTAGATGTCTCATTAGGAGTATGCCACGTCGGATCAATGCTTGTTTGGCAAACAGAGGGGGATTTACCCGTTACTGACTTTGTTGTGATGCTGTGGTAACTTTGCTGTTTGACCCCGGGTATCATTTTACTCTTATAATGGTCAGTCTGTGTCTTACTTAGTCTAACGATCATTTGGAATAAATCGATGAATGTGAACTTCATTTCATTTTGTCATTTGTTTCTTCGTCAGTTTCATTAGGTGACTTTAATAACACTTAAAAATCAAATATCCCCCTACTTTTATTGAATAGTATATATCAAAATCTGCTCCTACTTTGTTGCCATCAGCTGCAAAACCTACTTCCATTCCACGACTAGTATTTAACATATCGTATATTTCTCCTCGAATTACATCTACTTCAAATTTCATTCCTGCTCAGTCTTTAAGTCCATTTATTCCTCCAGTCATTCCTGTACAATCTTCCACTCCATTCATTCCAGGGACACAAGAAGTATAAGAAAAAAACTTGGTGTGAAGAATCCAAAAGATCAACATCGAAAGGTTTAATGAACAGAACATTTACATACTTTGAGGACTTTAAGAAAGTCGTTGATGAATTGTCATAATTGTTAAAATCCGTCCCAATATCAACTCAACCTACCTCTGCAATTCATCAGATTAGTCGTTCCACCTTTTACAAATATGATAAGCAAGAAATACAAGATTCAGGTACACCAATTAAGAAAAGAAAACCAAACATTCCAACCTGTAATTTATGTCACAAACCGTCTTGAGAAGGTTTTTAATCGTTATGGTGGGAAAAGAAGAGTTTTTGAATTATGACGGTTTAGTTGTCGGAACTGGGATGAGAAGTGTGACTTGGTGTGAAGAATCCAAAAGATCAACATCGAAAGGTTTAATGAACCGAACATTTACATACTTTGAGGACTTTAAGAAAGTCGTTGATGAATTGTCATAATTGTTAAAATCCGTCCCAATATCAACTCAACCTACCTCTGCAATTCATCAGATTAGTCGTTCCACCTTTTACAAATATGATCAGCAAGAAATACAAGATTCAGGTACACCAATTAAGAAAAGAAAACCAAACATTCCAACCTGTAATTTATGTCACAAACCGTCTTGAGAAGGTTTTTAATAGTTATGGTGAGGTGGTAAAAGAAGAGTTTTTGAATTTTGAGTTGTCGGAACTGGGATGAGAAGTGTGACTTGGGTTATTTCGGATTTTTCGAGGAATCCGATTCCCCACATGATACGTGCCGGGGGTACTAAGGATATTAGGATCCTCGTGAATGCTCCGGGAAGGCTGCCGCTGTGTTTGAAGTGCCATTGCATTGGCCACGTGTCAGCCAATTGTGATATTTCCGTGTGCCAGGAAAACGTTCGCTCAAGCGGTTGCTCCGAAAGCCCCTGTCGTAATAGGGTCGAGGAGGAGAGTGTTATACTTTCTGAGAAGAACGAGGTAGAAGACGATATTAGGATCCTCGTGAATGCTCCGGGAAGGCTGCCGCTGTGTTTGAAGTGCCATTGCATTGGCCACGTGTCAGCCAATTGTGATATTTCCGTGTGCCAGGAAAACGTTCGCTCAAGCGGTTGCTCCGAAAGCCCCTGTCGTAATAGGGTCGAGGAGGAGAGTGTTATACTTTCTGAGAAGAACGAGGTAGAAGACGATAAGGCGTCGGTTGAATCTAATGATTCGAAGGAGACAGAAGTTGAGGGAGTAGAAGGAAACATGAATTTTGAAGACGAGAATCGCGCTTCTAGCTCAATCGTCTCACCGGGTAATAGCCCACCTAGGGGTCACCCGATCTTCAAGAGTTATAATATTAATTACAGTTTGATTAAATTCGATTATGACTTTGGGGGTCGACTGATATGCTTAGATTTATGCATTTCAAATATAAAGTTTAGATTTTTAAATGTATATGCCCCGGTGGTGGTTACTGAACGTAGGGAATTTTTGAATTACATTCATAAATTTTGTTTAACATCGTCGGTTTTATGTTTAGGGGGGATTTTAATTGTATTTTATCGCCGCTTGATAAAATAGGAGGTAACCCGGATTCAGGGAGGGAGGGGCATATACAATTAAAGAGAATTATTTCCGATTTTAATCTTGTAGACGGGTAGAACGACTACCTGGAGGGGTGTGGGTGTCTCTACCCGTATGTTGATTCTTTTAGCAGTTATAACATTTTCCATGCTCCTTTTCAGACCATGACTGTGTTGTTTTTACAGTTAACTTGAATGATGATTTAAGTATTGGTCCGGGTTATTGGATATTTAACTCTTATCAAAATCAGGGAAGATTTTGTTTTTTCATTTCGAGAATTTTGGGAAAGTTATAGTTTAAATATAGAAGTATCCCTCGCACGGTGGGAGCAAGCTAAGCTTGACATTAAATCGTTTGTAATCGCTTACTGTAAGCATAAAGTTAAACTTGAAACGCACGAGCGTTGTCTGTTTGAGTGTCGATATAATAGTTTATTGTTAGCCGAGTCACATGACCCGGGTGCTTATATCGACCAGGTAAAAGCTGTTAAGAAAGAATTAAGTAACTTATGTTTAGCAAGAGACCGTGGTAATTTAATTCGGGCGAAAGCTCAATACTTAGAGAATAACGAGTCACCTTCTAAGTATTTCACTCAAAAAGAACACATGCGCGGCAATGATAAGGTAATTAAGTGCTTAGAACATTCTGATTCGACTTTGTTTAAAGATACTAATAATAATAAATGTATAGCACGTTCCTTTTTTTTCTAATTTGTTCGCATCTGAACCGATTGATGCGGAGATTTCCGATGATTTTTTAAGTGGCTTACCCCAGTTATCTGAGGAAAGCAGAGATTTATGCGATGGCGAGATTTCGTTCTCGGATGTTAAATTTGCCGTTAGTAACTTCAAGTCCCATCGCTCACCTTGGGGTGATGGGCTAAGTCGGGAGTTCTATTTCACTTTTACTGATATTTTAGGCCCTATTTTGGTAAAATTGTATAATCAATGTTTTGAGCAAGGAACTTTAACAAATTCTCAAAGATCGTGTATAATTACGCTTAATATGAAGTTTTGGCGCCCAATTTCCTTGCTTAATGTTGATTATAAAATTTTATCAAAAATCATTCAAAACATGACAGTGAATACATTTTGGTTGAGACTCTCGCTTCAAAATGAAAATATGAGTTAAAAAGGTATGACCAATGCGAGAGCGACACAAGACAACTTCACCCCTCCTGTTGGTTCTCTAGGAGCTTGGCCATTCTCCTAAGAGAGGCTTAATGTGATGAAGTTGTTTGTGCCTGCATCATCCCAAGACCGTTGCCAGCGGTCAAATATAAAACATTTAATGGACGACTTAAAATCGGTGTAGGGTAAAAGAAATTGTGATATGGGAAGATCTAAAGCAGACTTGGCAGCTAAGTCTGCTTGATCGTTCCCTTTAATGTCATCATGACTGGGGAGCCAGCAAAGAACAATGTCCTTGCTACTCAACTCGAATGAAAGTAGCAGACGATAAATGTCTGCCACTAATGGGTGATCAAGCTGTTTGTTAATAATTGCTTGAAGACAGGACAAAGAATCAGAAAAAGATGATGTGTTTTAAATCTGATGAGGATTGAATGAACTCTCAGGCTTGGAGAATAGCCTGACGCTCAGCTGTAAAAATAGAAGCAGCGGGTGGTAGGCGAACAGAAATGGTCTCAGATGGCGTCACTGTAGCCGAAGCTACCCGATCACGATCCTTCGATCCATCTGTATATATTGGAGCATAATAGAGAGATTGAAACCCCGTTGAGCTAGTATCTTTCTGTGTGCCGAGAAAGATCGAAATCAATCTTTGGCGGAGATATAGCCCACGGTGGAGTCCTAAAGACAGGGGTATTCGCAATACTGTCGAGGCTGATATCAGCCTCAGACAAAAGGGGTTGTATGCGAATATCGAATGATGGAACAACAGTCTTTACTAGATACAAATGCTCATGACGAGGTCTAAATATGGTGTTAAATGAAATATGATTCGGAAGTGATGCAATTTTCGTAGCATACTGCAGGGCCAGCTTATCACGTCTGTTGTGCAGTGAGGGCTCATGCGTCTCGACATATAAACTCTGCACTGGAGATGTTCGAAATGCTCCTAAACTGATTCCAAGTCCTTGGTTGTGTATGGTGTCGAGCTCTTTGAGATAAGACTCGCGGGCAGACCCATACACAATACACCCATAATCGAGTTTTGATCTTATTAACGCCCGATACAATCTGAGCATGATCTTACGGTCTGCTCCCCAATCAGTGTTTGATAAGACTCTCAATATGTTGAGGGCTTTCAGACATTTCTGTTTTAGGTTTTTAATGTGGGGGATAAATGATAATTTCTTATCAAATATCAGCCCCAGAAATTTGGTTTCATCCACAACTGGAAGGCGGTTGCCATCCAAGAAATGAATGAATGAATGAAATGGAGTTTTATGGCACGTCAGCTCCAACCAGGCTATATGGTGCCAAACAATGATGATTTTAACGAGACAAGTTAAATAAATATCACATAAATAAAAACAAGTATCACAGTTAATCATGGTATTAAAAATAAATACAACTAAATATAAGTCCTTTATGTATACAAGTAGTTAAAACAAAAATACGGGAGATGTATATATATATATATAATTAAAATTGGTAATAAAAGTTTGTCTCTTTTAAAAAGTTTAACAATTTTCCATATAGCTCCGGTTGTGCAAATAATTGACTTAGTGACTGGCAACGGTAATAGTGTGATCTAACATTCTTGAGAAGATTGCACTCAATCAGAATATGCTTAACTGACCCATCCAAGAAAAGTTCTGGATCAGGATGTAAACCTCGTTTATGACAGAAATGCATGTAGACAGTCTTGGATTTCGAAAAACGAAATCCATTTTCGGTTGCCCATTGTTGAAGTGAATTCAAACAAAGCTGCAACATACGTTCGATTATCCGCATGTCTGTAGAACCATAGCACATCTGAAAGTCATTAACTTAAAGAGCGCCATTTGTACCTGGTTTAAGGCACGCTGAGATAGTGTTTATTTTAATTGCAAAAAGTGTTGGAGATAAAATACTTCCCATAGGAACTCACATTTCCTGAGGAAATGGGTCAGAGAATATTGATCCCAGTCGTACCTTAAATGACCTATCTTCGAGGAAATTTTTAATGAAGATAGTGTAACATAACACATTCTCTTTTTATTAAACAGATGTTTTATTACTGCATAACATATTTACATATGGTGGTTGGATCAGGAGATATCTAGATGTTCTCCCTAGGTCACAGAAAACCGAACTGCTCGGGGTCTGAGGGCAGGCCCCCATAGTCCCCCTCTCTTGTGGCCTACCGTCTCGTCTAAACTAGGTTTTATATATACTATCCAGCAATGCCTGTCAAATCCTAAGGCATGCCATAGTTAATAGTATTAGAGATCAGAACAATGAAAACTAATTAAATATATTCACACCTTAGCCCTAAAACAACAAATGTTAAGCTTATGACTTATATCAAATAGACACTTGGAGGATACAAGTTTGGAGGTACACTAGTGGCCTCCCGTCTCGTCTAAACTAGGCTTTATATATACTATCCAGCAATGCCTGTCAAATCCTAAGGCACGCCATAGTTAATAGTATTAGAGATCAGAACAATGAAAACTAATTAAATATATTCACACCTTGGCTCTAAAACAACAAATGTTAAGCTTATGACTTATATCAAATAGACACTTGGAGGATACAAATTTTGGAGGTACATCTTACATAATACTATGTCAGATAAGCTCGCACCTGCAAAAGCTTGTCACTTAATATGTCCAAATGAGTTACAATTGAAATTACAATATAAAATATGAATTAAGAATATGAATTAAAAATACAATATTACATTTTAGATCCCAAATGATATTGTATTACAATACAAGCGACCTCGTAGGCCGAGGTTATAGAATGAATGAATGAAATGTTGTTTAATGGCACGTCAGCTCCAACCGAGGTTATGGAGGTCGCGCATGATACCTTGTTTCCACGTGGTATCATATGCTTTCTCCAGATCGAAAAATATTGCAACTAAATGTTGCTTCTGGATGAAAGCGTCCCTGACGAACGTTTCAAATCGGACGAGATGATCAAGAGTGCTCCTTTGAGACCTAAATCCACATTGAAATGAATGAATGAATGAAATGTTGTTTAATGGCACATCCGCTCCAACCGGGCTATATTGCGCCAAACATGATGATGTTACGAGACAAACTAGAAACAAATAATCACATTATCTATATATACATAATAAAAACAAATATCACAGTAAACATCAGCTAAAAATAAATATCACAAACTTTATGTATATATATTTAAAACACGAAAGAGAATATTCGGATATGTACAATTAAAATTTTCGATAAAAACTCTAGCGCTTTACAATATAGGCCCGGCTGGGCAAACAAATGATGAAGTGACTGACAACGGTAATACCGTGATCTTATATGCTTGAGATGCTTGCACTCAATCAAAATGTGTTTAACTGTCAAAGGAACATGACAGTGTTGACATTCTGGTTGAGGCACTCGCTTTAAGATGAAAATGTGAGTTAAAAAGGTATGACCAAGACGAGAACGACACAAAACAACTTCATCTCTCCTGTTAGTTCTATAGGAGCTTGGCCATTCTCCTAAGAGAGGCTTAATGTGATGAAGTTTGTTTGTACCTGCAAGATCCCAAGACCGTTGCCAGCGGTCATAAATATACGAATTAATAACACATTTAAAATCCTTAAAAGGAATGCAAAAATCGGATACGGGAAGATCTAAAGCAGACTTGGCAGCCGAGTCTGCTTGATCATTCCCTTTAATATCCATATGACTGGGGAGCCAGCAAAGGACAATGTCCTTGCTACTCAACTCGAATGAAAGTAGCAGACAATAAATGTCTGCCACTAATGGGTGATGAAGCTGTTTGTTACTAATTGCTTGAAGACAGGACAAAGAATCAGAAAAGATGATGTGTTTCAAATCTGATGAGGATTGAATGAATTCCAAGGCTAGGAGAATAGCCTGAAGCTCAGCTGTAAAAATAGAAGCAGCAGGTGGTAGGCGAACAGAGATGGTCTTGAATGGCGTCACTGTAGCCGAAGCTACCCGATCACCATCTTTCGATCCATCTGTGAAAATAGGAGCATAATCACCGTACTTAGACCTCAACTCTCTAAAGAGAGATTGGAACACCGTTGAGCTAGTATCTCTCTTTTTGTGCCGAGAAAGATCGAAATCAATCTTTGGCGGAGATATAGCCCACGGTGGAGTCCTAAAGACAGGGGTATTCGCAATATTGTTGAGGCTGATACCAGCCTCAGACAATAGAGGTTGTATGCGAATACCGAATGATGGAACAACATTAGTCTTTACCAGATACAAATGCTCATGAAGAGGTCTAAATATGGTGTTAAATGAAATGTGATTTGGAAGTGATGCTATTTTCGTAGCATACTGCAGGGCCAGCTTATCACGTCTGTTGTGCAGTGAGGGCTCATGCGCCTCGAGGTATAAACTGTTCACTGGAGATGTACGAAAGGCTCCTAAACTGTTTCTAAGTCCTTGGTTTTGTGTATGGTGTCGAGCTCTTTGAGATAAAGACTCGCGGGCAGACCCATACACAATACACCCATAATCGAGTTTTGATCTTATGAGTGCTCTATATAATCTGAGCAAGACCTTACGGTCTGCTCCCCAGTCAGTATTTGATAAGACTCTCAATATGTTGAGGGCTTAAGACTCTCAATATGTTGAGGGCTTTCAGACATTTCTTTTTTAGGTTTTTAATGTGGAGGATTAAATGGTAATTTCTTATCAGCCCCAGAAATTTGGTTTCATCCACAACTGGAAGGCGATTGCCATCCAAATAAAGTTCTGGATCTGGATGCAAACCTCGTTTCTGACACCCCCCTGGGGTGTAGGGGGTGATAAGAATATACCCTTCGTATGTCCTGCGTGTCGTAAAAGGCGACTACAAGGATCCCTGTAATGGGGCAACGTGTTTGCCGTACGTTGCGACCCGTGTCGGTGGAGAGTGGAATCCTGGTAATTGAGTGGGGTTTTGGCTTGCGAGCCTTTTCTCTGCAACACATTACTTTGGCCCATGGTTCACCTAGACGGGAGGTCAGAATGGCCCATTCTGATCAATCGGCTTTGGTCGTTTTAGCTCTGTAGTGTGTACCCTTTCCCAATGTAATGCTCTGTTGTTTATTCACTCAGCAATTATCTACCTTTGTGTCCTAAGTACATTCTACAGGGCGACGGCTCGGGTCAATCAGGTTAGAAAAGTATTTTTTACTTTCTGGCTTGAGTATACCCCTCGTCGAGCCCTGAGGCCATGCGCAGGATATCCGCGTTAGTCCTCCCCCTGGTAGGCAGGGAAGTAACCTGGGGGACGACGAGGGGTGAACCTTAAAAAAATAATTTCATGGATACCCCAATCCCCCCAACCGCAATAATTAAAGATAATAAATATAAACAGAAACGTCCGAGTTCAGACGACGTTTCGAATATATTTAATAATAATAGTAAAATGTCAAAGTCTTGGCCGAGGTTCCTCTTAATTGAGAGTCCCTCCAAAGACCTATCTAAAGTGTCACCATTTTTGATATCCAAAGGCATAGCTGGCTTAGCCGGCGAGCCTAAGGCTATCAAAAAACTTAAAAATGGAGCACTCTTAGTAGAATGCGCCAAAGAGCAGCATGCTACCATGCTTCTTAAATCTTCATCTTTGGCAGACATTCCTATTAAGGTGTCTCCTCATAGGTCTTTAAATTCAAGTCGAGGTGTAATACGTTGCCGGGACCTTGAAGGCAGCAGTGAGGAAGAAATGGTAGAATACCTTTCTTCTCAAGGTGTACAACACGTCAAAAGAATTAGTGTTCGTCGAGGAGATAAGGTGATTCCTACAAGCACCTACATCCTCACTTTCAATCGTCCCGACATACCAAAGACTCTTAAGGCAGGTTATTTAAACATACCTGTGGATTCTTATATATCAAATCCTCTTCGTTGCTACAAGTGCCAGAAGTTTGGGCACAGCAAAACTGTCTGCAGGGGTAAAGACACCTGCGCTCGTTGTGGTCATGATGGCCACGAGAGCACTACCTGTCAGACTGATTTTTGTTGTGTGAATTGTAAGGGAAAGCATTTTGCTTATTCCCGTGAATGTCCAATATGGCAAAAAAGTGAAATGAAATGAAATGTGGTTTTGTGGCACATCAGCACCAACCGGGCCATATTGCGCCAGACATATGACGAGCTATTCGAGACAAACTAAAAATTAATCACAGTAGTAATCTATATATACATAAATAAAAACAAATATCACAGAGATTATCAATTAAAAACAATTATCACAAAACTTTATGTATATATAATTAGAAAATAACAAATAAAATTTACAAATATACAATTAAAATTTTGTGTAAAAATTTGTCTCTTTTAAAAAGTCTAGTAATCTACAATATAGACCCGGTTGGGCAAATAATTGATTTAAGGACTGGCAACGGTAATGATTAGATCTAATATCCTTAAGATACTTGCACTCAATCAAAATGTGCTTAACTGTCAAAGGAACATGACAGTGTTCACATTCTGGTTGAGGCTCTCGCTTTAATATGAAAATGTGAGTTAAAAAAGTATGACCTATGCGAGAGCGACACAAAACAACTTCATCCCTCCTGTTGGTTTTATAGGAGCTTGGCCAGTCTCCTAAGAGAGGCTTGATATGATGAAGTTTATTTGTGCCTGCAAGATCCCAAGACCGTTGCCAGCGGTCATAAATAAAATGATTTATTGAAGATTTAAAATCTTGATATGGAATTAAAAAGTGTGATTGGGGAAGATCTAAAGCAGCTTTGGCAGCAAAATCTGCTAGATCATTCCCCCTTATATCGACGTGACTGGGGAGCCAGCAGAAGACGACGTCTTTGCTGCTGAGCTCGTACGATAGTAGCAGACGATAGACATCTGCTACTAATGGGTGTTCAAGATGTTTACTATTAATTGCTTGAAGCGAGGACAGAGAATCAGTAAAGATGATATACTTTAAATATGAAGAGAATTTAATGAACTCCAGGGCCTGGAGAATGGCCTGAAGCTCAGCTGTAAATATTGAAGCAGCAACTGGAAGACACACAGAAATAGTCTCAGATGGCGTCACAGTAGCTGAAGCTACCCGATCACCATCTTTAGAACCATCTGTGTAAATAGGAGCATAATCACCATATTTAGACCTTAACTCTCTAAACAGAGATTGGAACACCGTAGAGCTAGTATCTCTCTTTTTATGTTGAGTAAGATCGAAATCGATCTTTGGAGGAGATATAGCCCACGGCGGAGTCCTAAAGACCGGGGTATTCGCAATACTGTCAAGGCTGATACCAGCCTCAGACAAAAGGGGTTGTATGCGAATACCGAATGATGGAACAACATTCGTCTTTACAAGATACAAATGCTCATGAAGAGGTCTAAATATGGTGTTAAATGAAATATGATTGAAAAGTGATGCAATTTTCGTAGCATACTGCAGGGCCAGTTTATCACGTCTGTTGTGCAGTGAGGGCTCATGCGCCTCGACGTATAAACTGTCCACTGGAGATGTACGAAATGCTCCTAAACTGATTCTAAGTCCCTGATTGTGTATGGTGTCGAGCTCTTTGAGATAAGACTCGCGGGCAGACCCATACACAATACACCCATAATCGAGTTTTGATCTTATTAAAGCTCGATATAATCTGAGCAAGACCTTACGGTCTGCTCCCCAGTCAGTATTTGATAAGACTCTCAATATGTTGAGGGCTTTCAGACATTTCTTTTTTAGGTTTTTAATGTGGGGGATAAATGATAATTTCTTATCAAATATCAGCCCCAGAAATTTGGTTTCATCCACGACTGGTAGGCGATTGCCATCCAAGAAGAGTTCTGGATCTGGATGTAAACCTCGTTTCTGACAGAAATGCATGCAGACAGTCTTGGATTTCGAAAAACGAAATCCATTTTCGGTTGCCCATTGTTGAAGTGAATTCAAACAAAGCTGCAACTTACGTTCGATTATCCGCATGTCTGTAGAACCATAGCACATCTGAAAGTCATCAACATAAAGAGCGCCGTTTGTACCTGGTTTAAGGCACGCTGGGATAGTATTAATTTTTATTGCAAATAATGTTGGAGATAAAATACTTCCCTGAGGAACTCCCATTTCCTGAGGAAATGGGTCAGAGAATATTGATCCCAGTCGTACCTTAAATGACCTATCTTCGAGGAAATTTTTAATGAAGATAGGTAAGCGACCTCGTAGGCCGAGGTTATGGAGGTCGCGCATGATACCGTGTTTCCACGTAGTATCATATGCTTTCTCCAGATCGAAAAATATAGCAACTAAATGTTGCTTCTGGATGAAAGCGTCCCTGACGAACGTTTCAAATCTGACGAGATGATCAAGAGTGCTCCTTTGGGACCGAAATCCACATTGGAGGTCTGTAATGAGGTTGTTGGACTCAAGGTACCAAACAAGCCTTCGATTGATCAATCTCTCCATGGTTTTGCAAATACAGCTAGTTAAAGCGATCGGACGATAGTTGGTAGGATTCGTATGATCTTTACCCGGTTTAGGGATGGGAACTATTGTGGCTTCATGCCACGAATGAGGGAAATTCCCATCAACCCAAATCCGGTTAAAAAGATCCAGTAAAATTAGAAGTGTTGGATAAGGTAAATGTTTTAAAATTTGATAGTGTATCTCATCTGGACCAGTTGCAGTGTCCCGAGCTCGCTTTAACGAGTCACGGAGCTCCGCAATGGAAAAACGATCATTATAGCATTCATCATTGCGGGACTTGAAATTAAGCCGCCTTTTCTCCTGTTGTTGTCTAATGCCTCGAAAGGCATCAGAGGAGAAATTGGATGATGAATTATATGAAAATGTACTGGCCAGAGAATTTGCAATATCAGGAAATGTTGTTATGGTGGTATTATCAACATTTAGATGGTTAACTGATAATGCACTACTTTTACCTTTAATCCTACGAATCCTATCCCATACCGACTTAGATGTGGTACGGGAATTGATCCTTGAGACATAACTCTCCCATGAAGATTTCTTTGCTTGACGTATGGTTCTACGGGCCTTCGCCCGGACCATTTGGTATGCCGCAATATTCTCCATGGAAGGATGGTTCTTTAATCGTCTCAGGATACGATCACGCTCTTTGAGAGCGGATTTGCAATCGTCGTTAAACCATGGTTTATTGAAACGTTTTGGTTCTGTCGTGGTTTTTGGAATCGCCTGCTCAGCTACATCTTGAAGAATTGAAGTGAATAAGGCCATAGGCTCATCTGCATCTTCTAACTCCTTTGTATCAAAGGAAAAGAGACACACGGATTCAAATAGAGCCCAATCAGCCTTATGCAATTTCCACCTCTGGGGTCTTTCGACCGGAGAGGGACCATTATTATCAATTATGATAGGAAAGTGGTCACTTCCACATAGATCCTCATTTACTCTCCATGTAAAATCCTGAAACAGGACCGGAGAGCAAATGGTGAGATCCAGGGAAGAAAAAGAAGCTGTGGCAGGATGTAGATAAGTAGGCGAGTCATCATTTAATAAACACAAATTATTAATGTTAATGAAGTCCGCTATTTGTTTACCCCTGTTGTTATCATCTGGACTACCCCAGAGTGAATGATGACCATTGAAATCTCCCGTAATAATAAACGGGAGAGGAAGTTGTGCAACAAGGTCATCAAGATCTCTGGGATTAAGATGTAAACTTGGTGGAAGATATACAGAGCAGAGTGTTATAGGAATATGCAAAGTCACCCGAACTGCAACTGCCTCTAAAGGCGAGTTGAGAGTGACTTGACTTTGAGGGATATCTCCATTAAGAATAATAGAAACACCCCCATGAGCTCTACCATCACCAACTGCGTGATGATGGTAACCAACAAAATGTCTAAAAGACAAATTGTCAGAATTCCGTAAAAAAGTTTCTTGTAAACAAATAGCCAAAGGATTGTGCTTTTGAATTAATAATTGGACTTCATTAAAATTTGGTTTTAAACCACGACAATTCCATTGAATAATGGAGTTTAACATTGTCAGGGAAATTTAATTTTTGGCGGTTTACCGTGTGAGTCCTTATGAACATCCACTACGGTAGTACCGTCCATCAGATCATCCCCATATTTATTAAAGAGAGTGATAGGATTGTTTGAACCCTTTTTACCCCTCTCTTTCAATTTTAAAAATTTTTGTTGTCTCTTGGTTAGCACCGTTGACAACTGCGTACCCTTAAACTGCACCGCGGACCCAGAGGACCTGGAATCAACAGTATCAGCTTTAGAGCAAACAAAGGGTTGAGCCCCCTTGCTATTTTGGGTGGGAGTATTGGGAATAATCTCAATGACTCCAGATACAGGCAAGGGAGATGAACCCTCGTCGTCAGGAATGATATCAGTGCTTTGAGTCGAACACTCCCGCGATTGGGAAGGGCTCGAGACCCCTTTACAATGATCTGATGTAATATTTCTAGGCTTTTCAACTTGATCAGGCCAGGTTATGTCTGTCTGAACAGATGCAGATTTCGTAGATGCTTTAACAACACTCGAAAAAGATTTCCCTTGTGGTGCAATGGGAAAGAGTGAAGTAAGCTCTACTTGTTTCCTAGCATCGAAGTATGATATTTTTCTTTCAGACATAATCTGTTGAATTCGTTTCTCTTTCTGCCAAATGGGACATTCGCGAGAGTAAGCAAAGTGCTTACCCTTGCAGTTGACACAACAAAAATCCGCCTGGCAGGTAGCGCTCTCATGGCCATCATGACCACATCGAGCGCAGGTATCTTTACCTCTACAGACGGTCTTGCTGTGACCAAACTTTTGGCATTTGTAGCAGCGAAGAGGGTTTGAAATATACGAATCAACAGGAATGTTTAAATAACCTGCCTTGAGAGTCTTTGGAATGTCGGGACGATTGAAAGTGAGGATATAGGTACTTGTTGGAATTACCTTATCCCCTCGGCGTATACTAATTCTTTTAACATGAGAGACGCCTTGAGATGAAAGGTATTCTACCATTTCATCCTCACTGCTGCCTTCAAGGTCTCGACATCTAATTACACCTCTACTTGAATTAAGTGACCTATGTGGTGACACCTTGATAGGAATGTCTGCCAAGAACGTTGACTGGAGTAACATGGTCGCATGCTGCTCCTTGGCACATTCTATCAAGAGTGTTCCATTTTTAAGTTTTTTGATAGTTTTGGGTTCACCGGCTAAGCCGGCTATACCCTTACCTATTAAAAATGGCGAAACTTTAGATAGGTCGGTAGAGGGACTCTCAATCAAGAGAAACCTCGGCCATGCCTTTGTAATTTTTCTTTTTAAATTAAACAAATCAGAAACGTCATCTGTACTATGACGTTTCTGTTTATTATTTCCTATTATTGGGGTGGGTGGGACTGGGGAATCCATGAAAGTATTTTTTTAAGGTTCACCCCTCGTCGTCCCCCAGGTTACTTCCCTGCCTACCAAGGGGAGGACTAGCGCGGATAACCAGCGCATGGCCCCAGGGCTCAACGAGGGGTATACTCAAGCCAGAAAGTAAAAAATACTTGTCTAACCTGATTGACCCGAGCCGCCGCCCTGTAGAATGTACTAAGGACACAAAGGTAAATAATTGCTGAGTGAATAAACAACAGAGCATTACACTGGGAAAGGGTACATTCTACAGAGCTACAAACGACCAAAGCCGATTGATCAGAGTGGGCCACTCTGACCTCCCGTCTAGGTGAACCATGGGCCAAAGTAATGTGTTGCAGAGAAAGGGCTCGCAAGCCAAATCCCCACTCAATTACCAGGATTCCACTCTCCACCGACACGGGTCGCAACGCACGGCAAACACGTTGCCCCATTACAGGGATCCTTTTAGTCGCCTCTTACGACACGCAGGACATACGAAGGGTATATTCTTATCACCCCCTACACCCAGGGGGGCCAATATGGCAAAAAGAGAAAAGAATCCAACAGGTGATGTCTGAACGAAAGATATCATATTTTGATGCTCGAAAACAGGTAGATTTATCTGCATCGTTTCCCATTGCACTACAAGGGAAATCATTTGCAAGTGCAGTTAAAGCATCCACTAGATCTATCTCCGTTCAGACAGACATAACCTGGCCTGACAAACAAAAAATGAAGACTTTGACAACATCAGATCAAAATAAAGGGGTCTCGAGCTCTTCTCAGTCATGTGAGAGCTCGATTCAAACAACTTTGCCCTTGCCCGGTGAGGGTACATCTTCCTTGCCCCAAGCTGAAGTTATTGGGACCAATCTCAATTCTTCTTCCCAGAATGGCAAGGGAACATCTTCAATGGATAAGTCGAAAGCTGCAACTCCTGATCCCAGGTCCACTGGGTCAGGATCGCAGTCAACGGGTATTCCACCCTCACAAGAAAGAGTATATCTATCCTCAAGACAACGGAAATTAGCAATGTTGCGTGAGAGGGGTAAAAAGGGTTCACAGGACCCTATTATCCATTTCACGAAATATGGGGTTGATCTGATGGACGGCATTACCGTAGAGGGGGCCAATAATGACCCCCTTGGCGGTAAACCGCCAAAAATAAATTATCCCTGACAATGGTAAATTCCATTATCCAATGGAATTGTCGTGGCTTAAAACCAAATTTTAATGAAGTCCAACTTTTAATTCAAAAATATAATCCTTTAGCTATTTGTTTACAGGAAACTTTTTTACGGAATTCTGACATTTTGTCTTTTAGACATTTTGTTGGTTACCATCATCATGCAATTGGTGATGGTAGAGCTCATGGGGGTGTTTCTATTATTCTTAATGGAGATATCCCTCAGAGTAAAGTCAGTCTCAACTCGCCCTTACAGGCAGTTGCAGTTCGGGTGACTTTGCATATTCCTATAACACTCTGCTCTGTATATCTTCCACCAAGTTTACATCTTAATCCCAGAGATCTTGATGACCTTGTTGCACAACTTCCTCTCCCGTTTATTATTACGGGAGATTTCAATGGTCATCATTCACTCTGGGGTAGTCCAGATGATAACAACAGAGGTAAACAAATAGCGGACTTCATTAACATTAATAATTTGTGTTTATTAAATGATGACTCGCCTACTTATCTACATCCTGCCACAGCTTCTTTTTCTTCCCTGGATCTAACCATTTGCTCTCCGGTCCTGTTTCAGGATTTTACATGGAGAGTAAATGAAGATCTGTGTGGTAGTGACCACTTTCCTATCTTGATTGATAATAATGGTCCCTCTCCGGTTGAAAGACCCCAGAGGTGGAAGTTACATAAGGCTGATTGGGCTCTGTTTGAATCTTTGTGTCTCTTCTCTTTTGATACAAAAGAGTTAGAAGATGCAGATGAGCCCATGGCCTTATTCACTTCCATTCTTCAAGATGTAGCTGAGCAGGCGATTCCAAAAACCACGACTGAACCAAAACGTTTCAATAAACCATGGTTTAACGATGATTGCAAATCCGCTCTTAAAGAGCGTGATCGTATCCTGAGACGATTAAAGAATCATCCTTCCATGGAGAATATTGCGGCCTTTCAAATGGTCCGGGCGAAGGCCCGTAGAACCATACGTCAAGCAAAGAAATCTTCATGGCAGGATTATGTCTCCAAGATCAATTCCCGTACCACATCCAAATCGGTATGGGATAGGATTCGTAGGATTAAAGGTAAAAGTAGTACATTATCAGTAAACCATCTAAATGTTGATAATACCACCTTAACAACATTTCCTGATATTGCTAATTCTCTGGCCAGTACATTTTCATATAATTCATCATCCAGTTTCTCCTCAGATGCTTTTCGGGGCATTAGGCAACAACAGGAGAAAAGGCGACTTAATTTTAAGTCCCGCAATGATGAATGTTATAATGATCGTTTTTCCATTGCAGAGCTCCGTGATACGTTAAGGCGAGCTCGGGATACTGCAACTGGTCCAGATGAAATACACTACCAAATTTTAAAACATTTACCTTTTCCCACACTCTTAATCTTACTGGATCTTTTCAACCGGATTTGGGTTGATGGGAATTTCCCTCCTTCGTGGCATGAAGCCACAATAATTCCCATCCCTAAACCGGGAAAAGATCATACGAATCCTACCAACTATCGTCCGATCGCTTTAACTAGCTGTATTTGCAAAACCATGGAGAGATTGATCAATCGAAGGCTTGTTTGGTACCTTGAGTCCAACAACCTCATTACTGATCTCCAATGTGGATTTCGGTCCCAAAGGAGCACTCTTGATCATCTCGTTAGATTTGAAACGTTCGTCAGGGACGCTTTCATCCAGAAGCAACATTTAGTTGCAATATTTTTCGATCTGGAGAAAGCATATGATACCACGTGGAAACACGGTATCATGCGCGACCTCCATAACCTCGGCCTACGAGGTCGCTTACCTATCTTCATTAAAAATTTCCTCGAAGATAGGTCATTTAAGGTACGACTGGGATCAATATTCTCTGACCCATTTCCTCAGGAAATGGGAGTTCCCCAGGGAAGCATATTATCTCCTACACTTTTTACGATAAAAATTAATACAATCCCAGCGTGCCTTAAACCAGGTACAAATGGCGCTCTTTATGTTGATGACTTTCAGCTGTGCTATGGTTCTTCAGACATGCGGATAATCGAACGTAAGTTGCAGCTTTGTTTGAATTCACTTCAACAATGGGCAACCGAAAATGGATTTCGTTTTTCGAAATCCAAGACTGTCTGCATGCATTTCTGTCAGAAACGAGGTTTACATCCAGATCCAGAACTCTTCTTGGATGGCAATCGCCTACCAGTCGTGGATGAAACCAAATTTCTTGGGCTGATATTTGATAAGAAATTATCATTTA
Source organism: Patella caerulea (assembly GCA_036850965.1). Lineage (NCBI taxonomy): Eukaryota > Metazoa > Mollusca > Gastropoda > Patellidae > Patella > Patella caerulea. The sequence goes on along the minus strand of JAZGQO010000014.1, from coordinate 22,299,865 downwards.
TCCCCCACATTAAAAACCTTAAAAAGAAATGTCTGAAAGCCCTCAACATATTGAGAGTCTTATCAAATACTGACTGGGGAGCAGACCGTAAGGTCTTGCTCAGATTATATCGAGCTTTAATAAGATCAAAACTCGATTATGGGTGTATTGTGTATGGGTCTGCCCGCGAGTCTTATCTCAAAGAGCTCGACACCATACACAATCAGAGACTTAGAATCAGTTTAGGAGCATTTCGTACATCTCCAGTGGACAGTTTATACGTCGAGGCGCACGAGCCCTCACTGCACAACAGACGTGATAAACTGGCCCTGCAGTATGCTACGAAAATTGCATCACTTCCGAATCACATTTCATTTAACACCATATTTAGACCTCTTCATGAGCATTTGTATCTTGTAAAGACAAATGTTGTTCCATCATTCGGTATTCGCATACAACCCCTTTTGTCTGAGGCTGGTATCAGCCTTGACAGTATTGCGAATACCCCGGTCTTTAGGACTCCGCCGTGGGCTATATCTCCTCCAAAGATCGATTTCGATCTTACTCAACATAAAAAGAGAGATACTAGCTCTACGGTGTTCCAATCTCTGTTTAGAGAGTTAAGGTCTAAGTATGGTGATTATGCTCCTATTTACACAGATGGTTCTAAAGATGGTGATCGGGTAGCTTCAGCTACTGTGACGCCATCTGAGACTATTTCTGTGAGTCTTCCACCTGCTGCTTCAATATTTACAGCTGAACTACAGGCCATTCTTCAGGCCTTGGAGTTCATTCAGTCCTCTTCAGCTTTAAAGCATATCATTTTTACTGATTCTTTGTCCTCGCTTCAAGCAATTAACAATAAACAGCTTGAACACCCATTAGTAGCAGATGTTTATCGTCTGCTACTATCGTACGAGCTCAGCAGCAAAGACGTCGTCTTCTGCTGGCTTCCCAGTCACGTTGATATAAGGGGGAATGATAAAGCAGATTTTGCTGCCAAAGCTGCTTTAGATCTTCCCCAATCACCATTTTTATTACCATTTAAAGATTTTAAATCGGCAATAAATCATTTTATTTATGACCGCTGGCAACGGTCTTGGGATCTTGCAGGCACAAACAAACTTCATCACATTAAGCCTCTCTTAGGAGATTGGCCAAACTCCTATAGAACCAACAGGAGAGATGAAGTTGTTCTGTGTCGCTCTCGTATAGGTCATACTTTTTTAACACACTTTTTCATCTTGAAACGAGAGCCTCAACCAGAATGTGAACATTGTCATGTTCCTTTGACAGTGAAGCACATTTTGATTGAGTGCAAGCATCTCAAAAACCTAAGATCGAAATATTACCGTTGCCAGACTCTGCACCAATTATTTGCCCAACCGGGCTTATATTGTAACTTGTTAGCCTTTTTAAAAGAGACAAGCTTTTATTATAAATTTTAATTGTATATTTATCATTTCATTTTGTATGTTTTAAATATTTATATGCATAACAGATTTATTTGATTTTTTAATCTTATTTACTGTGATACTGTTTTTATTTATGCATATAAAACTTTTTCTGTGATATTTATTTAACTTGTCTCGCATAAAGCTTTGTAGGTTTGGCGCAATATAGCCCGGTTGGTGCCGAAGTGCCATAAAACCACATTTCATTCATTCATTCATTCGTTTCTGACAGAAATGCATGCAGACAGTCTTGTATTTCGAAAAACGAAATCCATTTTCGGTTGCCCATTGTTGAAGTGAATTCAAACAAAGCTGCAACTTACGTTCGATTATCCGCATGTCTGTAGAACCATAGCACATCTGAAAGTCATCAACATAAAGAGCGCCGTTTGTACCTGGTTTAAGGCACGCTGGGATAGTATCAATTTTTATTACAAATAATGTTGGAGATAAAATACCTCCCTGAGGAACTCCCAGAGAAAGAAAGAAAGAAATGTGGTTTTATGGCACTTCGGCACCAACCGGGCTATATTGCGCCAAACCTACAAAGATTTATGCGAGACAAGTTAAATAAATATCACAGAAAAAGTTTTATATGCATAAATAAAAACAGTATCACAGTAAATAAGATTAAAAAATCAAATAAATCTGTTATGCATATAAATATTTAAAACATACAAAATGAAATGATAAATATACAATTAAAATTTATAATAAAAGCTTGTCTCTTTTAAAAAGGCTAACAAGTTACAATATAAGCCCGGTTGGGCAAATAATTGGTGCAGAGTCTGGCAACGGTAATATTTCGATCTTAGATTTTTGAGATGCTTGCACTCAATCAAAATGTGCTTCACTGTCAAAGGAACATGACAATGTTCACATTCTGGTTGAGGCTCTCGTTTCAAGATGAAAAAGTGTGTTAAAAAAGTATGACCTATACGAGAGCGACACAGAACAACTTCATCTCTCCTGTTGGTTCTATAGGAGTTTGGCCAATCTCCTAAGAGAGGCTTAATGTGATGAAGTTTGTTTGTGCCTGCAAGATCCCAAGACCGTTGCCAGCGGTCATAAATAAAATGATTTATTGCCGATTTAAAATCTTTAAATGGTAATAAAAATGGTGATTGGGGAAGATCTAAAGCAGCTTTGGCAGCAAAATCTGCTTTATCATTCCCCCTTATATCAACATGACTGGGAAGCCAGCAGAAGACGACGTCTTTGCTGCTGAGCTCGTACGATAGTAGCAGACGATAAACATCTGCCACTAATGGGTGTTCAAGCTGTTTATTGTTAATTGCTTGAAGCGAGGACAAAGAATCAGTAAAAATGATATGCTTTAAAGCTGAAGAGGACTGAATGAACTCCAAGGCCTGAAGAATGGCCTGTAGTTCAGCTGTAAATATTGAAGCAGCAGGTGGAAGACACACAGAAATAGTCTCAGATGGCGTCACAGTAGCTGAAGCTACCCGATCACCATCTTTAGAACCATCTGTGTAAATAGGAGCATAATCACCATACTTAGACCTTAACTCTCTAAACCGAGATTGGAACACCGTAGAGCTAGTATCTCTCTTTTTATGTTGAGTAAGATCGAAATCGATCTTTGGAGGAGATATAGCCCACGGCGGAGTCCTAAAGACCGGGGTATTCGCAATACTGTCAAGGCTGATACCAGCCTCAGACAAAAGGGGTTGTATGCGAATACCGAATGATGGAACAACATTTGTCTTTACAAGATACAAATGCTCATGAAGAGGTCTAAATATGGTGTTAAATGAAATGTGATTCGGAAGTGATGCAATTTTCGTAGCATACTGCAGGGCCAGTTTATCACGTCTGTTGTGCAGTGAGGGCTCGTGCGCCTCGACGTATAAACTGTCCACTGGAGATGTACGAAATGCTCCTAAACTGATTCTAAGTCCCTGATTGTGTATGGTGTCGAGCTCTTTGAGATAAGACTCGCGGGCAGACCCATACACAATACACCCATAATCGAGTTTTGATCTTATTAAAGCTCGATATAATCTGAGCAAGACCTTACGGTCTGCTCCCCAGTCAGTATTTGATAAGACTCTCAATATGTTGAGGGCTTTCAGACATTTCTTTTTAAGGTTTTTAATGTGGGGGATAAATGATAATTTCTTATCAAATATCAGCCCCAGAAATTTGGTTTCATCCACGACTGGTAGGCGATTGCCATCCAAGAAGAGTTCTGGATCTGGATGTAAACCTCGTTTCTGACAGAAATGCATGCAGACAGTCTTAGATTTCGAAAAACGAAATCCATTTTCGGTTGCCCATTGTTGAAGTGAATTCAAACAAAGCTGCAACTTACGTTCGATTATCCGCATGTCTGAAGAACCGTAGCACATCTGAACGTCATCAACATAAAGAGCGCCATTTGTACCTGGTTTAAGGCACGCTGGGATTGTATTAATTTTTATCGCAAAAAGTGTAGGAGATAATATGCTTCCCTGGGGAACTCCCATTTCCTGAGGAAATGGGTCAGAGAATATTGATCCCAGTCGTACCTTAAATGACCTATCTTCGAGGAAATTTTTAATGAAGATAGGTAAGCGACCTCGTAGGCCGAGGTTATGGAGGTCGCGCATGATACCGTGTTTCCACGTGGTATCATATGCTTTCTCCAGATCGAAAAATATTGCAACTAAATGTTGCTTCTGGATGAAAGCGTCCCTGACGAACGTTTCAAATCTAACGAGATGATCAAGAGTGCTCCTTTGGGACCGAAATCCACACTGGAGATCAGTAATGAGGTTGTTGGACTCAAGGTACCAAACAAGCCTTCGATTGATCAATCTCTCCATGGTTTTGCAAATACAGCTAGTTAAAGCGATCGGACGATAGTTGGTAGGATTCGTATGATCTTTTCCCGGTTTAGGGATGGGAATTATTGTGGCTTCATGCCACGAAGGAGGGAAATTCCCATCAACCCAAATCCGGTTGAAAAGATCCAGTAAGATTAAGAGTGTGGGAAAAGGTAAATGTTTTAAAATTTGGTAGTGTATTTCATCTGGACCAGTTGCAGTATCCCGAGCTCGCCTTAACGAATCACGGAGCTCTGCAATGGAAAAACGATCATTATAACATTCATCATTGCGGGACTTAAAATTAAGTCGCCTTTTCTCCTGTTGTTGCCTAATGCCCCGAAAAGCATCTGAGGAGAAACTGGATGATGAATTATATGAAAATGTACTGGCCAGAGAATTAGCAATATCAGGAAATGTTGTTAAGGTGGTATTATCAACATTTAGATGGTTTACTGATAATGCACTACTTTTACCTTTAATCCTACGAATCCTATCCCATACCGATTTGGATGTGGTACGGGAATTGATCTTGGAGACATAATCCTGCCATGAAGATTTCTTTGCTTGACGTATGGTTCTTCGGGCCTTCGCCCGGACCATTTGAAATGCCGCAATATTCTCCATGGAAGGATGATTCTTTAATCGTCTCAGGATACGATCACGCTCTTTTAGAGCGGATTTGCAATCATCGTTAAACCATGGTTTATTGAAACGTTTTGGTTCAGTCGTGGTTTTTGGAATCGCCTGCTCAGCTACATCTTGAAGAATGGAAGTGAATAAGGCCATGGGCTCATCTGCATCCTCTAACTCTTTTGTATCAAAAGAGAAGAGACACAAAGATTCAAACAGAGCCCAATCAGCCTTATGTAACTTCCACCTCTGGGGTCTTTCAACCGGAGAGGGACCATTATTATCAATCAAGATAGGAAAGTGGTCACTACCACACAGATCTTCATTTACACTCCATGTAAAATCCTGAAACAGGACCGGAGAGCAAATGGTTAGATCCAGGGAAGAAAAAGAAGCTGTGGCAGGATGTAGATAAGTAGGCGAGTCATCATTTAATAAACACAAATTATTAATGTTAATGAAGTCCGCTATTTGTTTACCTCTGTTGTTATCATCTGGACTACCCCAGAGTGAATGATGACCATTGAAATCTCCCGTAATAATAAACGGGAGAGGAAGTTGTGCAACAAGGTCATCAAGATCTCTGGGATTAAGATGTAAACTTGGTGGAAGATATACAGAGCAGAGTGTTATAGGAATATGCAAAGTCACCCGAACTGCAACTACCTGTAAAGGCGAGTTGAGGGTGACTTGACTTTGAGGGATATCTCCATTAAGAATAATAGAAACACCCCCATGAGCTCTACCATCACCAACTGCGTGATGATGGTAACCAACAAAGTGTCTAAACGACAAATTGTCAGAATTCCGTAAAAAAGTTTCTTGTAAACAAATAGCTAAAGGATTGTGCTTTTGAATTAAAAGTTGGATTTCATTAAAATTTGGTTTTAAACCACGACAATTCCATTGAATAATGGAATTAACCATTGTCAGGGATAATTAATTTTTGACGGCTTACCAACGGAGTCCATATGGACATCCGCTATGATAACACCGTCCATCGGATCAGCATCCCCATATCTATTGTGGAGGGAAATAGCGTCATTACTACCCTTTTTCTCCCTCCCTCTTAACTTTGCCAATCTGTTCTTTTCTTTTTTAGCAGCGTTTTCTTTCTCTTTTGATGAAGGCGAGGGGCTCGACTTACGCCTGCCCTTTCCCCCATCAGATGTCTGTGAAGATGGCAAAGAACTTGTTCTACGTCCGCCCTTCCCTTTGGGAGTAACAGACTTTTCCTTTGGAGAAGAGGTCCCAGAAGGTGTTACGGATGAAGAGGGGGGAGATGAATTGTTAATTTCATTTAATACTATCTTCGAGCTCTCAGGTGTCTGAGAAGAGCTCGAAATCCCATTATTTAATCGCTGATCTTTTAATAGTTTTGGATGTTCCTCTTTGTCAGGCCAGTTATAATCTGTCTGAACGGATATACTTTTGGTGGATACTTTTACCACACTAGAAAACGACTTGCCGCCTTGCGGGGTCGAAATCAGTGATGTAAGTTCCACTTGTTTTCTTGCATCAAAATAAGAAATTTTCCGTTCAGATATTACCTGTTGGATCCGTTTCTCTTTTTGCCAAATTGTGCACTCCCTAGAATATGCGAAGTGCTTACCTTTGCAATTGACACAGGAAAATTCTGCAGAGCAGGTAGCACTATCGTGACCAGAAACGCCACATCTAGCGCAGGTAGTTTTACCTTTGCAGACATTTTTACTGTGTCCAAATTTTTGACAATTAAAGCATCTGAGTGGATTTGAGATATACGGATCAACAGGTATATTTAGATAACCTGCCTTGATAGATTTCGGCAAATCGGGACGGTTGAAAGTGAGAATGTAAGTACTGGTCTGGATAACCATATCGTTACGTCTCACACTGATTCTTTTGACGTGTGTGACGCCTTGTGATGATAGGTTCTCCACCATTTCGTCCTCACTACTGCCTTCTAGGTCCCGGCATCGAATGACACCTCTTGAAGAATTTAATGATTTATGTGGAGATACTCTGATGGCAATGTTAGCCAAGGATTCGGATTTTAAGAGTAAATCCGAATGTTTTTCCTTGGCACATTCCACCAGAAGTGTTCCATTTCTCAATTTCTTGACTGATTTTGGTTCACCGGCCAAGCCAGTGATACCTTTAGAAATTGCAAAGGGTGACATTTTAGATAAATCAACTTCAGAGGTGCTCTCTATCAAGAGGAACCTCGGCCATGTTCTTATATTTTTAGATGAGCTACATGGGGCAGCAGCATCATCATCTATCGATCTTTGTCTTTTTAACGACTTGTTTGATGTGGGGGTGGATTGGGGATCCATGAAAATAAGAATAAAAATTCACCCTTCGTCGTCCCCCAAGTTACTTTCCTGCCTACGATGGGGGAGGCTAGCACGGATGTCCAGTGCGTGGCTCCAGGGATAGACGAAGGGTATACTCAAGCCAGAAATATAAGCAAAATATATATCTAACCTGATTGACCCGAGCCGTTGCTCTCCGATAAGGTGACTAGGACACAAAGGTAGGTTTGCTGAGTATAAAACGAAGCAAGCAAGAGGGTAATATATCACCCTATGGAGAACAAAAACGACCAAAGCCGATTGATCAGAGTGGGCCACTCGGACCTCCCGTCTAGGTGAACCATGGGCCAAAGTAATGTGTTGCAGAGAAAGGGCTCGCAAGCCAAATCCCCACTCAATTACCAGGATTCCACTCTCCACCGACACGGGTCGCAACGCACGGCAAACACGTTGCCCCATTACAGGGGACCTTTTAGTCGTCTCTTACGACACGCAGGACATACGAAGGGTATATTCTTATCACCCCCTACACCCCAGGGGGGCGGTATGTCGGGACGATTAAAAGTGAGGATATAGATGCTTGTAGGAATCACCTTATCTCCTCGGCGTACACTTATGCGTTTAACTTGTAGGACGCCTCGAGAAGAAAGGTATTCAACCATTTCATCCTCACTGCTGCCTTCAAGGTCTCGACATCGAATAATACCTCTACTAGAATTTAATGATCTATGTGGAGACACCTTGATAGGAATGTCTGCCAAAGTGGATGATTTGAGAAGCATAGTAGCATGCTGCTCCTTGACACATTCTATCAAGAGTGTTCCATTTTTCAATTTTTTAATAGCTTTGGACTCACCGGCCAAACCGGCAATGCCTTTAGCTATCAAAAAAGGTGATACTTTAGATAAGTCAGTAGAGGGGCTCTCAATCAAGAGAAACCTCGGCCATGACTTTGCCATTTTATTTTTAAATATATTAGAAACATCCTCTGAATTAGGACGTTTCTGTTTTTGTCGTTCATTTGATGGTGTGGGGGGGATTAGGGAATCCATGAACGTGTTTTTTTTTAATTCACCGCTCGTTGTCCCCCAGGTTACTTCCCTGCCTACTAAGGGGAGGACTAGCACGGATAACCAGCGCGTGGGCTCAACGAGGGGTATACTCAAGCCAGAAAGTACAGAATACATATCCAACCTGATTGACCCAAGCCGCCGCTCTGTAGAATGTACTAAGGACACAAAGGTAAATTTGCTGAGTATAAAACAACAAAGCATTAAATTGGGATAGTGTACATTCTACAGAACTATAACGACCGAAGCCGATTGATCAGAGTGTGCCACTCTGACCTCACGTCTAGGTGAACCATGGGCCAAAGTAATGTGTTGCAGAGAAAGGACTCGCAAGCCAAGTCCCCACTCAATTACCAGGATTCCACTCTCCACCGACACGGGTCGCAACGCACGGCAAACACGTTGCCCCATTACAGGTATGCTGCAATATTCTCCATGGAAGGATGGTTTTTTAGTCGTCTCAGGATACGATCACGCTCTTTGAGAGCGGATTTGCAATCGTCGTTAAACCATGATTTATTGAAACGTTTTGGTTCTGTCGTGGTGTTTGGAATCGCCTGCTCAGCTACATCTTGAAGAATTGAAGTGAATAAGGCCATTGGCTCATCTGCATCTTCTATCTCCTTTGTATCAAAGGAGAAGAGACACAAAGATTCAAATAGAGCCCAATCAGCCTTATGCAACTTCCACCTCTGGGGTCTTTCGACCGGAGAGGGACCATTATTATCAATTATGATAGGAAAGTGTTCACTACCACATAGATCTTCATTTACTCCCCATGTAAAATCCTGAAACAGGACCGGAGAGCATATGGTGAAATCTAGGGAAGAAAAAGAAGCTGTGGCAGGATGTAGATAAATAGGCGAGTCATCATTTAATAAACACAAATTATTAATGTTAATGAAGTCCGCTATTTGTTTACCTCTGTTATCTGGGCTACCCCAGAGTGAATGATGACCATTGAAATCTCCCGTAATAATAAACGGGAGAGGAAGTTGTGCAACAAGGTCATCAAGGTCTCTGGGGTTAAGTTGTAAACTTGGTGGAAGATATACAGAGCAGAGTATTATAGGGATATGCAAAGTCACCCGAACTGCAACTGCCTGTAAAGGCGAGTTGAGAGTGACCTTTACTCTGAGGGATATCTCCATTTAGAATAATAGAAACACCCCCATGAGGTCTACCATCACCAACTGCGTGATGATCGTAACCAACAAAATGTCTAAAAGACAAAGTGTCAGAATTCAGTAAAAAAGTTTCCTGTAAACAAATAGCTAAAGGATTATATTTTTGAATTAAAAGTTGGACTTCATTAAAATTTGGTTTTAAGCCACGACAATTCCATTGGATAATGGAATTTACCATTGTCAGGGATAGTTTATTTATGGCGGTTTACCGCCAAGGGGGTCATTATTGGCCCCCTCTACGGTAATACCGTCCATCAGATCAACCCCATATTTCGTGAAATGGATAATAGGGTCCTGCGAACCCTTTTTACCCTTCTCACGCTATACTCTTTCTTGTGAGGGTGGGATAGCCGTTGACTGCGATCCTGACCCAGTGGACCTGGGATCAGGAGTTGCAGCTTTCGACTTATCCATTGAAGATGTTCCCTTGCCATTCTGGGAAGAAGAATTGAGATTGATCCCAATAACTTCAGTTTTGGGCAAGGAAGATGTACCCTCACCAGGCAAGGGCAAAGTTGTTTGAATAGAGCTCTCACATGACTGAGAAGAGCTCGAGACCCCTTTATTTTGATCTGATGTTGTCAAAGTCTTCATTTTTTGTTTGTCAGGCCAGGTTATGTCTGTCTGAACGGAGATAGATCTAGTGGATAATTTAACTGCACTTGCAAATGATTTCCTTTGTGGTGCAATGGGAAACGGTGCAGATAAATCTACCTGTTTTCGAGCATCGAAATATGGTATCTTTCGTTCAGACATGACCTGTTGGATTCTTTTCTCTTTTTGCCATATTGGACATTCACGGGAATAAGCAAAGTGCTTTCCCTTGCAATTCACACAACAAAACTCAGCCTGGCAGGTAGCGCTCTCGTGGCCATCATGGCCACAACGAGCGCAGGTGTCTTTACCCCTGCAGACAGTTTTGCTGTGTCCAAACTTCTGGCACTTGTAGCAACGAAGAGGATTGGAAATGTAAGAATCAACAGGTATATTAACATAACCTGCCTTAAGAGTCTTCGGTATGTCGGGACGATTGAAAGTGAGGATGTAGGTGCTTGTAGGAATCACCTTATCTCCTCGACGAACACTAATTCTTTTGACGTGTTGTACACCTTGAGAAGAAAGGTATTCTACCATTTCTTCCTCACTGCTGCCTTCAAGGTCCCGGCAACGTATTACACCTCTACTAGAATTTAAAGACCTATGGGGAGACACCTTAATAGGAATGTCTGCCAAAGATGATGATTTCAGAAGCATGGTAGCATGCTGTTCTTTGGCACATTTTACTAAGAGTGTTCCGTTCTTAAGTTTTTTGATAAACTTGGGCTCGCCAGCCAAGCCCTTGGTTATCAAAAATAGGTTGCCAGGCAACGAAACATACGCCCACACAGCAGCCAAATCGACCGGGCAGTCAACAAGACTTGTCGCATATTAAGGAATTATCAGAAAATCATTAGAATTTGTTTGGTTTTTATAATCAAACGGTTTTTTTTAAAATCAGATAATAATTGTGACCTCCAGAGGCACAACAAGCTAAAAAGGGTGATTTTTCGTACAATCAGGGGACATAATTCAGGAAGTAATGACCCGATGGGCGCAAATATCGAAAGGAACCAAGATCTTTGGGTTATAAACATGCATTTCAAGTTTCATCCAAATCGGTTCAAAATTGTGACCTCTACACTGTTCACAAGCTAAAAAACGTGATTTTTCGTACAATCAGGGGCCATAACCCATGAAGTTACGGTCCGATACATGCCAATATCGAAAGGAACCGAGATCTTAGGGTGATAAACATATATTTTAAGTTTCATTGAAATCGGATAAAAATTGTGACCTGTAGACTGTTCACAAACAATTGTGGACGGACGGACGAACAGGGGCGACGACAATATACGTCCACATGAAAATGTGGGCGTATAAAAATGGTGACACTTTTGATAGGTCTTTCGAGGGACTCTCAATTAGGAGGAACCTCGGCCAAGACTGACATTTCGCTATTATTATAAAATATATTTGAAACGTCCTCTGAACTAGGACGTTTCTGTTTACTTTCTTTCATTATTGGGGTGGGGGGGATTGGAGAATCCATGGAAAGTAATTTTATTTGATTCACCTCTCGTCGTCCCCCAGGTTACTTCCCTGCCTACCAGAGGGAGGACTGGCACGGATATCCAGTGCGCGGCCTCAGGGCTCGACGAGAGGTATACTCAAGCCAGAAAGTAAAAATACTACTCCAACCCGATTGACCCAAGCCGTTGCTCTGCAGAATATACTAAGGACACAAAGGTAAACTTGCTGAGTGAAAAATACAACAAAGCATTGGAATTAGGATTGTACACTCTGCAGAGCTAAAACGACCAAAGCCGATTGATCAGAGTGGGCCACTCTGACCTCCCGTCTAGGTGAACCATGGGCCAAAGTAATGTGTTGCAAAGAAAGGGCTCGCAAGCCAAATCCCCACTCAATTACCAGGATTCCACTCTCCACCGACACGGGTCGCAACGCACGGCAAACACGTTGCCCCATTACAGGGATCCTTTTAGTCGCCTTTTACGACACGCAGGACACACGAAGGGTATATTCTTATCACCCCCTACACCCCAGGGGGGGGGGGACCTCATTACAGACCTCCAATGTGGATTTCGGTCCCAAAGGAGCACTCTTGATCATCTCGTTCGATTTGAAACGTTTGTCAGGGATGCTTTCATCCAGAAACAACATTTAGTTGCTATATTCTTTGATCTGGAGAAAGCTTATGATACCACAGGGAAATATGATATCATGCGCGACCTGCATAACCTCGGTCTGCGGGGTCGCTTACCTATCTTCATTATAAACTTCTTAGAAGATAGGTCGTTTAAGGTACGTTTAGGATCAATATTCTCTGACCCCTTTCCTCAGGAAATGGGGGTTCCTCAGGGAAGTATATTATCACCCACACTTTTTTTTATCAAAATAAATACCATACCGACGTGCCTTAAACGCGGGGTCGACGGCTCTCTTTATGTTGACTTTCAGATGTGTTACGGATCGACAAGTATGCAGACAATCGAACGTCAGTTGCAGCTTTGATTGAATTCTATTCAACGATGGGCAACTGACAATGGATTTCGTTTCTCGAAATCCAAGACTGTCTGCATGCACTTTTGTCAAAGAAGAGGTTTACATCCTGATCCGGAACTTAGACTGGATGTCATTCAATCCTCTACATCTTTAAAACATGTTATATTTACTGATTCTTTGTCCTCTTTACAGGCAATAAACAATAAGCAGCTTGTACACCCTTTAGTAGCAGACATATATCGCCTGCTACTGTCACACGAGTTTAACGGCAAGGACATTGTCCTTTGCTGGCTCCCCAGTCATGTTGATATTAAAGGGAATGATGAAGCAGACTTAGCTGCCAAGTCTGCGTTAGATCTTCCCATATCACAATTTCTTTTACCTTTCAACGATTTTAAATCGTCCATCAACTTTTATATATTTGACCGTTGGCAACGATCTTGGGATCTTGCAGACACAAATAAACTTCATCACATTAAGCCTCTCTTAGGAGACTGGCCAAGCTCCTATAGAACCAGTAGGAGGGATGAAGTGGTTTTGTGTCGCTCTCGCATTGGTCATACTTTTTTAACTCATATTTTCATTTTGAAGCGTGAGCCTCAACCAGAGTGTGAACACTGCCATGTTCCTTTGACAGTGAAGCACATTCTGATTGAGTGCAACCATCTCAAGAATACAAGATCGCGATATTACCGTTGCCAGTCACTACATCACTTGTTTGCCCAGCCTGGGCTATATTGCGAAATACTAAACTTTTTAAAAGAGACAGGTTTTTATTATAAATTTTAATTTGTTTATAATATATATATGTAATATTTAACCTTTATTGTTGATATGCATAAAAGATTGTTTTTTATTTTTAAATTTGATAAACTGTGATATTGTTTTTATTTATGCATATACAAGTTTGTGATATGATTTAGCTTGTCTCAAAAGAATCATCATTTTGTTTGACGCAATATAGCCCGGTTGGAGCTGACGGTGCCATAAAACAACATTTCATTTCTTATCACCCCCTACACCCCAGGTGGGAGCAGCAGTAGAATTTAAACATACATGGCGTTTCTTACGATACTACAGTTGATTTCGCCTGCTACTAGTGTGTTAACTAAGGCATACGTGAAGCCGTTTAAGTTTCTAGCAGTTGAATGGAAAGAAGATGAGGGAAACAACAAATTTATTGTTGGAGGTTGTGATGAGGGTTCATATATAAAGATTTTTTCTGCACACCCAGTTAAGAAAATAAAAACGTACATGGTCACCGGAGAATACATTGTTAGGATGTCCAAGAATAGTTCTGGTTAGTACAAATCATGAAACTGCAAAAGAAAATAAACTGGGGATATAACATTACACTGGGATGGTAGAATAATAATAAATATAGCTCATTAATTACGGTGGTATATTAGAATCAAAATTCTAAACTTGTTAATGTCATGCAATCGTCTAATTTTGCCTTCATTTACGCTTTACATGTTAAACATCAACAACGAATAAATTTTAAAAAATTACGCGTGTAGCTATCAACCATTACTCGTTTGGTGTCTGCATATTCTACTTTGTGTTTCCGATTTTATTCACGATGATTTATTCTCAATTTTTTTGGATGAATATGATACTGATACATTAGGTTCATCCGATATTTATAGAAACGTTTCGTGTAGGATAGTCACGGATATGTCTAAGGCTATCATAGATTACAATCCCTTTTAGGTATCGCCAGAAAAAATTCCCCGATTATCGACATATGTAGATCACACCAGAAATCTTCAATTTATATTAATTGGTAATGACACAAGCAACAGCATACAGTTAATAACATGAAGATACGAGTTTGTTTCATAAGGAATTTTAACAGAATATTTTGTCTTGGATGACATTATTACGCCACAAACAAATGTAACGACCACGGTAGTCCGTTTTACCCAACAGTCAAAGAAATTCGCGACTCTCTGTGGCAGAATCGAAAGTTAAGTCATCCCAAATTCACTATCTTTTTCATTTTTGTCCCCCGCCTTTCGAAGAAAGTTGGGGGACTATTAAAATGGGTTCGTCCGTCCGTCTGTCTGTCCGTCACACTTTTTGGGACACAATAAATCTCTTCCTAATTGAGCTAGAATGTTCAAACTTGGTGTATGTGTTTATTAGGTCAATGCCTTGATGGAGTTCAAAGATGAGCATTTTCCGCTTAGGGTAAGCAGAGATAAGCAATTTGATTGGTTGATGCTTTGGGACACGATAACTTTAGTTCTTATTAAGTGAGAGTGATGAAACTTAGTGTATAGTTTCATTACAGTAATACCTTGACTAAGTTCGATAATGAGCATTTTCCGCTCAGGGTAAGCAGAGCAATTTGATTGGTCGAGAGTAGTCGAGACTTTGGAACACAATAACTCTAATTGAGTTAAAAGGTTCAAACTTGGTGTATATGCTTATTAGGTCAATGCCTTGATGGAGTTCGAAGATGAGCATTTTCCGCTTAGTGTAAGCAGAGATAAGCATTTTGATTGGTTGATACTTTGGGACAAGATAACTTAGGTTCATCTTGATTGATGATTTTTATGCCAATACAATGACTGCATTCTCATTTAGTAATCGATTCGACAGTAACAGTGTATAGAAACGATTGACTTGGACACGAGGGCCCTTTCCCTTGGCCAGAGGGTCCAAGTCAATCTACTGACACGGTACATTAATTTTCATATTTTCGTTGGTTTTAGCATTTTTCGTTATAAAAACACTTTGGGATGACACTTCGTGTACAGTTTCATTGCTCGATATGTTTGAAAAAAATAAATGTGCGATTAATTAATATGTGTCGTCTATTTATTTTGGGATTTCGGCGGGGGACATCAGCCTCACTGTTGGCTTGTCGTTCTAGTACAGAGCCTGGCCATTTTCCCAATGTTTGTACTGGTGTTTTGTCTTGTCCTTGTGGTTCCATATTTAAACTCGTTATTGTCAGGCTTAAAATAATCATACTTCTTCAAACAACTTAACTTTTTATTAGGTGAGTGCAGAACGCATCGTTTCATTTAACAGCAGAGATACACCACTGACCGAAATACTGCTAGAGAACGAGACGGACAATCCATGGTTACCCTTTGGAAGAAACCAAACGCTCTGACACCTGGGGCGTCAAAATAAAATGGGGTTTAACGTCCTACTCTCCTGCACCTAACCTGGGCTAATGGAAGACGGACATACGCTAGTGTGCTATGAGGGAAATTTTGCCCGGGCAGCGGCCCTGAAGCCTACTCTTACATCGAATTCCATCTGCCAAGGAATCTTTAACGTGCACGTCAATGTGTACACGTGACTTCGGTTTTTCGTCACATCCGAACGACTAGGCAGCTGTCCTTGTCAGACCCTCCGTTCTGCATCACTGACAAGGGCAAACCACTCCGGAAAATCGAGATGAACTTTCTCCGCCAATGCAGGGGTCGAACACCCGACCTCCAGGCTAGCAAGCCAGCGCCTTACCCATTTAGCAACGTGATCTCCCGGGCATAATCTAACTGACAAATCTGAGTCCAGGAAAATATAAACAGTTTTTGAACAACTTCGGAAACGATATTAGAAGTAAATGCATTCAAATATATAGAGAATCTCCTACCAGTGTTTTTTTGATATAAAAAAAATAACACAAGTTGATAAAGTAAAAAAAAAACGAGGCTCTGCTGAGTTTTATTTTACTTTATCAACGAGTGTTGATATTTTTTTGATATCAAAAAACACGAGTTGGAGGTTTTATTTATCCCCCAATCCTTTCTTACATGCAAATAAATAAATATAATTATTTGGTATAGATTTCACTTTTAAGAATCTAATTACATTACAGCGTAGTGAAACATCAGTTTTTTGACAGCAGTTTAGCTATTGCAAAGTCCTATATATTGACCCAGTATTTCCTTCAAGGTCAATTAAATAAAAAGTTTCTTTTTAACTAAAAAAAAGTAACTTTATTTAAAATAAGTGATTTCTTTCAAATAAAAGAAAGTAGTTCCTTTTTGATTGACCAATCAAATTCATGTAAAGCGATATCTCCTAAGGAGATATCTCAGTAGATTATGTAATTTATCATACAAGCGATATCTACTCTCAAATGTGTTATTGGGTGATAAATATATATATATTGTGAATTGATTTGTGCAGACTGGGGGAGACAATATTGATAATTCGCTTAGTCACAGTACAAACAAGTATAGTCAGAAGCACAAACACTGTACTCTCCTCGAAAATGGCTGATAGTTCACCCGTTTAACATAACAATTTCGCCCTTTTTTGAATGCTATCCTTTAAATAAATAATAAAAAAAGGTGTCAACTTGCCCTTGTACTTATTTCAATAAGACCAGGAAGATAAGTATTTCATTTTATGCAACGGGCATATGGACTTCCGGAGAAAACTGTTATAAGGTATATTTATGTATTTCATGAAACGACGGCTCCAATCCAAATAGGGAATTTCTTAATACACGGATATGAAAAAACAAAATACATTGTAACCATCAGCAAAGAGGACGCAAGATTTCCACCATTAAAAGCTATTTCGACGATGACAAAGACCTGAAAAGTGAAGTAGATCTCAGTAGCTGCTTGTCGCATCGTTACGACTTCTTCCGTTTTACTGGGAAAGTGGGTGTGACTTAGAGGATAAGGCTATTTTGAACGTTCTGCGACAATGCGAAATGTCCGATATCACCGAAGCTATCGTTTAAAACAAATATTACGGTAATTTTATCAATAATCGTTGGATTTTAACTTTAGATACATTTTGGCATAGCCAGAGACGCGGCGCATAGCTACGCTACTTTTAATTTTGGATCTTCGCAGGCATTAGGTGCCAAACTTATTCGGTTGCCGAGAAATGGACGGTTTTCTACAAGTCACTTTTGAAGGTTTTTGGCCCAAAAAAAGTCTCAATTATAATTCGATTCTGAAAATGTTCACCCTATGATGTCTAATATCGTGGACGATGTTATAAATTGAATTTAACATCACCGGAAGTAATGTTATCTTGGCAAAAACTGTATTTTTAGCCTTCAAAACATATTTTATTCAAATGAGTCCGATTTGTAATGTTTTAACAATTACGGTATTTGATTCCAATCAACCCAAACGATCATACAGATACCACACAAAATGGTTTTTAACTTGTAGTCTTGTTCGGCTGCAGAGAAAGAGACGATTTTCTACAAGTCACTTTTCAAGGGTTTGGGTTTTTA
Organism: Patella caerulea; assembly: GCA_036850965.1. Taxonomy (NCBI): domain Eukaryota; kingdom Metazoa; phylum Mollusca; class Gastropoda; family Patellidae; genus Patella; species Patella caerulea. The sequence goes on along the minus strand of JAZGQO010000014.1, from coordinate 22,282,127 downwards.
AAAGTGACAATTATTTTTCGATATACATAGTTTTCGTCCACAGGGGCTTGAAGGGATTAAAATAAAACTTCTTACTACTACTTGACTATAATAGTATAGTATTAGTATATAATAAAGGGATGTCAGACGCCATCTTTGTTATGACTTTTTTTTTATGATATATCGTCTGCTGTCATCTCACAATACTCACTAGTTCTAACACTTCATGTCATTTTTATTGCCAACGAGACTTTATTTGATCATTATTCACCTTCCGATGTATTTAAATTGGTCCTTTTAAACTAGTGAGATGACCGCAGACGATATATCATAAAAAAAAAGTCATAGCAAAGATGGCGTCTGACTATGGAAGGTTATCGCTGCCAATATTAAATGCTCTGCTAAAATGTCTTTTCCAATGATTATATGTAAAAAGTACAATGTACAAAGTCACAATACCGGTAATGATAAAGTCAAAATACCTCTAAGGACATAGTTAAATGTAAAACGACAAATGTAATGTGTCAAATGACAAATGTTTTAATGCAGAATGCTGTTCTTTGACATTTCTACATTTCTCTCATTACAAATCACATTTGCGCTCTGCAACATGTCATTCGGTTTTTGTGATGAAGACACGACAGTGGTGAATTTAAGGGTACACTGGGTGCCGCGAAAAATGAAAGACGTATATTTATATAATATATTTAGTTCGTTCGGTGAGGTAAAGTTCATTGGTGAAGACTCTGCCACGTGTGACGGTAATAAACTTAAGACGGGTATGAGGAATGTAACTTTGAATTGTAAAAGCGTTCAAGTTCAAAATATACCCCATGTGATTCGTGCGGCGGGGGGTGCTATAAAGATGTTGGTCAATACCCCGGGTCGACTTCCCCTATGTTTGCGTTGCAACATGGTGGGTCATGTAAGCATGGAATGTTCAGCAGGGGGCAGAGGGCTGGCCGATGTTATAGGAGCTCCGAGATTTTCTGAGGTGGTCCAGTGAATACCCGTTCAGCCTCAGGTGAACACTGACAAACCAAGTGTGCCCAGTGATGACAGCATGACGGAGAGTGAGGAGTGTGGAGAAGAGGGGGAAATGAGGGACAGTGGGGAAATAGTGTTTTCGGAGGGTGGTCAGGAGGAGGAGACGGGGGTACTAGATGAGACAGACATTAATGTTATTGAGGAGACGGTAGATGAAAGTGGTGTTATTAGGGGGGAAAGTGGGGTTGTTGATACTGAGGAATGTGAAAAGGGTATGAGTTCTATTTTTGACCCCCCAGAGGGTGAGTTGGGAGATCTTAAAAGTACGTTAATATCTTTAAAGCAGGCAGAGGGTAATGGTGGAGGGAGTTTGGGTGGGGGTAAGGCGGGACTGAAGAGGGGGCGGGTGGTGCAGAAGATAGTAAAGTGCCAACGACAGGAGGTAAAGGGGAGGGGGGTAAGATAAAAAAAGAAAGGGGAAAAGTCCTAGTATTTATTTTTGATCATGTTTCTTTTTGTCCTTAACGACCATTTTATGCCCCCGCCTGCTCTAACTCGATAATGGCCCCGGACATACCTTCGACCGCCCAAAGGACTATGATTTTTGATATTCCCATTGTTATAAATATGTGTTTTTATATGTATGTATTAATATATTCTTTCTTATATTTTAGGGTGTATTCCACTTTAAAATTTGTGAAGGGTGTGATGGTGAATGTTTATTTAGTAAGTTGCCTTGTACACACAGAGCTGTGTGTAAGGGGTTTAGTCGTTGATATCCAGTGTGGTTATTATTTTCTTCATATTTATATATCTATATGTGTTTTTCAAGTATATACTATAATTGTGTAATATATATATATCTACGTATAGTAAATAATTTATGAATGGAGTCTAAAAGTTTAAATATTATTTCTGTTAATGTTAATGGTCTTTTAAATGACCGCAGAAAGCGTCTTGTAGTAAGCGACTTAACATCGCTGTCGGCTGATATAGTCTTACTACAAGAGACACATGTTTTTACAGTGGCAGACGGTAATAAGATAGAAAATCTAGGTGATTTTAAGGCCATTTGGAGTTTTGGGTCAAAAGTAAATAAACAATATGGGGTGGGTATTCTAATTTCAAATAAATTAAACTTTTCTATAATTAAATTTGATTTTGATTGGGAGGGTAGAATGGTATATTTAGATATTAAAATTGGTGATGTGTTTTTTAGAATTTTGAATATTTATGCGCCCGTTGAGTGCACCTCTAGACGGGTTTTTTTGATTATATTTATAAATGTTGTATTTCTTCAAACATTTTGATCCTGGGGGGTGATTTTAATTGTATTTTAGATCCGGTATTAGATAAAATTGGGGGGAACCCGTCTGCCGGAACAGAAGGTTTTATCCAATTAAAGAAAATTATTAAGGATTTTAAACTTTTAGACTCTTTTCGGACTTTACATCCTACAAAGAAAATTTCGACTTGGCGTGGTGTTGGCGTATCCACACGCATAGATAGATTTTACATTTCGGATAAATATTGTAAATTTGTTAATCGTCATCAAGTTTTGCCTTGTTCAGTTTCTGATCATGATTACATCTTATTAAATATTACTTTAGACAAATCCGTGGCTTTTGGTCCGGGTTATTGGAAACTGAACAATACAATTCTTGATGACGATAATTTTATTTCAGAATTCAGAATATTTTGGTCCATTTATTTTGATACTGATTTGGTCGTTTCCATCGATTGGTGGGAACAATGTAAATTAGATATATCAAAGATTTTATTATTTTTTATTGTAAGAATAGAAATAAAGAAAATTGTCTTCATCGTCGTCAATTAGAACGTAGATATCATCTTTTAATTTCAGCCGAGAAGTCTAACCCTAGTGATTATTCTGAACAGATCAAGTCAGTGAAGAAAGAATTATTAAATTTGAATTTGATTAAAGATAGAGGCAGCATTATCAGGTCTAAAGCTCTTTTCTTAGATAATAATGAAAACCCGTCTAAGTATTTCTTTAACAAGGAAATAAAGCGCGCAAAAGATAAATTAATTTCTAAATTACAGGATCCTGTTTCGAATCAAATGTTTGAAGATTCTGAGAATCTAACTCGTATAGCCAGGGATTTTTATTCGAAATTATTTACTGAAGAGCCGGTTAATTTGTACGTAATGAATGAATTTTTATCAGACCTCCCGAAGCTTGATGACGACGCCAGCGATCTTTGCGACGGATACATTAATTTAGATGAAATTAAAGCCGCTCTGGACAATTTTAATCATGATCGCAGCCCTGGCCTTGATGGTTTAAGTAGGGAGTTTTATTCAACTTTTATTGATATTTTTGGTCCGATTTTAGTCAATTTATATAATTCATGTTTTGATCATTTTTCTCTTGGTAATTCTCAAAAACTCAGTGTAATAACTTTACTTTGTAAAGATAGAAGTCGTGATTACGACATGAAATTTTGGAGGCCTATATCTTTATTAAATGTCGATTTTAAGATTCTTTCAAAAATTATTCAAAGAAGACTGAGCTATGTCATTGAGGAAATCGTTCATTTTGATCAGACTTGTTCCGTACCTGGCCGCCGAATTTCTGCTAATTTACACTTGATCGTAATATCATTGACTATTGTCAACAAAAAGATTTAAAGGTCGCGTTTGTTAATCTGGATTCGGCTAAAGCTTTTGACCGCGTAGATCACGATTTCCTTTTCGCGTGTTTAGAACATTATAATTTTGGCTCCTCTTTTATTAAATGGGTAAAACTTTTATATAACGATTTATCTAGCTCAGTCTTGGTTAATGGCTACATTTCTCAACCTTTTAAAGTTACACGTTCAGTTCGTCAAGGATGTTCGTTATCTCCTTTACTTTATGTTTTAATTTTAGAGCCGTTCCTGATAAAGATTAGGTCTGATCAGTGGATTAAAGGTATTTCACTTCCTGGGGGTAACAGTGAGGCTCGTGCAACAGCGTATGCAGATGACGTCACAGGTATCTGTTCAGACACTGCTAGTGTAAAGCGTGTTCTGGACATTTATGAACGATATAGTTTAGGATCCGGGGGATTATTGAACAAAGATAAAACCAAGGTTTTTACTTTCGGGGACTTTAATATTCCTGATCAGACTTTTGACGTGTCATGGGTAGATTTTCAAAAAATATTAGGTGTTAAGTTTGGTGTTTCAGTCTCAGCAGATGATAATTTTAATAAGATTTTGAACACATTTATTTCTGTAATTTTTATACGCCCACATTTTCATGTGGACGTATTATGTCGTCGCCCCTGTCCGTCCGGACGTCCGTCCACAATTTGTTTGTGGACTCTCTACAGGTCACAATTCTTATCCGATTTTGACGAAACTTGAAATATAGGTCTATCCCCAAAAGTTCTCGGCTGCTTTCGATATTGGCATGTATCGGATCAAAACTTCATGGATTATGGCCCCTGATTGTACGAAAAATCACGTTTTTAGCTTGTGGACCCTATAGAGGTCACAATTTTGATGAAACTTGACATGCATGTTTGTAACCCAAAGATCTTGGTTCCTTTCGATATTTGCGAAAATTGCCATACAAAATGGCCGCCGTTTGTACGCGAATACTGTTAAAAAATGGTATATCAAGGTTGTGGACCCTGTGGAGGTCACAATTTTGATTCGATTTTGATGAAACTTGAAATTCATGGTTATAACCCAAAGATCTTGCTTCCTTTCGATATTTGCGCATATCGGATCGTAACTTCCTGAATTATGGCCCCTGATTATACGCAAAATCGCCTTTTTTTTTAGCTTGGAGGTCACAATTATTATTCGATTTAAAAAACAGTTTGATTATATTACCGTCACACCCTAAAGAAGGTTGAGTTCGAATTTCGGGAAAATCGGACGAAAATTGCCATACAAAATGGCCGCCGTTTGTACGCGAATACTGTTTAAAAAATGATATATCATGGTTGTGGACCCTGTATAGGTCACAATTTTAATTCGATTTTGATGAGGAAGGTTGAGTTCTAATTTCGTGAAAATCGTACCAAAATTGCCGGACGAAATGGTCGCCGTTTGTACGCGAATAGTGTAAAAATATGGTATATCATGGTTGTGGACTCGCTACAGGTCACAATTCTTATCCGATTTTGATGAAAAGTCACATTTCTAGGTTGTGTACCGTCACACCATAATCATTGTCGGTTTCGAGTTTCATTAATATCAGACTGGAACTGACCAACTAAATGGCTGCTCCCAATACAGTATGAAATACAGGACGTAAAGATGTAGGAAAAATCACTTTCGGTATTGCTTGTTCTCTGTCCATCTCGAAAATGTGGGCGTATCCTGCCTGGCAGTGCCAGCCTATCTTTGATTATGAAAAACGCGATATGAGCATGTTTGGCCGCTCAAATATAATTAAAACACTTGGTTTAGCTAAGCTTTGGTACGTTGGCAATGTAATAGATATTCCAAATTCTTTAATAACTAAATTTAACTCCTTAATGTTTAAGTTTTTATGGGCCACTAAACGGTTTGAACCGTTAAAACGTGATATTTTATATAATGATAAAAGTGAGGGGGGTCTTGCTGTTGTTCATATTTTATTGAAATTTCAATCTCTTAGATTAAAACACATTCATACTGTTATAAATGACGGGGATGCTAATTTTAAATTTTTCGTATATTATTGGCTTGGCTTCTCTTTGAAGAAAATTGATCCACTTTTGTTTTCTAATAATATCCCCCACTCTGATTATATTCCAAATTTTTATAAGGGCTGTAAGTCTATTTTAGATAATTTTATATCACTTTACCCTAATCATGATTGGCACATTCCAACTTCATCTAAAGAATTTTATTTAATATTATTACAGCCAGTGTTGGGTCAAAATTCTATGTTTAAATCTTTGCCACATTAATTTTAATACTTGTTTCAATAATGTACATTGTTCTTTTGTAGATCCACACGCAAGTATTTTGGCTTGGAGGTTTGCTCATGACATCATCCCTTGTATGTGGACGTTATATTGTAGACGTCATTGTATGGAAAAACAGTGTACATTTTGCAAAGAGGTAGAATCTTTAGAACATCTATTTTACACTTGCGCAGTTGTCTCCCCATTATGGGATATTATTTATAATTGGATCTATTGTCTTTTAGGGAAATTCAAATTAACTTTTAAATAGATTAGACTTTTAACTTTTCCTCCATTAAATGAATACCATTTACACATAATTCTTCTTTCAATAAATTCAGCAAAGGCTACCATTTGGCGTAATAGTAATGATTGCAAATTCCGTTATAAACCCGTTAGTTCTAGCAAGTCATCTGTGATTTTTTAGAAAAATTAAAAGGTTTAGAATTGTAGTCGATAGGTTCAGATGAACTCCCAGTAAGTTTAACAAGTATTGGTTAGACCCAGGGTTTTGTTTAATTGACGATGATAATAAATTAATTTTCAGCTTTTAGTTTCTGGTTTTTGACACTGGATATCAGAAGAGCAATGGTTCATTTTGGTTTAATTTTTTGATTAACATCCACCATCATAACCCAATGTATTTTGTTAAAATTACAGGTGAAAGAAATATAATAGTACAGGCCAACTGCGTTGAAATCAGGTATAGGAGAGTGGAAACGTGACGAGAGAGAGAAGATGGTACGTCCCTATGTATTCCCGTGAAGTAGTTAAATCCCTCCTAGCGTTGGGACTTTGAGATTTTGCCAGGAATCCAGTTCTTCACATGATACGTGTGGAACCGCTAAAGAAATCGGGAGGCTTGTGACAGCCCCGGAGAGGTTGCCGCGTTGCCTTAAATGTCATTGCATTGGCCATGTGTCGGTGAACTGTGGCAATTCTGCGTGGGGACCCCAGAGAAAAACCTGTAGTGGAGCCGCCTCCAATGATAGGCGAGGACAGTGTGATATTGATCGTAAAAATAATGAAATTATGGACAAGTGTGATATTGATCGTCAAAATAATGAAATTATGTACAAGGAGTTGGATGGATGTAAGGACCTGGAGGAGACGGCGCGGAGGTAATAGCAGTCAGTATTGACAAAGGTGAGATACCTAGATCGGGCTCGATATTTTGGCCGGGTATTACGAGTTTCCCTTCCTGGTGAATTATGCTCGCGAGCGGGTGATAAAAGGGAATCTTACGCTGATGGCTTTGAATTTGTAAATAGGAATTAAGAAAGAAATAAACTAGTCTTTCTATTTTGGGGAATATTCCTTGTGTTTTTTCTGTTTCAGATCATGATTATATACTTCTTACTTGAATGTAGTTATTTTAAATAACGGGTGTCAAGCGATAATGTTTACTTATTTAATGAGTAAATAAGTAACCCATCCTTTTGATCTAATGGTTAAATTTCATTTCCGGGAATTGCTTAAAAGTAAGTAAAAAAACAATCAAATTCGCCATGATGGTGTTGCTGTGTAGTCGACAGGTTAGTATCGCGGTATTTAGACTAAATGAAATGTCATTGCAAATCGTAGTACCGGTCGTAGGTGATCACGGTGTGCAATGGAAAGACAACACAGAAAGGATGCCACCGCCCGACATCAACGCAAAGTATACGGACAAAATGTCATAAGGGAAGTAATAAATGCATAGAAATGGTGGTTTAACGTCCCAGGCAGCTGTGCGTGTCAAGCCCTACTTCCTGCACATTGACAAGGGGAGGCTACGTCGGAAAACCCTGATGAACATTCTCAACCAATGTAGGGATCAAACACGAGATCTTCAGGCTAGCGAGCCAGCGTCTTGCCAACTTAGCCACGTGATCCCCTATTACTGCAACTAATTGTGGTATAAGACCTTAGATTCAAAAACAGTATAGATTTAAAACTATGTATCCAGCCATTGTATATTAAATGTAAAAACGAACTGTTGCATTGTTATTTCTGGCGAGAATGAAATGAAATGGGGTTTAACGTCCCACTGTTCTGCTCATAACCTAGCTAATGAAGACGGGACCCGGCATCACGAGACGAAGTCTTAAATATGCATACTGTGGTCTAACAATAATTTTCAATATAAAATGTATGTGTAATTTATGTAGTGCCAAGTTGTCGACGAAGGTAATTTATGCATATAAATTTATCGTAAATATATTTTAAATAAATGTGTATAGTTTGTACTAAAACATAATTTGTGTTATTAATAAATACAAGATGTATCATTAAGTAATAATTTTCAGTATAAAATGTATGTGTAATTTTATGTCGCGCCAAGTGGTCGACGAAGGTAATTTATGCATATAAACTTATCCTAAATATATTTCAAATAGTTTGTATAGTTTGTACTAAAACATTATTTGTGTCATTAAGTGTTATTAATAAATACAAGATATATCATGAAGTAGAACAGGACATCATTTGAATGAAAGCAATTTAATGTTCTGATCGAAGGTGAGGGGAGATGAAATGGCACACCAGCACTTCTACATACAATCATTGTTGATTTTGTCCTTAAACTATTAAACAGTCGTGTTAAATCTAAACGTAATTACTTCTACTGCATTCGCGTCTGCGAACAGTACATAATTATGAAATCTTTTTTTTATTCTAAGAAAAAGCTTTTCTTATTCGTCGGTTGGTGTGTAAAAAAATACACAAAGAAATGTAACATCACGAGAGCAAGAAAATGACGCACTACCCGACTGGAAAAGAAATAAACGTGTACATACACATTTTTAAAGTGAGAAATGATACGTGTCCAAAGGTCTAACCGTAACTTGATCAATTTTCAGAGCTCTAAAGCATTACGCCCTCAAAATCAAAAATAGGTTGCCAGGCAACGAAACATACGCCAACACAGCAACCAAATCGTCCGAGCAGTCAACAAGAGTTGTCACATATTAAGGAATTATCAGATAATCATTAGAATTTGTTTGGTTTTCATAATCAAACGTTTTGTTTTTTTTAAATCAGATAATAATTGTGACCTCCAGAGGGACCACAAGCTAAAAAGGGTGATTTTTCGAAGAATCAGGGGACATAATTCAGGAAGTAATTACCCGATGGGCGCAAATATCGAAAGGAACCAAGATCTTTGGGTTATAAACATACATGTCAAGTTTCATCAAAATTGTGACCTCTATAAGGTCCACAACCTTTTATATAAAATATTTTCACACTATTCGTGTACAAACGGCGGCCATTTTGTCCGTCAATTCTAGTCAGATTTTCACGTAATTCAACCTCTCTCTTCATTACCATGTAACAGTGATATAGTCAAACGTTTTTTTTTAAAATCGGATAATAATTTTGACCTCAAGAGGAACCAAAAGCTAACAAAAGCGATTTTTCGGACAATCCGGGGACATAATTCAGGAAGTTATGATCCGATGGGCGCAAATATCGAATGGACTAAGATCTTTGGGTTTTAAACATACATGTCAAGTTTCATCAAAATTGTATCCTCCATAAGGTCCACAACCTTGATATAACATTTTCACACTATTCGCGTACAAACAGCGGCCATTTTTGTCCGATTTTCACGAAATTCGAACTCAACCTTCATAACCATGGAACGGTGATATAATCAAACGGTTTTTTAAATCGGATAACAATTTTGACCTCCAGAGGGACCACAAGCTAAAAAGGGCGATTTTTTGGACAAACAGGGGCCATAATTCAGGAAGTTACGATCCGATTGGCGCAAATATCAAAAGGATCCAAGATCTTTGGGTTTTAAACATGCATTTTAAGTTTCATCAAAATCGGTTCAAAATTGTGACCTCTACACTGTTCACAAGCTAAAAAAACGTGATTTTTCGTGCAATCAGGGGCCATAACCCATGAAGTTACAGTCCGATATATGCAAATATCGACAGGAGCCGAGATCTTAGGGTGATAAACCTATATTTTAAGTTTCATCGAAATCGGATAAAAATTGTGACCTGTAGACTGTTCACAAACAATTGTGGACGGACGGACGGGCGACGACAATATACGTCCACATGAAAATGTGGGCGTATAAAAATAACTAGAGTTGTCGGTGGCTGTGTTTCGCCCAAAACGGGGACCGCCAAAAAAATGAATAATGCAAATTGAACGGATTCTTCATTTTCCGAGTAACCTAGGGGACGACGAGAGTTAATCAAAAAACATAATATTCATGGATTCCCCAGCCCCCCCCCCCCCAATAATGAAAGAGTAAAAATAAACAGAAACGTCCGAGTTCAGAGGATGTTTCTGATTTATTTACAAATAAAATGTCAAAGTCTTAGCCGAGATTTCTCTTGATTGAGAGTCAGTCTCGAGACCTATCAAAAGTTTCACCATTTATAATAACCAAGGGCATAGCTGGCTTGGCCGGCGAGCCCAAGGCTATTTAAAAAAAACTAAACGGAAGACTCTTGATAGAATGTGCCAAAGAACAGCATGCTAACTTGCTTCTCAAATCATCATCTTTGGCAGACATTCCTATTAAGGTGTCTCCCCATAGGTCATTGAACTCCAGTAGAGGCGTAATTCGCTGTCGGGACCTTGAAGGCAGCAGTGAGGAAGAAATGGTAGAATACCTTTCTTCTCAAGGCGTGTCACATGTAAAACGAATTCCTACTAGCACCTATATCCTCACTTTCAATCGTCCCGATCTACCAAAGACTCTCAAGGCAGGTTATTTAAGCTACCCGTGGATTCTTACATATCCAATCCTCTTCGTTGCTAAAAGTGCCAAAAGTTTGGGCACAGCAAAACTGTCTGCAAAGGTAAGGACACCTGCGCTCGTTGTGGTCACGAGGGCGCTACCTGCCAGGCTGAGTTTTGTTGTGTGAATTGTAAGGGAAGGCACTTTGCTTATTCCCGTGAATGCCCAACATGGCAAAAAGAGAAAAGAATCCATCAGGACATGTGCGAACGAAAAAAAGCAGGTTGACTTAACTGCACCTTTCCCCATTGCACCACAGGGGAAATCTTTTGTAAGTGCAGTTAAAACTTCCAATAGATCCATCTGCGTTCAGACAGACATAACCTGCCTGATAAATAAGAATATGTCCTTCGTGTCGTAGAAGGCGACTAACGGGGCAGCGTGTTTGCCGTGCGTTGCGACCCGTGTCGGTGGTGAGTGGAATCCTGGTAATTTAGTGGGGATTTGGCTTGCGGGCCTCTTTCTCTGCAACACATTACTTTCGCCCAAGGTTCGCCTAGACGGGAGGTCAGAGTGGCCCACTCTGATCTATCGGCTTTGGTTGTGTTAGTTGATGAGAAGATGATTTGTTTAGTACAGTTAAACCTTTGTGTCCTGTAGCATCTTCACAGAAGCAGCAGCTTGGGTCAATCGGGTAAAGCAAAAGATCTCTTCTTTACTTTGAGTATATCACTGGCTGTTCTCGTCGGACCCCAGCGCTGAAAATCCGCGCAATAGCCTGTACGGATGCTTATAAATGGCTTCCCAAAATAAAAAAAAAACTCGTCCGCCGAAACGCTGACCGACAGACGATGTTTTTGATATATCTAATAAAACTTCCCGAACTTGGTATCGGTTTCTGTGGTATTTGTTTCTATTTACATATATGAATACACCCCTGTGATATTGTTTTAATTTGTCTCGTTTATTTCATCATGATTGGCGCAATATGGCTCGGTTGGAGCTGACGTGCCATTAAACAACATTTCATTCATTCCTCCAACACATTTTGAGTGCAAGCATCTCCAGTATACAAGATCACGGTATTACCGTTGTCAGCCACTACATCATATTTTTGCCCAGCCGGGTCTATATGGTAAAGCGCTAGACTTAAAGAGACAAATTTTTATCGAAAATTTTAATTGTTTATATCCCGATATTCTATTTCATGTTTTAAATATATCTACATAAAGTTGATATTTATTTTTAGTTGATATTTACTGTGATATTTGTTTTTATTTATGTATATATAGATAATGTGATTATTTGTTTCTAGTTTGTCTCGTAACATCATCATATGTTTGCCGCAATATAGCCCGGTTGGAGCGGACGTGCCATTAAACCACATTTCATTTATTCACTCCTTTTGTCTGAGCCTGGTGCACTGGATATCAGCGACTAAACCTACTACACACAGCAAGGTGTGTATAAGGTAACTTAATGAATAAACATTCACCATCAAACCCTTCACATATTTTAAAGTGGCATACACCCTAAAATATAAGAAACAATATATTAATATATATATATACATAAGAACATTCGATAAAAAGCATGCGGTTAATCAGAAATCTTTGTCGAAGGTCTGTCCGGGGCCATTACACAGTTCTCATTGTCGAGAGGCATAAAAGGTCGTTGATCATAAAAACGGAGCAAAAATAAATCTTACGTTTCCCCGTCTCTCTTCTTCTTGACCCCTTTAACCCCTGACGCTTTACCCCCACTGGTACTAAGCGCCCCCCTCTACTTTCTTCTGTGACTGACTGTGTACTTAATGATGTTTTTGTGGTTGGACCCCCCATCTCTCCCTCTGGAGGGTCGAACAGTGATTCCACCCTGGTCTCATTGTCGTGCACTACCCCACTATCACCCACAGCTCCGCTACTATTAATTATGGTCTCGGGGATTGTACCCGCCTCACCCATTTCCCAAGATACCTCACTCTCTTCTTCCTGTCTATCTTCTAAACTTTTGGCTGCTTCACGAAGTGTCATGCCGTCATCACTATCCACACTTTCATGATGATCCACATTTCCTATTCTCCCCGCCCCCCCTGGGGTGTAGGGGGTGATAAGAATATACCTTACGTATGTCCTGCGTGTCGTAAAAGGCGACTAAAAGGATCCCTGTAATGGGGCAACGTGTTTGCCGTGCGTTGCGACCCGTGTCGGTGGAGAGTGGAATCCTGGTAATTGAGTGGGGATTTGGCTTGCGGGCCCTTTCTCTGCAACACATTACTTTGGCCCATGGTTCACCTAGACGGGAGGTCAGAGTGGCCCACTCTGATCAATCGGCTTTGGTCGTGTTTAGCTGACGAGTAGGCGCATCTTTCCCATAAATCTGTAATGTATTTATTGCAGTTCTACCTTTGCGTCCTAAGTGCCTACTCTAAAGCAGCGGCTTGGGTCAACTAGGTAAAGTAAAAATATTTCGTCTTTACTTTGTCTAGGTATATCCCTGTCTGTCCTCTTAGGGCGTATGCGCTGGATAGCCGCGCAGTAGCCTGCATGGATATTGCAACCCGTTGGTGGTTGGAGAGCAGGCAGGGATGAATATTTAAAATTACACTCATGGCTTCCCAATCGAAGAAGACTCGTCCTTTAAAGCGTACGTCGACCGAGGAATTGGAACCAAATAATATACCTAACAAAACTTCCCGAACCTGGCCTAGATTTCTGGTTATACAGAGTACGAACGACATCAACTTGGCTAAAACCTCTCCTTTTTTGATTGCTAAAGGTCTTGCTGGTTTAGCTGGTGAGCCCAAAAGCGTCAAAAAAATGAGAAATGGTACTCTGTTAGTGGAATGTGCTAAAGAATCTCACGCTACTTCATTATTAAAATCAAAAACTTTAGTTAACATTCCGATCAAAGTTGCACCGCATAACTCTCTTAATTCTTCTAGAGGTGTTATTCGGTCTCAGGATTTAGAAGGCAGCTGTGAGGAAGAGATGCTTGAAAATCTCGCCTCACAAGGTGTTACTTACGTCAAACGAATTTCCATCAGACGTAATGGTAATATTATTCAAACCAACACCTATATCCTGACCTTTGATAAACCAGATCTTCCTAGGATGATCAAGGCTGGTTTTCTTGCCATACCAGTTACCCCTTATATTCCAAATCCATTGCGTTGTTTTCATTGTCAACGCTTTGGACACAGTAAAAACGTATGTAAGGGGAAAGCTGTGTGTGCTCGATGTGGACAGGAGGGTCACGAAAGTACCTCTTGTCAGCTCGATCACCGCTGCATTAACTGCAAAGGGCCTCATTTTGCCTATTCTAGAGAGTGCCCAATATGGAAAAAAGAAAAACAAGTTCAGCAGGTGAAAACAGAAAAAAATATACCATATCCCGAAGCAAGGAAGCTGGTTGAGGCTGCAACCCCAACATTTGCAATGTCATTTGCAAGTGCTGTCAAGCCGAAAACCTCTTCTATTGCTTGTCAAACGCCTGCTGAATTTCCAGCCGAGACAGAAGATACCTCGTCGAACCAAAAGCCACCTATTCCTCCAAAACCCGCAATTGTTACTCCCAGCACTTCGACTGTTAATAAGTCGGGGGAGTTTGGGATGGAGGAGATTGTACCCCCTACTCCTCAACCAAATGGTGGAAATCCACCCAAAAACATCAAAAACAAGGAACGTCCTGATAAAGACGTTCCCCGAAAATTAAACACCTTCCGTAGTAGGAAGGGTGACGAGGATCCTGTCGGAACCTATAACAGGTTCGGGATACAGGACAATCTCATGGATGTTGTTGTTGAAATACATGACCCCAAACAACATCATAGAAGTCCTGTTAAACCTCCCTGAAAATGGCTAATTCCATTATTCAATGGAATTGTCGTGGTCTTAAACCAAATTTTAATGAAGTTCAAATCTTAATTCAAAAATTTAATCCCTTAGCTATTTGTTTACAAGAAACTTTTTTAAAGATTTCAGATGTCTTATCACTCAGACATTTTGTTCCCTATCATCATTTTGCTTATAATGATGGTAGAGCACATGGTGGTGTTTCTATTTTCCTTAATGGAAACATTCCGCAGAGTAAAGTCGCCCTAAACTCGCCTTTGCAGGCAGTTGCAGTGAGGGTGACTCTACATATTCCTATCACACTGTGCTCTATATATTTACCACCTAGTTTACATCTGAACCCTAGAGATCTTGATGACCTTATTGCACAACTTCCCCTCCCGTTTATAATTACGGGAGATTTCAATGGTCATCATTCACTCTGGGGTAGTCCAGATGATAACAACAGAGGTAAACAAATAGCGGACTTCATTAACATTAATAATTTGTGTTTATTAAATGATGACTCGCCTACTTATCTACATCCTGCCACAGCTTCTTTTTCTTCCCTCGATCTGACCATTTGCTCTCCGGTCCTGTTTCAGGATTTTACATGGAGAGTAAACGAAGATCTGTGTGGCAGTGACCACTTTCCGATCTTGATAGATAATAATGGACCGTCTCCGGTCGATAGACCTCAGAGGTGGAAGTTGCATAAGGCTGATTGGGCTCTTTTTGAATCTTTGTGTCTCTTCTCTTTTGACGCAAAAGAGTTAGAGGATGCAGAAGAGCCCATGGCCTTATTCACTTCAATTCTTCAAGATGTAGCTGAGCAGGCGATTCCAAAGACCACGACTGAGCCCAAACGTTTCAATAAACCATGGTTTAATAATGATTGCAAATCCGTTCTTAAAGAGCGTGATCGTATTTTAAGACGCCTTGAGAATCATCCTTCCATGGAGAATCTTGCAGCTTACCAAGTGGTCCGAGCGAAGGCTCGTAGAACCATACGCCAAGCAAAGAAGTCTTCATGGCAAGGTTATGTCTCAAGGATCAATTCCCGTACCACTTCCAAATCGGTATGGGATAGGATTCGTAGGATTAAAGGTAAAAGTAGTGCATTATCAGTTAACAATCTAAATGTTGATGGTGCCACCTTAACAACATTTCCTGATATTGCTAATTCACTGGCCAGTACCATTTCATTCAATTCATCATCCAATTTTTCCTCTGATGCCTTTCGGGGCATTAAACATCAGCAGGAAAAAAGGCGACTTAACTTCAAGTCCCGTAATGATGAATGTTATAATGATAAATTTTCTATTGCTGAACTCCGTGATTCCCTCAAGCGAGCTCGAGATACTGCAACTGGTCCAGATGAAATTCACTACCAGATTTTAAAACATTTACCTTTTTCTACACTCTTAATATTATTAGATCTTTACAACCGGATTTGGGTTGATGGGAATTTCCCCTCTTCGTGGCATGAAGCCACAATAATTCCCATCCCTAAACCGGGTAAAGATCCTACGAATCCTACCAATTATCGTCCGATCGCTTTGACTAGCTGTATTTGCAAAACCATGGAGAGATTGATCAATCGAAGGCTTGTTTGGTACCTTGAGTCCAACAATCTTATTACAGACCTCCAGTGTGGATTTCGGTCCCAAAGGAGCACTCTTGATCATCTCGTTCGATTTGAAACGTTTGTCAGGGATGCTTTCATCCAGAAACAACATTTAGTTGCTATATTCTTTGATCTGGAGAAAGCTTATGATACCACATGGAAATATGGTATCATGCGCGACCTGCATAACCTCGGTCTGCGGGGTCGCTTACCTATCTTCATTAAAAATTTCTTAGAAGATAGGTCGTTTAAGGTACGTTTAGGATCAATTTTCTCTGACCCCTTTCCTCAGGAAATGGGGGTTCCTCAGGGAAGTATATTATCTCCCACACTTTTTGCTATCAAAATAAATACCATACCGACGTGCCTTAAACGCGGGGTCGACGGCTCTCTTTATGTTGATGACTTTCAGATGTGTTACGGATCGACAAGTATGCAGACAATCGAACGTCAGTTGCAGCTTTGCTTGAATTCTATTCAACGATGGGCAACTGACAATGGATTTCGTTTTTCGAAATCCAAGACTGTCTGTATGCACTTTTGTCAAAGAAGAGGTTTACATCCTGATCCGGAACTTACACTGGATGGTAGTCCCATTCCAGTTGTAGATGAAACTAAATTCTTGGGTTTGATATTTGATAAGAAATTATCATTTATCCCTCATATCAAAACCCTCAAGAAAAAATGTCTGAAAGCCCTCAACATATTGAGAGTCTTATCAAACACTGACTGGGGAGCAGACCGTAAGGTCCTGCTCAGATTGTATCGAGCATTAATACGATCTAAACTCGATTATGGGTGTATTGTGTATGGGTCTGCCCGCGAGTCTTATCTCAAAGAGCTCGACACCATACACAACCAAGGACTTAGAATCAGTTTAGGAGCATTCCGGACATCTCCAGTGCAGAGTTTGTACGTCGAGGCGCACGAGCCCTCATTGCACGACAGACGTGATAAACTTGCACTGCAGTATGCCACAAAAATTGCATCTCTGCCTCATCACATTTCATTTAACACCATATTTAGACCTCTTCATGAGTATTTGTATCTGATGAAGACTAACACTATTCCATCATTCGGTATTCGCATTCAACCCCTTTTGTCAGAGGCTGGTATAAGTCATGACAGTATTGCGAATACCCCTTTCTTTGAGACACCACCATGGTCTATATCTCCTCCTAAGATCGATCTAGATCTTACCAAAAATAGGAAGAAAGATACTAGTTCCACAGTGTTTCAAACTCTCTTCGGAGAGTTGAGGTCTAAATATGGTGATTATGCTCCAATTTATACAGATGGTTCCAAAGATGGCGATCGGGTAGCTTCGGCTACTATAACGCCATCTGAGACCATTTCTGTTCGCCTCCCTCCTGCTGCATCAATATTTACTGCTGAACTCCAGGCCATCTTTCAGGCACTAGAGTTCATTCATTCCTCTCCATCTTTGAAATATGTTATATTTACTGATTCTTTGTCTTCCTTACAGGCAATAAACAACAAAAGCCTCCTACACCCATTAGTAGCAGACATTTATCGTCTGCTACTATCACACGAGTTCATCAGGAAGGACATTGTCCTTTGCTGGCTCCCCAGTCATGTTGATATTAAAGGGAATGATCAAGCAGACTTAGCTGCCAAGTCTGCTTTAGATCTTCCCATATCACAATTTTTATTACCATTTTCAGATTTTAAATCGTCAATCAATCTTTTTATTTATGGCCGCTGGCAACGGTCTTGGGATCTTGCAGGCACAAACAAACTTCATCACATCAAGCCTCTCTTAGGAGATTGGCCCAACTCCTATAGAACTAACAGGAGAGATGAAGTTGTCTTGTGTCGCTCTCGCATTGGTCATACTTTTTTAACTCATATTTTCATTTTAAAGCGAGAGCCTCAACCAGAATGTGAACACTGTCATGTTCCTTTGACAGTTAAGCACATTTTGATTGAGTGCAAGCATCTCAAGGATGTTAGATCGCATTTTTACCGTTGTCAGTCATTACATCACATGTTTGCTCAACCGGGTTTATATGGTAAAGCGTTGGACTTTTTAAAAGAGACAGGATTTTATTATAAATTTTAATTATATATATATATATATATGTGTCATTTCTTTTTTATATTTAATACTTATATGCATAATAGTTGTATTTTATTTTTAATTTTACAAACTGTGATATTGTTTTTATTTATGCATATAATGTTTTTCCGTGATATCATTTAGCCTGTCTCGTAATATTCACCATATGTCTGGCGCAGTATGGCCCGGTTGGAGCTGACGTGCCATAAAACCACATTTCTTTCTTTCTTTCTATTCTCCCCGCACAACGTCCGAAAATCTGGGCGCACCCCCAACATATGACCTCGCGTTCTGTTCACAGTTGATACTTAGATGCCCCACACCATGGCAAGGGGTAATCTACCTGGGGCAGTTACTAACATGGGCATGGTACCCTCAGCAGTTCGAATCAGGCGTGGCAATTTTGTAACGCCGTACAGTTACACATCGTAAACCGACTAATACTTTATTACCATTACAGGTAGTGAAATCCTCTTTAACTTAGATAACTTTTCCATAAGAATTAAAGAACCGGTGAAAATATGAATTGTCTAGTTTCCTGGGTACCCAGTGCAATCTCAAGTTAACAATGTTAGTATCCTCATCACAAAAATCAAAACGAATCCCATTCCAAGTATAATTGAGTCTATCCAATAAAATTTTGACAAGCCGTTCAGAAGCCAACGTGACGTACCATTCACCTGGTTTACCCCTTTTCGCAATAGCTTCTAAACAATGTTAATCACCGTAACCTCTTTTGTCTGTATCAATACGCCCTTTCCTTCTTCTAGACAATCATCATTAACCTCCGTTCCTCTAAAATCCCCCTCTTGCCTATTATCATCACCTATTTCACCTTTATTTCCTTCTTCGCTCTCGCTCATACTGTCATCACTATCTATGCTTTCCTTATCTGTGTTCGCCTGTCTTTGAACTACTGTCAATCTAGGATCACATATGGCATCTGCCCTCCCACTCCCACCCGATATACAGTTCATGCCAATATGACCCGCAGAATTACATTGCGGACACAGGGGCGGTCGCGCCGGGGTAGTAACTAGCATTGTATCTGCCACCTGCCGCACGCATCATATGAGGGATGTTCTGGACCTGCAGCGGGCTGCAATTTAATGTAACATTTCGCATGCCCGTTAACAGTCTATTTCCGTTGCACGAAGTACTATCTTCGCCTACATATTTGACCACTCCCCATAAACACTGAAAATGCTTGCTAAATAAGAATGTTTCATTTTTCTCGGTACCCAATGTACTCTTAAATTAACCACTGTGGTATCTTCATCGCAGAACTCAAAACGAATATTATTCAAACTAAGGCTTACCTTATCTAATAACATTTTAACCAATCTATCTGAAGACAATGTAATAAACCACTCTCCCGGGTTTTGCCCCCTGGCTGTAGCCTCAACACAATGTACATTACCGAAAAATGTTTCCAACATTGACAAAATATCCTGTCTATAAACGGAATCATGTTTCCTACACTACAATCTATATCAGAGTCCAAAATTGGTACATCTATAATAATCGCAGCCATGCTGGACGCCACACAGGCCCGACTAAGCACCAAACAAAGAAACAACCACTGTGATTATCAACAGAAAAAAACTTCAATTTCACAACGTTTTCAGTGTCTCGTAATTCGAACTCTAGGAATACTTCCATGGAGGACCACCTTTTTTTTAAAAAAAAAACAAATTATTTACCCAGATAAAAGATACATACATGTCAAAGATGTTACGATCCCACCGTCTTAAAAAAGTGCAATAACAACAAATGTGCGATAATGACGATGGGGAGCAAATAAATTACATTAAATATATCCTGGTCCAACAGAGATCGCAGAGTTTAACTTTATATTGATTAAAACAAATCATGATCAGAAGACGAACAATGCAATACTCGATGATGGTTTACGAAACGAAAATAGCGGTCAGTAATATAAATTCGGTCAATACGCGTGGATACACTTACGCCTCGCCAGTTACATACGGGACCATTCGGTTCTAAAGTTCTAAAAGCATCAAGAAATGCGAAATCACTAATAATCGATGAAAGTTGGACTTTTCCTTCGGCCCCGGAAGAAGGATTTCCCCCCCCCTTAAAATTTGGCCTTAAAATACAACTAAAATCGCCACCAGGAATAAGAATATTTGAAGAAATACAAAATGTTTGAATATACTTGAACTCCCTACGAGCCGTAATTCAACGGGGGCATACACATTCAAAAGTCTAAAAGAAACTTGGTCAATTTTTAAATCAGTATATACCATTCTCCCCACAAAATCAAATTTATAATATCGAAATTTAAATTGTTAGAGATCAGCATTCCAACCCCACACTGTTTATTGACCTTTGAACCGAAACTCCAGACGGCCTTAAAATCACCTATCTGTTCAATCTTTCGACCGTCTGCCAGCCGACAGCGATAGTAAGTCTCTAACAACCAGACGTTTCCTACGATCGTGTAGGAGACCATTTACATTAATAGTTACAATATTTTTACTAGAAAAAATTGTTAAAACATAGAATAAACGAAAAACACATAATTATAATGATGGGGTTATTCAAAAACATAATCCGTTGGGCGGTCAAATATCTGTCTTGGGCCATTGACGAGTTAGAAATGTCGTTGGGTGTGAAAATACAGGTAAAGAAAATAACAGACATTAAAATTTGACTCCCTTTTTACTTTTTTTTTAACCCCACCGATATAATATTACCCTCTTTACCTCCACCCCTCTTATTCCCCCCTGGCGTATTCCCATCTTCCTCCCCTGTCGGCTTTCTAATAGAAGTCGCAGTACTTTTTAAGTCCCCTAACTCGCCCTCTGGAATATCAAAAGCAGACTTTATTGTAGGTACCACACTGTCTACCACCCCACTATAGACTCCACCTCAGTATCATCAACAGTTGTTATCAATTCTTTGTTTGTCTCTCCTCCTAATCTATCCTCACAATCAAAACCCTCCTGTCTCTTAACTGCCCTCTCTGCACCCTTACTACACTCACTCTCAGTCATACTATCATCACTATCACTGTTCGTATCATTTTCACAATCTGCAATTGTAGTTTCTACCTGTGCAGCTCTGCTACTTGCTACATCCGCAAAACTTGGCGCTTTTTCGACATTTATCCGTCTGGAATCTCCGACTGAGCAGTTCGTGCTAACATGGCCAATCTCCTTACACCTGAGACACAGCGGTAGCCTGCCCGGGGCCGTTACCATCATCTGTATTGCCCCATCATCCAAAGCTATCATGTGCGGGGTCACATGTACCTATAAAGCACTGCAGCTAAGTGTTACATGTCTAACTGCAGTACCAATTCTCGAGGAATTTCTTACATTCGTTTCTTTAACATGTTTAACTACCCCTACTCTTGAGAACAGTCTGCCCAAGAATTCATTCGTCATATACCTCGGCACCCAGTGGACTCTTAAGGTTGACGAAAGATGAATCCCCATCACAAATGTAAAAGGAAATACCTTTATGCACTAAAATTTCTTGATCAATTAATATTTTAACTAGACGAACTGACACAATATCTTAACTAGACGAACTGACGTCAGAGTGACAAACCACTCGTTCGGTTTTTCTATGCCTTCTATGGACGTAATGTTGCCTTAAAAAAATCTTCAATTGTTGAGAATGTCCCGCTAGGGCCCGGCCACACATACCCGTTGCGCAACACCAAAACAAAGTCAAAAAATCGACCTAATGTAAATCATAATCCGTTGGGCGGTCGAAAGTATGTCCGGGGCCATTGTCGAGTTAGAACAGTCGGGGGCATGAAATGGTCGTTAAGGACAAAAGAAACATAAATGAAAATCATAATCCGTTGGACGGTCGAAAGTATGTCCGGGGCCATTGTCGAGTTAGAACAGTCGGGGGCATGAAATGGTCGTTAAGGACAAAAGAAACATATACCAGGATTTCCCACCTTTCTTTTTCTTAACCCCCTCCCCTTTACCTTCTGTCGTTGACGCTTTACTCCCTCCTGCACTATCCGCCCCCTCTTCAGCCCCGCCTTACCCCCGACCATACTCCCTCTAACATTACCCTCGGCCTGCTTTAAAGATATTGCACTTTTAAGGTCTCCCAACTCGCCCTCGGGGGGGGGGGGGCAAAAATAGAACCCATACCCTTATCACATCCCCCGCTATCAACAACTCCACTTTTCCCCAACAGTAACACCACTTTCATCTGCCGTCTCCTCAATAACTTTGATATCTGTCTCTTCTAGTACCCCCGTCTCCTCCTCCTGGTCACCCTCCGAAAACACTATTTCCCCACTGTCCCTCATTTCCCCCTCTTCTCCATTTTCCTCCTCACTCTCCGTCATCACTGTCCACACTTTGTTTATCAGTGTTTACCTGAGGCTAACCGGGTATTCCCTGGACCACCTCAGAAAATCTCGGAGCGCCAACATCGGCCCTCCCTCTACCCCCTGTTGAACATTCCATACTAATGTGACCCACCATGTTGCAACGCAAAAATAGGGGAAGTCGACCCGGGGTAGTAACCAACATCTTTTTAGCACCCCACCGCACGAATCACAAGGGGTATATTTTGGACTGGAACGCTTCTACAATTTAAAGTTACATTTCTCATATTGAGTTTACTACCATCACACGTGGCAGAGTCTTCACCAATAAACTTCACAACACCGAAAGCACTAATATATTATATAAATATATGTCCTTCATTTTTCTCGGCACCCATTGTCCCTAAAATTCACCACCGTCGTATCTTCATCGCAAAATCTGAATCTCATATTATTCCGTAGAAAAGTACCTTTATCTATTAACTTCTGAACAAGTCGTTCCGAAGACAATGCAGCAAACCATTCCCCCGGCTTCTCTCTTTTAGCAATAGCCTCGACACAGTTTGGGTTACAAATAAAACACTTCCAACAACGATAAAATGTCATTTCTATAAATATACTCACGTCTGGATACTGTGATTTTAACAACTCTTCTCGCTAGACTCCAATCAATATCCGAATCGAGTATTGGCACATCAATAATATTTAAGAAATAAAAGATGACAATAATATAATTCTAATTCGGACTACTTTGGCCTATACAGTCGTTCGGATGGAACGAAAAACCTGTATGACTAGACTCGTCTTCATTAGCCCAGTTTGGAGCTGAACCTTGGAACATTAAACCCCATTTCATTTCATATATATACAGAAGAATATTTACTTATTTGCTTTTTTAATTACTATATTCTAGGTGAGGGTTTGATAAGAAAGGTGTGAAGCTAATGATGGACAAGTCTATTGGTAACACAGTGGCTAAGATTTGGCGACAAGTACAAGGAAATCATAGTTTACAATTCCTAGAACGCAAAGATCTCTACACAACGTTACGTTACACTTTGTCAAAGAAAGGAGGAATTGTAAAAGCTCTTGATGTCAAAGTGGGTAAAAGTAGTGCATTATCAGTTAACCATCTCAATGTTGATAATACCACCTTAACAACATTTCCTCGTATTGCTAATTCTCTGGCCAGTACTTTTGCATTCAATTCATCATCCAATTTCTCCTCCGATGCCTTTCGAGGCATTAGACAACAACAGGAGAAAAGGCGACTTAATTTTAAGTCCCGCAATGATGAATGCTGAACTTCGAGATTCGCTTAAGCGGGCTCGGGATACTGCAACTGGTCCAGATGAAATTCACTACCAAATTCTTAAACATTTACCCTTTTCCACTCTCTTGATTTTATTAGATCTTTTTAACCGGATTTGGGTTGCTGGGAAATTCTCTCCTTCGTGGCATGAAGCCACAATAAATCCCATCCCTAAACCGGGTAAAGATCATACGAATCCTACTAACTATCGTCCGATCGCTTTAACTAGCTGTATTTTCAAAACCATGGAGAGATTGATCAATCGAAGGCTTGTTTGGTACCTCGAGCCCAACAACCTTATTACTGACCTCCAATGTGTATTTCGGTCCCAAAGGAGCACTCTTGATCATCTCGTCAGATTTGAAACGTTGTCAGGGACGCTTTCATCCAGAAGCAACATTTAGTTGCAATTTTTTTCGATCTGGAGAAAGCATATGATACCACGTGGAAACACGGTATCATGCGCGAACTCCATAACCTCGGCCTACGAGGTCGCTTACCTATTTTCGTTAAAAATTTCCTGGAAGATAGGTCATTTAAGGTACGACTGGGATCAATATTCTCTGACCCATTCCCTCAGGAAATGGAGGTTCCACAGGGAAGCATTTTATCTCCTACTCTTTTTGCTATAACCCCCCTGGGGTGATAAGAATATACCCTTAGTATGTCCTGCGTGTGGGCCACTCTGAACTCCCGTCTAGGTGAACCATGGGCCAAAGTAATGTGTTGCAGAGACAGGGCTCGCAATCCAAATCCCCACTCAATTACCAGGATTCCACTCTCCATCGACACGGGTCGCAACGCACGGCAAACACGTTGCCCCATTACAGGGATCCTTTTAGTCGCCTTCTACGACACGCAGGACATACGAAGGGTATATTCATATCATCCCCTACACCCCAGGGGGGATGATGCATGTGATTCTTTAGCACATTCCACTAACAGAGTACCATTTCTCATTTTCTTGACTCTTTTGGGTTCACCGACAAAGCCAGCAAGACCTTTAGCGATCAAGAAAGGAGAAGTTTTAGCTAAATTAGTATCATTTGTACTGTGTATGGCTAGAAATCTAGGCCAGGTTCGGGATGTTTTATTTGGTATATTATTAGATTCCATATCCTCGGTCGACATATGTTTTAAACGAGTCTTCTTTGACTGGGAAGTCATGAGTGTAATTTTAAAGGATTCATCCCTGCCTACTCTCCAACCACCGAAGGGTTATAATATCCATGCAGGCTACTGCGCGGAAATCCGGCGCATATGCCCTAAGAGGACAGACAGGGATATACCTAGACAAAGTAAAGATTAAATATTTTACTTTATCCAGTTGCCCCCCTGGGGTGTAGGGGGTGATAAGAATATACCCTTCGTATGTCTTGCGTGTCGTAAGAGGCGACGAAAAGGATCCCTGTAATGGGGCAACGTGTTTGCCGTGCGTTGCGACCCGTGTCGGTGGAGAGTGGAATCCTGGTAATTGAGTGGGGATTTGGCTTGCGAGCCCTTTCTCTGCAACACATTACTTTGGCCCATGGTTCACCTAGACGGGAGGTCCGAGTGGCCCACTCTGATCAATCGGCTTTGGTCGTTTGTAGCTCTGTAGAATGTACCCTTTCCCAGTGTAATGCTCTGTTGTTTATTCACTCAGCAATTATCTACCTTTGTGTCCTTAGAAAATTCTACAGGGCGGCGGCTCGGGTCAATCAGGTTAGACAAGTATTTTTTTCCTTTCTGGCTTGAGTATACCCCTCGTCGAGCCCTGAGGCCATGCGCTGGTTACCCGCGCTAGTCCTCCCCCTGGTAGGCAGGGAAGTAACCTGGGTGACGACGAGGGGTGAACCTTAAAAAAATACTTGCATGGATTCCCCAGTCCCACCCACCCCAATAATAGGAAATAATAAACAGAAACGTCATAGTACAGATGACGTTTCTGATTTGTTTAATTTAAAAAGAAAAGTTACAAAGGCATGGCCGAGGTTTCTCTTGATTGAGAGTCCCTCTACCGACCTATCTAAAGTTTCGCCATTTTTAATAGGTAAGGGTATAGCCGATGAACCCAAAGCTATTAAAAAACTTAAAAATGGAACACTCTTGATAGAATGTGCCAAGGAGCAGCATGCGACCATGTTACTCCAGTCAACGTCCTTGGCAGACATTCCTATCAAGGTGTCACCACATAGGTCACTTAATTCAAGTAGAGGTGTAATTAGATGTCGAGATCTTGAAGGCAGCAGTGAGGATGAAATGGTAGAATACCTTTCACCTCAAGGCGTCTCTCATGTTAAAAGAATTAGTATACGCCGAGGGGATAAGGTAATTCCAACAAGTACCTATATCCTCACTTTCAATCGTCCCGACATTCCAAAGACTCTCAAGGCAGGTTATTTAAACATTCCTGTTGATTCGTATATTTCAAACCCTCTTCGCTGCTACAAATGCCAAAAGTTTGGTCACAGCAAGACCGTCTGTAGAGGTAAAGATACCTGCGCTCGGTGTGGTCATGATGGCCATGAGAGCACTACCTGCCAGGCGGAATTTTGTTGTGTCAACTGCAAGGGTAAGCACTTTGCTTACTCTCGCGAATGTCCCATTTGGCAGAAAGAGAAACGAATTCAACAGATTATGCCTGAAAGAAAAATATCATACTTCGATGCTAGGAAACAAGTAGAGCTTACTTCACTCTTTCCCATTGCACCACAAGGGAAATCTTTTTCGAGTGTTGTTAAAGCATCTACGAAATCTGCATCTGTTCAGACAGACATAACCTGGCCTGATCAAGTTACAAAGCCTAGAAATATTACATCAGATCATTGTAAAGGGGTCTCGAGCCTTTCCCAATCGCGGGAGTGCTCGACTCAAAGCACTGATATCATTCCTGACGACGAGGGTTCATCTCCCTTGCCTGTATCTGGAGTCATTGAGATTATTCCCAATACTCCCACCCAAAATGGCAAGGGGGCTCAACCCTTTGTTTGCTCTAAAGCTGATACTGTTGATTCCAGGTCCTCTGGGTCCGCGGTGCAGTTTAAGGGTACGCAGTTGTCAACGGTGCTAACCAAGAGAAAACAAAAATTTTTAAAATTGAAAGAGAGGGGTAAAAAGGGTTCAAACAATCCTATCACTCTCTTTAATAAATATGGGGATGATCTGATGGACGGTACTACCGTAGTGGATGTTCATAAGGACTCACACGGTAAACCGCCAAAAATTAAATTTCCCTGACAATGTTAAACTCCATTATTCAATGGAATTGTCGTGGTTTAAAACCAAATTTTAATGAAGTCCAATTATTAATTCAAAAGCACAATCCTTTGGCTATTTGTTTACAAGAAACTTTTTTACGGAATTCTGACAATTTGTCTTTTAGACATTTTGTTGGTTACCATCATCACGCAGTTGGTGATGGTAGAGCTCATGGGGGTGTTTCTATTATTCTTAATGGAGATATCCCTCAAAGTCAAGTCACCCTCAACTCGCCTTTAGAGGCAGTTGCAGTTCGGGTGACTTTGCATATTCCTATAACACTCTGCTCTGTATATCTTCCACCAAGTTTACATCTTAATCCCAGAGATCTTGATGACCTTGTTGCACAACTTCCTCTCCCGTTGATTATTACGAGAGATTTCAATGGTCATCATTCACTCTGGGGTAGACCAGATGATAACAACAGAGGTAAACAAATAGCGGACTTCATTAACATTAATAATTTGTGTTTATTAAATGATGACTCGCCTACTTATCTACATCCTGCCACAGCTTCTTTTTCTTCCCTGGATCTCACCATTTGCTCTCCGGTCCTGTTTCAGGATTTTACATGGAGAGTAAATGAGGATCTATGTGGTAGTGACCACTTTCCTATCATAATTGATAATAATGGTCCCTCTCCGGTCGAAAGACCCCAGAGGTGGAAGTTGCATAAGGCTGATTGGGCTCTATTTGAATCTTTGATACAAAGGAGTTAGAAGATGCAGATGAGCCCATGACCTTATTCACTTCAATTCTTCAAGATGTAGCTGAGCAGGCGATTCCAAAAACCACGACAGAACCAAAACGTTTCAATAAACCATGGTTTAACGACGATTGCAAATCCGCTCTCAAAGGGCGTGATCGTATCCTGAGTCGATTAAAGAACCATCCTTCCATGGAGAATATTGCGGCATACCAAATGGTCCGGGCAAAGGCCCGTAGAACCATACGTCAAACAAAGAAATCTTCATGGGAGAGTTATGTCTCAAGGATCAATTCCCGTACCACATCTAAGTCGGTATGGGATAGGATTCGTAGGATTAAAGGTAAAAGTAGTGCATTATCAGTTAACCATCTAAATGTTGATAATACCACCATAACAACATTTCCTGATATTGCAAATTCTCTGGCCAGTACATTTTCATATAATTCATCATCCAATTTCTCCTCTGATGCCTTTCGAGGCATTAGACAACAACAGGAGAAAAGGCGACTTAATTTCAAGTCCCGCAATGATGAATGCTATAATGATCGTTTTTCCATTGCGGAGCTCCGTGACTCGTTAAAGCGAGCTCGGGACACTGCAACTGGTCCAGATGAGATACACTATCAAATTTTAAAACATTTACCTTATCCAACACTTCTAATTTTACTGGATCCTTTCAACCGGATTTGGGTTGATGGGAATTTCCCTCCTTCGTGGCATGAAGCCACAATAGTTCCCATCCCTAAACCGGGTAAAGATCATACGAATCCTACCAACTATCGTCCGATCGCTTTAACTAGCTGTATTTGCAAAACCATGGAGAGATTGATCAATCGAAGGCTTGTTTGGTACCTCGAGTCCAACAACCTCATTACAGACCTCCAATGTGGATTTCGGTCCCAAAGGAGCACTCTTGATCATCTCGTCAGATTTGAAACGTTCGTCAGGGACGCTTTCATCCAGAAGCAACATTTAGTTGCTATATTTTTCGATCTGGAGAAAGCATATGATACTACGTGGAAACACGGTATCATGCGCGACCTCCATAACCTCGGCCTAAGAGGTCGCTTACCTATCTTTATTAAAAACTTCCTGGGAGATAGGTCATTTAAGGTACGACTGGGATCAATATTCTCTGACCCATTTCCTCAAGAAATGGGGGTTCCACAGGGAAGTATTTTGTCGCCAACACTATTTGCAATAAAAATTAATACCATCCCAGCGTGCCTTAAACCAGGCACTAATGGCGCTCTTTATGTTGATGACTTTCAGATGTCCTATGGTTCTACAGACATGCGGATAATCGAACGTAAGTTGCAGCTTTGTTTGAATTCACTTCAACAATGGGCAACCGAAAATGGATTTCGTTTTTCGAAATCCAAGACTGTCTGCATGCATTTCTGTCAGAAACGAGGTTTGCATCCAGATCCAGAACTTTATTTGGATGGCAATCGCCTTCCAGTTGTGGATGAAACCAAATTTCTGGGGCTGATATTTGATAAGAAATTATCATTTATCCCCCACATTAAAAACCTAAAGAAGAAATGTCTGAAAGCCCTCAATATATTGAGAGTCTTATCAAATACTGACTGGGGAGCAGACCGTAAGGTCTTGCTCCGATTATATCGAGCATTAATTCGATCAAAACTCGATTATGGGTGTATGGGTCTGCCCGCGAGTCTTATCTCAAAGAGTTCGACACCATACACAACGAAGGACTTAGAATCAGTTTAGGAGCATTTCGTACATCTCCAGTGGACAGTTTATACGTCGAGGCGCACGAGCCCTCATTGCACAACAGACGTGATAAACTGGCCCTGCAGTATGCTACGAAAATTGCATCACTTCCCAATCATATTTCATTTAACACCATATTTAGACCTCTTCATGAGCATTTGTATCTGGTAAAGACGAATGTTGTTCCATCATTCGGTATTCGCATACAACCCCTTTTGTCTGAGGCTGGCATCAGCCTCGACAGTATTGCGAATACCCCTGTCTTTAGGACTCCCCCGTGGGCTATGTCTCCCCCAAAGATTGATTTCGATCTTACTCAACATAAAAAGAGAGATACTAGCTCTACGGTGTTCCAATCTCTCTTTAGAGAGTTAAGGTCTAAGTATGGTGATTATGCTCCTATATACACAGATGGTTCTAAGGATGGTGATCGGGTAGCTTCGGCTACTGTGACGCCATCTGAGACCATTTCCGTGTGTCTCCCACATGCTGCTTCCATATTTACAGCTGAACTCCAGGCCATTCTTCAGGCCTTGGAGTTCATTCAGTCCTCGTCAGCTTTAAAGCATATCATCTTTACTGATTCTCTGTCCTCTTTACAAGCAATTAACAATAAACAGCTTGAACACCCATTAGTAGCAGATGTCTATCGTCTGCTACTATCGTACGAGCTCAGCAGCAAAGACGTCGTCTTCTGCTGGCTCCCCAGTCACGTCGATATAAGGGGGAATGATCTAGCAGATTTTGCTGCCAAAGCTGCTTTAGATCTTCCCCAATCACACTTTTTAATTCCTTATAAGGATTTTAAATCTTCAATAAATCATATTATTTATGACCGCTGGCAACGGTCTTGGGATCTTGCAGGCACAAACAAACTTCATAACATCAAGCCTCTCTTAGGAGAATGGCCCAACTCCTATAGAACTAACAGGAGAGATGAAGTTGTCTTGTGTCGCTCTCGCATAGGTCATACTTTTTTAACACATATTTTCATCTTAAAGCTAGAGCCTCAACCAGAATGTCAACACTGTCATGTTCCTTTGACAGTGAAGCACATTTTGATTGAGTGCAAGCATCTCAAGAATATTAGATCTAAGTACTACCGTTGCCAGTCAGCTATTTGCACAACCGGAGCTTTATGATAAATTGCTAGCATTTTTAAGAGAGACAAATTTTTATTCAAAATTTTAATTGTATATATTTATCGTATACTGCATTTTAAATATTTATATGTGTAATGTAATTGATATATTTATTTTTAGTTATATTTTCTGTGATATTTGTTTTTATTTACATATATAATTACATCCCTGTGATATTGTTTTAATTTGTCTCGATAATTTCATCATGTTTGGCGCAATATGGCCCGGTTCGAGCTGACGTGCCATTAAACAACATTTCATTTCATTTCATTTTATCCAGTTGACCCAAGCCGCTGCTTATGAGTAGACATCCAGGACGCAAAGGTAGAACTGCAACAAATACATTACAGAAATATGGGAAAGATATGCCTATCGTCAGCTAACCACGACCAAAGCCGATTGATCAAAGTGGGCCACTCTGACCTCCCGTCTAGGTGAACAGTGGGCCAAAGTAATGTGTTGCCGAAAAGGGGCTCGCAAGCCAAATCCCCACTCAATTACCAGGATTCCACCGACACGGGTCGCAACGCACGGCAAACACGTTGCCCCATTACAGGGATCCTTTTAGTTGCCTCTTACGACACGCTGGACATACGAAGGGTATATTCTTATCACTCCCTACAACCCAGGGTGGTTCGTTATTAGGCAAATCAACAGTAACTAGGACTTTTGCCGCAACCAAACTCATTTAATTCCTATATGTTTAAATTTATTTTGTTTTGAACCATATATTATGTAAATTGTATAGTCTCCGTTTATTACATCTCAACAACATTAACTGTTCAACGGATAGGTCAAAATGGTTTTATTTTATTTTGCGCAATATTGGTTGGGTTTTTCTTTAAGGGGATATAACTCCAGTTTTGGATCAAATCAATTACCGCATAGCACCGTTATTCCTTCGTTTTATAAAGGCTGTTTAAATATATTTAAGCATTTTATCAATTTATTTTGATTTTTCGGTCCCTCATTGATCTAATAAAATATGTATATTTACTCCACATTTAAAGTCTAAAAATAGCACAAATGCGCACGCAACACTGTGGCAACATTCGCCTAGCAACATGTATAAATACGAGGCAAGTCCCGGCACAAGTTGTCTCTTTAAAGTTTGTTGGCAACCATATATATAGCACTAGGATGGCTTAAAGGGAGGGAATATAAATCCTCGGGCTATATATATTAATATAATCCTTCTCATCCATCGCGCTCGGATGAGAGGAGATTATATTCCACTATATGCCCTTCGGGCATCTCCGATTTATATTGCATCATTCAAAGGGTTGTCAACAAAAAAAAACAAACAGTAGTCCATCAATATTTATTTAAATAACTTAAAAAATTATTCCTTTCAGTATCTGGTCGAAGATAATATCTTCTGAAAACTTCTTCATTATTCCATGAAGCTGTTTGAAGTATGTCTGAAATAGAACAACCAGAAAGAAAAGCTGCAGAAGTGAAAGCTGACCGATATGAATGAGCTTTAAATATACATGTATCAATACCAGCAAGCGCAAGGGTTTCCTTAAGCCAACGGCCTATGGTAGATGGCGTTACTGCTCCGCGTGTAAGATACGAAATGAACAATTGGAGAGACTTCCTAGAATCTGAAGTTAGTTTTAAATACTGCTGCAGAGTATAGCATGGACATAAACTTTTATCAGTGAAATACTTCAATTTAACCTGGTATAGAGGAGATGACTGACGTGAAGATTTTTAAGACTCTGTCAACTCCTAAAGTAATGGTATCACCTGAAACATGGAGACGATTAATAGTAAAGGCTGCTGAAGTCTGGCACCATTGGGCCGTAGCTAGCGCCAACACCTTCACTGTTTTATAAGTAAGAAGCTTCAATGATATGCCTTCTAAAGGGAATAAACCTCGTAAATATCTTAATAGAATAGAAACGTCCCAGGTGGCAACATAACGAGGTTTTGGGGGATTAAGATTAAAAATGCCCTTCATAAACCGCTTAATAATTGCATGGTTTCTAAACTGCCCACTGTCTGAAACATCAAGAATCTGAATAATTGCCGACCCGTGAATGTTAACAACACTATAGGATGCACTAGATGATATATCACTCAAATAATTTACAATATTTTCTTCAGAGGGATCCAACGGATCAATTTGCTTCGGACTTGTCCAAAAATTCCATCGTCTCCAGGCCAGGTCATATTGTTTGATAGTTCCCGGTCTCTAGGACTGGATAATAGAATCGGTAGCATTTTGTGATAATCCTCTATTAGTGAGGCACTGCTGGATATAAGGCATGCGGTTAGGAATAAAGTTTTTCCTCCCATAGGATGGCACATCCCATTGTGAGCTAGACGTAACATATCTCTGCGTAAAGGTAGGCGAATGGGGTTTGAAATTAGCATTGCTAATAGACGCGAATACCGTACCTGCATTGGCCACCCTGGCACTATGGTTGACACTGTCTCTGAGCACCTTGTTCAGACACTTCCCAACAACACTGAAAGGAGGAAAAATGTGTGGGTGAAAATTTGACCAAGCAATATTAAAAGCATCGTGAGCAAAACAAAATGGATCTGGCTGCCAAGAAACATACCTCTCAATTTGGAAGTTGTGTCGTGATGCAAACAGATCTATGTCTGGTACAAATACAAGATGACATATTTTCTGGAAAATGTGCTCATTCAATTTCCACTGTGTGGAATTAGAAAACTTACTTGGCAATGAGTCAGCTATGTTATTAGAAGTACTCGATATATATTTTGCTGATAAAAATATATTTTTGGAAACGCACCAGTACCAGATTTGTTTGCTTAATTCGAATAGATCATCTATAGTTCCTCCTATATTATTAATACATTCATTCAAGCGTAATATTAATTGATGTCAGCACAAAAAAACATGAGATTTTACAAAAATGGATAAATATTATCGAATGCATGACAATGATAGACAGTAGTATTGAAAGTTGGGACAAAATGACATGTTTACGGAAGTTATGTCCGAGATTCAGCGACGGCCAAATTTACCGATGCAAGTGCACCCAAGCGTAATATTAATTGATGTCGGCACAAAAAACTCGAGATTTTATTAAGAGGCCACTCCCGTTAAGCGGTCAATCCTAAAATTTCCCGTGGGTGGCTGCTTAATGCAGATTCTACTGTATATGATAAAGCTATGGTTATCACACTGAACAAGTATATGTGTGTTAGATAGATTGCTGCACAACGACCTCAGTCCATAAAAAACTGCCAGAAGTTCTAGATAATTAATATGATATTGTGATTCAGAACTATTCCAAAGACCATTGGTGTGAACATCGTAAGTGTGAGCACCCCATCCCTGTAGTGATGCATCCGATGTAATGAACAAGAATGAGTGGGTGACCCAATATGGCTATCATTATGAAAGTCAATATTACCTAACCACCAATTTAACTCCCCAATCATATTGGCATTGAGGGAAATAAACCCTTCATATGAATAATTACATTCTGACAAGGCTCTGGTTTTCTCTTTATCCAGGTAATGGATATGTAGAGGCGCTAATAGTACTGTAGTTCGAGAGAAGGACCACAGCCCAATAAAAGAAGCTACTTGTCGAATAGTGAGCTTGTTTGATGATAATAATGTTTTGGCCTTGCTTTTAATTTTTTCTAACTTTTGTGGAGTAAGAGATACAGTAAAAAAATGAGTTAATAATAAAACCTGAGAAAACAATTTCTTTAGAAGGTTTCAAACAGGATTTTTGTTCATTTATACAAAACCCAAGCTCTTGGAAAAGTCCTACAGCTTTCTGTGTGTTAAAACGGCATTCGTCGGCAGAAAATAGGGAATCATCAATAAAATATGAGCAATGTATACCCAGTTTGCGAAGGCTTGCGAATATTGGTTTGATAACTTTAGTAAAAACTCAAGGAGCCGAAGAAACCCCGAAAAGAAGGCATGTATGAAAAACCTGGCCTTTCCAAATAAAACGTAAATATTTATGATATGATCTGGATGAATAGGAATATAAAAATAGGCATCTTTCAGATCTACTGATGATGGAAAATCATCTCTATGTATAATACTTAAGGCAACACAAAGTTTCCTTAAAATGTTCATAGCTCATAAAACTGTTTAATTGTTTTAGGTTATTAACGGGGCGATAATCGCCAGTCTTTTTCTGTACTAGACATATATTAGAAATAAACTGATCAACATGAAAATTAACAGGGAGTACTAGACATATAGCTCTCTTACTCAACATTTTATCGATCTCTTCATCAACCATCTTAATCTGATCTGAATTAAAAGGAGGTGGTTTGGGCAAGCAAAGTTGAAAAGGTTTTTGAATAAACTCAAAAAGATACCCGCTAACTGTGTTAAGAATCTAGTTATCTAAAAAAATAAGAAACCTGACCAGATATAAAAGTATTAGTTACAGAATTTACTGTAGGTGGTTTTGAGTTGTTTTTGAGGTCGAAAACGCCTCGTGCTTGGGGTAAAACCCGTCCATGGAAGTTGTTCCGGTCTGGTGGTCTTTTG
The DNA here is from genome assembly GCA_036850965.1 of Patella caerulea. Taxonomy (NCBI): domain Eukaryota; kingdom Metazoa; phylum Mollusca; class Gastropoda; family Patellidae; genus Patella; species Patella caerulea. The sequence goes on along the minus strand of JAZGQO010000014.1, from coordinate 22,247,058 downwards.
TTTGCCTGGCCCTGCCCTAAAAAAAGGACGTCTGTAAAATGATTGACGATTATTATTTGACATAACACGGTTACCAAAAGTCACGCGTGGGCGACTCGAGTACGTAATTTCTTAGTGTGGGCGACTGCGTTCGCGCTTTCCCCTCTTAATTCAATATTAAAAGAGACATTGCCCACTTTAAAAAGCCAATCACCGTGCATTGCATTCACAACAGGCGCACCATTTCAGACAAGCCCGTCAACAATCGTTTCACGTTATAATAGCTTCGTCGTTGACTTTATTTAGTATACTTTTGAGTTGTGTTTCTCCAGGATGAGTGACTAGGTGTGTTATTATGTTTCCACGGTGTGACTGCCCGGGCCAGCCAGGTTAGTTTCGCGCATTCAGGTCATGTCGGACCAAACACTGGTCGATGGCGTCTACCACGCAGCCTTTCGTATGTCTGTCGTAGACCAGACAACTCCTCCAAAAATGGCCACGTACAGTCTATATTTGCTCTTCTACCGTCGGTGCGTTTTGCCGACTCCTCGCAAAATAGTGTCGCCAAATACCAAAATGTTTAGTTAGCAGCCGGGCGATTTTTTGACTTTGTTTTGGTGGTGCGCAACATGTAGGAGTGGTCGGGCGCTAACGGGACAAACGGCCACGGCGCAGGAGTCAGCCGATGAAGGCCGAGAAAGGCATACTTACCTGGTACGGGAAGCACCGTGATCCGCAGAGAGCGTTTTTGTTACGGGAGATTTTTATTTTTGTGTTTATTCCGTGGATTAATAGTTACTCCTCGCCGTTAAAGTCAGTTCCCGAAGTGTATTTTGTGGCCTGTGTGACGAAGCATCATGGCAGGTGTTATTGTGGAATTCCCTCTGTTGGACTCTGAGATTAATAATATTGCCAAGCGTGTTGTAAAGATCAGTCTCGAAACGTGAGTATGTTTGTAGGCAAGATGTTTGTTTAATGCTAGAGGCCCTTTATTGCAATACACAGTGTTTGGAAGCCATTGCGAAAAGGGATAAACCAGGTGAATGGTACGTCACGTTGGCTTCTGAACGACTTGTCAAAATTTTATTGGATAGACTAAATTATACTTGGAATTCTTGGAATGGGATTCGTTTTGATTTTTGCGATGAGGATACAAACATTGTTAACTTGAGAGTGCACTAGGAAACTAGACAATTCATATTTTCACCGGTTCTTTAATTCTTATGGTAAAGTTATCCAAGTTAAAGAATAAATGAATGAATGAAATGGAGTTTAATGGCACGTCAGCTCCAACCAGGCTATATGGTGCCAAACAAATGATGATTTTAACGAGACATATTAAATAAATATCACATAAATATATTTATATATATAAATAAAAACAAGTATCACAGTCAATAATGGTATTTAGAATAAATACAACTAAATATAAGTCCTTTATGTATATAAATAGTTAAAACAAAAATATGGGATATATATATATATATACAATTAAAATTGGTAATAAAAGTTTGTCTCTTTTATAAAGTTTAACAATTTTCCATATAGCTCCGGTTGTGCAAATGGTTGACTTAGTGACTGGCAACGGTAATAGTGTGATCTAACATTCTTGAGATGATTGCACTCAATCAAAATATGCTTAACTTGACATGACGGTGAATACATTCTGGTTGAGGCTCTCGTTTCAAAATGAAAATATGAGTCAAAAACGTATGACCAATACGAGAGCGACACAAAACAACTTCATCCCTCCTGTAAGTTCTATAGGGGCTTGACCAGTCTCCTAAGAGAGGCTTAATATGATGAAGTTTATTTGTGCCTGCAAGATCCCAAGGCCGTTGCCAGCGGCCTTAAATGAAATGATTAATCGATGATTTAAATTCTTGATATGGTATTAAAAATGGTGATAGGGGCAGATCTAAAGCAGCTTTGGCAGCAAAATCTGCTTGATCATTCCCCTTTAAATCAACGTGACTGAGGAGCCAGCAAAAGACGATGTCTTTGCTTGAAAGCTCGTAAGATAGTAGCAGACGATAAACATCTGCTACTAATGGGTGTTCAAGCTTTTTATTGTAAATTGCTTCAAGTGAGGACAGAGAATCAGTGAAGATAATGTGCTGTTGTTGATGAGATGATTGTATGAACTCCAAAGCGCGAAGAATGGCCTGGAGTTCAGCTGTAAATATGGAAGCAGCAGGTGTGAATGAATGAATGAATGAAATGTGGTTTAATGGCACATTCGCTCCAACCGGGCTATATTGCGCCAAACATATGATGATGTTAAGAGACAAACTAGAAACAAGTAATCACGTTATCTATATATACATAAATAAAAACAAATATCACAGTAAATATCAAATAAAAATAAATATCAACTTTATGTATATATATTTAAAACAAGAAATAGAATATCAGGATATAAACAATTACTTCATTAAAAATTTCCTGGAAGATAGGTCATTTAAGGTACGACTGGGATCAATATTCTCTGACCCATTTCCTCAGGAAATGGGGGTTTCCACAGGGAAGTATTTTATCTCCTACTCTTTTTGCCATAAAAATTAACACGATCCCAGCGTGCCTTAAACCAGGTACAAACGGCGCTCTTTATGTTGATGACTTTCAGATGTGCTATGGTTCGACAGACATGCGGATAATCGAACGTAAGTTGCAGCTTTGTTTGAATTCCCTTCAACAATGGGCAACCGAAAATGGATTTCGTTTTTCGAAATCCAAGACTGTCTGCATGCATTTCTGTCAGAAACGAGGTTTGCATCCAGATCCAGAACTTTATTTGGATGGCAATCGCCTTCCAGTTGTGGATGAAACCAAATTTCTGGGGCTGATATTTGATAAGAAATTATCATTTATCCCCCACATTAAAAACCTAAAGAAGAAATGTCTGAAAGCCCTCAACATATTGAGAGTCTTATCAAATACTGACTGGGGAGCAGACCGTAAGGTCTTGCTCCGATTATATCGAGCATTAATTCGATCAAAACTCGATTATGGGCGTATTGTGTATGGGTCTGCCCGCGAGTCTTCTCTCAAAGAGCTTGACACCATACACAACCAAGGACTTAGAATCAGTTTAAGAGCATTTCGTACATCTCCAGTGGACAGTTTATACGTCGAGGCGCACGAGCCCTCATTGCACAACAGACGTGATAAACTGGCCCTGCAGTATGCTACGAAAATTGCATCACTTCCGAATCATATTTCATTTAATACCATATTTAGACCTCGTCATGAGCATTTATATCTGGTAAAGACTAATGTTGTTCCATCATTCGGTATTCGCATACAACCCCTTTTGTCGGAGGCTGGTATCGACCTTGACAGTATTGCGAATACCCCTGTCTTTACGACTCCACCGTGGGCTGTATCTCCCCCAAAGATCGATTTCGATATTACTCAACATAAAAAGAGAGATACTAGCTCTACGGTGTTCAAATCTCTCTTTCGAGAGCTAAGGGTTAAATAAGGTGATTATGCTCCAATATATACAGATGGTTCGAAAGATGGTGATCGGGTAGCATCGGCTACCGTGACACCATCTAAGATTATTTCTGTCCGCCTTCCCCCTGCTGCTTCCATCTTTACAGCTGAACTCCAGGCCATTCTTCAGGCTTTGGAGTTTATTCAATCATCTGCTGATTCTAAATATATTATCTTTTCTGATTCGTTGTCCTCGCTTCAAGCAATTAGCAATAAACAGCTTGAACACCCATTAGTAGCAGACATTTATGGTCTGCTACTATCAAACGAGTTCATCAGCAAGGACCTTGTCCTTTGCTGGCTCCCCAGTCATATGGATATAAAAGGGAATGATCAAGCAGACTCGGCTGCCAAGTCTGCTTTAGATCTTCCCTTGTCCGAATTTTTAACCCCATATAAAGATTTTAAATCATCCATAAATAAATGTATATTTGACCGTTGGCAACGGTCTTGGGATCTTGCAGGCACAAACAAACTTCATCACATTAAGCCTCTCTTAGGAGAATGGCCAAGCTCCTATAGAACCAACAGGAGGGATGAAGTTGTCTTGTGTCGCTCTCGCATTGGTCATACTTTTTTAACTCACATTTTCATTTTGAAGCGAGAGCCTCAACCAGAATGTGAACACTGTCATGTTCCTTTGACAGTGAAGCACATTTTGATTGAGTGCAAGCATCTCAAGGAGATTAGATCGCATTTTTACCGTTGCCAGTCTCTGCATCAATTATTTGCCCAACCGGGCTTATATTGTAAATTGTTAGACTTTTTAAAAGAGACAAGCTTTTATTATAAGTTTTAATTGTATATTTATCATTTCATTTTTTATATTTTAAATATTTATATGCATAAAAGATTTATTTGATATTATTATTTTATTTACTGTTATATTGCTTTTATTTATGCATATAAAACTTTTTCTGTGATATTTATTTAACTTGTCTCGCATAAATCATTGTACACTGAAAAATAACTTGTGTTGTTTCAACACAAGTTGGGTGTTACTATTTAACAACACAAACTTGTGTTGAAACAACACAAACTTGTGTTAAATGCTGAAACAACACAAGACTTGTGTTAAAATTTGTCAAACAACACAAACTTGTGTGAAAATCTACACAAGACTTGTGTTGAAAGTTCTGAAACTTGTGTTGAAATTTCTGAAACTTGTGTTGAAACTTGTGTTGAAATTTCTGAAACTTGTGTTGAAATATCTGAAACTTGTGTTGAAATTTCTGAAACTTGTGTGGTTTCATATACAAACTTGTGTATAACCATCAACAAAAACTTGTGTTGTATTTCCCTCACTTTATATCCAATATTGCAACTTTTCCCATGCAGCATCCCCCCTTATGCTCTGTTTAACCTGCAAAGTTTGATAAATGAGGTAACAATAATTTTTTTTTGTTAAATTATTATTTATTCATAAAATAATATTTGGAATGTTAACAGAAATATAATATTAATAAAATTGTGTTAAATAACGCCCCCCCCACCCTCAAATCACAAACTATAAAATAGCTATTTAAATTTTTCTTTACTCATCAACAAATACTAAGCATATAAAGACAGTATCCCTACCCTACACCCCCAAAATATATAATTCAAATATATTTAAATTTAATAAGATATATACCAAGCAATAATAAGATAAATTATCCACTAATTTGAATTACTTTCAAACAGTGAAAAGTGTTATAAGTCGAATTACATGTGATTATTGAGTAATCTAGAAATAACTAGCATACACAGAAAATTAACAAAAGAAAAATGACCTATTTTACAGTAGTAATAATATGGTGTAGAACTCTTTCCTCATTAGGAAAAAAAAACAAACAAAATGAATATTTTGTACATATACGGAGCAAAGCATCAACAAGAACTAGCATATAAAGACAGTATCCCTACCCCATACCCCCAAAATATATAATTCAAATATATTTAAATTAATAAGATATATACCAAGCACTAATAAGATAAATTATCCACTTATTTGAATTACTTTCAAACAGTGAAAAGTGTTATAAGTCGAATTACATGTGATTATTGAGTAATCTAGAAATAACTAGCATACACAGAAAATTAACAAAAGAAAAATGACCTATTTTACAGTAGTAATAAAATGATGTAGAACTCTTTCCTCATTCGGAAAAAAAACCCGAACAAAATGAATATTTTGTACATATAAGGAGCAAAGCATCAAGACTGCAGGATTAAAATATAAAAATATGAGAGACAATGGCAAATATTGAATAATATGTACAAAATATTTATATACAATTACAAATCATAAGCAATGGGAAGCCACGAAGAGTATAAGGCGTTGGCCGAGAAATTTCAACTGGAGTTCCAAGCATAGTTCCTCCATGTCAGTAGTGCAGGACGTGGGAAGGGACAATATATAGTTGTTTGGATAGGACAAAAAACCTCGATCTAATGTACTCATTGCCGTGTATTTTAAAGAAGAGATAGAAATGAGGTTAAGCGTCCACTTGACACAAACTGGGTACAAGCCTGAATCAAAGCCACTTTGACTGTGTTCACTTTAAAGTACCCTTGACAATTGACATATTTGACTCATTGCCAGACCTCCTGATCCAATGTGTGCCTGTTAACCATTCGACCCCCTGAGTTCCCTTTAATGAACCCTTGACAGTTGAAATATTAGATATAAGAGTAGACTGTAAGGCAGAAAAGTGGGATATTAGGATATTAAACCTTATTTCGTTTCATAAGCAAGGAAAAGTCACCATAATGTAGGTCAAGGTGTTTTGTAATTCTGGGTATATCTGATCTACATTTGGTTTCTAGATAATGCCTATTAAATACTTTTATGATTTCCGACCAAATTTTACGTGATTTATATGTCACTTTACTTTCTATATTATACAGAAATTAATAAGAGGATTAAAATCTAATTGTGTTTTCGAAGAATACTTAACATTAAAAACAAAAAATAAAAATTTAAAATTGGGTCAAATGCATTCTTTTCCAGAATTATAAAATAAATTGATGCTTGGTTTCTCTTCTTTTTATCATTCATTAAATTCTCCTCCGAGGGTGTTTCAGCCTAAAAAATAAAAAGTGGGAAATAAGAATACTTTCTATATGGTTCATAATGTTTAAATCAACAATTTATTTTGCCACATTGACACTTAGTTTCTATTTTGTTTCAACTTTGTGTAACACTCCTTTTGTCTTGTCAAGTTACAGGCCCAGACAGAATATAATGCTCAAATGAAATGGGTTAGAGTCAGATCAGAGAAAGATAGAAATTTGGTTTAACATCCACTTGACACAAACTAGGTCATTTTGGGACCAACATACAGTTTAATTTTATTTCAATAATTTGCTTGCGCTGAGGGGTCATTAGGAGTGAGAGCAACTGGAGGACCCGCAGCTTTATGTTACAGCGCGCATGTCCTAACCATCCGGCCATCCAACCGGCAATTCACCCCCACCCCCTTAGAAGTCACAAAAAGGCCTTGAGATTTTGGACTGAAATTTTGCACGGTACCGCGACCCTAAGGCATACTCTTGTATCAAATTACAATTGCCAGAGGATCTTTTACATGCATGCCAATGTGAACATAGGACCATGTTTTATTGTTCAATCTGAACAACTAGACGAATGTCCTTGTCAGGCCCTCCATCCTGAATTTTCTATGTCAACATTGGGAGCAACCCTGCAGCGTCTTACCCACCTCGACTCTCCACAAATGAGACAGTCATATGTGCACATACATGTGTGTGTATACTTTTACTACACTAAATTGAATTTAATATTTCAAAATAATAAACTGAAATGGAGGCTAATGTCACCTCCGCTCCAACCGGGCTACATTGTGCCAAACACATTTAATGGTGAGATTTCAAATTACCATATCAACAATCTTTTCTATTAGAATTGAACACTCACCCTCCAAAAACCCCATTCTTTCAGCTCTTTCTTCTCCCATATTTGTTTTTTTTTTCTTATTTTATTATATGATGTTTTATTTGCTATGGCATCTAATATGGAAACTGAAAAATATGAATATGTGACATGTAATTAACTGTTTAAGATATCTTACCATATACAAACTGTGTGATATGAAATTGAAACTAAAATATCTACGGTATCCAAAACCATTTGAATCCTGAAGATTTTACATAAGCCGTGAAAATCTATTTTAATAACCCTTGTTTGTCATTTGACTGGACTGTCACAGTAATTAGATGATAGCCATGTGGCTGAGTGAGTAAGGTGCCGGTTGCTATTCTGGAGGTGGCGGGTTTGCTCTCAGTTTTTCCTGAGAAAGTGCATTTGTATTGTTCCATGGAACCAAAAACCTGCAGTCCCATTGGCGTGCATGTAACCCGATAGCATGGTATGGCCTTATATTTTTGTTCTGGGTATGCCCTATTGTTGGTTTTTAGAAAATACAGACTTTTCTAGTAAAGCTGTGGACACATCAGAATGATGTGCTCAAATTATTTCCCCAATTCAATTGGCACAAAATTGCAGCCGAATGAGTGGATACTCCAGGCCTAGTTGTCTAGAGTGCCGCGCTTCGACCCCTAGCTGGCCGCTCACCTCTGGCTTGCGGCTGTGGTTTCAAGCCCTGGTGTGAGCACATGTGGCATGGAGATAGGGGTGCCTTCTCAACCTTTTGGGTTTCCTCCGGGCACTCTGGTTTCCTCCCACTGCTAAAGGCCCCTACGTGCAAGCGAATTATTGAAATAAAATTAAACCATATGTTAGTCCCAAAAAGACCTAGTTTGTGTTGAGTGGACGTTAAACCCCATTTCTCTCTTTTTCTCCCTCCTCAGATTCACCACTCAGTTGACAGTTACATTACCTTTTAGGTCACATGATTTAACATTTGTCTTCAAAATATTCATGTGACTTCTTGATATGAATGTGTGCTTATAATTATTGGCTAATGAATTCTAAAACCAGACGAATGCTTCAACAAAGCGAGCACACCAATCAAATATAGTTCAGCCAAATATATCAAACCTGTTTGATTTGGGCGAATGTCAGTGTACACACTACATGAATTTAGCGCTGATTGATTCAGCAGAATCCTTCTGCTAGTGTGTCCAGCACTGCCGATTTACGTTTATACTTATGCAAATATCATATTTGAAATAGACCATTCTGTTATGCAGCAAACACTAACAACAACTCCAAAGTTTATGTCGAATTAATATAAACACAACATACACAATGGTCAGTGCTCAGGAAAATAGCGGAAATGCAAGAACAGTCCTACTTGATTCTAGGATATATATCATGCATGGGCCTACTTGATTCCACCAATTTAATACAAGGACATGTTTATCGCACAGTTCTAATAAGTGAAATTAAAACCCAATTTCCCCTCTCTCTTGACTGGATATTACTACTGATAGTGATATTATTAAAAAAAAATATATTAATAGAAAATGAAATACTTACCAGTTTTTCTTTGTGGAGAAGGCCTATAACATCAATGACTGAAATAAAAAGAAGAAATTATTGAGAAACTTCAGACGGCAGGTGTTAGTTTCTGAATCAGTACGTTGCGTTGATTAATATAAAAATAAAAGGTTTGTTTGGTTGTTTTTTTTTCTTTTACACAGATAAGATTACATTTTGGAGATGGCGTTCTAAGTTGTAAAACTTGTGCCTTATCCACTTGTTACTTAGAACAATAAAATATGTTTAAATTAAGATTAAATTCCAATTAAACTAGTACAAAAGTTAGTATCTAGCTATAGTCCATGCCTGATATACACGTATTTCTCATTTTGCCCGAAACAAAGATGGCTGCCTGGCGGAGGTATTAAACTGAATGAAAAATAGCCAAGAGACCATGGTCCGATAATGACGGAAGGGGCGGGGCTTATGCTTTTTAACCAATGGGATGTGAGAAGTAGTTATATGCTAAAAAGTAAAATGTTACACAGTGTACAGGGAATGTGATAGCCTACAATTATAACTTGTAAGTTAAGATAAGGGTTAGGGTAAGGGCTGTGGCCTGCAGATTTCGTCACTGTCTCGAGATATTTAGATAGGGCTAGCCCTAACCCTAACCCTGGGCCAAGCCTAACCCTTATCCTAACCCACAATCCACATATGACGTTTAAGACCAGGCTGCGGTGGATGGAAAATAAACGTTTACTACTTCTCACATCCGATTGGTTAAAAAGCATAAACCCCGCCCCTTCCGTCATTATCAGACCATGGTCTCTAGGCTATTTTTCATTCAGTTTAATACCTCCCTGGCGAGTTATAAAATGAAGAGAAATTCTTACCTGCTGGTCCCAGTTGGTGTTGTTTTTTGCAAGTACAAGTATTTGAACAACGATGTAGCGCCGAATAATATTAATAAAGCACGTTTTCAGAAAAATTAAGACAAATTCGTTAGACTGCTGAATTACCGGGTCCGGGACGCTTTAGAAAGGTAAGCATTTTTTTCCGTCCACCGCAGCCTGGTCTTATGACGTCATATAAGGATTGTGGGTTAGGATAAGGGTTAGGATAAGGGCTGTGGCCTGCAGATTTCGTCACAGTCTCGAGATGTAGACATGGCTTGCCCTAACCCTAACCCTGGGCCAAGCCTAACCCTTATCCTAACCCACAATCCTTATATGACGTCATAAGACCAGGCTCCGGTGGACGGTAAAAAACGTTTACCCTTTAGAAACAATCAAAAAAATTTTCTTGTCCGCCATTATTAAATACACACTTCCGGTTTAATTGTTCTGAGTTAGTCTCTAACATCCAGAAAAATATTCTACGAATAACGTACGTTGAAGATTACGAGGTTCTAGAACAAGTCTTGGTCTGACTTGTTTGTTTTTAATTATTAGTAATATACATATAAACAATAAATCGATGCTAAATTAAATACACGGTTTTATTTTTTTTAAATTTTACAAACCTGCGGTCTTGTATACTGTGTGACAATTATATTTTTAAACATATCACTCTCGGTTGACACTACTACGAAACATGGCGTCCTACAGTTAAATGTCTAACTGAATGTCGCTGATAAAATATCAAATAGAGTATAGATAACTTGGAGAACCATTGTATCAATAAATCAATTATGAGACAAATCTGGAAGTTTAATTAAATTTGATTGGTTACTGTTTAGTTAACCAATATACTGTCCAATTTCGATTACATTAACCAATTACATTACTAAGAGTTTTACTCATTGTTTTCCAATGCACATTGAATCAATTTTGACAAACACAAGGGTGCTGAAAATCACATGTACACTATATATTCCTTTGATATATCAGTTTATTGGATCAATAAAAAAAGACAACCAGACATTTCATCTTTATAGACAACTTAACACCAATTAACATTCAAGTCTGCCCGGCAATTGTCTGATTAATTAGTGCGCACACTCTTCCAGTGAAGAACCCCATGTAATTTTCGGGATTTGAATTAAACCTTTTATTTTATTACTTTTCTTAAACTTGTGAACTCCCGAATTCTGACTTTGTAAACAAAAAAAAAACAAAAAAAAACCCAAAAAAAGAAAAAAATCTTTGGTTGACGGTAGGCCTACACAATACTTGTGTTACTGATATGAAAACACACAAGATTTTTACAAATCTACACAAGTTTGTGTAAATGCAATGCAAAACAACACAAACTTGTGTAGATTAGTTTTAACACAAGTACTTGTGTTGCGATCCAACACAAGTTTTTTTTCAGTGTAGGTTTGGCGCAATATAGCCCGGTTGGTGCCGAAGTGCCATAAAACCACATTTCATTTCATTTCTATAAACAATTAAAATTTTCGATAAAAATTTGTCTCTTTTAAAAAGTCTAGCGCTTTACCATATAGACCCGGCTGGGCAAACAAATTATGTAGTGACTGACAACGATAGTACCGTGATCTTATATGCTTGAGATGCTTGCACTCAATCAAAATGTGATTAACTGTCAAAGGAACATGACAGTGTTCACATTCTGGTTGAGGCTCTCGCTTTAAGATGAAAATGTGAGTTAAAAAGGTATGACCAAGACGAGAGCGACACAAAACAACTTCATCTCTCCTGTTAGACCTGTAGGAGCTTGGCCAATCTCCAAGGAGAGGCTTTATGTGATGCAGTTTGTTTGTGTCTGCAAGATCCCAAGACCGTTGCCAGCGGTCATATATAAATGAATTTATAATGCATTTAAAATCTTTAAATGGAATGTAAAAATCGGATACGGGAAGATCTAAAGCAGACTTGGCAGCCGAGTCTGCTTGATCATTCCCCTTTATGTCCATATGACTGGGGAGCCAGCAAAGGACAGTGTCCTTGCTGCTGATCTCATTTGATAGTAGCAGACCATAAATGTCTGCTACTAATGGGTGTTCCAGCTGTTTGTTGTTTATTGCTTGTAACGAGGACAAAGAATCAGTAAATATGATATATTTTGAAAAAGACGATGATTGAATGAACTCCGAAGCCTGAAGAATGGCCTGGAGCTCGGCTGTAAAGATAGAAGCAGCAGGTGGAAGGCGGACAGAAATGGTCTCGGATGGCGTCACGGTAGCCGAAGCTACCCGATCACCATCTTTCGACCCATCCGTGTAAATAGGAATATAATCACCATACTTAGACCTTAACTCTCTAAAGAGAGATTGGAACACCGTTGAGCTAGTATCTCTCTTTTTGTGATAAGAAAGATCGAAATCAATCTTTGGCGGAGATAGAGCCCACGCCGGAGTCCTAAAGACAGGGGTATTCGCAATACTGTCGAGGCTGATACCAGCCTCAGACAAAAGGGGTTGTATGCGAATACCGAATGATGGAACAACATTCGTCTTCACTAGATACAAATGCTCATGGAGAAGTCTAAATATGGTGTTAAATGAAATGTGATTTGGAAGTGATGCAATTTTCGTAGCATACTGCAGGGCCAGCTTATCACGTCTGTTGTGCAGTGAGGGCTCATGCGCCTCGACGTATAAACTTTCCACTGGAGATGTACGAAATGCTCCTAAACTGATTCTAAGTCTGCGGCTTTCTTGTAGCGACCTGAACGGGCATAAATTCTCCGAGGATCCATCCTGCAGCTGTGGCCATCGATATGAAGATTCTGAACATTTTCTCCGTTGGTGCCCACTGTACTCAGATGCACGAAAAATTACAATTGTGTATGGTGTCGAGCTCTTTGAGATAAGACTCGCGGGCAGACCAATACACCCATAATCAAGTTTTGATCTTATTAAAGCTCGATATAATCTGAGCAAGACCTTACGGTCTGCTCCCCTGTCAGTATTTGATAAGACTCTCAATATGTTGAGGGCTTTCAGACATTTCTTTTTTAGGTTTTTAATATGGGGGATAAATGATAATTTCTTATCAAATATCAGCCCCAGAAATTTGGTTTCATCCACAACTGGAAGGCGGTTGCCATCCAAGAAAAGTTCTGGACCTGGATGTAAACCTCGTTTCTGACAGAAATGCATGCAGACAGTCTTGGATTTCGAAAAACGAAATCCATTTTCGGTTGCCCATTGTTGAAGTGAATTCAAACAAAGCTGCAACTTACGTTCGATTATCCGCATGTCCCCCCCCCCACTGGGGTGTAGGGGGTGATAAGAATATACCCTTCGTATGTCCTGCGTGTCGTAAAAGGCGACTAAAAGGATCCCTATAATGGGGCAGCGTGTTTGCCGTGCGTTGCGACCCGTGTCCGTGGAGAGTGGAATCCTGGTAATTGAGTGGGGATTTGGCTTGCGGGCCTCTTTTCTGCAACACATTACTTTTGCCCATGGTTCACCTAGACGGGAGGTCAGAGTGGCCCACTCTGATCAATCGGCTTTGGTCGTTTTAGCTCTGTAGAATGTACCGTTTCCAGTTAAATGCTCTGTTGGTTATTCACTCAGCATACTACTTACCTTTGTGTCCTTAGTACATTCTGCAGGGCGGCGGCTTGGGTCAATCAGGTTGGATAGTTTTTTTACTTCTGGCTTGAGTATACCCCTCGTCGAGCCCTGAAGCCACGCGCAGGTTATCCGTGCTAGTCCTCCCCTTAGTAGGCAGGGAAGTAACCTGGGGGACGACGAGGGGTGAATCAAAAAAATATACGTTCATGGACTCCCTAATCCCCCCCACACCAACAAATGAACGATTAAAACAGAAACGTCTGAATACAGAAGACGTTTTTAATATATTTAAAAATAAAATGGCAAAGTCATGGCAGAGGTTTCTCTTGATTGAGAGCCCCTCAACTGACTTATCGAAAGTCTCACCTTTTTTGATTGCTAAGGGCATTGCCGGCTTGGCCGGTGAACCCAAAGCCATTAAAAAATTGAAAAATGGAACACTCTTGATAGAATGTGTCAAGGAGCAGCATGCTACCATGCTTCTCAAATCAACAACTTTGGCAGACATTCCTATCAAGGTGTCTCCACACAGATCATTAAATTCTAGTAGAGGTGTCATTCGCTGTCGGGATCTTGAAGGCAGCAGTGAGGATGAAATGGTTGAATACCTTTCTTCTCAAGGCGTCCAACAAGTTAAACGAATTAGTGTACGCCGAGGAGATAAGGCGATTCCCACAAGCACCTACATCCTCATTTTTAATCGTCCCGACATACCGAAATCAATCAAGGCAGGTTATTTAAATATAACTGCTGATTCCTATATTTCCAATCCTCTTCGCTGCTATAAATGTCAGAAATTTGGACACAGCAAGACCGTCTGCAGAGGCAAAGATACCTGTGCTCGTTGTGGGCATGATGGCCACGAGAGCGTTGCCTGCCAGGCTGAGTTTTGCTGCGTGAATTGCAAGGGTAAGCATTTTGCTTACTCTCGCGAATGTCCAATATGGCAGAAAGAGAAAAGAATTCAACAGGTCATGTCTGAACAGAAGATTTCATATTTTGATGCTAAAAAGCAAGTAGAACTAACTTCACTCATTCCCATTGCACCACAAGGGAAATCATTTTCGAGTGTAGTTAAAGTTTCTACTAAATCAATATCTGTTCAGACAGACATAACCTGGCCAGAGAAACAAAAAATGAGGACTTTGCCTACAACATCAGATCATGTAAAAGGGGTTTCGAGCTCTTCTCAGTCACGAGAGAGCTCTATTCAAACAACTTTGCCCTTGCCTGATGAGGGTTCATCTTCTTTGCCCATAGACAGTTAAGCACATTTTGATTGAGTGCAAGCATCTCAAGGATATTAGATCTCATTTTTACCGTTGTCAGTCATTGCATCACGTGTTTTCCCAACCGGGTTTATATGGTAAAGTTTTAGACTTTTTAAAAGAGACAGGATTTTATCATAAATTTTAATTGTATATATATATATATATTATTTCATTTTTGTATTTAAATATTTATATGCATAAAAGATGTGTTTTATTTTTAGTTTTTACTTACTGTGATATTGTTTTTATTTATGCATATAATGTTTTTCTGTGATATATTTTAACCTGTCTCGTAACGATCATAAGTTTGGCGCAATATAGCCCGGTTGGAGCTAACGTGCCATTAAACTCCATTTCATTCATTCATTCATTCTTTGCCCATAACTGGAGATATTGGGACCATTCCTAATACTTCATCTCAGAATGGCAAGGAATCACATCAATTGCATAAACCGAAAGCTGCAGCTCCTGATCCCATGTTCACTGGGCCAGGATCGCAGTCAACGGTTATCCCACCCTCACAGGAAAGAGTTCATTTATCTTCAAGACAAAAGAAATTAGCAAAGTTGCGTGAAAGGGGCAAAAAGGGTTCACAAGACCCTATCGTCCATTTCACGAAATATGGGGTTGATCTGATGGACGGTATTACCGTAGAGGGGGTCAATAATGACCCCGTCGGCGGTAAGCCGTCAAAAATAAATTATCCCTGACAATGGTAAATTCCATTATTCAATGGAATTGTCGTGGTTTAAAACCAAATTTTAATGAAGTCCAACTTATAATTCAAAAATATAATCCTTTAGCTATTTGTTTACAGGAAATTTTTTGAGGAATTCTGACACTTTGTCCTTTAGACATTTTGTTGGTTACCATCATCATGCAGTTGGTGATGGTAGAGCTCATGGGGGTGTTTCTGTTATTCTTAATGGAGATAGCCCTCAGAGTCAAGTTACTCTGAACTCGCCTTTGCAGGCAGTTGCAGTTAGAGTGACTTTACATATTCCTATAACACTCTGTTCTGTATATCTTCCACCAAGTTTACATCTTAATCCCAGAGATCTTGATGACCTTGTTGCACAACTTCCTCTCCCGTTTATTATTACGGGAGATTTCAATGGTCATCATTCACTCTGGGGTAGTCCAGATGATAACAACAGAGGTAAACAAATAGCGGACTTCATTAACATTAATAATTTGTGTTTATTAAATGATGACTCGCCTACTTATCTACATCCTGCCACCGCTTCTTTTTCTTCCTTAGATCTCACCATATGCTCTCCGGTCCTGTTTCAGGATTTCACATGGAGGGTAAATGAAGATCTTTGTGGTAGTGACCACTTTCCTATCTTGATTGATAATAATGGTCCCTCTCAGGTCGAAAGACCCCAGAGATGGAAGTTGCATAAGGCTGATTTGGCTCTATTTGAATCTTTGTGTCTCTTCTCTTTTGATGCAAAGGAGTTAGAAGATGCAGATGAGCCTATGGCCTTATTCACTTCAATTCTCCAAGATGTAGCTGAGCAGGCGATTCCAAAAACCATGACAGAACCAAAACGTTTCAATAAACCATGGTTTAACGACGATTGCAAATCCGCCCTAAAAGAGCGTGATCGTATCCTGAGACGATTGAAGAACCATCCTTCCATGGAGAATATTGCGGCATTCTGAATGGTCCGGGCGAAGGCCCGTAGAACCATACGTCAAGCAAAGAAATCTTCATGGCAGGGTTATGTCTCCAGGATCAATTCCCGTACCACATCTAAGTCGGTATGGGATAGGATTCGTAGGATTAAAGGTAAAAGTAGTGCATTATCAGTTAACCATCTTAATGTTGATAATACCACCTTAACACTTATTGCTAATTCTCTGGCCAGTACTTTTTCATTCAATTCATCTTCCAATTTCTCCTCTGATGCCTTTCGAGGCATTAGACAACAACAGGAGAAAAGACGACTTAATTTCAAGTCCCGCAATGATGAATGCTATAATGATCGTTTTTCCATTGCGGAGCTCCGTGACTCGTTAAAGCGAGCTCGGGACACTGCAACTGGTCCAGATGAGATACACTATCAAATTTTAAAACATTTACCTTATCCAACACTTCTAATTTTACTGGATCTTTTCAACCGGATTTGGGTTGATGGGAATTTCCCTCCTTCGTGGCATGAAGCCACAATAGTTCCCATCCCTAAACCGGGTAAAGATCATACGAATCCTACCATCTATCGTCCGATCGCTTTAACTAGCTGTATTTGCAAAACCATGGAGAGATTGATCAATCGAAGGCTTGTTTGGTACCTCGAGTCTAACAACCTCATTACAGACCTCCAATGTGGATTTCGGTCCCAAAGGAGCACTCTTGATCATCTCGTCAGATTTGAAACGTTCGTCAGGGACGCTTTCATCCAGAAGCAACATTTAGTTGCTATATTTTTCGATCTGGTATCATGCGCGACCTCCATAACCTCGGCCTACGAGGTCGCTTACCTATCTTCATTAAAAATTTCCTCGAAGATAGGTCATTTAAGGTACGACTGGGATCAATTTTCTCTGACCCATTTCCGCATATCATTTTTACTGATTCTTTGTCCTCGCTTCAAGCAATTGACAATAAACAGCTTACTAAATGGGTGTTCAAGCTGTTTATTGTCAATTGCTTGAAGCGAGGACAAAGAATCAGTAAAAATGATATACTTTAAATCTGAAGAGGACTGAATGAACGCCAAGGCCTGAAGAATGGCATGGAGTTCAGCTGTAAATATGGAAGCAGCAGGTGGAAGACACACGGAAATGGTCTAAGATGGCGTCACAGTAGCCGAAGCTACCCGATCACCATCCTTAGAACCATCTGTGTATATAAGAGCATAAACACCATACTTAGACCTTAACTCTCTAAAGAGAGATTGGAACACCGTAGAGCTAGTGTCTCTCTTTTTATGTTGAGTCAGATCGAAATCGATCTTTGGGGGAGACATAGCCCACGGGGGAGTCCTAAAGACAGGGGTATTCGCAATACTGTCGAGGCTGATGCCAGCCTCAGACAAAAGGGGTTGTATGCGAATACCGAATGATGGAACAACATTCGTCTTTACCAGATATAAATGCTCATGACGAGGTCTAAATATGGTATTAAATGAAATATGATTCGGAAGTGATGCAATTTTCGTAGCATACTGCAGGGCCAGTTTATCACGTCTGTTGTGCAATGAGGGCTCGTGCGCCTCGACGTATAAACTGTCCACTGGAGATGTACGAAATGCTCCTAAACTGATTCTAAGTCCTTGGTTGTGTATGGTGTCGAGCTCTTTGAGATAAGACTCGCGGGCAGACCCATACACAATACACCCATAATCGAGTTTTGATCGAATTAATGCTCGATATAATTGGAGCAAGACCTTACGGTCTGCTCCCCAGTCAGTATTTGATAAGACTCTCAATATGTTGAGGGCTTTCAGACATTTATTCTTTAGGTTTTTAATGTGGGAGATAAATGATAACTTCTTATCAAATATCAGCCCCAGAAATTTGGTTTCATCCACAACTGGAAGGCGATTGCCATCCAAATAAAGTTCTGGATCTGGATGCAAACCTCGTTTCTGACAGAAATGCATGCAGACAGTCTTGGATTTCGAAAAACGAAATCCATTTTCGGTTGCCCAGTGTTGAAGGGAATTCAAACAAAGCTGCAACTTACGTTCGATTATCCGCATGTCGGTAGAACCATAGCACATCTGAAAGTCATCAACATAAAGAGCGCCATTTGTACCTGGTCTAAGGCATGCTGGGATTGTATTAATTTTTATTGCAAAAAGTGTAGGAGATAATATGCTTCCCTGGGGAACTCCCATTTCCTGAGGAAATGGGTCCGAGAAAATTGATCCCAGTCGTACCTTAAATGACCTATCTTCGAGGGAATTTTTAATGAAGATAGGTAAGCGACCTCGTAGGCCGAGGTTATGGAGGTCGCGCATGATACCATGTTCCACGCGGTATCATATGCTTTCTCCAGATCGAAAAATATTGCAACTAAATGTTGCTTCTGGATGAAAGCGTCCCTGACGAACGTTTCAAATCTGACGAGATGATCAAGAGTGTTCCTTTGGGACCGAAATCCACATTGGAGGCCAGTAATGAGGTTGTTGGACTCTAGGTACCAAACAAGCCTTCGATTGATCAATCTCTCCATGGTTTTGCAAATGCAGCTTGTTAAAGCGATCGGACGATAGTTGGTAGGATTCGTATGACCATTTCCTCGTTGGGTGACCGACCAGCACGGAGACGACTATTTGTCAAGCGAATAGGGTGCTGATTGGTTATGTCGAGTGCACTGGGCAGTCCTGTCCTACTCTCACCTGTTTTATTGTCGAATCACGAGCCAGCACGTTATTCGGGATTCGACAATTAAACAGGTGAGAGCAGGAAAGGACTGCCCAGTGCACTCGAAATAACCAATCAGCACCCTATTCGCTTGACAAATAGTCGTCCCCATGCTGGTCGGTCACCCAACGAGGAAATGGTCGGATGCAAGATAGATGGTTCTGTTTTGATGGCGAATCACGAATAACGAGCCAGCTCGTTATTCGTTATTGGCGAATCCCGAATAACGAGCCAGCAAGTTATTCGGTATTCGACAATTAAACAGGTGAGAGCAGGACGGGACTGCCCAGTGCACGCCGACAAACCAGTCGACGCTCTATTCGCTGGACAAATGGTCGTGTAGTTGTTAGTCGGTCACCCAACTACGGTCGGGGGTAACGAGGAAATGATCGCATGCCCCGTAAGTCGGTTTGTTTTAGTGGCGAATCACGAATAACGTGCTGGCTAGTTAATAGTTATTGGCGAATAACGAGCTAGCACGTTATTCGGGATTCGACAATAAAACACGTGAGAGTAGGACAGGACTGCCCAGTGCACTCGAAATAGCCAGCTCGTTATGCGTTATTGGCGAATCACGAATAGCGAGCCAGCACGTTATTCGGGATTCGACAATTAAACAGGTGGGAGCAGGACATGGCTGCCCAGTGCACTCGAAATAACCAATCAGCGCCCTAGTCGTCTAGTTGTTAGTCGGTCACTCAACTACGGTCGGTGGTAGCTAAGAAATGATCGGATGCCCCGTATGTTTTAGTAGGGATATCTGAATCCCTTATAACTTGCTGGCTCTTAAGATAGAACGTTCAGTTATTAGTGGCGGATCCCGAATCCCGAATAAAGTGCCCTGATCGCATAAAAAAACGGTCGTCTCCTTGCTAGTCGGTCACCCAACGTTCACGTACTACCGTGCACTCCAACGAACCTGTCAGCACCGTACTCACTGGATATGCTGCTGTCTCCGTGCTAGTCGACCACCCGACGTTCACTTACCCTTACGTTCGGAGGTATCGAGGAAATGGTCGCATGGAAGGTAGACCGCTCTTTTTAGTGTCGAATCCCGAAAAACGTGCTGGCTCGTTATTCGTTATTGGCGAATCCCGAAAAACGAGCCAGCACGGGATTCGCGAATCCCGAATAACAAGCTGGCTCGTTATTCGTTATTTGAATCCCGAATAACGTGCCAACTTAACGTTGCCAAACAACTTTGGGGTTGTTCATTACCACCACAGGAATCCTGAATGACCACTGCCAGACAGTTTGTGCGATGGGTTACCCCTAACAGACCCCCCCCCCCCCAACTAGGCTAGATTAGCGGGCACTGTTACCGTGGTCTAAAAAATTAAATTTTTAGCCAGGATGCGTAGAATACTAATACCTAGCATTTATGGAAGAGGTGATAAACTGCGGTTACAAGAGACTGATGTTTCTAGTTTGTCTCGCAAAGTCACCAAAATGGCGCAGTATAGCCCGGTTGGAGCTGACGTGCCATTAAACAACATTATTAGATGTAACACATGAATTGTAAGATGTAACACATATACTCATCTTGTTATTTGGCACTTGGTGCGTTAGTTTCAACCATTCGGGTCATCCCGGGAATAAATGGTCGGTGGCATCTACGAATGGACGATGTCGGAGACGAGATAAGTGCGAAAATTGACCACAGTCGTTCTTCGATGGACGCCTATAACTACCATTCATAATTTCTATTTTTTGCCCCTTCAAAACATGAAAGTAGAAGTTACGACAAAATGTAAGGCGACAGCACGGTATACAATTTCGCGTTGCATTATGGCTTGGTATGCGTGTTGTCGCCTTCTTACAGACATAAAAAAAAAACAAAAAGATGATTAAGTCGAAAGTCGCCAAGACGATATACAAGCCAAGTCGAAAATAAGAAATTAGGAAATAATTTAGGATTAATTTCCTATTTTCGAGTTCATTTTGGCTTGTATACCGAGCTGTCGCCTTACATTTCGTCGTAACTTCTACTTTTCGACCTTCGTGTTTTAAAGGGGCGAAAAATAGAAATTAAGAATGGTACTTATAGGCTTCCATATTCTTCTACTCATGGTGTGTGTTGCCAAAACAACAGAAAATGGTCTCTCAAAACACCAAAATGTATAGATGGTAGCCGGGCAGCGGGTTTGTTTGCTTTTCTGTTGTCGAACGCTTTGGGTCATTTTTTTTCTTCGCTTTAATGTTGAGCAACGGGTATGGCGTTGACGGAACTTGGCGGGATGCGTGCTCGTTCATAATACTTCGGCCAGGGCGGAAATATACATGCCTGTCACGTGATTGGCTGTTGAACCTGATGATATTTGGCTACTTCGTAGGCTGTCACTTTTGCGTTTGTTGTTTTAGTAATTGTGTCGGTATATAATTGCTGTGAGGATGGCGGCTATCATGATAAACGTACCCCTAGAGGATGAGGACATTGACATGGATATTTTAAAGAGAACAGTAAAAATCACTGTAAGTAGAAAAGACCATGTTCATCGTAAAGATATTGTGTGTATGCTTGAAGAATATTTTGACAATATGCACTGTGTTGAAGCTGTAGAAAAGCGAGAAAATATAGGAGAATGGTTCGTGACACTGTCCTCGGATAAGCCCGTTAAAATGTTGTTGGACAAAGCTAGTCATATATGGAAAGGAAAACGGTTCTGTTTCTGCACCGACACCTTATAACAACAGTTTCATTTATCTAATTATAATTAAGCATAAAATATGGGCGTTGTTAAAATATTTGAGAGAAATCGTCAATGTGCAAGCGGGTTTCGTATTTGTAATGGTTTACGTAGTTTATCTTTAAACTGCGCATCACTTCGGGTATAAAGTATACAGCAAATGATGCTTGTGAGCCAGGGCGCCGTACGAAAGTTATGAAAACCAGGGACGGGGCGATGATCGGGCAGACATAAAGGAGAGTATAATTAACACATTGCACAGATTACAGATACGGCGATGGTTGAAAAAAAAGAAGTGGTAGCGGATGCTGTGGTGTAAAGTGGGGACGATGTAGTTAAGGAAGGGATCTCAAGGACACGCCCATTACGGCCACATCAACTGTCACAACTAAATATACAACGACGAAGAAGACTGCGTTAGAAAAGTGGGAGCTTTCAGATAAGATGAAGAAGGGTGGGAAGTCTTCGATTTTATTTTTGTTCTGTTTCTTTGATGACTACGGTCAGACAAACCCCTAAACATTCTTTGGATCCTTTCCCCCGATTCGGCATGTATTTTAGTTTAACTGTGTTTATTTTGTCTGTTTAGTTTTCTCGTATAGGTATTAATGTTTTTGTTTATATTTTAGGGTGAATGCCACTTTAAATTGTGTTTATAGGCTGACGGTGAATCTTTACTCATTAAGTCATCTTATACACACACGACTGTGCTATCGGTGTGTAGGTTTAGTCGCGGGTATCCAGTGTTGTAAATAGTCACATTATATCTTTATTCGTATTCTTTTCTTTTTTTTATTAATTGTTATACATATACATATGGTGTCTAAAAGTTTAAATGTTATTTCTATCAATGTTAATTGAATTCTAAACGACCGCATGAAACATCTTGTAGTGAGTGACGGCTGATATAGCCCTACTATTAGAGACTCGTGTTTTTTCTTCGACAAATTGAATTCTGAAACAAAAGAAAGCTTTCGCATTATCTCTGGGGAACAGATTGGATTTTAAGATTATCTGGAGTTTCGAGTCAATAAACAATATTAAATGAAATGTACATGAGAGAAATTTTGCCCGGATAGCGGCACCACGACTCCAGTCAAGGATCTTTTACATGCACGCTTATATGTACATGAGACCTCGGTTTTCCGTCCTATCTGAACGAATTGACAACTGTCCTTATCAGTCCCGCATCACTGACAAGGGGGAACAAGGCCAGAAAATCTAGAAAAACTTTCTTGGCCATTGCAGGGACCAAACACCCGACCCCAGACTAGCGAGCCAGCGCTTTACCCACCGTGATTCCCAAAAATCTGACCGCTATCTCGTCGTTCGGGTGGGGAGATAAATCGAGGTCCCGTGTACACGTAAACGATCTCTTGACAGTTGGAATTCAATATAAGAGTAGGCCGCAGCGCCGCTGTCCGGGCACAATTTTCCTCATGGCACACTGTATGGCGTATACCCATCTTCATTAGCCCAGCTCGATCGAAGCAGAACAGTAGGACGTTAAACATTATTTCATTTCATTTCACTATGGTCAAATTTTACTCCATATTATTTTTAAGACTTTTTTTTTAAGTAATGAAAGGCATTTTTGGTTGGCGTTTTGTTGATGACACAATAAATGTGAACGTTATATTTTAGGCGTCATTCTTTACAAAAACAAAGTGTATTATTCTGCACTTGTTGAGTTGTCTCCCCTCTATGGGATATCATTCACAAGTGGATCAGTTGTCTTATTTCGTCAAATTCAAATTAACTTTTAAACTGATTAAATATTCACTTTTCCTCTGTAATTTTGATAGTAAATTCACCGAAGACTAATATTTGGCGTAATAGGAATGATGTAAATTCCCTTATAAAACATTTTTCTAAAGAGAGATTAAGGTTTAGTAATTGTAGTTGACAAGTTCAAATTAGTAACTATTAAATTTCAGAAATATTGAGTGATTGACGATAACATTAAATTACATTTTATCTTTTCACTTTTGATTGTTGAGAGGTGTATTGAAGAACTTGGGTCTTTGCATATCTTTCAGGTCAATTGACGTTGTTCTTGTTTTTATTTCAGTTCATAGTAATATTCCCACTGTTGATTGGTTGGGGAAGTACATATAGATTTCAATCTCTGTATTATTTATCTCTTCGATTCTCTGTCAAATAAGGTTAAGAGCTTTGGACACTGGATATCTTCTGATTAATATTTTATAATATCTTTCATTTGGTTTTTGATTTTATGATTAAATATTCACCATCATAACGCTATATATCCTGTAGTTATAGATCATGCGATTGCCTAATTTTTTGTATTGGTTTATATTTTGTATAAATTTTGTTTTCACTAGCAGATAAAAGTGTTAACAGTTAAGTTTAATTTTTGTGTGTTTCAACAAAGAATTGTTTTTGTTTAATTTCTTTCTTATTTTTTTTTTTTTTTCAAAATTATGTTTTGTTTACAAATAAAGTACTTTGTATTAATTTTATCTTACTTTTATGTTTTCTATTTTGCTTACAAAGAAGATTCATTATTAAAATTGTGTTTATGGATCATTGTACGTGTGTAGACGTTCGGGTTGGACGAAAAGTCAAGGTCACATGTACATTATTGACTTTTTGTCCAACCCGAATGTCTACACACGTACAATATTCCATAAACACAATTTTAATAAACCCACTGTAAGAATTTAATTTAAGTATAGACTTTCTCCTTACGGTCAAAATCACAAGACATGGTGGTTGTTTGGAATAGAAGCGTATAGTGGTCAATAGCGCGAAACTTATCGCGATATTTATAAGTTAATATGTCTACATATCGATATACTGATGACCTTCAACCTTTCAGATGCCCTTGATCCATCGGGACCCGGGGTGGGGGTGGGGGGGTAGAATGGTTAGCACATGCGTGCTGGATCCTCCGGTTGCCTCCCACTGCGAAATGGCCTAGTTTGTGTCGAGTGTACAATAAACACAATTTCTCTCTCTATCGGCGGCACACGGGCTCAAATTACATGGGGGGGGGGTGTGATAAGCACGTGCGTGTTTTATCATAAAGCCCATTATTGAGTCAACTGGCGTGATTTCCAATCCAGGGTTGTACGAGTCTCTCTCTCTCTGCTGGACACGGCCACGGTTGTTTACAGCGGATGACGTGCGTATCTTAGACTACTCAAGGCCTTTACCTATTGCACGTAATTTTTTAGACCTGAAATGTTATATAAACTATTAATTGGACATAATAACACGAAAACACCACAATCAACTCCCGATGTCATCGTATGTGCCAGATCTTTACTGCTTTTGAATCCGATTGGCTGATTAACGCTCATTGATGATAAAATCGAAAAATTGATATTTTTTTATCGCACCGACTTTAGTAATGATGATCGAGGCTAGTCCTAAAAATCAATCGCTAATATCACGGTTCAGGGTGGACCAATTTGACAGATATTTGCAGCATATTTCCTTTACATTATCTAGATTTTAACTATTATTGTCTTTATCTAATCTTCCATTATGTCCCTTTAAGTAAGACATACCGTTTGGAATGCATCATATGTATGCATTATAAAATTTTAATGAGAATGTCCAAATTGCTGTATATTCTGATACAGGGAAGTGCCTCGACAGATAAAAGGGGATTACCTCAAAGGTTTAAAAAAGATTAAATTATTCCTTTATCACATTTTATTTCAACAAGTCACAAATTATAAGAAGTAAATGCATGTGATAATATTTACATGAACAATAAGATATACTACATTATGTTGAATTAAGAAAAACGCAGAATTAAAAAAAAGACTAATAGACATTTAATTGTTAACTAAAATGTTATGTATAATCTACTACAACTATGAAAATCCTAAAAACGTTTAACATCAAATCCTAATCCGTATTATACTAAAATCCAAATAAGGATAAGTATTAAATCCTAATCAGGATTAATCTAAAATCGTTATCAGAATTAATAATAAATCCTAATAAGGATTGGCATTAAATGCTAATTAGGATTGGCATTAAATCCTAATAAGGATTGGCATTAAATCCTAATAAGGATTGGCATTAAGTCCTAATAAGGATTGGTATTAAAAGCTTATAAGGATTAGTATTAAATCCTAATAAGGAATGGTGTTAAATCCAAGTATAAAAATCGAATACAGAAATCATTACCACATGAACCAGAAAAAAATATATTGCATTAAGAAACACGCAATATGAAATTCCGACTAAAATACATATTATATGATGAGCTCGATTTGTTTTGGTTATTTATTAAAATAGATTTATTTTTGTATTGTTCAGTCCGCCGCCATCTTCATAAGCCTAATCGGGGCAGAACAGTAGGACGTTAACAGTAGCACGTTTCATTTAATTTTAATCCGACACAAATTATGCAATTTTTGACCAATAAATTACCACTTATTCTATTTCGAGGGTCAGATTATAACAGTAATGTACGACATAACAAAATAGTCGTCAATAAATTACGAAACAACATAAACTCCTTCAACTGTTGATGGCGATTTTTAGCATACCATTTCAGCGAAACAACTATAAGAGTCATAAATTCTAAATGAAACATTCAAACAAATACCGATAATGAAATCGAGATTAAATGCATATAGGTCTGTAAATATGTTTGCACCAAAAATGCGACTAACAGAGTAACAATCCAACTAGAATTACATCACCCTGTGTGAAATTTATAATGTATACCGATAAACAGTCGTGAAATAAAATGAAATGAAACTACATGTAGTACCTCTTAAACTATGACCCACGAATGACGGATTGCCACAACGAGGAGTTTGGTCAACTTCAACTTCCTTATCAATATAGAACCCCCAGAAAGTCCAACACAAAAATAAGAAAGTGTTCAAGAGATATTTCCCCTTAACCCATGCGTCTACGTCTGAATCTTCTTGCTTTAGCAAATCTTCGCAGAGCAGCGATTCTCCTGTAGGCGGCACCAGCTAATGTCCGACACGACTTGCAACAAATCCTTTTAAATCCACCAAACACACATTTTTTAGCATTAGCTGTTCTACAGAAACTATATTTATCTCTTATACATAGCGATTCCCGATACACTGAAATACAAAATACAAAAATATAACGCAACTGTTGGCTATTTAAACATCATAAATAAAACAGAAGTGGTATTAGGTTTTTTAGAAGGAATAGATATTTGACATCACCAGACCTCGGCTACGTGGTGATAAATATGTATGGACAGACGGGGTTGTTCACTAAGTTGGCAGAATTTGGATATGACACATAACGATAACAACCGTATTTTAAACCATAACTTATAACACTATTTTGCCATAGGGAAATTATCGGAGAGAGAGAGAGAGAGAGAGAGAGAGAGAGAAATGGGGTTTAACGTCCACTCAACACAAACTAGGTCATTTCGAGACTAACTTAGTTTTTAAAAACTTTATTTCATTAATTCGCATGCGCGTAGGGGTCTTTAGCAGTGGGAGGAAACCGGAGTGCCCGGAGGAAACCCACGAGGTTGAGAAGGCGCCCCTATCTCCATGCCACATACGCTCACACCAGGGATCGAAACCACACCCGCAAGCCAGATGTCGTAGCGCGGCAGTCAGCCAGAGGTAACCGGCCAGCCAGATGTCGCGGCAGTCTAGTCCACTAGGCCATCTCAACCCCCTAAATATTATCGGTAATTAATACTACTATTGTTGAGTTTCCGTGGACTTCAATTGGATATTTAAATAAACGTAAAGATACAATGGAGGTAGAATGATTTCTTGTTGTATACTTCAGTTTTGACACCTATTTATCAAACCTTATATACAATCCAGATTTACCTTGGCAGCTTCCCATATTACAGAATTTGGCCGAAGTTGGTTTATCTTCGGGACATAAATAATCATCATTTTCATCGACCTTATCCCCGCAATATACATCCCTCTTCTGAATTCCAGTACTGCATGTTTTAGAACACTGAAATACAGAATCAAATTATCATATCGCTGGTCTGCGACAATGGTCTATTTTAGTTTATGGTATGTCGACGGTGTATGAATAGAGAAATTAAAATGCCACCTTTCGATATACAAATTATTATACTTTTTTTTAAAAGTATAATTACCTAAAACCAAATGCCTACCTGTTCCCAATCTCCTACTATCCATTCTAAACTACATTCTGTTAAATTGCATTGTCTGGTTGAAACCGGTTTTTCATCTATACATAAAGAATCGTCACTAGCATCATCTTTAATACCACAATACACTTCTCGTCGTTGAAACCCATCACCACATGTTACTGTACACTACAATATATAATCACTACAGTCACATGAATTGTACATATAACAAACCTTAAAGACATAACTTAGATTTGAGAATCTGGAAATGGAATTTGTCCCTAAATCCTACAAATTTTGTTCATCGAAATAAGCCTAAGTTTCCGCCAATTAAAGCACGATCGACATGAAGTTTGTTCCTTGGACAATTCCGCACCGATTGACGTACTTCGATTTGTATATCACGTCTCAATCACAAGATAGTGGTGGTGACGTCATGCCCAATGTCTGGTCCATAAAGGATGTTTTCCTGTATACACATTATTCGTAATAACTAATACCAGCGACTGCACATGCAATACAGATAGCGTTTGTGGTGGTTAAATTCTACCCCCTCACTGCGGTATTCAGCTTATTGTAAACGGTACTAACAGACAATTTCTCACCTCTTGCCATTCCTCGATTGTCCAATCTAATGTACACTGAATTATATTACAGGGTCGCGTTTCATTCGGTGCTTCTATACCAGAGCACAATTCCACATCAACCGTTTCATATGTATCATCTTCAAGGTGTTCTTCACAGGCGTATAATTCTTTCTGTAAGCCATTTTCACCACAAGAAGCTGAACATTCAGACCAGTCATCCAACATAACCCAATTAAAACTGTAAAACAGCAATATAAAACTGATCTTTAAAATCAAAACCATATGTTAACACAGTGTGGAAGTTGGATATCTCTAATTAGAACATGGTCCAAAAATGGCTCAATTCCATACAATATTTACAAAGATATGTTGGTCACTATGTAGTATTTTCTTGTGGGCGAAAATAATTTACAAACATGTTTTAAATTCGATTGAATCAAGGCTATGGTGTCATCTAGCTTTTGCCTTTCGAATTTGTTTTTTTTTAATTAAATATTAAATAATCAATCTGAGAAAATATTACCATGGATATTTTAACGAAAACTGCTAATGGCGTATTGTTACTTTGGACAATTTTGCACTGATATTCCTTTTATTGTACACGAAGCATTCAACATTGCCCTAGTTTGTCTCGAGAAACATCACCATATGTTTGGCGCAATATAGGCCGGTTGGAGCTGCCGTGCCATTAAACAACATTTCATTCATTGATTGTACATTGTCCAAGTGATGATCAACAGGCTTTAAAGATAAAGTGCAAGATTGGAGAGAGATAAACAGAACCATAAATTTGAGGGATGTAATTTTTTTCTGTAGACGACAATGTGATGCATGCATTTGCTGTTATATGTGGGTTTGCTGGCTATTACGCAACTACCGTGTTTCATAGACTACTACTTACTTCAGTGTAGAACAGTCAGGTCTATAACACATAGCGACATCAGCTCTTGGTGTGTCTAAATAACTACACATCTCATCATTAATCTGAACTTCCGTTCTTTTATCATGACATGCGTAGATAATATGTTGAGTTCCTACAATATACAAAAAATGGGTAAATATGATTGTTTGGGAAACAAGTATTATTTGGCTCACTGACCAAAATCCCAGCTTGTTCTGACTGCTAAACGCTCCTACATGTAGTTGCTTAGACGACATGAGTAACCGAGGTCCCGTGTATATCATTTGTAACAATTTAAGTTTCCAATGAATGTTGAAAGTCGAAAAAAGATAGTAGACATAAGCACATGGCCGTTTCCATTAGCCCAGTTGGCGGGGAAGCTCGAAGCGTTAAAATCTGTTCCATTTCAATTATTTAGTTGGAAGTAAAATGTATTAAAACAACTCCATTAATTTGTGCTTCCACATTCCTATGCTATAATATACGTATCATATATTGCTCGAACTGGATCTGAGACTGTTCATTCTATTGGTCCATTTATTTCAATGGTCTAAGAAAGATAATGATGACAGCCATTCCCGGTTTCTTTCGGGTGTCTTATTCACGTCATCAATATCTCCAGATGTTTCATTTCTCGTGTCTGATATTACAAATGACAATGCCTGCTTTAGTAAATTATTATTGATTAACTCCTATCAGAGCTTTTGTTAATTAGGGTTAACGTTTGCTTCCACGGACCGTGATATCGCAGACAATTCTTAGTAATGGAGTTTATACACCTTTTAAATGTTAGTGCTATTTCCTATACTGACGTCACGAACACAATCTTTAATTTAAAATGGTCGTAGGTTATATCTCTTGGACAAACAGAGTGCTTCCAGCATGTGTAAGATTGCATTTGAATCTATAACTGACCTGTGCCACACGTAACAGAACAATCCGACCATTTAGAAAACTTCCATTTATAGTTCTTCTTCTCTAAGGTGTGGTCATTTTTATCCATGGTAAACTGATAGGTTACAGATGCTGGTTGTAGGTAATTGTTAGGAAATAGCTAAAATGCAACCGGTATTTTGAATGATTAATTTACGCACGGGAGATATGCTTAAATTTTAAAACTATTATTCTGTTTTCAATCCAGTGACCAATGGAAAGAATGAAATGAAATGGAGTTCAACGCCGACTTGTTTTGCTCCGAACTGTGCTAACTTGGCTAATGAATATGGGCATACAGTGTGCTATGAGGGGAATTTTGTCCGAATAGCGGCACTCTCATATCCAATTCCAACGTCAATGTGTACACGGGACTTCGGGTATTCGGTCCCTCCGAACGACTAGACAGCTGTTCTTGTCAGACCCTCCATCCTGTATCACTGACAAGGTGGATCACGGCCAATGCAGGTATTGAACACCGACCTCCGGGCTAGCGAGCCAGCGTCTTACCACTTAGCCAACGTGCCCCCCCCCCCTTTGCAATAATACCCACGAACAATGAAATATACGTTGTAAGGTATAGTCGTGGAATCAAAACGGCGGACCGCTCGGCAATGGTAATGAGACCCATGGTCATTAATCTTCAAATGGCAGTAAAACCATACAAGACATCTCGCGCAAATGTATTTTGCCACGAAAATATTGCGTCATATCCGGACTATCCGACAGTCCCAAATGGCGATCACCTCATACAATATGCTATCAGTTAATGGTTTATTGTATATGTAATATAAGCATACCCACCATAACTTCAAGATCACTTCTCACTGGCCCTTCTGTAACTAAACTCTCATAACTTGAACCCTTTTTATAATCAAAGACGGCGCCGTTAGCAATAAACGATCGTGATGCCACCTGTCTTTTATCACCATTTAGATAATAAACACCATACTTTGGATCTTTTAAGCCTGTATTACAAACACAATACAAAATGTAGCTTATAGGAAAAGTATCACTCAGCTAGTATACACCTATACTGAAAATGATCCCTAATTAGATGACTATTTATGAAAATGAAATGAAATCGGGTTTTACTGTTCTGCATCGACCGGGATTATGCTATACAGTGAGCTATGGGGTACATGTTCCCCGGACAGCGGCTTACTCTTATTTCAAATTCCAACTGTCAAGTAATATTTTTTTTTTTGCGTGTGCATGAATGTGTACATATGACCTCTATCTTCCGTCCAATCCGAATGACTAGACACGGTCCTTCCTAAGCCACCCCTTCTGCACGATCTGCAACACTGACGATGGGGAAAACAAGATTTACGGTGCACTATGACAAATGTTATTAAAAACAATCAGTGATGTAAATTGTACATCCTTTACTAGTACGATGAAGGTTAAGTATTAGATTTCAAGTATTTTAACCTTAGCGGCTGTTTACTTTGGAATTTTTACCGGATGTAGTGTACCAGTTAATTAATAACAAAACCATACTTTCTACATTAACTTCTTATTTTAACTGTGTACAGTGTCGGTTCTCCTTATTTACATCAGAAGTTTACATTTGCATACCCTCTACTCCTGTATTTCCTCCGTTTAGTCAGATTCGCAATATTTGATTCGTGAAAAGTAAGGTATTGATACTGTTAGGTAATGTATTCACAGACTTTACTTTCAGAGGAGATAATACTTACTGATGAAATGGGGTGATCTGGAGGTTTTAGTAACTTCTATATAGGTGGCACCTCTGGGTACATATATCACCTGTTCATAAGCATCTCCTGTAAATAGTATATGAACTTTTATTCAGCCACGAAGCTTGATATTGATTGTAAATTACATGGCCAGTTGAATGTACTAGTTGTAATTTCAATCACACGTTTCTACTTAGTAACTTTACTTGTTACCCTAAACTGGTTTAAGGTAACAATTGGTACAGTCTAAGACCCCTTACGCAAGTTCAAATAGGGTCAAACGCACAATTGTCAACACACATCATTACAGTTTGTATTAATATAAGTAATTCTCTCACAAATAGTGAAGACTGGACCATTAAAATAGTTACCGAACAGTTTTTCTCAGCATAGCGCAGTTTATGTTGTAGGCCTAATGACGTATTACGCAACTTGCTGCCATGACGGTCGGCTAGTTGAAATTTCGCTTAGGAGATGGGTTTCATCAAATCATATAATTATGCGGTAAGACCTCACCTTTATTTCAATAAGAATTGATTTATTATACGTTAAGCTACGTGCAGTACTGTTTTGGGCCAGCAGTAATGGAACCATTTCTAGTGTCTACTTTACACGGAGTTGATGTCACCGGGCTAGCCTTTGATTTTCTTCAAGGTCTAAAGAACCATGTGTTCGACAGGATTACTTTTTGTTGTGTGGACGTTCAAACCATTAAATTTCTATTTTCTATCCAGAACAGTCAGTTCTATATTCCCCAAGATATTAATTATCTTCGAGTTTTAATTTAAACAAAATAATCCACACAAAAGGAATACACATTCAAAACTAGAATATGTGGGGTGGGTGGGGTCACATTACTGGTAATGGTTGAATATTCTCTATGAGATCAACCCTGTTTTAATTTATCCATGCTTATTATACACACCTGCTTTAGGAACATTATTATAACTACCAGAAACTGTTTTACATTGGCTTCCATCACCACCACATACCCCACATTGATCACTTTTTTTAGTAGAATTAATTATACCATCGCAGCCTACTACCTAAGTAAATTAATAAAAAAATTTAAATAAAAAAGTAAAAATATACCGATAAATAAACAAAAAAGAAATAAACAAAAAAAATAAATAAATTCTCTTAAAAAATAAACAAAAGAAA
The DNA here is from genome assembly GCA_036850965.1 of Patella caerulea. Classification (NCBI taxonomy): domain Eukaryota; kingdom Metazoa; phylum Mollusca; class Gastropoda; family Patellidae; genus Patella; species Patella caerulea. The sequence goes on along the minus strand of JAZGQO010000014.1, from coordinate 22,213,983 downwards.
TAAATAAATTCTAAAAATTAACAAATAAATTTTCAAAAATAAAATTAAAACATAAAATAAATATGTAAATAAAGATGTAAATTTTTGAAATAAATAAATTTTAATAATAAATATGTAAATTTTAAAAATAAATATGTAAATTTTAAAAATAATAAGGAAACAGATACATAGAAAGCTACATCGAAATACCGGAATAAAAAATTAAAATGAATAATTGAATGAATAAATAATTCGTCATTACCCCCACCTATAAAACATATTAGTAAATATGAGCCATCCCAACGAATTTCTACAATGCGTAATTTCGAAAACCTTTATCCCTATCTAATATCGGTGGCTAGTTTCAACTTTCAACTTACCGTACATTTACCATGTATGCACAGATTATCAGAATGGCCATACGTGCAGGGTGTACCATCCTCAACATCGATATCTATAGTCATCGTCTCTCTAGTTTGTTCTGATATACATGTACTTTTACAATAGTCACTCTCTAAAAATAAATGACACAAATCATTATCAATAAACTAAACTGTATAAATTATAGAAGAGCACGAAATGGCTCTACAGCACCATTAATCTGAAATTTACCTTCCAAATGTCAGTAACACAGGGAATAACTTATCAATATCAATTAAACAATGAACACGCTGTGAATTAATACTTTGTTGGAGAGAAAATCTGGACTTAAAATTGAAACAATATCGGACAATACAAGACATCATCAAAATCTCAATGAATTATTGGCGACGACCGATTTGCATAACCATCGTTAAATCGTGTTTCTTGGTTTTAAAAATAGATACTTATATATTTTACCTTTTTTGGTTGTGTACGGTTTCCATTCATGCGTACCAGGTCTTAACCTCATATCATTCCATACAGAACATTGTAAAGCTCTGACGTCATTATACTGTTTACATTCCTGCACGATACCAAATTACAAAAATATTTGAACATTAAACCACTTTACAAAAAAAACGACAGTTGTATAGATTACCTAAAGAAAAAGGTTGGTCATTACTTGATTGCTTAAATTCTTCAATATCTATTTCCTATCCAGTACAGTGAGTGCAGTATTCCCCAATGACTTATCACTGAACACGGTAACTACTGATAAACTGAGCAAATTCAATTTTGACGAGGATTGTCACAATTTATAAATCTCCATAAAGTGTTTATGTATATTGCTTGATAAAGACGAGAGTATCATCGTCGAAACGTTGCTTGTTAATAAACCAATGATTGTTATTGCATAAATTACTGTTAGAAAGAGCAACATATTTTAATGCAGTTCGTAAAGGCCCCCGCACACGAGCCGAAAACTGCGTACGCAAATGGCGCAGCGTCATTTTCGGCTCGTGTGCGGGGGTATTTTCGAGCTCATTTTGACGTTCGCCAAATATCTGTCATGTTTGATATTTTTTGACGCAGCGCCAACTGCGCTCTCGTGTGCGGGCGACTCAGCGCTATTTGCGTTTCATTCGTCGTCAATGCGCATGCGTCATCACTACTGCAAAATGGCGGCACCCAGTGAGTTCGTCAGTGACGCAATTTTAGAGGATAAAATCGTCGATTTATGGCAAGAATATCCTTGCCTATATGATACAAAATGCGTAGAAATTCGAGACCGCAGCCATTTTCGGATGAGTGGTGGTCACGTGAACGACACACTTGCCGCAGTAGCTTTCGCGCAGCGTCGTTTTCGGCTCGTGTGCGGACGCCGTATTTCTGCGTCAAATGCGTACGCATTTAGCGCGGCGCTAAATGCGTACGCAAAATGCGCTCGTGTGCGGGGGCCTTAAGGTAAATCATGTCATATTATTAATACAGGGACATGTCCAGAAAATTGAGCATAGTGGGGACCAAGGTGGAGACAACGTCAAGTTTGGCGTTAGGTAGGGGAGCCATAGGGCGGCAACTACCCCCGAATTTGATAAAATCAGACGTTTTGAGAATCTGTTCATTTATTTGCATACATGTATAGGAGCCAATACGGCGTTATTTTCCAGGTGGGCCGGTTGCTCAAAGCTCCGTTAACTTTTAACGATCTGTTAACATGGAGATAACCGATCTTTAACTTTAACGGAGAAAAAGATTGTTGATCAATACCCCGTTAACTTTAACGTGTCGTTAACTTGTCGTTATTTTTAACGGAGGTGTTGGGCTACGTTATCTGTTTAACGATGGCATTAGTGGGCTGTCAGTCGAAGTATCCCCTCGGCAAAAACTCATATACGTAGATTACTAATGTAATTTTCTGTAGAACATTACAAAGGGTTGGGCGAAGGGAGCGGAGGTTATTCCATTTTCTATAGCATGAAATTATATTATATTCTACAGAATTGGGGGAACCTGCGCAGGAAATAATGTTCCCAATTATTCTGTAGTACAAATCCCATAATTTTTCTAACAGAATTATGCTAAAATTTCTACTGTTTTTTTTTATAGTAAATTCTTTTATCTGTTGTCTTTAATCAAGTTTTATGAACAGTCTGCACAGTTGTCCCACTTAAGTTTTTTGTTAATACTAACTTCTATGAAGTTGTTATATATTGAGTTTAAAATTGTTAAATTCAGCCAATGAACAAGCAGTTTTCTCTTGGATTAACCTTAATGATTCCGTTAGCAAACGGATAACGAAATTGACTTTCTAGCAACAGACCGTTATCAAACGACACGTTAGCAAGATAACGATCCGTTAGAGTTTAACGGATCGTTAAAATAACTTAGTTTTGGTTAAGATTTTAAGAATCGATGTTGTCATTGATGATATTTGTAGTTAGTTGTTTAGAACCAAACTAGATGAATATCACATCCCGTCGAGATTTTGACAAGGCCGAGTTTACCATATAATATAAACCAACGTCCGACCACGTCTTCATCGTTGCCATCTTGACATTGTGATTCTAACGTCGTTTCAAAAATCGAACTTGGTCAATAGATGTACTTTTGTCAACTACACAAGAAAGTTTTATGTCGATTGTCCGGGCCATAGAATAACAACAAGAGTATGAAACCAGTTCTTGATTTAAACCATGAATTTGTCATTAACGATATCTGCAATTATTTTGGTACTATTTTGGTTTAGAGCAGATTTTTATTATTATTTATACTGTTTTTGTCTACTCAGCAATAAACGCTTATTTATATTTCCGAGGTGATTATCACATCCGGTTGAGGTTTTAAAAATAGAAGTTGTCATTCATAAGATTCATAAGTCTGTGTGGTATTTTAAACTTATTGTTATCCTACTGTTTACATGTACAGGTTGTGTTTATCACGACTGTATATAACACACAAACCTAGTTATAAGTCATATATTGTCTACAAGTCTACACATAATTACCAGCATATTCTTACCAATCTTTAACTCGTTATTCGTTTAGCATTCATTTTAAAGAGACCCTGTCGTTTTCGACATGTTAATTTTGAATAATAGGGTGGTACTGGTCAGTCTTAGACTTCTCTAAATCAAGTAGTTGGGTCTCTGTTCTATGCTATGATATTTCTGGATATCATGATAATTTTATCTGTTATGCTTAGCTTGCATAATCTAATAAAAATCGTCTTACTCGATATTCGTTTCGGAGAGGTAAAATATTTAACGTGAAATAAATATTCAGCATTGTGAATTCCGCCATAGGAATATGGGAATCAATCTACCACCATGGAAAACACCCCTTTAAATACATATTAAAGTTATTACAAATCTGTACACGTTACAACTGGTCATATTCTACAAAGAATGACGGGAGGTCAAGGTCACACACCGACTGCCGTCTCGCCACCTACTTCCCGTTTCTTATTATGTCACGTGCTACATAATTTTTAACACACAATCTCAGGATAAATTAGACAGTATTGAAAATACTAAATGTCCATCAATTTAATTAATATATTCTGATATATTTATCCATGAAACGAATTCGGTTGACGGATTGGGATCTTAATTGGGACGATGTCTGGTTGCTATTAGTAACATGTTGGTAAGCTGTTAGTCATCTCGGGCGACAATTCACTAACTGGGAGTTTTTCAACCCCCCTTGAGTCACCGGGTCACGGTACCCATGTCGTGAACATTATTTCAGATGTTTTTGTAGGGATTTTTTTTTTTGTTCAGTTTTTAATTTATTGTGTTTAAATCTAATTGTCATATTGTTATTCATTAAAAAAGAACATTGCCCGATTCCCTCCAGGTGTAAAAATAAATTGTAATATGAAATATACGTTCATTTCTATTGTTTTGTTCTAAAAATACAAGTGACCGACATTTCACCAACAAGGTTTCGGTGGTCGAGTGAAAAGTTAGTATCCAATGACAGGCGGATGAATCGAGGAGTCGCGGACACATCGACTTTCCACGAAAGGATTGTATCAACGGATGCTATTTGACTATTATGTCGTAGAACAACAATATGGCTCTGGTAACAGTTTATAACCAATTACTTTAATAAAACGACCAACCCTGTAGTCTAAATACACAAAACAATGGAAGAATCCAATGACCCAAAAGACAAAATCGAGTGAGTAACAAAGTCATTTAACAATTACAAAAATCAATAGTGAAGTGGTACCATGTGTCCATGGATGAGTAAGCACCATGATATCATTATAGCAACTTACGTTAGATTTACAAACGTCGGTGATGTCAGATTCACCGGAGCAAGTATCTCCTCCATAGGCTGGGCTAAAATATAAATAAAAGGTGGTCTTAAATTGCTGGCAGCAATCCACAGACGATACCGGAGTTTAAAATTCAATTGATAGCTCTATTGAGTCATGTGATATGTACTGCATGGTAATTGTTCTTTGTAAATAATAATCTAGAAATAAAAACACGTGGCTGTAGTCGTATAACCTTTTCAGTACGCAGTAGGTCATGATGATTCATGAATTTGATTATTGGTAAAGGGTCGCTTGAAATAACAATATGGTTAGCCGTATTTAGCGCCACTATCACTCAAATGACTCGTATTACTTCTTCATACCTTGGATTATCGCATTCTCTCTTTCTATATCTTAACCCCATGCCACAGTCGGAAGTACATGCCGTCCATGGTGACCAGTCTGCCCAATTACCATCACGTGGACTTAAATCACCAACATAAGCACATTTGCCTTTAATACACGTCTGCAAGGAAGATGAACATTTAATTCATTTGAGAAACATTACCTTATCTCATCCTCTAGGTTTTCCGTAACGAGCGTTAGTTAATGAGTAAATATTACCTTATATCGTACACAATGAGTTCTCCGTAAAAAAGAGGTTAGAAATGAAATGAAATGAAATGAAATGAAATGGGGTTTAATGTACTACGAAAAAGAGGTTAGGATCGATGGTATTATACATTATTATCGTATCTCGTCAACAATGAGCCCCCCTATACACTAACGACAGTGCCCTTTTTTTACTGCTGAAAGTGCCTTTTTGCAGACCCAAAATATATGTCCATTCCGAATGTCTACTTAGACGAAAATATCAGCCAAATAGCACATGGAATGGCTACAGATGCAAGGAAATGACGGATAATTTTCTTGGGGGACCCCCAACCCCCCTCTCAGCAGCGTGCCCCGTCCCCGCGGTCAGTGCCCTAATTTTGCGCCCCCCCCCTTTTTCAAAATTCCTAGATCCGCCCCTGAACGAGGAAGAGGGTCGATAGTATTACATATCATTACCTTATCTCGCCCACAATGAGTTCCCTCTAAAGCCGGTCCACGTTTAGTTCGACATAAACTCGGGGAACGTCGTTTACTACACCACAATACACCACAAGGATCAGCGTGAAACTAAAATGAAAATAACAGAAAATGTTGAATTATCTTCAAGATTAAATAATATTTTAAGTTTATTAACGACGGAGAACTTAATTCTACCAAAAGGCAGGATAGGGGGTAGAGCAAGCTGTCCAGGTTTTTGTTTAAAAGCCTGGCAAGTTTCAAATTTCAGTATGTTTCCCAATGTTAAGACGTTTACAGACAATTTTCTAATTTCTTCCCGATGCCAATGCAGACATAAAATTAGTATACGCGATGCAACACATAAACTGTATGATGGACTACAATGAGGGGGGGGGGGGGGTCTTCAAATATGTTTAGAACTTACGGCAGCGCAGATGTTAAATTCTTCACCAAACTCTAGACGACATTGATGTTCGAGACTCCAGTCTGTTCCTATTAGCTCAGGTACTTCTGGTAATCCAGATAGTTGGTATGGATCATCATTCAAACAGTAAAGATAACTGTTGAAGAGAAATTCAGTGCACATTAATAAATAATACAGGGTGTCTGTGGATCAATTATACATTATCATGGTCATCTCTTAGTAAAATGGTTTGTTTTTATATTTAAGGATATAACCACAAGTATCGGCGTGAAAGATATCCACCCTACCAAGAAAAATATATTTGTATGCAGATAGTATCTGATTGTTTACTCCATTGTGAAGGGTTTTGGACAATGTACAAATTTTAAATTATGTTTACAAGACGATGAATGCCCCGCACTGATGTTGACTGGCAACGTGTGATTCATGTATGCTCTGAGATATGAAATGAGGTTTTAACGATCCACCGTGCTATGAGAGAAATTGCGCCACAACAGTGACACGGCGGCATACTCTAATATCGAATTCCAACTGCCAAGCGATCTTTATCTTTGTACTTGCAAGCTATTGTGTACACGGAACCTCGGTTTTTCTTCCCATCCGAACGACTAGACAGCTGTCCTTGTCAGGTCCCATGTTCTGTACGACTTAGATGGTGAAACCACGCCGGGTAATCACGATGCAATTTCTAGGGTAACATCGACAGCGTACCCGCAACCTCCAGGATAGAAAGCCAGCGTATTACTCACTGAACCATTGTACCCCCTCCCCTTCTGTTATATTACCGGCAGACTGTTTGCATAACAAATATCATCAGTGTTAAGAAAAAAAAAGTTCGTGGTCATAACAAATATCGTCAGTTAAGAAAAAAAAAAGTAGCCAGATATTCATATTAGATATTTGTTAAAACTTCGTTGCTTAAATAACTTACTCTATGACTTCTAACATGCGTTTTTTACTACACATACTCCACCAGTAATAGTTCAGTTTTGATTCAACCAATCTCGCCATGATGGCCGTTGCGTATTCAGAACCTGTACATGGGTTTCCTCGTCCATCATGAAATAAACCAAACCTAGAAAACCGCCATATATGACATTGTTCATGTGTTGGTTATAAAACAAATATTGACCAAAAATATAGGATGTTGTCCAAAGTAGATATTTATACTATTTTATACTATAAATTAATATAATCCAGAAATATAGGATATTGTTTCATCTGTTAGTAGATATTTATAAATTGACTTGGAAGATAAGCAATAGTGTATAGCGTAAAAACAAAAACGTTTGCGATTTGTCTTTCAAAAAAAAAGGGATTAACTTAATATAAATTATCAACCGCAATTGGCCTTAACCCATAAACAAGTCACAATAGTCACCCAGTAATGTTTCGTTGTATGTACTGTAACTACTTTCGACATTCATTGGTTTCCTTTTCACATTCCTCACTAGTGCCAGGTTGTATGTCCATTTTAGTTTTTTTACATGTCTATCCAGTAATAATTTGTATTGACGATAATGTCGTTTTCAGACGCTTCAGTAGAGGCCATTAACTATCCATAATAAATTTGGATTGATCAAAAAAGCAAAATTTGAATTATAACTACCTACACATGCGCCATCTCGTGGGCAATTATAAATCCGGAAGTAAAGCCTTCGTCTTTAATGGCAGCACAACTTCTTCCGGGATTACACATTCCAGTAATGGGTGCATATCCTGATGAAATATAAACATAGTTATTATCTCCTGATAAAATATAAATATGGGTAACAAAATCCCGATGAAATATAAACCTAAATTATAAACCCTGACAACATACGAATATCGGTAACATATCCTGATAATATATAAACATAAATAATAATATTGGTAATAATAATAATATCCTGATTCCTGATATAATATAAACATAGATAAGATCTCCTGACAAAATATTTATGTAGATAACAAATCCTGATGATATATAAACATAAATAAAATATCCTGATAAAATATAAATATGGGTAACATGTCTGGTAAAATATAAACATAGATACTATATCCTGATAGAAAATCATATACATGTAGATAACTAGATTACACATATAACGGTGATGACATAATTCAATGAAGTGAGGTACCAACTAATGTGCTACTTATGACTTTAGCAGGGCGATACATGGTTTTCGCAAATCACATTCGTTGCAATAGTTTTTCGCAGTGGGGGTACTTTTGGATTAAATCGTCTATCTTTGGCCTCCGGAAATTGTGTTTGAATCCAGGAAAGGGGTGGGGCAAAACCGCACATATTCAGGAAAAATAATATGTTAGTATACCCGCCGGTCCGAGATTTTTACGAGTTAATAGAATAGCTATGTCGTGTCCCTGTGGATCGTAGTGGTTAGCATATCTCATCGCCCAGGTACAAAACTTCTGTACTGTTCCGAATGGATTGTTTTTAGCTATCACTTGTTTTTCCTAGAACAAGAGAAAGACATATTTGGTGATGAGACATTAAGCTGACATTAAATAAACATTCGAATTAATTCATATCAACAGTTTTAATAATATTTAAATTGAATCAAAAGGTTCCGCTTTACACTGCGGTCGTTTACTTCGTCTTTGCATAATCAAAACCTGTGATGCACAATTAAACGCAATGGTGGACTATGGCTGCCATAGCAAATACATATTATTTTCATAAAATTTAAAAAATTTTATCTATTTTTTATTTAATTCTTTTTCTTTCATTTAAAACAATTTAAATTTATAATTATTTGAATTTTTTTTTTTTATTTTTTTTTTTTATTTTTTTTTTTATAAATTGTTTTTTTTTTTAATTTTTTTAAATCTTTTTTATAAATTATTTTTTTAATTTTGTTCTATAAATTTTATTTTTTTTAATATTTTTTTTTTCATTTTTTTATATTTATTATCTTTTTTATATCATGAACATTTTTTTTCTGAAAACGATTTTTTTTTTTTATTTTCTAAAAATAATAAAAAAAAGTTTCATGAACAAAATATTTTTTGTTTTCTGAAAAAAATTTTTTATCTTCTTAAAAGATTTTTTTTTTTTATAAAAAAAGATTTCATAATTTTTTTTTTTTTTTTTTTCGTGTTCCGTGCTTTGCCATAGTCTATGTTTTGCCACAGTCCGTGATTGGGGGTTAGGGTAAGGGTTAGACTTGGCCCAGGGTTAGGGTAAGGGCTAACCCTGTTTACATCTCGAGACGAAATCTACAGGTGCTTGCCCTTACCCTAACCCTAACTCCCACAATCTATACATGACGTCATATGTGCTAAAATGAGTAGCCTAACCCTTACCTTATACAACCCTTACCATATACAATCACGGACTATGGCAAAATACGGACTATGGCAAAGCACGGAACATGAACAAAAAAAAAATTTTTTTTTTTTTTTTTTTTTTTTTAGGAAATTTAGAAAATAAAAAAATAGTTTTCAGAAAAAAAAATGTTAATGATATAAAAAAAAAGATATTAAAGATGAAAAATTATAAAAAATATAAAATAAATGAAAAACAAAATATAATTATAAATAAATAAAAAAAAATAAAAAAATAATTTATGAAACAAAAAATTTAAAATATAATTTATAAAAAAAATTTTAAAAAATAATTTATGAAAAAAATTAATATAATTTATAAAAAAAAAATTTAAAAAATAATTTATAAAAAAAATTTAAAATAAAATTTATAAAAAAAAAAATCTAAAATAAATTTTTACAAAAAAAAAATTAAAATAAATATAAATTTAAATTGTTTTTAAATGAAAGAAAAAAGACTTAAATAAAAAATAGATAGGCCTAAAAAGTTTAAATTTCATGAAAATAATATGTATTTGCTATGGCAGCCATAGTCCACCATAGTGATAACAAAGTGATTTTCTTTAAAATGTTTTTCGAAATATACGGATTGCTTAATGATAAAGTTAGTTACCTGATTTATATCCAGAAGCAGAAGTCGAACCACAACAACTCGGATGTCAATGCCTAGTGATTCGTGTTGGTAAGCAGCGTTAACCTGAAAGTACATTTATTTTGTATATCACCTTGGCTATGCAGAAATCCTAAGATTTGGGTCTTTCTGCGTTAGTTCAGAACTCGCATGCTGGTGACGAGGCAGTCATACTGGTTATTTGGGTATTGCACTTGTTCAATAACAAACCGGTCCCAGGATTTTCCAGGAGGACCTATCTAGGTATACACAGACCGGGTTCTACGTATATCATAGGCAGCACGTTAAATCTCCTATGGTACGTTTCCCGTCATAATAAACTGTATGGCATATATGTGACGGCAATATTAATGACAGGGGTGAGAATGCGAATTTGATTTTGTGAAACCTTTACTTTGGTAAATATTTCGTTCATGGTTCTGTTCTTGTAAGTCACAACATGCAATTGCCGTTATAGTTCTGCTGAATTGACCATACATGTAGAACATGTTTTGTAATTCAAACGTATACCACCTATTAACCTCTCTAATTACAATATTGATGCATTGATGGGCATTGATTTCCCAATCATGTCCAATTTCAAACCGCTGGTTAGAGTGTTATGCATATCATCTGTCAAATTCCTTGTTTTGCAAACACAACCGTGAAGTTAAAGAGGATCGAATTGTCCGATCGATTTTCGCCATCTAGGTAACGGAAGACCCGTCAGACCCACATTACTCCTCGGTACTTACAATATTCATCAAAGTCATGACGTACAGATTGACCTTTGACTTCCCAACGACAGCTGTAACAGTGGTGTCCACGGCAACAAAAGCCTCGACATATTTAGTTTTTCTTGTGGCTCTTTTAGATCGAAATCGTTGATGCCTGGTCTTTTCTGATAAAATTTCTTGTGGTTCTGAAAAAAAACACCAATAAAGAACCCAAGTATACATCGTGATCATTTGAATATAATAAATGTACAATTATGGCGGTTGTAAACATAACTGGCTTCCGCTATTGTCTGTCTCTTATCGGCCGTGGCGTATGTAGGGTCATACAACCGGGCTTGGGTTCATTAGACTTAAGTCTATTATCAGCATGACTTTGCTTGAGAAAGGATGGGTAAATGACCCGCACTTAATACCGTGTCTGTGTATTGCACTAGTCGAAATGGAGAATAAGGAAATACCACGTTTGTTCAGACTGTTCAATAATTTATCTTCCAAAGTCTTGGGCGTTTACGAAAACGGTCCGAACAAACACTTACAATATAGCATACTGCATGGCGTATGCTTGTCATCATGTAGCTTTATTGGAGTAGAAAAGTAAGCTAGACAATAAACCCTATTTCAGTATTTCCTTTCCTTTTGCATATTGTCTAACGGATCAATTTAGTTAAAACACCATGCTTTAATGAACTGATATAATTTTAAAGAATTTGTTTCGTTGTCCGGATAATAGATCAAGATATATCTACTTAAAAAACATATTCTAGACTTTCAGTGTATTTTTACAATGTAGATTTAACCCTGTTTCACCATAAATAAACAACAATTTAGTTAAATAAACAACGTGACAATAAGGTTTGTTTAAAGTGCTAAGAAAACAATATTTATGTTTAGACAGAAAACACGTCAAAAATAACGAACTCTTTAAAATCGCATTGCACTAAATGTTTATGGTTAATGTTTGCCTAAATCGCAAATAAAGAAAACTCAAGTCGATAATAACCACGGGAAAATTAGTTGAACTCCAAAATTAATATCACAGTGCCAATAAGAAAAATCTTCTCAAATCACAGAATGCAGCATCCATTGCAAATTATTTGATGGTATGCTCCCCCCTCCCACTCCTTGCGTCATGTCATCAGGTGACTCGGTGAGACTGAAATTAAATGGGGTTTAATATTCTACTCTTCTGCTCCAAACAGGGCATACGCTGTTGTGTGCTATGAGGGTGGGGGCATTTTGCGCGGATAGCGGCACTATGGCCTACTCTGCTATCAAATGTCAACTGTCAAGGGGTCTTTTACGTGAACGCCAATGTGTACACGGGACCTCGATTTTTCGTCCCATCCGAGAGACTAGACAGCTATCATTGTCATACCCTTGGTCCTGCATCACTGACAAGGGCGGGGAGGGGGGTACGCCGGAAACGTTGAGACTAAGCCATTAATCAGTTTGATCCCGGTTCTTTAGGAAGCGACGGGATGAATTTTCAATCTGGGAGAATTTGGATGGAGATTCGCAGTAAGACTTTGGTTGTTATTCAAGGCCAACAAATTATGGACGTCATACTTCGTCAGTTGGCTTCTAGTAACGTCGTATCAAGTTACCTGTTGCTGGTATCTGTAACGGTTCTGTTGTATCATTGGTCAGATCTGTTACTTGGCGTGTACAGGTATATATCACGTGAGCTTGTAATCCAGTATTCTGGTTAGTCACTCCCGACGGTTCAATAAACAACATTTCGTCTGGAGTTTGAATGAAACCTGCCTGAAAATAAATACATATATACAATTTATCGCATTTTTTGTTTGGCCAGTTTGATTGGGATCCAGTAATAAATCACTTTAATGATAATTGTCTGTTGAACCAATCAACTACTATCTTCATTATTTGACGCTACCGACAGACGAAAATATGCCATGAATTTTCATACACCACCCCATGCACTACGCATTACGACATATAATTAAGGCAATGGTTTAAAGGAGCTAAATCGCTAACATCTGTAACCTAGAAATTGAAACAAATGGATCACAACGCATATAATACTGTAATATGAATGTATATTATAAACTGATTTACATGCCATTGTTTCCGTTTTTACCCTAATTTCGAATCAGTTTTGTTCGGCGAAATATGCCAGAAGTGTCAATCCATAGCCGATATCTGGCGTAAGATTATTCCAGTCTACATAGTCTGTATTGCGCATGCTCTCCAGATTAGAATATGGCGACGTTAGGTGGAATATCTCTAGCTTCGTTTTTCGGATTCCCTGTTACAAATGTAGCTAAAGCGCATTATGGTACACGTTTCGTGTACCAATGGTAAAATGTTTAGTTAGTCTTAAATATTGGATATCAGAAGCCTAACCTTCCGGTAAGTTCACATCACCAATGTTGATTTAAATTGACAAATAATTCATGTTTTCAATGTCGAAGACTTTGGGTGATATTGAGTTAGAGACTTAGCTACTTTAAGTTTGAGTTTCAGAAGTCGAATGTACTTTGTAGACGAAAACATCCAGGCAATTACTGTTTTGTAACTCATTTCATACTAACTATTTGATCATTTGTGGTTGATAACGATTAGAGAATACTTGTCGAAACGCCATGATATATGTGTATTAACCAGTGATTGTTTTCTATATAAATTGTTTTGTGTTCTTTAATGTGCACAATCGCTAAATGCTACTCACGGATTATATTTGAACTAAACAAGTCAGAAGTGTGTCATATTTCTTTACCAGTTCTTAATATATCAGTTACTGGGATAATTTATCTTGACATATATTCTAAGTTTATGTAGCTCGACCCCGGTTATTCTCAATTTTGTAACCTTTGTCATTGTCAAACGGATTTGCTTCTGGTGCACGTAGAAGAACCTATGACTTTGGGTATTCAACTTTTCGAAAAAACACCACGGTCCGGCAAAATTAACATAGTACACTGCATAAAATATACTCGTTTTAATTATCCCGGTTGGTTAAAAAAAGTAGAAAGTTAACATCGATTTTGTTTCTTTTCTTAAATTATATCGTTCTTTTTTTTTAATTTTAATATGTCGCGAAACATAATTAATACATACGTGGGAATTATATTTGTCTGGGTCATACATCCATTTAACATCTCAGCAATACAACTATTTGTAATCTGATAATATTATCTGTTTATATTCACACTGTTAACTTCCATTTGTCAATTTTAACAACCCCGGCTGATAATGTTATCTCTGTATTCATTGAAAGACGGGGCACAATATAGTATAGCGTCAAGCTAAAGCAAAAATTGCCTAAGTCATTTTTACTGAATTTTACAGGAGAGACAAAAAACTGTTTTAAATCAAAAACTGTGATTGTATTAAGATCAAATTTTGTTTAGAGTGTTGTTAATATAATCTTTAGTGGTCTGGCATATTATTTTTGTAATACAGGCATTTTGCGTGTCATTAAATGACTTAGGCAATTATTGCACTTGTACAAGTATGACTTAGGCAAATTTTGCATTACTTGTCCATAATATGAAGGAACCGATATTTTTTAGTAGCCAGGGAATAGTGCATAATGGACGTTAAAAAAAACATGACTATTGCCATCACCGTGGTCGCAAAGTCAAGTAGAGACTGTGAAGTAACATTTTATTATGTATTCTCATGAACAAAGTGATTGCATTTGATTTATCTCTAAGTTGTTCAAGGAAGTCATTTTAATTGTTGAAATAATGTTTAGGGTACATTTCCTCAAGGATGTATTGGTTAGTTAGCTCCCGAAAAAGTATGGCATTTGAACGATTTCTTGAAAACGCACACAGAACAAGATAAAATGTAGTCTATTGAGGTCATCGCAGCAATGGTGTTGATCGTAGAAAAAGTTCAGGCCGGTTCAAATATTTTCTACAATCAACAGGATTAATTTCAATAGTGATCATCGCTTCAGATCGTAACACAGGTCGTTCTGATCCTGCTTCCAAATTGTGGTGATCGGAATCGGCCATAGACCTGACAAATACCACGCTCTATGATGTCCTATATAACAAACTTGAAGAAGCCGCATTCTCACAGCTTTCGATGTATAATCGCTCAACCTTGGCGTTTGTTTTGAACATGCTCAAAACAAACGCTGTGACACTGCGATCATTTGCCACCAATAAGTGCACATTACGATACCAAGCTCATAGCAACCTTGACCAGGGGCGGATTGGGTCCGGAGACCGGCCCAGGCTCCTGTGTCGGAGCGGCCCCTTTTACTGACCGAGGAGCCCGGAGGGGGTGGTCCGGGGGCTCTCCCCCTGGTCATTTTTGGAAAATGATTATAATCTCTGTCAAATAACTTAGGCCAAAACGACCTGCAAGTAATTTACAACCATCAATCTGTGAAATTATCATATCGTCATATTATTAATTAACGTATTATCATTGTATCGTCATGATTAAAGAGAATTTAACTGGTTGAAAACTGGGACTGTTTGAGAAAAACCAGTTAGAAATATTGAATCAGCAGGAACATTTTCATTGAAAAATGTCCTATTTTTGTTGCCGGGAGCGCTAGTTGATAGTTGATTCCTCCTGTGATGGAAGGCCACGAAACACATTGATACAGAGTGACGAAAATAAACAAAAAATCATAAAAGCTGCTTTTTAAATTTGGATTCTGGCGTATCCCCTCAAACAGGGTGCAGGTGACTTAATAATTAATCGGGTGAATCCGATGAAATTTTCGGTTGAATTTCGCATTGCCATTGAAGGATTCCGAATTCTGACCCACACCCAGCACACCTATTCCAGAAAGTCTATTATACCAGCTCATTCCAGACTCCAGTGATGGCGTGACAGCCTGTTAAAGCCACCGGCCACATACAATATGATCATCATGGCTCCATGGTCGGTCCAATACCCCCCCCCCTTCCATATAATGTTCAGCAGAAAAAGGTTGTTTTTTAGACGAACTGGACAAAAAAATGTGTTTTTTTTTAATATTTTTTGTCCGACCAGCCCTTCGAGCAATCGTCCGACCGGCCCTTCAGGCGATCGTCCGCAGCCCAATCCGCCCCTGACTTTGACCAATCCCGAGACCATTTTCTGTTGCCGCAGCAGTGCCACCCGGTCTGAGTAGAAGCTGGGGGTCCAATTGTAGCTCAGATCGTGATCACTCTCCATCTCGATCGTGAAACTAGTGAACGATATCGCAACAAGAATTGTATCGAAACGTCGCCGAATATATCTGTCTGTATCAAATCGTGTAATCAGTCGGGACGTGTCTGATCGTATTTGAATGGGAGACTGTGTCGTGACAGATCATGTCACATGAAAATAACTAGTCGTGACCACAACGCTTCCAAGTGGACCCAATCCCATCGAGGAGTAAATAGATAAGAATGTCCAATCGTCTCGTTCGTAACGCGTCGCACCAGTGTGATCCTAGCAATAGTAACTAAAAGATGACATAAACCATGTTTACACTGCCATTAAAATCAACATTGGCGGACATTAACCAAGGCCCCGTATACACGTTAGTGTGCATGTAAAAGAACATTCGATAACCCTTTGGGATGGATTATTTTCTAATTTGGTGTTAAGCATTGGGGTCAGGAGAGGACAAACCCTAATGATATTCAGTATTCAACGACGTTTAGTTAGTTCACTTCACCCTTTCCCGAAAAGCTTGTCCACGTGACAGTTTTTAATGTATTTTTATGAATTGGTGGTAAGAAAATCGATATTATGCTTTCCGAATCTTCCTTCTCTGGAGTTACTCGACCAATGTCCGAAAACCTTTATAATACGACTGTTTTGGACGAATTTAATCCATTCAAATATGGTGCGACGCATTGTGATCATATCGAACCATATCGATTTTCAATTTTAGCGATTATTGGATCTGCAATTACCCCCCTTTTACCTAAAACTTTGTGAACGCGACAGAGCATACAGTTTTTAACAAAATTTTGCCAAATTGGGATTCGAATAACAAAGTTGGTGAAAAACAAAGATTTTTTTTTTTCGGATGTCTCCTTATTATTAACCAGCTGCGGTTAACTTTGAGGTTTTTGGGTGGCATAATTCTGCCCTTTTTCTAATTACCCCGTGAAAAAATTGCCTAAGTCATTGTGTATCTTGGACGTAAGGCAAAAACTGCCTAAGTCAAAATACACGTATTGCCTAAGTCACATATTGACTTAGGCATTTTCAAACTTTCCCCCTAAAACATAATATTTTACAATTTTTGTGTAAAATCCTTCAAGAAGTCAATGAAGCAGGTGGTCATACACATTTTAAGCCAATAATCTAAATTTTTAAAAAAAGTGACTTAGGCAGTTTTTGCTTTAGCTTGACGATAGTTCAATAAATAACTAAAATGAGAAGCTACTGTCAGTTATATAAAGCCCACAACTAATGTAGTTTCTATCGAATTTCCCCCGTGAACACTTTTTGTAACACTTTAATTTCGCAGTGCAGTGATATGTAGGTTTCTGTCTGTCAGTGGTGTTGTTTTTTACATGCCGATTCTGTCAAGAATTAGTGGTAGTCGTGTTTTATGTTCATATAATATTTACAGTATTTTAAAACGTTTTGTGCTTCTGAAATCTGAACCAATATCTAACTTTATTGGGTTAACTATCATTTCGCCGAATTAAGTTGGCCTGGTGGGTATCCGCCAGTTATTTAACATGAAATTACAAGATTTGATTTTGGCTGAGAAAGTTATGGTTTTCCGATGTCAGTCAGTGTTGCAGAATCGAGCCAATGGCAAGGAAATTTGTCGCATTAACAAAGGTTGGGAATATTGTGCAGGTAAAAATATCAAAATTCGACGGAGAGTAGCTGGAAACGCTGCCCGGGAAATATGTCACTCATGGGATACTGGTTTTGCAACATACAAACATACAAATAAGTCCCTAGAAACCTTATTAATGAAATTAATTTTTTCGGATTATGACTCACATTATATACAAAAATATATTTAAGTACTGTTTTTGTACCAGGGTTTATTGGTGTAATTACTCTCCAAGACATTTACAAGAGCAAATCTAATAAAATGGTAGTCATTAACCCCAAGACGTCAAAACAAACGGCTAAAACATAGAACCTTGTACTACCCCATGTTGAGAAGTATCAAGTGGAATATTTTTTACCACGTGTTTTTTGTTCATCAACGGATTTGTTTTTACCCCGAGACTAATCAAAGTGTGTGTTTATCAGTATTTCTATTTTCCACAAGTTTTTTATCTTTATTTCCAATGTTCAAATGTTTTAACCATTTCGTCTACAACTGTTTTTAGCATCTGGAACTTCTCCTGTGCTTGGCTTCCTTTTTCTCATATGAAATGGGTTTTAAATTGCTAATTTAGCAGAAATGAAATGGAAGTTTGACGTCCTACGTTTCTGTACCAACTGGGTTAATGAAGACGATCATGTGCCAGACTGTTTGCTGAGAGATACATTTTTAATGAACAGGCGTGTAATTGTTTAATCGTCGCCGAATTTCAACGGCAGATCTTTTAAGTGTACACAAAACCTTGGTTTGCATGGGGATAGTCGGGGGTGAGTGGGATTTCAAGACTAATATTTCACTAGTTCTCATGCGTGCAGTAGATTTTTGGTACTCTCGGAGAACCCAACGAAGATTGCAAGGATGGACATTCAACAGACTAATCTCCTACGGTGGGATCTAAATCACGACAGTAAATGTGCCTATCATTGCTTTCATTAAGAGGAACATACACATTATCCGAGCATTATGTTGAATAAAACGTTGAAATGCAACCATTATAGTGCGGAATATAATATATCAATGCCACAATAATATGCTAAAGCTTTATTTCTAATCACATAAGTGCTAAAAGGAAAGTTTTTCTTATGTTTATCTGTTTTATTAATCGAATTGTTGTCATATTTTAACAGCCAATTAACCTAGTTCTCATAATTCAGAACATATAATATAGTCTAAACATTTTAGATGCATTTCTTTACGGTACATATGTTCGCTTTTGTCTAAATCTGTGAAGCTTTTACAGATGCATTATTTGTGTCATGTACCAGGCCGGTGCATGCAAATATTATTTTTTAAATCTTTTAATGAGATAAATACGGTTTAACGCCCATATAAAAATATGGTTTATTGCATATATATTTTATGAGACCAGAACTCGTTCTTCTGTGAGCTAAAACAAGTGATTCTACAGACCGTTTCGCACAATGGTGGGATCAAACCACCGTCGCCTGGTGCAGACGGTTAGATAGGGGATTTTACTCGCCGTTAGACCAAATCATGGTATAAAACCCTCGCTTGTTGGAGAGGGTGGGGGTAGAGAGGGGGTCTCACTCATGTGAGGTATAATAATGGAGATATAATACCATCGTTTGTAACAGATGGTTAGATATGGGATGACCGTTGATGAAACCATTCCTGATGAATAACGTTATTAACATATGTGCAGCACCCCACGTCTGTACTATCTAATTAGTTAATTCGAGTTCTGATATTCAACCCAATGAGTTAGACTGGCCGGAATAACATGTAAGTTTCACTCTTTTCAATGTTGCACGATGGAGGGCCCGGTTAGACAAAAGGCGAAAACGTGGGTGTGAAAGTACCCCAGGCGGCCTAATCTTATATCGAATTCTAACTGCCAAGGGATCTTTTACGTGCACGGCAAAGTGTACACGGGGCCTCGATTTTTCGTCCCATCCGAACGACCAGACAGCTTTTCTTGTCAAGCCCTCCGTCCTGCTTCACTAACAATGGGAAACCACGCCGGAAACTCTGGATAAACCTTCTCGGTCAATGCAGGGATCTAACACCCGACCTCCGGGCTAGCGAGCCAGCGTCTTACCCACTTAGCCACGTGATCCACCACTTCCTAATGCACTATAGTTGCGTTATACAGAGAAAGTGCATTGTATTTCATTATCAGGTAGGTTGCGACGTACCTTTAGTACATACACGTGTTTCATGTCAAGGTAACTTTACATTTGTATATTTGGTCGACACAAACTGTAAAACACTACTAGACTAAACGACAAATTTCACCCTGCTATACTGCACAACTTGAACAAAGTCAGCAGGTTAAGAAAATACAATCAATTATGATGAAGAGGTCCAGACGGACTTATTGTTGTCGGTGTGATTTTTCGAGGTCGAGGTTACTCGGTGCTCTGAATGAAACCTTTATTTTTTGCAATTAAATCTTTAATAGGATCAAGCTTTCTCAGTTTCTTTTACAATAAGCACTCATTTGTTTTTTGCAAGTATAATTTTAAAGGTCAGCTGGAATTAGATGCGTTTTCGGAATATGGCAAAATGCAACTGGAGAAAAAAATGTTTCCATACCTTATTCTCCAAGTAACTGGCACATTATACTCGTGGGTACGAAAGCCCAGAAGGCTCATTCCAAATTCCAAATTCAAGTCTTACCAATAAAATAGCAAATTTGCAGACCCCGCCATTAAAAAAATTGGAATTTAAATAAATTGTAATTTTACTAATTATTGCTGGACCGGATAAACACACGTTCCAAATTACTAGATTCCTATTTCAAAATGCGAAATTCTAAATGCAAAATTCAAAATATAATGCCATACACAGCCCTCTTGAAAAATTTGTTGCTGCCTAAATTTTAGAAAACATAAATCGGCCAGTTGTCGGATTTTAGTGACTACTTTGCCACTACCTCTGCATCATGCAGATATACGATTTGAAACATACATATATCCATACTTTATTCTCCAAATGACAGAAGAGCCATCCCCAAGGACTGTTGCCGATATAGACAAAATACAACTTACCAATCCTCCACATATACCGAGAGCTGTATGGGAAGGAAACCTGTTCTTGACATAACCATGATAAAAACATTTATCTTCTAAACGCTGAGAAAAAGTCACATTGCCTTCATCCCATTCAGCTGAGGACGAGCCACCAACTAAATGAGTCTGTAACAAAGCTATTTTTAAAACTTGACGCCGCCATTTTAAACTGACATGAAGATGTTTTGGTATAAAATCTGACGTTGTCTCCTCTGGTAATCTGGATTTAGGTAAAATAGCACCTCTGGTGTCTGTTAAAAGCGGAAATGATATCTCCCATCTTGTTACATTACAGGATGGCCGGAACATAAAATCTGAAGAAAAAAAAATCACAAATATCAATAGCACAAAATTCTTAGACAACAAGGACCCACGTGTGGCATTATATATTGGAAAGTCACCTACAACAAGCTTGCAATCGAATGTTTGCCTAAAATATTTCTTTAGGCAGTGTGGTATAATGGAAATTTTGCCCAGGCGCTACGAAGTACTCTTATTTCGAATTATAGGTATCAGATGTTCTATTACGTACATGCCAACAGGCATGCGGGTAAAAGGCCGACTATAAACTGTTTAATCTTCTTCATAATTGTTATTTTATCCAAATGTATCGAAAATGATATGTAATAAAGTGCATATAACTCCTGTAGGTGTAATCTACTACAACAGACAGTGATGTCAATCAAATAATATACATCGGGAATCCACGACATATAATATAAACGTTTTAACAGCTGTAGACGTAACTAAAATAGTAGCAATACAGATTTTCTTTATTCATAGGTAATAGAATCTAAATTCGGAGATTCTAATTAACTAATATCATGTTTTAGAAAACATAGCTTTGTATTTCAATACGGAAATACAAGTTATACAACTTAAGATATGTTAGCTATCTGAATTATTTCAGATCACGGTGGTTTCTAAAGGTGGGAGAACCTGGCCTAAACTCACCGGATTAGAAAAGGCAACCTTATTGAAAATCATGCAGAAGCATTTATTGAATTGTAGAGTTCGATACGGGATAAAATCTTGAAGTAGGATGCGGCGATTGAGGAAGCATTCATCGAATTTGTAGAGTTCGGCACGGGATTAAATTTTGAAGTAGGGTACGGGGATTAAGGCAGATATATAAAAATGAGTAACAGTTGGTATTTCCATACTGCGCATTATCAATCAAATATTTGTCGGTTTAAGACAGAGTTAATGATGATAGTCGTCAATACGTAGAGACGAGTGAAACATATGGTATGGGCATCTATACATCGCTTCTGCTTCCCTCGTTGACCTAATATCATAAACTATAAAGTTCTTATTCAAAGTTTGCTGTCTATAAGAAGGACTGTGCAAACCATAGGGATGGGTGCGCCTGAGACTTGTTTGTTTATTAATTTATTTTATTAATTATACCCCAGAGGATCGTTAATACCTTACAAATTGCAATGTAATGTTGTGGAAAGTTGAACCTTTCATTTTGAAAAATCCTAATTTCTGCTCAGTATTTACAATTCAACATTTCGTCATCTTCTACAGAAGTTACGAAAAAAAATCAACTGCACCTACAAGCATTTAATAAACTATTTTGCTGCGCTTCATTTTAATCCGATTAAATCCAAGTCGGGCTATTATCTACCATTGATGATTTGGTTATGTTTTCAATACATTTTCACTTGGTTTAAATATGCATTATATAAGAGCTACATTTGCTTATTACGGGTCTTTCTGATGGCTTCTAAATATTAATTAGACATTTTCACATAATCAACTCTCTAATCTATCGGATGGTCATTTAATATAAAGCTGAATAATCGAGACTTTGTTTATTATCATAACACTGGTACTAAACAATCGAGAGAATACTATCGCCATACCTGTATTGGTTCAGACCTTCTTTTTGTCATTATCTATTTTTGAACTATTTTCAGAAATAGATATTTTCTCTGCTGCTTAAATTTATCAGAGTGAATATGAATACATTTCCAAGACTTTCCCATAATTACAATTACACCATGCATTAAAATCATTTCAAGAGATAACTAAACTTAAAACATGAAGAATGTTTAATGTACAACGATATAGAGAATATCTAAAATATTCACTGCGTGAAGTCTTTACTATCTCGAAAATATGATTATATAGATCAAGTTTCATTTAATGTTATCTATTAAGGGTTCAGCGAACTCATAATTTCTAATTTCTTAATGTTCGGGCATTTTTAAATGCAGTACGATTGATTTTAAAAAATAATAAATTTCTTGTAATGTATTCAATGATATTCCAGTGAAAATAACTACACACTGAATTTGTGTTCAAATAGGGAATCATTGTGGCTAAGTGGTGAACGCGGGATTGCTTTGTGTTGTTGGCAGAGAAAGTTCATTCGGATTTTTCGGCGCGATTTCCCCTTGTCAGCTGTCTAGTCGTTCGGTAAACCGAGTTCTCGTGCACACATTGGCGTGCAGATAAAAGATCCTCGGAATTCGAAATAATGCCTGTCTCCATATGCCCAGTCGGAACAGAACAGAAGTATTTTAAACAACATATCATTTCAGTTTGGCCATCACGTTGGGTAAGAGGCTGCATTGCCCGAGAAAGTACGTCCAGATTTTCCTCAGTGGTTTCCGCTTGTCAGTGATGTAGGACAGAGGGCTGACCAGGACAACTGTTTATAGTCGTTCGGATGGGACGGAAAGCCGAGATCCCATGTAAACATTGGCGTACAGCCGTGACGTAAACATTTTTTGGCAGTTGGAATTCGATATAAGAGTAAGCCGTAACGCCGCTTCCCGGGCAAAAATTTCACTCATAGCACACTATATGGCGTATGCCCGTCTTCATTAGCCCAGTTTAGGAGCTGAACAGTAGGACTTTAAACCCCGTATCATTTCAGTTTGTGTTTAAATAATATAATCCAGGGATATCCATTGATTTTATATGGAATTTGTTTGGTAGGTCTGTTTTGGAAGTGGGGTGAAGTTTAGCGTTGATAATGCTAGGGATGAGAATTTTGACCGAACAGCGGCCTCTCGACCTACACTTCGTCGAATTGTAGTATAGCGGGTCGGGGGGGGGGGGGGGGTACTTTGCACTGGGACAGGCCTCCGCTTTACATACCATACGAACCATCACAGACCGCTGTATATCAGCCCCACGCTAGTGGAAAAAGACTGTAGTTTTGTTTTTTCCTGAACTGTCTTCCCCTTTTTTTAGATTGTTTAGTTGGCTAAATGAACTAATATGCTGAGCGAGGTAATAAATATTTGGTTTTTATACGTCTACAGGTTAAAGACATTTGTCTAGCACCAACAATATATAGTCGGATTTAAAATGCCAAATAGATCGGAAACCGAGAATTTAACAGGCTTAAATGTCAGATTTGAATGAAAATCTGTTTTATTTAAAGTAAATGATTAAAGTTAATATGTGCAAGGTGAACACCGATACGGCATTAACCCATGTGGTAACCATTCTAAAAAGTAAGGCTGTGATCTCGATTTAAAGGGAGGTCGCGGTGTTGGCCGAGAAAATCCATCGGGTTTTTACGGCTGGGTTTCCTGACAAGGACAGCTGTCCAGTTGTTCGGAAGGGGCCAAAAACCGTGGTCCAGTGTACATAATTATCGGTTTGCACTTAAACGATTCCTTGACAGTTGGAATTCGCTAAATTTCCCTCACTAGACAATGTATAACGTCGGAACAGAATAGTCGGACGTTAAACCCCATTTCATTTCATTTCGATATACATATGTTCTTCGATCGGAGATTCGCTGCTTTTTATCCAGGTTTGAGTATTTTTATTCAAGTATTCATATGTATAGCCAAATCAAGTCATAAAACACTGTTAGAATTATTCGGAGGATAATTTCATTCAACTTCCATAAATATTTCACTATTTTGATAAATTTTGGAGGACTGTTGAGACATGGGGTTACCAAAGATTTGTACAAAGGTTGTCGCTTTAACACATGTGGTTGCAATTGTATATTTGAATCCCAGCATATTTCTCTAAATGAAAGCATGTTTTGTATGAATAATTGTCTTGTTTTTATGGGACTTTTTGTAGGTTATCTGGAGGTCTAGATTAACAACAAATTCCTCTTCCGGTCGTGTGTTAAAATATATCAATGGTAAGTCCTTGGAGGCACATGAACATAGATATATCTGTATTTATCGTCCATTATTTGATTTGGCAATCTGACAGAGACCAATAGACCACAACTACAATACAATTAACTGCATTAATAAATGAAATGGAGTTTAACGTCCTGCTTCCTATACAAGCAATGTTCCACTGGGGAAAAGTGCACGCCATTTTGGCTATTAGAATGGTCTCCCTGTGCGATCATCCATCTTTCCCCACTGGCAAGCCTTACTGGAAATTTAAATTTGATAAATGAAACTATTATTATAATTAATTTACTAACACGTCATATCATTTTATGTCCCATTGCGTGACACATAAACACACATTTTTCATATAGACTGTGCAAGAAACATTTTTTTGTGTGTTTATATTCGGGTTTGTTTGGGGGTTTTTTGGCGGGGGGGGGTTCGTTTGCTTTGTTGGTCTTTTGTCACTGTTACGTCAGTCCTGGCATTCGTATCTCGCTATTTTGGAAATTCACCACACTACTGTACCGAAACTTACAATCTGATTACTATATACAGATCTTGATTTCGAAATTTTGAACTATAAGTGCGAATTGAAATAGAATCAAAGTAAGATCAGAAAGAATTAGGAACTTACCCGTTTCGCCTTGTGCTAAGATATTTCGATGTTCCTGAAAAAAGGAAAAGAAAAACCGGGGGTTACAAGTGAAATAAAAACACATCATTTTGAACTGTTATTCCAACCGCATGGGCTTTCTCCAGATTTTTCGGCTTCCTCCCACTGCTACAAATGCTTACACGCAAGCGAAATAATGAAATAGTATTGGACCATATGTTAGTCCCGTAATGACCTATAGTTTGTGTAACCTCATTCCTTATTCGGGGCAATATACTTTACAGCAAAAGGGTGATGATTTTTTATCTACTTCATATTATATTAGATACGCCAATGAAATGCCGCTCAGTAATAGTATTCTTGATATATAAATGCATGTTCGTGTTATAATGGTGCATCCAGTGCATATAAGATTTTTAGGTGTATTAGACTATCAGAAACACCTGTCAGTCTACCGATATAAATATTGTGTATACAAGGTCAAAGGTCAAATTGAAGATGATGCACAAATAGGTACCTGTCAATAACTACATATTATCAAACACGAGTCATAAATTAAAAGTTTAAAAAATGCATGGATATCCGCGATGGTGTACGAAAATGGAGTGAAAATAGAAGTCATGATGCTTAAGGAAGACATTTGGGTAGAATAAAAAGATTAAGGATTGTAGATGGATAAATTAATGTGGTTTAATAGTTTTACAATTAACAAAGAGTAATGTCGCTCTGCTCGGTATCCATTGTGCCCTGGAAAGAACACATACTTGTTTATGTCATATTGCTGGGGGAGGTGGGGTGTAGATCAGAAGGTTTGTCATTTATGATAACCAATGCTATGTGGGGTAACGTGGCTATCAGATGGGGGTTTGTCCGAGAACTTCTTTTTTCTTGCACTTACAGTCGAATTATTGAATTAAAACTTTTAACCCGGAATGGCACAATTAGAATCGCGTGGTCGTTAAAGTGTCAATGCAAATTAGATCATCGTGGTTTTGATCCGATGCTTATATCTATTAGTTTGTCTTGTTTCTACCTATTATTATTACCATCTGTTTGTGCCAAATGACTTCGTTTGTGCAAATCTCTCTCTCTCTCTCTCTCTCTCTCTCTCTCTCTCGTCCACCTGCACTTACAATTAAAGTCAACCACCGTGTTATTGCGTGTATGTAAATATATCCATATTGTTCAGTCGTGTTGTTATATTGTTAGAAAGTTCTTATCTGTGTGTTAATGTATTTGTTTTGAGATTTTTTGTGATTTTTATAGCGTATAAAGAGGCTGGATGACCTGTATATCAGTGAACATATCTTGACTGTTTATATCGTCAAACAAACTTCAATAAATAAATAACACAACCATCGGCATATAAACAAAACATAAATATGATATAACTGTTTCTTAAACCCTAGATGAAATAAATCAGGGGACATGGTTCAATGTCTCGTCAACATCATGAATGTCATTTTGAGATTAACATATGATACTTATAGGCTTTTTGTAGCGAGAAATGAAGTGACCTGGAATGGGGTTTAACGTTCTAGTTTTGCGATCTGAAAGAACTAGATCAGTAGGCTAACTGCAGCATTGCAAAGTTAGACAACGAATCCTTCGAATCATGTATATAACTATACACGATGTAATAAAGACCCGGTTGTATAGTGTTCAGTAGAATGCATGGATACCGAAAAATGTATCGTGTATTAATGGTGCTCTAGCATAAAAATAAAATTCATAAACGCAAACAAAACGTGTATGGTTAATAAAATCTTCCTAAGACTTATGTGAAAACATTTGGCATAAACATAAAATTCACAAACGCAAACAAAACTTTTATGGTTAATAAAATCTCCCAAAGACTTGTGTGAAAACATTTGGCACATAAAACATAGATTTAAGTCGCTGAGATCGATGCCCCCAACAGCAAACTCATACGTTCGTGTGGAACGAAATCCTGGGTGCCATTTATCCTATTGGTAGCACTTTAAAGACCCTATTGCAGTTATAAATCGAAACGATTATGGGTCGTAGTGACGTGGGCCGAGCAGACATCACGCATAGCAAGCTGCTGGTTGCATGCCCGTCGTTATAAGCTTGGCGAGCCGCTGGGGC
The DNA here is from genome assembly GCA_036850965.1 of Patella caerulea. Classification (NCBI taxonomy): domain Eukaryota; kingdom Metazoa; phylum Mollusca; class Gastropoda; family Patellidae; genus Patella; species Patella caerulea. The sequence goes on along the minus strand of JAZGQO010000014.1, from coordinate 22,186,568 downwards.
TCGATGAGGTTTCGGTTTCGCCCCCGTTGTCGGTCGAGAAGTTTCTTGTCAGCGATGCGGTGTGGGGGCATGACAAGAAACAGTGTCTAGTCGTTCAGATTGGACTAAAAACCAATTGGTCCCGTGTACACATTACTTAACGGAACATGCGACAGTCTAAATTCGAGGTAGGAATAGGCAGACATTACATGTCAGTCTTCATTAACTCAGTCAGTGCACAATTTGGACGTTAAACCCCATTTCATTTCATTAGCATTGTTGGTGTACAAAATTAAGGCGTTAAATTCATTTATATTTCATTTTCAAAATACACATCACCGTGCGTGACTGCAACATGACTGGAGACAAATTTGGAAGAGCTATTGCTTTTGTAGAATTGCCCCGTGTGAACTGAACCTTAGAGATATAATTATACTTACCGAAAATATGGCTAGTCCTAATAAAATTATAAAAATATCCATTTTTAGGTCCCGTCGTTTCTTCTATGCAAATAAATATATATGCATTGTTTGATATATTGTACAGATACTAAAGTTTATAATACGTTCCGCTTTAATATTCTTGCAACTACGTCGGGGCTACAGGAAACAACTAATTAACACTACACTATTGCTACATTTAATATATACTAGTTCCTGGAGTTTTAAAGATACCACCGCGTGCTTTTAATTGGTAAAAGATATTTATTCTACTGTTCGTTTTTCGATGACTATGAATCACGAAACTACAGCAGGGTTGAAGAACTCACTTGAAAACGCTACGGTATTTTCTTTTAATAAACGATAGTTGAATTTACACAGCGTTTATACAGTTCCTGAAAATAGTGCTAACTCGTGGAAAACGCTTGACTAGACAGACAGAGAGCGAGTAATTTTATGCTGGTTGCACAAATTTCTGTCGCGTCTGATTTTAAAGTGGTAGGCACTTGTATTATCTTTTGTCAGAGTTGGGATAGGCCGTTTCCAGCAGAGATATTACTTGTTGCTAAAGCCTCACGTTAGTAGAACATGAATTGTTATAATCAACTTTTTAACAAGACTGTAAATAAATACTTAATAGTACGCGAAGGAGGACCGTACTACACAAAAAAACGAAATACGGATATGGGGTTGGAGTGGCCATTTGCAAATCATTTCGTCAAATTTGAAAACGCAATAAAAGTGGGACCAACTGTTAACTCCCAGGTGGTCTCATAAATCAGTTACGAACCCCGAATCCCCACCCTTGTAAAACCAATATAACACACGCAATAGATATCTCAGGAGCAATCAAGTACAAATTTCCTTTAACTGATAATCAAGGAAGCTGGGCGTTTGATAAAGGTTGAATCAGTCGACAGTAGAGTGAGTTACAAGATGAAAACAGGGCGGATCTCATCCTCGGTTACCCAGTGTACTCATTCCGTTCTACTCCACTATACCCTGCAGGTTAATCCATAGGGTTTCCACGATTCCAAACTATCTGAATGTAGTTAGAGTGTACGAACCAATCAAAAAATAGTTTACAAACCAGTTGTAGGTAGACTCTTTAGCGTCATTTTTTTTACGTCATAGAACTACATGGCAGGGAAAGTTCTGTCATGAGATTCTTAAATTACACTGAGTTTTCTACTACGCGGTAGGTATTTTTCCAAATGACATATTTGTAAAGTGTGCAAGAACGGGCTAAGGTAGTCATGTTTGGGGTATTCTTTGTTGGAACACGATGAGAGCTACTTCCCTTCGCCTATTACTTTTCCAAGTAACGCTTTATGGGATTGGACAATAAAAATATCACAATCCACCAGGGCAGATAATTCGGAATCATGGAAACCCTATGGATTAACCCACGGTATAGTGGAGTAGAACGGAATGAGTACACTGGGTAACCGAGGATGGGCGGATCTCAGATTTGTTTCTACGATATCAGTGAAGTGAAATACACAAGATAGGACCAAACGCCGATCTAGAATCTGTTTTACTAAGCAAACGCAAGATCCTCTTAACGAATCGGCACGATAAAAATTATCCAACGGAGAGAGGGGGAGGGGGGCTAAGACGGTAAGGGCCCAGTGCTAATCTCGTGTCTTGGTTGTACAAGACCTCTTAAGACTGTATCAATTGTAGCACTAAACAGAGTTTAGCGAGAAATATTGTAGCTAGTGTACAAACAGATGTATTATTGTGATGAAATATAATTAACAACATGCTTTCTATATACTGACAGTATGTAGGTATTTATCATGATATTTCACAGCTGTCTTTACTCATGCACGATTATAAACTACTCATCTATGGGTATTATACCGGCAGGGTCAGTCTAATGCCATGGTGGGGAGGGGAGGGGCATTGGAGAAAAAAAATCAGGTTTTCACTGGATCTCGGAAAATTCGTTAAATGTTATCGAATTTTACTATGAATTGACTAACAGATCACACCTCTTTTGAAATATTGAGGAATGCTTTATGACTGCATGATTGAATTTATTATTACTATTTTCACATGAAATATTCAGTTTTGAGTGCATATAAAATTTGGTTAAATTGAATAGTTTTCGGCATACTGTTTTTCATTTTGACTGCACGGTGAATGCTGCTGCAACTGTCTGATTGATTGCATACACGCAATCTGGGATTCGGTCGGCATAGTAGGATTTCGATTCCAAAACCACATAAACAGGACTATATTGCTGTAATCGCAGGAAAACGCATTTGCACCCGCCTTTACACGGACAATTTATACTCTCCTTGTTCTTGCAATACATCTGGCTCATCCGCATGTGTAAATGCATGTTCCCGCTTCACTAAAGTCGATCATTATAATGGATACATTAAAATACTTTCAATCCAGGTCAAATTCATAAATTCATCAGATTTTCAACTCAGAGGGGCGTCGTGTCTGTTTAATTCGCCTGAGGAACATGGTCCTGTGGGGCTACAAAAATACAATATTATCATCAGCCCCTGTTGCTTTGGGAAATGACGTTTAGCGCAGCAAAAAAAGTCGAGTGCAGAATTTCACATCATTAATCATCTTTACGTTGTCATCGGGTCAGTAGCCAGGTCACTAAATTTAGTGGGGCTACGGAATTTTTTGGAGGGGCCGAGGATGTGGCCGGCTAGGAACACATTTAGTGGGGGGAGGCTAATTCGATTTTTTGGGGGGCGGGGGGGGGGACTACGGGCCCGTTTGTCACAACATCATCAGTAAGTGACTATAGGGTAGTACTAGACAAGAAACTTCATCATTGTGTAAGTCAATAAAAGTTTATTTCTGATGGTTGAAAGTTTCAGCATGACAAGACATCTTATCTACAAACTGTTGACGTCAACTTGAATACAAGAATAGACAGGTTTCCCGGGCAATTTTCTATAAACAATTCTTAAACTTGGGCCGAAGTTTAAAAACATTAATTACGTATCAAAGTTTGTCAGTTAGGGATGATTTGTTGTATCGCGTTTCGCAATTAAAAATAAAATTACGTTAACAATAACAAATTTTCGTATTTCTATGAATAAAGATGAAAGTCATTGGTAACAAATATCTGAAGGTTTGATTGATCATTTGAATATTTAGTCATCACTGAATTAGAATAAAATATTTACTATTCAACAGTAGATTTTGTTGGTATGTAGATCTAAAATGATCAGTATTCCCCATGGAAACCAGTCTGGTGCTTGTATATTGTTGATTAAGTTGGAAAAATTATAGATTGTATGTACAGTGTTCCATTTGTAAAATATAAAAATTAATATTTACAGTTTATTTACAATGGGTTTTAAAAGCAGACTCAACATTAGAACCACTCTAGGATTTCACTATAACTCTGGTATATCTCGAATACGCCTGTATTACAGCGCTTCATTACAAAGCTATTAAATTCATTATTTTTTCTTAAACATTGTGTGGAAAATCAGAAAAAAAAATTTAATAGCCGGTTTAGGCTCGTCAAAATGCCGAAGGGCCGTTATGAATTTGATAAACATTAATTTTAAGGTATTTACCAAACAACGGTATCAAATTTGTTTTCGATAATTGTAATTGGTGGTTGAAGGACAGAATGTACTTCTGTAAATAACCCGACGACAGGCGAGGACGGCTGCTACAAAAAAAAACGAGGTCAGCCGAACTCGTCTCTGTGGATCATTTTGCATGACGTCAGCGCATGGCTTTACGGACAAAATGGCAATGGGCGAAAATAACGTAAATATTGCAAACAAGTGGCTATTATATCGATTTGTGGGAGTATTTATTCAAATTAAAACAACTAGATTGAAGAAAAATAGGTTGCCAGGCAACGAAACATACGCCCACACAGCAGCCAAATCGTCCGGGCAGTCAACAAGAGTTGTCACATATTAAGGAATTATCAGAAAATCATTAGAATTTGTTTGGTTTTTATAATCAAACGTTTTTATTTTTAAATCAGATAATAATTGTGACCTCCAGAGGGACCACAAGCTAAAAAGGGTGATTTTTCGAACAATCAGGGGACATAATTCAGGAAGTAATGACCCGATGGGCGCAAATATCGAAAGGAACCAAGATGTTTGGGTTATAAACATGCATGTCAAGTTTCATCAAAATCGATTCAAAATTGTGACCTCTATAGGGTCCACAACCTTGACATAACACATTTTCACACTATTCGTGTACAAACGGCGGCCATTTTGTCCGTCAATTCTAGTCCTATTTTCACGTAATTCATACTCTCCCTTCATTGCCATGTAACGGTGATATAGTCAAACGTTTTTTTAAATCGGATAATAATTTTGACCTCCAGAGGGACCACAAGCTAAAAAGGGCGATTTTTTGGACAATCAGGGGCCATAATCAGGAAGTTACGATCTGATGGGCGCAAATGTCGAAAGGAACCAAGATCTTTGGGTTATAAACATACATGTCAAGTTTCATAAAAATTGGTTCAAAATTGTGACCTCTATAAGGTCCACAACCTTGATGTAACATATTTTCACACTATTCGCGTACAAATGGCGGCCATTTTGTCTGTCAATTTTGGTCTGATTTTCACGAAATTCGAACTCAACCTTTATAACCATGGAGCAGTGATATAATCAAACGGTTTTTTAAATCCGATAACAATTTTGACCTCCAGAGCGACCACAAGCTAAAAAGGGTAATTTTTCGGACAATCAGGGGCCATAATTCAGGAAGTTACGATCTGATGGACGCAAATATCGAAAGGAACCAAGATCTTTGGGTTATAAACATACATGTCAAGTTCCATCAAAATTGGTTCAAAATTGTGACCTCTATAAGGACCACAACCTTGATATAACATATTTTCACACTATTCGCGTACAAACGGCGGCCATTTTGTCCGTCAATTTTGGTCCGAATTTCACGAAATTCGAACTCAACCTTCATAACCATGGAACGGTGATATAATCAAACGGTTTTTTATATCGGATAACAATTTTGACCTCCAGAGGTACCACAAGCTAAAAAGGGCGATTTTTCGGACAATAAGGGGCCATAATTCAGGAAGTTACGATCCGATTGGCACAAATATCGAAAGGAACCAAGATCTTTGGGTTATAAACATGCATTTCAAGTCTCATCCAAATCGGTTCAAAATTGTGACCTCTACACTGTTCACAAGCTAAAAAACGTGATTTTTCGTACAATCAGGGGCCATAACCCATGAAGTTACAGTCCGATACATGCCAATATCGAAAGGAACCGAGATCTTAGGATGATAAACCTATATTTTAAGTTTCATCGAAATCGGATAAAAATCGGGTAGGCAGAGGTTTAATTGCCCGACAATACGAATTATTGAATAAAACCGAGTTGAAGCGAGAGCAGGTAAAATCGAGTCTTCAACAGGCATTGCATTCCTGTTCTTTTTTTATTGCATATTATCTGGTACGGCATGGTGTATGCATATATTTATACGGATAGAAGGTCAGACTCCTGTGGTTATAGTGAGATCTTACTGTAGTATAACATATTAAATTAAAGGAACACAGACTTACTAATACATATATATTTTGTTGTCATAAAATAATTGCCCTACTCCTTTATCTTCGTTGGATGTTTACCATTAATGAACATGTATATTCAGAATAATGTTACCGAAAAAAACTTATAATATTGCTCATATTCAATTAATAAATAAAATTCTGTCTGTGATTCTCCCCGAGCACTATATTGTTTATAAACTCAGAACAAAAGTTACCCTATCCAGTCTTACCAGTAGTTACTTTCCATGACTGGACATCCGTAGAAAATAAATTCGAAGTCTAATACAGTTAACATGTGTATATTTTAATTAATTATGACCTGTAGTAAAGTCTGAAATAAGAAAGATCAAACAGACATATTATGACACTATGGATACAAAAATAAACGCTAATAATTGGTTAATTGACATTTAAAATTCGATGGAGAAATGTCGCTGTCATCGAGATTTAACGTCCTACCGTTCTGCTCCAATTGGGCTAACGAAAGCAGGCATATGAGCTATTAGAGAAACTCTACATCGAATTCCAACTGTCAAGGGATCTTTAACGTACACGCTAGTGTATACACGTGACCTCGGTATTTCTTCCTATCCTAACGTCTGAACAGCAGCCTTGTCAAGCCCAAGCATCGTGTACCACTGGCAAGGGGGAACCACGTCGGGAAATCTCGATGAACTTTCTGCCACAATTCAGGGAATGAACTCGCGACCTCCAAGCTAGCAAGTCATTGTCTTATCCACTTCGCCACCGTGTCTCCGTCATTTAAAACAAAGTGTCGCACAAGCTAAAATTGATGTTGCTACGAAAACACTCCTTGTTGATTTCAATTCAATAAAATAGAAAATTCCAATCGAGAATATTCAGGATAGCGATATTTTTACAACTTTGGATGTTGGTGCCGCTTCGGGAAAAGGCAAAATTCATAATACAATACTGAAAACTTGTTGCGATGCATTGAATAAAACGCTTTCACTGCTATTCAAAGATTTTCAAACCAATGGCATTTATCTGGATATCTGGACGGTGGCTAATGTCGTCCCTGTCTTTAAGAAAGGGAACATTTAGACAGTTAGAATTATAGCCCCAAGTACTATTGGAAAAGTATTTGAAAAATGCATTTATAAATATAAAGTTTTAACCCCTTTCCATTCAGGATTTACGCCAGATTTATCTATATTTCAATTAGTCCATATAAACATTCAATTGCGAAAGCATTAGACGATGGCAAGAAGTTAAGCCTGCGATATCAGCAAGACGTTTCGTGGTGTTTGACATGCATGATTTGGAAGAGCAAATATTGGAATCTAGCGCGCCCCAAGGTTCAATCCAGGGTTTATGGTGTTCCCCGTATATCTGAGCTATCTCGTTGAAGGTAATACACTCAAAATTCATGAGCAAATTCTTGATAATAACTTGAGGAGATTAAGGAGTGGTAATAAAATCGAAACGTCTTGTTTAACCTTCTCAACTCCAACCCACAAAATTCAATTTACTCTTTGGGGATGTAATGGTGCACGATGAGCCAAATCATAAACACCTCAAAATTCATGTCATTGAACCGTACACATCGATTTAAATATCAGGAAAGTAAATAAAATAATCGACTACTTCAGAAGTCTGAAACACAAACATCCCATAAATCTCTGGAAATAATTTATAAATCGTTTATCTTGACTAACATTTGCCATGAACAGCGGGGCCCCCTAAACCGCGGGGTCCTGGGTCTAAGTTGGGCTTTGCTCGGTTCGCCGAAACAACTACACTTGACATGGTATAATGGGACTGGATAATCGCAAGGAACTCTCCAGTCGAAATCAAACCTAGTTAATTAGCCAGCACCATATTCATTGAGTCACTTTGGTTCATTAAGTCGATTAATAAGGTTTATCTTTTCTGAAGAGATATTAATTACTAGTTGACTTACCGTAAAAAACAGAATACAATTATAACTATAACTAAAGTAATAACAACAACGACACCGGAAACAGCATTGGCTGTATCAACCTTTCCTGGAACACACAAATAAATATTATTACTTGAGTAATATATCAATAGCGGAGAGAAATGAAATGCGGTTTAATGTCTTACTGTTCTGCTCCGACTGGGCTAATGAAGACAGGGATTGTAGCTTCAACAATATATCGTGTTATAAAGCACAGATATTGCAGAACTAATGATAATAAAATAAAACCAAGTACGAACAATCCAAACCATTAGTCAAAATTCGAAGTCCTAACAAAATGGTCGAGGCAAAATAGTGTAATCAGCAAATGGGCTGTTCATCGTGTACAAAATACACGACAAACAGTGGTAACGGGTGTCTAGAAGACTAAACTTACCCTGCCTGGCGCCACACCCGCCATAGCTGCATCCAAACTATTAGTCGAAATCTCGGTAAAATAGCGAGATTGGCCAATGGACCATCAGTATGCAAAATGCACGTGATGAACAGTGTTAACGATGTAGTAGACATTATCAGACAGATAGTAAATAGGATACGCGTCAATTAAATATGTCTAGAATAATAGCTGAGAGAGACATGCTATATTTACCAGCCAAGTCAATGTGACGGCCATAAAACTTTTTAAAGGATTTTATAAGTTTTGTGCGCAAGTATCCTTGTAGTTGAAGCTTAGTTGACAAATGTCCCGATCTACTTAAAAAATCAGAATAAAAAGAACAAGCTCTCGCGTAACGTATTAGCTGAGGCATAAACACTCCATAAGCTGGCGATACAGGAATGTTACTACTGATAAATGGAAAGTTAACAATCAGAAAGTCACGTTTATCATACAATTTAACACTCAGTCTATGACAATTGTTAAAATCGAGACGCAGATCCAAATAGGAAGTGTAATTGTCACTGTCTGTCAGTAGTATTTTTAATTTCAAGCTCATCAGGATATATGAATTCTACATAATCACTAAATTTAGGATTATTCAGTGATAGAACATCATCGATCATATTCTTATAACACATAGAGGTTATAACACTAACAATTCAAGCTCATCAGGATATATGAATTCTACATAATCACTAAATTTAGGATTATTCATTGATAGAACATCATCGATCATATTCTTATAACACATAGAGGTTATAACACTAACAATATATAATGTTATAATAACACATATAGGTTATATATAACGTTGTAATAACACACACATATTATGGCACCAAAAACATATGATATTATATATACATAAGCGATTAAAACGCCAGCAATATGACATTCTAATGACACATATAAACACAAGTGTGGATATTTGGTTAAATTGCAAGGAAGGGTCTTAGATTTTAACTAGGCCAAGTGTCTGCTAAAAAGCAACAGAATTCTTTTCACAGTAATAATGCATTTAACGGATATTCCATATTGTCATCTTTTTCATATTTTATAATATACACTATGTGACAATCACGATTTTTTAACGAACCTAACATTGAAGATTAATTTTGGAAAACAATAAAACATGAATAAACAACCATCACAATTACATTGGATGAAAAAGATAAAATATAATAATCAAAATACTACCAACATCACAAAAAATAGGTTGCCAGGCAACTAAACATACGCCCACACAGCAGCTAAATCGTCCGGACAGTCAACAAGAGTTGTCGCATCTTAAGCAATTATCAGAAAATCATTAGAATTTGTTTGATTTTTATAAAGTTCTGCCCCATGCTAACGTTAAGCATACGAAACATTTAATATTATGGATTTAGCTGTTCAATTATCGATTTTCAAAAAATTCACACTCAACCATCATTCATGTGTAACTTGGATATAGTCAAACGTTTTTTTAATTTGGAATAAAATTGTGAGCTCCATAGGGTTCACAAGGTAAAAAGGTAAAAAAAACCACATGATTTTCGTACAATCAGGGACCATAATTCAGGAAGTTATGGTCCAATGTGCCTGAATATCGAAAGGAACCGCATCTTTGGGTTATAAACTTAATTTCAAATTTCATCAAAATCGTATTAAATTGTGACCTCTACATGGTCAACAACCTTGATATATCATATTTTTACACTATTCGCGTATTAGCGGCAGCCATTATGTCGGACAGTTTTTGAACCATATTTTCGAAATTCGACCTCAACCTTCATTACAGTGAAACAGTGATATAATCAAACGTTTTTTAAAATCGGATAATAGTTGTGACCCCCAGAGGGACCACAAGCTAAAAAGGCAATTTTTCGTACAATCAGGGAACCATAATTAAGAAAGTTACGATCCGATATGCACAAATATGCAATGGAACCAAGATCTTTAGGTTATAAACACGTGATTCAAGTTTCATCAAAATCGGTTCAAAACCTTGATATAACATATTTTCACACTATTCGAATACAAACGGCGTCCGAAATTCAAACTCATTCTTTATTACCATGTAACGGTGATATGATCAAACGTTTTTTTTTTAATCGGATAAAAAATTTGACCTCCAGAGGGACCACAAGCTAAAAAAAGAGATTTGTCGCACAATCAGGCGACATAATCCAGGAAATTACGATCCGACGGACGAAAATATTGAAAGGAACCACGATCTTTGGGTTATAAACATACGTAAAAGTTTCATCGAAATAGGTTAAAAATTGTGACCTCTATAGGGTCCACAAGCTTGATATACAACATATTTTCACACTATTCGCGTACAAACGGCGGCCATTTTGTCTGTCAATTTTGGTCCGATTTTCACGAAATTCGAACTCAACCTCCATAACCATGTAACGGTGATATAATCAAACGGTTTTTAAAATCGGTTAACTATTTTGACCTCCAGAGAGACCACAAGCTAAAATAAAATGACGATTTTTCGGACAATCAGGGGACAAAATTCAGGAAGTTACAATCCGATGAGCGCAAATAACGAAAGGAACCAAGACCTTTGTGCTATAAACATACATGTCAAGTTCCATCAAAATCGGTTCAAAATTGTGACCTCTATAGGGTCCACAACCTTGATATAACATATTTTCACACTATTCGCGTACAAACGGCGGCCATTTTGTCTGTCAATTCTAGTCCGATTTTCATGAAATTTGAACTCAACCTCCATAACTATGTAACGGTGATAAATCGGACAATAATTGTGACCTCCAGAGCGACACAAGCTAAAAAGGGCGATTTTTCGGACAATCAGGGGCCATAACCCATGAAGTTACTGTCCGATACATGCCAATATCGAAAGGAACCGAGATCTGAGGGTGATAATACTATGTTTTAAGATACATTGAAATCGGATAAAAATTGTGACCTGTAGACTGTTCACAAACAATTGTGAACGGACGGACCGACAGGGGCGACGAAAATATACGTCCACATGAAAATAGTTAATAACTTTTTATACACCCACATTGTCGTCGCCCCTGTCCGCCCGTCTACATTTTGTTTTTGGACACTAAAAATCGCATTTTTAGCTTGTGGGCTCTCTGGAGGTCAATTTATTTCCATTTGATTTAACAAAAAAAAAACCTTTAAATATATTTATTATCACCGCTAAACCATAATGACGGTTGAGACCTTCCGGATATAAATATGGACGTGTTATAGTGTGCATACATGTGCATACATGTTTATTTTAGTTAACGTAGTAATTGACCAAGGTCCGAATTGATATCTCCCTAATCTTTTATTTCTTTTAACTGTTTGAGTTAATACTTATTGTAACGATATATATTACGTAATTATAGTTAACACGCATGTTCATATCTTCTTCTGTATCTAAACATTTGTTTCCTATGTACAATTTAAGATTTTATCAAATATCATTATCTATTGTTTTTAATCCTAAACGTGTATATATACTATTCAAAAAAAGTGAGGGATATTTGATTTTTAAGTGTTATTAAAGTCACCTAATGAAACTGACGAAGAAACAAATGACAAAATGAAATGAAGTTCACATTAATCGATTTATTCCAAATGATCGTTAGACTAAGTAAGGCACAGACTGACCATTATAAGGGTGAAATGATACCCGGAGTCAAACAGCAAAGTTACCACAGCATTACAACAAAGTCAGTAACGGGTAAATCCTCCTCTGTTTGCCAAACAAGCATTGATCTGACGTGGCATACTCCTAATGAGATGTCTAAGGTCATTTTGGTCCAGATTGTCCCATTCCTGTTGCAACGCAGCAGCAAGTTCTTGGACATTGGCAGGACGTTGTTGACGTAACCTCTGTCCAAGTCTGTCCAAGCATGTCCCAGACATGCTCGATGGGGGAGAGGTTGGGACTCAGTGCTGGCCAAGGTAATGTGGTGATGTTCTGTTGTTGGAGGTAACCTGTAACGATCCTGGCCCTGTGACATCTTGCGTTGTCATCCTGGAAGATGAAACGGTGGCCATGACGTGCGAACGGCACAACATGGACTGCCAAGATGTTGTCCCGATAGTACTTGCCTGTAACACGCCCTGCAACAACATGTAAAGCCGTTCTTCCAGCAACAGTGATGCCTCCCCACACCATAACAGAACCACCCCCAAATCGATCATGTCTGATGACGTTAACGTCTTGGAAGCGCTCGTTTCGACGACGCCACATCCTCCTACGTCTGTCCAAAAAATCAACAGTGAACCTTGACTCATCTGAAAACATCACATTGCTCCAGCGTCGATTATCCCAGTGTTGACGATCCCTACACCAACGACGTCTTGCCTGAATGTGATGATCTCTCAAATAAGGGATCACGCGAGGACGTCAGACGCGAAGGTGACCCCTATGCAGTCGATTCCGAATCGTCTGGCCACTCACTCTCACACCGCGTCTCAAGACGAGCGCTGATCTGATTTGCTGTGATGACACGATTTCTCAAGGCCAGGGTACGGATAAATCGATCCTGGGCTTGAGTTGTCGCCCTTGGCCGACCTGAGCGTGGTCTGTCCTGTACAGATTGTGTATCACGGTATCTGGACCATAGCCTGCTTATGACAGACTGAGAAACATTCAACGTCCGCGCCACAACCGCCTGTGTTGTGCCGATCTGTAGCATGCCAAGGGCACGTAACCTTAAATTTTGGGTAAGCCGACGCATATCAAAATTTGTTTTCTGGTCACTAAAAGAATTAAACTGATGTTTCCACACTGGAATTCAATGCCACAATGACTGTAACATTCAAAGTCAGAGTCGTGCAAATCTTGGGTTGGACCCCCATGATGATCACAAGCATCACCTGCATTCCATGCGGCGTCACATGTAACTGGAAATGTTTCTTCTATTAGGTTCTATACTGACTTTTTTCGTAGTCATTTGCATATTTTAGTATTACGCCCCCAAAATCTAATATCCCCCTTTTTTTTGAATAGTATATGTTGTATATTCTTGTGTAAGTTTAGTCTGGCGAGGGGCTCGCCCTAGCAATTCCTATCTCGTTATTGTGGCCGTTAGCACTTCGACAGACGTATAAACTATAATGACTGTTGAGATCTTCGGGATATAATGTGGACGTAACAAAAATTGACTTGGTGAGATAGACATAATACAATCATCAATTCAATCAAATTTTGGTTAAAACATAGTTTTGATTGCAAAATATTATACAATATTTATGAATTTGTATATTAAAAGATAGGCTGGCCCTGCCACGCAGGATACGCCCACATTTCGAGAGATGGATAGAGAACAAGCACTACCGAAAGTTATAAACAAGCATGTCAAGTTCCATCACAATCGGTTCAAAATTGTGACCTCTATAGGGTCCACATGCTAAAAACATGATATTTCGTACAATCAGGGGCCATAATCCATGAAGTTCCGATCTGATACATGCCAATATCGAAAAGAACCGAGATCTTATGGGGATAAACCTATATTTCGGGTTTCGTCAAAATCGGAAAAGAATTGTGACCTGTAGAGAGTCCACAAACAAACGGACATGGGCGACGGCATAATGCGTCCACATGAAAATGTGGGCGTATAAAAATATCTTTACATTATGATATGTTAAATAATGTGTTTGTTTAACCGAAATACAAAATACTTTCCTATAAAAAAAACATAAAAATACTTAAATTTAACACCAAAGAGAGCGGGATAAAGTAGACGAAATACAATGTTAGAAGGTGCATGTCTAGAAGCCAAACAATCAATTTACCTAGGAAGATATCTGGAGATATTTCTTCACATCGTTGACCCTTAAACATCTTTCGACATCTGAAGAAAAACAAAAAAACGACACGATTATATATACACAAAGAAAAAAGTTAAACACCTTATATATATTTTTCACAATGACTTGTCTTACGAGGTTTGGCGTTGAAAATCCTGATAATATAACATCGGAAAACAAATGTTGTTTGCAAGATTACATTTTTGCCAATTAGAAATTACGCACTATAGATGATTTGTGTCGCCAATGTCATCTGTGGAATCTAAATGATATTTTTCATTTTAAATCACGATGTTGAATTACGGGCCCGTAGCGCGCTCATAAAATTTGGTGGGGCTACGGAATTTTTTGGAAGGGCTGGGGATGTGGCCAGTTAAGAACGCTCCTAAAAATCATTATTGTTGGCGAAATATTTGGGGGGGGGGGGATTTGATTTGGGGGGAGTGGCGTGTCTACGGGCCCGTTGCATTGTGTTTCTAACTCTGCGCCTTCATACTTATTGTGCCTCCTTTTGGCTCAATTACAATTCTTAGAATTATTTTCAAAATCATTCTTAAAAATGGAAACATTTTATTTGCTTTCTTATCGCCCAAGATCTATTCTTGCAAACCACATTTGCTTGGTTACAACGCCAAACCTCGTAAGTCAAGTGAAAGTGATTAACCTTCTTCTTTGTCTATATTTCATCATTTAATTTTTACAATGCATGGTTTCAGTAATTAAAAGACCACATCAAAATCATTCCTTACATTAATACCATTATTCCACATCACATTTTTCCGTAACATTATTCCATTAAATAATTGGTGATCACGGTGGCTAAATTGGTAAGACGCTGGCTCGCTAGCCTGGAGATAGGTTGATTGTCCCCTGCATTCCCCGAGAAAGTTCCACCTTGTCAGTGATTCAGTATGGAGGGCCATTGTGCCGCTGTCCGGGCAAACTTGGTCTCATAGCACACCGTATGGTGTATACCCGTCTTTATTAGCCCAGTTCGGAGGAGACCAGTAGGACGTTAACCTCCATGTCATTTCCAATTAAAAATTAATTGAACCATGAAATTAATTTATTCCATCACTCAATTATCTAATTCATCTCATTAAAACATTCGAGTAATTCATTCCGTTAAATTATATAATTCATTCCGTTAAATAAATTATGAAATTTTTTCCAATAAATCATTCAAAAATTTCCATTACGTTATTCCAATACGTTTTCAAATCGATTCCATTACGTGATTTCATTACATTATTCCAATCAAATAAATCCATCTATTAAATCATTCAATTCAATCATTCCATTACACTATTACCGATACGCGATATATCTAATTATTCTTTAATGCAAATCATTATTTATATGCCAGTAACTGGATATACATACTGACAGTGGGCGCTACGGCCTGCACTGTGGCGATAGATGGCGTAACATTCACCTCCATTAAGGCACTTGGACCTCTGGGCCTCCTCATCGCTACACGGATTACGATGAGTGGGGGAATCTAATGGTGATACAGTTGTTTTTGGTTTACTTGATGTTCTACCACAGGGATGATGATGAGTGAGGGAATCTAATGGTGATACAGTTGTCTTTGGTTTACTTGTTCTACCACAACCTTCTGGAAGATAAAATGACAGAAATTGAAAAGAGCAATGACAGTAATGCTCAGGAATTGATAAAAGAGATTAAATGGGGTTTAAAGTCAACAAATTCTTAAATAGACCATATAGGTTATGGCGTGACGCATGCGTGCAGTCCCCCCCCCCCCCGACGCCACGAAAATGCTCGCTCCTGCGGTGCTCGGCTTATGGCGGCATAATTCTATTAGGGGCTTGAGCATAGTCCTAAACAGAATCGAAATGTCAATCAGGGTCTTCTCAAATGTAAGAGAAATTGGGTTCCCAAAATCCAACAACGTTAGACAGGCAACCTTACTACGTGCGGGGATCAAAACCACGACACTTGACTCAACATAATAAATATAGTAAATACAGGACTACGTTATGAACTACAGCACACATGCACAAGGATAATGAAATATTTTGCTGTGTGTCAAGGATAGTGAAATATTTTGCCGTGTGACAAGGATAGTGAAATATTTTGCTGTGTAACACGGATAATGAAAATATTTCAATATATGACAAGTGTGTGACAAGGATAAAGAAATATTCCATTTTATAACAAGGATAGTGAAATATTTCACTGTGCGACAAGGATAACGAAATTATGAACAATTCTCAATTACCTGACATATGAGGTGTTAATGTTAAAAGTAACATTATTATAATTAATCCACAAACAATATCGGGCATCATGTGATCTCAAGGCTAACTAACTCCGTCATGCATAGAACCTGAAAAATACACATATCTCTATTATAAAAATGTGACCATGCTGTCAGTCATTCGCAGGGCCAGGGGCTTTAATTTCTGTTGGAACATATTAAGTTTGTGTTGTGTTTTGATTTATTCACAAAATATACCCAAAAATAAATCTATCCTCCACACACATTGCCTGTTGGGCTCCTAGCATGGCTTTCATTTCAAAATTTTACTAGCTGATCAAGTTTTGACATTTTGTTTACTTTCTGCAAAAAAGAATATAACTTTCATCATTGTCCCAAATTTTTTTTATTAATTTTGTTAGTTACTTTTACCGGTCCATACATGAAAATAGTAAAACAAATCTGTAAATGCATTCATTGTGTTTTCTAAAACACTTTAAAAGATTAAATCGTGCGGGGGGGGGGGGTTAGTATTTTTTTATTATATACTCTTCCAAAAAAGAAACGCACAACCCATTTTTCACCATTTTGTTATTTGAATCAGGTCTTTGTTTCGGCAAATATTACTTGTTTTTGATGCCATTATGTAAGGATAAAAGAAATTCATTATTGATGTTAAAGGTAAAGGTAGTGTCACTAATTGTGACTGGTCATCCTTTTTGTCGAAATTTTTTATCTCTTGATTGCACCAAGAAACATGAATTTAACAACTTCGCGAGCTTTTCGCATGGAACCTAAATCTAAGGTCTTTAAAATCCCGGGGTTCTCAACTCAACAACGCTATTGGTGGATTACAAGCAGGTGACTCCAAGACAGATGTGATGTAGCCAGACTGCTGAATGTTTCCTTTAGTTCCAATTCTCGCCTTTAGGATAGGTACCGACAGCGAAGTTCAACACGTGAACGCCCTAGCTCAGGCCAAACAAGTGTTGTCCCACTTGTCCTGGATCGTCACTTCCGGTTACGTCATTGGCGTAAATGGTTTTCAACATCGACCTATATCTACTTCAGCAGTAATTCCCGGACGGCGTAGAATCTCGTACCAGACAGTAGGCAAACGCCTACGTGAAACCGAATAACGAGACAGGGCTTCTGTTTTGAAATACGCCAACACCATGAAATCCAACTTTAATGGGTTCAGGCACTGAGGGTATGATCACAGCAACACTGGAGAGTAGGGCTGGGTATCGATAGTGATTTTTACTATCGATAATCGGCAATGAAATGTCGGTCGATAATCGATAGTATCGAAAACAAACTTATTTCACGTTCGTCATCAAGACTGGATACAGTGTAAGTTCAAAGTTCAAAACCACACGAAGTTGCGAAAGATCGTTTGCTCCTGTCTAAAACCCAAAGTGCTTCCACACAGCACTTTTAGCTTTGCCGGGAAAATCAACAAGCGTTTTGTCGTCCATGACAATGTGTGCTATTTACTGTACCGGGCACTCTATTTCTGAGGCACACGTACAGAAATAGTGGCCTGTACAGACGAATTCTGAAGCTTGCAAAGGGAAATAACTCTACCTTTATTTACACATCCGGGTATCTCCGATTTAGCAATATTCAACAATAATTTCTTCAACACTAAAGTAACGTTTCAATGGGGGTGAATTTATGAAAACGGCTGTTCAATATGCAGTCACAATTTTATTATATGTGTTACATTGATACTTGATAGTAATTAAAAGTGTGCGGTGTATTATGATTAACTGAAAGAAAACATTGACATTTCAGACGCAAGAAAAATAGACAAAGGAGCGATAATCGATAGTAACCCACCGCTATCGATAGTGCTTTTCTGGGCCGTCCAATCGATACTATCGATTTATATCGATATTTTACCCAGCCCTACTGGAGAGTAGTTTGGTTCAGCGACGTGTCGCCGTTCTTGTTGCAACAAGGCGATAGTAGAGAGGATATACTGACGACGAAATATAACGTTGCGTTTCTTTTTTGGGAAAGTATATGTTTGTTAAGTGTTTTCACACAAATAAAACTAAAACTTTAACTGTATGTATTGTGTTCTGCGGTTAAATTCTTTGAAATCCTCTTTATCTGCACATGTTTAGGTTAATTTATTGGAAATTCTAAGTTCTATTACAATTCTAATTCCTTCGTATTTATTGTGTTTTAAGGTTACATTCTTTGAAATTGTGAACGTATATAAAAAATATATGTAAAAATAGTATTGGGCGAGTTTTGAAAACATGTTCATACAGGGAAATAAATAAGGTAATTTGAATATCAAAGTTTCTTTTTCTATTCATTTTTTTCAGAAAGTAATCCTTTACCTGACCCGTGACTTAACCAGTTAGGCGATAACACTTCCTGGTTTCGCATATAGAGGGTGTTATTGTACAACAGACAGGTCATCACACCACTAGGACCGACGACTCGCGATAGCAAGTGTTTATCGTTGTAGCACATGCCGTTGTTTAGGATTTTAAGAGCTTATTCAATTGTGTAACCTAAACTCCAAACTTCGTGAAAAGGGCAAATCGCTTACCAGAGCGCGAGCTGACCTCCTCCTGCAATGGCGACTACACATTCCTCAGTGGTCGGCAATCGGTAAACGTCGGCAAACTCCGGTTTATGCCGAGATGTGCCGAATCAGTGATCGAATCCTTGTAAAGATAAATTCTATTTTAAAATTCTTGGGTCTCTGGTAAATAAAATATAAAAGAAAATGTTATTCAGATATTTCCAATGATATATTTTAACCTTTGAAAATTTTTAAAAAGATTAGCCGTGATTGAAATAGTTACGGCCTGCTAACCGAGGGTACCCAGGGGTAACTTTTGGCAACAGTGATAGCGACGCTTTCAAACTTTATGAGTTTTGGGCCTTTATCATTTTATTTGTAGACCGTCAACAAAATTGTATTGATAGTTCTTGTTCAGAGAAAATTAGTTCTTGCTTACATTCCCAAAATACCCTATAAAATCATGCGATGCCTATAATTCTAGCGGTTGCTATGTATACTGTAATGTAGGAGGCGACTCTTAGTAGATGTCATTTGGCACAAACAACATGTTTGTGTAGAACCTCACTTTATGTCCAGTAAGTACATTAAATATAGTAACAGTGTTGATGAGTCCACTTGTACGGTATCATTGAGTTTTCACGTTTAGTGATAATTTGAATGTTCATATCAAGTATAGCAAATTGAAAACCATTGATATAATTCTTTAATATTCAATTCACATTATTATAATCGTTCAGATCTATAAATAATTACACATAGCTGTATTAAGTGACGCCTACTATTCACGCTTTTACATTTGGCAGACAGAGAGCACGTGATCACAGAAATAATAACAGCATTTTCGTCGGCTGAATTTTACACCTGAACTGAATACTATCAAAGCAACCATAATAAATAGACTAGTATAAGATAACTCACTCGCTTGCATACTTATTGTCCTTTAGCTGACTTGATAAAAGTTGGTTTACATTGGTTAAAGACCCAATACCACTCTTGTAATAACTGAATAACATGTCCAAATCTTTATTCTGGTCAACAAATGGTATTATTTTACAAAATTCCAATTAATTGATGATACAAATTTCATCTTAACATACCAAATTTTAAAAAAAATGGAAAAATTCAACTTAATGCTTTAAACCTTTTCAAATGTGACTTGGGTTTTAAAATATTTTCGAACCCTCTGGACAAGTAAAATAGGATGTAATGGATAATTTAAACAACAAGTAAGACACTAAAACTTCTAGTACTTATTATTTATTTTCTGGAGCTGGCAAGCCAGCAAGAGTGTTATTGTTCCTTTAACACACTCTTGTACTTAAATTCACACCGACATTTCAAGATTTTCCGCACATAAAAGTGGTACCTCAATTTAATGAAAATATTTACCATATTGTATTTGTTTTGTCCCTTTATAAGTATGACAATTAATATGTAATTATTACAGTTGGTCAGTTGCAAATTCTGCGCCACATAACATGAAGGAGGTATATTTATTAACCATTGACCAGCTTGCTAAAGGTGTTCGTTTGCCACCTGAGCCATGGGGTGATTGGGTTGAGGAGGCGAGAATAACCTTTGTTCCTTCAGAAAATGGTGTATTTGATGTAACAGGTGCTGGGCAGATACACGCTCGTATAACAAGGTTGGAGCAGTGTGTAGAAACAAAAATTCGATTATATACTACCTGGCATTAATGAATAGGCTATTACTTTAAGAAACGAATTTGTATTATACAAATCCGTTCCATCTGCAACTCACAAACACTCCTCGTCTCTTGATCAGCAGTATGAATTTATGTCCAGCATCTGAGGCAGATAAGGTTAGGGCTGATGAGGAGGTCCAAAATCTAGTTGTTCCTTCATTAGGTTTGACTATGTCTAAACCTAAGCCTATCAAGGACGATCCAGGATCCAGAGTTATGTCAGATATCACAAATGCCATGCCTGTGGATAGGGTTTATCGTTTTAAATGTTGGGATCGTGCAGAGGCAGCGGACAAACTTAAAAGTAGGAGACGATGGCTGCCACATTTAAAATAAAGAATTTGCCCCACCCCACTGCCCAGTCACCGTGAGTCCCTGTCGCTAGAAGTTGGGCGTCACAATTATAGCAATTGCAGTTCTCCAGACTCAGTAGCCTCGTTTGGTGGTATATCGCGTTTATAGCTATAGGAGGGTCATTGTCGGCGTCAAAGCCCCAATCTGACTGAGATGGTTCTGTTTTTTATGGGATATCGAGACAACCCGGGCGTCTCTTCTTGTGTAGTTTGAAAGAGTAGGGCATGGGTTTGATTGGTCTGGACATAAGCCTACGAGCCAGGGGGCAATCGGACAATCTGACTTTTCGGGCAGACGGGTAAAGTGAAAACACAAATTATTATTTCATCTAGTTCGCAAAATAAAGTGCCCGAAATCTAGTAAAACACCAATTTTACTTTTCTTTTAATTGAACACCACGAATTTGTACTGAATGTATTATTGATTAAAGCATACTGTCTGGAGTTACTCTACATTGTTCGACATTTTTCGGGCATCGATTAATATTTGTGAATGCAGCTGTTAGTCTGATTTCTTGGTTGGAATTCTGTTCGGCAAAGAGTGGGATTTTGGTTGCAAACCGACTGGAAACTTTGAAGTTGCTTACTTCACGGACGATAATAGAAGAAAACCTCATTTGCCGCGGTTAAATTTAGAAAATTTGCTCGAGAAGCCGGAGTCCCTCACACATCGCGACGATTGATTGATTGTTTGTTTGGGATTCAGGTAAGGTAACATTGGACCACATTGAAATCGTTTTTTGTTTTCCCTTTGTTCACGGGCTGAAATAGCAGGAAAATGCGTTTGCGGCGGTTACATTTTCAAAGAGCTCAAAAATGCATCTCGGGATCATTTTATGTATAGATTTATCTGATATTTCTAGATGTATCTTCGTAAGAGGAAACTGGTGACACGTCCTCCATAAAAAGATTCGGGTTAATAACAAACTTAAAAGTCGCGTTTACCGCCCCCCCCCCCAACATTCATCGGGCCCGTACCCCTATGGGTCTGAACGTGATCACGTTCAAAAAATGTCGGATTACCTAATCAAGAGGATTCCCGGGAGCAGGTTCACAGGAGGCTTCCTGCTCATCTGCTTGATGTTTGAATGGTGATGTGTTTGCGAAACATTAATTTGATCTGGCTTAAACATCGAGTTCTGAATGTCTAAATTCAATACATAAACATATTCAGAAAATAATATTATTATCTGAATTTTTACAATTTTTAAAAATAATTCTAGAACATAAATACATACCTTTCATAATAGAAGACTGTAATGGTAATAAGGGCAAGTTGAGATAATTTTAAGACGGCCTCGGTTTTCCGTACCTTCCGAACGACTATACAAGACTTCTTGAAAAATACTTAGTTATCAGATTCGTTGTCAACAGGGGCGGATCCAGGATTTTCAGAAAGACGCGGCGTGCTGCACCCACTTGGGAGTGCGAAGCCCGGAACCGTGATTTTTGAGTGGAAAATGCCCACAAAGACTAATTTCATACTAGTACTGTAAATTACGATTTGCAACCTAAACTATTTCTGTTCTCCTTTCTCACGAGAATATATGGAGCTACAATTTTTTTCGCCACCTCAAAAAATAGAGGGGGCGTGCCCCCCTCTGGATCCGCGCCTGGTCGATGTAGCAGTGGCAGCCTTGTTTCAAGCTCGGCTCTCTGTCCTGGATTAAATACCGATGCGATCCCCATTCCAGCCAACTTACCTAGACCTAACACAAGGCGCCTATGATCTCTGAACTAACTGCTTTTGATTCCTGCTTTTGAACCCTTTCTAGACACAGGATAATCGAACGAATTATGCAGCATATTGCATCATAAACCAGATTAAACGTTAGTACAGAATGGTTTACAAGACAAAGGATGTTACATAAAATCGGGCCAGCTAGAAGATTATATTATAGTAATAACTAATGAGTGCAGTCTGGACAACCATGGAAGTCAATTGCCGCCATCAGGATATTTCTAATCAATTATGTCCCTGTTGCTTTTTGAGATGGGATTTAGCGCAGCAAACAAGTCCAGTACAGAATTTCACTTCATAAAACATCATAATGTCGCCACATTATCACCAATAAGTGACTAGACGGAGGAACTCGACAACAAAGAGCATGATTGTATAAGTCAATAAAAGTTTATTTCTGATGGTTGAAAGTTTCAGCATGACAAGACATCTTATCTACAAACTGTTGTCGTCAACTTGAATACAAGAATAGACAGGTTTCCGGGGCAATTTTCTATAAACAATTCTTAAACTTGGGCAATTTTCGATAAACAATTCTTACACTTGGGCCTAAAGTTTGTCAGTTATTACTTAGTTGTATCGCTTCTCTCAATAAAAAAAATACCTTATTTCAATTACGTGCCAATAACAAATGTTCGTATTTCTATAAATACGGCAGAGACGCATTGGTAACAAATACTTGAAGGTTTAATTGATCATTTAAATATTCAGTATTCAGTTATCACTGAATTAGAATAAAACAATTTCCTATTCAACAGTAATTTTTGTTGGTCTGTAGATTCAAAATGATCAGTATTCCCCATGGAAACCAGTCTGGTACTTGTATTTTGTTGATTAAGTTGGAAAAATTATAGATTGTATGTACACGTGTTCCATTTGTAAAATATAAAAATTAATATTTACAGTTTATTTACAATGGGTTTTAAAAGCAGACTCAACATTAGAACCTCTAGGATTTCACTATAACGCTGGTATATCTCGAATGCGCCTGTATTACATCCCTTCATTACAAAGCTCTGATCAAAAATAAGGCATTCTAACCCGCCAAAGGAACACCTACAACCGTGAATCGAGTTATAGTGAGATTTTTCTGTAGTATAACATATTAAATTAAAGGAACACAGACTTACTAATACATGTATATTTTGTTGCCATAAAACAATTGCCCTACTCATTTCATTGGATGTTTGCCATTAATGAACATGTATATTCAGAATAATGTTACCGAAAAAAACTTATAATATCACTCACATTTAATTAATAAATAAAAATTGGTCTAGTTATAACCTGGCGTAACGTCTGAAATAAGAAAGATCAAAAAGACATATTATGACACGATAGATACAAAAAAAAGCTAATAATTGGTTAATTGACATTTGGAATTCGATAGAGAAATATCGCTGTCATCGGGATTTAACGTCCTACCGTTCTGCTCCAATTGGGCTAACGAAGGCAGGCACATGAGCTATTAGAGAAACTTTATACCGAATTCCAACTGTCAAGGGATCTTTAACGTGCACGCTAGTGTATACAGGTGACCTCGGTATTTCTTCCTATCCTAACGTCTGGGCATCAGCCTTGTCAAGCCCAACCATCGTGTACCACTGGCAAGGGGGAAACCAAGTCGGAAAATCTCGATTAACTTTCTGGGACTATTCATTTAAAACAAAGTGCTGCACAAGTTAAAATTGATGTTATAACGAAACCACCCCTTGTTAATTTCAATTCAATAAAATAGAAAATTTTAATCGAGAATATTCAAGCTAGCGATATTTTTACAACTTTGGATGTTGGTACAGCTTCGGAAAAAGGCAAAATTCATAATACAATACTGAAAACTTGTTGCGATACATTGAATAAAACGCTTTCACTGCTATTCAATGATATGCAAACCAATGGCATTTATTTGGATATCTGGACGGGGGCTAATGTCGTCCCTGTCTTTAAGAAAGGGAACATTTAGACAGTTAGAATTATAGACCCCTTCCTTGTGAAGTACTATTGGAAAAGTATTTGAAAAATGCATTTATAAAGTTTTAACCCCTTTCCATTCAGGATTTACGCCAGATTTATCCATACATGTATTTCAATTAGTCCATATAAACATTCAATTGCGAAAGCATTAGACGATGGCAAGAAGTTAAGCCTGCGATATCAGCAAGACGTTTGGCCGTGTTTGGCATGCATGATTTGGAAGAGCAAAATTGGAATCTGGCGTGCCCCAGGGTTCAATTCTGGGTCCTTTGGTGTTCCCCGTATATCTGAGCGATCTCGTTGAAGGTAATACACTCAACATACATAAGAAAATTCTTGATAATAACTTGTGGAGATTAAGGAGTGGTAAAATAATCGAAATTTTTTGTTTCACTTTCTCAACTCCAACCCACAAAATTCAATTTACTCTTTGGGGATGTAATGGTGCACGATGAGTCAAATCATAAACACTTCAAACTTCATGCCATTGGATTTAAATATCAGGAAAGTAAATAAAATAATCGACTGCTTCAGAAGTCTGAAACACAAACTTCCATAAATCACTGGAAATAATTTACAAATCGTTTATCTTGCCTAACCTTTGCCATGAACAGCGGGGCCCCCCAAACCGCGCGTTCCTGGGTCTAAGTTGGGCTTTGCTCAGTTCGCCGAAACAACTACACACTGTAACTTGACATGGTATAACGGGACTGGATAATCGCGAGGAACCCTCCAGTCGAAGACCGAAATCAAACCTAGTTAATTAGCCAGCACCATATAAATTGAGTCACTTTGGTTCATTAAGTCGATAAATAAGGTTTATCTTTTCTGAATATATATTAATTACTAGTTGACTTACCGTAAAAAATAAAATACAATTATAACTATAACTAAAATAATAACAACAACGATACTGGAAACAGCACTGATTGTAGCAACCTTTCCTGGAACACACAAATAAATATTAATATTTAGTAATATATCAATAGCACAGAGAAATGAAATGTCTTACTGTTCTGCTCCGACTGGGATAATGAAGACGGAGAGATTGTAGCTTCAACAATATATCGTGTTATAACACAAAGATATTGTGGAACTAATGCTCATGTTCTGATACACATAGAGGTTGTAACACCAACAATATATAATGTTATAATAACACATATAGGTTATATATAACGTTGTAATAACACACATATATTATGGCACCAAACAAATTTCATATTATATAAACATAAGAGATTAAAACTCCAGCAATACGACATTCTAATTACACATATAAACACAAGTTTAGATATTTGGTTTAAATTGCAATGAATGGTCTTAGATTTGAACTAGGCCAAGTGTCTGCTAAAAAGCAACAGAATTCATTTCACGGTAATAATGCATTTAACGGATATTCCATATTGTCATCTTTATAATATACACTATGTGACAATCACGATTTTCTAACGAACCTAAAATTGAAGATTAATTTTGGAAAACAATAAAACATGAATAAACAACCATCACCATTACATTTAAAGAAAAAGATAAAATATAATTATCAAAATACTACTAACATCACAAAAAATCAAAGATAGTTAATAACTTTTTATACAAACACCTTGTCGTCGCCCCTGTCCGCCCGTCTACATTTTGTTTTTGGACACGAAAAATCGCATTTTAGCTTGTGGGCCCTCTGGAGGTTAATTTATTTTCATTTGATTTAACCAAAAAAAACCCTTTGAATAAATTTATTATTACCGATAAACAATAAGGACGGTTGAGACCTTCGGGATATAAATATGGACGTGTTATAGTGTAGCGTAGCTTTGTGCATACATGTTTATTTTAGTTAACGTAGTAATTGACCAATGTCCGAATTGATATCTCACTAATTGTTCAAGTCTTTTAACTGTTTGGGTTAATACTTAATGTAATGATATATATTACGTAATTATAGTTAACACGCATGTCCATATCTCTTCTGTATCTAAACATTTTTTTTCCTATGTACAATTTAACATTTTATCAAATATCATTATATATTTTTTTAATCCTAAGCGTGTATGTTGTATATTCATGTGTAAGTTTAGTCTGGTGACCGGCTCGCCCTAGCAATACCTATCGCGTTATTGTTTCCGTTAGCACTTCGGCAGACGTATACTATAAACTATAATGACGGTTGAGATCATCGGGATATAATGTGGACGTATAAAAATTGACTTGGTGAGATATACGTAACATAATCATCAATTCAATCACACTTTGGTTGAAACATAGTTTTGATTGCAAAATGTGTAGCCTTCTATTATACAATATTTATGAATTTGTATATTAAATATTGTGATGAGATTCGTCATTTAAACTATTATTGTAAAAATATCGACCTTTCCGGACTTAAATTTGTTTACTAAATTAAAAACATACCTTTACATTATTACAATATGTTAAATAATGTGTTTGTTTAACCGAAATACAAAATACTTTCCTATAAAAAACATAAAAACTTAAATTTAACACCAAAGAGAAATACAATGTTAGACGAAATACAATGTTAAAATGTGCATGTCTAGAAGCCAAACAATCAATTTACCTTCTCGGAAGATATCGGGAGATATTTCTTCACATCGTTGACCCTGATATATCTCTCGACATCTGAAGAAAAACAAAAAACGACACGATTATATATACACAAAGAAAAAAGTCAAACACCCTATATATATTTTTCACAATGACTTGTCTTACGAGGTTTGGCGTTGAAAATCCTGATAATATAACATCGGAAAAACAAATGTTGCTTGCAAGAATACATTTTTGCCAATTAGAAATTACGCACTATAGATGATTTGTGTCGCCAATGTCATCTATGGAATCTAAATGATATTTTTCATTTTAAATCACGATATTGAATTGCGGGCCCGTAGCGCGCTCATAAATTTGGTGGGGCTACGGAATTTTTTGGAGGGGCTGGGGATGTGGCCAGTTAAGAACGCTTCTAAAAATCATTATTGTTGGCGAAATATTTGGGGGGGGGGGGATTTGATTTGGGGGGAGGGGCGTGTCTACGGGCCCGTTGCATTGTGTTTCTAACTCTGCGCCTTCATACTTATTGTGCCTCCTTTTTGGCTCAATTACAGCATCTTAGAATTATTTTCAAAATCATTCTTAAAAATTGAAACATTTTATTTGCTTTCTTATCGCCCAAGATCTATTCTTGCAAACCACATTTGTTTGGTTACAACGCCAAACCTCGTAAGTCAAGTGAAAGTGATTAACCTTCTTCTTTGTCTGTATTTCATCATTTAATTTTTACAATGCATGGTTTCAGTATTTATATTAAAATCATTCCTTACATTAATACCATTATTCCACATCACATTTTCCCGTAACATTATTCCATTAAATAATTGGGGATCACGGTGGCTAAATTGGTAAGACGCTGGCTCGCTAGCCTGGAGATCGGTTGATCGACCCCTGCATTCGCCGAGAAAGTTCCCTCTTGTCAGTGATTCAAGACGGAGGGCCGTTGTGGCGCTGTCCGGGCAAACTTGGCCTCATAGCACACTGTATGGCGTATATCCGTCTTTATTTGCCCAGTTCGGGGCAGAACAGTAGGACGTTAACCTCCATGTCATTTCCATTTAAAAATTAATTGAACCATGAAATCATTCATTCCATCAGTCAATTATCTAATTCATCTCATTAAAACATTCGATTAATTCATTTCGTTAAATTATTTAATTCATTCCGTTAAATAAATTATTAAATTTTTTCCAATAAATAATTTAAAAATTTCCATAACGTTGTTCCAATATGTTTTCAAATCGATTTCATTACATGATTTTATTACATTATTTCAATCAATTAAATCCATCTATTTAATCATTCAATTCAATCATTCCATTACACTATTACCGATACGCGGTACATCTAATTATTCTTTAATGCAAATCATAATTTATATGCCAGTAACTGTATATACATACTGACAGTGGGCGCTACGGCCTGTACTGTACAGATCGAGGGTGTAACATTCACCGCCATTAAGGCACTTGGACCTCTGGGCCTCCTCATCGCTACACGGATGACGATGAGTGGGGAAATCTAATGGTGGTTTACTTGGTGTTCTACCACAACCTTCTGAAAGATAAAACGACAGAAATTGACAAGAGCAATGACAGTAACGCTCAGGAATTGATAAAAGAAATGACAGTTTTACTCATAAAGCAAAACTTTACAAAATGAAAATGTAATTAAATGTGGTTTAAAGTCATCAAATTCCTAATTTGACCATAGGCTATGGCGTGACGCATTCGTAGGTTGCACACTTGCAAAACATTGACCCATGTTTTATGTGTTTTCTGACCATTAGAATTCTGCAAAACCTTCTCCCAAAGTCCAGGAAATGCTATTTCATGGATTCTAGAATCGAACATTTCTCCTCCACGCTCGGCTTGTGGCGGCATCACTCTTATAAGGGACTTGTGCATCCTCCCAAACAAAATCGAAATGTCAATTAGGGTCTTCTCAAATGTGAGAGAAATTGGTTTCCAAAATTCAACAACGTTAAGACAGGCAACCCTACTATACGTGTGGGGATCAAAACCACGACACTTGAATCAATATATAGTAAATACAGGATGACGTCTGAGCTAAAGCACACATGCACAAGGATAATGAAATATTTTGCTGTGTGACAAGGATAGTGAAATATTTTGCTGTGTGACAAGGATAATGAAAATATTTCAATATATGACAAGTGTAATGAATTGCGTCACTGTGTGACAAGGATAAAGAACTATTCTATTGTATGACAAGGATAGTGAAATATTTCACTGTGCGACAAGGATAATGAAATTATTAACAATTCTCAATTACCTGATATATGAGGTGTTAATGTTAAATGTAACATTATTATAATTAATCCACAAACAATATCGAGCATCATGTGACCTCAAGGCTAACTAAATCCGTCATGCATATCACCTGAAAAATACACATATATATTTTTAACATTTCTATATATTTTTATTATATGTTTTTTTAAGTGTTTTCACACAAATAAATCTAAAACTTTAACTGTATGTATTGCGGTTAAATTCTTTGAAATCCTTTTTTCTGCACATGTTTAGGTTAATTTTTTGGAAATTCTAAGTTCTATTGCAATTCTAATTCCTTCTTATTTATTGTGTTTTAAGGTTACATTCTTTGAAATTCTAATTTCTGTGAATTTATTGTCTTTTAAAGGGACAATAACATTCTTGCTGGCTTGGTAGCTCCAGAAAATAAATAATACCCGTATTCTAAGTACTAGATGTTTAAGTGTCCTACCTGTTGTGTAAATTATCCATTACAAACTATTTTACTTGTCCAGAGGGTTCGAAAATATTTTAAAATCCAAGTCACATTTGAAAAGGTTTACGATAGACTTTTAAAATCAATTAGTTGAATTTTTCCAATTTTTTAAATTAGGTGTGTTAAGATGAAACTTACATTGGAATATTGTAAAATAATACAATTTGTTGACCAGAATGAAGATTGGGACATATTATTCAGTTGCAACAAGAGTCTTTGAAATTGTGGACGTACATATAAAAAATATATGTAAAATAGTATTGGGCGAGTTTTGAAAATGTGTTCATAACGGGAAATAAATAAGGTAGTTTGAATATCAAAGTTTCTTTTTCTGTTCATTTTTGTCAAAAAATAATTCATTACCTGACCCGTGACTTAACCAGTTAGGCGATAATACTTCCTGTTTCGCATATAGAGGGGTGTTATTGTACAACAGACATGTCATCAGACCACTAGGACCGACGACTCGCGATAGCAAGTGTTTATCGTTGTAGCACATGCCGTTGTTAAAGAGCTTAATCAATTGTATAGCCTAAACTCCAAACTTCGCCAATCGGCAAATCGCTTACCAGAGCTCGAGCTGGCCTCCTCCTGCAATGGCGACTACACATTCCTAAGTGGTCGGCAATCGCCAATCGGTAAACGTCGGCAAACTCCGGTTTATGCCGAGGTGTGCCGAATCTGTGATCGAATCCTTGTAGAGATAAATTCTATTTTAAAATTCTCGGGTCTCTGGTAAATAAAATATAAAAGAAAATTTTATTCAGATATTTCCAATAATATGTTTTTAACCTTTGAAATTTTTTAAAAAGATTAGCCGTGAATGAAATAGTTACGGCCTGCTAACCGAGGGTATCCAGGGGTAACTTTTGACAACAGTGATAGCGACGCTTTCCAACTTTATGAGTTTTGGGCCTTTATTATTTTATTTGTAGACCGTCAACAAAATTGTATTGCTAGCTCTTGTTCAGAGAAAAGTAGTTCTTGCTTACATTCCCAAAATACCCTATAAAATCATGCGATGTCTATAATTCTAGCTGTTGCTATGTATACTGTAATCTAGGAGGCGACTCTTAGATGTCATTTGGCACAAACAACATCACGTTCCTGTTTGTGTAGAGAACCTCACGTTATGTCCAGTATAAGTATATTTAATATAGTAACAGTGTTGATAAGTCCACTTGTACGGTATCATTGAGTTTTCACGTTTAGTGATAATTTGAATGTTCATTTCAAGTATGGCCATTTGAAAACCACTGATATAATCTCTAATAATCGATTCACATTATTATAATCGTTCAGATCTATAAATAATTACACATAGCTGTATTTTGTGACGCCTACTATTCACGCTTTTACATTTGGCAGACAGAGAGCATGTGATCACAGAAATAATAACACAGCATTTTCGTCGGCTGAATTTTACACCTGAACTGAATACTATCAAAGCAACCATAGTAAATAGACTAGTATAAGATAACTCACTCGCTTGGGTACTTATTGACCTTTAGCTGACTTGATAAAAGTTGGTTTATATTGGTTAAAGGCCCAATACCACTCCTGTAATAACTGAATAATATGTCCCAATCTTTATTCTGGTCAACAAATGGTATTATTTTACAATATTCCAATTAATTGATGATACAAATTTCATCTTTAACATACCAAATTTTAAAAAATTGGAAAAATTCAACTAAATGATTTGAAAAGCCTAATGAAATCCTTTTCAAATGTGACTTGGGTTTTAAAGTATTTTCGAACCCTCTGGACAAGTAAAATAGGATGTAATGGATAATTTACACAACAAGTAGGACACTAAAACATCTAGTACTTAGAATAAAGCTATTATTTATTTTCTGGAGCTGGCAAGCCAGCAAGAGTGTTATTGTTCCTTTAACACTCTATTGTACTTATATTCACACCGACATAGGGCAACCTGACTCTTCGGGCAGACGGGTAAAGTGAAAACAAAAATTATTATTTCATCTAGTTCGCAAAATAAAGTGCCCGAAATCTAGTAAAACACTAATTTTACTTTTCGTTTAATTGAATACCACGAATTTGTACTGAATGTATTATGGATTAAACCATATTGTCTGGAGTTACTCTATATTGCTCGACATTTTTCGGGCATCGATTAATAATTTGTGAATGCATCTGTTAGTCTGATTTCTTGGTTGGAATTCTGTTCGGCAAAGAGAATTGCAGAAAAACTCATTTGCCGCGGTTAAATTAAGAAAATTTGCTCGAGTAGCCTGAGTCCCCCACACATCGCGACGATTGATTGATTGTTTGTTTGGAATTAAGGTGAGGTAGCATTGGACCACATTGAAATCGTTTTTTGTTTTTCCTTTGTTCACGGACTGAAATAGCAGGAAAATGCGTTTGCGGCGGTTACATTTTCAAAGAGCTCAAAAATGCATCTCGGGACCATTTTATGTATAGATTTATCTGATATTTCTAGATGTATCTTCGTAAGAGGAAACTGGTGAAACGTCCTCCATTAAAAGGTTCGGGTTAATAACAAACTTAAAAGTCGCGATGACCGCCCCCCCCCCCCCCCAAACATTCATTCATCGGGCCCGTACCCCTATGGGTCTGAACGTAATCACGTTCAAAAAATGTCGGATTACCTAATCAAGAGGATTCCCGGGAGCAGGTTCACAGGAGACTTCCTGCTCATCTGCTTGATGTTTGAATGGTGATGTATTTGCGAAACATTAATTTGATCTGGCTTGAACATCGAGTTCAGAATGTCTAAATTCAATACATAAACATATTCAGAAAATAATATTATAATCTGAATTTTTACAATATTTTATTCATTCTAGAACATAAATACACACCTTTCATAATAGAAGACTGTAATGGTAATAAGGGCAAGTTAAGATAATTTTAAGACGGCCTCGGTTTTCCGTACCTTCCGAACGACTATACAAGACTTCTTGAAAAATACTTAGTTATCAGATTCGTTGTCAATGTAGCAGCAGTCGTGTTTCGAGCTCGGCTGTCTGTCCTGGATTCAATACCGATGCGATCCCCATTCCAGCCAACTTACCTAGACCTAACACAAGGCGCCTATGATCTCTGAACTAACTGCTTTTGATTCCTGCTTTTGAACCCTTTCTAGACACAGGATAATCGAACAGATTATGCAGTATATTGCATCATAAACCAGATT
This sequence comes from Patella caerulea, assembly GCA_036850965.1. Classification (NCBI taxonomy): domain Eukaryota; kingdom Metazoa; phylum Mollusca; class Gastropoda; family Patellidae; genus Patella; species Patella caerulea. The sequence continues at coordinate 22,153,414 of JAZGQO010000014.1, read as the reverse complement.
AAACGTTAGTACAGAATGGTTTACAAGACAAAGGATGTTACATAAAATCGGGCCAGCTAGAAGATTATATTATAGTAATAACTAATGAGTGCAGTCTGGACAACCATGGATGTCAATTGCCGCCATCAGGATATTTCTAATCAATTATGTCCCTGTTGCTTTTTGAGATGGGATTTAGCGCAGCAAACAAGTCCAGTACAGAATTTCACTTCATAAAACATCATAATGTCGCCACATTATCACCAATAAGTGACTAGACGGAGGAACTCGACAACAAAGAGCATGATTGTATAAGTCAATAAAAGTTTATTTCTGATGGTTGAAAGTTTCAGCATGACAAGACATCTTATCTACAAACTGTTGTCGTCAACTTGAATACAAGAATAGACAGGTTTCCGGGGCAATTTTCTATAAACAATTCTTAAACTTGGGCAATTTTTGATAAACAATTCTTACACTTGGGCCTAAAGTTTGTCAGTTATGACTTAGTTGTATCGCTTCTCTCAAGAAAAAAATACCTTATTTCAATTACGTGCCAATAACAAATGTTCGTATTTCTATAAATACGGCAGAGACACATTGGTAACAAATACTTGAAGGTTTAATTGATCATTTAAATATTCAGTATTCAGTCATCACTGAATTAGAATAAAACAATTTACTATTCAACAGTAATTTTTGTTGGTCTGTAGATTTAAAATGATCAGTATTCCCCATGGAAACCAGTCTGGTGCTTGTATTTTGTTGATTAAGTTGGAAAAATTATAGATTGTATGTACACGTGTTCCATTTGTAAAATATAAAAATTAATATTTACAGTTTATTTACAATGGGTTTTAAAAGCAGACTCAACATTAGAACCACTCTAGGATTTCACTATAACGCTGGTATATCTCGAATACGCCTGTATTACAGCGCTTCATTACAAAGCTCTGATCAAAAACAAGGCTACTATTTTCTCTAAGGTGTCAGTATAACCCAGAATAGGGCATTCTAACCCGCCACAGGAACACCTACAACCGTGATTTGCGTTATAGTGAGATCTTACTGTAGTAACATAGGAACACAGACTTACTAATACATAATATTTTGTTGCCGTAAAATAATTGCCCTAATCCTTTAAAAGTCTACTGGCTCGATTTTTTTGACCGAAAAATAAGTCTGTTACGTGAAACAAAGAAAGAAACATTTTAAACCCTAAAAGAAAATGGCAATACAAATCCCACACGGAACTAAATCTTAATCAACAAAAAGATGTTTACCATACCAATGAACATTTTCATCTACATTTGTATATTCAGAATAATGTTACCAAAAAAACTTATAATATTACTTCTATTTGATTAATAAATACATGTACAATTCTTTTGTGTGTTCTCCTCGAACACTACAATGTTTATAAACTGGATAGATAAAGACTTGATTCACAATTATTTATTTTAATAGAAGTTACCCTAATCAGTTTAGCCAGTAGTTACTTCCCTTTAATGGGCATCCTCCGAAAAAAATTCAAAATCTAAGTTTAATACAATCAATATGTGTATATTTTAAATATAATACAATTATTTTTATCTTACAATGGATTAATCAAAATAATTAATTAAATAATTACATAAATATAATGTGATAATGTACATTCTCAGAAACCCTAAATGATACATCAATAACTAGTTGATTCGGACATTCTTTAGATTAGTATTGGACTAGATATCCCAGTCCTTAATTCTGAGTATATAACGGTTTGTTGATCGACCGGTTACATCATGAATTGGTAAAAAAAAACATCAAGCCGTGCAACAGACCCCTTGTCTGAATCAACAAGTTAATGACTGGAATTCAGGGTTATGGAGAAATCAAGTGGGTAGATGATATGTATTAATATGAAGATATACCAGCAGTTGACACGCACTGTTTAATATAATATGATATAGTCACAAAACCCTCAAGTAGTCCCGGAAACCCCCGAGTGGTTCGCCTAATGTCAAAAATTACAAGAGAACCTGATTTTTACCGAGTACTTCAATCAGACTGTTTGTTTGAAGAGATTCGATTAGAAGTATTGATATTTCAGGACTGTGGGAGATCATTTGTCAAAAATGTAATTTGTTTGTTTTAAGATGCTGACTTTTGATTGACTAAATGTTGGTTTATTGTAACTGTCAATTGCTGGGTCGTCCTTTTACTTTTGTCTCTGGAAAAGGCACATCAATAATTAGATGATGCACTGAAATTGATATATTAAGTCTAGGCTGCGTACTCTCATTTCATGTTGGGTAAATCAACTAGCACTAATACATTACAAAGCCATCTGATTTGATTGTATTCAAACATTGTTCTCAGAACTGCTTATTTCCATGCAATAACGTTAAGATAACAAATATATAATATAACAAGCCAACAGCGAGGCTGATGTCCTCCGCTGAAATCCCAAAATAAATAGATGACACATATTCATTAATCGCACATTTATTTTTCTCAAAAGTATGGAGCAATCAAACTATACACTAAGTTTCATCACTTTCTACCAGATAGAATCAAGATTATCTTGTCCCAAAACATCGACCAATGAAATTCTTTAGCTCTGCTTAAGCTCCAAATGTTAATAATTGAACTCAGTCAAGACATTCATCTAATGAGCATCTATATCGAGTTTAAACATTCTACCTCAATTAAAACCAGAGTTGTTATGTTCCAAAGTCTTGACCAATCAAATTGCTTATCGCTCCTTAGCCTACGCACAGAATTCTAACTATTGAACTTAGCAAGGTAAAGATATAATAAATCTATATTTTGAGTTTCATCGTTCTCACTTTATTATAACCAAAGTTACCGTACCCCAAAGCATCAACCAAACAAATTGCTTATCACTGCTTACTGTAGGCAGACAATGTTCATCATCACCTAATGAACGCCTACACCAAGTTTGAACATTCTAGCTCATTTAAAAGGAGAGTTATAGTTATAAAGTTTCGATCAATCAAATTGCTTGCTTATCGCTCTGTTTACCCTGAGCAGAAAGTGTCCATTGTCGTACTTAGTCAAGGTATTGATGTAATCAAACTATAAACAAGTTCCATCACTATCACTTAATTAGAACTAAAGTTATCGTGTCCAACCAATCAAATTGCTTATCTCTCCTTACCCCATCAAGGTATTGGCCGAATAAACACTCACACTAAGTTTGAACATTCTAGCTCAATTAGAAAGAGATTTATTGTGTCCCAAAAAGTGTGACGGACAGACAGATGGACGGACGGACAGACAGACAGGCGAACCCATTGCAATAGCCCCCCCCTCCCCACTTTCTTCGAAAGGCGGGGGCAAAACGAAACGTTGAAGTATTGGCTTACTCTTGGTCAAAGCGAAGTTTATTGGCAGTAAAAAGAATTTGACATGGAAACATTTTTAGTATTTTCTAACTTCACGGATCTAACAAGTATACGTTTGGGGTGTGCTATAAGTATTGGTGACGTGTTCGACTGGTCAAGGTCTATTTATAATGGGGTCTTCTGTATCTTTAACTTGTCGGTGTAAAACATAACGCGCATATTTTGGTCCCAAATTGCATGGGTCTACGTTGGACTAAGGAGGACACTTTATCAGCTCCTTCGAATCAGCAGTCATTAGGAGTGATAGGTAATCACGTTTTTCGTACAGTCATGACTTCGGCATAATTAATTAATCATGTTGGATTACGTAGAGATTTGTTGATTACTAGCACACTGAAGATGAATCTTATATACCTACAAGTTTTATACACAAGGGCGTCACAGTAATCCACAAGTCGACCGGTGCTTGATACTGAGTTTACAGTTATTAAGAACTTCACTTGAACCAGTTCTTTTCATAAAACGATAAAGCTAACTGTCAAAATTTTTCACAAATATAAAAATAGTAAAACTGCCTTAATATAAAAATTCATATTTCTAACATGGTAGCATATCTAACATAATATTAAAAATACTGTTTAACAAAATATATTGATTTACATCTATCAAATCTATTAAATACAAGCAAATAAAAATTTACCAAAAGTAATTTAATGGGGTTGTTTTTGTTTCCAATATGGGTAAGCAAATGTATTATAGACAGAAATAAATTAATTTTTCAACCACCACTAACAGTAAATGTACTTGTCATATAATACATATATTAAGAGGCGAGTCACAAATTGTTTGGACAAATACTGTGATTTTCCAATCATTTTGGACTTTCTTGTCATGCTAAAAATAATGAATCAGAGCGAAAGGGAACAGTACAATAAATATGAACTTTTTAAAATTTGTTCTGCAATTTAATGGGTGAGATATTAATTTTGTAACAACCACATTGCCTTAATTAGTTTTAGACTTTTATCATATTATGTAAAATTTTGATTCATATATCTTAACTGCCTGTATGTGAGAAAGCTTGAACGACTTTACATCCAAATGTATTAATTGGACCACTAGTACCCTGGACTATAAATTATTTTTGAACAAGAGGTGAAGATGAATGTCATTCTCGTTGCTGAACCAAAGCCTTTCTGGAATAACGCACAATATCGCTAAAAATAGGTGGTTTTCATTTTTTTTTGTTCCCATAATTCCAGGACTGTTTGTTGACGAGAAAATCAATAAATCATAAAAAAGGACATATTAATCCAGTTACGTTGAATTCATTCCATATTTGACCAGACTCTTTAAAAACTAACTTTAAAGAGTTACTTCTAAATTATCTGAGGGATTCCAGGCAAAGTATGTTTCAGGTTGGAACCGTGAAGAGGAACTATTACTATCTTCAAGACTTTTCTAAAATTCTAACTAACATGATATTTCACAACAATTAAGGCAAGTCCATATGGCACTGGATGATATTCCTATTGCACACAAGACTCAATCATCCAAATTGGATAACTTGGCACAAAACTTAAATCACATAATATATAAAAATTAACTTCTATCATGCAATATCTAACACCATGTTGAGGAATCCCTTATGTCATGTGCAAACAAGTTACAGAACATTGTCTTTCAAAAGACATTTGATCATGCCTCAAGCACAGACCATAGTCTGCATGCCTACAGCTTATAGGAAGGATCTCTAACCCATACTCGCAGCTCCAGGCACTAGGTAGGTCTATAGATTACTGGAAGTGTCTCTAATAACCAGATACTCAGAGCTCTGACCACTAGTCTGTAGGTCTACAAATTACTGGAAAATTCTCTAACAACTCAATGGGCAGAACCCGGTATTCAGGTCAGCATCCATCCTTGGATTGATAGCTGAATTCAAGATGCCAAGTATTAATGTCTTGCAATATGCAGGCCATTATATTAGTGACAGATGCTGATGATAGAGAAGGCTATCAACATAGTGACAGATGCTGATGATGGAGGTTATCAACTTAAAATGAACATAAATAAAATTGCAAAAAAAAACATGAAAACTTTGGATTTGAAGATATGTTTCAGTTTTGTTTGAAAAATGTTTAGTTTTGTTTGAAAAATGTTTAGTTTTCAGTGACATACTATAAACAAGATTCATCACAGCAAATTAAATAAACATACATGAAATTTTTCTCATTATAAAAATTTACTAACATACTAACAACATTAGACTTCTTCCGAAAGTGTATGATTAGATATGCATGTATGAACACACTATAGGGCTTCACCAGGGATGCTGTTTCAAAAAGCAAGAATGAGGTAATTAGAAGCCAAATTTTTAGAAATTTTGATATGAGTAACCAAATCTTGATATTCCATTGGGCATATTTGCAGTCGGACAGGACATGTCAGGCATATACATGTGAAACAGCATCCATGGGCTTCTCTGTAAAGCTGCTGTTGCTGACACAGATGGACCCAAATGTTGGAGCCTTTTTTTATCATGGGAAAACTACCACTCACCCGACATAAACATGAGACTGCAATCCTTGTGTACCGGTTATTACTAACAGCTTATATTCATAGTCTATGCAAACAGATATCCAAAGATACATTTACAAGAAATTAATGCTATAATAATACATGCTGTAACTACTTTAAACACCACGTAAAGTTGTAAATACAAAAGGACATGATGTGTTAACTCATTAGATAAGAATTAGCATCAAGCTTGTCTCCTGGACATGTATCTCCAAATCATGCAAAAATAAGTTCCTGTTCATTAACAATATGCCAGATTCAGTGCCTATGACAGATTGTGGACACTGTATTGACAGGCAGTAAACACTACAGCATAATGGGTGTTATTCCAGATGATGGGCATGGTATTTACAAGCAGTAAACACTACAGCATTAGTTCCATATTCTGCACATTGGATTAAATTATCAGTACTTATCCACTAAAAACCAAATTCAAAAACAAAATAATCAGATTTACATTACTCACATAGACATTACAGACCAAAATATAATTCAGAGCTCATTGTGTATAAAACAATTGCGGACAAAAGGAAGTAAAAATATCTAGTACAACATACAAACATTATTATATAGCATACACTCTGTATTTGTATATATTGTTTAATGCACCATAAAAGATATTGATACAAAACAAAGACAAGGCCCATTAATAGTTGGCTGTATTATCATGGCAACCTTTGGTATTAACAGACAAACTTTAGATTGTTTTTAAATTCTATTTCAGGGACATGTTTTGAGTCTGTATAAAACAGTTATTAAATTACCACGCAGTTTAATTTCCTGATTTGGTGGTAGGAATTTAGAATATCATATGGCAGTGGTTTATCAATCATCCACAACACAAGAAAATATAAATGTACTTTCTTTCGTTTTTAAATTGTTTTTCCATGTTATGTTTAGAAATCTGTCTAAATCAGTTATTAATTTACAGCTCAGGATTAATTTGAAATATTATTGGACAGTTGTTGATCAATCTTTCTTCAACATAAGAATTTCCAACCAGGGAATATATGAACAACCTAGAATTTCCAACCAGGGAATATATGAACAATTTTCAAATTTTCTGGTACATCTGTGTACTTTAAGAATGGTTCAACTTTATGCTGATGACATGAATTCCAAATTCAGATTTACTGAATACAATATTGTTTGTAAAATCTTTTTCAATACTGGCCTACTGACACCGTTCAATACAGCCCCCCCCCACCCTCCAATTAAATTTGATGCCCTCCAAGATTTGTCATTCTATAATGTTACCACCATTATGTTTTTGTTTGTATCTGAAGGTGTCTGCATTTTTTTTTTGAAAACTATCTGACAACATAAACAGAAAACAATTCTCTAAATACAATATTTGTCTAAATGCCCGGCAACTTCACTAGCAACGCCATATCTTAGTAACTTATCAAAGATTGATATTGCCAATTGTGATCATCCTGAGAACACATTATATCACTTCCTGTGCATTGCCTCCATCTTGATCCCATCCACGGAAGAGCATATTACACTAAATAAAATATAAGTCACAAGGTAAAAGGAGAGGAAAGCCATTGGTCAATCACACATGATAATTGCATATTTAAAACTGAAGTCGTGAAATGCATAAAGTTTTGTTTTTTTTCACAACCATGCATTCAATCTCCATGACAACGTCCGACGTCCAGACATATTCACTCTCTGATTTATTTATAAGTGATGAACCAATGATGTGATGTTCTTATGACAGGTCGTAATCCAGATGTCTGATTGGATACCAGTTCCTTTCCTTGGTCACACACATGATGAAATGAAAAGCATTGCTCAGACATTCTTAGCTAATGGATGATGGCTGATATTTACTGAATGAAGTGGTTTGATTGGATAACAATCAGACGTTAGTTTCTTTATTGTGACCATTTTTACCATTTATATGATTTAGATTCGTTAGCTGGAATACATAAAAAAAAATTAAGGGATTATTAACTTGAGTATCTTTAAACATCTATGGTTACGAATTCAGTTTACAGGGTGCACTATTGAACCCCATTCCTTTCAAATTTCAATCATAGACCAATTAGTTCTTTTTTATAGAACTGTAAGGTGTTTGGCAAAATTTATCCACTCATGATTTGAGTCACAATAAAGTGTTGAAGCAGAAGCAACCAGGTTGGAACAATAACCATGCAGATGCTATTTCAGGAACCATTAAGTCAAGGTCTAGATTAAATACTACTGGTATATGTAAAACGATGTAATATTAGCATTAAAACTGAGATTAAGGATAAAGAGTAAAGATTAATTCAGCTTTTGATGACGGAACTACCAGGGACAAATTGACCTAGGGGATGAATTGTCCCAAGGGACGAACAGTCATGAGACGTCTTGTCTGGGGAAGAATTGTCTAGCCTTAGGGGAAGAATTGAATAGCCTTAGGAGATTAATAAGACTTTGTTCAATAATGAACAGCATTTGTAATCTGTAGAATTTGGACCAGTGAATTGGCTTTTGGGGGTGGGGTGGATCAAATGGATTAGTTTCCAAAATTAATAAATCAAACATAACTTACTGGAGGGTCTTGCGTTAGGAGGGTTTCATGCGGTGTGCCATTTACATTAACCCGCTCAGGGCTTTCAGCACGTCTTTTCCTTCAAAACAAAAATCATCATGGTATAATACTAATATATTAACGACCAGAAAAACAGTGCATGACCAACTGTCCATCTTTTGTGTAAAAATATATTGTGCATGTGTTACCATATTATATACACAATTATTAGATACCAAATTAAAGGATGACTAATAAAATGGAGCTATCACAGGAGATTACACTCCAATTACGGTAATACAGAAATTCACTTGCTTTGATATGTGTTGTATTTCTTATAATGTTTATGTAGTTTCTCTCGTCCACAAGTTTGTATAATCAGTCTTGAATTGTGTATAGTGATGTCCTCCTGCACTTACTATTTGAGGTTACATGTTCAATTGAAGGAGACAGAATTAAGGGATTTTGAAAATATTTCGCCTTACTTTTATGCTCTTAACTGGGCTAAAGAAGAAGGGCTTATACCATGTAATGTACTTCAAGGAAAGTTTTGCCAACTTTTCGTGCTACTGTCTATTCTTATTTCAATTTCCAACTATTAGTGAATCATTAACTTGCTTCCAGTGGTGTACTCAGGAGCTCTGTACACATTTCCAACTACACACTATAACTTGGCAGACGTGGAAAATCATAAGGAACTTTACTAGCCAACAACAAGACGAACCTAGTTATTGAATCATCACCAAATTCATTGAGTAACTTTTGTTCACTACATGTAAGTCGGTTATATTTTCTGAAGAGACATTAATGACTAGTTGACTTACCGTATTTTAACAACATAATAAACTATAATTATAACTAATATAATAATAACAAGGACTACACCGGCAGCAACACTGGCTGTAACCACCTCTTTTCCGGTTTGTACTGAAATACACAAATAAATAACAAAACATCAGTAATATATCATGTTATAACAGCACAGAGATTATAGTTTCAACAAGATATGATGTTATATCATGTTATAATAACATGTAGAGTTTATAGAACACCACAATATATAATGTTATAATAACACATAGAGGTTATAACACACTATATAACATTATAATAATACACAGTTATTATGGTACCAAAAATATATATCTTATTATATAAACATAAGAGATAATAACAGCAACACTATTTAATGCTATAATAACAGATAGATGTTATAACACCAAAACTGTATAACATTATAATATACGTTATAACATCAACACTATATAACATTATAATAACACCTATATATAAAGTTGTAATACCACATATATATATTATGGCACCAAAAATATACCCAAAGCCATTAAAAGCGCAACAACTTTTAACAAATGTACATAACAATTGACAAAAACAAGATAACAAGCATCTGTGGTTAAGTTCATAAAAGAATTCTCTGCAAATGCACAAAACCGAGATGTCAGAGAACCATGAAACAAAACAGGAGTCAGCTGAAGTCAATATCAGGTATTCCCCCTGAGCTCTTGGCATGGATTGGCACAGATTTCTCACTACATGCTGCGGAATTGTTTGTCAATGATTTGGGAGTGCCTGTGCCAACTCTACAACAGTTCCTGGGGGCACGGCTTGAGTTTGAACTCATCATCAAAGTTCATCTGAAAGGTGTTCCTTACATAAAGTCTCTTCTCAGCAACCTGGCAAGCAATGAAGGAACACTGGACGAAGGATGGCGTTAAGTGTTGAGATTATCTTGGACTACCACCAACTGGGACCCGAAGTTGACGTTGATAGCCCAAACCATGACGACAAGTTCACAAAAACGATCCCTTTCCACTAATAAACCCCCCTGATCAAGCATGCAGGGAATGCACGTGAAAAATGAGTGACATGGGACTGCTTAAAATCTTGAAAAAAGACAAGTGAATATTGGGTTCAAATCCAGAGCACCACAAAATGAGAGCCATCTCAAGTTTCACCTATGTGCCATAACATAGGAAAGTCTAAGTCGACGTTTACCAGAAATATTAAACCAATAAGGCTTTGCGTTTTTAATGGCTTTGAGTATATATCATGTTATATTAACATAAGCGATTATAACACCAACAATATGATGTTATAATATAACCACAATTATTGTTGATGTTTGATTTTAATTGCAAAAAAGGTCTTCAGTTTGAACTAGGTCAAGCATCTGCTAAAAAGCAACAGATATCTTTACACAGTAATAATGCATGTATCAGATATTTCATATCGTCATCTTGGTCGATTTGTCATGTTTTATGATACCAACTGTATATGACATAATTTATATACTTAAAAAGGCAACATAGAAATTAAGTGTAATTACAGTTTTCAAACTCTGAATTAGACATCTACACAGTCAGAAAGAGGGCAATGAGCTCTGCAGTCTGCATGCATAATGCACAATTTGCCCACTGAAGTCTCACAAAATACAAAAAAAGTGAGTGAGAGATCATTTACTATGTGAACATATACATTTTTCATCCAGGTAGACTTTTATCCCTTACTCCTGATAATACTTAACCATTCCAAATACAAGACGGTCGATCCCTACTCACTATGTATTTATATAAAAGGTCTTTTCCAAAGCATAAGCCCCTTATTTGTTTTTTAAACCAAGCTAAATTTATAGATTAATTATTCAAAACAATAAAACGATAAAAGAAGATAAAATATAATTAACAAAATTATCACATTACTGCATGATCTTTAAACTAAATATTTTAGAAAGAACCTGGGTTCTGTTATGACTTTAATTAAGTATTTCTCTGGGATTTTTTTTTCATTTCCATTGAAATATCTCAATGCCCACCCAAGTAGTGGGCATAAAGTAACATCTATTAAACAATTGACCCAAACTATAAATGCTCAGAAAGTAAAAGGTGTAAATGCCACTGCCAAAATAGCAGCAATTTTGTCTATTATTTAAACAAATTTCTTCTATGTCTATATATATATATACCATTAATGAAACATTAAATAATTTAAAGCAACAGCAACGTAAGCTTATAAAAATGGATTTGGTTAAATATAAATGAACATATTATCATTTTGAAAATTCATTAAATTTTAGTTTATAGTTTAAAATACAATTTTGATTGCAAAATTTGTCGCCTACCAATCATACAATATTGATAAATTTGTATGTCAAATATATTAAATGGGATTGTAATATATTTTTAGAATATCGTCCTTTAAAATCACTGCAAAATACTCTACTAAAAAAAAACAGACAAAAAAGAGAGAAAGTAGACGAAATACAATGTTAGTAACGTGCATATCTAGAAGCCAAAAATTCAATTTACATTCACCGAAGATATCTGGAGATATTTCTTCACATCGTTGACCCTGATATATCTTTAGACATCTAAAAAAAACAGGATTATATCATTATTTAATTTTTACAATATAAGAGATTTTAGTTATAATCAAATTTCATTAAATCATTCCATTACATTGCATGTACATCACATTACATTTTGCCATTACATAATTTAATCTTAATCATTCCATTTATTCAATGAGATTAATTCATTCCATATCTCAATTATTTTATTTATTCCATATCTCAATTATTTTATTTATTCCATTAAATTACTTAAATATACATTCTCACAAAAGTATTTATTGGGTAGTTATTTCACATAAAACTATGGCAAATTTGGTATAAATGGAAAGCAGACGCCCAATGCCGGACTTCCTAAAATAAAACCCCGTAAGACAAGCACTAGGCAAAAAGTATCACTAATTGGCAACTCAACGGTTTATTGTCTACCAGCTTGACTTGAGGGAGATGGAGAGGAATGTGGATTAACATATGGTTCAATTTTATTTCAATACTTTGCTTGGGCACAGGGGTCTTTATCAGTGAGATAAAACTCACAAGCTTGTAGAGGTGACCCTACTCCTTGTCACGTACAACTTAGGAATCGAAAGCATGCTGTTAACTCAGTGAATAACCTTATGATACAGCGGTGTCATCCACCCCTCCCCCTTAACTTAGGAAGCGGTTGTTATTTCTTGTTCCAAAGGTTAGGCAGTTTTGGGAACATTGATGGGTTTAAGCATACAACATCCCCTGCAATTAAACAGCAGAAAAAGGATTTGGGAGAAGATAATCCAAGGATTAATTCTATCAAATCATTCCATAACATTATTACCGCTAAATTAAATTATTCCATTAATGCAAATCATAAATTATAAGCTAGTATATACTTACTGGCAGTAGACGCTACGGTTTCCACCGTGAAGATCGATGGCGTAACATTCACCTCCATTAAGGCACTGGGACCTCTGGGCCTCCTCATCGGTACAAGGATGACGATGGGTAAGGATTTCTTGAGTGACCGAATCTAATGGTGAGGCGGTTGTCTGTGGTTTACTTGGTGTTCTACCACAACCTTCTGGAAAATAAAATGACAGAAATTGACAAGAGCAATGACAGTAATGCTCAGAAATTGACAAGGGCATCAACCGTAATAGGTTTATAACAAAGCGTATAAAAATGTGATTGAATGGGGTTTAAAGTCTTATCAATAAAATTCTTAGGTCATTTTTAGATTGGTTTTTGTGCAATGCTCTGGGGAGAATTTTCCCCAGACATTATCTTTGAATTCTACCACGAATTCCTATACGTACACACAAATATGGGTGCGATGGTGGTTAAGTGATTAAGACGCTGGATCGCTTGCCTGGACGTGGAGGTTGCGGTTTTGATTCCAGGCTTGGCCAAGAAAGTACATATTGATTTTACAAAGATCACTATGCAATATTCTATAATTACCTGTTTGACATTTGCGTTCATATCGCGATATAGTTTCACTGGTATTTACAAATATTTGTAGAATACTAAACAATCCATTGAATAACATATTGTCTTTATTTCACTTTTTATAATCCACAATTTTATAAAACTTTTCTTCGCTTAAAATAATACAGTTTAATAAATTTGTATTCACCACAATTTGTTTGTTTCTTTAATTCATTTCACACCTCTGCAACTCAAGAAAACCGAAACATACAATACATCCGAGACATTGTCTTTCTTAAACAATTTTAAATCTCAAACAAGCATTTTGTCCTTCTTTATAATATGTATAATTTTTGAACTACGAAAAAATATGCCACAATATATTTGTCAATCTTAACTGGTCATCCGCTAGAATCTGAGAGAACAATTTCAAGAACTACTGGTTATTGGTAGTCATATAACAAAATATCTACAAAAATATAAACTTCTTGTTAATGATATTGAACACAATTATGCATATTTTGGTTGGATCCAGTCAACAACCATACTACTGTATCAAAACTTGAGTTGGGATGAAAATCATCCACCCATCACTAACAATGTTAAGTATAAATCCATGTCTGTCACATGTTTGGACAGGTACAATCTTCACTAGTACCTAACATTTTAACAGAACAAAATACATTATTGTCAGACCTGTCTAGGACATCATCTTTTCATAGGCTGTATACAATGTGTAATATCAGTTTTTTCTTGAATGCAGAAGTCACTAAAAGCTTATTTCCAAGTGAAACAAAACAAATGAAAATTTCCTGTCCAAGCAAACATAAAGACACCAAAAATCATAACAGAACCATGTACTGACACCTTGAACATACACTAATGTAAGACAATTCTATTTTCAGGAAGTAAAATCTTATCTTGAAATAACATACAAGGTTCATGAAGCACCTCTCCCGTCCTAATATAACATATTGTTTAACTATATCTAGAACAGATAGCAAGATCACATCTTGAAACATCATATACCAGGCTTCAAACACAAAAATACACTATATCCAACAACAAAATGCAATTGTTATATTTAGGGAAAATTCTATGCAGACTCTGGAAATAATGATTCTAGTTCTACCTGACAAGATGTCAGGCACTATTTATGAACTAGTACATGTATTTTGAACTTTGTGCTTGACATGTATTAATAGTATCAATAAAAATAGGAGAAATCTGTGCCTGAACAGACGACCAGGTACCAGAGGGAACATGTCGGACAAAACCTAAACTTGCATCGCTCAATGTCTTTGACAGGTGCCTTTGGCATGACAATATGTCCAAGGTCTAAAGGTTAATAATATAAATTCTTTCGTATCCAGAAAATTTGTCCATGGTTTAAAAGATGTATCAAACATCCTCAATGCAGACAATGTGAATAATGTTATTTTTAGTAATGTCTCTCCTCCCAAAATAAAGCAACTTTCAACAAAATATAACCAGATTACTATCTTGAAATATTATACAACAAAAAAACAACCTATAGTCATTACTTAAAATAACAAATATACATAATGTAGACATGGATAATAATGAAAAATAATGTGTATTTTTAAAAAAAAACACTACTGAAAAAAATCTCAAATCTTTGAAATAAATGCAAAAATCCAGAAAATAATTTGAGTCTATGGCCTAGTTATAATGGAATAAAACGGTGTTTAACATCCTACTATCCTGTTCGATGAGTATACACCAGCAGTGTGGTATAAGTATGAGGGATATTTGGTGAGACAAGATGATTCCCACCTGCATGTACTTTTCAGCAAATTCCAACTATCATGGTTTCTTTTACATGCACTCAAACTGGCATCGTGTGGACCCTGGCTTAGTGTCCTGCTGGAACAAAAAGGGACTGTTTCCTTGCCAGGCTTGTAATGTCACATCTTTCCACCAACACCATAATCAATCACTCCCAATTTCCTTTGAGAAAATATCAACACATTCAATGCCCAGTAAAATATGTGAGGCAGATTAAAGTGCTTGAGAATCAGTAAGCATACCCTGCCCAACACATGATACCTGTTGAGACAAACGGTATCAATCTAAAACAATGACAAAATCAATGGTATTGTATAAAAGACAAGAATCAATGGTATTAATTACTTATCCATGTCAAACTACTTTTTTTTCACATCAAGAAATGAAACAATAATTGCAGCGATATTTCTCTATTTACCCAGACGAACACATTACAGAATGATTCACAACATCAAATATTGCGCAATACCTCTCTATATATATATATATATCAGAACGCTCTATATTTGTATGTTTTCTGATATAATTCAGGATAATGTAATTCATTTCTAAACCAAGTGTCAAACACAGTTCAGCACTAAAGAAAACACAGCAGAGTACAGATCTTCAAAAATGTTAAAATAAGTGAAACAGACCTGCAATACACTCTATATTTGAATATTCCAATCTTTAGCTCTCAGTACCATCTTCCCAGCAAAAACACAGAACAGTGCATATATTTCAAACTGTTTAATTGAGTGGAAAACCCCTTCACAATAACATTAAAAAAGATAGGTTGCCAGGCAACGAAACATACGCCCACAGCAGCTAAATCGTCCGGGCAGTCAACAAGGGTTGTCGCATATTTTTACTTTTTTCGGTAATGAAACATTTGTAATACACTAAAAACTGATTAAGAGTAACAACTCATTACATAATTATCAGAAAATCATTAGAATTTGATTGCTTTTTATAAAGTTTTACCCCACGCTAACAATTAGTATATACATGAAACATTTAATATCATGGATTTAGCTGTTCATTTATCTAAATTCATTGAAAATCAAAATACTTGTTCATTTCAACACCTTAAACTCTATGTATCAATCTGAAGTCAATCGGATGATAACTTTGGCCTCTATAGCATCACAAGAATTTTTGAAGTTATCAAGGGAGATAACTCTGGCAGTAATTATTTGAAATTGCTGAAAATCAACAGGCTTCTTCATCTCATGACCTTAAACACTGTGTATAAATCTAAAGTCAATCCAATATTAACTTTGGCCTCCAGAGCGTCCACAAGATTTTTTGAGGTGATCAAGGGCCATAACTCTGGCACTAATTATCGGAAATCGCTGAAAATCAATAGGGGTCTTTGTCTTATGACCTTTAACACTGTGTATAAATTTGAAGTCAATCGGATATTAACTTTGGCCTCTAGAGCATCCACAAGATTTTTTGAGGTGATCAAGGGCCATAACTCTGGCACTAATTATCGGAAATCGCTGAAAATCAATAGGCTTCTTCGTCTTATGACCTTAAACACTGTGTATAAATTTAAAGTCAATCGGATATTAACTTTGGCCTCTAGAGCGTCCACAAGATTTTTTGAAGTGATCAAGGGCCATAACTCTGGCACTAATTATCGGAAATCGCTGAAAATCAATAGGCTTCTTCGTCTCATGACCTTAAACACTGTGTATAAATTTAAAGTCAATCGGATATTAACTTTAGCCTGTAGAGCGTCCACAAGCAATTGTGGACGCCGGACCGACGGACGGACGGACGGGGGCGACGACAATATACGACCACATTTCAATGTGGGCGTATAAAAAACCAAAGAAATACCAGACGAACGATTGTCATGTACCATGTTGATCTGTGACATGACATATCATAGTTCACAAATAAGCAATAAATAGACAATTGATATCCAATGTTATGGGAAATACTTAATTGCCAAATCTATAATTTCAGAAGAAGTAATAACCACTGCCAAACCCACCGGTAATTCCATTAAGAGAAACATTGTCAAACATAATTCCAGATATAAGTAATAACCATGGCCAAACCTTATTCCAGTCAGAGAAGTAATAACCATAGGCAAATCTAATTTCAGTTAGATAAGTAATAGCCCGGGCCATTTAGTAACCAAATATAATTCAGAGAAATAATAACCATTTCAAAATCTAATTCCAGTTAAGAGAAGTAATAATCACTTCCAAAGTTAATTCCAGTTAAAAGAAAAGTAATCAATGCTGAAACATCTGATTCCAGTTAGGGAAGTAATAACCAAAGCCAAAACTAATTCCAGTCAGAGTAGTAATAACAACTGTCAATTCTTATCAAAACATTGTTTAAAGCAAAGCTATTTCCAGTCAGAAGAAATGTAATTACCACTGTCAAATCTAATTCCAGTTAGAGAAGTAATAAACATGGCAAATCTAATTCCAGTAAGAGAAGTAATATTTAAACACTGTAAAATATTCCAGTTAAAGAATTCCAATCTCATTACGTGTATGAGAACCATAACTCTGTACATGGACCCAAAAATTTTATGAATTAAGTTAAAAGAAGTTACCGGTAATATATGAATTAAATTTCATACCACAGCCAAACTAATAATACTTAGACTATTAAGTCCACCTTAACAAAGTTGAACAAAATAGTTTAACCTATGACAATATCAATTCTGGCTAAAAGATATTTTGACATCAATAACTCAAAACATGCTCAACAAATCTGAATAAATAATGCCTTAAAGGATTAATGGTGAAGAAATGCAATATGATTGACACTAATTGCCAATTTCAATCATTTGATAGTAATTAAATCTTTGCCTTATCAACTTAAACTTGACTCAAGCCTACAATTCACAAACATGTCATTTTACACTTACTTTCATTTTACAACTTTTTCCAAAACTCAAAAATACAGCATTTGGAGGTGGTAAAATTTATGTTTTTCAAGATTTCTGGCAAGGCTTGGTTCTTTCAGTCAAAATCAAAATAAATTTGTTGTCATTTAATATTGCAAATAAACTAAAAAAAATTTCATTTTAGCAACATTTTACATCGGAAATCTAGTATTATATGAATTGGTGGAGAATAAATCTGTATTAAAAGTAATCCTGAACAGAACAATTTTTCTGGTAATGTGATCAAAAATAAATAAATTCATGATTCTAATGTAACATATGTTAATTGTATATAAGTAAAAACTATAGTATATTATGTTCACCAGTCAATAAAACATCATTAGAAGAAAAGAAAATTGATCAGTACATATACACAAAAATCATTAAGAATTTTTATGTATTTTGGCCCAAGTTACCAAACTGTCAATAAGAATTTAACAGAAGAGCAATAATTTTCTTTTAATTTGTTAAAGAAACGTGCATCAAATTACCAATTTAGTGGAAAATAATTCACGAATATATCAGAATTTTGATTGTATGTGTTAATTTATAAATCTAAAGTTAAAACTTGATTATTTTGTCACTATCATTAATCATCCAAAAGGAATAAATTTTGGGTGTCCATTCCATTTCCTATTGGATAGTTGTGCAGTTCAAATTTTACTTAAATCATTTGTTATTTTACTAAAGCTTTTTAAAATTATGGTATTTCTTTAATGAATTGTTGGTCATATTGCCTTTGTATTTAATAATATATTGGTTGAGTTAAAAAATGAAAATTTGAATTTGAAAATTGACTTGATCAATATCAAACAGAGCACAACTTCCAATCTGCAGAAAGAAATAGAATTCATTCACCTTATGATGTACATTTCACTGTGGTTCCATCACCACAACCTGATTTTATCATTCTGTACGAAATATATCTAATTATTAGCCAATAAAACAATTTATCCACATTTGTTACATACAACTTCCTTCTTTTTTTTTGTTATTTCACAAAACACCAATTACCATCTGAACAACTTTCACATGAAAAAATACAATCCATAAATCTACACAAATTCATGTCGCAGTCAAAAACCAAAAATTCAATTTTTGTTTGACTGATAAATAAGAACTACCTTGATTTCATCAATCATGAAATTGTACGACACAGGAATTTCACAACCATGCGTTATATTCTATTTATATACGAGTTATCTCAGCCAATCAGCAACCTGCCGGTATTGGCTTCATGAAAACGTGAATATTGCATGCTTGATTCTCGCAAATTTTGTCATTCACATATATTTCATCAAACTGTACACTAAATTGTTCCGCTCTACAGAGTAATGATTAATGTTTCCCTACATTCATGTTGCTCTATTTTTAGTAACAATCAATTAATATAGAGTAGTAGAATTCTGTGATCAATGATGGCATTATTAAACCTACACTGGTAGTAAAAATCCTTCAACTATATGAAAGTGATCTGTAATCCCACACTTTAATATAGAGTATGGAGTCATTACTTTAGAAGTGGAAGGTAACTAGAGTACCTGGAAAATTAGACTCTGCTGTTTTGGTCCTGTTTAATTAACTGCCCATGCTCTGCACTGCATATGTTTTGTCTGTATGTACTGTCTATGTTTAATTTGCACAATCTAGTCCATTAACAATAACAGAATTTAAGCAGTTCAATAATTGAAGATTTTCTAAAGATTAAAGCATTTATACAATTGTTACCTGTTAAAAGTCTCATCAACACACTAATTCTAAAAGTTCGACAGTTTGAGTCAAACATGATAAATGTTCAATCAATGGTTACAGTGCAAAACAGACAAAGGTCCTTTGACATACACCAGCATGTAGGTGGGTGACCCTACATTTCTTTAGCAGTGGGAGGAAACTGGAGGACCAGGAGAAACCCCACGAGGTTCGAAGACAACCCTGCTTCTTGTCATGTACAACTGGGGAATCGAAACCAAACCAGTTGACTCAGTGGCAGACCTTATGATACAATGAGCATCCAACCCTCCTTTTTGTCCCATACAAATGACTAGCTGTAGCATCACTTCTTTAATGAGAGATATTTTGATTTTTTGATAAAATGTTAAATAATAACAGGAGTACAGTTAAGCATGGCTTAATTAAGCCAGGAAAAATTAGATACTGTCCAAAATTCAAATTACAATCAGTGACTTTTACATAAATGTGGGTATTAGCTTATGTAAAAAAAAATTCATATGCAAGAAATAAATTTTTTGAATATTATTAGAATGACGTAGAATAATTGATATTCTTAAAAACATCAAAGAGAATTAACAATATCAAATGCCATTGTAACACAGATTATGAGAAAACATTAGAAACCATTTTATCAATATTGTACTTGTTGACATTGACTGACTTGATCTGAAGTTCATGAAAATGGTGGCAATTTATACACTATGGATGTGGATGGAGAGGAGGAATGACAGAGGGGATGGTGCTGGTGAGGATATTAAATGGGGCTTATCATCCTACTTTTCTGAACCATCAGGGCTTATGAAGATGGGCAATTGGGCATGCACCATAATATGAGGGAAATTTTGACCAGACAAGCCAACTTTTACAAGGGACCTCAGTGTTTTGTCCCATTTAAACAACTAGATGTAGTTCCCACCGATGCCTAATTAACTAAACCACCATGCCTCACAGTTTATGGAGGAAGTAAAACGCCTGTTCATCAAGATTTATAATACATGCATGATATATCATCAGTGCAAAAAATGTCATTGAAAGGAAGATAATTGTGTGAAATATTTTTAAAATATAAAAATTGAATGGTTATTCATATCTGTAAATGCTTATTATAACTCGATAATAGAAAGAAAAAAATCCATTGTATACTATTCTAACATTTCCTATCTAAATTAAGAATTAATCATTAATTTTACATCAAAGGTAAATTAGTTCAAATTTGTCAATAAATCAATTGTGTTAGATATAATTGGGCCATAAAAAGAGGATGATAATTACTATAACGTGTAGATAATTGATCTACATAGAGAGACAATAAAACATAGAATCATGTTAAACATGAAAAATTGTTGATAACAGTTTTCATTTTTAAAAAGGAGTTAGTAAAGCATGTTAAATCCTCCAGTCCTTGGTACCCATAATTGATGCTGTCCTTTGTTCTATTTTCTAGAATCTATTTTATTTTATGCATTTTGTAAATATGCGTAAATATTGACACTGTATATATAATTACTAGCTTTATATAGAGTAGGTTGGATATCTTATACTTAGAACTTTTAGAAACTATGACCATTATCATTACTAATACTATGAATCTTGATAATAAAACATAACATTTGAAGGGTTTAATACAAAAAAAACCTGCTTTATGAGGATATAAACTCAATGAAAAATCTGGAGGTATAAATAAGACAAAACTTTAAAGTGGTGACTAAAAATGTTGACACAAATGTTAGAAAGAACTTGATCAAGGTTGTACGACTCAGGAATCTTGAAATATTGACTTTTTCCTTGTGGCATCCAGATTCATTAATGTCTGTATCAGGCCACATACCCCCCCCCCCTCGAAAAAAACATATGCCGTAAAAAAGCATATAGCGCTTATGATCAATACAGACTGGAATGGATAATAATCTTTTTGTTTTGAGATTAACATATAGAACTTTTTATTTAAATGATTAAGTAGGAGAACATTGCTTGGACAGAAGCAATAGAAATACTTTCTACATGTAGGTACTCTTTCCTTGCAGGCCTTTCATGTGCCACTTACACCATTGAAAGCAGGACTTGTTCAATGTACATGTACAGTTGCAGTTAGAATGCACTCATACAACTAAATTGTACATGTATGCAGAAGTATGCTAAATTCTTGCTGACAAAATGTTTTTTTAAAGGTTAACAAAAAATTGAACATAGGTTGCCCGGCAACGAAACATACGCCCACACAGCAGCTAAATCGTCCGAGCAGTCAACAAATAGTTGTTGCATATTAAGGAATTATCAGAAAATCATTAGAATTTGTTTGGTTTTTATAATCAAAAGAATTTTTTTAGATCAGGCAATAATTGTGACCTTCAGAGAGACCACAAGCTAATAAAGGTGATTTTTCGTACAATCAGGAGCAATAATTCAGGAAGTTACAATCCTATATGCTCAAATATGCAATGGAACCAAGATCTTTAGTTTATAAACATGTATTTCAAGTTTCATCAAAATTGAATTAAAATTGTGAGCTCTATAGGGTCCACAACCTTGATAATATAACATATCGCGTACAAACGGTGGCCATTTTGTCTGTCAATTTTTGTCCGATTTTCACGAAATTCAGATTCATTCTTCATTACCATGTAACGGTTTTCGAATTCGGATAATAATTTTGACCTCCAAAGGAACCACAAGCTAAAAAGGGTGATTTTTCGGACAAGCAGGGGCCATAATTCAGGAAGTTACGATCCGATGGATGCAAATATTGAAAGGCACCAAGATCTTTGGATTATAAACATACATGTCAAGTTTCATCAAAATCATATTAAAATTGTGAACTCTATAGGGTCCACAACCTTGATATAATATACTTTCCCAGTTAGAGTAAAAACGGTGGCCATTTTGGCCGTCAATTTTGGTCCAATTTTCACGAAATTCGAACTCAATCTTCATTACCATGTAACGGTGATATAATCAAACATTTTTTTTAAATCGGAATATCGAAAGGAACCAAGATCTTTGGGTTATAAACATACATGTCAAGTTTCATTAAAATCAGTTTAAAATTGTGGCCTCTATAGGTAGTGCTCCTACGGTTAGGACTTTTTGTTATTTGAATAACCGTGGCTATTAACCGGTTACTAACAATTAACCGTTTGGTATCAAGTTTCAACATTAAATAACCACTCGCATCGCCGTATGATGATTTAAAAGCAATTGGTTTTTAATACATAATTGTACACGTCTGTCAATATCAAGTAATAAGCTTACCGGTACCTACAAATATTATAGCTTTGCTCCTCTCTAAGTTAAATCCTGTGTTTTTCCTCTTTGTAAGAATTTGACAGGTCATACACGTTATAATACTGGGGTAACGGGGGCATCTCAAGTTGACATACATTGTTCAATTTTCAAAATGGCGCTCTGTCGTCATGGAGATGTCTGCAATGGGAGATAACTCCATTTAATGGGGACATCTCCAATTAAGCGTACCGCTCAATTCGAAGCGTTTAACCGTCCAATTCGAACCGTTTACGGTTATCCGACTAACCGTAGGAGTATCTATAGGGTCCACAGCCTTGATATAACATATTTTCACACTATTCGCATACAAATGGCGGCCATTTTGTCCGTCAATTTCTAGATTTTCACGAACTTCAAACTCAACCGTCATTACCATGTAACGGTGTATAATCAAATGCTTTTTTAAATCGGATAATAATTTTGACCTCCAGAGGGAACCACAAGCTAAAAAAAGGAATTTTTCGGACAATCAGGGGACATAATTCAGGAAGTTACAATCCGATGGGCGCAAATATCGAAAGGAACCGAGATCTTTGTGTTATAAACACAACATCAAAAACGGTTCAAAATTGTGATCTCTATAGGGTCCACAAGCTAAAAACATGATATTTCCTACAATCAGGGGCCATAAACCGTGAAGTTTCGATCAGATACATGCCAATATCGAAAGCAGCCAAGATCTTATGGGGATAAAACTATATTTCAAGTTTCGTCATAATCGGATAAGAATTGTGACCTGTAGAGAGTCCACAAACAAATTGTGGGCTGACGGACGGACAGGGGCGACAGCATAATACGTTTACATGAAAATGTAGGCGTATAAAAATGCATTACAATAATAAGGTGTGTCTTTTTAATTAATTACATAATGTACATATAGGAAACATGAAACCCAATTAATCAACCACACACATTCGGGTTCATTAAAACTGAGATCTTTATCTCTTCTGAATGACTCCATGCATTGTCAGCATTTTCATTTTCCATTATATCTACTTTAACCAAAACCAATCTCTATATTTACATTAAATGTTTTATCTCAAATCTCTCTGAGGTGGACCATTTAACTTTTATCTGTACTCGGTCGATAATATGCATGTAATCTGAACGATTTCAATCAATAATTATATCATATTTGTTATTTACCTAGTAATTAGAGACTGCAATATACAGGACACTTTTAATCAGCTTAATAGCTACACCGAACAGAAGTTCCCCTCCCACGCAATGCTTTAATTCAACAACCACTTCCTGATAATCTCTTTTCTATCGTTGAGCTGTCAATAGTTTCCTTTTTTAAATTACACGATTGGTATGAATCGTGATCAATGCATCAGATCAGGTGTGACGTCAATCTATCAAATGATACTAATTTCATTACATGAAACCAATACCCTACTAACTGAAGGTTAATGTTTAAACGTTACACTACATCTCATTTTGAAGCTATCATGGTATAATTATGATCCATCAGAAGAAATTTTTAAAAAAATATCATTTTGAAACTAATCAATAGCATAAACAGGTTCTCTGGAAATGCTGGAATGGAGTGGAGTTTAATATCTTTGTCAGCACAGCAGTTACAGCATTTTTAGACAAACTTATGGACATTTATATTTCTATGTTTATGTGTGCAACCAAGGAAGCAGAATGGTGGCTGGACAGTAGTAGCATTACCACATACTTCTGAGATTTCCAACTGTCAAGAGTCTTGACAAAAAGATTCCCTTTAACCAATAAGGTATTGGTTATACATACCATGTCACCCCTATAAAACAAGATATTCCCTTTAAGCAATAACCTATTAGTGATATACTTGAATTTATTCTGATGAACTTCTGATAACAATCAAATTGGTTATAGAATTTGGCCGACATGGCGCCGCCTCGTACATGTAGATTTGATGGAATATAAAGTATAATACACGGCCAGACACAGAAATCAATGTTAACTAACTTTTATAGCTTTAGGTGTAATAGATCTCCACATTTCATCATCTCCAGTCCAATTAATCAACTTAAACCCAATCACTGGTAAATCTACAAAGTCCAATTTACATACATCTCTATAGGTTAAACCAAAGTTTTAAAGGCATATGTAACCAAAACTTTTGGCTGCCATCCAAGTATTGTATGGATTGTGTGACATGATGGATTGAACAAAAGAGACGATACATCCATAGCTAAACTCTTTCTGGGTGCCTTATGCTTTAAAAAGAAACTTTCTTCCTGCGCTCATCAACCTGATGTTCTACACCATCATCCAGGCTAATGAAGGCAGCAACATGCCATGCTTAATCGAATATGAACGCATACATGGGACATGGGTTTTTAGTCCATTCACACAAGACACACTTCTTTGCCAAGGTCTCCATGCTCCATGCTGGCATTGGAAACCAAGATGAACAAGTACACTTGTACTATGGACCAGGAACTGACCATGTTGTTTGATGAAATTCAAAAATCTAATTCACCAAAATGATGCAGAATTGTTCAAAGAAGAAGCGTGCCAATTTTCATGTTGATCTGACTTGAATTGCCAGAGCATTAGGCTTTTTCGAAAAGCATCACCCCAAGAAGAGGAACAAGAACAAGATGAGTAGTGGTTAGTGACCAGTTCCTGTCCAAAGGAACTTTCTCTGACAAAACCAGGATCAAAACTGAGACTTCCTGGTAAGGAAGTCAGCACCTTATTCTCTGTGTCACATGCAGGAATGAGCCAGTAATGACCAGAAAATTAAACCAAGTCTCTCAATTTTTCCAAGAATTAGTTTTCTTAATTTATATACCAATTTATCTGTCACTTCACTGTTAATCAGTCAATTAAGGTACATACAAATTAATTTGTAGATGGAATTTTTGTTTTGCTCTGATACATTTAACTATCATAAATGCAGCCTTCTGATACATTTAACTATCATAAATGCAACCTTACTATAGATGAACTACTTAGCAACAGATTTTCTGTGAAAAAAAAACTACAATTTATCCTAATGGTACTGAATCCTTTGATGATGAACCAGACATTATTACAGATCTATTCCACAGGGAGAAGAATGGATTACAATTTGAAATAAAACTGAGGATTACTTGCATGTCAAAGAATGGTTTATAGGACACTAATGCATATGATGTCACATGAGGAAATGTTCTGGGTGGGAGGATGTTCTAGTTAAAATATTGCATGCTAGCTTCCAATGATAATTAGCCATATCCATGGTGTGGGTGTTATTTTAACGATTAATGTCTGATTCACACTTAATGACACATACGATGGTCATTAATATTAGTGCCCACATACTCAAAATGACAAAAACATAAAAGTTGTCGGAATGAAATATAAAAATTTGTTTGCTGTCGAACACAATAAAAATGTGAAATTCTGCCATGGCATGCTAAGACCTATGACATCTTTAAAGTGCTGCCAGCTATTACAAAGAACCTCACTTTTTAATCCTATCCAAACAACTAAGTCCCTTTTCTTGCCAGACCCTCCATGTTTTGTAAAAAGAATAGAAATGAAATTTCAGACTATTTTTAAAAATATAAACAATTCAGGTTCTCAGACACCATCAATTAAAAAGGGTTAGATGAACCATTTTTATTTGCCAATACATGTACAGTTTATTAGCCACGAGATAGAGAGACTTTGCCAAACTTAATTGGCAAACGAACAGAATTTTGCACACACTATACTACTAAAAATTTGGGGGACCTTTGCTTAAACAGATTGAAAAGCATTTTGTTGATATGACCTTAACCAAGTCACATGACCATGAAAGATCAAGAATTAAGAGAAGCGAGTATGTCTTGGATATGACACATGGGACCTTTCCATACTGTGTACTGAACGCACTGTAATAAATGTATTCCAATTAATGAGTTACAATCATGTGCATGTCATAAAATTCTGCCAATAATTAGCTTACAAATATGATTGTAGGCGGACATGAAAGAGAACGATCAGTCTGTCTTTGTTGGTATGGCCTGAAGAACTGACAATCAGATGAATTATTAAAGAAAAGAAAAGATTAGACAAAAATCTATCTGGTTACTCATTAAATATGAATGTTATAGTGATGTTTATAGCTGTACATAAAACTTCACCTTCTACTTGAAGTTCCACTAAGATTATGGCTTAAAGTCATTGTTATGAATTGTGCATTTTTTGGACAATATCTAATTTTTATGGTTTATCTAATATTTATCTAAGAAAAACAATCCAACATATCAACTTTATATAATCTCCTGCCTTGGATTCCTCTTGATTAAAACATATCCATGAAAATATTTAAATGAAGTGGAGCTGGGCAAATGAAGACTTTATAACATACTTCTAGCAGTGTTTTAAGATTTCAACTGTCAAGGACTATTTGGGTGCATTCCAACATGTCCGACTAGGTGATGAGAAGTTGGCTGTTAAACTTCATTTCATTGCTAACTGTAGTCTGTGCAGAGCTTCCACAACCCACACAGTCAGAACTGAGTAGAAACCATTAACTGACAGATTAACTTGTAGGCTAGATAAAAAAAAAACCCACCATAATTGCAAGCCTTCTGACCAGACAAAGTAAAACGCAATAAAATGTGAATAATACGAAGTGACGATCACAGTATCTGAATCATTGTACGTTTGTGATTCACATGTTCTTTTATCCCACGCAAAGCATCAATTCATTTTTTATCTTTATACAATTTGAAAATGAACTAAAAAATAGCACAAAAAAAAAATATCAGGATGTCCAATTTATCATAAAACACTAACATGTACATTATTAATTTACAACCTGTAGTGTGTAAAACAACAGATAATTTGGATGATTGTATCAAACAATTAGGTAAACAGATCTATTTCTAAAATAAAGGGACACTAACGTGTGAGGATTAGGTAGATATACTTTTAACTTAATGGGCCAATCTCAAATATATTTTGGAGAATAAAATTCTCTTAGGGCAAAGCAACTAACTGTGAGAATTGGACCCTGAAAAAAATCTGGAGTTGTGACTTTCTGATTATTAGATCAGCTTTCTTTTGAGACTAACATGGCTAATTTAATCTTCACGGTTACGTTTACAATGTGAAGTGAATATGAATTTAGGCCAAGCTTAGAGTTTATCATTTCATCAACATAACACTTCAGCCATTTGGGGAATTATTATTCATCATCTTCTATATTGTTTCACAGGAGTAACATATGATCTAATTTTATTTCAATAAAAGGACCCAGAGAAAAGCCATGAGATTGGAAAGGCACCCCTACTTCTTGTCATGTACAACCAGGGATTCGAAACCATGCAAGTTGACTCAATGACAGGCTTTATGATACAGCACGCACCTGCTAACTATTCAGCCATGCAACCCCCGCAAGTGGAAGTACATACAGTAAGAAAAGAAGTGGACCGGGGATTCGAAACCATGCAAGTTGACTCAATGACAGGCTTTATGATACAGCACGCACCTGCTAACCATTCAGCCATCCAACCCTGCAAGTGGAAGTACATACAGTAAGAAAAGAAGTGGACCTAGTACAAATCCCTATGGGACTCAAAATGGACAGCAGTTTTGATATAAAGTTGCTGCTATGAATATGGACACATTGGCTTCTATCAGTTACATATGACTTCAACCAATCCAGTGCAGATCCTTTGATTCCCACAGATGACTGCAGTCGATTGAACAGACTGCTATGATCTATGGTTATGTGTGCAATGAGAGTGGAAAATATTGCCAGGACAGCTGTATTTCCACTACTCTTCAAATTCCAACAGCAAATGTGTAAATGGGTGAACATCCAAGAAATATTTTCCTTATCAGCTACATTATTTATCCCACACAACAAGTAAGAATCCCACTTGTTCTTCTTGGTTTGAAACCAGTGCCGAATTGCTTGATAAAAAGGAAAATAAGTTTTCCGGTTTTATTCAATATTGGACACAATTTATTTTTTTTAATATTAATTGTTTCTATCTACATTAGTCTTGATCTTTTCTGTCATAATATATATCAGGAAAAGTTTCAAAAATCAGAATGTTCAAAAGAGTAGTTTCCCTTGAATTATTATTAACACACAGAATAGCTGAGGAACAGCAGATCACAAGAAATGTTGACACAAGGTACAATTTTATGAATACACAATTACTGAGTTTGGTACTAAGCGATGTTTCGACAAGGATACTCTCGTCTTTATCAAGCAAATGATGAGACAGAGTATCCTCGTCGCTTAGTATCAAACTCAGTAATTGTGTAAGCTATCCATAAATTGTACCTTGTGTTAATATGTTCAATTACTAAATGCCCATCAAAGAAGACAAGAAATGTTATTAACACATTAAATTAACCAAATATACTGTTTTATTTCTAATCCTAATCAAACTACAGTACTGTATGTTACTAGAAACCAATATTTTTGAAAATTACTCATAATTATAACCTCATGATAAATTGTCTGTGGGGAGTATTAGATTTTAAGAGTCTCATGATATTTTCATGCTAAGATAACAACATCAATATTGATTGAAATGGACCCATGACAAATTCTAATTTAATTTTAATGTCAAAGATTATGGATAATACTGAGTTAGGGATTTAGGTACATTAAATCAAAATCATATTTGACTTTCCATGTTTTTGCAAAGTGACTCAACTGTAAGCTATGAGGAGTTATATCCCCTTACTTCTATTCTACAATGACACTTAATGCCATCTTGAAATTAATGGAAATTAGTGGGAAGACAGCCTCTCCTATAATCTTTATGATTAAACAATGATTTAGCAGTGCTACAGAATCCCTTGCAAACTATAATATTGTTAAGACATCCTTATTTAGCAGTGCTTTTAGCAAATTTGAAATAAAGGTAATATTTCTTTGTCATTTACATATTGATAAAAGTTGTAGTGCCTGTAAATAGAATATATTATATTGAGTAATATTTGGAGATGGATATTTTACAACTTTTAAATCAAGTTGGCTGTTTTAGCATAATTTATTTACTTTTTTCTCCAAATCTAAAGTCAAAAAGTTGCAATCTGTTTTTCGAAAATGTTACTTCCGATCTAGGCAAACTGATCAACAATTTCAACATTTTTAGAAAATTTTTGTTTGAAAATTTGGGATTTCGAATATATTATCGTAAGTCATGTGGCTCTGAAAAAAATTGTAATTTGAATCTTTAACCCTTTTATTTAACATGTCGTAAACTGCATTATTTTTAAGAATACATGCATGAGGTGGTTGATGCCTCTATAAAAACTAATATATAGCTCCCAGAATATGACATTGCCATTTTCATCAATGTCACTGAATCAAAAGTTGTTATCAAATTTTAGGTCAGTTCATTGTTTTTATCCTTGAATAATGCACCCAACACCAGGGGCGTACATAAAGATTTCGTTTGGGGGGGGGGGGGGGGTGTTTAGCCAAAATGCGACCGACTGATGCACATACCCCCCTCCCTTCCAGTGCGAGTGACGCAATCAGGAGCCGAGCACCACGAGTGAGTTTTCTAGGGAATATGGGGTGGGGTAGGGGCGGTTTCAAATTTAGGGCGCCATCCACAATCCCACCCCACAATGAAAGTAAACAAAATACTGGCTATAACATTAGGCGTCCCGGTAGTACATATACATAGTATTGTAGAACTACATAGTTGTTCGCCGATCGTTGTCTTGTCGGAAAGCAGTTTTATTTAGTATATGTCATATTATTGATTGTGCCTATAACACAGTAATTTGAGAACATTTTTAAAAATTGATTCAATATCCTGGCATATGAGGTCATTGCTGGGAGAAATTCTTGTGGACGAGTGGACCAGAAATGTCAGTCAATGGGACAGAATCTCAAGATCTGTTTTGCAAGAGTTGACATAACATCTGTACAATCTGGCGCCCCACACACCAGTGGTACTACAAACTGGGCAGTTCAATATAATTGTAAATATAATAGTACTGCTACAGTATAAGACAACTGAGTAGTAGAAGAATAATTTTAAAATGGAATCGAGCACCCCGGGTGCGAAAAAAAATTTCAGATATGTATCTGTGTAGAAAAATGATGTTATAATGGAATCGCGCCGTAGGCGTGACAAAATTTCAGATAAGTAACGGAGCTCTTAAATTTTTGGGACTCAGCTTGAAAATTTGAATTAATATCATGGCAAATGGAGCCAAATTCTTGTTAACGAGAGGATAAGAAATGGGACAGAATCTTGAGGCTTATCTGCCAATTTCGCCCGTTTTGTGATTGTTGGTTTATCTCATTAATTCATTTAGTTGGAGACCATCTGGGGTCTCATAGAACAACATACTCACTACAGAATAAGAGTGACAAGCATACATGGTTATTTTATGCTATAGTTTTGTGTGACGTATAGAATTTAGGCACACGGTTTCGTGCAAATATACATGGTTATTTTATGCTATAGTTTTGTGTGACGTATGCAATTTAGGCATACGGTTTCGCGCAAATACACAG
Source organism: Patella caerulea (assembly GCA_036850965.1). NCBI lineage: Eukaryota > Metazoa > Mollusca > Gastropoda > Patellidae > Patella > Patella caerulea. The sequence goes on along the minus strand of JAZGQO010000014.1, from coordinate 22,122,022 downwards.
GTATTGTTTTTGAGACCGACTGCGGTGACTGTACGTATTTTTTGACCGACTTTTTTTCTCCATGGGTGAAATTTTGTTGTTAGACGAACATACTCACAACAGATTAAGAGTGACGTATGCAATTTAGGCTCACAGATTCACACAAATACACATTATTTGGGATCTATTCTGGCATTGTGTTTGAGACCGACTGCACTGACTGCACTTATTTTGAGACCGACTATTTTTCTCCCTGGGTGAAATTTTATTGTTAGACTAACATACTCACAACAGAATGAGACTGAAACACAGCATCTTTTCAAACATGATAAGTTGACAAGGTTATTATATACTAAAGTTTTGCTTGACATATACAGTTAACACTTATTTTGATACCGACTGCACTGATTTTGCGACCGACTTTTTTTATACTAAAGTTTTGCGTGACATATACAGTGAGCTCTTATTTTGATACAGACTATATACTCCTATTTTGCGACTGACTGCACTGATTTTGCGACCGACTATTTTTGGGACTGGGGGGTTGGACCCCCCCACATTTACGCCCCTGCCCAACACCATGCTGGCAGTTAGTCGTGACATAATGTCACAAATTTTGGACTTTTATTACCACATAAAGAAAATTAGCGAAAAAACAAGAATGACAGCAGATGGTACTTCTTTCAATAAGTCAGGCCTGTATCTAGACACCATTAAGGGGGAGGGCGGGGCATTACCTTTTGGTAGGGGGGGCGGATTAGTGAAACTCCACAAATTGAACATGGGAGTTTTAACTCCATTAAAATGCCAGGAAATAAATGCAATCGGTAATCTTTTTAAAATATTTTTCATTAAATGTATTCAAAAAATGAGCACACAGATATCACAAAATGTTTCTTAATTAATTCCATGCCAAGTATGCCTGAAAATAAGGCATCTGTCAAAGACATTTTCAGGTACATATTCAGGCTTTGTCAGGCACAAAACCTCTGGTGCCTGTCATTTCGTACCGCACTGATTTGTCTTTTTTATTGATAATATCAATACACGTCAAACATTAAGTTGAAAATGTAAGATACATGTACTATTTCATTAGTGCCTGACATTTTGTAAGGTACATCTAAAGCCATTATTTACAGGCTTGATTGCCAAGAAACAGGTAATTTTGTATGTCATTTTTAATAGTTTTCACATGTTCGTTTGGCTTGCAATCGTTAATTGCTGTACTTAGAATTTGTGAGAGAGAGTGAGAGAGAGAGAGAGAGAGAGAGAGAGAGAAGCATTAACAGCCCCACACGGCACAAACTAAGTCATTTTGGAACTAACATATCATTCAATTTTATTTCAATAATTTTCCGGCATGTAGGGGTCTTTAGCAGTGGGAGGAAACTGGAAGACCCAGCTAACCCACAAGGTTGGACAGGCAACCCCACTCCTTGTAACGTACAACACAGGAATCGAAACCATACCAGTTGACTCAATGACAGACCGTTTGATACAAGGTGCACATGCTAATCATGTGGCAATCCAATCCCAATTTGGTACAGCAGAAGGTCAGCAGTGAAACATGTCATTGCTGCGTTTTCAGTCTAATTTACATCTATTTTTTTGTTAAAATTTGTATTTCCTATTTAAAGTCACATCAATTTTTGGGCCATTTATAAAATATTCAATATTTTTCTACCAGTTTCAGTAGGACTGTAAAAGGTGCGTTTATTTCAGGGACACAGTTATAATATAATAACTATACTCATATTTGAATGAGCCGAAAAACTAATATACATACAGAGTTTAAGTTCATACTCAATCCACAGCCATCTATATGTGTCTTAGATAAAAGCAAGCAAGTTTATTTTTCAATGTATTTATCATAATAGTTTATTCTTAATAGTACAAACATTATTTATTACATTCAAACAATATACATATTTATATTGTGAAGAGATATATATATATTTATATATATATGAAGAAACTTGATTTTGCCCTCAAGGATTTTGTAAAGTATATAACTAAATTACGAGCAGTGTATGTGATTTGGAGACCAAGTCAGGAAAGAACTGTACGTCTACAGTGTATAAATGAGCAGCTGATGGGTTCAATTGAAATCTATATAATACATGTACCAAATGTGGTGTCCATTATTCTACTCTTGTTGGTATTGGATCGACTCCAGATCGTAAAAATAACAACTAGGGTGATCTTTCTTGTTCTACGTGTTTTTATAAAATATTTATCTCCGAGGGGAACTACCCTAAACGTACATATTGGTTTGTGGCTCGTCCAAATTAGACCAGAATTAACAGAATTAGAATGCAAACATTGAAATATCTACGCTGTTTGATTTACAGAAAATCGGTAGCATCAGCATGATTTTCAGTTTTCACCTAACCATATAAATGTACAATAAAAACAAGAGTGGTATCAAATGTTCTGAAAACAAACAGCATGCTGTAGACCCCAGAATTATTGCCTTTGGGAAGAAGGTCATTCTGAAGATTGTAGCAATTACATTGTATGACCTGCTGCACATTTCAAAATAGAAACTTTAATATTCAAAATGACCACAAGCAGTGGGCAGATCCAGAGACAGGGGGTGGGGGGCCACCCCCCAGCCCACTGCTCTGCTACATAAAAAAAATAATGCCTTGCATCAATGAACTTACATCACAAAGTGATCCTACATCAGTATAAAAATGATTTCTCTGTTTAAAAAGATCAATTTGTATGTATGCCTATGTAATTTAGAGACGATGATGGCAGATTTCTGTAACAGAAACCTGGCAAACCCGCTCCTGCAAAAATTCCTGGATCCGTCCCTGAACATTTTTGAAGAAAGAGTCATAACTAAGGTCTTATCAAAGTTAAAAGAGATTGGGTTCGTGCCTGTCATCCACTCAACACTAAAATATGGGTCTTTTTAGCAGTATGAGGGCCTGAAGAAAGCACACAAAGTTAGGCAGACAACCCTACTCCACATCAAGAACAAGCGTGGGGATCAAAACCACGACATTTGACTCAACAGCAAATACAGGATGACGGTATGAACTAAAGCACACATGCACAAGGGTAATGAAATGTTTCACTGTGTGACAAGGACAGTGAAATATTTCACTGTGTGACAAGAATAATGAAAATATTTCACTATATTACAAGCGTAATGAAATATTTCATGAACAGAAAAATAAACAATTCTTACCTGATATATGAGGTGTTAATGTTAAAAGTAACGTTATTATTAATCCACAAACAATATCGAGCATCATGTGACCTCAAGGCTAACTAACACCGTCATGCATATCACCTGAAAAATATACATACATGTATATAGTTTTAACATTTTTATTACAAAAAATTTACGAGGGTCATTCACGGGACAAGGTGTTCTCATTCCTACTGGAACACCTGAAGTTCACATGCCTAATCATCTAATTCCATGTTTTACCAAAATCTGATTATTTTCATAATAAATTTAGCATAAGTCAAGCACAGGGCAAGGTGTTCTTATCCTTTCTGTAACACCATAAGTTCACTCAAGGTTCTGTGTTATTCCTTCTGAAATACCTGAGGTTCACAAGGCTAACCATTGGTTTTGTCATTCCTTCTGGAATAACAGAAGTCCACAACATTATTATAACCATTTGTTTTATAATTTGTCTTTCTAAAACACCAGCAGTTCACAAGGCTAACCATTGTTTTGTGTTTTGATTTATTAACAAAAAATATAACAAAAACAATCTATCTTCCACTCACATTGTCTGTTGGGCCTCTAGCATGGTTTTCATTTGAAAATTGCACTAGCAATTCAAGGGAATATGACAACTTTTATCAATATCCCAAATTTTTATATATTTTTGTAATTGATTTTACTGCTACATATAAAATGTGTAAATTTAACCATATTTATTGTGTTTTTTAAAACCCCTTGAAAGGTTTACTTTTTTTTATATATTTATTTACGGTTTAAACACATAAAATCTATAATTGTAATACTCTATGCATTGTGTTTTAAGGTTAAATTCCTTTGAAGTTCTAATTTCTACATATTTTCAAAGCCTTTTCACTCAAAAAATTTAACTTTAACGGTATTTATTGTGTTTTATTATCTAAGGTCAATTCTTTGAAATTCAAGTTTTATGCCATAACAGGTCAGTTTTCCAGCTGCTCTATTTAACAGCCAACCCACCAAGTAAATATGGCTGAAATTAGAGGCTTTACTGGTAGAATAAATATGAAAATAATGGAACTTTCTTTCTTGCTGTGTTTTTATTAATACACACACACAGTTCAACTTTGATAGGCACAAGTTCAGGTGTTACATTCAGGAACATCTAAAATAGTTATTTCCAGGACAGCTTGTTACATACAGTATTGGTAATAATGGAATGAACTTCATGAACATAGTCAAATCTATTATAAAAAAAATACTAAAAATATTAGAATAATAAAAACTGATATACCTTTTAAACATTACTTTTTTCACACTAATAATGAGTTGAAAAATAATATTCACAATATTTAATCACATTTTGAAACTCTTGTATATTACTATTAATCTGCTCAATTATCCATTTTCATAATTTGATACTATCATTGGAGATAATATCCGCAACTTATTTCATCATTTAACAGAAAATCATTCAGAATAAACACTCAAAAATAGTTTCCTTCAGTACAATTTTCTTTTTTCTTCAGCATGAAAAATATTTGAAGGTTTTGTTGGTCTATTTAATATATTGTAAATAGGTTTTGTTCATTTATAGCACTAAAATACTTTCACTATATATACCAGTACCACACTATAAAATATTTTCACTAGTCAGTAACACACTGTAAAATCCTTACACAACGTCAAATTTGTATAATTGGGGATTTTAAATACTAGTCTCCAATTATAAAATTTCTAGCTTCCCTAATTTTATTCATTATAAAATTTATTTCTGGAGATGTGAAACACATTTCTGATCTATTTTTTTTCAAATTTATCACTTAATCACATTTTTTATTTCAGCAATTGAAGAGATGGCTGTAAACAGTGTATTTCGTTCTTCATAAAGTAACTTGCACACATTAAACACTTCAATTTTTTTTTTCTCCGAAAGTTTTCTAAATCTTCATTAAGGTAAGAAGTTTTAGCACATGTTCAAACACTTCTAGTGCCACGTATCAACAGAAAAATCTATGCATCCTGCAGCACAACAATTGAAACCAATATACTGCACAACTTGAAAAACATTAATTAATATTTATTTCAAAGTTTCCTGAACTTCAAAATAGGTAGAAGAATCGCATGTTAATTTTATAAACTCCTTGTGCAACTCTTAACCGGCGAAATATACAACTTTACGCATACTATAATAAATAATAGCAACGTAGTAAAAAGTATAATGGCTAATCGATTGGCCAAGTTTGTTACGGTATATAGCTAACAATAGTTTACGCATAATCAACTTAAAGTCGTTAATTATTAACAGATTCTACGAGAATATAATGAAAGCGCAAACAAAAGCCCTATCCAATCAAACAATCTTTCATTTTCACCTAAAAAATAACTTTTATGAATCTTAAAGGGATATTTCTAGAGCAGTTGACATGACATTTTGTTGTTCAGATCTTTGGACTTTTTGTATTTTTGGACAGGAGCTTTAGTGAACTATATTTAATGACATCATGGAATTCAGGTTCTTGTGCTCCCTCTCAGCTTTCAATGTGTTTTTCAACTGGTCACTATGCCCCCGTACTAGTCAGCATGCAGAATTATTGATCTTTACTATTAAATACTATACTGGCTTTGTAAATTATTTCGAGTATGTTAGCTTCATGCAGACAGGGTCAAGTTATCAGATTACTGAAGATCATCAGTGTCATGTTAATGTATTCAAAGAGTCAACCATGACGAAGCTACCCATGAATTCCCAGAGTTCACTAAGGTTCAGCAACTTATTCTCAGAGTTCGTCACTGTCAAGATACATACATATATGAATGCCCAAAGTTTTGACAGATCACGATACCCAGCCCTACCATTCGCATGGTTGATGGATTAATTTACCCATAGATTCTAATGATATTTTCAGCATTCAAAGAGTTTACTAATAATCTGAATATAAAACTTCACAATTGATACATGTAATCCTAGTTTAAGGACACATAAGGTATTATGCAGTACATGTACTCAACGCAGAAAGTATTACAAAATACTTAATACAGAAGGTATGACACGGTACTCAATACAGAAGGCATTATACATTATACCCAAACAATACAGAAGGTAGTCAGAATGTATTACACAGTACTCAATACAGAAGGCATTATACATTATACCCAAACAATACAGAAGGTAGTCAGAAGGTATTACACAGTACTCAAACAATACAGAAGTATTACAAAGTACTCAAACCATACAGAAAGATCACACAGGACTCATTACAGAAGATACTCAAACAATACGTTCGAATGACGCATGGTCAATTTTCTCCATCTTGCCTTGTTTCCTTTACATCTAAATACTTTGCATGCCAAGAAATTAATGAAATGCATATATATATACCATGTTAGTCCAAAAATGACCCAGTTAGGATTAGGTGAACATCACACCCAATTTCACTCTTTTTCTCTATGTGGTTTAATGTCAACTTCCATAATATTTATACCTCTTTCCTCACGTATGGGAGATGTGGTTGATGTGGTGAACATAATGTTTCTGTCAATTTCTATTCTTACAAGCTTCAATCTTTATACTATTTTTAAAGCCAACAATCATCATTTGAGGGATTTTGAATATCCATTGTAAAAAATGGATGTCAGAAAAAGGATTATCTGTCCAAAAATGGTTCAGTATGCTGCTCAACATTTAGCATCCTCTCCAGACTACATAAAACAAGCAATCTAGCCTATATAAGTGTTTGCCCAAATCTTTTGATTGGTCTCTTTTTGTTAGGATTGAATGCAAGTCCGTACATTACATATTGTTGTTTTGTTTTCTTAAATAATCAATGTTAATTAAACCATGTAGGGTTAGGATTGGGCTCGGCGACTTTAACTCATCTGGTGCATAAAGGAAGTTTAATTTACACACAGAAAACAAAGCTAATCTATGAGACAAATTTCTTGTACAAAATGACAACTATAGACCTAGATTAAAGACAAAAAGCACTTTATAAATCGTCACCGAACCGCTCATTTACCCATAAGCCACCTGACTTTTCACCGATAAAAGAGGTTAAATGTACCGTGAAAGATGAATATCAAGATCGCATAAGAAATGAACCCAAGGGCTATGAATCATTAACAAGTATTATTCGATATCCTCAAGCACTAGTGACTTTCTTTAAAACAACTTAATGTTTTTATAATTTTAGATATGATAAAAAAGAAACATACAATACACGTTTCTAATCTAATCAGTTATATAATTTTACGCTTGTAACGTGAACCACAATCAAACTTAATTTTATTGGTTAATTGTGGTCATGTGATCTAAACTGGAGGGAAAATAATTAATATTTATAGGATATTATAATGAGTTAGACTTTTGAACAAAATTAAACAATGGCTTAACCATATTTAAATTCTAATAATCTTTTATTTATTGGGGGAAAAACTGGTTTTAATTTTTGTGCTTAATTTTATTGGTTAATTGTGGTCATGTGATCTAAACTGGAGGGAAAATAATTAATATTTATAGGATATTATAATGAGTTAGACTTTTGAACAAAATTAAACAATGGCTTAACCATATTTAAATTCTAATAATCTTTTATTTATTGGGGGAAAAACTGGTTTTAATTTTTGTGCATCCACACGCTAATGGGAGAGAGAGAGATGGGGTGTAACGTCGAATCAACACAAACTAGTTAATTTCAGTACAAACATACGGTTTAATTTTATTTAAAAAATTCGCCCTAGCTTGGATAGGCAAACCTACTCCTTGCCACCACAACCAGGGAATAGAAACACTGCCAGTTGACTCAATGACAGACCTTTTGAAATAATGCGCACAAGCTAACCATTCAGCCATCCAACATCCCTGCAACATGCTAATGAAGGGAGATGAGATTTAACATCCCCTCGACACAAACTAGGTAATTTCAATAATTTTTGCTTGCACATAGAGATCTTTAGTGGGAGGCTCCAGAGCAAAGCAAAAATGAGTTTGGATAGGTGACCCTCAATTAAAGACTTTATGATGTAAAATGCATGCGTGAAATCATTCGGCCACCCAACTCTCCCCCTACCCATTTATGCAGGGTAGCAGTTTTTTTGTACATTTGAATTGACTAACCCCCTTTAGCAGGACCGCAGTTTTTCTGTACGTCTGATGACTAACTTTTGAACCTGTCCTTCATAATTTGACTCTTGCGAAAAGAGAAACCTGCCTGAAAAATCCTGTGGAACTTTCTCAAACAATAAACAGATCGATCCAGGGTCCAGGGATCACCTTGCTGATGAGCCAGCATAGTTCACATGAATACCGTATTACTGTGATCTTTTATTCTACAGAAAATTTATATTTTGTCAAGACAATAGCATCACTTGACAACTACATAATCTGATTGTTTGACATGTGTTTATACCTCATACTAATAGATGTCAGGGTTAGATTAATTAATTATGTCTGTTTTAACAGGATATTGTTTATGTTTATTGTCGTATCAATCATGCTTTAATAGACTGAGTGAAGACTAACAAATAATCTTCTGGATGTTGTCATGAATCTGCCGGAACAGTTTGAAAATTAAATATATAATTACTGTATGCCATAAGTTTTTTGGAAAAGCTCTGGGGAGCATCGTCCCTGTACATGTATGTCACTATAAATGAAACCAAGTCCACATCAGGTTTATATCACAACAAGTGTTCTATATAGCGTGATCAACCTTTGATAGTTCTCCCACCAGACACCAAATTAGCTTTATGGGGCGTTAAAATCAAATTTCAAGTTCCCGACTTTGAATTTTTTTCTATCTCAAAGAGAGTGAACAATATTGGTAAATTAAATTGTCTGGTCATGTCTACGATCATTTACTTGACTTGAAAATAAATTTTCTTCCTTTAAGAGAACCATAGCTTGGATTAGTGAAGACATTTGACTGAATGTAAATATTGGAGATAACAGCCATACACTTGATCAGATACTGATGTCCAATTTTGTGTCATTGGCGTCATGATATTGGGTGGTTCAGTCCAGAATGTTGGCTGTGAAAGTCCCTCTGGTTCCTCTTGTCAGCAGTGCCATAAAAAGAGCAATATCTAGTTGTTCAGATGGGACAGAAAATGGGGCCCTGTGTAAAAACTAAAGTGCATGCAAAAAGAACCTTTGACATGCAGAAACTCAAATATCCTCCATTATACACTTAAGATGTATTCCAGTCTTTATTAGCCCAGTTTGTGTAAAGATAGGTTGCCAGGCAACGAAACATACGCCCACAACAGCTAAGTCGTCCGGGCAGTCAACAAGGGTTGTCGCATATTGTTTCTTTTGTCAGTAAGGAGAACATTTACAACACATGATAATCTTATTACGAGTAATAGCCCATTAAATAATTATTGGAAATGATTATAGTTTTGATGGTTTGTCTCAAGGCGTATGTCCACAAGATATTTCAAAGTGATCAAGTGCCAGAAATTATCAGATATCGCTGAAAATCAAATAGGATTCTTCGTCTCATGACCCTAAACACTGTGTACAAATTTAAAGTCAATCGGATATTAACTTTAGCCTCTAAAGCGTTCACAAGATTTTTCAAAGTGATCAAGGGTCATAACTCTGGCAGTAATTATCAGATATCACCGAAAATCAATAGGCTTCTTCGTCTCATGACCTTAAACACTGTGTATAAATTTAAAGTCAATCGGATATTAACTATAGCCTCTAGAGCGTTCACAAGATTTTTCAAAGTTATCAAGGGTCATAACTCTGGTAGTAATGATCGGATATCGCTGAAAATCAATAGGCTTCTTTGTATCATGACTTTAAACACCATGTATAAATATAAATTCAATCGGATATCAACTTTAGCCTCTAGAGCGTTCACAAGATTTTTCAAAGTGATCAAGGGTCATAACTCGAGCAAGAATTATCGGATATTGCTGAAAATCAACAGGCTTCTTCGTATCATGACCTTACACACTGTGTATAAATTTAAATTCAATCGGATATCAACTTTAGCCTCTAGAGCGTTCACAAGATTTTTCAAAGTGATCAAGGGTCATAACTCGAGCAGGAATTATCGGATATTGCTGAAAATCAACAGGCTTCTTCGTATCATGACCTTACACACTGTGTATAAATTTAAAGTCTATCGGATATTAACTTTAGCCTCTAAAGCGTTCACAAGATTTTTCAAAGTAATCAAGGGTCATAACTCTGGCAGTAATTATCAGATATCACCGAAAATCAATAGGCTTCTTTATCTCATGACCTTAAACACTGTGTATAAATTTAAAAACAATCGGATATTAACTATAGCCTCTAGAGCGTTCACAAGATTTTTCAAAGTGATCAAGGGTCATAACTCTGGTAGTAATTATCGGATATCGCTGAAAATCAATAGGCTTCTTCGTCTCACGACCTTAAACACCGTGTATAAATTTCAAGTCAATCGGATATTAACTTTAGCCTCTAGAGCGTTCACAAGAAATTGTGGACGACGGACGGACGGACGGACGGACGGACGGGGGCGACGGCAATATACGACCACATTTCCATGTGGGCGTATAAAAAGTGGGACATTAAACCGCATTTCCTTTCATTTCATTGTTTGCGTATGAGCAATATGGTCCTATTGATTTTGCTTCACTGTCTTTAAATTGTGTGTAGTACACAGAATTCCCACAGTGGAGAGGGGCACAGTAGTTTTATTTGTCCATAACTTATTCAAATCAATGAATTACAACCTTGTCGTTTCAACTTATATCAATTTCGTATTGCTGCTACCTTCAGCTCTATAAATAGAGCCACGGTAGACCCGTGAGTCGGTGTAGGCAGAAAGTTCTCTGGATTTCCTGCCTCAACTCACTTTGTCAGCAGTGCAGGAATGAGTACCTGACATTGACAGTGCTCGTCTTTCAAAGTATAAGTCATACATCCATTTCAAATATGTCTAATGTTAATATGTTCTTAATATGAGTTTATGGACTAGTTATTAGAAACCATTACAATAAAATAAAAACAAATAAACTCTGTGTTAGTCTCAAAATGATCTAAATAAAGGAAAGATGAGACAATAAACCCAATTCCTTTATCCTTCAGATCCTTATTGTATCCCACAGCTGACTGCTTGTAGTATCTGTTAAAAGAAAAGCAGAAACTAACCATGCGTTAGTCTCAAAAGTAAAGTAAAGATGAGACATTAAACCCTATTTCTTTCCCCAGATCCTTGTTCTAACAATCCACCCTACTCTGCTAGCTGTATGATGTTCAATAAGAGTTTATTGACTGACTGTAACGAGAAGCTTAAACTGTTTATTACCCGACCTTAAACACAATCAAACCATTCGACATCTTCCTCCATATTCTCACTCAATGTAATGTTTAAAACGATGAGCGAAAGACGAAAGAAATTGGAGATAATTTCCCTGTGGCCTGTTGTCTTAGTCACCTTATTACCTGTTATATGTTAGTAAATTTAGCAGGACATATGCGAACGTCGAGGCAATATTGACGAAAAGCGGGATACATAGCAATAAAACTCAAATTGGGTTCAAAACATAGTGATATTATTGTCCAGCTTAGTTTTGCTTTCAAGGAGGGAGCCAATTTGGTCATCAATTTATTAATATGTTTTATAAGTCTGGTTAATAACTGAAAAAAAATTGATCAATATTTATTCACTACATAATTTTGCAAATGAAGAGGGAACCACTTATTTCAATTTCTAACTGTCAAGGGAACTGTTAGGGGCTGCCGATGGCATTGATGGGGCCTCTATTTTTCAGAACAACTAGTAACATTCTTGCCAGGCTATCTTGTCTGACTTGGGCAATCCGAGCTGCAAATACTGAGAGGAATTTTACTGAACAACATTTTGATGGAACCTAGAACCTCTTGAGAAGTGAAACATTGACATATCATACTCATCGAGCCAATGCGGCTCCTAACTTTGACAGAACTTTGTCTGAGATAAATTTTATTTCCAGACAACTAAATACATGTATTTTATATAATACTTTTACGTTTTGTATATTGCAGTTGGAAGTAGTGTTAGTTGAACAGAGCACATTTACAATTCTTCCATTAAATATGGTAACTTTAAACTACAAAAACCTCCTCAAAAACCACAACTGGTCACAAAATCCATGCACTGAGAGTACTCAATAACAAATGGATTTCAACCAACCATAATAAAAACCTGTTTAAGTGTTCAAGATGAAATACAGCGTAATGGAAACCATGGCGTTGGTGTTGATTTCAGATCATCTTAGAATAGAAAAGGACGCTCAAGTTTGTATCAACCTAAGACTCTTGTCGAGGACACGAAAAGAGCGTCAGGAGTAGATGAAAGGAGAGATAAGGGGATTAGAAACAAAATTAGAGTAAGATGTAATAGAATCTACAGTATAGAATGAGGGAATAGTACAGTCGTTTATTTTAGTAGTACCACTCCAGAGAATACAAGAGTGGAGACTAAATGTCAGATCTTGGTGTTAAACAGACAACCATTAACAAAATGTTCCTTCAAGCATAATTAGGTCATCTGGTCAGCCCAGAAAAATATCTTTTTATCTGAAGCATGGGGGTAAATTGAAAATCACATACTTGAATAGCCCACAATATATTAGTTGGTTAATTAAAACTCAGTGTCAACCTATGGAGCTGCCATAGCTGCCATATATTTCAGATTTAATGTTCTTTTGGCAAAAAAAAATATTTTAAATGTGACTGTTATGGTCCAACTGTGTGCTCATTTCTTGCTGTCGAGGAAAATTTCCCTCATGCAGCACACTGCATGTGTATGCCATCATTCATTAGCCCAGTTGGTGCAGAAACAAAATTTAATTCCATTTATCTCCCTTTAACAGATTATCTATTACAAAGAATATGTAATAAAAGTTAACTTTATAAAAATCCTATATTATTTGAGAAAAAAAATACATGTGATTTGTGACAATAATCAAACGATCTTCATTATGTGTAGTATGCTTTTGATAAACTGGAAAAACTTCCAATGGCTGTTGATAAAAAAAGAAACATGCAAAAGGATTTGAAGAAAAAAAAATAATTGTACCCTTGAGTAACTTTTATTTCTTTAAGATCAATAATGTTAAAGTGATTATCTTAATGTGATAAGAATGGAAGAGATAAAAAAAATGGCGTCATCCACTCAACAGAAGTGACAAGGGAGGAGTACAAGCAACTAACAGAAATCCACATCTGTGATCAAAAGCACAACACTTGTATCAATGACCAGCTCAGACCACTCGGCCACCCAAGCATCCTGGAATGAATGAAGTGAGATTTAATGTACCTAATCACCCTGTTATAAACTCACTGTCCACCGTAGTGGAGCAGATAACAGCAGAATCATGCAAATGATGATACAAGCATCAAATTTGGCACAATTGTTCTCCTAGAGATACTAATCACATCTGTCCAATTGGCCAATTGGAAATCCAAGATGGTGGCCATTTTTCAAGATTGCCACCAAAACGACCACCCGAAGTTGATGTTTTGCTTAGAAATATTTGTAGTTGTCTGATTTGTGTGATTCCTATGTTTTAAAGCAGGCTGCTCTACTATTAACCATACAACAAATCAGAACAAAACACTAAAGGCATCAAGCAAATATTATCATCAATTATAATACATCTATGGCTGAGAAATGATTCTACTGGATATTGGAAAATAATTTTACTAGATGCCAAAGAGTATTTTTAATGGGTGTAAAATTTTCATTTTACTGGATGTAAAAGGGTCATTCTACTGGATGTAAAAAAGTCATTTAACTAGATGTTGAATTGTCATTCTAACAGCTAAAGGTTATTGCAAATGCATCCCTCATCCACACTCTGTCCAACATGTATTGTACACCAAAAGCTTGTTAACGAAGTGAAATCCTCAAAAGATGTGGCCTTGATTTTCCAGATAAGAGTATGACTACTCTGCCTCATGCAGAATGGCAGTCACCCATTGTGATTTAAAAAGTACAACAAAACATTGTCAGTCATTTGATACCCTCCATTGGAAGTATTCAATTATCTTCATAATGTACACTTATTTTCCTATCAAAATCCCCATTTTCAAAATTCCTGAGCTTGCACTTAAACACGTTCAATGCAGACACAAACAAAAGCTTCCATGTTTTGTCTAGACCATTTAAAAGATTTATTTGGTGCTGTTTCTCTCATACATTTTTCTTCATTGGTTATAATTGACCAAAGTTGGTGATTTATGCTGACGAGCAGAAAAAGTTCAACAGCAACCTCATAAAACAAATTATCAGAATTTTTATAATACCCCCTTTTTTTATTATTATGGTGTATCAATGAATTCGTCTCTTAATGCGGGTTAAAAAAAGAAATTTCTAGCGTGATGATTTATATTTCATAATTCAATTTTACTGGCTGTTATTCTCTGCCCCCATCTGTGTAAAAAAACGTCCTTCTTCAGATCTCGTCTCTAAATCATTTTTGTTGCAATTTAATTAAAGTGGAACTGGGATTTGCTGCTGTATTACCATGAGGCACATCGAAGCGAACATCAGGCACAATGATTTATCAATCTAAGTCTGCAGGTTGATGGGTTATTATATTTTTATTACTCCTGATGATATTTTTCGATCGCTGTATGATGTAATTATATTGAATCACTTCAGTGAATATAGAGAAACATTGGCAGCAATCACTGGACTGATGAATTACTGTCAGCTTACCGATCAAAACCACCATGTTTTAATGTCTATAGGGATTCCAGTTTTAACTAAAATAAATTTGAAGACTTGATTCAACAAACTCCAAAATATCACCACCAGTATAAAACCTATTTGAAAAAGGAATAATACCAAATCATTTTTTTAAAAATTCCATGCATCACTTGAAATGTGTATCCAATTAAAAATTTTACTCACAATTAAATATATGTCCTAAAAAAAGTACAATTTATGAATACACATAATACTGATTTTCTTATACATGTATATAACACCCACATATTTGTATTATTAACAAAAAGTTTCGCCCCTACCCTCCTCCCCTGTGAAAAAATTGTTGATCATAAAGATACATAGTCAATTTCACAGCACCATTGAGAACACATCCCACCCCTTCGTTGTGCTGAGCTAATTATGGCCCTGGCTCAAGTATCCTTCTCATAAAATAGACAACCAAGACTTTCCATTGCTACGATAATAAACAATCTATACAACATTTTGTCAAAACTTCAAACACTCATAACTTTGCACAGAATAAAGTAATATGACTTAAATTTTCAATATTTTACCTAATCTATTTTTGAGCTATTAGTACTAGTACAGCAAGAATGTCCTGCTCTTTTCTAATTCTTACCGAATGAATCTTTGTAATGTATTCCAACACGTTTAAGTAATATACATCCTCTTTCTGATGCACTTTTAATACTTCTTATTTTCCATCGCATATCATACTTAAAATTTTGGTATTTTTTACTTTTGATTACAAACCTTCTTCAAATTCATATAATGGATTATATGAAAATAAACATATTAAAACTAGTCACAGTGGAGGAGGATTGAAAACAGGGAATTAAACTAGGTAATTTGAAAATCAATGTTTTTTTATATCTATTTCTTCTCAAAATAACCCATTACCCAAACCCTGACTCTGAACTCTACCAATATCAATTAAACCTCAGCTAAACACACAAACTTCAGCTTTCATTCATCTTCCAACCACAGTATTAACATCCAGACACTTGTTAATGTAGATTTGATTATACCAGTCCAATAAAAAGTTCTATTAGAGTCATGTCTGGATTTTGACCTTTTAAAGTCAAACCTACGAAAATGGAGAGGGAATATTAAGTGAGTATAACACTGTTCTTCTCTGTAGTCAAACTCCACCAAATGTTCTCACGTGAATTTAAAATCATGTACTTCCATTAACTATTTCTTTCTGAACACCTAAATATTTGGTCTTAACCAGATTTGTCTATTTTTTTTGTTTTTTATCTATTTTGTTTTCTTTCAATCTCCTTTTTTTCGTCCATTTTTGTGTCCAGTAATTTGAAAATCTAATATAAAATTAGATTATGTACAGACATGTTGTCTATCTTTAGTCTGATATTTCCTATATATATGTATACAAAAACAATACTTATGTAGATATACTGATTCTAACATAGAAATGACAAAAAAAATCCAAACACTGATTGACTGATTGGCATACACAAGTCTTAAATCAATTTGGGTTTTTTTTTAAACTTTAATCCAAAAACTTATATATTTTATTTTTGAACTTTTTCTACATGTACATTTATAGCTCTGAAATTACATGGTCTTCTCTCCAGATCTGAAATTACATGGTTGCCCTCCCTCCCTAACTCCCACCAAAAAAATCATTTCATGTACTCTAGGACAGCCAGATAATTTTTTACATTTTCTTCTACAACAACTGATAAATGCTTTAGCTTTCTGAAAGGTTTGGCAAATAATAATCTTATTTCAATGTATCAATAATGGAAAATCAAATTGTTATACATTTATTCATATTCCTCAGACATGATAAATTCATAAAATAACATTTCAAGGTTTTATTTGCACAGTGTATTTAATACACTTCTACAATGTTCAAATGCTCATAAGGTTTTGGACACTTATTTCTATCAATCAATATCCAAACTCCTTGTTTTTGCTATGAGCTGTATACCTGGTAATTATAAACTGTTTTCTTCCCTGTGTCGTCATTGACTAGCAAATACAATGTTTTCACTTTGAGTGAAGCTTCCATCACCTCCAGTCGTGGATTGTACAAGGTAGAGGTCTCTTACAGTCTGCTGCCCGAATCCATTCACATGATATAATTGATTTTTTTGCTTGCAATGTCTGTGTGATGTGTCTTGTCCACATTTGTCTTTTTGGATTCTGTTTGTATGTTTGAATTTCTCCAACACTTACTATTACAGGGCAAGATTCAGATTTTACAATTTTTGGTACCATCAGGGGCCATATCAAGGAAGTCTCAGTCCAATTTTATGAAATTCAAAATCAATGACATTATGGTGTAACGGTTTTGTGTATTTGAGCGTTCTGTTAAACTTTGGATTATAAACATGTATTTTAAGTTTCATCAAAATTTGACGAAAATTGTGATCTTTAGAGGGTCTACAACCTTGATGTAACATATTTTTATAGTAATTTGCATACGAGGAAAGGCCATTTTTGTCTGATTTTCACAAAATTCGAACTGAATTGACATTACTGTGTAGCGGTGTTTATTCCATATTGTAACATGCTTCAGTGTAAACCCTTCTTTTTGATTTGTCAATTAGACACCGTCTATTGGACAATAACACCCTTCTGTTTTAGTAATATCTTTTAAAATCCTAAAAAAGCATGACATGTCTATTGGACAATAACACCCCTCTAAATGCAAAACAGGAAGTGTTTATCTCCAAATCAGATAATAATTGTGACTTCTTTAGGGACCACAAGCTAAAAAAGTAGTTTTTCGTACAATCAGTCATGATAATTCAAGAAGTTATGATTCGATATGCACAAATATCGAAAGGGACCAAGATTTTTTAGTTATAAACATGATACAGTTTCATTAAAATCTTATCTTTCATAATCCATCAAGTTACGGTCCAATACATGCCAATATTAAAAGGAACCTATATTTCAAGTATTATCAAAATTGGATAAAAATTGTAACCCGTACAGTGTCCACAAAAAAAATTGTCGACGAACGTCTAGATACACAGGGATGACGGCCTAATACATCAACATGAAAATGTGGGAATATAAAAATAATAAAAGTAATTTCCGATATATAGGACATCAATGTAATTATGTAACTCTCCCAGGCACCATTTGATATGCCAATGAAACCTAAAGGCTCTAATGACGCATTTATTTCATCATATATACAAAAAAATATCCATTGTAGGAATTACATATCAACATCATATAAGCGCTAACAGAGAACTTTGAATGAAAAATGTTAGACAAATGGATATCAATGATATAAATCTAATAACAGTCAGCGCATTATATAAAAAAATAATAAAGGTGATCATTCATCTGAAATATGAAAACATTGAATATAGTAATGATATGTAAGCTTTGGAACAAAAGATGACATAAAATGAAATGCCATTCAACATCTAGCTGTCTTTCCCCAAATGGGCTTATACAGATCAATATACATTGTACAGTAAGCTATGAGGGGCCCTTTCCGTGAGCAGCAGCCTTATAAATTATTTTGATTTGTGAATGTGCTGCCAATGGAAAACAAGGGACCTAGGTGTTGTGTCCCATCTAAATGACTAAATACTTTTCCATGTCAGTGTCTCTAACCTGCATCCCTGATTCGGCGCAAACCAGGATGGAAAATACTAAGACCCACCTCCTAGATTTAATAACAGGAGCTCCAAATTATTCAGCCAGTGGCAGACTCACCAACATGGCTTCAAATGGTTGTTCCCCTTTAAGAAATAAATCAAACAATAACTTTGACCTGAGAGTAATAGATATTACTTCATTATATTTATACACAGACACGATCTGTTCTGAATAAATCTTTACTTCCATCGCCATTGAATCCATCAAATAAACATTAAAAAAAGCCGAATTTAATATCATAGACACACTAGCCAACAGACAGACATTGAAACTACATGTATATCTATCTAATATCAATTTGTTTCAAGCTTCAAGCATGGAAAGACAAGCATTTTGCATATATTATATGTAATAAACTGACATCCCTATAGAAACTTGACCAAGAAAAAAATGGGACTAAACTGGTGTTTGAATACATCACCTAACATCTGATTACATGAAGCTACAGGTTCCTATTGGAATTTCTATGTTTAGATTTGTACTCAATCACGCTCAAAGTTTTGGTGTAGTTTCTGGAAATTAAGTATGGTTTCAACTGGTCTTACTTTTTTGCATCAACTGTGATATTTTTAAATTTCCACCTGTCAGGTGACCTTTAATATGCTACCAAAAACCAACTGTATACATAGAATCTAAGTTCTTACTCTTGTCCTGCACCACTGACAAGGGGAAATCAGGCAGACTAATCCTAAGGAACTTTTTCTATCAAATAAGCATACTATACTCACAGAACCATCTGTGGTCTTCCAATTACATTGGGCAATTCATAGAATATCATAGGATTTAATATCTCATCCACAATGGAGGTCTGCACCTCACACAACATGTCAGTTTGTGACTTTGCGACCTGGGTTTCTTTTTGATTATTTACTGTACATGTGATGCATAACCTTTGCCTTGATACGTTCAAAAGGTTTTAGAAGCAATCGTAGGTCTTACATAATTGTGGAAATGCACTGGAGGCATATCATATTCAAGTTACCAAAATTCAAATATTTTTAAGAATGCAGCTTTTTCATTGGCTTAGTGCTAAAAACTTCTGCTAAGAGCGATGTAGTTTTCTTGGATTATTTGAATTTAAGTTTTCATGAACATATAAAGCACCAGATTTCTAATAAATTAAAATTCATCTCCTCGATTTCTCTCCACTATAGAACTGCTGAAATATTCGATAGTGTTCATCATGATCCATTGATAAGAAAACATACTGAAGTCATTCAATAATTACCAGGTTTATATTGGACTTTGTAATATAATTAATTACAATAGTTTATGAATATGAAATTAGCAGATTGAAATCTCTGTTGCAGAAGGTTTGGATATCATATTTCCGTTTTAATGCCAACATGTCTTAAATGTGGGCATACATGTATACATGTAATAAACAAAATAAGACAATTCTGTGACTAACAAAATTATTGGCACAAGAGGGTTTGTAATTATACCTGGCAATGTCTGTGACAAGTACCTTAAAGAAGCTAAATCTCTACTCTTTGGAAACTAAAGTGTAAGAAAATGGGTCCAAACGCACAATTAATCTAATATGAGTGTGTAAACTGATTTAAATTCATTTTATAAAACTTTTAATGTAATTTCTAATAAGTTTTAATTGTTGAATTAAGCGATCAGTCTTTGAATGGCAGTCGCACATGCCTGGTTAGTCTGCTCTGGATCGAAATTATGGTTTGCCATTTCACTTATGCACTTAGAATATGTGACTGAGAGCCTAGAGTACACACCAGTGTGTACTGTTTTTAAAATTGTTGACAGTGCCTTACATATTTGAAATCCGGAGTCAATGTTTTCAGGGTAAGCTATCATCAATATTTATTGAAATGGACCAATAATTCATTTTAATATTATCGAAGATAATATTAAGTCAGAGCTTACACCCTTTCATTCCAGACCTGCCAGAGGAACTCTGTATACTACTGTAGGATTGTCCTCCTTAATTCTAAAATGTCTTCGATATCTGTATAAATCTCAATACTACAAGCATCAATAACTGAATCCAATCAGCGTCATCAAGTCTACTTTTATTAATTATGTTCAATGGTTATAAAACATACAGTGTTGTTTATAGACATCAGTTTTAGACATCATATAACAATATATCATAGTTCATAGGCTATCACCAATTCTCATCACAAAATTTAATTCAATTGGACAAGATATAATCCTTGTATCAATAAATATCAATCAAACAAAAGCGTAGTTCAAAATTTAACCCATTAAACATACAAAACTATAACAGAATTGGCATCATTATGATACCCAGAGAGAGGAATGGGGGTTAATGTGAACACAAATGAAGTTATTTTGGGACTATCATAACATAAATCTTTATTTTATAACTTGCTTGCCAACATGCACAACTCTTTAGCAATAAGAAACCTACCAAGGTTAGATTGATGACTACTTGTAGAGCATCCACAAGATTTTTCAAGTTGAACACAGGGGATAACTCGAACAGTAATAATCAAAAATCGCTGATGATCAATAGGCTTCAATGCCTCATGACCATAGCCACTTTGTATAAATTTAAAGTCGATTGGATGATATTTTTAATCTGTAGATTGTCCCCAAGATTTCAATTAAGTGATCAAGGAACGGTAATAATTCAAAAATGTTGAAAGTTAGGCTTCATTATCTTGTGACCATAAACAATGTGTATATAATTGGATTATCATTTTAGTCTGTAAAGTATCCAGAGGTGATGACAATATATGACCACGGTCCAATGTCAGCTTATAAAAATGAGGCAGTGTACTGACAAGATGTCAAACCCCATTCCATTCAATTCAAAATATTTGAAGATCAATGTGAGCTAACTTTTTTTACAAAGACACCTACAACCAGCCTACGACATATATACTGTAATCAAAAGATGTTCCACACTCTATTTGCTGTTGAGGTTAATATAGAGTTTACGAGAATATCGAAGAAGTGAAATATATATAGAAATCAGTTTCAGACATCATATTACCGTATATCATTCAATATCTCCTTGTATCATTCTCCGGACATTAACTTAAATTAATTTCTTGACGGATAGCATTCTTCATCCCATGACTTGACCACGACTCTGTCCAGTCACAGAATTTACATTGAAACAAATCTGACATTTTGTTCCAACTTTATCACGGATATTACCTTAAAACAATTTGGATACTTCAGCCGCTTCTATTCATTTATATCGTTATCCACATATAAGATGTCTGGCTCAATGACGACATTTCGGACATTGCCATTGAAGAAAATTTGTTCAGTCAATAAACCTTGGGATTGCCTCAGTTTAGGAAAATATCATATTTATTCTAGGTCATCATAAAAGTATTGGATAACTCTACAATATGATGAGCAAAAGAAATCATTGAAACCTTTTTTTTTCAATCCAACTTTCTATACCATTTAATCAATGTTAAACCCTTCTGCCATTTCATTTGCATGTTGTCAAAATGCAGAACTTTGGCAGACACACAGGTCTGAATGAGTTTACTGACAATATTACAAACTTTAAAACTCACAAGATATAACGTCAAGAAATCATTAAAAGAAACATCTATTGCAGTAATGAATACAATACATAAAGATACATTATGGGAGATTAGAAAAGCATGATAATGTAAAGGGGAATTTGCTGAAAATTTCAGTCTAATTGATTCACTCTGAACTGAGCTTTTAGCAATTGAATGTTCGCCCTAGTCTGGATCATCATTACTAAAGTCAGTACAATAAAAAACATACAATAGTCTCGATTATACATATCAAGAATGAAGATGAGCAGGAAATCGCATCCTAATCCAGTAAATATTGCAGGCTAACTTTGACATTTGAGTTGATTATGGTCTGGAAAAGTTAATTAATGTCTAATTAATAATTTAGATAACATTTCAGGCCTAAAGAAAGACCTGAAATAGGCAGATTTAAATCTTGCATAATGTATATTTAAATGTATATTACTCTACAGTTAATAAGGTCTAACTACATGTTTGACATCTTTGTGTTCATCTTACCTGATTTGACCCTTCCTTATTAGCCAGTGACAAGATGCAGCCAAGTCACAAGTCAGACTTTAAACTAAGTTCAATTCAAAGACAAGAGATATAACCAACAAAGAAATCATAAAGTAGACCAACTTATCCAACAGAATGACAGATTTTTTAAAGTCAACTGCTCACATTTAAATAATATATCTATTAGTAAAATCGTAAATTAAAATAGCTTTAAAAACATTGATATGTTTCTGTAATTATTTTGCCATAAGTGTTTTCGAGGAAACATGCCAGTATCCCCTTGTCTCTTGCCCACAGCTTGAAATTGGACTAAGGTCTTATTATTACTTACGGAGTATTCAAGTTAGGCTACTTGATACTCCAAACTATTACCTTCTTTTTTAATTTACAGATGTGTCAGCAACATGGGTCAGAAAGCTGTGCACTAAAATGATTGCCGGCGAAGTCTCAATGGACATGATAAAATGCCAATCAATATTTGACGAAAGTATTTCCAATCGTACTCAAATTGTAATCAAGCATGTCTATTATTTTTTTCCAGCTATGATGTGTTCATATGTTTGTTTATGACCAATAATAAAGATTTGGTGTAACAAATAAAATAAAAGCCCCAGAAACAGATTGGTCATATTTATTTTTAATTTTGTTCGATGAAATAAATCACGTAGTGTCGTCTGCACGTCAATAGAGTTATTGCAGTAACTAAATATTGACTGTAAGATTCGTTCCATGCATATTTTCTTTATTAAGTTAATTCTACTGGATGAATCAATATCTTCGTGTAACGACAGACGAGTTAGAAAGAATATTTGGGGGAAGACGCAATATTGTATTGTTTTCATCTTAATCATTAAACTGACACAAAGTTAGAATCATTAACACAATCAACTCAGCGCTATACTGGACACTGAGATTGTCTGTGAGAGTATCTGTATGAGACAAATGAAATGAAATGTGCTTTACGCATACAGTGCGCTATATAGGAAATTTTTCCCAGGCAGTAAGGGAATGGCCAACTCTTGTGTAAAATTTCAACTGCCAAGGGATCTTTTGTGTGCATGTACACAGGGTCTTGGTTTTTCATCCCATTCCAATGACTGAACAGCTGTCTTGTTCAGGCCTTCAAAAGTCCTGAGGAGCTATACCCACCAACACCAGGATCAAACCTGCCCCCCACCCCTTCGTGCGTGAGACAGTGCCTCACCCATTGAGCCAACAACAGGCGCATTAAAACTTGAATTCGATATCACAAAAATTTTGACGGAGCTGTTAAGATATATGGAATCTTACACAAGATTAGTTACTACGATACATGTACCATCCATTTCTATATTTCAGTCATAAAAAACAAAACGGAAGTCCGATTAATTAATATAATTTAATTAATGACAAGAATCTGAAATATGTGATCACGAAA
Source organism: Patella caerulea (assembly GCA_036850965.1). Classification (NCBI taxonomy): domain Eukaryota; kingdom Metazoa; phylum Mollusca; class Gastropoda; family Patellidae; genus Patella; species Patella caerulea. The sequence continues at coordinate 22,098,076 of JAZGQO010000014.1, read as the reverse complement.
GATCCTGTTTTATATCACGTTCTACATGTGTTAACCAATATAAATGAGGTATATTAGTTACACCTATAGATAATGTGGTTATATCCAACAGGTAGATGAGTATTATAGGGTAGCGAGGTCACATTCTTTGGCAGGTTATCAAAAACTTGTCTCAAGTCATTGTAACAGGTCTCAGTATAACATCTAGAAGAACAGTTCTTAATATCAACAGTTTTTATCCAATCTCTATGAAACTATATTGGATCAAATAAATATCTGTAACTTGGAAATAAAAACACACCTTACTCAGTATTCTTCTTTCGATTTCAAAATGGAATGGAATGTGATTAAATTTAATGCCAACTCTTTTGTCAATTTCAGCCGAACATATGGTACACATGTAATTGGGCTTTTAGAATTCAATTAGGTACATTTAAGAAAAAATATTTTTTATCATAGAATATAAAAGCATCATTTAAGTATACACTACAGTCTAGATATATTGCATTATTACAACAATCATACAATCACATTACTATAAATAACATTATTACAACAAACATACAGAACAGCCAATCACAATACTACATCAAACAATGTACATTACAACAAACACACAAAAAAATCACATTCCTAAATCGTATATAACATTCAAATTAATACAACATCCTGAAAGTAAAAGATGATATGTTACAAATGTGATTGGACATACATGTGATCGTTCAACTGCATGTTTTGATGGGTCTATTTATAAAACTATGAGTGTAAAAATGTATGCTGATAAACAAATAACCACCTACAAGATTATATTATAGTACACCACAGGAATTCACACACCTTTCATTCACCCACATTCGTTCGTCATTCCTGTTGATAAAATAAATAATGGATGCCATATTAGTAAATTTAGGTAAGGGTATTGTTATCAGAATTTTTACATTGTTTCATGATGTGTGTATTTATAAACTCAAGGTATAAAATAAACCATCTGCTGTTAAATTAATGAATAACCACCTACAGGTTTTTTATACAGTAGGCCTATATATATATATATATATACATGTAGCCTACACACATTCTCAGAATGTCTAAAATCCTGAAGAATGATATTAAATCAAGGGTCTGGTATATAATTCTAAATAATCCACTGTTTGCCAAATATATATACAGTAGTACATCTATTCATGGAGTGTCAATGATACAGGGTCAATTTGAGACTAACATTGGGTATAAAATTCTCATAATTCACCAGAAAACTAAATCTGATACAGACAATTTGATTTGTCAGTAAGACTAGTTCATGTGAAAACACATTACATATTAAAAATTAAAATATAAGATTGCCAGGCAACTAATTAATCAACTTCTACACACCCACCATATCATTTTGAGGACTGGCTTTCAAGATTTACATTGGCCATTGTAAAGTGCTAAATGGCTTGTCCTTCTATTTAGTCAATAAAACGTTTTCAGCAACTTTGATAAAAAAAACTAAATCGCAGATTTCAATGACTGGGGCAGTAACTACGCAAAATACTGTTGCATGTGGCCTTTGAATTTCAATGAGGTGCCACTTTCTCCCCAGACAGCAATATATACAATATATAACAAAAGGTAATTGAAATCCGATTTCTGAGAATTTGGAACTAGATTTGTAATTCTGATGTTTTTTCTGAAACTGAAACTTCTCCTGGCAGAGGTTTAAGCTGCCACCTATGTACACATTGGCATGCACATAAATGTACCCTAGACACTTGGAAATTCAAGAAGAGAGAGGAAAAGTCTGTTGTCCAGACAAAATATTCCTTCCCCATAATGCACACATAAACATAGAAACCACAAAAGACATGTAAGTCCCAAAATAAACTGAAGTAATATGTTGAGACATCACCCAATTTCATTCCTTTCCTATAGAGTACCAGACTATATTGCTACACATTTCTAGAATGTGAATGGTACTAGCTTTGCAACTGTAATTGTTTGTGGTGAATGGATAATAAATGTCCTTAAGTGCAACTTTTTCATAACCCTAATCACGAAACCATCATTACTCTAATAATTTACATCTTCACAAATGACCAATAACAATCAATGTTTCCACTAATTTACCTAAAACATCTGGTTGTCTCCAGGAAACATGACAATTTTAACAGAGAACGGGTGATTTTTATGTTCAGAGAAATGCCACCGGGGTTAAAACGAGTCTTCTGAGTAGAAAATCATAGTGAAATTTGACAAGTTGTTTAGCCATAAAATCAATCCACTAAAAGCTAATATAGTGTAGATTGCTATATATATATAGAACAGCTTGCACTTTGTCTTAATATCAAAGGGACACTATTTCTATGCAAGGCTGAATAATTTGTTGCAAATCTTCAGCTTTTAATCATAATAATTGTTGCATATGCATATTAATTTAGAAATTTTAATTTTAAGAGGAAATGTAATGAAATGGGGTTTAACAACCTAAACTTGGCTAATGAAGACAGGCATACGCCATACAGTGTGCTATGAGGGAAATTTTGCCCAGGCAACGGCGCTACAGCCTACTCTTATATCGAATTCCAACTGCCAAGGGATCTATTACATGCACACCAATTTGTACACGGGACCTCGGTTTTTTGTCCCATTCAAACAACTATACAGCTGTTCTTGCCAGGTCCTTCGTCCTGCATCACTGACAAGTGAAAACCATGCCAATGCAGGGATCGAACACCGACCTCCAAGTTAGGGAGCCAGCTCTAATTTTAAGATGTTAAGCTCTGGTATTTGCAATATGTTGAACTTTCTACAACCTCACTATTTTGGTAGCCAAACAATTTCAGAATTAGTTTGGACATGGTAGGTTTTTCATAAATTACACTATTGCTACTTTAAAGAAATTTAGAAAATATTTGCACCTTATATGGACAGCTTGTCAACACGTATTATACATTTACCGTATGAATATGCCAAAACTGTAAATTATGATTTCTGGGTTATTAAATATCATATTGAAAGTGTCAGATCTCTGCAATATACCCAGAACACCTTAAGTTGATATCAGCAACTTGTCAATACATATAGAATGGCACCAATATTATAAGTTAGCAAGTACATTTGAGGTAAAGTTGTAAATTGCGGTCGGGGATTATAAATATTTCATGGAGAAAGTGGAAACTATTTCTGTTGTTTTATGACAAAAGTGCAACATTACTAGATCTCTGTTTATTCAAATAAAACAATTACTGGGTCATTTTTTTTAAAGTCAAATGAAATCAAATGATAGAAATACTAACGAAGACAAAGACAGGCATATGCCATACAATGTGAGATGTGGGAAATTTAACCATGACAGCATGTCTTTGTGCATGGATCCAACATGCATGTCTAAATGAGAGAGTGACTGAGTAAAGCCAGGCTGACACTTGCACGATTTCGTGGCACGCATTGGCACGACTCGAGTCGGCATGATACCGTCCGATTTGCGCAAACTCGTCGTGCCAATGCGGAAAGTGCGCAAACTATGCGCAAACTATGCATGAACTCTGCGCAAACTATGCGCAAACTATGCATGAACTCGTCGTGTCAGTTCGTGTTAATGTGGACACTGATGGGCACGACAAAATCGTGGCCAAAGTCGTGCAAGTGTCAGCCTGGCTTTACTTGAGTAATAGACATAAACCAAAGCTGTTGAGTAATGAGTAACCTCTGGGTCAAAGGCCACTCACTAACAGCACAATTGTCAGCATATTGAATAATGTGGCATAATTATCAATATATTTGTGGAGATATTGTTGTGCACCCTAAATATGAATGCTAATTAGTTTATCATTACATTTTAGTCTTTTTTACAATAACACAATAACAATAGTACTGTTATTATTCATATTAAATAATAATAACAAAGAGAAAGTGTAAAAAATCTTCAAACAAATTGTTCATAACCCTCAGGAACTTATCATATTAATATAAATATTATTAATTTTTAATGTTTTAAATCTATTGAAAATAACTTTGAAGGTAAAAACAATGACAGGATGTGCAAAAGAGAAGCAATATTTTTCTTTTCTTTACTATTGTTTCTCCATCAAAGGATTGGGTTTCATTGAGAACTTTATAAAAATATTTGTTCTTCAAGTGCCAAAGCCATACAGTAAACCAATTCAAAAATCCAATAAGTCTGATTCTTAGTGAAAGCCACCTACAACTAGCACCATGCTTTTCACTACGCTGAATTTCTGAAGATCTTACCATAAGAATATCGTTTGGTTTTCTTAAAGCAATAATTCAAAATACATGTAGGAGTATTGGGCCAAAGAAAATTCAGATTAGTACATAAACTTGGTAGATATTGTCAATGTACAAAAAATATAAATATTACAAATGTTTTCAACAGAAGAATATCATTTGATTGTTTGATTTCTGGGGTGACGTATGCCACACAGTATACTATGAGGGACATTTTGCCTGGAATTCTAACTCATATTGGCATCCAACAAGTATGCAGGTGGAGCTCAGACTTTTATTCCCTTCAAGCAACTGTCGTGCACCACTGACAATAGGAAACCAGATAAAAAATCTGAGACACTTTATCGGCCAACACCATGATCGAACCCTAGTTGAGTTTGGCTCTTACTCACCGAAACACAGTGGCTCCTATTTCAAAGATAAAGAAAGAAATCTTTACTCATAACAAGAATTTTATTTGTAGCCTAAAATTACTAAGTACTTACTTGTACATAAGGAAATAAACCGTAATAAAAACCTAAAATTCTCAGAGGAACAATTGTTTAAAACATAGAATTAGCCAATCAGATTACCACTGACCATGTGACTAATTCTACGTAATTGGAAAAGTTATATACCAGCTGATGACCGGATCAACCAATTAAAAACATCATCTCTTGGGAAGCATGATTTAACAACCATAAGCTATAATAAAACTTAACTCTAAGCATTGGATGAATTAACCCCTGTAGAAACAGTAAATGGGTGGAAAGTCCCAGGTAGTGCGGACAAGATTGATAGAAACTCACTGATACAGATGGGTTAAAACGGAAAGAATCCTCCAAAAGCATTCTATTATAAATTTGATGAGACTCTACATATTTAATCCAAGGCAGCTTTCAGGTGCAATCACCTTTATCACTGTTAATGAAATCAAGGATAATGATTATTTATTATCCTTTATATTCAGATTTTGTTTCCTTAACAAAATTTTAAATAATCAATTTTATTACTTTTTATAGGAAAATTTTATATTTCATCGATAAGTTCAAATTAATGGGATAAAATTTATTGAAGTCTTAAAAGACTTTTAAAGAAAATTCTGGTCAAAGAAGATCCTAATACATATTATCACCACAAAGTGTATAGAAAACAAAAATGTAGCTGTTTCTTTCAAATTTTTAAAAATGTTAACATGAAAGTAACATAACCTTTTAATACATTTTAACTTTGGAAAATTACATGGCTTACTTGTTATAATCATATTTACTGTGATTTATTTAGGTCCAGAAAAAATCAGTTGTATTTTTTTAATCACAAAATATATACATTTCAGTCAGAAAAAAAATCTTGCCAGGAAGTTTAAGACATTAGAGCCTATTTCATCTCAGAGTTTGAATAATCATCTTCATGGAAGGTGTTTAAAGAAGCGTACCCAGATGTGTCATAGAAATATCATAATGGCATTTACTCTACTGGTAGTAGCCTTTGCTCTGCTGCCAGTAGCCTCTGACGAATTAACTGCCAGTAGCCTCTGATGACAACCCTGCTAGTAGTACCCTCTCTCTACTGGAAGCAGCCTATGACAAACAAGCCTTTACTCCACTGGTAGTGGCCTTTCCCCTAATAACTATCCTAGTAGTAGGGTATAACAACACTACAAGCTTTTGTGCGGCTGCCAGTACACTCTGACAACTCTACAATTAGTATCCTCCGACAAGCCTATTGGTAGTCTATAACCCAGGACAACCTTAATGGTAGCAGCTTCCACCAATTCTACTGGTAATGGCCTTTGACTCCGAGGCTATCCATTACCCAGCAGCTTTGGTTAATGTACATGTTGTACATGTATATGTAATCAATGTCATATCTATAGTTCCAGTTTTTCTTTAGAACGGGAGCCACAGTGGCTTGGTCACTATAGCACTGGCTCAATAACCACACGATCCTGGTTCGGATCCATATCTGGCTGCAGTGCAGAGCCAAGGCAAAGAAATGTTCTATTTGTTCAGATAGGACAAAAAACTGAGGTCCTATTTGTATCATTGACATCAAAGATACCTGGACAGCTGGAAATTGAAATACAATGTAAGAGTATGCTGTAGTTTCACAGAAATCACTCGCCCATATATGGTTCATAAAAGTAAGATAAACCCCATTTCATGACGCTCCCTAAAACACCCGATTACCACCTCTCATTTGAAATTTCACATGACAAGTAAATTTTTATTGTATGTCATCTTAAAACTAATAAATATTTGAAAAATATATTGCTGATAATATAAATTAAGTGACTAATACAAAATATTTAAAGAGCCTTTGCCACACAATTAATCTGTTTTAGTTATTAAAAAATATCTGGGATGACTCCTTTAATCTTAAAATGTCAAAAACATTAATTTCACACTTTTCAAAATTTACATTAAATCTCTGACTCTTTTACTTTTAACATGCCAAAGAAATCTAACATCATACTTTATCTAGATTTACATTAAATCTTCATTATCTTTTCTTTTACATTCAATATTTTCTATACCAAGACATCCATTTAACATACATTTTGTGTTCTGTTACAAAAATATTAGTCCATTTAAGAAATAATAACATTTAATCCATTAAACGGTTTCCATAGTAATCCAAAATACTTAAAATGACAGGAAATTCACACATTTTCAAGAAAACATTTTTTTTTATCTGTCCAAGATCCACAGTTTATTGACGCTTATATTTGCTACTTTATGCAATTTTTATGAGGCAATTTTTTTTGCCTGATTTGAAGAAAAGTCAACTTCAAATTATATGTTCTTATGCAAACATTATTCATAAAATAGAAATTGGAAAATTCTGAACGATCTACAGAAGATTTGATTTCTTTGCTGTTGGTAATATTTTACACTAAATTTGTTTTTATCAACTGTACATTGTTTTAGTAGATTTTCTCCATCATTATGTTAAAGAAATTACTCTTATCCAAACATATATTTGTAGAATAGAAAATAGAGAATTCTAAACAATTCACATAAGATTTGATTTCTTTGCCATTATTAGATTTTTAGAAAAAAAAAACTGTTTTTTCCATTAATGTATTGTAAACTGTTTCTGTTGTATAAGAAATTACTCTTATTCAAAGACAGTAAAATTACTTATATAACAGAAAATAAGATTTCTTTCCAGTTTTTATATGTTTAGATTAAAATGTTTTCTCCATCAGTGCATTGTTTTTGTAAAAAATTTCATCATAATGATAAAGTAAATTTGGCAAAGAAACTGCTGAGAAGCCAGAATGCCAAATGAACCGCTGGGATTAGAATTCACTATTAATTACCTTCGTCATATTTTATAATTGAGCACTTTACGATAATTATGATCTTGGGGATAATACCCTTTCAGACTCCATCTTAGATTGAATAAATCCACCGAGACTGGAATCACTCGTTCGTCTATTATACAACTTCTATTTCCTTTCTAAATATTACCAGAAGAGACGCACACGTCAATACAAATTTAACTTTATATACAGTTGGGTATATATATATATATGCATCTCAGATCTTCTGACATCCCACAACCGCAAAAGTCATCACGCAAGACAGCTATTCTCACCAGTGATTCGTAAATTAAAAGAAAAGCATTTAAAGGACCTGGTCCAGATATATAAAACTGTTAATTCTGCTTTGATGACTCCCCGAATCATATGAGCAGCTATATGAATCCCTCTGGAACTTTTGGCAGAAATACAAATTTTCAATTTCCATATACTTCAAGTGATTAGTCCTTAAATTCTACATGGATATCCATGTGCTCTTAGACATGATTTTCCAATCACACATAACTTAAAAAATGATTAGATATAACTTAAATGATTTGAAAAACTCTTTTAAAAAAAATAGCTATCACTTTCAAATGGTTCAGTATTTGTCTGGCACAGATTTGTGTGGGTTTTTTTTTCAGAACACTTATATTGATACAATCAAAATGCTTATTTCCAGGCCTATACATGTGTGTATATCTAACAAGTGTCTCGGAGCCATATTTTTTAGGTTGCTATTGACAATAAAACATTCTAAATATTGCATAACCTATAAGTATAAGCAAAAAGATGATAGTTGTGACAACCCAATATAAAACCAAGTCCACAAATCTTAGCTTTCTGCTCCCTTTCATAAATTCCCATTGATAGAGCTTAATCCAATGCTGACCGGCAATAAATCTTGACTTTCTAGTGGGTACATGTGTAAATCAATAACATGATTCTATTCCATACGCCATAACTATTTTTTTTGAAAATACGGAAAAAGTGAAGATTTTTCAATCAGGCAGTAATATCTCCATCAAAAGCAGTGATTTTATTAAATTAAATGACAGAGGCAGAGTTGCAGGTTAGCAGTATTTTGACGAAAAGGGTGTAATAAATGATAATGAGTTTCTGTAAATATTTAAGAAAAGTTAAGGGGGAATCCAAAAAAGTTTTAAGTATATTAAATACAATATGACAAAAAGTAACATTCAATTGAACTGAAATAAAATAGGGTTTAACTTCCTACTATAGGTCACCTATACCATGTCATTTCAAACTGTTCAAGCAGCAAGAAAATTGTAGTTTAGGATCTATATGTTCAATATGTATAATGTGAAAGTTGGTCTACAGATCAATGTTATAGTGGAACTGGTAAAGAGAAGTTTAATATATTGTTGACGTTTAACTTTTGATACTAACATAAAGTAAATGTTATTTCTGTGATTACATATGCAACTGGAATAATCTGACTCAGATAGTCAAGTTTTTGTTTACTCTTCTTCAAATTTCAACTGCCATGGGATCTATTATAATGTACACAAGCCTTTTTCATAAAAACTTAAGCTTAAATATTCAACGATGCAGACTTTCTATTGGTTGAGGGTTAAAATCCAAGTACAAACGTAAGCTCTTAACCAATTAAAATACAGCATTCTTAAAATAATTCATGATTAAGGCCCTTAGGAATACATTTTACTGAAATTGGTATATATACTTGAATAGAGAAGGTGATTTAACATGAACCAACTCCAGTGGAACACATCATTTCACAATGGTTACAGTAAAATTGGGAGAATTTTGCCAAGACAGCAGATTTCCGGTTTAACATTCTTCAATTGCCAAAAAGGAACCTTTTATTTATACAAGACTTTGCTTCCCTGATATCAGTATCAGAATGCTATAGTATAATATAATGCCACGATGACCAGCTTTATAGTGCTATTCAGATGAAAAGTCTTTAAAATAAGTTTGAAGAGAAGAGATTTTGATTAACACGAAACAAGTCCCCCGAGACACATATTAACAATAAAATCCACTTTATATTATATTAAAAGCATGTTTCTTAACGTATTCCTCCATTTTCTAAATTAATAACACAGTTCTCTCAAATGTCACATATTATTTCCTAACCCATCAGATACTCCAAGTAAGATGGAATAGAATGACATGGTGTCAATCATTTTGAGACTAACATATACTGATTTTTATTTCCATGCTTAACATGTACAATACAATTTGGGGTTTAACATATAGTATATTTCAATAATTGAATAATTAGTACATCTTACAAAATACTTTCCGAGTAAAACTTCATTTGAACTCTGCTGTCAATATGTACAATGTACAACTCTAGCCTAATGGCACCTGGGCAAGCACTTACTTATCCAATGAAATACATAATGAAGTGAAATGAAATGCAGTTTAACATCATACTGTTCTTCCCCTAGACTGGGCTAATGAAGACATGCATACACCATACAGTGTGCTATGAGGGAAATTTTGCCTTGGCAGCAACGATACAGTATACTGCCAAGGGATCTTTTTTCTTGCATGCCAATGTGTACATGGGACCTCAGTTTTTTGTCCCAACTTAATGACTAGACAGATGTCCTTGTCAGGCCTTCTGCCTTGCATCACTGACCAGCGGAAACCACGCCGGAAAATCTGGATGAACTTTCTCTGCCAATGAAATACATACCGGTACCATATATATGAGTTTGTAAAACATGTCAATACACTTACGGAAACATGTCCTCATCTCTAGTAAAACATGTCATATTCTTATTCCACTTTTTTGTATTAATGTGTGTAAAAATGAAAATTTCTGTTTAAAAATATTTTCACTGAATGTTGAGTCTCCATATCAAAAAAATAATAATTCCTAGTCCATTATGAGTAGTGTCTTTCACTAATATTATTATTAGATATGGCAGAGAATGTATAACCAATAATAATTGTTATGTTTGTATATGGAACGAAAAGCAATGTACATGTATTTATTGTCAAAATAGGAGGAATGGTTAATTCACCATCAGTATTATAACCCTGTTCGATGGATTCCCACAAAAAAAAATATTCATAGTCAACCAATGAATACAGTTATATTTACTAAGATAATATTGGAATGTATACTTATACTGAGTGATAATTATCGCAGTATGATTGAGTCATGTTAATATACTTATAAGGAAATGGATGATGGTTATAACGTCTCCTAAATTTACTACTACAATTACTCTGAGATATGATTAACTCAAATGAGGAGAACTTTGCTTGAAGAGTTTTGTTTCTTTGAATTCTAAATTGTGAGCATGTAGACCATGATCTTTCATCCCATTTAGTCAAACAGGGGATAGCACTACTAGTTTTTTATTTCAATACTTCTTTTGCATGCAGGCGTCTTTGGGAGACGGGGGAGACCTGAATTAAAGAGTTATATCTTTTTTAATAGAGGGGGCGTGGTAAACTGTTCCTGACTGCCAAGAAACATGTGCCAGATGGAACAGAAATCCAGGTGAAACAATGTACACACAGATGCACCTACAATAACAATTGACAATTTTAATTTGAAGACGAGTAAACAGAAACTTTGTATTCCACAAAGGAACATACGCAATATTAACCATACTTGTCTCATTATTATTTTGGGGGGTGGGGAATGGCCGAATGGTTAGCGTGTGTGCGCTGTATCATACTGCCTGCCATTTAGTCTACTGCTGTGGTTTCGAATCCCCGGTTGCACATGTACGTGGCAAGGAGTAGGGTCGCCTGTCCCACCTTGTGGCTCGTGGGTTTTCTCCGTGTACTCCGGTTTCCTCCCACTGCTAAATACCCCTACGCGCAAGCAAATTTTTGAAATAAAATAAAAAAACTACATGTTAGTTCCAAAATGACCTAGTTTGCGTTGAGAGGACGGTAAACCCCATTTCTCTCTCTCTCAATATTATTTTGATGAGACGTTGAATTCCAATATTTCTGTTCTTCTTTAGCAGCATCCAGAACAGTTGATTTTACAGGAAGACAATCGCATAAACTTCCGTTACAAGTGCTCTTTCTTTGTACATAAAGTTTTCCATATAAAATAATTCTATTAAGCTGAACATTAATTAATGTTGATTTTAAAACAATGCAGTTTTTAGTTCAAGTGTTCTGGGATTGAACCTAAACATTTTCCTTGAGTACAATTATTTCAATAACCAAAACCAAAAGAACATCAATTATTCAACAGTTGATGAAGACCAGCTTATAATGTCATGTTTTTATTGAATTAATAAAATCTTATCTGTTTTTACAGTCGTGAGAAGATCTATTGATCGACTGTAGTTTCCTACGACGAGATTATTAGTACACACTATTACTATAAAAGTCAATTGGTTGACAAGACAGCTTGGCGTTACTGCTGAAGGTTTATGATTTTTTAACCCCCTTATATTAATTGAATGATGATGGTTCTGTAGAGGAAATAGTACCAGTTGAATTCCAGTGCCTGAAAGCATTTAATTCACAAAGACTATAAAAATAATTGACCATATCATAATATCTGATTGAAATAAAGAAAACGGATAGATTGGAGCTTAATCCTTTAACATGAGTTGGTAAACTGAACTACTCCTGTTCACGTAGAAAAGTGATACATTATACAATGGGTTTGTAGATCACTTTTGACACTGGAAGTTTTGGGTAATCCTGGTTCTAAAGAATTAACTAAAGGAGACTCTGTCCATTTCACATTAGAGGACCTTAAATGTACCAGTCAATTCCATAATAGTGTAGTCAAAGTGGTTGTTCTTAAGTGTTTAAGTGTTAATGTCTGCTTCCAGAGGAGGTGATATCACAGACAAGTTATCTTAATTCAGTTTTTATTATTTTAGCGCACACGCTGGGGTCTACCCTGAGGGAGGCAACCAGAGTACCGGGAGTAACCCCCAAGAGGTTGAAAAGGAGCTCCAAGCCACATACCCTCACACCAGTGAACGAAAAACAACTGCAAGGTGACCGGCCAGCTAGAGTTTGCAGTCATGTCTTATGCCCACTGTTCATAAGACACCATGACTCTTGTCCTTAATAGATCTTAATAAAAGGTGACCTTACGGAAGATGCTTTTTATTAGTTATTCCATCTAGAAAGATTCCAGTATCAGTGCCTGCCTACAGTACATGTACACTAATAACATACTTTCTATTCGTACAGATTCTACATTTGAAATTCCCAAGCATTCATCTTTCAGATTTTATGAACGATTAAATTGAAAATCAATTCTGAGTTAAAAGTTGGTTCCACAATCCCATTAAGGTTATTTACGCAAACGGGTTCACAAATACAGCTAATCATCCAATCAAATCATTGCTTAATAACCTATAAAGTTATCGATTACCTCATAAAATTTACGAATATTTCTTTAATACGTGAGTAACTTTTTAACTGCAATGAATTTACATGGATATTTAATTCAAGCCAGTCTGGCATGATGAGCCTTAAATTAATCCTTCATTTGAAGGCTATCAATTCATATTTATTGTCAATCAATTTTAGTAATTGCTGGGATCGATAACTTAATCTTTAATCATTTTAATAAACTTCTTCATAATATGTGTTCGCAGAAAATATCAATATCCATCGACATCTAACTAGCTTTTTTATCATTGGTAAACAGAGAAATGCTGTGGTGAAGCTTTAATAATTTTAATATACATCTTCCTCATTCTTGTTTTTACCCAACAGAAAATATCAATATTAACAATATCAATATCCTTCATCGAATTATAAGCACTACACTTTTTATCGTCTGTAAATAATGGCGTGCGGGCGGAAAAAACTTTTGGCCTCCGTGACCCATCAAAGCCTAAATGGATTTCACATCTAATGAGTATTTTATCGCAGATTGAGCAATATTCAACATGAAAATATTGACGAGGTTAAATGTAAACTTTGTTCCTGAGTGTGAAAGATGTAACATGTTCAATATTCCTTTGTACCCAGTGAAGACGTCTAGCGTCTATCATCTTCCTTCAGGGGAGAATGTGAATTATTGGGTCAAACTTTATTTCTGATTTTCAAAACAAACAGACATAATAATTGAGTAGGGATTAGGTGAGCCAATAATGTTCTGGTTTCTGAAATCGCAGTAATCGAGATGATACAGATTTGGGAGCTGCATTCATTATGGAGAGAGTAAAAAAGAAATAAGAACTTCATTCCTGGACTGACATTGGGTTTAATACTATTTCAATGATTTACTCACACAGGAGTCTCAAGAAGATGGAGGCATGTTACCCTATTCCTTGTGAGAACAGTAGTCAAATCGAACCCTGAATTTATATGTAAATAACAGACCTTATGTATGATCTAGTGCTTGTACATGTATGGGCAGAAACAGAAATGATTATTAGGAAAATGATACTTTTTTGTATGTACATGTATATAATGACTTTTAAAGGAATAATTTGTTCAAGATTCATTTTAAATTTGCAGAATGGGCATACACTGCTGTTTAAGAGTGAGATGCCAATTTTTCAAGGGAATGGGTGTGTATGTTCCATGGTGAACATTCCTCTCTCATTCTACTTTAAGGTTTCTATAATACTTCATGCTAATCTAATATTACTGTTAAAATCAATCTTGATGGTGACCTATTAAACAAGAGAAAGTAACTCTCGAGGGATATTTTGTTCCGTGTTTTATTAAATTAAGTGAAAGGAAATAGGAATAAAGATAATCACAATATCTTCAAGGAACGGATTCTAATCTGTCAGTTTTCGTAAATTTGACAAATGATCAGATTGTATGCATTCTGATTTCTTTCCTTTTTCTCTTTTATTTTGTTTTGTATTAGATTTGAAAAAGATCATTTTTTTAAAACACAGATTGGTCTGAATCTTTTATATTTTCAGATACATTTATGTAAAAGGCAGATCTATCAATGGGCTTGCTCTTATTTTGAATTTCAACCGTCAAGGTTTCTTTTACATGCAAGGCAATGTGTACATGTGATGACCTCGACCTATTAGAATGCTTACACACTTTTGCTTTTGCCAGCCCTTCTTCCTCCACCAAAAATCAAAACCGGGAAATTTCTCATAACCAAATAAACAATTACTGTGTGTGCAAAACTTAACAAAGATATCTTGAACGGTTTATGAGTTATGGACAGAACGACAGACGGACGAAGCCAATTTCAACATCCCTACAATACAGGACATTGGTTTAGTAGTGTTGAGTGGACGATAAACTGTAATTTTTTTTTCTCTCTCTCTGTCTTATCTCATAAAAACAAATAATACACATATTACTGACATAAACACTTTTATTGATAACGTCAGACAAAAAAAACCATGTCATTATGTGAAGGACTAATAAAGGTACAAATTACTTCCTCTCAACTGAGTTGTCTTGGCATTGTGTGATACCAAGAAAATTAATTCCGCTTTGACGATGTTGAGATGGGCAGATGCCACGATGCAATAATTCTCCTGAATAAAAAGGTCAGTGAATAATCTCGATTTACACATATTGCAGCGAGTGTTCGTATTACAGATAAAAACGAACCAACCCCGGAGATGGTCCATAACAACATAATACTAACAATTATAAACAGTTTTATGTTTACAGAAAATATTAGTACAAAAAACTCATTTGAAGCGACATCAATATTTAATCTATAGTGGGGGGATAATATTATCGTGAGACACCATGACATGGCCAACAAGTGTGTAAAATATTCTAAGCTAAGTTAGTTCACACAACGGCTGTAATAAAGAAAATAATTACGGTGAGGAGGGCAGCATGGCATGAACGATGATAACACGTTTATTATTTAATGAAGAATAAGTTGGATGGTGTTGCATGCGATACATTCTCCAACGATTAAAATCAAAAGTTGTCTAGAAAAGTTAATCTTTAATGATAATGGAGGCCATTAACGTAAATGATGATAGAAAATCGTGCATTGCTTTTCAATATACTTAAGCTTAAGACATACTGATAGGCTATGGGTCATTGTATTTTGATCCAACCAAAAGGTCAAAGGTGATAATTTGATGATAAAAAAAAATTATTGTGCTATTCAAAGTGCTTTAAAATTCAGATTTTTTTTAAGGTTAAATAAAACAAAAAGTATTTAATATATACAGATGATGTATATCCCTATAGTTTCCTGTTTTTGACAAAGTGCTAAATCCCCTGAAAGGTCTGTTCCGATAACAATTCACACGTGCTTGATTTGGCATGGAGTATCACCTTTTTAGCTGATGCCTAAAAGTCTTTGAGTTTTATTGTCAGTTCGGGGTTGGCTGTACTGAGCCATGTTTGCCTAAGTAAGTGTTGGCTCTGTTTTAATCCTGGGCTAAAGCTAAGATAGTTTCTTTTCATTGAGTTTCCCCTTGTCAGTGGTACCAGACTGACAACCAACAAGGAACATTGTAGACATAAAAGAATCCTTGAAAGTTGGAACCCGATCTGGCACAGAATTGTCTTTTACACAGTGTTTTTATTATGTGTGGCACACAGTTCAAAATTTCAAATACTAGCAATTTCTTTTTCTATACTAATAAATTATTTACCAGATTCTATTTCATGTCTTCTTGCCCGAGGTGAGTTTAGAACTACTGTTTAAATTGGATAATTAACCATTGACAAAACCTGGTTAATTATTAATTTGAATGTTAACCACAATTTTTTTTCTACAGGTTTCTTTGTGGGCATATATATTCAAATAACACTAGCATGAAATAGGAAGGGAGGGTATAGAGCAGACAGAGAGAGAGGGAGGATTTAATTTCCCCTCAACACAATCTAGATCATTTCTTTGATTAGTAATTTTCAGTAAGCCACATATTATTTATGTGATGTGATATCGGACACAAAGCTCCTGTTGGGAATCAAACCTATAACCTAGGACATAAGATTATACACCTCTACCTGTGCTTCTGTTTCATTCATAATTGTCAGTCTCTAATAATAGACCATGAAATTGACTAGCTGTAGAATTCAGGCATAATATATGAATATAATCTGTTAAGTTTCAGACTTTTGTCATTCAGTCTAGATCAAGTAGGTCACTCCAATCCCAATGAACACATCTACTGAGAGCTAAATCATATTCCTGAAACCATTGCTGTATTGGCTTCTCATACTTGAGCTTTTGAGGGAGTGTGTCTATTTTTCCTGTTCAATCAAATCTATCCCAAGTACAGCAACATGACAGCCCTTTGTTTATTGGACAGTGATTAAAGGTATTAAAAACGGTGAAATTATTGTTTACATTGCATCTGTGTTGATAGCCTCGTTTGTCACACAATTAGCTTTTTTGAAATATTCCTATGCACTGGTTAATTAGGCATAATAAAATCGTGAGTCATGACTTAACGTTATGTCAACATATTTGGTTGAAATTGGAGCTCTATTTAAAGTGTAATGATATTGTTATGCAGTTAGCTATTGGTTGTTAATCACACTATTGATCAGTCATAATTTGGAACAGAAATTTGCTTCCTTTACAGCAGTTTTAAGTGGGATTAGCTTCAATCAAACGAAACCCGGAGGAGTATGGGGCTAAATCTGCCTATTGAAGGTCCTTATTTTGGCTTCAAATGTCATATAAATTTAGACATTTAATCACATGACAAGTCTATATGTATAATTAACTCTTAAGATCATCGAATGGCACAGATTTAAACAGATTGAAAAAGCATTTAATGATTTAATTTAAAAGTCTGGGTCTCGATTAACAAGTACTACTGCAACAACAATAAATGATCTATGCCACATCTTGTCAAAAATCAAACCGTGATAACTTTGCGCAGAAGAAAGTAATTTGAATGTATTTTTCAATATGCATTATCTATTTTTGAACTATCATAGTAAAAACTTACAACTCTTTATCTAAATCTCACATAAAGCATCTTTAAAGGATTAAAAACTCTCTGATTTAGGACAGGTTTTACCTGACCTGTCATTTAGATTAGGTCATGCTCCATTCAATGAAATTTTCATTTCAAATGATTATGCAGAATATTAGTTGAAATTGTTTTTGGCTTACAATATCAATAATAGTTGTAGTATTTATAAAATTACTCGTACATCATCTTACCTTCAGGTTCTTGAATTGTAAATATTCCATTTAAACACACAATAAGATTCCATAGCAACACAATATATGAGAAAATCCACAAATAGTTAAAGCACTTATTGATTCAACCTGAAATAATAATAATAATGCAACACAATTAGCCGCGAATGTCAATAAGCATACGCTATCAAGGAAATTTGGTCTGGAAGGTTCTTTGATGTGCACATCAACATCTAAACAGAATATCAGGTCCTTCAGTTTCTTCCCATGGTTAAATGCCCTTTTATACGAAGCAAATTATTGAAATAATATACCATATGTTAGACCCATGTCTTTTGGGTTATTAAACTCAAAATATTTTCCTAACCATGGGTGCTGTACCCCCTTCCCACCTTACAGCTTAAATTCCACTAATGTTGAATAGACTATTTTCAGAATTATTCTTTATTTTTTATCATACTTCTTTATCTATTTTCATCATACTTTTTTCATTGTTATTGTAATGCACCACTGATGACTGAGCAGTCAAACTGGTTGCATGTTAAGTTCTATACAAAATGATCTACATTAAAACACCAACAAATTTAAAACCACTTATAACTTTTAACATACAAGTATAGTGCCTCTCAATCCTTCCAGAAACTTAAATACTTTATTGCATTCAGAACCTGCAGTTCTCATTGACATCAAACAATTGACAACAAATTAGATTCAGATTTAAAATAGCAATCAATTTTATAGTCTGCGATTAATGTCATTGATCAAAAGATCATTCCTGCACTGTCAATTACAGTACATCAAATAAATTATCAGAAAGAAAAAAAATTAAATTTTCTGCGACCCCATTTGGTCATTCATCACCTAAACAATATGGAAGTTATCAATCGCATAATTCCAGGAATAATTGCTCATTTAACAACTTTGTTGAGAATTGGAGAATAAATTTGCTATCCATTCAAAAAGAAAAAGAGAATCATAATAGAACAGTTAGCTTTTCATTTAAAACTTATTCATATCAATTAAAAGTATTTATTCAATGTCACACAATTTCCTACCGAAACAAAAAAATAATTTTAATAAAATACAAATAAATCTCCATTAAACAGTTACACAAAAGTGACTTTTGTCTACGTTTAGTTCAAATCTCAAACCATTTGCTGTGTGACATTGAAATGCTTTTAACTGTAAAATTCACCGACAGCTTAATCTTCCCGGACAAATTAGGCTCACGATCTCGATTGATGGCTTCTATGACGATTGATCATCAGATAAAAAAAGTGAACATGTAAATCTGTCAAGACGTTATACAATAAAATGATGAAATGATGAAATACAAGAAAAATAAATTTATAGATTTGACAAACTGAAGGATAAACAATCATCATGAATTGGAATATACACTGTACATCTCTTTGTGGTGAATGAATGAATAAATGAATGAATGAAGTAAAAATGGACATCCAGTAGTTGAATTCAACCTTTCTTACAGCCAAATGAACGAATTGGAAAAAAATTTATGCCCAACAAAAAATGAGTGTAGAGCGTTCACAAGAATGGTAGTATGTTTAACGTTCGCAATCACACAAGAACTGCAGTGTGTAGTGCACGTTTAAAAGACCTGTAGTACTTCAATGTATAGAGGGGGTTGGGATAGCCTAGTGGACTAGAGTGCCGCGCTTCGACCTCTAGCTGGCCGGTCACCTCTGGCTTGCGGCTGTGGTTTCGAGCCCTGATGTGAGTGTATGTGGCATGGAGATACGGGCGCCTTCTCAACCTTGTGGGTTTCCTCCGGGCACTCCAGTTTCCTCCCACTTCTAAAGACCCCTACGTGCAAGCGAATTATTGAAATAAAATTAAACCATATGTTAGTCCCGAAATGACATAGCTTGTGTTGAGAGGATGTTAAACCCCATTTCTCTCTCTCACTCTCTCTCTGAATGTGTAGAGCGCGTTTAAAAGAAGTGTAATATGTTGAATTTTAAAAAAAAGCCTGACAAATTTCAATTCATCTTATCTCTGTAAATACAGAATGGAGAGAGAGAGAAATGGGGTTTAACGTTCACTCGTCGTGAACTAGGTTATTTCGGGACTAACATTTGGTTTATTTCAATAATTCACTTGTGCATAAGGGTCTTTAGCAATGGGAGGAAACCGAAGTACCTGGGGAAAACCCACAAGGTTGGACAGGCGACCCTACTCCTTGCCACGAAATACACAATGGAGATCCAACTTTAACAATATTGCAGACAAGACATTCCTCGATCCCTCAAATTACAATCAGAGATTTTAAATGTCCCCTTATAAAAACTACTTGTATTTTTATTGTGTGTTATTTAAGAGCTGTACTTTTTGGGTCATCAATCAATAAAAACAATTTTAAAACCATTGAAATTCAATTTAACTTTACAACAACTTAAAGGTCAACAGGTTTTTCTTCCCCATTTTTTATACTTCAATTACAACAAACAGTTTTACCTTCTTCCTTCCATAGTCAACATTAAATATACAGACACATCAATATTTATTTAAATGTACAAATATTAACAATATCTTTGGTATAAAATAAAATTAACTCACAGATTCTTTTGTCTATATTGAAATAATAACACAGAACTTTATGGAGAACGGTTACATTTCAATGAGGGTATTCTCATCGTTATCATGCAATTTAAATAAAAAGATTTTTTTTTCAGTTTTTTTTTGGTGCAAATTTATATTTTAACTGACTGATATTTTTGTCAGTGACATTTTATTTTCCAACTTCCAAATTTAACACTGCTTGGAGTACGTCAGTGGTATTGATATTCAAATTCTGCACAAAAAACAGAAAGTTTAAAATTGCATTTATAGAGCGTTTCTCCCAGCTGATGTTTAAATATCTTCGAACAGTCTTTGACAGAAATTGATGTAGAAATACTCCAAATAGCAACAAATTATCCATCAACCTTTTTAAAATTATCACAAGAAAAGGTGATTCCAAACTTTCTACAAAATAAAAACACTGACAAAAAAAAAATGAGTAGGCCTAACAAACAAACTTTTGAAAAAAACATTACAGCATTCTTGGAGTTGACTTAAAATATCTGTGAAGAATATTTGACAACGAATGGATGTTCCGAACTTTAAATAACGTAAAATATTGACACTGTTTCCACGAAACTTGGTTAACTGTAACCTCGAGGTCGTAATTCTTCAAGCCTGTAAACACGTGAAGTTGGCTGCGTAAACATTTAAACAAATCGTAAACAAACGGTTGTTGTTTTGTTTTCACGTTGCTGAGTTTTTGATGGTTTTAGTTTTGAAACAAGTTGATCCCTTATACAAATACCTTCATTAAACAGGTTCGACATACACTTCGACAATTGTCAGTTTTAGCGTTCCGTTAAAAAATCAAAACCTCTATGTTGATTAAACAAAAACTACGACCTTTTTCAAGTTGTTAATCCCGAATTTGTTTTCGTGGTTTACCAAGATGAAATCTGAGGCCGTGCCAAGTAAATTTGGTAAGGTTTGGATACGGAAGGATGGGATGAAAGGTGGATGATATTAAACTGATTATAGCCCTCGCCAGAAATCCCTCAGACATAGAGGTCGCAAGGTCAAGACAATCCAACTCAAGATTTTAAATATATATGTCAAGACTTGAAGAATATGTCAGTATTACAATAAAGTTTTGTAGACAATTAGAATACATTAAATCTATGTATTCAATAACAACGGGAGGGGAGATGGTACAAAGCAATATTGCTTCACTACTCTTCTTTTCGTTCCAAACAGCAATTTTCCCTGTACCTTTCCAGTTAACATAAGCAGTGATTCACTCCAACACAGACTATAAAACTACCAAATCATACCTTCTTGATATGTTATTTGTTATGATTTGCAGTATGGATTAGTTATTTGGTGTTACATAACATTTGAAGTCCCAACCAGTAAGTGCAACCAATTTAAACTGACAATAAAATTTACAATTTGCATTCTGCAAACTTATAAAGTTTGAATAATATTAATTCTGCATGGAAATTAAAACTAATTGTAACCAATTGTATTTAGAATATACACACCAAAATTAACACACATTTTTTTCAGCATTCACCAAAAGAAAGGATAGGAATTGTATTGAATAATATACACACTGTGCATTCATTTTTGAAATTTATATTGGAAATGTTGTATCAACAAAAATAGAGTTTGAGTACTTGAGATATCTGATGATGGCGGAAATATGAAACTACAAACCACAAGGAATTGTGTTCGCACAATAATTCAAAGTAAGATGGCCAAACCATATTCAATGAGGAAAATTTTGTCCCTACAGTAGCATTTAGTATGCATCAAATTCAAAGTAATTGCCATTGGGTTTTTTATGTGTATGTACATAGAACCATGGTTTTTAATCTCATCTGATTGCCTAGACACTGTTCTTGCCAAGCCCTTCATCGAATCTGGAACCTCCTGGTTACTGAACGAGTCCCCTTGCCCACTGTGCCACAATGACTTTCAGTGTAGGTATAATAAAGTTGTATCATATGTCAACTATATAGATGTAGGCTATATGTTTATTTACCAAACACAACATAAATATAGGTTAATATGTAAAACATGTTCTAATACTTTAACGTCTGCTTTGTACAATATTGTAGTATATACATGTATTTACTACTTGATAAAACAATGGTTATAAATTTGTTTTTCGAAAGTCAACAACCTTTTGTAATCCAATTCTGTTACTTAATGCATTTAATTTTACATTAGATGTTCTCAGCCACGGAAGAATGTGCATTTACCTGTATATAAATAACACCAGATGATGGTGTCAACATGCCATTTAATATTCAAAGTGAGGACATAAAATATAAAACAAGGAAGTACATCAAAATATAATTAAAACATGAATTAAACAAATTCTGAATTTCATGTTTTCGAAACAGGTGGGTGGAATGTGTACTGAATTTTGATTAGAATATCCAGGGTTTGAATCAGAGGGTGGGCTGAGGAAAACCTTAATAGGAAGTTTTCAAATCTGGTTCTCACCTGTGGGGCTGACAAGTGCCGTAAGTGTCCACCCATGTACACATTGGGATCTCTATAAAAAATACTCAAGGTAGAATTTGAAAAATAGTAGATGGAAAGGCTGCTGTGTATCA
Source organism: Patella caerulea (assembly GCA_036850965.1). NCBI lineage: Eukaryota > Metazoa > Mollusca > Gastropoda > Patellidae > Patella > Patella caerulea. Next base: position 22,075,377 of record JAZGQO010000014.1, on the reverse strand, counting down.
AAATTCTCCTTCTCGCCTACTTAATCACAGAAATTCTCCTTCTCACCTACATAATCACAGAAATGAAGATCCCAATAGAGAAGTCTCTAAATGACAAATGTACTATGTTGTTGAGACTTTACATGTATGCATGTGCACCATTCAATTCATTTGTTATGGGTTGTGATATGTTACTGATAGTAGTCACAACAATCCAGGCCAATGACCTATTAATTCTGTTTTTTTCAAATTGACTTACTAAACAGGGCTACAGGATACATGATTTAGCAATGCTTCTCGGATATAATTTCTATCAAAGGAACAATACCAGATTCTGAAGCAGCTCTATTCATCTACTCTACTATAGATTGACAGGAAGAAGTAGAATTTCATCATGATATTGGTCAAGTCAATAATCACATCACTTGGTTATATACAACATACGATGTAGGCCAAAATATACAATTTCCTTTCCGTATATCTAATTATCTACATCAATGAATTTGTAAAGAAAATTAAATTTTAGACATTGTTATTCTGCTCGATCATAAGTCATGAAAGTGTATGGTCATTTAGAAGGTATAAAAATACATGAATGTGGGAAAATGATCAAATTTTAAAGATAATGTTACTATTCTGATAGAATAAACAATATAAATTTACAAATCATTTTTTTATACTTTACCTAAAAATACACTATTAAGAGTCATTCCACGAGAAAACCATGCAGAAGGTGGGAAGGTGGGGATCGGCAGATCGAGTTCATCTCGGGGGGATTTTATCGACTGCTCTGGACTACTTCACAGCCAGAACAGTCGATCTCAAAATTTAATCGTTATTGAGATATAGCCTCAGATTGATTTTGGGACATTTTTGCCCTTTTTTGCGTCATTTTTGGTCAATATTCAGCCACCTATTCTGGCGAGTCTAGGGTTTGGATGAAAATAGTGGTGGTTGGTGATGTCAGTGGGGGTCTTCCTGTGCCCCAATGTAAAGACCTTATGATCGCATCTATTCTCTGGGAGTAATGGTCAGCAAAATTGTATCATATGGCGAACAAAATAGAAAATATACACCTTCGAAGATTAGCCCTATTTTCTATGATGCGGGGGTAGGTCAAAATATCGAAATGGTTTTATGCACAGCTCGACCCCCTCTATCGATGTAAGAAATAAAATCTCTGTCACCTCGTTTCATTCAATGCGAAATCATGAGTCAAAGTTGGTGAATTTTCCATATTATAAATCTCCGATTCTTTATGAAATGACCAACTGCTTTCATACAGGGTAAGCCAGCTTTCTCCAATTCTTCGCCAAATCATTCGCCCATGCTCGCTGGTAGCAGCAGTAAACCGGTTCGAGCAAAATTGGTCACTTTGGTGAAGCTTGGTATCCAATCCAAGATGGCCGCGCCCGGGATCGCAGAAAATTGAGGTTTTTCTTCATTTTTGGCCATTGAATGTGGCAGATATCCCAACATATGAGAACTAAAATGACTTCATACACTTGAAAGACTGTACTTTAAACATTAAGGTCCACTCTTTAGCACATAACATAGCAATACGAGATGTGAGAACCGAATATGAACTGATTTCTTGACGAAGTGGAAATTTTGATCTTATTGTGCTTCCAGTCGCTACCGCCTGGATCTCAGATGAAAAAGGACGTAAATATTCCCTGCATGGTACCACACCTATGAGGAATCCATACAAAGACTGTGCTGAGTACTAAGAGTGTACTAATATAAGGACATCACATTAAGGTCCACCCTTTAGCACATTACATAGCATTAAGTGATGTGACAACCGAATGAGAGCTGATTTCTTGACGAAGTGTATTTTCTTATCTTGATTCGTCGAGTTTAGATGGAAAGGTGATATGTGCTGCCCATCGCTACCGCCTCGGTTTCAAACGGAATATTCCATAACGGGAATCCATACAAAGACCTTGATGTGTCACTTAGAATCTGTTTATTCCTATTGCAAGGATAAAAAAGATCTTGTATGTGTGATCGACAACAATTGACTGAGTTCAGTGATGGACTTCAGAAGTCCTCAAACTAGCTGCATTGAGTTTGATATAGCTGTAATACCTTTAGTGGAGGCTAGCTTGTTAATTTTAGAATTTTTTTCTTCTGTTCTAGGTATATGCTGGAAATGTTACAATGTCAATAATGAGGAAATGAACTGTAAAAAGAGCCAGGTTAGTTCTTCAAATAAATAATATGGTATAGGGTCAAAAATTCAACTTCATCATATGATCATTCCCAGAGCCCAAAATGGATCTTGACAGGCCTTTAAAAACTAAATTATTTCACGTGGTTTGATATTACTGTGGGAACTGATGACATCCACCCCACTGCTACATCATCTGCAGCTACTGGTAGTGCCTCTAACACCCATTATCAATCTACTGCTACTACATCATCTGCAGCTATGGATAGTAGAATCGAAACACCGCCTCCACTTCCTGTAACAGCTACTAGTACATATAACTGCCAAAAGGGAGAGGGATGTCATCAGTTCCAACAGTAATTGCAAACCACATAAAACAATTTTCTAAACTTATTCCATATAAAATAATTTACTAAATTTATTTTCTAAGTATTTGCATGGATAAAAATTTGAAAAATTTTCTTTACAAATCAAGTGTCCAACTGATCAACTAGTCTGGTTCCTGTTACCAGCCAGTCCATCATTCGGAGACTAGATACAAGAAAATTTTCCATGGCTAATATACGTTGCGTTTGATATTTTGAGAGGTGGTCCAGGACAAGCATAAGAATCAAAATGTCTTATAAAATCGTCGTCAAAATGTTGTATGTAAAAGGTCATATTTTTGAAACTTTTCTCAAATATTTATTTACAAAATGTATGTGTAGCCATTTAAACAGTGTGTAACTATCTGCACATATCAAGCTCAACATCTAGTACAGAAATAATAAGTGAAAGCTCGTTATTTGCAATTCTATACAGCAAAGACGAATCTCCGAAAAATATTCACCTTTACCTGCTTCAATTTCATAGATTTCACAAAGTAAAGCCTCAACAATAATTTCAATAATAGGTATTTAATCATAAAACACTACTGGCTATATTTCATTTGATTTTAATACAACATTTTCGCTCTTAATAATTTCTTTTTTTGGAACACCCCATATACGACATTTTGAAACAGTATCTATAAACCCTCTTTTTATTGGCTTAGAAATACGACATCCAAGATGCGCAAGAAAATTCTCATTCTGACGAAGCAAAAAAAGTGAATTTTTCAAAATATGCTTGATACAACATTTTGACTCCCCTTCATGTACACATGTAGTTTTACAAGGTCTGGCAAGATCCATTTTGGACCCTGAAAATGATCATATGATGAAGTTGAATTTCGGACCCCATGCCATATTATTTATTTGAAGAACTAGACTGTTTTTTTTCACGGTCCATTTCCTCATTTTGGACAGCGTAAATTTCCGGTATGTACCTAGAATAGAAGAAAAAAATGTAAAACGAACAAGAATTTTTTAATGCTGCCAGGTTAAAAACGAACAAGAATTTTTTAATGCTGCCAGGTTAAAAAAACCCAACACCTTCAGTAAAGGTATTACAGCTATATCACACTCAAGGCAGCACGTTTGGGGACTTCTAAAGCCCATGGCTTTACCCAGTCAACTCGAGGTTCACCCCACAACTCTTTTCGGCCAATTGTGTATATACCGCACAACTCTTTCTGCTAAATTAGTTGTGGTCAAGCACACATAGAAGGTTCTTATTGATATTGCAAAGACACAATTTTATTCCTTCCTTATTTCAATAATATTTTATTTCACTTAGCTGTTTGTAAGTGACACAGCACGGTTTTTCTATGTATTTCCCATAGCTGTGGTACCATGCAGTGGATGTTTACGTCCTTTGGGAATATTGCGTTTGAAATCCAAGCGGTAGCAATAGGCAGCACATTAAGATCAAAATTTCCACCATACGTCAAGAAATCAGTTCCAATTCGGTTCTCACATAACTTATTGCTACGTAATGTGCTAAAGAGTGGACTTTATGTGCTAAAGAGTGGACTTCAATATTTTTAGTACAGTCTTTCAATTGGATGAAGTCATTTTAGTTCTCATGTGTGGGATATGTGCCACATTCAATAGCCAAAAATGAAGAAAAACCTCAATTTTCTGCGGTCCCGGGCGCGGCCATCTTGCATTGGATACCAAGCTTCATCAAATAGACCAGTTTTGCTCGAGCCGGTTTACTGCTGCTACCAGCGAGCATGGGCGAATGATTTGGCGAAGAATTGGAGAAAGCTGGCTTACCCTGTATGAAAGTAGTTGGTCATTTCAGAGAATCAGAGATTTATAATATGGAAAATTCACCAACTTTGACTCATGATTTCGCATTGAATGAAACGAGGTGACAGAGATTTTATTTCTTATATCAATAGAGGGGATCAAGCTGTACATAAAACCATTTCGATATTTTGACCTACCCCCGCATCATAGAAAATAGGGCTAATCTTCGACGGTGTACATTTTCTACTTTATTCGCCATATGTTAGAATTTTGCTGACCATTACTCCCAGAGAATAGATGTGACCTTCAGGTCTGTATATTGGGGCACAGGAAGACCCCCACTAACATCACCAACCACCACTATTTTCATCCAAACCCTAGACTCACCAGAATAAGTGGCTGAAAATTGTCCAAAAATGACCTGAAAAAGGGCAAAATTGGCCAAAAATCAGCCTGAGGCTGTATCTCAATAACGGTTAAATTTTGAGATCGGTTCTTCTGGCTGTGAAGTAGTCTTGAGGAGTCCATAAAATCCCCCCAAGATGAACTCGATCTGCCGACCCCCCACCTTCCCGATTCTGCATGATTTTGCATGGTTTTCTCATGGAATGACACTTAACATGTTTGCTTCACATTGAATCATTTGAGAGAAAATAGACCCCTTAATAACTACAATAGTGTGAAAGCTGATGCTTTAAAAGGAATATCAATATCAATTCACAATTGGTACAGTTCCTTTCAGTGTACATAAAGATATGATGGATTGAAAGTTTTACAACATTCAGCATCCTCTCCAGACAATTTAAACGATACAAAGTAAAAAGATGTCAAATTTCACAATTATTTAATTTGTCGTTTTCCTGTTTATATGACCATTTGGATCAAATCTTGGGGAGTGAGAAAGAAATGGGGTTTAACGTCCACTCAACATAGACTTGGTCATTTCGGGACTAACATATGGTTTTTAATTTTATTTCAATAATCGCTTGCGGTAGGGGTCTTTAGCAATGGGAGGAAACCGGAGTACCCAGAAAAAACCCACCAGGTTGGACAAATTTTGGGGACATCTCATCTTTAATCCATAAACATCCAGGTTGTAGCTAGCGTCTTAGTCACTTTGCCATTGTGGCTCTCAGGATGCTATAGGGCATTTGCTAAAATTAGGATTAAATACCCCCCAACCACCAAAAAAAAAACATACAAGGAAATGTATAGAATACTAGAGCTATGTAAATAATATCTAGAGCTCTATTTCGACTATTAGTGCTATTGTATATAATGTAAATTACTTTTCAATCTGTGTTTCCATCTTTGCATAAATCATTTTTTTATTGTTTTTTATCTTCTATCTATATGACTTAATTTTAATTATTTTTTTGTTTACAACTATACAAATTGTTATTTAATCATTTTTTGATTTTCTTTCCATATAAATTACTTTTTAATTTTTTGTTGTTTTTTTTTCTATCTATATTATTTTTTAGTTATATACAAGTACAAAATCAGCCTAGGTAGTAACCTTACTATATACCTTTTCTACGAAAATAATCGACACAAAAAACTAATGCGATCTATCTCATATGTAAGTTCACCCCAGACCACAAAAAGTAAATAAATGAATGGAGAAGGCGTAGTTGAATCCAGTTTATATATCTTATAACTCGTGAAATGTCAATAAGCCAGTACAAAACTTGTAATCTAAAATGAACTTACCTGGGGTTTTTTTTAAATAACTAAAAGAACTAATCACACAATAAATGAACAGTAAGTGCAGGAGAACTGCACCACACATAAACAAACTGAAACCAAGAAAACGAACCAGCAAACATGACACATAAAACACAATGAATGAATGAACATGATGTACTACAGTAGAGTATAACAATATCTCATCTGGTGAAACATCTATAAGCCGGTACAAGACCTGTACATCAAAATGAACTTACCAGTTTCATACAAAAATCTGGAGTGAACACGACTTAAGATACACACAGTACAATATAAATATGCTATATATCTGAAGGAATGTCTCTAAGCCAGTAGAAAACCTGTCTGTGGGTGTATTAGATTACGCGGTTTTCTACCACATGTTGTAGTATATCACATTGTTGATAGTATAGGAATAGGTAATTACCTGTAAAAATACCTGGTTACATTAATCACTGGTTAAACAAAATAAATGATCCATTCAATTAACACCTTAACATCCACTTAACATCCTAATGTATGGTTCAACATCCAATTAACTGCTTCAACATCATTTACATCTTTGAGAAAACTAGATGACACCATGAAATTGACAGCAATAGGAACATCAGATATAACATATCCTAATGAGTCATTTAATTTAACTACCTGGATGATCTATCCAATTAACCATATACATTTATAGTTTAATATTAAATTAACTGTATATATGTATGTATATTTTATAATCCAATGAAATACTTAACACTGACTCGCTCATACTATAGTCAAATGAGCATGCATATGTATGTTCAGACAAGATAACTCCCCTATTATTATTACTTAAATGCTCTTTTAAATGGGGTAAACAAAAAATTAAGTTGGTAAACCTTCTGTTAATCATTCATTTGACTAAATCACAGATCTTCTCGTTCCTTCGTAGAGTTTTACATCAAGGTGTACCAAAGGTGATATTGTAGACAAACTAATCATCAATTAATCATTCAATTTTTAGTTAAGCAATCAATTAGCTCACCTGTCTTTACCATATATAATAATAGTTTTATTACTTATCTACCAAATACATAATACATCTACCAGAGAGAGAGAGAGAGAGGGGGGTGAGAGTGAGAGAAAGAGCTGACTTACAGTAAATCTTTATTTTATAATTTGATTACTTCAATGTCTTTCTTTAACAATGGGACAAACCAGATATCTTGCATGATTCCCAAACAGCAAGCAATCCTACTGATTGTAACCTACAAACCCAGTATAAATAACAAACAAACCAAACAGCATTCTCATTGTTCCACTTGGCTACAATACTCAACCTCCAGTTTGAACAAGGGGTCTTATTCCTGAAATGATTTAAGAATTCAGCATTTTCCTTGGCTGTGAATTAAAATCCTTGTACGAAATTTCATCTATTAGCCAATGACATCCTGAGTTTGAAACACCTATATGCATTTACAACATAATATCATAAAAAATATGTGTTCTTGTAGTGCACACATGTAAAGTATACAAATATAAATAAATAACAAATGTGTATACATGTCTACATGCTGGTAACATGCTCAACCCACACATCTAGATAAACATTCTGTTTCATATATCAAACTTTTATTTAAATAATTGACTTGTGAGCTGTGCTGGTAAATTTTATGTTTGAGGTGTCAGGTATATTGAGAGATATACAATTTAATTAACACTTGAACTTTGTTTCTTTCAAGTTTTAATTTCATTATGTTCATACAACATGAAGGTCTAGCTATATTTCTTTATTTTACCAATTCTCAATAAAACACAATTTAAAACTTTTATAAAGTTAATCAAAGACATTTAGCCTGCCTTAAATTTCTACTTAACATTGTTGGATATTAGAAGTAGGAATTAACTTATATAAACAAGTGATCCATGTAGTAGGGTAGTTAAATATAAACTTGTTTATTTAAATTCCAATGATCTGATATACTATAAACAGCTACAGGCAATGTGCATGTAAGTAGTCCAGTCTGGAAATTTGTATTGTACACTGCTACAGGATTTAAGTGGAACATGATGTGGATGTATGATATATATAAATTACATGATGTGGCTGTATGGTATATATAAATTACATGACATGGCTGTATGGTATATATAAATTACATGATATGGCTGTATGGTATATATAAACTACATGACATGGTTGTATGGTATATATAAAGTATATGATGTGGATGTATGGTATATAAAATATGATGTGTCCCTATCCTCAATTCTGCACCACTGACAAGGAGAAACTGCACCTGAATATCGTAAGAAACTTTCTCAAGCAACATTGGTATTGGCATTGAACCATCATGATAAAGCATCGTTCGACCACTCGACCCTCGCTGGATATCTATAAATGTTATAGATTACATAATACTGTTATATGCAGGTGTGTAATAAAAAGAGATGAAAGAGAGTCAAGTTGTTTTTCTGTAGAATTAAATCCATGTCTTATCTTGATTAACACCTGGTACACATAGAAATAGCCAATAAAATCATTTCTTTCTACATGTAGCATTATACAGTAATCAGCAACTATGTTAAAATTCGATAATATATAGCCTGTATAACACATTATTCATCTCAAACAAGATTAAAATGGACGTGCTGAATCTGTAGAGAAATACATGTACTTCAGGCATTTTGATACTAGCAAGTAATATTTTTCATGGTCACATTTGCAATGCTAAGGAAGATACATTAATTTTTATCCTGAAGCGTCATTTCCGCATACTCTCATGGAGTACAATAATTAACTATAGTTAACATAACAGATATGTCCACAGCTGTCACTTTAAAATTATGTCAGCCAGTCAATTTTTGACGTATTTTCTTTACTTCTGCCTAGCCAGATATCATTTCCCAAAGATTTGTACATGACATTTTTAGGAATATCTCAATTTATATATATGTATATCTTCAAATACTTTTATGCAAATTCTTTTTTATAAATTTATTGCAATTCAACTTCAAGGTTTTTATAATTCTTTTAAATTTTATGGAATGTAAATTTGCTCACATACACGTACATTATAAAGTCCCTTCCTCGTCAATTTCACAGCCATTCAGTAAAAGACTGGCAAATATAATTGAAATTAGAGCCTTACATCCTTTAAATGGAGATTATCTTAAGGAAAATTCACACTTCAAATTCTGGGGATGGCCAAGAGGTCTAATGAGTGTGCTGAGATTATAAAGTCTAAAAAATCGAGAATTCAAGTCTGGAAATCCCACTATTGCATCTGACCAGAAATAGTGTTGTCTGCGAACTTTCATCTCAATCTCCAGTTTCCAACCACTGTTTAAAAAGTTAATTATTGAAATATGTCAAGCCTGAAATTAGTAACTGGTGCCGACTGAAAATTTAACTCCAACTTGATTTCCAATTGCCAAGGGATACATGCCTTTGAACATTTTGGCAAGTGCCTTGGCAAGGAAAATCTTCCAGTTGTTTGGATGGGACGTCTACACTAATGGCAGCCCCTTACAGATCCCTTTGCACTTGGTAATCAAAACAGGGGTGGATGGTAGTGCCACTGTCCGGACAATGTCAGACATTAAACAGCAGTTAATTTTGTTTTTTAATACAAATTTTCAACTTTGTAATAGCTTATTTAACTCATACTATATGTTTTAAGTGAAAACTCAACCATCAACAAGATGGAGCTAAAACATGCATTTCTCTTAAAGTGAATTGTAACTTGCATGGAAGGCAGGAAAACTGTGATCCAGAAATTGTTTTTTAAACAAGTTTTTTACTGGATACTAAGATTCATTCAGTTTTAAACAAATATAAAAAATATAAAACAAATTCTGAATCAGAATATGGGAAAATCTTGATATAGCAGCTAGCTATGAACTGATCAAGGAACATGTATACATGTACTAATAAGTTTAAACCAATGCTTAATCATTTTGCTTTTTGATTGTTAATACCCTAAGGATTAGAAATAATAAACTGGCTATCAAACTTTCACATTTCAATAAAGAGGAAAGATGTATTATTATTATTACAGCAAAATCGGACACCAAATTGGTGAGAATTCACAAATATATACGCCTACGTTTTGAAAACACAAGATTATGCATTTTATCTGGCATTTACCACCTCGAGATAAATTGATCTACGGCTTTCAAGGTGCTAAGAAGCAAAAATGTAATATACGTCAGCCATATCTTTTCAATTTATAGCTAGAGAATTTCTACGCAAAGAAAAGCAATCACAACTCAAAATATTTTTTTAATACCCATGTTCTATCTTTGATAAGATTGTTATTAACGACTTCACTTGGCACCAGTCTTCATCCTAAAAAGAAAACTACATTTCACAACTTCCAGGATTTAACCAAATTATTTTAATTTAGAAAGTTGAATAACTGAGCTCTTTGGGACAAAGAGTAATACATATTGCCAAAAATTGCTAGAAGATTCTGTACCAATCTCCACCGTGAATAGAAAGAAGCTTTTTGCATCATTTATGGTTGAACTAACCCAATTCTTATAATTAAGTAGTAAAGTTCATTATTCTTGATACCAGGAGTTGTAAATTCCATCCAATTTTGCTAGAAACATTTTTACAAGCAATATAGTTTATTCAGTTCAGTTTGGATAGGAAATGGGGAACAGACATTACATGTATAAACCTATGTAAAGTCTGTCTCCCTAGAAAAAATCATTCCTAGTTTCAAATCCCTTCAATCATATTGAGGTAACGTACAGTACATGTAAATGTGCAATGTGGCAGGGGCTGGGGTGGGAGGATTTTGCAGCTTTTCCACCCGTCCATTGGAATTCTGCAAAAGGTTCTTCTGTTGTCAGGCCCATAAGAGCAGAACTAACTCATGAGAACCAAACTTAAAAAATCAGACGTCCCTTCTCACACTATGTCGAGATTCAATCTCAGAACATAGTTGAAAGGAACGCTCCCATTACCATCTCATCAATAGCTGTGAACTATACTTGTTATGTCACTCAACGGAACAGTAGTTTCGGGCAGTTGCAAAAATGACCTACAAAATTCAGTGTAAAAATACATCAGTTTTCTCTAAATCTTCTGAGTTAAGGTACAAATTGAGTTCTAAACCCAATTAATTCCTGATCCGATCTACAAGTAAACGACTTACAATCTCCATTAAAGTTAACATTAACCTTTCTAGGGTATCCATATGACCTAAAAACTAAAACTATTCACCCGCTGATCCTTGAACCATAGAACTATTTACGACTACACCTATTTATCTCAATAGTTCACAATTGAGAGTGACAAAATATCTGTGCGAAAAAATCTCCCTACTTTAAACACCCTAAATGATCTTATAATACTAAACTAAGTATAATTTTAGGGTTTTAGCAAAACATTTAACCTTTCAGAGCATCAATATTATGGCAGAAATAGCATGGATAAACACTGATGAACTTTTACCCAATGTTTTTGTTCAATGAAGCTGAGGATAAAACAATTTGTCCAGGAAACATAAAACGTAGAAAATATTTAGTAGATCAAAGTGAAGCTCTTGACTCCCAGACGCTTTAATACCCAGGGTCTTTTAGCATCTCTTTACTAGACTTTGTTTTACAGTAAAATTACTACATTTCAACCATGAACGTCATCGAGTAAATTTGACCAGATTTATATATAGATTGTATAATGTTTATCATCTGGATCAGCAATACTCTACCTGTCTGTATTTATTCTTTTCCTATGACAACATAATGATAACTACAATCCTGCTTACAAAGAGTATGAGTCTCTTGGAGGCCTAGAGGTTATCTTCCTCAAATACTTTTTGGTATTTGTATGGAAATAAAATGAAATGGCGTTTAATGGACTATTTTTCTTTCCCAACTGGGCTAATGAAAACTGCCATATGCCAAGGAATGTGGAATGATGAGGATTGTGTTCATGCATGATACTGGTAAGCTAATATTGAGATTAAAATCAAGACCTCCTGGTTTAGTGGCTCTAATCTTAAAGATCTATAATTTAGTTTCATTGTAGGCTTACCATGTCAACTCAGTAACATGCAATAGATGATACAAACATGGATGTAAAATTTGGAATGAAAATAGTTTGTCATGCCACAAAAAAAAATCAACACATAAAACAAAACAAAATCAACAATTTCATTTTTGAGTAGGACCAAAGAGTGAGTGCCAATTTCAAATTTACAGATGACTTTAATTAATTCAAGTTTTCAGGCCCTACCCCCTGAATCAGTCCCTACGAAGAACATCAAATTGGATATATTGATATACAATCAATCATCTGCCTCATCAATTTTCTGCAACTCGAAAAAGGCAAACGATTTTAATCTGTGTAGAAGTGGGTTAATTTAATCAAACAATCTTTAGATCTATATTTCAATCGAGTAAATTTATCACAGACGATTAAGGAATAGTCTTCCCCTTCATAGACAATATGTACTGAGTCGGAAATCGTATCTATCTACAAGTAGATTGTGGGGATAAATTAGATTATCAAGTTGCATATCAACAAGTAAAAATCAAACTAGAAAAGACATACGATAATCGTCTCGTGATAACTAATTATATCATCCAGACACATTTCAAGAAGGAAAGATCAAGCTATAAGATATCTAATGAATAATAAAAACACTTAAGTCGTTAAATCAAATATTAACCGAGACTATTACTATAAACACACTGTTGCCAGGCAACGTATATATATATACACCCACCAGTAGCTTTGTTGTTTTTAAGTTTTAAAAGTCATGAACAATAACTATGCATTAAACTGGTGAGGCAATCTCAATTTCTATGCGTATCAGCCATACAATCCCACCAAGTGTGGAACTAAGATATTAGTAATGTTGGTTCAATAACCCAGCTGGGTCTTTACTAGTAATATAAACTTAAGCTGTAAAATACTTGAAGTTCACAACTACAAAACATAAATATTTTTTTATTTGGCAAATATAATAATTTGCAACACTAAAAAGTCACTGACATTCACCTAGAACTAGAACAGCTGTTCTGCGGTGATGTTTACAAAGTATAAAATATATATGAAATGTAAAAAAAAATATAAGTAAATTTGAAAAGCCACTCTCTTCAGGTTTTTCTTTACAACAGTCGTAATCTTCATCATATTTTACTTCGTCATATTAATAGTGAATTTCACAGATACATGTAGGAGCATCAGATTTAAAACATCAGTGTTATACATGTATTTTGTACAATAAGGAGGTTCTGTCATTCTGAACAAAAGATTGGCAGAGAAACCCTATTGTGGATTAGTTTCAGTGATCAAACTGTTACAGCAGAAAGATTCAGAATTGATGGATTACAATTGTCAAATTTGGTGGTTATCAGTGAATTCAAAATAAATTTATTTGTTTCCAGATTTCTTGTTAGAAAATCATAATTACTGTAACTATGGCATGCTTACAGCGCAGCAACATTGGCACCATTTGCCATGCATTCCAGGATGGATCTAGAAAGTCAGGGACTATGAAATTATGCCCTTTTTTCATTATACATGTATGTGAAAAAAAAAATGCACAATATCTCATGCTCAGAATGTTTGAAAAGGTGATATCATGTGTCCTATAACAATTATTTGTGGTCATACTGAATACTGATTTTTCTATTCAAATATTATGCGAACACTATTCAAATATCCGACTTCATTGAAATGATCAATTTTTGGACTGGTTTTGGAACACTTGCAGATCTTTAAAGATAGGTTGCCAGGCAACGAAACATACGCCCACAGCAGCTAAATCGTCCGGGCAGTCAACAAGGGTTGTCGCATATTTTTACTTTTTTTGCTAATGAAACATTTGTAATACACTAAAAACTGATTAAGAGTAACGGCTCATTATGTAATTATCAGAAAATCATTAGAATTTGATTGCTTTTTATAAAGTGTTACCCCACGCTAACAATTAGTATATACATGAAACATTTAATATCATGGATTTAGCTGTTCAGTTATCAAAATTCATTGAAAATCAAAATACTTGTTCGTTTCAACACCTTAAACTCTGTGTATCAATCTAAAGTCAATCGGATGATAAGTTTAGCCTCTATAGCGTAACAAGATTTTTTGATGTTATCAAGGGAGATAACTCTGGCAATAATTATTTGAAATCTCTGAAAATCAATAGGCTTCTTCCTCTCATGACCCTAAACACTGTGTGTTAATTTAAAGTCGATCGGATATTAACTTTGGCCTATGGAGCTTCCACAGGATTTTTTCGAAGTGATCAAGGGCCATAACTCTGGCAGCAATTATTGAAAATCACTGAAAATCGATAGACGACTTAGTCTCATGACTGTAAACACTATGTATAAATTTGAAGTCAATCGGATATTAACTTTGGCCTCTAGAGCGTCCGCAGGATTTTTTGAAGTGATCAAGGGACATAACTCTGGCACTAATTATCGGAAATCGCTGAAAATCAATAGGATTCTTCGTCTCATGACCTTAAACACTGTGTATAAATTTAAAGTAAATCGGATATTAACTTTGGCCTCTAGAGCGTCCACAAGATTTTTTGAAGTGATCAAGGGCCATAACTCTGGCACTAATTATCGGAAATCACTGAAAATCAATAGGCTTCTTCGTCTCATGACCTTAAACACAGTGTATAAATTTAAAGTCAATTGGATGTTAACTTTGGCCTCTAGAGCGTCCACAAGATATTTTCAAGTGTTCAAGGGCCATAACTCTGGCACTAATTATCGGATATCGCTGAAAATCAATAGGCTTCTTCGTCTCATGACCTTAAACACTGTGTATAAATTTAAAGTCAATCGGATATTAACTTTGGCCTCTAGAGCGTCCACAAGATATTTTGAAGTGATCAAGGGCCATAACTCTGGTAGTTATTATCGGAAATCGCTGAAAAACAATAGGCTTCTTCGTCTCATGACCTTAAACACTGTGTATAAATTTAAAGTCAATCGGATATTAACTTTGGCTTCTAGAGCGTCCACAAAGATATTTTGAAGTGATCAAGGGCCATAACTCTGGTAGTTATTATCGGAAAACGCTGAAAAACAATAGGCTTCTTCGTCTCATGACCTTAAACACTGTGTATAAATTTAAAGTCAATCGGATATTAACTTTAGCCTGTAGAGCGTCCACAAGCAATTGTGGACGCCGGACGGACGGACCGACGGACGGACGGACGGACGGACCGACGGACGGACGGACGGGGGCGAGACGACAATATACGACCACATTTCAATGTGGGCGTATAAAAACCATAAATCTTTCAATTCAATATACATTGTATATTTTCCATTTTTTTTTTGTTTCTTGTTCAATTTTAGATATTTCTGATGACTAATCATTATTCTCGATAAATTGTAATTTCTAGTTAACATGTATTTCTAAAAGACAATCCCAGACATTAAGCATCAAGGTCGCCATCGTCTAGTAAATACGTAAAATCACCACGTCTCCATGATCCTATATATCATCATACAGTGTGGTCAATATTAACCACTGCATCCCAACACAGGATTTCTTGTCGTTTTAGTGCATTCTCCAGGAATTACTGACAGATCATGGAGTTAACTGGAATAAGTTTTAGAATCTCATCTGCAGAATACCTACAGCAGGTCACTGTTCATAAGGAACCCCAAATTTGGGTAATTATTGTTAGCTGAAGGGATATCTTGTTAAACTTTTAGCTAGTACACAGTGTTGGTTCATAAACACAAACATCAGCTATTTTGAGACTAACTGAATGAATGAAATGATAGTTTCTGTATCAACTAACCAAGAACGATGGGCATGTGCGACATAAAGGAAATTTTGCTGCTCAACTTTTTTGATTTCCTACTCAGGATATGCTATTTGTTCTTTTACATACACACTATCATGAACATACATGTGACCTTGTTATTTTGTCGCACCTAAACGACTGGACCCTTTGTCTTATGGAACTGTTAAAAGGGTACCACACTGAAAAATCACAAGTTTTCCATGAAGAATAACAACCAGGTGATAGAATTGTAACCAGTGTGACTGTATTAACTTTTATCAACATTCAGCATTAATCTTCAATAAACACCCGGAACAAACGGAAGTCAAGTACCACTCCATTATTAACCACGATAATTGTTCAGCAAACAATTTGAAGGTTCCATCGTGCATTTTTGATGACCTGGCACTCGACTATGACACTTGTCAAACTGACCAATCAAAAGCTAATAAGTTTATCATAAACTCTCTGAGAGCTACACACAGATGATTTCAGCTAATCTCATACAAATTTGTCTTTTTCACACCGTGATACTCAGAAGTTTTGTGGTCTTCAGGGTCAATGAACAAGCAAGATCAATCAGTTAATCATGATTAGTTCACCACTTTATTTAGATTTTAGAGATCACAACATGATTCGTTGATTTGACAAATTCCAGATTTTCAGGGTCAGTGAATAAACTGGACACTATATCTTGTATTTTGCTCTGTAAAAGGGCGTACTCTATAATGTAGTTTATCATGTACAATTGCAAAATGATAATTACAAATGTTCAAAATTTGGAGAACAAATCAACATCTGATCAAAGTCATTTGAATTTTTCAGAAAATATAAAAAAAAATTCCATTAATCCACACTAAAATGTACTCATCATCTACATGTAATTAAGTAAACAAAACACATATATGTATTCCAAGCATGGGATAAATGAGATGAAATAAAGTCACATCAAAAGAGTACAGGTATCCCTTTTACAACCTGTAGGGGAGGAGGCATCTTGACAACTTTTCTAATCTGATCAAATTACAGATCTATATTTGGTTTAATTTTTTTGCATATTTTGGATGGCCTCTACTACAGTTGTACTGGGACTTTGGGTCTGAGTTCATATGAGCAGCTTTTTTAACCCTATGACGTTGGTCATTGATTAATCAATCAGAGTTGACTTTTCTAGTGGTTTACTCACAGTTCTGAGCACAGCACGCCAAGAACTCCCCGTAACAGACTGTTTCATTGGATAATTCATCACATCAATCAGACTCCGGTTATATAAAAACTCTTCAAGATCATGGTGTAGTAAAGTCAAGTAAAACAAAATTTTCAAATATAAAAAACAAAACAAAAGATTTAATCAGATTGCAACTTTTCATAGCTTTGTAAACATAATGAAAGCATTTTTTAACTGATATTTCTTTTACAAGGGATTTACAATCACTCAAATGATTTTATAGAGACTTCATTCTCTCTTAATAAGTGCAGGAAGACCAAACTACACGCAAATCAAAAATGTACAAGATAAAACTGCGGACAAGACAGAAAATAGACATTGCAAAAAATAAACAAATATAGCATTACTCTGGCATATAAATTTTCAATAAAGATTTGGATGACTACCGTAAATTGGTTAGCAGTTACAGTTTCTCATGTATCAAGTTTTAAAATTGTCAGATTTTCAGCATCCTGGAAAATGAGAAGAAAACAGATTTCCTTGGAAAATGTTTTGAATTTAGCATCAGGATTCTTAAAATATAAAACAATGGTAGTTTACAACCGATTGCAACTTATTTAATAATATAAAAACATCATGGCATTGAGGTTGACTAAAACCAGACAATAACTTGAAGTCAATCCGCAAATTAGTCAACATGAAGCCAGATGATCCCATCTTTAAATCAAACGCAGGAATTAGATTTCTCCGTGGCTCCGAACATCTGCTGACTGTTTCTACAAGCTTAGCATGTTGCTCATTCTGTCAAATCATCTGTAATACAAATCCCCGAGGATTTCGGTTTTAACAAGATTACCTTCCATCCCTTCACAGATTATTTCTGGAACTCGGCCTCAAGGAAATTTGAAATGTAAGTCGAGAAATAAGCAATTACAATGAATCCATGTTATCTCGGTTCAAAAGACGAAAAATCTGAGCTGCGAATCTCAGATCTCATTAAAATTCTTCACAAATTCTAGGGTTTTGAACTTTTCACATCCAGAATAATTACAATAAATATTTAATATTATTGAGTGAGCAACCCAGATCTAATTTGTTTACAATTTTTAAATTCAATGACAGTGAACATGCTAAAGTTTGTGCCATCTCTCATTAAAACCAGAACACAATACACACCAGACATAAAGTGTTAAACAGTTTTTCCTTGGAGGGGTCCATGATGGGTAAGTGGGTAAGACACTGATTCACTAGCCTGGATGTCAGGTATTCGATCCCTGCAATGGCCGAGAAAGTTCATCCAAATTTTTTGTTGTGGTTCCCCCTTGTCAGTGGTGCGGGACAGAGAGCCTGACAAGGACACCTGTCTTGTTGTTCGGATGGGCAAAAATATGAGTTCCTGTGTTCACATTGACAATCATGTAAAAGATCCCTTGACAGTTGAAATTTGATATGAAAGTAGGTGGTAGTGCCGCTGTTCGCGAAAAAATTTCCCTTATAGCACACTGTATGGCAGATGCAGGTCTTCATCAGCCCAGTTTGAAGCAGAACAGTAGAATGTTACACCATATTCCATTTCATTTTTTCTTGGAATAAAAAAAATTGTGTCAGATGTATAGCATCTTTCTACCAGTCTGACAGAAAACTACCCCTTTTTGCCCACGCAGAAGACCAAAAGTGTTAATAACTATGGTGTGAGAGATACATGTACATAGGTGCGACTGTCACACAATTAAAGCCTTAATATTATATTCAAAATATATCAAGTCACGAATCTCCCATGGATCTGCATTATACTACACTGCCTTCTTAATAACAAGAAAAAAAACACCACATATACTGTAACAATTTGTATCTTTCTTGTAAATATCAAAACAGTCCTAAAAAGCCCAGGGAAGAAAAGAGTCAGAAAAAAAAACTTTTGCAAATTGATCCTCCTCCCAAATAATTATCATCGAGTGTATAAGTTATAATAGTATATACCAAGTGAACTTGGTTGAAGACGACAATGTTGTAATGATGAGTGATTGGTATTCATTTGAATAAACTGTCTGTATTCTTACTATGAAAGAAACTGGTTGTCTTCTGCCGTCAGTGATATTAACAGTACCTATACAGAATACTGATAAATTACTTGCTGAAGAAGTAATAGAATGACGAACCAACAATGATCTATTCTTATACGATATAACAGATTGATCAATGATATCATGGAAGGTTTACAAAGGTCATTATGGGACTAACAAGTGCTTACATTTATTTACTTTTTTTGATGTTGAAGAGACTGATCATATTATATTATTACTCAAAATTTGACTTACCAAAATTTAGAAGACAATATGAGAGTTGATGACCACTGAAATTCTAACTTTATGGCCAGCAATTCCATTATTCAGTATCTGAATCAAGGATAAGGCAGGTGGGCAAAGTTTCATTATGTCTAAAAATAGATGAAAACTGACCCATTCATTTATCCTGGGGTGTTTCCTGTAACCTTTGAATTGTTTCAACATAGCTGAAAATAGATCAGCAGAAAACTGACCATTTAATCCCTCCTATATATCTCCACACTGATTCGCCACGCCTATCGTTTGTATAAAAATCATGTTCCTGCATTTTTGTGTCTGAATCAAATTATGGTTGCATGGGGTCCCAGAAATATGAGCCCTTCCATCAGGTGATTTTCATTAATATATGAGTAATATTTTGTACTAAAAATTATCATTGACTGCAATTGTATACCTTAAAAGTATAGAGATGGGGAAAGAAATTGTTTCTCATAAATGTATTAGCTTAAAAAAGGATATGAGCAAGTACAATTATATCTACAAGGGTATATATACATGATTATATGTCAAAAAAAATTAGGTTGCCAGGCAACGAAACATACGCCCACACAGCAGCTAAATCATCCGGGCAGTCAACAAGAGTTGTTGCATTTTAAGTAATCATCAGAAAAACATAATTCAAACTCACCCATAATTATGGTGTAACTGTTATATAATCAAACGTTTTTTTAAATCAGATAATAATTGTGACCTCCAGAGGGAGCACAAGCAAAAAAGGGTGATTTTTCGTACAATCGGGGCCATAATTCAGGAAGTTACGATCCGATATGCAATGGCACCAAGATCTTTAGGTTATAAACATGTATTTCAAGTTTCATCAAAATCAGTTCAAAATTGTCACCTCTATAGGGTCCACAACCTTTATATAACATATTTTCACACTATTTGCGTACAAACGGCGGCCATTTTATCCGTCAATTTTGGTCCGATTTTCACGAAATTCAAATTCTCTTTTCATTACCATGTAACCGTGATATAATCAAACGTTTTTTTAAATCGGATAATAATTTTGACCTTCAGAGGGACCACAAGCTAACAAAAGCGATTTTTCAGGCAATCAGGGGACATAATTCAGGAAGCTCCGAACCGATGGGCGCAAATATCGAAAGGAACCAAGATCTTTTGGTTATCAACATACATGTCAAGTTTCATCAAAATCGGTTCAAAATTGTGACCTCTATAAGGTCCACAACTTTGATATAACATATTTTCACACTATTCGCGTACAAACAGTGCAGCCATTTTGTCCGTCAATTTTGGTCCGATTTTCACTAAATTTGAACTCAAACTCAATACCATGTAACGGTGATATAATCAAACGTTTTTTTAAATCGGATAACAATTTTGACCTCCAGAGGGACCACAAGCTAAAAAAGACGATTTTTCGGAAAATCAGGGGCCATAATTCAGGAAGTTACGATCCGCTTGGATCCAAGAAAGGAACCAAGATCTTTGGGTTATAAACATTTATTTCAAGTTTCATCCAAATCGGTTCAAAATTGTGACCTCTACACTGTTCACAAGCTAAAAAGCGTGATTTTTCGTACAATCAGGGGCCATAACCCATGAAGTTACAGTCAGATACTTGCCAATATTGAAAGGAACCGAGATCTTAGGGCGATAAATCTATATTTTAAGTTTCATTGAAATCGGATAAAAATTGTGACCTGTAGACTGTTCACAAACAATTGTGGACGGATGAACAGGGGCGACGACAATATACGTCCACATGAAAATATGGGCGTATAAAAATTATTTTTACAAAATAGGGCATTCCCTAAATATTCGTGCTTCTTGACTTCTGCCCAGGGCGTCAGAGTCCAGATGCCCTTAAACAAGCACTGATTTGTGAATGTTTGAATGATCATGACTACTAGCGAGATCAAATGAAAACTGACCATTTCTTGGCATTCTTTTTATCTTTGATGCCAGACAATCAGAAAGGTCAAAGTTTATGGTACCAGGTGTTTGGAGTAAATGATGACAATGTCCCTTGATTAGCAGAGATTTCATGACTTTCTATAGATACACATTTATTACAATCTGATGTTATTATAAGGTTAGGGGTCATGAAGGGTCATTAGATTCCTACATGTATCTGAAAATTTATCCCAATTTCTAAGGCTTTTTACACATAAAAACTGTAACTATATTTATTAAAGGTAAAATAATAGTCAGGTAAGTTCAATTTTACTGCCTGTCAAGGGACGTTTAGAATAGTTAAAGTTGAAGCCAGTAATTTCAAGAAACTCATTTGCCACTCTTCCCCCTTCCGACATACTCACAAGATTCCAAAAGAGATGACATGTATGTGCTTTTCATTCAAAGCTGATTGATGCAAAGATGCAATATTTGGATTGTTTGTCTTCCTCTTACAGGACAAAGCCAAAATTGTATATTTGACCAGGAATACTGGGAAATTTTCTGGGAGGACCCCCAAATTTACTGGAATATCTTGGTGCCAACAATAAGTTTCTAAACTGGTTTATTTGTCCCATTTGTGCATTTAAATGACCAACTTAAGCTTGATTAACAATCTCCAGCATTTTCAAACTGTCTTGACTCTTCTGACAAGCATATATTATTAGATTATCTTTAATTAAACTCAATTCCTGTGAAATGCAAAACGTTTTGGGTTTTTTTTTCTTATTTTATTAACAAAACCCCTAACTGGTAAGGTAATTTTTCATGAAAGATCAGTGGGATAATAGAACATTCAGACAGTCACATGCATTTAAATCTAAACCCACTGATGGCAAAGTTTGTTAAGCTTGCTTTCAAAGATAATTCCATTTCTCTTGTTGTCATTATCTAAAGTTCATCAATCAATACAAAAAATCAAATAGAAAACTTTTTTGCTGAATCAAAATATTGAGTGAAAAAAAACAAATCTGTTGGTGTCATTGACAGACGATTTATTAGCTAGCGACAGAAAGCAGTAAAGACTATTAAAGAGATTGCCCTGTAAAACCTAGGATGTTGTCCAACATTTAAAGATCTAATACAAACCTAAATTTCTGTGTTCTAAAAACAAATCATTTTCTCATATTGTTGGAGACAAATTTTATCAAAGCAAGAAACATATGTTAACTTTAATGAGATATAATTTCAACATTAAATATTTTGAGAGAAAATAGTAAATGGAATGGAGTTATTAACACTTTACTTATGTTATTCTGCAAAGAAAATTCACACAAAGAATAATTTTAACCCGGGAATTTGTTCCATCATGGTATCTTCTGGATGTGACGATAATGCCAACAAGTTTAAGGCTTTATCAATTCAAGTACAATTGGAATCAAACTTTGAAAGCTTTTTCTTTCGAAACTTATGCATTGATTAACTGACTTCAATTTCAGATATGACATCACAATTTCAATACCTCCTGGTCGTTAACTGTTTTATATGGAACCCTGGTACTTGATATTAAAGCAAATGGCAGCAAAGGAAAAAGATGAATTAAATTTGCTTCAGATCCTTCTGGACAGTCACCTTCAGTGAGTCAAACAGGAAAAAATATATAAATAAATTCAATCAGTTATGTGTTGTATTTTGTACAGCAGGGCCACTAATTGGAAGTGAAAAAAAAAATAGTGCAGTTGTTGTTAGCAATGAAAATAAATTGCACTGAGAATAAGTCACCGTGAATAGAAAACATGCAATAATGAACTTAATATAAACGGAATACTGATCAAAGTGTTTCTATATTCTCACCGTTAATCCCCACTACGGCAGCACTACTAGCATCTCCTGAATAAATAACTAATTTACTTGCTCTATGCTACCCCGTTAACATTGTAAGATAATATAATTTGTCCGTTTAGGCAATGGATAGATTAGTTCAAGTGGACAATCGACTTCTATCAGACTAATAATTACATGTCCGTAGATGTATTTAAACAAGAAAAAGACTGGTTAAATTTGGCATGGTATTTAAATACTAAATACCACTGGGGTTATGCCAACCATTTTACACTAATCTATACCAATTATTGGACAAACATACTATTTGTAGTCACATGGGTATAACAGATAAGCATTATTTGGAAGCGGTCGATAGACAAGGTACATGTAGCAGGTCCACAAGTTCACAAAGGAACAATTGAGAGTCTGGTGACAGAAATATGCAGGGATCAGATCATCGGATTTCAAAATGTCTCAATGGCATGGTTACTTGTTGAACTAATTTAATTTTATTTACTTCAAATTAGTATTGTTTAATAGGAAATGTTGGACATTAAACCCCATTCTCATTCTCTTCGTTCCATTTCTCTCTCAAACCCATTCTCTCAAATGTAGCCTACATAAATATGTAACTTCTCTGTCCTCCCTCTCTCTCCTTTCCATCTCTTTTTTTTTCTTCATCTGGTCTCTCCTCCCTATCTCTCTATATTCACCTCCATAAAACTCCTTTTATTTACATACAAGGAGAGAGAGAGAGAGAAATGGGGTTTAACGTCCACTCGACACAAACTAGGTCATTTTGGGACTAACATATGGTTTAATTTTATTTCAATAATTCGCTTGCATATAAGGGTCTTTAGCAGTGGAAGGAAACCGAAGTGCCTGGAGGAAACCAACGAGGTTGGACAGGCGACCCTAATCCTTGCCACGTACAACCGGGGATTCGAAACCACGCCAGTTGACTCAAAGGCAGGTCGTACGATACAGCGCGCCATCCAAACCTCCATACATACAAGGAACTTTGTGATGCTTTTCTCCTGTTCGCAAATCCAGCATAATCAGCTCTAAATTTACATTTACTATCACCCACTTGCACAATTATATGACACTATAGACCAGGGCTTCCACTTCAAAATCTTCACAGTAGGAATGGAAACTTTGCTTCTTAAATTCATATTTCATGTTTTTTATTTATGATACGCATTATCATGAATTCACGTATCTTTACCAGTTTGTCATGTTTATATGTATCTCTGATGAAATCCCTTTGATTAATCAAAAACCACAATTACGCAATCATTTCTCGATTTACAGCAACCAGGTGGCCTTTTAAACTTTTCGTGGAACCTTTACAAATCCAAAATTTACACCACAATATTTTAAAATGATTCCCACTGTTGTCTACAAAGGTCTCATGTGTCAAAATAGTGATGTGGACATCGCTTGTGAAAATGTCAAACAATGCTATACAATTAAATTTTTATGAATCTTGGACACAAATCCCATGAAACTCAACCACTAATTCCCATTCAGTTTGGTATTTAAAGAAAAATTCAACATTCATCCACACTCAGCCCACCTGAAGTACTTTATAATACAAATGCCTATTCTGGATCATCCCTTATACCAACAAAAGACATAGATATAATTTATTGATGGAAATGAAATCAGTGGATTCTTTGAACATAATTACAATATAAGCTTTTTTTTACTTTCTGAACTATTTAACATACCAGTGTGAATTCATAGTTACTAACTACATGAAAGAGAAATTTATTGTGTAATTTAAAATCAACTAATCTTACTGAATAATGAATGATAATTTATTTTTTGTCATTATTTTGATCAACCTTCAAAAGGTTAATTAGTTCACAGAGAGAGGGTGGGGGGAGAAAAACTGACTTTAAGTTTGATTTAACACAAAGAAGGGAATTTTTTGATCATCCAAATATACAGTACATGTATACCATGACGGACATAATGGTCTTTATTTCATTACTATTAAAGTCCGAAGAAACTGCTGTAGAAGAAGTGAAACCACCAGTGCTGTGACGTACTGCCAATGGCATACACCAGATTTCTCTCTCGTTCTCTCAGAAGGTAAAACTTAAGTTCACTTCCCAGAAGATATTTATCAATACTAAGAAAACATACATGTCTCAATATGATAATCTAATTTCAGATTTGGGATGTTTTGTTTCATTTCTTTATTGTTACTTTATAAGTAAAGAGTTGATTATAATGATAGATGGAAATCTAATTTCTATATTGATCTAAAGGTATCATTATCAAAAAATACCAAAGAGATATATAAATAAAATATATTGATTTTATTAAGAAAATAATTTTATAAAACATACAGTCATTGGAAATTGATACCAGTAAATAACCAGTCTAAAAAATAAAATTTAATTAATCTCTCAGAGTAAAATAAGTTATGGACTAAAACATGACGAAAATCATAAATAAATTTGATATATTTTCATAAAGAAATTGACTCATATATAAGTAAAGTATCAATACACATAACAAAACAATTAATAGCAATTCAAAAAATAATTATAGAATAAACCTATTTAGAGTAGAATCCTCTTAAAAATAAAAACTGTTTGATATAATTTATGAGTTATTTTTATCTATTAGAATGTGTTTTGACACTTAGACGCGCCTTGTCAGCTTCCCAGCCAGCAGTAAAGCCATCCGCATTGTGATTATTTCCAAAAGGATGAAAGTAATTTAAACAAATGTCCACAAAAAAAACCTCAGAAACAAGTCTGACATAATTTGTCTGTGATGTTTATTCATTCAAAAGTTTGGGTTCTTTTTGTTATTGATGCAAATCTCCTCCTTGTACATACTGATAAAATCTGTGAATGGTGACTGAAGCAGACATAATCCCATCACACGGAAACAAGACTAGACCGGAAATAATGACCAATCAGATGTCACTTTAATTGCAACATTTCTGCATCGTTTCTTTGAAGTGTCAAAATATCACTCAACATTAAATAATCAATTGATTTCATCTTAACCTGACAAATAACCTTGAACCTTTTCAAATAAATCAGGTCTTTCTAACATTATTCCAAAAGTCCTGATAATTCACAACTTCTTTTCAGATTTTGGGTGATTTGTAAAGGGAATCAAACTTTGAAGGACAACTGGTCAAAGTCGTATGTAAAGAAAATAAAGCTGAGACCTTTAGATCTGTAATTTTGGAGTTTACCTTCCAGAAATACGTCAGAATGCACCAAATGGAATCTAATTTACCAAATTTGTCGGGGGGAGGGCCCCCAAACCCCCCGTTAATTGGTTATGCGCCTTTGGCGCTGACGCCAACCACAATTATCAAACCTAGACCACCCCCTGCAAAAAATCCAGAATCCGCGCCTGGTTACCATTCAGTCAGTTTGATCAAGTGTTTACATAGGCCTGCTATTTCATTATCTCTGCATAGTCATCAGTTTGATCCAAGGCTTCTATAAAATGAAAAAGTCTTAATTCACATGCAGAACCTTGTTTGCTATTCCTCCCACCTCTAAAGATCTCTGGAGTAATTGAATTATTGAAATATCAATACACAATATGTTAGTCCAGATATGACATAGTGTTGAGTGGATGTAAATTAACTCACTCTCTGGCCTCACAAATCCGCTAACCACACTATGCTACAACAGCTCTCTCAAGACACTTTTACAAATTTCAAAATGGCAGATAAATAATGTTGCCTTTACTTTGGTTGGAATGTTATTTTGATAAAGCATTGTCAAGTTTAAGATCAGCTACTCTGCATGACGACTTATAAAATTATCGTTTAATAAAGAGCGTCTGCACCATGCCACAGCAATAAAACCAACCGTAACAAAATTTACCATTTCAAATGTTCATGAGAACTCAGTCAATCCTGACCAATCATAATGCAATTTGCACTTCAACTGTTCAATGCAGACGCTGTCTTGTCAATTTCTATTGGATAAAGAGTTAAATTCTTTGAGCCAACCATAATCAAGTTAACATTACAACTTGCCCGGTTGGAGATGGAATGTTCTGTTCGTTTTTATTGGATTAAACTTATTTTGTTATTTCTTAGAACCAATTAGAAAATATGAGTTCAGTTACTGCCAAGCAAGTTAGTAGCTGACAACTTGTCACGCGGGATGTGATTAAAGTGTTTTGTGTTTCCCATTTTGTAAATTATCATCTCACTTTTGGCAAGTTTTGTTTACTACAATGTACAGTGTATCTTTGCAACCGTTTGTTACCATCTTAAATTTCTGCTTGGATGCTGTGTAAATTTAATCAAAAATGAAATGAAGCATGACTTATAGTCACAAGCCATGTGGAGAGAAATTCAGGGATATAAATTTGACTAAATGAAAACATGCCAATCTGAAGGGCATAGTTAATAAAAACAGTAAATTAAACAAACTATTATGTAAATCAGACTTGTTAACACAAGATTTTGTACAGTTTATTTTTTATTTGATAGATATATAGTTTAATATCATGTGCATGTGCATTGTCTTTTTTTATCAGCAACTTCAAGCTACAGTTGACAATACATGTCATTGAACCTGCTTTTTAAGTGCTTTAGAAACTGCCATTAGAAATGTAACATCCAGAAGAGAATGAAGTCCAAATTTTACTAGAGCCCACTTCAGATTGTGTGGGGCACACTAGAATATGGTATGACTTATTAACACCTTTAAGCAATTCCTATGAAATGTAATGGGATCCCTGCATTTGCTGAGAAAGTTCATCTAGATTTTCCAACGTGGTTCCCCCTTATCAGTGATGCAGAACCAAAAGGGAGCTGTTTAGTCATTCAGATGGGATGAAAAACCGAAGTCCTGTGTACACATAAGCATTCACGTAAAGATCCCTTGACTGATGGAATTCTATATATGAGTAGGCTGTAGTGTTGCAAAATTTCCCTCATAGCACACTGTATAGCGTATGTCCATCTTCATTAGACCAGTTCAGAGCAGAACAGTAGGACGTTAAACCCCATGTATTTTCATTTCTATTAGATTAGCAGCAGGTTGATATATTTTGATAAGCTGTAATGTTTTTGCATCAACTAAGCTAATGAAGACGGTTAAATGTTGTACAAAAAATTTTTACCCGGTCCAGGACAGCACCATTTCTGCTTACTCTAAGCCAAATTCCAACTGTCGAGGTTTTTTTTACATATAACACAACATGTACACAGACCAAGGACTTTTTGTCTAATCCAAACTACCAGACGTATATCGTTGCCCCAGGCCTTCCACTGATAAGTGTAAACCATGCTGAGAAGCAGTTCATACAATCGCAATGCAATGATGTTTTATTTGTTTGCAAATGGAATATTTTAACCTAAAGTTTCAAATCAATCATGTTTAAATGTTTTATTTGATCTTAATGAAATATTTTAACCTGAAGTTCCCCAAGTCAATGAAAAATCCAATGAAGATATCAAGTTTTTTTAACTTAAAATTTATTTGTTTTTAAACGGAATTCATGGATTGTTTTCCTTCCTCCTACGACAAAGATTTTTCCTGTTAACCAAACATCTAAGCTCATTCAGTACAAAAATTGATTTAGCATGGCATGACACAGAGTTACATTTTAACATCTGGTGTATCAAATTCGATTGGTATCTTTTGTCATACACAGATAAAAATATGAGATAAAATACACTTCTAATACTGTGTAGTGCCTTCAATATTTTCTAGTAGAACTAAAACCATTATCTTAAAGTTAGAAGTGGTATCAAGTGTTCTAGAAAGGCTAGCTAAAACTGACTTGGTAATGAAAAGGTAGTGTGAATCCTTTTAAATGCTGTTAAACCCGCTGTTCAAAAGGGGGGTGCTGACACCCCAGTAGTTTTGTGTCTGTGGTGCAGGTGAACAAAAAAAAGATCCTGTGTATATTGTGGGATAAGTAGAAAGGAAAAGCATCTAGTCATTAGGATGGGATTTAAAAAAACCCCACTAAACTTTAAAGGTCCGGTATATAACTCTGGCTGTTCGCTAAAGATCACTTGACAGTTTTCAAAGTAAAACTAGGCTTCAGTGCCACTATCAGGGAAAAACGATATCTTATAGAAAACTGCATGACAAAAACTCATCTTTATTAGCCCGGTTGGTGTAGAAAAGTGGGACCAATTTCTATCTGTTCCATTTCATGGCATGATGGAAAGAATCCTGTAAAGATTTGTCATCTTCTAAAGCAGCAACTTTAACGATGACGGAAGGATACTATGAATGATTACTATGACAACAGTTGACATAAGTACTTGAATATATCTTTATTCCGCCTTCATTATCCTAACAATAGCCGTTCACAACTAAACTGCTGTTCAACTTGACATCGAAAAGTTGAATAAATACTGATGTTCTCGTTCAGTCA
Source organism: Patella caerulea (assembly GCA_036850965.1). Lineage (NCBI taxonomy): Eukaryota > Metazoa > Mollusca > Gastropoda > Patellidae > Patella > Patella caerulea. The sequence continues at coordinate 22,046,062 of JAZGQO010000014.1, read as the reverse complement.
ACACGTAAATTTACTCAACAATCGACCAATCAAACGATTATGTTTACATGTCATCCACCAATCAATATAAGCCTCTTATAGTCGACTTTTAACGGCTAACGTTGCCGTGTTGAGAAAGGTGAACCAGTGTTAAGTGACTTCACAACTAAATGATTTGATGGTTAAAGATTAATTCCAGAATTTATCATGACACGATTTCAACAGCAAAATAATCTTTCACTCACTGTTTTAGAATTGTATAAAATTCTACATAACTTAAAGGGTTTTTTTTGATACAAGAATCCATTTAGACAAGAAAAGACTTGTTTAAGTCATAATCATGGGAAATGACTTGAAACGGATTTAATATCCTTCATCGAATTCCAACTGTACACAGGACCTTTTTTTTTTATCTCATCCGAATGACTAGAAAATATGCCTCTGAAAAAGGCACCTTGAACTTTCTTGATCAACATCGAGATCAATTATGGGACCTCTTGTATAGTGAGCCAGCTTCACAATACATGTACCGGAGTCACTGCGGTTGCAATAATCTTGTTTAAATATAGAGTATCACTCAGATCAGTAGTCGGTTTTCTTTAAATTTTATAGAGAGTACCACTCAGAGCAATTAGTCTGTCTTGTTTGAATATTGTATTGGGTGCCACTCAGAGCAGGAGTCTGTCGTGGATGAATATTGAAGAGGGTGTCATTCAGGAGTTTTGAACATTGTACAGATTGTCACTAGGAGCAGGTTTCTTGGAATGTTGAATAGAACAGACTTCTGTCTTGTTTGAATATTATATAGAATACCACTCACAGCATTCATCTGTTTTCAATATTGTATGGAGTCTCACTCTGAGTAGTTTTCTCTAAATATTGAATATAATGCAACTCAGAGCAGTATTGTCTTCCATTAATAGTGCTATCTTGTAATGCACTTTGTAATCCGCAATATGCTGTACACTGCTTAAAGAGTATCTGAACACCATCAGCAGAAATCAATTTAATATTTAACACAGAAGTAAGAATATAGGCAAAATATTGACTCCATGATGTGCATTACAAGAGCTAATTGTAAATCAGTCAAACAAAATATAATCTGGTTTTGTCGGTAAAGTTGATAGTGTTTTCCACATTATCGTAATTATCATCATATATTGATTATAGATTATCCAGCCCCAAGTGTTAATATAAATCTTCTAATAATCACATCATACGACATGCTCATCCAGACGGAAAATTACCTTGATATTATCATGTTAATAACTATAAACACATCGTCGGCCGTGGTCACAGAGTCGAGAATTTACACATGCAGTATGAACCTGATGTTTTCATATAAATTAATAAAATCTGGAATTTATCAGAAGATTTTTTTCTCTTAGACAACTTGTCTACTAGCTCGGAGACATAGAGTAATAAACAATGCTTCCTTGAATATGCTGCTTCATGTACATGTAAAGAGAAAGAAAGAGAAATGGAGTTTAACACCAACTCAATGCAAAATAGGATATTTGGGGACTAACATTAGGGGAACTTTTATGCAATGAGTAACAGTGCATACCGATCTTTAGCAATGAGAACAGTGCATACCGATCTTTAGCAATGAGAAGAGACTGGTGGACCAATAGTTAAAAAAAACATTGTTAGGCTGGCAACCTCACTTCTTATTAAATGTACAAGTTAGCACTGAGAGACAAATTATCAGTGGAGACAAATTAGAACTAGCACTAGAGAGAAGATAGCACTAGCGGCAAGTTAACACTAACACTAGTGACAAGTTAACACTAACACTCGAGACAAGTTAACACTAGCACTAGCAACAAGTTAACACTAGCACTAGAGACAAATTAACACTAGCACTAGAGACAAATTAACACTAGCACTAGAGACAAGTTAACACTAGCACAACAGAGAAGTAAGTCTAACACAAGAGGCAAGTTAGCACTAACATAAGAGACAAGTTATCACTAGAGACAAATTACTAATAGAGTATTACAATTAACTATGTATGTGCTTGTACAAGAACCATAGATGATATAACTAACTATTACAAAGATTTTAGCTGAATAAAAAACTGAAAAAAATATAAGTCAGAGCTCTTATATAGTTTTCTTTTCTTTCATTCATTCAACACAAACAAATAACTTCAAACTGTTCACCCAACCACATCCCCACTAAAAACCTTTTAACATCTACTTAGCAATCAGTTTTAATTCAATAAAATATTTATCAATACAATTATGGAGCAACTTATTGACAAAACATTAGAATCCTTCTTTGATCTCGGACTGTAAAATTATAACTGCTCATATAACAATATTTTCTGTAGCATCTGGGGCTGAAGAACGATAACGAGCTATCAACATATATGCAATACGGAAGGCTGAATCCTTAGACATTTTCTTACAAAGATGTTAGCCATACTAGCTCAAGGCTTATGTTGCATAGGAACGTGTTCTCTAAAGCCTTTTCAACTTAGTTCCAAGCAGGCATTGCGACAAAAATATTTAAACAATTAATAAATCATTATTTTCAAAGAAACCAAAAAGGAAAAACTACCGACCCTATAGGCTCTTTCCTTCCACCGCATGCAAGTGGATTATGGAAGTAGGACATTGTTTTTAAAGATCTAAAATAGATACAAATGTTAGGGGTGCATGCAATGTTTTTATGTACTTTAAGTTGGGGGGTGGGAGGGGATTTTGCCTAGGCACCAAGGTTTCCACCTACTCTTCTTCTATTTCCAACAGCCATGGGTTCTTTTCCTCATACGTAAATGTTCAATCCCGGTCTTGGCCAGATTTTTCAGCATGCCTTCCTCCTCTTGTCAGGGGTGCAGGAAGGAGATCTGAACAAAGAAGAGTAGCTAGTCATTCAGATTTGGACAAAAAAAACTTGATCTTGTGTACCCGTGCTGGCATTAAGAATTTGAGTTCAACTAGTGAGCGGAACTGGGGCTGTTATGGCAAAATTTCCCATGTAATACACTTCATGATGTATGACTGTCTTCGCTAAAATGCAACATTTAATATGAATCTAACAGGAAAACAATAAACAATGACTAAAATTGATCTGAGTTAGATAAGATATAAAATTGGTGAGATGTAAACTGAGCTGTTATTGATATTACATGAAGGTCAACTAAAACAACTAAATTGATGGAATTAGGAACAAATTATTTCCATGTGTATTATTAACACAAGACTAATTACTTCAACTCAAATGATCTTTGTAGAGGGCAAAAAATTGTGATTTGTGTGATGTAATATTGTCTAAAACTTAAATGAAAAACTGTTAAAGAAAAGTTTGGCTAATACACCGGAAAATATGCTAAAAGAACCTTTTCTGCAGCAATCATGTAAAAAAAAATAAGATTCTCAAAAGCTGCTTCATATACATATAGTGCATAAAAGTCATATCAATGCTCCGATATGTCTTGGATCATTTCGTATCAGGCTCCCTACAAAATAAGTTCCCATATCTTATTGGACAAAATATTCTGTATCACATTTCAAAACCTAGATTTAAGGAACTTTATTTTCCCATATCTGTATACTGATTTGTTATTCAGGCCTTCACTTGAATAAATTTCTAGAGAGTCAAAAAAGAAAGATCCCCTGAAATTAGAAAAGGAGCAAATCGCTCAACTGAGAAAGGTCTCCTGAATCTCTTAAGACTTCGAAGTGAGTGATAAAAAGCACCTCGACTGACATCCAGGCGTGCCCAGGAGAGCAAGAGAGGTCACGCCTCTCTTCCATGGAGGCCTGGTTTTTGCATTTTTTTTAAATTTTAATTAATACATTCTGTATGCATCTCATAAATAAGTGTTTTGGGAGGACTAGTCATACATGTAAAAGAATCTTTCCCACTTAAAATGTGATAAAGAGTAGGTGAAAACGCTGTTGCTCGAACCAAATCTCCTTAATAGCCTGGTTGGTGTAGAAAAGTAGAATGTTAAACCAGGTTTCATTTCATGACAGTGAAAATGCCTCTTTAAAATAATTAGCCATAAAATCAATAATGAAAAGATCATATCTATCTCAAACCAATTGTATTCCTTTATACATATCTGACATAAATATGTTTCAATCTTCTCCTAATATTAATCATCCATACCCCTCTCTATACACTGTCTGTTTTATCTTAGTTTGATTGGACGCGTCTGCAGCTTCCATTCAGGTCTTTCGCATACAAGCATTCAGACGTTTTCTTTCAGACCGATTTTGGCGCCAAGATCAGGAGAGTAGAGTTATTGATATCGTTGTGGCATCTTTGTTACACTTTTCAGGAATCATGTCTTTAAGAAATCTTCCCGATTTAAACGTGATATTTATTTTTAGTCTCGAGTCCAAAAACAGACGGAATCAATGGATGAGATTTTATTTGTAACATTTCAAGAAATAGTCAGAATTTTATGTTTGATTTTCGTTTGATGCCAAAAGTGAGTTCTTTTGACAGCAAAAATATAGAGTAGGACGAACTATTTTCAAAAAGAAATATTCTTATATGTTTCTGACATGCATAAAAAGAATATTGATCATGTTTCTTTTTTGTATGGTTGTTTGATCTATTAAAATTATGTCATCTTTTTAAAGAGGCATTATTTTCTTTTTAACTGAATTTTATTCACAGATATGAGGATTGAGGAAGAGGATAGGTCTACATTGCATGCCTCCTAGACAGACATTATCACTTCCACAAAGATACTAAGCTATAATTTTGTAAAAGAGAAGGTAATTTGGGTTGTTGGGGTTTTCTTGCTGATGAAACTATACTTACATGTAGTCACACATAAAAACTTGGGGATGAACCCATGACTTCTACAGACAACATTTCATGTCATGCGCCACCAAACTAGTGATAATAAAAGCTGTTTCTTGAATATAGAGAAGTCAGACTGGTCCCACACATTAATATTCTAATTTCAAGGTATATTATCGTACTCTGATGAACTCCTTGGAAACTTCAAAATATATTAAATGATTTGGCATTAAAAACTTTGCAATACCAAATCACAGACATTCTAAGAGATTCTTTAAGAGAAAAGTGGCTGGAATAATTTCTTTCAATGAAAAAAAACAAAATTGTGATAACTCTGTCAATAAACATAATTGGAAGATGTCGGTCATTAGTCACAGATCTCTTCTCCATGGACTCTTTCATCGTCTTTGATGCGATATCATCATTGTAAAAAAATCTGTTTCATGCTTTGTTAGCTGTGCATATTATATTATTCAAGTGTCATGTAATCAGAATATATTTCAAAATAAAATAAAATGGAATGAAATGAAACAAAATTCAATGTTTTATGTTATCATTTGTCAGTATAACAATTTTGACATTTTGCAACTAACATGGTATGTTGTTCAACAATTCTTACAAGAACAAAAGAATAGAATAGAAAACATTATTATGATAATTTTGATACGAACATTGTGGTTTTTTTTTATTTATTTCAATCGTTATTTTTCAATGGGGACGACTTTGTTCAAGCTTCCAAAATTCGGAATACTCTTCGTCAAATTCCATCTGGAAATATGTATTCTGTTTTTTTTTAAGTCAATGTGTACATGACTGAACCACAGTTTTCCCACCATACCACTATCTTTATTTCCATGTTGCGCAGAACACTGTGTTTCTTCAAGTTGAGAAAGGCATATGGTATTTGGGAATAATTAACAGAAACAATTGACGGCTTTTTATTTCTTGACTGATTATAAAAACTTTATTACTATTGTAAATTTCCATAAAGATAAATTTTCTTTAAGATTATTGGCCTTATCTACAGCACATCCAAAATTTAGAGCTTCTATTAGTTGAATCATTTTAATGATAAGGCAATTTTAACACAGAAATTTTCATAATTTGTATATCTATCGCACAGATACGCTGATACAATGCTCTTGAGACAATAGGATGCCCTTTAAACAAATCTGTTAGTTGTCAGAAATAATTTCTAAAGACATTAATTTGAAATATGTTTCATGTCTTAACTGCTAATAGATGAACCATATTACAAGACAATTTTACCAAATTTACATTTTAAATCACTTGTCAAATGTAAGGAGGACAGTCAATTAGCAAGCCTTGTTAGTTTTCTACAGGGTTTTCCCACTGCTGATACCCAAATGAATTACTGAAATATGCTGAGATAGTTCCTCAGGATATTTCAGTGTAGTATACCCGTGTCAGTGACACAGGACAGACAGTCTGACAGTGAAGAATGTCTAGCATGGATGGCACAAAAATTGAGGTCCTATGTACAGTAGAATCTGCATTAAGCAGCCATCCACGGGAAATTTTAGGATTGACCGCTTAACGGGAGTGGCCTCTTCATAAAATCTCGAGTTTTTTGTGCCGGCATCAATTAATATTACGCTTGGGTGCACTTGCATCGGTAAATTTGGCCGTCGCTGAATCTCGGACATAACTTCCGTCATTTTGTCCCAACCTTCAATACTACTGTCTATCATTGTCATGCATTCGATAATATTTGTCCATTTTTGTAAAATCTCATGTTTTTTTTTTGTGCTGACATCAATTAATATTACGCTTGAATGCATTGGAAGCAAACACCAATGCAATACTTCACTTGCATCGGTAAATTTGGCCGTCGCTGAATCGCCGACATAACTTCTGTAAACTTGTCATTTTGTACCAACCTTCAATACTACTGTCTATCATAGTGATGTATTCGATAATATTTATCCATTTTTGTGAAGAAAATCGATGAATTAATTTTATTTTATCAAAGAAGCACACGAATCAAAAAACATCGCTGATTTAGCTACCGAATCACAGGGGGTGTAACTCTGTATGTAATATTACAGGTGGCGCTAAAAACGTCTATTTAACAACATAGCGGCTTTTAGTCGGTACTTTCAGTTTATTCAATCAGTATCAAATAATGTCCCGTTACGTGTGAAAACAATGATCAGGTTTGTCGTTTAATAAAACAAAAGATTAATTAACAGATAATCCCGGGTTAATTGGTATTTTCACATTTCTTTTTATCTGATTTGCGGGAGTCCAGTTAATTGATTACTACTCACGGGATTAGCGGGGGTGTTACGAAGAACGACAAGATGGTATCATGATTCAACAATGGCCGTTGAATGGGCGATGTTTTGTTAAATTCATTTGCAAAATAGTGGCCGCGTTAGAGGAGTGGCCGTTGAATAAGGAGATGAAACAATAGAATTTTTACGGGGGGAATTTATTGTGACCGCTTACAAGGAGATGTCGCTGAATAGGAGTGGCTGCTCATACGGATTCTACTGTACATGTACAATCCTCATTAAGAATGTCTAACATTATACATGTAAATGTAGTACTAAATGTTAGAGTATATATAAATAGTGGGGTTTGTGTAAAATTCAGGTCTTAATTTGCTTTCAACATTTTTTAAAAGGAATTTCAGACATTTTAAAAGATTTTTGGACACGAAAATGGCAGAACATAAAGACACTAAGAATGGTTTATGAAACTGGGCTTCGCCATTGGAGATGCCTGTCTAGTCACTTGGATAGGACAAAAATGTAAGCCAGTATCCCCTATAAGTATTAAAAAGAAATCTCTAGAGTGCCGCGCTTCGACTTCTAGCTGGTCCTTGGAGATAGGCGCGCCTTCACAACCGTGTGGGTTTTCTACGGGCACTACGGTTTCCTCCCACTGCTAAAGACCCCTACCCGCAAGCGGATTATTGAAATAAAATTAAACCAATGTTACTCCCGAAATGACCTAGTTTGTATTGAGAGGATGTTAAACCCCATTTCTCTCTTTCTCTAGATGGGCAAGTCTTACATGTACATATATTGTAAGATTGAATCTGAGCCAGGAAATTATCTACAGTTGATAATGTGATACTAATCAATTTTGATACATTTTAGTGTGTATTATAAGACAATGTATCAAATATACAAATGATGATCAGCGACAAAATGAAATAAAATGATATGTAATGTCCTACTCCGACTGGGCTAAGACAGGCATATGCCGTACAGTATGCTATAAGGGAAATTTTGCCCAGACAGTGGCACTACAGCCTACATCAAATTCCAACTGCCAAGGGATCTTTAACATGCACATCAATGTGTACACTCTGTCTAGCTAAAGACTATACATTGTCCCTTGCCAGGCCCTCGGTTCTACACCCCTGACAAGTAGGAACCATGCCTGAAAGTCCTGATGAACTTTCTTGGCAAAGGCAGGGATCAAAAATGAGATCTCCAGGTTAGCGAACCAACGTCCCACCCACTGAGCGACCAAGGCTCACACGACTTCAAGGAAAAGTATAACATGGAATTCTTACCTTTAATTTTGAATAAAGGAAATACACAAAGTAGAATTTTTATATTTTCATTAAACAATCTTATCCATTTATTGGGTTTTTTAAAAAATGAAAAGAGTATTATAATTTTTACCTTTTAATAAAAAACAAGAAAAACTTCAAATTGAATTTTTAGCTTTTATTCAAACTTTCAAGAGAGTAGAAATAAGTAAGTTTGTTTTATGTAAGTAAGAGTCTGAAGAAATTTAGTTCAATAGATTATAAGAAAACACATGTTAGCTGAGAGAACAATAAGACAATCAATAATCTTTGTAATATCTTTATAGACAATCAATGTTTCACATAATACAAACATTGACAGAAAAGGGTGTATATGGTTTTACAGTCATTTAATTAAAGTTGTTGATTTTTTTACATGTGGCACATTTATAAGAATATGTCAATATCACAATGGTTGATATACAGTACAGACACTAACACAATTACTATTGACGCTTTCTTCTTGTGAATTTTCTCCAACTCGTATTTCTCCTCCATTTATGGCTTTTTTGAAAACTTCACATTGTGAAGAGGGTGGTGGGGTGAGAGAGAGAGAAAAATAGGGTTTAACGTCCACTCAACGCAAACTAGGTCATTTCGGGACTAACAAATGGTTTAATTTTATTTCAATAATTCGCTTGCGCGTAGGGGTCTTTAGCAGTGGGAGGAAACCGGAGTGCCCGGAGGAAACCCACGAGGTTGAGAAGGCGCCCCTATCTCCATGCCACATACGCTCACACCAGGACTCGAAACCACAGCCGCAAGCCAGAGGTGACCGGACAGCTAGAGGTCGAAGCACGGCACTCTAGACCACTAGGCCATCCCACCCACCCCTTGGTGGGGTGAGGCAAGGGATAGTAAAACCATTGACAGATATAATGTAATGGAAGAAGCTAGAGAAGAAGAGTTATGGGAAAAGACAAAAACATAGAGTGATGGGAGTAGGCAGGGATGTAGCTTGAAGTTGGTTGACAAAAGGCTCTAGGTACATGTAGAATAAAGTCACACAGGAAGGGTGTGTCCAGGAAGGTAGGAAAGAAAATTTAAACCATTTCAAGAACATGTTTGATTGAAATGTTTGAATTTTAACAGGAGCTTCTACTACCTTCATTATACTTTCAATTTTAATCATACTTTTGATTTCTAATGACCTTTATTGTCCATAGAGAATTGACCAATTTCACTTTAGCAAGACTTAAACCAATGTATTAGATTGTGATCAAAACTATATGCCAATCTTCTATCACCAATGCACTGCAATGTAACACAATTATCCAACTATATCCTACAAATTTTTGTCTACGATATCACCCTAGGTGGAAGTGGATGTTAAACCCCAGAAATGAACGGACCACCCAAAAATCTGGAACAGGAACATAACACAAACAATCTAGCTCTGCACTTTTTTTATAATCTGACCTTCTGATACCAGAATTGGGTTTAAACTTTCAAATATTGTGGAGGAGAAAGAAGTAATTAAGTCTTGCAAAATTGATGTGTAATTTGATGATGAAAGGTGTTCTGGTAGACCTTCAGTTAATTATGAATAGGTCATAGTTTATTCTCAGTCCCTTCTTTAAATTATAAAACAATCGTTAATCGTCGCTTTAGGGAGGAGAAGGTTGAGAATAATTAAAATTTACGCCTCATTAGTTTGACCTGCCGATGATATTTTATTATTTAACAGTTTCACAAAACCACACTGTAGACTTATTGAGGTTTTTTTAAAATTTCAATTCATACCAAAGTAAAGTGGGAGTTATTAGTCCAGGGCAGTTGAACATTATACTTATCCAAGTAATTTGTGTTATATGTGACCTGTGACAGCAAAATGAGTTGTATGTTGCAAGTCATTTTTTAGCAAATACCGGTAATAGCGAAAGCAGTAGGAGATATATTTAGAGGATTTTCTTACTGAACAGAGAGAGATAAAAATAGTGACAGATCACTTGTTGACAGGCCATTTTTTGACAAAAATTTCCTTATTTAGTAGAAAGAAAAAACTGAAGACCCATTTCCCAATAATGGTGAAATATAGTGGACTTTTTTTCGATGAGTGTTGAAATTATCAGGAAGGGGGACCCCAAGGGCCATCGGTCAGAAAACAAAATTGATATCAACGATTCCATATTCGGTCGGTTCTCAGTTGGAAGTTGATATCAAAAATATTTCCATAACCCGAAATATTATTCATGTTGACAGGTAGCGGTCTTGTTACTTGTCCAATATTTCCGTTGAGCCCCGCGTTTCTCACTTAACCAGCTTACTTGACAACAAGAATTGTGAACCGATGTCATCAGGCCCAGACCGCAGGCGCGGATCCAGAGGAGGGGTCCAGGGGGTCCGGACCCCCCCCCTGCTGAGACTTGAAAATTTTTTATGCGATTTTATTGGCGACTTTTAGACCTGTAATTTTGGAATTTACCTTCCGGAAATAGGTCAGAATGCACCAAATTGAATCTAATTTACCAAATTTTCCGGGGGGAGGGCCCCCAAACCCCCCGTTAATTGATTGAGTACCTTTTATCAAACCTAGACCCCCCCCTGCAAAAAATCCTGGATCCGCGCCTGGACCGCCCTTTGTCCAATGTTCCAATAGCACTGGATAACAATTTGTCTGCATGTGACCTGTGACACAATATCATAATTTACAAGAAATTCAAACGAAAACAAAAATGAAATGGGGTTTAACATCCTAGTGTTCTGCTCCTACTGGGCTAATGAAGAGGGAAAATGGGGATTAGGGGCTAAAGTGAAGTGATGTTATTTTTTCAGGTACATTTTACTTTTATGTGATCACTTTAGTCAGTCTTATACTATATCTTATACATAATTATCTGGTTAAAAGACAATATTTGGAAGTAAGTCTTAATTTTTTCTGGTTTTGTAAATAATATTGCCTTTTTTATAGGTGGAAGGTAACATAAAGAAAGTAGAAAGGCCTACTTTATAAATGTGATATTGTGTTGTTATTCTGATGTAAAAATAATAATGTTGCTAAAATCACCACTGGGTAAGCAAATAAATACATGTTTACAATGTCATTTACATTGTACTTGTTTTTATGTAGTGAAGCCTACTATATCTTAAAGTGTCCATGTGTAAATAATAATACAGTGGTGAGAATGGCCACTTGTGCTGAAGGACACAACATGATTAAATAGACCATGTCTAAATTGTTTTTTTCCAAGGAAATAATTTTATACATTTACATGTACTTCAAGGACATTGATTTGAGTCATTATCACATAGGTCATAGAACTGGTTTAACACATTCCAAATATAATTTTAACACAAATATCCTCTCATAGTCTCATTTAAAAACTTTTGGTCTTCTAAGAAATTATTAGTGAGCAGAAATTCACCCATGTATCTGTAGAAGGATAACTTGTGTTTTGCTTTTGCATTCATCACTTCCTTTTTTGAAACCTTAATTACGCATCTATTGCTGCAATGATCTCTGTGTTAAAATTATATTTGGAATGTATTTAACAAGTGATATCGCATATGTGATAATGACTGACACCAATATTGCCCTTTAAAGTGGACAATTTACACATTAATTATGTCCTTTTACTCACAACATCTACTAGGATGAAAATAAGTATTGCCTAATAAAAGAGGTGGGTAAAAAATCAGGACCACAAGAATTTCATTTATAAAACGTAAATAAAAAGTATAACGTAAATATGTAAAGATGTATACACCTATATGACAGAATGCTGTCAAGCAGAACAAAATGTGACACAATTAACATAACAGATAGCTATATATATTATTATCCACGACATAAAAACTTCACAATAGATGATATATGGTATAAAAATATCATAATTGAATTACTTTGACATCTGTATCAAACTGGCTAATAATGCTATACAGGGGAATTTGGCCTAAACAGCAGCATTTCCACCTACTCATTGAATTCCAACTGTTGATGTTATTTTTAATGTGTACTCCAACAGTGTATACAGACAACAATTTTTCGCTTTAACCGAAAGACTGATACTGTTCCCTGTCAAGCCCTCTGCCCTGCACCATTGAAATAGGGAAAACATTAAAACAATCCTGCGAAATGTTTTTGGCTTAACATTGGAATGGAAATACAGAATACACAGGCGCGCAGATCCAGGGGAGGAGGGGGGCAGGTCCTGATACAGACAATATTTTAATAAAATGAAACATGTTCCTCCCCAATCATCAAATAGTTTATAGTACATACTTTAGCATAGGTATGTCATAAGGTGTTTAAACACAATGAAAGACTCATATATACATCATGAGTCAAGCCAAAATATCCAGTCTTAAATTTGGTTTAATTATATTAGGAATGTATATAAGCCATGTATAATCCTGGTACTATCTAGACTTCTCCAAGCCAAATCAGTCTGTTCAAAATAGCATCCATTGACTGGCTGTTCACATACAGTTGACACAATATCCAACAGAAAGTACTCAATCTGGATGAATGAATGAATGAAATATAGTACAATTGAGAAGAGCTGGCCCAATTGGCTGAAAGCTTGCAATAGTGATTGTAAAAAGATATATTTTCATTGTTATTTACAGTACACAAGCAGAGGCAGATCTAGGATTTTCAGAAAGAGGGGGCGTGCCGCACCCACTTGGGAGTGCGAAGCCCGGTCCGCGATTTTTGAGTGGAAAAAATGTCCACAAGGACTAATTTCGTACTAGTACTGTAAATTACTATTTTCAACATAAACTATTTTTGTTCTTCTTTCTCGCGAGAATATATGGAGCTAAAAAAATGTTCGCCGCCTCAAAAAATAGAGGGGGCGTGCGCCGGGTGCGCCCCCCTCTGGATCCGCGCCTGACAAGTATAAGAACACAAGTCAATGATAAAATTAGTCAGATGTTAACCATAACTAAGCCAGGTAAAATATAAAATATCGAATATAAAACAAGAAAATGAAAAAGGAACTGAAACACATCTGATATTAATCAGATACATTATGTCAAGACCTGTTACTACTAGTCGCTATGGTCTATAGGCTTGCCATAAGGTGTTTAACACAATAGTTCATATAACACATGACACTATGGTAGAAATGCTAAATACAATGTTAACAAACATAATTACACAATGTGTTTTTATACAAATACTTCTACATAATCTACCAGACAGCATATGACTTCATATTAACAATATCATATAATAGAGCTTATGCCTGTACCTCAACTGATTTGCAGAACATACATGTACCATCAGGTGGGTATAATATCTTAACCCACCCAACAGCTGTTTAGGCATATAAAAGTGACTTCTGTTGTTAGATGCTTAAAGTGGCATTATGGAAGATTAGATAAAGAATGGACAGATAATGTAAAGGGAATATGCTGAAAATTTCTATCTGACCCATCAGATAGAATCAAGAGTTGGTTATGGTCTTGTCATTTAAAACCTAAAGAAAGACTTGCAATAGGCAGATTTAGCTCTTGCGTAATACATGTACCTGTTTATGGTTTTAATGCAAAAGTGGTAAAAATAAACCAGTATAAAAAATACCAGCTCTCTACATACATTTGTACCTGTTTGGTTGTCTTATTTATAATTGCCAGTTTCCGACAGCTTTTTGGCGTATGGTTTTGTAGAAATCTGAAGTTTCAAGTAGAATATATACGTAATTAACTAAAACCTCTGACCGTGGCTGTCAGAATGGTTAAACTGGTTTCGCTTAAAGTATATATTAACGCTACAATCTTCTGAATTCAAGAGTCCAGACATCAGGCACCATATACAGGTTTGGCCAGGAACAGTTCCTCTGGTGCACAGATTTGTTTTTATGTGTTTTTAATCAAGTTAACTACCTGTACGTACTCTGCAACAAATTTTGAGGTACTAGTTCATTAATGCCTGACATTTGTCAAGAACAACTCTAACTAATTATTTCTATGCCTGGATACATTGTTTATTCATTTTTAAACTAGAAATCATCTGATCAATATTTTGATAAAAAAAATCATATAAATTTAAATTAACTTTCTATTACATGTAAATGCTAGAAAAACGACACATTTTCAATATTTGGAGTATTGTTACCTGTAATAAGCTGTATGCATGTAGACTGTGAATAGCCATTTTGTAACCTGTATAGGAATGACACAACCAATATGACACAATAGATGACATTATATGTAAATGATATGAGAAATAGCAATACAAAACAATTATATGCTTGAATAAAAAACAAACAACATTAAAGGCAAAACTGTACTGTAATAATATATAAATGTTTTTAATTGAACACTTGTTGATCAGGACTAATTCATTCATTAAATATTAAAATGATCAAAAGAAAAAAATAATTAACGCAAAAGCGGAAAATTGATAAGAGTGCAAAGTGGAATTTTCAGGTGAAACAAACTTTTAACAAAAGAAAGGATAAATTATTAAAAATGTTTTCAAACTTCCAAACTGCTGCATAGCATAGTACAAGGAAATTAATGTTTGACAATAGAATAGGCCTTTATAATTAATAAATTATTAAATAATACTAGCTGACTGACATCTGTTAATATGTGACATGGAGAGATGTGACGATAGAATGATGTTTTTGTTAAAACTAGATATGATATTATGGTATGGTGATGGTGAGTTGATTGTTAGAACGCAATATCTCATGTGCCACCTGGTGTGTAATGTAAAAACTTATAGTAGCCAAGATGTTATCCTTATCTTATGATCCTATTAATATCACACTTGTCAGCGATATCACTTCGATGAAAGCAGAAGTAAAAGAAAGCTATTTAACACATACATGTATCACACCTTAAGTCAAGAAATGAAAAGGCAAGACACTTTAGGACAGAAAAGTAAAAACATTTTGGGGTGGAATGAAGTTGAAATTCTCATAAACAAAATGGTACATGTCTGGTCATTCTGACATTTACAATGTAACTCTCAGCCTAACTAATGTAACATTTATCTTTTTTAAAGCATCAAAATGTTTATCACTCTGCATATTAACCAAAACATGGTCACATACAATATAATAGATATCTACAAAGTTTATGTACACCAAATATGAAACCTCTACCTCAATTAGAACGGATATCTACAATGTACACAAAGTTTGAACACTCAATTAGAATAGAAGAAAGGTTATTGTTCTTTAAAATCCAGATGGACAGTGATTAGCCTAAGCAGAAAATATTCATTATTGAGCTCAGTCAAAACAGTCACTTCATGAACATCTTCACCAAGTTTGAACATTCTACCTCAATTACTAACAGATGCAACAAGATGGTCCTTTCAGGGATCAAACCTATGACTCTGGGCATGGAATCCATACACCTCTATTGAGTGAGTCAAACAGTCCCCCCCCCCCCCCGCCTCCACCAACAAGACCATAATCAGTAGGCCTATAACTTAAGATTGAAACACAACAGTATAGATCATTCTAATTGTACCCAGATTCACCAACAATCACGCAGCAAACAAAACATATTTACATCCTTGCTACCCAGACTAACCTATTTTCTTAGTCCTCTACTTTCGTCAAAAGGTGAGGGGTGGGGACAAAAATACCTAAACTAAGACATGTGACGATAAATATGCCTGGTTCAAAAAATACAGGACCAGTTGAGTACTGGTTACAATTGTAAAGCACCATATTTTGCAGTGTAAACTCATTTTTGCATCCATTTCTACTGGCATCATTACTTTTACTTATAATTTTGAAGATTATGCATGTCAGATCATGCGTATGTGTGGCTTATTTAGTCTGAATTGCAGAGTAAACCTTTACTACTTATTCTTTAGTGTCATTTAGCCAATGGAAACATAACAATGTAGAGACAAAAAGAGGGCCAAACTTGTTTTGATTAAGTGTAAACACACCATGTTTAAGTAGGCTAATAATAAATGAAGAATATAAGATATATTTGGGTTTTATCTATAAGGTATATTTAAATCATATCTATCAGATATCTGGTTTAAGTCATGACAACTTGTTATCATGGGTTCTACTCAATACATGTACATTGCCAGGATCAGTATTATACACAGCAAATACCACACAATAGATATTCTATCAACATTTATATCACTATGCATTGTAATTATTATATTATACAAACTATTAGCATTATATGCAATTACACTGCATAATATTCAATAAATATTTCTTTTCATACCACATGCAAGTACAAGACATTTCAATTTTCATTCATCTTATTCTTGACAAGCTACATGTCAATATAGTGGCGTACAAACTGCATTTTCAGGTCTGCAATTCTATGGACCAATATAATATCCATTAAAAAATCTTGCTTTTACCCCAAAATTTAAGAACACTGATTGACAACTGGTTACTTTTTGTCCAAAAATGACTTTTTTTTCCCCTAAAAATGTGGAAAATTGTTAATACTTTTGGAGAGCTGTTGCCCCTCTAAAACCTCTCATGTCTATTCATTCATGTACATGTACATTGTACATGCTTTCACTCTAATCACAACTTAGTGTTAACAAAAAAAAACAACTAAAAAGGTGCATTAAATGTGGCAATTAAGACTTTATGTTAAAACATGCTTATTGTGAGATTGAATACATAAATGTTTGTCTATTAAAAATGTCTTCTTGTTTAAATACTGTGATTTTTTTTATATTTTTCATTTAGATATGATTTTGTTCTCCTTTATAACATGATTTGTTTCTTCCATATCAACATGAGTTTGTTTGTATTCTTATACATGACTTTTTATCTTTTCTAAGCATGATTTTATTATCTATATATTCCACACGATTTTTTATCATTTTTTCACACAATTTTTTATTTTTTTTCACATGATTTTTCATCTTTTTTCCACACAATTTTTTATCTTTTTCAAATATGACTTTAAAAAATGATTTTTAGTTTTGTTATACTGCTTGGATATCTATGAAGTTGCGTCATTACAAATAACTATTACCAGTAGGCCTATTACTATTACCGTACACAGCTGGAGTAATAATTAAAGGTATAATTGCAGGTCTAACGATTTTAAAATATTCTATCTCTATATTAATTTTTAAAGTAAAGGTAAGCAGGGGCTTGAATTGGTATTTATTTTTGGCAAAGTTCTGAATTACCTATATATATTAAACATACATTATGTACGGTACTGTAAGCTAAATCTGCCTGTTGCGCTCTTGCTTTAGGCCTGATCTGTTACATAAACCATGTTTAATTAGACATTTATTAACATAAAAAGACCATGATCAACTCTTGATGCTGTCTGATTTTCATTGGATTTGAATCTATCTGCATTTCAATGCACATTGGTGATTAAATGCAAAAAATTGATAATCAAGAATTATCAAGACTTAAGTACCCTACCGATAATTATGATTGTGACTAGGCCTAAAATTCAATCGCTAATATCTCAGTTCAGAGAGGAGCAATTTGACTGAGATTTTCAGAATATTGCTTTTATACTTTTTATTTTTCAACCATTAAAGTGAGAACTGCCAGCTCTTTATTTAATCTTCCATAATGAATGCCCCATACAATTTTGTTTTCCCAAGTTAGCCTCTTTTTGTTTTCTATTCTTTCAACAATTGCCTTAAAAGTTTTTCTACCTCTAAACATTAATGAAAAATTTACCGGATCCGCCCAGTTGAGAGTTAAACAATAATAATAGATAACTAATTCAACACCTTGACCTATATATACACACTCGCATAACTTTCATTTCTGGCATTGCCAAAGCTCAGATTTAACTTTTTTTTTGTCAAGAGACAACTTGGGATTAGTGAAATATCTAATAACTTTGTCCGACTCGACAGGTTAAGAATAAACAGAACTTTATAATCCAACCCCCTCTCAGCAGACACACACCGGTTAAAACTGAACCCTTCAACAAGTGTTGGTATTTTGATCGTCCGTTTGTTCAACACGTGAAAGTCACCCACAAAAATCTTCTCAAAAAGTTACAAAACTCAAATGTCTTACCTCGAATTGGCATCGTACTCCACTATTGTAATACTCCTTGGTGAACCGATAGTCTTAGAACTCCTGAAACCAATATTAGTAGAAGTTTAGGAGAGAATTCTTACACACAGACCGTGTTCGATACTTGACGTTTACTAACGATACGCTACCATAACACACACACTCACACCGAATAGCTCAGACACCATCAGGGGCAGGTAACTCGTGATTAAAAACAGGTGCGAGCCGCGTTGAAGACGTTTTATAAGTTTCCGTTTTCCAAGTTCCACAATGTTTAAATAGAAAAACTATCTGATACGCTTACCAGCTGACCGAGAATAAACGTTAAGAAAGGTCAAGATATTTGGGGAAAAACACGTGAGTAATAGAAAACGCGACTGTATGATAAAAAAGTTTAGGCCTATGTGACTAATAAAAGATATAAACAATATTATTAATATTATAACATTAATGGACTTATTAATTATTTTGTCCACGATCATTTCTTCAGAGATTTGTTCATAGATATGATCCTTCAATCACTAACTTAACGTGCATGTCAGTCACTCAAAAATGTCATGTTATCTAGTAGACCTATATTCGCTGCATATAGGGACCTACATATTTTTTAAAGGGGCACTTCGTCGTTTTGTATCACCGGAAGAATGATTATCAATTTTATTCTACGTTACATTAAAATAAAGATTAAATACAGAATTTAATACAGTACACAACCAAAAATACTGTACTTTAACAACACTTAATTTCCAACAGTTATTCGGATTTATTAAAAGAGGCACTTCGCTTGCTCAATATAATCCAGTCTTCGACATTGCAATAACGAGTTGTTGGTCAATTCAAATCAACATTGATGTACCGTAAAAAGATGGTCCTTTGATGGCAATTTAAGACAAATAAAATTTTTAAAATTGGCATATGATCCGTGCGCCAGAATGCTTTCGAGCTCCGTTTGTAATGAAACGACTCTGTGAACCAGACAAGGCATTTATATCCCAGAGAGGAGGATACTACCAGTGCAGACTGGAATAACCAGACGCAAAGGACTGCCACTGCGTAGTTCATCGAACATAACTGTTTAGAAATTACAGTAAAAAAAGAACCGATTGAGTGTAAATCAGTCTATGTACATTCATATTACGGATCTATGTATATGCGTTGCGACCCACTGGTGTCCATTCTAGGTGTCCAAACCATACATTGGTTTCTATTGATTACAGTATTTACACACCATAGCATATACCATCTTTATAGATAAGATAAGATAAGATAAGAATTTATTGTATCATAACACCCATTGCAGGCCGCATACAATTCATATACATGACACAACCACGGTGACAAGGAACATAAAATAAATAGCAATATACACATATATTTATAAGAAAATGAAAGATAGGTTGCCAGGCAACGAAATATATGCCCACAGCAGCTAGATCGTCCGGGCAGTCAACAAGAGTTGTCGCATATTTTTACTTTTTTCGGTAATAGAACATTTATAACGTCTTGTACAAATAAATTAATAGCAATTGTTCTGACTTACACTCGGGAGTGCTTATAATCACATAAGTATTTATGTCAAAAAAGACATCTGCGAAATATATGTGAACAATCTGAATTCTGCCCATAGGGTAGGAAATGAGTTCCTTGACAATTAAATTCCAAGAAGACTGTCAAAAGACGACAGCGTGCGCAAACTACTCTTAATGACACTGTATCCCTAACCAAAGAAAAAGAAACTACATGTACATGTAATATAGTATCCGGCAAAGAACAGTTTCTAATCATTGTGATTTCACCAAACGAAAACTTGGCAGTATAGTAATTCGGCAACGCCTAGACGGGTAGGTCGCTGCCCGGGCAAAATTGTCCTTGTGTGTGATTGTTTTCATTACCCGGGCTGGTGCCCCGTCTTATTTATCCCAGTCGGCACAGAACACGAAAAGTAAACTCCATTCATTTCATTTCCAAAACTCCGATTTTGCAATGTCATTCACTAAGAATTGTGATGATTGACAAGTGTTTACATGGAACTTTGTTAACCCACCCTATCGGGTCGTAATGATTAATTATCACCTCCATTAACCAAACCCACGCCTATTCATAATTCCCAAAAAATAAAATCAGAAATGTTTGTTGCTTTCATGGAGCATGACCAGAACAAACTTTTCGGTAACCTGGGAAGAAAAAAAACCCATCGAAATGAAAAATTCGCGTTGCGTGAGTAAAAAGGTCCTTAATAATAAAAAAAAGTAACATTAAACATTATTTTATTGTTCTGTTATTGATACCAATTACTCTAGACTGAATTATGATACTGTGCATTTCCCGCCAAAATATAATTAAACAAGAAACATTGAAAGTCACCAGAACTCAGCACGTACTTGGAGATAATTTTCGCGCCAAATGGCACGCACTGTGGGACTGATCTGTGAAACAAGTATTAGTAACATGTGTAATACGTCATGAACACGTGTTTTATCAAATCTTCTGATAATACCACCTTAGAAAATCCTTACCATCCATTCCTTTGCTAAAATATTTGAAAACAAACCTTTTCATTTTCGCCTGTTTATTTATGTTATTTTGATGCCATGATAGATACAATTTAACCTGTTGAATCCCATTTCTTTCATCTATATTATATTCTACGAAGTCGACATTTTGCGCTTTGTGTAACAAGTGTGATGTGAACCTTAATATGCCACTTCCCCCACACTCAAATATTTCCAAGCGCGCGCGATACCGCGTTGCTTCTTTATTTTACTATACAGCAGTGAGCAGTGGGGCATTTCGGTATATACGCAATCTATGACTTACAAATAAACTACACCAAGAATCATTATTTAATTATCTTTATAACAACCGCTACATAGATCCGTTATCCAAAATGAAAGGATATTTAACGTCCTATTGGACCAACCGGGATAATGAAGATGTGCACACTACACAGCGTGCTGTGGGAGATATTTTGCTAAGACAGCAGCGTTTCCGTCTAATATTCGTCGAATTTCAACAGCTCATTCTTTGCATTTTCACCTTCTTAAACCGCCAACAAGGAAAAACCACACTGGAAATTCCCGAGGAACTTTCTCGGCCGATACGTAACTCGAACCCAGGACCGCTTTCTATAAGGGATCCTTGCCAGGGACAGTGCATGTCTTGTCTATGTAGCCTATTTGTGTTTTTGTGTAGAAAATTGTGTGTGGTGCAGTCCCCCTGCACTTACTATTGAGTCATATATAATTTACCTATATTATCTACATTCGGGAGCGACTGTATGCCAATATCCAGATGGTCAGTGATAAATCCCGATGTGGACCGAGAAAGCCTTGATTCATATAATTCATCGTATTGTTTATTATTTGTAGCTTTATCATCGTGTATTCCCTGTTATCATTTATAGGATGGTGATTATACATACACCCTTCATATACATGTACAGCTATTACTCATTGTAATCTTTTACTTTTAATTTCTGGGAGTTTCTGTTTATAATAATATAAAACATGAGTTTGAAGAAAAGATCAGATTAATCCAATGTCAAGCTTTCTGCGTCGTTACATTCGACCCGGAAATATCCGTTTTCATATTGAGGGATAAAAACGGTGTATCACAAAAGAGCCTAAAAATGATTACTGCTTTTGTGGCTGCCCAATTTCACTATAAAATGAACCTTTCCCATTATTCATTTTATAAAAACACAGTGAACCATGATACATGTAATGACGGACGTAAAAGCAGGTGCGGATCCAGGAATTTTTGCAGGAGGGGGTTTGCCAGGTTTCTGTTACGGAAATCTGTCATCATCGTCTCTAAATTACATAGGCATACATACAAATTGAGCTTTTTAAACAGAGAAATCATTTTTATACTGATGTAGGATCACATTGTGATTTAAGTTCATTGATGTAAGGCATTATTTTTTTTATGTAGCTGAGCAGGGGGGGGTGGACCCCCCCCCCCCTCTGGATCCGC
Source organism: Patella caerulea (assembly GCA_036850965.1). Taxonomy (NCBI): domain Eukaryota; kingdom Metazoa; phylum Mollusca; class Gastropoda; family Patellidae; genus Patella; species Patella caerulea. The sequence continues at coordinate 22,023,820 of JAZGQO010000014.1, read as the reverse complement.
GCCTGAAAAGTGGAACGGGTAGTAGGACGTTATATTTCATTTCATTTCGGAACGGGTAATAATGAGCCAGAGGGGTTGACATTCTTTAATAAAAGTACATTCGCTTTTGTGGAGTTTCAACCTCTGTTGGATCTTTAATTTTGAGTTCCTTGAGTATTTTGTTTTACCTTTCCGGATAGGATGATCTTGTTTACCGCCTGAAGAACTGTAACCCATACTTGAAACCAAGCCTGTTTCATCTTTCAATCAAAGAGTTCTGGTATGGTCTGAATCATGTCCCAAGGTCGAGTTATTCTAACCTTCTGTTTTCTACGTTTTTATAAAATCGTTTAAACTGAAGGACTGACAAACAATGAAAAATAAATCACGTCAAGTCTTTCAGTAAAATGATTCAGATTTTACAAGAGGCTTGTCTGGAAAATATGATCTGATCTGGGCACGAAACTATTACAAGAAACACGTGAGAATAAATTACAGTGATGTGGCCTATGCAAGTGATTAACAGGAATAAGGAAGGATTAACATCTCAGCAACGTATACCTCGGTCATTTTGTGACTAACATACGTTTACAGTGAGAAGGAGAGAATTCGTCTGGACAGCCGAGTTTAATCCTACTGTTATTGCGCACTGTAATTCTATACAAACAATTTTCCTATCACCCTAACGACTAAACACACTTTCCTTGTCGATGCCACGGGCACTACCCATGACAGTGAGAACAGGGTTTAAATTCTAACATGGAACAGTCTTCCTTACAAACATCGCGACCCCAGCTTAATTACTTAAAACTTCTACTTGAAAATACGTTTGGATGTTCCAGAAGTTCCCAATAATTGACGGTACTGCGATAGCATGTGGCAAGTTGAACTTCTGCCGTGTAACGTTGACAAACACCACAAACGTGACTGTGTTCTCAGCCTTCTGTTTGTATCACGAGTGGACAGTGCACATCTTGAAACATTTCAATGGTTCTGTATTCAAATTTGTACAATTTTCTTATCGGTGCATGTAAGCCTCCTGTGCAAACTAATAGACTGGGTCTAATGTATTTGTCGGTTAATGCCTACAGAGAGAGGGGGGGAGGGAGAGTTTAGACTTTATTTCAATAATTCGCTTGCGCGTAGGGTCTTTTGCAGTGAGAGGAAACCGGAGGATCCGGAGAAAACCTATGAGGGTGGACAAGCGATCCTACTGCTTGTCACGTACAACCGGGGATTCGAAACCATGCCAGGTGACTCAATGATGGGCTTTATGATACAGCGCCCCCCCCCCAATGCCTACAAAATTTTTAATTCTTAGCAAAACTGAAAAGTAGGTAAGTAAATGAACAAGCTGTAATCTGCTACTACTGACGTCGAATTGTTGTAATAGAATGCGATAGACGTTCCAGCCGTTTCAATGAGTTGGCATGGTTCCCAGAACGTGATGTTTAGCGTCAAATTGTATGTAGTATATGAATGAATCAGTATAATGAAGTATTGTTCTGATATGTAACACCGTATTTACTATTAGGGTGGAGTTTATAATAATACAGGTTTATGTTAGTCTATATTCTACCTACAGTGAAACAAGAATAACATTATTTGTAGTTAGATTACCAGTCAGCGTGGTAGAACTGTCACGGCTGGGTGGTGGTGGTCGGGGGGGGGGGGAATCCTCCTAATTATCCGACGGAAATACACCATTCCAATATTAATGTATATACTTTTCACCCGTTCTGGTCGATGCTCCACCGGGCTGGGAATTTTTTTTACAAAATTATCTCACGAAGCAATGTGGCCTTTATTTACAGCAACTCAAGATCACGTTGCCAAAACGCCAAAACCGACATTTTACATAAACTGGGATTCTAAAAAAAAGCTAATAACAATGATGTTAGATGCTTGATGTTACGCTCAGATATCGAAAGGACATTTTTTCTGAAATCTGCTATTGTACAGGCCCATGTTAGAAAACCAACCGTTACCATATTGTGTGTCTGTGTCGAGGATATTTCAAATGGGTGGTTAGAGAGCAACCAAAGGGATATATCGGCCCAGTGACCGACCTTATGGTCGTGATGGCCCACATCGCACTCCCAAAACAACAATCGACCTGCAGCATCACGCCCAACGGCTACAATCGGGTGTATGGTGAGATTTCGACACTGGTTTCGGGATCAGATCTGCCGACAAATGGAAAATTGACACCCGGGATTAGACTTCTGGTTATGCCACTCTGGTTCTATACAATTCAATTCTGGTCGTCTCAGGACTGGTTTTCAACGTATAGTTCAATTTTCTAATTGGCTGAATTGTCGACGGGCCAGTTTACCTATGTGACATAATCTTCCTCTAATTTTGAACGTATTTTCGTTGTCCAACTTACACATTTACCGGTATTCGTAAAAGACAGATCTAAGGTCCTATTGGCGAAATTGGGATCAGGGAACAAAGCGTCCTCAACGAAACCAAGTTTCCAAAAACGTCCCATTAAAGATCTTGACTTGATGAAGGGGGTAGAATGGAATGGGATAAGGGTTAGGGTTTAATGGGCATGATCTCTTTGATATAGGTTAGATTTGACATGATGGATTTAATCAGATTTGGTGTGATATTTGTTTTTCGGGATGGATAGCTACCTACATAAATATTAGACAATTGTACAAACTAAAACAAATTATGGACTATCATTCTACCAACTAAGCAAACAAAAAATGCAATAAGAAGTGTCCCACCTCCATCTCCCTCTCTTTTTCTGAAACCAAACATTACTATAACCCCTGTACGAGGAACAGAAAATGTTCTTTTACTGCTCCGGGAGGTTTATCTAATTCTGCAGTATTCTTTAGCAGAGTAGTCTAACATGTCATCGCATCAATGTGGTTCTGGTACGTGACAAAAAAGAATAGGGTCGCCGGCTTTACTTTGGTCACGAACCAGGGGATTCCGGGGTCCGGTCCTGGTGCTGACCGAAAAAGTTGAAAGAGATTTTCTAGCGTGGTCACCCTTTGTCAATGATGCACATCTGAGGACCTGGCAAGGAACGGCGTCTATAGCTGTTCGCGTGGAACAGAAAACGGAGATCCCGTATACTCTACGTGAAAGAATCCCGTGGAATTCGAAGTAAAACATGTTTTGCGAATATCGTTCATGAGCCCAGTATAAATAATGGTGGGATTTTATTTTGTGTGTGTGTGTGTGTGTGTGTGTGAGTGTGTGTGTGTGGGGGGGGGGGGGCTGTGGGCTACCTCCTCACATCAGCACACGATTTGCACTGGATGTATTATAGGCTACGTATTCCTGACATTGAATATCAAATTATGGACTAAAAGTACCCAACGAGCTCACTATAAATTAATTAAGAACAGACCAAACGTCAACATATCGTCTATAAGGAATATACATTCCTTTAAAATAAACCAGACACTTCATCGGGGCCACTTACCCATGCAGACGTATCGCCATTTGACATGGAATGGACTTCATTACACTAATAAATTCTAACAGAGATACAGTAATGCAGTTAGTGGTCAGCTTGAGACCATCACATGCAAATATAATTTAATAACTGTGTATTATTATAATATAAATTAATTTGTGTCATTAAATAATGGCTGTTTGTTTACATCGGTTGATCGTTAAAGCCGCGAGCTGCTGCAAATCTAAAATTATAAAACTCGACTGGTAAGATACACAAACACGTTAGTGCATACGTATGGTGTAAGACCGGTAAATCTCTCCCGGTTAATTTTCTCGGTCCATTCTGGGATTCGAACCGAGAGTCTGTTAAAACTTGATAAAAATAAAACTAAGCCTATACGAAAATCGCGTATATTACGTGAACTAATATTTACGTGAGTTGACTTCAATTTTTCGTCCTATACGAATGGCTAGGCACATTTTCCTTGTCAGCACCGCAAGCACAATCCCTCACAAAGTGAAGATCTCGCTAGAAACCTCTGATGGCCCTTCTAATAAGGGTGCATTCTACAACGCGTGTCCTTTTCGGTACGTTAAATCCGTTGCGTGACGAATATTGAAGAATCTATTTGCAGTTCTGGCGGCTTCTTTGATGATCTACAGAACCAAACTTGATTATCCAATCAACATTAATAATCCCCGGGACCGCAGGTGCTAATTAATATATTACAACTCTAATACGGTGTATTCGCTTGACGGCGCAGTTACAGACCGTGACCAAAAAATTAATCCTTTGGGCCAACGAGTTGATTCACACCTATGGGTTTCTTTTTGAAGATTTCCGTGTTGTTTTTAGAAGCCAATTAACGGTGTTGAGATGGTTTACAACCCTTAAACCATTTTCAACCTGCTGAATTATGTTCATTGGGATTTACTGGGATTTTTTGTTAGAAAGGAACAAGCTATTTATGAAACCATTATGATATAGTCCACCGGTGGACCAGAACCATTCAAGAAACGACACAAATGTGTCATTATTAGCGGATAACCCGGTGCTGTACGTGTTGTGCTTATAACTCTGAAACTGGAGGCGGTAGACCAATGCCGCCAGGCCCACGTAACTCCGTGCGCCCCATCCATATACATCACATTTCATCCAAGGGCCAACCCTAGTGTAAACGCCAAAGACAGACAAATATTAGTATAGAAGCAATACCAATTACCTATACCAAGGTTTGACGTATGTAGTTAGGCAGTGGTTTGCAGAGAATTGGGGCCAAATTCTTGACTGTTTGCCCTTAAGACTTAAGTATAGAACTTATAGTGCCCCACTGTACGCCATCGATTCGCAGGATAAAGGGCCTGGCAAGTAACAACATCTTGTCGTTGGGAAAGGACGATAATTCGACGTCCCATGTATATGATTGTGTGCCCTTAAAAGAATCTATGACAGTTGGTTTTGGACGACGAGCAGGTGGAAATGGCACTGTCCTGGTAAAATTTTCCCATAGCACCCTGCATGGCGTGCATATTAGTAAGACGTTAAACCCCATTTTATTACATTACATTTGTGTATTCTAGTGCAAAAACGTCTGATGTCTCCAGACTCATTGCTCTATAGAAATCACACCTTAATTGATTATTACTACGCCTCTGGTTCCATCGTAACAGTAACAATAACAAAGAAACGTGTTTTCCAGTTCAGAATATAGTCTTTATTAAAACCGGAGACTTGCGTGAATGTTTATTAAACTTTATTATATAATTATAATTAGTATGATTTATCAACTGAGTTTCATTCAACATGGAAAATCAAACAGTAATTTTCTTCATTACCTGTAAATAATCACGCAGTAATGGCGTAAAAACTAACCCGCGGACACAAGACACCATTACAACCCATTTAAAGTATGCACCGTTTGTTGATACTAGACGTAATGATCATTATTAAGCAAATTTATTTAGAAATTGCTTCAATTTATAATAGATTTAGCTGCAAGAGAGAATGTAACAACGATATGTGAATAGTTAGAGTAACAATATTAACCTCATCATCATCGTCATCATCATCATCATCATCATAATAACATTGATTCTATATGCATCACGTATATAGATTCCTATAGGTAACAAAGCCATTTTACCATTATGTTGCGGATTCCCCTAGAATGAACGGTGGTAAGTAATGCACGGAAACGCATATTTTCAAGATATCCGCATACAGAACTACAAATTACGCACATGCGCGAGTCCAGGTCGCGGGGATGGGAACGGGATTTCAAGCGAGGTCAGGTCTTCCCTTCATCGAAATAATGTACAATTAACAAACGCGTTAAGCATTGCCGCCGTTTCGCCCATTCCACGCTAATCCTATACACATCTAAATGTCCATAATAATGTCTCATTTTTTCTGATTCTATATAATTCTTGGGTAAACCCCCACACCTCACGCAAAGCCTTGACGTCCTCACGCCAAATATTACCTACACCAATACACCCACGCTGATCAAATTCCTGGACACGCTCCCGAAGTAGTCCGACACTCACCTCAGATTATGGCAAAATATAGTGACTACATACCTAAATTGGAAGCAACCATTTCTCCAACTTGTGTACACTAGAATGTCAAATAATAACGCAGGACAGAAATTTTCTGAAAACCTCAAACCCTTCTGACCTGTGAGTCCACTTCTTTGTTTTCTTATATAGCATCTTTTACTGTGAACTTCACATGGGCTAAGTGATGCCATGGGGACGGGGGCAATGGCGTGCTTTGCGTGATGAGTTTATAGATTTTTCCTTTTTTTGAACCCCTCTTAAATGGTTTCAAGGCTATCTGCTGTCAGATACGATACACATTCGACTCATGTGGTATAGTCTTGAACGTAATTAAACGTTTTCATTCGTTATACCACCAGATGATACGACACATGTCTGTTGTTAAGTTGACTCAATGATAAATATATGTATTTATTTTTAAAATCATTAACTTGAAACATCAAGTTATTCATGAAAGTGGAAGGCATTATATTAGTGTATAGTAATGGCGCAATTTAGTTTCCTGGTAAAATAACAAAATTGTAGAATACTGGTTGAATTAGGTTATGCCGGCACTGCTGAACAGATATCGTTAAGTGTCAATGATAACTTTAAAGTACAATGTATACTAATATTATGTACTATGGTAATACATGACGTCATGACACACAGGTGGAATTACGAAGCTTTCGAACTAAGAAAATAAAAAATATTTTTCCAACACGGGACAAAGGTGATTGGTGCTTGTGTGTAGCGTTAATAAACAATTACGTTCAACTGACGACCCCCGTTACATAAGCATTTCATGCTCTTTACAGGAAATAAAAACACGTGATGTTACATAATGAGTAGTATAATATGTTGTTTGTTTACACTTTCGTTCTGGTCATTTTCAGCCGTGCGAATTTTAATCACCATGTCTTGAACACCATTTCCATATTTCCAATAGCAGTTTAATTATAAATGATATGACATGGGGTTATAACGTCCTGCTTTAGTGCCCAAACCGGACATTAGGAGCGAAATTCTGCCCCAACCGGTCTATTGAAGCCTATGATTACAGTACTTAGATTTCCAACTGTCTGTGCAACATTCGGCTCATATTCTGGTCTATTTTGTTATGAACAGAAGGATTAATATTACGCCACGGCTTTTTTTTTGGCGGAAAGTTACCACTACTCACGTAGATTTTTTGTTAGAAAGGAACAAGTTATCAATGAAATCATTATGATCTAGTCCACAAAGCAAGGTTAGAAATTAATGTACAACACCGGAGATAAACAGCACGTACACAATATTGACACCAATCAACATCCCAATATCTCAAACTTGTATTTAAACATCAGAATTAAATTTATTACACTACGTTATTTGATTAGTTAATATATTGACAGTAAATACTCATTCACAGACCTTGATAACAAAATCAAAATACATTTTATTCAATGGTGTCCGACATTTTGGAACTATTTGCCCCAAGGTGTACACCTGAGTTAAACGTTTACACAACGTCAACAACACTGCGGTACCAATACACTGTGCGTTAACAACCTCCATTATTATTCGGTAATGCATAATTACTATATTTTTGTGTATATTATATAAGTTTAATGATAAATTCTATTTTGTGGGTAACAGTTTACATCTTGTTCCGATTGTGTGGTGAATTATAATCATTATCAGGACCAATAGGTACAATACGGTTTGGATTAATAGCCTCGTGACTTTGCTGAAATAAATAAAAGGATAATGAACATGTTTATATATATGAAGATGAAACTCCTTCCGAACATTAACACCGAAGTAGGAACCAGGAACCAGCCAGCCTGTGACAACATATAAAAGTCAAAGTTCAACGATCAATGCGCACTTGTGCAAAGAACAGTGTACATGTACATGAATTGGCGGACAAGGACAACAAGAAACATAACATTAACAAGTGTATGTATACAGAGACCAGTTCCTGATATTAAAATATTCCCATTAAAAACATGCCCTTTCGACAATACCATGGTATTTAAAATCGAGGTATACAAACCCAATTCACTATCCCAGTTTTAAGCTGCGTACTTTTTCAACGCTTTCCTACGATTATCCGACTTGATTTCGACATGATCATGAATGGCCATATCAGATAAAAATGGATAAACGCTATTTTGAGCCAAAGGTGTACTCTTTTAGGAATCCTGGTCTTGGCAATAAAAAACTGCCTTCAATCAACTGCATATTTTGCCATACAATTCTAACGAAAAAATTGGGAAAATTACCCAGGATTTTTTCGGCTCGGTTAGAATTTACGCGAGCCAAACGGATATATACAAGGGCTGGCCGCGAAGAAAATTTAATCCAATAAAAACTCACATAATAATGATTGACGATATGATCCATGTCGACAGTTTGAGCTATATCAGGTATCTGATAAATATCACAAATATAACCAAATATATTTTTATAATCAACCATCCTTTTCTTATTGCACTGAAAAATAATATCGTCAGTTTGAAAAAAAAAAATCATACGGATTTATGATTAGTACACGTATATATTTAACTTCAGGAACCGAAACGCCAAATTAAGGTTTGAACAGAGCCTGGGTCTGTGCCACTGCGCTGACATCAACCATGCCCAACATATTTCAGCTGGGGAGGCTGGATTGCTGCATAATTCGTATAGCTGGAAATCTACTTTCTCCGCTATTGTCACTATTTGGTGATTTGCTAGAATATATTTTTAGAAAATGAAACTGGGTTGAACACTCCATTTGTTTCGGCACTAGCCGGGTAAATAAGAGAAATTTTGTCTTTGAGAGCTTTGCATACTCTTCGTCGAATTCTGTCTGCGCCAATGGTTCTTTTTAAATACCCACGACATTCGGCACACTGGACGCGGGATTTTCGTCCCATCTAACAAGACGCATAATTTAAACGATTTTTTTGATGTAGAATAGCAAACTGATCCCGCAGTGAATATTCGCTTGGCCGCTACAATCACTGATAAGCATGACATCGACGAGGCTTAATGAGTACGGCATATTAACTTTTTTACTCCGACAAATTAAATTCTCAAACATTTTTTTGAGGTAAAAGAAAAATAAATAAAGACGTTTGAAGTATTTGTAGTTCAAAAATATTTCCTTTTTAGTGTAAATGGGCATTTAAATGAGTAAAATGCATCATTTTGCCCGAAGCAGTTAGGTGTTAAGTAAACATTGCACGAGCCGTTGAGCCAATGACTACGAGCCGTGCAGTCAACGCACGTGTTTTGGACAGCCATCCGTTACAGGGATAATTCGTAAGTAATTCTCTGTGAAACAGGTTGGTAGAATAGATGAGAAAACGCCACGGAACCACAACCACCAGAAGCTTATTGCAGTTGTCTCCCATTTTCCAGTTTCCAGATGGGGTGAATAGGGTATGTTTACACTCGACAAATATCGACAGATTCCGGAACCTACATACTCTCGGCTGTATGGCAGTAAGTGATATGTACCTACGCCCATACATTTGCGATGCGGCTACCGGTTTACAATGTACTTTAACAGGAAAACTTGACGCTATTACAAACAAACAATACACCATGGGCACAGCCATGTTTAATCCGGGACCTTTAAGTAGTACCATTATGGCAGAATTCCTCATACAGCCGAGACTAGATGTAGGTTCCGGAATATGTCGAGATTTGCCGTTTCGGTCTGTTTAGTGTACACGCAATACATTCCACAAAGTAGGCCATTTCGAGGCTAACAAGGTATATTTTATTTTCAACCAAAAAGTTGGTGACCTTGCAACTGAGGCGAACTGATCAACAGTTCACGTATTGAATCAAATTTAATCCGCATGTGTATTATACATTTACAATGAATCAAGTTTAATCCTACCTTAAAATGTGTATGATAGACTGAATCAAATCTAATTAATGTAGTAAAGAGTCTGACATCAGCTTCTGTTAAACAAGGACCTGTTAAATATCTTCTCTTTGATAATATGTCTTCAATCTGTAAATGTATTTATGATACCATGTATATATCATCGATAACTTAGCTTGGGACTAACCTGTAGGGTGGTACTTAATGGTGCCACCTAGCTAACTTACATTAATTCAAGATGAATAAAATATAAGCGCGTTGATAACCTGGATCCAAAAAACGCGGTCCTGCGTATCTTGGTGTAGTGCTGCCGTCCGGACTAAATTAACCCCATAGCACACTGCATGACGCGTGTCCGTCCTCATCAGCTGTGATGGATCAGAATGTAGAACGTCAAAGCCCATTGAAGGATCGGTAAACTGAATTTGCGATTATCTTTATTTGACTATACATTTACATGTACAAGGAACGTGATCAAAGTGTATTGAAATTTGAAAAAAAATCTGTGTATCCATATGCCGGTAAACTTAATATAATAAACCAAACCTTCTCGAGTCCACTAAACACATCTGTTACAGCGACGTCATAAGCTTCCTGAGATTTTGCAAACCCACTTCTGTATACTCCATTATTTATCTGACTGAAACCAGTGAAATAAAACATGGGTATTATGTAGGTCCAGAAACAATTGGTCAACACATAGACGTTTTGGCATTGATGTTTTTGTCCACTTGTCGGACATTGTGGTGCGCTAAGACTTAGCTACATCTCGGATTATCCAGTGCCGGATTAAGGCTCTGCTGGCCCTAAGGCACATTTTATAGGGGGGGGGGGGCTGAAAATACAGATATGTGAGTGGAATATGACCCAATATGACACAACAGGCCATTTTTTTTTCTTTTACTGTATTATTTTGTGGCCTGGATTTTTGGCTGGCCCTAAGGCATGTGCCTTATTTAGCTGTGTTTTTTTTTCTTTTCATATAATGTTATTAAGCCGGGGGAGGGGGGCACCTTATGATATCCTATATCACCCGTCTTATGAACTCTTTCTCCTCTTTCTAGCCCTCTCATTATGCGTCTCCCTCCTTTCAAAATTTGCACTCGGCTAAAGTCGGCGATGTTCAACTACTGCTTCCACAATATAACATAGCGATATCACAGACAAAAACAAAAAGCACGCCACGGATTACTGTGTGAAATAGTTTTAGTTAAGAGATATCGCCGACAATGATATATTATATATCAAATAGTTACTTTCCATAAAATTAAAGATATATTATGTAAGATTTAGATAAAGAACTAGCCATTCTTGCTATAATAGATACTGTAAAATTAATAATTTGAAAATTTCATTCAAATTACTCTATTTCGAGCGAATATATTATTCTTTGAAGGTTTGACAAGACGTGTGCAATAATTGCAAAGACCGTACTGGTTATTCGAAGCTACTTCTCGCTCCTCCCTTTTTAAATTAAATCAAAATATGACTGAACCGTTCTTATTTATTAAATATCGCAGATATCCGATGCCATAGAGGGTAGATTATGGCATGGAACAGTTAATATATAGTGTCTAAGTCATAATTTAGAAAACCTAAAGAAAGACCTGCAATAGGCAGATTTAACTTTTGCATAATGGAATAAATTACCAAACACAAGGCTTTTTAAAGCTGTTTTCCGAATTTCCTTGGCTGAGCGTTAAAAATCTTACTGGGATTTAACTATTAACCAATTTATTGTTAGATTGACGTTTTTTGTAAGAAAATATGGAATAAAATAATAAATAATATAACATACGGATAAATCCATGAATTGAGTTCATCAATCTCTGCTCTTAGATTACTGGGATAGAAGTTGAGTTGTTTCTGATCGTCAGTTTTACATAAAGTATTGAATTCTGTGTTAAACATTCTAATTATTTCACTCGACTCGTTATTAACAACAGTCTTCTTCTGTTTATCCCATAAACATGGTACAGTGATATTACTTGAATAATCTGAGATGACAGAGAAATGTAGTTTAACCACCATTCAAACACATGCTACTAACATGGGATCATTTTAGTTCAACGTTGTGGTCTCGAAAATGTAACAAAATGGATGTCATCCAATATGCTTAAACTCAATGATGAAAAAACTTGAGTTTCTTCTCGTGGGTTCTGCTGTGACATTCAGTCGATCAGCATTGGAAACCCCGAAATTCCTGTGTCTAGTAAGAAATCTTGGAATTATTGTCGATTCTCGTCTCAGCTTTGAAAACCACGTGAACAACATCTATAAAATATGTCATTTCCATCTCCAAAGGATAGGGTCCATTCGTCATCTATTAACATAAGACGTCCAGAATAGACTATTGTAATTCGGTACTAACTGGTATTACGGACGAACAAATTTCAAAACTCCAAAGATTACAAAAGCGCGCTGCTTACATTGTCACAAAAACTAAATCAAGATCACACATCACCTCAGTCTTGAACAAACTACATTGGCTCCGTGTTCGAAAAATGATAAACTTTAAAGTCTTATCGTTAACCTATCAATCGATAAACAAATCCGCGCCAGGTTACCTTCAAAATCTAGTATCAACCTAAACGACCATTAAGTTCAGAAAGGCAACTATTATTGGATGTACCTCCCCATAATTTGAAATCATTTGGATCTGAACTTTTGGATACAGTGCATCAATTGTTTGGAATACACTTCCAGAAAATATCAATGTGAATCTGTGTCAGTATTTTAATTCAAAGTTAAAACTTGGTTATATAGTCACTATCATTAACCTTGGAAAAGCCCAGAAGTTTGTCAATTGTGGGACCAAAACCACGACACTGCTTACATCGATGGCACACTCATTTTAGAATATTTATTCAACAAGGTTTATCCGCTTTCCACCCCAATAATTCACGCAAAAATTGGAAAATAATCTGATAATTGTATCGCATTCACAGGAAGGAAAGGTTCGCGGAATTCTGAAAACCGATAGGGATTGCCCTCTAATTACCCCAAACTATTGTTTAAATTGCACATTTAAAGATAAAAAGTGACAAACCTGGATCAGCGAGATTATAAACTTCTTTTAAATAATTACAACCATTAACTGTATCCAGGGTACATTTTGGTTTCTGTAATACAAAATCCCAATCTGTTTCACAGAGAATTACTTACGAAATATCTCTGTAACAGACGACAGTTCACAACAGGTGCGTTGACTGCACGCGCCGTTAGTCATTGGCTCAACGGCTCGTGCAATGTTTACTTAACACCTAACTGCTTCGGGCAAAATGATGCATTTTACTCGTTTTAAAACCCATTTACACTAAATAGGAAATATTTTTTAAGTCCAAATAGTTCAAACGTCTTTATTTATTTTTCTTTTACCTCAAAAAAATGTTTGAGAATTTAATTTGTCGGAGTTAAAAAGTTAATATGCCGTACTCATTAAGCCTCGTCGATGTCATGCTTATCAGTGATTGTAGCGGCCAAGCGAATATTCACTGCGCGGGATCAGTTTGACAAAATCCATATACGATTAGAAAGTACACAGTGACTTAACGATAATATATTTTCCCAGTTGTGCGCAATGGTTAACACTACACTCATGTGTGTATATTATGTTTAATTACCCATACTTGTATAAAATTATCTTTTTGGGGGGATGTTGCACGCATTAATAAACATAATAAAATGAAAGGAAATGGCGTTCTGCATCAACTGGGATATTATGAAGGCGGGCACACATATTGTGTCATGAGGGAAATTTTGCCCGGACAACGTCGTTCCGTAATAAACAGTAATTGTATTCCATAGAATTGTAACCTGTATACCATCCAAACGATTATACTTTGTCCCTTGACAAGGGGAACCACGCTAGGAAATCCCTTACTCAATTAGCCACTATGGCGCCTATAAACAAAATGAATTAGCAAAATGAATTTAAAGATCAGATTATCCTAGATTTAGCGACTCTCAGCTAACATCATGGCATTTGTTGCCTTTTTCTTGACCTGGCAGTTTTAACTAAGACAGTGACAACATAGTATAAATACGTGAAAAATATAGAATAAAAATAAGCCCCTTGTAAAAAGTATAAAACAAACAAATCGTGGTGAAAAGTATAAAATAAAAGAACATCGATCGAACAACCCCGGTGGAAAAAATAAACGTGATACCTTTTCAAGCAACATAAAGTTTAAAGAAACTATTCCAGAAAAGAATATAAGGTCACCGTTTGACATATTGTTACATATGGCCCTGACAGGCATTATGGTACACGATTCGTGTACCAATGGTAAAATGTTTATTTTGTCTTAGGCTAAATATTGGATATCAGAATCCCATAATTTCTCGGTGAGATCACAACATCCATTTTGATTTAAATATCGAAGACATAGGGAGGTATTGACTTAGAGACTTAGCTACTTTAACGTAGAGTAGACGGGATCTCGATTTTCCGGTCTACGTACTAGACGCCGTCCCTTCTCTTTAACTACGGAGGGTTAACTACAACCAGGAGGCAGAGTGAGCTATATCCCACGCCCTTTGATACAAAAAAGAAGTCCAATTTATTACCATGGAAACACAAAAAGGATTAAATCCTAGAAACTTCTTATTAGCTAAAGATATCTTGAAGGGTTGACGAGGTGTTCTACGGAAACAAAACCGGGACTTAAGGACTGACGGACGGATAGAGTCCATTTCCCATCTCGCCTAAAACTTGATTCAGCGCGAGATAAAAATGAGGCTGGTAAATAAATCAACCATCTTACCTGGTCGGTAAACGACCACCCTTTTTCTCCGAGTAACCAATCAACGACTGTTAACGAGATAGCGTCTTCTAGGCCTTTCAAAGCCCTGACCATGAGAGTTCTACAAGCCCAGGGACAGGCTAATGAAACATACAAATGATATCTTCCTGCTTCTGCTTTAAAGCCGGACGAGCCGTCAGCTGTTCACAGACAGAAAAATATTGTCATTAATTTAAAAACCAACATTTACGACATTTATAATTGGCGTTATCGACAGATAAACCAGTCGTTCTTATTCAAGAATATTGTATGTATTGTAGCTTTAATTATTGGACTTTCTAGATTAATATGCATATTCAAATATTAGTATATTAATGTTGACTTGTATAGACTTATAAGCTTTCGCTTCTTTGGAAATTAACATTGTTTAAAAACATTGTGTCGTATTCTAAACTTCATGAAGCAGATCAGTTTATTTCATTTTCCAGCTCGTGTCAAAGCTTGAATAATAATACATGTATAGCTCAATCGACTGTATCTTATAAGAGTTAAAAGATCTATTAACTTATTAAGGGCAATGCTAACATGACTTTAAAAAGGAACTCGTGGCGGTGCATGTCTCAATCGGTTTTAATACAAACTAAATTTAAAATGTGTACACAATGAGAAATACTGTCATTACTGGTATGTAAGACACCGCTCGTGGCATTTATAATCAATAGCCATTTAACGTAGCACACCATACCGGTGTAGATATTGCAATTTTATAACAACATGGCGGAAACAAAATAAAGAAGTGGAATAGGCGGTATCAAACAACGCCATCAGCCTATCTAACCTGTTATTTGATGGCGAAAACTGGACTCTTTTCTCTGATAAGCACCTTTAGAATCTACCGACGACAACCATGACTGTTTCTTGTCGCTGGTGGTAAACATGGTCGAGTGTAGATGCTGGTGTTGAACACTGGTCAGTTGTAAACGATCATAACCATACTACAGCGTTGTAAATAATAAACTAACATAAACAAGCCTAGTTTGTGAACTATAAAATGCTTGTAGGCTATATAAAAACTTGTTCATGCGCGGAGCAATTTTTTCTGTTGTAATTCACCCATTAAAGGGACAATCCCGACAAGAACGGAGTCTCAAAAATTAAAGTCCGAGTATTTATGAAATTTATGGACCAAAATATAGTGGCAGGGTGTATTTACCTTGTCTCAAAATTTCAGCTCAAAATATTGAGTCGTTTGGGCGTGAACGTCAACACTGCTTATCTGGACACGTAACCCTTTTAAGATTTCGGGTCAATTTTTTCATTAGGTGACCTGATAATCGATTAATGTTTCTTGAGAGGTCTATACAGTGAATGGCCCATGCCCTGTACTTGATAACAAAAGGTAAATTTCACCTACATATTATTTTTATAGAAAAAAAGTCTGGTTTTATCCAGATACTGTATAATAAAACGTTCCCCATCTCCAGATGAAGACTGTCAGGTTTAAGTTATTTACAAGCGTATCACAAATATCGGGTTAGTAGGTGGGCCTTAGGTTATGGATTTTCAAGGATTTTACCACAAAATTAAGCAGTTTTATTCCCCAAAAAGTTATCGGGATTGGCACTTTAAGCCCAGTCCTTGCAATATCGCGTTCAACTAACCGAACATCTGATAAGAATAATGTATAAATATTATAACGAGTAACCAATAAAATTAATAATATTACGCGATGTCTATCTAATAAGACAGCTACGAATTCGAAAGCAGTAGCCTATTAGACCAAGGCCGTAATATTGCTACACATTTGTCATTTTTTGCAGACTTGGTGGATTTAGGAGGTGCTTATGGACTAGGCTGACCCCATCGTGGCCCGGAAAACTTGTTTTACGATTGAAGTAAAATTCATACGTAGATTATAGAGCATGGGAGTGTATGTGGGATACCTGTACACTATACTGAGATATTAAGTGATGCTACTGTGAGCAAACTTTAAGTTTGGGGCTTCATGCACCAATCTCTGCATTTATCAAGTTTAATATTTTTAATGGTGCAGATTCGTAATCCCATATGGAATTGACTATTTGTTCTCTCATGATACACAAATCGTGGCCCTTTAAACCAACTGTCGTAAATCTAAAATCAACTAAGCTATCATGTTGACGAGTTTTGTTGTCAAGTTTTAAAATCCATTTCTAGTTGTTCTTAAAGAAGGGAGTCAAAGCGTCTCAATGAGTATGAAGCTTGACCAGTTCCTACTTACGTAGAGAAAATTTCAACCACGAAAATCCGTTATCTTTTCTCTCGGTCTTGAAATATATATTATATTGTTTCCAGACGCGGATTCGTGCCCCCCCCCCCTCAACCCCAGTGTGACATAGGCTAGTTGAATTTCGTTTTCGTTTGCTTTGTTACTGTTGTAGTTCACATATCTGCCCTTTAATAGATGATATAGCATGATTTTCGCATTATCTCCGCTGGGGACTACACCAAACCTGATAATGACCCTTTGCTCCGGTCTATGACCCCTCCCTCGACAAAATCCGTGATCCGGGCCTGGTTTCCTTAAAATCGTCACATACGGTGGTCGTCCAATGTGTTTCCAGTTTCTGGCCAGTATTAGCAATAGCGACCATGGTAATGAACAAAAGTGACCATATGCTTATGTGTTTCTGTTTTGAAACTCCCTATGTCTGGTATGGACACGATATACACACCTACAGTACAATGATCCTGTATTATACTATATAAGTCAACCCAACCGTATAATAACTGAGCTCTGAATATAAAACAGGTGTAATCCAAGGTTTAGTACCTAATGTACTTGTACTTCATTTCTAGATCTTTGACTTGATCATATAATCCTCTTGTTACATATCTAATATCACGCTTTCTCTTTCTGTTTCACGAACGTTCCCCGTAGACGATATAATATATAGGTTGAACTATATTATGTATGTAAAGACGAAATGACGTAAACCAAAATACTCTACCATAAAACAAGTTTCAGCGAGAATGGAATGAGATAAGCCCTGTCGTCCTAGATCACCAGCCAGCTTACAACCTTTATGCATCAACCATTTCTAGATTGGAGCGAGGACGTCAACTCGGGCAAGTAGGAGGATAAACGTAATTTCATTTTTTCCTGTCAGTATTAATTGTTCATTGAAGAATAATCATGGGTCTACTCTGTCTCACCGGGCGGGGGGGGGGGGGGTATCTAAAGCAACAATATACTTAGTACCAAAACCACTTTCAGACGATTAACGAGCGCCTTCGGCGCGAAAACACATGACCACAAATCATTTGGGAAATGGAGAACTGGTGATGCTGTTTCCTACTTTAGCCAGAGTTGGGATCCCCTGCCCCCACCTCCTTGAATCCGCGCCTGTCATCACAGAACTTTTGGGTAAGGAATGTGCGACGTTTTGGGCCACAGACGTTTATTTAACCGAACATTCACCCTGATCAATTAGCCCCTAACTAACTACTGGATGACTAACGTCTGTTTCCACAGTATTAACATGGCAGGCATGGTTATTTCTACTAGCATCAGTTATTTAACCTCTCGGGGTTGGGTGGCCTACGATAATGGTCTCACGCGTACACTTTATATCATAAGGTCTGTCATTGAGTTAACTGCGTGGTTTCGATCCCAAGCTTGTCCTCCCATCGTTACAGACCCCAACGCCTAAGCGAATTGGTGTAATAAAGTTATATGATACTTATGTTAGTATCGAAATTCTTGTTTATATATTTAAATTCTGTAGAAATTATGTCGGTAGTCAATCAACGGATATTGGCTTAGAAATTAATACAACTAGATGAGAATTATTGTCATCATTCTTAAACTTTCTATTTTAAAATCCCTGTCCTGTGATAAGCAAGGTGTTTAGAACAAACCAATGTCTACTACTACTTTAAATAATTTATATAACATATTATATCTTATTCAAATATTCAATTATAAATGATATTGACACAGTAACCGGGGTGTAATCATTGTTATAATACGACTATCAAAGTACTTTTGTCAGTATTATTAAACTTTCTATATGAACAATTAACTAAATATAAACCCCTCTGTGCTGATCTTTGTTCGTATTGACAAAAGACTGATTATGTCGAGATTTGAAGGAGTTGTCAAGTTATAAATGATCTCAGTGAATTAGCTTATCGTTCTTATTATTTACACGCTATTCATATACATACACCCTTTTTTACTTTACTTTCATAAACGGCCACCATTGTGTTAGTGCTAGCAACGCTTCTTAGCAACCATTTCGCTCTCTCTGACAGTCAAGCTCAGACGTATATGATCGACCAGTTCGCCTTTTTTTAGTTAATGAAATTAATAAGTTGGGAGTTTTCTGTTAAATTGTTGAGAATGTTCTTGTTGTGATATTTAGTGTTTTGTAGAGGAAAATGATTTAAATTTACTAAGAGAAAGGTGAGTTAGTTTATATAATTGGTATAGTTAGCCCATCGGGTTTATGTCACGAATTTATTGAACTGTATTTAATTTCGATGAGAATTATTTATTGTAAGTCAAAGAATTATGTGATAATATTGTCATAGAATAAATGGAAATGTAATGGGTTTTAACGAGAATTGCATGACGTGCTTACATCCTTTTATTGGAGTGGTCCGCGTTATAGGCAGCAAAACGGGTCATGCACAAGACAAACTGAAAGAATTGAAAGTTTTTGGTGTATTTTTATTTTTTTAAAAAACCGTCGATTTCAATTTAATGGATGTTATATGTTGATTTGATTTTAAGATGGCAATTTTAGGTACCGGTATCGGTGAATAAAGTCAACGTTGTGATATAACAAATTTCGTGTTCCATTGCCAACACAGTAAGCCTAACTGTGAAACTATAATGAATAAAAGGTCCAACTTCCGCGTAATCTCCCTCTCTTCTCTTTATTTTTTTCTCCCTCTCTCGCAAAATTCACAAACTGTATAATTCTTGCTCGACTATTAAGCCAAGAAACGCGAAATGAAATTAAAAGAGATTTCTACACCGACCGGGCTAGTAATCAACTTTATTTAATACTTCTTTTTCTTAGAGGTTTGACTCAAGTTACACATTTCCAATATATCAGCATTTTATTATGTGTCTATTTTGATCATTCAGGTTAATACGCTAATACAAATATATTAGAAACTTTAAGTTTGTCACGTACAAAACGTACGCTTATTATTTACCGGCACGTACTACAATAGATATAGTTATGAAAAAGTGTTTGATTCGTGACCCAGTCAACGCACTATTAAACGGAATAACCACAAGCATACATTCTAAAGCCACGATGGCTCCGTGAGTAAGGCGTTGGCTCAATTCCAGGTGTTGTTTCAGAGTTTCTTGTGTGGTTTCCCAATGGCAGTCTGACGCACCCCTGATAGTCTAACAAGGAAAAGCATGTGAGGAAGGAAAAGCGGCACCTGTCCCATGTAAAAGAACCCTTGACGATTGGAATTCGAATAAACGTTGGTGGCAAATTTCCCCCATAGTGTCCCGGGCGGTGTAGAATAGTAGGCCCGTAAACTCCATTTCATTTTATAAACTGCTACTACATGTGCTACTGGCTACTTCAGTCTGCTACCTACTACTACTACTACTACATGTAAGTAATAAGCACGTGTTTCCGATGGTGTACTTGAGTCACTTCAAGTAGCTAAGTCTCTAACTCAATATCGTACAAAGGCTTCGGCATTCAAAACACGAATTATTTGTCAATTTAAATCAACACTGATGTTGTTATTTTACTGCGAAAATATTGGCTTTTGATATCCAATATTTAAGACAAAATAAACATTTTACGATTAGTACACGATAATGCGTTTCAACCCCAGTTCTAGCAAGAGACTCGGAAAACAAGGCTAGACAATCGCACCAAATCAAACGGTGTATGTAGACTGGAATAACCAGACACTCGAAATAGCCACTTGATTGAAACGTCAACTGATTTGAAATTAGAGTACAAACGAAAACGTTTGAATGTAAATCAGTTCGTATACATTCATATTGCATTATTATATGCGTTGCGACCCATTTGTGGCAATTTCTATGTCTCAAATATTAGCGATTTAGCTCCTTTAAGACTGTTGGGAATGTTAAATCCTGTAAATAATAAATCCCAACACGAAAGATAATCTTATGTTAACCGATTAATTGAGTCAAATTGACAAATTGAAATATCAAGAATGAAAGTCAAATCAAAATGCATGACAGAGTCAAATTACAAACATAAAAATTAAAAATAAATTTAAAATGAATGAACCTAGTTCGTTGTCCCGAAAAGAGATTTTGCCCCGGCCCAATAGCTTTTGGGTATGGTACACGAAGCAGTGTGTGTACACTCTTTCCGGGTTGGATAGGATAGAAATTGATAGATGTTCATTCTGTAAAGGGCTTTATTATGGAACCCGGAAAGCGATCCAAAATAAAAACGAATATCTAGAGAGAGTTGTAGTTATTATCTGGAGCACAACGGGTAAATGACCAGTGTGAAATAAAAGGGGTGTAATAGTTCCACATCATTAAATCATTAAAGTAAGTCCTAAATTTTCGACAATTATCTTACACTGTAGTCTAATTATTTACATGTCCATTAACTGTAATAGTTATCATTGTTGGTGATTGATGAGCTTCGATAGGGAAAGAGACAGTTACTCAATATATGGCGATTGATTATTGTTCGGTATTCATAAGAGTAATATCATCCGGTCATCAAACATTGTCCGTGGACTTATACATTTTTTTTTTCTCAAAAAAAACCCACAAAAAACATTTTAATTACCTATGCGGATTATTTGATGGTCTACTCCAGTTTGGTTTTGTTCACCGTAGCTTGGGAACTGGGGGACACCAGACCCATTAGGGACGAGTTCTGACCGGTTGTGCAGGTCATTTCCATGCGTAAAATTCATCTAGCCGGCCTTTCTAGGTTACTTTTAGGAATACATGTACAAACCCCTAACCCTAACATGGTGTCTAAATCGGAGAGAAGTGAATTCTTTCCACCATTTTAGTGTAAACATTAGCAACATAAACCAAACGAAATTGCATTATCGAATTTTAATTAGAAAGCATTGTATGCAGCCATTATGAAACCAAGACATGGTAAATCCCTTCCACCTGGTTTGATAAAAGAGAAAAATGATTTGTTAAACCTTTTGATGTATTTAATGTCAGAGTTGGTCAGATAACAAATCCTAGACGCTTCAGCTCCAATTCATTGTACCTTTAATGTGGTTAATCGCTAAATGTCAGTCAAGGATTTAATTCAATGAGCTTGGAATTGTTATAAAACCATAATCCCTATTGACTCAAGTAGGATGAACATTACAGCTAGATTTAAGTTTTAAAGCTATTTCTCGATTTTCTATCAAAGATAAACAGTTAAATATAATTCAAAAATCGAATCATACATGCAGTATTCATACATTACCAAAAAGTGGAATATACACACTGTATATACTACCTTGTGTACGCCATCCCCATCACATAGTTATTTGGTTTATGGTAACCCAGTTTTATTTTATGAAATCTTTTATGAACGAAGTGCTTGAAATGCGTTATTAACACGTTTTAGATAAATACAGTAATAATAATACAGATATTCGCCGCGGGCGTCTGCTGTGTTAACTGGCAACTCTTTTTGAGATTGTGCAACTGTAAAATTAGATATGGATTGACGCGTAGTGTATGGATAAGCACGTAGACGTACTATATAAAGAAATGTCATAGTTCTTGGCGATCAATATCAAGTAATATAGTTCCGTGGTTCTTGTCAAAGCCAATTAAATCATAATATTTATTGTGAAATGCCATAAGCATGCCCAGGAACCCACATATATTTCTAAAGATTGTTTCCATCGTCCGAAATGAAATGAACGCAACCTCTTTTTTCATTTCCTGCAACGCGTCAGGGTCATAACATTTGGTACCGAATTGGCGTATTTTGTGGTAGTTATTAGAGAAATTAACACAAGGTTCAATTGTTTGGATACACAACTAGTTCCTTACTAAGAAATCATGTGTACCTTGTGTTAATATGTTCAATTTTTAAATGCCAATCAAAGGAGATAATTAGCGAAATGTTCGAGCTATTTATAAAGATAATCCCCATGGCGGAAATTTGGGGTTTAAGGTTGTTCGAGTCGGGTGACGTTATACAATCACTTTCGGGTTATACTACTTCCTGTTAGGGTTCTACCCCATACTACTCTGGGTGATCGACTTGCGTGTAATTAAATCAGAAATAAGATGTAAAAACTGATATTTTCTGTAACTATGCTACTGCCATTCTATATATATTGACCGGTGATCGATTATATTATGTCAAGAATATGGTGTGGACAACTTCTTGAAAACTCATTAACTTTCGCCGTAAGACCGAACCTGCTCATACGGTTGTCTGTTTTAATTAGTTTTGAGCTTCTCGTGTATAGTCTTGGCTGTGGTCTTGTGTCTGATGGTTCAGTGAGTCCTGCATTTGGACCTGGTATTTTCACAGAAAGTTCAATTTCAATGATTGTCTTTTTTTTAAATATAACGTTAAGTAACAACGACGAAATCATTACATTACAATTTGAATACATAATACAAATTGCGGGCAGGCGGCTGTAGCTTGGGACGAGTGCTACCTTAGAGTAGATACGACGCAATCGCCCCCTTCAAGTTTACAATCAAACGTCAATTGCTCCTTCATTTAAGTGTGTGCTTGTGCTTGTATTTTATATCTGAAAGAGATAATCGATGCCATGTACATGTATTTATGAAAGGGTTATTTATCACTGATAATGTCGTTAGGTATATTTTGTTGTATAAATAGTCATAAATAAATATTAGTGCATAGTTAAAAAGATAAACGATTGGTCTGTATACTTTTCACTTATGGAATACGATCATTTGTTCTGTAGAGATCCCTTGGCAGTTGGAATTCGATATAAGAGTAGACCGTAGCGCCGCTGCCTGGGCAAAATTTCCCTCATAGCACACTGTACAGCGTATGCCCATTTTAGGAGCGGGGCAGTAAGACGTTAAATCCCATGTCATTTCATTTCTTTTCTGTAAATTACCGGATCTAACAGCACTTGTTATCATCCGATATGCATGTTATTGGGAGAATCGTGTACTATTTAAATTATTGAAGCAAAGAAGGCGATGAATGAATAAATGAAATGGAGTTTTATGACACATCAGCTCTAACCGGGATATATTGCGCCAAACACATTGTGATTACCTCGAGACAAATTTTCCGTTAATTACTTCCGGCGTTCCGACTTTATAAGCCTAATATAATAATTCACAATGAGACAACTACTCGGATGATTTGACTGTATGTGTCGTTGCCTGGCAAACTTGATTTAATATGGCACCCTTCTTTACAGAATGTCCTAACCACCCGTTTCTCTGCCTCTGAGTACTATTTATTTCCCTTATGTTAACAGCAACACTCCCATGATCCAATACACTGTACTGTATTAATTATACTGGGTGCAGTTTTTGCACACCCTTGAGTGTGTGTAACCCCTATAAAATGGGGAAAAAAAAACCCCGTAGTTTCAATACGGATTTCAACATTCTATATAATCATAATATCACAACCAGTGTCAAACATATACCCTGGTTTAAAAATTCCAGATATAAATTCCAAGGCGTCTGAACCCAACCCACTCTCTGTAGCGAAATAAAAATATTTTTAGGCAACATTATTTGTAATACAGATCTTACCATTTATAAAAAGGTTTATAGCTTTTCTTCTGTCTAAAATATTTAAAGTAATATATTTATTGTCCTTGTATATTTGCAGACAGACAAGTTAAAATGACGGCGATCAAGAATTTTCGTATGCGGATCGATTTGGAAGATCCGTTATATTATGGAATGAGAAAACTAAAAATCCGTGGACGAGACCTGAAAAATATTTCGGATGCTATATTTCATTTAATGGAATTGGAGGTGTTGGATTTAAGTCCCGAACGAGAGTCGTGTTTGGATTATAAACTACCGGGAATACCTTCTGGAATCGGGAGACTGGTTAATCTCCGAGTCTTGATGGTCGATACGAATGATCTGACCGACTTGCCGCCAGAAATTGCCTTGTTACGAAACCTCGAACGCGTTGCTCTAAGCAACAACAAACTCTCCAAACTACCCAACGAATTTGTGAATCTTCGAAACCTAAGAAGCATCCATATGGCTAATAACGACTTTTATGAATTCCCTCCCCAACTTCTGAAACTGCAAGATTTGGAATTTCTGGATTTGAGTGACAATCATATTACAGTTTTACCCGAAAACATCGACAACTTGAAAAAACTAGAAACGTTGCTACTTTTTATCAACGAGTTGTCCAAATTACCAGAATCTCTGTGCAAACTGACTGAACTGAGGTGTCTTTGGGTTGGAAACAACAGAATTCGACAACTTCCAAGGGGGTTCCCCAAATTGATTCATCTGGATTGGGGATACCGTTATACGTCGTCAGCCTTAGATGGAAATCCCCTCTGTCATCCACCAATAGAAATATGTAGAATGGGTCTAGAAGCCATAGATAGATATATGACGACATATGATAAAAAGAAAAAAAGTCCAAGAAAATAATCTTGGAATGCCAGTGGTTACAGATATCGATAAATTAAATATTTGGACATGTGGTTTACTGTGAACAATCAAACACGCCGTGGGGAATATTATGATGTCTATTAAAATATATTTATTCCCAGAGTTAGATATTAACCAATTATTCATATTTATTATTTCGGTTACATGTATTTCCCTATCGTTATTTAATCATAGATGCAGGATATAATCTTCTCTTTTATTCTTCCGCCCTAAAAATCATTGACCTCTCCAATTTCAGTAGTTTGTTTGATATAACATGCAATTCAAAATAGAACTTTACTTTATCAACTACCAATTGCTCACTGACGGGATTTAATACTGTTTCCAAAATATTCCATTTGGTTGATTTGGTATTACTCACAGGACACAAGCCTTTGTTTCTATTGTTAAAGTAATAGGAATTTAGAAGTACTATTTATTACGTTTGTTTTGATTTTATATTGATCATCAATTGATTGTCGCGGGCCGACTGATATGGTAATGTTATCTAGATGTATTTCTGTGTTTCCACATCTACATGAAATGTCGATTACTGTGATCTAGTTTCGCAAACGGCCCAACTAACCGGACAGCCTACACCTCATCGGAGCTTTGACCCACCCAGTCTACATATCACTCTGAATAACCAATATTGAAATTATTATATGTTTTGCTTAAAACTATTTTTATTTAAATTTTGCTAAAAAAAAGGGGGGGGGGAGTGGGGTATGTATGGAAGCCAATAAGTACTCTTTCGACCTTTCTTGCCTTTGCGTTAACATATATATTGCGAAGACGAAACCAAGAAGCCGTTCGTTCGTTTCTGGAGTTTAACGTCCACTTCCACCAGGGTGTGCTATCGTATACAATCCAGTCGCTATACAAATGACCCTTACCTAGATTGGACGCAGTTTGGCCTCGCTATATAAGGTTCAGTGCGAAGGCAAAAAACGAACAAGGCGAAGTTATGAAGCGATTTGACTAGTTTTAAAACCTTTTATAATATATATTTCCTGGCCCCGAGTTCACAAAGCATTCTCAGACTTAAGTTGAGAATTTACTCAAATTTAACTAAAATATAGCCCTTTATTACTTTAATTATATTAATTAGGTTGTTTTAATGTATCAAATACACCAATAAGAAACTATGTGAGAACGCTTTGTACAAACCTTTGTGTTTCTGTATCAAAGGTATTCCTCGTAAACCATGATTGAGCCAAATCTCAACTTAAGTCTGAGAATGCTTTGTGAACTTGGGGCCTGATCAGTGATCATTGTATACGTACTTATAGCGTATCGTATTGTGTTTCATCCTGTTATCTATATGTCAATAAATAACCACGGTCTCCTTATATAAATGTAGATAATAAAAATGAGTTATTTATTCAACATAGCGTTTGCTTTTAATTTCAATTTATGTCAGTATATTATGTACAGGGCAATTATCAGGCACGAACTATGAAATATAGATAATTGCAATTCCGTGGAAGACCGAACATGAAATTAAGCTTCCACCCTCGCCCTTCTTTTCTTCGTGTTTAATGGCAGAACAAAATATGTTTACTTTCAGAACAAAATAATTATGTTTACTTTCAGAACATCATTATGTGCTTTCGCAATACTATATGTGTTTACTACTAATTACTACTTTCAGCAAGCATACTATGTGTTTGTTTTCCGAACACCGTGTGTTTGCTTTCAAGAGATGTGTCCGGTCTACTGGTCTTACATCTTTATCGACATTACATTCAATTGAATGAAGTGGGAATCGGGCTTTAAATTATGCGCCATTACATTATGGCCCTTTATCAGTATGTCACGTGATATCAACCCATACAGGCACAACAAAAGAATGCTTCACTAGAATTGTATTTATTACATCACATTATTGCGTCTACTGATAATATATTAAGATTAAATATATCTATTTTAGTTTCAAAAATAAATTCCTATTTCATTAAATACGTGGTAATACGGACACTACGGTGGCTCAATGCGCAAGGCACTCGTTATGCAGGGGGTTTCGAGTTCGCTGCCGTTGATTGCCGAGAAAGTTTCTCGGTTGTCATGGGCAAGGGGCAACAACATTTTATTGGTGTGTGAACGTAAAATAACCTTTGACAGTTTGAAATAAGAGAAGGTCGTAGCGCCGTTGTCTGCTCAAAAGTTCCCCTATAGCACACCGTAATATAACATATCCTAATAATAGTCATTCGACACCTCTTAAAACAATGTACCTCTAATTTATTCTACAATAGATGGTTCCAGCATAATTACTATATTACCACGTTATATGTTGTTACTATAATGATGACATCTGGATTTATTTCTTCTCTTGTGTATTCGATAAAAACATGTGTAACTTGGCAATGATCAAATCTTCTCTCTGTTATTTGAAAATGTGTTTAGAAGGTTGTTTACATCTTGTCCCGATTGTGTGGTGAATTATAATCATTATCAGGACCAATAGGTACAATATGACATGAATTGGTAGAAGTATGCTGAAATAGAGAGAAATAGACTCACGTCTTTATATGAAAACGAAAAAAGGAACAAATATTTTTACAACGGACGAAATTTGCGATGAATTTGTCTAAAATACATGATATCGGTATTTCGAGGTACAAGTAGATGGCCATTTTCTTGAAATAACCGGGTATTTTGTATTGTCGAGTGGGGGGGGGGCTATTGGTCTAGAGTTCCGCGCTTCGACCTCTAGCTGGCCGGTCACCTCTGGCTTGCGGCTGTGGTTTCGATCCCTGGTGTGAGCGTATGTGGCATGGAGATAGGGGCACCGTCTCAACCTCGTGGGTTTCCTCCGGGCACTCCGGTTTCCTCCCACTGCTAAAGACCCCTACGCGCAAGCGAATTATTGAAATAAAATTAAACCATATGTTAGTCCCGAAGTGACCTAGTTTGTGTCAAGGGGACATTAAACCCTATTTCTCTCTCTCTCTCTCTCTGTATTGTCGAGTCTGATAGCAGTGCCGGACCGGGCCGTGACAGGTGGGCCTAAGCTCATTAAAAAAAGTGGGCCTAAGCCTATAAAGAAAAAAAGAGAAAGAAAAAGGTTTTTGTTTTCGAAACTCAAGAGAATTCTCAAATTAATCTAATGATAGTGCTCTTAGGTCATTTTGTTATCTAATTGTATCAGAAAATCTTCTGCTTTGGTCTGAATTAATGAAATGCTTGGAAAATGGGTTTGCGGTTGTCAATTTTCAAAATTTTTCGGGGGGGAAAACCCCCCAGTCCCCCCCCCTTCCCTCGGACGCTCGCGTGCCGTCGGCGCGTATTTGTGTGGGCCTTGGTCAATGACCTGACAGGTGGGCCTTCGTCCGGCACTGTCTGATAGCACATAGGATGGTTTTTAAAATAAAAGATAAATACTATATTTGTAATTGGAGAAACTAGTAGACAGCGATGTCTTCGAAACCAGTATAGCAAGAGATAGTCATGTTATCGAAGATGGTAAAAAGGAGCTCGACTATATATTTAAGACATTATAATGTACATTTTTTGGGGTTTTTTTTTTATCGTAACAGAGAGAGGTTCAATCATCATTATTTTACTTCAACACCAGTAGTTATTCCATCGAAAGCATGTCAAAGCTAAACGAAATTTAAATCTATATTTGAATCAGATTATGTGTATAATGTTTGGTAATAAAAGGAAATATTGTTTAAGGTCGTGTCAACATATCAACCATCTTTTATTTCGGATTGCTATATGCTAAGGGACCTGTACGTGGATTTTGGTTTTAAATCCCACCGATTGACAAGTCACATTTGCTTTCATAGTCCAACCCAACTGGGGTCAAATTCCTTGTCAAAAGGCGGGGCTCGAAACTTTAACACCGCTGTGTGTCCTGTGTAATAGGTGTATGAATCCACCAAGTCATCATGGTTATATAGTAGGAATCAACATATATAATAATCCAAATATAATCAGGCGAAAACTTACATAATAATGATTGACTATATGATCCATGTCGACAGTTTGAGCTATACCAGGTATCTGATAGATATCACAAATATAACCAAATAAATTTTTATAATCAACCGTCCTCTTCTTATTACACTGGAAAAATAATATGATTAAATCTATATAAAACCAAAATTGAATTGATCATAGTCTCGATCGATCCAGCTCAAAATTAGTCTGACTCTGCCAAAGGTTATACCGAGAATTTGTGGATTAATACACCATCATAGTGTAATATTGTTGGGGATTTCCAAATATAATCTTATCATAAAAATCAAGAAGTGACGCAAAACTGGAAAATTTGTTATTTTTACCGACTAAAATAGAGAATTAAAAATGAGTATGACAGATTATCAAATCTAATCAAAGTAGTTCTTACCTTAAAATATGTATTATACATGTACAGTGAATCAAGTTTAATCCTACCTTAAAATGTGTATGATAGACTGAATCAAATCTAATTAATGTAGTAAAGAGTCTGACATCAGCTTCTGTTAAACAAGGACCTGTTAAATATCTTTTCTTTGATAATATGTCTTCGACCTGTAAATGGATCAGAATGTTTCTAAATGGCTAGAATTGGTCTCAAATAGGCTTGGGCAGTGGTTCGATAATATTCTCTGAAAGATCACTTTATTTTATTGAAACATAACCCGATTTGTCATAGGTAAGAATTCTTATTATACATGTATCTACAATCAACACTGCTTTATTGACACATTTATTAAAGCTTAGTGCAAGCTTGAATCTACAAGGATTCCAATTTTCCTGCAGATAAATTTTATTACGGGTTCACCACCTTGTTTCGCGTCGCATTGCTGGAAGCAATATAATATTGCCAAATATTGCAAGAATGGATTGTGGATCTTTATATCGTTCTCGCAATAATGAAAATTTTAAATATCCTCCATCCCTACTAGAGTAGTAGCATGTGGTTCGAAAAAAGTAAGTATATCCACGATTTACACAGAGATCCATTGCCTTAAATCGGTCAATTGTACAGAAACTATCTTTAAATCTTATTTTCCATTTATCACGAGATATGGTAGTATACATGGTAGAAAAATCAAATCTTATGAAAACACAAGTTTGGAACTGGTGGTCAAATAAGAAATATCCACCAAAACACGGTGGTACATGAATAATATTCTTAAACAATAATGTGTACTTTTATTGGTTATATCAAACTATAATTCACTCTTTTAGTCTCCCCCTCCCCCGTCTTCATTAGCCCTGCCGGAGCAAGACTCTAGGACAGTGGTTCTCAACTTTTTTTGCCAAATTCACACCTGGCCAAATACATGGAAAATATTTGAATTTTGCAAAATAAAAACATGGTAAGTCAGGCAGAATACAACCGTAGACACAGGCTAGTCATAGACACATAGAATGACTCAAACTAAATGAAGAAAAACACAGCTATGAACTTGATCAGAAGACACCAATGGGCTCACGTGATTTTTCACATTTTCTTAATGTGCCGTTCAAAATTTTGCGGCACACTGGTTGAGAATCACTGCACTAAGACGTTATTAATAAACTCCATTTCATGTTTAGTCTCCCACAGCTTCTGGATTATAGCTGTATATAAACAATCATTTACTATATCAAAGTGTGAGCGTATGTGGCATGGAGATAGGGGCGTCTTCTCAACCTCGTGGGTTTCCTCCGGGCACTCCGGTTTCCTCCCACTGCTAAAGACCCCTACGCGTAAGCGAATTATTGAAATAAAATTAAACCATATGTTAGTCCCGAAATGACCTAGTTTGTGTCGAGTGGACGTTAAACCCCACTTCTCTCTCGCTCTCTTGACTATATCAAAAGATAAACAAACCTTATCCAGGCCGTTAAACACATCTGTTACAGCGACATCATAAGCTTCCTGAGATTTTGCAAACCCACTTCGGTGTACTACATTATTTATCTGACTGAAATCAGTGAAATAAAACATCCGTATTATGTCTTATAGAATCAATTGGTCAAGATACATAGACGTTTGGGCAGTGATTTTTGTCTACTCGTCGGAACAACACATTGGGATGCGCTTTGACTACAATACAGCAACATCGGGGATGTTCAAAATAGATGGTAGGACTACCCCCCCCCCCCCCCCCCAGAAAATCTGTCAAACTACAGATGTGATATGGATATTTTTATTTTGAATAGGAGTTCCACCGAACAATCTATAGAAAATCACGTGGTTAGACGCAGGGAACCCCTTATTCCTTGTAACGTACATGCATGAGATAGAAACCACGGGACTTGGCCAAATCGCAGACTTACGATCTGATGTGCACACATTGGACCACCAAGATCACCCAATCCCCTTCTATAATAAATGAACAGTTGATAAACATACGGATAAATCCATGAGTTGAGTTCATCAATCTCTGCTCTTAGATTACTGGGATACAGATCAAGTTGTTTCTGGTCGTCTGTTTTACATAAAGTATTAAATTCTGTGTTAAACATTCTAATTATTTCACTCGACTCGTTATTAACAACAGTCTTCTTCTGTTTATCCCATAAACATGGCACAGTGACTCGACCTGTATAGCCTGATTATAAAAAATTTAAAACATATACTACACAAAACTCAGTATTATTTTAATATTTCTGAAGCAATGATTTTGAAACACTCACTATTGTAAAGTAGTGTGTTGGTTAATTATCTTACCCTAAGGTAATCGTGAGATTAAAATGTGATCGTGAGATTTCTGGGACTGGGTCACTTTCCTCATATTCCATATCTGCATCTGGATTCTGTGCTTTCAGGTAAGCGCAAAAACACCGTTCATTAGGAATCGTATCCAATGTTCTATGTCATCTATAATATGTGCGCTGTATCATAAGGTCTGTTATTGGGTCAACTGGCGTGGTTGTACATGGCAAGGAGAGGGGTCGCCTTTCCAAGCTCGTGAGTTTTCTGCTAAAGATAGATAGATAGATAGAAATGGGGTTTAACGTCCACTCAACACAAACTAGGTCATTTCGGGACTAACGTATGGTTTTTTTAAATTTTTATTCAATAATTCGCTTGCGCGTAGGGGTCTTTAGCAGTGGGAGGAAACCGGAGTGCCCGGAGGAAACGCACGAGGTTGAGAAGGCGCCCCTATCTCCTTGCCACATACGCTCACACCAGGGCTCGAAACCACAGCCGCAAGCCAGAGGCGACCGGCCAGCTAGAGGTCGATGCGCGGCACTCTAGACCACTGGGCCATCCCAACCCCCCTTCTGCTAAAGACCCCTACCAACGAGCGAATTATTAAAATAAAATTAAACCATCTGTTAGTCCCAAAATGATGCAGTTGCAAATTTCAGTCAAATTTATTCATTCTGGGTAGTCTCGATTGTCACTGCTATCGTTGTTGTGATAATAAACAAAATCTCGATTGTCCATTTTGTAACTATATTATTAACTGCATTGGGCAGATTTAGCTCTTGCAAATTTATTATTTTATTTCAACGTTTGTAAACAACACTAATTACAACACGCCCGCATAAATGATATCACACCACATTGGGTCTTGGCAGTATTTTTACTTCATGGCAAACACAAATTTAACCACATATCATTATATGATTGATTTTTGCAATTGCAAGCAAGAGAGTATAACGTCCAGCTATCCACTCCACAGCACGAATGCTATTATGAAAATATACACGCGTTTAAAATACATTTTTAATGATAAGGAGTGACAAACCTGGATCAGCAAGATTATAAACTTCTCTTAGATAATTACAACCATTAACAGTATCCAGGGTACATTTTGGTTTCTGTAATACAAATTACACTGTTAAAGGGTACTGCAGAATCGGATCAAGGCATGGCATTTATGCGCGGCAGAGGGAGGGCCTCCATAGTATTTGTGGATGCTGAATGAAAGTATAAGTACTCAGTTCAGTAGTCTGAATTACCCATTAAAAAGGTTCATTTTAAGTAACGATGTGTCATTTACATTTTTCACTTATATTATATCAAAGCATTCTTCGTCAAACGTATGTCTAAAGGCGGCCACGAATGGTTGATTCTATTCTCGACCAGAACAAACGAAGTGAACGCGATCCATATATACTATTCAAAAAAAGTAGGGGATATTTGATTTTTAAGTGTTATTAATGTCATCCAATCAAACTGACGAAGAAACAAATGACAAAATGAAATGAAGTTAACATCGATTTATTCCAAATGATCGTTAGACTAAGTAAGGCACAGACTGACCATTATATGGGTAAAATGATACCCGGGGTCAAACAGCAAAGTTACCACAGCATCACAACAAAGTCAGTAACGGGTAAATCCTCCTCTGTTTGCCAAACAAGCATTGATCCGACGTGGCATACTCCTAATGAGACGTCTAAGGTCATTTTGGTCCAGATTGTCCCATTCCCGTTGCAACGCAGCAGCAAGTTCTTGAACATTGGCAGGAAATTGTTGACGTTGACGTAACCTCTGTCCAAGTATGTCCCAGACATGCTCGATGGGGGAGAGGTCGGGACTCAGTGCTGGTCAAGGTAATGTGGTGATGTTCTTTTGTTGGAGGTAACCTGTAACGATCCTGGCCCTGTGACATCTTGCGTTGTCATCCTGGAAGATGAAACGGCGGCCATGACGTCGTGCGAACTGCTCAACATGGACTGCCAAGATGTTGTCCCGGTAGTACTGGCCTGTAACACGCCCTGCAACAACATGTAAAGCCGTTCTTCCAGCAACAGTGATGCCTCCCCACCCCATAACAGAACCACCCCCAAATCAATAATGTCTGATGACGTTAACGTCTTGGAAGCGCCGGTTTCAACGACGCCACACCCTCCTACGTCTGTCCAAAAAATCAACAGTTAACCCTGACTCATCTGAAAACATCACATTGCTCCAGCGTCGATTATCCCAGTGTTGACGATCCCTACACCAACGACGTCTTGCCTGAATGTGATGATCTCTCAAACAAGGGATCACGCGAGGACGTCGGGCGCGAAGGTGACCCCTATGCAGTCGATTCCGAATCGTCTGGCCACTCACTCTCACACCAGTGTCTATTTGAAGACGAGCGCTGATCTGATTTGCTGTGATGACACGGTTTCTCAAGGCCACGGTACGGATAAATCGATCCTGGGCTTGAGTTGTCGCCCTTGGTCGACCTGAGCGTGGTCTGTTCTGTACAGATTGTGTATCACGGTATCTGGACCATAGCCTGCTTATGGCAGACTGCGAAACATTCATCTTCCGCGCCACAACCGCCTGTGTTGTGCCGATCTGTAGCATGCCAAGGGCACGTAACCTTTCATTTTGGGTAAGCCGACGCATATCAACATTTGTTTTCTGGTTACTAAAACAATTAAACTGATGTTTCCACCCTGGAATTCAACTCCACAATGACTGTAACATTCAAAGTCAGAGTCGTGCAAATCTTGGGTTGGACCCTCATGATGATCCCAAGCATCACCTGCATTCCATGCGATAGCTATTGGTGCGTTTGGGCGTCACATGTAACTGGAAATGTTTCTTCTGTTAGGTTCTATAGTGACTTTTTTCGTAGTCATTTGCATATTTTAGTATTATGCCCCCAAAATCAAATATCCCCTACTTTTTTTGAATAGTATAGTTCTAGCACCACACCACGGGTAAAAATAAATAGTGGTGACAAATGTTCTAATCATTCTTCTCACCTTATCAGTAAACGACCATCCCTTTTCACCGATCAGCCAATCAACGACTGTCATTGAGATGTCGTCTTCTAGGCCTTTTAAGGCTCTTACTATAACAGCTCTACTAGCCCAGGGACAGGACAACGCTACATACAGATGATATCTTCCTGCTTCCGCTTTAAAGCCGGACGAACCATCAGCTGTTTAGAAAACAATAAATCCTTTTTATAACGTGTTTATTGTTTTTTCGAATATGAATATTAATTTGATCCTATAATTTGACAATCAGTCACCACTTCTTATGCATTTAGAAAGTTTACATATCTGAAGATTTTTTGTACTTTAAAACTTTAAGCAGGTCCAAATTAGATAATCTGATTTTCCCGCCCTTTTTAAGAATACGTGTCACAAATATTTGTCTACGGAAGATCTCTGCCTTAAAAAATTAAAAGGCTATCCTGTTTTGTAATACGGTTTTACTCCGTTTCACATCTGCCATACACACATTTTGAATTTCATTAGATGGAAGCAGAACAGGGAGGTAATTTTTGATTCTGGTCACAACGAGACTACTTCCAGACCCGTAGCTAACCTAAAATTATTGAGGGCGCCGATATACCTACACTTAACAGCCCAGAAAATTGTGGAAAATATGGTTTGTACCTGAAAATGGCGGAAGATTTCAATTTTGTGGCTGGATTTGAAATATTGGCGTATTATGATATTTTGATATGAACATTATAAACATTTGAAGGAAGGAATACGACTTTAATGTACCTGTAGAAATTGATGAGTAAAACGAAAAGTACGGAAACGGGTTAGAGTGCGATTTGTTTGAATTTTGAAGATTATCACGCTGTTTTGGATGCCGAACAAATCCACCCAGGATTATGGGTGCCCCGCCAAATATATTATGGGCGCCCATGATCTCGCCGAGGGCGGCCCACTAATCTCGACATTATGGGCTTCCCTTCGTGTTGAGCACCCCACCAATCACGCCGTTTTGGGTACCGCAGTGATCAATTCGTGGGCGCCAAACGAATCTTACTCGGCAGTATGCATAATGTGCGCCCCGAGAATCATACATTGTCATTATAAGGCACAACACCAATCATATCATTATAGCCGCCCCTCGGGAAATGGTACCTACACATCAAGCTGTTTTTTGGCTCCCCATCAATCAAGTTGTGGTATTAATCGTGTGAGAAATTATGGGGCGCCTCACCGTTTGAGGGGCGCCTCATAATTATATAACGACGTGATTATCGAGGCGCCCAAGGGGGTGTGATGGCCTAGTGGTCTAAAGTTCCGCGCTTCGACCTCTAGCTGGTCGGTCACCTCTGGCTTACGGCTGTGGTTTCAATCGCCGGTGTGAGCGTATGTGGCATGGAGATAGGGGCTCCTTCTCAACCTCGTGGGTTTCCTCCGGGCACTCCGGTTTTCTCCCACACTAAAAACCCCTGCGCGTGCGCTAAGATAATAAAAATGAAAAATAAGATATCACCATCGGTGGAAGCGGACGTTAAATGCTAAGAAGAACAGAGGCGCCCATAAAACCAAGTGACGGTGGTTGGGTGCTCCAAAAATCAAATAGTCGTTGGGGTGACATATAACTCTTTTTCAATCGATTTTGACGAATTTTCAGTCAAATTATATTCTTTTTAAACATATCAATATCGCGATTTTAAGGGCCGCATAATATACCGAATATGTCGTACGTAACGTGGCAAAGTATAAATTGTTATCTATCTTAATCTACCTGTTATTTGATTACAAAACGCAGCACCCTTTCCCTGGAAAGCTCCTTTAGTATCCTCCGATTGCTTCGTGTCACCGGTGGTAGATATGGCAGCGTATCGGTTCTGGTGTTGAGCACTGCACAGTTTGAAATGAGTTATAAACCTGCAGCGCTATAAATAATAAAAATAAAACCGACATAAAAAAAACTGCATTAACTTTGATAAACCTGGGGCCTATTTCACAAAATTTTAACTAAGATAAGATCTGAATTTTAGTTATTTGATTGGACAATATTAGATTGATTTTAGTTCTTAGCCAATCACAATTGAAGTATCTGCTAAAATTGGGATTTTATCTTTTGTTAAAATTTCGTGAAATAGGGCCCTGACTATTAACAGGCTGCTGCTTTGATAGTGGTTTGCGTTATGTAGTCTACCATTACGGCTGTTTGAGGGGATGGCTGTGTCTGTGCCCAGACCTGTGTCCAGTCCCTGGCACTGGTTGCATAGGAGCAGTGAACTGGATTTTTTGGTGGGGGTGGTGGGTAGTAGCTACAGAACAGAGCCGTCTATACTATGACTCTATGTCGTTGAGGTTGGAAAGAGACAAAACAGGGTGTCCGATTTTTTCTATTCTTGCCCGAATATTGTGTGAATTTGCGTAAATTTAGCATTTTCATGTGGTGACAGACTGAAAGCGTTTAACTTGATGAATCAAGATCGCTAAATATGGTGGCTTAATAGGCTATATTTGACTAAATTGTAACCACCTTACTTTCATACTTTCAAGTAGCAGTCTAAGCAAGTGTTCAAATAATAGACATAGTATAGAACAAATGTATGAGAATATGGCCTAGTACTACTAGTAGGCCTATGTTGCTTTTTAAATTATTAAAATTAGTTCACCGAAACCGTAGGCCTAATGTTCAACATGTTGATACCCGAGTGGTTAACGAAATGAAAACCGGAGAGACGTCGCCATTTTGATATTCTAACAAACAAAGGCCCCTCCCAAGCCTAACCTGATTATTAATTTATTATCATTATCATGTCAACAAGACAACCGTAACCAAGCTCCCCATATTTATATTATAGCCTATCCCTATAACAGCTTCAGAAAGGTTTCACGTCGCGATTTAATATCATATCCTACTGCCTATTGAGTATTAAAATCGAAATGTTCATGAACAGTCAACACACATAAAAGGCAAACGAAATCATCTTCAGCTACATACGAAAGCTATAAAAGTTATCTCCCCTACTCCTAGCATTTGGCTTTGAACGTCCAGGTGCGTGGCAAAATTAAAATAACAAAACAAAACAAGGCAAAACCTATTATTACCGTAAACAAACTAAAACATTGGTAGGCTACCGTAACTGAAGTTCTTCATTTCACCAAATCTACAGATGCACAAGGTGTATTCATGCGAAATTTATTTAACTTTATGTTGGCTTATCGAGTTAATCATCGCAAAGTTACGAGGCGGCGTTCGGGGGTTGAATAAACCCAAGGCCGCCATTCCAAGGGTAGGCTACACCAATGACGTCTGTCATTGGGCTACACTCAGTACTCACTCTGCATTATAAATATGAAAAACAACCAAATCAGCTTTGACTTCAAAATTGTTATGGGTTCACACAATTAACGGATGAATAAACTACTAGGTGAGTTTTCCGAAGACTCATAATTTGCATATTTGAGATATTTGGCCGTAATAATAATACGCAGTGGCTATTTTTACGGGTCCGTAAAACATATCACGCAGGCTATTTTTACGTGACTTCCTGTTGACATGCGCAGTTACAAAAAATGCAACTTCTTGTTGTCGCTAGAGTTAAAAAAAAGTTAAACAGATTGGTAATCCATATACTAGGCTAGTAGACCTCTAAATTAGTGGAAAATCAAAATCTGCTATAGAGCCCTTTTCGAGATATACCGTTTTTACGCGCCTCCTGTGGCATCCGGCATTAAATTTTGGATTTCAACTGCTTTTCTTCCAGTATTCCCACATTTTTTCTATCACATAATCGACAGAGGATTCAGTTGTATAGCTTAATACTGATTAAATGTATAAATTCTTTTAATTGTCTCAAAAGTGAGTGCCTAAGATACAGTGAGTACTCACTGCATGATTAAAGTTTTGTTTGTAATTGCTTGTAGTGCAATTTCTGTTCTTTTAAAACTTTATTTTACTACTGCAATGTTCAATGATTCTGCTGATTTCATCACCTAGTCTGGTTGTGATACTTGATTGACATTTCATGAAGAAAATATACTGCTGAGTGCAGGGAACAAAATAACCGGGTTCGCATCGCAGTTTGCGAACCACTTTGGACTCAACTGCAAATCCAACCAAATATTGATTAGCATAAATTTGCTCTTAAATAAATAAAATTGCGATTCAAAATCTCCACCAACTGTTCTTAATAGTCCCGAAAAATAATGTGTTTGAATTTAATCTGGGCTAATGTCTGCTGTTTTAGGCTCTACCTAATAACATTTTTGTTAGTTTTTCTAATTGCTCCTCAAATGATCAAAATTGATCATCAAAACTTTATTTGATTAGCAAAAATTTGTTAAATTGGGTTCAAACCTCTAGTCAATTACCGAAAGTTATTTTGTTCCCCGACTGAGTGCTGGTCCCTAAGGGTCTATTGGATTCCTGCACTACTGGATCCACAGTCATGATTCGCGGACCTCGTTTAAGGACACATTGTGTGTGATTAGATTAATACCAAGATTAACACACTGTATTTTATTTATTTATTTTATTCTCTGATTGTGTAGTTGTTGTATTTTTGACATTTTGCATTTTAAAAACATTTTAATAAATGACATTACGTGGACCTTCATTTAGTGTGTCATATTTACCCACTTATGGCCTCTCCCACCTCTTTTTGAGGCTACTAGAACTCAGAGAAACTCCTTAAGGGCTGTCTATAAAAGACGTCCACAAAAAATATGGAAAATTTTACACCTCCTACCCCCTTGTCCACATAAAATCCACCCCCATGGACAGCCCCTTACTGGCACTGCTGTGACCGAGAGACCAGGGCCAGGTATGTGTTCTTAACTCATAATACATGAAAGTAACCTCAATATTGTTCACCACAGGCTTCCCCTCCGTAAGCACAAGTTCATTAATTACTCTTGTCGCTTGGTCTTTAGCAACCTTCCTGATCATTGTTCTCACCACATCATAGCTTGTGTCATATTATAGAGCTTATATACCTGTATTTGCCTCTTATCGAAAAGGAATTAGAAGATAAACACTTCATGTTTCGTATTTAGAGGGGGTTTAATGTATATTTAACCAGGCTTGGATCATTAGAACACGAGACGCGTCAGCGTCGGGTTGTTCTAATGGAAAATTCAAGCCTGGTTAAATATACAATAAACCCCGATAAATACGAAACATGAACGTGTTTATCGATATTGTAGCATAAATACTTTTAGTTTTTCTTTTGAACTCCTTCTCAAATGCTTACAGCGGCATTTTACATGGTGTTAGAAGGCCATAAGCGAACATTCTTTACGTCATTACGTCATTTAAATAAATATAAAGCTATTTGGTGCCTTCTGGCATTGATTTTTACCATTATATATTATTTTTTGTTTATATTGACGAGATAAGGGCACAGTAGGACTTGCATATTATAAGAAGGAATTATTCCCTCTTTGTATTCCCACCTTAAAACAAAATTCAGGACTTCACAGTCACCCCCCCCCCCCCATGAAATGAATCTATCCGTGTCGACTCTTGTTACCGAAGAACTGGTTTAATAATGAGTAAATTGAATAAGTAGGCCTTATGCCTATTACAGGGTT
Organism: Patella caerulea; assembly: GCA_036850965.1. Classification (NCBI taxonomy): domain Eukaryota; kingdom Metazoa; phylum Mollusca; class Gastropoda; family Patellidae; genus Patella; species Patella caerulea. Next base: position 21,983,460 of record JAZGQO010000014.1, on the reverse strand, counting down.
CATTATAGACTTTAATTGATCAGAATACAGTGTCTCATAAACTATAGACCAAGACCCACTATAAACAAGGCTTACTAATAGTCCTAGAGGGCCGGAGCTGAAATTGACACCATGTGGACAATTACCAATTTACTTATTAAATTAAGTTTAAGCCTACAAACTTTTGGCGACCCCGATCCCCCCCACCCGGGAATTACGGCCCTGTGACGGCTGTGATTTGTGAACGTCATGAATAAAAATAAATAACCGTCGGGTGGTGCATAGATTATAGTATAAACTATAAGAATAGGGCCATATTTTATCATAATGGGACTTCTGCATGTCCACAGTGGGAAAGTGTCACGTAAAAATAAGCACCTGGCTATTTTTACGGACGGATTCACGTAAAAATAAGCACCTGACTATTTTTACGGCACTAAAATTACCTAAGTCGGAAAATTTTCGCGCTGCGCATGCGCGACCGGAACTCACGTAAAAATAGCCTTTATGAAATGTTTTACGGACCCGTAAAAATAGCCACTGCGATAATAATATCTATAAATGACACAGAAGTTTTAAGCAATTTCAATAGTAGGCCTACTTTGAAGCAGACAACTCATGCCCAGACAGAGGTGATGAATGGCTGATCTTTCATGATAAAATAGTTAACATACGATCTGATATATTACAAAGAAATTCAACTGCTCAACCCGTAGCCCTACGGTCATATGATTTCCGATAATTCTGCCAGAGTTATGACCCTTGATTACCTCAAAATGTTGCGGATGCCCCTCTATGCATGACCAAAGTAGGCTAATCCTTCAGTTTGCGATTGATAAGGTCCTGAGACGAACACGTTATAAATTTTGACAATTTGAACAGGTAAATCCATGATATTGAATATTTTGACTTTGTAAGCTAAACATTGCCAAGTCAAACAATTCTAATGATTTTCCATGTTAGGCTACTTGATAAGTTGCTGCTCGTGTCATATTTAAATGTATTGAAATGCTTCATTACCGACAAAAGAGATATATTTTCTTGTTGACTCCCCGGGGTATGCGACAACTCGACATAGCTGCTGTAGGGTATGTTTCGTTGCGTGGCAATCTATCCTTATATGATATGTTAAAATGTAGCCTACATAATATGTTGTTTTTTGTTTTTGTTTTTGTTTGTTTTAATTTTAATTATTAGCCTTTGTCATAAATATGTTGTTCGTGCTTTTTTCTTCTTAAAATTTATTGAAGAAACATGTGATCTAAATCCTATTCCTACATATCTGAAATTATTAACCAATCCCTTTCATCTGGTCACTTTCCCACGGAACTAGCAAAAGTCAGGGTTCTACCAATATTGAAGTAGCCTAATCAAACATGGATAAAGATAGATATTCTGTCGAATTACCGTCCAGTAACCTATAATTCAAGATTACTAGAAAAGTGTTCTACATCAATTAAATAGTCATGATATTTATTCCAATAACCTCGAAAATACAATGCAATATACCTACAAACAATACTACAGTACAGAAACTGCTTTTCCAACGATATCTACCGAGCTATAGATCAACAGAAATGTGTTACTTAGGCCTACTCTCAGTTAGATTTGATACGCTTGATACCGAGTATCTACTTGGTGTATTATGGTGTGAAATCAACTTGCGTGGTTCTTACTGGTTTAAGTCATATCTAACCAATTGCACCCAATCTGTCAGAATCTAAGATTCAACATCCGACGATAATACACTGCTTTGTGGGGTATCGCAAGGTCCTGTACTCGGGCCAGCACCTTTATTTATATTCACGAGGTTTATCACTAAGATTGCTGAAGGCTATGGAATAAATATTCATTTGTTTGCAGACGACATTCAACTTTAATTAAATTTGACACAGACTCTCAACATTCTACGATACAATGATATTTTGTCTATTGTGAAACGGCTGCATACATACTAATTACCGGTACCGTACTTCTGCATTGTCTTGTAGGATAGGGTGGGTTTTTTGTATATTAGGCCTACTATGGCACCCTAATATTATTATGATGGAAAATATCGAGTTAGAGGTTATGGCTCCTTTAAATATCTCATAGGTCCTAATGTTATTTTCTAAGTAACATCCGTCTTCATTAACCCGGTTGGAGCAGAATAGTAGGTCGTTAAATCCCATTTTATTTTATTTCATTTTAAAGGTAATATATAATAGGCTAGCTATTTTCGTGACAAATATAGGATTTTATTGGCGCTAGGAATATGTTTGCTAACTTTATTTTGGATCTGGGCGCTGGAAAAAATAGCGGATGAGAGATTGCACACGGCCAAATTGCTTCCATTTTGGTACATTGTAAATGTAAGTGTGTAACTATTTGATCCTCCTTAGTCCTAGTCCATGACATGAAAATTGAAGAGTTCAAATTATCAAGAGATTTGATTTAACCGGGGGTGTTTTCAATCAGGTACGTTTTGTACTTATAGTTTGATTTATGGGACGGTACTGTCTGGTTAGCCTATAGTTTTAGGTCTAGCCTAGACTGGTGGCCAGTCTTCTCCACACACCAAAAATTGGCCAGTCCTCTCAAAAAAAAAACGTAATCTCTAGAGACTGGGCAAATAGAGCTTCATTCTCATCTAGTAGGTCAATCTGCATTATGCAGGTCGTGTGACGTCGTGCACGGGATTACTGCATTTGCACTGGCAAACTGGTGTAGGTGCGAGATGTTTGTTGTGGATAACAGTTATTGGTATTTAGTGTTACTTTAACGATCTAAGAATTTTGTTGACGGACAATATCTGTCGAATGAACGGATACAACGAATGGGATGAGGTGAATGAACATAAATAATTACACACGACATCAGTATACCAACTTAACGAAGCCAGTTCATACGGATCGGGACGAAGCCGAATGGCGACTGGAAACAAAAACGTGACATCAGCCCGCAGACGGTTTCAGCATGACTGCTTTGCACTCCATTCGAGACGCATGATTCATGAAGGTAAATATCGAACTTAATTTATCTTAGACATCACATTTACAAATTCGTGTCACGTGACTTGCTTGACAACTGTCAATCATTCCAAATAAGGAGACAACGTAAAACAGGATAAGCAACGCCCATTTTATTGTGAAGCTCGCAAATTGTCCAGTCACCGGTGCTGGTTACAGGTTTACTCAAATTTTTTTTTTTATACAAATGGAAACGAAAATTGGTTTACTAAAAATTACTACTTTTATATAAATCGAAATGTAAAATAAATAGAAGAGACTGGGCCAGTCTAGGTCTAGCCTAGTGGTAGTGATATTATAGTTACTCTACTAAGTACCGGTAACGTAAATGTTTCGGCTCTGCCCTAGTGGAGAGCAGATCCGAAACATTTACGTTACTTAGAGTAACTAGTGATATTATTGTATAGTATAGTATTAGTAAAATCAAATTTTCAAAAAACTAACATGAGCAATAGCATAGTTCACTATAGGGAAATTCTGCACAGTGGGTAGTCGGGGTAGGCTATTATATACCGGTACATATAATAAAACACCATGTCAGACAGCTGGTTGAACCTGAGTTTTCAGACAGGGTAAATAAGGGGTCCACAAATTTCAGAACTTTGATGAACCGGTATTGTAGGTACCGTACAACTAGTAACAATGCACAATATCACAAGCTTGGAAGTTCAAGGTGCAAAAAGCAAACTTCGGGGTGGCCGGGTGGGGATTTCGGATTATAGGACACCATGTAAATGCCATTTCGCAAATACACTTTTATGGTGAATCAAATACAGCTCTTGTATCTTCTTGCATGGTAACCACTTGTTTAATGGAATTTTCATTGCTATAGAATGAATATTCACTAATACAAAATAATAAAAATTATATTTGAACAACTTGATATGATAAATAATTATGATATGTGATTGGTGCCAGCACAATCAATCTGATTAAAACACAGATCCAATTTCGTTTCGTTTTTTTATAGTTCAAAATTTCGTTTTATACATGTCTTTACTACTCTTGGATCTGTGGGACTTATTATTTAATTCGTGTTCTGCCTGAAATGAGGGGTCAGCCAATCAAATGGTCTGTGGAATGGACCATTTGTCCTTTTCATGCGTGGAACTGTGGGTAGATACGTCTATACTAACACCAGCGGATAGAAAACAAAACAAAAGTAGATTTTAAAAAGCATTGCGGTTGCTAATTGGTTAATCGAATGACTGACGTTATCGGGTCAAATGTCCCGTGCTTGATACCTGATGTCATAGAACGTGAGCTCCAACTATAACTAGTTAGATCTACATGAGTGTAAGCCGTCGAAAGTATAAAAAGTATAGATCTATATTTTAATTAGATTGCAGCACAATCACACAATCAGTCAACTGGGATACATTTCCTGAAAGCCATAAATTGACGTTCAGAACCCTGGTTGTAAAATTATTTTACTTGAAATATACCACTAATTTTGATTGTTTTTAGGGGAATCTTGACATGTAGTGTAAAATGAACGAATGCGACTTCCGACTGATTTTGCTGGCACAGGTATACATGTACATAATTCATAAATAAGTTTAAATTACTATTTTATTCAAACTCTATGTGTATTTCAAAATGTGATAACATTATTGCAAATTGTGATAACATTATTTCAAAATATTACCATATGTTACCAGGTGCGGATCCAGGATTTTTTGCAGGGGGGGGGGGGGTCTAGGTTTGATAATTGCTTAACTAATTGCGCTCCATAATTTGGTAAATTAGATTCAATTTGGTTCATTCTGACGTATTTCCGCAAGGTAAATTCCAAAATAACAGGTCTAAATTGCCAATAAAATCGCATAAAAAAATTTTCAAGTCTGAGCAGGGGGGGGTCCGGACCCCCTGGACCCCCCCTCTGGATCCGCGCCTGGTTACAAAATATTACCATAATCATTTACAAAATATTACCATATTTACAAAATATTACCATATTTACAAAATATTACTATACAAGTTACAACCATTTCGATATACTGGTACTAATATCACCATATATTTCAAAATATCACCATATTTCAAAATGTAATAACATAACTCTTTCAAAATGTAGTAAAACTAGTAACTACTTTATTTCAAAATATAATAACTCGATTTCAAAATTTAATTACCATACACTATTAATTTTGTACAATGTGAATTTTATTTTATATTGGTATGTAATAATGATATTAGATTAATGATAAGAAAACAGACATTTTATTAACACACAGTAATTTCTTACCTCACAACAAACATAAAAGAGAATAGATTTTAGATCTTTAATAACCCATATATACATATATAGAACGTTGATTAATACCATGGACCGGCCATTTTTATAGGAAAAGACATCTTAACAAAGTTAATACCGACATGGACCAGCCATTCTTAAAAACATGGTCCATCATAGACCAGTCATCATTTTCATTTGAAAATACGAAAGTTAATTACGTTTTTCATTGAAAAATGTAATTGTTTTTTGGTTTTTTTTGATTTTTTTTTTTTTTTTTTTTTCAAATTTTGTGTTATTTTAGTTTTGTAAAAAATGACAGTGAGGCTGATGTCTCCTGCTGATATTCCAAAATAAATAGATAATACTTACAACTTTAATTTGACATGTAATTATCTATTAGAAAAGTATCGCAGAAATTCTTCAGGATCGAACTCGGTCAAGGTTTGACACTCTCCATCAGAAACAAAGAAAAGAAAAATATCTTGCTCAATAACAATGAACAATGAATGAAATTGCTTAGTTAAAGTTCTGCTTAGCCTTAGAAAAAAATGTTAATCATCGAACTCAGTCAAGGCATTCGCCTAATCAATATCTACACCAAATTTAAACATTCTACCGCAATTAAAATCTGAGTTGTAATCTGTAATGTGTTAAAGTCTTCACCAATCAAATTGCTTATCGCTACTTACCCCAAGCAGAAAATTCTCATCAAACCATGGAAAGGTCCATGATCAAACTAAATCCAGGCTTCAAGTTCACATAGTCTCACATAATTAACAAAAATAATGGCTCAGATTTACATATATATGTACATTTATATTCCATTTATATTCCATATATATATATATTACTCATTCTAAACATGCACACTTCCTCAAACTTAAAGTCTGGAAATATTAACTTCAACAACAGTCTCATATACTAGAGCAGGAGCCCGGGGGGGGGGGGAGGGGGTTCAACCTAGCTGAAAAGCTAACCAATTTCTATATATGTCACTAGGTTCCCTATGGGTCACTGTCACAGGATATGAACGTCTGCCGCTCCGTTGTGGTGGGTGTGGTCAAGAGGGGCAAAACAAAATAAATGGACCCAAAAATAGGCTAGACTTGCTCGTTTTATTAACCACGTAAAACTTGTTGCAATATGTATTGGGAAGGACGATTTACCCAATGTGAAATAGTTATTTATAGACTGATAGTCATCTTATATAATTACAGTTTGTTCGCAAATTTTGAACTAATGCTATTATAATGATTAAAATATACACAAAATGCTTGTTTTTCTTATTTTAAATTTTTCGTCTGGAAAACAAACTGCAAAGCCAAAAAAGTTGATTAAAACTTAGTAGTAATTGGGATTCAATCGTGACTGTAGTTGTAATACCCAGCACTACGCAAAGTAAGCAGGCCTCGACATAAGAGGAGATCTAACCGGTCGATCGCCTGCCGATCACCAAAATCTAAATAAGGGGGATCAAAATTTCGATCACGATATAAACAGCAGGCGAACAGAAAAATACTTAGGTAGTGACGAATAGTTCACTTCCTCTGCTATTCAAAACAAAATTCAGCATTCAATTTTTGTGTACGTAAGATTGAAAATAATTAGCCGAATCGTGTTCGTTCCATAGATAATATTAGTAACACATAAATTCATGGGGTTTGGGGTCAATCAGGTTTTTCCACAAGAACATTTTTCGTGACGGCAAGCTTGGCGTAGTTTACAATACCTAAGTCAGAGTGACCTGTAAGTTGTAAAGTGTTTGATTGGACCACCTGGAATACTCACGGTGCAATGAAATATTATGTTTTTTACACTTTGCAAAGTCCGGCAAATATGACTACGAAAAAGCCTAAAACTGTGCATCAGAAAACTTTCAATAAGTGCCCTTTCAAAGACGAATTCACAATTTTACAACTGGATAATGACGGTAATATAACCAAACTTCAGTGCAAAATATGTTCAAGTCATCTGTCAGTGATACGTGTGTGTTGTAGCCGGTCGGAGAATGTAATTATGTTCTTTACATTAGTTCGGTTATCAATAAATGCCGTTTAAACCTTCAAATTAGGTGATCATTTTATGAGATCAGTTGATCTCCTTGTGTCTTGAGGCGATCATAAAACTGATCACCTCATTGAAAAACCAGGAGAACGATTCGTTGATCCCCTTATTTAACCTTATGTCAAGGCCTGAGTAAGGATGACTGTGTGAAAAAAAGCACTCATTGAATTTCAGCAGCTTGTTGGAAGCGTTTGGTGGTCAGGAGGAACCAATGGCGGCTGCAAATCGTAAGTGGCCTCAGAACATTCTGTAGGCTGCCTAGCCCTGGTTACTGGACTGCAGCTATCTTGTTCATCACAATCTTTTCTGCCTTTATGAGGGTTTACATTGGCATTTCCCTTGTGACCATGAGACATAACTGCTGCACCTAGACCACCATTGATAATGTTACAGCCGTGATAAAAGACTGCAGGTGCATATTCACCTGTGTTTGGATATGGATGATGTCTACTGGGATGATGTAAATTTTCAAAAGCAGCAGGCTGGTTATTTTGATTTGAAGGTCCTGGGAGGCTACAGGTTTGTGGTGGTGTTGGTGGTAGTGACAGTGGTGGCGCCGACGCTTCTATTGGTGGTCTATAATCTGGTATAGCCTTTCTGAGGAACTCATTCTCTTTTGCCGGCTGTTTATCTTCTATTGATTTATTTCTATTATTAATCAGCATCTTATGGTCTTCCTGATTTTCAACTTGATCATCCTGAATGTATAATTTGTTCTCTGACATATTTTGATCTGCTTGACTTTGTTCTTCAGGTGTTTGCATTTTTATTAGACAATCCTTCTCCGGCAATGGTTCATCATCATTCATTGCTGTGGACATTTTTTCCCGTTCACTACCACAGCATAGAGCTATAAAATAAGTTTATCAGTTATTATTGAGTTATTTACAAATTTGAATGAGCGACTTTACTTTATATTTTGTTGCCTTCTGTTATCAAGCAACCAACTAAAAAGAGAGAGAAATGGGCTTTAAGGTCAACTGGACACAAACAGGTCATTTCAGGACCAACGTGTTTCAGTTTTATTTCATTAATTCATTTGTACATAGGGGTCTTTAACATTTGGATGAACCCACAAGGTTGGACAAATGACTATACTCCTTGTCATGTACAAGCATGGAATCAAAACCGTGTAACTTGACTCAATGACTTAACCTATTACAGAAAAACTAATGTATTATGATGGTCGAAGATTTTGTCTATTATTTAAGAGGGGAGAACATTTAGCCTGTCATATTTAATGGATTTAAGTACATTTTGCAATGAATGATTTGACGTAAAAGTGGATAATCGAGCAACGGTATTAATGAAGATTGTAGAACATGACCTCCCGCTATAATTTGTTAGATCAACATATAGTGTAGGCCATCAAAATTATAAAAACCGAAATGAAATATCTGAATTTCAATTAGATTGGGTTGTAGATCCCCTGGAGGTCACATGAAATGGATAATCGAGACTATGTATAACCCATAGATCTCGGTTTCTCTTGATATTCGCGCATATCGGACCATTACTTATGGACTAAAGATCAAGTTTTTAGCTTGTCGACCCTATAGAGGTCGTAATTTTTATCCAATTTAAAAAATCTGTTTGAGTATATCACCGTTAGATCTTTAGGATGGTTGAGTTGGAATTTCATAAAAATCTAACAAAAATTGCCCCAAGTTCGCAAATAGTGTCAAAATATTGTGCATCAGAATTGTGGACCCTCTGGAGGTCACATGGAATTGATAAACAAGATTATATTTTTTGGCAATGATGATCGAGGCTAGGCCGAAAATCCAATCGCTAAACTCGGAGTGGAGAAATTTGACTGAACCAGAACTTCAGGGATTATACATGGCCCCCTGATTGTATGAAAAACCATGTTTTTTGCTTGTTGACACTCTAGAGGTCACAATTGTCATCTGATTTTGATGAAACTTGAAATGCATGTTTATAACCCAAATATCTTGGTTCCTGTCGATTTTCGTACATATCAAATCGTAACTTCTTCAATTATTGCCCCTGATTGTATGAAAAAATCACGTTTTTAGCCTGTGGTTCCTCTTGCAGTCACAATTATTATCCGATTTAAAAACGTTTCAATATATCGCCGTTACACCATAATTGTGTCTGTGTTTGAAATTGTGTCTGTGTTTGAATTTCACGAAAAACGGACCAAAACTGCCAGACAAAAGGGCCACCCTGAAATAGTGTAAATATCTGGTATATGATCAAAGACTTTGATCCGATTATGATGAAACTTGAAATGCAAGTTTATAAACAAAAGATCTTGGTTCCTTTCAATATTCGCGCATACTGGATCTGGTAAATCAAGGTTGTTGAGTCTTTAAAGGTCACAATTTTGATTATAGCCCCTGATTGAACTAAAAAAATCACATTTTTAGCTTGTGATTCCTGTAGAGGTCACAGTTTTTATCAGATTTAAAAAGATGTACAAGTGAATATATCACCGTTACACACTAAGATCTTGGTTTCCTTTGATAACAGAACTTAACTTTGTGGCTTATGGCCCTTGATTGTTTGAAAAATTGCATTGTTAGCTTGCGGATTCTTTTGAGGTTACAATTTTTTTCTGATTTTAAAAACCGTTTAAATACACCATGATTCCACTAAAAAGAATATTGAATTCGAATTTTGGGAAAATCATAATGTACGCAAATTATGTAGAGTGTGTAATATGAAGGTTGTGGACCCTCTAGAGGTCACAATTTTTATCTGATTTTTTGAAACTTAAAACATATCTTTATATCCCAAAGTTCTCAGTCCCTTTTGATATCTGCACATTTCAGGCCATAACTTTCTGGATTATTTCCCCTGATTGTACAAAAAATTGGATTTGTTTTAAGCTTGCTCTCTATCTGTCTCTTGCAAAATGTGGGCATATCCTGCCTGGCAGATTCTGCTTTAATTTTTTTTTTTTTTTTCTCTCATCAATTCCAACAATTAACTTTTCAAAATTTTTAGAAATAAGGACCAATCCCAGTATGTGAACAACCTGGCGAGTAGTATCGGATTGAAGAAACCCTGGATGGTAATACAGTCACTCTTCATAAAATACTGTTTGTTTATAAAATAAACTCACATGAAGATTGAGATGACTTCCACTTGTTCCAGCAATCCAAAAGTCTTTCCTTGAAAGCAACAACAATGAACAATCCACATAGGCCCAATACTAATGTAACTATTGTAACAATTACGATGGTTTGGTTTTCTGAAATTATCAATAATAATTTTATTCACCATTTAATTCGGGTTTTACATAAGTGGTAATCAGCTGATTAACACAATTGGCAATCAGCTGATTCGGCTGATTCAGACCTAGCTGATTCAAACCAGACTCTGGGCTCTTTCTAGTTACTATAATGTAACGATAACTATATAGCTGGTTATCGTTACAAGTGGTACAGTCTAAGACCGTTGACGCAAGTTCAAATAGGTTAAAACGCACAATTGTCATTACAGTTTGTATTAAAATAAGTAATCATATCATACATAATGAAGTCTTAACAACTCAAAGAGTTACCGAACAGTTTTTCTTTGTGGTTATGCGTTTTACATTTTCTTAGCGGTGTTCTTGTAATGTGCAGGCAGCCATGACACAGGCCAGTTGAAATCTTGCCAAATACCGCGACGCCTTAACTCCGCCCATCTTTTTCCATATAAGGCAATGCCTACGATACGCTGACCCAGCACAGATACTATAAGAGAATCTCGGCTGAAATGTCAAAGACGCCAATTACATCCTTTTTTTGAACAATAAAATCTATTATCAGTTTTTGTCCAGGTTTGACCGACAAATTTATGCCCAACCTCCCCAACACGCAGTTTATTATTGTTTCTGACATAATATTATTTTCCCACGCTAAGGTCATTAGCATATAATTACGGTCATATGCCATATATAGAAGGGGCGTATGATCACGTGAGTTGGATTGCGCATGCTCTATTTGACTGGGCGGCCATTATAATTTCAGAACTTGAGAATTTTCATGAAGGGATTTGATTTTATCAAATCATTTAATTATGCGGTAAGGCTTCACCTTTATTTCAATGGGAATTGATTTATTATATGTTAAGCTATGTGCAGTAAAGTTTTGGGTTAGTGTCTGTGTAAATTAAGGGAGCTATAGGCCAGTAAACTTTTTGTAGTCATTTGACTACAAAACTTGCGCAAAGGAACTCTAGGAAAAGCCACTACTGTTAGGGTGCCCCACCCTAAATGAATATCTCCAAATATCTCGACAATTACACCACAATACTAATATATTTAGAAAGCCTTAAATCTGTTTCACACATTTATAGTCACTAAATAAACGACCATGCTGTACTTCATAAGCTATGATCATTTAAACCATACATAAATAATACTGAAAAATGGTTTGGAGTGGCGTCCATAACATCCAGACACTTTTGAGTAAAAGATAGGTTACGTGCCCTTGTTTTGAAATTAGTCTCGCTTAACTAGTCTACCGATCATTCTACGTCTAATTGACGGGTCGGGATAATCAAGACTACTTTATTTACGAAACATTGAACAAGAAATTGAATTTAGAAGCACCAACATCAGGCATCTCAACAATATTTTTAAGAACCTTGTAAAAGTAAAATGAAACTACTGCTTTGATCATTATTCTTCCATACGGACGTTGAGTCAGAGATATTATTTGTACTTAACCAAAATATGCAGCTTCTAATGGTAAAGCTAATTATAAGGCAATTTAAAAAATAAAACGAGCGTAATTTCTACAGATGCCGTAATAACCAAAAAGTTAAATATTATTGCTATTCAGAATCGCCAACAATAGATTTTTTACGGCTGTAGTAGTGTTTGGTGTTTTGAACATTTCCGCATGCTGTTGCTATTTATAGCCTCAACGAGTGTGCGAGACTGTTAGAAATCAGTAGTAAGTCATTGAACTAAAACGTGCAGGATCAACGTGTCAAGAACAACTTTTCAGTTGGCACGTGGGGCACCCTACTACTGTGCCTGAAGTATGACGGAAGGCATCAGTAGTGGAACCATTTCTAGGCTCTTTCAGACTAGATTGATTTTAACTAAAATCAAACTGAAAATTTTAAATTTTATGCGTTTCACGAAGATTGATTGTAACTTAAAATGGGATTTTAATAGATTTTAATTAAAATCCCTTGCGCCAGCGCAGTGCACATTTCTGCTGCAGTGCAGGTACTTACAGTGAAAGCAACTATGCTTTAAAACTGAAAACTGTTGCGTTGGCAGGTTGAATTAACAGTTGCAATATCAATGGGGAGAGTTTTATACGTTGAAGCAATGTTTGCACACGGTCAGACATTCGTAGAGAGGTGAAATAAATGAGTGTACTGTTTAATATGTGATTCGAAAAGTATTGGTGGGTTGGCCTTGAACTTGGCATTTGATTCGTGACATGGGAATTTGATTTACTTGCAGGCTTCAATGGAAATAATGTGTATTGATAAACTAAATCGCATGGATTTGTAGTTTTATGGAAAATTGTCACAAACATATTATGATATTTGTGACTCTAACTGCTAATCTAGCTAGGTTGTATTAGTGACTCGTCGCATTTTAAAAGTATTTATCAACTTTGAAGTTAATACACCAAATAGCCAAAGTTCCGATGCCTAGATTTGACATGTCATTCTCATAGACGCACCCTTTCAAGGATACTTTGAAAATGATACTTATTCAAATGATATTTTCCCCCAAATAAAATAGCTTTGGCTCCTAAAATGCCAATAATTTTTGTTGTTTTATTAACGTAAGACTTCATTAAAAAATAATAATACATTTATATTAAAATTTAATTTGAAATAGGCCTAGGCCTATAATATTTTTCAATAAATACATTTGAGATTATTAATTTATCTCTTTAGCATTTACATATGATCATCATAACCCCTAAAAGTATGTATAAATACTACATATGGTTTGCCTAGTATAATAGGCCTTTAGGCCTTCTAAAACCAAGAAGTGGACCATATTAAACCATTGTACACAAACATATTTTCTTTATAGATAAGAGGGCTCTTCTTTCCAAGAAATTGGATATGAATGAATGATTTTCTTTTAGTGTTTAGTTTACTGGGGTTTTGAGTGGTTTTTTTTTCTTGGAGTTCTAATATGGAGCGCCATCCAAATGCTTAAATTGGCCTTTTACCATAAAATAAGCGGGTGAAAAAAATTTGAATGAGAATTGTTTTTGTGAATGATGGTTGAAATATTAAAATTATGTGACGCGGGCCGTTCACAATATTATCATTATTCCAATTATATCGCGCTATATATCGCAATATATGTATACAATGTAGCTCTAATCAATATTTGTTAATGTTTTGATTTAAGTTAGGAAAGGATGACGGCTATCCTAAGTTAAAATTTTAGTAAAATATTTCAAGTTAAGAGTAGATTTTAACTTAAAATATTATTTTAGTGGATTTTAACTAAAATGCTTAAAATCGTTTTGTGAAACTCATCCACCTTAAGTTAGGATGAAATTTTAGTTTAGAACGATTTTAAGGAGATATAAGTTTTTGTGAAACAGGGCCCGGCATTGGATTGGACAAGTACCCCTATAATTTGAGCACTGTAATTAAAAAACCCATGGGAAAAATCACAAATAGGCTTACATTGAAAATAAACTGGTCAGACTGAAGGCAAAGGCCTTTAAACTGGGTAAAAGTAGGGCTGAGTTCAATAAATCTACAAAAGCATATGACACCCCATTTTTCCAGGAATAGCGGACGAGACTCAATCGGCAGATACTAATTAAATTAATTTCATAAATAGAGAGAGACTCGGTGACGGTGCCTGATTTAGGATACGCAAAAAAAATATATCTTGAGCACCCAAGATATTTAGCCGAGCACTCAAGATACTTAAGTCGAGCGCGTGAGATAATTAAGTCAAGCATTGAGATAATTAAGTCAAGCGCTAGAGATAGTTTAGTTGAGCGCTCAAGATAATTAAGTCATGACTTGTTTATTGGCAGGAAGTTATGACTACTCGTTAACAGTGTCAGAACATTGACATTGACATTTGGGATTGTGTTATACTTATGGATAGGAAATGTTCACATAATTACTTGCATTATAAAACTTTTCTGGTGATCTTTAATGGCAACTATTATAGCATATGTATGTGGATTTTTTAAAGTACACTTACTTATCTGTTTATTTTTCTCAGCTATTTGGTCATCTTTCATTCTCATCATCCAAGTGATGTTCTCTATTTTTTCATCCTTTTCTTGATTCTGCTCTTGACTAATGCTGAAATTGTTCTTTACTGAAATATATAATTAGAGAATAGATAAAATTAGCGATTCGACAAGTTACCCCTGTTTAGCAGTTACTAGTTTGGTTCATATTTGAACTCTTCAGACTGATTAATCTCACTTAGTAAGACAGAGAGGAGAGGAGACAGGTAGAGAGATAGAAACTCGACACAAACAAGCCTGGTCTAAAATAATGTTCAATTTAGTTTCAATAACTCGCTTTATAGGAGGCTTTAGCATTGGAGGGAACCGAAGGACCCACATGGTTGCACTGACGACCCTACTCTTTGTCACATAAAGACGGGGAATCGAAACCACAGAATTTGACTCGGTGACAGAACTTATGATCCAAAGTGCACATGTACATTAATCGAGTGGCCGTCCAACCTGTCATGGGTGGCTTTTTACTTGAGTTTGGTAAGAATGGATGAAATTGTCAATTATGTCGCTCCTGGAGCACACAGTATCCCATGTTTCCACTATCAATTGTGGAAGTGGTATAATCCCAGTTTTGAAAACCTGGAAGTGGGCCACTCATAGGCGTAGCTATAGCCCAGACTGGTATTTGGTGAGGAGACCTCTGATGTGGGGTGTGGGGGGGATTGGGAAATGAGCAAATATGCTGTACACAATCCCTCTTCCCCTAATTTCACATGAAGATAAAATGTATGTACACTATTATACAATTGTAACACTAACAGTCTAAATTAAACTGCAGTCATTTCCATCTGCTCCTTAGTTCATTCTAAATCTTTTTTAAAATTATTTTATAGTTTTAGAATCAGCCATTCTAATTAATTTTGCATTTTTTTATAGGAAATGTTTTTCTTTGTTCATTACATATGGCACTAGAAAATTTTTTAAGATTTATTGTCCCCAGCCTTTCGAAGAACGATAAGCAATTTAATTGGTCGAGGCTTTGGAACACAATTACGCTCATTCTTATTGAGCTAGAATGTTCACACTTGGCATATATGTGTTTGTTAGGTCAATGCCTGATTGTGAACGAAGATGAACATTTTCTGTGAAGATTAAGCAGTGATAAGCAATTTGATTGGTTGATGCTTTGGGACACAATAACTTTAGTTCTATTTAAGTGAGAGTGATGAAATTGGTTGTATAGTTTTATTGCGTCAATACTTTGACTAAGTTCGATAATGAGCATTTTCTGCTCAGGGTAAGCAGGGGGATAAGCAATTTGAGACTTTGGAACACTCTCAGCCTAATTGAGCTAGAATGTTCACGACACTTGGTATAGGTGTTTATTAGGTGAATATCTTGATTGAGTTCAAAGATGAGAATTTTTTGCTTAAGGTAAGTAGAGATAAATAATTTGATGGTCACTGTAATATATAATTACAATATTTTGTACTCACGTTCTTCCAGCTGTATTTCCAGTATTGTCTGTTTTTGTTTTTGATTGTCAATGGTTGTTTTCTGTTTATCAATCATCTTTTCCAGCTCTTCACGTATTTTTTTCTGCTCATTGTTTTTCCTACCTAACTCTTTTTCCTTGACCTTGAGCTCCTCTTTCTGCTTATGGATTGTCTGGTTCTGATCACCAACATTAACTTGTAGATTGTAAACTTTGATTTTTAAATCACTTATTGATCTGTTTAAAGAAGTGATCAGTTCAGAGCTGCTGTTCATGTCTGAAATAAAAATGAAAAATAGGTTGCCAGGCAACGAAACATACGCCCACACAGCAGCCAAATCGTCCGGGCAGTCAACAAGAGTTGTCACATATTAAGGAATTATCAGAAAATCATTAGAATTTGTTTGGTATTTATAATCAAACCTGTTTTTTTTTTAAATCAGATAATAATTGTGACCTCCAGAGGCACAACAAGCTAAAAAGGGTGATTATTCGTACAAGTAATGACCCAATGGGCGCAAATATCGAAAGGGACCAAGATCTTTGGGTTATAAACATACATGTCAAGTTTCATCAAAATCGATTCAAAATTGTGACCTTTATAGGGTCCACAACCTTGATATAACATATTTTCACACTATTTGTGTACAAACGGCGGCCATTTTGTCCGTCAATTCTAGTCCGATTTTCACGTAATTCGAACTCTCTCTTCATTACCATGTAACGGTGATATAGTCAAACGTTTTTTTTAAATCGGATAATAATTTTGACCTCCAGAGGGACCAAAAGGGAACAAAAGCAATTTTTCGGACAATCAGGGGCCATAATTCAGGAAGTTACGATCCGATGGGCGCAAATATCGAAAGGAACCAAGATCTTTCGGTTATAAACATACATGTCAAGTTTCATCCAAATCGGTTCAAAATTGTGACCTCTATAAGGTCCACAACCTTGATATAACATATTTTCACACTATTCGCGTACAAATGGCGACCATTTTGTCCGTCAATTTTGGTCCGATTTTCACGAAATTCGAACTCAACCTTCATAACCATGAAACGGTGATATAATCAAACGTTTTTTTTAAATCGGATAACAATTTTGACCTCCAGAGGGACCACAAGCTAAAAAGGGCGATTTTTCGGACAATCAGGGGCCATAATTCAGGAAGTTACGATCCGATTGGCGCAAATATCGAAAGGAACCAAGATCTTTGGGTTATAAACATGCATGTCAAGTTTCATCCAAATCGGTTCAAAATTGTGACCTCTACACTGTTCACAACCTTGATATAACATATTTTCACACTATTCGCGTACAAATGGCGGCCATTTTGACCGTCAATTTTGGTCCGATTTTCACGAAATTCAAACTCAACCTTCATAACCATGGCACGGTGATATAATCAAACGGTTTTTTAAATCGGATAACAATTTTGACCTCCAGAGGGACCACAAGCTAAAATGGGCGATTTTTCGGACAATCAGGGGCCATAATTCAGGAAGTTACGATCTGATTGGCGCAAATATCGAAAGGAACCAAGATCTTTGGGTTATAAACATGCATGTCAAGTTTCATCCAAATCGGTTCAAAATTGTGACCTCTACACTGTTCACAACCTTGATATAACATATTTTCACACTATTCGCGTACAAATGGCGGCCATTTTGTCCGCCAATTTTGGTCCGATTTTCACGAAATTCGAACTCAACCTTCATAACCATGGCACGGTGATATAATCAAACGGTTTTTTAAATCGGATAACAATTTTGACCTCCAGAGGGACCACAAGCTAAAATGGGCGATTTTTCGGACAATCAGGGGCCATAATTCAGGAAGTTACGATCCAATTGGCGCAAATATCGAAAGGAACCAAGATCTTTGGTTTATAAACATGCATTTCAAGTTTCATCCAAATCGGTTCAAAATTGTGACCTCTACACTGTTCACAAGCTAAAAAACGTCATTTTTCGTACAATCAGGGGCCATAACCCATGAAGTTACGGTCCGATACATGCCAATATCGAAAGGAACCGAGATCTTAGGGTGATAAACCTATATTTCAAGTTTCATTGAAATCGGATAAAAATTGTGACCTGTAGACTGTTCACAAACAATTGTGGACGGACGGACGTCCGGACGGACGGACGAACAGGGGCGACGACAATATACGTCCACATGAAAATGTGGGCGTATAAAAATGTAAGAGATGGGAATTTTATACCCATAAAAGAAGGAAAGAAATGTGTGTTGACATGAATGTAAAAGACATCTAGAATTTGATGAAGAGGAGATGGAAAAACCACTGTAACTCATAGCGCAGGACATTGCCAATGCTTGTCTTTATTAGCCTAATGATAGGATGTTAATAAAACCCCATTCCATTTCATTTCCTGAAGTCAAAATGAATAAAATGTGTTTTCCTTTTTTTGTGCTGCAATAATAAGTCAAAACTAGATCTGCTACTGTCCCATGCAGATATGAAAGCTTTCATATTTATCGTCACGTGGCATGGATTATATCAAGTATCTTAAAAGATTGAAGTACAAGAAAAAATAATTTTCAACATTGGAAAAAAAATCGCGAAGTTATCAGTCTAAAACTAGTGAGAAACATTGCACCCGGGTAAAAAAATAATCAGCTGAAAACTAAAGGGAAATAACTGAGACTTGTGTTGCTGTAGTCGGGATGACATATCCCACTTCAAAAGTTTCAGAAAAATGAAATGAAAATGGTAAGAAAACATCAAAAAATTAAATGAGATAACTTTGAACGGAACTAATACTTTTTGAATCAGGTTGACCTCAACTGTTTGAATATTTACGTTGAATATATAAATTTTGAAAAATTATAAAGACATAATTATCAAAATCGGTCAAAAACTCACAAAGTTACAAGTTTAAATGTAGTGAGAAACATTGCACCAGGGCAAAAAACAAAAAAAATAATCTTTAAACTAAACATGACTGAAACTGGTATAGCTGTAATCAGATTTCCAAAATTAGGGATATGATTATGGTTTCCAATATGTTTGGTTATAAGTAGGAAATCGTGACAAGCATGTTTTAAACAAAGGGTCATAGACTGCAATATACAAGAATGGCACTCTGCAATAAAAAAACCTTTTTAAAGCAAGATTTCTATGCAGAAATTAAATAATTGCTAGAACCAGAAAAATATTTATCCACTATAATAAGCAACATAGAGAAAATGAAATGAAATTGAATGGGGTTTAACGTCCTACTGTTCTGCACCTAAAATGAGCTAATGAAGACGGGCATACGCCATAAAGTGTGCAATGAGGGAAATTTTACCCGGGCAGCAGCGTTACGGCCTTCGAGGTTGGACAGGCGACCATACTCCTTGTCACTTACAACCGAGAAATCAAAACAACGCCAGTTGACTCAATGATAGACGTTACGATACAGCGCGCACATGCTAACCATTCAGCCATCCAACCTCCCTAAAATCGGCAAATTGCTGACCTACAGCGAGAAACATTTCAACTGGGCGAAATTTTCTATTTTAACAGTTTAATTTGCACGGTACCTTTAATTATCAACCAAATATTACAAAACTTTTTAAAATAAGCTCGCCCTGACCAGCTTAATTGTTCGCAATAAACGTTTGCCCCTGAAATCGGCAAATTGTTGACTTTAAAGTGAGAAACATTACAACCTGGTGAAATTTTCTGTTTTATCACTTTAATTTTTACAGTACCTTTGATTACCAACCGATTATTACAAAACTTTAAAAATAAAAGAGAAAGAGAAAAATGCGGCTTAACGTCCATTCGACACAAACTAAGTCATTTCGGGACTAACATATGGTTTTTAATTTTATATAAAAGCTTCCCTTGCGCGTAGGGGTCTTTAACCGAGGGAGGAAACCAAAGGACACGCAGAAAACCCACGAGGTTGGACACCATACACCATGTCACATGCAACCTGGAAATAGAAACGACGCCAGTTGACTGAATGACAAACGTTACGATACAGCGTGCACATGCTAACCATTCAGCCATCCAACCTCCCTAAAATCGGCAAATTGCTGACCTACAGCTAGAAACATTTCAACCGGGCGAAATTTTCTATTTTAACAGTTGAATTTGCACGGTACCTTTAATTATCAACCGAATATTACAAAACTTTTGAAAATAAGCTCCCGCTGACCAGCTTAATCGTTCGCAATAAACGTTTGGCCTGAATGGAAAGTTCTGCACCATTCAGCCATCCAAGCCCCCTAAAATCGGCAAATTGCTGACTATAAAGTGAGGAACATAACAGCCGGGCGAAATTTTCTGTTTTATCACTTTAATTTTTACAGTACTTTTGATTACCAACCGATTAAGACAAAACTTTAAAAATAAAAGAGAGAGAGAGAAATGGGGCTTAACGTCTATTCGACACAAAATAGGTCATTTTGGGACTAACATATGGCTTTTAATTTTATTTAAAAACTTCCCTTGCGCGTTAGGGTCTTTAGCTGTGGGAGGAAAGTGAAGGACACAGAGAAAACCCACGAAGTTGGACAGGCGACCATTCTCCATGTCACATACAACCTGGAAATCGAAACGACGCAGGTTGACTCAATGACAGACATTACGATACAGCACGCACATGCTAACCATTCAGCCTCCTAAAATCGGCAAATTGCTGACTTATAGCGAGAAACATTTCAACCGGGCGATATTTTCTGTTTTAACAGTTTAATTTGCACGGTACCTTTAATTACCAACCGATTATTTCAAAACTTTTGAAAATAAGCTCCCATTGATCAGCTTAATCGTTTGCAATAAACGTTTGGCCTGAATTGAAAGTTCTGCACCGTGAAAGTTCATCTAGATTTTCCGGCGTGGTTCCCTCTTGTCAGTGAGGCAGAACGGAGGGCCTGACAAGGACAGCTGTCTAGTCATTTGGATGGGACAAAAAACCAAGGTCCTGTGTATACATTGGAGTGCACGTAAAAGATCCCTTAGCAGTTGAAATTCGATACTGCTGAACAAGCTCTATACGATGACTAAATGTGCAGATTGTAGTCACCCACACTGCATGTTTCGCTTAACAATAAAAGGGTGCCGTTTTCAATTTTCGATCCTTTTGTGCTTCTACTCCTGATATTTTGGACTGTTGATCGATGTTTCATATAAAAGACTACCGATAAGACTCTTTGTAGACGAAGTTCCCAAAAAATATTATGTTTACTTTACGAGAAAAAGACCCCTAGAAATGCTCCAAATCGTAAAAATATGACTTTTTGGATTTTCAATCTCTTTTTTTCGGCTACCCCGGACATTTAAAAAAAATGATACAATGATTTCACACAACAGGCTAGCTATTAGAATCTTGATTGGCAAGAGTTTCATCGCCCTCCCTTCCTTATAACCAAAGTTATCATGCCTCAAAGGAATCAACAAATCAGCTTGCTTATCTCTGCTTATACCCTATGCAGAAAATGCTCATCTTTGCACTCAATCATGACATCGACCTAATGAACATCAACACCAAGACTGAACATTCTAGCTTAATTAGAAGGAGAGTTATTGTGTTCCAAAGTCTCGGCCCTTCAAATTGCTATTACTTTTCATATTCACTTCAAAATGGCGACCATCAGTTGACCTAAATCAAAATTCTGCACTGAACATTTTTTAGGCATTCCTTCAAGGATTCAGAAAAGACAACTCCCGTGTCTGTAAGTACAATATCGCAAAAGTTCTATTGATTTTTCACGTTTCAAGATGGTGGCACTTCCGGTTCGATCGACAAACTCCATATTTTGTGTACGAATCAATAATTTTTTTAGCGCTGAAGCCTTAGACGCGAGTCTGGGTGTAGCGGCCGCGGGTGCCGATCTTGGAGGTAGTTTTTGAAAACTTTGATCCTTAATTTCAACAAGGGGAGATAATTTAGAAAATTTTTAATCATATTTTTGTAGTTGCATCAGTATGGTCTACTTACATACTAAATTTCATGAAAATCGTACAACAATTAAAGAAGTTGTCAAGTTGGTCTCAACCTCCGGTTCGAAATCACTGCGACGAAGTTATGAAATTTGAAAATCCGAAATTGCAGATTTGTAGTAAATATCTCAAGATACCCAAAGAAAAAAGAATTAGTAAAATATGTCAAATATTCACAAAGTTACATCATTGTAGGTCAAATGTATTTGTTTGTAAAATTCGGTGATTTCGGATTCGTGAAACATTTTGAAAATATATTTAATGAAGGTTCACATCCCATTTTTTTTGGGGGGGGGGGGGTAGGTCAAAATTTCAGAAAGATGCAATGGATAGATTCTGAGAAATCCAATTTGCAGCAAATACACACAAAACAAAAAAATAATAGAAACTAGATCTGCTACTGTCCCATGCAGATATGAAAGCTTTCATATTCACAGTCACTTCCTGTAACATGTCCAGGGAATATTTTAACCGGGTTCGTATCGCAATTTGCAACTCAAACGTCCGATTTTGCGAATCAAATTCATATTTGATTAGCATTATTAGCATAAAACCCCGCTTCAGCGCGATTCAAAGTTTTGAAAATTAATTTTAACTTTAAAACCATTCAGTATCGTAAAACACATCAAAACAAATCTCAAATCTTGCAATTTTATTGTCTATATCATCAAGACTCTTTACGTGCCTCTGCAACTGTCCAGTGGAACGAGAGCAGTACATGTTGTCGTCTGCTATATAGACATAAAAGGTTTTGATGATAGAGATTACAAATTACTTGCTACAACACTACATACTTTCTATATCTGTGGTAGTCACAGTCGTGAGGACAGACATTCAAAACACTACAAGATAAAATTAACGGGTGATCGAGGGTATGTTGCGAAATTCAACGTGGCAAGTCAAACACATGATAATGTTCTGTCTTCAAATTCGACCTTAAAATTAGCAACAGTTCAAGATTGGGTGAGGAAATATGACCCAGAAAAGATCTGGCTAGAGTATGAAGTAAATAAAGAATGTCCAGGTTTCGTACAAAGAATAACATGTGGTCATATACTTTTTATTTTATATATAAATATAAACAACAGTAATACAAATAATATGGGTATTGTTATTGTCACATAATTATGTGAAATAACAATTCTATTACATACTAAAAAACTGTTAATCAATTGGTAAATTTTGCTACTCAATTATACAATTGATTAGCATTCTTACACAATTTTTCTGGAAACTGCTAATCAAATGTAAAAAAGTAAAATATTCCCTGAACATGTCATGGGTCATATAAATAATCTGAACAAGAAAAAATAAATCATTTTTCACTCGTAATCAACTTTGTCGACACGAAAAACGTCAGAAGCGAAAATCGAATTTTTGAAACAGTCAATTACCAAAAGTTCGACCTGTATCATCCCGGCTATCGTGAAATGTATTCATTTCAGTCATAGGAGACGCATTGAACAAATTATGCCCTACTGTGTTTGTTTAAAAGCCCATAAATGTCGATTTTTCACTATGTTTCATATTCACTTCAAAATGGCGACCATCAGTTGACCTAAATCAAAATTCTTTTCCGAATGTTTTTTAGCCCATTCTTTAAGGATTCAGAAAATATTTATAACTCCCGTGTCTGTAAATACAATATCAGAAAAGTTCTATTGATTTTTCACATTTCAAGATGGTGGCACTTCATATTTTGTGTACAAATCAGTAATTACTTATCTAGTATCAAAAAAAAAAATCAGGTCATTCTGACCTATATTTCAACGATTTTTTTGAAAACTTTGACCCTTAATTTCACCAAGGGGAGATAATTTAGAAAATTTTTGAGGACATCATTGAAGTCGCATTGGCAAGTTCTACTTACATTCTAAATTTCATGAAAATCGCACAACTATTAAAGAAATTGTCAAGTATGGCCTCAACTTCCGGTTCAAAATTACAGCGATGAAGTTTCGAAATTCGAAAATCTGAAATTGCAGATTTGAAGTAAATATCTTAGGATACTCAAAGAAAACAGAATTAGTAAAATAGGTCAAATAGTCACAAAGTTACAGCATTGTAGGTCAAATGCATTCGTTCGTAAAATTCGGTGATTTTTGATTCGTAAAAATGTTTTGAAAATATATTTAATCAAGGTTCACATCCCATTTTTTTTGGGGGGGGGGGGGGGGGTAGGTCAAAATTTCAGAAAGATGCAATGGATAGATTCTGAGAAATCCGATTTGCAGAAAACACACACACAAAAAAAAAATAATAATAACTAGACCTGCATGCAGGAATGACGGGTTTCACTGGTGCCAAGTTACTCTTAAACATGTCACTTCCGGTGCTAAGTTACCCTTGAACATATGTCACTTCCAGTACCAGCGTAACCACTAAACAGGTTTCCAAATTAACATTGCACACAAATAAAATGGACGCAGTATCAACCAATCAATCCAGCAATATCAAGTCATTTTATACATTTGTTACTTGTAAATAATCTTGACAAAATTAAATTACTTCCTGTGTTAATGAAAATGTTCAATTAGTCTTATGAAATCAGAAATGGCATACGATATCATATAGTGAAAATTTTATGTAAATCGAGTAATAATTGCCACTTTTAAAGACCAAAAAACTTGAAAAGTGACTTGTAGAAAATCTGCTATTTCTCTGCAACCGTACAAGTTACAAACCATTTTGTGGTATCTGTATGATCGTATGGGTTCATTCTATTTGTTGATTAGCATCAAATACCATAATTTGAAAAAGATTTCAAAACAGACTCATTTGAATAAAATATCTGTTTTGAAGGCTAAAAATACAGTTTTTGCCAAAATGACGTTACTTCCGGTGATAATGAAAATCTTAAATTACTTGTACGAAATCCCAAATGGCATTAGGTATAACACGGTGTAACGTTTATGGAAATCGAATAATAATTGACACTTTTATGGCCCCGAAACCTTCAAAAGTGACCTGTAGAAAACCGTCTATTTCTCGGCAACCGAACAAGTTAGAAACAATTTTATGATATCTATATGACCATATGAGTTTTGTTTATATGTGAATTTAAACCAAAAGTTAAAATTATTAATACATATTAAGTTATTCTTGGTTGAATAAAACATTGATTTAAAAAGTTTAAAATGCAGTTTTTGACCAAATGATGTCACTTCCGGTGTCAATTTTAAATTGTAATCAACTTGATATGACGCTACATGCTTTTTGAATCAAATGATGTCACTTTTATAAAAATCCAATAATAATTGACTATTTTACAGGCAAAATAACGAAAACAGTGACTTGTACAGAACTGCCCATTTCTTGGTAACTGCTTATATTACAAACGAATTTTAACATACATTTTCTTCGTATGGATTATAGCTACAAGTTTATAAAAGTTACGAAGAAATATTTTAAAATCTGAAAAGCCTGAATAGGTTGTAAATAGGTCAATTTTACACCATTTTTAGCCTCTTAATCGAATTTGCTCGAAAGTGAAATCGAAATTAAAAAAACTGCTTCCTACATTTTTTGCGCCTTGAAAGGGCACACTCTTTGAGTCAAATAATTTTTCCAAAAAATAATATTTGTTTTCGAAATAAGAAAATAACTGTCAAAATTGTAGTTTTTGGTAAAATTATGCCACTTCCGGTGCCGACAGATAACACTTTTGGTAATAAAAAAAATGACAATTGATACAACGAAGCATATGAATTTTGTTTTATACAAATCGAACAATAAAAAATTAATCTAGGACTGAAAAACTGAATTAGCCAATGGCGGCAAAGGAAAATTACTGAGACAAATTTTTTTAACATTTTTCCACTAGTCAGATGACTCTTTAATTCTGTGCACAATACGACTAAAAAATATTCATAAATAAAAAAGTTTTTTGTAAAATTTTAAATTTTCGAAATTTGGCGCCTAATATCTTCGAAGATTTGCCGAAAATCAAAAATCGAAAGTAGTGTAGCTATGTGCCCTGTCTCAGGCTATGCCAAAATGTATCGAAAGTTAAAATCCAATGATTATTGTTAAAATTAATGCAATATTTTCAAAAACGATAACTTCGGTGATTTCGGACATTTCGCATTGTCGCAGAACGTTCAAAATAGCTTTATCCTCTAAGTCACACCCACTTTCCCAGTAAAACCGAAGAAATGGTAACGATGCGACACGTAGTTGCTGAGATCTATTCAAATTGGAATCTGAATAATAATAATAATAACTAGACCTGCACGCAGGAATGACGGGTTTCACTGGTGCCACGTTACTCTTAAACATGTCACTTCCGGTGCCAAGTTACCCTTGAACATATGTCACTTCCGGTACCAGCGAAACCACTAAACAGGTTTCCAAATTAACATTGCACACAAATAAAATGGACGCAGAATCAACAAAATCCAGCAATATCAATTCATTTTATACATTTGTTACCTGTAAATGATCTTGACAAAATTAAATTACTCCCGGTGTTAATGCAAATGTTCAATTAGTCTTATGAAATCAGAAATGGCATACGATATCATATAGTGAAAATTTTATGTAAATCGAATAATAATTGCCACTTTTAAAGACCAAAAAACTTGAAAAGTGACTTGTAGGAAATCGGCTATTTCTCTGCAACCGTACAAGTTAGAAACCATTTTGTGGTATCTGTATGATCGTATGGGTTCATTCTATTTGTTGATTGGCATCAAATACCATACTTTGAAAAAGATTTCAAAACAGACTCATTTGAATAAAATATCTGTTTTAGAGGCTAAAAATACAGTTTTTGTCAAAATGACGTTACTTCCGGTGATAATGAAAATCTTAAATTACTTGTATGAAATCCCAAATGGCATTAGGTATAACATGGTGTGACGTTTATGAAAATCGAATAATAATTGACCCTTTTATGGCCCCGAAACCTTCAAAAGTGACCTGTAGAAAACCGTCTATTTCTCGGCAACCGAACAAGTTAGAAACCATTTTATGATATCTATATGACCATATGAGTTTTGTTTATATGTGAATTTAAACCAAAAGTTAAAATTATTAATACATATTAAGTTATTCTTGGTTGAATAAAACATTGATTTAAAAAGTTTAAAATGCATTTTTTGACCAAATGATGTCACTTCCGGTGTCAATTTTAAATTGTAATCAACTTGATATGACGCTACGTGCTTTTTGAATCAAATGATGTCACTTTTATAAAAATCCAATAATAATTGACTATTTTACAGGCAAAATAACGAAAACAGTGACTTGTACAGAACTGCCCATTTCTTGGTAACTGCTTATATTACAAACGAATTTTAACATACATTTTCTTCGTATGGATTATAGCTACAAGTTTATAAAAGTTACGAAGAAATATTTTAAAATCTGAAAAGCCTGAATAGGTTGTAAATAGGCCAATTTTACACCATTTTTAGCCTCTTAATCGAATTTGGTCGAAAATGAAATCGAAATTAAAAAAACTGCTTCCTACATTTTTTGCGCCTTGAAAGGGCGCACTCTTTGAGTCAAATAATTTTTCCAAAAAATAATATTTGTTTTCGAAGAAGGAAAATAACTGTCAAAATTGTAGTTTTTGTTAAATTATGCCACTTCCGGTGCCGACAGATAAAACTTTTGGTAATAAAAAAAATGACAATTGATACAACGAAGCATATGAACTTTGTTTTATACAAATCGAACAATAAAAAATTAATCTAGGACTTAAAAACTGAATTAGCCAATGGCGGCCAAGGTAAATTACTGAGACAAAATTCTTTAACATTTTTGCACTAGTCAGATGACCCTTTAATTCTATGCATAATACGACTAAAAAATATTCATAAATAAAAAAGTTTTTTGTAAAATTTTAAATTTTCAAAATTTGGCGCCTAATATCTTTGAAGATTTACCGAAAATCAAAAATCGAAAGTAGTGTAGCTATGTGCCCTGTCTCCGGCTATGCCAAAATGTATCGAAAGTTAAAAATCAATGATTATTGTTAAAATTACTGCAATATTTTAAAAAACGATAATTTGGTGATTTCGGACATTTCGCATTGTCGCAGAACGTTCAAAATAGCTTTATCCTCTAAGTCACACCCACTTTCCCAGTAAAACCGAAGAAATCGTAACGATGCGACAAGTAGTTGCTGAGATCTACTCAAAACAAAAGAAGAATAATAATAATAAGAACTAGACCTGCATGCAGGAATGACGGGTTTCACTGGTGCCACGTCACTTTTGGTGCCACGTTACCCTTGAACATTTGTCACTTCCGATACCAATGAAACCATCGACCAGGTTTCCACATAAGCATTGTAAACATCAAATAAAATTGACGAAGAATCAACCAAATCCAGCAATATCAATTCATTTTATACATATATATATATATGTTACTTGTAAGTGATCCTGGAAAAATTTCATTACTTCCGGTGATAATGAAAATGTTCAATTAGTTTTATGAATCATATGGCGAAAATAGTATGTAGATCGAATAAGAATTGCCACTTTTATAGACCAAAAACCTTGAAAAGTGACTTGTAGAAAATCATCTATTTCTCGGCAACCGTACATGATAAAAACTATTTTTTGGTATCTATATGATCGTATGGGTTCAATCGATTTGTTGATTGGGATCAAATATCATAATTTGAAATATATTACAAATCAGACTCATTTAAAAAAAAATATCTGTTTTGAAGGCTAAAAATACAGTTTTTGCCAAAATGACATTACTTCTGGTGATACTGAAAATGTTAAATTAGTTCTATGAAATCATCAATGACATAAGATATCATATAGTGAAAATTTTATGAAAATCGAATAATAACTGACACTTTTAGAGACCAAAAACCTTGAAAAGTGACTTAAGGAAAATTGTCCATTTCTCTGCAACCATACAAGTTAGATACCATTTTGTGGTATCTGTATGATCGTATGGGTTCAATCTATTTGATCAACAGAATCAAATATCATAATTTGAAAAAAATAACAAGTACGACTCATTTGAATAAAATATTGTTTTTAAAGGCTAAAATTTAAGTTTTGAGCAAATGACGTCATTTCCGGTGGCGGCGTAAGAGGTAAAATGGCTTGAAATAGTCCACTATGGCATTAGGCATCCAATGGCGAAAGAAAATTGAAAATCGAATAATAATTGATTCTTTTACAGCCAAAATTACGTGAAAAGTGACTCATGCAAAATTGCCTATTTCTCGGCAACTGCTTATATTACAAACTAATTTTCACGCATATTCTCTTCGTATGGATGATAGCTACAAGTTTATAAAAGTTACAAAGAAATATTTTAAAATTTGAAAAGCCTGAATAGGTTGTAAATAGGTCAATTTTACACCATTTTAGCCTCTTAATCGAATTTGCTCGAAAATGAAATCGAAATTAAAAAAACTGCTTCCTACATTTTTTGCGCCTTGAAAGGGCACACTCTTTGAGTCAAATAATTTTTCCAAAAAATAATATTTGTTTTCGATATAAGAAAATAACTGTCAAAATCGTAGTTTTTGGTAAAATTATGCCACTTCCGGTGCCGACAGATAACACTTTCGGTAATAAAAAAAATGACAATTGAGACAACGAAGCATATGAACTTTGTTTTATACAAATCGAACAATAAAAAATTAATCTGGGACTGAAAAACTGAATTAGCCAATGGCGGCCAAGGAAAAATACTGAGACAATTTTTTTTACTATTTTTGCGCTAGTCAGATGACTCTTTAATTCTGTGCACAACACGACTAAAAAATATTCATAAATAAAAAAGTTTTTTGTAAAATTTTAAATTTTCGAAATTTGGCGCCTAATATCTTCGAAGATATGCCGAAAATCAAAAATCGAAAGTAGCGTAACTATGTGCCCTGTCTCCGACTATGCCAAAATGTATCGAAAGTTAAAATCCAATGATTATTGTTAAAATTACTGCAATATTTTCAAAAACGATAACTTCGGTGATTTCGGACATTTCGCATTGTCGCAGAACGTTCAAAATAGCTTTATCCTCTAAGTCACACCCACTTTCCCAGTAAAACCGAAGAAATCGTAACGATGCGACACGTAGTTGCTGAGATCTATTCAAATTGGAATCTGAATAATAATAATAACTAGACCTGCAAAGCAGTGCTGAATCGGCTTTCAGGGTCCTTTATATCATTGCCATGCTTTTAAATTTACCTTTATACTCTAAACGACCGATAGGACTCGGGGTAACAGAAGTTTAAGAAGTGAAATAGAAGTAGTTTTCGAGATAAACGAGTCCGAAAAGGCTTCAAAAAAAGAGGAA
Organism: Patella caerulea; assembly: GCA_036850965.1. Lineage (NCBI taxonomy): Eukaryota > Metazoa > Mollusca > Gastropoda > Patellidae > Patella > Patella caerulea. The sequence goes on along the minus strand of JAZGQO010000014.1, from coordinate 21,953,276 downwards.
AATACTACATTTTCGGCATCCCATAATCTATTGCCTAACCATCGAATTTGTATCATTCTGATATCATATAAAAGTCCAAAAAGGAAAATACTAGATCTTCAGCGTCCCGTAATATTTGTCATTGAACACGCCATCTTGAGTCGGATCACGCAAAATCTAATTTTGGAGTAAAATTTTGTTTGGAAGTCTAAAAATACGGTTTTTGCAAATATGACATTACTTCCGATGATAATGGAAATGTTAAATCAGATCATTGCAATCATAAATGGCATAAGGCATCACATGGTGAAAATTTTATGTAAATCGAATAATAATTGCCACTTTTATAGACTAAAAACCTTGAAAAGTGACGTGTAGAAAATCGTCTATTTCTCGGCAACTGTACAAGTTAGAAACCATTTTTTGGTATTTATATGACCGTATGGGTTTAATCTATTTGTTGATTGGAATCAAATATCATAATTGTATAAACATTACAAATCAGACTCATTTGAATAAAATATTTGTTTTGAAGTCTAAAAATACGGTTTTTGCAAATATGACATTACTTCCGGTGATAATGGAAATGTTAAATCAGATCATTGGAATCCTAAAGCGCATAAGGCATCACATGGTGAAAATTGTATGAAAATTGAATAATAATTGACACTTTTATAGACCAAAAAGCTTGAAAAGTGACTTGTAGAAAATCGTCTATTTCTCGGCAACCGTACAAGTTAGAAACTTTTTTGTGGTATCTGTATGATCGTATGGGTTCATGCTATTCGTTGATGGGATTCAAAATATCATAATTTTTAAAATATTATAAAAAAGACTCTTTTGAATAAAATATTTGTTTTTTAGGTTAAAAGTATAGTTTTTTCCAAAATGACGTTATTTCCGGTAACAGTGAAACTGTAAAATTGGCTTAACCTAGTCCAAATTGGCATTAGGCATCGAATGAAAAAAAAATATTGAAAATCGGATAATAATTTACTCTTTTATAGACAAAATAACGTGAAAAGTGATTCACGCAAAATTGCATATTTCTCGGCAATTGCTCATATTACGAACTATATTTTGCATACATTCTCCTCGTCTGGATTATTACTACGAGTTTATGAAAGTTACGAATAAATAGTTCAAAATATGAAGACGTTGAATAGGTTGTAAATAACTGATTATTACACTTTTTTTTACATTTATTCGAAATTGCCCGAAAATGAAATTGAAATTAAAAAATCTGAGCTAACGATTTGTGCCCCTTTACAGCGCGCATCCTTTTTGCTATATCAGATTTCGAAAAAAATAATATTTGCTTTCAAAAAGTGGTACCGAACTGTCAAAATCGTAGTTTTTGTTAATATTACGCCACTTCCGTTGCTTGCAGAAAAATTTCACCGTAACAAAAAATATTACAATTGACATCACGAAGCATATGCACTTTGTTTTATACAAATCGAACAATAAATAATTAATCTAGGTACGAAAAACTAAATTAGCCAATGGCGACTAAAGAAAATTACTGAGACAAAATTCTTTCTCACTTATGCTCAAGTAGGCTGATGCTTTAACTCTGTGTAAACTACCATCAAAAAATATTCATAAATAAAAAAGTTTCCTGTAAAAATGTAAAAAAAATTCAAAATATCGGACATTATTTCGACTACTTCCGGTTTTTCGATCATTGTCGGAATTGCTTTAACAAGTTGATTAGATACTTAACTTCCTGTAGCAGAAATATCAGAAACATTCATTAAGTAATTTTTGAAAAAAAGATAAATAAAAGAGCATTTTCAATAATTTAATGATTTTTCAACTTTTTTCAAAGATTGATGCCATTTTTGGACCACCTATAATATTGCAACGCTTTTATTTTTAGATGCACACGCTAGGCCACCGATAGGACTCTGAGTAAAAAATGTTTAAAAAAAATCGTAGGCGTCGTTTTCGAGAAAAAGGCGTCTCAGAATGCTCCAAAACGGAAAATACGTAGTTTTCAGCGTACCATAATTTATTTCCTAAAAATCAAATTCGTGTTATTTAGATGTTATACGATCGTCTATTAATGGAACTATCCAACGACACTTTAATTGTTTTGGTCCGCTAATATGTGACGGAGAATTCGATCTTTTGGCAAGAGCTCCAATTTTTTTTTTATCTTTTTTACATTTCTCTTCGTTTTTTGAACTACTTCCGACATACGAATCATTGTCGAGTAGTTTTCTCATCCAGTTTTGGAGTTTGCATGGGAACAGGGCTCTCTAACGATATACGACACTATACGATCAAATAAAATACTTCTGAGAAATCCTATGTTTAAAAGTGTTAAAAATGTCAAAATGTCAAAATATTGAAAATTAAATTTCAATAACTGCATACATATTATACATCATTAGAATCGTAATTGGGTCAGCTTTTTAAATATATATTTTTTTTTTGAAAATCTCTTAAAATAAAAAAATAGCAGAGCATTTTCCAAAATTTCACGATTTTTGGACTTTTTTCAATTTTCAGTCCCTTTTTTGTCTTATTCCAATTATATGAAGGTCTTAATGGATGGATCCATGCTAAAGACTACCGGAAGGACCATCGATAGATAAAGTTTAAGAAAAATCGCTGGAGCAGTTTTCGAGATAAAGGCGTCCAAAAACGCTCCAAAACAAAAAATGCTTGATTTTCAGCGTGTCATATTTTACTTCTGGATCATCGTATCTGTATGAAGTTGGTATCATACGATACTCCAATTCCGATGTAAACAAACGATACCTTAATCCATTTGATCGGTTGATATGGGACGAAGAAATCACGTTTTTCCCAAAGCCCCCATTTTTTGAGTTTTTTTCAAAAAATCAGACATTATTTCGACTACTTCCGGTTTACGGATCGTTGTTGAAATTGCTTTATCCGGATGTCTGACTATATGGCTTTATGTTCCAGAGGTTTCAGAAATATCGTTTTATCCTTTCCAAAAAATATAAGGGGCATAAAATGGGCAGAAAATTCGAAAAAATTCGAAAAATAAAGGGCGATAACTCTGAATGAATCTTATATTACTGGAATCGCTTGGACCTCAGAAATCCAAAAATGTAGGTCAAATTTGCAAATTTTGAAAAATAACAAAAATTGTCTCATAAACAACGTCTTTTCAATTTTCGAACGATAGAAGTCATAGACGAATGTTCGAAATTGAAAAATGTGAGATAGCCATTATCTTGCAAAAGATTCAGGGTTTCCGAAAATGTCATTTGATTTAAAATGGGTAAAGAATTGACGAAATTATGGCCGATTTTCAATATCATGACAACATACAAAGTTCGGCCACTTCCGGTATGCGCAGAAGTTTGAAAAATAGTTTATCAAGTAGCCACCACATGTTTTCCCGATAGAAAAGTTTGTTCCAGATCGATATCTGTTTTCGATCATGGAGAAATAGGCTCCCGCGGTAAAAAATAATAATAATAATAATAATAATAATAATTTTAGTAAAAACAATAGTCTTTCAGACGAAAGTCTGAAAGCCTAATAATAAGAATAATAATTTTAACAAAAACAATAGTGTTTCACACAAGCTACGCAGTGTGAAACCCTAATAATAAGAATAATAATTTTAACAAAAACAATAGTGTTTCACACAAGCTACGCAGTGTGAAACCCTAATAACTTTAACAGAAACAATAAGCTTTCTTATGAAATACGAAAGCTTAATGAAAAGAACAGAAACAATAAGCTTTCATATGAAATATTTGATTAGCATTATTAGCATAAAACCCCGCTTCAGCGGGATTCAAAGTTTTGAAAATTAATTTTAACTTTAAAACCATTCAGTATCGTAAAACACATCAAAACAAATCTCAAATCTTGCAATTTTATTGTCTATATCATCAAGACTCTTTACGTGCCTCTGCAACAGTCCAGTGGAACGAGAGCAGTACATGTTGTCGTCTGCTATTTATAGACATAAAAGGTTTTGATGATAGAGATTACAAATTACTTGCTACAACACTACATACTTTCTATATCTGTGGTAGTCACAGTCGTGAGGACAGACATTCAAAACACTACAAGATAAAATTAACGGGTGGGTCTATTTGAAAAAAAATTAATTACCATTTTCACCTACTGATCTTCTAACTTAAGCTGTCAAAATACATTTTTTTCAGTTGATTTCACTACTTCATAATATTCTGAAGCCATTCATTTACAGCTAATATGATTCTAAATCTTTTATTACAAAAAGGAACAAGTTAAAATAGCTGACCATCCCAGATTAAATTTATTATTAATGATGAATATTACTTACAGTGTCTGAATTCTTCTTTGTGCTTGTTTATCTCGGCATCTAAAAAAATAGTTCACCGAATATTTTCACATATATACATACATGTCAAATCTAAAGATGCCTTATGTAACATTTAGATGACGAACACATCATATTTGCTGTAATACTAATAGTTCAAAAATAGATCAAGAGATGAATATGTAGAAAATTTATGTCAAATTACTATACTGAGCAAAGTTATGAGTATTTAGAGTTTTGACAATACTGTTACACGTCAATGAAGGTTGAGTTTGAATTTCCTAAAAATCTATGTGATACAAATTTAAAATATATGTTTATGTCCCAAAGGTCTCAGTCCCTTCCCATATTTGTGCATCTCTTGGAAAATGTGGGTGTATCCTTCTTGGCAGCTGCTGGTTATTTATGTATATGAAATACAACTGAACCATATGTTAGTCCCTAAATAACCTAGTTCCCAGTGGATGTTGAATTCCATTTCTGTGGCGCTCTTTTACTAACTTAAACTGGGCCCAGTTTCACAAAAACTTAAATCTCCTTAAAATTGTCTTAAATTAAAATCTCATCCTAACTTAAGATAGATGAGTTTCACAAAACGATTTTAAGCATTTTAGTTAAAATCCACTAAAATAATATTTTAAGTTTTAAGTGGCGTTTCACAAACCCATTTTAAGGACAATTTTAACTAAAATCAATTTTAATTTAGGATAGCCATCACCCTGTCTTAACTTGAAATCAAGACATTAACAAACATTGATTAGAGCTACATTGTTACATATATTGCAACATATAGATAGGGCGATTCTTGCGTTACGTACGTTACATTTAGAGCCGATTGAACACAATCAAAGTTTAATAATTTTATTACCACGTGTTGCAGAAAGTCATTGTTTGTGGCTTTGGATAGCTGACATGTATATCTAATATAGCGAGTAGAACAATTTTCCCATCGTCATGGTCATTGACTCTTGGAAACAAAAATGTTGCTGTTACGTACGTTACATCACAAAAGACAATATTTTATACCACTAAATTTCAAGTTCAAAATTCTGTGATTTGAACTTTGTGACTGTGGTGCTGTTTTACCATTTTGTTGTGAATACACAATAGTTTATATTTTGGTGTACTAACAGATAATTCAGGTCTAATTCTCCCATCGACAGAGCATTATTTGGTGTTACGTACGTTACACAAATATGTTACGTACGTTACACGTGTGAAATCTGTGCCATATAACATTTAGAATGGATCAAAGCACGCTTTATATTTGTTATCTCTGTTATGATTTAATAAGTGAATAAAATATATGAATTTCAGATAATTTATTTCATTAAATTTGACATAAAATTCTAGAATATATGAAAAATGTTACTGAATACCCTTGTGGTAAACAATAGCAATCTAACTCTGACTTAACCAATAATAATAAAATTTAGACAGCTAATAACTTTGTTTTAGACCTATATAGCTAATTATGAAATTTAGAAAACTCAACAACTTATGCCTCATTTATTAGTTTATTATGTACTTGTAATATTTTTGAAGACTATTCCAGGAAGTTCGAAATTATGACTATTGAATTGGTCGTTTACCTAGTAGATTCTAGTACAAATGATCGTTTGATTGTCTTAATTAATCGACACCATTTGTAGTATACAATGTTATACTCGAGTGGCAACTTTATAAGGTTATCCTGCTCTGTGTATTTACCTTACAATCCCCCATCTTTGCAAAAATCAGTGATTCCCCTTGGAAAATTGTCTGTATCAGCTTATAGGCCTACTTAAAGATTGATGATTTTCATGCCAATGCAATGACTGCATTCTCATTTAGTAGTGGATTCGACTGTAACGGTGTATAGAAAACTATTGACTTAGACTCAGGGGCCCTTTTGTCAGACGTGCGGCCCTTTTCTCTGCCTTGGGGGCCTTCCCTATCTAGGGTACATTTTCATTTTTCACATTGGTTTTAGCATTTGTCTCCCGTTTAATTTTTCAACTTCTTTATTTTTTTCGCGAGGAGGCTGAGGCGCCTCAGCTATAAAACGTCTTTGGTGTAGCCTTGTTCCCCCAAGTCTTGCTTGAACTGGGGCTGAAACGCATTATGGTACACGATTCATGTACCAATGGTAAAATGTTTAATTTGTCTTAAATATTGGATATCAGAAGCACATCTTTTTCTGGTAAGACTACAGCATCAATGTTGATTTAAATTGACAAATAAATTGACAAATAATTTGTGTTTTCGAAGTTGAAGATTTTGGATGGTATGGAGCTTAGAGACTTACCTACTTTAAATCAATTCATTTATTATGGGGGCTTTTGTATCGAGTGGGATTTTTTTACAAAATATTGAAGTTGTAAAAAAAGTGACAAGTTCAACTAAATAAATTTTTTTAAAATTGTCGACTTACAATTACTTTGATAGACTGTGTTGGTCTGTGGTGTTTTGTACAAGAGTTCCACAAGATATTTGACTTAAAACAAACCAATCCATTCTTTAACAAATTTCTCTTCTGGACCCAGGAATTGATCAGAGGGTAAAAAGTTATAAAAGTACTTAAAAATATTTTTTTTCCTAATCAATGGGCTTTTGATCTTGCACTTTCATCACTAGTCTTTGTCAAATTAAGAGCCCATGGGACACAATTAGTTCCAAACACTCCCCTCTAAGCCCCATTTGGTAAATGTAACGCACGTAACGTTATGTACGTTACAACTTTAAATTGGTTTTCATTTTTACATAAATAACATTTGATAGATGAGAATGGAATTTTCTGAATATATTGGCACTAAATTTAGAAGATTTGAAGTAATAGTGATTTTAAACAAATCATGGTGAATTTTATTCAACTAGTATATCAATTTTGTTACGTACGTTACACGTAAACGATAAGCTTATTCAACATGAGATGTAGAGAAAAGGGTTGATATTTTACAGATTTTCTTGATTTATACACATTGAGTAACATCTCAACTTCAATTTCACCCCTGGTTTATACTTTAAGCAATTTTCATTTTTCCTTGATAAACAAATGAAATAATGGGTTATTTATCAGTGAAAATTTTGTCAATATACATCAATATACAGATTGCCATAAACTATGAAATAAAGTAAATGTTATAAAATTTTAATGAAATTCCTAAAATAGGACCATTTTCGTACATAGAAAAGTGAAAAAGTAGTGGCTATAACAGATTTTTTTTTCTGTCTTGATGTGTAATTCTTGCAAGAATCGCCCGATATATATTGGAATAATGATAATATTGTGAACAGACCGGGTCACATAATTTTAATATTCCAACGATCATTAACAAAAACAATTCTCATTCAAATCCTTTTCACCCGTTTATCTTATTGTAAGTCAATTTAAGCATTTGGATGGCGCTTGATATTATTAGAACTCCAAGGAAAAAAACCGCTCAAAACCCCAGTAAACTAAACACTAAAAGAAAAGCATTTATTCATATCCAATGTCTTGGAAAGAAGAGCCCTCTTATCTATAAATGAAAATATGTTCGTGTACAATGGTTTAATATCAAGGGCGGATCCAGGATTTTTTGCAGGAGGGGGTTTGCCAGGTTTCTGTCATGGAAATCTGTCATCATCGTGACCTCTAAATTACATAGGCATACATACAAATTGAGCTTTTTAAAGAGCGAAATCATTTAATGATGTAGAGATTCACATTGTGATTTAATTTCATTGATGAAAGGCATTCATTTTTTTATATGTAGCTGAGCAGGGTGAGGTTTGGACCCCCACCCCCCCTCTGGATCCGCCCCTGAATATGGCCCATTTCTTGGTTTTAGAAGGCCTAAATGCCTATAATACTAGTCAAACCATATGTAGTATTTACGCATACTTTTGATGGTTATGATATGTAAATACCAAAGAGATAAATCAATAATCTCAAATGTGTTCATAAATTTTAATATAAATTTATTATTATTTCTTAATGAAGTTTTACGTTAATAAAACAACAAAAACAATTGGCACTTTAGGAGCCAAAGCTATTTTATCTTTGGGGAAAAATCATTTAATTGAGTAAGTATCATTTTCAAAGTATCAAAAGTATCATTGAAAGGGTGGGTTTATGAGAATGACACATCAAATCTAGGCATCGGAATATTGGCTATTTGGTGTATTCATTTCAAAGTTGATAAATACTTTTAAAATGCGACGAAAAATTACAACCTAGATTAGCCATTTGAGTCATAATATCATATGTTTGTGACAATTCTCCATAAAGCTACAAATCCATGCGATTTAGTTTATCAATACACATTATTTCCATTGAAGCCTGCGAGTAAATCAAATTCCCATGTCACGAATCAAATGCCAAGTTCAAGGCAAACCCACCGATACTTTTCGAATCGCATATAATGCAGTTCACTCATTTATTTCACCTCTCTACGAATGTCCGACCGTGTGCAAACATTGCTTCAATGTATGAAATTCTCCCCATTGGTATTGCAACCGTTAATTCAACCTGCCAACAGTTTTCAGTTTCGAAGCGTATTTGTTTTCACCGTAAGTACCCGCAGTGGAAATGTGCACTGCGCGGGCGCAGGCGATTTTAACTAAAATCTATTAAAATCGCATTTTAAGTTACAATCAATCTTCGTGAAACGCATAAAATTTAAAATTTCATTTTGATTTTAGTTAAAATCTATTTTAGTAATTTTAGCTTAAGTTTTTGTGAAACAGGGCCCAGAATGTTAAGTAATGAGCTGAACCAACGTAGGGAAGTGGAACGGGCGTCCCTCTTTTGTCTTCAGTTCCTTTAATCTGTTGTCAGAGTTTGTGGTTGTAAAACTCACCTTTGCATCCAATTATTAGACACTCCTCGATCTCATTAGAGTAGCTACACAAATCAGCCTCGTTTAGCAAGTTACAGTCCTGACATCGTCCATTATTAATAGGGGTAGTATCACAGAATTCTTCCTTGTATATGCAGGTTTCATCCCCACAATTCGATTTAGTGATTGAAAAAAAATTCAACAAAATCAAAACAGCCAGGTGCTGAAAAAAAAGAATACATGAAAACAACAATATTAACAAGGTAAACAGCAATCTAATTCATACTTTTTTGCATCAACCGGGCTAGACAGACCATGCAATGCAGTGTGCCATGAACAAAATTTTGCCCAGACAACGAAATTCCATCTACTCTTTATCAAATTCTAGAGTTCTCTATCTTCTTGACATCTTATGTTAAATGTTTTGATTTATACCTCGATACATGTTAGAAATGGTCCGATAATCGGTTTCAACATAGGTGTTTGGAAGTCATTAAGTGATCTATGGTCATCCTTTGATCACTCTTGCTGATGTTTTATCTATTTCACTATGGGACTTCCCTGTCTTATCCATCCCTCAATATTATAACCATGGGCGATATAAATTCTTGTGACTTCCCCATTTTATTCTTCGCCGAGATTATGTAAATTATTTAATTAATTTCCTCTTTCTGTTTGACATAATACCTATTGTGCATGTGGAAACAAGGTCGATTTGGGTTCTCTATGTCTGTGCTCAAAAATCAAAAGCAACCCAGGGAAATTTGACCATGAATCTATAAAATTGCGCCAGAATTTACTGATGGACATTGATTAGTGTTTCAAACAAATTTATTGATTAGTCTTCCAAACAAGACATTTTGGAGGGTTGCAGCACTATGGTGGACTATGGCTGCCATAGCAAATACATATTATTTTCATAAAATTTAAAAAAATTTTATCTATTTTTTATTTAATTCTTTTTCTTTCATTTAAAACAATTTAAATTTATATTTATTTGAATTTTTTTTTGATTTTTTTTTTAATTTTTTTTATAAATTGTTTTTTTTTTTTTTTTTTTTTTTTTAAATCTTTTTTATAAATTATTTTTTTAATTTTGTTCTATAAATTTTATTTTTTTTAATATTTTTTTTTATTACATTTTTATTTTAAATTTATTTTATTTGTTTATTGAAATTTCTTTTATTTTTTTTTCATTTTTTTTATATTTATTATCTTTTTTATATCATGAACATTTTTTTTCTGAAAACGATTTTTTTTTATTTTATAAAAATAATAAAAAAAAGTTTCATGAACAAAATATTTTTTGTTTTCTGAAAAAATTTTTTTATCTTCTTAAAAGATTTTTTTTTTTTTTAATTTCTAAAAAAAAAAAATATATTTTATAATTTTTTTTTTTTTTCGTGTTCCGTGCTTTGCCATAGTCTATGTTTTGCCACAGTCCGTGATTGGGGGTTAGGGTAAGGGTTAGACTTGGCCCAGGGTTAGGGTAAGGGCTAACCCTGTTTACATCTCGAGACGAAATCTACAGGTAATTGCCCTTACCCTAACCCTAACTCCCACCACAATCTATACATGACGTCATATGTGCTAAAATGAGTAGGACCGTCTTCGATCTAGCGTTCTCTTGCCTTGCCATAGTGGCCATAGTGCCGCTGATATTCAGCTCTAAAGGTATTCTTGTAGTCTCGAATAATCAGACGACCCTACCTGCTGCTATAACCAATGTTCATGTTCCACAGTGTTTCGCTATTGGGTGTTTTATCAACATAAATCCTTTGACGAAAGCACAGAGTGTTAGTTTTTACAAGTAAGTATGAGATCTGACTATAAGTACATATTCTATGACTGTCAAGGGTTCTTTGACGTGCATGCCAATGTGTACACGGGACCTCGAGTTTCTGTACCATCCGAATGACCATAATGTCCCCTTGTCAGACCCTCTGTCTTGCACCACTGACATGGTGGAACCACGTCGCAAAGTTCGACCAAGACCAGGATCGAAAACTGGACCAACAGGACAGTGTCCAAGTGTCATATCTTTAGGGGGGGGGGGTTATGTACTAACACCATGTGCTTTCGTCAAAGGATATATGTTGATAAACACCCAAAAGCGAAACACTGTAGAACACGAACATTGGTTTTAGCAGCAGGTAGAGTCGACTGATTATACGAGACTACAAGAATAAGAGATGGATAACCGATTCACTATGGCAAAGCAAGAGACGCTAGATCGAAGACGGTCCTACGCATTTTAGCACACATGACGTCATGTATAGATTGTGGGAGTCAGGGTTAGGGTAAGGGCTAGCACCTGTAGATTTCGTCTCGAGATGTAAACAGGGCTAGCCCTTACCCTAACCCTGGACGAAGCCTAACCCTTACCTTAACATACAACCACGGACTATGGCAAAATACTGACTATGGCAAAGCACGGAACATGAACAAAAAAAAATTTTTTTTTTTTTTTTTTTTTTTTTTTTTTAGGAAATTTAGAAAATAAATAAAAAAAAAGTTTTCAGAAAAAAAATGTTAATGATATAAAAAAAAAGATATTAAAGATGAAAAATTATAAAAAAAAAAATAAAATAAATGAAAAACAAAATGTAATTATAGATAAATAAAAAAAAATAAAAAAATAATTTATGAAACAAAAAATTAAAAAAATAATTTATAAAAAAACTTTTAAAAAATAATTTATAAAAAAAATTTTAAAAAATAATTTATGAAAAAAATTTAAATAATAATTTATAAAAAAAATTAAAAATAAAATTTATGTAAAAAAAAAAAAAAAAATTAAAATAAATTTTTACAAAAAAAAATTAAAATAAATATAATTTTAAATTGTTTTTAAATGAAAGAAAAAAGACTTAAATAAAAAATAGATAGGCCTAAAAAGTTTAAATTTCATGAAAATAATATGTATTTGCTATGGCAGCCATAGTCCACCATACAGCACCCATCGACCCTCCACTGCAGTTTCATATTTTTAAGTTATATTTTTAAAATATATTAATATAAAGCCTTAAAACAGATGGTATCTATAAACAGCCCTACCTTCTTAAAGAATAATCCTATTAGGTAATCCTATAATTCACTATTGCCAGTTGAGAAATTGGCAAAAATATCATTTTCAAATTCAAATTCAAATGTTTGAAGATACCTATTGCATGGGGAGAATTGAAAAATAGGGGAGGTAAATGTGCTTTTATTTCCTGTGTGACAGATGTATAAGTGTGGAAAATAATGCCTATGATGGTATAATAGTGAGTTGACAACCTATTGAGCAACATACATAGAAACAATAATGTTTTGACTTTCTTGGAAAATATGAAATTTCCGCTTTAAAACCAGAAGAAAACAAGAGTAAAAAAAAATCATATGTATTATACCTGAGTCTGAGTCTTAAAATATACTTACAATATTAAACATGGTTGGATATTTCATCACTGTTGTATAGATGTTGTACGTATAAGACTTTTGATGAACTTCAATAATTAATTACCCTGTATCTGAAAAGTAAGTAAAATAGATGTTGCATATGTTTGTCTACGAGTGTACCAAAATACTTGACAAAAGGATATCAAACAAATGATTATCTAGTTGCTAATACCGATACAATTAATAATGATCTAGAAAAACTAGATAGATGATCCTTTAACCCCATCAAAATTGTCACGGACTAACAAAATCCCCTGTTCCAGCCCTTGATTTTACCAAATTCATATAAAGAAGTCCACGAACATAAACATCTCTTCAGCTGATTCCTAGTCTAATAGAAAACTGCAAATTGCACTCTCATGTAGATTCAGTTATAAAACTAATTAACTCCTTTAAGGTCACTCAAATAGGCTTAATCAAGAATCCCTACAAACTCTGTACATTTCCTTTATTCTACCTCAATTACTACACTGATGATCGATTATACCAACAAACTAGAAAACTTACAATAACACATGCACTTAGTTAGAACTAAATGGGTGGCTGTAAGGGGCATTAGCCATAAAATCTTGTACAACGAAACAAGGTTTATTATGCTACAAGAAAGACACAGATGACACAAACTGACACTTACTTATAAAATCATTAATTTTGAGATACCTGCTTGCCAAAAAGACTTAATTTTATTCTGACCTAATAATTATCATCTTAGAAACAGTGGAAATCTTTCAGAATACCAAACAACAATCTTTTTGAACTCTTGATGAGGGTTTATCGACCAAAGAATGGAACAAACTTGATGTCAATATAAGAATTTGTCCGTCTCTCACTACCGTGTGCGGGAAAAAAGTCACAGGAAAAAAAGTCACAGTAAAAAAAGTCACAAATTTGCCTAGGTAAAAAAAACACAGGAAAAAAGTTACAGTTTTTTATTACATCTCAAATTCAATAACAATAACATAAATATTTAACCTTTCATTACACATATACTATTCAAAAAAAGTAGGGCATATTTGATTTTTAAGTGTTATTAAAGTCACCTAATGAAACTGACGAAAGAAACAAATGACAAAATGAAATGAAGTTCACATTCATCGATTTATTCCAAATGATCGTTAGACTAAGTAAGGCACAGACTGACCATTATAAGGGTAAAATGATACCCGGGGTAAAACAGCAAAGTTACCACAGCATCACAACAAAGTCAGTAACGGGTAAATCCTCCTCTGTTTGCCAAACAAGCATTGATCCGACGTGGCATACTCCTAGTCCTAATGAGACGTCTAAAGTCATATTGGTCCAGATTGTCCCATTCCTGTTGCAACGCAGCAGCAAGTTCTTGGACATTGGCAGGACGTTGTTGACATTGACGTAACCTCTGTCCAAGCATGTCCCAGACATGCTCGATGGGGGAGAGGTCGGGACTCAGTGCTGGCCAAGGTAATGTGGTGATGTTTTGTTGTTGGAGGTAACCTGTAACGATCCTGGCCCTGTGACATCTTGCATTGTCATCCTGGAAGATGAAACGGCAGCCATGACATCGTGCGAACGGCACAACATGGACTGCCAAGATGTTGTCCCGGTAGTACTGACCTGTAACACGCCCTGCAACAACATGTAAAGCCGTTCTTCCAGCAACAGTGATGCCTCCCCACACCATAACAGAACCACCCCCAAAACGATCATGTCTGATGACGTTAACGCTTTGGAAGCGCTCGTTTCGACGACGCCACACCCTCCTACGTCTGTCCAAAAAATCAACAGTGAACCTTGACTCATCTGAAAACATCACATTGCTCCAGCGTCGATTATCCCAGTGTTGACGATCCCTACACCAACGACGTCTTGCCTGAATGTGATGATCTCTCAAACAAGGGATCACGCGAGGACGTCGGGCGCGAAGGTGACCCCTATGCAGTCGATTCCGAATCGTCTGGCCACTCACTCTCACACCAGTGTTGTTTGAAGACGAGCGTTTATCTGATTTGCTGTGATGACACGATTTCTCAAGGCCAAGGTACGGATAAATCGATCTGGGCTTGAGTTGTCACCCTTGGTCGACCTGAGCGTGGTCTGCCCTGTACAGATTGTGTATCACGGTATCTGGACCATAGCCTGCTTATGACAGACTGAGAAACATTCATCGTCCGCGCCACAACCGCCTGTGTTGTGCCGATCTGTAGGGCACGTAACCTTTCATTTTGGGTAAGCTGACACATATCAAAATTTGTTTTCTGGTCACTAAAACAATTAAACTGATGTTTCCACCCTGGAATTCAATGCCACAATGACTGTAACATTCAAAGTCAGAGTCGTGCAAATCTTGGGTTGGACCCCCATGATGATCCTAAGCATCACCTGCATTCCATGTGGTAGCTATTAGTGCGTTTGGGCGTCACATGTAACTGGAAATGTTTCTTCTGTTAGGTTCTATAGTGACTTTTTTCGTAGTCATTTGCATATTTTAGTATTATGCCCCCAAAATCAAATATCCCCTACTTTTTTTGAATAGTATATGTTCATTACACAGATGTAACCAGATTGTTTTAGTCTTTAGAAATCAGCACATTTTGATATCATAGCACATTTGACGTATTAGCACATATGGCATATCAGCACATCTGACATTTTAACACATTAAATTATAGCACATTTGACACATCAGTACATCAGATATTTTAGCACATTCTAGCTCATTCAACATTCTAGCACATCAATACTCTTTGTTAATTCTAATGTTCCATCCAACTCAAACTCAAAGACAAATAACTTAAAAGATCAAAGATATATACTCACTCTACAATAGAATATATATATATTAGTTGTGTTTTTTTTACTGTGACTTTTTTACCTGTGACTTTTTTTCCTAGATTCTTTCAAACAGAATTAAAACAAAATGATCTTATTATTCTAAATTCATTTTTACAAGGCACAAGAAAGAATCAGATCATATACCACAGATTATCATTGCGACTTTCTTGTAACAACCTTAACAGACATAAAATTTTTACACCATATCTCCAGTGATCGATAACGCAACTGCAGTCATTGATTTGAAGATTCTAAACATTTTCTCTACTGGTGCTAAATGTATATTATCTGATTTTATTTACTAAACAAATTTTTAATCATGTTATAAAATAGCAAATTTTTTCATTTGATTTACCATTATTAACTTTCCCCATTATTTTATAATACGTGGCCTACATTATAGCAAATCTGTTTATTATGTGTTTTATATTCCTTATATAAGGAGAGAGGTGATATGGGCTATGCCTGTTCCTTGATCACTTTTCATCCATTGGAAATAAAATATTGTTTATAAAAAGGAATAAATGGATAAACAATTCCTACAAATAGACTTGTTTATGGAAATACAACTAGGCTGTTAGTGGCATTGCCAAAATAAATGGCCTATAAAAAACCTCCCAGAGATGTAGAGTGTTTTCGAGTTAAAGGTAACAAGGGCAATAAAATTGATACATTACACTGAAATTCAAATTTTTAATAGAGTTTCTCTTTTTGAATAAAGGCCTGCTATAGGTAGATTGGATTGTGGTGTTTGCTGAGGAAAATACTCAGCAATTATCAATATAGTTTTGCTTATCAGTTGCGGGTTGGATGGCCGAATGGTTAGCACGCGCGTGCTGTATCATACGGTCTGCCATTGAGTCAACTGGCGTGGTTTCAAAGCCCTAGTTGTACGTGGCAAGGAGTAGGGTCACCTTCCAACCTCATGGATTTTCTCTGGGTATTCCGGTTTCTTCCCACTGCTAAAGACCCTATGCGCAAGCGAAATTATTGAAATGAAATTGAACCATATGTTAACCTGGAAATGACCAAGTTTGTGTCCAGTGGACTTTAAACCCCATTTCTCTCTCTGTCTTGCTTATCAGTCGTGCAGAACACTGTCTAATTATTCAGATGGTATGAAAAAACATGTTAGCCTGCAAGTAAAGAACCCTTGACAGTTGGACTTGGTTGTCCATGCTGGCAATATTTCCCACATGGCCCATCACAATTCTTGCCATATATGAAGCTTATGACAAAGTATTCAGAACATTTTTTAGGCATTTGCAAACAATATGGGTGTCATTTTAATTGATTATAAGATAATGTGTTCATTGTGTGCTATTATCTGTTTTTCGAACACCTTTTGCAGGTGGGACCATATAAAGGGCACTGGCAAAAAATGCACAATTGGCAATGCACATATGCATCAAAACCTTGTTTGAAAAGTCCCATTTGGTCTTCTTATGGACAGATATTTTCATATAGAATTTTTAAAAAGATTAGGGACAAAAAAAGATAAAAATTTAAATGACCAATAAAGACTAGTTTTACAACAAACAACAAGGAAATCTAACATAACATGTGGTGATTCATCAACTTCCTGATTGTCTGGCGTTAATAAGTGTACAATATTTGAGACAGGAGCTTTAGTATCAATATGCTGGAAACCGAGTAATGTAAAGTCATGGGTAAGGCTTATTTTCTTCTTTTGTTTATTATGAAAATTAGTCAAATAGGTCAGTTTACTACGATGGCTGATAAGGGACATGAAAAATAATATAATTTGATTTTTTTAATATTCACCCAAGTCAATTTTAATATAATTTGTTTTTTTATAATTTTCACCCAAGTCAATTTTAATTTTCACCCAAGTCAATTTTAATTTAATTTGTTTTTTATACGTCCACATTCATAATGTGAACGTATTATGCCGTCGCCCCTGTCTGTGTGTATGTGTGTGTGTGTGTGTGTGTGTCTGTGGTTCGCCTACAGGGCGCAATTCTTCATGGATTTTCTTCAAACTTGGTATACTTATTCCTTATACCCCAAGGAAGATCCCTATTGTTTTTGGGGCATGCCCGACCCCCAGGGGCCGAGCCACGCCCATTTCTAGTATTTGTTTGTTTGTCGTCTACAGGCCACATTTCTTAACTTATAATCTTGAAAGTTTGCATACATATTCTTTGTACCCTAAGGAACATCCCTATCGTTTGGGGTGTATGCCCCACCCCCAGGGGCAGAGCCACGCCCATTTTTTTTCGTGTGTCTTTGTGTCGCCTACAGGGCGCAATTCTTGCTGGATTTTCTTCAAACTTGGTACACGTATTCCTTATACCCTAAGGAAGATCTCTATTGTTTTTGGTGCATGCCCGACCCCCAGGGACAGAGCCACGCCCATTTCTAGTATGTATTTGTTTGTCGTCTACAGGCCACATTTCTTAACTTATAATTTTGAAACTTAGCATACACATTCTTTGTACACTAAGGAACATCCCTATCATTTGGGGTGCATGCCCAACCCCCTGGGGCAGAGCCACACCCATTTTCTTATCGTGTGTCTTTGTGTCGCCTACAGGCCGCAATTCTTATTGGATTTTCTTTAAAACTTTGTATACTTACTCTTTATACTCTAAGGATGATCCCTATCGTTTGGGGTGTATGCCCCACCCCCAGGGGCAGAGCCACGCCCATTTTCTTTTCATGAGTCTTTATGTCGCCTACAGGGCGCAATTCTTACTGGATTTTCTTCAAACTTGGTATACATATTCCTTATACCCTAAGGAAGATCTCTATTGTTTTTGGTGCATGCCCGACCCCCAGGGACAGAGCCACGCCCAACTCTAGTATGTATTTGTTTGTCGTCTACAGGCCACATTTCTTAACTTATAATTTTGAAACTTAGCATACACATTCTTTGTACCCTAAGGAACATCCCTATCATTTGGGATGCATGCCCAACCCCCTGGGGCAGAGCCACACCCATTTTCTTATCGTGTGTCTTTGTGTCGCCTACAGGCCGCAATTCTTATTGTATTTTCTTTAAAACTTTGTATACTTACTCTTTATACTCTAAGGATGATCCCTATTGTTTGGGGTGCATGCCCAACCCCCAGGGGCAGAGCCACGCCCATTTTCTTTTTGTGTGTCTCTGTGTCGTCTAGAAGCCGCAATTCTAACTGGATTTTCTTAAAATCAGCGTGGTACTTGGTTTATGTATTCCTTATAGCCTGAGGGCGTCCACTATTGATTTTGATGAATGTCCCGACCCCCAGGGGCAGAGCCACGCCCACTTTTTGCCTTTAGTGTTAGGAAGGCACAATTCTGAATGGATTATCTTGGTATAGTTATTCCTTATACTCTAAGGACGACAACTATTAATGTTGGTGCACGACCCTCAACGCTAAACAAACCAAACGCCTAGCCTTCTTGACAAAGTACCATATCAATCAAAACAGGAATGTGGACGTATATTGTAGCGTTAGCGTTATGTTTTATAATTTCCACCCAAGTCAATTTTAATATAATTTATTTTTTATAATTTTCACCCAAGTCAATTTTAATTTAATTTGTTTTTTATAATTTTCATCCAAGTCAATTTTAATTTCCACCCAAGTCAATTTTAATTATCACCCATGTCAATTTTAATTATCACTCAAGTCAATTTTAATTTTCACCCAAGTCGTTTGTAATATAATTTCGATTCTGATGAATTTCCACCCAGCGCGTGACGTCATCAACCAGGAAATTTGATCATATCTCCCCAATTCTCCGTTTCCTCCACAGGCTGCTCGTCAAAAAAGGTTTAAGGGTTCGGACTTGCGGGTTCAAACCTCCAGAGTGTTAGAAGGCATTACCAAGGCATACCCTCAGGCCAAATTTGTGGCCCCTGGGTCCAGGGGGAGGGGCAGGGTTTAGAAAAACGTGACCTTGAGAAAAACATGAAGCTTATGACAAAGCGGAGGGTAGAAACGGGAATATGGGGTTTAAGGAGGGGTAGCCTACTCCCCATCCCACCTTGGCCTATGAATTCAGGCTAAACACCTGAATACTCTAAAAATGACAAATGTTTTGGAAGGAGATCGGGGGGCGATGATCAGTAGAGTTCTGATCCGAACCCCTTGGTCGATCCTGCTGCTCATTTTTGTCGGGCGCCCTCCAAATTTCATGGACCCACTGTCAATATAATAGGGGCTGAGTTAAGGGCTTTTTCTGAGGGGCACCGAAATGACAAAATCGATTTTTGTTTCTGTTTTCGCCCATTTTTCATGTGGATTATTGCTAGGCCCGACCCTTCCCGAGGGTCAATTGACACCAAATTTTCTGGGCAGGTATTCCACCCAAGCACCCATCTTTCGACCAAACACATTTCCCAAAAGAAAATGTTGATCCCGACCCATGGGGAGTGAACGGTGGCCATTTTCCTGGGGGTACACAAAGTTTAAAAAAAAATAGAGATGGAACTAGATGTTCGATTTTAATTTTGAGACCATTTTTGGATGCCCGGAGGTGGAAATGGAGGGCGGGGGAGGTAGCCGAACTTTCGAAGAGATAGGACCATTTTTGAAAAAAATTCTGTCTTAACAATGTATTAAGCTATGCGGTCAGGCAAAGGGGCCTTTCAGGTATTTTGATGCAAAAAATTACGATTTCCCCCCACTACCGGTCGCCAAGGCTGAAATGTGATGGCCGCGGGCGACTCCCCGGCGTCGATATACTTCAAGAATTTCCTACCTCGGAACCTCCCAATGGGTGCATCTGGGTGTTTACAGAACGAAATCGGGTGTTTTTTGGTCCAAATTGGCAAAGTTTGAGCGATTGCCTGAAACGAGGGGCCATGTTTGGGGCCCTATATCTCGGCCCTATAAATCAGAACCCATTCTTTTCTTTCGGATCAGAAACCAGGCGAATTATCCTCCATTTAATAGAATTCAAAGTCACTGAGCACTACCACCGGGGCGGAGGGACGTCCCAAACATGGCTTTCCAAATCAACCGGATTACTTCAAAGGCCATACATCGGTTCCTATGGGGCGTACAAGCTCGATTTTGGGGAGGGACATGGCCCGAGAGTGTTTTTTGGTCCAAGTTTGAGCGATTGCTTGAAACGAGGGGCCATGTTTGGGGCCCTATATCTCAGCCCCTATAAATCAGAATCCATTCTTTTCTTTCGGATCAGTAACCAGGCGAATCATCCTCCATTTATTAGAATTTCAAGTCACTGAGCACTACCACCGGGGCGGAGGGACGTCCCAAATATGGCTTTCCAAATCATGCGGATTACTTCAAAGGCCATACATCGGTTGCTATGGGGCGCGCAAGCTCGATTTTTGGGAGGGACTTGGCCCGAGAGTTCAGAAAAAATTGTCGTTCGAATTTTTTCATTAAAAAAAAAAACCACAAATGGGAAGCATCTCCCCCTCGAATTTTTTTTTCGGAACACCTTCAAAGAGTACAATGCGAGTAGATGACCAAAGGTAAAACTCCAATTTGAGGTGACCGGGAGTCTCGTTTTGGCCAACACACAATTTTTTAATGAAATGTGGGTGGGGGGGGCTGGAGACTATGCTCCCGCTCACAGTGACCTGGAGAAAAATGAACCAGTAAACACTATCTCTTGATCACAAAACGTGAGCGAGGGACAAAAAACCCTTACCCTTACCCTAACCCACAATCCACATATGACGTCATCATATCTAGCGTTCTCCGATGTCATCACGCGCTGGGTGGAAATTCAACAGAATCGAAATTATATTATACTTGACTTGGGTGAAAATTAAAATTGACTTGGGTGAAAATTATAAAAAACAAATTATATTACAAATGACTTGGGTGGAAATAAAAATTGACTTGGGTGAAAATTATAAAAAACAAATTAAATTGAAATTGACTTGGGTGAAAATTATAAAAAACAAATTATATTAAAATTGACTTGGGTGAAAATTATGAAAAACAAATTATATTAAATTTGACTTGGGTGAAAATTAAAATTGACTTGGGTGAAAATTATAAAAAACAAATTATATTAAAATTGACTTGGGTGAATATTAAAAAAATCAAATTATATTATTTTTCATGACCCTTATCAGCCACGGTAGTTTACCATGTTAGACACTTTACCTAATTCCACAATATTCTCTGTGGTGCTAGAACTGGTCAACTGAGTGTACAACCTAGTCACATCAGTGATATGCAGTGAACATTTTACGAACGATTGCTTAATTACATATACACACCTGCCGTGTGTATTTATTAACGCCTGACTGATTCCATAACCCCCCTAATTAAATAAAACAATTGACTACAGAATAATTTGTTTTGTAATTCATGATCCATTTTGATATTTGTTTCATTATGTACGGCCGTTCTGTTTTCTCACGGCAGCGGTTTTAATACAATCTACTATCGTGTGCAGTCCAAACGATTCGAGATACATTTTCGTCAGTATTGTGGTTCTAATTTAGAAGGGTAATTATCATTTTTGTTACACCGGCCAGATCAATTTGTAATAATGAATATCAAATACACTTGATCAAATGTGGACTTCCTGGTGCCTTTTGGTGAGTGATTAAACTGTCAATTTAATTGTAAAATAGTTATATTCTTTATAAAAAAAGTTAAACGATGTTAGACATTATAACCTTATCTTATCACAAACGTATATCCATCGAATGATTTATATTTAGATGTTGTTTAAACACCAATCAACAAATAATACGAGGCTACTTTATTACAAAACCATCGGTGAGCAAAGAAAAAGATAATTACCTAAATCAGCATTCTTAATTACTTTATGACCCAATCACTGTTCAAATTTAGTCTGATTGATTAATGACAGGTATTAACAACACTATACTTGCAATACACATAGATGGTTAGGTGACACTTCTCAATCTGTTAATTCTAACGTATATTGAGATATTTTTTCGTATTTCATTTTTGCGGTCTATTTCAGAGTAATAAAGTCAAATTCGCAAGCAGAAAGAAAGGCGCCGTACGTCGATAACGGATCGTCATTTACAAATCGCGTTTCAATCATGATTGACGTTTATGATATATTTTGCGTGACCACATGTTTTAACTCCTATACTCTTTTACTCGGGGAAATTCGAACCACAATACTCTTCTGACGAAAATGTATCTCGAATAGTTGGGAGTGTATGACATCGCTGCCGTGAGAAAATGAACGACCGTACATTTTGAAACAAATTTTAAATTAGAACGACGATACTCTTCTGACGAAAATGTATCTCGAATCGTTTGGACTGCACACGATGGTAGATTGTATAAAAATCGCTGCCGTGAGAAAACAGAACGACCGTACATTATGAAACAAATTCTAAATTGGATCTTGAATTAAAATGAATTATAAAACAAATAATTCCGTAGTCAATTGTTTTATTTAATAAGGGGGATTAAGGAATCCTTCAGGCGTTCATGAATACACACGCCGGCTGTATATAGGTAATTAAGGAATAAACATTCCGAATGCATTCGGTCACTGTGAGGTCACTGGCGTCTGAGGGGATTAAGAGTTTTTTCAATAATTGGCAAAGTCGTTTTTACGGGAGGTCTATTTTTACGACTTTGAATGAAGATAGCTGAATTAATTTTAGTCGGATTGATGTGAATTTACCGTAAAGTGGATAGAATAATCATGGACTGCTCACATAGAGAAATTTTCAGGGCCATTTTATGTGCACTTTAAGGTAAGTTACTTATTTTTTGTTTGTAATCTTTTCCATAGGAAAGAAAACTTGCGAAGTATGTGAGACATTTGTCTTTCTTGTACCACAAATTCTCCTTCAGAAAAGATATGTATCTTATATTTTGAACATCTATACACTAACAGCATTATTATAGTTATTTAAATTTGTTTTCCAATCAACAATGAACACACCAAATACTTGTTGCACATAATGATTGATTGGTAAACAAACTGATAGCAGTGAACAAACCAGGTACATACCACACACAAAGACTTGATTGGTACAACAACTGATAATGATAACACCATTACACCATACCACTCGCAAATGACTTGATTGGTACAACAACGGACAACAGTGAACAAACCATACCACAAAGACTTGATTGGTACAACAACGGACAACAGTGAACAAACCATACCACACACAAAGACTTGACTCGTACAAAAAATGACAGCAAATATCATACCCCATCACACACAAGAAGAGCATAGCCCTGGTGCAAACTTTTCAAATGAATCCTAATTATTATCAGGTGGTCATTTACAAAATAACAATCATTTACACTTATGCACAATGGTTTGGTAGCTAACAGTCTTTTAACTAGTCTAAATAATCCTGCATCAATTATTGTATTCATCTGCACAAATGTTCCTGTCATTTTGTTTGCTATAAGTGCACTCCTGTCAGTCAAGCTATTGAGTTGATAAATCTCTGAGATAGTTAAGTTTGTTTAACCTTAGATGAAGGTGACCATGTTTAATTTGATATAAACAAATTATTGTGCGGGGTAAATACTTAAATATTCATTACTATGTGACCATAAAGGGTATAGTAAATTCTTGTGCATTATGATGTACCATCGTCCACAGAATGTCAGTGATGAGAAAATAGTGTGATGTTCATTGAAGATTTTATTCAACAAAGAAACCTTGGTGTGTGAAATCAAAATTTAGCGTCCTATTGAGGTAATGAAGGCAGCATACACAATGTTGTGTGTTATAGGAAGCATATTCGCTTACTCGTAAATCAAATTCCAACTTCAGGGGTTTCTTGTGGTCGTTTTGTTCCATCAAAACACATTTGTTTCTGTATAGGAAAATCATGCCATCTTCTTAATAATATAGGTACTCATTAGATTTCTATTTCTCCCCAGAAGCCAACACTGGCTCACTAGTTTGGAGGTTGCCGGTTCACTCCCGATGTTGGCAGAGAAAGTTTATTGGGATTTTCTGGCATTGTTTCCCCATGCCTGTAGTGCGGACTAGTCATTTGAATGGGACATGTACACGTTTCGTTTATATTTTCCTGAAATTTGAATTGAACTATGATATAACAGCAATATATTAAATGTTTTTTTAAAATTGGATGAAAATGGTGTACAATCAGGGTTCATAGTCCAGGAAGGTATGGTGTGATATTTGCCAATATTGAAAGTAAGTGAGACCTTTGGAATAAAGAAATATATTTTAAGTTTCATCAAAATCCATGGAAAATTGTAACCTCTTAGAGGGTGTACAACCTTGGTATTACATACTTTTACACTATTTGTGTTCAAGGAGCAGCCACTTTGTAGGGCAGTTTCGATCCCATTTTCACAATATTCAAATTTAACCATATATTAAAACAATTTTTAAAATCGCATAAATATTGTGACCTCTAGAGGGGTAAAATCACAATTTGTTTGTACAATCAGGAACTTATGGTCCAATATGCACGAATACAGAAATGAAACGACATCTTTGTAATATATAAACACACATTTTGTGTTCCATCAAAATTGGATAAAAATTGTAACACAACTTTGATATTACATACATTAGCACTATATACGTACAGAGAGCGACCATTTTGTCTCCCAGTTTCGGTCCGATTTTCATAAGATTTTAACTCAACCATCATCATTGTTTAATGGTAATATATTCGAAAGTTTTTTGAAATCAGATAGAAATTGTGATCTATAGTGAGACCACAAACTAAAAATGTTATTTTTCATACAATCAGGGGCAATAATCCTGGAAGTTACGGTCTGATATGGGAGATCTTTGGATTTTTAACCTACATTAACTTGTTTCATCCAAATGAAATTGCGACCTCTAGAGTATCTACAAGCTAAAAATGTGATTTTTTTTCATTCAATCAGGGCCCATAATCCAGTATATTACTTTCCAATATATGTCAATATCAAAAAGAACTGAGATCTTTTTGAGATAAACCTATATTTCAAGTTCTTTCAAAATAGGATAAAAATTGTGACCTGTGGAGTGTCCTCATACAAATTGTGGATGGATGGACAAGGGTGACGACAATATATACATCCATATGAAAATATGGGCCTATAGAAAGCATTGTGTCCTTGTCCTATATAACCTGAATATAAAAAATTAATCAGCTAGCAGGTTGCCTACATCGCGCAACATTTAACTTCATTATTAATGTGGGAAATTTCATGGATTTTGACATCAAATCTTGCAAACATATATATGGTAATTATACACATCATTAGCTTTATTTTTAGAATTTGTTTTCTTTGCATTTGATAAGATTATCATTATTCTATAAACTGTATTCTATATGCAAGAGTTTTTAGCTGGGTTTTGGAGGGGAAAACAAGCTTGAGCAGACGTATTGTGGAATGAATACACAGTGTTATATATAATACTATTGATAAATATAATATGTGTCTAAATATGGTAATAGATATTTTTCATAGAAATATTTTCTGAAATGATTAACTAATTGTTTTTACAAGAAGTTGTAAGGACATATTAGTTCTTATTGTTTACCTTTTGCTGTTTAAATAGGTCAACATAACCCAATAATTTGATTATGTAGGATCTAAGGTCATAATGACCTAGTCCATACTATTAACAAGGCTACTCTTTGGAGATTATCAAATAGCCCACTGCACACAAAATACAAAACTTATGAAATCATAAAACCTGACAAAAGACAAAAATATGTGCATTCTTAGACTTCAATTATTTGAACATAACATCTACCCAATTACTTCTACATTAACATTCTACCAGAGCGATACAAAAGCTTGCTGTGCAATTGTAAAAGTATCTTTATTTTTTCAAATATATATTGGCATTACCATGGAGTATTGTAGAGGCATGGTTCTTAAAATATTATACAGAAAATGACAAGTAAGCCACCTTGAAACTCCTTGAAAGCTACTACAAACTATATCTTGATTTAAATTTGTTGGTCATGGTTGAGTCCCTTGCAAACTATAATATTATATGGTTCAATTTGCACATAGCGAGGAAAATCAGATAATTATCCGAAATTTGTATGCTTGCATAATGACCAGTGAATTAATACTTTGTGTAATGATTTTATGTGTAAATTTGTATCCTTTCTGGTTGAAACGTAGTGTGTTTGACTGTTTATGATAAAGTGATTGTTATCCATATATTAAAGATACATTTTGGGAGATTAGATAAGAACTGGCAGTTCTCACTATAATAGTTTCAAACTAGATACTGTAATGGGTACTTGCTGAAAATTTCAGTCAAATTGATCCACTTTGAACCAAGATTTTTGCGATTGAATATTGGGGCTAGCCTCGATCATTGTTAATAAAGTCGGTACGATAAAAAACATGGTTTCAATTATCCATTTTGTGATTTAATTATGAATGGGAATGTCGAACAGCAAATCGGAACGTAATGCAATAAAAACATCACAGGCTAGCCTTGTGATCGAGACTTGATCATGATCTGGATATGTTAATTAATGTCTAATTAATAATTTAGATAGCATTTCAGGCCTAAAGCAAGACTTGCAATAGGCAGATTTAGCTCTTGCATAACGTATGCTTAGGCTATGTGAGTAAATGGGAGTCACAGTAAGTAAGATGCTGGCGCACTGGCCTGTAGGTCGCAGGTTCGCTATAAGTGTTGGCCAAGAAAGTTCATCAGGATTTCCCGGCATGGTTTTCACTTGTCAGTGGTGCAAGATGGAGAAACATGGACAGTTTTGTCTAGTCTTATAAGGTCCTGTGTACACATTGGCATGGACTTAAAAGATCCCCATAGCACACTGTTTGGTGAATGCCTGTCTTTATTAACCCAGTCAGATCAGAACAGTAAAATATTAAACCCCGTTTTAATTCATTTCCATAAAGAAACGAAAAGGGGTAGCCATTAATATTTCCCTTGGTTACCACATTTTACAAAGTATTAATCCATTTCATTTGTTTTAATATGCATTGGGGGTCATGGTGGCAAGGTGGGTGAGACAATGGCTCCCAAGCTTGGAGGTCCAGTATTCAATCCCTGTATCGGCCGAGAAAGTTCATCCAGATTTTCTGCTGTGTTTCCCCATCAGTGATGCTAGGCAGAGGGTGCACGTAAAAGATCCCTTCACAGTTGGAATTTGATAAAAGAGTAGTCCAAGTGACATATTCCTGTCATCATTAGCCCATTTTGGAACAGAACAGGAGGACGTTAAGCTCCATTTCATTTCATTTTTATTATACACCCACATGTTCATCTCTTGAAAAATGTGGGCCTTGCAACGACTGGTTGTATTTTATTTTAAATGAATATTGATTAGTTTAGTATGGTTTTTTTTTATATGCCAGATTCAATGTATGTAAACATTGGAGGGTAAATATTTTGATGCTTTTAAAATGTAAGTAATTTTGGACATTATGACATTCAAAAAGAAAATTTGTATCTGATTTGGACATTATGACATTGACAAGGAAATTTATGTATGAAATTGTCCACTTTATCACATTGATTAACAAGAAAATTTATGTTTGTATTTTGACATGATCACATGAACAAGAAAATGTATCCACCGGTAAATTTAAGGAATTTTAATTTCTATCATATTAGAGTAACTTTGTTTAAACTTTGAACTCCAAGACCCACCATATTTACTTACATGTAGCAACGCATGTGGAACTCCATGAAAACCTCTAAAAATGTATGTCTGACACCTAATTGAAATGTTTAGTCAAACTGGAAAAGTATACCAAAATACGATTTCCAGTCGGATTTTGAAGTTGTAACCAAGAGAAATTAGGCCTACACGAAAGTGCCTTGTTTGGAAATTGCTATGACTTTAAATTGGAAATATAGCATAAATAGATGGACAATATTTAAAGCCTCTTGGCTACTCTGGATATTACATTGGTTGAGTATACTTTCTTAAATGATAAAAAAAAGTTATCTCAAAAATATTGGAGTTCTGTTTACCCAAGCCTTGTATTTTGGGAGATGGAAAATGGATTACATTTCAAGACATCAATATGTTGTATTGCCAAATTCTACTCGAACACAGTGTTAAATTATTATAAATTTGTGTCCTATATGATGAGAAATGATTCCTTTTGCTAAAAATAAACATTCACATTGAAAAGTTGATGGTAAGGGTCCCAAAATAAACCTGAGAATAGAGGTGGGGAAGAGCGGTATTTCACCATATTTTCATATTGCAGCTATATAGGGCTCGATAGGAACTGTCAGCGGGGATGTCCACTCAAAGACAGTTCCTAAAGAAACTACTCGTGAGTAAGAATGTTGACAAAAAAATTGTTTGTCCTGTTAAGGGGAGAATGAAAATAAATAGAAATGTCCACCACCCGTTGACGTATATTCATTATATAAGTCAAATAATTATTTGAAATAAACCTCTTGATTAATGATAATATATCTCTTCATATAGCTTGAATTGCATGTGGTGCAAAATAGATGTCTATTTATAGTGAGGGGTTTTCCTCTGGTTCAGAATGACCTAGAATCGTTTTTCTAAACAGTCAATAAAAATTAAGAAAATAAAATACACATTCGTACTTGCCCACTTGGAATAATATTACAATACAAAGTGTCAGATTGATGTGTAGGGCCTATTAAACAAAAAGTAAAACACATGCAATAAGTTATGGTCTAGAAACATCTAGAAGAATCTTTTTTGATGACCTAGACTTACTAGTTATACATTCTTTAATATAGACATGTGCCTTTAGAGAAATGCTTGATTTCATCAATCAAAAACAAATGCAATCATATAGTAATCATTATTTGCAATGAAAATTGATTAACTTGAAATATAAGTAATTTTTGTTATAGATCAATGGTTAGTTAATGATGCATTTAAATACCTTACCTTCGTGGTTAATGCATCGACATGAAAAGCATGTATATTATAAGCATGACTTTTGAGATTTGAGAGGAAATGACGTTTGTTACACAAATAGTGTCAATCTGTCTCTTGTTTAATTGGATAAGCAGACTGGGTGTGTACAGGAGTCAACCAATAAATAATTGCAACTTTTCTGTTTACTAGTCCCTAGTAACTGCTTTAATATACTGTATATGACTAATAACTGTGTATGCATGTGGTATTTTCTTAGCCAATCAAAGGATATAGGTCTTTGTATACTTGTTATTTCAATATGAGCCAATACAAATGATAAGAACATGATTCTTGATCAATATAATCTGAGCGCTGTGCATTTTTTTTTAACAGATTGTATAATATAATATTAAAGTCTATCATTCTGTAGTAAAACAACTTTTGGTCAATGATATTAAAGAGGATCAAATAACCAGAACAAATGACAAATGAACAAACTCTGTTTAAAGTCCATTATTGCTTAAGTTATTGGTCATGAGGTTCAAGGGTAGTAACAATAAAGGATGTAAATATGGTTCAGTATACGTTTTCATATCATACATAACCTTCAAACCCAGGAATGATAGCCACAACATTGTTTTTAACTAAGACAACATACATAACTAATTAAATAGCACTTGCCATTCGTAATAAATCTCAGGAAGTTAACATCTTTAAATTCCTGTTCAAAGTTTTGTATACGTTATTTAGGCTGGTAGGAGAACTTTGAATATGTAAGCTGGCGAAAAAAATCTGAAACAAATGGTTCTTGCTTTTTATGGAAGGTCTACCTGAGTACAACTTCAGGAAAAAAGATACAGGCGTTCTGGTTTTTGTACCTGTTTGACTTTTAAAATCCGCCTTTTTTGGCGTCCTGAAAATATATTTGATCATCACAAATATTTTTCCGCTATTACACCATTGATAAAATCAGTGAATTCCCATCTAACTGTAAAGATGTCCATAGCCGCCCCATCACAAGCAGGGGCGTACATAACGATTTCGTTTGGGGGGGTGTTTAGCCAAAATGTGACCGACTGATGCACATACCCACCCCTCCAGTGCGAGTGACGCAATCAGGAGCCGAGCACGAAGTGTGAGTTTTGTAGGGAATACGGGGGTGGGGTAGGGGCGGTTTCAAATCTAGGGCGCCATCCACAATCAGACCCTACAATGGAAGTAAACAAAATACTAGCTATAACATTAAGTGTCCCGGTAGAACATAGATATTATTATATAAT
The DNA here is from genome assembly GCA_036850965.1 of Patella caerulea. Lineage (NCBI taxonomy): Eukaryota > Metazoa > Mollusca > Gastropoda > Patellidae > Patella > Patella caerulea. Next base: position 21,922,880 of record JAZGQO010000014.1, on the reverse strand, counting down.
TGTGTAGTTGTTAGCCGATCGTTGTCTCGTCGGAAAGTAGTTTTATTTTAATTCACATATAGTTTATGTCATATCTATGGTGGTGCCTATAACACTGAGTAATTTGAGAACATTTTTGAAAAATTGATTAAGTATCCTGGCATTTGAGGTCATTGTTGGGAAAATTCCTGTGGACGAGTGTATCAGTAATGTCAGTCAATGGGACAGAATCGCCAGATGTGTTTTGCAAGAGTTGGCATAACATCTGTACACCAGTGGAACTACAAACTGGGCAGTTCACTATAATCGTGAATATGATAGTGCTGAGACAGTATAAGACAACTGAGGAGTAAAGGCATGATTTAAAAACGAAATCAAGCACCGCAGGTGCGAAAAAATTTCAGATATGTAACCCAGTAGAAGAATGATGTTATAATGGAATCGCGCCACAGGCGCGAAAAAATTTCAGATATGTAACAGAGCTTTTAAATTTTTGGTACTGGGGTTGATAAGAAATATTGGACAAATTCTTGAAGCTTATCTGTCAATTTCGCCTGTTTTGTGATTGTATGTTTATCTCATTAATTCATTTAGTCGGAGACCGACTGCGGTGAGTACTTTTTTTTGAGACCGACTATTTTTTGCCATGGTAAAAAAAAATTTCATAGAACAACATATTCACAACAGAATAAGAGTGACAAGCATACAGGGTTATTTTATACTTTAGTTTTGTGTGACGTATGCAATTTAGGCACACAGATTCACGTAAATACATAGTATTTGGGATCTATTCTGGCATTGTTTTTGGGACCGACTGGAGTGACTGCACTTATTTTGTGACCGACTATTTTTCTCCCTTGGTGAAATTTTTTTGTTAGACCTACATACTCACAACAGAATAAGAGTGACGTATGCAATTTAGGCTCACGCATTCACGCAAATATATAGTATTTGGGATCAATTCTGGCATTGTGTTTGAGACCGACTGCAGTGACTGCACTTATTTGAGACTGACTATTTTTCTCCCTTGTTGTTAGACCAACTACTCACAACAGAATGAGAGTGAAACACAACATCTTTTCAAACATGATAAGTTGAAAAAGTTATTTTATACTAAAGACTGCTCCTGTTTTGCGACCGACTGCACTGATTTGGTGACAGACTATTTTTATACTAAAGTTTTGCGTGAGTAGCGTGACGTATACAGTGAGTACTTATTTTGATACCGACTACCCCTATTTTGCGACCGACTGCACTAATTTTGCAACCGACTACTTTTAGGGCTAGGGGGGTGTACCACCTCCCCACATTTACGCCCCTGATCCCAAGCTAAGCTATATCAGCACATTTACGAACGGCATGAAATTAGTTGCATAATGCCCAGCAAGTGATGACTGTCAGATATTTTCATTGGTGGGGTAAACTTGAATCATACATATGTATCAAACAAAACTGAGGGATTTACCCACTACTACCCAATCTCAACACTACCAAATACAACCTCATTATTGTGGGCAACTAACATAATAATACTTCAATTATGTTGAGTAGTATTAGAATAGGAAGGGTGGGGTGGGGAGAGAGTTTAACATCCACTCGACAATAATTTGCTTGGGCGTAGGGTTTTTAGAGTAGGAGGACCTTATGATACAGTGTGCATGCGCTAACCATTCGATCAAATTTTTTGGTAAACTCCAATAAAGACATTCCTATTGCCCAACACGAAAGGCTATGCCATCATAAGAATGACAATGTCCAGACTTTTTTCAATGGTGGGGTATCACAACCAGAAATGTGTCTGAAAACCATCAACATATTCTAACGGATCATAAATGTCCACTCCCAAGCATTTTCAGAACGTACAAACTGTAAATCAGTAACTCTTTATATCAAGAACAAACACATCTTTGTATGACCTTAATTGTCCTGATCCTGAACCTTGACATGCGAATCCAATCCAAATCGGACTAAAACTGCTGGACAAAATGGCCCACCCTTGTACGCAAATAGTATAGAATATAGTATATCAAAGTTGTGGACCCTCTAGAGGTCACAATTTATATCACCATTCCACCAAACTGAAGTTTGAATTCGAATTTTGGGAAAATCAATACAGAATTGCCAGACAAAATGGCAGCTCTTTGTACACAAATTGTGTAAAGTATGTAATAGGAAGGTTATAGACCTTCTTATTCAAGAAGTCACAAATGTGAGACCCGTGCCCAGTAACTGACCTAATTTTAGCGGCAAGTTGCTTGATGATGCAATCATAACGGTATAATGAATAATAATGAGTCACAAGATATTATTGGTGCGAACTAGGGAGAAGAGTGCGTTCCGGGTAGGAAACATGGCGTGTGTGCCTGGCAGTCTAGCATTTATGTTTTATCGATAATAGTAATAGTAAACAGTAGTTTTCGGTGGTTAGCCATCCTGTTAGAATGGGAGAGATGACATTGTGTTAATGTAATAGTGTTACAATAACTTTTGTATTTAAACCCAAGTGTTGAATGGTTATTTATAAGCAAACCACGTTTTGAGATACCACTAGTACTGTACGTAGTTGCAGACTAGTAAACTAACTTTATTATGTGAAGTCGTTAAATTGTAACTCTTATCGTTGAACTGTTATAATAAACTTTTCTTATATTTATAAGTATTATTGTTGAATAGCATTTTGGGCCTATGTTTATGTAAACGCTGGGAAGCAGTATGATTCAGTGCCCATAAAGTCTCGGTTCGTCTGCGTTGAGGACGGGATTCAAATAAACACTTGGTCTATGCCAGGTCCGTGACAGAAAACTTTTATCCGATTTTGATGAAACTAAAAACATATCTTTATATCTCAAAGATCTTGGTCCCTGTGGATATTTGCGTATTTCAGACCACAACTTTGGACATTATGACCCCAAAAAACACATTTTATTAGCTTGTATCCATCTCTTGCAAAATGTGGTATGTGTTTTGCCTGGCAACCGCAGGTTGTATTTTTCAAATGTGTTTGAAAGCAGTTTTTGAATGTGGATGAATAAATATTAATTAGTAGCATATAACTGTATAGATTTTACTTACTGTACTTATTTTGACTTGAATAGTTCCTGAATCAAATGAACTATAATTGTATGAGTCATGCAACTTTGTAAACTTATAAAGGAGATTTTAGAAGTTAATTTTTGAAAAGGAAATCCCATATCTATAATCACCTGTACTAGTTGTCCTTTTACCTATATTCGTCAGTTAATCATTGGATATGCTTCACTTGTCCTTACCTGTGTTAAATGTTTGCTATTGTAGGCTTATACTTATATGGTATATCTCAGTATTTGTAATTTGCACTCTGAAGATATTATTGCATACACTGGATAATGCAGCTGAAATATTACATCTAAAGTGAATTGAAATATATTTTCAGAGTTTATACGGTAATCTAAATATTGAAATTCATAAATTCTGATTTTGATTGAACTTGAAATATAAGACTGTCTCCCAAAGATCTCTGTCCCTTTCAACATTGGCATGTATTGGACCATAATATTATGGATTTTAGCCCCTGATTGTATGACAAATCACGTTTTTAATTTGTGGTCCATCAATAGGCCACAATTAATATCTGATTTAAAAAAAACGTTTGAATATATCACTAATGAAACTGAGATCGTTGGGTTATAAACATACATTTCAAGAGTGTGACAAGCAAAAAACATGATTTTTCGTACAATCAGGGGCCATAATCCATGAAGTTACATGCCTATATCAAAAGGAACCAAGATCTTTGAGAGATAAACCTATATTTCAAGTTTCATCAAAATCTGATAAAAATTGTGACCTGTAAAGTATCCATAAACATATTGTGGATGGACAAACAGGGGTGTCGACAATATAATGTCCACATGAAAATGTGGGCTCATAAAAACTATATATTTAAGCATTGTTGTTAAATAGCATGTTAATTATTTGTGATTGATAGATATTGTGTTAGTCTGAAATTACAAGTAAATATAAGCTAATATATTAAATTACATACAAAATAAGACAGATTGATTTTACATAGCACTGTATATTCTGCTTTAATTCCTATGCCGAATTTAAATTGTATAAATAAAATTACTGTCAATAAAAGTTTACCCAGGCCCGTCTTCCACCTACACCAATTATTAGAATCTTTATATATCAACCAATTTTAAACACAGAAATTATTGACACTTGCAACCCATTCACATTAAGCTCTTTCAAGCAAAGAAAAAAGAAATCTCAAAAATTTATCAAAAAAATTAAGACTAAAGGTGTGTGGATAGTCCTTGTTGATTATGATCAGCACAAGTATGTAGTCCGCTTTTATAACTTGCCGCTACAGTCTGTTTAAGTATTTAATGGTGATTGATTGTCATATGATATATATTTAGAAAGGTGATTTCCATTCTCTTTCTATTTATAGTTAAACTTAAAGGGACAATAACATGAATAATAGCCTTATTCTAAAGTATTAGATGTTTAAGTGTCCTACCTGTTGTGTAAATTATCCATGAAATCCAATTTTACTAAATTACTTGGCCAGATGGTTCGAAATTATTTTTAAATCCAAGTCACAATTTGAAAAGGTTTACGTTAAGCCTTTCAAATTATTTAGTTGAATTTTTCCGATTTCTTAAAGTAGGTGTGTTAAGATGAAATTTGTAACATCAATTAATTGGAAAAATTGAAAAATGGTACAATTTGTAGACCAGAATTGGGACATATTCAGTTACAACAAGAGTGGTATTGAGCCGAATTGTTCAGCTGAATCGTTCGGCAAATTTTATTCAACCGAATGGGTGGACACACTAGCCGAATGCTTTGTCTGATTCACCAGTCGATTACATCACCTTTCACGTCACACGATTAAACATGGCAGCGTCTAACTCTTCAAACAATCATGTGTCTTTTGAATATGTTTTGGGCGAATCATTAAATTTGGCCGAAAGACCGTGGACCACTAGGCGAATTTTGACGCCGATTGATTCGGCTAGTATGTCCACTGCTTATGCACCGGTCAATAGGAATCTTGAACTACCCCCCCTCAAGGGTTCACCCCGGATTGTCATTTAGCTCAATATTTTAGGGTCAAGATTCACCCCTCAATGTACTTGAAGCCAAGACACATTCACTGAAGATTCACTTTCTAACGCAGGTCCAAAAATAAAAATTAGTTCAAGATTCACGCAATAGTCATCTTGAACTACCTACCCCAAGCATTCACCCTTGATGGTATTTTTTACCTTTGAAAATTTATCGTCCTTTTTTACCAGCATTTTAAAAAATATTTTTTTACGAACCGATCTTTTTCGCCATTCGGGCAAAGACATTTTTTAGTCCAACTAGGAGAGAGACACATCCAACTTGGGGAAACAAACATTTAACAGTTTAGGGAAAATCAGACACACACTGTTGCACTTATGTCAAGTAGGCGCCCCATGTCTGTTTTTCATTGAAACAGGTATTTTCCATTAAGATAGGGTGTCTCTACTCTCCATACATACACCAATGACATACTTTAACTGGAAATAACTATCTTATAAATACTTTCATGGGAATGTATCTTAAGTAGGTGCTACTTTTGAACTAAAATTCAGTTTGATTTGGCCCAACTATAAGTTGTAAATAACGGGAGACATATACTTTCTTTACACTTAACTCTTCTCTTGTGTATTTCTTTATAATTATAGACCATAATGTATGATATACCATGTGCCAGCCAAATGATCCCTATGTCAGTAAGCCCTGATTATATTACATGTATAGACCTATCTGTGTGCAAACTTTTGTATTTATACCCCACTACACAGTTATAAATACATTTTTTTAAGGTGCTTATAAATACCTAGATAGTGTAAATTTTGAATACAGCTGTTATATTATATAACCTTCTCTGGATATTTTAGCTGTTTAATGTTTACATGGTAATTATGTACAAACTTTAGATTTTTAATTTATTCCCCAAAATTTGTTAAAATTATTATTGTTAACTTTTTTTTAAACTTTGTTTTATCAATTTTATTCTTTTGCACACATACTTTGCTTAGTTTTGCAGGGACCAATTGGTCGACCTTCATTGCACATAATGAAGTGTTGAGCTAGGAGATGGGGTGTAATTAACTGGATTTATCTGCAATTTAAGTGAAAACAGAAATGAAAAGGGGTTAAATTTGACTTCCTATTAATCTGCATTAATTGGGCAGATGAAGGCAGGTAGACAACAGATGTGTTTGTGTGAAATTTTTGCAATGCTACCACCTACCATTGCAAATGTCAAGGAAGGTGAATGCACACCAAATGTATACTGAACCTCATTTGCCTAACCTTGTCCTGCACCACTGACAAAGGGAAACCATGCTAAAAAAATGGATTAATGAAATGGGGTTAAACGTTCAAATTTTTTGCACCAACCTGATGGATGAAGAAAGGTATACACAATATGCAGTGTGTATGAGGGGTATTCTGCCAAGACACCAAGTGTTCTTTTAATGGTTCTTTTACGTGCACGCTATTTGTAAACTGAATTTCAGTTTTCCGTCCCAATTGAACAATGAAACACTGTTCCTTGCCTGGAACTTGTCCTACAACACTGACAAACAATGCAAAAAAAACCCCACCAAACAACAAGATTGAAACCACTACTTCCTGGTTTGTGAGCCACTGCCGTACTCACTGAACCACCATGGTTTTGCATACACTATATTTGCATGGTCTTGTCCCACATATATTTCTGTGGATGAAATATTTGCACAATCGAGGCAACCCCATCAAATCATATATAGTGTCAGTGTGTATAAATTGAATATTTTGTATTGATATCTGAAGACACCTATAGCGGACAGACAGCTAGCTCATATGATTTAATGTATATCAGAATGAGTCAAAATGGTGAATTTTTTAATTGGACATATTATTTATTTATCTATGTCTATCCTTGTACTTGCACTTTAAACTTTAATATACATCTACTGATATACATGTAGGTTACATGTCAATCAATAGAGTTATATAGTAATACAATATGAGTTTAATAGTCTTGTTGTTCAATTTAATGTTATGTAGCATGAATGTACATGTACTATACTATGTGGTGTGCTGTGTGATTGTTTGTATATCCTGGGGACGTCTAGAATCTTCAATGTTGCCTATTTAACATATCAACTGACTCCGTCCTTAGTAATTCCATTTGTACAGCATCTGTATACTTTCAGTTTTATTGCCCTAAAGGATTAATTTCGAATTTCCAAAAAATTCACTAAAGTTATACTATTTTAATTGTGCATAAGAAAATATCTCATTTTTCACAATTTAATCGAGGCCCAAATTGAATCATTAAGCCTTTAATTGTGATTGAACACGCCATCTTGAGTAAGAATGCGCAAAATCTCATTTTGGACTAGAGGCAAAATAAGTGAAAATATTGATTTTGGTCAAAATTGAGATTTTCTCAAAAATGAGTCTATAAATATACTATCTATTGACACAAAAGATCAAAATAGCAATGAAAGATTTTAGAACACCTTTATTTGAACGTTTTGTAAGAGTACCGTATTCTTAAATCTGTCTTATTTCTTAAAATTCTCGACGAAATTAGTTATGTTTCTTCGCTCGCTGTCGAACGACCGGTCATTCCTTTTGCATAATAATTCTAAAGCAGAGAATCTCTAGATTACAAAATATATGATCAAAATATTATCGCAGAATTGATTTTGAACGGACACACTCGAGTTTTAAAACTCCTAAGAAATATAAACAAACGCCATGTGGCCATGTTGTCTACACAATTGTTTGCTGATTGGACCAGACATCGTGTGCAAAGCATAATGGTTACGTGGCTGGCTGAGCGGGCGATAAATATTTGGTTTAGGCAATAATTTTTTTGGGTACCTACATGCAATTCACTCTGATAAATGGCAGAAAAAAATTAATTCTGATCGTATATAGATTGCCGTCGAGTGTTAATCAAAACCATGTGGCTGATTATATAAATTAATCGGCAAGCGTGTGTGTGTCATTGAGTAATACTAATCAACTCAATTTTCAAAATTTCTTCATTGTGACACATTATGTCATGTGGGGTCACAATTTAGAAAAAATATGAATTCCAACTTTTGAAGGTTCTTTCATGACACGGGATAGACACTAGACAGGTACAGATATCAAAAGGAGTATGAGCTCTGTCACAATCCTAAATTCATTTAATTCCCTTTGGAATACTTTTAAACTGGTTAAAGAAAGAGTTCAAGCTAAAATCTCTTTGGCACTTTACTATTAAATTCATTTTGAGAATAAATCTGTATGCTACTTGTGTTGATTTTTTAACTCAAATTAAGAATTTTAGCACTAATTTCAGCCAACATTAATATTTCTTTTACACTAATTTGCATTTAAGTGCTGTTCTGAAAGTTTATGATACATTAACAGCTATTTATGTTGATTTTTAACTCAAATTAAGAATTTTAGCACTAATTTCAGCCAACATTAATATTTCTTTTACACTAATTTGCATTTAAGTGCTGTTCTAAAGGTTTTTGATACATTAACAGCTATTTATGGATTAACAAAAATTTTACTTGTTTATTAAAGAAATTACATTATGGGAGATAAGATAAAGAGATGGCAGTTCTCACTATAATAGTTAAAAATTAGATAGTGTAAAGGTAATTTGCTTAAAATTTCAGTCAAATTGATCCACTATTAGCCGAGAAAAAAGCATTTGAAATATTCACATAGTCTCGGTCATCATTACTCAAATCATTAATATAAACAGCATAGTCTTGATTATCCACTTGATCGATTTAATTATCAACGGCCATTAAGCGGCATATACGATCTTAATCCACCAACATCGAAGGTTAGCCTTGACATCAAGAGTTTATTATGGTCTGGATATGTTAATTAATGTCTAATTGATTATTTAGATAACATTTCAGGCCTAAAGAAAGACCTGTAATAAGCAGATTTTGCTCTTGCATAATGCTATTTTAACATGCAATTTTAACATGCAACTTTTTCACAATAAATGATACTCTCAACTTTATCAAGCAAATAATAACATAAAGATAAATTGGTAAATTTGACTTTCTTGTTTGTAAATTGTAGTAGGGTAATTCCAGCTTAACTTCCCACTTTTGGAGAATTTTCAAATTTTTCGTATTAATTTACTTTTATGTTTTAATTGGTAAGCATATATCCTAGTTTAATTTTACAAAAAATTTTAAAATCATATAGGACGGTTATGAAAATATGTGTATTTACACGCTCCTATGTAAAATATGTATCAATTTCATATCTTTTCCCTTCTTTTCCTGCCTTGAAAAGAATAAATATAATTATTCAAAGACCTGTTATTCTATTACTAATAGCTACTTTCATGTGATGAAATTAAAGACAAAAGCACTTGGTTTTGGTTTTTACTCTGTGTACTCCCCAAACGGCACCACAAAATTAGCAATATTTTTTGTCCCATCTGTCACAATTTTAATGAATTTTTCTTTTAAAAAGTATATTTTGATAGATATAAAAATAAATTATGATATTAATATCTTCTATATGCAAGCCATAAAGTAAATATATGGTTGTATTTTTCTTGATTTAGTTTTGCAATAAATAGACTGGAGATTTCATGGTGTCCCATCCGTCACAAATCTCCCGCTGTCCCATCCGTCACAGAGTTTTCGTCCCATCCGTCACAATGAACTTAGTGCCTGAAATCCAGACACCTGCAGATTTTGATTCTTAAAAACTTTTGTTGACTATCTACTAAGCAATATAATTGCATCTGAAGGCCAGAGTAATAAAAATCATAGCAGTGCAACATTTTATTGGCAATATTAACTGTATATTGAAAAGAAAGTCCTAGAATACTGGAAATCAGCACCATTCTTTTCAATGCTCCCGACCAAATTTGAAAAAAAAAAGCCATTAAAAATAGTAGCCTGTACTACTTTTATAATTGCTGAACAGAAGGCAGTATACATCATATGTATTTTGGAAATCTAAAGGATCAGTCCTTTCATGATACCATATCAATTATGGGAAAAAAAAAAAACAAAAACAAAAAAATCTGATAAAAACTATAGCCTCTTTTGTGTGCACACATTTTAGAAAAGGGGAATTACTCTGGATCAAAAGGTTGCACGCTTCATAACCCCAAATCAGTTGGGTTTATATACCAGTATACATATTCGCAATAAATTTGAAAAAAATCCTTTAAAAACTGAACCTTATATAATATTCACAAGGTAATTCCAGAGTGAAAGGTCCTAGAAGACTGTAAATAACATTAGTCCATTGATTACCCCAATTCTTCACACCAAACTTAACAAAATTATGTTAAACTGTGGCCTCGATCTCATTCACAAGCTTTTCGGCAATTAAGGTCTTCCAACAAGTGGGGTAATTCTGGAGCGGAATACCATACCACCGAATGCTGAATATGGATGGGATTAGTCCTCTTATTACCCAAATGCCTCACACCAAATTTGAAAAGAAATCTGTTCAAAAAAATCAAAACGGAAGTCTCTATCAAGTTTTGGACGATGTGGGGGTAACTCTAGAATGGAAGGTTTTGTAATGCTGAAAATGGACAAGTTTTGTCCTATCATGACACCAATAGTTCACATCAAATTAGAAAAAAGTCTATTACAAACTACATGTAGCCTCTATCATGTTCAGAAGGCTTTTGCAAACAGAGGACGACTCGAGAAGTGAAGGTCGGCATTAAATTCTTATCCTGAATAATCAATTTGTTGCATATATTTAATGTCCCATCCGTCACATATTCTGATGTCCCATCTGTCACAGTGTTGATGGTGCCACGGTGGCATAATGACAAATATGTAAACATAGCTATTTTACCTAAATCCACTTAAATGATTCTATTTTAACATAGGCATGTCAGTTAAAACTAAATTTTAGTAATTGAGATAGATCAATGTTCCGGTACCAAGGTTACATAAAACGGTGGTCTAGAAATGTTCCATCCGTCACATCAAACATAATCCCAAAATGCTAAGTAATAATTTCTTCCGAAAAAAATTTTTTTGTTGGATATTAAAGGGATGACATAGTGGTTGTCAAAAATACTTTTGATTGCATGATTTCAAGTGTATTGAAATAACCAGATTTCAAATTTACTGTGAAAAAATTATCTTTTGTCCCATCTGTCACGCTGGAATTACCCACTAATTAATTCAAGGAAATCTTAAAATCAATCAATAAATGTGTGAAAATCTGCAGATTTTAACATTCTGAATTAAGTGACAAATTCCTGACTGATTCCTTTCTTAGAATTAAAAAGTATCAATCAACAAATTTTAATGTGAGTAGATGCACATTTTATGGAATTATCTAAATAGTTGACAAATTATGTTGAAATTTTACATACCAAAGTGTGTGAACTGTTGCCTGAGTAGTCTTGATCAAGTTAATCTGCAAAATGTTGCCTTGTCATCCACAACTGCAAAATGTGCCTTGTCATCCACAAGTCAATCTACAAAATGTGGTTTGTCAGACGAGGAGATTTTAGAAAAGGAAATGACATTCTTGTAATGCCCAAATATACGTTGGTAAAACGATTGCTATCATATACTTATCTCCCTTTAACCCTTTAATATATCCTTATAGTTTGTTATTGAAATATATTGAAGGTCAAATTTCAATATCAGGTGTTGGAGTAGATTGAAAAGAAATACATGTAAATTCAACAAAATAATCAATATCATTTAATAATTGTGATAATAGACCATTTCCCAAAATTCAAGTGTTGAAAGAGCTATGTTTCAAAAATCTTGTGTGATTTATTGTTAAACGAAAAAAGGGTGACTTTTTTTGGCAAGATACATATGTGACCTTGTGATTGACATTTGTGTGTCATTTTTCTTGGCTTAATAAAATGCTAAAATGTACTTGTTACATTTCATGCCAAATGTTGATAGATTTATTTATCACCGAATAGTGATATTAATTTTCGTTTTGAAATTTTATTTTAAGAATGCATAATTTATTTCTAAAATTCTATATTCACATTTACTTAAAATATGACTGACTTTAATATAAGCTCTGATATGGATGGGAATTGAAATGATAGTCTGTCTACAATATATCAAAATACAAGTATGTAAAGTTTACCCTTAGGAATGTTATCTGAAGCTGATCTCATATGTTTGTAAGCTTTCTCCCGTAACTCATAGTGAAACGGAAAAATGAAATTGATTTTTTTTAAAATGGATATTGTCAGGATGTCTGCAAAATGATCATGCTCACAACCTGGCTGTAGTGTATTGGGATAACTTTTGAGGGAAAAATGAGGTTCTGCACCTACCAGCATAATTTAAAGACATACATGCCATAGCGTGCCATAATATGCGAAACATTGCCCCCATAGCAATACTACATCTACAATCTCTGCCTAGTTAATTATTTGGATGAGACGAAAAACTAAGGTCCTCTGTATTCATTGGTGTGCACGTAAAATATTTCTTCGAAGATGGAATTTGATATAAGAGTAGGTCTTAGTGCTGCTGCCCGGGCAACGACATTGTCTCTCATTGCACACTGTATACGATATATGCCCATGGGGGGTTGGGATGGCCTAGTTTTAATTTAGTGGAGTCACCCTGTATATATTGCCCAGTAGAGTGCCGCCTCAACCTCTAGCTGGCCAGTCACCTCTGGCTTGCGGCTGTGGTTTCGAGCCCAGGTGTGAGCGTATGTGGCATGGAGATAGGGGCGCCTTCTCAACCTCGTGGGTTTCCTCCGGAAACTCCGGTTTCCTCCCACTGCTAAAGACCTCTACGTGCAAGCGTATTATTGAAATAAAAGTAAACCATATGTTAGTCCCGAAATTACCTAGTTTGTGTTGAGTGGACGATAAATCCCATCTCTCTCTCTCTCTCTCATATGCCCATCTTCATTAGCTCAGTCGAGCAGAACATTAGGGCGTTAAACACAATTTCATTTCAACTCGCATCTACAGTCTGGTTTTTATTTAGATTTCAAACTGTCGAAGGATCTAGAACACGCCTCCACAGCGACCTAATCATTTTCAATTTCCATCTGTCGATGGTATATGCCATTGGTGTGGGGTCTGGTGGTTTTTTTTTTTTGCCCCATGTAAATGACTAGGTTGGCAGACCATCCATCCTGCACTTTTGGAATTCAAAATAAGAGTAGGCCTTTTTTCATTAGCCCAAATGATTTCATTTCATTTTTAAAAGAATAGGCATGACTATACGGGCAGTAGGCACTTGTAAAATGTGGGGACTGAAAGTTATATTTCTTCTTTAAAGGATAATAGTTTTTAGAATCTTCTACTCATCATTCACTCAATTGATTCATGGGCAATATATACAGGGTGACTCCACTAAATTAAAACTAAATATCCTGTGAATATATGAATACATAATCCCTGAACTGCCTAATATATGATAATTGTCCCCCGCCTTTCGAAGAAAGTTGGGGGACTATTAAAATGGGTTCGTCCGTCTGTCTGTCTGTCTGTCCGTCAATCTGTTTGGTACACAATAACTAATAACTCTCTTCCTAATTGGTGTATGTGTTTATTAGGTCAATGCCTTGATGGAGTTCGAAGATGAGCATTTTCCGCTTAGGGTAAGCAGAGATAAGCAATTTGATTGGTTGATGCTTTAGGACACGATAACTTTAGTTCTAATTAAGTGAGATTGATGAAACTTGGTGTATAGTTTCATTACAGTAATACCTTGACTAAGTTCGATAATGAGCATTTTCTGCTCAGGGTAAGCAGAGCGATACGCAATTTGATTGGTCGAGACTTTGGAACACAATAACTCTCCTTCTAATTGAGTTAAAATGTTCAAACTTGGTGTATATGCTTATTAGGTCAATGCCTTGATGGAGTTCGAAGATGAGCATTTTCCGTTTAGGGTAAGCAGAGATAAGCAATTTGATTGGTTGATGCTTTGGGACACGATAACTTTAGTTCTAATTAAGTGAGAGTGATGAAACTTGGTGTATACTTTCATTACAGTAATACCTTGACTAAGTTCGATAATGAGCATTTTCTGCTCAGGGTAAGCAGAGCGATACGCAATTTGATTGGTCGAGACTTTGGAACACAATAACTCTCCTTCTAATTGAGTTAAAATGTTCAAACTTGGTGTATATGCTTATTAGGTCAATGCCTTGATGGAGATTGAAGATGAGCATTTTCTGCTTGGGGTAAGCAGAGATAAGCAATTTGATTGGTTGATGCTTTGGGACACGATAACTTTAGTTCTAATTAAGTGAGAGTGATGAAACTTGGTGTATAGTTTCATTACAGTAATACCTTGACTAAGTTCGATAATGAGCTTTTTCTGCTCAGGGTAAGCAGAGCGATACGCAATTTGATTGGTCAAGACTTTGGAACACAATAACTCTCCTTCTAATTGAGTTAAAATGTTCAAACTTGGTGTATATGCTTATTAGGTCAATTCCTTGATGGAGTTCGAAGATGAGCATTTTTGCTTAGGGTAGGCAGAGATAAGCAATTTGATTGGTTGATACTTTGGGACAAGATAACTTAGGTTTATCTTGATTGATGATTTTTATGCCAATACAATGACTGCATTCTCATTCAGTAATGGATTCGACAGTAACAGTGTATAGAAACGATTGACTTTGACACGAGGGCCTTTTCCCTTGGCCAGAGGGGCCTTTTGTCAAGCGTGGGGGCCCTTTTGTCAGCCTTTAGGGTCTTCCTAACTAGTGTACATTTTCATTTTTCTTGTCGGTTTTAGCATTTTTCTTTATAAAACACTTTTGGATGACACTTTGTGTACAGTTTGATTGCTCGATACGTTTGAAAAAAATAAATGTGCGATTAATTAATATGTGTCATCTATTTATTTTGGGCCTCACTGTTGGCTTGTATAACCGTATTATATAGATGATTGAATTACCTGAATTGTAATACTAAATAAATAGTATTATATTATACTCTTGTGACAGAACCTTGTAGGTCTAGGTAATCTTCTTTTTTTTTTCAAATGAGACCAAATCAAATCTTTGTAATCTATATAATATCTATATACATAATATTTTATAACTCCTCCTCCTTTAAGCAATCCCTGTTTAAGACTTGATAATGTTGTTGTGAAGGTATGTTTTTTCTCATAAATACTTTTGTGCATTTTGAATAACTCTTTTTTAAAACTAGTAAAAACACAATTAGAGATGAGCCGATATAGGTAAGAAAGCTGGAACAAGAAATCGAATTTAGAAATGACACACAGTGAGCGACTCAACAATTGTTTTACGAACCGTGTAAAATTAAAATGAAACTACTGCTGGTATCATGTTGCTGCCCAACCCGAGTTATTCAGAGATATTATTTGTATTAAACCAAAATATGTTGCTCTTGTTAATGATAAAACAATTAAAAAAAATAAAACAAGCGTAATTTCTAAAGATGCCGTTATAACCAAAACGCTAAATATTACTGCTGTTCAGAATCGTCAACGATAGATTTTTATACGCCCACATTTTCATGTGGACGTATTATGTCGTCGCCCCTGTCCGTCCGGACGTCCGTCCGTCCACAATTTGTTTGTGGACTCTCTACAGGTCACAATTCTTATCCAATTTTGACGAAACTTGAAATATAGGTTTATCCCCAAAAGATCTCGGTTCCTTTCGATATTGGCATGTATCGGATCAAAACTTCATGGATTATGGCCCCTGATTGTACGAAAAATCACGTTTTTAGCTTGTGGACCCTATAGAGGTCACAATTTTGAACCGATTTTGATGAAACTTGACATGCATGTTTGTAACCCAAAGATCTTGGTTCCTTTCGATATTTGCGGCTATCGGAATGTAATTTCCTGAATTATGGCCCCTGATTGTCCGAAAAATCACCCTTCTTAGCTTGTGGTCCCTCTGGAGGTCACAATTATTATTCGATTTAAAAAACCGTTTGATTATATCTCCGTTACACCCTAAGGAAGGTTGAGTTCGAATTTCGGGAAAATCGGACGAAAATTGCCATACAAAATGGCCGCCGTTTGTACGCGAATACTGTTAAAAAATGGTATATCAAGGTTGTGGACCCTGTGGAGATCACAATTTTGATTCAATTTTGATGAAACTTGAAAGTCATGGTTATAACCCAAAGGTCTTGCTTCCTTTCGATATTTGCGCATATCGGATCGTAACTTCCTGAATTATGGCCCCTGATTATACGTAAAATCGCCTTTTTTTTTAGCTTGGAGGTCACAATTATTATTTGATTTAAAAAACCGTTTGATTATATCACCGTTACACCCTAAGGAAGGTTGAGTTCGAATTTCGTGAAAATCGGACGAAAATTGCCATACAAAATGGCCGTCGTTTGTACGCGAAAAAATGGTATATCAAGGTTGTGGAACCTGTGGAGGTCACAATTTTGATTCGATTTTGATGAAACTTGAAATTCATGGTTATAACCCAAAGATCTTGCTTCCTTTCGATATTTGCGCATATCGGATCGTAACTTCCTGAATTATGGCCCCTGATTATACGCAAAATCGCCTTTTTTTTTAGCTTGGAGGTCACAATTATTATCCGATTTAAAAAAACGTTTGATTATATTACCGTTACACCGTAAGGAAGGTTGAGTTCGAATTTCGGGGAAATCAGACCAAAATTGCCATACAAAATGGCCACCATTTGTACGTGAATACTGTTAAAAAATGGTATATCAAGGTTGTGGACCCTGTAAAGGTCACAATTTTAATTTGATTTTGATGAAACTTGAAATTCATGGTTATAACCCAAAGATCTTGGTTCTTTTCGATATTTGCGAATATCGGAGCGTAACTTCCTGAATTATGGCCCCTGGTTATACGCAAAATCACCCTTTCTTTAGCTTGTGGTCCTTCTGGAGGTCACAATTATTATCCAATTTAAAAAAACGTTTGATTATATCATCGTTACACTGTAAGGAAGGTTGAGTTTGAATTTTGGGAAAATCGGACCAAAATTGACAGACAAAATGGCCGCCGTTTGTACGCGAATACTGTTAAAAAAATGATATATCATGGTTGTGGACCCTGTATAGGTCACAATTTTAATTCGATTTTGATGAGGAAGGTTGAGTTCTAATTTCGTGAAAATTGCCGGACGAAATGGTCGCCGTTTGTACGCGAATAGTGTAAAAATATGGTATATCATGGTTGTGGACTCTCTACAGGTCACAATTCTTATCCGATTTTGATGAAAAGTCACATTTCTAGGTTGTGTACCGTCACACCATAATCATTGTCGGTTTCGAATTTCATTAATATCAGACTGGAACTGACCAACTAAATGGCTGCTCCCAATACAGTATGAAATACAGGACTTAAAGATGTAGGAAAAATCACTTTCGGTATTGCTTGTTTTCTGTCCATCTCTCGAAAATGTGGGCGTATCCTGCCTGGCAGTGCCAGCCTATCTTTTACGACTGTAATAGTTGATTGTATGTTGAGAATTTCCCTATGCTGTTGCTATTTATAGATTCAACGAGTGTGCGAGACTGTCATAAAATTAGTTGTAGTTAAACAACTCAATAGTGCACATTGCACGTGGCTAGTACAACTTTTCAGTAAGCGCGTGGGGCACCCTAGGACTGGGTTAAAAAAAAAAAATATTGTAGAAACAGTACAAAGTCACAATTATCCCTTTTATCGCTAAATCAATAAATGGCAATTGTTTTTCAATCCATTTTAATCTCAGCCAGCTAGAGAGTTCATTATAGGCTTGTCATGTGAATACATTTCTAAATAATAGTTTCTATAACATTGGAATCCAAAAGAAAGATGGCTGCAATAGGCAGATTTATGTCTTAAATAATGCATCTTTAACACATATGATATTCTTAAAGAAGCATTATTCAAGAGCTAGATCTTTCTTTGGGCCTTAAATATCTAAATTATTAGACACTTATTTATGTAACACGATCATAATCAACTCTTGGTGACACTGAATGGCTAATATTTTAAGTAGATTAGAATTTCCTAAATCATGGCCCCTGATTATATGAAAAATCGCCTCTCTGGAGATCACAATTATTATGCAATTCAAAAAAACGTTTGATTATATCACCGTTATACTATAATGAATGTTGAGTTTAAATTTCGTGAAAATTGCCAAACAAAATAGTTGACGCTTGTAGTTGTACGCAAATAGTGTAAAAATATTGTATAAGAAAAAAGGTTGTCGACCCTGTAGAGGTCACAATTTTTGTCCTTTTTTGAAATGCATGATCATAGCCAAAGATCTGGGTAACTTCCTGAATTATGGCCCCTATTATAAGAAAAATTGCCTTTTTATACGCCCACATGGAAATGTGAACTTACAGTGCCGTCGCCACCGTCCGCCCACTGTCAGTCCGTCCGTCCGTCCAAAGACGTCCATTGATTTTCAGTGATTTCCGATAATTACTGCCAGAGTTATGACCCTTGATCACTTTGAAAAATCTTGTGAACGCTGTAGAGGCTAAAGTTAATGTGCGATTGACTTTAAATTTATGCACAGTGTTTAAGGTCATGAGATGTAGAATCCTATTGATTTTCAAAGATTTCCGATAAGTACTGCAAGAGTTATGGCCCTTGATCACTTCATAAAATCTTGTGGATGCTCTAGAGGCCAAAGTTAATATCCGGTTATTTCCGATAATTACTGTCAGAGTTATGGCCCGTGATCACTTTGAAAAATCTTTCGGATGGTCTAGAGGCCAAAGTTAATATCCGATAGACTTTAAATTGATGCACAGTGTTTTATAAGTTCATAAGACGAAAACCCTATTGATTTTTGGTTATTTTCGATAATTACTGCCAGAGTTATGGTGCCTGCACTTTGAAAAATCTTGTGGATGGTCTAGAGGCCAAAGTTAATATCGGATTGACTTTAAATTGATACACAGAGGTTAAGTTCTTGAGATGAACAAGTATATTAATTTTCACTGAATTTTGATAACTGAATAGTTAAATCCATGATATTAAATGTTTTGTGTACCATACTAAATGTTAGCATGTAGTCCGCTTTTATAACTTGCCGCTACAGTCTGTTTAAGTATTTAATGGTGATTGGTTATAATGACATGATAAAGAAAAATGATTGATTGTCATATGATATATATTTAGAAAGGTGATTTCCATTCTTTTTCTATTTATAGTTAAACTTAAAGGGACAATAACATTCTTGCTGGCCTGACAGCTCCAGAATAATAGCCTTATGTTTAGATGTTTAAGTGTCCTACCTGTTGTGTAAATTATCCAATTGCGGGGTTTGGATGGCTGAATGGTTAGTGTGTGTGCGTGTTGTATCATTAGGTCAGTCATTGATTCAACTAGTTTTGATTTCATTGCTTGTAAGTTACAAGGAGTAGGGTTGCCTGTTCAACCTCATCGTTTTTTTCTGGGTCCTCTGGTTTCCTCCCACTGCTGAAGACTCCTTCGCGCAAGCAAATTATTGAAATTAGAATGAACCATATGTTAGTACCGAAATTACCTAGTTTGTGTCAAGTGGACTTTAAACCCTGTTTCTCTCTCTATCTCTCTATATACACCCATCCAACTAGGAGAAAGACAATCCAACAAGGGGAAACAAATATCTAACAGATTAGGGGGAAATCAGACACACACAGTTGCATTTTTGTCATGTAGGCACCCCATGTCTGTTTTTCATTGACACAGGTATTTTTTCAGTAAGATTTGGTGTCTCTACTTTACATACATATCAATGTCATACTTTAACTGAAAATAACTATCTTGTAAATATGTTCTCAGCAGCCGTTTTATAACCTTGACCCTCATCGGCGAAAGCTGCGGTCAATGGTTAAAATACTACGGGGCGTTTGTATATTTCATCCGCTCACATAAACGGCTAAACACTCAATCTGTTTCCTAAACACTATGTTTAGTTAATCGCAGCTATTGACGATGAGGGTCAAGGTTATAATTATAAACCGTAACGTCCGCTCATTTCAGCTCAACGTGGACCAACTTAGGCTACGTTATTCGGGTTCAATCGGCATGTGCAACGAATGTTTCTAACAGGAGCTAGGAATATTTGTACGAACGAATTCGTGGGAAAATTCGTAGATATTCTTGAGTATTTGTCACAATTACTGTCTTACAAGAGATTATAAAATTATCAAGGTAATCAAGAAAGAACTAGACGATAGCGAGTTTTAATCTTACCGATAATTGATTGGTGATTGCTTGTTAATTTTTTGTGGTTTCACACCCATCAAGTTTTAATCTAACGGACAATTGATTGGTAATTGCTTGACACCTACCGATTTAAGGCCGGATTATACAGTGACGATTCAATGAAAAATCATGTGACGGGACGGCTGATTGATGTCGGAATCCGGAACGTACAGAGTCCGGATCTACCAGAGATTTTTGGGCTGAAGTAATAAGGAAATAAATCGGGACATTAAAATCATGTCGGATGTCAAAGAGATTCGGATTTATCAGAGATCGGATGTGACAGAGTCCACTGTACTTCCATACTTTCATAGGAATGTATCTTTATAAAGGTGCTGCTACATGTATATCCATGCACTAAAATTCAGTTTGATTTGGTCCAATTTGTAAATAACGGAAGACACTGAACTCTCCTCTTGTATTCCTTTATAATTATAGACCATAATGTATGGTATACCATGTACCAGCCAAATGACTTGTATGTCAGTATGCCCCGATTATAATTATATTACCTGAATAGGCCTGCCTGTAGACTAACTTTTGTATTTATGCACCACTGCATTTATGAATATGAATACCTTTTATCTAATGACCTAGATTGTGTAAATTTTGAATTTAGCTGTTATGTTATATAACCTGCTCTGGATATTTTACCTATTTTGATGTTTACATGGTAATTATGCACAAACTTTAGATTTTCAATTCATTACCACAAATTTGTTAAAATTATTTCTGTAAACTTTGTTTTATCAATTTTATTCTATTGCACACATACGTCTACATCTTGCTTAGTTTTGGAGGGACCAAATGGTGGACCTTTGTTGCACACAGCCAGAGGCGTAGCTGTGAAATATATTTAGCGCAATAGGGAGAGTGTGGCCACCCCCATAAGAATTTTTGAAAGTTTCAGTCTTCTCTAAAAACTGTTTTGGCATAATTTTCCGTCCCATTTGAACGATGAGACATTGGTCCTTGCCTGGACCTTGTCCTACAACATCGACAAACCATGCTAAAAAATTCCAGCCAGCAACAGGATTGAACCAATTACTGCCTGGTTTCTGAGCAAGTGCCTTAATCACTGAGCAAGTGCCTTATGGCCCCTGATTGTCCGAAAAATCGCCCTTTTTAGCCAGTGGTACCTCTGGAGGTCCAAATTGTTATCCAATATAAAAAAAAATGTTTGATTATATCACCGTTACATGGTAATGGAGGTTGAATTCGAATTTGGTGAAAATCAGACCAAAATTGACGGACAAAATGGCCGTCGTTTGTATGCGAATAGTGTGAAAATATGTTATATCAAGGTTGTGCACCCTATAGAGGTCACAATTTTAATTTGATTTTGATGAAACTTGAAGTACATGTTAATAACCTAAAGATCTTGGTTCCATTCCATATTTGCGCATAGGATTGTAACTTCTTGAATTATGACCCCTGATTGTACGAGAAATCTCCTTTATAGCTTGTGGTCCCTCTGGAGGTCACAATTATTACCTGATTTAAAAAAAACATTTGATTATATCACCGTTACAGGGTAATGTAGGTTGAGTTTGAATTTTGTGAAAATCGGACCAAAATTGACAGACAAAATGGCCGCAGAGTTTGTACGCGAATAGTGTAAAGATATGGTATATCAAGGTTGTGGACCCTATAGAGGTCACAATTTTAATTAAATTTTGATGAAAATTGAAATACATGGTTATAACCTTGGTTCCTATCGATATTTGCGCATATTGGATTGTAACTTCCTGAATTATGGCCTGTGATTGTACAAAAATCGTCCCTGATTGTACAGAATATCATGTTTTTTACCTTATGGGACCCTATGGACGTCACAATTTTATTCCGAATTAAAAAAAACTTTTGACTATATCCCTGTTACACATTAATGATGGTTGAGTTTGAATTTCTTGAACAGCTAAATGCATAGTATTAAATGTTTCG
Organism: Patella caerulea; assembly: GCA_036850965.1. Classification (NCBI taxonomy): domain Eukaryota; kingdom Metazoa; phylum Mollusca; class Gastropoda; family Patellidae; genus Patella; species Patella caerulea. Next base: position 21,900,747 of record JAZGQO010000014.1, on the reverse strand, counting down.
TATACTAAAGCATGGGGCAAAACTTTATAAAAACCAAATAAATTCTAATGATTTTCTGATAATTACTTAATATGCGACAACTCTTGTTGACTGCAAAGACGATTTAGCTCCTGTGGGCGTATGTTTCGTTGCCTGGCAGCCTATTGTTTATACGCCCACATTTTCATGTGGACGTATATTGTCGTCGCCCCTGTTCGTCCGTCCACAATTGTTTGTGAACAGTCTACAGGTCACAATTTTTATCCGATTTCAATGAAACTTAAAACATAGGTTTATCACCCTAAGATCTCGGTTCCTTTCAATATTGGCATGTATCGGACTGTAACTTCATGGGTTATGGCCGCTGATTGTACGAAAAATCACGTTTTTTAGCTTGTGAACAGTTTAGAGGTCACAATTTTGAACCGATTTGGATGAAACTTGAAATGCATGTTTATAACCCAAAGATCTTGGTTCCTTTCGATATTTGCGCCAATAGGATTGTAACTTCCTGAATTATGGCCCCTGATTGTCCGAAAAATCGCCCTTTTTAGCCTGTGGTCCCTCTGGAGGTCAAAATTGTTATCCGATTTAAAAAAACATTTGATTATATCACCGTTTCATGGTTATGAAGGCTGAGTTCGAATTTCGTGAAAATCAGACCAAAATTGACGGACAAAATGGCCGCCATTTGTACGCGAATAGTGTGAAAATATGTTAAATCAAGGTTGTGAACAGTGTAGAGGACACAATTTTGAACCGATTTGGATGAAACTTGAAATGCATGTTTATAACCCAAAGATCTTGGTCCCTTTCGATATTTGCGCCAATCGGATCGTAACTTTCTGAATTATGGCCTCTGATTGTCCGAAAAATTGCCCTTTTTAGCTTGTGGTCCCTCTGGAGGTCAAAATTGTTATCCGATTTAAAAAACCGTTTGATTATATCACCGTTCTATTATATCACCGTTCTATGGTTATGAAGGCTGAGTATGAATTTTGTGAAAATCGGACCAAAATTGACGACAAAATGGCCGTCGTTTGTACGCGAATATTGTGAAAATATGTTATATAAAGGTTGTGGACCTTATAGAGGTCACAATTTTGATGAAACTTGACATGTATGTTTATAACCCAAAGATCTTGGTTCCTTTCGATATTTGCGCCCATTGGATCATAACTTCCTGAATTATGTCCCCGGATTGTCCGAAAAATCGCTTTTGTTCGCTTTTGGTCCCTCTGGAGGTCAAAATTATTATCCGATTTAAAAAAACGTTTGACTATATCACCGTTACATGGTAATGAAGAGAGAGTTTGAATTTTGTGAAAATCGGACTAGAATTGACAGACAAAATGGCCGCCGTTTGTACACGAATAGTGTGAAAATATGTTATATCAAGGTTGTGGACCCTATAGAGGTCACAATTTTGAATCGAGTTTGATGAAACTTGACAGGTATGTTTTAAACCCAAAGATCTTGGTTCTTTTCGATATTTGCGCCCATCGGGTCATTACTTCCTGAATTATGTCCCCTGATTGTACGAAAAATCACCCTTTTTAGCTTGTGGTGCCTCTGGAGGTCACAATTATTATATGATTTAATAAAAAACGTTTGATTATAAAAACCAAACAAATTCTAATGATTTTCTGATAATTCCTTAATATGCGACAATTCTTGTTGACTGCCCGGACGATTTAGCTGCTGTGTGGGCGTATGTTTCATTGCCTGGCAACCTATTTTTATTTATTTATGTCTGCCGTTGTACTTTAAACTTTAATATATATCTACTGATATACATGTAGGTTACATGTCAATAAATAGAGTGATATAGTAATACAATATGAGTTTAATAGTCTTGTTGTTCAGTTTAATGTTATGTAGCATGAATGTACATGTAATATGTGGTGTGCTGTGTGGTTGTTTGTATATCTGGGGACATCTAGAATTTTCAGTGTTGCCTTGAGTTTTTAAATACTATCAACTGCCTCATTGGGAATTCCATTTGTAAAGCATCTGTATACCTTCCATTTGATTGCCCAAAAGGATTAATTGCGAATTTTAAGAAAAAGTCATTAAAATTATACTATTTTAATTGTGTATAACACAATATCTCATTTTTATACGCCCACATTTTCATGTGGACGTATATTGTCGTCGCCCCTGTCTGTCCGGACATCCGTCCGTCCACAACTTGTTTGTAGACTCTCTACAGGTCACAATTCTTATCCGATTTTGACGAAACTTCAAATATAGGTTTATCCCCATAAGATCTTGACTGCTTTCGATATTGGCATGTATCGGATCGAAACTTCATGGATTATGGCCCCTGATTTTACGAAAAATCATGTTTTTAGCTTGTGGACCCTATGGAGGTCACAATTTTCAACCGATTTTGATGAAACTTGACATGTAATGCTTATAACCCAAAGATCTTGGTTCCTTTCGATATTTGCACCCATCGGATCATAACTTCCTGAATTATGGCCCCTGATTGTCCGAAAAATCGCCCTTTTTAGCTTGTAGTCCCTCTGGAGGTCAAAATTATTATCCGATTTCAAAAACCGTTTGATTATATCACCGTTACATGGTAATGAAGGTTGAGTTCAAAGTTTGTGAAAATCAGACCAAAATTGACGGACAAAATGGCCGCCGCTTGTATCCGAAAAGTGTGAAAATATGGTATAATAGTTTTTATACGCTTACATTGAAATGTGGTCGTATATTGTCGTCGCCCCTGTCCGTCTGTCCGGCGTCCACAATTGCTTGTGGACGCTCTAGAGGCTAAAGTTAATATCTGAATGACTTTAAATTTATACACAGTGTTTAAGGTCATGAGACGAAGAAGCCTATTGTTTTTCAGCGATTTCTGAAAATAACTACCAGAGTTATGGCCCTTGATCACTTCAAAAAATCTTGTGGACGCACTAGAGGCCAAAGTTAATATCCGATTGGCTTTAAATTTATACACAGTGTTTAAGGTCATAGGACGAAGAAGCCTCTTGATTTTCAGCAATTTCCGATAATTAGTGCCAGAGTTATGGCCCTTGATCACTTCAAAAAAATCTAGTGGACACTCTAGAGGCCAAACTTATCATCCGATTGACTTTAAATTTATACACAGTGTTTAAGGTCATGAGACGAAGAAGCCTATTGATTTTCAGCGATTTCTAGTAATTAGTGCTAGAGTTGTGGCCCTTGATTACTTCAAAAAATCTTGTGGATGCTCTAGAGGCCAAAGTTAATATCCAATTGACTTTAAATTTATACACATTGTTTAAGGTCATGAGACGAAAGAGCCTATTGATTTTCAGTGATTTCTGATAATTACTGCCAGAGTTATGGCCCTTGATCACATCAAAAAATCCTGTGGACGCTGTAGAGGCCAAAGTTAATACCCGATTGACTTTAAATACACACACACTGTTTAAGGTCATGAGACAAAGCAGCCTACTGATTTTGAGCGATTTCAAATAACTACTTCCAGAGTTGTCTCCCTTGATCACTTCAAAAAACCTTGTGATGCTATAGAGTCCAAACTTATCATCTGATTGACTTCAGATTGATACACAGAGTTTAAGGTGTTGAAACGAACAAGTATTTTGATTTTCAATGAATTTTTATAACTGAACTGCTAAATCCATGATATTAAATGTTTCCTATACTAATTGTTAGCGTGGGGCAAAACTTTTATAAAAAGCAAACAAATTCTAATGATATTCAGATGATTACATAATGAGTTGTTACGCTTAATCAGATTTTAGTGTATTACAAATGTTTCATTAGCAAAAAAAAGGAAAAATATGCGACAACCATTGTTGACTGCCCGGACGATTTAGCTGCTGTGGGCGTATGTTTCGTTGCCTGGCAACCTATCTTTGGAACCTGTAGAGGTCATGATTTTTAATCGATTTTGATGAAACTTGAAATACATGTTTATAACCTAAATTTCTTGGTTTCTTTCGATATTTGCACATATCAGATCATAACTTCCTGAATTATGGCCCCTGATTGTATACGAAAAATCGTCTTTATTAGATTGTGGTCCCTCTGGAAGTCAAAATTATTACCCGATTTAAAAAACGTTTGATTATATCACCGTTACAATGTAATGAATGTTGAGTTCGAATTTCGAAAATCGGACCAAAACTGACAGACAAAATGGCCCCCGCTTGTACACGAATACTATAAAAAATATGGTATATCAAGGTTGTGGACCCTGTCGAGGTCACAATTTTAATCTGATGTAGATGAAACTTGAAATGCATGTTTATAACCCAAAGATCTTGGTTCCTTTTGATATTCTAGAGGTCTCAATTGTTATCCAATTTTAGAAATAATATTAAATGTTTCGTATACTAATCGTTAGCATGGGGCAGAATTTTATAAAAACCAAACAAATTCTAATGATTTTCTGAGTTGTTAATCTTAATCAGATTTCAGAGTATTATAAATGTTCCATTAACGAAAAAAGTAAGAATATGCGACAACACTTGTTGACTTCCCGGACGATTTAGCTGCCTTGGGCGTATGTTTCGTTGTCTGGCAACCTATCTTTTAAATAATGATAAGGTTTTCCTTTGTTGTGTTTGATGGTTCGTCGTTTGCATATTAGAAATACTAATTTCTTGTCTGCATATCAATTAGGTGGAAGCGTGCATTATTGAAAAAAACCAAATGATTAATTAGCAAAGAACCAATAGGTTTATTCTTTGAATTTAAATAACCTTTGATTGTATGCATCAAAGGGCAATCGATTGGCGCCGAAAAAAAAAATCAACAATCATCACAGAATTGTATTGGTCTTGTGGATTCAGCCAAGGTAAAATGTTCCATAAATGTGTAATCACTGATTTAAACATGACGATATATTACTTGGGATGTGATTTGAACAGTTAAATAGTTCATACATGAGACTTGATATTTCTAATCATTATTATATAGAATATTCGCACACTAGTATCAAGAATATACAGTCAAAATGGGTAACAACATTTTTTGTCATGGTTCATTGATTAGAATCCTTGATAACATTGACCGATATAAGTGTTAAGCAACAACTGTGGTGTTGTGACAATTGTTTGGGCAATAAATTAATTCAGAACGTTGAGTGTGAAATAGTTTTACTTGACGTCTGCTTCCACCTAACTGATATCGCAGAGAATAAATTAGTGTTTATTTAATCAACGCAACAAATAATCCATTATTATTGAAAAAGGCATTACATTTCACATTTCCAGCAGAGATAAACAATTTGATGATTGGTTGATGCTTTGGGACATGATAACTTTGCTTCTAATTAAATGAGAGTGATGAAACTTGGTGTATAGTTTCATTACAGTAATACCTTGACTAAGTTCGATAATGAGCATTTTCTGCTTAGGGTAAGCAGAGCGATACGCAATTTGATTGGTCGAGAATTTGGAACACAATAACTCTCCTTCTAATTGAGTAAAAATGTTCAAACTTGGTGTATATGCTTATGTGGTCAATGCCTTGATGGAGTTCGAAGATGAGCATTTTCCGCTCAGGGTAAGCAGAGATAAACAATTTGATTGGTTGATGCTTTGGGACACGATAACTTTAGTTCTAATTAAGTGAGAGTGATGAAACTTGGTGTATAGTTTCATTACAGTAATACCTTGACTAATATCGATAATGAGCATTTTATGTTCAGGGTAAGCAGAGCGATAAGCAATTTGATTTGCCGAGACTTTGGAACACAATAACTCTCCATCGAATTGAGTTAAAATGTTCAAAATTGGTGTGTATGCTTATTAGGTCGATGCCTTGATGGAGTTCAAAGATGAACATTTTCTTCTTAGGGTAGGCAGAGATAAGCAATTTGATTGGTTGATACTTTGGGACAAGATAACTTAGGTTCATCTTGATTGATGATTTTTATACGCCCACATTGAAATGTGGTCGTATATTGTCGTCGCCCCCGTCCGTCCGTCGGTCCGTCGGTCCGTCCGTCGGTCCGGCGTCCACAATTGCTTGTGGACGCTCTACAGGCTAAAGTTAATATCCGATTGACTTTAAATTTATACACAGTGTTTAAGGTCATGAGACGAAGAAGCCTATTGTTTTTCAGCGATTTCCGATAATTAGTGCCAGAGTTATGGCCCTTGATCACTTCAAAAAATCTTGTGGACGCTCTAGAGGCCAAAGTTAATATCCGATTGACTTCAAATTTATACACAGTGTTTAAGGTCATAAGACGAAGAAGCCTATTGATTTTCAGCGATTTCCGATAATTAGTGCCAAAGTTAGGGCCCTTGATCACCTCAAAAAATCTTGTGGACGCTCTAAAGGTCAAAGTTAATATCCGATTGACTTTAAATTTATACACAGTGTTTAAGGTCATAAGACGAAGAAGCCTATTGATTTTCAGCGATTTCCGATAATTAGTGCCAGAGTTATGGCCCTTGATCACTTCAAAAAATCTTGTGGACGCTCTAGAGGCCAAAGTTAATATCCGATTGACTTCAAATTTATACACAGTGTTTGAGGTCATAAGACGAAGAAGCCTATTGATTTTCAGCGATTTCCGATAATTAGTGCCAGAGTTATGGCCCTTGATCACTTCAAAAAATCTTGTGGACGCTCTAGAGGCCAAAGTTAATATCCGATTGACTTTAAATTTATACACAGTGTTTAAGGTCATAAGACGAAGACGCCTATTAATTTTCAGCGATTTCCGATAGTTAGTGCGAGAGTTTTGGCCCTTGATCACCTCAAAAAATCTTGTGGACGCTCTGGAGGCCAAAGTTAATATCTGATTGACTTTAGATTTATACACAGTGTTTAAGGTCATGAGACGAAGAAACCTATTGATTTTCAGCGATTTCAAATAATTACTGCCAGAGTTATCTCCCTTGATAACTTCAAAAATTCTTGTGACGCTATAGAGGCCAAATTACTATCCGATTGACTTCAGATTGATACATAGAGTTTAAGGTGTTGAAACGAACAAGTATTTTGATTTTCAATGAATTTAGATAACTGAACAGCTAAATCCATGATATTAAATGTTTCATGTATATACTAATTGTTAGCGTGGGGTAAAACTTTATAAAAAGCAATCAAATTCTAATGATTTTCTGATAATTACAAAATGAGTTGTTACTCTTAATCAGTTTTTAGTGTATTACAAATGTTTCATTACCGAAATTAGTAAAAATATGCGACAACCCTTGTTGACTGCCCGGACGATTTAGCTGCTGTGGGCGTATGTTTCGTTGCCTGGCAACCTATCTTTATGCCAATACAATGACTGCATTCTCATTAAGTAATGGATTAACAGTAACAGTGTATAGAAATGATTGACTCAGATACGGGGGCCCTTTCCCTTGGCCAGAGGGGCCCTTTTGTCAAGCGTGGGGGCCCTTTTTCTGATAATTACTATGCGACAACTCTTGTTAACTGCCCAGACGATTTAGCTGCTGTGTGGGCGTTTGTTGCCTGGCAACCTATTTTTTTCACAATTTAATTTAGGCTCAAATTGGATCATTAAATATCAAATTTCAACTGTTGAAGTTTAATGAAATCAAAGATATTTATTTCTTGGTATTTAGATGATAGGATCAGTTCCTATTATCAAATCAAAGAATTCAAGCTAAGGGGTCCTTGGCACTTTCCTATTAATGTCATTTTAAGTTGATTTTTTTGCACAAATACAAATTAATAATTTTAGAGTTTGGGGGAGCATTTGAGCACTAATTTCAACCAACATTAATATTTCTATAGCACTAATTAGGGTTTCACACTGCGAAGCTTGTGTGAAACACTATTGTTTTTGTTAAAATTATTATTCTTATTAGGGTTTCACACTGCGTAGCTTGTGTGAAACACTATTGTTTTTGTTAAAATTATTATTCTTATTAGGGTTTCACACTGCGTAGCTTGTGTGAAACACTATTGTTTTTGTTAAAATTATTATTCTTATTATTATTATTATTATTATTATTATTCAGATTCCAATTTGAATAGATCTCAGCAACTACGTGTCGCATCGTTACGATTTCTTCGGTTTTACTGGGAAAGTGGGTGTGACTTAGAGGATAAAGCTATTTTGAACGTTCTGCGACAATGCGAAATGTCCGAAATCACCGAAGTTGTCGTTTTTGAAAATATTGCAGTAATTTTAACAATAATCATTGGATTTTAACTTTCGATACATTTTGGCATAGTCTGAGACAGGGCACATAGCTACGCTACTTTCGATTTTTGATTTTCGGCAAATCTTCGAAGATATTAGGCGCCAAATTTCGAAAATTTAAAATTTTACTAAAAATTTTTTTATTTATGAATATTTTTTAGTCGTATTGTGCACAGAATTAAAGAGTCGTCTGACTAGTGCAAAAATGTTAAAATTTTTTGTCTCAGTAATTTTCCTTGGCCGCTATTGGCTAATTCAGTTTTTCAGTCCTAGATTAATTTCTTATTGTTCGATTTGTATAAAACAAAGTTCATATGCTTCGTTGTCTCAATTGTAATTTTTTTTGTTACCAATAATGTTATCTGTCGGCACCGGAAGTGGCATAATTTTACCAAAAACTACAATTTTGACAGTTATTTTCTTATTTCGAAAACAAATATTATTTTTTTGAAAAATTATATGACTCAAAGAGTGTGTCCTTTCAAGGCGCAAAAATTGTAGGAAGCAGTTTTTTTAATTTCGATTTCATTTTCGGGCAAATTCGATTAAGAGGCTAAAAATGGTGTAAAATTGGCCTATTTACAACCTATTCAGGCTTTTCAGATTTTAAAATATTTCTTCGTAACTTTTATAAACTTGTAGCTATAATCCATACGAAGAAAATGTATGTTAAAATTCGTTTGTAATATAAGCAGTTACCAAGAAATGGGCAGTTCTGTACAAGTCACTGTTTTCGTTATTTTGCCTGTAAAATAGTCAATTATGATTGGATTTTTATAAAAGTGACATCATTTGATTCAAAAAGCATGTAGCGTCATATCAAGTTGATTACAATTTAAAATTGACACCGGAAGTGACATCATTTGGTCAAAAACTGCATTTTAAACTTTTTAAATCAATGTTTTATTCAACCAAGAATAACTTAATATGTATTAATAATTTTAACTTTTGGTTTAAATTTACATATAGACAAAACTCATATGGTCATATAGATATCATAAAATTGTTTCTAACTTGTTCGGTTGCCGAGAAATAGACGGTTTTCTACAGGTCACTTTTGAAGGTTTCGGGGCCATAAAAGTGTCAATTATTATTCGATTTTCATAAACGTTACACCATGTTATACCTAATGCCATTTGGGATTTCATACAAGTAATTTAACATTTTCATTATCACCGGAAGTAACGTCATTTTGGCAAAAACTGTATTTTTAGCCTTCAAAACAGATATTTTATTCAAATGAGTCTGTTTTGAAATGTTTTTCAAATTATGGTATTTGATGTCAATCAACAAATAGAATGAAGCCATACGATCATACAGATACCACAAAATGGTTTCTAACTTGTACGGTTGCCGAGAAATAGCCGATTTTCTACAAGTCACTTTTCAATTTTTTTGGTCTTTAAAAGTGGCAATTATTATTCGATTTACATAAAATTTTCACTATATGATATCGTATGCCATTTCTGATTTCATAAAACTAATTGAACATTTTCATAACAACGGGAGTAATTCAATTTTGTCAAGATCATTTACAAGTAACAATTGTATAAAACTAGACCTGCATGCAGGAATGACGGGTTTCACTGGTGCCAAGTTACTCTTAAACATGTCATTTTCGGTGCCAAGTTACACTTGAACATATGTCACTTCCGGTACCAACGAAACCACTAAACAGGTTTCCAAATTAACATTGCACACAAATAAAATGGACGCAGAATCAACCAATCAATCCAGCAATATCAAGTCATTTTATACATTTGTTACTTGTAAATGATCTTGACAAAATTAAATTACTTCCGGTGTTAATGAAAATGTTCAATTAGTTTTATCAAATCAGAAATGGCATACGATATCATATAGTGAAAACTTTATGTAAATCGAATAATAATTGCCACTTTTAAAGACCAAAAAACTTGAAAAGTGACTTGTAGAAAATCTGCTATTTCTCTGCAACCGTACAAGTTAGAAACCATTTTTTGGTATCTGTATGATCGTATGGGTTCATTCTATTTGTTGATTGGCACCAAATACCATAATTTGAAAACGATTTCAAAACAGACTCATTTGAATAAAATATCTGTTTTGAAGGCTAAAAATTCAGTTTTTGCCAAAATGACGTTACTTCCGGTGATAATGAAAATCTTAAATTACTTGTATGAAATCACAAATGGCATTAGGTATAACATGGTGTAACGTTTATGAAAATCGAATAATAATTGACACTTTTATGGCCCCGAAACCTTCAAAAGTGACCTGTAGAAAACCGTCTATTTCTCGGCAACCGAACAAGTTAGAAACAATTTTATGATATCTATATGACCATATGAGTTGTATTTATATGTGAATTTAGACCAAAAGTTAAAATTATTAATACATATTAAGTTATTCATGGTTGAATAAAACATTGATTTAAAAAGTTTAAAATGCAGTTTTTGACCAAATGACGTCACTTCCGGTGTCAATTTTAAATTGTAATCAACTTGATATGACGCTACATGCTTTTTGAATCAAATGATGTCACTTTTATAAAAATCCAATAATAATTGACTATTTTACAGGCAAAATAACGAAAACAGTGACTTGTACAGAACTGCCCATTTCTTGGTAACTGCTTATATTACAAACGAATTTTAACATACATTTTCTTCGTATGGATTATAGCTACAAGTTTATAAAAGTTACGAAGAAATATTTTAAAATCTGAAAAGCCTGAATAGGTTGTAAATAGGCCAATTTTACACCATTTTTAGCCTCTTAATCGAATTTGCTTGAAAATGAAATCGAAATTAAAAAAACTGCTTCCTACAATTTTTGCGCCTTGAAAAGACACACTCTTTGAGTCATATAATTTTTCAAAAAAATAATATTTGTTTTCGAAATAAGAAAATAACTGTCAAAATTGTAGTTTTTGGTAAAATTATGCCACTTCCGGTGCCGACAGATAACATTATTGGTAACAAAAAAAATGACAATTGAGACAACGAAGCATATGAACTTTGTTTTATACAAATCGAACAATAAAAAATTAATCTAGGACTGGAAAACTGAATTAGCCAATGGCGGCCAAGGAAAATTACTGAGACAAAAAATTTTAACATTTTTGCACTAGTCAGATGACTTTTTAATTCTGTGCACAATACGACTAAAAAATATTCATAAATAAAAAAATTTTTAGTAAAATTTTAAATTTTCGAAATTTGGCGCCTAATATCTTCGAAGATTTGCCGAAAATCAAAAATCGAAAGTAGCGTAGCTATGTGCCCTGTCTCAGGCTATGCCAAAATGTATCGAAAGTTAAAATCCAATGATTATTGTTAAAATTACTGCAATATTTTCAAAAACGATAACTTCGGTGATTTCGGACATTTCGCATTGGCACAGAACGTTCAAAATAGCTTTATCCTCTAAGTCACACCCACTTTCCCAGTAAAACTGAAGAAATCGTAACCATGCGACACGTAGTTGCCGAGATCTATTCAAATTGGAATCTGAATAATAATAATAATAATAAGAATAATAATTTTAACAAAAACAATAGTGTTTCACACAAGCTACGCAGTGTGAAACCCTAATGAATTGATATTGCTGGATTTGGTTGATTCTGCGTCCATTTTATTTGTGTGCAATGTTAATTTGGAAACCTGTTTAGTGGTTTCGTTGGTACCAGAAGTGACATATGTTCAAGGGTAACTTGGCACCGGAAGTGACATGTTTAAGGGTAACGTGGCACCAGTGAAACCCGTCATTCCTGCATGCAGGTCTAGTTATTATTATTATTATTATTCAGATTCCAATTTGAATAGATCTCAGCAACTACATGTCGCATCGTTACGATTTCTTCGGTTTTACTGGGAAAGTGGGTGTGACTTAGAGGATAAAGCTATTTTGAACGTTCTGCGACAATGCGAAATGTCCGAAATCACCAAATTATCGTTTTTTTAAAATATTGCAGTAATTTTAACAATAATCATTGAATTTTAACTTTCGATACATTTTGGCATAGCCAGAGACAGGGCACATAGCTACACTACTTTCGATTTTTGATTTTCGGTAAATCTTCAAAGATATTAGGCGCCAAATTTTGAAAATTTAAAATTTTACAAAAAACTTTTTTATTTATGAATATTTTTTTAGTCGTATTATGCACAGAATGAAAGGGTCATCTGACTAGTGCAAAAATGTTAAAGAATTTTGTCTCAGTAATTTACCTTGGCCGCCATTGGCTAATTCAGTTTTTAAGTCCTAGATTAATTTTTTATTGTTCGATTTGTATAAAACAAAGTTCATATGCTTCGTTGTATCAATTGTCATTTTTTTTATTACCAAAAGTTTTATCTGTCGGCACCGGAAGTGGCATAATTTTACCAAAAACTACAATTTTGACAGTTATTTTCCTTCTTCGAAAACAAATATTATTTTTTGGAAAAATTATTTGACTCAAAGAGTGTGCCCTTTCAAGGCGCAAAAAATGTAGGAAGCAGTTTTTTTAATTTCGATTTCATTTTCGAGCAAATTCGATTAAGAGGCTAAAAATGGTGTAAAATTGGCCTATTTACAACCTATTCAGGCTTTTCAGATTTTAAAATATTTCTTCGTAACTTTTATAAACTTGTAGCTATAATCCATATGAAGAAAATGTATGTTAAAATTCGTTTGTACTATAAGCAGTTACCAAGAAATGGGCAGTTCTGTACAAGTCACTGTTTTCGTTATTTTGCCTGTAAAATAGTCAATTATGATTGGATTTTTATAAAAGTGACATTATTTGATTCAAAAAGCACGTAGCGTCATATCAAGTTGATTACAATTTAAAATTGACACCGGAAGTGACATCATTTGGTCAAAAAATGCATTTTAAACTTTTTAAATCAATGTTTTATTCAACCAAGAATAACTTAATATGTATTAATAATTTTAACTTTTGGTTTAAATTCACATATAAACAAAACTCATATGGTCATATAGATATCATAAAATGGTTTCTAACTTGTTCGGTTGCCGAGAAATAGACGGTTTTCTACAGGTCACTTTTGAAGGTTTCGGGGCCATAAAAGGGTCAATTATTATTCGATTTTCATAAACGTCACACCATGTTATACCTAATGCCATTTGGGATTTCATACAAGTAATTTAAGATTTTCATTATCACCGGAAGTAACGTCATTTTGGCAAAAACTGTATTTTTAGCCTCTAAAACAGATATTTTATTCAAATGAGTCTGTTTTGAAATCTTTTTCAAAGTATGGTATTTGATGCCAATCAACAAATAGAATGAACCCATACGATCATACAGATACCACAAAATGGTTTCTAACTTGTACGGTTGCAGAGAAATAGCCGATTTTCTACAAGTCACTTTTCAAGTTTTTTTGTCTTTAAAAGTGGCAATTATTATTCGATTTACATAAAATTTTCACTATATGATATCGTATGCCATTTCTGATTTCATAAGACTAATTGAACATTTGCATTAACACCGGGAGTAATTTAATTTTGTCAAGATTACTTACAAGTAACAAATGTATAAAATGAATTGATATTGCTGGATTTTGTTGATTCTGCGTCCATTTTATTTGTGTGCAATGTTAATTTGGAAACCTGTTTAGTGGTTTCGCTGGTACCGGAAGTGACATATGTTAAAGGGTAACTTGGCACCGGAAGTGACATGTTTAAGGGTAACGTGGCACCAGTGAAACCCGTCATTCCTGCATGCAGGTCTAGTTATTAGGGTTTCACACTGCGAAGCTTGTGTGAAACACTATTGTTTTTGTTAAAATTATTATTCTTATTATTATTATTATTATTATTCTTCTTTTGTTTTGAGTAGATCTCAGCAACTACGTGTCGCATCGTTACGATTTCTTCGGTTTTACTGGGAAAGTGGGTGTGACTTAGAGGATAAAGCTATTTTGAACGTTCTGCGACAATGCGAAATGTCCGAAATCACCGAAGTTATCGTTTTTACAAATATTGCGGTAATTTTAACAATAATCATGGGATTTTAACTTTCGATACATTTTGGCATAGCTGGAGACAGGGCACATAGCTGCGCTACTTTCGATTTTTGATTTTCGGCAAATCTTCGAAGATATTAGGCGCCAAATTTCGGAAATTTAAAATTTTACAAAAAACTTTTTTATTTATGAATATTTTTTAGTCGTGTTGTGCACAGAATTAAAGAGTCATCTGACTTGCGCAAAAATGTTAAAAAATTTTGTCTCAGTAATTTTCCTTGGCCTCCATTGGCTAATTCAGTTTTTCAGTCCTAGATTAATTTTTTATTGTTCGATTTGTATAAAACAAAGTTCATATGCTTCGTTGTCTCAATTGTCATTTTTTTTATTACCAAAAGTGTTATCTGTCGGCACCGGAAGTGGCATAATTTTACCAAAAACTACAATTTTGACAGTTAGGTACATTTTTTGAAAACAAATATTATTTTTTTGAAAAATTATATGACTCAAAGAGTGTGTCCTTTAAAGGCGCAAAAAATGTCGGAAGCAGTTTTTTTAATTTCTTTTTCATTTTCTAGCAAATTGGATTAAGAGGTGAAAAAAGGCGTAAAATTGACCTATTTACAACTCATTCAGGCTTTTCAGATTTTAAAATATTTTTACGTAACTTTTATAAACTTGTAGCTATAATCCATACGAAGAGAATGTATGTGAAAATTAGTTTGTAATATAAGCAGTTGCCGAGAAATAGGCAATTTTGCATGAGTCACTTTTCACGTAATTTTGGCTGTAAAAGAATCAATTATTATTCGATTTTCAATTTTCTTTCGCCATTGGATGCCTAATGCCATAGTGGACTATGTCAAACCATTTTACCCCTTGCGCTGCCACCGGAAATGACGTCATTTGCTCAAAACTTAAATTTTAGCCTTCAAAAAACAATACTTTATTCAAATGAGTCGTATTTGTTATTTTTTTCAAATTGTGATATTTGATTCTATTGATCAAATAGATTGAACCCATACGATCATACAGATACCACAAAATGGTTTCTAACTTGTACGGTTGCAGAGAAATGGGCGATTTTCCTTAAGTCACTTTTCAAGGTTTTTGGTCTATAAAAGTGTCAGTTATTATTCGATTTTCATAAAATTTTCACCATATGATATCTTGTGTCATTTATGATTTCATAGAACTAATTTAACATTTTCAGTATCACCGGAAGTAATGTCATTTTGGCAAAAACTGTATTTTTAGCCTTCAAAACAGACATTTTTTTCAAATGAGTCTGATTTGTAATATATTTCAAATTATGATATTTGATTCCAATCAACAAATGGATTGAACCCATACGATCATATAGATACCAAAAGATAGTTTTTATCGTGTACGGTTGCCGAAAAATAGACGATTTTCTACAAGTCACTTTTCAAGGTTTTTGGTCTATAAAAGTGGCAATTCTCATTCGATTTACATACAATTTTCGCCATTATGCTGCCTTATGCCATTTCTGATTTCATAAAACTAATTGAACATTTTCATTATCACCGGAAGTAATGAAATTTTGCCAGGATCACTTACAAGTAACATATATATATAAAATGAATTGATATTGCTGGATTTGGTTGATTCTTCGTCCATTTTATTTGATGTTTACAATGCTTATGTGGAAACCTGTTTGATGGTTTCATTAGTATCGGAAGTGACATATGTTTAAGGGTAACGTGGCACCGAAAGTGACGTGGCACCAGTGAAACCCGTCATTCCTGCATGCAGGTCTAGTTATTATTATTATTATTCTTCTTTTGTTTTGAGTAGATCTCAGCAACTACGTGTCGCATCGTTACGATTTCTTCGGTTTTACTGGGAAAGTGGGTGTGACTTAGAGGATAAAGCTATTTTGAACGTTCTGCGACAATGCGAAATGTCCGAAATCACCGAAGTTATCGTTTTTACAAATATTGCGGTAATTTTAACAATAATCATGGGATTTTAACTTTCGATACATTTTGGCATAGCTGGAGACAGGGCACATAGCTGCGCTACTTTCGATTTTTGATTTTCGGCAAATCTTCGAAGATATTAGGCGCCAAATTTCGGAAATTTAAAATTTTACAAAAAACTTTTTTATTTATGAATATTTTTTAGTCGTGTTGTGCACAGAATTAAAGAGTCATCTGACTTGCGCAAAAATGTTAAAAAATTTTGTCTCAGTAATTTTCCTTGGCCTCCATTGGCTAATTCAGTTTTTAAGTTCTAGATTAATTTTTTATTGTTCGATTTGTATAAAACAAAGTTCATATGCTTCGTTGTCTCAATTGTCATTTTTTTTATTACCAAAAGTGTTATCTGTCGGCACCGGAAGTGGCATAATTTTACCAAAAACTACAATTTTGACAGTTAGGTACATTTTTTGAAAACAAATATTATTTTTTTGAAAAATTATATGACTCAAAGAGTGTGTCCTTTAAAGGCGCAAAAAACGTCGGAAGCAGTTTTTTTAATTTCTTTTTCATTTTCTAGCAAATTGGATTAAGAGGTGAAAAAAGGCGTAAAATTGACCTATTTACAACTCATTCAGGCTTTTCAGATTTTAAAATATTTTTACGTAACTTTTATAAACTTGTAGCTATAATACATACGAAGAGAATGTATGTGAAAATTAGTTTGTAATTTAAGCAGTTGCCGAGAAATAGGCAATTTTGCATGAGTCACTTTTCACGTAATTTTGGCTGTAAAAGAATCAATTATTATTCGATTTTCAATTTTCTTTCGCCATTGGATGCCTAATGCCATAGTGGACTATGTCAAACCATTTTACCCCTTGCGCTGCCACCGGAAATGACGTCATTTGCTCAAAACTTAAATTTTAGCCTTCAAAAAAACAATATTTTATTCAAATGAGTCGTATTTGTTATTTTTTTCAAATTGTGATATTTGATTCTATTGATCAAATAGATTGAACCCATACGATCATACAGATACCACAAAATGGTTTCTAACTTGTACGGTTGCAGAGAAATGGGCGATTTTCCTTAAGTCACTTTTCAAGGTTTTTGGTCTATAAAAGTGTCAGTTATTATTCGATTTTCATAAAATTTTCACCATATGATATCTTGTGTCATTTATGATTTCATAGAACTAATTTAACATTTTCAGTATCACCGGAAGTAATGTCATTTTGGCAAAAACTGTATTTTTAGCCTTCAAAACAGACATTTTTTTCAAATGAGTCTGATTTGTAATATATTTCAAATTATGATATTTGATTCCAATCAACAAATGGATTAAACCCATACGATCATATAGATACCAAAAGATAGTTTTTATCGTGTACGGTTGCCGAGAAATAGACGATTTTCTACAAGTCACTTTTCAAGGTTTTTGGTCTATAAAAGTGGCAATTCTCATTCGATTTACATACAATTTTCGCCATTATGCTGCCTTATGCCATTTCTGATTTCATAAAACTAATTGAACATTTTCATTATCACCGGAAGTAATGAAATTTTGCCAGGATCACTTACAAGTAACATATATAAAATGAATTGATATTGCTGGATTTGGTTGATTCTTCGTCCATTTTATTTGATGTTTACAATGCTTATGTGGAAACCTGTTTGATGGTTTCATTGGTATCGGAAGTGACATATGTTTAAGGGTAACGTGGCACCGAAAGTGACGTGGCACCAGTGAAACCCGTCATTCCTGCATGCAGGTCTAGTTTGCATTTTAGTGCTGTTCTGAAAAATCAATTAGTTTTATGATACATAAAGAGATATTTATGGATTAACAATTACTGGTTTATTAACATGTAACTTTTTCAAAATAAATGATACTCTGTTCTTTTATCAATCCAATAAGAACATAGATAAAATTATGTGTAATTTTACAGTAATAGAAACCATAAATATACATCATAACGATGATATTGTGCTGATTGGTTATTTTATGATGATCAAAGCATTTCCTTGGACCTGTTTAAAAGTATTCCAAAGGGAATGAATGAAATAATTTTTAGGATTGTGACAGATATTATACCCCTTTCGATATACATCTGTACCTGTATAGTGTCTATCCTGTGTTTTACTGACAACAGATCAAGCAAAATTCTAATAAAGTGTCTTGGTTCATACACAGTCAAAAGTGCTATTGAAAACAAATTAGTCCAAATAATTATTCAAATTTCTAAGTTAAAACCTGAGATGGTAGTTTATCTTTCACATCTTGCTGATCCCTCTGACTGGGACCAGATGACAACAATGACCCTCCTATTGGTTGACATTTGAGGTCTAAGAGTAAGAATTATTTTATGTCCAAATTTGTCCTGGTCACTGATTTATAACATTACAGTAAATGTCTAGACATGTACAATCTATGCTTTTTGAATGTCCAAATATGTAATCACTCCACAGTAAACCATTCATGGAAACTTTCTTGGTAAATTTGACTTTCTTGCTTGTATATTGTAGTGATTAAATCAATGGAATCTTTAAATCAATAAATGTGTGAAATATGCAGATTTTAACATTCTGAATTAACTGACAAATTCCTGTCTGATTACTTTCTAAGAAATAAAAGAAATATAAATAAGCAAATTTTAATGTGAGTAAATGAAGATTTTGTGGAATTATATTATAATTATATTGAAATTTTACATACCAAGTGTGTGGACTGCTCCTGAATATGTCTTGATCACGTTATTCTACAAAATGTTTGGATAATGTTGCTTTATCACACTAGGGGATTTTAGAAAAGGAAATCACATTCTAGTAGTCCCCTGATATACGTTGGTTAAAAAATTGCTTTCACTTATCTCCCTTTAATTGTTGCCTGTGCACTTTATTATAGTATACATTAGTTGTTATTTATTGAAATATATTGAAGGTCAAATTTAAATATTAAGTGTTGGAGAAGATTGGAAAGAAGTAAATGTAAACTCTACATAATAATCAAATATTAGTTTAAAATTTGTGATAATATTTAACATTTATCATCAATCATAAAACTATATGTTACTAAATTCAAACAATGAAAGAGCTATTGTGTGTCAAATATCTAGTTTGTGATCAATTTTAAAAGAAAAAGGGAGACTTTATTTGGCAAGATACTATAGAAGACCAAATGGGACAATATTCATGATTCTTGTTTCTATATTCTAGTTTGAACATTTTAGACACGAAGGTAACATTCTAAACTAATGATTCTTGTTTCTACATTCTTATGTCAGCATTTCATGCACAAAATCAACATTTCAAACAAAAAATTGATTTTATGTTTCATTTTCGGCGTTTTATTGGTAATTTTTATATGTCATTAAATATTAAAATTAAAAATAATTTCTTAATTTTACACGACAAAGAAATCAATTCATTGGTTTCTGAAAGTATCTATAAAAAAGAGTCTGGAATTTGAACTCTCATGAAAATATTTTCTACTTTTCAAAAAGTCTTGAAATTGAAAACTTGAAATGAAAGTGTCCAGAAAAATATGATGAATTATCAACATTATTACACCAGAGGGCGCTAGACCGAACACAAATTGGCGACCTATTCGACTAGCGACCTAATATATTATTTTTTATCCATTCCTTTAGTTCAGAATAGAGGTGTAATTTCGCCATTATCTTACAAAATTCTAGACATCCAACTAAATATATTCCGAAAGGGAATTAAATATGCGTTCCAAATATTATTAGTTGAAGTTGGCACAGTCATATTAAAAGATTAAAAGGGTGAACTCTCATCCTAAACATGACCAATTTTTTAAAAATTTCAAAGTGGAAGAACGGTAATATTCGGACCATCGTACAAAATTCTGAGTATTCAACTATATATACTCTGAAAGGTAATTTAATAAGCTTTCTTTAAATATTATTAGTAAAAGGTTGGCTCAGTCATCTTAATAAAGTGGTGCGCTCTCAACCTGAACATAGCTAGGATGAGAGCGCACCCCTTTAATATGATTGTGCCAAGTGTAACTACATGTAATACTATTTGGAAAGCTTATTCAATTACCTTTCAGAATATATATAGCTGGACGCTCAGAATTTTGAGCGATGGTCCGAATATGACTTCGAAAAAAAATACCGGTCTATCTTCACATTTAGAATATTGAAAAAACGACTATGTTCAGATTGAGAGAGCATCCCTTTAATATGATTGCACCAACTTTTACTCATAATATTTGGAAAGCTTATTGTCCCCCGCCTTTCGAAGAAAGTTGGGGGACTATTAAAATGGGTTCGTCTGTCTGTCTGTCTGTCTGTCTGCCTGCCTGCCTGCCTGCCCGCCCGCCCGCCCGCCCGTCCGTCCGTCCGTCCGTCCGTCCGTCCGTCCGTCCGTCCGTCCGTCCGTCCGTCCGTCCGTCCGTCCGTCCGTCCGTCTGTCCGTCTGTCTGTCCGTCCGTCACACTTTTTGGGACACAATAACTCTCTTCCTAATTGAGCTAGAATGTTCAAACTTGGTGTATGTGTTTATTAGGTCAATGCCTTGATGGAGTTCGAAGATGAGCATTTTCCGCTTAGGGTAAGCAGAGATAAGCAATTTGATTGGTTGATGCTTTGGGACACGATAACTTTAGTTCTAATTAAGTGAGATTGATGAAACTTGGTGTATAGTTTCATTATAGTAATACCTTGACTAAGTTCGATAATGAGCATTTTCTGCTCAGGGTAAGCAGAGCTATATGCATTTTGATTGGTCGAGAATTTGGAACACAATAACTCTCCTTCTAAGTGAGTTAAAATGTTCAAACTTGGTGTATATGCTTATTAGGTCAATGCCTTGATGGAGTTCGAAGATGAGCATTTTCCGCTTAGGGTAAGCAGAGATAAGCAATTTGATTGGTTGATGCTTTGGGACACGATAACTTTAGTTCTAATTAAGTGAGAGTGATGAAACTTGGTGTATAGTTTCATTACAGTAATACCTTGACTAAGTTCGATAATGAGCATTTTCTGCTCAGGGTAAGCAGAGCGATACGCAATTTGATTGGTCGAGACTTTGGAACACAATAACTCTCCTTCTAATCTAGTTAAAATGTTCAAACTTGGTGTATATGCTTATTAGGTCAATGCCTTGATGGAGTTCGAAGATGAGCATTTCCGCTTAGGGTAAGCAGAGATAAGCAATTTGATTGGTTGATGCTTTGGGACACGATAACTTTAGTTCTAATTAAGTGAGAGTGATGAAACTTGGTGAACAGTAATACCTTGACTAAGTTCGATAATTAGCATTTTCTGCTCAGGGTAAGCAGAGCAATACGCAATTTGATTGGTCGAGACTTTGGAACACAATAACTCTCCTTCTAATTGAGTTAAAATGTTCAAACTTAGTGTATATACTTATTAGGTCAATGCCTTGATGGAGTTTGAAGATGAGCCTTTTCTGCTTAGGGTAGGCAGAGATAAGCAATTTGATTGGTTGATGCTTTGGGACACGATAACTTTAGTTCTAATTAAGTGAGAGTGATGAAACTTGGTGTATAGTTTCATTACAGTAATACCTTGACTATGATCGATAATGAGCATTTTCTGCTCAGGGTAAGCAGAGCAATAGGCAATTTGATTTGCCGAGACTTTGGAACACAATAACTCTCCTTCGAATTGAGTTAAAATGTTCAAAATTGGTGTGTATGCTTATTAGGTCAATGCCTTGATGGAGTTCGAAGATGAGCATTTTCTTCTTACGGTAGGCAGAGATAAGCAATTTTTGGATGACACTTCGTGTTCAGTTTGATTGGTCGATACGTTTGAAAAAAATAAATGTGCGATTAATTAATATGTGTCATCTATTTATTTTGGGATTTCGGCGGGGGACATCAGCCTCACTGTTGGCTTGTTCAATTACCTTTCCGAATATATATAGCCGGATGCTCAGAAATTTGTACGATGGTCCGAATTCAGACTCGGAATATTACGTTCTTTCACTTTAAATTTTTTAAAAAAGTTAGTCATGTTTAGGATGAGAGTGCACCCTTTTAATATGACTGTGCCAACTTTAACTAATAATATTTTGAACCTTATTTAATTCCTTTTCAGAATATATTTAGCTGGATGTCCAGAATTTTGTAAGATAATGGCGAAATTACACCCCTATTCTGAATTAAAGGAATGGATAAAAAATAAAAAAATAATATATTCTACTTTCATTTGATAGACGTTACGTTGGATTTTATTTGTTAATAAAAATAGATGAGTTTGGGCGACTGTTGTCTTTATTGTGAATAGGTTGCCAATGAACAGGTTGTCAGCTGGATCGGTCTAATAGGTCGCTAGTCGAATAGGTCGCCAATTTGTGTTAGGTCTAGCGCCCTCTGGTGTAATAATGTTGATAATTCATCATATTTTTCTAGACATTTTCCAATTCAAGATTTTAATTTCAAGACTTTTTGAAACGTAGAAAATATTTTCATAAGAGTTCAAATTCCAGACTTTTTTTTTTAGATACTTTCAGAAACCAATGAATTGATTTCTTTGTCATGTGAAATTAAGAAATTATTTTTTAATTTTAATATTTAATGATATATAAAAGTTACCGATAAAACGCCGAAAATGAAACATAAAATCAATTTTTTGTTTAAAATGTTGATTTTGTGCATGAAATGCTGACATAAGAATGTAGAAACAAGAATCATTAGTTTAGAATGTTGCGTTCGTGTCTAAAATGTTGAAACTGGAATGTAGAAACAAGAATCATGAATAATGTCCCATTTGGTCTTCCATAAGATACATATGTCATGACTTTCTATGGCTGGCTATTCCCCAAGTTTCAGTGTCTGTGTTTCTCCCAAAACTACAAATGGCAAACCCCCAAGATATAGGGATATTGCGACTTGATGATCAGGATTCCTTTATTTCTGGCATATTTTTTTTTATTCTGCTGTAAAATAAGAACTACCAGAAACTTCACAACAAAACGAAGAAATGCTACAAGGCATCTATTTAAGACCTGTCTTCTATTCACTTAATTTATACAGCATTTGCTTATCTGTGTTTCTTTTTTTGTATGAAAATAATAATCTTCATATTCATCATTGACTTTTGTCCCCTCCCTTTCAAAGAAAGCAGGAGACTATTAAAATGGGTTCACCTGTCCGACACTGATTTGTCTTTTTGTCCCCCACCTTTTGAAGAAAGTGGGGCACTATTAAAATGGGTTCGTCCGTCCGTCTGTCTGCCTGTCTGTCCGTCCGTCTGTCTGTCTGTCGGTCACACTCTTTAGGACACAATAACTCTCCATCTAACTGAGCTAGAATGTTCAAACTGTAAGTGTTTATTAGGTGGATGCCTTGATTGAGTTTGAAGATGAGCATTTTCTGTTTAGGGTAAGCAAAGGGAAGCAATTTGAATGGTTGATGGTTTGGGACACAATAACTTTAGTTCTGATTTAGTGCGAGTGATGAAACTTGGTGCATAGTTAAATTACATCAATACCTTGACTAAATTTGATAATGAACATTTTCTGCTCAGGGTAAGCAGAGCGATAAGCAATTTGATTGGTCGAGGCTTTGAAACACAATAACTCTCCTTCTAATTGAGGTAGAATGTTCAAATTCATTATTTTCATTTATCCGCACTGCTAACACAGGATTCCACGCAAAACATTTATTAAAGCTTACTGAACCTGTTTTGAATAATTGGCAACCTTGTTTTGATTGATTGATGCTTTTGGGTGTGATAACTTTGGTTATAATTAATTGAGAGCTATGCAACTCTGAGTATAGATTCATTTACACCTTTAGGAATTTGATGTTCATTAGGTGAATGTCTTGACTGAGTTCAATATGATTAACGCTTCTTGCTAAAGCTAAACAGAGCCAAGAAATTTCTTTGACTTTGATTCTATCTGATACAATCTGATTAAAACACAGATCCAATTTCGTTTCGTTTTTTTATAGTTCAAAATTTCGTTTTTACTTGTCTTTACTACTCTTGGATCTGGAGGACTTGTTATTTAACTTGTGTTCTGCCTGAAATGAGGGGTCAGCCAATCAAATGGTCTGTCGAATCGACCGTTTGACCTTTTCATGCTTGGAACTGTGGGTAGATACGGCTATACTAACACCAGCGGATAGAAATCAAAACAAAAGTAGATTTTAAAAAGCATGGCGGTCGTTAATTGGTTAATCGAATGACTGACGTTATCGGGTCAAACGTCCCGTGCTTGATACCTGACGTCATAGAACGTGAGCTCCCACTATAACTAGTTAGATCTACATGAGTGTAGGCCATCGAAAGTATAAAAAACGAAACGAAATATAGATCTATATTTTAATTAGATTGTATCTGATAGAGAGGGATGGAACTTAGTGTGTAGTTGATAATCAGTTTGATTATAATCGATACTTTTGAAAATGATAGACATGCAATTAATTAATGTGTGTCATCTATTTTTTTCGGGATTACGGCGTTGGACATCCGCCTCTCACTGTTGGCTTGTTATTGCTTTTTTTGATGAATTCAATTTAAAGTATTCATTGATCTCTTGTTTGTATTTATGTTTCTTTATTTATCCAATTCCTTAAAATACTACCACTACATGTACTTGTTGCAACTTAACCACAACTTTAATCTTTTCCCGTTCTTTTCTTTCCGTTTGCTGATGTAATGGCTCAGGCCAGGGATTTTAATCGGCTGTTTTTGTCAGCTTTAGCCGCTTGAAGTTCAATCAAGCCGATTAATAAAACAATGAACAGGATGCTCTGGTAGCATGAATCAATCTACTTTCGTCTGAATTACAATGGGTTAATGATTACTTGTTGATTAAGTTGTCAATCAACTTGCATGTCAGCTTATTTGTACAACAACAGTCATATCTTCGTGAAAATCGGCCATTGGATCATAATCCGAATAATTTATATAATGGTTTATGACCCAACCATTGTTCAATTTAGTAAGCCATCCCAAGAGAAATGGCATCTATTATCCTATTCAGAAAAAGCCCATGCCGTGCATCCTCCAAAAAAGCCAGTCAAATCATTAAGAAGGCTGATATGTATGTAGAAATGTTACGATATAAATAATTGGGCTTTCAATGACTGATCCTGACTGAGACATAAATGATATGTCACTTGGATAATTTTTGAAACATATTAAAAATCAAAATTGATTTATACTTGGGACCTTTTGCGACCTCTCACCTGAGGAGAATTTTTAAAATAAAAAAACAGCAAGCAGGGGCCGCAACTAACTGGCACTATAAACCGCAGATTGCCTCGTTCGGCATTTCTGTCCAAACGAGGTAAACAAAATGCCTCGTTGTCTGGAGTTCCAAAACAAGGTTTTTTAAATTGCCCCGTTTTTGGAACGAGGTATTTTGTTCATAACGAGGCTTGGTAAAAATGCCTCGTTTACTAAACATGGTTTTTTCAAGATAGTTATTAGCAGTATTTCCTATTAGCGAATTTGTAAAAATTAAAATTTATGTCATTTAATACGAAAATAAAACCAGTCCAAACTATGATATTATAATCAGAAAAATAGACAAGACAAGAATACAATACACGCCATATATGTAGGGGTAAAGCAACATCAGCTACCTTGATTGATTTATTGGCCCAATCAGTTATAGGTGTTAAGAAACAACTGTGGTGTTGTGACAATTTATTGGGGCCAATAAATTAATCAAGGTAGCTATGTGTCTGCAATAGTTTTACACCTAAACCTAACTGATATCGCAGACAACAAATTAGTGTTTATCTGGTCTAAATACAACAAATAATCCATAGTATTTACAGTCATGAGACGAAGACGTCTATTGACTTTCAGTGATTTTCAATAATTACTGCCAGAGTTATGGCCCTTGATCACCTCGAAAAAATCCTGTGGAAGCTCTAGAGGCCAAAGTTAATATCCGATTGACTTTAAATTTATACACAGTGTTTAAGGTCATGAGACGAATAATCCTATTGATTTTCAGAGATTTCAAATAATTACTGCCAGAGTTATCTCCCTTGATAACTTCATAAAATCTTATAGAGGCCAAACTTATCATCTGATTGACTTCAGATTGATAAACAGAGTTTAAGGTGTTGAAACGAACAAGTTTTTTGATTTGCAATGAATTTTGATAACTGAACAGCTAAATCCATGATATTAAATGTTTCACGTATATACTAATTGTTAGCGAGGGGTAAAACTTTATAAAAAGCAATCAAATTCTAATGATTTTCTGATAATTACATAATGAGTTGTTACTCTTAATCAGATTTTAGTGTATTACAAATGTTTCATTACCGAAAAAAGTAAAAATATGCGACAACCCTTGTTGACTGTCCGGACGATTTAGCTGCTGTGGGCGTATGTTTCGTTGCCTCACAACCTATCTTTTTTTTTATTATACTAAATTGTTATTAAATTTGTTTATTTGATTAATTTCTCTTATACAATTTAAATTGAAAATCTCATAGAACCTGATACATTGTATTTGTATACATATTAATATTAAGATGTTGTAAATATTATATCTATTTAAATAAGCTTATAATATTATTACTTTATGTAATATTTGAATCCATTTTATTTTCATGATATAATTAATTTATTAAATTGTTATTAAATTTGTTTATCACTACATTGAATTTGATAAAAACAATTTATTCTCTCATTGATTTTTAATTCAATTGAAAATCCCATAATATAACCTGATCACATGTGTCTGAAATAGCTTTATTAAATGTCCAATTCTACTCCCAGACAAGAAACCCTGATCTGGAAATCTTCTGGCTTTTATATTCTAAATATAGAGCAGTGTAATATAACACTATACACTACTCCATCTAAATAGATAATAATTGGGCGACAATTAGTTATCTTTGGGAAGTTGATGACAGGATTCTCTTCAACAAACCTGCATTATCTTTGAGGTCAAATTCCTAAACTTGAAGAAATCTGGCTGATTTTGCGTTAGTATAATCTAGATGACATCGCGCCTGGTATGTTGTGCATTTTTATGCGCGAACTCTTAGTTTTCCTATTACTGGCACGCGCACGGGCACTATTTCTTTTTCTTTTGCATGTACCAAAATCAATAAGATTTTACGAGGTAATCAAGGGTCATAATTCTGGCAGTGATTATCGGATATTGCTGAAAATCAATAGGATTCTTCGTCTCATGACCTTAAACACTGTGTATAAATTTAAAGTCAATCGGATTTTAACTTTAGCCTCTAGAGCGTCCACAAGCAATTGTGGACGATGGACGGATGGGGGCGACGAGAATATGCGACCACATTTCAATGTGGGCGTATAAAAATGGACTCAAATATCACATGAAGTACTGGTAATAATAAACTTATTTAATGAGATGTAATATCTACAGCACCTTGTCTAAACCAGGCTATAAAATATCTTACACTATTTTACTCATATATTTTAACATTGACCAGTTTGATGTTATCCAATTGAATGATTTTAGACCTTTTCCTGGGGAGATTAAATCTCATTAGTAAAATAAGGATTATAAACACAAAACCATATATGGAATACAATTACTGTTTTAATTAAAGCGACGTTTCGTTGAGGATTCTTTCAACGTTTTCAAGCAAATGAGGGTTGTTGAGCACATTATCTTTGTATTACTCTTGTCAGTGGCACTTTACATTGACCTATGAATATTTTTTTCCAAAGAAAATTAGGGCTCAATATCGAATTATTTACGGCCTATTGAGCCATCGTACATGTATATTAT
This sequence comes from Patella caerulea, assembly GCA_036850965.1. NCBI lineage: Eukaryota > Metazoa > Mollusca > Gastropoda > Patellidae > Patella > Patella caerulea. The sequence continues at coordinate 21,872,962 of JAZGQO010000014.1, read as the reverse complement.
ATGTGACTACAGAGTACAATACTATTTACAAACTTATCGTTTATTAATAAAAAAAGTGATCCAAAAATACCATATGTTGGTGCATAATTATGAACATTTACTGATCTTTTTAAATACAGGGAGAAGATACCCCAAAATAATCTATTTGTTATTTAATATACAGGTGGAATATGAAATATGTATTTGAAAACAAGACAAGCTTTAAAAACAAATTATTCGTGCAATCGGGTATCATAATTAAGGCAAACACATCCAAAATATCATCTGGAACCCAGAACTTTGGGATATAAACGTATAATTGGACTAAAACGTGATTTCTCGTACAATTGGGGGTCATAAGACGGGGAATTATGTCTGATATTCGTGGATATCAAAAGGAACAGAGATATTTGTCGGTAATGAAATATTTTTTATAATACACTAAAATCTGATTAAGAGCAACATCTCATTTTTTTAGCCCATGCTAACATATACATGTATACAACACTTAATATCAAAGATTCAGTTGTTCAGTTATCAAAATTCATTGAAAATCAACATATTTGTTTGTCAATCAAAACGATTATATATAGGCGTAACCACGGTGTATAAATATAAAATCAATCAGTTCATAACTATCTGGCAGTATTTTTCAGAATCAGTAGGCTTCTTTGTCTGATGTATATATTTTAAGTCAATCGGATATTAACTTTAGCCCCTAGCGCCTCCTCCAGATTTCTTCAACGTGTTAATGGGCCCATATTATGTAACTCGGGCAGTAATCATCGGCATTTGGTGTACATCAATAGGATTCTTTTCCTCACGACATTAAACATGGATATTAATCTAAAGTCACTCGGATATTAATTTCACCTCTAACGGGACCACAACCTTGTATTATACACTTTTATGCTATATTTCAAGTTTCGTCAATATCAGATAAAAATTGTGACCTGTAGAGTGTTCACAGGGGCGACTCAATATACGTCCACCCACATGAAATAATTTGATTAGTGTATGTGTATACATTTTTATACGCCCATATTGAAAATGTGGTCGTATATTGTCGTCGGTCTTGTGGGCGATCTAGAGGCCAAAGTTAATATCCGATTGACTTTGAATTTATACATAGTATTTAAAGTCATGAGACGAAGACACCTATTGATTTTCAGTGACTTCCGATAATTACTGCTAGAGTTATGGCCCTTGACCACTTCAAAAAATCTTGTGGACGCTGTAAAGACCAAAGTTAATATCCGATTGACTTCAAATTTATACACAGTGTTTAAGGTCATGAGAGAAGAAGCCCATTGATTTTTAATGAATTTCGATAACTGAACAGCTAAATCCATGATATTAAATGTTTAGTATACTAAACATTAGCATGGGGCAGAACTTTATAGAAACCAAACAAATTCTAATGATTTACTGATCATTTAGCTTACTTAATGAGTTGTAACTTTTAATCAGATTTTAGTGTATTATAAATGTTTCAATTCTGAAAAAATAAAAATATGCGACAACTCTTGTTGACTGCCCGGACGATGAAGCTGCTGTGGGCGTATGTTTCGTTGTCTGGCTACCTATCTTTCTAAACACCATTGGAAAACTAGTGGCTTATCCGTTGATTGGTTAAAAACCAATCTTGACTATTAACTTAAATCCTTCAAGTGTCGTATTCAGTAATTTGTATATAATAGTGTTAAGCTGTTATCAACCTAATCATAATGAATATGTTTTATATTAAAAGAGCTTTTTATCTGTAGAAATTAAAATGTTGTCATTTGATACTCACAATGGCAGGTTTACAGCTATCATCACTAACTAACTAAACTATTTATATATGAGGCAATAATGTCACTCAAGTTGGACATGCTGTTTACGTTATTATTCCAGGCAATTAACACACACACACACACCCCCCCCCCCCCCCCGCCAAACCCAAACATCCAAAATTTAGCTCTTTTTTGGGGTTAGTCTGAAGAGTATATTTGTCTGGGCACTGCTGTCTCTCTCTCTCAACAGCATTATATTCCTTAAAACCCCCACTGCTAATCATCCAGGCTGCAGTTCGACTGCATGCACATACCTTGTCTAATAACAAAGGATCACAATAGGAATACTGTTTATAATGAATAAGTCACAATATTGTCCATTTGTATGGCAGAACCTCTAAGTGTGCCCAACAGCACAGGTACAAAGTATTTTATTGGTTTTGGGAACAGTAACTTATTCATTATAAATTAAATCCAGGTTAGAATTTTGTTGGAAAATCTGGAACATCAAAGACACAGGTAGGTGCAGATTGATCATCAGTTTGGACTGGAATGGACAGTGTATCCGCTCTCACTCTTGGTATGTTAGATAAACTATTCTCAGCAATGTCTGATCTTTCTTCTCCTTTATTTTCATCGCATGTTTCATGTTCATTAGTTACATCTACTGATTCTACATGTTTTACAGAGCAGTAATTTGTTGCATCTCCAGTTTTCCCCTGAGTAGAAGCTGATTGGTTGTTGTTACCTGAAGTGTTTTGATTTATGATGTAAATAGCAGGATGTGGACATATTGTATTCTGGCATGTAACTGGTGCTTGATGGCTAGGGTTTCGGGCTGTATGTTGTCCTGGTGTTTGTCGGTGACTGCCAGTGATTTGCACTGGTAACTGATTTTGGCTATTTGGAGGAAGTGGATCTGCATCTTGTTTGGTCTCAGGATGATTTGGAAGTTGGAGATTTCTGATATGTGGCATAGCTGTGGCCTCTGCATAAGCATTGCTATGAAGTTCTTTTATTTTAGTTTGCTGTTTTTCTTCTAGTGTTTGAAAGTTTTGTGTTTGCTTCCTTTTGATTACTTCATCAATGGATGGTTCAGTCTCTAGTTCACCTATTTCTTCTTGACTAGCTTCTAGATTGAATGGAGTCTCATGAGTCATCATAGAATCAATTTCTGGCAGTTGATTATTGCAGGTTTGTGGTGATGCAGTTTCTTCTGCAGAGGCGTTTCTGGGACATTCTTTAACTTTAGTTTGCACTTCTGCATCTAATATTTTAGATTGAGTTAATTCTTTTACCGATTTTTTTGCTTTATTCTGTTTAACTACAGCACCCATTCTCTTTTGCATTTCTTCTTGATTAGCTCCTGGATTTGATTGAGTCTTGTCTTCATGATCCATTAGTTGATCAGTTTCCTCATCCCTGTCACCACCGCTGACATAAATTAGCGTAGGGTTGCTGTCCTTTTTATAGCGACAGCTCTTTCCTGATAAAAAATGAAAAGCGGATTCAGAAATTTAAAACTCAAATTAGACTTATAAATTATTATGGTAAAAGGAAATGGAGTACTTGAAAATTATAACATGGCTCTATTATTATTTCAGATTCACCCAGTGTGAGAGTCGGGATAGTCTACTTATTATTTCTCAAGTTTTCCCATTTCAGATTGACCCAGTGCGATAGTCTGCATAGTTTACTTCTTATTTCTCACTTTTCTCAAGTTTATCCATTGAATTTTTGTTTCGTCTCACAGCTGGGAGATCTAAAACAACTACTCAACTTCACTTGATATAAATAACACTGATGTTTACTGACTATTCACATTGATGTTTTTGTCTACTAGCTACAATCATGTTACCACAAAACACATACTATGAGGCCAAACTATAACATTGTAAACTTGGTAAGATTATTAATAGGGTCAAAAAGAAAAGCACTGTTGGTTTTGTAAAAAGAATAATTTAAAATTTAAAACAGATTTTAATGAGTTATTTTTCTGGATTGAAATTGAATATAATTATGCTTCCAATAAACATAGGTTTATTCATTCAAAACTATGATTATGGATGCTTTGTTCATACTGTCAGACTTGATAATTTGATGGCAGCAAACTGCAATAATTTCAAATTGCAAAGTCTTTTATACACAAGGTCTTTACTATCATGCTACAGGGTGTCAATGACAATCTTACATCTACCTATGTTTACATGTTCTAATATAAACACCATACCTCAAACAAAATACTTAATGGGGTATTTTGAGGTTGAGTTTATAACCAGTGGTCCCTAGACTGATGAAAAACTGCATCTGCCATGTGAATAACTATGGCGCCCCTGTGAAATAGTCCTACAATACAGAGAGCTATTTACATAACTCAGGTGGTTTGAGGTAGAACATTAGTTTTGGATTGTTCCTAGGCTGTCATGGGATATCACTTTTCTCTGATATTCTTCAGAACTGGGATAGTAAACAAACTGAACGAATCTAATTGTTTGTTTTTTTTGTGAAAATGAAACTAAATTTCATGCAAAAGAACCTACCCTTCCGCCTCCAATAACAAATGATGATAACACCAAAGAATAAAAAAATTAAAGCTGCTGTACCACCAGAAACATACATATCTGAAAATAAAGATAATATTTAGGAGTTCACATGATTTTCAAATGTCTGTTGATTTATATTTGAAATTTAAGGCTGGATGAAGGTCCCAGCAGAATTTTTGAAATTTCTTGGATTTGTTCATTGGAGCCTATGGAGGAATCCTCATGAAATGTACAATACCGTATTTTGGAGTTATTACCCTGTTTACCTTATATTTCACAAAATCTCGTGAATATAATACAGGACAGAATTCTCAACAGTCTTTCTATAAACAAGAGTGAGCTCATATTTAATCTCGGTCACCCGAAACCCCCTAGTCTGAGGGTCTACCACATTAAAAACCAAACTCCCGGTTAAGCATGGGCAATGGAACCTTTTGATTAAAGTCTCGAAATATATCTCACAATTCACTTGGCACATATTATTAGAAACAAAATAGAGACGGGGAATAAACATGAATCGCGATGAAGAATTAAGAAGATTGTGAGAGAAGCCATACGTTTGATTTTTGATGAGAGAAAATTACCATTTCAATTTAAACCTTTACAAACATAATTTTAGAGAGTGTTATTGTTCACAAGCAAGATGTTTTGGTAGATTCAGTACGTGGTAACATAAAAGACTGGATAATCCAGACAATTACCTACTTTCCGTCAAATTTTGAGGACCCATTCAGACTAATATTCATAGAATATTTGTTTGGATGATAGAGACTACCTCATATTATGCTTGTGTCCTTTAGCCAACACTGAGCACCTCATATTATGCTTGTGTCCTTCAGCCAACGAGCACCTCAGGTGATGATAGAACTCGCCCAATGCAAAATTTTGCCATCCTGTCAATTCTTCAGATTAGGCAAACATTTTTATCAAAGAATTTGACAAAACCATGGCCGGCATACACGTGAAAGACTTAGTATTACAGCAATCACCACAATTCAGTTTGGAAAACATATTGGGAAAATATACCTCCTGCAATTATTCCATGCTATCATTTATCGACTATATTTAAAGAAGTTCAGCTATTTATTCAAACTAGATTTTATATCAGTTCTGCATATTCTAATGCTTACTCAGATGCAGATTTAGAGAAAGAGCTGACATCAATCGTGATATTAATAGGCAAAAAAAGATTGTTAATGAAAAATTAATATATTGAAAATTTCAGTCAAGTTACTTCATTCTAAGTAAAGTTATGAATATTTGTAGTTTTGACAAATTTGTTTCCATCGAGCAGATTGACAGTTCATATTCTCGATTGTTTAGCCATTTCGATGGGACAGAAAATCCCATGTACACATCAGCATGTAAGTAAAAGAAGCCTTTGGCAGTTAGAATAGGAGTTGGCTGTAGTGTCGCTGTTCGGGATGTTAAACCTCATTTCATTTCAAATCTTCGATCCCTGTGTAATTTTACCATCAAAGCTAACTAACAAATAGAGCAGGCTAATCTATATACATTGACTTACAAATGTTAATTTCTTTATCCTTGTCAGCATTCTTCTGAATGGGATCAGCATTCTTCTGAATGAGATCAGCATTCTTCTGAATGAGATCAGCATTCTTCTGGTTGAGATTAGCATTCTTCTGGTTGAGATCAGCATTCCTCTGGTGGAGATCAGCATTCTTCTGATTGAGATCAGCATTCTTCTGATTGAGATCAGCATTCTTCTGATTAAGATCCATAATAGTTCTATTCATTGTATTCTTTGTTCTCTTTAGATCACGATTTTCGTCCATGAGACTGATTATTGTTCTGTTACCATTTTTAGCTTCCAGTTCACATTGATCATTTAATGCTTGCAACTCCTCTTCTTCAGGTAAAACAAAATAAAAAAAATATACATCTTAGTATTCAAAGGCAAATGGACTAGGAATACTTTAATATTTTCTAGAACAATTTTTTTCACATTTTATAGCCACCTTAGCCATGTTTGCTGGTATGAAAATGCAGTCTTCATGTATTAATTGTCAATTAACCAAATAAATAGCACCATTAAATTTATTGTAAAATATTGGTTATTCTGAAGTTATTTTCATATTGTTGAATTTGCCTTCCTATAGCTAACAAACAAACTTTCTGTGTCTTAGTTATCCAGTTTTGCACGTTTGGGTGTCTTACAGTTTTGATTTTGAGCTAACTAACAATTTGCATAAAAATATGTGTCTAGAAAACTTTGGTTGAGAAAGTTCCTCAGGATTTTTCAACATGGTTTTCCTCTTCAGTGGTGTAGGTCGGAGGGCATGGCATGGAAAAGTGTCCATTCTTTTGGATAGCACAAAACTGAAGTTCAGTTGAAATTTGACTAAGTGTAGACAGTGCCGGATTAACCTTGTGGGGAGGGGAGACCCGGGACATACCAAACATGCAGGGCCCCAGTGTTGTTTGTTCAAATTCTTCGTACTGCCCGTGGATCGTACTGGTATGTACTGCGCCCCCTTGAGTTCCTGAGGTGTTTTTCTCCAGGAATTTATTTTAAAATTACCGGTAGGATTAATTTCAGTGCATCTGAGACAATTTAGGCAGGGATTTCATTGACGTTTCGAATTCGTTTATAATTTTAGTTTTTTAAACTCCGTCCGGGATAAAATATTAGTATTGCAAAGAATTGTGGGGTCCTCTAAATGTGGGGGGCTGGAACATTTGTCCCACTTTGCCTTCCCCACCCCCACCCCCCTGATCCGGTAATAGCTGTAGACGTAAACGCTGCCGTGTGGAAAAATTTAATTGTTGTTTTGAAAAAGAAAAATCAAGAGTTGAAATGAAATAGATGTCAATCCATTCTGCATCTTTGTGCAATTTTTCATGATTTCATACATTTTTCAAAAGAGAACAGTAATGGTTGTTACAGTTGATTGATTTCTATACATGTTGAGATTTAAAGTTGGTGGTTGTTAATTAAATACATTATAAGTTGAACCTGTGAGATTTCATTCAAATAGTATAGTAATCTACAAGGGATATTAACAGAATACTAGTAATAACAAGTAATTACAAAACTATAAAGCAGCAAAGGTATACAGTTGGTGAAGAAAGGTTAAACCCCCATTTCATTTCCTTGTGATTTATTAAAATATATGCTATGGGTGTTTTTGGGCCAGTAAATTCTATACTGACCTTTACAGGATATAATCAGGCATTCCGGGGTACTGTTATCCTGTGCACAATTAAAAGCTTCATGCAGATCCAAGCAGTTTCTGCAAATACCATTACCTATAGGTGAGGTATCACAAAACTCTTTTCCAGGTATACAGCCTTCAAAGTCACAATTTATTTTCGTGGAACCAATATAGTGTACTAAAACCAAGGAAGTAATCTGAAAAAAAAAAGGAGCAAAGCATAGGCTATAAATTTTTTTTGAAGGGGGGGGCTTGGTCTTTTATGAAAATTCAACCCTTCTTGGTGTATTTTCAGAGCATCTGCTGCCTTTTTATACGCCCACATTGAAATGTGGTCATATATTGTCGTCGCCCCTGTCCGTCCGTCCGGCGTCCACAATTGCTTGTGGACGCTCTAGAGGCTAAAGTTAATATCCGATTGGCTTTAAATTTATACACAGTGTTTAAGGTCATAAGACGAAGAAGCCTATCGATTTTTAGCGATTTCCGATAATTGGTACCAGAGTTATGGCCCTTGATCACTTCAAAAAATCTTGTGGACGCTCTAAAAGCCAAACTTAATATCCAATTGACCTTAAATTTATACACAGTGTTTAAAGTCATAAGATGAAGAAGCCTATCGATTTTCAGCGATTTCCGATAATTAGTGCCAGAGTTATGGCCCTTGATCACTTCAAAAAATCTTGTGGACGCTCTAAAAGCCAAACTTAATATCCGATTGACCTTAAATTTATATACAGTGTTTAAGGTCATAAGACAAAGAAGCCTATTGATTTTCAGCGATTTCCGATAATTAGTGCCAGAGTTATGGCCCTTGATCACTTCAAAAAATCTTGTGAACGATCTAGAGGCCAAAGTTAATATTCGATTGACTTAAAATTCATACACGGTGTTTAAGGTCATAAGACGAAGAAACCTATTGATTTTCAGCGATTTCCGATAATTAGTGCCAGAGTTATGGCCCTTGATCACTTCAAAAAATCTTGTGGATGCTCTATAGGCCAAAGTTGATATCCGATTGACTTTAAATTTATACACAGTGTTTAAGGTTATGAGACGAAGAATCCTATTGATTTTCAGCGATCTCTGATAATTATTGCCGGAGTTATGGCCCTTGATCACATCAAAAAATCCTAGAGGCCAAAGTTAATATCTGATTGACTTTAAATTTACACACACTGTTTAAGGTCATGAGACGAAGAAGCCTAATGATTTTCATTGATTTCAAATAATTACTTCCAGAGTTATCTTCCTTGATCACTTCAAAAAACCTTGTGACACTACAGATGCCAAACTTATCATCCGATTGACTCAGATTGATACACAGAGTTTAAGGTGTTGAAACGAACAAGTATTTTGATTTTCAATGAATTTTGATAACTGAACAGCTAACTCCATGATGTTAAATGTTTCCTATACTTATTGTTAGCGTGGGGCAAAACTTTATAAAAAGCAAACAAATTCTAATGATTTTCAGATAATTACATAATGAGTTGTTTCATTACCAAAAAAAGTAAAAATATGCGACAACCCTTGTTGACTGCCCGGACGATTTAGCTGCTGTGGGCGTATGTTTCGTTGCCTGGCAACCTATCTTTGTATTTGCTTCAGTGCAAATCAAATTTCCTATATATTTATATATTCAAATTTTACCAAATTCACTTAATTTCATCAATGATTCAGAGACTCTGCCAGGGAGCTAAAAACTTATGCAAATGGTTATTGGCATTGCAATTAATTTACTAAAAAAAAAAAGATCTGTTTCAAACATGCCTTGCCGCCTAATTGATTTTTTTTTGTGCCAAGTGTAAATAAAATGGACTGTAGCCCAGCTGTCTCTTGGATTTCATTGAGATTCAGTAGAATTAACGCAATGAGAACATTCAAAATTGGTTATAAAACCGAACATACAACACCATTTACGACATCCAACAATTTAACATTGAAATGACGTAAATTGGTCTCAAAATACCAATACTTCTTTCTTTCAACTACATGTAATTTAGGATGAAAGGGTCTACCGCGGCACACAAAATAAAATTATGCCGTGGCAGACATGGTTTGCGTCAGCTTTTACAATGACTATGGCTTTGCCGTTTGCAGTGGTAAATTTGTATTTCGAGTTCGAGCGACGAGTTTGTGTACAGAGAAGGACGAATGAGTTTAAATACGACTGGGCGGGTTTCCTTGATTTTTTCTTTGTGCTGGGCGTCAAAAGATAGTGCCACCCAGCATGGCTACATCCCTGGTTATATGGTATAAATCAGTGATAGGTCATGTCCGAAGCTATTTACTATTTTCCAAACATCCTAAATTGTCCGACCAGGAATATACCCACTGGACATCAAGACATGGTGAATAATTTTCAAAATTCCAAAATTAATATAATGTGTGCACCAGTTGAGTTATATTATGTAGACACATAAAGATAATAATTGTAAAACATTTATCATATTAAAGATCTCAAGTTCACTCACACTGCTACCAGAAATTTCATTCAATTTACTTGGTTTTGAGCAAAGTTATAACCGTTTGTTTTAAAGTGAAGATATAGCGTAGATTGTTCATTATTGTAACAACGGTATGGTACTTAACAACCAAGAATTAGCCTCAGTTGTCCATTTTGAATCTCGTAGATGTTTAAATCCATTTAAATCTCAGCCATCCGATGGTTGAATATATAGGAATTTTTCTTTTAATTTATGAAATATTTGAAGTCAGAAAGAAAGACCTTCAATGGGCAGACTTGGCTCTTCCATAATGCATAACATCATTTCACTTAAATAAACTGCAATTAATGACAAAATGTGATTTTTACACTTTTCATTTGAAGAGTTTTCATATAGTTCCTATCCTACTTACCGCTGTCATGAACACCATTCTGTTGGGATTCACTGACATCATGCTCTGTAAAAATTGTAAAAAAGCAATAATAAGGACATTATGGGAGATTAGATAAAGGGTTGGCAGTTCTCGCTATAATAGTTATCTATGATAGATAACGTAAACAGAATATGCTGAAAATTTCAGTCAAATTGCTCCAATATCATCATTAAATTCGTACGATAAAAAAACAAAGTCTTGATTATCCAATTTTACATTTCGTCGGTGAAGTGTCAGAAGGGTGTATCTCAGAATTTCGAAGATTAAGAAATAGAACCTTTTGCATTTCAAAATTTCCACAAATGAAGATACAAAATATAGACACATGATACCCAGAACAGTTTTAATTGGCGTAGAGATACAAAGCTTAGACAGAAATGTGCACATTACCGGTAATTGGGAGATTTTAAAAATGCAAAAAAGTGTATTTGACTGATTTCCGAGATATACCCTTTTGACACTTCACCGACAATTTAATTTAAAAAAAAATGTATTCCAATCTGCTAATGGCATCGAAAGTTGATTATTACCCAGAGCAGAAAATGCTCATTATCGAAATTAGTCAAGGTATTAATGTAATGAAACTATACACCAAGTTTCATCACTCTCACTTAATTAGAACTAATCGTGTCCCAAAGCATCAACCAAACAAATTGCTTATCTCTGCTTACCCAAAGCAGAAAATGCTTATCTTCGAACTCCATCAAGGTATTGACCTAATAGTCACCTACACCAAGTTTGAACATTCTTACTCAATTAGGAGGAGAGCTATTGTGTTCCAAAGTTTCGGCCAATCAAATTGTTTATCGCTATGCTTACCTTGAGCAGAAAATGCTCATATCAAATTTAGTCAAGGTTTAAATGTAATGAAACTATACACCAAGTTTCATCACTCTCACTTTATTCGAACTAAGGTTATCGTGTCCCAAAGCATCAACCAATCAAATTGCTTATCTCTGCTTATCCTATGCAGAAAATGCTCATCTTCGAGCTCCATTCAAGTATCGACATAATAAATGGACGGACAGACAGGCAGACAGACAGACGAACCCATTTTTATAGTCCCCCAACTTTCTCCGAAAGGCGGGGGACCAAAAGACAAATCCATAGTTTTTATACACTGTTGACCTGTTTACATTTAAATTATATACAGTGTGCAAACAATATACTTTAGTACTAATAATAGTGAATAAAATAGGTAAATTCTGAAGACTTTAAGTGTGTATCTATGAGAAGACCAGGCAATAAGTGCTAAGATGTTTACATTATTTGTGTGTGCGGGGCAGCCATGTTGTCTTGCAGTTTTGACACGATTTTCACAAAATGTGAGCTCAACAAACATTATTGTGTAACGGTGATATATTCAAACGTTTTTTTTTAAATCTGAAAATAATTGTGAACTCTAGAGAGATCACAAGCTAAAAACACAATTTTTCATACTATCAAAGGTCATAATTCAAAAAGCTCCAATCCGATTGAAAGGGACCAAGATCTTTGGGTTATGAACTTACATTTCAAGTTTCATAAAAATATCATCAAAATCGTGGCCTCTAAACTTTCCACAACTTTGATATACCAGATGTTTGCAGTGTTTGATAATGATTGTGAACTCAAGAGGGACTGCAAGCTAAAAACATGATTTTTTTGTATAATCAGGGGCCATAATTCAGGAAGTTACTATTCAATATTTAAGAAAATCAACAGGAATCCAGATATTTGGGTTATAAACATGCATTTCAAGTTTCATTAAAATCAGATGAAAATTGTGACCTCCAAAGGGTCCACAACCCTGATACACAATATTTTGACACTATTTGCGAAAGATTGGTGGCCATTTCGTCTGTCAGTTTCTGTCTGATTTTTACAAAATTTGAATTCAATCATCCTTTAGGTGTAACAGTGATATATTCTAAACATTTTTTATATTGGATGGAAATTGTGACCTCTATAGGGTCCACAAGCTATACGTTATGGTCCAATATGCGCAAATATTAAAGGAACCGAGATCTGTGGTTTATGAACCCATTTTTATAGTCCCCCAACTTTCTCCGAAAGGCGGGGGACCAAAAGACAAATCAATAGTTTTTGTACACTGTTGACCTGTTTACATTTAAATTATATACAGTGTGCAAACAATATACTTTAGTACTAATTATAGTGAATAAAATAGGTAAATTCTGAAGACTTTAAGTGTGTATCTATGAGAAGACCAGGCAATAAGTGCTAAGATGTTTACATTATTTGTGTGTGCGGGGCAGCCATGTTGTCTTGCAGTTTTGACACGATTTTCACAAAATGTGAGCTCAACAAACATTATTGTGTAACGGTGATATATTCAAACGTTTTTTTTTAAATCTGAAAATAATTGTGAACTCTAGAGAGATCACAAGCTAAAAACACAATTTTTCATACTATCAAAGGTCATAATTCAAAAAGCTCCAATCCAATTGAAAGGGACCAAGATCTTTGGGTTATGAACTTACATTTCAAGTTTCATAAAAAATATCACCAAAATCGTGGCGTCTAAACTTTCCACAACTTTGATATACCAGATGTTTGCAGTGTTTGATAATGATTGTGAACTCAAGAGGGACTGCAAGCTAAAAACATGATTTTTTTGTATAATCAGGGGCCATAATTCAGGAAGTTACTATTCAATATTTAAGAAAATCAACAGGAATCCAGATATTTGGGTTATAAACATGCATTTCAAGTTTCATTAAAATCAGATGAAAATTGTGACCTCCAAAGGGTCCACAACCCTGATACACAATATTTTGACACTATTTGCGAAAGATTGGTGGCCATTTCGTCTGTCAGTTTCTGTCTGATTTTTACAAAATTTGAATTCAATCATCCTTAAGGTGTAACAGTGATATATTCTAAACATTTTTTATATTGGATGGAAATTGTGACCTCTATAGGGTCCACAAGCTATACGTTATGGTCCGATATGCGCAAATATTAAAGGAACCGAGATCTGTGGTTTATGAACATACATTTCAAGTTTAAACCAAATCGGATAAAAATTGTGACCTCAACAGTATTCACAAGCTAAAAACATGATTTCTCGTACAATCAGAGGCCATAATCCATAAAGTTACAGTCGATATATGCCAATATTGAAAGGAACCAAGATCTTAGGTTGATAAACATATATTTTAAGGGGTTATTCTTTTTGTTCATGGCCATTTTGTTATAGCTCATTGCACAGTAACCGGTCAATACATAACAATCAACTTGGACATGTTTTTGTTATTGTTTCTAATTGATATATGGTTGGGGAGACAGAAAAGACAATATAAAACAACTGCATGGAAATTAAATATCATTTTTTCTCAAAAAAAAATTTGAAACCCACATAATTTGGATGGAGCCTAACTCCCAAAAAATAATAGCTGTTGGATAAGGCTTCAGCTTTTCAACAAAACTTTGGTGTATATTTTAATTATTTGGATAAAATTGTTCTATAATGATTAAATCCTGAATTAGGACAACGCCACAATCGCTAAGGACTAAAAATAAAATAAAACCAAGTACAAATAATCCAAACCATTAGTCAAAATTCGAAGTCCAATAAAACGGTCGAGGCAAAATTGTGTAATCAGCAAATGGACTGTTCACAGTGTACAAAATACACGACAGGTAACAGGTGTCCGGAAGTGTAAGCCTACCCTGCTTGGCGCCACACCCGCCATCGCTGCATCCAAACTATTAGACGAAATCTCACTGAAATAGCATGATTGGCCAATTGACTATCGGTATACAAAATGCACGTGATGAAAAGTGTTAACGATGTAATAGACAGACATAATTAGGAAGATAATACTTTACGAGTCAATAAAATATATCTTGAATAATAATAATAATAATAATATGAACATTTATTCCACACTTAAAAGTATGCTCTATGCGCTTTTTACACACAATTCTAAATTAAATATAACGTTGAAACAGGTATGTTTTAAGTCTGGATTTAAAACACTCGATAGAAGGCGAACTTTTGATGAAAACTGGGAGATCGTTCCATTTTGATGGAGCAAGAAAACTAAAAGCTCTTGCCCCAAATGTTTTCATTTTCCACCTTGGGGTTACCAACTGTATTTGGTCACATGAGCGTAAACTCCGGGAAGGCTTGTAACTTCGAATTAATTCAGTTAAGTAAGATGGCGCTAGGTTATTAACACATTGATAGGTTAGCGATAAAATTTTAAAATCAATCCTTTCTAGCCGAGAGAGACATGTTATATTTACCAATCAAGTCAATATGACATCCATAAAACTTTTTAAAGGTTTTAATGAGTTTAGTACGCAAGTATCCCTGTAGTTGAGACACAAACACTCCTGTAGTTGAGACACAAACACTCCATAAGCTGGTGATATTGGAATGTTACTACTAATAAATGGAAAGTTAATGATCCGAAAGTCAAAGTCATCACGTTTATTGTACAATTTAACACTAAGTCTATGGCAATTGTCAAAATCGAGATGCAGATCCAAGTAGGAAGCATGATTGTCACTGTCAGTGGTGTTTTTAATTTCGAACTCATCAGGATATATGAATTCTATGTATCTTTTGATATTTTTTTCTCATTTTCCATCCCGTGACGACAACTCAATTGGTAGAATTTGGCATAAAGTATGTCTTACACCGATCGATTCTGTATTTATTACTCCTTTAACATAATATTAACTTAAAAGGGTCGAACAGTCATTTCTAAACCTCAAATGGGCATTATTTATCACTCAATATCTAAGGTTCTTTTTTGCTATCACTGGGTACTGTTACGTAAACACTCGTATGAAGGAGCAAATCTGCTAAGCTATCCCAATATATGAATTTTAAATTCATAAAATTGTCCCTTGTATGAATCAAATAGACAAATGGTATAGTATTATATTTCTTTTAATCTTCATGTTGGGAGTAATATGTCCCTTTACTGTGCAAATAGCCTTATGCAAATTTAATGTTCTAATGCTTATTCTTCCAATAATTCTGATTCAGAATTTGGAGGAATTTTATCAAAGCCTTTTTTAGGTGCCACTTTTATTTTGTTGTAATGTTCCTGAAAGTGACTTTTCAAAGTAGAAGATTACCAGAATATGGAATCTATCAAATATAATACATCATCTTTGTCAAATGTAATATCCTGACACTCATTTCTCGTTATGAAGAGTGATTCCGATTCAAAATTGAAAGGATTTTATCAAAGGATATTTTAAGTGTCAATATAAATCTCAATATAATGTTCTGGAAAGTGATTTTTCCAAGACTGAAAATAAAGAAGTCTGATTACCTGAAGTTAAAAATTGTTATGTTTCTGGATATATTCAAATAATCTTTAGAATTTTGAAAAACAACTGGTTCATTCTCAAAATGTTGTTAATAGAAAGATTAAAAGGGAATAATTTTGTGAAAGAAAACTACAGACTAATGATTTTACAAACCTGAAGTTGTTATGCATCTGGATATATTCAAATAATCTATAGAATTTTAGAAATCAACTTGTTCATTCACAAAATGGTGTTTAAAGAAAACTTAAAAGGGAATTTTGTGAAAGGAAACTACAGTAAATATATTTTCACCTGTACATGATGTAAGAGCATTGATTAAGGTTATCTCCCTTTCATTGAAATTGTCATTGGATTGATTATGCTATCAAAACTTTTAAATATCATATAAACAAAAAGTTAATTTTTTTTATCCGAAGTAATTAACTTGCATGCTTTTTGTTTAATTATATTACTTACTATAAACAGTTCAAGGACTAACTGATCCTGAATACCTTTAGTGTTTTGGTTCAATAATATACCGGCCTACCATATCAGACTTGCCACAACACATTTAAATAGCGATAGGCAGGTATGCCTATAATTAGAAAGGTGGTTTCCAAATCCAATGTAATATTTTTAGACCATGACATTATTCCTGAGTTGTATATTTTAGACTATCATCACAGGAATCCAGAGATACATGCATGTAGGCTTAACCAGTTAGTTTAACTTGGTTCCAGCAAACAATTAAATAACTAGTCCATGTACTAGTTTAGTTATTACAAATAAATGACTATAATTCATCATAAAAGCAATGATGCTTAATAATCCGGTCTATATTAATAGATATGTCCCAAATCCCATATCCCATGTTGATTTAGTTTTACTTGTCTTGTCTACCAAAAAAAATGTTCATTATCAATCTGTCAATAATTGGCTTGTTAACGTGATAGAGCTAGACTACAATTTTTATGGCCCCTATAATTGTACAAAAAATCTTGTTTTTATCTTGTGGCCCCTCTAGAGGTCACAATTTTGATCTGTTTTAAAGATACATTATGGGAGATTAGATAATGAATGGCATTAGTTCTCACTACAATAGTTAAAAACTAGCTAATGTAAAGGCAATTTGCTGAAAATTTCAGTCAAATTGATTCACTATTAACTTAGAACTGTTGATATTTGTGCATTTTGGACCAGAACTTCCCGATTTATATCCCCCTGATTGTTGCAAATTATTCCAAACCTAGGGCACCATCTGCAATCCACCCCCACAATTTATGTCAATTAAAATATGTAAATAAATCCACACCTACTGGTACTTGCAACATAAGTATTGAATAATGCCTATTGTTTAACTCTGTACACCTTTCTTTATTAGCTCAGTTAGTACACAAAAGTAAGATTATAAACCCCATTCATTTATAAAAGTATAGGTAGGCACTTATAAAATATGGGGTGGGGGCACTATGGTGTTTGTTCGATGGGTTGGCAGAGAAAATTCATTGGGATTTTCCAGCATAGGTTCCCCTTTGTCAGTGATGTAAAACGGAGGGCTAAGGGATAATGTGTTTGGATGGGCCCAAAAACTAAGGTCCCATGTACCATTGGCATGCACTTAATAAAAGAACCCTAGTTTGGGTAAAATTCAGGGCTAGAAATTCACACAAATCTCCGAATTAATCAATCTACTTTAGGTTAAATTACAACAGGTTAATTAGTGAACCTCTAGGGGTCAAAATTTTTGTTTGATTTTAAAAACCAGTCAAACATATCACAGTTACACCCTAATGATGGTTGAGTTCAAATTTTGTGAAAATAGGATCGAAATGGCCTGTTGCCTCTGAAATATAAAAAGCATGTAATACCAAGTTTGTGGCCCTATTATTCAATTTGAATATATGTTGATATCCCAAAGATCTTATAATTCCTTTCAATATTGACATATGTTGGAACGTAAAATCCTGGCTTATGGCCCCTGATTATATGAAAAATCACTTTTTTAGCTTGTTTAATTCGCTGCCCAGCAACTTTAAAAATGTGCACACATCTTGCATAACAATTTTAAGCACTTGTTTGTGTACACATAATTCACTATGCCGGGTGACTCCTTTAATTTAAAACTAAAATGATTCTGATCCTTTAAATTGAAATTTAAATCTGTGTCAGTCTGTGCATGCTATATGATATAGAGTCTCTGGAGTGCGTAGTATCACTTTACTTTATGTTATATTACCTCGATGTCATTGGTCATAGGTGTTTGAAGTACATTAAGGCACGATTTTCATTCTAAGAACCTAACTACATTTTTTGGGCACCAACCACCACCGCCTCCCCCCCAGTCAAAAATTTTCCCGTACGCCTATGTCATTGGTATTATATTTCGGGAACAAACTTATTATATATACCATTGTGACTGCACCTTATATCGTATTTACCTATCTAATCTTTTTTTTCTATACATGAGGCAAAATCTATTGATTGTAATCTGTATAGATAATATTTATTACCTTTTAAGCACTCCTTATTTTAAAAATTTCAATGGTGTCATGAAGAGGTATGTTTTTCCTTTAAAACACATTTGTGTCTTAAGGATTTTTCTCTAAAACTAGTAAAATCACAACTAGAGATGAGCAGAGAGCCAATAGATAATTAATTATTTAGACATTAATAATATTCTTAAACATACATTATGCAAGAGTGATCTCTGCCTATTGTAGGTCTTTGTTTAGGTTTGAAATGTTACAAGACAATAATTAACTTAAATGCAGATAATAATCAACTCTTGATGCCATCGCTAGCCTGTGATATTTAGTGGATTGGAATACATTTTTTGAAAAATAATTAAACCTAAGAATGGATAATCAAGACTATGTTTTTTTTCAAACTGACTTTAGTAATGATGATCGGGGCTAGGCTGAAAATTCAATCGTTAAAATCTTGGTTCAGAGTGGAGCAATATGACTGAAACTTTCACCAATTTCAGTTTACATTATCAAGTTTTGAACAAATATAGTGAGAACTGCCAGCTTGGTGGAACATCAATTTTTTCTAATAATTGACTTTACAATCAAATGCTGGACACCACTTTTAAATCTTACTGCTTGTGTTAACAACAGTAAATTTTACATATATCAGTCCCATAGCTAGCAAAGGAGAGGGGCAAGGCAGGCATGTTCGTTGTTGGTTTCGTATTGCATCCAATGTAAAGGGCACCAAAAGTTATTTGTGGTCACGGTAGTTAAGTGGGTAAGAAGCTGCCTCGCTATTCTGTAATTCTGTAGGTAACGTGTTCGATCCCTGCATTGACTGAAAAAGTTGATCCAGATTGTCTGGCGTTGTTTCCCCTTGTCATTCGGATAGTATGAAAAACTAAGGTATGCACACATTGGGGTGCACATAAAAGATCCCTTGACAGTTGGAATTCGATTTATGAGTAGGGCAAGATTTTCCTCATAACACACAGTATGGAGTATGAGCCATCGGAACAAGTCCAGTTCGGAGCAGAACAGTTGGACATTAAACTCCATTTCATTTTATTTCCCATAGTTATTTGATGACCTGGTTTACTTGTTTCATTTGAGCCATTTTGTAATTCAATATCTATGATAAAATGTAATGTTACTTAGACTAGAATAAAGTAAAATAGAAAGTGTCTATGAAATAGACAATAAAGAAATAATTCTGACTTTTATGAGAGAAATTTTTGTGAGAAATTACAAATATGTCAGCGCAAAGAATCTATTATAATGTTATTTCCTATTCTTTTTCATTACATTTTGAATGGTGATTACATTTTTAAATAAAAATAGAACATTCTAAGATTTTCTGAAAACCTTATCTTGGCTCACCGGGATAAAACCAAAAAAATTTACATCAAACTTTACACACGTATACTGCAATCAAAAGTACAGGCAGAAATTATCCTCCCCAAGGTTACATGCAACTGTGGAATAAGAAAATAACTACGTTAGTCTCCAAATCACTGAAATGTAAAAATGGCACTTGAAAAAATGACTCAGGAAAGGATTAAAAAATTAAAACTGAACATGATTACTTCATCACCTATACTAGCACTCTTGTTTCAATCATAATTGCCAGTCCTGATTGACTGGCAGTGAAATTGACCAGCTGTTGAACGTAACTTTCAGTCAATTTGAATAAGAATAAAAATAGAAATTCCAAAAATTTATTCTTAAAATTGATAAAATAGACCAAATTGATTTGTATTCAGTGGAGATGGCACATGACAGTGCAGTCGATTTCAAAGTACTTTGGCGAGTTTGTTTAAGCACCATTCAAATCATCAAATCACACCTAGACGTGATTTGTCAATTTGTGGTAATTGCTTCAGAAATCACTAGTGATAAATTTGTTGACTTGGGTAATCAATTTGAATTTGTTTGGCTACAAATCACTTTGGGTGATGAATGGTGGATAAGAACATCTAGGTGTTAATCGTTCTCTCTAGTTATGCTAATCAAGATTAATCATAGATTTTACTCTTTTTTTCAGGATTATTTCGAAAAGGATTAGCTGTGTGTACCTAAGTAAGTTGTACTTTATAATTTCCTACTTAAACATAAATTTCTAAACCTTGTCAAGAATTAAATATAGTAGATCATATATTGCACAGTAACAGTAAAATAATATTACATTTGTGCATTATTTACCGTACTTTAGTTTAGCCCTACTTTAGTGTCCCAACCATACACCCACCCATCATGATTTTTGTTGTTGGTATCTAATGAGCTTGAGGTGGGTCCACAAGTTTGTTATTTTGATGTGTCTGGTGGATGATTACATGATAAATCCTATCGATATTCAAGAGTCGTAAAACGAATATAAACAGATTTATTGCATCTCAACAAAAGTATATATGCAATCTGCTTTTCAAAAAATCAATATCAGATGACTTCATTGCATCATAAATATAGTAGCCATGATTTCCAGACTCAAGCAGATAAGACAGCTACTTTACCAGCTGTTTATGTTCCCGTAGGGTCTGTTTTGCAGGAGTGTGGGCAGGACGGTCCAGCACATTATTATTATTTTCCTTCTTCTCCAAGATCACTCCCACTTCAACAAGAAAAGATAAGAAAACTATTACTGTTTAAAAAGTATCTGCCAATGTTTGGATTTTGTCATGGAATTATAAACTTTATGTCTGGTTGAACAAGACTAAAGTTAACCTGGTATTGAATTGTTCAGAAAAGAGTCAGATAAATTACGTAACCAGAAATTCAGCTATACACATATCCATTGGATGTAATATAGACTAATACTGAAAATATGAAGGTAGGCTGTAGAAAGATTAAGTAGAAAATATTGTTTTGTATAATACTGCATGTCTTACACATAGTAAAGAAACCTTCTTTCGATCCAAAGTCAATAATTTTGTGATATGTAAGGAATATTGTTAATGAGAGGAATGTTGTTAAAGGACAATATTGGTTTGTGTCAGTCATTATCATATATGTGATAGAACTGATTAATATAATTTTAACACAGACATCATTGCTACGATAGAGGAGTAATAAAGGATTCATGAATCGGAAGTGATGAATGCCAAAGGAAAACACGAGTTGTTCTTCTATATAACTGACTGAAGTGACTAGTGATAACAGATACATGGGTAAATTTCTGCTCACTAATAATTCTTCGAAGATCAAAAGTTGTTGTGTGACAGTGTGAGAGTATATCTGAAAATTCATAAAAAGAATTGACATCCAATAGATAAGAGAACACGAAAGAAAAACAGATTAAAAGTCTGTGCATTACCATGTTTTTATAAGGTAGGGGAGACCGGGGTACATTGAACCGCCATGTATATATAAATAAATAATACTAGACAACCCCAAGGCTATACATAAGTGAGACAATTTCTTAGACACATTTCTCCATGGATCTGCCGGACTAGTTGCTCGTCAGCAAACCAGGCTGTCAGAATTTAGACAGAATATTGGACAAATTTTTGTTTAATTCACTACAAAAGTTGAATTTGATCCCACCAAACTGTCAACTTACGGCAATTTGTAGCATAGGAAATCCAGACTATCTATATATGACACTTACTTACTTTATCGAATCGTCAGATATCCTCTTGCGGTCCCACATACCAACTTTTTGTCTTCGAAGGAATTATTAGTGTGCAGAAGTTCGCGCATGTATCTGTTATCACTCGTCATTTCAGTCAGTTACATAGAAGGATTACTTGTGTTTTCCTTTGGTGTTCGTCACTTCCGATTCATGAATCCATTATTAGTCCTCTATCGTAGCAATGATTTCTATATGGAATGTGTTTAACCAGTCCTATCGCATATGTGATGGTGACTGACACCAATATTTCCTTTAAGGGAGATGAAGAAGTGATTTAATGTCTCCTTTTTTACGTAAAACATTAACTGAATGATAGACCTTATGATCAAAGACTCACATGTGTTAGATTAGATATTACTCGTCATCCAAAACTTCCGTTAATTCTGAGGGAATTTTGTTATCTGCACTCATTGGTAGTTGCTGATAATTGGCTATTTTTATCATAAACAAGTTAGTTTATATGGAAAAAATTGGTCAGCCCTCCAAAAATTGCAAGAAATTTCTTTTTTGATGGTTTCTGATAGGTGTATTGAATGACAACTATAAAAATGGGAGTCCTACATTTTAAAGGTACATTTCAGGTTTTTCAGTCCCTTTTTCATAAAAGATAAAACTTCAGACAAGGACAAAATCAGCTCCATGTATTTTTAAGAGAAACAAATTAAACTCAATATTTTACATGAAATGGTTTTCATGGATGTCCGATCTCTCTTGTACCATTTTCTTGGGTATGCTTACCCCAAAAATGTGGCCCAAATTTATGAATGGGCATAACTCTGCACTGTTTCATCATCAAATAGTAAGTTTTGTTTCAGAATTAATGTTTTGGGGTACCCTGACTCCGACAACCTGTGACAAAGAACCCAAATTTACGAATAGTCCTAACTCAGCACTGTTCATCATAATATACCAAATTTGATATCAAAACTAATCCAAAGCAGAGCACAAGACACATGCAAAGAAATAAAACAGTGTTGATCAATTTCAAATTGGTTCGTCAGCAGTGTTGCAAATTTCTATCATTGCACCCGCCTCCTAAAAATATTAGAATTTGAGTCCTGTGACCAGTACCGTAATTTTATTTTAATCATAAAAATCAGTTAATCCTAAAAATATTAGAATTTGAGTCCTGTGACCAGTACCGTAATTTTATTTTAATCATAAAAATCAGTTAATTTCCAATCTCAGATTTTTTCTGCATATCATATTTAGAGCTAGCAACAATGTAACTTCTAAATTCACTATAGCATCCTCTAACCCCCACCAAAAAATTCACAGTCTTGCAGTTTTGGTACCTTGCCACGAAAGTGAGTTTAAAAGATAGAAAAATGACGAAACTAAATGAGGTGACTCTAAAACGAGAACTGTTGCAATATATCCATCATTAATTGGTTAGTCAAAATTTGATTAAATGTTTGCTGCCTTTAGTGCACAAGCAAACCAGTGACTGAACTTTTCCCTTTTGCTGTGATAAGAGCGGTAAGATTTTAAGGAAGTATTGTTTACGATATCACCCGAGGTGGAAGTGGATGATAAATCCCAGAAACGAACGAACCAAAGACAAGTTAATTAAATAGTTGAGGCTGTGGGCTAATCTACTTTAGGTTAGGAGGGAAAGTGTGAGGTGAATGATTAAAGATTGTCTAATTTCCATCAACATTCATAGCATTCTATTCAGGGGCGGATTGGGGTCGGGAACCGGCCCGGGCTCCTGTGTCGGAGCGGCCCCTTTTACTGACAAAGGAGCCTGGAGGGGGGGGGACCGTTTGCTCTCCCCCGGGACATTTTTTAAAATTGAACACCAAATATGCGATTTGTGCAATGTCTGATTATAATCTCTGTCAAATAATATATTTCATAAATCGATTAACTTAGGCCAAAACCATGACCTGCAAGTAATTTACAACCACCAACCTGTGAAATTATCATATCGCCATATTATTAATTAGCGTATTATCATTGTATCGTCAAGAGTGAAGAGTTAACTGGTTGAAAAATGGGATTGGGAAAATTTTGACCATTTGATTAACCAGTTTGAAAATGTCCCATTTGTGTTGCCGGGAGCACTAGTTGATTCCTCCTGTGATGGACGGCCACGAAACACATTGGTACAGAGTAGCGAATATGAAAATCATAAAAGCTGCTTTTTAATTTCGATTCTGGCGTATCACCACAAACAGGGTGCAGGTGACTTAATAATTAGTTGAAATTTTCGGTTGAAATTCGTATCCCCATTGCAGGATTCCGAACTCTGACCCACACCCAGAAAGTCTATTATACCAGCCCATTCCAGACTCCAGTGATGGCATGGCGGCCTGTTAAAGCCACCGGCCACATACAATATGATCATCATGGCTCGATGGTCGGTCCAATACCTCCCTCTCCCATATAATGTTCAGCAGAAAAAAGGTTGGATTTTTGTCCCCCGCCTTTCGAAGAAAGTTGGGGGACTATTAAAATGGGTTCGTCCGTCCGTCCGTCTGTCTGTCTGTCTGTCTGTCTGTCTGTCTGTCTGTCCGTCCGTCTGTCCGTCTGTCCGTCACACTTTTTGGGACACAATAACTCTCTTCCTAATTGAGCTAGAATGTTCAAACTTGGTGTATGTGTTTATTAGGTCAATGCCTTGATGGAGTTCAAAGATGAGCATTTTCCGCTTAGGGTAAGCAGAGATAAGCAATTTGATTGGTTGATGCTTTGGGACACGATAACTTTAGTTCTAATTAAGTGAGAGTGATGAAACTTAGTGTATAGTTTCATTACAGTAATACCTTGACTAAGTTCGATAATGAGCATTTTCCGTTCAGGGTAAGCAGAGCAATTTGATTGGTCGAGACTTTGGAACACAATAACTCTCCTTCTAATTGAGTTATAATGTTCAAACTTGGTGTATATTCTTATTTGGTCATTGCCTTGATGGAGTTCGGAGATGAGCATTTTCCGCTTAGGGTAAGCAGAGCGATACTTAATTTGATTGGTCGAGACTTTGGAACACAATAACTCTTCTTCTAATTGAGTAAAAATGTTCAAACTTGGTGTATATGCTTATAAGGTCAATGCCTTGATGGAGGTCGAAGATGAGCATTTTCCACTTAGGGTAAGCAGAGATAAGCAATTTGATTGGTTGATGCTTTGGGACACGATAACTTTAGTTCTAATTAAGTGAGAGTGATGAAACTTGGTGTATAGTTTCATTACCGTAATACCTTGACTAAGTTCGATAATTAGCATTTTCTGCTCAAGGTAAGCAGAGCGATACGCAATTTGATTGGTCGAGAGTAGTCGAGACTTTGGAACACAATAACTCTCCTTCTAATTGAGTTAAAATGTTCAAACTTGGTGTATATGCTTATTAGGTCAATGCCTTGATGGAGTTCGAAGATAAGCATTTTCCGCTTAGGGTAAGCAGAGATAAGCAATTTGATTGGTTGATACTTTGGGACAAGATAACTTAGGTTCATCTTGATTGATGATTTTTATGCCAATACAATGACTGGATTCTCATTTAGTAATCGATTCGACAGTAACAGTGTATAGAAACGATTGACTTGGACACGAGGGCCCTTTCCCTTGGCCAGAGGGGCCCTTTTGTCTGCCTTTAGGGTCCCCCTAACTAGGGTACATTTTCATTTTTCTCGTCAGTTTTAGCATTTTTCTTTATAAAACACTTTTGGATGACACTTCGTGTACAGTTTGATTGCTCGATACATTGAAAAAAATAAATGTGCGATTAATTAATATGTGTCTCCTATTTATTTTGGGATTTCGGCGGGGGACATCAGCCTCACTGTTGGCTTGTTTTTAGACGAATTGGACAAAATTATTTTTTTTCATTTTTGTCCGACCGGCCCTTTGATCTATAGTCCGACCAGCCCTTCGGGCAATCGCTCTACGGCCCAATCTGCCCCTGATTCTATTCTAATGAATTAGGGACATAATTTTTCTATTTAATCTCAGCGGCAAAATAAATTCATTATTAAATATAATTTATCTCACCATATTATGCTAAATCTGTTTGTTAAATCTTAAAGAAATTTCTATGGTATGCTGTTGACATCACATGTCCATGAATCATAGCACATTTGAAAAACCCCTTTCTATTTGTAGAATAAAGGGAGACAAAATGTCTACATTGTTGAATTATCTCCTCAACTATATATTAAGAATAAGAATAAACAACAAGTATGATACTAAGAAAATACAGTATTATCTCCCTTCAATAAGAATTTGATAGTTACTGACAAATAATATTATGTATAATTTACATTACAACAATACAAATTTTTACCTATTTTCAATTCTGAGATGCATTTATTGTCCCCCGCCTTTCGATCAAAGTTGGGGGACTATTAAAATGGGTTCGTCTGTCTGTCTGTCCGTCACACTTTTTGGGACACAATAACTCTCTTCCTAATTGAGCTAGAATGTTCAAACTTGGTGTATGTGTTTATTAGGTCAGTGCCTTGATGGAGTTTGAAGATGAGCATTTTCCGCTTAGGGTAAGCAGAGATAAGCAATTTGATTGGTTGATGCTTTGGGACACGATAACTTTAGTTCTAATTAAGTGAGATTGATGAAACTTGGTGTATAGTTTCATTACAATAATACCTTGACAAAGTTCGATAATGAGCATTTTCTGCTCAGAGTAAGCAGAGCGACACGCAATTTGATTGGTCGAGACTTTGGAACACAATAACTCTCCTTCTAATTGAGTTAAAATGTTCAAACTTGGTGTATATGCTTATTAGGTCAATGCCTTGATGGAGTTCGAAGATGAGCATTTTCCGCTTAGGGTAAGCAGAGATAAGCAATTTGATTGGTTGATGCTTTGGGACACGATAACTTTAGTTCTAATTAGGTGAGATTGATGAAACTTGGTGTATAGTTTCATTACAGTAATACCTTGACTAAGTTCGATAATGAGCATTTTCTGCTCCAGGTAAGCAGAGCAATACGCAATTTGATTGGTCGAGACTTTGGAACACAATAACTCTCCTTCTAATTGAGTTAAAATGTTCAAACTAGGTGTATATGCTTATTAGGTCAATGCCTTGATGGAGTTCGAAGATGAGCATTTTCCGCTTAGGGTAAGCAGAGATAAGCAATTTGATTGGTTGATGCTTTGTGACACAATAACTTCAGTTCTAATTAAGTGAGAGTGATGAAACTTGGTGTATAGTTTCATTACAGTAATACCTTGACTAAGATCGATAATGAGCATTTTCTGCTCAGCGTAAGCAGAGCGATAAGCAATTTGATTTACCGAGACTTTGGAACACAATAACTCTCCTTCAAATTGAGTTAAAGTGTTCAAAATTGGTGTGTATGCTTATTAGGTCAATGCCTTGATGGATTTCGAAGATGAGCATTTTCTTCTTAGGGTAGGCAGAGATAAGCAATTTGATTGGTTGATACTTTGGGACAAGATAACTTAGGTTCATCTTGATTGATGATTTTTATGCCAATACAATGACTGCATTCTCATTCAGTAATGGATTCGACAGTAACAATGCATAGAAACGATTGACTTGGACACGAGGGCCCTTTCCCTTCGCCAGAGGGGCCCTTTTGTCAAGCATGGGGGCCCTTTTGTCTGCCTTTAGGGTCCCCCTAACTAGGGTACATTTTCATTTTTCTCGTCGGTTTTAGCATTTTTCTTTATAAAACACTTTTGGATGACACTTTGTGTACAGTTTGATTGGTCGATACGTTTGAAAAAAATAAATGTGCGATTAATTAATATGTGTCATCTATTTATTTTAGGATTTCGGCAGGGGACATCAACCTCACTGTTGGCTTGTATTTATATTACATTTTGTATACAAATGTTTTGCTAACGTAGGTTACATGTCATTTTATTGGGAAATAAATGGATTTTTAAGATGTCTTCCTAAGTACAAACTGTGTGATGTGATAATATATTTGGACTAAAACATATTCCAACTAATTTATCTATCAGATGTTTGCTTCAAATGGCTCTCAAAAAAATTTTCTCAAGAAAACTACACCATCGGTCAAGGTCAATTTTATACTTCCTAATTGTTTTATCAAATGGGAGATCACGATGGGTAAGTGGGTAAGACGCTGGCTAAATCTGCCTATTGCAGGCCTGAAATGTTTTCTAAGGTATTAATTAGGCATTAATTAACTGATCCAGGCCTTAATCAACTCTCGATGGCATCAGATTTCTCCGATATTAAATAGATTGAAACAGATTGAAACTGTTCAGCGATACTTTGATTTAATCAAATATGGAAAGACGTAGCTTTGATCAACCATGTTCGTGGTTGAAATTATTGCACACTTCTGTCAAACCTTCAAAGGCTAATATTTTTGCTTACAATAGAGAAATTTAAATGAAATTTTCAAATTATTCATTTTACATTATCTACTTTCTAACTATTATAGCAAGAATGGCTATATAGTTCTTTATCTAAATCTAAAATAATGTATCTTTAAGGTCATGAGACGAAAAAGCCTATTGACCATAAAATTATACACAGAGTTTAAGGTCATGAGACGAAGAAGCCTGTTGATTATTGATTTTCAGCGATTTCCAATAATTACTGCCAGAGTTATGGCCCTTGATCACTTAAAATGATCTTGTGGACGTCCAAGTGGCCAGAGTTAATATCCGATTGACCTAGACCTTACTCCTGAAGAGAACAATCCTGAGCCACTATGGGCAGGACGTGCCACATATCCTGGTCCACAAAGGTGGCAATGATCTCTTGCATTCACTAATTAATAGAGGATAGTAGAAAGTCAATTTCTTTATCTTGACCTTTTTATTGGTAGCTAGTTTGATCCTAAGATCATTAAAAACATCATCACCCTAAAAGATTTGGGGGATATCAAACTCAGGCTCAGGCTACGAATTCATCAAACAAACTTGAAGAATCCATGATATATAATACCTTATTACTTGTTATTGTCATAATACTGATCATCACAATGTACTGGTACCACATCTTCAAAACCATGTGATGCAGGCCTATTAGCCAAAAAATAAAACAGACTAATTTATTTATTTCACATTCATTCATACATTAGTATACACATCTTTATTATACATGTACAACTGTATTTACTATATCATCAAGACCTGATTATAAGATGGATTGTTATTAAATTTGCAAAAATTAAAGGTTATCCAGAAAACCTGGTTTTGAAGAGACTCAAATTCGTTTTCTACTAAAATGATATCGCCTGAAAGCCTTGAATAATAAAGAATCCTGTCATAATCTTGAACTTTAGTGGGAGTCTGTTGACCTGTTATTTATGTAAATTAATATCATTTGCACTATGATTCAAGCCTATAGCAGGGGCCGTAACGGCACATTTTGTCGTAACGACATTATTTGTTGCAGGCTTATAATAACAATCATTTTATAATAAGGTGCACTATGTTTCAAGCCTATAGCAGGGGTCGTAACGGCTCATTTGTCGTGACGACATTATTTGTTGCAGGCTTATTTAAAATAACAATCTTTTTATTAGATAGATGCACTATGCTATAAGCCTAGGCTATAGCAGTGGGTCGTAGCAGGGGCCGTAACGGCTCATTTGTTCCTGACGACATTATTTGTTGCAGACTTATTTATAACAATCTTTTTATTCCATCTACTCAAATACTTATTATTACTAGTGATAATACTACTGGTGTAAGGATAACCGTCTTTATTTATTGTTAATAAAGTTAACATATTATGAGGATGACCAAAAACACCGATCAATCAATGAACTTATGATTTCTCAATACAATCAATCAATTGGATTATAATATTGGAAAGACTTTCAAAACACTAATACTTTCGATTTTCGTTTACGAGATTTACAGGCCTTTTTCGACCCTATAAGTTATATAATATAACGAAAGATTTCCTTTATTACAACCGTCTTACTTACGGGTATGTTATTATAGATTTTGGAAGTATTACTACATAGCCATAGAGGTGTATATATTCACCTCCATGTACATAGCACATTATGGTTCTATTATTACCTCCATCATCGGACTGTTGTCAACATCTGGTTTCTTCTCAAATGTCCTGTTCATTCAATGAATCATTGTGAATAAAATCTCTTATCTAAAAAAGCCGTATTTTACGACATCCCTCGCAGAATCCCTCAAATTCGCTTTCCTTCCATCATAAAGAATGAAATAAAGTCATCACTATGTGATGACCGCGACGTGAATGTGAATCAGCGATTCTATGTCTATCATAGTCTATGAAGACGACGGAAGATAGCCTATAAACCATAAAAATGATCAACACAAACTAAATACAATCAAAAGAAAAAATGATAACCGCGTTATCACTAACACACGAATGTGCGCGGTCTAAATCAAAAGAGAAAAAGACAATACTGAAGGTGCTGTGATCGCTTACATAGTGGTGTGGTCACGTGTCATCAGGTGTGTATACACACTGATGCAGTGAGCTATTTTTAACCTTTTAAGTTTGAGCGAGTGTGCATGGTTAGAATGTATATATAATCCAATGTCGGTTCATTCATTTATATCTAACATAATGTTGAAGTACTTGAACACCTCGCAGAATGACAATAGAAAACGTAAACAAGTTTTAGCCGACGATAGTGATGGCGGCATTGACCTTGAACTTCAAGCATGCATGTCGTCATTGGAAGTTCCAAAAGTCGAAGAAACTCGATATAGGTCAACCAAAGTTGAAGTCCGGGAAATATTTTAATTCCGAATGGTTAACTACTTTCAAATGCCTTTCGTTTGACAAAATTTCACAAAAAATATTTTGTCTCGTAAGTTATTAATTTAGTCTTCTTTTTTAAGTCACGTAATAACCTACTAATCTCGTATATATTAATAATTATTATTATTATGTTAGCGTTGAGTTAATCTGGTAATAACCTACTGACCCGTATATAATTATTATAAGTAATAGCCTGTTATTGAAAATACGACTATCCGTTAGGCTTACCCTTGGCCGGTTCATTTCAAAATGGATTAAGAACCCTGCTGTAGACTGTTCACAAACAATTGTGGACAGACAGATGTAACACTGTTCGACTTTCAGGGAATGTAGCTCGTCGACGTGTGTTCTTTAAGTATCAGAAATGACTACAGATTCTTGTAATGGATCTTCAACACTTTATTTTCAGCAGCAAATAATTAACAGCAACAATTTAACAACTTATTATTTAGTAAATACATCGGACCTCCAACTAGTATGTTCCCTAAGCTGGTCTCTCCAACTAATGATAATCTAGCATACATTTGTCTATTTATACAAATCAGTTATTAGAAAGTGTTGACATAAACATATAATTATCAAAGGATTAAGACTTAAAGCATTTAAAACTTAGAAGAGACTTAACAGATCAACTACTTTAGTTGCCAGTCTGTCATAATTTGACTGACAGGTTAATTGCTGTCTAATGACTAACCAAGCATTAATGAAATTTAAAATATAGATTTTGAAATTTAAAACAGAATTGAAAAATAATAAAATAACATATGACCTAGACATCGGTCATATATCCCCCTGACTAAAACAAAAACATGACCCCATGTTTTAAACATTAATACAATTTTTCAATTAATCAAAGTAACATAATCTATCACTTTTTTCATGATAATAATGTCTATTTTTGTACATAGGATGCCTGTAAGGCCTAAAATGATGTTCTAGCAAATTGTACTGGTAAACGTTTTCATCAGGTAAACGTAGTTTGGGTCCTTGTATTCTATTTGAATTCGCATTTATGTATTGCTGAGCACTATGATTTAGTTCCTCCTCTAAAACCCAAGAATTCGAAGTTGCTGGACAATTCTTCCACTGAATGAGATATTCTTGTTTTGTGTTCTTAACTCTTTGTCTAAGCACTTTGTCAGACACTTGTACAGGTGGACTTGTTGAACCAAAATCCTACATAT
This sequence comes from Patella caerulea, assembly GCA_036850965.1. Taxonomy (NCBI): domain Eukaryota; kingdom Metazoa; phylum Mollusca; class Gastropoda; family Patellidae; genus Patella; species Patella caerulea. The sequence continues at coordinate 21,841,320 of JAZGQO010000014.1, read as the reverse complement.
TGATGGTCTTGACTGCTGTTACTTTTGGCACTAGAATTTGAAACATCTTTCATCGCTGCCTCACTGTCAAAATTTATTTGACAACCTTTATCATGGCTATTGGCAGGATGACACATTGTTTCTCTTGTTACCATTAACACAGGGTTATTCCCAACAGCCACATCTTTAGTATCAGGAATATTTTGGACACCCACATCCTTTTTACTGGAGACCATAGAAATCTGTGCTTTTTGGGCATCCTTCTTAGCAAAAAATTCTAGCTGCCGTTGTCTATCCCTTTGTCTTTTGGCAAAAGAACGATATTTCTTTTCTGGACTGGGTAATGAATTTTCTGAGGAGCCCCATTTAAAGCTCATTTCTGTAGAACCCCTATCCTGTTTGAGACTCCAAGACATTGGTAGTTGATTCAGACTTCTTATTGCTGTTACAGCTGCTGAAGGAAGAATTAAGTTGATATCCATCCTTTCTTCTTCAAAATATGTTGATAATTTATCTCGCTTAGCTGTACCGGAATCAAGAGTAGACAATTTTGTTTACTCTGCCCGCTTTCTGAACCATATAACACCGTTCGACTTTCAGGGAATGTAGCTCGACGAGGTGTGTTCTTTAAGTATCAGAAATGACTACAGATTCTTGTAATGGATCTTCAACACTTTATTTTCAGCAGCAAATAATTAACAGCAACAATTTAACAACTTATTATTTAGTAAATATATCGTTGCCAGTCTGTCATAATTTGACTGACAGGTTAATTGCTGTCTAATGACTAACCAAGCATTAATGAAATTTAAAATATAGATTTTGAAATTTAAAACAGAATTGAAAAATAATAAAATAACATATGACCAAGACATCGGTCATAGATGTCCGGACAGACGGACGAACGAACAGGGGCGATGACAATATACGTCCACATGAAAATGTGGGCGTATAAAAAAAGAGGCCATTCATGAGGCCAGTTCGGCAAAGGGTGGGAAGAGGTGTGTGGGATTTTTCTGGCTATTTTTTATATCATGACAATCAGTTCTGGTTTGTTTTTTTTTGTTTTTTTTATGACATCCTCTCATAGTCTCATTTACCCTCTTTTCATCTTTGCAGGACTAGTTTGTCAGCTTAAAATTGCCTGTATCAATAACATTGTTTTCCTTATTGTGGGGTTGGATGGCTTAATGGTTAGCATGTGCGTTCTGTATCATAAGGTCTGTCACCGAGTCAACTGGCGTGGTATCGATTCCCCTATTGTATGTCACTAGGAGTATGGTCCCCTTTCCAACCTTGTTGGTTTGCTCTGGGGTCCTCCCACTGCTAAAATGTATATTGTTGAAAAAAAAGGAACCATGTGTTAGTCCCGATATGACCTAGTTTGTGTGAGTAAACATTAAAACACCCCTCTTTCTCTCCCCCCCTCTCTCTCTCTATTCTTTAAATCTTTTTACGAGTCCGCCATAGGAATGGTAAATCTGGATATAACAGGTGAAATATTGATTGGCTCAGGTTTGAATTGAAAGGTATCACATGTTTTGTTATACATGAAATCAAATGTATCACTGTTGATCGAGCTGGTCATTGATATACCGTATAGTCAACATACTATTTAAACTTGATACCAAAACATGTCTAGACTTATACAAGTTGACTTCCAAGTGATCCATGTATAACTTAAATGAGTTTAAATAAACCATTATTCATTATATATATATATCTTAAAACATACACACTTACTGTTTCAAATGTCAGGTAATTGAAGAAAATATTTGAAGATTTGGTTGCTTTATCTGATAAATTGGATAAGCTTCTTATCTTCTTGGCAGCTACCGATTTTATGATGTAAAAAATTATGTGTTAATGGCATTGTGATATAAGTTATTATTAGACATATATCAAAGTTATTTTTAGAAAGGTATTTTCCAAGTTATTATTAGAAAGTGTCTAGTCTTTTGGAAGGGATGAAAAACTGACATCCTGTGTACAAGTTGGTGTATACGTAAATGAACCTGTATCAGTTAAAATTCAATGAAGAGTAGTCAGAAACTTTGAATAGGGGGTGTTTCCAAATCTAGGACACAATCAGCAATCCCAACCCAACAATGAATGTCAATTTAACAAAATACTGGCTAAAATAACATAAATCGTTTTGCCAATAATGTTGTTCGCTGATTATTAATTCTCCAGAAAGTAGTATATAGGCAAGTTAACATAAAGTTCATGTCATATTATTATTGTGATTGTGTTATTGAGTGTTTGCCTACGGGCTCCTTGAAATTTTGCCTACTTATTCTTCATCCCTATTGTTTTTAGTGCATGCCCAACTGCGAGGGGCAGAGCCATGTCCATTTTCTCTTTGTGCATATGATTGTGATAGGATATTATAAAACCACAAAAATTTTCAGATAGCAACCCATAATATGCATCAAATTTTGGGACTAGGCCGGAGGGGAGGGCCCCTCGGCTCCCCCTCACAACACTCCGTCTGCCAGGGGGCAACACGTGAGAAGGGGTTGTCCCGACCTTAAATTCATGCCTGGTCACAGCCAGGTCACAGCCAAATTGATCTTACAATAGACTGTGTGGCTTATGCCTCTCATTTTTAGTCCAGTTGGTATGGCAAAGTAGAAGCTTACACCTAGCTCTTTTTGAAAATTTTCTGGGAATTAAAGACCTCACTGAGGATGTTTTTTATATGTAGGTCTGTTCTTCGCTAAAGAAATTAAATGAAATGAGATGGGGTTTAACGTCCTATTCTGCTGTACCAAACCTGGGCTAATGGAAGACAGGTATACCCCATACAGTGTGATATGAGGGAAATTTTGTCCAGGCAGCGGTGCTACGGCCTACTCTTATATCGAATTCCATGTCGAAAGGGATCTTTTAAGTGCTCGTTTTTCATCCCATCCAAATGACTAGACAGCTGTCCTTGTCGGACCCTCCATTCTGCATCACTGACAAGGGGAAATCACGCCAGAAAATTGTGATGAACTTTTTCTTCCAATGCAGGAATTGAACACCCGACGTCCTGGCTAGCGAGCCAGCAACCTTACTCACTTACCCACGTGATCCCTCTTCCCTGAAGAAGTCAGTACTTTTACTAAAGAAACGTTATATATTATTGTGTTTTATTCAGGACTTGTTAGTACAGTAAATAAAATGTCCCACTGCTTTGTAAAAAAAAAAAAAATAGAGAAGCAGTGGGTCAGTAATGATGAAGTGAGAATCATGAACTTTTGGTTCTATTTCAGTATTTGAGAGATAGATGCGAGTAGCATATTATTATTTAACATGTACGAAACACACAGCACAGGGAATTCACATCCAAAAACTCCAATAATTGTAGTCAAACATTTTCTGGTGCCTCTTATACCCCGGGGCTTCAAATTCTATATTGTTAAATTAATTATTCTATCTCAACTTGTCTTGATAAAAAAAATTTAACTTCTTGAAGTGGTGAAGTTTGTGTTACATTTTTCTATCATTTGAAAGTTTCTTACGGTCATATATTTTCGTTACCCCTTGTGGTTACGTTTTTAGATAAATATTAATTTAACAAGGTAGAACATAATTAGAAATGGCGAGAGTATTTAGATTGGATTGACAATACCGGTAGCTAAAGTCAGAACCAGTATTATATTTAGTTACATTCTAAGATTTTCAAACATCAAATACAAAAGGACAACAGACAAGTTTTGTTATAAAGAGGAATATAATCAGACATAACTCTATGTAATGGGGGACATCTCCGGATAACCGTACCATTTAATTCGAACTGTTTAACCATCCTAACTGTTTATGGCTATTCGACTAGCCGTAGGAGCACTAGGTAATTTGTTAATTATAAGTATAAGCTTCCACCCATTCTCTTTAGTAACCATACTCTGATAAAAATAATTCTTGGTAATTTTTTATGGAGGTCAAATCTCATCTGATGTAGCTTATGTGATTAAAACAAAAATAATGACAAATAGGTAGGCACCACTTTAAAATTTTCCATATTTAATTCACATACCATCTTGAATTCCTTTTAATATAACCATACTTCAACAAAATTAATTCTTGGTAATTTTTTGCAGAGATAGAATCTTGTCTAATGTATGTGACTTAAAGTTCATTACTGGTAGCCAACTGCCTTTGCTTATTTGATGAAGCATTCACATATTTGCATTCTTCTGCTATTGCCAGTATCACAAAATGCTGTAGCCAAAATAAACTGATCCGCACCACGGCATTTCTTCATAACCCAATTCGTTGTTTTTTGTCTATCACCTATCTTGCAAATGTTTTTATTCATTTGTCAATGATAGATGACAAATGGCACAATTATCATATGACAACCATAATTGAAATTGCATGAAGTAGCAATGTCTCTAACTCAGTATCATCCAAAGCTTTACACTGAGAAGTAGTAATGGTATAACTTGTACGTTTTTGGGTGTAGATAAGTACCAACCATGGTAAATTTTGTAGGAATATCGGTAAAATTTTAGTTATGGCAATTAATCTAATACGAAGAGGTTAAACTCTGTAGATACGGTGTGTTAATTAACAGGGGTGAGAAATTGACTAAGGGTGATTTAATTATCGCTAGGAGTGAAAATCTCTGCGACGGTGTGTTTTCTGTACTGGGTGTGTTAATTAACGGACGGGTTAAAAACGACTGGCACGGTGTGTATTCTACGTTTGGTGAGTTTTCTCGAAAGTGTGTTATAACTGCACCAAAAGTGTCTTATCAAGGTCTAGCAGGCTAAATCTGATGCGTAGGTGTCAAATCTAATTTACCGTGCGATTTCTTAATCAACCGTGTGTTTTACACAGATCGGTCTTTGTTAAGGGTAGGTCTTTATACATAGATTTATATGTGCTGTAGTTACATGTGTGCCCTTTTTAATCTATGCGTATTTCATTTGTTGATGAATACTACGTTTCTTATACTGAGTACTATTGTCTTGCTACAGTTATTTATATTTCTTGTCTTTTTGTGTGTTTCATCTGTTAGCATTATCGTGGTACTACTGAACTATAAATGCATGTGTCTAAAAATCGGTCGCAAGCAATATTGTTATTTACTGATATCCGGTCAACCTCATTTTCATTATCCGATGTATTCTAATCTCTATTGAATCTCTAATCTATTTACACATAACAAACGATAATTCACATATCGAATAACACTAATGCAAATAGGGACATGGACCTGTGGTGATATTGCATTGTCGAACTCGGTTTAATCAGCTTGTCTTTGCATGAAAATACCATGCTATTTATGACCTTATGTCCATATAGCCGCTTTTGATTCAATCAAACGTTGTGTCACAAAGTTGTCTTTGCATGCAAAATAGAGACCTCTAACTTAATATGGAAATAGGGGCTTAATTTAATAAGACCAACTAAATTTAAACACCTGTTAATATTTCTATTGCTTCCGATTGTATGACATAGGTTTATTTTTTTTCGAGTGGATCCAATTGTTATTATGTAATTTAGCGTGTATAGAAATATGTGATGACAGATCGAGAGCACGGGCTGCATATTATGTTGCCAACTTGTCTATTTATAAAAGCATGCAATCACCTTTTAAGAATTAGACTATTGTCTCAATAGGAACCGATTTCTGCAACAATTTATTGCTGTAGTGATCAATTGCAACTTTTTCACTATACGTGTATCTTAAAGTCATAGTTTTAAACTAACATAGCTTCATTTGCGATATTTAGAACACATTATGTCCAGCCTGAGAACACATTATGTCCAGAATTTGACGGTAACAGCTTCTAATAAATTTAATAAAAGAAAACTATTTCAGAATAACGATAATTTCTAATACACCTTTGGTTTAATTAAAATATCTCTATATATTAACTTACAGAGTCATATTTTGAAATTTCTCTAAACCAATGTAAATTCAAGAAAATTATTGTTGTCTTCTGATTAATTAAGTGTACCTGAGACCCTGTTTCTCGATAAAGATAAAATTGCGAACAAGGTCCTAGGTTTATAATACACATTCACTAAAATTGTTGAGCTGTGGTGATGATTAATTTTATTACCCTAATAGTTGTTATATAACATCTAGGTCAACATTGACCCAAGTTAGTGTTCAGCGAAGCCTAATTCCTGCTCTGATAGCAGTTAGTGTGATAATATGTGACTTGGAAATACGTTTAATAATTTAACAAATTCAAGAAGAAGAACAGCCAAAGGCTCAAATTTTCGCATATTTCTGATACAACAATTATTTTTGTTTTGAAATATACTGTAGAAAAATAACTTAGTCCTTTAGTACGCCATGATAATATTGGCATATATAGTAGCACAGGGAGAGCCCGGCATCTCTCCATTGCAATGTTAACACTTTTTATACACCCACATTGAAATGTGGTCGTATATTGTCGTCGCCCCCGTCCGTCCGTCTGGCTAAAGTTATCCGATTGACTTTAAATTTATACATAGTGTTTAAGGTTGTGAGACGAAGAAGCCTATTGTTTTTCAGCAATTTTCGATAATAACTACCAGAGTTATGGCCCTTGATCACTTCAAAAAATCTTGTGGATGCTCGAGAGGCTAAAGTTAATATCCGATTGGCTTTAAATTTATACACAGTGTTTAAGGACATAAGATGATGAAGCCTATTGATTTTCAATAATTAGTGCCAGAGTTATGGCCCTTGATCACTTCGAAAAATCTTGTGGACGCTCAAAAGGCCGAAGTTAATATCCAATTAACTTTAAATTTATACACAGTGTTTAAGGTCATAAGACAAAGAATCCGATTGATTTTAAGCGATTTCAAATAATTTCTTCCTGAGTTGTCTCCCTTGATCACTTCAAAATATCTTGTGGACGCTCTGAAGGCCAAAGTTAATATCCGATTGACTTTAAATTTATACATAGTGTTTAAGGTCATAAGACAAAGAAGCCTATTGATTTTAAGCGATTTCAAATAATTACAAGATATGTTTCATTAACAAGAACATAGGTAACCAACAAAACAATGATCATACAACCATACAAACAATACGATTAACTTTATTACAAATCATCTGTGATTCGATCTGATATCAAATAACAAAATAGTCAACGAGTACTAGCTATTTCTTATAATACTCCACGACACTGATAAACCATGGCTACAGTGGATCCAGTCGCATCCTTATTGTATAATTTATTCTATCCAGAGAGCACGCTTTTCACACGAAATTGCTCTTTGGTCTCCGACCTTATTTGCTCTTTGATCTCAGACGGAAAGGCGACATTGTTCTAATGGATTAGATAACATTATTGGTTGGAGTGTTGACTATTTTTGCCTGTAACAGTTTATTCCCTGGATGACAATGTATCACAAAAAGAACAATTTTGTCATGTGTGTGCATACTGTGGTCTATTCAGCGTTGGTCTTATTATAATGACATAAATGTATGTTTCCCTTTTCTATCATCTCATTTAAATAAAGCTTGATATTTTAATTATTTTATTAACATGTATACAATTTATTTTGTTTCTCATAGTAAATTTCGGTTGGTATCTCAAATGAAAAAAAACCCCAGCCCCAACCATTATATTATAATCAGAGAAATGTTCAAACAAACAACTAAAAAAGACGAGACATTATTGATATGCATATGCCTTCATAAATAAACGTTTTAATTAAATTTTAACATATTAATTATCTCCTTTATTTATTTTTTCTTGAATTGGCAGTTTGTATGGGCCGAAACATTCGCTTCTACACATATAAGCTCTGCTCCAATAATGACATTTTGTGGAATATTAGGGCGATTTAAAAGAGACGTTATCAACAATGGAATTTAATAGTGAGCTAGAAAAGATAGGTTGCCAGGCAACGAAACATACGGCCACAGCAGCTAAATCGTCCGGGCAATCAACAGGGGTTGTCGCATACTTTTACTTTTTTTGGTAATGAAACATTTGTAATACACTATATATAAAATCTGATTAAGAGTAACATTGTGTTTTTGAAATAGATTAGAGCATCTGATATCAAAAGAGATTAGAATACATCGGATAATCAAAATGAGGTTGGACCAGATATCGGCAAATAACGATATTGCGTGCAACCGATTTTAAGACACATGCATTTATAGTTCAGTAGTACCACGATAATGCTAACAAATGAAACACACAAAAAGACAAGAAATATAAATAACTGTAGCAAGACAATGGTACGCAGTATAAGAAAAATAGTATTCATCAACAAATGAAATACGCATAGATTAAAGAGGGGACACATGTAACAGCACGTATAAATCCATGTATAAAGACCTACCCTTAACAAAGACTGATCTGCGTAAAACACACGGTCGATTAAGAAATCGCATGGTAAATTAGATTTGACACCTATGCGTCATATTTAACCTGCTAGTCCTTGATGAGACACTTTTGGTGCAGTTATAACATGCTTTCAAGAAAACTCACCAAATGTAGAATACACACCGTGTCCGTCGTTTTTAACCCGTCCGTTAATTAACACACCCAGTACAGAAAACACACCATCGCAGAGATTTTCACTCCTAGCGATAATTAAATCACCCTTAATCAATTTTTCACCCCTACTAATTAACACACCGTATCTATAGAATTTTACCGATATTCATACAAATTTACCATGGTTGGTACTTATCTACACCCAAAACGTACAAGTTATACCATTACTACTTCTCAGTGTTAGACATTGAAAACTCTAATTATTTGTCATTGATCTTACCAGGAAAAGATAGGCTTCTAAATATTCTATATTTTAGACAAAATAAACATTTTACCATTGGTACACGAATCGTGTACCGTAATGTTTTTCAGTGCCATTTATAACAAAGGACTCAAAGAACTAGGCTAGACATATTCCACAAGTCATGTCAAATAGTTATGTCATATTCATATCAGGAGACCATGCACAATAAATACTATTGGTGTAGACTGAAATAACCGAGCGTTAGAGATTACCATTCGATTGAGACGTCTGGTGTATTTCGCCAAACATAATAACTGATAAGAAATTACAGTAAAAACAGAAACGATTAAATGTAAATCAGTTTATATACATTCATAAAACATTATTATTAAATATGCATCGCGACCCATTTGAGTCAATTTCTGGGTCCAAAATATTAGTGATTTAGCTCCTTTAAAATAATATTTTGCATGACTATGCCATTATAGCCTTCAATAATAACAACAATATTCTAAAATTATGTTTCTGTCAGCATGTGAATAAAATAATAAATCATGACAGTAATGCTATTTAAAAGTGTTAAAGACTCCTAAGCTAAGCGAATTATTGAAAAAGATTGAACTGGTTTCAGTCAAGTGGATGTCATAAACAATCTCTCTCCCTATATCTCTCTGTCTCTCTCTTTCGATATATTCATGTTCTACCAAGGGATTATATTCAATAAAGATTTGAATTTAGGAACAACTGGTTAATGAATCCATCAATACCTATTTTAATATCTACATCTGGAATTCATACGGATTGTCTTATTACTCAGATTATCAAATTATGAACCACAAGCAAGTTGATTGACTTCTAAATTAACAAGTGATAATCAGATAATTAACCCGTTTTAATTGAGCCAACAAAAAACAACAGATTAAGAACAGTGACTACAAGATCTAAGGTGGGACTAATAAACAAAACTGACTATTATATATACGCTTCAGTTACACACTATCTGTGTTTTTCTCATCAAGTTTCCTTCAGTTGGGCTTATATTTGAGGGAGGGAATTTATGGGGGTCAGTCTGTTTGGATTGTGTATTCACTTGGCATACTGAATACTCAGGATCATTTGGACAGTTATCTTGGACAGGTTCAGGAAGTAATGGTGTTTTAGATTCAGGGTGAAGGGAAATGGCCTCTTGTTCTGGTTGTTGTACTTCTGGAGGCATTTCTGGATCCACCACATTAGTTTCATCTTGACGAACAACCTTATCAGTTTTAACTGAAATGTAAACACAATCAAATGCTATTTCTTAAATTAGCAATTTTTATTACTGTATTACTCTGGTTAATGTGGCATCCAGATTACAGAAGTTTAATTTCAAACCACTTTAGTATCAACTTTTTTAGGTGGATTTGAAAAATTGAGGTTGGGATTAGTTTCTATAACCGGGAATTCTCGTATTTAAGCCCTGGGCTTATTTTGATTATCGGATTTTACCATGTCAGTGATTAAAACATTTCTTCTGAAATTAAGCCCAGAGCTACGATTCGAAAAGAGGAAAAAACGACAAACATTTGGGTTCTTTATATAATTGTCACATTATATAAGTGTCACCTGCAATTAGAGTCCAATGAGTTTTATAGATGTAAAAACCCTCTCATGGCACTAACAGTATAATGTACTTCTTTAAGTGGCATTTAGTAATTGAACAGTAACACAATAACACTATTTATGGATTAACAATTACTGGTTTATTAACATGCAACGTTTTGACGATGATACTCTCGTCTTGCTTGATAGAGACGAGAGTATCATCGTCGAAACGTTGTATGTTAATAAACCAGTAATTGTTAATCCATAAATAGTGTTATTGAGTATAATGTACACCAATTCAACGACACTCCATGAATGTCAACAGATGTGATTTGGAAACATCAATGTCAACAGATGTGACTTGGAAACTGAATAGGAAGACGACTATAATAAATTTTAAATTTAAGCCCAGGGGCTTAAATTCAAAATTTAAACTCGTTATTAAGCCCATGGTCTTAATAACGGGAGGGCTTAAATACGAGGATTCCGGGTACTATTACTATATCTTTTCGCTGGCTTGTGATTTAGTTATTTAAACTATTAACATATGAAATCATTCACAGCTTAATTCCAGCTAATATTCAGATTGATTATATAACATTTAGCTAGGAAACTAAATCAAAATACCAATGCTAGATAATGTCCTGGCTTGGATTCATTTAGATTTAAAACCAGCATACAAATAATTTTTGTGGACAACAAAATTTTGATAGGCTTATAGTATAGATGGATGAAATATGAATTCCACATAGTAAATAATGAACCGAATTGAACTATTGTTGGGATGATATTCCTATTAGAGTTCCATCTTTCACAATATTGTAGTTTGCAAGTTACTCCTATGGTGTTAAGGGGGGTTGGATGGCGGAATGGTTAGCGCTACATCATTGAACCAGCTGTTGTGGTTTTCGAATCTCTGGTTGTATGTGACAAGGAGTAGGGTAGTCTGTCCAACCTCGTGGGGTTTTTCCGGATCCTCCGGATTCCTCCGACTGCTAAAGACCCCCATGCGCAAGCGAATTATTGACATAAATTTAAACCATATTTTAGTCCCGAACTGGCCTAGTTTGTGTTGAGTGGATGGCAAACCTCATTTCTCTCTCTCCCTCCCATGTCAACATTAATAACATATTGAGGTAATTTAATACTGTAAAATAGGACCGAGTATGATTACGGTAATCTTAATTAATGACCAACCTTTATAATTTGCCAAAAAATCATATATGTTTGGGCATTTTTTCAAGCGTGGTTGTAGTATAAGAACCAGTAAAATTAAAACTAAAACACCCACTAAAACACCTGTAAAACATAAAATTGATAACTTCAACAAAAAAGTATTTATTGTATAAACTCCTGAAAGTTTTACTACCCTGCCTCCAGAAGCAGAGTCAGATTTTTTTTATGCCAGAGGGGGTGTGCAATTATATTGTTGTTTCCTTGAAGTTACAACAAATAAAACATTGATCAAACAAAATAGATGTTATGGAAAAGTGGGATCGTATGTCAATTTCTGGACATACTGCATTTTGTAAATATATCTTTTTCTTTTTTGGGTTGTGTCAGATCATTCAACTACATGTGCAATGAAAAAAAAATGGAAGGGATGTTTAGCGTTGGTTTATCTGGAAATACAAAATGAAACATGAAGGGGCACAGATCAGTTATATGCAATACACTCCTGATACTTTGAATGCACTAAAACACTTCATTGAAAGATATATTTTGACAAATTTAAGATGACTCAGGAAATAAAACAAAAGCAGCATATGCCTAAGATATTCTCCAAAACAGCCAAATAGTGAATGTGTCAAAAGAATAACATAATAATTTGACCATGTGAAAAAAACAAGAAGGGAAACATATTGCCTAATTACATAAATAATCAAATTCTTCCACCTAGAACTGAATAGACGATAAAAAGATCTTGTATGCATCTGTTTAACATATTTTTAAGTGTCTGAAATTACCACCAGTTTTGTCAATTAGCCAGGCCTGGAAATAATGGTATTACAAGTACCTGACAAAATGTCAGTGCAGGACATGTGTAAATAATATCATTAAAAAAGACAAATCAGTGCCGAGAAAAATGACAGGCACCAGAGGTTTTGTGCCTGACAAAGCCTGAATCTGTGCCTGACATTGTCATTGACAGGTGACTTATTTCCAGGCTTGCAGTTACCGCAAGAGAATTGTTACCCTTGCTCACTCTGCTAAATTTTGTAAACCTTGATCTAGCAACCAAATTTTTTATCAACCGACAATCATTCTGAATTTTAAAAGAACTTACCTAAGGAAATGATTGTCAGTTTGTCCTGTTTCAGCTTCTTTTCACCTTAAATAAATGAAATAATGCAATTTATTTAAGAATGGAGATGATGATAAATTAGACTTGTGAAAGTTTTAAAATGTTCATTAAGAAGTTCAAGCCAGCTTTAACATGGTCTTTTTTCAGCTTCTTTTTGTCTAAAGTAAATGAAATAATGCAATGTATTTGAGAATGGAGATTATCATAAATAAGGCTCGTGAAAGTTTTAGAATATCATTGGGAAATCTGGGAACTGTACAAACATATTTGCTGCTTGACAATGATACAAATACTCACTTTCCAACTTAAATAGTTGATATTCAGACTTTACTTTTTCCAGATCTGTTGATTGGTTCTTCACTGAAACAGAACAGATACCATCTTTATTAAATTTAAAATCCATAGGCCTACGTATAATGATTGGTTGTTAATCAAATGTGTCAAAATACCGAGCAGTAGGGTACTGGCCTTTCGAATTGAATGTCCCAAGTTTCAAAACCCAGTCGAGTTCTCATATGTCATTATGTCATAATTTCATGTTGTTTGGATACTGCCAAAAAGAAACCAAGTTCCACTGTGGGTATATGTGTGCACATAAAGTAATCCCTGTTGTTAGAAATTTAAGAAGAGTAGACAGGAACACGTTTTTGCAAGGAAAATCATCTACATTGCACATGTGACAATTAAAATTTACATTACTACGTGATATGTTATTCTGAAAATGTGGCAGGACATCTGTTGGATAATGTTGATTCCTGCCCCAGTATTTTTTGTCCACACTGAAATGTTTTATATTCAAATTGTCTTTAAAGGGACAGTCTCGATAAGAACAGTCTCAAAAATAAAAGTTCGAGTACATATGAAATTTAAATGCCAAAATATAGGAGAGTGGTGTATTGACCTTGTCACAAAATTTCAGCTCAAAATATTGAGTCGTTTGGATGTGAACGTCAAAACTGTTTATCCGAACACTTAACCCTTTTAAGATTCTGGGTCAATTTTTTCATTGGTGACCAGATAATCAATTCCCATTCCTTGAGAGGTCTATATAGTGAATGGCCCATGTGCTGTACTTGATAGCGAAAGATAAATTTCTACTACACATTATTTTTATTTTAAAGAAAGCCTGGTTTTACGTAGATATCGCATAATGCAGCTTTGGACACTGGTCTTAATTTCCAGAAGAAGACTGACGTGTTTCAGTTGTTTGCAAACGAATCACAAATATTGGGTTAGTTGCTCGACCCTTTGGAAGGTGATTTTAAGGGATTTTAATACACCATTAAGCAGTTATATTCTTCAAAACATTATCGGGATTAGCCCTTTAAGAATCAATTCTTGTAAGCCGTAGTTGAATTTCTACATAGGTCAAAATCTTTTAAATTTGAATATACAAATAGTATTTGATTATAATGCAAGTTATTACTTACTAACAGTACTAATACAGTTGTACATGAGACATCCCACATCTTTGTCATTAGTCCTGCAGTAGCTTTCAAGATATTTGCATGGACTACAAATCATGTCTATTTTATCACAAAACCGTTCTCCTTTATCACATGGATCCATTCCACACATAACATATTTTTGAGGTTCAGCTGTTGATTTTTCTAAATCTGTTATCACTAATGATATTGTAGCTAGTAAAACTATTGATTGACTCATCTGTAAGGTTATAACAAAATGTCCATTGATTGGGACCATAGTAAAAATTAAGCAAAAATGCTTAATTATAGCCGAAATGAAATAGGCACTTTTCTACACCAATTTGGCTAATGAAGACAGTGACACTATGACCTTTTATTTTGAATTCGAACTTTGAAAGTTTGACAAGAGACAGCTCTATACCAGTCCCTCTTTCCTGCACCACTGACAATGAAAACTGTGCTGGGAATTCCTGAGAAACTTCTGTTATTGAACCACCATAACTCCCCAATTATTTGGATAATGCGGTTAATCCCTATTCTATACTGTAAGTATAGAAAGGATTTATGTCCCTATTTCCTTCTCTAATTCGACAAAAAGAACCCAATTATTTCTAAAAACAAGTATGTATGGTAACTTACCGGTTTATAAAATGTTACAAGACAGAAAAAATAAAAGACAGTTTGAAAATGGGAGTTTTGTTGGTAAATAGTTAGTACTTACTTTAAAGTATATTATATGTAACACTCCCTCAAGTTGTGTTATGAACTGTGATAACACAAAGCATACACAGCTTTTTATATCAATAATTTGTGGGTAAAACCATTTATAAAATTCTAAACTGCATAACCCATTAAAAATATTGAATAGGGTTTTTTAAGGTTTTGACCTCAACACATTAATTCAGAATTTTTGTCCAACGCCTTTCCAAGAAAGCAGGAGAATACTAAAATGAATCTGTCTGTCTGTCTGTCTGTCCGTCACACTTTTTGGGACACAATAGTTCTCTTTCTAATTGATCTAGAATGTTCAAACTTGGTGTAGGTATAAGAGATAAGGAATTTAATTGGTTGATGCTTTGGGATACGATAACCTTAGTTCTAATTAAGTGAGAGTGATGATGAAACTTGAGTTTCATGACATCAATACCTTGACTAAGTTCGATAAAGAGCATTTTCTGCTTGGGATATGCAGAGCGATAAGCAATTTGCTTGGCAGAGACTTGGAACACAATGACTCTCATTCTAATTGAGCTAGAATGTTCAGACTTAAGTAGATGTCTATTGTGAATACCTTGATGGAGTTGAAAGATCATGAGCATTTTCTGCTAAAGGTAAGCAGAGATAAGCAATCTGATTGGTTGATGCTTTGGGGCACGATAACTTTTGTTACAATGAGGTGAGAGCCATAAAACTCTGAATATAGATTCATTATATCATTACCTCGATGTCATTGGTATTATAATTATATTTCTGGAACAAAAATAGTTTATCATTATGACTGCACCTTATATTTTATATATCTATGCAATCTTTTTTTTCACATGACGCCAAATCTATTGTTTGTAATCTGTATAGGTAAGGCCCCCCCCAAAAAATGTTATGTTTCCGGTAACCTGACCGACCCATTACAAAACCTGCCGACTCCAAAATTTTTTTTAGCGTCAAGAGAAATAAAAAAGTTTTTTGTTCACCAATCGACCATTCAGAACACTCTAAACCTACCGGATTCGTGAAAATATATTTATTATTTGTTGCTTTAAATGAATATTCATGTCATCTTTTGAATCAGCATTTACCGATCGGAATAAACTGGTACAGCGAACGTTTATTAAGATCTGCCATACTTTTGACGTGAGATTGCTAACTATATATTATTTGTTGCTATAAATGAATATTCATGTCATTGTTCTTTGAATCGGCATTTACCGATCGGAATAAACGGGTACAGCAAACGTTTATTAAGATCTGCCATACTTTTGACGCGAGATTGCTAACTGATGTGAAAAATGAGACTACAGGTTTCGTATAGATTTACCAATACACATTCCGAAAAGCTATAAACCTCATAACTTTTGTTCTAATTAGTAACAGCTCGCAAATGGACAAAAACAAGTGAACCTATATTTCAAACAGGTGTATAGGATCTGCTCAATTGGTATTTAAAAGAAGACAAATAAATTTATTAGGGACTAATATCGTGCAACGGTACGATATGATAAGTTTTCAGCGCGAGTTATTTCCCTTGAACAAAATGGCCTCCTTTATAGTCACTTCCTTTTTTTTATCTTCATAGAACGATTAAAAGTTCTTTTGCCATCAAAGATAATATTTAAATCGTAATCAAGTCTCTGATACATTTTAAACATTTATCCAAGAATTCCATCCACAAATCTATTCGTACTTTATGTTCACGCCGCAGACTCAACCCAGCATGAAATAGAAGATTTTCGCACAGAATATTATACGACGACATACGGCCACTACGGACAGTTTTAATTATATTTTTGACTTCGATCTCGGATTTTAAATTTCCATGATTTTGGATCTAATTGGAATATTTTGATGAAATGAAAAAATTGGGTAGCTTTTTATGTATGTTTTCAAAAAATATTTTTAAAAAAATTGTTTCTGTCATTTGAAACTTTGACCTGAACCCCCTTAGTACGGTGGTAGAAGATCTAATATTTAAAAAAAAACAAAAAAACCCACCATACCTACCGACCCTATCCTATTTTCCATCCGTTACAGGAAACAGAAGTCTTTTTTTTTTGGCCTAATATTTATTACCCTACAAGCAGTCCCTATTTTTCAACCTTTCAATGGTGGTGTGCAGGTATGTTTTTCCTTATAAATACATTTGCATCTAAAGAATTCTTTTCTAAAACCGTGTGTGACAAATTGTCAAATCGCACCTAGACGTGATTTGGAAATTTGTGTTAATTGCTTCGGAAATTGGTTGATAAATTCATTGCCTTGGGTAATCAATTTGAATTTGATTGAATGTAAATCACTTTGGCTAATCAGTGGTTGATAAAAACACATAGGTACACTTAAAATTTTTATGTGCAAAAATATGGTAACCGTTCTCTCTTGTTATGCTGAACAAAATTAATTATAGATTTTACTCTTTTTTTCAGGATTATTACGAAAAGGATTAGCTGTTTGTACTTGAGTAAGTTGTACTTTATAATTTCCTTCTTAAACATAAATTTCTAAACCTTGTCAAGAATTAAATATAGTACATGATATATTGTTTATCGACAATAAAATAATATTACATTTGTGAATTATTTAGCTTTCAATCTAGATCTACAAGGCCCTACCTTAGTGTCCCACATACACTCGTCCATCATGATTTTTGTTGTTGACATGTAATGATCTTGAGGTGTGTTCACATGTTTGTTATAGTGATTATGTATGGTGGATAATTACATGGTTAATATTAACCCTATCGATATTCAAGAGTCGCAAAACGATTATAAACAGAATTATTGCACTTGTCATCTAAACAATGTACATATATATATATCACAATTTATCACGGTAACATATGCAATCTGCATTTTAAAAAATCAATATCAGTTGACTTCATTACATCATAAATAAAGTAGCTATGATTTCCAGACTCAAGCAGATAAAACAGCTACTTTACCAGCTGTTCCTAATGCCTGAGAGCAATCGATTGTCTTCCTAGTTGGGTCTGTTTAATGCAAGAGTGTGGGCAGGATAGTCCTGCACAGATTACTATTATTTTCCTTCTTTTCCCAAAACCACTCTCACCGCAACCAAGAAAGACGAAAACACAATTACTGTTTCAAAAGTATCTGCCAATGTATGGATTTTGTCATGGAATTCTAATCTTTATGTCTGGTTGATAAAGACTAAATTTAACCTGGTATTGAATTGTTCAGAAAGTGAAATTTAATGTCAGATAAATTATACTGCGAACATTACGTAACCAGGAATTCAGTTATACACACATTTACTTGTAAGAATTTCTTTATCTATTGGATGTAAAATGGACTGATACTGAAGATATGTAGGTAGCCTGTGTTAAGATTAAGTAGAAAATGTTGTTGTACCCCTCCTTTCGAAGAAAGTTGGGGGGACTATTAAAATGGGTTCGTCTGTCTGTCTGTCTGTCTGTCTGTCCGTCCGTCTGTCTGTCCGTCACACTGTTTGGGACACAATAACTCTCTTCCTAATTGAGCTAGAATGTTCAAACTTGGTGTATGTGTTTATTAGGTCAATGCCTTGATGTAGTTCGAAGATGAGCATTTTCCGCTTAATGTAAGCAGGGATAAGCAATTTGATTGGTTGATGCTTTGGGACACGATAACTTTAGTTCTAATTAAGTGAGATTGATGAAACTTGGTGTATAGTTTCATTACAGTAATACCTTGACTAAGATCGATAATGAGCATTTTCTGCTCAGGGTAAGCAGAGCGATAAGCAATTTGATTTGCCGAGACTTTGGAACACAATAACTCTCCTTCGAATTGAGTTAAAATGTTCAAAATTGGTGTGTATGCTTATAAGGTCAATGCCTTGATGGAGTTCGAAGATGAGCATTTTCTTCTTAGGGTAGGCAGAGATAAGCAATTTCATCTTAGGTTCATCTTGATTGATGATTTTTATGCCAATGCAATGACTGCATTCTCATTCAGTAATGGATTCGACAGTAACAGTGTATCGAAACGATTGACTCGGACACGAGGGCCCTTTCCCTTGGCCAGAGGAGCCCTTTTGTCAAGCGTGGGGGCCCTTTGGTCTGCCTTTAGGGTCCCCCTAACTAGGGTACATTTTCATTTTTCTCGTCGGTTTTAGCATTTTTCTTTATAAAACACTTTTGGATGACACTTCGTGTACAGTTTGATTGCTCGATACTTGAAGAAAATAAATGTGCGATTAATTAATATGTGTCATCTATTTATTTTGGGATTTCGGCGGGGGACATCAGCCTCACTGTTGGCTTGTTATGTATAATACTGCATGCAAAATACAGTCTATGTACTGTGTTTTTAGTTTTAAGAATTTTACGTTCAATTCATGGTCAGTATTTGGTTTTTTTTTCAACTTTAACTATAATATGTCTCAAACATAGTAAAGAAACTATTTGATTCATGTTCAGTAATTTTATGATATTTAAGAAATATTGTTAATGAGAGGAATGTTGGTAAGGGAGATGAAGAAGTGATATAATGTCCACTTTACGTTACACATTAACTGAATGATAGACCTTAGGATCCAAGACTCATATGTGTTAGATTAGATATTACCCGGCCTCCAAAACTTCTGCTAATAACCCCCCCCACCCAACAATATGTAAGCAATTGATATGCAATAATGAGACAACAAAATAGTAACAGATTATAGTAATAAGTTATATGATTTAATTGAGAAACATAAGTAACTCTCAGATTTTTACAATAACGGAATAAAAATATTTTCTTTTAAGAACCATAGGATTAAAATCAGCTGTTATTATTTCAATAAGTGTTAAAGATAGAGTTAGCCAATTTACGATTACAACATCAGCATCTTCAGGGAATTTTGTTATCAACACTCATTGGTAGTTGCCGATAATTGTACATTTTTACCATAGACAAGTTAGTTTATCGGGAAAAATTGGTCAGCCCTCAAAAAATTGCAAGAAATGTTTTTTTTTTATGGTTTTGATAGGTGTACTGTACATGACAACCATAAAAGTTGACCAAAAATGGGAGTCCCACATTTGAGGGTACAGTTTTTTCAGTCCCTTTACCATAAAAGATATAACTTCAGACAAGGACAAAATCAGCTCCATGTATTTTTAAGAGAAACAAATTAAACTCAATATTTTACATGAAATGGTTTTCATGGATGTCCGATCTCTCTTGTACCATTTTCTTGGATATGCTTACCCCAAAAATGTGGCCCAAAAAATTTATGAATGGGCATAACTCTGCACTTTTATCATCAAATAATAGGGAGTTTTGTCTCTGAATTAATGTTTTGGGGTAGCCTGACTCCCACAACCTGCGACAAAGAATCCAAATTTACATTGAAATAGTCATAACTCTGCACTGCTTCATCATGATATACCAAATTTGATATCTGAACTAATGTTTTGGAAGTCAATATTTTATTTGTCTGTATGTGTAAATTCTACTGTGAACATGTTTACTTGACTACACTTCTGGGGTCACAGAGGGATGGAATGGCATATATTTTAATGAACATATTCAGATTATCAATACAAGTACCGGTAATTAATAATAATCAGTACAGAACTAATATTAAAATTTTCTTAGTCGGGATATTCTTTTTTTTAATTTTTATGTATACTTATAAAAATTAAACACGTCCAAATAAGGACATTTTCAAATCGGTTCAGCAGCAGTGTTCAAAATTTCTATCGTTGGTTAATCAAGACTAAGGAAAATACATTTCATTCAGTTAATTTCCTGTCTCAAATTTTTTCTGCGTATTTAGAGCCAGCAACAATGTAACTTCTAAACTCACTATGGCGGCCTCTATAACCACAGGGTTTTATGGTTAGATAAAAGTAAATTTCACCGCCTTGCAGTTTCAGTACCTTGTCGCGAGAGTGAGTTTAAAACAAAGATAGAAAAATGGCGAAACTACATGAGCTGACTCTGAACCAAGAACCATTACAATAGATCCATCATTAGTTAGCCAAAATTTTAATCAAGTTCGTAACTATGAATTTTTAAAAGTCCAATGAGTAGAGAAGAATATTTTTTCACTGCTTCATTGATAAATAAGTGAACGAATATTGTCGATTTAATGTCTGTTTTGGGCGAATGTTTGCTGCCTTAAGTGCGCGAAGAAACCTGTGACTGAATGTATCTCTTTCGCTGTGATATATAAGAGCGGTAACATTTTAAAGACAAGTTAGTTTATAGCACAAATATTTGAGGCTGCGGGCCACTCTACTTTAGGTTACAAGGGAAAGTGTGAGGTGTATGTATTGTAATGTATACAGTGAAAATGTGATTATAGATTGTCTAATGTCCATCAACATTCATAGCATTCTATTCTATTCAATTAGTGACATAATTTTTCTATTTAGTCTCAGCGGCAAAATAAATTCATTATTAAATATAATTTATCTCACCATATTATGCTTAGGAAATTTCTGTATATGGTATGCTGTTGTTATCACGTCCATGATTGATTGCACATTTGAAAAACCCCTTTCTATTTGTAGAATAAAGGGAGACAAAATGTCTACATTGTTGAATTATCTCCTCAACTATATATTAAGAATAAGAATAAACAACAAGTATGATACTAAGAAAATACGATATTATCTCCCCTCAATAAGAATTCACTGACAGACAATATATGTATTTACATTACAACGATACAAATTTTTACCTATTTTCAATTCTGATATGTATTATTTATATTTCATTTTGTATATAAATGTTTTGCTTATGTATGTTACATGTCATTTTATTGGGAAAGAAATGGATTTTTCGATGTCTTCCTAAGTTCATATTTGGTCTAAAACATATTCAAACTAATTTATCTATCAGATGTTTGCTTCAAATGGCTCTCAAAATCTTTTGTTCTCAAGAAAACTACCCCATCGGTCAAGGTCTATATTATACTTCCTAATTGTTTTATCACATGGGTGATCATGATGGGTAAGTGGGTAAGACGCTGGTTTGCTAGTCTGGAGGTCCGGTGTTCGATGCCTGCATTAGCCGAGAAAGTTCATCCAGATATTCCAGCGATGTTTCCCCTTGTAAGTGATGCAGGAGGGAGGGCCTGACAAGGACAGCTGCCAAGTCGTTTGGATAAGACAAGAAACCAAGGTCCCGTGTACACATTGGCGTACACGTTAAAGATCCCATTGGCAGTTGGAATTCGATACAAGAGTAGGCCATAGCACAGATGCCCTAGCAAAATTTCCCTCATAGCATGGCGTATTTCCCTGTTTGGCGTATTTTCATCGTCATTACACTATAAACCTCAGAATGCCTCGTTCGGCATTCGGCATTTCTGTCCAAACGAGGTAAAAAAATGCCTCGTTTGTCTGGAGTTCCGAAACGAGGTTTTTTAAATTGCCCTGTGTTTGGAACGAGGTATTTTGTTCAGAACGAGGCTTGGTAAAAATGCCACGTTTAGAAAATGTGTTTTTTTTTTTCGAGTAAAAATTAAAATTTATGTCATTTAATACGAAAAAAAAACCAGTCGAAACTATGAAATTATAATCAGAGTATCAGAGAAATAGACAAGACAAGAATACACACCATACCATAAATTATTTTCGCAATATTAATATCCATATGTCTTCATAATGAAACGTTTTAATTAAATTTTAATGTATGAGGTGTGCTTTATTTCCCATTTAATTGACAATTGGTATAAGCCAACAAATTCATCGCTGCGCGTTTATGTAATTTTGCTCCAATAATATTTTGTGCAATGTTATGGGGTTTCAACAGAAACAGTCAATGCTATAGTCAAGTTATTTTTTTACAATAAATATAAATAATAAACTGGCGTATTGGAAATAAGAAATGAAATTATATGCTTTTTTGATTAATAAGGATGGATTATTTGTTGTATATAGACCTGATAAACACTAATTTGTTGTCTGCGATATCAGTTAGGTGTAGGTGTAAAACTATTGCAGACACATAGCTACCTTGATTGATTTATTGGCCCCAATAAACTGTCACAACACCACAGTTGTTTCTTAACACCTATAACTGATTGGGCCAATAAATCAATCAAGGTAGCTGATGATGCTTTACACCTACATCTATGGCGTGTATTCTTGTCTTGTCTATTTCTCTGATTATAATATCATAGATTGGACTGGTTTTTTTTTTGTATTAAATAACCTAAATCTTAATTTTTACAAATTTGCTGATAGGAAATACTGCTAATAACTAGTTTATCTTGAAAAAAACACGTTTAGTAAACGAGGCATTTTTACCAAGCCTCATTCTGAACAAAATACCTTGTTCCAAAAACAATGCAATTTAAAAAAAAAACTCGTTTTGGAACTCCAGTCAACGAGGCATTTTTTTACCTCGTTTGGACAGAAATGCCGAACGAGGCAATCTGCGGTTTATAGTGTATCCTGGCTGGAGGCCACTCGATCCCTACATTGGTCCAGAAAGTTCATCAGGATTTTTCTGCCTGGCTTCCTCTTGTCAGTGGTTCGGATGGTACGAGAAAACCGAGGTCCAGGGTATACATTGGTGTGCATGTAAAATATTCCTTGGCAGTTGGAATTCGATGCAGCTGTCTGGGCAAAATTTCCCTCATAGCACACTGTATAGTGTATGCCCGATTTCATTAGATGGACAGAACAAGATTACAAAGAGGCTTTTTTGGACAATCAGGGTTCATAATCCAGCAAGTTACGATCTGAAATATCAAGATTAGTAACCCAGATCTTTGGGATGAAAATTGTGACCTCTAGAGGATCCAGAAGCCAAAATGGGATTCGGCCCAATACATGTCAATATCGAAAGAAACCCAAATTTTTGGGAATTTGCCCATAAGTTCCATCAAAATGGGATAAAAATTGTGACCTGTAGAGTGTCAAAATGGACAGGGGTGACAGCAGTATACATCTGCAATAAAATGTAGTCGTATAAAAAAAAAAAAAGATCAGATGAAATGAGCTCTCTCAAATTAAAATAACAGCTCTGGTCTGATGTCTGCGTTCTTCCTTGAATAAACAGAATATGTTATGTTGGGACGGTTTTGGTTATATGACAGTCTCCATTTGTAACAGTGTTAAGGTCTTATCTATAAACTTCAACTTCATCATATTAATTCACCATATTTAAAATGACAGTTTAAGAAATGTTACTTTAAAGTTGCCAAGTCTCTATCTCAATATCATCCAAAGTCTTTGACATTCAAAACACAAATTATTTGTCAATTTAAATCAACATTGATGTTGTGATCTTACCGGGCTTCTAATATCCAATATTTAAGATAAAATAGGCCCAGATTTATTCTGGCATCCAATACCATTCATTTTAATGATAAAACTTGGTTTTTGGAAGAAATAAACAACTAATTCCCTAGAAATGATACCAATTATAGTAAAGATATTTTTTATTTTATAAATCAAAATGTTGTCATTTGATACTTTCAATAGCAGGCAGGTTAAAACACTACAAGTATGGTATCGTCTAAAATGGTAGTTTTAGCAATAGTTTCTATTCATACCGTGTAATTTTAAAACATCGTTTAATAAATGATAAAACTCATTGAAAATAACAAAAATGGTTTAATTAGTATCATGGTTTAGATTAATAGCAACGGGTTTAGTTTCTCTGAGATGCGTTTAAAAATGGACGATCCGTGCACTTATCTATAGCGATCATTTATTGGGCGAGCCGTTGAGTTTCCCCGAGATGGGTTTAAAAATGGACTTCGCGTCCACTTATCTATGGTGTTCAGTTATTACACAAGGCGTCGAATTTCCCGAGATACGTATATAAATCAACATACAAATAATTTATCTTTGGTGTTTTATTATAAGATAAAACTTGTAATTTCCTGCGTGCCGTTTATCCGATCAATTCATTTTGATTACGATTATTTACATACGAAGTACGAATAACAATTTGAGTGTAAAAAAGTGCGCACACATAGATATTCACCTTACCGTACTATATATTATCCATTAGCCTATAAAAATAGTATTCCACCATTGACAAATACGTCAAAAATCGGTAAATCACGATATTCACCTTACCATGGCTGTACTATATATTATCCATTATCCTATAAAAATAGTATTCCACCATTGACAAATACGTCAAAAATTGGTAAATCTCATCCCGGGTAATTATACAATCAGAACTCGGTAAATCACACAGGTAATGCATCTTCATTAAATCACAAATGAATTAACGTGTACATGTGGCCAGAAGTCAACCCCACAATTATTTTATATTTAAAATAACACCAATGACAGAAATTAAATAAATTTAAAACGGCACACTGAATGGATTTGTGATTTGTGATTTTAATGGATTTAGTAATTTGAACACTGATACATAAGGTGATCAACAATGCTACTCGTATAGTGTAATTGATCTATGTATGTACTTTAGTGTATTCTGGCTGTGCTATACTGTACTATTATTCTATAATATGTATATTATTATGATTGAAGATGGGTGAATTAAAAAAAAACCTAAACAAGTAAAACATATTTATTCAATACAATTGATGTATGTACGAGTCAAGTATTTAGCACGATTACTTTATTATATTGAAATGATTTATTTTACACCTGCTTCCAAGCCATTTTATATCGGCACATGCACCATTCCTTAAATAGCACCACGCCCCATTAACAAAGAATTGCATGCTTTTTTGTGAGGCAAAGAGTCTTTGTACCCTGTGATGCATAGTTCTCCAGACAATCTATCGCCTCGATAATCCAAATGTTACTATTAATAATCTGTTAATCTGTGGGTTAGGTTGCAATTCATAAGATCTTGTTTGATATTTCTTTGGTAACGTCTTCGGAGAGATGACGCATAAAACAATGACAATTAATATTTGTGGCTGTGATAATTACTGGAAACAGAACGGGGCGATGACGCATAAAACAATGACAATTAATATTTATGGCTGTGATAATTACTGGAAACAGAACGGGGTTTAATTGGAATAATTATCGTCTTTTGTATGAATACGGTAATCAGTTTTTGTATTTTGAATTTGTAAGTCAAAAAGCTTCAAGCACAAAAATATTTTGTAAAAGGGATAACGTGGCTATATTTAAGAAATGGCTGAAATGTCATGTAATTATAAATACACCATGCGTGAATGTAATTCCCAATTGCATGAAAATTCCAAAACCAAAATATATAAATAAAATCTCATGTAATAATCGCATTGTTTGCCATTACTTCATTTAATTAGCTAAGTGAAAGTTGGGTTGTATTTACATACGTTATTCATTTTTAAATAAAAATTCAAACACTTAAATATAAAACTCTAAGGTCATTTTCGTTTTAGTTTTCTCCAACTAAACACTGAAACTGGGCGATATAATAAAATCGATAGAAATAAAAGATTATGCAAATGTTGAAGATGAATATCACTTTCTGCTGTGCTGTCCCGCTTATATATTCATCCGTAGAAAATATTTTGGGTCTTTTCCATCTCTTCAAAAATTAAAAAAAAAATCTCGCGAATCAAAGTGATAATAATATAAAACTGCTAAATCTTGGAAAATATTTGTACCACTCAATAAAAAATAAGAGAAAAACCATACCTAATGGCAAATGGTTTGGGTTGGGGTTAGGTTATGTATATATCTATCTATATTTCAGTTTACAAGGGTGGGAGGGGGATTATATATTATATACTGTTATTGTTATCTGTAGGTATATTTATATTACAATGCATAATATTTATATCTGTATATAATATGTATGAAACACTGCTGTTGTATAGGCACTTCTTATTATAAAAAGAGTAAGTGGTTTCTCAAGATCAATTACACTATATACGAGTAGCTTTGTTGATTTCCTTGTATCAGTGTTCAAATATGCCGTTTATATTTTGATGTTTTAAATTTTTTTAATTTCTGTCATTGGTGTTATTTTAAATATAAAGAGAAGTCACAAATGTCAGTTATTACAATATAGATATAGATTTGATTGGACGAATACTATTGTTTTATTAATTCCCACCTGTGATCACATGTCTGGGTGCCATATGAAACCATGTTTTTGAATATGCACGCCTTTATTACAGTATGGATTAATTGTTTGATTTCTGGAATCCTTTTGTTTTATAATTTCTACCTGCATTATTTGTGATAAATGTACCTCTGATATAATGCAATATGGTTTGATTTAGGTGTAACAAAAACCATTGTACTAAAGTCAACATTTCATTGACCCAATTCCTGCGATTACGTAACATCTAGGCACTAATCATTGAAGCGTATTTCATGGGTGACTTCTTTTGGCACCAGTACATGTCTAACTCTCTTGTGCCATTGTGGGGTTGACTTCTGGCCACATGTACACGTTAATTCATTTGTGATTTAATGAAGATGCATTACCTGTGTGATTTACCGAGTTCTGATTGTATAATTACCCGGGATGAGATTTACCAATTTTTAACGTATTTGTCAATGGTGGAATACTATTTTTATAGGATAATGGATAATATATAATAGTACGGCCAGGTGATTTACCGATTTTTGACGTATTTGTCAATGGTTGAATACTATTTTTATAGGCTAATGGATAATATATAGTACAGTAAGGTGAATATCTATGTGTGCGAATTTTTTTTACACTCAAATTTTTATTCTTACTTCGTATGTAAATAATCGTAATCAAAATGAATTGATCATAAACGGCACACGGGAAATTACAAGTTTTATCTTATAATAAATCACCATAGATAAATTATTCGTATGTTGATTTATATTCGTATCTCGGGAAATTCGACGTATCTCGGGAAATTCGACGCCTCGTCTAATAACTGAACACCATTGATAAGTGGACGCGAAGTCCATTTTTAAACCCATCTCGGGGAAACTCAACGGCTCGCCCAATAAATGATCGCCATAGATAAGTGCACGGATCGTCCATTTTTAAACGCATCTCGGAGAAACTAAACCCGTTGCTATTAATCTAAACCATGGTACTAATTAAACCATTTTTGTTATTTTCAATGAGTTTTATCATTTATTAAACGATGTTTTGAAATTACACGGTATGAATAGAAACTATCGCTAAAACTACCATTTTAGACGATACCATACTTGTATTGAAAGTTGTCAACACTTGTAATAATGCTGGGACATATTGTTTAGATTAACATACCAGCCAATTAAATGTCAGTGAAAAGGACACAACACAAACATCCAAAATTTAGCCCTTTTTTGGTACCTGGTCTTCACACTGAATACTTTGGAAGCTTAGTACGTGTCTTGCCTGAGTTGAATGGTTAACATTTCTTGCTAAGCTATGCAGAGCTAGCAATTTCATTGGTTTGTGTTTTGGGACATAATAAGTTTGATTTTATCTCATGACAGTGAATGATGAAACATATTAGTGTATGGTAGATAATCATTTTGATTGCCCAATTCTTTATAAAAAGATAAATTTGCCATTAGTTAATATGTACGTGTCATCTATTTATTTTGAGCTTTTGGCCGGCGACATCAGCCTCACTGATGGCTTGTTCAATTTTAGGATAACATTGTTAGACATCTTTATAAAGCTTAAAAGTTTAAGACAGATTTCACATTTGATTTAGTTTCACTCCTCGAAGTGATTTAAATTCTTTTGCAAAAACAACTAGAAACGAACATAACAGAACTCCAAAGGGGAACTGACATGTTTCAGTCAGATCACGCCTTGTCATGTCAACAATCAAGTTGCACCATGAACTATTGAGTGTAACCTCCTATACCTATGAAAGGAGAATCAACAGATATTATGAACTCCAGAAGTTCTACCGGTACTTGAAGACCAAGCCTTTTGATATTAGTTGTTGGTAGACATCAGAGTCGTCTATATGCAACTGTCAAGGGTCATTGAACGGTTAGTTAATGGTAGGTCAAAAGTTAAACCAGAAGTAAACAAAGTTGAAATTTAAAAATCGACTGCCGAAGAATTGTTGCCATTTGGAGCATATTCAAAACAAAAACATATTTCGAAAATTGAAATCAAAATAGTAGCTGAATATCGATTTGAATGTATTTTGTAAAATCCAATATGGCGGCCAAATGGTTAAAAGTGGTATTGAACAAGGTCTCTGAAAACGAAAATAATATCTAGAGCTAACTCCACTATATGTCATTTTTATACGCCCACATAGAAATGTGGACGTATATTGCCGTCGCCCCCGTCCATCCGTCGGTCCATCTGTCCGTCCGTGTGGCCGTCCGTCCGTCCGTCCATCGTCCACAATTTCTTGTGAACGCACTAGAGGCTAAAGTTGATATCCGATTGACTTTAAATTTATACACATTGTTTAAGTTCGTGAGACGAAGAAGCCTATTGATTTTCAGCGATTTCCGAAAATTACTTCCAGAGTTATGACCCTTGATCACTTTGAAAAATCTTGTGAACGCTGTAAAGGCCAAAGTTAATATTCGATTGACTTTAAATTTATACACAGTGTTTAAGGTCATGAGTCGAAGACACCTATTGATTTTCAGCAATTTCCTGTAATTACTGCCAGAGTTACGGCCCTTGATCACTTCAAAAAATCTTGTGGACACTCTAGAGGCTAATGTTAATATCCGATTGACTTTAAATTTATACACAGTGTTTAAGGGCATGAGACGAAGAAGCCCAATGATTTTCGGTGATTTCCTATAATTACTGCCAGAGTTATGGCCCTTGATCACTTTGGAAAACCTTGTGGGTGGTCTAGAGGCCAAAGTTAATATCGATTGACTTTAAATTTATACACAGTGTTTAAGGTCATGAGACATATACTCCTATTGATTTTCAGAGATATCCGATAATTACTGCCGGAGTTATGGCCCTTTATCACTTCAAAAAAAATCTTGTGGACGCTCTAGAGGCCAAAGTTGATATCCAATTGACTTAAAATTGATATACAGTGTTAAAGGTCATGAGGCAGAGAAGCCTATTGATTTCCAACAATTTCCCATAATTCCCAAAAGTTATCTCCCTTGATCACTTTGAAAAATCTTGTGATGCTTTAGGGGCCAAACTTATTATCCGATTGACTTCAAAGTGATACACAGTGTTTAAGGCCTTGAGAAGAACAAGTATATTAATTTTCAATGAATTTTGATAACTGAACAGCTAAATACATGATATTAAATGTTTTGTATACCATACTATATGTTAGCATGGGCCAGAACTCTATAAAAACCAAACAATTTCTAATGATTTTCTGAGTTGTTACTTTTAATCAGATTTAAGTGTAATATAAATGTTTCATTATCGAAATAAGTAAAAATATGCGACAATTCTTGTTGACTGCCCGGACGATTTAGCTGCTGTGGGCGTTTTTTTTCGTTGCCTGGCAACCTATCTTTGGTCTATTTGTGTTCAGGGAAAATCGAAAGGCCTCAGTAATTTCCAGAAGTTTCTGGAAGCTGTTACCAATTTTTTTGATATGCCATTTTGAAGGCATGAAATACTAAAAGAGATACACCGTCTTAAATGTTGAAAAAATACTGAAGAAAACTTTAGCAAATCTTTGATGCTAAAACCATTTGAGTGAATTTTGAAAAAATGGTCAGACAGAACCCGTATGGGATTCGTCTAAAGAATCAAAAAATGAAATCCCAACGAAGATCCGGTGACAAATATAGGGAATCTGAGATTATTTTTTGCCCCATCAGTAAAACATTTTCTATTTGTCAAAAATGACCAAATTTATATTTAAAGTACGGTAGCTAATAAGTCAACATCTTTCAAAGTCCTCTACATTAAAGACACGATTTATTTGTCAATTTAAGTCAACATTGACATTGTGATCTGATATCCAATATTTAAGACAATATAAACATGTGACCAGTGGTACACAAATCGGGTACCATAATGCGTTTCAGTGCCATTTGTAACAAGGGACTCGAAGAACGAGACTAGACATATTCCACAAGACTGTAAAACGGAGATGCTATGTCCTTATATTCTTAAATCTAGAGCATGCACAATAGACTGGGATGGCCTAGTGGTCTAGAGTGCCGCGCTTCGACCTCTAGTTGGCCGGTCACTTGCGGCTGTGGTTTCGATCCCTAGTGTAAGCGTATGTGGCATGGAGATAGGGGCGCCTTCCTAACCTCCTAACATATAAACATGTGACCACTGGTACACAAATCGGGTACCATAATGCGTTTCAGTGCCATTTGTAACAAGGGACTCAAAGAACGAGACTAGACATATTCCACAAGACTGTAAAACGTAGATGCTATATTCTTATATTCTTAAATGTAGAGCATGCACAACGGAGATGCTATATTCTTATATTCTTAAATCTAGAGCATGCACAATAGACTGGGATGGCCTAGTGGTCTAGAGTGCCGCGCTTCGACCTCTAGTTGGCCGGGCACCTCTGGCCTGCGGCTGTGGTGTCGATCCCTGGTGTAAGCGTATGTGGCATGGAGATAGGGGCGCCTTCCTAACCTTGCGCGGTTTCCTCCGGGCACTCCGGTTTCGTCCCACTTCTAAAGACCCCTCGATGGAGTTTGAAGATGAGCATTTTCCGCTTAGGGTAAGCAAAGATAAGCAATTTTATTGCTTGATGTTTTGGGACACGATAACTTTAGTTCTAATTAAGTGAGAGTGATGAAATTTAGTGTATAGTTTCATTACAATAATGTGTTTGGAACACAATAACTCTCCTTCTAATTGAGTTAAAATGTTCAAACTTGGTGTATATGCTTATTACGTAAATGCCTTGATGGAGTTCGAAGATGAGCATTTTTCGCTTTGGGGGGGGGGGGTGGGGATGGGATGGCCTTGTGGACTAGAGTGCCTCGCTTCGACCTCTAGCTGGCTGGTAACCGCTGGCTTTCGGCTGTGGTTTCGAGCCCTGGTGTGAGGGTATGTGGCATGGAGATAGCGGCGCCTTCTCAATCTTGTGGGTTTCCTCCGGGCACTCCGGTTTCCTCCCACTGCTAAAGACCCCTACGCGCAAGCGAATTGTTGAAATAAAATTAAACCATATGTTAGTCCCGAAATGACCTAGTTTGTGTTGAGTGGACGTTAAACCCCATTTCTCTCTCCCCCTTTCCGCTTAGGGTAAGCAGAGATATGCAATTTGATTGGTTATGCTTTGGGACACGATAACTTTAGTTCTAATTAAGTGAAAGTGTTGAAACTTGGTGTATAGTTTCATTACAGTAATGACTTGACTAAGATCAATAATGAGCATTTTCTGCTCAGGGTAAGCAGAGTGATAAGCAATTTGATTTGCCGAGACTTTGGAATACAATAACTCTCCTTCTAGTTGAGTTAAAATGTTCAAAATTGGTTTGTATGCTTATTATGTCAATGCCTTGATGGTGTTCGTGTTCGAAGATGAGCATTTTCTGCTTAGGGTAGGCAGAGATAAGCAATTTGATTGGTTGATACTTTGTGACAAGATAACTTAGGTTCATCTTGATTGATGATTTTTATGCCAATACAATGACTGCATTCTCATTCAGTAATGGATTCGACAGTAACAGTGTATAGAAACGATTAATTCGGACACGAGGGCCCTTTCCCTTGGCCAGAGGGGCCCTTTTGTCAAGTGTGGGGGCCATTTTGTCTGCCTTTAGGATTCCCTTAACTAGGGTACATTTTCATTTTTCTCGTCGGTTTTAGCATTTTTCTTTATATAAAACACTTTTGGATGACACTTCGTGTACAGTTTGATTGCTCGATACGTTTGAAAAAAATAAATGTGCGATTAATTAATATGTGACATCTATTTATTTTGGGATTTCGGTGGGGGACATAAGCCTCACTGTTGGCTTGTTAATGTAACTGTAAGTGATAAAAGACTGCACAAAAAGTACTTTAAAATGTCATTTAATTTACTTTATCTATAACTTAAAAAGATAATGAATGACTGCACACAAGATGACAAAATATATGTGTAACATCAGAACGTAAACATAAGCAATACAATTTAAAATTCAATAATAACTTGAACTCCTGAGGAGTACTGATATGTTTTGGTATGTCACGTCACGCCAACATTCAAATTACACCATGCATTATCCAGTATAGTAAGATCCAATATCTATAGTGGAAAACCCTGTCATATCGAGCTCTTAATAAAACCTAAGTTATACTTCAATACCAAACATTTAGATTATAATTGTTAATAGACAATATGAAAAGTTAAAGAGTCATTAAAAGGTTAGGTCGCCAGATAGAAGTTAAGAATTCGAAGATCATAGTTCTTTTGATTAGGTGACATCCGACAGAATTCACATTTTTCCAAGAGCACTTTACCGGCTTTTTGGACTTCTTCCTGTATACCTTATACGAATTATTGGGTAGGCCTATTTGAATGGTATCGGGGCTCTATGATGTTATATTGCATCATCTGATCAAATAAAATCCCCCTGAGAAATCTCATGTTCAAAAATACAAAAAAATATAAAAATATGGAAAATTAATTTTCAAAATTTTAATACATATTATATATGGTGATTTAGTCTGAAAGCCTAGAAAACATAAAGCAAACATAAACATAAAAAAACAATAAAAATAAACATAAAGCGGTACAATCCAAAAATAGAGCATCAATAAGTTGATGGAGCAGGGTAAGGCGAGGGTGATACCATTCATGGACTTCTCTAGCAATTGTTCACATGTGTTCTCTCAAGTATACATTTACGCTCTGAATGAAATCTCACCAAACTACAGCGGTCAAAAGATCAGCTGAGATTACATTATTGTAATAAGCTTTTATTTGTGCCTCAAATAAGCCAACTCCTGGTTGGTTCCAGGAAGACAATATTATTTCTTACTGAAACTAAAACTATGATATAAGGTCCACATAAGTACACAATTCATTCACAATTTTTGCATTAATACATGTATACTATTCAAAAAAAGTAGGGGATATTTGACTTCGGGGCATAATACTGAAATATGCAAATGACTACGAAAAAAGTCACTATAGAACCTAACAGAAGAAACATTTCCAGTTACGTGTGACGCCCAAACGCACCAATACCTACCCTATGGAATGCAGGTGATGCTTGGGATCATCATGGGGGTCCAACGCAAGATTTGCACGACTCTGACTTTGAATGTTACAGTCATTGTGGCATTGAATTCCAGGGTGGAAACATCAGTTTAATTGTTTTAGTAACCAGAAAACAAATTTTGATATGCGTCGGCTTACTCAAAATGAAAGGTTACGTGCCCTTGGCATGCTACAGATCGGCACAACACAGGCGGTTGTGGCGCGGACGATGAATGTTTTCTCGGTCTGTCATAAGCAGGCTATGGTCCGGATACCGTGATACGCAATCTGTACAGGACAGACCACGCTCAGGTCGACCAAGGGCGACAACTCAAGCCCAGGATCGATTTATCCGTACCTTGGCCTTGAGAAATCGTGTCATCACAGCAAATCAGATCAGCGCTCGTCTACAAACAGACACTGGTGTGAGAGTGAGTGGCCAGACGATTTGGAATCGACTGCAAGGGGTCACCTTCGCGCCTGACGTCCTGGAGTGATCCCTTGTTTGAGAGATCATCACATTCAGGCAAGACGTCGTTGGTGTAGGGATCGTCAACACTGGGATAATCGACCCTGGAGCAATGTGATGTTTTCAGATGAGTCAAGGTTCACTGTTGATTTTTTTGACAGACGTAGGTGGGTGTGGCGTCGTCGAAACGAGCGCTTCCAAGACGTCATCAGACATGATCGATTTGGGGGTGGTTCTGTTATGGTGTGGGGAGGCACCACTGTTGCTGGAAGAACGGCTTTACATGTTGTTGCAGGGCGTGTTACAGGCCAGTACTACCGGGACAACATCTTGGCAGTCCATGTTGTGCCGTTCGCACGACGTCATGGCCGCCGTTTCATCTTCCAGGATGACAACGCAAGATGTCACAGGGCCAGGATTGTTACAGGTTACCTCCAACAACAGAACATCACCACATTACCTTGGCCAGCACTGAGTCCCGACCTCTCCCCCATCGAGCATCTCTGGGACATGCTTGGACAGAGGTTACGTCAACGTCAACAACGTCCTGCCAATGTCCAAGAACTTTTCTGCTGCGTTGCAACAGAAATGGGACAATCTGGACCAAAATGACCTTAGACGTCTCATAAGGAGTATGCCATGTCGGATCAATGCTTGTTTGGCAAACAGAGAAAGATTTACCCGTTACTGACTTTGTTATGATGCTGTGGTAACTTTGCTGTTTGACCCCGGGTATCATTTTACCCTTATAATGGTCAGTCTGTGCCTTACTTAGTCTAACGATCATTTGGAATAAATCGATGAATGTGAACTTCATTTCATTTTGTCATTTGTTTCTTCGTCAGTTTCATTAGGTGACTTTAATAACACTTAAAATCAAATATCCCCTACTTTTTTTGAATAGTATGTTATTATGTTAACACTCATTTTGTCATTTTTCCTTTATTGGGCAGGTACTGAATATTTCACTTTATACAGCACTCAAGATATGTATCAAAAGGATGCGATTCTGTACATTCAGTAGCTATAGGGAGATGCCTCATTTGCCTCATGACAAGATCTAGGTCTGTAAAACTATCAGATGGCTCCAGTAAGCTGATTAACCCCAATCCAGAATCATCATCATTTGATGGATCTTTTGAATCAATGAGGTTTCTTGCTACATCATTTTGAAGTGTCAGCTGTTCTATGGCACCATTGACCATTGATAACTGAGTCTCTGCAAAATGATGCCCTTGTTGTGCCACAACACTTCTTTCTGAAAGTATTAAATAATGATAAAAAGGTGAATGACAAAAGAAGCTTAGTTCAAGAAAGGAATAATAAGATTTAGAATGAGGAGCTTGAAATTTGGAAGCAACAGTATGTTTCATTTAATCCAAGTTATTATTACATAACCTTAATCTGCTGTGCTTGGTTGCTTTCTTATAATAATAATAAATTACTTTCAAACATTTTTTAAAACTTCTTAAAGAGTTGATTTATTTCAACAGGAGGCAACTCGCTAGATATATCATAACTGCATTCACTTAAGATTTGGTATAATCTTCATCATAGTATTCATAGTTCATTGATATGTTTTCCCCTTTAATATATTATAATATACCAATGATCAATTTCAGATTTATAAACTTTTACAAAAAAAAGGGGGGGGGGCAGTAGGTAAGATTAGATATAGAGCTGAAAGTTCTTGCCATAATACTAATAGTTAAAAAAGATAGATAATGAACACAGAATATGCTAAAAATTTCAGTCAAATGGCTTCACTCTGAACCCCAAAATCAGCGATTTTACGCTAGCCTCAATTATTATTACTAATGTTGGTAAAAAAACAAAGTCTTGATTATCCATTTTGATGGTTAATTGTCCATCACAAAATGGTATTCAAATCTCATTAAATATCGTAGGCTAACAATGGCATTTGAGTGATTATGGTCTGCACTAATTTAACTTATGTCTATTAATAATTTAATAGACATTTAATAAGAAAGACCTGCA
Source organism: Patella caerulea (assembly GCA_036850965.1). Taxonomy (NCBI): domain Eukaryota; kingdom Metazoa; phylum Mollusca; class Gastropoda; family Patellidae; genus Patella; species Patella caerulea. The sequence goes on along the minus strand of JAZGQO010000014.1, from coordinate 21,805,160 downwards.
ATAGGCAGATTTAGATCTTGCATAATGTATGTTCAACTACAGTTCTTGGCTGTTGGTGAAATTTGTAAATATATTTTCATAGTGGCACCATTTTGTGTGCATATAAACTTACTTTTCACAGCAAATTCTATACATGTAACTATCATAAAGATACAAATTGATAGTACAACCAGTATTACTTTGTCAAAGATACTCCTTATGTAGTTTTCTGCTGGAAAAAAGATAGGAGAGAGATTATAACTTGGGTAGACATAGTTATTTATATTTAAAAAATTTGTATGATAATTTTAATAGTACTTGTTAAAGATGCATTTCTAAAAAAAGTATTTATCAGGTAATTATTTACTATGAAATTTTGGTATTATGCTATATATTGAAAATAGAGACATGCATTCTGACTAGAAAAATACTAGATTCCCCGAAAAAACACCCAGGACAAAACTAATCATTAGTTGGACGATTAGGGCTGTCTGCTTGAGTGACATTAGGTTGCAATAGAGAGCACTTAAATGTATTTGTTGATAAACATGAAGGCGAGCGGACGTGGAAAAAGTGGGAGACTTAAAGGGGAATTATGTAAGATCAGATAGAGAGCTAACGGATCTCTCTATAATAGACAAAAAAAAAAATATAATGAAATGGGAATATGTTGAAATTTCAGACAAATTACTTCACTCAGAGCAAAGAAATCACTGTTACAAGAACAATGTTGACCTGATCGTCACTGCTATCATTTTTATGATAATAAACAAAGTCTCAATTATCCAATTTTAGTTTAAAACATAAACCACAAAACCTATTAAAATCTAGTTAAAATTTGAGCTGTCCGATGGCATCAGGGTTGATTTTGGAAGTTATTTAATGTCTAAGGCATAAAGAAAGTCATGTAATAGGGCTGGTTTAGCTCATATCTCTTTTAAAAGGCATCATGGGAGATCAGATAGCGTTGACTGTTCTTGCTATATTAGTTAAAAATAGAAAATGTAAATAGAATATGTTGAACAATTTAGTTAAATTGCTCCACACTGAACCAAGATATTAGCTTTTGAATTTTAATCCTTGCCTCGATCATCATTACTTAAGTCGGTACAATAAAAAACATAGTTTTGATTATCCATTTTTTGATTTGATTTATCAATGAGTGCTTAGCAGCAGATCAGATTTAAACGCAGTGAAAATCCGACACGTAATAAGATGACATCGATTCGATACTTGATTATGGTTTAGATAAGTTAATAAAAGTAATAGTTTGTATAACATTTTAGCTCTTGCATAATGTATGTTGATACAATTTAAGTACATTATCCAAAGATGTTTATATTTCACCATTATTAATATGATAAAAATAGGACTTTGATGATTAATCATTGAAATAACATATAATATAGAACTTGAAGAATTCATTTATTGCAAAGACTTGAAAATCCAAAATTCCTTAAAGACTCAATCAATCATCCATTGCAATCAGATCTCTTGGTCTCACCATTGCCCTTATAATATGAAACTAGAAGTTCAATTCTTTATTTGTCTTAAATTTTGACAATTATTGCTGATAAATAAAATGACCTAAATAATAAGTTCACCTGTATTGTCTACATGTTCAGGTACGTTGTCAGGTAGCTGCAACACTGAAAGATATATTTTTATATTTAAGATTACGGTAGTATATTCTTCACTGAAATTCAATGCTGATATATTTGGGTAATAGGAAGAATCTTGTAAAACCAGAAATTACTCTGGTACATGAAAAAAAATGATTTCATTTAATAAACAATAATCATATACTTACCAGTAGTCAACTGGTAAGTCAAATATTCAATTTCTGAAAAATTAAAAAAGAAATTATAAACAACCAAAATTTGAAAGAAGAAAAAGAAATTGTTTTGAGCTGTGTCTGTTGTGGATAACTCTAGCATTTTGTGATTGATATGAAGATGTCTACAAATATATGCTGGATCTTTGTTAGCAAATAGTATTCAACTTACTTAAATCTCTGAGGTCTAATTTCATATTCAAAATGTAGAAAAACATTATTATAACGAGACAAAGAAACATCAATGTTGTAAATACCAGTTTATTCTGAAAAATATAAAAATCAGCACTTAATTTACTGTAAGGTTAAGTCTCTCTTTGATTTGGATCTAATATAATATCCAATAACTGATTTCAATTTGAGATTGAATGTTAAAGTTTAAAAAGTTGTGAATTTTATCAACAAGTTCTGTTCAATTTCCAGCTTGAAAGCTGAATCTCTCTTTCATCAATACTTTTGGAATGGTTCACAGACTGTCTTTATCAAGTTCCACCCAGCTACATTCACAGTCTGCCAAGAAATTAAACTTAAAATGAACTGTCACCAAGAAGAAAGAAAATTGAAGAAGACAATAAAATGAAAATTTGTTTGTTTTTTTAAAAAATATATACTTACCGGTACCTGTACTAAAGGCATTTTTACTTTTCTAAAAAAAAAAAAGAAAAAGTTATTTAGACTCTTACAAAAGATGATTTATTGTCTCTTAAGGAAACAGTCAAATTATTTTTTTAAACAATGGCAGCTACACTCAGATATAAAAATAAAATAAAATCAAGTACGAACAATCCAAACCATTAGTCAAAATTTGAAGTCCTTAAAAAAAATGTTATAGGCAAAATAGTGTAGGCCTAATGGGCCGGTCACACAGGCTTCCGCGAGTTGATCACGTGTAATTTTGCTATAAATTTTGCAAATTTTTTCTACACGCGGTGAAAATCAACCAATTTGTCTCAGACATGCTGGACACGCGAATGACAAGTGGACCACACGCGCGCGTGTGCATCGCGTGTCCACAACGAGTCCTCCGTGTGTGAGCGCTTGTGGTCAGAAAATGGGGTCACACGCAGCGCGTGTGTATCACTTGTGCTCCACATGTGCTCCGCGTGTGAATCACGTGCCGATCACTTGTGCTCCGCTTGCCGCCCGCGTGTATAAAAGCCGCCGCGTCCGGTGTTCTGGATCAGTATCGATCAATATTCCGTAGAGTAAAGATCAAAATCATGGCACCGAAATCAAAGAAGGGCAACTCCACGCCCAAGAAGATGAAGAGGCAAGCAAGGCCCAGGCCGAAGGCAAAAGTCTCGGAGCCTGAAACTGCTACCGAGGAGGTGGAGAGCAGCACCCCCGAGCCCCCCCAGGGCAGCAAGAACAGGCAGTCCAAGAAGATGGGCATAAAGGTGACGGCTCGTGTACATGCTGCTGCTGCCGCTGCTGGTGTCCCTGGTTCCAATGGCAGTGGAGAATTTGTTGCCACTGTTCGGGGGTTTCTGGAGGTGACAGCATCTCCTCACGATATACATGCACGATTGCCTCACAAACTTCACGAACAATGAGGCTTATGGTGTTGTGTGGGACACGCCAGCCATACTGCATCTCCCTGTATTTCGAGCCTGATGCAAGGTGCCTCAAGGTGATGGCCACCTTTAAGCCTGGGTCCAAGGGAGCTCGCCAATTGGTTGTCTCCTTCGTCAGTGTTGGTGTCAGCCTTTCCACCAGTCATCATACATCACCGGAGGCATTCTCATAAAGTTCTTGAAGGCACGGGGGTCCTCGTTCCTCAGCTCCACCATCAGCCTGTCATACAGCCCCAGCTGTGGCCTGCGGTTGATCCATTGGCGCACCCATATGGCTCTGACTCTTCTTTGTCTTCTCCTCACTCTTCTTCTGACATCCAGGGCTTGCTGAACCTGAAGTAGCTGGTTCTGATGTTGCTGGAACAGCATAACCAAAGCATTACGATGCGCCGGATCCATGTTGCCTCTTCAACGTCTTGATCACAACTGATGAAAAATGGCCCACACGCGATCTTTTTATAGCAGAAATAACTAGTGGTACAAACGAGATTGGGTCGTGGACGACACGCGAATCAGTCGTGGTTCAATCGCGATTCAACGCGAAAACACGCGAATGGCCCGCGGATGACTGGTGACACAATCCCTGAGGAAGCCTTTTACACGTGGAGCACACGCTATCACAGGTGGTAGGAACGCTGTAGACACGCGGATCACAAGTGGATGACAAGTGCTACACACGCAGTCACACGAAGAAATTTTGCGTTTGCCCGCGAGTGACCACTTGTCGTCCACTTGTGATCCGCGAGTGTACCACGTGTTATCGCGTTTGGCCCGCGTTTGTACAGCGTTTACACCACGTGTGCGACACGCGGTGGCCGTTGCGCCTAATTTTTGTGCTGCTCAAAAATAAAATCGGACTCCGTGCGCGTGTAAAATTTTTCGCGCGTGTGCGCACTTGTTATTCGCGAGTCCACCACGTTTCATTCACGTGTCATTCACTTGTGACCGCGCTTACTTCGCGTTTGACAGTTCTTCCTCGCGATACACTCGTGATCAACTCGCGGAAGCCTGTGTGACCGGCCCTTAAGGCAAAGTATGTGTAAGGCAAAATAGTGTAATGAGCAATAGTGTATCGTAATGTGCAAAATACACGACAAATAGTGGTAACAGGTCTCCAAAAGAGTAAGCTTAAATTACCCTGCTTGGCGCAACACCCGCCATAGCTGCATCAAATTATTAGACGAAATAGCATAATATATGAGTCAATTAAATATATCTTGAATAATAGAGACATGTTATATTTATCAATCAAGTCAATATGACGGCCATAAAACTTTTTAAAGGTTTTACTCATTAAAATGAGTTTAGTACGCAAGTATCCTTGTAGTTGAAGCCTAGCTGACAAATGCCTCGATATACTTTTTGAAAATTTCTAGATAGTTTCTTACGTTGTGATTTGGATGAGAAGAACAGTTTATTACAAAAAGATAATGTGCAATTAAAAGTATTAAGTTTAAATGTCATCTATGTATTTTGGGATTGAGACAGGGGACCTTAAATTTTAAATGTAGACTGATGACTACACAAAACAATGCAACATAGTTTTACATGGGAAGGGTGATGCCAAGAAAGTTCCATGGGATGTTCACACATGGCTTCACCTGCAACATTGGAGCAGGATGGAGGGCTTTGCAAAGAAGAATGTCTCATGAAGTTTTGTCCTTAGCGTGGGATATCCTGTGTACATGTTGGACTGCCTGTTAAAGATCCTTGACAGTTGAAATTTGATGAAGATTTGGCAGGTAAAATTTCCCCCATTGCAAACTTCAGCATGGTGTTAACAAATTTCTTTTTATGTTGTTTTTCTATTTTTACTATTGTTTCTGAGCAATAAGGGTACAGGCCTCTAGACTAGAATGTCCCAGGTGGACTGTGAAGAATCTCCAATTGTAAGCCTGGTTTCTACTTTTCAAGGATAGCACATGAACGGTTGTAAATAAGTGTTACCTAGTCACTCAGGACAAAAAACAAGGGCACAGTTGAACAAATTTTTGCATGCAAATTTTGAAATGCTGCTGTGAAGGCAAAATTTTCTTGACCCTAGCACTGTACTTGTCAATAGAAAATATAACTGAATGATAGTATCAAAATATTTTGACAAACCATTTAACTTCTTTTCGTTTATCCTGTATTGAAGCAAATAAATCAGTTCAACCTTTATATATTTCTGTCAGCGAGAGATAATATACAAAATAGATATATATATATACAGTGTAATTATTACACAATATGCAATAATTTAAATATAGATTAAGTTACTTTTCGTCTTGTCACATCAAAATGTTACACATTAATGGTTACTGTCTCACTGTATCTCGTCTTAGATACGCATGCGCGATTCACAGTACTACTCTATATTATCTACTTATTTAGATTATGTTGACACTGCTCACATATGTTAATACAAACCAGTGGTTTATTATTAAGTCAACCTATTTTATAGATTTATAAATTCATCGCTTGCAGAAGCTATTAAATGCTCCTTTTTTTTTTAAAGAATTGTGAGTGTGTGTTAGCTTTAGGTCTACGTCTATTATATTATAACATATTACATGTTATAAAAAATGGATCATTGTGTAGGACATTAAAGCGATGATTTCATATTTTCAGAGAAAGTCAAAACACAATTATTTCTATGTCTTTTGCTCAATGGATTGTCAACTCACTATTATACGATCCTAGGCATTATTCCCCACTGTTATAACTCATTAACAGAGGAAAAGATGACACAATCACCTCCCTTGTTTTTCTATCGCCCCTATACAATAGCTATCTTCAAACGTTTGAATTTGAAGTTGAAAATGACATTTTTTCCAATTTCTCAACCGGCAATAGTGAATTATAGGATTAATAAGATTATTCTTTAACAAGATAGGACTGTTTATATCCAGCATCTATTTTAAGGCTTTATTTTAATAAATTTTAAAAATATAACTTAAAAATATGAAATTGCAGCTTTAAGCAGCCATGGTTTGTTTTTCTGCCTCATTTCTCAGTCTGAGTATCCCCATAAATATTGCAACATGGGGACCATATGGGGAAAAAAGGGGCTGTGGGCCCAGATCATACCACAAGGTTCCTATACGAGATCCATATTATCTTCCCACATAAAAATGTCAAATACACTTTATTTTCATATATATTGATATCACAGAGACAAGCCAAATGATATAATGCTTACTCCTTTCTTACAATGATAATCTAACCTTATAGTGTGTGTATCTGGGGCCAATATGGGATCTATATTGGATATCCCGCATTAACAATATACATGGGGCCAATATGGTGTCCATATAGGATTACCCATTTGTGCATCTGGGGCCAATATGTGATGTATATGGGATTACCCACATTAACAACTCTGTTTTTATACGCCCACATTGAAATGTGGTCGTATATTGTTGTCGCCCCCGTTCGGCGTCCACAATTGCTTGTGGACGCTCTAGAGGCTAAAGTTAATATCCGATTGACTTTAAATTTATATACAGTGTTTAAGGTCATGAGACGAAGAAGTCTATTATTTTTCATCGATTTCCGATAATAACTACCAGAGTTATGGCCCTTGATCATTTCAAAAAATCGTGTGGACGCTCTAGAGGCCAAAGTTAATATCCGATTGGCTTTAAATATATACACAGTGTTTAAAGTCATAAGACGAAGAAGTCTATTGATTTTCAGCGATTTCCGATAATTAGTGCCCGAGTTATGGCCCTTGATCACTTCAAAAAAATCTTTTGGACGCTCTAGAGGCCAAAGTTATTATTCGATTGACTTTAAATTGATACACAGTGTTTAAGGTCATGAGACAAAGAAGCCTATTGATTTTCAGCGATTTCTAATAATTAGTGCCAGAGTTGTGGCCCTTGATTACTTTAAACAATCTTGTGGATACTCTAGAGGCCAAAGTTAATATCCGATTGACTTTAAATTTATACACATTGTTTAAGGTAATGAGACGAAAAAGCCTATTGATTTTGAGCGATTTCAAATAATTACTTCAAGAGTTGTCTCCCTTGATCACTTCAAAAAACCTTGTGATGCTATAGAGGCCAAACTTATCATCTGATTGACTTCAGATTGATACACAGAGTTTAAGGTGTTGAAACGAACAAGTATTTAAATTTTCTATGAATTTTGATAACTGAACTGCTAAATCCATGATATTAAATGTTTCCTATACTAATTGTTAGCGTGGGGCAAAACTTTTATAAAAAGCAAACAAATTCTATTGATTTTCAGATAATTACATAATGAGTTGTTTACTCTTAATCAGATTTTAGTGTATAACAAATGTTTCATTACCAAAAAAAGTAAAAATATGCGACAACCCTTGTTGACTGCCCGGACGATTTAGCTGCTGTGGGCGTATGTTTGCGTTGCCTGGCAACCTATCTTTGTAAATATGTTGCCAATATGGTGTCCACATGGGATTACCCATGTTTTTATCTGGGGATAATATGGTATCTCATGGGATTACATATTAACTTTTGTATTTCTGGGACCAACATGGTATCCATATGGGATTACTTATTTGCGTATGTTTAGTAGCTCATTATTGAACCCACACTTTTAGTTGTGTTACCTTGAACCAACATGTGCACCCAGAGTCTGTGTGGTATGGATATGTTATAACCACATTCCTGTATATTATGTACATGGGCCCAATATGGTATCCATATGGGAATACCCACATGTGTATCTGGGGTCAATAAATCTATGACATTTCACATATAATATATGCATGTTTATATTATTTTATTGCTTAACGTACTTGAGAAGCAATGGAATGATATTGTAAATGAAAATTCTTGCTGTACTTCAATTAACGGACAAAACTGTCAATATTGATACCACATTAGTTTATAATCTGGCAGCAGGTCAACAAACCGAGAAACCTAATGTGTATATAAGTTTATCAAAATCAAGATGACACCACCCTGGCACCCTTGGGGAAATTTATGGTTATTTAGTTGGATAAAATGTTTGACAAATTCTCTTGGACCCCGGTTTGAATATGGTTTCTTTAAGAATTTGACCCGCTGAATACAATGAACTTGGGAATTCCCCCTTAGAATGACAGCTAATTTCGCTAGGGGGCCCAATTCAAAATGGTCACTTATTTTGGCAAGAATCTTTTAAAGTTCCCTAAAAATGTGTGTAATATATAATTGAAATATAGGTTTTGGGTGTATTATATCTTCAATATGTGTAATTTTAGTATCCAGATGATACCACCTTGGCATCCTTGCAGGAGGGTCATCATGAAGCATTTTCTGGTTATTTACTTCAATTTAATGGGGTACTATTCGGGACAAATTTTCTCAGATCTCGGTATGAAGGTGGTTTCTTTAAGAATTTGACCTGCTGAATCTTCTGAGCTTAGGTAATTAATTATATTTTGGGATTGTGACAGAGGACATCAGCCTCACTTACTTAATAATAGAAAGATATTATTGGATGAATTGTAATGATATTGTAAAATGGAGTACCTTCCCTTTAACTATAGTTTGTCAAGGTAACATACAACTATATAACTGTTATCAAATCGAACTGTGCTCATCATTTTTGAAAACCTCTTCATAAGACTTGTGTGAATGATTTCATGATGAATTTAAGATTTTGTGTTACTGTAGAGTTTAATTCATTTAATTAAATTGATAAAAATTTATATTATAAGTACTTGTGTTGTGATTTTTATTTGATTTTAACAATATATATTTACTGGTACATAAAAATAAGTTTAATATCATGTCATTACTGTCGCCGTGGCAGTGGCATCATTATAATGTTCATCGTGTGCATAACGATTTTGTTAAGGGGGGTGTTTAACCAAAATGCGACTGACTGATGCACGTATTGTATAATTAAATAGTTGTTTGTCGATCGTTGTCTTGCCGGAAAACAGTTTTATTTTAGTTGACATAATGTTTATGTCATATATGATGATTGTGCCTATACACTGAGCAACTTGACAAAATTTTGAAAAATTTGAGGTCATTGCTGGGAAAAATTCTTGTGGAGGAGAAGACCAGAAATGTGAGTCAATGGGACAGAATCTCGAGATCTGCCCCTTGTCAATTCTGCCTATTTTGCAAGAGTTGACATAACATAGTTTAGTCTGACACCCCATCACCCACACACCAGTGTCCACTATAGCCGTGAATATGATAGTGCTGAGACATTGTAAGACAACAGAGGAGTAGAAGAATGTTGCTATAATTGAAATGAACGCTGCTCATGGCACGAAAAAATTTCAGATATGTAACACCAAGTTTTTAAATTTTTGGGATTTAGCTTGAAAATTTTAGTCAATGTCATGGCAAATGGAACCAAATTCTTGTTAACGAAAGGATAAGAAATGGGACATAATCTTGAGGTTTATACTGTTGATTTCGCCTGTTTTGTGATTGTTTGTTTACCTCATTAATTCATTTAGTCTGAGACCGACTGCAGCGAGTACTTTTTTTGAGACAAGACTATTTTTTGCCATGGGGGGAAAACATTTCATAGAACTACATACATACAACAGAAATGAAATGGAATTTAAAGTCCTACTGTTCTGCTCCTAACCTGGGCTAATGAAGACGGGCAAACGCTATACAGTGTGCTTTGAGGCACGCCAGTATACGCCAGTATCATCACTTTAATCGCCAATAATAATAATTGTCACCACTGGCGAATGTCCAGGGCGGTCACTGCAGATTATTATACAAAAATACAATTTTTTTATAATGTACATCCAGTGTAGTGTCCTTCATGGAGGCGCCGCTTCTCAGTCATAAGTTGATTAAGCCAATTAGGGTCGTTAACCATAATCCGATCATAATCCAGGGATTAAAAACTGGCATATCTGGGTCACATTGAAATATTGACCCTATTGGTTATTAAACTATGACGTTAATCCCAATTAATCTGTCAGCCGTAATTGGATTAGCCAGTCTATTGTTCTAATTTAGCAATAGTTCAGCCTCAGAGATTGAAGTCAATTGCTCTTCCGATTAACTGTCTTAATCACTTAAGGTAACTCTGTCAACTTACAAAATTAAGTTTAAACGGGGTGTTCCCACTTTGCCGGCAGGCTTTGATGTCAAATTTTGCCGCTAATCCAGAGTTAATCTTAGAACAATGGTGTTATAAACTATAGTCCATATCTTTTTAAAGAATAAAATTGTATTGATTTTAACAAATTTAACTTTTATTGAATAACATTAAATAATTTACACATATAAAAATGTATTGATTTTAACAAATGAAACATGCAAGCTTTAATATCAGAATTAAATACAATCTTTGGAGCATTTTGTACTGCTGTCTCGAAATCGGTAAATATCGTAAATTTTCATCTGTTGTTAATATGCACATACATGTATTTCTGTTCGAAAAAAAGCAGAAACCAGTGACCTTAGCTGTAAGAACATCATTCTTGGTGTATTAAATTTCGGCCACTTCGATTATTGGAGAATGAAGATAAAGCGAATATTAACCTGGGGCCTATTTCACGAAATTTTAACTAAGATAAGATCCCAATTTTAGTAATTTGATTGGATAGTATTAGATTGATTTTAGTGCTTAGCCAATCAAAATTGAAGTATCTACTAAAATTGGATTTTATCTTAAGTTAAAATTTTGTGAAACAGGGCCCTGAACGTTTGTCATTTTAAAATAAATATAATTTCGACACAGATCGACTATCAAATTATATAAAATAGCATTATGCAAGAGCAAAATCTGCTTTTTACAAGTCTTTCTTTATGCCTGAGATGTTATCGAAATAATCAATTAGACATTAATTAACATATCCAGACGATAATAAACTCTTTATGGCAAGGCTAGCCTTCGATGTTGGCAGATTAAAATCGTATATGCCGCTTAATGGCGGTTGATAATTAAATCAATCAAGTTGATAATCGAGACAATGCTGTTTATATTAATGATTTGAGTAATGATGACCGAGGCTATGTATATTTTAAATGCTTTTTTCTCGGCTAATAGTGAATCAATTTGACTGAAATTTTCAGCAAATTATTTTTACACTATCTAGTTTTTAACTATTATAGTGAGGGGTGCCATCTCTTTATGTTATCTCCCATAATGTAACTTTAATATAGGAAATTGAATTTGTGTTTATAGGCATAACGCTGGCAAAATATCATTAATTAGATGTGTTCAAAATATCATTAATTAGATGGTTAATAAATTTTATTAAGAGGGATTAAGAACTCCTTAACGCTAAACACTAGTGAACAGTTCTTGAGTGATTAATTTTGAAGAGTATAATTTTAAGATCAATAAAAGGATTAACAGTCTGCCGGCAAAGTGGGAACACACCGTTTAAACAATGAGTTTAAATGCGAGAAAAGCTCATTATACCTTAATCTCTAACCCTGTTGAAAGAATATTTTAATAGGAATTAAAAAAATGTAATATTGGATTGGTATAATAAAAACAGGCAGCACTTCAAATTTTTCTCATAAGTGGTCTTTGCAAATGAATCAGATGAATGAATCATCAGCAGTCATGGAACATTTTGTGGGTAGCACACTAAAGTGTTAATTTTATGTAAATTAAGTTTTACGAAACTATAGGGGAATAGCTTTCTATATGTTTTATTTAGTTTCGTACTTCAGTTCAATGCGCGCAACCATGTGCTTTGTCGACAGCAAACGTGAGCAGGTTTTTAGTATTACAATTGCACAAAATTACAATTAAAGTCACTATCAGATCAATAATATGAACAGAAGTCGGGGACCTGATGCAGGAGCAAAACTGTCCAAATACTTGGATAGGATTAAACAGGAAGACCTTGCTGAAGATATCAAGCACGATATGTCAAATTTTTCACTGGCGTACAATGGCGTCCATGACAACCTAGATGTGAGTGGACAGAATGGTGTCCATAATTCGCCTCGACCACCCCTATCGACCGAGGCTGATACAAAATCACAAGATATAGATCTTGGGATCGGTGCAAAATTAAAACATGTGTCTTCAATGAACAGTGACTTCCACACACCCAAACTGCCCATCAGCCATGTGAATCATACCACTACTCGTAGGCCTACTCATAAGGAGGAAATTGAATCGCTCCAGCAGTCATGTAGAAAATTAGAAATGGAGCTGGAAAAGGCCCGCCTCGCCAAACAAATAAATGAACTAGAGAAGGAATTGAAATTGGCGAAGGTCTCAAGCCCAGAACCAAACCGTAATACTTGTCAGACTCCACCGAATGCCACGCAATCGCAGCAACCTCAAGGACGACTTAACCCTACCCACCACTTTACTGATACTATATATGATGAGTTACGCAGGATAAAAGATTTTATTTGGTTTGGGGCCCGCGAAATGTTTGAAGACAAACAGATTGACATCGGTAATGGAGTAAAATTGCAGGTTGGTGGAGAGAGCAAGCGTTTCCTAAACATTACCCCAGAACAATGGGGTATGTCAGTATTGGCATCCTCCTGGATATGATAAATAGTCGAGACATCGACATAGTCAGGATTTACAGTTATTTAGCCTATACCCAATCTGTTTTAAGACTTTCGAATAATTGGATCTTCAACTAGCCATGTCAGGACTGAAAAACATTTGTCTGCCAGATTTTCACCTAATAAATCAAAGGGGCCCATATCTACCTGATGGTCGAGAGATCTGCGGGTGCTTTAATGGTGAAATATGTGTGCGTGGTGACTGTCGCCTGGCCCATAACTGTTTTATTTGCTTCGCTCCGAATCACCCTGCTTCGAAACATGGAAAAGTTTCAGAGAACCCTGCAGGCACTGCAAACTACAGTCATGCTGAGACCACCCTGTCAAAAAATAACTCACGATTCTACACACAAAGGGCAGCCGTCACATTATCTAGATTACAATGCCTGGGATTTTCTTCTTCCATGCTGGTAGGGGTTGAGGCTGTGAGATAGTGCGCCATTGGCATTCGGGTGTCTCTGAAGTGTGAAGGGATGCACAGAGGATGCTCAATCGTCCGTAAAAAAAAAATATATAATAATCCCAAGAAGAGGACGATAAAAACCTCACACACGATAGGAATAGAGGGGCGGAAGAGTCCCCATAACAGTGCAGGCAAGTTTGGATCTCAGTGATGCATCCGAGGAGAAGCAGAAACCATTCCATGTAGATAAATCATAGTAAAAAATCCCTGGTAACAAACAAGACAAGACTGTGTAGTTATAAGATGGTTTTATTTAGGACGAGTATAATAGTTCTAACATTCGTTTGTTTTCAGATGTTCATTAAAGCTGTTTCTTTATTGGAAACCAACAGATTGGAATTCCTATAGCACGCTGAATATGAATCAGAAGGATGAGCTTCCGTACATTGAATAGGAAGAATCATTTGTCTTGGAACAACCTCAGTTTTCTGATCTGAAGATATGTTTATAAACCTATTACTAAGCAGTGAACTGCTTATTAATCCCAATCCTGAATCTTCAGTACTTAACAGAACTTTTGGATTGATTCGGTTTTCCATCTCTTGATTTGTGACTAACTGTTGTATGACACCACTGACCGATGATAACTGAGTCTCTGCAAAATGATTCCCTTGTTGTGCTACCACACCACTCCCTTGAAAGATTAAATGATAATAAAAAGGTCAGTGATGAAACAAGCTTCCAAACTTAAGGAAATAAATAGCAAGATAATTTTCTAGTTTGCATTGCTGGATGCATTTTGGTTTCAAACACACTGCCTGCATAGTGTAGGCCCATCTTCATAAGCCCAGTTGGTGCAGGAAAGCATGGCATTTCTAAACCTCATTTTATTTCAGATGATGAATTTGAACTATAACTTGTGTTTATTTCATTAATAAACTTTCCCCTGTCTTTCTGACTTTGTAGTTGCATGACCAATTTTACTAAAATTATCTACAACCGTTAACTGTGGGCAAATTTGAAGATTATTTTTGTTGTAATTTCATGCCAACTTTTATCCATCATGCTATAAATCTTTAGTTTGTAAATGTATACTTACTTTCCACATCAAATGCTCTGACTACTACCAATATACAAACTGATAATGCAACCATAATAATATAGTCACAAATAACTTTGATGTAATTGAGTGCTGGAAGAAAAAAAGGAAAGAGATTATAACTGGACAGACAGTTATTTACATTTAAAAAATCTACTTGATAAAAATTAAATTAGTAATCACTGAAATAACATACACTGAAATAAGAAGATTCAACCATCCAGACCCATCATATCTATTGGTCCCTCTCTTAAAGTGGCCTACATTGAAATGTGATTGTATATTGTTGTCACCCCCATCTGTTGGTCAGTTAGGGCGACCACCTTACATAATCAACTTGGTGACACATCAGACCTAGGACTTTTTTTTAAATAAAATCTATTCGTCACAGTAAAATCCAAACAAAAAAAAATCAAAATACACAGCAAAAAAAAAAAAAATCATAAGCCGAAAAAACCCAAATAAATCTGTCTGAAACGTCTTCTTTTTAAATAAACCAGTGGCCGAAAAGTCCTAGGTGAAATGTCCTAGGCTGATATTTCCACTGGCCAAAACGTCCAACATTCACAGTTATTATTTGTTTGACTCTAAATTTATACATAGTGTTTATAGTTTATGGTCATGGGACAAAAAAGCCTAGAATAAATGTTAGCATCTAGAAGAACTAGAAAAAGGCAATCAAATTATAATTATTACTGATAATTACTTCAGGGTTGTTACTATTGGTGAGTTTTTAGTGTATTTTAAATGCTTAAATCACCTACAAAACCATAGATATGCAACAATCCTTGTGAATAGTCCTGACACCTTAGTTGCTGTGGACTGTTAACTGGCAACCTATCTTTAAGACATGAAATAAAAGTACTGGTACCGGCCTAAAATTCTGTCCATTAGAAAAACAAAGGGTCATAAGTTAACCAGAAACTGTAAGATATGAAATGTAAAGAATAGTCGCTATTCAAGGGTAAGGAGCATAGTCGATATTCAAGAATGAAAAGTATAACATATAGGCTAACACCTGATGAGAAACGAATCTGATTCTTCCCAATTCCCAAAACGGTCTTTATACTGTATGATTTTTGGATGATGTCTGAAAAATGACTTCCTATTATTGTGCACAGTGGAAGTTATAGAATCGTGGAACAATAATAATAGGAATACTGTACAACTGAAACTAAATTTCATACAACTGATGTGATTGGGAATCAATATATAAAATCTTTGTTTGACTAACATTCCAGCATTACCTAATTATTATATACTCACCCCATATATCATTTTCAGTGGTTGTAGATATAGGTACTGTAACATGTATCTGTGACACTGAAAGATATATTTCCAATTATGGTAATATTCTTCACTGTTAATGCTGATATTTGTGTTAGAAAGAATGTTACAAAACTAGAAATTACCCTATAGTACTGGTAGTTAAAGGAAAATCTTTCAATTAACAAATGGTAATCATATACCTACCAGTACTCAACTGGTAAGTCACATTATAAACCGCAGATTGCCTCGTTCGGCATTTCTGTCCAAACAAGGTAAAAAAATATGCCTCGTTGTCTGGAGTTCCAAAACGAGTTTTTTTTTAAATTGCCCCGTTTTTGGAACGAGGTATTTTGTTCAGAACGAGGCTTGGTAAAATTGCCTCGTTTACTAAACGTGTTTTTTTCAAGATAGTTATTAGCAGTATTTCCTATCAGCGAATTTGTAAAAATTGAAATTTATGTTATTTAATACGAAAATAAAACCAGTCCAAACTATGATATTATATAATCTTTAAGTGGCATTTAGCGATCAGGAAAACACATTAACAGAACACAATTTTTATGGGATATCCCATAAAAATTGTGTTCTGTTAATATGATATTATAATCAGAGAAATAGACAAGACAAGAATACAATACACGCCATAGATGTAGGTGTAAAGCAACATCAGCTACCTTGATTGATTTATTGGCCCAATCAGTTAAAATTATAGGTGTTAAGAAACAACTGTGGTGTTGTGACAATTTATTGGGGCCAATAAATTAATCAAGGTAGCTATGTGTCTGCAATAGTTTTACACCTAAACCTAACTGATATCGCAGACAACAAATTAGTGTTTATTTGGTCTAAATACAACAAATAATCCATTCTTATTAATCAAAAAAGCATATAACTATGAAATTATAATCAGAGAAATAGACAAGACGAGAATACACACCATACCATAAATTATTTTCACATTATTAATATCCATATGTCTTCATAATTAAACGTTTTAAATAAATTTTAATGTATGAGGTGTGCTTTATTTCCCATTTAATTGACAATTGGTATAAGCCAACAAACTCTCGCTGCGCGTTTATGTAATTTTGCTACAGTAATATCTTGTGCAATGTTATGGGGTTTCAACAGAAACAGTCAATGCTAAATTGTTTAAGTGGCATTTAGTAACTGGATGAGGATAACACATGACACAATTTTATGGAATACAAGTTACTTAAAGAATTTATTTCAGCGACGTTTCGACGAGGGTTCTCCCGTCTTTATCAAGCTAAGAATTCTTATTAATCAAAAAAGTATATAATTTCATTTCTTATTTCCAATACGCCAGTTTTTTATTTATATTTATTGTAAAAAAATAACTTGACTTTAGCATTGACTATAACACATGACACAATTTTATGGAATACAAGTTACTTAAAGAATTTATTTCAGCGACGTTTCGACGAGGGTTCTCCCGTCTTTATCAAGCTAAGAACCCTCGTCGAAACGTCGCTGAAATAAATTCTTTAAGTAACTTGTATTCCATAAAATTGTGTCATGTGTTATAGTCAATGCTAAAGTCAAGTTATTTTTTTACAATAAATATAAATAAAAAACTGGCGTATTGGAAATAAGAAATGAAATTATATACTTTTTTGATTAATAAGAATGGATTATTTGTTGTATTTAGACCAGATAAACACTAATTTGTTGTCTGCGATATCAGTTAGGTTTAGATGTAAAACTATTGCATACACATAGCTACCTTGATTAATTTATTGGCCCCAATAAATTGTCACAACACCACAGTTGTTTCTTAACACCTATAACTGATTGGGCCAATAAATCAATCAAGGTAGCTGATGTTGCTTTACACCTACATCTATGGCGTGTATTGTATTCTTGTCTTGCCTATTTCTCTGATTATAATATCATAGTTTGGACTGGTTTTATTTTCGTATTAAATAACATAAATTTTAATTTTTACAAATTCGCTGATAGGAAATACTGCTAATAACTATCTTGAAAAAAACACATTTAGTAAACGAGGCATTTTTACCAAGCCTTGTTCTGAACAAAATACCTCATTCCAAAAACGGGGCAATTTAAAAAACCTCGTTTTGGAACTCCAGACGAGGCATTTTTTTTTACCTCGTTTGGACAGAAATGCTGAACGAGGCAATCTGCGGTTTATAGTGTCAGATATTCATTTTCCGAAAAACAAAGAAAGGATTGTCGAGACATTGTGATACATTAAACTTTTGAATAATCACAGTCAAATAAAATTTGAAATCACTATTATAGTGATGAGTAGCTGTCCCAGAATAATAAAGCTCCCAGTTTCATTCTGTTGCAAACGCTGCAGGCTGAAGTTTTATCACCCCAAATGAACAAAACTGACAGTGCTAGCTCTAAAATGTGCATTTTAAAGTATTCAATAAATTTGTGTGTCACTTTAGTTAATTGAGGTAGAATCCCTTGACAGCTTTATTTGCCTTTATTCACTGTCCATTCACCATAAATATTGAAAAGAATAGCCAATTACTTTTTCCACTGTTTAATTGTAGATTCTACTGGATATTAAGTGCTCTCACCACCATTAGCCTTAATTAGATCAACACAAATGACAATCTTATATCACTTGAGGAGACATGCTTTTAGTTATAGTTTCCCTTACATTTTTGTATTGTTCGCACCCCATGTCAGGGAGTCCAGTATTTTTCTACTTAAAAAAATATTTACCAAATATGCCATACTTTTATTGGAAATAACTACCCTATAAATACTTTTGAAGTAATGTATCTTCAAAAATTTGAAAGCTTGCCATAAAATGGATAATTCCATTGGATACTTTGAGTAGACAATGATTCTAAAATCATATCGGGGAGGTGTGTCTCAACAAAGGTTTGGCACACACTTTTGTCAAAGAAACAATTATTTTTCAGTGTTGCTCTAGTAAGTTAGTGCTTGTATTTCTACTTACTTAGATCTCTCAAATCTATGTTATTGTATGTTGTCGTAACTGTTAATATCTGTATTAAGCTTATAAAAGACATTTTGACGTTTCTGAAAAAAAAAAGAATAATTATTTTTATAGAATTATAAGTTCCAATTGCCCATTTACAGGGTGTATTTTTATAGGCAATATGGAACAAGTGTTTCTATATTCATGTATTTAAAGATTATGCAAGATCTGCCTATTGCAGGTCTGAATTAACTTATCAAGACCATGGTGCCATCGCTAGCCTGCTGATTGGAAAACATGTTTTGAAAAATAATTCAATGCAAAAATGGATAATCATTAATGAAGACTTTCTTTTTTATCATACCAACGTCTCTAATGATGATTGAGGCTAGCCTAAACTTCAAAAGGCAAAGCTAATATCTAGGTTCAGAGTTGAGCAATTTGACTAAAATTTTCACTATTATAGCGACGACAGTCAACTCGGTATTTAACTCATCTACCTTTAATTAATATTGGCAATTTTTAAAAGTGAAAATCAATGATGATTTTTAATTTATGGAAAAAACAATCTTACTGTGTTTTTGTTTTTGGTTGGGTGGGGGGGCATAATTTTATATACATTGTAGATACAATACAATATACAGCAATAGAAAAATGACACTAGATGATCATGAGGGAGATTAAATTTTGACAGCTCCTGAAATTTACCTCTCTGTTCAAATGCCATGCATAAAAATAAGCTTCTTTGTTTGAGACATTACTGGTGGAATTAGAACGATCACTAACAAAATAAAATGGGGAATTTTTGATAGAAAATAGAAATAGATTACTATGGTGGACTATACACTGAGATCTTTAAAATAGGTTAGTGAAAAACAAAATTTAAAATATAGAAACAAATGAACCATCCTCTTAAAGTTTATGATCTATTTGGTCGTCTGCATAATAACATCTTAAAATAGCATAAGTTCAGATTTTGTTTAATCCATTCAGAAAATAGGGTATTACCGGTATGATTAATGGTTGACAGCCACACCCAATAAAATCATCATGATTTAGTAAACAATCAATGTCATAATTCCATAATTGAACCCACATCTATAAACAATGCAGAGTTTGTTGTTTTTGATTGTAAATTTGGATGTTTCAGTTTACCTTCATAATCTCAAGCAGAACTGATTTTCACAAACAGGCGATTGTCAAAATAATTCTTAATTTGCTCCAGTTTATTTTCTTGATGAGAGTGAATAAAAATACATGTTAACAGCTATGATTTGCTGGCTTGAAGTGAATCTTAAAAGTTAGAGGATAATGTTTATATTTAAGCCACAGTATTTTTCTTACTAGAGAACTTAAATCATTCCTTATTACAACCAAAAATCAATTAAAGCCAATAATTTGTTAGGTTTAGAATAGACCTTGAAATTAACAAAAGGTTGATGCCAGTCCTGTCCCAACAAATCTTATTCCTAGTGCATTAATTCCTACAGTGAAACACTTTGTGTAAATGTTTACTGAGTGCCATGAAAAACGCATCACTTTTTTTCCCAAATAAATTATAACTAGGTGGTTTTGTATGTATATTATGCAATAATGAACTATTGTTCGACACAATGCTCCCAAACGCAAAAAAAATATCGGCCCGTGTGCACAAAAAAAAAAATGCACGAGATGCACATTAAAAACCCAATATTCATGTGTAGTACATAAACTATGAAACGTCAATCTGTCTTAAATTGTTGTCGAGCTAGAGATGCCGAGACTTACTGAAAATCAACAGAATGAAGCCATGAGAATGTCCAGGGCTGGCATGTCTACACGTGCTATCACGGTAAAATGCATAGTGTGTAGAACTGGCATAAGAGGTTTTAGTATTGGGCTTCTGCGTTAGAAAATCTTCTGAGCAAGTAGTAAAGCTTAATTATGGTTACTATTAATGGAAACTAGTGAGAAATATATATGTTGTCAGTTGTCGCTTAAACCCGTCAGTTCTTGTACCGTACGTCAGTATTCCTATAAATGGTCAGTAATAATCATACGGTGACTATTTAAGTTAATTGGTTAGTATTCCTTACTTGTGTCAATATGTAAAAATAACAAGAGTTTATCCAAACATATCACTAGTGAGGCACGTGCGGGAGAAATTGACGAAAGCGTGACTAATTAAGAAAACATCACTATTGGAGTTACCGCTCACTATCTGAGTATAACCGCCAGTTACCTTTGATGTGTGTTAGTAATTGGACACGGCGGGATTAGAGCGTGAAATCGTTATCTATATACATTTCTGGTCAAGTATTGTTACTATAGGTAATTCTAACCTCCCGTTAAATTGTCGCTACCTTCTGAATAAAATATTAATTAATTATTTATTATTATTCTCGAAACAGAAAATGTTATTTTTAACAATAATGGATGGTAGTGAACAACAGGAGTATTTTTCGGGTACCACCGTAGTTTGCAGAATACTGTTTTTAAACAATAACGGTTGTATTTTTTAGCGATTTCGATAAACGGCATAGTTTGCGAAATATGGGGCAATGTGTATAGTGTTATTTAATTTACAATTTATGACACATGTTTTGGGATGTGCGGCGCTTTAATACACAACTAATGGTTAAAAAAAGATCATCAACACAAATCTGTTTTCACTAATTTTATTGAAACAGATAGCATGATAGCAGATAAGAGAAATAATGAATTTCAAACATACACATACAAGCTGAAATTCTTAGCACTGAAGAATCATGTCCATACCGGGTTGGTATGAGGCATCGCACATCTTATGTTGTCGCTTATCGTGAAATAGTTCCAAATCTTATTTTGTCGCTTATCGTGAAATAGTTCCAAATCTTACAGGTACCGATCACTTTAGGAATTACATGACATATTATAATCTCGACAATTAACGTCCACTTGACAAGATAGATGGAGTGTATTTGTGATTGCGTAGGAAGCGTGACACAATTTTATTGCTTCAAAAACGCGGCGTTCGTGCTTGATTACCGAAGTAAAATAGTACCGTGCGTTTCCTGACTAACAGTGACATACATCTACATGGATTATTATGCCATTTGAGACATTTCAATGTGTACCGGTAATAGTTTTATATCCACTACTATCGGTAATTATCTGTATCAGTCGATATTATATGTTGCTGTCAATATCTGATATCGGTAAAACCGATAGGTGTCATATCGGACCATCACTATAAATATATTTAGGACGCATATAATAATGGAAACTGATTGTATATGAGCTGATTTACATTCAATTGTTTCCATTTTGACTCTAATGTCAAATCAGTTATGTTCAGCAAAATATGGCATGATTCTGAACCCAATAGAAATTTTTATTGTCTCATATTTTTTTGACTCGCAGAGTTTTAGGGGGAAAATTTTGGTCGGTGTTAAGGGGTTGAGTGGCCAAGAACAGTAGACCCAAGCTGGGGGATGAAAGTAATTAAGCCGTTTATATTGGGAGCATTTATTTTTTTAGAAATTTATGACAACCTTTAACACATAACATTACAAATAATTCATCTATGCTTTGCATCTTCAATCTTCCTGTTGGTATCCGTGTATTTTTTTCCTTTTAGGTGGTTGTCGCTGGCCACTTAATACTGCAACAACTGAATTTCGATCGTCTTTTGCTCTTCTTTCAAAAATGCCATCACTTCAACAATATTAGGATGAGCTTTTCCAATTAATTTTTTTAGACGCCCGTGCCACCCCCCTAAAGAGTTGTTGGTTCTTCGGGTGATTTGGTTGTGGTTACATTGTATTTGAGTAAATTGGCCGTCTAACCAGTAAAAATTACCTTTCCATTAACCATATCAGTGAAATGTATAAAATAAACTATAGTCTGTGCCTCTGCATTATTACACATACAAACATACTTACAGAATACTTTCCCTTCCATGCATGTGTAAGATTTAGAAGAAATGTTCATTCTTGCTATAATAATTAGCTAATGAAAGCTTTATCTACTGAAAATTTCAGTCACATTACCTTATTCTGAGCAAATGTATGAGTGTTAATTGAAGTTCTGAGAAGTAGGCTCAATTGTCAAGTACAATTGCTACAATAAGCTAAATCTTGATTATCCATTTTAATGTTATCCATTCAATATCTAGGTTTAGAAATCATTAGTTGATGGGCTTATCATATGTGAATAAATGTCTAAGTAATAATTTTAAGCCAGGAGAAAGACTTGCAATAGGCAGATTTAGTCTCGACTTCCTGTCAACATTAAGTGTGCGAGCATGAAATCGAAGGAAGCCTCAATTATCAAGCCTCGGTAGATCCAGAGGTAAAGGTCACTTTGACAAAAAACCAGGCGACTAATAAAATTGGTATGTCTGTCTTCCGTCACATTTTGTAGGACATAATAATTATAAGTCTCCTTCTAATTGAACAAGAATGTTCAGTAGTTCACACTTGGTGAAGGAGTTTTTAAGTAATTGCCTTGATGGTTTTCGAAGATGGGCACTTTCTGCTCATGGTAGGTAAACAGAGATAAGCAGTTTGATTGGTTGAGACTTTTTAATTGGGTGAGAGTATAGATTCATCACATCAATAGCTTGACTATGTTCAATGATAAGAATTTTCTGCTTTTCGATCATTAGGTGAATGTTTTGATGAGTTCAAGGATTGTCATTTTCCTTTAAAGCTAAGCAACTTAATTGGTCAGTGCTTTGTCACGATAACTTTGCTTCTAACTGAGTTAGGGAGTGATACTTCAAAACCTAGACTGAGTTCAATCGTAAACACTTTCTGATTAGACTAAGATTTGATAATCAGTTGGATTGCTCGATTCTTTTCAAAAACATAAATGTGCAATTAATAGTTTTTGTCATCTATTTATTTTGGGATGACCGTGGGGATATCAGCCTCACTGTTGTTCAAAGCTTAGCATCGCATCGCCATTTCTAAATTAAAGGACAATAATATTGGTTCCAGTCATTATCACATATGTGATAGAACTGATTAAACACTTTCCAAATATAATATTAACACAGAGATCAACGCTACCATAGAGGAGTAATATAGGATTCATGAATCGGAAGTGACGAACGCCAAAGGAAAACACGAGTTATTCCTCTATATAACTAACTGAAGTAACTAGTGATAACAGATACATGGGCGAATATCTGCTCACTAATAATTCCCTCGAAGACCTAAAGTTGCTGTGTGACACTGTGAGAGAATATCTTACAATTCATAAAAAGAATTGACTCCCACTAGATAAGAGAACAGGAAAGAAAAACAGATTAAAAGTCTGTGCATTACCATGTTTTTATGAGGTAGGGGAGACCGGGGCACATTGAACCACCATGGATATATCCTCCTTTATAAATAATTCTATACAACCCAACACTATACAGAAGTGAGATAACTTCTTAGACCCATTTCTCCATCAATAAGCCACATGCTGTCAATTATTTTCTTAGGCAGTGGATTTTTCAAAAAAGCGCTTAAAAGAGAAACATTTTCCATACATGTTAACTTCTTAGCCTAGGAAATTCGTGTACTTAAGTTCATATATGTCTAATCTATACAATCCAGATAAACCGGGGTTTGATCCATATAAGAGGGCATATTGATTTTTTTTTTAAATTTTGATCATGAAATAAAGAGATCTTCTAATAAAAACATTTGATATGAAATGAGGACAAACATGTATGTGAACAAAGTGAAAGTGGTTCAATGTACCCCGGTCTCCCCTATAGAAGGAATAAAAACAGGGGGCTGTACGGATATTTCTATTTTTCCCGTGTTCTCTTATCTTATGACACTTAATTACTTTATTGTATCGTCAGATAACCTCTTGCGGTCCCATATAACAACTTTTTGTCTTCAAAGGAATTATTAGTGAGCAGAAATTCGGCCGTTTATCTGTCATCACTCGTCACTTCAGTCATTCACATAGAGAGATAACTCGTGTTTTCCTTTGGCGTTCATCACTTCCGATTCATTAATCCTTTATTACTCCTCTATGGTAGCAATGATCTTTGGGTTAATATTATATTTGGAAAATGATTAATCAGTTCTATCCCATATGTGATAATGACTGGGACCAATATTGTCCTTTAAATCATAAAATGGATGAATCATTTAATCTGATATCGAAGACATCCGAGAATACTGAGAATTTATTATGATCTTGTCATGTTAATAAATGTGTAATCAATAGTTTTGTAAAATTTAAGGCCTAAAGTAAGAGCTGCAGATTTAGCACTTGCATAATGCCTTTTTAAGCGCTATTCTATTACATATTCTTGCTGTTTCATGGGCTTAATCACCAAATACCTAAATAGTGAATACATCACAATCTGAATCACAAGATTTTTAAACATTACATAAACACTGATGCCACATGTATCTGGAAATTTTGATAATGAAATTTGTTAATTTGAACACATATTCTGCAGTACAGCCGGAGCAGAAGAGTAGGATGTTAAACCCCATTTCACTTCATTTACAAATATTTCTTGCATCTTCATTAAGATATCTTCTAAGATCTGAATTTGGGTCATCAAAAACCTTTGATCATTTTGCATGCCATATTAAGTAGTAATAGTTGTTCTGGAAGAGTAAGCCTAATCATACCCTTACTACAAGGTATCAAATTGTACATAGGAGTTTGATGAATTTGATAATTATCCATATTGCATTCAAGAGGTCAAGTATTATTTAGTTACAGTCAGTAGTAGCATGTACAAAGGAGTGGCTGGGTGTTAATTTCCAATATTGTGATAAAATTCAACAATTTCCAAATGTTACATTTTCCAGTAATCTTAAAAGAATAGGGTAACTATTTAAAGTAGTGAAGTCTCTAACTCAATATCATCCAAAGTCTTCGACATTAAAAACACAAATTATTTGTCAATTTAAATCAACAGTGAGTGATGTTGTGATCTTAAGGGGAAAAAGATGGGCTTCTGATATCCACTATTTAAGACAAAATAAACATTTTACAATTGGTATATGAATCGTGTACCATAATGCATTTCAGCACCATTTGTAAATTTGTAACAAAGGACTAGACATATTCCACAAATCATGTCAAAAGGTGACGACATATTCTTATCTGGAGACCATGTACAATAAATTCTATCAGTGTAGACTGGAATAGCCACACACTAGAGATTTCCATTTTTTTTAAACTTCTGGCATATTTTGTTAAACATGTACTGAATTGAAATTAGAGTAAAAATGGAAACAATTGTCAATTGAATGTAAATCTATTTATATGCATTCATATTACATTATTATATGAGTTGCGAACCATTTGTGTCTATTTCCAGGTCCTAAATATTAGTGATTTAGCTCCTTTAACACTTGTCGGTAACAAGGGGGTCCATATGGACCTCAATAAAAATTCAAAGTTTTTACATACAAATTTTTTTCAAATTAAAAGGCAGCGGTTTAGTTTTTATTTGCATTTATATTTGATAACTGAAAAACAACGAAATTATTATACAAAAACATTTTAGTGACATTTGGAAAAAATTTAATAGTTCTCCTAAAATTGCTACTTTGGGTACTATTTGATAAAGAGGTTAAATGGCAATTCACACTTGATACAATAACCATTGAATATTTGGAATCCATCATTTAATTTTTGGTATGTGTAACGTGCATATGTTTAAAGAGAGAATACTCTGGCATACGTAATATGGTATAAGGCAGCAAACACATTAGCAAAACCCCAACTGTGAGTTCTAAGTTAGGGGTCCAATTGGACCCCTTGTTACCTTCAAGCGTTGGGCCTGATTTGCATGTAACAGAAGTCTGCATATGGGAACCAGATAACTACCGAACTCTTCGCTACGTGTAAAAATATATAGGAGACAAAGTCAATGAAATTTGGAAAGCAGTGCCCAGTAGTTATTACAAAACCTCATAAAACATGTGCATGGGGTCCATGGAGACCCCACATGCACCGACAAGGGTTAAACTTTTGTCATGCCATTCAGGACAAACTAAGTCCTGATACATAAAATCGAGTGTGTGAATATATAGCGGAATGTTAAGTAGTTGATTCTCAGGGTTCTATTGTAATGATACTTGACATTTCGTCATTCACAATATAGTAAGATCTTTATGTAAGATACAATTACACTCATAATGCTATACACAGTATATATAATTTACATGTCATATATCTAGGCGAAATCAATCCCTCTTACCTCTAATTGAATCTCCCAGAAAATGGCCAACAATTTTAGCGAATACGATGCATATCCGGTAGGTCACATGTTTACCTATTTTGGCCAAAAGGAAAGTTCTGCTTAAGATCACATGATCATTGAGGAATCAGTCTTGGTAAAAAAGGGTAAATGTAAACTTATAGAAGAAGATATTTAGGCAATGCATGAATACATCAACACCGATAAATGCATACAAAATGTCACAATGCTCTTACATGACAGATTCAAATACAGATATTTAATATTATTGTTTGACATGTCCTAGACCTAGATTTAATTTCTTATACATTTAATTATTTATATAATATCCTGTTTTATGTTATTTATGGCAAGTGTAATTGATGTACACTGTATTTTTATTTTTCATGTACACTCCAGAAGCTAATGACAAAACTGTTACAAAAATTGACCTCCCAAATATGTAGTGGTGTCTTTAAAATCAGTTGATCAGACCAGGCAATGCTGGGTTATATAGTCACAGCAGTACCTGACAGTATCTCCCAAGGGGGCTAAAATTAGTCATAAGTTATAGGCTGAAATTTTCTAGAAGTAAAAGTATTCATGACATAGCTGGAGTTAATATTTCAAAATGTAACAATGTAACCAAACTTTCTGGGAGTTTTCCTCATGTCAGACCATGCCCAATATCTCTTCATGGGGCCAATAATATGGTGATAAGTTATTATAAGTTAAACTTAACGGGAAAAAAAGATCCATACTTGGAACATATTTTTCAAAAATCTAACCAAAACTTTTAGAGCTTTCCTTGGATCAGACTGCTCTAGTGTCTGTCTGACCACAGCCTAAAAAACCTAAACAAAAGTGTTACGGCTTTACCCAAGCCACAGATTGTTTATATGGTCATCAGTTACATGCAGAAACTTAACACAAATATTGATCAGTGCATGAACAATTGCGAAAATCTAACCATTTCCTGATATTTATAGCTTAGCCCATATCGTTATCATAACACAACTTTGTGAATTTACTACTTCTTAGGTTTATTGCTTGCAATGTTTCAATACTTAATATCTTGTTTGATACAGATAGTTGTAGGAGTATTGAAATGTGATTATACATTGTAAGTAGTAATAAATGCATAAAACCGTGTTATCATAAAATTATAACACTTCTTCCAAATATCATTCAAGGTTATTATTTGGAATAAGTCACATAGGCGTACGAGCTGGGGGTACCTGGGGAGCAGCTCCATTTTGGGTACCAAATGCTGGGAAAATTTGGGCACACAATTGTACTTTGTAAAAGTTATATAAATAAATATTGTGTTCTTGAATGTGTCCAATTTAACAGCGAATTTAAATTCAGAGTGTCTATAGGGTTCATTCCCATATCGCCGACTCGCCGAGTTTTAGGGGAAAAACTTTGGTTGGTGTTAAGGTGTTGAGTGGGCAAGAACAATAGACCCAAGCTGAAGAATAAAACTAATTAAGCAGATAATTTTGGGAGCATTTATTTTTTTATACGCCCACATTGAAATGTGGTCGTATATTGTCGTCCCTCTAGAGGCTAAAGTTAATATCCGATTGACTTTAAATTTACACACAGTGTTTAAGGTCATGAGACAAAGAAGCCTATTGTTTTTCAAGGAAATCTGATAATTATTGCCAAAGTTATGGCCCTTGATCACTTCAAAAAATCTTGTGGACGCTCTAGAGGCCTAAGTTAATATCTGATTGAGTTTAAATTTATACACAGTGTTTAAGGTCATGAGACGAAGATGCTCTAAGGGCCAAAGTTAATATCCGATTTATTTTAAATTTACAAACAGTGTTTAAGGTCATGAGACGAAAAAGCCTATTAATTTTCAACAATTTCCGATTATAACTGCCAGAGTTATGGTCCCTGATCACTTCAAAAAATCTTGTGAACTTTCTAAAGGCTAAAGTTATTTATCCGATTGACTTTAAATTCATACACAGTGTTTAAGGTCATGAGATGAAGAATCCTATTGATTTTCGACGAATTCTGATAATTACTGTCAGAGTTATCTCCCTTGATCACTTTGAAAAATCTTTTATAACGCTCTAGAGGCCAAACTTATCTGCCAATTGACTTCAGATTGATACGTAGAGTTTAAGGTCTTGAGATGAACAAGTATATTGATTTTCAATGATTTTTGATAACTGATCAGCTAAATCCATGATTTTAAATGTTTCGTATCCTAAGCGTTGGCAGAAATTTATAAAAACCCAAACAAATTTTAATGATTTTCTGATTATTACTTTATGAATTGTTAATCTTAATCATATGTCAAAGTATTATAATTGTTTCATTATCGAAAAAAGTAAGAATATTCGACAACTCTTTTTGACTGCCCGGACGATTAAGCTGCTGTGGGTGTATGTTTCGTTTCCTGGAAACCTATCTTTAAAATTTATAACAACCTTTAACACATAGCACATAATTTGAACTTATTGCATGAAAAAAGTGTCCAACACAGGCAAAAAATTCTAACAAATTCATTCTTCCATATTCATATCAATGTTTCGAATCTCCAATCTGTTGATATCGGTGTATGTTTTCTTTTGAGTGGTTGTCGCTGGCCACTTGAATACTGCAAAAACTGAATTTCAATGGTCTTTGCTCTTCTTGCAAAAATGCCATTACTTCAAAAAAATTAAGATGGGCTTTTCCAATTAATTTCTTTAGTTGTCAGTGCAATCCCTCGAAGTGGTTGGTTCAGCTTTATGTTGAACTGTAGCCTACTATTTTATTAATTAATGAATGCGTTGAATTCGGTAAAAATTCAATTTCATGTAATTTAAGTGAACTGTATTCATTTGAATTTTGATAAAAATCAATGTAAGTGAACAATATTAATAATGACTGGTCCCTACCTCATTAACGCTTTTAATCCGTTTTTAACCCATCAAAGAGTGCTGTGGTCGACTTTCCAAATTCTGATGAGTCTGCGATAAGGGAAGACCCTGTCTATAGTTAGGCAGTTAAATAGAAATAGACCAGGAGCCCAGAGGGTCAAACCTAGACGAACGAGGTACCAATATCTTACCATATAGGCATCTACATACCAACCTGGGATGCACAGATGTGGGCGTCTGCCGGGGCCCAGTCCATATTTATTCATACACAATTTTGTAAAAAAATAAACACAGACACCCTTAGCAGCATTCGGATCGGAAATATAGTCGGTACTCAGGCCGTTTAGTTTAGTAAAAGAATCTGCACACTTCGTTTCCATCCTGCAGGCCTGGTACATGATCCTATATATTTTGTATTAATAATATTAAATTGTAGTTGCCATTACGCATTATTATGTAAAATACTATGAACCCAACTACATTTTTTGGGCACCTTGTCTATTCCATATATATTCTCGTGTGTTTTTCCCGCTCTTCATCACAACAGATTTAGCAGTGCCACAGACAGGATGTGTGTGTTGATCCACAATAATTCTGTTAATAATATTTTACAGTGACGTGTATGTGGTTAATATTTCTGGTCTGTGGCTATCTTGACGTGTAATTTTAGTTTACCTTCGTTGGATTAATTACAAGGTAATTCGCAAGTTGAAATTGTGAATTCACAATAATGGTTGTCGCCGCCTCGTTCTAACTTTCATCATGGCGTGCGATACATCGACATCCGCTAAGATCACGGGTCCTTTGAGAAAACCGTTTCGTAGCATACAGTTAGTTTGTGGACTGTCTTGAGGTCACAATTTTGATTTGATTTTTATTTTGATACATGTTTATAACCCAAAGAGCTTGGTTCCCTTTGACATTCACACATATTATGGCCATTGATTGTACAAAAATCGTGTTTAGCTTGTGGTCCCTCTTGAGGTCACAATTTTTATCTAATTTTAAAAATGTTGAATATATCACTGTTACACTTGAGTTCGATTTTCATGAAAATCTGATCAAAACTGCCAGAAAAAATGGTCACCCCTCATATCAAGGTTGTTGATCCTCTAGAGGCCACCATTTTAGTCTGATTTTGAGGAAATTTTAAATCTATGTTTATATTAAATTATATCACAAAGATCTTGTTTCCTTTCAATAATCATGCATATCCGAGCGTAAATTGCTGGATATCGCCTCTGATTATGTGAAAAACATCACATTTTTAGATTGTGGACCCACTTGAAGTCGTAATTTGTGTTCAGTTTTAAAAAAAAATAATATAATATCACTATTACTCATCTATGAAGGTTGAGTTTGGATTTCGTAAAAATCTAACACAAAATGCAGTATGCAAATAATGTAAAAGTATTATTGTAATTCAAGGTAGTGGAGTATTGTGGACACTTTTATCCAATTTTGATTTACGATTATAATCCAAAGATCTTGGTTCCTTTCAATGTCTAATTTGTGTGAGGTGAAACATAACTAATTTTGCTGAGCATTTTAAATAAAAATAAATGATTTCCGCATATAGTACTCTTACAAAACATAAATTAAAGGTGTTTAAAAATATTTTATTGCTATATTCAGGCGCGGATCCAGAGGGGGGGTCCAGGGGGTCCGGACCCCCCCCCCTGCTCAGACTTGAAAAAATTTTATACGATTTTATTGGTGATTTTTAGACCTGTAATTTTGGAATTTACCTTCCGGAAAAACGTCAGAATGCACCAAATTGAATCTAATTTACCAAATTTTTCTGGGGGAGGGCCCCCATACCCCCGTTAATTGGTTAAGCGCCTTTGGCGCTGACGGCCACCGCAATTATCAAACCTAGACCCCCCCCTGCAAAAAATCCTGGATCCGCGCCTGATATTGATCTTTTGGGTCGAGAGATACATATTTATAGACTCATATATGTGAAAATCTCAAATTCTACCAAATTCTAAATCAATATTTTCACTTGTTTTGTCTGTATCTTAATATCAGACTTTTCACATTCAGACTCACTTTGCCTACACAGGTCACATTTTTGAACGAGTCAAGTGACTTGTTTGTTTTACGTACTGGTCATGGGGTTGTCCAAACACCACCCTGCTCAGCTACATTAAAAAAAGGTGTTACGTTATGTGCTTTATCCTTTATCATTATAATCTGACAAAGGAGAAGCAATGACTTCTGTTCAGGATTAGATTAATTTGGTGATTTTGAATATTATTCACCAGGTCTTGATGTCCGATTGGGCATGTCGCTGGTCATAGCGTCGGACGCGTCCGGAATATACAGGTGAAATCCCATCACTGATACGTATACACAATTTGTCAAGGTACATAAAGGAGAGATATGATTCCAACAATACCAGGCAGGTGCTAAAATGAGCAAGAAGTCGCGTGATGTAAACAAAGCTTGAACTTTGTGGAATCAATAGCTATCAAAACTGAAACATTCATTAAACCAAAAATGCTTAATATGCTTGCTTGTTTTTTTAATTAAGATACACAATACTTACTAACTCAGCTGAAAACCTGTAGTGTTTTGGTTCAATAACATACAGCTCTACTCAGTTAAAAAGGGATTGTCTAGGTCTTATTAATAAAAACTTTATTTCATGCCGTTGCCCCTCTCAAGGTGTGTGTGTGGGTGTATGTATGTATATGGGTCATTATCAAAATCGGTAGAAATTGGAAATCACAAAAGACCAAATTTAAAATATGTTTCATTCTTTATTTTTTATATTTATTTGACAAAGTATGGTTCATAATGTTAGTTCTAAATAAATTTAGAACTGGTTTATGGAAATAAAAATTTTTGTAAGCTATTTTCGGTCACCAGTTGGAAATATGAAATTTCCCGTTATGATTTCTAATTTTGTTGAAAATAGGTAAATTAATTTATATGAACGCAACCTGTATCATAATATATGAAAGATAACCCAGTCGGGTCCACTCAGGGGCTGTGATGACTTCACAAGTTGGATTGTTGCCTATCGTGCTGGGGGGGGGAGGGGGAATTTAGGAGATGGTAGTATCTAAATAGTACTCTTGACATCGCCCCCCCCACCACGTTTATAGCTTTATACTTATTTTGAAAGTGTATGTAATAGAATATTCAATTATTCGTATATTATAAATCATTTTATTTCCATTTCTTATAGGTCATAAAAGTGAAGCCATTCGTATTTAGAAACGAACCTCCGACGACCAGAAATTGGATATGTCTTAAGTATTTGTATGGGAAAGTAAAGAAACTAGCCGTCCAGCCGCTGTCGGCCAAACGTCCATAAACGACCAACCACAGAAAAGCCGCACTTGACGACCGACCTTGAGTGAAACTTGACCAACCTCTGGAAGTCCAAAATGCCAGAAATACAATAACCTTTAATATAAATATAAAATGAAGTATATAATTTGTGTTGTTTATTTCCCCTTGTTGCAACTGGATTGTTTTCATTCCCCCGATGTACGTGACAAGGATTTAGGGTCTCCTGTCCAATCTCGTGGGTTTTCTCCGGGTTATTCCTACAGCTAAAGACCCTATTAGCAAGTGAATTATTGAAACGAAATTGAACCATATAATAGTCATGAAATGACCTGGTTTGTGTCGATTTGGCGTTAAACCCCTTCTCCCCCACACAGTAGGAAGTTAAACCCAGTTTCATTTCTTATTGAAAGCTGGATATCTTTATTGTCATACACGGTAGTGCTTTTTGGGCGAGTACACAAAGTTAACCGATTGTTGAACTCAAATTTTACCCGTCATCTTGATCGAGAGTATATACCAGTATTCCTATAAGAAAAATCAGATTTCATTTTTTCTTGTGGGGGAAAAAAACATACCCAGGAAGAATAACCCGTTCAGGTTAAAAGAAAAACCTTCAGAGGAATAACCCCAAATTCCCCTATTTAAAGCCGCCCCCGACTTTAAGATAGCAAGTTATTCCGGGCATAGAATTTACCCCAAAGATCAAAGAGATTAACCGTTATAATAGGTTTATAAACCTGCATATTATATTTTCTCGCATAGAAGAGAATAATTTGATCTGTAAATCCAAACAAGTCACAAATAGATCAGGCCCGTAGCTAGCCCAAAATTGTTAGGGGGGCAATGGCTCCTGGGGCCGCCGATGAATCTACACTTTACGGTCAACCGCGAATGGTACCTTGGAAGGGTCCATAGGGTGCGCTACCTAGGCGTACGAACTCGATGTATGTTAGGGGGAAAAAGTGCATAGCAGAATGTTGCAACAAACGAGGCTATCAAAACGGCTTACCTGAATCCCAAACAACCGCCGCATATGTTTTTTTTTTCTGCTATTCTAACCCAAGAGTTTCAATATTCCAATCGTTGTGTAACCGAAACCCCACTCTATATTATACCAACCTGAATTCCAACCACCCGATCGGACTGTTGCAGCTGCATTCACAAATAATAATCGATGCCCGAAAGATGTGGCACAAAGTAGAGTTGCTACAGAGAAAATGTTTTAATCATAGTCAATTTAGTACAATTAAAATCCGATGGAATAAAATTTATTTTAATTTCAATTTACCCGTCGCCCCAAGCTCCGAAAAGTCAGATTGCCTTTAGTGCTTACACACACACACACACCATCACACACACACACACACCCGAAAATTTTAGAAAATAGGATTTGCACCTTAAAATGAGACAATTTCAATTTTGAAATTGAATTTGTGATATTGGCGCTGTATGATATTTCGATATGAACATTATAAACATTTGATGGAAGGAATTTGCCTTTAACGTACATATAATAATTTATGAGAAAAATGAAAAGTTCGGAATCGGGTTAGATAGAGTGCGACTTGTTTGAATTATGGCGATTATCGTGGGCGCCTAACCAAATTCACTAGCATTATATTATGCCATTATGGGCGCCCCTCAGGGATGAGGCACCCTTCAAATCATGCCGTTTGAATTTTGACGATTAATCATGACGTTTTGGGCGCCCAATACATTCGTGGGAGCCTAACCAATCCCACTAGCATTTTATTATGGATGCCCCTCTGCGATGAGGCACACTACAAATCATGCCGTTTGAATTTAGAAAATCATCAAGCCATTTGCGGCGCCCCATTCATTCGTTCGCGCCTTACCAATGTCACTAGCATTATATTACAGAATGAGGCACCCCACAAATCATGCCGTTTTGGGCAACCCATTGATCAAGTTGTGGGTGCCCAACCAATCTGATTCGCATTATGCACTATGTGCAGCCCAACAAGCCGTTTTGGGCGCGCCATCAGTTGTGGTGTTAATCGTGTGGAGCGTCTCATATAACGACATAATTGGCGAGATGCCCATAAAACTAAGTGACATTGGTTGAGTGCCAATCTCGTCATGGGCGCCCAACCTGCAATGTCACTGGGCTTTATGTGGGGGCCATACGAATATGGAGATTTTGGTCGCTGGCCTCGTATTGCGTCCGTTGACGCTCATATGATTATTCATATGGTTAAGATTGTTGATTGGGTAATAAAGTTTAGTTTGTAGATTATCAAAGATGGCACTCCCAGGCAGGATACGCCCACAATTTCGAGAGATGGATAGAGAACAAGTAATACCGAAAGTGATTTTTCCTACATCATTAAGTTGGAATTTGATATGTGCAAATATCGAAATGAATTAAGATCTTTGGGTTATAAAGGTGCATTTCAGTAGGCTTCAAATTCGATTGGGGATCATGTTGCTAAGTATAATAATAATAATAATATTTATTGATTAAAGCGATCTACACTTCGTTTCAGAGCGCTGTACAAATATGAATAAGACAGTTTACATATTTAAAAGAAAACAAATTAAAACAAACGACTGACTAGACTATAAATTGAATTGTTTTTTAAAATAAAATGTTTTTAGTCCGGATTTAAAAGTCACTAGATTTGGTGATTGGCGCACACTGCGTGGAAGCTCGTTCCACAAGAACGGGGCAACCACAGAGAAAGCCCTCCAGCCGTATCTCTTGATGGTAGTTCGAGGATTTTCCTTCGTCTTCTTGTGTTTATCCGTTCTAACAAGTGTTACATTGTTCGAATCACCAGATCGCAAACTGCGATTTCTTGGAACATAGCGCTCAATCAGTGAACTGAGATAATGCGGAGCATGACCACTTAGAATTTTAAAAATGAATAACATAATTTTGAAATTGATATGGAATTCAACTTTTAACCAATGTAAATCGTACAGAATTGGGGAAACTTCATCGTACTTTCGTGATCTAGAGATCAACTTCGCTGCAGCGTTCTGGACAGACTGTAATTTAGACAACTGATTCTGAGGAAGACCAACAAGCAAACTATTACAGTAGTCTAATTTCGATGAAACAAAAGCGTGAATTAGTTTTTCAGTCGTAGCACGGTCGAGAAGATTCCTAATCTTACTGATTCGAAATAAAGCAAAGTAAGCAGACTTGGAAATGGCATTCACTTGCGACGTCATTAGACCGTCTTCGTCAAACATGATACCCAAATTTCTAACAGACTGTGAAGGAGTGATATCACAACTGCCGACTCTGAGGCTGTCCAATTTCACTGCATCTGGTTTCAGGACTGAGGTAAAATGAACCAGCTCGGTCTTGTCCTCGTTCAGGATCAGCAGATGCGACTTCATCCAGTCGCGAACCTCATCAGTACAAGCCTCGAGAGAACCATTATCATCTTGTGATTTACGGACACAATATAGAGCTGTGAATCGTCAGCGTAGAGCATAGAATTTACACAATGTTTACTGAAAATGTCTTCAAGTGGACTAGTATATAAAGTAAACAGGATCGGTCCCAATACCGATCCTTGCGGAACACCAAATTCAAGGTCGAACTCGCGGGAACCTGGCAAGGAATCAATGGAAACTCGAAAATGACGATTTGATAAATACGACTGGAACCAATTCATCACAGTACCAGTAAATCCAAAACGTAAGTGGTTAAGAAATTCGAACTCAACCTTCCATAAGGTGAAACGGTAATAGAGTCAAACGTTTTTTTGAATCGGATAATAATTGTGACCTCCAGAGGGACCATAGGCGATTTTTCTGACAATCAGGGGCCATAATTCAGGAAGTTACGATCCGATATGCGCAAATAACGAAAGGAACCAAGATCTTTGGGTTATAACCATGCATTTCAAGTTTCATCAAAATCGAATTAAAATTGTGACCTCTACAGGGTCCACAACCATGATATACCATTTTTTAACAGTATTCACGTACAAATGGCGGCCATTTTGTATGGCAATTTTGGTTCGTTTTTTCCGAAATTTGAACTCAACCTTCCTTATGGTGTAACGGTAATTATAATATAATCAAACGTTTTTTTAAATCGGATAATAATTGTGACCTCCAGAGGGACCACAAGCTAAAAAGATAGGCTGGCACTGCCAGGCAGGATACGCCCACATTTTTGAGAGATGGATAGATAGATAGCATGCAATTCCGAAAGTGATTTTTCCTACATCATTAAGTCCTGTATTTCATACTGTATTGGGAGCAGCCATTTTGTTGGTCAGTTCCAGTCTGATATTCATGAAATTCGACGCGGACAATGATTATGGTGTGACGGTACACAACCTAGAAATGTGACTTTTCGTCAAAATCGGATAAGAATCCTGTAGAGAGTCCACAACCATGATATACCATATTTTTATACTATTCGCGTACAAACGGCGACCATTTCGTCCGGCAATTTTTGGTACGATTTTCACGAAATTCGAACTCAACCTTCCTTAAGGTGCAACAGTAATATAATCAGAGTTTTTTTTTTAAATCAGATAATAATTGTTCGAGAGATAGACAGAGAACAAGCAATACCGAAAGTGATTTTTCTTACAATCAAAGGCCATAATTCATTAAGTTACAATTTGAAATGCGCAAATATCGAAAAGAATAAAGATCTTTAGGTTATAAACAAGCAATTCAGGTTTCATCAAAATCGAATTAAAATTGTGACCTCTACAGGGTCCACAACTTTGATATACTGTATTTTTACACTGTTCGCGTACAAACGGCGGCCATTTTTTCTGGCAATTATGGTCCGATTTTCTCGAAATTCGAAATCAACCTTCTGTAGGGTGTTACGGTAATAGAGTCAAACGTTTTTTTAAATCGGATAATAATTGTGACCTCCAGAGGGACCATAGGCGATTTTTCGGGCAATCAGAGGCCATTCAGGAAGTTACGATCAGATAATATGTGCAAATAACGAAAGGAACCAAGACCTTTGGGTTATAACCATGCATACTGCTAAAGACCCCTACGCGCAAGCGAAATATTGAAATAAAATCAAACCATGTGTTAGTCCCGAAATGACCTAGTTTGTGTAGAGTGGACATTAAACCCCATTTCTCTCTCTCTCTCTCTCTCTCTCTCTCTCTCTCCCTCTCTCTCTCTCTAACCATGCATTTCAAGTTCCATCAAAATCGAATTAAAATTGTGACCTCTACAGGGTCCACAACCATGATATACAATTTTTTAACAGTATTCGCGTACAAACGGCGGCCATTTTGTATGGCAATTTTGGTCCGATTTTCCGAAATTTTAAAATCAACCTTCCTTAGGGTGTAACGGTGATAGAGTCAAACGTTTTTTTAAATCGGATAATAATTATTGTGACCTCCAGCTAGAGGGACAAGGCTACAATAGGCGATTTTTCGGAGAATCAGGGGCCATAATTCAGGAAGTTACGATCAGATATGTGCAAATAACGAAAGGAACCAAGATCTTTGGGTTATAACCATGCATTTCAAGTTTCATCAAAATCGAATTAAAATTGTGACCTCTACAGCGTCCACAACCATGATATACAAATTTTTAACAGTATTCCCGTACAAACGGCGGCCATTTTGTATGGCAATTTTGGTCCGATTTTCAGAAATTCGAACTCAACCTTCCTTACGGTGTAACGGTAATATAATCAAACGGTTTTTTTCAATCGAATAATAATTGTGACCTCCAGAGGGACCACAAGCTAAGAAAAGGCGATTTTGCGTATAATCAGGGGCCTTAATTCAGGAAGTTACGATCCGATATGCGCAAATATCGAAAGAACCAAGATCTTTGGGTTATAACCATGCATTTCAAGTTTCATCAAAATCGAATTAAAATTGTGACCTCTACAGGGTCCACAACCATGATATATAAATTTTTAACAGTATTCGCGTACAAACGGCGGCCATTTTGTATGGCAATTTTGGTCCGATTTTCCGAAATTCGATTTCAACCTTCCTTAGGGTGTAACAGTGATATAATCAAACGGTTTTTTAAAATCAGATAATAATTGTGACCTCCAGAGGGACCACAAGCTAAAAAAAAGGTGATTTTTCGGCCAATCAGGGGCCATAATTCAGGAAATTACGTTCCAATAGGCGCAAATATCAAAAGGAACCAAGATCTTTGGGTTATGAACATGCATGTCATGTTTCATCAAAATCAGTTCAAAATTGTGACCTCTATAGGGTCCACAAGTTAAAAACATGATTTTTCGTACAATCAGGGGCCATAAACCATGAAGTTTTGATCCGATACATGTCAATATTGAAAGCAGCCGAGATCTTTTGGGGATAAACCTATATTTCAAGTTTCGTCAAAATCAGATAAGAATTGTGACCTGTAGAGAGTCCACAAACAAATTGTGGACGGACGGACGGACAGGGGCGACGACAATATATGTCCACATAAAAATGTGGGAGTATAAAAAGGCGATTTTGCGTATAATCAGGGGCCATAATTCAGGAAGTTACGAACCGATATGCGCAAATATCGAAAGGAACCAAGATCATTGGGTTATAAACAAACATGTCAAGTTTCATAAAAATCGGTTCAAAATTGTGACCTCTATAGGGTCCACAAGCTGAAAACGTGATTTTTCGTACAATTAGGGGCCATAATCCGTGTAGTTTTGACCCGATATATGCCAATATCGAAAGCAGCCGAGATCTTTTGGGGATAGACCTATATTACAAGTTTTGTCAAAATCGCGTAAGAATTATGACCTGTAGAGAGTCCACAAACAATTATGGACGCCCGGACGGACAGGGGCGAAGACATAATATGTCCACATGAAAATGTGGTTGAAATATATAAAACTGCCATTTAAAACCATCATACATGTCCACTATTCTGACTAGTTTCGTCAAATAAATTTTAACTTTTTCAAAGGAACAGTTCAACAGAAACAGGAAACAAATTTGAAAAATGATGTCATATATTTTGATGACATCATGGCAGTTTTATATATTTCAACCACTACACTTATGCTGTTTATGTATCCAGTTACCTAGTAATTGTGATCCCATCAGAAATTCGTTGGAAGATTGGTTTGAGGATGCCTACTGTAAATATTTGTGGATTTGATTACGAGTAATTATCGTTGACACCGACACCCATTGGTCTCTATGTTCTCACACTGATACCTACACACAAAATATCTAGTTCCTTCGTTGTCTTGTATAAATTTAATGTCAGTCGGATATTAACTTTGGCCTCTTGATCGTCCACAAGATTTTTCAAAGGTATCAAGGGCTATAACTCTGGTAGTAATAATCGAAAATCGCTGAAACAGGATTCTTCGTCTCATTAACTTATGAAACACTGTGTATAAATTTGAAGTCAATCGGATATTAACTTTAGTCTCTAAAATGTCCACAATTGCTTAAGCCTTAAGGTGGACATAAGACGGACGGACAGGGGCGACGACAATGAATATACGACCACATTTCAATGTGGGCGTATAATAAAAAGCCAACATGAATATCCTTCCAGGTTTAATATTCTATCACTATCAAATCAGTTTGATAAATTTCAAGCTTGTCATGGAAACCCAGTTTTATTATTGATTTAGTGTCTCTAAAAAGTTGTTAATGAACAAAAGTGACGAAATAGTAGAATGTTTCATTTTGCTAGGTAAATTTAGAGAATATATACACACGTGTGTGTGTGTTGGACTCCACCACCTTACAATAAAAAAATCCGTTTGCATCGCACCCCTGAAAAAAATGGGACGCCTTTTGAATGAAAGTAAGGACAAAGCCGATATACTAATAGACCAATTCAAGTCAGTCTTCACACAGGAAGACGGAGTCACCAATATGCCTGATACTGGGAAACGTGCCAAGAGCAGTATACCCGATCTGAACATTACGTATCTGGGAGTAGCTACTACATGGCACTAATACGTCCAAAGCCCAAGGGCCAGACTTGATTCCAAACCTTGTGCTGAAAACATGTGCTAAAGAATTGGCTCCTGGTCTCGCAACCATCTTTCAACTCTCCATAGCATCAGTCTTTGAAAAAATAGATGTGCACCAAGCAGAAAACTACAGCCCTGTCCCACTGACCTGCTTATACATCTCTGTAACACATCATAACTTCAACTTTTTTATTTGCATATTACGTCCATTAAGAACAGTATACAAAACATCAACATACATATGCATGCAAAAGATACATTTTTCATGGAATACTATATAAATAATGAAAATATAATGAAATTATAATGGGATATATCTATGTAGGCTACATGCACCACTGGGATGATACCAATGAAAACAACAATGAAAGTATGACAATGAAATAAAAATACTCATAAAATATGTAGTAAATGTATATCGGTGTACATAAGAGTATGATGATCAAATGGGGAAAGAGCATTCAGCAGATACTAAGAGACAGGTACACCCCTTTCCCGAAGAGCATGGTATGTGTACATGGCTACTGCCTTAGCAAGGAAATTTGGCGGATTAAAAAGAATTTCAAAAGTTAATTGACAAGATGGTATTAAAGTAGGGTAGATATATCTCAGACGCAGGTTTTCATATCGGGGACACTGTAAAAGAAAATGGAATTCATCTTCAACGGCAGAAAGAGAACATTGCGTGCATAACCTTTGATCAGGTGGAATATTCTTGTATCGGCCTCTCTCTATTTCCAATTTGTGCAAGCTGAGTCGAAGGGATGAAAAGGATGATTTAAAGTTTTATTTTTAACCTGCAGAAGGTAACGCGCGGGGTGGTTTATTACGTTTTTATATAGCCCATATTATTATATTCTTAACTTTGTTCCTGATTTAGTTAGTTCTGTAAAATGATTGTTGAATTTAGTTTGAAGTTTTAGTTTAGTTGCTGAGGGAGAGGGGTTATTTGGGACATCATAATATACATATATTTTTGCTATGGCTGCTGTCCAAGAATATTTAATGTCATTGTTTGCAATGAGGTTGCTATCAGTAATGAAGGCAAAACGTAAAAGAACACTTTTAGGAAAACTGTCTACATTAGAATTCGTTAGGCGTTTATAATAGGAAATCATTCTTTGAAATATGTCACGGCTGGCCGGAAAAATACCCAGTTCTGCTAGACAGCCAATGTTTGATGTTTTTGATGGTTGTGCTAGTATTGACTTGCAGATCTTAATGGTTAGTTTATTATGAGAAATTTGGTCCCATTTGCTAATTTCGAAAGTTTTGCTGTGGACCAAACTAGATCCCCAGATCTCCGACGCATATATAGCTATCTGCTTAACAACTGATTGGTATAGTTTAATGAAAACCTCGGTCGGAAGAAAATCAGTCGTACCAATTTTATTGCACAGGCAGAACCATGCACGTCTAGCCTTACTATTAAGTTGACTGATCGCAGACTTAGAGGTTGAGTTGTTGGAAAAGCAGACTCCTAGCTAGACGTATGATTTAACTGTTTCAAGATTAATCTTGCCAAAATGAAATATGTTCTTTATTTTTCGTTGATTATTTTTGATAAACATTATTTTTGATTTTGTTGGGATATGCAAACACATGCTAGCCCATCTAAAACGGAACAGCATACTTACATCACTAAACCATGGCTTCCGAAGCGGTATATATTCCAGTGAAACCCAACTGGTCACCACAGTGCATAAACTACTGAAAAAGTATGACAAAGGGTCTCAACTGGACATGGCTATTCTCGACTTCAGCAAGGCCTTCGACAAGGGCGGATCCAGGATTTTAAGAAAGAGGGGGCGTGTTGTCCCATTAGGGAGTGCGAGGCCCGGCCCTCGGTGGGCGGACTGACGGACAATCAACCAAGTCACAAAATTAGGATTTCCAACCTTAACTATTTTTGTTCTCCTTTCCCGCGAGAATATATGAAGCTAAAAATTGTTCACCACCACAAAAATAGAGGGGGCGTGAGCCGGGTGCGCCCCCCTCTGGATCCGCACCTGTTCGACACCATCCAACATAAGA
Organism: Patella caerulea; assembly: GCA_036850965.1. Lineage (NCBI taxonomy): Eukaryota > Metazoa > Mollusca > Gastropoda > Patellidae > Patella > Patella caerulea. The sequence continues at coordinate 21,762,236 of JAZGQO010000014.1, read as the reverse complement.
AACTATTACAAAAGCTATTACTATAAGGCATTGATGGGAACATCAACTCGTGGCTATGTGATTTTCTGACAAACATACAGATGAGCGTTGTCGTGGACTGCGTTATTGCTTCTGAGCCAGCATCAGTGGATATCCGGAGTACCTCAGGGTAGTATGTTAGGCCCAATACTGTTTCTTTGCCACTTAAACGACTTGCCTGAAATAATAATTCCGACAGTACATCTTTTTGCAGACAATTGTCTCCTCTACATAAAGTTCAGAACTGACCATACGAAACTTCAAGATGACCTCAAAGATCTCGAAAAACTGGCATTGACATGGGGAATGCACTTTAACGCAAAGAAGTACTATATCAGGTCGATAAACCCAAAGTGAAATAATTTCCACCGACTAAAAAGCCGCATCCTACAACAGCCATACCTTGGCGTAACCATGTCTCAAAAGACCTGAAATGGAGTACCCATATCAGCAAAATTACAACGAAAGCAAACACAACACTTGGTTTCCTCCGCCGCAATCTTAAACATTGCTCAGAATCGTGCCGCAAAATGGCCTACTTAGCCCTTGTAAGGTCAACCCTGGAGTACAGCTCAACAGCTGGGGATACCCACCGAGGGACATCCAAAAGTTGAAAAAAAAAAAACCCCAACACCAAGCAGCATGTTTCATATCAGGAGACTACACAAGTAAAGACCCGGAATGCATCACACAGATGCTAAAAACCTGGATCTACCATCCTTACAGAATAGAAGAAAACCAAACCCCCTAATACTTTTCTACAAAGGTGGTTGAGATGCTTTCTATAAAGGTGGTCGAGATGCTGGTGCAAGCACTAGCATCTCATGACTACATCCCAAACTCGCGCAGAGTTGCGGTTAAAATCTTTCCAGACTTTTACAGTGATAACATACTAGAGTAGAATCACAAACTACGAATAACTCGAAGTGCTTTAAACCATTAGACTGTAAAACTGAACTGTATAAAAACTCGCTCTTCCCCAACACGATAGAGTGGAATCACCTGAACGACAGTGTGGTGCATGCTAAGACATTCTATTGGATTTTATTGGTTGGTAAAAATAGATGAGTTTGGGCAACTGTTGTTTTAATTCTGAAAAGGTTGCCAACGAACGAATATATATAGCTGGTTGCTCAGAATTGTGTACGATGGTCCGAATTTAGACTTCGAAAAAATACCGGTCTATCTTTACATAATTATAGAATATTGAAAAAATGGCTATGTTCAGGTTGAGAGCGCGCCCCTTTAATATTTTAACGTGAAAGAACGGTAATATTCCGAGACAAAATTCGGACCATCGTACAAAATTCTGAGCATCCATCTATATTAAATCGGAAAGGGAATTGAATAAACCTTCCAAATATTATTAGTAAAAGTTGGCACAATCATATTAAAGGGGTGCGCTCTCAACCTGAACATAGCCAATTTTTCAATATTCCATATAGAACGATAGACCGATATTTTTTTCGAAGTCCAAATTCGTACCATCGTACAAAATTCTGAGCACCCTACTATATATTCTGAAGGGTAATTGGATAAGCCTTCCAAATATTATTAGTAAAAGTTGGCACAATCATATTAAAGGGACGCGCTCTCAACCTAAACATAGCCAAGTTTTCAATATTTTAAAGTGACAGAACGGTAATATTCCGAGTCAAAATTCGGACCATCGTACAATATTCTTAGCAACCAGCTATATATATTCTGAAAGGTGATTGAATAAGCTTTCTAAATGTTATTAGTAAAAGCTGGCACAATCATATTAAAGGGGTGCGTTCTCATCCTAAACGTCGCCAATTTTTTAATATTTTAAAGTGAAAGAACGGTAATATTCTGAGTCAAAATTCGGACCATCGTACAAAATTCTGAGCAACCAGCTATATTCTGAAAGGTAATTGGATAAGCTTTCCAAATATTATTAGTAAAAGATATGTAAAGATAGACCGGTATTTTTTTCGAAGTCCGAATTTGGACCATCGTACAAAATTCTGAGCATCCAGCTATATATATTCTGAAAGGAAATTGAATAAGCTTTCTAAACATTATTAGTAAAAGTTGGTGCAATCATATTAAAGGGGTGCGCTCTCAACCTAAACATAGCAAATTTTTCAATATTTTAAAGTGAAAGAACGGTAATATTTCGCGTCGAAATTCGGATCATCGTACAAAATTCTGAGCATTGTATAGACGTAACGTTGGATTTTATTGGTTGGTAAAAATAGATGAGTTTGGGCGACTGTTATTTTAATTCTGAATAGGTTGTCAACGAACGGGTTGCCAGCTGGATCGGTCGAATAGCTCGCTAGCCGAATAGGTATCCAATTTGTGTTCGGTCTCTCTCTCTCTCCCGTTGATTATACCAATAAAAGGTACTCAACAGATCCATGAAAAAACCTGAGGTAACATTTTGAAGTTGTCTCCCTTGGATAAAAATGGCAAGTTAGTCTTTATTCCCATTTAATATTTATATTCCAGACTAACTGACAGTTTCACGCATAACAATAATTATGTTCATAAAGCGAACCGTGTCTTGATAAGCAAATTAGACATTTGTATGGGCCCGACTTTAGGTAATCACAGGACAGGTGCCGTGTTGCTGCTTTAATTTACATTCGCTCCGAGCAATTTTCCGCATTAAATTTTGACAGATGTTATGACTGGAAGATGAAGGCTACACTTCCGAGAGAGCTACGAACCAAAACATTGAAACTGGAGGGACACTAAAAAAAACAATAACAGAAGTATTTGTTTTGAAAATTTGCAAGAACATTCATGCCGTGTGTGGATATATAGACACAGGGAAAGTTAATCTGATGGCTGATTATTTGATGCATGATTTCATGTTTTATGGTTGAACAAATTCTGTCAGTTCTGTCGTTTCAATCTCAAGACTCGAACATCCAGATGTCATTATTAAAGGAAGTAAGTCGATATCTCATCTGTCAAAAAATCAATAATGAATACAGAATTACCGGGCCCAGCTACCAGCACGAACAACATTGATGAATAGGCCTCTTAGAATTGACAGTATCAAATAGTGGGATACAGTTGGTGTTCTGCTTTGAATGCAGCTTTTATTTTTGATTGAAAATTTGGATTCCTGTGATCCCACTACAGATCAGTAAATCGTTTCATTGATGATTTGTTGGAATTTTGTACACGACAGTAATTTATTTGGATAGCAGACGTCCTTCCCATTGGCAACATGCTTAATGTAGAATTGATTATTTTCTCATGAATAATCAATAAAATTTATCTCCACCTGCCATATGTTTTCATTTTTTTGTGATTTATGCAATAAGCTAATATGTGACATGCACTATATGTGACCACCTATGGATTCTGTTGGATTTATCTGAATGTTTAGTGGAAGAGTTTCCCAGATTAATTAATTTATGTAAGTGCCACTATTTTAATCAAAACAAATCAGCATAAATCCATTTATATACCGGTAGTCAATGCATTCATACATGTATGTAAGGTTTTGACAGCTTGCAATTGGCTGCATCTAGCTTTGTGATATAGGCTAATTAGAAAACTATCATTGTAGATGTACATAAAGGTCAGGATATCTATTTTTTTTCCTTCAATAATCTTGACCTTGATTGTATCAAGTAGGCTACAGTCTTCAACTCATTTAATATACAGTGGAGCCTATACACTGTGCATGTAGTGCCGAGATGCCTTATAACAAAGTAATTTGTAAGGCAACTTATATAATTTTTATGCTATAATTTTGAGGTTTAAGTTTTAATTTAAACCAGGCAAGTGAATAATGTTAACAAATTTAACTTTTTACGTTGCATTAAGTAATGTGAATATCAATGAACTATAGTTTTATGGGTCAATGTCAACCAGAGTAGCAATCGAACATGTACACTGTTTTGTAGTCATGGATCTGCGTTCCACAGATATAGTTTGTCAGAGCAATAGGCTACGTGTAAAGTCATGCTTCCCTTTTTCATATAAGTACATATGTTCATGTAAGACCATAAGACTTGAAAATAAGACAATAAAAGGCTGTTGAAGGAAATGACAGACTTAAATGGTGATTTATGTTAGTCACACATAACTTCCAGTCCTTGTAGGTGTTGAATAACTTAAGCATGCATTTTCCCTGCAATAACATTACATTAGAGTACTTTAAAAGTTGAACTATATAATCTGCGTGGCCAGATAACAGTAACTACTATCCAGAAAGTCAGGTATCTGGTCAAGTTGTAAAAATTTACTATCCCAAGCATCCCTGCCAGTAAATGTATTATTACTGTGTAGTGCCATCAATCATCTGCAGTTAGTCTAACATTTGTCCTCTTGCATTACTCCCCTGACATTCCTACACATTCCTCATTCACTGGGATAGTCCCCAAACATAGGCCTACTTAGTGAATTTGCACCTTTGTCGCTGAACATGTCGCATGTCAGTGGCACTCAATGTTGTGCCGTTTTGGTAATCTTATTTCTTTTCCCATTTTGCTACTTTCAGTGATGGATTGTATCACAAATTGAAGTCAATAAAAGAAGATGTTCGAGTCATTAGTTGTTAACCTTCTTAATAAACACTTTGGAAAATATATTCAAAATCTTGACTCCAGTAATCTTAATATTAGTATTCTACAAGGTGAGTGTTGTTTTCATGTATTTATTGTTACAAAACAATCGAAGTCTAACTGTCAAGGATGAGTTCCCAGTTAGATCTTAGAATTGGTGCTGTCTGTCCTGCACCACTAACAAGGGAAACAGGTTGGAAAATTTTGAGGAGCTTTCACGGCAACATTGGGTTCGAAAAAACAGAAAAAGGACAAAATGCAAACACCAGAAGAATAATCCCTGACATTGTGATATGTGACTTATTTCCATGTTTCTAATTGCACTTAGAACTTCTTCCACATAAAGTTGCTCATCTGCCAATTACAGTAATAAAAAAAAGAATACATGTAATCCTGGTAACCCCTACATATGGTTGAACTGGTTGGGCAACAGTTCTTTCCCTCTTCCCACCCCCCTCTCTCTCTTTCTCTCTCTCTCTCCCTGCCTTCATTAGTTAATTTTCTTGTACCTAGACATGAAGAACTACATGTATATAGGTGTAGGGCCACACCAATTTGAATTTCTGTTCTTTGTGAACGCCTATTAAAAGATTTCAATCCTATATCTTCGGGAAGAAAAACTAAGTTAAAAACAAAAAGGATTTTCTAAAGATTTTTGATAAAAAAAAAGAAACTTAAAGATACATTATGTAAGATTTAGATAAAGAGCTAGCCATTCTTGCTACATGTATAATACTATAGTTCGAAAATAGGTACCGGTAATGTAAAATGAATAATTTGAAAATTTCATTCAAATTACTCTATTGCAAGCCAAGATATTAGCCTTTGACAAGACGTGTGTAATCACTTCAAAGCTAAGTCTCGCCCTTCCATTTTTAGCTTAAATGAAAATACAGCTGAACTGTTTCAATCTAATTCATATTGGAGAAATCCGATGCCATGAGAGTTGATTATTCCTGGATATAATGTCTAATTAATAATTTAGGAAACATTTCAGGCCTAAAGAAAGACTTGCAATAGGCAGATTTAGTTCTTGCATAATGTATGTTTAAGTTTTGAAATATTAAACAAAACATAGTTCCTAAAACTAGAGAATCTATTCATACAATGTGCATATCAGGATTCAAAAAAACTAGAAATTAAATCAATTTGGCCTAAGTCAATTATAGTAATTTGTACAGTTCACTCGTGATGTCTGTTTTATTATGTAATCATTAAGCTATTGCTACATGTCATTAAGCCTAGATTAACATGCTTATTATGTACAATGTAATACTAATAGTAATGATGATGCTCCATATCACTATATTAACCAATCATACAGGATTGAATCATGAATATTTTAGATTTATTACAACATGAATCAATATTAAAGGCACAACCAGTGACTGAGTGAGATTATAATCCATCGCTCAAAGCGCTGACCCTTCAGCCAGCCTGACTATGCCTTACAAGTACTTCATACACATGTAAAATAGCTAACAAAACGCACAAGTAAACAAAGTTGTCAGATATGCCAAAAAGTATCATGTATCATATATATACAAAGATTGCATAAAGTTTTAGACATTCCTTCTTAAAGTTGAGGTGCATTAGTCTCATTCTGGATAACTGTTGATAATTTATTCTAATCTTTTGGAGCAGCATATAGGTGGGTGGTCTTTCTCCAAGTTTGGATTTGGATTCAGAACAAACCACCTGATTACTATTTGTTCTAGCTGGAGCATTTTGTTAATAAAGGGTTCATATGCATGATGTATATCTCAAAAGTAAAAAAAACAGATTTATTATAGTAAACAATATATACTGTAGCATAATTACTGTATTTCTCTGAGACAAATAGAAATGGTCAGTGTGAAATCAATAGAAATGTAAACTTTAAATGGCCATATGCTGACTTGAAAAATCGTGAAATCCAAATGTTTTGGGTTTGATCCTATGCTTGTGTATGTATGTGACAAGGGGTGTCGTTTGGGAAGATCAATGTTTCTGCCACAGAGGTTAAATAGGTACATATGCAATGTTTAATCTGGTGCAAAGGAGGTAACTTCCATTGCATAAGGTTAATAATCTGTGCAGGTGCAGTTGAAAAATCAGTGGTACAGAATGTACATTAGGTTGGCTGAATTTAAAATTAACATGTTAATGTCGGCTTTATATGATTTTTTAATACATTCTGTCACTTATTGTACTATTGATAATTGAATTATGTTAAACATGAGTGTTTATGACTATGAGTAATGTATTAGAAATGGTTTATAATTGACAATATATCTGGGAAGTAACAGATGTTAAGATATAATAGTTAACTGTAATATTGATCTACAACTGTACATTTTGAATCAAGTGCTAACTGTCTGTACATGATGAGATCCAGGAAAGTATTTTTCATATTCCACACACAACACAAAAATAAAAATGTTCACTTTAACTATTAATGATATTCTAAATCACTGAATAATTTAAAATTTGGAATGAAAGTCAGAAATTGAAATACTTTTTTTCCAATGATGATTCTGTCTCTTCCATGCCCCTTCCTTGTTTCTTGCGCGTATGTATAGTCAAATCACGTTGAATCAGTCTTGATAGACATTAGAGCAAACTTCAACCAAATTGAGGGATAAGGTACATGTACTTGTAATTGTAAGGCACAAAAATGTGCTCATTATTCAAGGTATTATTCAAGTATGTCTCTAAATGCCTGTGGGGCTGGCGAGTAAAGTGTGGCATAGTCATGTGGATGGTATAAAAAACCAATGTCCACCATGGCTATGTGCATGTACGAGAACCCTTGAATGCAGACAGCCACTCTACATCCTTAAATGTAACCTTATATATATATAGTTGACCATTGATAAAAAGAATAAGTATGTTAGTCTAAAATAAAAAGAATTTTGTTAAGACAACTTTAATCTCCAATTTATCTAGTATGTATCGACAACAAGGATTAATATTCTACTGGTGTTGTTTGAAAGAGTTCTCCAAGATTTTGCAGCAGGGTTTCCCATCTTCAGTGATACAGGGCCTGGCAGTTATAAGTATCTGGGTGTAGATAAATTTTTGATAAGAATATTTTTGATTTTGATAGCTCTGTACATGTATGTACTGTAGATGTTTGAAATGTTGGGATCACGGTGGCTACATGTAAGTGGATAAGGTGCTGGTTTGCTAGCCTGGAGGTCGGGTTTTTGGCCCCTGCATAGGCCGAAAAAGTTCATTTATTTTCCGGCGGGATTTCCCCTTGTCAGTGATGCAGAAGGAGGGCCTGACAAGGACAGCTGCCTTGTCGTTTGGATGAGATGAAAAACCGAGGTTGGAGTGCACATAAAAGATCCCTTGGCAGTTGGAATTCGATACAAGATGCAAAATTTCCCCCATAGCACACTACACGTATATGGTGTATGCCCATCTTCCATTAGCCCGAGTTAGGTGCAAAAGAGTAGGATGTTAAACCCTATTTCATTTCATTTCACTTCTGTTTGGAATGTTAATATGTAAGAATTTTGATATTTTGATTAGCTAGATGTACAGTATTTTAGCTATAATTATGTTTGCTATTGTATATGAGGCGGGTATGTTGGCCGAATGGTAACACATGTGTGCTGTATCACAAGATCCTCCGATGTACGTGACAAGAAGTAGGGTCCCCTGTCATACCTTGTGGGTTTCCCAGTGTAAGACTCCTACGCACAATCGAATTATTGAAATAAATTGAACCAATGTGTTAGTCTTAAAACAACCTTGTTTGTGTTGAATGGACGTTAAACCCCATTTCTCTCTATATACATGTATGTATATGTTGATATATTAAATTATAAAATACGAATGTTTGTATTTTGATAGATTACATGTAGATACGAATGCTTATGTTTTGATAGATTAAAGACAAATGTTTGTATTTTCATAGATTAAATGATATGAATATTTATGTGGATTGAAGTAGGGCTTAATGTCCTACTTTGATTTTGTATGAATTTTATAAGCTCAGGTTGAATTATTTTATACTTATAGGTGATGCAGAATTTACTGATTTGCAATTACGACCAGAAGCTTTGGTAAGTTTAGATTTCCTAAAGTTTTTGTTAGCCAATAAAGATGTATTTAAAGAATAACAAAGTTGTGATATTTTCATAAATTGCTACTAAAATCTAAAATGAAATGGAGATCTTTTAGTTGAATTATATTCTTATTAAAATCATAAAATAACAAACATTAATATTCTTTTTTAAAGATTATATTATGTACAGTAGAGGCAATTTTTTATCTTCTGTATGTTTTATTGTATGCTTATTTAAATGAGTGTTTATATCAGGTTTTCACAGTTGAGTAACATTTACTTATAACCTAATATTAAATTTTTTTATGCATGGTACATGTATGATACGAAAAGAGAAAGTATTACATTATGTCCGATTATCGCTTGTCAGGGATGGAGTCTAATGAGGTGACATGGAAATTTAATGCCTAGTTGCTTGGATGAAACAAAAAAAAACAACCCTGGTCCACCTTTTTACACTTGACAGTTTGAATTTGATGCAGAATAGGTGAAACACTATGGTTCCTCGTGGCACATGGCATGGTATATGCCTGTCTTCATTGCCCTTTGAGTGCAAAAAAGGAAGATCTGTTAAACCCCATTTAACTTTATTTTGTTTATATCTGATACAGTTGTCATCCTTCTTGAATATAATGTGGAGGAAACTCTCTGCTGTTCTGTGAAAAAGATTCAGTATTTATATAATGATGATATCATGCATACCAACTGTTGACTTATCAAACATGTGTGGATCAATTACAGCATATTATTATATTATATAGCCATGGCTTTACTGATAACAGCTGATATATTCATAATACCATTAATACATTTCATTTATATTCACTGTCTTTCATAATACCTTTCATGCAATAGTGACAAATGTAGGATTTCTAAAGGGGTGGAGAAAATACACACCCTATTAGGCAGTACCCCCAGTACAAGAAAAAATAAGAGAAAAAGTAGATCACATGTATTTTGTTAATTGATTTTTGAATTCAAAAAAACCTTGGGCAGGGGAGGGGGTAAAAATTTATTAAAAAAAAGTAATTTAGATAAGTTATATTTATAGCTTTATGTATAAAACCCTTACAACTATATAAATACAATTTTGAGATATATTTTATGCCCATGGCAACTGTACGGCAACCAGAAAATATATAAACTTTCCAGGCCAGATTACAGAACCTTGGCATTTGCTTTGTTGAACATGTTCAAAACAAACGCTGCGATTCAGCAATGATTGCTACCATGAAGGCTACCACACAATATCTGGCGTGTTCCACCACGCTCGTGGCGATCTTGACATGCTCTTGGACCATTTTCCGTCACCATAGCAGCACGGTAAAAACGCCACCTACATGTAGGTGTGATGGAGTTATAATGCTAAGAATTATCTTTTGAAAAAGATCTTGCCAGAATGAGGTAAATAGAAATTGTACCAGATGGCAAAATTTTGAAATGAAAGTTCTGGTACACCTTCACTTTGGGTTTAGGTGTGCATTGTTTATTTTAAAGTGAAAGCCCTGTTTCAAATATTGACTAATTTTAATGTGTGATTATTGTAACTGCAATTGGCATTATTAGTATTACAGTTCTAAATTTATTATTTGTTTTGATGTAATTGTTTGTTATTCTATTGATGATTTATAGGCTGAGTTAGACCTACCAGTAGAAGTTAAAGCGGGCTATGTGGGTATGTACAAACATTAGTTTTTCATAACACATTTAATGTAAAATTGGTATAAAAAGTCTGTTTGAATTCAGTTAGTCATGCTTTATTATTAAAACATTAAAAATCAAATCTCATTATCCATTTAATGACTCTATGCATCATTTAGTTCTATAGGATTCCCTTGCAAACTACAATATTGTGAAAGATTAATATCTAATAGGAATATCATTCCAACAATAGATCAATTCTTTACAAATTATGATAAATTGAGATTTCACCGATTTATGCTGCTCAAGCGTAACAAAACACTGCCATAATTTTCGGAAAAAAAATGTCTGAAATGCTACCAGGCTGCATTCCCGGCAGTCAATTTTACAAAATATAGTGGCGAAAATATTCATTCACTTTGAGTCCCTCTTACTCTGCCCGCTCAACACTTTCTTCTCTGGTTGGATAAACTAGTGATTTGGCGACAGGTGGTTTCTGTTAAGCTCTATTTATCTCGACGAGCAAAGCCTGAAATACTGCCAGACTGCATTTCGGGACATCTACTTTTCAAATTTTCGTTAAGGTTTGCAAGTCTGTTCATTTCACAAAATATAGTGGCGAAAATATTCATTCACTTTGAGTCACACACTCCGCCTGTTTGTCACTTTCTTCTCTGGTCAGATAAACTAGTAATTTGGCAACAGGAGGTATCTTTATCTCGACAATCAGTGCCTGAAATACTGCCAGACTGCATTTCGGGCATTCTACATGTACTTTTCAAATTATTGGGGACTAATTGAGTTTCATGTGACACTTTCCTCTCTTGGGTTGGAAAGACTAGTGATCAAGCCACAGGTGACATGCGATCAGCTCTATTTATCTCTATGATAGGTGCCTGAATACTGTCAGGCAGCATTTCCAACAGTCTATTTTTCTAAATTTTCTTGGGGAGCTCCCCAAAACCCCCACAAGGACTCGGTAGTTTAGCGCTCACAAAGGTACTTAGTTGAGGTTTGCAAGTCCGTTCGTTTGCCATTTTGGTCTCTGATCGTATATACTAGTGATCAGGCTACGGACAGTATGTGGTCAGATTTATTTATCTCGACGATCGGTGCCAGACTGAATACGCTGTCAGAAAGCATTTCCGACAGTCTACTTTTCATAATTTTCTGGGGGAGGTCCCCTATACCCTCCATAAGTACTCCCTACATTGGCGCTCGAGAGTGGGATCTGTCGAAGTTGTCAAGTCCGTTCGTTTTGACACTTTACCTAAACGATCATTGCCTGAAATACTGTCAGGCTGCATTTCCGGCAGTATGTTTTTCAAAATTTTCTGGGGTAGACCCCTCCCCCCCCCCCCCCCTAGTTGATACTTGTGCCTTTGTACCCTTAACCTTGGACTTTGCCCCTCCGCTATTGGTAGCGGAAATACCTATGGGTCGCAATGAATCTAAGCCGGGAGATTATCTCGTGTTTTTTTTATTGTTTTTTTTTTAAATTAAATGTTAAATTATCAATCTGAATACATACATAGCCCTCGGATCCATTCACTCTTTTTGAATTGTTTTTGTTTGTGGTCTCTGAATATGATGTCTTGTGCATACATTTGTCTTTGTGTAGAATTGTGTGTGGTGCAGTCCCCCTGCACTTACTATTAGTGTAAGAAATTTGATATTTTAACATCAAGCTTTTAATTTAAAGTAGCAAAAAGTCTATGCAAACCAGAATAATTCATCAGCAATCAGTGATTCATATTCATATATTAAATAAAATTAAATACATTTATGTAGAATATGCATATTAATTTAGAAATACTGAGCATTTGAGATATATATGGTATTTGCAAGATTCTCAAATAATACACTTTCAGAAAGTTTAAGATAACCATGATAATGATAATATATACATGTGGTATATTTTAACTCATGTGTAAAGTCTGGACGTGGGTACTCTTGATATATTAATAACAATATTTGTGACCGACCGGTATCAGCCAAATCAATCAGAAGTGGCATTTATTCACTCATCACTATACATGTAGCTTATATGCAGCAGTCAGTGGTGAATTTATTGATTTTCAATTATCATCACCAAACAATAGTTTGAAATGTTTTGTTCCAGAATTCTAATTCATTTTTAATTGTTCAATCTCTGCTAAATGCCTCAAAAATTGATAGTATTAGTAATAAAAAAGATGTTGAATCATACATATTAAGATTTTCCATAAAATAATCAAAATTTTTCGAATTCCTATATATGCCGCTTAATGCCGTTGATAATTAAATCAATCAAGTGGATAATCAAGACTATGCTGTTTATATTAATGATTTGAATAATGATGACCGAGGCTATGTGAATATTTCAAATGCTTTTTTCTCGGCTAATATAGTGGACCAATTTGACTGAAATTTTCAACAAATTACCTTTACACTATCTAGTTTTTAACTATTTCAAATGCTTTTTTCTCGGCTAATATAGTGGACCAATTTGACTGAAATTTTCAACAAATTACATGTACCTTTACACTATCTAGTTTTTAACTATTATAGTGAGAACTGTCATCTCTTTATCTTATCTCCCATAATGTAACTTTGAATTATACTTATGTTTTCAGGTCGACTTAAGATTGATATTCCTTGGACCAGTTTATTTACCTCTGATATCCAGGTATGGCTGGAAGATGTTTACATGCTTGTTGGACCAATCGCTGACAGACAATATGATCATGAACGAGAACGACAGCTTCAGAATGCTGTCAAACGACAAAAACTGGAGTCTTTGGAAAAATCAACGCTTGAAACTGTAGGTCAGTGAATTTTATTTGAATGATGGGAAATATCTAAGTTAGTGTACAATACTTTGCATGTGAGTATGTGAACTAGTCTTGTGATTTGATTTGAAGAGAATAATTTCTAAAAACTGACATTAATTTTAAGGATACTGCAGCAAATCTATTTCGAAGTAAATCTGTAGATGTATAAAGAAATCAGGGAAAATTTAACGTAAAGCGGAAAAAAATGATTTGGTCTTATTGACAAGCTTGGAAATAATGCACCTTTGACAGACATTGGTCAGACACAATTTCAGGATTTCTCAGGCACAATCCCCTGGGGCCAGTCAATTTGTCTGCCATGGAATAGATTTATCTTCTTTATTGATATTATTAGTACATGTACACGTCTGACACAGTATTTGAATGATTTATCACATATCTATAAGCTCCAATACTGCCAAATTAGTTCCTTACTAAAGGACAATAAAATGGGTACAGGAAAATCATGTACGTAAAACTTGTTTTCCAATTAATTTTTCCCCAAAAAATAAGATTTTAATACCGGCAAGTGTTCATAAAGAACAACAATTCAGTAGTTTTGTGTGGCCTTGGTTAATTAGGTGTTGCTAGACAGCTGTATTATTGATGTCAAAACTGGGACAGAACTGTTTTATTATCATTTCTTCACATTCACACATACTCTTCCTCCTACACATGTATTTATAGGGACAAAATATTGATTTCATCAAGTTTGTAGCTGTTTGAACTTTAAAGTTCTTTTGTTAAAGAGCATGCTTTGGTATTGAGCTGAGAACAGCTTCAACAATATAAACATGTTGCAGAGCTTTTAATCTGTTCTGTAACAAACTCAGGCACATCTTAGACAATTTCCACTCAAATCCACCCTCAGTAATTCCATAATAGGCTATTTTTTTTTAGAGAGATTAGTTTTGTCTGTAATATTAATAGCGATAGTCTTCAATTACTTATAGATTGTACAATGTATGATTGGAAATGAATGTGTAATGTCCGTGATAAGACAAAATAATCCATATCCTAAATGTTGTTTATCTTAAAAGCAAGGAAGTCTATGTCTGAGAGGAAAGCAGTGAACTGTGAGAACCGACCACATAGAAACTGCACACCTCAGTGACATGACTATAGACAAAATGATATATTTATTAGGCTATTATGTGTTCAAATCAATGTCATACACCAAAAGTCATTTGGAATTCATGTGATTTGATATTATGAAATAAAAGATTGAATTAAACAATTGTAACTAAACGTAATGGGACTAAAGTGTGGGCTTGTTTGCCAGACGACGAAGGTTCGTTCCCGGTGTTTGGCAAGAAAATTTCTCAGTATATTTCGTGGTGGTTATCACTTGTCAGTGTTACAGGATGGAGGACCTGGCAAAGAACAGCGTGTTTGACCCGGTATTGGTAGAGTGGACTGGTCAGACAAGAAATGACTGAGAACAGAAAAATCGTTCTTGCTTTGTCACTCATTACATGCGCATGCATAGACAAAATACCAGCCTGATAACAAGGCCCTGCTCATCCCATTTAGCAATCAATTCCAAACTGTTCAATATATAGAGCAGTAACTTTCATGCAGGATATACAATTTCTTTATATTTTACTTTCCTATTTAAACCCACTTGTCTGTACACAGAATCTGCATGAAATCAGTAATGTAATGTAAACTGTTTCAATGGCATTTAGTAATTGAACTGGAGTATACAGGTCACAATTCTATGGAATACAATTACTGCTTATTACTGAGCGACGTTTCGACTAGGCTTCTCTAGTCGTTATCAAGCAATGATAAAATCTAAAAAATAAGACAAGTCAATATATACATGTACATAACAATACATTCTTAATACGTGCAAAGGGAGATCCCTGTTTTGTCAGCATTAAGAATGTATTGTTATGTACATGTATATATTGACTTGTCTTATTTTTTAGATTTTATCATTATCATTAATGAAATTTAAACAATATTTTCCCACATGAAACAAATTTAAGGGAATGGGTCTGTCCTTTAGTCCCTGTTCTGTTTCCGAATAAAGTCTAACAATCAGTAAAGTATGTTGTTAAACTTTTACACTTATCAATTGCAATCTATTATAATTAATATAATTTATAAGGCTAGGTTATTTTGTATCCTATTCTTTATGTCTTTAACTTGTACAATAATTTCAAAATAGATACAGTTTAATTAAGTACACCTATTATCGTAATTATACATTTTGCTGTAGTAATTACATGTAGAAATTTCTCTGATTTAATGATTTTTTGTATTTTCATCGTAACAAATTAAGTGTCTAATTACGAGAGTGCAGGATGTTGTTGAATGAGTTTTATTGTTATTGTCTATAAGAAAGTACAGTACTACTGACTGTCCCAGAACAAGTAGGCCTACAGAAGACAATTAGAATGTCAAAGTG
Organism: Patella caerulea; assembly: GCA_036850965.1. Lineage (NCBI taxonomy): Eukaryota > Metazoa > Mollusca > Gastropoda > Patellidae > Patella > Patella caerulea. The sequence goes on along the minus strand of JAZGQO010000014.1, from coordinate 21,746,741 downwards.
AGTGATAATAGCTCTTTTCAGTTCTGCTGCACACAAAAAATACAAATAAAAAGAATCTAAACATGGATACTAGGAAATGAGAGGTGTTAAATTATTGCCATTATGTCGAATAAGAGTGAAAATTCTTATTAACTAGATAGAGCAATAAACTGTAACACATTATAATGCAAGAACAACTATCTTGGTGTCAATTCGGTGAATATTCTCTCTCAATTTTTTCAATTACTTGTAAAATTTTCACAAATGTCATTGTAGAGAACAATTTTGGAAAAACCATCTAAAAATATCTGCTTGTTAGAAAGCAGACTTCAGCTTATTGATTTATAGTTAATCAGCCGAGTACAAGTATGAATGTCATATTCAAATGTCATTGTTCTACATGATTTCAAATGAAATATATTATCTAGGTAAGGGTTTACCATCCTACTTTTCTTTCTGCACCAACTGAGTTAATGAAGATAAGCTTTCACCAAGCGGGGGGTTGGGATGGCCTAGTGGTCTAGAGTGCCGTGCTTCGACCTCTAGCTGGCCGGTCACCTCTGGCTTGCGGCTGTGGTTTCGAGCCCTGGTGTGAGCGTATGTGGCATGGAGATGGGGGCGCCTCCTCAACCTCGTGGGTTTCCTCCGGGCACTCCGGTTTCCTCCCACTGCTAAAGACCCCTACGCGCAAGCGAATTATTGAAATAAAATTAAAACCATATGTTAGTCCCGAAATGACCTAGTTTGTGTTGAGTGGACCCTAAACCCCATTTCTCTCTCTCTCTCTCTTTCACCATGCAGTTTATATGAGAATTCCAAATGTCAGTAATGGTTCTGTTACAAGCTCGTTATTCATTGGGATTGTTAAAATGCTATTATATCTATTACATCTTAACATTATCTTATCATATGGACCTATAATTTTAACAGCTGACAGCTCTAGATGGTAAAATGAATCATTTCATTAAATTTGATTAAATTGACATTTCCCTTTTTAACCCAAATAGAGAGATGTATTTCTTTAAAAGGGCTGCAGTGCAGCACAAACATTGCCTCCGGCTTTTCTCCAATTTTCAATGGCCCGAGCATTGAATGGCATAGATCATAGAGTCTGTCTCTAAGTCAAGTTGTGTCGTTTCAATGCCAAGCTTGTACGTGACCAGACTGAGGATCACCTGCTTAAGCTCATGGTTTTTCAGTGCATCTTCAAGTTTTTTCCCCAAGAAAGAGAATTATGGAATTAAAGGGACAATAACACTCTTGCTGGCTTGGTAGCTCCAGAAAAGAAATAATAGCCTTATTCTAAGTACTAGATGTTTTAGTGTCTTACCTGTTGTGTATCCATTACATCCTATTTTACTTTTCCAGAGGGTTCGAAAATATTTTAAAATCCAAGTCACATTTGAAAAGGTTTACGTTAGACTTTTCAAATCAATAAGTTGATTTTTTCCAATTTTTTAAATTAGGTGTGTTAAGATGAAATTTATATCATCATTTAATTGGAATATTGTAAAATAATACAATTTGTTGACCAGAATGAAGATTGGGACATATTTTTCAGTTACAACAAGAGTGTTATTGGGGCTTTAAATAATACTTTGACCTAGTTTAAAAAAAAACAAATTTAAAGGTTGAGTGGGCATTAAAGTCCCTCCATATTTTAGTTGCACTGTAAAAGCCAAGGATATTACTGGCATATTCAATATGCTTCAACTCGATCTGTAATCTGTACTTTTTACCAACATCCCTAGGTTCTAGTTTCTGTAACAAACTGTCACAGACAGAGATAAAAGTAGAGTTATTCATTATGTACATGTACAATACTTGTACTCTAGGGACTGGATAATGTCTTCTATATCTGTTGTCCAGATCAATATCTGTTCCTACAGTACAAAGGTTATATAATATTCTCTATACAATAAATCATATTCTACAAGATACCATGGTGGCATTAAATATTTTCATGTGCACCATTTTAATTTAACTGAATCCTGGCTGTTGATATTTTGATTTTGTTGTCTTGATTGATTAGATAATAAAAAATCAATTTGAGTACATTTTAGAGTTGGTTCATTTTGATGTTAATTATACAATATTACAATGGTTAGAATATGTGTCACACTATAATACAAACAGGAATACAACATGATTTGATTGATAGTCAGTGAGGAAGATTCATATGTCATCTGGAAAGGAATTAAAGGTCAAACTTAATCGATGAAGACCCTTTAATTAAAAAAAAAAAATACCAAGTCCAAGGCTCAACCTAAGAAGTTATGCTCTAGTTCAATTCCATTTTCAGCAAAATAATTCCAAAATTTAAAAAAAATATTTTCTGAAATGTATATTAAAGGGGCTAAACCACTAACGCAATATTTTCAATAACATTAGGTATTTAAAACCAAATCTATATTGATGTTGCTATATCTTTCCATAAAATATGAGAACCTAAATATACAATAAGTAAAAGAGTTCTTAATTTTTCAGTAAGCAAGTTAACTAATCTCGAGATTTTATTTCTACAATTCTACAATTTTCTCCCAACACGTTGTTGAAGATTTACGTAATTTCTATCCTCTTATATTTGATATGACAGTTGGTTGGATTCGAAAAGCAGTACTTCACATTAATTGCCCTTTTTTTTCGAAGATCATAATAATCTTGTTTACTATACATTGTGTGTAACTGTATTACCGGTGAACAGCTTTGTTCTAGAAAATTCTTATGACACATGGACAATATGTGATTGACTAAGAATGGACTGTTTCACGCCTTTCCTTTGATAAGATTTCCGAATATCAATTAACTTTTATTGTTCTACTAGTACTACACGACAATCATCATTAATTATCAACACAAAGCCCAGTATAATCTATTGACATGTATACAACTCAATAGCACCAATCGTGAGATTATGTGGCTTCTTTTATCTTTACATACGCATTATTCTGCATTTACCGAACAATGTTATTGTTACATAGTGGATGTTGATCGAAGCCATATTTCGAAATTTGGATTTTGAAAAAAAGGGCTATTTTTCCGGCGTGCAAAATGACCGCTGGTTCACATCTACGGTCATATTCATAGCCCTCAGTCCCTATCGGCACATACGGCCGACATGGAACCCATGAGTAAGACAACAAACATTTTATAATCAGTACAGATTGTCATGAACAAAGAAAAGAATATCCGGAAAGGCAATACAGAAGTGATAAGTAATGGAGGATTCACAAACAACAAAAAAATGAAGAAAACTGTGTAAAATGGACTAAGCAAGCAAGGGTAATCGACTGATGTTTAAATTGGAACGATTAACATATTTCTCTGCACATAATTGATTAGAAATTAAAATATTTTTTTAAAACCCTGTTACATAGTGGATGTTGATCGAAGCCATATTTCGAAATTTGGATTTTGAAAAAAAGGGCTATTTTTCCGGCGTGCAAAATGACCGCTGGTTCACATCTACGGTCATATTCATAGCCCTCAGTCCCTATCGGCACATACGGCCGACATGGAACCCATGAGTAAGACAACAAACATTTTATAATCAGTACAGATTGTCATGAACAAAGAAAAGAATATCTGGAAAGGCAATACAGAAGTGATAAGTAATGGAGGATTCACAAACAACAAAAAAATGAAGAAAACTGTGTAAAATGGACTAAGCAAGCAAGGGTAATCGACTGATGTTTAAATTGGAACGATTAACATATTTCTCTGCACATAATTGATTAGAAATTAAAATATTTTTTTAAAACCCTTGAATATAAATCACTTTATATACATTCATATTACATGTGTACTTTTAGACCATTTTCATTTATTTTTAAGTTAAACCAGAATCAGATCAATAGTTCCTGTTGGAATTAAATTTTCTGGTCAAGTATTTATTTCATTTGTTGTCAATTGATTTTACTTAGTTTTCGTAGTTTCAGTATTCATTGAATGCTGCTTGACTTGGCTCTAAATGAAGACAATGTCTGGCTCTACGCCTACTCAAAAACTTTTATTTTATTCTGTCTTCTGAATGTAACATCTAATTTATAAGATTTATTCTTCTGACATCATCTGGGAAATCGTTTAAAAACGTTTTCTGTTGCAACTTGACAAATAACTTATATACATAGTGAAGAAATATACAATTCATGAGAATAGGAAAGTATAATTGGGTAGAAAGCGAAATGCAATGGGAATTTACTTTCTTTTTTGGTAAGAACTTTATGCTTATGAAGATGGACATACGCCATACTATGTGTGTTATGAGGGGAATTATACCAGGACAGTGGCATTTCAACCTACATTAACTCTTCAGTTTATTCCACCTTTAAACATGTACACATACAGTACCTCCAAATAAGTAAACAGTGTTCTTTTGTTAGGCCCTTTTGATATATATATATCCTAACAAATGAGTAGCTCTATGAAAATATGTTTTGCTAATGTTAGGAAGTCCTTGGATTATTAATAAATTAGAGGAATAAGTTTGATTGCAGAAGAAACACAGGCACAGATTCGACTCAATAAAGCGATAATGTATTCACAATTCCTGAAATCTCTGGATAATTTCTCGGCTTAGATTTGAGTTAGATTCAGTGATGTTAAAGAGAAGCACATCAGGCTTGTTATTAGATTTTAATTTTATCAATTTTGTAAACATGGAACATAACTAGACCTGCATGCAGGAATGACGGGTTTCACTGGTGCCACGTTAACTTTAAACTTATGTCACTTTCGCTCCCATGTTGCCCTTGAACCAATGGCACCGATAAACAGATTTCCACATAAACATTGCACACATGACACATCAAATAAAAGGGAAACAGAATCAACAAAAATCCAGCAATATCAATTCATTTTATACATTTGTAACATGTAATTGATACTGATAAAATTACAGTACTTCCGGTGATAATGTGGTAAACCACGTGACACCAACACTACCAACTTCCGGTGTATGTTTTATACTTCACTTTATGTCAAGACCTCAACGAAGCAAGTACTCTTAATTTAGTAACAGTGTTGATTTATCCACTCGTTCACTACATTTGGCGTCGCCGTACAAGGTTTTTTTGTATAAAGTCATTCATGGTAAATTGTTTTACATATAATTTACTGTGATATTTTGCTGATCAACATATATTGTTTATCAGTGTTTACGAAAGATAGTGTTAGATAGAGGAAATAGTTCTCTATCGTTTGCTATTTGTCGTGGTCGAAATTTGTATTAATTTATTTATTTCGTATATAAAAACCATACAGTTTGCTTGCAATATAAAACAGGGTATTATTTATTGATATTCTGAATATATTGAGAGCGCACATCGCTAGGTTCTTAGAATTGTATTATTACGCCAAACTCATCGTCTGCTGTATGTACTCGGTAGCGTTCTACACATCATTGGGATTTTACGCCTTTTGATTGTCTGAATGTTCAGATCGAGTGTAGCATAGTGGAAACTAGTAATACAATTCATTATTTCTAATTTATATTGAAATTTAAGATAATTTATTTTCAACAAAAGCTATTGTTGTCATCGGTGTTGAATTGTTACTCAACTCTAGTCGTCTGCTTTGTTTATACGCCGATAGCGTTCTCAATCAGTGGGGGTGAAGTGTGAGTAATCACTCACTGGTTTACTGAATGTTCAGATCGGATATAAACTATAGCTGAGTAGAAAAACGCAATTCAAATCTTTATTTATTAAATCTACAACTGGAATCTATATAATATTAAATTTAACAGAATAAATTATCCGACATCCATACTTATTATTTCTAGTCTGAGAAGTCACGTGACCAGTGAGTAAGTTCTACTCTAATTAACTTTAACATCACAAATCTGATTGTTTTGAGTTGAACTTAACAGCTGACTTTATTGTTGGTTCACTTAGGTTAGTTCAAATTCAGATTCATTAAAAGTGTTCACCATTTGATCTGACTCTATTTGTAACTACCAATATTTAAACCTTATCTAATCAAGTAATTTTATCCTTCTCGCTCCCTATAACAGACTTACCTTATAAATTTAAGGACCCCTTCCATTCACTTAAACCTGACATTGTAGTAATAAAGATGGTTATATACATGCAGACTGCAACCGTGGAAGAACTGGTGAAATTACCAACAATTGACCACCAAAAAGCAATGCAGATAATATCAATAAGAGAGAAGGGCGGTAAGCTTAAATTCGAACCTCTTGAAAAGGCAGACGGTTTACCAACTTCAGAATGGGGTGATTGGGTGGAGGAACAAAGAATTACATTTCTACCTCCAGAAGATGAGGGGGGAGACAGTAAGGATCCTTTGCATTTTGATGCCCGATTGAAAGCATTGGAGCAGGTCGTGGAAACTAAATTTGAACAGGTCATGGCTGCAATCCAAAAACAAGGTTCTGATTTGAGAAATGAATTTAGTTCATGGAAGTCGCAACATTTGTCAGTTGAAGCAGGTAAGGGAATTCAGCCACCCGCAAATGCTCCCTTGCTTGCTCAAGATATTGTCAAGTCACACCTGCCTGGCAATAAACAAGAAAGCGCCATCCTGGATTATACTGACAATCAACTTAGACCTTTCACTTCACCATCAGTTCCGGACATGGTTGAGGGGGTTCACGCTAATGTAGTAGCTCCTTCGCCCTATACCCATATCACCAAGTCTTCTCATAGCACCCAGTCTTATCATCCACCAGACAACCACAAAATATCTCCAAAAACATTGATTCGGGAATCTCTTACTGTGAGTGTAGAAGTACAAGTAAGTGTATCTGAGAATGGTCCAATTTCTAAACAATCCTCTATAACCGAAACACATAATTCTGTATCACCTCCTAACAACAAATCCCATAATGATAATCAGATGCTGGCTATTGTTCCACTACTGGATGCATCAAAGGGAGATGAACTACAAGACAGTACCTTTATCCATTCAGATGAATCCAGTCTGTTTTCTGACGCACAATATTTCCATCCGCATATATGTACAACCTCTCCGACAACAGTGGACATGGACAGCGGGGTTCAGTCCCTAGTCGTAGCTCCTTTGTTAGATCCACGCTTTACAGGATCGCCTAAAAATAACGTGGTCTGCCTTTCTCCTGTGCCCAAGCCAGATCTTTCACCGGTAACAATATTTGTTTCTAGTACTTTGCCCACAATACAGACTGTTACCAGGTCCACAGTGAATGACAGAATTGCTTCTCCAATAACTGATTGTGGACCAGCTTCAGAGAAGTCAATCATATATCCACCCTCTTATCCAATCGCTTCCAGACAAAATGTTATGGTCAAAGGTTTGGATTCTGTTCTTCCAGTCACTGCTGACACTAAAGTCATTAGTGGTGTAAAGTTTAGTTATTCGGTTACAGCGTCCCCAATGTCTTACACCACTAGTCATAAGCCTGCCGGTTATGGGAAACAAGAGAACTTGCTTACAGAGAGGATATCAACCATAGCCATCCATCCTAGTAAGAGGAAAAAAACAACAGACCATTTCCTGTTGATCTGGCTCTTCGTGAGGATTCTGGGTTTGTCGGTTCAGAGTGTCCTGCACCAGCTGACTTCCACCCAGCCAACCACTTCCTCTTCTGGATTTGAGTTGAATCCCCTGGATTTTGGACTTCGTCCTGCTTTGATCCACCAGGTCTGGAAGTGAAGAGTTTGATGAATTTGTGTAAATAGTTTTTATAACTTTTGTGCCAGGGCTTTGGTATCCCTTTAATCAGCATTTATTTTAACCAGTTTTACTCTGAGGTGTGGAGAGTGTGACGAATGAATGGATTTAGATATGTAGATTTTTGATCATTTTAAATGTCTACAATGGGCGATTTTAATCAAGACGGTTCTTAAATTTGAAATTAATTGGCAATCCTGGAAAAATCCTGCAGTTTCCAGAACAGATTCAGTAAACGAGTTTTGTCAACGTCAAATTTCTGAGGGTTCATGCTCTCAGGATTGTCATAGTAATTGGATAGCTGACACTGCCTATAGATTTTATTTGGAACTCCCGAGTTCATTTTATCTGGGAACTTTTTGTCTGTTTTATAAGAAACTTCCGAGTTTATTTTAACCATGGCTTGATTGACTTTTCTTTTATTTTGGACTATTTCAGGGTCTATTTTATTTTGAACAACGAACATTTTTAACATTTGTGTGCATCAACACTGTTTTATGACCAATTAAGATCACTAGACATTTCAGAACTATATATATCAGCTGACACATTTATTTATTTATTTTTTTTTTTTTTTTTTTACTTTTCAATATATATTTTTAACCTGTATGTTCGCCTCCTGACATTAATACATGTTCGGCTCAACAAGATGGGGGAGAATGTGGTAAACCACGTGACACCAACACTACCAACTTCCGGTGTATGTTTTATACTTCACTTTATGTCAAGACCTCAACGAAGCAAGTACTCTTAATTTAGTAACAGTGTTGATTTATCCACTCGTTCACTACAATAATGAAAATGTTCAATTAGTTTCATGAAATCAGAAATGGCATAAGATATCATATAGTGAAAATTTTATGTAAATCGAATAATAATTGCCACTTTTATTGACCCAAAAACTTGAAAAGTGACTTGTAGAAAATCGGCTATTTCTCTGCAACCGTACAAGTTAGAAACCGTTTTGTGGTATATGTATGATCGCATAGGTTCATTCTATTAGTTGATGCGAGCTAAATATCATAATTTTAAATATATTACAAATCAGACTCATTTGAAAAAAATATCTGTTTTGAAGGCTAAAAATACAGTTTTTGCCAAAATATAATTACTTCCGGTGATACTGAAAATGTTAAATTAGTTCTATGAAATCATAAATGACGTAAGATATCATATGGTGAAAATTTTATGAAAATCGAATAATAACTGACACTTTTATAGACCAAAATCCTCGAAAAGTGATTTGTGGAAAATCGCCCATTTCTCTGCAACCGTACAAGTTGGAAACCGTTTTGTGATATCTGTATGATCGTATGGGTTCATTCTATTTGATGAATAGAATCAAATATCATAATTTGAAAAAAATAACAAGTACGACCGATTTGAATAAAATATTGTTTTTTAATGCTAAAAATTAAGTTTTGAGCAAATGACGTCATTTCCGGTGGCAGCGTATGAGGTAGAATGGTTTGACCTTGTCCACTATGGCATTAGGCATCCAATGGTGAAAGAAAATTGAAAATCACATAATAATTGATTCTTTTACAGCCAAAATAACGTGAAAAGTGACTCATGCAAAATTAACTTTTTCTCGGCAACTGCGCATATTACAAATTAATTTTCACATACATTTTCTTCGTATGGGTTATTGCTACGAGATTATGAATGTTACGAAGATATATTTTTTAATATGAAGACGGTGGATGGGTTGTAAATAGCTTATTTTGACACCTTTTTTCACCCTTTAATCCAAATTGCCCGAAAACGAAATCGAAATTAAAAAAACTGAGCGCGATGTTTTGTGCGCCTTTATATGGCACATCTTTTCAGTCATATTAGATTTGAAAAAAATAATTTTTGCTTTCAAAAAGTGGTACTGAACTGTTAAAAATTGTAGTTTTTGCTAAATTTACGTCACTTACGGTGCCGACAGGAAACTTTGCCGGTAACAAAAATAATGACATGTTGGATCATGGAGCATATAAACTTTGTTTTATACAAATCGGACAATAAATAATTTATATAGAACTGATAAACTGAATTAGCCAATAGCGACCAAGGAAAATTATCCAGAAAAAAAATGTTCACATTTTTGCCCAAATCAGGCGACCCTTTAACCCTTGGTAAAAGGTCATTAAAAAATATTCATTAATAAAAAAGTTTTTTGTCAAAATTTAAATTTTCAAAATTTGGCGCCTTATTTTTCCAAAGATTCGGCGAAATTTAAAAATCTAAAGACCCGTAGCTATGTGCCATGTCTCTGGCTATGTCAAAAACTATCAAACGATAAAATCCAACAATTGCTGTTAATATTACGGCAATATTTCAAAAAACTACAACTTCGGGGATTTCGGACATTTCGCATTGTCGCAGAATGCCGGAAATAGCTTTAATCTCTAAGTCACACCCACTTTCGCAGTAAAACTCAAGACATTGCATCGATCCGACATGTAGTTCCTGAGATATAAGCAAATTGGAAAAAAAAAAATAATAATAATAAGAATAATAATAAGAAGAATTTTAACAAAAACAATAGTGTTTCACACAAGCTACGCAGTGTGAAACCCTAATTAAATCACATTATAGTGATATCTCTTGGAGAAATGAAATGAAATGAATTGGCGTTAACTTTCAACTCCTCTGCTCAAACTTGACCAATGAAGATGGGTATACAGTGTGCTATGAGGGAAATTTTGCCCAAGACATCAGTGTCATCAGCACTATGACCTACTCTTTTTATCAAATCCCAACTGCTAAGTGTTATTTTTTTACATGTGCACCAATGTGTACACAGGACCTCAGTTTGTCATCTCATCCAATGACTGTATGTTGTCCCTCTGTTGACAAGGGGGGAACAACACCAAAAAATCATGATGAGGTTTCTCGGCCAACACCGGGATCAAACAGGGACCTCCTGATTAGGGTGCCAATGTTTTCCTCCCTGAGCCACCATTACTCCCTAAGCAAGAAGTGGTATATAAAAATAGTAAGCATACCCTGCCTAATGCAAGCCACTGATTACTTTGTAGACTTAAATGGAGGGAATTTTGCTGTCCATTAACAAGTCAATATTTTTTCATTACTGGCGGAAGTTCAAAATATAGTTTAACTTCGTGTGCTTTTAATTCCAGAATTAATGGGGAAAAATATACATGAATGGCTTTAATGCGTGTTATGTTGTTTTTATGTCCCAGTCTGAAAGGATGTAAGCAATATGAGCATCTAGTCGGAAACTTCTGTATAAGATGTCCTCCCAGATTGGATGTCCTTTTAATTTGGTATCCACCGTCCAATTAACAATTTTGTTTTTTCATGGTTGATATTATTCACACTTGAGAATGTATTTTTCTGAAGTGAACTTTTATGACGATAGGACTAGGATAAAAAATTTTCAGGGGTTTATCACTGGTTATTAACGAGTTATATCATTTTCATATATCTGGCACTGCTTATTTATTTACTCAATGTTTTAGTGGTAACCTGTGGATGATGCAGTCATTAGTCATCACTGAAGATATTATTATTTGAATGTTGTTTTGTTAAATTGACAGGAACTATTAAACCTGGAGAAAAAACTAAACTTAAAAAAAGTAAAAAAATCAAGTCTGGTATGATTTATTAGATTCCGAGTGGTTTACATTCTATTGAATAATTAACCCTTACCATTTGCACACCCACACTTTGTCTAATATTAACTAGATTTTTATTCATATTGATCCTTCATTAGTGGTTATTTTAATATTTTTTTTTACCATTATGTAGTCAACAAAATAAACGTGTTATAATATTAAACCTCATTCCATACTAGCAGCCACCTATATATCCACTGGGATTTCATGATAAAGTTCTTCCCAATTCATTGTAATGCTGGTGCAATCTGCAAACCCCAATGTGATTGGTATAGTGAATTCCTTTGGTATGATTTAAATGGAACTCTTTATAACTTGGGTGCAATCAGTGAGCCCAATATCATTGATAAATGCAAGTGCATCAGCTAGAGAACCTCAATACCATTAATATTATAAATTCCCAATGTTTGTATGCCCCATGTTCTGTGCCAAAATAGTAAAATATTTTATTTACTACAGGAATTTTAATTCTCTAGAAATTTAGATTGACGTGTATTTGGTTCAAGTAATTTGCCTTGAGTTAAATTAATCTGAAACAAGCCTTCGATTGTATCTTCATTCATTTCCTGCTATTTGCCATGGTATTGATTTTGTTGTGGATAAAAACCAATAAACCAATAAATGTTTCAATTTGATTAATCTTTGTAGCTTTCATTTATTTATTTACATGTTTTACATTTAGTCCTTAAATTGCTATATATTGCTTTTTCGTTCAATATTAAATTCATCCAATTATAGGTGAAATTTTATTCAGGTATGATTAGAGTATCTCTTCAAATTGTTCAATAAACCTGCTATAAATAGATTACTTCATTTACTTTTATTACATTTTTCAATTATTTGCTTAAAAGCTGTTGGGCATTATTCAATTAGTTTAGTAACGATTTATTAGTTATTCCTAAAGATTTATATGCACACATGATATTATGAAATTGGGTTTAATGTCCTAATATTGTGCCCCGTCTGGGATAATAAAGACAGGTATACACTATATACAATGGTTAACAAGGAATATTTGGCCCAAAAAGCAGCGTTTCCTCATACTTTTCATCCAGTACCAGTTGCAACATATTCCTGCAGCAATGGCGCGAGAAATCCCTCTCTTACCATTGCTGGATAGAAGTCATATTCTTGAAATTGGGCGGGGCGTGTCTCTTTTTTAACGTCCAATCAAATCCCTCCTCTCTTCTCGCACTCGGCATAATTTTCAAAATGACCGACGAAGAAAACATGTTGGCATTGGATAATCGAGCATAATAAGTTTCGCGGGTTATGACGTAAACAAGTCGCGATTGTCACTAGGTACATTGCAGTAACATATTTTTAGGTCTGGTTAACCCCGATATTGTTTGTTACAATGTAGGTCATTGGTTGGTAATGGCACTACTGACCAATAATAATTTAGCACAACAATGTTCACTCAAGATAGCAGTGTGAAGTGGATTAGTTCTAATCAAACGAAACACTGCGCAGGAGTATGCAGTTGCAAAGGGTTATATGACATCTTAAGGAAATTTTTCAGTCCAACACAGGTATTGATCCCAGGATCTTCTGGTTAGTCATCTAAACACTTTACTCATCATGGCTCCTATATACATACAAGAGTGCACTAAACAGTGATACATGTAACTTGGCTCAAAATGAAGTATTTTTAATGAAATTTTCAAGAATTTTCAATTTTTATACGTCCACATTCATAATGTGAACGTATTATGCCGTCACCCCTGTCTGTGTGTGTGTGTGTGTGTATGTATGTATGTGTGTGTGTGTGTGTGTGTGTGTGTGTGTGTGTGTGTGTGTCTGTGGTTCGCCTACAGGGCGCAATTCTTCATGGATTTTCTTCAAACTTGGTATACTTATTCCTTATACCCCAAGGAAGATCCCTATTGTTTTGGGGGCATGCCCGACCCCCAGGGGCCGAGCCACGCCCATTTCTAGTATGTGTTTGTTTGTCGTCTACAGGCCACATTTCTTAACTTATAATCTTGAAACTTTGCATACACATTCTTTGTACCCTAAGGAACATCCCTATCTTTTGGGGTGTATGCCCCACCCCAGGGGCAGAGCCACGCCCATTTTCTTTTCGTGTGTCTTTGTGTCGCCTACAGGGCGCAATTCTTACTGGATTTTCTTCAAACTTGGTATACGTATTCCTTATACCCTAAGGAAGATCTCTATTGTTTTTGGTGCATGCCCGACCCCCAGGGACAGAGCCACGCCCATTTCTAGTATGTATTTGTTTGTCGTCTACAGGCCACATTTCTTAACTTATAATTTTGAAACTTAGCATACACATTCTTTGTACCCTAAGGAACATCCCTATCATTTGGGGTACATGCTCAACCCCCTGGGGCAGAGCCACACCCATTTTCTTATCGTGTGTCTTTGTGTCGCCTACAGGCCGCAATTCTTATTGGATTTTCTTTAAAACTTTGTATACTTACTCTTTATACTCTAAGGATGATCCCTATCGTTTGGAGTGCATGCCCAACCCCCAGGGGCAGAGCCACGCCCATTTTCTTTTTGTGTGTCTCTGTGTCGCCTAGAAGCCGCAATTCTAACTGGATTTTCTTAAAACTTTGTATACTTACCCTAAGGATGATCCGTATTGTTTTTTGGTGCATGCCCGACCCCCAATGGCAAAGCCACGCCCATTCCTTGTATTTATTTGTTTGTCGTCTACAAGCCACATTTCTTAACGTATCATTTTGAAACTTTGAATGATTATTCTTTGTACCCTAAGGAACATTTCTATCATTTAGGGTGCATGCCCAACCCCCAGGGGCAGAGTCACGCCCATTTTCTTTTTGTGTGTCGCCTACAGGCCACAATTCTTAATCGGTCATCTTGAAACTTAAAATACTTATTCCTTATACCCTAAGGATGACCACTTTTGTTTTGGGTGCATGCCCGACCCCCATGGGACAGCAACACCCATTTCTTGTATTTGTTTGTCTGTCGTCTACAGGCTGCATTTCTTAATGTATCATCTTGAAACTTTGAATACTTATTCTTGGTACCTTAAGGAAGATCCCTATTGTTTTTGGTGCATGTCCAACCCCAAGGGACTGTGCCACGGCCATTTTGTTTTGTCTGTCTGTGTGTCACCTACAGCCCACAATTCTTAATCGATCGTCTTGAAAACTTGTTTTATACTTATTCCTTATACCCTAAGGCTGACCACTATTATTTTTGGTGCATGACGGACCCCCTGGGACAGAGCCACGCCCAATGCTTTTGTGTCTTGTGTTCGCCTACAGGATGCAATTCTTAACAGATCCTTTTAAAACTTTGCAAACCTATTCCTTATACCCTAAAGATGACCCCTATTGTTTTTGGTGATTTCCTAACCCCCAGGGGCAGAGCCTATGTGTGTTGTCTACAGGCCACGATTCTTAATGGATCGTCTTTAAACTTGGGATATGTATTCCATATAGCCTAAGGACGTCAACTGCATGTCCCGACTCACACAGGCAAGACACGACCAATTTTTGTGTTTGACGTTTACAGGCCGCAATTCTGAATGAATCAGCTTGGTACTTGGTTTATGTATTCCTTATAGCCTGAGGGCGTCCACTATTGATTTTGATGAATGTCCCGACCCCCAGGGGCAGAGCCACGCCCACTTTTTGTCTGTAGTGTTAGGAAGGCACAATTCTGAATGGATTATCTTGGTATAGTTATTCCTTATACTCTAAGGACGGCAACTATTAATGTTGGTGCACGACCCTCAACGCTAAACAAACCAAACGCCTAGCCTTCTTGACAAAGTACCATATCAATCAAAGCAGGAATGTGGACGTATATTGTAGCGTTAGCGTTATGTTTTAGCTATTATAGCAAGCAAGAATGGTCAGCTCTTTATCTAAATCTTACATAATGTGTGACTCCAATTGTTGTTGACTTGAAATAGGGAATATATGATGAATTGAATAAAAATATATGATAAATTGAATAAAAAAACAGAGTCAGCAAGCTATTTCAACTGAAGATTTAACATGCCAATTCCCAGCAATTTTACAAACATAGCAGCTTATTAAGTCTATGTGTACAGGTTGGATTAAGGTGTTATTTCACTTTTCTTCAACAGGGTGTTTAATGCATGAAAAAAAAGGTTTGTGGGAAAATAGAATATATGTTCTCAGCTGTTATTTCAAATATTTGAAGTTTTATTATTAACAATTAAAATCATTTTGCACTTTTTTTATTGTTTTTTTTTTTTTTGAAATCAGATGTTTGGTTTATTTATTGTTAAATGGCTGATTGTCATTTGCATTTTTTAAAATATCAATAATTTTTCACGTCACAAATTTAAGAAAAGAAAGCCAAAGTATCTATGTTAGATAATCTCTTTTGGTATTCAAATTTGATTTAAAAAATGCTCGTCAACAGAGTTTACCCAACATTGATAGATTGCTCTTGCTAATTTCAATTCAATGAACAGAAGAGAAACAATTTTGGTCTGATATTTCTATTAGTAATTGAACTTTTACTTTAATGTATTTTGTAGTATTAGTGACAAGTGATCACGCCTCATTAAATATTTTTACTAACAAACTGTCAAAGTGATCATTTTCATTTTTTTAACTAACCAATTGCATTTTGAAATTAGTTAATTATTGAATTATTTTTTTGTTCCAGTGTTCTTTTTGAATTAATCACTTTATAATGGTGCACAATTGTTTAATATATCGATAAAATATTACTAAATGGGTTTTCTTTTAAGATACATGTTTAATTTCTTGTTTTGTATATTAAACTGTAAATCAGAGTATTGAGATTAATTAATTAAAAAAGATTAATTATATAATCATTTCCTAATAACATTTTTCTCCAACTTTTGGACGCAGATGCTAGACACTCATCATTCAGGCAGTGCAGATTGCAATCAAGGCACAATCTGGCCATTAACCTGCATTTATCCTTGTATTTCTTATTTTCTTATTAATTTTTCTTTATATTTTCAGCTGATAAAGCAGAACAAGAACCAGGATTTTATGAAAAATTATCAACACATTTTATCAATCATATTCAGGTATTGTATTTATATTTCCACCTACATGATATACCAATTTAAAAACTCTTTCGTAACCATGTGTTGTGTGCAATTATTAGTGGAACATCACAAAATCATTGAGGGAGCGTGATAGTCGAGTAGTCCCAGGAAGAATCTGTGGGATTTTGGTCTGCTGGGCATTGCAAAGAAAGTGTGCCAAGTCATTTGAAAGTGATGGAAAAATGAGGTCCATCTGTGTAGACATTAGTGTGCATGGAAAAGACCCTTGATAATTGGAAGTCAAGAAGATATGGACCGAAAGACTGCTGTTTGTTAGGCAAAATTCTCCTACCTCGCATTGCCATGGCAAAGATGTTTTCTGTTGACCAGACAAACCTATTTCATGCCATTTTCATGTACAAGAACTTACAGTTGACAAATTCACACACTGTGCTAATGTGTCTTACTCTTAATGGCTTTTGTCCAGTTTCATTAGGTCTTTATTTCATTGTGATATATGTCAACCATGTTTATTACTGTTGTTTTAGCTGTCTGATCCTCCGTACAGTAATATCCAAGTCTGAAATATAATCAAATTTCTACCTAGTCTACTGTAGCCATTATCTTATAACACATCCTCATTCTAGACCATTAATAGATTCAGCCTTTCGTTGATGATGTGCCAAAGTAGAAAACAAAAGCTAGAGAAATGGTATTATATCTTGTAGATAAATATAAGAATCCAGTAATTGTTAATGACTATAGATTTTTTTGCTATAACCCCAGTTGTGCGTGGAACTTATAACAGCATATTGAATATTGTTGAACTGTAATGAGTTTAATAATTCTAGAATACAGTTTAGTGGAACTGTATATCAAGATCTTAATAAAATAAATGTGTCAATTGCATAGCATAAATACAGTTACATATTCCCAGAGAAAATATATTATTTTCTGTTAACCGAAAGAATATAAACAAATGCACCAATTCTTTTGATTGATATTTTGGTATATTACTATACAATGTCAATTAAATCTTAAAGCTTGTTTATTTATTTAGTCTCCTTAGTTTGATTATTGCTATCAACTAAAATTCAGTAATAAACAAACATATATAGTTAATGGATTGATTTTATAGATTCACCTCTTTTTTCCCCAAAACATTAATTGCATGGTGTAGAATTTTCGCTGAACAAACACATCATCAACATGGGATAAGGCTTTGGTGTAGGGTTTTCGCTGAACAAATGCATCAACAACACTGGATAGAGCCATGGTGTAGCTTTTTTTGCTGAACAAATGCCTCAACAACATGGGATAAGGTCGTGGGAAAGGGTGGTGAACAAACTCATCAACATCACAGGATAATAAGGCTGATAAAAGTTGGGTGTTGGGTGGTCTAGTATGGGCATAAGGTCTGTCATATTGAATCAAGTTGTGTGGCTTCAAATCCCGAATCTCATAGGTTTTCTCCAGGTCCTCCGGTTTACTCTCTTTGCTCAAGACCCCTACATACAAGCCAATTATTGAAATAGAATTGAACTGCAATAAGAGTCTGACAGGTATTTTGTCATATCCCCAATCTCCCATTCATTTTTAGTGAATAAAATATATCTTTAAAAAACAAGGGAAAGACATGGTCATCCATGAGAAAATATATCATTAACATCAGTTTAATTACTTTCACCCATAGGGGCAAAATTATTTTACTTCAAAATTTTATTTTTTGTTCTGCAGGTTTCAATACGTAATATACATATTCGTTATGAAGATACAGTGACCAATGTAGACCATCCATTTGCTTTTGGTATCATGTTAAAACAGATCTATATTAAAACAACTGATGCAAAATGGAAACCAACGCAAGCAGATAATACTTCTAATATGTTACACAAGGTAATCTCTCCTTACATATATAAAAACGTGTCACAGTGATATGAAGACCATAGATAGATCAGGTGTCTATTTCAGAGCTTCATGGGCATGTGCAATCTACAAAGGAGTTAGTGATGTAATGGCACCATAAGGAAATGTATCTTGCGGTGTAGATTTAGGGCTGGGTAAAATATCGATATAAACGGCCCAGAAAAGCACTATCGATAGCGGTGGGTTACAATCGATTATCGCTCTTTGTCTATTTTTCTTGCGTCTGAAATGTCAATGTTTTCTTTCAGTTAATCATAATACACCGCTCACTTTAATTACTATCATGTATCAATGTAAAACGTAACAAATTGTGACTGCTTATTGAACAGCCGTTTTCATAAATTCACTCTCATTGAATATCGCTAAATCGGAGATACCCGTATGTGTACATAAAGTTAGAGTTATTTCCCTTTGCAAGCTTCAGGATTCGTCTGTCTGTACAGTTCCGTATTTCTCAGTGTGCCTCAATAATAGAGTACCCAGTACAGTAAATAGCACACAAGGATGACAAAACGCTTGTTGATTTTCCCGGCAAAGCTAAAAGTGCTGTATGAAAGCACTTTGGGTTTTAGACAGGAGCAAACGATCTTTCCCAACTTCGTATCCAGTCTTGATGACGACCGTGAAAATAAGGTTGTTTTCGATACTATCGATTATTGAGCGACATTTCATTGCCGATTATCGATAGTAAAAATCACTATCGATACCCAGCCCTATGTAGATTGCATGAAAAACTTGCGGTGCCCATTGTGTAATTTGATTTTAGAGACAAAACAGCCGCTGCCTAGACAAAACTCTTCTTCTTAGCAATGCGCATATGATGATAGAATGACATTTACCATAATAATAAATGATTGGCTTCTACAAAGTATTAATAGGGGTTTTTGTCTTCTCAATTTTGATCAGTTCATAAGAAGTTAATAATTAATAGATACTAAATATATTTCTCTTATTACAATGTTGACATTTTTTATTACGTAATAAACTGACACTCAGTATGTGAACAATCTTAATCAGTATTTAAAATGATTCGTAAACCATTGGACTAATATGATCTTGTTCATCAAATCTGAAAAATGATCAATAATTTAAAGTAAACTGACATGAGATAAGACCCAATTATCCTAAAAATCTTGTTTGAAGTCAACTATTTGTCTAGAACATGATTAATGTTCCTATTACAAAAAGAAATTGGGTGTGACCTATTTACTTTTCTCCACCATTCAGGCTAAAAAAGATGGGTTACTTCATACAAGGTGGTACCAATAGAATACACAACATGCAATCATGCATGTGTTATGTTATGTCCAAGTCATTTATAAGCACTTTACAAAAAGTTAAAACTAAGTCCCAGCACAGATATTTGGCAAAAAGATGAGCTTTCAATCATATTTTCTTACAACCAATTATTGTTTTATTTTTCTGAATGTGTCGTGGAAGTATTTTTAGATCAACTAGTTGAAAATGTTTCCCATGATAATAAGTTTAGGTCTTGTTTTTTTAACTAGACACTAAAATGTACAACAAAAGTTTGTAAGTCACTCCGGAGTTTTTAATCCCAAAAGTGTTACTTCTATATGTTTATGTCTTCATTTTCTGCTTGTTATCCATTTTATCCCTTTTTCTAGATTTTCAATCAACTGTCAGTAACAAACTATTACCTAAATTGAATGTAGAAAATAGCTCTGCCAAATTCCTTTCGTGTTTTCGATACCAAGTAATCTACTTACATGGTTGAAATCTTGTATTTGTCTGCCATTTTGAAGTGTAAATGATTTTTGTGGCGGTCGTAAAACTAATTTACTAGAAATAGATGAACTGGTGGGAGACATCTATTGATTGGGAAGAAACTCACTTTAACCAGTGTTTGACATTTTAAGATAAAAATATTTGGACACATGAGAAATGTCGTCTTAGTGAAGCCACTTAAGAACCATCAGATCAATTGATAGAGGCTGACAACAAGTCTCCTGTGACTTTATTTTATGGTTATTCAAAAGCTCTAATTTTCTGACTTTTATTGAAATATAGGGGAGGAATTATATCATTATGCTCCCTTGTGTAATATTATTACAAAAACATTTTTATATTGCTCTCGTCACCAAAGTACTGTGATTCAATTTACATAAAACTAAATGTTAAAAATGTTATTATTAGTAATATTGAAAAAGAGACAAAATAATTTTATAATATGGATGGTATTATGAGATATTGAATTGTTTGTTAATGTATATATAAAAGACAAATTCATCGCTTTTTTTACGGCGTTGTCTCCCCCTTGTCAGAGGTGCAGGACGGAGGGCCTGACAAGGACAGCTGTATAGCCGTTTGGATGATATGAAAAAACCCAGAGGTCCTGTGTACACATTAGCGTGCACGTAAAAGATCCCTTGATATAAGAATATACTGTAGCACTGCTGTTGGGGCAAAATTTCCCTCATAGCATACTGTATGGCGTATGCCCGTCTTCATTAGCCCAGTTCAGAGTAGAACAGTAAGATGTTAAAAACCATATTTCATTTCATTTATATGAAAGATTGAGTCTTATGACATGATCATTGTATGTGGCATGGAGATAGGGGCGCCTTCTCAACCTTGTGGGTTTCCTCCGGGCACTCCGGTTTCCTCCCACTGCTAAAGCGAAGTATTGAAATAAAATTAAACCATAATGTTAGTCCCGAAATGACCTAGTTTGTGTTGAGTGGCCGTTAAACCCCATTTCTCTCTTTCTCTCTCTCTCTTTCACATGATCATTGTGTCTTAATAAATGCAACAATATAAAAACATGTCAAGATGAAACATGAACATAGCTATAACTCTACCAAAATATAACACAATCATACATATGGCATGATCACAGAAATGACCAATGGAATGTTTTGATGAGACCTTCATCCACATTCCATTATAATTATTTGTATAAATGCCTGGTAAGAAAAGGTCTGTTGGGTCGCCTGTCCAACCTTATGGGTTTTCTCTCGTTCCTCTGAGTTATTCCTATGCTGTAAGGCCTCTACTTGCAAGTGAATTATTAAAATAAAATTGAACACTCTCTCTCCCTATGTAAGGATTGATTATTGATGAATTGTATTTTATATATATTATATTATATAATTGTAGTTAATGAGATTAGAAGATCTATCTGTTTATTGGAATCCATACATACCAGAACATCATTTACTGAGATCACGACTTAACACAGATGGATGGAGGGTAAGTTTTGCACATTGTTCAGGATATCATGGACCAAAACCACAAACAAACCAGATAAGCTTTGATTCAAATATTCGTATAATTCACCACAGCATGAACCCTGTATACCAAGTCACATAACATGAACACCATCTTCAAATAAAATGATAAGTCGACCAGTTAGTTAATGTCTCGATACAAATAGAAAATAAAACTAGAACGTATATATTGGCATTTGATTAGATCATTAGTGGTGAAAACTGTTTTTTCTGCCTTTTGCGTTGCAGTTGGTCAATTTAATGCATATTTTGTTAACCTTGAATTAACAAGAACATGTCTCAATTTTGTGGGGGGTTGGGATGGCCTAGTGGTCTAGAGTGCTGCGCTACGACCTTTAGCTGACCGGTCACATCTGGATTGCGGTTGTGGTTTCGATCCCTGGTGTGAGCGTATGTGGCATGGAGATAGGGGCGCCTTCTCAACCTCGTGGGTTTCCTCTGGGCACTCAGGTTTCCTCCCACTGCTAAAGACCCCTACGCACAAGCGAATTATTGAAATATAATTAAACCACATGTTAGTCTCAAAATGACCTAGTTTGTGTCGAGTGGAGGTTAAACTCTCTCTCTCTCTCTTTCTCTCTCTCTCTCTCTCTCTCTCAATTTTGTATTGTGTTTTTAAATGTTTAATGGTACCAGTATTTGTAATAAAGATGTTTTATGCTTAAATTATTTGAAATTCTACATGTATGGCAAATTTTTGAGTCGGTCAACCTCACTGCCAGTGAATTAAAAACGCAATAATGTATTAAAGTAAAATTGTTGTATAATATGATATAGTGTCACACTTTTATTTTTAAGGTGGGTCCCCATGTGTAATTTTATTTGTTTTATTATTTCAGAATTTGTTGCGAATCTCTATAGATTCACATAGTATATTTGAAGAGGATTTTGATTTTAGTAAGTTTTTTTTTTTTTTAAATTTTCTTTATTTTATTTAGGCAGCTAGAGTTTGTTGGTTAACGAATCCATATGAAGTTATGGCCCTTGATCACTGTGAAATATCTTGTCGCCTTTCTAGATGCTAAAGTTATCATCCTACACAGTGTTTATGTTCAAAGAAGCCTTTTGATTCACAGTAATTACTGAGATAGTTAATTACCCTTTGTTCAAATTATTTTACTAAAGCTAAAACCATCCTTGTCCGTGACCCACCAAAGATGTTTATAGTTTGGCCCCGCACCTACGAACCTTCACTGTTCTTTTTTTTTTTTGATGGGGAAGTACCTTACGGATGTAGACTTCCCCTTCACATTACGTACGAAAGCCCAGAAGATTTATCATTTGTAATGTAAATCATAAAAATAACGTGGACGTTGTTGTTAATCTAGGTTATTTAGGCAGCTAGAGTTTGTTGGTTAACGAATCCATATGAAGTTATGGCCCTTGATCACTGTGAAATATCTTGTCGCCTTTCTAGATGCTAAAGTTATCATCCTACACAGTGTTTATGTTCAAAGAAGCCTTTTGATTCACAGTAATTACTGAGATAGTTAATTACCCTTTGTTCAAATTATTTTACTAAAGCTAAAACCATCCTTGTCCGTGACCCACCAAAGATGTTTATAGTTTGGCCCCGCACCTACGAACCTTCACTGTTCTTTTTTTTTTTTGATGGGGAAGTACCTTACGGATGTAGACTTCCCCTTCACATTACGTACGAAAGCCCAGAAGATTTATCATTTGTAATGTAAATCATAAAAATAACGTGGACGTTGTTGTTAATCTAGGTTACTTTCGTCACCTAATCTAGAGTTGCTGTTATTCTAACCTTGATGATATTTGACCATTTTGTTTGGTATTTTATAGTTATAGAACCAGTCACAGCTCAAGCTCGATTAATTTTAAGTACAGAAAATAATTTTTCTTTACCTAAAGTTTTTGTTGATTTTATGTTGGAAGAATTGGAAGTTTTGCTATCAAGACAACAAGTAAGATTATATATATGTATACAAACCACAGTGGTGCAATTATCTCTTTCATCTCCATCATCTTTATTTTGGATATTGACTTCTTGTGACATCATCGATATCATTATTTGCGATAATAAATTCCATGTCAATTTTCTTTTTGCATGCAAGGATAACATTAATACACATTGAAACTATTTATTACTGTTAGATTCAACAGTAGAATTTATAGTGAATGTTGCAATGTTGAGAATGGGCTCTGATCGTGTAGTTTGCTGTCCTAATTAAAATTAGTTGATTACTTTTCATTGTTTGGTTTGTTCAGTATATCCAAATATGTTACAAAATTATCATAATAAGACACATCTTAGTCCATTAATTACCCCCTTTTAGGAATCCCCCCCCACCCTTGCCCTCCTATGCCTACATGTCAATTATTGACATGGTTAGGTTTAACCTCTATTGTGACCCATCATGTATTTTTTTTTAACAAATGATGGTTTTCTTTCTATTCTAGTTTTTGAATCTGCTCAGTTTAAGCGATTCCTTCCAAATGATGTCTATTAATCAACGATATCGTAAATATCATCCTAACGTTCCTCTCAAGGTCAGTCCGAGGTCGTGGTGGAAGTACGCCTACACATCTATTCTAGAAGAAGTTATTCGTCCGTTTTCCTGGGAAAGGATTAAAGAACATCGGTTTGTACATTAACCTTTTTTTATTGATTTAATTTTTAGTTCGCCCGGTTCTTGTGAGCGGTGCAGGGTTCAATTTAGTCTAAAACCAATGAGTAGCAAATTTTTGTGACAGATTCACATTTTGGCTAATCAATTCAAAATTTGAATAGCATTTGCTCAGATTTGAGGAGCAGTAAACCATACAACACAAAAATTTGCAATTCTGATTTTTTGTGGTATAAGTTGATAACATTTTCCCCGCCTAAGTCCGGCCTTCGTCGTATACTCTGCTTCGACTTATGTACGGATGAAGGTAAAAAAAACTTACCATCTCTCCACTAATCGTCTAAAACAAAACTTCATGTACTTTTAGTTACACCATTCCAATTGAAATATTTGTAGACGTGGCTATGCTTGTTATCAACCCGAGAATATGCCATCAAATTAAAATCTTTTCTCAGATATTCGTCACAAAATGGCACAATTCCGTTTCCCGTTAATTCACGTGTCTACTTTTACTTTTCAGTTAGATTAACCAATCATACTATACTACTGTGTTTAATTCTATTTTTAGTAACATATTTTAAGAACACGTGTGATTAAAACGGGGTCTGCATTGTCTTATAGTTATCGGACAATGCAGTTATTTATCGCTTATTGCCGCGATTTGATTCGCTTTTTGCAATGCGATACCGCTTAAATTGAACTCTGGTGCAGTGTTTTGTGTAAGATATTTGAAATTATCTTTCTGTTACTATTATAATGTGAACTGCCAGCTCTTTATCTAATCTCCCATAATTCAACTTAGATACTAGATGTAGATATTGACTACTCCGGTTCCTTGGAGAGCATTAGAAAAAAATGATATATTCCATACCAACCAGTCCAAAAATGTCTGAAACTACTAGACTACCTCAAATAGACATACTGAGTCATGTGAATAGCTCTCCATATTGAAGGACTGTATAACTAGTTCTTGGGGGATCCACCAATATTTACATGACTTTGAGGTGATCTTTAGTTGCACTTGTTATGGGCAGATCAGGCAGTTGTAGTGCTTAGGGTAAGGTAAACATTTGAAAGAGATTCAAACACATTAGGCTTGTAATGTTATAACAGTTGCAATAACCACATTGATCTGGCAGATAAATGGACACGTCTGTTATCTTGGGATTTTGAGTTTAAGTTTAGTGTTAGCTGATTTAGAAATAAGCGGCTTAAAAGAGCTAAACATATTTATTTAAATTTAAGTTGAAGTAATCTATTGAATCATGTAGATCCGATGATTTCTTTCGATGAGTGATGAAACAAGCTTAAAACTTGATAATGTTACATTTTTGTTCAAAACATTGAAGAGCATGCAGGCTTGTTTACAAATTTTAATTTTGTTTTTGGCTTACCAGTATGGCGGTTAAATCTCAACATTGGATTTTTTTTGTAGAAATTTTCAGCAAAGAGAGATTGTCATACAACAAAATAAATCAGAGTATAAAGTCCTATGGATATTGAGAATCATTTAAAGATTATAAAGTTTTCAAAAATATCCCAGTAATTATCTCAGTTTTGTATTTTTAGAGCCAAATATAAGAAATATAAAGATATGTATAAGAAGAGTCTAGAACAACCAGACCATGAGTCTATAAAGAGTAAACTGTTGGAGTTAGAAGAAGGGCTGGATGTTGCAAACATTCTGATTGCACGGGAACAAGCTAAAGTAGAGGTAAGAATTAAGGTCTTTTTGAATATGTCTCCAAAAACATTGTGGTCTTGGTATGATCGTGATGAACGGAGAGAAAATTCCTCAGATTTTCCAGTCTCTTTTCCCCTCGTCAGTTTTACAGAACAGAGGGCCTATCAAGAAAAAAGATCTAGTCAGATGGGACAAAAAATGAGATCCACCCTTGTAATCCTTGGTAGGCACTTTAAAAAGCCATTGACACATGGAATTTGATCAAATGTAGGCAAAAATCCCCTCCTCATAGCACACTACATCACCTGTGCTGGGTCAGTGGTTTAAAGTAGGATGTTAAACCCCATTTTCTTGCATTTTATTTACGCTGTTAAACCTGATACTAGTTTTACTACTTTACTTGTTTTTCTTTTTGTTTTTATATAATTTGATTTTGTATTTATGTAGTTTACATATAAGGCACCAGAGAGAGCTCGTAAAAAAAAGAAAGAGAAAGGTTGGTGGAGTTCTTGGTTCGGTGGAGATGAAGAAGAAGAAGAAATAGAAGTAGAAATAGACAATAAAGATAAAGGTTTGTATACTTAATAGATAGGGATCCATGAGTTTGTGGAGGCATTCACATTAATGGGTGCTCATTTATCAGTCCTGAACATTAATACCAATCAGTTCTGGCATTCTTGAAATAAAAGATATGATGTGAGTAGAATCGTGACGTGGTCAAACGATCCAGCTGAGTGATTGTAACATTTTATACCTTGACATTGTAACTTCTTGTGCTCACGTGATTCACACTTTTTAAGGGATTGTGAAAGATCCTAATTGATCGTCTGCCCAGAACCAGTGTACATTGCAGTAAGCTAAGGGAGGTAACAATCACAGTACACATGATGCAATCACTGTCAGTGTTTTGACCAAGCTTTACTAGTTTGTATCAAGCATTATTAAGATATAAAAGTATGATTTAGAATTATAATATGCAAGTAAAAGCAATTCTTAGTTTAAGAACGGCTGATTTTTATATACATGTAAAATCAATGCTTAATTTTACCCTGAAAATATTTTGAGTGACGCATACCCTACCCTGACTTTACAGCACGATTTTGCAAAAATGATGTCATTTTAACTAAATGTTAGGTGTGAATTTAATATAATATGTGATTTTAATTATGTGAAATGGTGGAACAAATATATTTAACCAAAATATTTAACTTTTAGTCCATTTTATCTCCAATCCATAACTTTGGAATGAGTGCCAATCATACCAACAGCTTTGAACTAATATCGCGACCAAGCCTATTCCACAATTTCTATCACAAGCCATGTACATGTAGATCAACATTATTTACAAATTGATTACGAGTATGAGTGTTAGGTCTATGATCGCTGTTATTTTCGTCTGAATCTCGGATATGTTCTCTTTCAAAATCACTTCTATTGCTGTAATTCGAGTCATCAATATTTTTTTCATTATCACTCGTTATAAGAACTAGCACATTTTTTGCATTTAGTCGTCTAGAACACACAATTCGTCGAAACATTAGACAAAATGAAATGTAAACAAGTGAAAGGAAGTCGCTATTTACAACAAACCCGGCGCAAACAGTAAACAGCATTTTGATTGCCTATTTTGTAATTGTTAAGAAAGCATGTTTCTTTTGCGCCCACATGCCGCAAAACCTACATTTCGGTTATGTGCGATACAACGTCAAGCCGGTTTTGCAGCTTTTTGGGTTCTAAGAGTTAATTACTCTAACATCTTTTTCTCTAAAAATTCCCCAAACCCAGAATTGTCTTGTCTTCTTAGATGAGTGGGTGCAAGCTTGTGGGTCATCTATTTTTATTGATTTCAATATATATTTATATTAACAGACTGGCTGGCCCAGTTAACAGAAGAAGAAAAAGCTAAATTATATAATGGAATTGGTTATGATGTAAACGCTAATACTTTATCCACACCAAAAGAGGTTTGCACACCTTTTTATACGCCCACATTTTCATGTGGACGTATATTGTCGTCGCCCCTGTTCGTCCGTCCGTCCGTCCGTCCGTCCGGACGTCCGTCCGTCCGTTCACAATTGTTTGTGAACAGTCTACAGGTCACAATTTTTATCCGATTTCAATGAAACTTAAAACATAGGTTTATCACCCTAAGATCTCGGTTCCTTTCGATATTGGCATGTATCGGACTGTAACTTCATGGGTTATGGCCCCTGATTGTACGAAAAATCACGTTTTTTAGCTTGTGAACAGTTCAGAGGTCACAATTTTGAACCGATTTGGACGAAACTTGAAATGCATGTTTATAACCCGAAGACCTTGGTTCCTTTCGATATTTGCGCCAATCGGATCGTAACTTCCTGAATTATGGCCCCTGATTGTCCGAAAAATCGCCCTTTTTAGCTTGTGGTCCCTCTGGAGGTCAAAATTGTTATCCGATTTAAAAAACCGTTTGATTATATCACCGTTCCATAGTTATGAAGGTTGAGTTCGAATTTCGTGAAAATCGGACCAAAATTGACGGACAAAATGGCCGCCATTTGTACGCGAATAGTGTGAAAATATGTTAAATCAAAGTTGTGAACAGTGTAGAGGACACAATTTTGAACCGATTTGGATGAAACTTGAAATGCATGTTTATAACCCAAAGATCTTGGTTCCTTTCGATATTTGCGCCAATCGGATCGTAACTTCCTGAATTATGGCCCCTGATTGTCCGAAAAATTGCCCTTTTTAGCTTGTGGTCCCTCTGGAGGTCAAAATTGTCATCCGATTTAAAAAACCGTTTGATTATATCATTGTTCCATGGTTATGAAGGTCGAGTTCGAATTTCGTGAAAATCGGACCAAAATTGACGGACAAAATGGCCGCCATTTGTACGCGAATAGTGTGCAAATATGTTATATCAAGGTTGTGAACAGTGTAGAGGACACAATTTTGAACCGATTTGGATGAAACTTGAAATGCATGTTTATAACCCAAAGATCTTGATTCCTTTCGATATTTGCGCCAATTGGATCGTAACTTCCTGAATTATGGCCCTTGATTGTCCGAAAAAATGCCCTTTTTAGCTTGTGGTCCCTCTGGAGGTCAAAATTGTTATCCGATTTAAAAAAACGTTTGATTATATCACCGTTCCATGGTTATGAAGGTTGAGTATGAATTGTGTGAAAATCGGACCAAAATTGACGGACAAAATGGCCGCCGTTTGTACGCGAATATTGTGAAAATATGTTATATAAAGGTTGTGGACCTTATAGAGGTCACAATTTTGAACCGATTTTGATGAAACTTGACATGTATGTTTATAACCCAAAGATCGTGGTTCCTTTAGATATTTGCGCCCATTGGATCATAACTTCCTGAATTATGTCCCCGGATTGTCAGAAAAATCGCTTTTGTTCGCTTTTGGTCCCTCTGGAGGTCAAAATTATTATCCGATTTAAAAAATCGTTTGACTATATCACCGTTACATGGTAATGAAGAGAGAGTTTGAATTACGTGAAAACCGGACTAGAATTGACGGACAAAATGGCCGCCGTTTGTACACGAATAGTGTGAAAATATGTTATATCAAGGTTGTGGACCCTATAGAGGTCACAATTTTGAATCGATTTTGATGAAACTTGACAGGTATGTTTTAAACCCAAAGATCTTGGTTCCTTTCGATATTTGCGCCCATCGGGCCATTACTTCCTGAATTATGTCCCCTGATTGTACGAAAAATCACCCTTTTTAGCTTGTGGTGCCTCTGGAGGTCACAATTATTATATGATTTAAAAAAAAACGTTTGATTATAAAAACCAAACAAATTCTAATGATTTTCTGATAATTCCTTAATATGCGACAATTCTTGTTGACTGCCCGGACGATTTGGCTGCTGTGTGGGCGTATGTTTCGTTGCCTGGCAACCTATTTTTTTAGTTTTTGTACAATGTATGAAGCTGTTATACATTAGGTCAAGCCTTCATTTTGTCTTTCTTCCCTTCCTTGTATCCTGTTATACTCTTTGAAATGTGATAACTTTACACTGAGTGAATGGATTTGGATTGAACATGAAATTATTATGGTTACTCACCTAAAATCCAACATTGGTGCGTTTTGTCCATATTGAATGATACCTGGACCTATGAAACAACGTAGCTTAATTTCTCATGAATATATAACAACTACATATCTGTACATATTTACGAAAATCTATGGATGTCTCTCGCATTCACTGTAATCTTTTCGTTGGTGGAAGCCAAAATAATTTTAAAGGGCAAGGGACTGGTAATCATCTTGTATTTGATGTATTCAGCAATAAATTAGAAATATAAATTAATATTTAGTCCTGTCACTCCATATTTTGTAATAATACAATTCCTCCAGATTATGAACTGATTTTTTAAAATAGATTTGCTGATTTTTTTTTATAGATTTGCTGAATGTCATTTCCAAAGTTATAAATGTCAGCTATAATAATTCCAGCGATGTTGTACATTTCAGATTAAATCTAGGTCTAGTTAAATCTCAATTAAGTATACATAGCCATCTTAAACCGGTAATGTCCATATATATACATATATATATATGTGAAATATCTTGACAAAAATAAGGTATTGACAAGAAATTTACATTCTGTTTTATTTCAGTATGTAGCCCATAAAGTACAGATAGTATTAAAAAGCTGCTGTGTGTCGTTAGTAAATTACAGTAAAAAAATTCTACAGATGTCGGTCACTAATTTATTAACATCTCTAGAAAACAGGCCGGGTGCAGATGCTATAAGGTAAAATAATTTTATTCTCTTTCACAAGGTTATATTTTGAGCTTGATGTGTGGAAAAGAAATCTCTATATAAGGTCATTGTTTAATCACTATCTATACCTCATGAATTTCCACTGAGCAATTGAATACATGAGAGCTGAAAAGTTCAAAACCCAAAAAGGATATATGAGTGCTGAAAAGTTCAAAGCCCGAAAAGGATAGATTTAATACAAGCTTTTGTCACCAGCAAGTACATTCATTGAATGAATCAGATGAGAACTGTAACTGTAGAGCTATAATTGTCTTCGTACCGTACCATCTTGTAAACCTACCCATTGAAATTACCAGAAATGGCAAAACTGGCAATATGGTAGCCATCAAGTATCTGCAAATTTGTATGCTCTCTCTCTCTCTATATATATATATACAGTATTATATTTTTTCTTTGACAGAATATCAACTAATACCGAGAGCTTTTCTATAGAGGGAGCATCTATTGAACATGAACTGATCCCTATATTAACTTCAGATATAGGTGTATATGGTGAGTTCAGTTTTTTCCCAAGTAATACATTCTGGAAATATTTTATAAATAAATAGAACTGGAATCTTTAAGTAACAATATCTTGTCATTTATTTATAAAACTAACCATGTCCAGTCTTTTGCATGAAAGAAACATACCGGTAGTTCCTTTAGTTTTTGTGACTAAGATCCTAGTATTACTGTTCAAACTTATTTTTTTGATAAAAAACACAAACTCGTTAAACTTGTAGTGGAAAGGCATAAGAGTTTCATAAATGACCATAAATGTCTACAACTTTGTCATTTCTTTTTCATTTTTCTTGTAGCACCAGCAGTAAATCAGGTTTTTACGTTAGATTTTCAAACACGACCTGTGTATATAGATGCTGATTATTCTCTCAATTTAAATGTTCAACCTGTAGAGATAGTCTATGATGAGGTACAATATTTTACTTCTTAATATTTATCAGTGTTAAAACTAACAAGATGTGTACAATGCAGTAAGTCTGTTAATCAGAAGCAAATGCCAGTATGTTTGTTGTTCCTGGAATCATGGTAACATAGTCAGGTATATCATTTCAAGATGTGTAATACCTTGAAAGAGAATCTTTGTCATAGCAGGCAGCTGTGTAGAGACATGATGCACTACTGATTTTCTAAATTATCACTTTCAAATTTTATGTAGAAATTCCATTTGGTTTGAACTCAGATGTTAGAAAGAAACAAGCTGATTATTGTCATACGGTAATCAATTCTAGAACAAAACTTAATTACTTTTGTTTCACCTTGTATAACTGTTTTTACAGCATTCCATATCAGAAGTTGCAGCATTTTTTCAAGTTCCACATGGTGTCATAGATATGAAGTCTGCTGCCATGGAAACTCTACAGAATCTAGGGCAGTACAGTCGAGCTGGTCTCCAGTATGCTATAGAGCAACACAAGGTACTGTCTTGTATATTCTTGAAATGTTTGAAATTTATATATGTGAACTAATAATAATCATTCTTTTAAATGATGGGTCCATTTAGTTGAAAGCAATCTTAAGAGATGAGTTGTACTGTGAAAACCTTGAGTTGCTAAGAGATTAGTTTAAATACACTGTACATTACTTTATGTGCTCCTTGCAAAATCTTTATGAGCACAGATAAGCACACTGTTTAGATAGAAAACTAGTCAGAAGGATCTGTTGCTGATAAGCTATCAATGCGAATGTGAGCTCAATTTGTTTGTGGATGGAAATAGTAGTGTGGCCCACCTAAACCTTGTAGGTTTTTGCTGGATTTCCTCCACTGTGACATGTTTATTATCTATTATAATAATAGTAAATAATTACATATAGTAGTGTGCATGTTGGACTATCATCAGTCCAAGCTGACAGTTCATGCTGCATAATTGTAGGAGTTTTCCCATTTCATTTCACTGGTCAGCAAGGCATCTGAGAGTAACGTTATGTTGCAAATAGATGCCATGGTGACCATTACTTGGTTAACAAATACACAATACAAAGCAAACATGCAATAACCATCAACATTCATGTCAGAGTAAAATAAGGGTACACAGAATCTGAAGCTGATTATTTTGTTTTGAGTGGATATTAATTAGATTCGTTTTAATTTTCAGACTGTCCATTTAGTTGTTAATATGAGATCACCGTATATTGTAGTTCCTGAATTTGGTACACTTCATAGGTTTGTATCAGTTGTAACTTCATCTCTTGTAGCTAGCTAAAAATGCTGTTTTAGTCATAGGAATCGTCTTTAACCATATAGTGGATAATTGTTCACCAGAATGTTGCTTCAGATAATTGATATGAGTCAGTGGCATTATTATCTTTATTTCAGGGGAGGTAATGTGTTAATTGTTGATTTTGGTAAATTACAAATAGAAAGTGAACTCCAACCTAAAGATGTTTCATTAGAGGTAATGTATAATATAGTGTGAAGAATAACTGTAATGTCATTTGGATGGTACAAAAACAAAGGTCTTATATTATATATCTATACATATCATTGACAGCTCGTTGGAGGAGATGTGAGGGGTGGGGTGGAATGGTTATCGTGTGCTCATTGTATCATAACGTATGTCATTGAGTTAACTGGTGTGGTTTTGGTTCCTTGGTTGTTTGTGATAAAGGGAAGGGTCACCTGTACAACCTTGTGGGTTTTCCCTGGGTCCTTCAGTTTCCTCCCACTCTTAAAGTCTTGTACGTGCAAACAAATAAAAATGAACCTTATGTTAGTCGCGAGTGGAGGTTAAACTCCATAACTCTCTCCCTCATTGAATTTTGAAATTGAGATTAAAAAAGGTCATTGAAATCACAGGTTTGAACCCAGTGTTGGATGAGGAAATGTCTGTCTTTGTTTCCATTGTCAGAGGATCTAGAAAGAAACAGCATCTTGTCATTTTGATGGTTGAAAAACTGAGATCCTGTTAACATGTGGGCATGCACATAAAGTACACCTTTGCAGTTGGAATTCGGAAATTAAACACTTTATGAGACACAAGGTGGAATATTATGTGCACCATGTAACAGAGGAATTCACTGTGTTGGAAATATTTATAGATAGATAGAAGATATAAATCAAATGATAATTAATTACTATGTTTACATTATTTTTTAACCAGGATGCTACAATGTCCGAGATAGAATCCAGATTATATGATCAGTTTAATGTGAATGTTACAGATGTTAAAGTACTGCTTGCTGACTCAGGTCAGTAAAATTGAATTAAATACTTCAGTATTTTTGTTTCTGATTCTTTTGATAATTAAAAGAATGGTGATTGTAATGTAATGCAGTATATTTTGTCATTGATGATTTTCCAAGGCAAGTTTTCACCTGTCAAGGATGGGGCTGGCATCATCCACAAGGAAAGAGTACCTAGTTATTTGTACCAGGGGTATGTGTGTGTGTGTGTGTGGATGGCTGAATGGTTGACACATGCGCACTGTATCATAAAGCCTGTCATTGAGTCAGCTGGCAGTGTTTCGAATGCCCGGTTGTACATGACAAGGAGTAGGGTCGTCTATCCAATCTCGTAGGTTTTATCTGGGTCCTCTGGTTTCCTACCACTGCTAACGACACCTCTGCGTAAGCGAATTATTGAAATAAAATTAAACAATATTTTAGTCTGTCTCTCTCATTTTTACCAGTGTACTCATTGGCATGCACATAAATGAAACCTTGACAATTCAAATGTCTAGTCAAAATTATCTGAACTAGGACTTTATAGGCACTTTTACACTTTAGTTACGATTACAGTTTGTTTTTATTTTTCCAGGAGATGATTGGCATACTGCACAGACCCAGGCAGATTCAGAATATCATATTTTACCCAGTGTACGACTTACAGTCGCTTTCTTTAATGCTGTTAAACAAGATTATACACAACTACCCAGGTAAGTTGGACGAAAAACATTATTTCAAACTGTATATTATAGCATCTGTAGGAGAACTGTAATGGAATGGGGTTTAGGAAAAGAAATTTTTCGTTATTTTCTTTGAGTCAAATGTTGTTTCATGTGCGTGTTAATGTGAACACATATAGAAGGATCTCAGTTTTCATGGTAAAATCAGCTATCTACGCTCACATTAACCTCATATATATATCTTCCATTGCTAAATATTAAATTTATTATAATTTGTATTAGTCGTCTGCTAGCTGAAATATTTTGAAGTCACATGACTAGCTATCATATGATC
This sequence comes from Patella caerulea, assembly GCA_036850965.1. Lineage (NCBI taxonomy): Eukaryota > Metazoa > Mollusca > Gastropoda > Patellidae > Patella > Patella caerulea. The sequence continues at coordinate 21,712,040 of JAZGQO010000014.1, read as the reverse complement.
TAGCGAGTCCAATTATGTTCTGTATTAGTCTGAATATGATCCTCAAATTTAGTTTCTTTTTCCATTACAGACAGAAGATGATAGCAAGTATACCTACTCTAAAAGTCAATATCTCTGATAAAAGATTACTACTGCTGATGTCATTTTTCCGTAATTTTCCTATGCCAACCAGTACAAGTATGGCTACACTAGGGGATGATCTTGTTGATGGAATGATGAATATGGTTCCGTCTGTTGTTTCTGTGGTAACGTATTATTATTGTTAAATTAGATAATTGTGTGTTTTACAGGTTGTAGAAGTTAATTCTTTTTGTAATGTGAAGTGACCTTTCTACGGTAGATAATGGATTTGCTAACCATGTTGAATCATATTCTCTCAATATTACAAAAGGTTTTCCCTTAAGTAAACACTAGCATTTTTCACGACAAAACATTCTTTAATTGAATATGATACTACATGATACAATTTTGTTGATCTGAAACTTCCAGATTCACCATTGGAGCCAAGGTAGCCCGGAGATTAAGACAATGGCTCGAAAACCCTGAGGTCTCGAGTTTGATATGCCTGCATTGGCAGATCAAATTCTTTGGATTTTTCAGATGTGGTTCCCCGTTTTCAGTAGTGTAGGCTGGAGGGGCAGACAAGGGACCACATATTGTTATTCAAATAGATTATTACAACCAATAAATTTATTTGTAGGATATGTCTAATGCACAAGTGGAACCAGATATTTCATATTTACGACGTATCAGAAGGTCTGTGTTGGGTCGTATTGTCATGGAACCAATCAAGAGAAAAAATTCCACTGCTACAGGTCGTCAATCTCAAGACATTCCTGTACTTAGAATATCATCAGGTATGTTTTATTGACAATTGTCCTAGAGACTGCGTAAAACCCCCCACAGACATTGCAAATAGACAGTGACAAGCTTGTGTGAAAAGATGAAAGTGCAAATGGACAGTGACAAGCTTGTTTGAAAAGAAAAAAGTGCAGATAGACAGTGACAAGCTTGTCTAAAAAGACAATGGTAATTAATTGTCCATCTGTAGCCATAGTATTCTTGATATGCAGTGGAATTTTAAAAATATGTGTAATATAATTCTCTTGACTTTTTCAGAGGATGAGAATTTTTATTCAGCTTCAGATAATTCCGATGAAGAAATTGAGGAATGGGCAGAGTAAGTACTTATTATTTCACGCCAAAGGATATTTCATGCAGAGATGTTTTTTGGATCGGTTGTGCCTGGCTATCAAGGCAATGACTTTGATTTAGTTATTGGTTTCTAGCTACCTAAAGGAATATTCCTTTTATTATAAGATCTAATACAAGTCAGATCTTTTAATGTGGGAGAGCGGTTAGATAAAACTCAAACATACACAGGACACATGACAATTACTGTGAATTATCAACCATTTTCACTAGAATGCTAATGCTAGTTAATGATGACCCTTGGTTGCTGGTATATATATATATGCCTCTATATTATCTTGAAGAAAATTAATTAGTAAAAGCTATTATAAATGGAGACAATGAAAGTTGAATATTGTATTGCCAATATTGTGATTAGCAATGATAGCTCAAATCACAGACTGTATTAAACCCTATTCATTTCATCTCTTTATAAGCCTTTTGATTAATCTCAGTTGTGTGTTTTCAGTTTTCGTCTCTTGTTTTAAACAATTCTGATTTATCTGGATTTTCTGTTTTCAGTATTATAAAGATAAAACCTGTAGATGATAACAGTTCACAACATAATCCTATTAAAGTATTGATACGAATGACACTTGGAGAATTTGTTATCAATCTCTCTAGGGTGCTTGATACGACCGACACCCCATATCTAATGTTTCGACTGGACAGAATGCGGGTTGATACGGCATTAACAGAGTGTGGTTATGCTGTCCATGCTACACTTGGTGGTATACAAATGGTGGATAAGGTCCATGTTGGTAAGTAATGAAATATTCACTCCTTCGCCAATGCTTTTGCCTAATATTCATCACATGAAACATTTAATTTATTATGTTGAGTCTCTGTGCATAATTCTGTAAGATATTGGAAAAACAAAACCCAACCCAGATGGGCTATTAATTTATTATATTTACAGTTAATTTCTGAATTGTTTTATTGATATTTATAGGATCATCCGGGGAATACATGGAAGTATTAAACACTCAGTCCAATTCAGATCTCATAGCTTTAACTTACAGAATGGTAAGTTTACTCAAATCTTGTATCTTTAACTTATAGAATGGTTTGTTTTCTCAGATCTCAGAGCTTTTACTTATAAAATGATAAGATTAATCAGATCTTGGACCTACCTATACAGTGGTGAGTTTATACACAGAAGTCATAGCTTAAAATTTATTAGATATGGTAATTTTACTCAGATCTCAGAGCTTAAACTTATAGAATGGTATGTTTACTCAAATCTCAGAGCATTAACTTATAGAATGGTACTTTTACTCAGATCCCAGATCATTAATTTATAGAATGGTACTTTTAATCAGTGCTCATAGCTTTAACTTGCAGGATGGTAATTTTACTCAGATATCATGAGTCTAGAGCTTTATATATAATATAACTGTGGTGAATTTACTCAGAGCTTTATTGGTACGTTGATGTCAAACATTAAAATGTTACTCTATGTTACTACCTTTAACTTTGTGCATGTAAATATTTTTCAGGTTAAACCAACTTGTCCTGATTTTGATAGTTTATATGGTAGTGTAGAACATTCTATATTAGTGAAGTTTAAGGCCATGTCAGCTCTCTTTGACCAAGCTAGCATGATTTATCTCAACGTCTTTATAAAAGGACTTATATCTGGGTATGTTCAATATATTCTCACTCAGTTACCAAATGATCAATATGATCATCTGGAATAAAAAATTATGGATAATGGTTGTTGTCATTTGATCAACAATTATCAAGCATTATGAATCATGATTGATGTCATATGGCCATAAGTGATAAAGCTTGATTGATTTGATCATTCAGAATCTTGATTGATTTCGTCTGATCATCTAGAATGGACCAATGAATCATGAAAAATGACGTAATGATCATCTAAAATAGAATAGGACTTGTGATTGATGTTGTTTGATGGTCCAGAATGTAGCATTGTGAATCAATGTTGATGTCATGTAGTCATCTAGATGTAGCATTATGAATCATGGTTGATGTCATGTGGTCATCTAGAATTAAGCACTGACTTGTCATGCGATGATCTAGAATTAGAGTGATCATTTAGAAGTGAGCATCAGACAGATTTTGTATGATTATTTAGAATTGATATATTTATTTTCAGTGTGCATAATATGGACATGAAGACAAGTACTAGTACTGTGACTTCAGACTTTGCAAATAAAGATCGTGCTTCCTTTACTCAGAGATTATCTTCCATTACGGGAGATGAAGGTTTGTATGATATACTCTGTTTTCTGATGTCTTTTTTAAAGAGGGTTTCCCAACTTACTTGAGAGATTTTTCCTAAAAACAATATTTCAAACTGATGTCACTTATTTAAAAACAATATAACTGATGTCACTTATTTAAAAACAATATATCTGATCGCTTTTTTAAAACAATATATGGTCACTTATTTAAAAACAATACAACAGATGTCACCTTTTTAAAAACAATACAACTGATGTAACTTATTTAAAAACAATATAAATGATGTCACTTTTTAAAAACAATATATCTGATGACTTATTTAAAAAAACAGTTTATTTATCTTTATTTACAGTTGATAATCTCCCATCTAAAGGCATCAAAGTTAATTTTGTTGCCCAGCTCAATAGTCTGTGTATTAAATTCTCGGATTGTGAAAGTAGCTTTGCAGAACTCAATATATCAGGTAAACATCTTGGAATGTAAATTTTATGTAAAAATGTTATGGAAATGATTAAATTAATTTAATGAGTTTCTGTATTATTATGCTCTTGTGTGAAATTCAGAAGAAATATGATTTGTTATATAAAAAGCATTATAGGTAAAATGAAATGAGATTAAGATCCTGCTATAATAACATTATTATATGTTGAAGATTTTCAGGGTCATGTTGTAGCAAAGAGCACAAGAACAACTTTACGATGCCGTTTAAAAGATATGTCTATATTAGATACCTCTGTTGGTGCTATATTTCCTAAGGTAATGTATATATATATATACCTTTTGGTTTTACAGAATTCCCACTGCTGTCTGTGCATCCATCTCTTTATGATACCAAAAGATCCAAGTATTTTGAATAATGCTGAAAGAAACCAGCTAGAATTCTTATTTTCGATATGATAACTTATTCTTATTTCTATATTTATTTTGTTTCAGATTTTAATGTTAGAAGATGATAATAGTGTATTTGATTTAAAGGTGAACTTTATATTTATATCATAGTCCCATGGTTTCATCTCGGTATTAAGTAAGAAAATTCATTGGCAGTTTCAAGCCATGTTTCTCCTTGGTGCAGGTCATGTGTCAGCATGGTAAAAATCCTGTGACAGTTGACGTAGTGTCCCGGTCTAGGCAATATTTCCCTCACGGCACACTACATGGCAAGTGCCCAACTTCATTACCCCAGTTGGAGCAGAAAGTAGGATATTAAATGTTCAGAAGAACAATCCAAGTCCAAGGGGTGGTGCCTGGATTGAAAGTATGGCCAAACGAACTGTGGTCCACCTATGTAAAAGAACTTTTTGCAGTTGAAATTTGAAGTTGGGTAGTTGGAAATGCTGCTGTCTGATTAAAATTACACAATAAAAATATGGTTTAATTTCAGTTAATAAAGTATAATAAATCGGAAGAACTGAGATCAGATAATAAACATAAAAATGAAGGAATAGATTACAGTATACGTGTTCGTGTTGGACAGTTCCAGACAGTTTGTCTGGGTAAATTCTACTGGGAGTTAGCTGTAAGTATCATGATGAATCTTTTGATTATACAGATTGAATATTTTTAAGAGTGTGTAGATTTAAAGTAGGAAGTTCTGTTAAATGCGAGACTGGAATGCCATGAAGACTTGATTGCCATGCTGGATGGGACCCCAGCCAGTAAGAGCTGGTGAAGTACACCACACATAATATAAATTGAAAGAAACACAAAAGTAAAAACTTGTGGACACACAGACATTGCTGAAACAAATAACAAATGTAATGTTAAATCATGTGAATTTTCAGAGGTGGAATTGCACTCAGTTCTGTGAGACCTTACATGTATTAGTGTTAATTAAATAGGGGGCACACTGATCCAGTCCAGAATGTTCCAAATTATCTGAATTGCAAATAAATGACACAGAAATGAGTCCTGTCATGGTTCTGCCAGTCCAGAAAATGAAGGCAATGTGACCAGCATCGGAACAATCATATATTTTAGCTATGGTGATTTGTCGAGGTTGTATCATATTCAGTTTGCCAGGAATTCTGGTGTTTACTTGATTGCCCTTTTCAAGGAATTAGGAAAATCCAATTCTGTAACCTTCCATCGAGTACCCCTTTAAAATTTACATAACAATTTCATTCAAAAATTGTTGATTGTTTATTTTAAACATCCCCTACATGTATTTGACTACTGATCAACTCTTACATTTTTTTTTGTTTTCAGCGATTCTTTGAGCCATTCATAAATCGTGAAATGACGGAGGCAGCTAGAGCAGCAGCAGTAGAAACTGTTGCCAAACAGGTATAGTGATTATATTCTCTTTAATTAAAAATTAAAACAGGACATGACTTTTAGCATATTATAGATTGATATATCATTAATGGCATGTGAGACAAATGCTTGTGTTTCTGGAACAGACACTAAATCCTGCTATTCTTGTTTACCTTATTATATTAAGCTTTTTGAATAGGTTGGTCATTATTAGATTCACTGCCACTCAATACAGATAAGCTCAACCATATTATGTTGAAAAAAATAATTTCTGCTGTTGAATATGGGACCAGACAAAACGGTTTGTGTAGTACTTGAGAAATACCAGACATATTTGGCAGGACACAGAAAAATGGCAAATCCGTGCCATTAAACAATGACAGGAAATAGAGGAATAATGCCTTGCAATGTGCGTGAGAGGTTTCATATTTCCATGCATGATAGAGTAGAATAAGTATATATAGGTACTTAGTGCAGTAATACATCCCCTTATGTCTGTATTTTGTCTCTTGACAGGTTGGAGAAATAGAAGAACAGAATTTACGGATAACTTTACGGGTTGATTTAAAAGCTCCAACCATTCTGCTACCACAACATGCTAAATCCACAGAGATGTTTTTGTTAAATCTTGGTGATTTAAGTATTAAGAATTATTACGATTTTACCGTGGTTACGCCTGATATTAAACAAGAATGGAATCACATCTATTTAAATCTCAGTTCCATGCAAGCAGAAAGGTAATAATACTGTATATGCTTGTCATTGAGGGGAGGCTATGAGTAAAATCTGATTAAAAAGATCCCAACCCACAGAATGCGGTTCTGCCTGTACTCATATTTACTCTGTTAAGATTTTGAATCATCCACTGTTTGCTTGTAGATTCTACTGTCTAACTTATGTTCCGAAATCCAACATATTATATGATCTAGGTAAAAAAGTCACCATATTCTAGATTAAACGAAAATACAGAAATCTGTAGAAAATTTGTTGATGTTATACTTTTTACAATTAAAGATGCACTATATGTAAGATTTAGATAACTGGCTGGTCTGTCTTGGTGTAATAGTTTTAAAATATATATTTAAAATTTTATATTGCATTACTTTATTCTAAGCAAAGTTCTGAATTGTGGAAGATTTGACAAGATCTAGCGTAGATTCGTCGTTCTCAAAGCAACAGTTCTTGACTGTTGATTCGTACACTTGGTCATTTTATCTTTACATTTTTAAATCTTGTGGTCTTATAATGCAAATAAATGTCTAAATAATGATTTATAGAACATTTGAAGCCAGAATAACGACCAGCGGTAGGCTCTGACATAATGTGTCTTGTTTTTATAGAGTGCAGCTATGTTTGGCAGACGATGTTTGTAATGTTTTACATACAGTTATAGAACCAGTTAGTTTAAAGGCAGACGTCCGGGTTGCTATGAAACCAGTTGTATCAGACGTTAGAATTGATATTTCAGGACATATTGATAAAGTCAAGGTTTGTTTTACTTGTTGACATCTTTATTTCTTTGTTGGTATATGAGCCATGGTGGTTCAGTGACAATGAGTAAGGCAGCTGCTTAGGAGATCCTGGGTTTCATCTAACTAAAATCCAAAGTAGAACTATCGTGAGAATTTACGAGATGTGAATTGTGTTGAATTTTTTTATCAAATCTACCACAATCATTCATGTCATTTTTTAGCCTTTTTGATTACATTTTGAATTGTGATTACGTTTTTTTTAAATAAATATTAAAGATACATTATGGGAGATAAGATAAAGAGATGATAGTTCTCACTATAATAGTTAAAAACTAGATAGTGTAAAGGTAATTTGCTGAAAATTTCAGTCAAATTGATGCACTATTAGCCGAGAAAAAAGCGTTTGAAATACTCAAATTATTAATATAAACAGCATAGTCTTGATTATCCACTTGATTGATTTAATTATCAACGGCCATTAAGCGGCATATAGGATTTTAATCCGCCAACATGGAAGGCTAACCTTGATATCAAGAGTTTATTATGGTCTTGATATGTTAATTAATGTCTAATTGATTATTTAGATAACATTTCAGGCCTGAAGAAAGACCTGTAATAAGCAGATTTTGCTCTTGCATAATGCTATTTTAAACAAGGTAGAATATAGTTTGAAATGCCAAAAAGTGTTTAGATTGGATTAACAATAACAAAAGTCAGAGCCCAAGTCCGTTGACTTTGCCATATGACAACTATGAGTGCTATTATTGTAATAGTATTTTATTTTTTAGCTGTCGACTTCGAAGGACGACTGTTACATTCTAATATTTTCAAACATCAAATATAAAATTACAGTGGACAAGTTTTGTTATAAAAAAGAATATAATCGGACACAACTAGGTGTAATGTGGGACATCTCTGAATAACCGTGCCGTTGAATTAGAACCGTTTAACCACCCAATTCTAACCGTTTACGGCTATCTGACTAGCCGTAGGAACACTATCAATAACAATCACCCACATCACTATAGAGCTTACAATCCTCATTATTAAAAGATTCTTATAATTCCAGCTACTCAATAAAACTCTCATATATTGAAACACACTTTATATCAATTCCCACTATAGCAAGATTCTAGTGGACAGCACCTCAATTCATAGAACAGACTCAACAGCTGGTGATTTAACTTTTGAGATTTTGCTTTACAGATTAAAGTCTTTAAGAAAGATCTACAACTAATGATGGCCATATTACGAGAGAATTTTATAGAAGGGGCACCGCAAACAACTAAACAAGGTATGAATTGACTTGTTAAGGTTACAGTTTTTAACGAATTTGATGTGAAGCATTGGGGTCATAAGAGAACAAACCCATGGATTTCTGAACTAGAATCCAGCTAACCGCTATGTATATGGTTTTAACTAAGGTATATATTAATATTTACAATTAACTAAAATGTATTGTTTTTATGGCTGCCTTGTTTTTTAAACAATTATTTAGTTTTACTAATGAGTGTCTAGTTAATTATAAAGAGTGTTCAATTTTGAGTACAGTAGAATCCGTATGAGCAGCCACTCCTATTCAGCGACATCTCCTTGTAAGCGGTCACAATAAATTCCCCCCGTAAAAATTCTATTGTTTCATCTCCTTATTCAACGGTCACTCCTCTAACGCGGCCAGCGGTCACTATTTTGCAAATGATTTAACAAAACATCGCCCATTCAACGGCCATTGTTGAATGATACCATCTTGTCGGTCTTCGTAACACCCCCGCTAATCCCGTGAGTAGTAATCAATTAACTGGACTCCCGCAAATTAGATAAAAAGAAATGTGTAAATACCAATTAACTCAGGATTATCTGTTAATTAATCTTTTGTTTTATTAAACGACAAACCTGATCATTGTTTTCACACGTAACGGGTCATTATTTGATACTGATTGAATAAACTGAAAGTACCGACTAAAAGCCGCTATGTTGTTAAATAGACGTTTTTAGCGCCACCTGTAATATTACATACAGAGTTACACCCCCTGTGATTCGGTAGCTAAATCAGCGATGTTTTTTTGTTCGTGTGCTTCTTTGATAAAATAAAATTAATTCATCGATTTTCTTCACAAAAATAGATAAATATTATCGAATACATCACTATGATAGACAGTAGTATTGAAGGTTGGTACAAAATGACAAGTTTACAGAAGTTATGTCGGCGATTCAGCGACGGCCAAATTTACCGATGCAAGTGAAGTATTGCATTGGTGTTTGCTTCCAATGCATTCAAGCGTAATATTAATTGATGTCAGCACAAAAAAACATGAGATTTTACAAAAATGGATAAATATTATAGAATGCATGACAATGATAGACAGTAGTATTGAAGGTTGGGACAAAATGACATGTTTACGGAAGTTATGTCCGAGATTCAGCGACGGCCAAATTTACCGATGCAAGTGCACCCAAGCGTAATATTAATTGATGTCGGCACAAAAAACTCGAAATTTTATTAAGAGGCCACTCCTGTTAAACGGTCAATCCTAAAATTTCTCGTGGGTGGCTGCTTAATGCAGATTCTACTGTACATTGTTTAGAAACTAAATAATTTAGTTCCTTAAGAAATATGGCGGCAACACCTCCGTTCCGGTTAATGCTGAATGGACATTAAACCAATTTTCTGTTTCTTTCTCTCCACTCTCCGAAAATTTTATTTTTAATTTATTTTGTTTTAGGAATATATGAATCCCCCACAATGCAGAATATACCACAAGTTAGCATGGATACTAACACCACACCATCTGTAGAATTACGAGACATGACATCATCAACGTCTATCAGTAAATCCTCAACAAACATGTTATTTAGATTAGACGGGATAACAGCTACATTACTAGAGGAGACTACTAAAGATCAGGTATGATAGTGATGTAGGACCGAGATCCTGGCAAGGGACAATGTATAGTCGTTTGGATGGGATAAAAAACAGAGCTCCCATTTACACATTGGCGTGCTTGTAAAAGATCACTTGGCAGTTGGAATTGGATGTAATAGTAGCATCTACTATTATGTAGTGCTGCTATCTGGGCAAAATTTCCCTCTTAGCATACTGTATGGCGTATGGCCGTCTTCATTCGTGGAATTGTAGGATGTTAAATCCCTTTTCATTACTGGAACCGAGGAATACATTGGGACAGTATGCAAATGACTGAAAATACTAAAATATAATACAATCTTTGAAAGACATTTAGCTATTCACTGATTGTATTAATGCCAAGTATATTCTGGGATTGTCATATATTGTGCCCTGTTGAATAACTACATCCTTCATAAATATTGACAAATTAATCATACAACATTATAATGGTAAAAATTATCGCTATGTCTTTTTTGAATGTACTAATAGAATTTTAAAAAAAAATGTTTTTTTGCATTTCTATGGATACCAGACAAACCACAGCATTTGATGCATTTGGGCCAAGTTTGGGACATAATTAGTAAATAAACTATCAAGCAAAATAACAAAAATTAGAGTGCTAGTTTCAAAATTGTGCATTTTAGACTGCTCAACACTCTTAATTATGGTGTAAAAAAATTTGATCAGTGGCTGTAAGGGATACTCTGTAATATTTGTGACGTAAGGGATACTCTGTAATATTTGTGAAAAGTACTTTGATAACATGTGAATCAAACTCAAGAAAAGTTTAAACCAATTAATGTATTTGTATATTATAGATGACAGTGAAACGTAATCTATGTGGATTAGAAATGGATAATATCAGTTTAAACGGTATTTATCATAACGATGGTGATCTGAAGTTGACCTTTAACCTCCAATCTATTGCTGTTAATGACACAAGACCTGATAGTAAGCTAGCCAATAAAAGGTGAGTACTGAGTATGATGGTTTTCACATGCGTGAGGCAGGGATGCATGATACCACTTATTGCTTGTATTCTTATAATCATTAAGTTTTGGTTTCAGTCTTTTGCTAAGATTTTGAATCTTTATTCACCTGCATTGAAATGTGGCTGTACATTGTTGTTATTACCTCCTATTCACCCATTGGACCATTAGTTTTCAACAGTTTCAGATGACTAAAACAGCTTTTAATGTTTTATAAATGCTCCTATTACCTACAAAAGAATAAAAATATGACAGCTTTTATGGTATGCTTGAAAAACTTATAGTTGTTGTTGACATATGTTTCATGGCCTGGCAACTTATCTAAAAGATTCTGTTTTCATGTTTCAGGGTCTTGTATTGCGCTGAGAAAAGCGATGCAACATCAGGTTTTCCACTTGTTTCATTGATATATAAAATCAGTAGTGATGGACATCATAAAGGTACCATGTTAAATATTCAACTGTAAAAGAAAGTTTTTTTAAAACAATTTGTTATGGTATATAAATTTTGTGAAGTCATAAAAAGCTCCAGGGATGTAGAAAAATACTGGTAGGCTCAGACCATAACCGGACTGTAAACATTTTTTCAGTCAATTTCAGTTTTAGTGAAATGAAGGCAGTTCTATTGGACCCATTTGGGAGTAATTGATTTAATAGTTTCACTGCTAGTCAGTCTGGTCATTTCTATTTTTAAGCTTCTCTAATAATAGAATTGGACGTAGTTCGATAATGGTTTATAGTGATATATTTGTCCTTTCTCTTCACACAAAGAGTTTTTGGTTTACTATGGCCTATTGCCTTAAATATTTTAACATGATTATATTTATTTTAGCGGATTTAATGGTGGAGAAACTACAATTAAATGTTCACATACAGTATCAGTTACTTCTCATTGACTTCTTACTTAGTGCTCTACAAACGCCAAGTACAATCCAGACTACAGATTCACAATATCAACCAGTCTCTCAAAGTTCTGAACCTACAACACAAACCTCATCACTGAATTTCTACGGAACATTAAAACAGCCTCGTATTGTGTTATTTACGGACCCAACAAGTGAAGATAGTAGAGTTATTATTATGAATGTGAGTATCATTTCAGTTGGTTTTGTGTTTGTTTTTGCTTTCTGGCCAGCAGTCATTCATTTACCAGGCATTATAAGGTTATTGTGATGAATTATAAACTTTCAGTTCTATTTAATCAATGTATTTTCCAGGCTGATGTAGCTTTTGAATATCGGACAGATGCTGAGAAACAGAACATGTGGTCAAAGATTTCAAATCTACAAATTATATCCAAATTACATCTTCATCAACAACCACAGAGTCAGGTAAATAACAGCTGAGGTCTTACACAACAACTTCATTCTGTCCCTTCGGTAAACATGGACTGTAATATTTAACAGTTTGCTTTAAAACTATTAAGAGCGACAGTAGTCATTGGAACGAGAACCCTGTTGTTTACATGTGAATGCGGGTTTAACTAATTGACTGCTGAATCCCCAACTGGTCGTCTGTATTGTAGACATAGCAACGTCACAGATGGAAGTTTAGTTGATGAGCGAGAAGGCTCTATGCATATTGTGTCCCAATCTTTGATGTTGCAAGTATTTTCATTTAGGTGTTGTGACTCTCAGTACTTGATTCAACATTCACATCATCAAGCAAAAAGAACGGCAATCAAATGAATACAACCAATCAGTCAGATATTGTGTTTTTGTCAACTACCCATTTATTATCTTGCGCCACAATGGGATATTGAAATGGGTTCTGTCGTCTGTTGCTGAAACGCATATCGTATAAACAGTTCAAGATACGTTTATGAAACTTTGTGAACATTTCATCCTATTATAATTTCTGGAACTTAATAATTTTTGTGTTTCAATGGAAACAAATTTGATATATTTTTTAACACTTTCAAGGGCATATGATGTAGATGACTGAATTTTCTTGTAGATTGTAGCACCATGCTCTCTTGAGTTTTCTCAGACAATAGAGAATGATAAGGGTGAAAAGATTATGAATCTGAAAATATCGAAGATAGATGTTATTTTATCAGCTGTAACTATGCAACTTGTCTGGGATGTTTATCAGATGGTGCAATGGCCGACAGATACGGTAAGTGGACATTTATCGAGGAATGTACCTTTTGACCACAGTTTATTTTTACCCCAGTTCTAACGTGTTAACACCTTCTTAATCTGAGTGGCCTGGTGGCTGAAACTTTGGTTTACGGTATTGAGTATTATAGTCTACCAGATCTCTTGAAAATTTGAACACCACTATTAGAGATTAAAGTCCTTGAACTGGTTTTCATGAACAGTTGATTGGAGTCACAAACAACTTTCCACAAGAAACAAAGAGAGAATAACGGTAACTAGACCAACTATGGTAATAGCATCACAGGTTTAAATATCTTTTGAGTTTGACCTAAAGCGAGAGTATGACTAGGAGCTCATGTTTTAGTTGTTATCTATCACTTCCTACTGAGCATTACAAACAATAAACAATTTTTCTATTATTAGGAACCAACTGCAGTACCAGAGCCCAGCAGCTCAGTACAGAACAACTTGTGGAATATATTACCTATTGATGGCAGAAAATGGAGTGATGTTAAAAATACAAGCAGTAAGTGATATCTAAACATCTGTATTTAGATCATGGCATTAAATTTCCTAGAAAGCCATGCGGATACCATAATATATACCAACCAATCATAGCATTAGTTTGGCGCTTCTGATTTGGCCCTTCGTTTCACTAGAAATTTCTGAATAGTGACTATTATCTAAGTTAGATAACGTTAAATGTGGATAATGTAACCTTTGTTGTCCAAGAAAAATTTATGTTAGTTGTACAAGATTATTGAAAGTGTAAATGTAAATTATCTGTTTTGGTCATTTTGAGTGAAAAGTATGTAATAATTGGCTTTTATTGCACTCTGAAAGTCTTATTTATTGGTATTACTATGTTATTGATCATAGACATTGTTGAATTTGATTTCTCTGCCCATTTATGCAATACTTTTAATTTGTAAACTTGCAGTTGATTCAGATGGTCCTAAGAATGTATTTCGACCAGCAGAGAAGCCGATTGAGATGTTGAAAGTGGAAATATCAGATGTCAATGTTCTGTTTGAAGTTGAGAATTTAGATTTACATGTGCCATTATTATGGATTAAATCATCAGTAGATGTTAAGATATGTGACTGGACTCTGAAGGTTTGTGGGACTTGTTGTTATTTCTCTTTTTGAGTTAATTTATAATGACCAGTAGCGAAAGTATTAAACGATTACGATGTGATAAGTTGCATTGAAAATATCTGAGGAACTTTTATTATTTTTGCTAACTAAATCTCTCAATGAAGGTTAATATATTATATCTTTTAACTATAAGCTGGTGATGTCACTTAAAGCATATTGGATCCCTTATGAAGTACAATACTGCAAAAGTCAACTCTGTAAAAGGACTATCTGTGAGTCCAAAAATGTCTGTTCAGTATATACAAGGATATGATAAATTAACAAATTTGGAACATTTGAGATGTGCCTCCTGTAAAAGTTGGATAAAATCTTTTGATGGACCTCTTTTTAATCTGTTGAGTCCAATCTGAGGGATAATCCTATTATGATTTTGAGCAGTTTGGATTCAAAGATCAGATAGAGACAATGTAATTAATATACAACAATATGTTTATCGATTGAACTTATTTTATTTTACAGCTACATTTAGAATCTGAATGTCATTTAGAGATGTTATTTTTTAATGAGGAGTTAGGTGTATGGGAACCACTTGTAGAACCTGTATTTGAACATGAAGGAGTTTATCGACCTTGGGAAGTTCTTGTCAAGGTAAAATATGATTTTATATCGTTGCAGATGTATATTTAAACCACACATAGTTGATGATTTAAGTTGAGTTCCGATAGTGTAGTCATGAAGTAAGGGTTCTCAAATTACGACTAGAATGTCTTGGACTCTAATCCCGACATGGGTCCAGGTGAATTGACAACATTTTTTAAACTATGTTATTTTGATATTGGGTGGGGGGGGGGTAGATCTGTCGACTAAAATTTATATTTTTCGATGATATTAAACAAGGTACTGATGACAAATTTGTATTTCTGTAAAACCCCAAAATATTGGATTTCAGTGAAGTGAAACAACCTGTCCGAACAAAATTTTGCTCCTACCTTTCCTTAAATACTTGCATGGTACAGCCAACCTTATTTCATTTTTATACGCCCACATTTTCATGTAGAGATATATTGTCGTCGCCCCTGTTCGTCCGTCCGTCCGTCCACAGTCTACAGATCACAATTTTTATCCGATTTCAATGAAACTTAAAATATAGGTTTATCACCCTAAGATCTCGGTTCCTTTTGATATTAGCATGTATCGGACTGTAACTTCATGGGTTATGGCCCCTGATTGTCCGAAAAATCGCCCTTTTTAGCTCGTGGTTTCTCTAGAGGTCAAAATTGTTATTCGATTTAAAAAAAATGTTTGATTATATCACCGTTCCATGGTTATGAAGATTGAGTTCAAATTTCCTGAAAATCGGACCGAAATTGACGGACAAAATGGCCGCCGATTGTACGCGAATAGTTAGTTACTCTAAGTAACGTAAATGTTTCGGCTCTGGCCTCCACTACGTTACTATTCCCCCTTATTAACAACTAGTATGAAAAAAAGGCCTTTCCCTCATCTCCGTTCTAAGACTATTTTGGAATCCTTACCGTCTATTTTTCACAGTGATACTGCTTTAGTCGCCAAAAGGAATCATTTCTTGTCACACCCGACACAAATTTATAAAAATCCAACACTATTTTCATGTAGAAGTATGCGATACAAATAGATTAACAACTTTTATTTGAATGCGGCCGCCATTTTCAATCTACTGCTCAGCCACTATTCCAAATTTCGGAATGGAATTTTACCGTAAATGAAAATTCGTGCTGTACACGGTCACTAAAGTTTTTTTTTATTCAACATGCGTGATTAATTATTACACAAAATCTATAAAACAGAACAACGCGTTATATTGACCTTCATAAAATATTTTAAATAGTCTATGTATTATTCCATGTACAGCGAGAATTTTCGTTTACAGTAAAATTCCAGTCCGAAATTTGGAATGGTGGCTGAGCTGTAGATTGAAAATGGCGGCTGCATTTAAATGAAAGTTGTTTATCTATTTGTATCGCATAATTCTACATGAAAATAGTGTTGGATTTTTATAAATTTGTGTCGGATGTGACAAGAAATGATTCCTTTTAGCGACTAAAGCAGTATCACTGTGAAAAATAGACGGTAAGGATTCCAAAATAGTCTTAGAACGGAGATGAGGGAAAGGCCTTATTTTCATACTAGTTGTTAATAAGGGGGAATAGTAACGTAGTGGAGGCCAGAGCCGAAACAGTTACGTTACTTAGAGTAACTAGCGAATAGTGTGAAAATATGTTATATTAAGGTTGTGGACCTTATAGAGGACAAAATGGCCGCCGTTTGTACACGAAAAGTGTGAAAATATGTTATATCAAGTTTGTGGACCCTATAGAGGTCACAATTTTGAACCGATTTTGATGAAACTTGACATGTATGTTTATAACCCAAAGATCTTGGTTCCTTTCGATATTTGCGCCCATCGGATCATAACTTCCTGAATTATGACCCCTGATTGTCCTTGGTTCAATTGCATATTTGCCCATATCGGATCGTAACTTCCTGAATTATGGCCCCTGATTGTACGAAAAATCACCCTTTTTAGCTTGTGGTCCCTCTGGAGGTCACAATTATTATCTGATTTAAAAAAACGTTTGATTATGTCACAGTTATACCGTAGTTATGGGTAAGTTTGAATTTTGATTTTCTGATGATTACTTAAAGTGCAACAACTCTTGTTGACTGCCCGGACGATTTGGCTGCTGTGTGGGCGTATGTTTCGTTGCCGGGCAACCTATTTTTCTATAATAGTGTTTGAGTATTTTATAGTTTAAAATGTCTTACAAATCTTACAGTTAATTAAAGCACCAAGTTTTCCGATGGCATGTACGTACGAGGATAATGATCTGGATGTTCCAGATGGTTTACAGAATGAGGTCCAACAGATGATGCATCGATCTCGTATGAAATCTAGTAGTTCAGAAACTGACACAGATTCATCAACTGATATGACAGTAATTCGACATAAATCAATTCGTAGATTACGTAATGGCAGCAACAGAAACTATGGTATGTACATTTTTATACGCCCACATTGAAATGTGGTCGTATATTGTCGTCGCCCCCGTCCCTCCGTCCGTCGTCCACAATTGCTTGTGGACGCTCTAGAGGCTAAAGTTAATATCCGATTGACTTTGAATTTATACACAGTGTTTAAGGTCATAAGACGAGGAAGCCTATTGATTTTCAGCGATTTCCGATAATTAGTGCCAGAGTTATGACCCTTGATCACTTCAAAAAATCTTGTGGACGCTCTTAAAGCCAAAGTTAATATCCGATTGACTTCAAATTTATTCACAGTGTTTAAGGTCATGAGACGAAGAAGCCTACTGATTTTCAGCGATTTCAAATAATTACTTCCAGAGTTATCTCCCTTGATGACTTCAACAAACCTTGTGACGCTATAAATGCCAAACTTATCATTTGATTGACTTCAGATTGATACACTTAGTTTAAGGTGTTGAAACGAACAAGTATTTTGATTTTCAATGAATTTTGATAACTGAACAGCTAAATCCATGATGTTAAATGTTTCCTATACTAATTGTTAGCATGGGGCAAAACTTTATAAAAAGCAAACAAATTCTAATGATTTTCAGATAATTACATAATGAGTTGTTACTCTTAATCAGATTTTAGTGTATTACAAATGTTTCATTACCAAAAAAAGTAAAAATATGCGACAACCCTTGTTGACTGCCTGGACGATTTAGCTGCTGTGGGTGTATGTTTCGTTGCCTGGCAACCTATCTTTTGAGGCTTTTTTTATTTGTACTTGTTGTTGTGTGATTTTCTACAATATCAGATACTAATATTCTTTAATAAAGGGTTTAGATGGCCGAGTTATATAACTCGTATATTGTAGATCAGAATGCCTATATGCATCCAGGTTTGTACAGAAAAAAGAATAGGGTTGGTAGCCAATCCTCACAGGTTTTCTCTGAATTCCATGTCCTCCAACTTCTGGAAAAGTCCTTAGGGCAAGCAAATTTAAAATTAAAATGTATTTATGAAGCGACTTTCGACCCTCATCTCTTTGCTTAAGAACCTGTTTTCATTAGTCCAATTGGAGTAGGACGTTAAACCCCATTTCATTTGTATGCTTAAGAAAGAAACAGTACACTTAGCAGCTTTTGACCTCAGGAATGTCCATAAAGTTTTATAGTCAAGGGCCGTTACTCTACAAACGGAAAATAAAATGTGACTTAAATCAATAGGTTTCATCCTCACTTATGTAAGGAATTTAAAATATTAATGTGTTCATTGAATTCTGATATCTCAGCTGGTTCTAGTGGTAAGTATCATACCACTATTTAGTTTGGTGATCAGGGAAAGGTTGTAGATAATATGGTTTTGGGGCTTTCTTGCTGTTAATTCTTTAATGAAAGTCTAGTTATCTAATTTGTGTTTTATTACAAGGGGAGTAAAAATGTGTTCAAAAGTATTAATAGTATATTACTAATTGTATCAAATAATTACACCCTATTCTCCTATGAAAGGGGGGGGGTTGTGGGATGGCCTAGTGGTCTAGAGTGTGGCGCTTCGACCTCTAGCTGGCCGGTCACCTCTGGCTTGCGGCTGTGGTTTCGAGCCCTGGTGTGAGCGTTTCCTCCCACTGCTAAAGACCCCTACGTGCAAGCGAATTATTTAAATAAAATGAAAACCATATAAATGACATAGTTTGTGTCGAGTGGAAGTTAAACCCCATTTCTCTCTCTCTCTCTCTCTCTCTCTCTCTCTCTCTACCATGAAAGATAGTGAAAATCTGTTAGTAGTAATCTTATTATATTTAGGGCTCTATATATATATATGCAGATTTTACTATTATTACTATTTAGTATTATTATGTTTTTTTCATTAACTTTTTGATTTCACTCCCCAAATTCTGATTCATGTTAATTATTTTATAAATTTGATTTAATAAAAAATTGGCTAAGGAATGGACAAAGAGTTTATTTTAATTATCTTGTTATTAATGTAATGTTTTCTAATTTATGAACATCTTAACTGTAGCCAGCCATTTGAACATGGTGGCTTTCTTTAAATACAGTATTTGCTAGCTGTGAAATTATGCATAGCAACAATTGGGGTAACATCGGGGCTTCTATACATCAAATGTATAATTAAAAAAACATACATTATGCAAGAGCTAAATTTGTCTAATACAGGTCTTTCTTTGGCCTGAAATTTTACATTAACTTTTAATTAGACATAATTAACTCTCGATGCTATCAGATATCTTCGATATTCACTAGATTAGAACCGTTCAGCTATATTTTGATATAATTTAGAAGGTTTAGCTTTGAACAAACAGTATGGGGGTTACAATTAATGCTAATATCTTCACTCGCAATTAATGGAGTAATTTGAATAAAATTTTCAATATATTAATTTTACATTACATAGGAGATCTAAACCTTGAAGCTGCTTATCAATCAAATATATAAATGTAAAAGCGAAAACTGTTTTGTAAATTGTGTGTCATTTCTTTCAGATTCTTTGAATAAACATAATTCTATCCAGGGTGAATCAGACTCGGAACCAGAGGGATTTATACATAACATTACTAACAAACTTGGCAGTATTTTCTCCACTGACAGTAGTGACGCTGACGTCAGTGAATTGGAAGATAATGATGACATATTTGACTCGTCACTTGATAAGCCTGTATTTATGACGTCTCGGGGTCCAGTAAATGCTTCCGCTGGTTTGGGAATTTTCTAAAATCTGGATGTTGTCTGGTGTTGTGTTATTGTTTTAGAATGTATTTTGGTGTCACAGGTTATTGGATATGGTCATAGTAATTTTCACTGCTTATTAGAACTTTATAAGATTAATTTTGTATTATACACATATTTTGTTTGGTATATTTATGAACAATCTGGGTAATAAATTTAGGTGAATCTCAGAATAATTTTCACATGACCACTCTCATTAAATATTGCCAAATTTTTGAAAAATATAACAAAATTTCACCTCTACATTATAGATTTAGTTTTCCGAAGAATGAATCTTCACTGTCAGTTATCATTAAAACATGTTGTTTCACTTAATTGAGTGTAGATTTCAAGGAAATATCTAGAACATATCTCCGTTAATAAAACTGGTTAATTCTGTGTGAAAAACTCAATCCTAATCCTAAAGCTCTGTGATATATATTCAACGAAATGCCAACTTTGTGTTTCGCATGGGATTGGCGATAAATACTCAAATTCTACACCATTTTTAAAGTACTTGGATAACCTGAACTTTATTATTGCTGAAGTTATAATGGCACTGATCGTTAGGATTATCGTGTCACTTATACAATGAAACAGTGAAAGAAAACATAGACCTCATTTCAGAATGATTTAATATTTTGATTTGAAACTTTCACACATGGTAATTGTCCTATTTTGTCTGGATATTTTGATGTTTTTCTGTAAAATCAGTACAACCTTAAGAGACAAGAGTTGACTAATATGGTATATTATGGGGAATTAGGATGTTAATCTGTATTTTAGAGATGGATGAAATGGGAAAATTTTTGTCTTGAATTGATTAAAATGAATTCTTAAACTCTATTTCAACTGTCAGAGGGAAATTTCTTAACTGAAATTTCTCTATTTATTTAGTAAATAATCTTGTTTTTTTTCATAAATAATGCTTTTGATCAAGATATTTTCTGCTTTAATTAATAAAGTGCCTGTTATGTTTTTTACACAGCACCCATTGTTTATTATTTCAGTATTTCTTTTTAGCTTCAACACACTATTTAAACATTTTTATTTATTTAGCAAATCATTTTCAGCACCATATAATGCTTTGTTTCAGTCGTATAAAAAGGGAAAAAAAACAAAAATTATTTCTCACAAACAATAAAAGAAAGAGAAATCTCTATTATTAAACCAAGGTTTTTTATTTTTAAAAAAATATTCCCCAAAAATATTTTTTAAAAAAATATTCCAAAAATGAAAACTTTTTTGGATGTTGTTTTAAGCATGCTATGTGTTGTAAACTTGCACAATTTGACAAAGGAAATGGTTTGTTTACTTTGAAGACTCATGCCTTCTGAAACTGAAAAAAAACCCCAATTAACATTACTTACACTATTCCAAATACATGTCAAGATATGTAAATTTAGATATAGTTTTCTTAAGTTTTATTTAGAAAATATAATCATAATGGCTGAAAATACCATTGTCCAAATTTTAAAATTGATTGTTGAGAGAGATGATATATGATGATATTATTTCAGATGTAAATAATTATGATACTGTTGATGGTATAAATGGTGATGATGATGTAGATCAATCCATGCTTTGTACATATATTATAATGGATTCACAAGATACTCTGCAACTGAACGTCACTAATAATGCTATTGGAGTTATAAGTGATGTGATAGAGGTATGGGTTTATAAACATTAGGCTCTCTTGGTTATTTATGTAGAGATAAAAATGATAAATTCAATATTAGAATGTTTGATAAATTGTTTTTTTTTTTAACAGAAGTATTTTTAAGGTATAAATGTTTCATTTGTTAAATAATGAAAACTAAATTGTTATTTATATTTTGTAGGCTTTAACAAAACCCAATTCTTCATCACTTGCCTCAGTTCGACATTTACCTGCATTCCAAATAGATAATAAGGTATGTTCTGTGACTACTCTTCATGTAATGTTATTATTCTTTGTCTGACAGAATTTTAAAAATAAAACGATCCCTGTACACCATTGAAATATAAATTGCAATATGTTTGTCACCAATTGACAAAAGTATTCTGCGGACGAGATATTGAAGCACACATCATTCCATTCCATTTCAGTCAATAAAACTCTCAACAAGATATATCCATAGGCTGTGTTTTTGTTACATTTCCAGCTCTATCCATTGTGTACCTGTTTGATTTGATATACCTCATGGAACAAAGTTATGGAAGGACTATTGATGAATGTCTTTCATTGATTTGTTCTTCCATCCCTGTTGTCTATGAAACATAGGCCTATTTTTTAAACAGTTAAAGATGAAACTTTGTACATACCTCAACCTATTATAGCAGTTGTGTCTTTTGGTTGTTAGAAATTTCTCAGATTTAATGTTTTTTGTGTTTAAACAAATCTCACTTAGTTTTTGGTAATTGCACCCTATGTTGATGACTAATTCATTTTGTTGTCCATTCTGTTGTCATCAAATATATATAGGGAATACAGTTTATTATTGTTATTATTATAACATTATAATGGTAAATATTTTTACAGTTAGGAGTTCATTGTTTTGTGACACTGCATCCAGAACTAAAGGTGAGTTCATAATTCTGTCCTCCAATTGTGTAACTTTAGACAAAAAACAGTTGCCATCATTCTCTTTATTATGTAATTTTATGACCATGTTAATATGTGGTTGTTCAGTTGTTGGATTAACGTTATTTTTAAATTCAACTTTCCCGTTGACAAGTGCCTGTGACTTCATCCTGTGGACTTTAGGATGATATTGCTAATAATAATGAATATTATATTAACTGTTTTTACCAGGTGCATGAAGATATGTGGGATAAAGTAACAGTATTTAGAGGTGGTGCAGGAAAGGATAATAGACAACCTGTTCCTGAAGCTGATACTGATCTAACTTGTGATGAGGCAGAGTAAGGAGTCTCCATTATACAAAATCATACTGATTACATGTCTGTTCTGTTTTCTTATATTTGACCCTTGACTGCAAAATGAGTAGGAAGGTGTACATCATTGATTTACGATATGAATAAAAATGTTAGCTTTATTTGTTTAATTTGAGATTTTAGTTGTTAGATTTACATCATTATTAAAAATGATATTTTTCAATCAATTTCAACATTGCACATCGTATTTGAATTACGACTTTACTGTCAAAGGTTAGATATTTTTCTGATGTTCTACTTTTAACATAAACAAATCTTCATTAGCCTGTTTGTTAAAGAAAACTAGGTTGTTTTAACATCCAATTTCCTTTCATTTCAATAATGATAGTAAGTCAGATAGATTATAATGCATTTGTTTCAAAGGGCTTGTGATTCAGTTCTGTAAAGTAAATGTCTTCTATGGCATTGCTGGTAAGACTGAAGATTTTTGAAGCTTCAGTGTTGGAATATTTTATTCTTTATATATGATATATTTACAGTGTTGAAATATTTCTACTAACATCTGATACATTTACAGTGTTGAGATATTATTGCTTACATGTGATATATTTACAGTGTTGAAATATTACTACTTACATGTACATGTGATATAATTACATTGCATGTTTTATATTTACAGTGCAACTGATGGTTTGGTTGGTAGTGCTCTAGCTAGTATGGGACATAATCTGATTAGTGCTGGAGCATTTGTGTTTGATGATGATGATGATTATTTGTCAGGTGAAAATGTTGATCAACAACGATTAAGATTACAGGTTTGTGTTGTTTTTAAAATTACAGTTCTTTATCTAAAATCTGACATAGTTTGTAGATCCTTAAAGATTGATGGATTAAAGTGGTCCAGTTCAGTTTATCTGATTGTCTACTGTGGATATTTTGATTTGTGGAAACTTTTACTTTTAAGGGGTTAATTGTAACCTGGCTGATTAAAGCAATGTAATTCCTTAAACAAACTAAGAAGACACGGGCATTAGGTCTCTGTCGACAGAAGAAAAAGTAGATGGAAATCTAATAACTTTACATACATTATAGTAGCTCAAGATGCATCCCACTGGCTCACCTAGTTTTACAAGCAATTTGTTTTTGCTTTCAGGTGGAGGGTTTTGAACCATTACCTACTCTACTACACAAAAGAGCTTGTCGTAAATTATTTCCACTTACTCCCAGAAAGGTAAATAGAAATGTTTTTATCTTTAAATCTGATCAACTAAAATTGAAACTGCAACAATTCATGAATTATGCAAATATCTTTATTACATATCAGCTGTACATAATTGACTGTGTGATACCAACATATCCTCTCTAAAAATCATTCTGGGTGTCGTTCCTCAAAACGATTGTATCCTACAATAGTTGTAACAGCTACAATCAACTTTACAACTATCGTAAGAAACAGTTTAATTGTGTTCCTCAAAGCTATTGTAAGGGAATTGTAAGTCTAGCAATTGTAAATCGTGCGATTGTAAGCTTACAATCGTGATCTTCTGTGCGAAAGTGAGAAAAATCAATTTGACACTACATCTGGTATGTGTGAGTTACCTCCCCTCTCCGGCAGACGACAACAACAATGTCAGAAGACGACACAAAGAAAGTGCGGAAAGCCAATTTCCAAGCGAGTGAGATTGCTATTCTCGTGGAGGAAGTTGGCATTCATCAAACTGCGTTGTTTGGGCCATTCTCCGCCACACTAACTGCCAAAGTGAAGGGCAAGTTGTGGCAGGGGATTGCCGAAAAGTGAGTACAATCGATTGTAAGTATAGGTTACAGACGGTCATAGTAACTTACAGAATTGATTGTAACTTACAACTATTGTAACTTACAATTGCTTTGAAGAACAATGTAGTGATTGTAAATAAAAGTTACAATTTGATTGTAGTGACTTAGAACTATTGTAAGGTTACAATCGTTTTAAGGAACGGGGCCCAGGGAGAGTAAATATTTTAGATTTAAATTGTTTGACAATTGTCTTTAAGCTGTTACCGTTTGTTTTGCTTGGAGTCTTTTGCTCAATAAAAATTACTACTTTAGCATAAATAAAGAGTTATGCACCAAAGGCCTCCGTATATTCCAAAATCTACAGATATGAAGATATGTTATAATATTATTAGCAGCATAAATCAATCATATAAATATATATTATATTTATGGATATTATTTTGTTATTAAACTTCTGTCAGACCGAGGAGATGATTGAAATGGAGGTAAAGCTATAAATGTTTCTGTGTGTCACTTTGCATGTGTTTTGTCAGTCTCTATATTTCATGTAGAAATATAACATGTCTTTTTTCCAAGATAAAGTAGTATATGAGATGAAAAAATTGACGTTCTCATGACAAAGTAGTATCCCATGACAAAATAGTATCAGGTGAAATAAGGGACATTCCCATGACAAAATAGGATCAGGTGAAATAATTGCCATTCACATTTCAAAGTACTATGATCAGGATGGGAATCAGGTGTCAATAGTATGCAAGCAAACACACCTCTACTACTATATGATACTATAATAATGCCTAATCGGCATATGGTTAAATACAGAAACAGATGTTTTATTTATGACAAACATGCAGTTTTCAGTTTAGATATTTAATACCCCTCTATTGTTAGTTTAGTTTCACTATAAAAGCTCCTTGTCGTAAATTGTGCATGCTGTAGTGTAGAAGATCAACTGTTTATGCCATAGAATGATACCTACAGTATATTCAAGTATATTAGTGTATGTAAATTAAACTCAACGTTTTTCTCATGCAGTTTCACACTTGAGGTTTTAAATGTAGAAAGTTATGTGTATATATTTAGTAAGTTGTTTGTATTTCTTGTATACTATGTTGTGTGTATATTTTGTATGTTATGTATATAATTAGAATGTTGTGTGTATATTTAGAATGTTGTGTGTATATTCTCTGATTGTGCATAGCGTATATCCTGTTTGTGACTATAATAATAGAGGATGTGTTTCTTTATTGGTTGTAAAATGTTTATGTGTAACATTCTGTCTTTTATACTGTGCATGGTCATTTCCTTCAACTGTTCCTTAAAGAAAACCTGGAGAAAGACATAATCCCTTCCTTCTACTCTCTTTTTCAAGAAGACCAGGAAACTTGCATAATTACTTCCTTCACCTGTCTGTCAGTCCTGAGTCCGGCATAATCATAATTTAGTGTGTTGTTTATGTTTTTATTATCAACATAAGAAAAAATATGTGACAGCCCCTTGTTGGCTGATTGGACAACTTGGCTGCTGTGGGTGCATGTTTCATAGCCTGGGATCCTATCTTTTAACAAGAATGCCAGGAAATATATACATTATCCTATCCTTCAAATTTTGCCCTCAAGAAACTCTGTAAACCAGTCCCTTCATCATTCCATCTGTCACCTTGCCGATGTCATGTATAAGCAGAATGATTCTGAGTGGTTTATTAGGAATAATACATTGAATACCATTGTTGAGTTGCACAGTCTGTATATCAGAGTTTCTGTAAATATTTACAAATAAATGCATAAACAAATCATTCTTAGAAATTATT
Source organism: Patella caerulea (assembly GCA_036850965.1). Taxonomy (NCBI): domain Eukaryota; kingdom Metazoa; phylum Mollusca; class Gastropoda; family Patellidae; genus Patella; species Patella caerulea. Next base: position 21,685,616 of record JAZGQO010000014.1, on the reverse strand, counting down.
ACATTATTATTAGAACGGGACAGATTTACTTACTTTAATACATACTCTATTAAATAGATTATGATATAATCTTTATTCATGTTATATTAACTTAATTCATGTGTTTTGTATGCATATTAACAATACTATTATTATTGTGTATTTGAGGAGTGGTTTTCCAAAACTGGGGGTCATACACCCATAATTTGAAAAATATGTAACATTCCATCCAGGCAATAACCAACATAACAAGTACTAGCATACTTATGACCAGGAACTGACCATGATGTTTAAGAATATGGTATATAGAGTTCCCTCTCATTTGGGTAAATTATAGTTTTAACATGCAGGTATTGTTCTCCACATTCACCTTCACTCTGTAAAGACAGAATTCTAAGAGCGTTCATTAATGAAGGCTAACACAGTAATGAAGCCATAACTTTGTTCTGAGGATGAAATTCAAAAATCTAATTTGCCAAATTGATGCAAAATTGTTAAAAGAAGAAGCGTGCCAATTTTCATGTCGATTGGACTTTGAAGAGGGTCACCCTAGGTTCCTGGTCCCCCCACCAAAATGGTTTGTTGAAGTAATATGAATTATATAAATGTTTTGGAAGAGCGTTCGACTTCTTTTTGATATAAGTGGTATTGGCCATGGACCTGTACTTTAAATGGTATGATATAATTGTTGTATTTTTCAGAATGGTATAAGATATTGTACTATAATGAATGTCGATATGACACATGGTCGTAAAGTTATCAGTTACCTCTCACCACTCAAGGTTGGTATGAAACAATAATATAATTTTTAAATTATAATGCAGTACATGTACATTTAGAATTTAGGGGAGATAATCCATATTGTTGATGTTTAGATTATGAAAAATATTTGTTATATTTATTTACCAGGTGAAGAATTACCTGACAATATCAGTTGATATTTCATGTAAAACAGAAGATTTGAAACAATGGACATTAACAAGTCATATGGCAAAGACAGGAGAATATACAAAACTAGCAACAATATCACCAGATGATGTTTATTATCTCCCTTTGTTTGTAGCCTACAACTGTCCAGTCTTTGTTACACCATCAGATCTCGGGTATGTATTGTGGTGTTATATAATGTTATTTATATATGAAATGGTCTGGAATAACTATGTACAAAATTATTATATAGACTTCTATATATATATTAACTATTTGGTATCTTTAAGTGTAGCTGTCTTTGTCAGGCTGTCAATATTTTTAACATCTGTAACAGGGCACTATAAATACTTAGATATATCATATGCTACTGTTAACAGTTTTAGAAGAAATTAAAGAATTGTCTGGTTAGATACATTGTAATATTCACAGGCTTGTTGAAATCATTAGCCTTATGTTAGATCAACTGTTATGTGAATGAAATTTACTGGCTGTTAACTGGTTTTACTTTCTGTTCTAGCTTAAACTGATGAAAAATCAGTTATAAACTCCATCTGTGGAGTGAATTTTTTTTTAGAAAGTCATAGTTTACATGTAGTTTCTGAATTTTTCTTAAAGATATGAACAAACATATAATTCCATCTGGTGGAAAGATTTAATCCAGGAAAAAGAAAAACATAAATATTTTATCTGCCAATCAGAAGATTCAGAAAAAAAGAATTTTAATATGAAGGTAAGAAAGATTCTGTCAAGTTGTTTAGTTGGTTTCATTTGATTTATTCTAGAGCTAGAATATGGTTAAAATGGCTGTTTGCACATCCCTTTTCAACTTTGTTTAGCCTTTAAACATCATGAAATTAATTATATATAAAAAATAGATGTGTTAAGACTTACCAACTGACAATGTGTAGATCATTTATTGATAGATGTCCTTATGATGTTGTACAAATGATAATTATAAGTAAGATGTCCATTTAATCAACAAAAATGTTTTCTGATACAAAAAAAAAAAAGAACACAAAATTTCTGTCTTTTTAGGGAAATGGACTTTTTGATAGCAGAGTATATTAAGAGTCCATTATGATTGATATTTTTATGTGAATATTTGCTTGACAGGTTACATGTGAAGAGGGTGATGCGTTAAAACCTGTGGTTAAAATACCTAGAAATGTACCATATTATAATATCTGTCTGTATCCTCCTGTTACTCTACATAATTATCTACCATATGATATCAACTTTTCTCTAGAGGTATGTCTGTTTATCAACTTCTCATTAGTAGAGATATGTCTATATACCAACTTCTTACTAAAGGTATATCAACTTCTCAATAGAGGTGTATATCAATTTTTCACGAGTAGTATGTCCATATATCAATTTCTCATACCGGTATGCTGGGCTTGATTAAGCATTAAGCCAAATAAGCACATGCTAAGGACATCATTGGAAAGGGGGGGGGGGGGCTCCACATAATTTCTACTTTGTTAGATGATAAATTTATAATTTAAAAATTAATTGAGAACTTCTAATTAGTTTTTACTTGATTTTCTTAATTACTCTTACCTTTTTTGTCTCGATATATAATGGTGCGTATAAAACCTCAGAAAAACTCTAACCATGGTGCTTGAGGGAATGTTTATGGTTTATTATTGTATACATTTTGAATTGTATACTGTATGGAGACACCATTAAAAGTAGACCTACTGAAGAGAAGAAGTTAGAGTGCAATGAACATGCATACTTTGTATAATGCATCACATTTGATAAGAAATTAGAATTATGTCGCTGATGAGTGATGTTTTATTATAAGAATCCAGCTACGTTAAGAATTAGATGTTTTATAAAATGTTTTGTTATTATAGGGAGCCAGTATGAGTAGTTTAACACATGGAGATCAAACACCATTATATACAGTAGATCTCAACAAAACTTCTAAACTCTTTTTACATGTAAGTATCATTTTGTCAAACTTTGTGGGAGTCATGTTGACTGGCGATGCTGCCTCACTAACCAAGAGGTCCTGGGATTGCTCCCAGTATTGATCTAAGAAGTTTCAAGCTTGTCTTCCCCTTTACTTAGTGGTAGAGGAGGGAGTATGGGCACTTTACAAATTTGGTATCTTGGCAACAGAGGCTGTTGGTCCAGGAATTTTTTATGTTCTCTTTCTCTTATGACTCCAGTATGACAAAGTCCGCAAATCCAGTCCAGTTATGTACATAATGTGAAGATAGAGCCATATATTTCTGGCAGTTATTCCAGACCGGGAGAAGAATCACTATGATTATTTTTTGCATTATGTTGTTTTCAGATCTCAGACTATCTAGGCTCGGAGTGGACAGGTAACCTTGACATTACTGGTGAAATGGAACAGTTCAAGGCCATCTCTATGGAGACAGATGTTGATGAAGAGACTGTGAATAAACATCTTAGTTTAAGTATTCACTCTGATTTGACCCATTCATTAGATGTATATATATATTGCCCGTACTGGATTATCAATAAAACAGAACTACCACTACATCTCAGAGTAAGTTATTGTAATGGTTGACACACAGAAATTACTACAACCATACATAAATAAGTTGTTATTCGGCTGGAAAACAATAGACTTCTTTAGCGTAAATAATTTCAAACTAACTGCAAGTAAATGATATATCGCTAGTATGGTGGTCAAGATTAAATAATTTGTAACTACAACCATTTATTTAGGGATGATAAATGGGGACAACTAACTGTAAGGCTTGTTATAATTATATGGTGCCATAATTATGGGCACCTGATTGGATATTTTTTTCTTAATGGCTATTGTTAACAAAGTGGTATTAATTTCTGTCAGTTGTCATTGTGACATTGTTGTGACTTGTTTGTCATCAAGAATATTTTGATAACAATCAAGATGATCACCATTGCTTTTATATTACTGCCTTAAGAAGTAATTTTGACCTTTAAAATTTATATGTTTCAGGGTTCTAATTCCGAAGTGGTTTTAGATATTGGACCCGTGGCTCATCCGATGCTATTCAGATTTAAAAAACATACACGTAAGAAGGTAAAGAATCTATGCTTTCTTTGTTCTCTTGCTATCTAATTCTACTTATGATTTATATATGTATTTGTATCTATGTTGACGAGGGCTCATGCTGTTAGTCGGCACAGTCGCAATTTGAGATAAAAAAAATGGAAGTGACGATTGAAATTTGATTTTCGCAATAATGTTTTCTGGTACTGGCTATTCCTTTTGATAACTGGTGGAAAAAAATTGTAAAACTCTAATCTTATTTATCCTGGATTAATTTGCACCACATAGATGAAAATAACATGTTAGAATTTAAATAACTTAAATATTGTGCAGATAAGACATCCATTTCTATTCTATTCTATCTCACGATTAAATATTCTTAAAATATTCTGTTGATATGTATACTAATATGGTTTACTTTGTTGAATTAAAACACTTATGGATTTCTTAATTTTGATTATAGGCAAAACTAAGACTGTATGATTCACGTTGGTCCCAATCATTCTCCATGGATACAGTTGGTAGTTGTGGTGTTATTGTTTGTCATGATAAAGAACGAGGCAGAAAACACATGGTATGTTTACATGTTTTAAAACTTTTCCTTTTGCAGCCAGGTTTTGCGATAATAAAAGATCTCCTTAAAAATAGTGTATTAAGATCGTACGATAAACCACTTTCTGAAATACAACAGACCAGATTTATGTTTAAGTCTGTGCCTTATGGGTTTTCTCTAGGTCCTCCGGTTTACTCCCACTGCTAAAGACCCCTATGCACAAGCAAATTATTGAAATAAAATTGGTCCCGAAATGACCTAGTTTCTATCTAGCGGACGTTAAACCCCATTTCTCTCTCTCTGTTCCAGTCTGTGAACCTATACTCGAGAATAAACTACCAGTACCAAGCAAAGTTTACGTCGTTTTTTAAACCCAATCTGAAAACATCATTATTAATATCTCTGAAAATTAAGTGATATATAAATAATGATATTTTACTAATTCAGAGCCATGTACAATAGACCTGAGAAATGATAGGTTATTATCCTGTGTCAAATGAATTTAGGGAGGGATATTGAGAAAGGCTCCATCCAACCTTCTATCTATCCGTAATTAGAAATTTGGCTTGGTTTTTGGTATAGAAGGGCACAGTATGTTGATAACTGAATCTTGTTTATATTTCAGTTTATGGTGCAAAGTCAGATGTCCCGATTACAACTAACGAAGATAGTTACAATATTACCGTTCTTTCTCGTAGTTAATTGTAGCAGTAGAAAATTACGTTTTATGGAGGAAAATGAAGCAGCTGATTTATGGTTTGATATTAACACGACTCAGGTACATTTGAAGGTTTTGAGTTGTATTGGGTGGCCAACCAAGTGGTGTAACGAATGAAGGAATGAGTGATGTAATACATGAAGGAATGGTTGACTGAGTGATTTAATGCGTAAAGGTATGCATGATTTAATGGGTGTAGGGGTTTGTAGCAGTGTGATCTAATGTGAAGGGGTGGTCGCAGAGTGATCTATTGTTTGAAGGCATGACTAGGCAAGTGAGACTTCCATGGGGCTATTTAATTTGTTTTCTAGGGTCATGGTGAAGATTATTGCCTGAACAACATTGTGAGTCAATTCATGTTTAAATATGTGTTATTGTTATTTCAGTACGTACCATTTTGGCCAGTAACTGATTCATATACAATGTTTGTTAAATATGAGAACAGTACAGTGACGTCACAGCATTTCCCAATTAAAAAACCTCATAATACCGTACTACGTATGGACCAGGGGGTGAGTTCTATATACTCCTTGTATTTTGTTAACCTTACAATTATTTCAGTCATAAATTTAAAAGAGCAGTCACAGATTCCACAGAACATCATAAATAAAAGGGGTTTAAGAAGGTAAAGAAGGTAACATGAGACGGTACAGCTTATTTACCTTAAAGCCCCAATAACACTCTTGTTGTAACTGAATAATATGTCCCAATCTTCATTCTGGTCAACAAATCGTATTATTTTAGAATATTCCAATTAAATGATGATATAAATTTCATCTTAATACACCTATTTTAAAAAATTGGAAAAATTCAACCAATTGATTTGAAAAGTCTAACGTAAACCTTTTCAAATGTGACTTGGATTTTAAAATATTTTCGAACCCTCTGGACAAGTAAAATAGGTTGTAATGGATAATTTACACAACAGGTAGGACACTTAAACATCTAGTACTTAGAATAAGGGTATTATTTATTTTCTGGAGCTACCAAGCCAGCAAGAATGTTATTGTCCCTTTAAAGATAATGTCAAATGAAAACATTCAGCTATTCAGAAATAATATAGTCACGAGAATCACTTACAGAGGTTACTTTATCTAGATAAACATAGTTATCCAGACATGTACATGTGAGATGTGGCTAATAGTGCACGTCGACTGAAAGTTTTGTCATCAAAAGAGTACCATATATTGTGCAGGACTATAAACTATAATTAAGTTTTGCAAAAATTAACTAATTTGATTTATTAAAGTATATCGGAGATTTCGCTTTTAAACCACAGTATTGTGTGTATTGAGGTTTATAAATTTTAGTAAAGATAAATTTTTTTGTGAAATTTATTGATTTGAATAGTACTTATGACCCAGGGTGAATTAAATTGTGGACTTATTTACTTTGTCTGAAATAGTTTTTACTGGTCTGATTAAATATTCATTGGTTCAATGTTTGTCCACTTAGATCCATTTGTACTAATTTCATTTAAATTCTATGCTAAAAAAAAATTCTTTATATTTTTCAGTCGGCGATATGCGTAGAAGTTGTTGGAGGAACAGATTCGCCGATATCAATTACATTCCGTGATTACGAGCGTGGTGATGCTCCAGTTTCTATTCATAATTTATGTGAAGACGTCTTTATTAAAGTTCATCAAAAGTATGTTTTTTTATTTATGTATAACATGTTTTTTTATTTATGTTCTATTTAAACACACACGGTATAACAGAAGTGGTCAAACTTTTACATGCACGATTTGGATGGTCGAGTATCTAACACATAGGCTATAGATCATAAGGTTTTTCATTGAGTCAAGTGGCGCGGCTTTGATAGGATTGAAGAAAAATATTAACTGAGATAGAAACAATATTTATCTTAATGAGATTTTGCTATTTTTTTTTATATTTGATCAGTATTGTGAGGTGCAAAGTACCATGTGTTCCATCCTTGGATATTACAAATCTAGGATTCTCATCTCACAGTTAATAATGTTGATAGAGATGTTAACATCCACTTCCATTTAGTGTGTTTATTGCTGACTAATACTTGATAATCAAGGATCATTGGATTTTTAAAAAAAAAATTCAGTTTTCAGTCTGTTTGCTATGTTTATTAATTTAAACTTGTTTTATTCCTAGAAATCAAAGTCAGGTGACATTATTATCCGCCAATCAAAGTGTGTTATATACGTGGGATGAACCAGTGGCAGAAAGAACATTGATGTGGAATGTTTATGGAAGAAAGAGACCCAGTTATCCAGCCTTTATTAATAGAGTATGTCATAATTTACAATAATATTTCTAATGGTGGTGCTATTTGATAACTCATCAAGAATCACTTTCATCAATTTTAAACATTTCCCCACAATCAGTTCAATAATATTTTCATGAAGTTATGAAATATAATTTGAAAGGTATGTAAATCAGAATATCTTAACAATCAAGACATAGTTTAAGGTGCCATGGTTGTTCAGTATTTTGAATATGTAAAAAAAAAGGCTGGAAATAGTGAAAAACATAGCATGGATCATTTGCTGTGGTTATTCTTAGAACACTTACACATACCTGTAAAGAAGTTTATATATAAAATCTGTCTTAATATTTCATTGGGTTTATTGTAGGATGGTTTTGGTGAAGTTAGACTTGAGGTGCAATCAATGAAGAAGTCTGGTTCTGTAGATATACCTGATTCTGGTAGAGAAAATACCATGGAAAGCAGTCCAGAAGGTGATATCTCTTATATTCTTACAAAAATTTATCTATTCAAAATAGAGTGGGTACACTCTTATCTATGAGTTATATTAAATCATTAAATAGAGACTATGTTTAAATCTGTTTAAATCTTTGTCATCCAATGGTCTAGAGAGTTGACAATATGCTTGTCATGTGAATAAATGTCAAAATAATAGTATATATAACATTTGAAGCCAAAAAAGACCTGTGATAATAGATTAGGAAGTTAGGATTACATCTGTCAAAGAAAAATTTTTATACGCCACCATTTTCATGTGAACGTATATTGTTGCCGCTACTGGACATCTCTCTGTCCGTCCACAATTTGTTTGTGGACACTCTACACGTCACAATTTTTATCTGATTTTGACAAAACTATTAACGCATATCAAATTGTAACTTCCTGAATTATGACCCTTGATTGTTCAAGATATACCGTTTTTAGATTGTGGTCCCTCTATATGTCACGGGGGTTGGGATGGCCTAGTGGTCTAGAGTGCCGCGCTTCGACCTCTAGCTGGCCTGTCACCTCTGGCTTGCGGCTGTGGTTTCGAGCCCTGGTGTGAGCGTATGTGGCATGGTGATAGGAGCGCCTTCTCAACCTTGTGGGTTTCCTCCGGGCACTCAGGTTTCCTCCCACTGCTAAAGACCCCTACGCGCAAGCGAATTATTGAAATGAAATTAAACCATGTTAGTTCCAAAGTGACCTAGTTTGTGTTGAGTGGACGTTAAACCCCAATGTAGAAATTCTGTGCTAAACCTATTTAAGATTGCTTAAAACTAAATCAGATTGTTTGGTTTATTTTTATAGACGAAAGTGACGAAACTGATGGCCTGTTTGGTCGAAAGATGGAGAAATCTTTAGCTGGGCGAACTCGAACAGATAAAATGGTCATATATTGGGTTTCATATCTAGAGGGTCAACAAAGAATTTTATTATTTCTGCAAGATGAAAGAATAGCAAAAGCAGTTAGAAAGGTTGGTATAATTAACCATAAACTGATCAGTTCTGCTTCAGAAATTAACTGATTCTAAGTTAACCCTTTTGCACTTGGACTTATTTTCATCCAGGAACTGGGGTAATTAATATTTACATGTACCAACTGCTAAAGGGTTAATACACATTATTACTTGACTTCTAGAAGAACGGTTACTTTTTTGAGTGACTTTAAAACACATGAGTTGAAACACACTGAAATGTCACACAGGTAAATTAGTAAAAGTTATTAATTGTTCTTCCAGAAGTTAATTGTGTGATATTTTGTATGGCTTCTATTCACTTAATGAATGCCACTAAATGATTTAAAGGATTGTATTCTTGATTGTTTTGAATTCGAATTTCTAGAACTTTTTTTTTCCCTTATTTGTATTTATTGAGTAAAGTTAAGCACCCCTTTTTTAATGCTTTGCTCTAACAAGGAATATTTTTACGATGTAAATGTCAATTTTTAATATCCTCTATTCAGGGCCTCTATCAAACTAAGGAATCATGTTTGCATGTCAATATCAGTATTTCGTCCTGTATATAATCTTGTTAAGTTAGGATTCCATACCTTTACTGGAATTAGGGATCAGACAGCAGAGTCATCTAAATTGGTTACAGTATTCAAATTGGTGAGTCAAAAGTAAAGATGTGCCCATGTTAATCCTTTAATAATCTAGTAGGGATGAGTGGACATTAAAGTTCAAATCGGGCCTTTAAACCAAAACATTTGAACGGTGTGACCTTTTCAGTGGTTAAGGGTTAAAATCCTGGTACAACATTTAGCTATAGCCATTAAAAAGGGCTGCTTTCTTTAAACCTTGGAGTGTAAATTTTCAGGGATAAGACCCAATATAATTGTCTTCGTGTTATATCTGCCTTCCAACCCCTGGTTAAACACATTCCAAATATAAAGTTGACATAGAAAACTTTGTTTCATTTGATCAAATAATTAAAGAATCTGTAGAAAAGATCTCTATATATGTTAAATTTATTTTTGGGATGTGTTTAACCTTTATTTTAAATTGATGGACATTAGACATACACATTGTTCTTTAATAACATCAGATTTCAATGTGAACTTTTAATTGACTTCCGATTCAGAATACTGATTTAGATCTGATCAGAAGTGGTGTAAGGTGCTCTTGATAGTAAGCTGCTTGAAAACTACTTTAATGGGATGGGAAAACAAAATGCTTGAATTAAATGAGTATCCTCTATCTCTAGGCAAATGTCCAGAGCATTGACCTTCTTAGTAGGAAAGGGATCATACAGGTAACCTTTCACCTTAAATTTTTTGATCCTGTCCTATTTGGCATTTCATATATATAATTTGCATTCTTTTTTGCTGCATTAAAGAATACTTCAGAAAATCTTTCACTTCATGATTTAGCTATATTAATTTGTATATATTTTACACATAAAAGCTATAAATTTACAGTTACCAGTGACTTTATTTATGGTGTTTTAAAGTTAAATTCTTTGAAAGTCTACCTAATACTTAAGCACGCCATTTAGTCAAAGTGAAATATTTCTGAAATTTCTTGTTTGAGTTTATTATGTTGAATTTGAATTTTTATGTTGCATAGTTTAATTGGATTTGAAATTTAATAGTTTGTGAAAAATAAAATGTACTGTAATAATAATACTAATAATATATACTTTTAATTCGTTGTTAGATAGGCTAGGGGCCCGCTCTATTTACTGTATCACACAGGCAGGTTGACTGCAGAGATGCTATTTCAAAATTTTGCACCTCAGACATTTTTTGGGGGAGTTAACAGAGTCCAGAATTAGGTCACCAGAAGTTGTCCGCTTCAGGATATTAGGGCAATAAGCTTCTATTTCCTTTAATGGACTTGGACTAGAAATATTTCTTACATTATGATGCATATCATGTTCCGCTGAATAATATAATTATGACTAGTACAAACAATTAGGTTGTCCTCTGTAATTTTTCATATTTAATTCAAGTTCACTTGACTCATTTTCCTCAAGGGATTCACAGTTACTAAGTTAGTAAGACACGAGCTTCCAAGTTTGGAACCCTGGGGCTCGATCCCTGTGTTGGCCTTAGAAAGTTCATCTGGATTTTCTAGTGTGGTTTCCTTTTGTCAGTGATTCAGAACAAGGACAGCTGTCTTGTAGTTCAGATGGGACGAAAAACTGAGGTCCCATGCTCATATTACAATGCACATAAAAGATCCTGTGGCAATTGGAATTCGATATAAATGTAGTGCCAATGTCTGGGCAAAAATTCCCTCATAGCATACTTTATGGTGTAAGCCCTTCTTCATAGGCACAGTTGGAACAGAACAGTGGGATGTTAAAATCAATTTCATTTCATTTCTCAATTTCCTGAATATAATTACCTGCCTTCGTTGGTACAATTGAAAACGAAATCAAATTGTTGTGTAATGGAAAATGGGTTGCCAGGTGGATCCATGTTGCAATTCATACCAAGAAAAATGGTTACACAGATAAGAACTATTGTGTGATGGTATAGAACTTGAAGTCAGCATTGTTATATTCACACTTGGTAGAGGACTCAGCAGTAAATATGAATCAAAACATTTTGAAAGTTGTAATCACTGTCCATATAATGTATTATTAGGATATATGACATCTATGACTAGTCTCTACATGATGTTGGTTGACATCAAGTAGATTAAAATGTCTGACATGGTGTTGGTTGACTTCAAGCAAATTAAAATGTCTGACAATGGAGATACCATGCGGTAATTACATAGACTCAGTCCACTAAACAGACATTTGGACCAATGCGCAATATTGTTCACCACATGTTTCATAGATTAGGTAGTCCAACTTGAATAATAAATCTAGACTTCTCAAAATCAGAAGACCAGTGCCAAGTTTTCCCAATAATTTTTATCAGATAACTTTGACATATTTGCTTTGTGTATAAAAAATTTATAAGAAGTGGTCACCAGGCTTGTTAAATCTTTGCCATTCATGGAGTCTTTGTGTTGGGGAAATATTCTTAGATAAAATAAGTTGAATCATGTTCCTGTTCCTAATGGCAGATTAACAAAGTCAATAGAGCGGGTCCAACATTCTGGATACTTATTATGAAAGGCTGTGTGCCAATGAATCTAAACATTGAAAGACATTTTTGTAATATCTTCCTAGATGATAATCATTGTCATTGGAAATATAAATACCTTTTGCGTACTTAGAAAATCAACTCAATAATTTGTTATTTTAATGTTATAGTTATGGCTTTTTTTCACTTTTATCATTATTCAATATCTCAAGCTCCCATTTCTAAAGTACACATTCATTAGCTCCCTTTTATATAAAACAGCAGCTTTATACATTCAGTAGCTCCCTTTTATAAAACAGCAGTTTTATACATTCAATAAATCCCACTTTATATATAAATCAGCAGCATTAGCTCCCAGACTTTTAGCTACATTTGAGTATTTTTGCTTGAACACATCAGTTTCCTAATGCCGCTAAAGAGTTCTGTGTTAATTATTAAAATAATCACAGTTCTCTCTCAGTCAAGCAAATCATCTACTGTCTGTAAGTTAAATACATGTAAATTGTTTTGAGAGATAAGTATAGTTTGACTTATGGTTATATAATTAGGCTGTAGTCATTAAAATATACTGTGAGTCAGAAGGAATTTGTACCAATGGAGGAGGGAATGCTGGCATTATGAAAAGACTTTTCTGTATTTAGAAAATTTACATATTTAAAGTAACTGATGAGGTTGAAATTTTAATTATGTTTGTCTTAAAACATTTGAAGTTCGATGGAACTTACACCTAGATACAACATATTTCCACTTCTCATTTCTTTTCCCTCTTCGCTTGCAATATACCATAATACCTATTATTATAAAATTTTACTTCCAATTTTTTTATGAATTTTTATTTCCAAAACACCATCTGCTTCTTTTCCTTGCCAAATCTCTAAAGAACAGTTTGTTATATCTTCTTTCTCCCCTCACATATTTTTATAGAAATTGTCCGAGAAGACAAGGGGAGGAAAAGTTTTAATGAAAGATATTTATATATGCTGGTATATATTGAAATAAATAATCATAATTTTTATGTTTTTTAGATGAGAGTTCTGTTCATTTGAATTTGAGTAATTTTTGCATGGCATATTGCTTTCCTTTTTGTAATTTTGAACCATCTCTGGGGCTCTTTTAGTGATAACTTGTATGGTAATCCTAAATGTTTTAAGAATACTAACATTGTCACAGCACAGATTTTAATGTAACTTTACTTGAAAAAGACCTTAGAAATGTATTAAGTTCTAAGGAGTCTGCAAATTTATTTTGATAATATTCTCAAAATTGAATAGGTAAAGAATTAGTCAATATTGGATCCTTGTAAAAGCTGCAGGTGTTTTTTTTTATATGAATAACCAGTATGTGATATAACAGACGTTCACTTATAAAATTTGAGGTATTCACAGAATTAACAAAATCTAAAAGAATCTTTTATCAGGCTAGTCGGGGAGGATGGAAATCCCCACAAGTTTAGTTATGCATCACAGCTGTTAGCATTAGGGGCAGGTTATCCTTACCTCAACCCACACTCTTAGGTTATTATTAAGAAAAAGTGTCTAGCTGTTCATATTGTATGGAAAACCGAGCCCCACCTGTGTTTTAGATGGTGTGTACATAATAGAACCAATGACATTTGTAATTTAATTATGAAGAGAAGGGGAAAACAACACTGTTTGGCAAAAATTTCTTTCATGGTGTATGTCAGTCTTTATTAGCCCAATTGGTACACACCCTGGCAGGTTTGGGTGGAAAATAGATTTAATTATATCAATGATTTTGAAACGGATTTAAGTAATAAATTTTTTAAATAGAGTCTGAGAATATGGAGTTTATTGTATTTTAGAAAAGAGCTCTTCATATTGTGTTTTTATTGGTGCTTAGAGCAAGGGTAGTCATATATATAAAAATGCAAAAATCTGTGAACAATTTATTTCTTTTAACAGATGAATGAAGGTGAACAGACATCTATGGTTTTATTTGCTTCATTCGATGGACTACTTGTGTCGATAATTAATGGTAATTATGACGAGGTGGCATTATTAGGCATATGTTCAAGTCCCGCGATGTGGGAAGTTGAGGTTAACGGTCGATGGAAGATGTTGAGTATCGAATTAGCGACATGGCTGGAGGATCAGTGGAAAAATCAACAGGTTATGGCAAGTTTGCAAGATCAAATAGAGGTAAAAAATTTTCACTTCAGTCATAGTTAAATAAATTGTTCTGTTTATATTTGTCAGTTTGTAATGAAATCCATTAACACAGAAATTAACTAACTTTTCATTTTAAATGAAGCTTAAAAAAATAAAGGGGTAAATTGCAACAGCTAATTTAGGAGTATTTTAAATCTGAGTCGTATTTAATGTACATATATAGGCTGATTTAGTCAAGATGCAGATGTCAAAACCCTTTATGGGATCATTAAGACGGACATATAATCCTGGTGTATGGTTACAGTATCGACAATCAGAACATCATCAAGCTGTACATGCTAAAGTACAAAGATTACAGGTACTGTACATTAATATAGTTCAAGCAACTGTCCATCACATTTACCTAGGCTGACTATTACCCAGGACTGATAATTGCTTTGGAGTGATCATTTTCTTAGATTGATCATTGCTCTAGATAGACAATTTCCCTAGACTTCCAATTGCCTCGGACAGATCAATGCTTTGGATTGGTCCTTGCCTTAGATTAATCATTTTAGTAGACTGATCATTATCTAGACTGACCTTTGACCGAGACTGAGCATTGTCATTCCATATAGCTGGTTATCAGGTAGTTTGTTAGTATCCAATATTGCCTCCATTTAGTCATCAATGTATAAATTAATATGACTTTCTCATATATAAAATATAAATAGAGTATCGGTATGAATGTTTGTACAAAAATGGATTAAAAACATTTTCATTGCTATATCTTCTACATTAACATAACACATTTGATTGATTTTTAAAATATAATTTCAGATAGATAATCAGTTGTCTGATGCTTATTTTCCTACTGTTCTTTATCCATCACCTTTACCACCATATATCATGAGAAAAACAGGTCCTAAACCTTTTATTGAAGTTGGTATAATGAGGCGGTCAGTACCTGAAAAACAAGTGGATACAATCAGGTGTGTGTCTTATCATTTTTATACGCCCACATTTTCATGTGGACGTATATTGTCGTCGCCCCTGTTCGTCCGTCCGTCCGTCCGTCCACAATTGTTTGTGAACAGTCTACAGGTCACAATTTTTATCCGATTTCAATGAAACTTGAAATATAGGTTTATCACCCTAAGATCTAGGTTCCTTTCGATATTGGCATGTATCGGCCCGTAACTTCATGGGTTATGGCCCCTGATTGTACGAAAAATGACGTTTTTTAGCTTGTGAACAGTGTAGAGGTCACAATTTTGAACCGATTTGGATGAAACTTGAAATGCATGTTTATAAACCAAAGATCTTGGTTCCTTTCGATATTTGCGCCAATTGGATCGTAACTTCCTGAATTATGGCCCCTGATTGTCCGAAAAATCGCCCATTTTAGCTTGTGGTCCCTCTGGAGGTCAAAATTGTTATCCGATTTAAAAAACCGTTTGATTATATCACCGTGCCATGGTTATGAAGGTTGAGTTCGAATTTCGTGAAAATCGGACCAAAATTGACGGACAAAATGGCCGCCATTTGTACGCGAATAGTGTGAAAATATGTTATATCAAGGTTGTGAACAGTGTAGAGGTCACAATTTTGAACCGATTTGAATGAAACTTGACATGCATGTTTACAACCCAAAGATCTTGGTTCCTTTCGATATTTGCGCCAATCAGATCGTAACTTCCTGAATTATGGCCCCTGATTGTCCGAAAAATTGCTTTTGTTCGCTTTTGGTCCCTCTGGAGGTCAAAATTATTATCCGATTTAAAAAAACGTTTGACTATATCACCGTTACATGGTAATGAAGAGAGAGTTCGAATTACGTGAAAATCGGAATAGAATTGACGGACAAAATGGCCGCCGTTTGTACACGAATAGTGTGAAAATATGTTATATCAAGGTCACAATTTTGAATCGATTTTGATGAAACTTGACATGTATGTTTATAACCCAAAGATCTTGGTCCCTTTCGATATTTGCGCCCATCGGGTCATTACTTCCTGAATTATGTCCCCTGATTGTACGAAAAATCACCCTTTTTAGCTTGTTGTGCCTCTGGAGGTCACAATTATTATCTGATTTAAAAAAAAACAGGTTTGATTATAAAAACCAAACAAATTCTAATGATTTTCTGATAATTCCTTAATATGTGACAACTCTTGTTGACTGCCCGGACGATTTGGCTGCTGTGTGGGCGTATGTTTCGTTGCCTGGCAACCTATTTTCTAGATAACTAGAAGTTATCACAGTATTGGAAATGAAATCAAACTTAGGATGAAAGTCAGAACATGTTAGAAAATCAATGAAATAAAATGGTGCATAATGTCCTAATTGTCTGCACCAATGAACTTTATAAAAAGGGAGTGTTAGATTGAAATGATTTTTTCATAATAATCTTTTAATTCTGTTTAATGAGAACAATATTCATGATTTTTTTTCTTCCCTTAATTGATTTATTATTAATGATTATGAGAATGTGTTTTGTGGTGTAGGTACATGAAGATTTTGGTTCAAGAGTTTAATATTAGAATAGATAAAGGCTTTATGTTGTCAGTTTATGATGTTTTTGCTCAACTACAAAAAGTAGAAGAGGAGGTAAGCAGTTTCTTGTTTTTGTCAAATTTGAAAACGTCTACCATCACCCACATGGAAAACAAGCACCCATATTATTCTGCTTCAGAAAAAAAATCTTTATTGCAAACCTTGGAAGTATTGATGTGATATGTTGGATTGTTGTAGCCAAAGGGTAGCCGAAATATAAAAATTTGAGGAATTAAGACACATTAATAAGACTCAATAATGCAAGGGGTTTTATAGATATTTTGATACTTTGTTATTTTAGAGTACCCAGTTGAATTCTGATTTATTACTAGCTCAAAGATCACTACAAGAGGTAGCATCTGTCATGGTAAGCAAAGAATTTTTCATATGTTCATGTTAGTTATCTGTAAGAGTATTGGACCAAATGCGGACTGGTTGATATATCTAAATTCAACTTTTAGTAAAGACACATTATAGTACCATTATATTGCCATGTTACATTTCATATTCATCACATGTTGGATGCAAGAAGATGTTTTAAAAGATAAATCATAACACCATTTCAAAATTATATTTCAGCTATCTACAAGACCACATAGAACATACTATGAATATCTACATCTTTCTCCATTGAAGGTAAACTTAATATATCTCTCTTATTTGAATAGTTTGTGTTGTAAACACAAGTGGCATCTTAAGATTGAAATAAGATATGGTTAAGGCATGACTGACGATAAATGAGGAAGCCAACATTGTGTACTGAAATTTAGATACCATAAATTCTATTAGTTGATTGGTATGAATAACATTTGGACCACTATATTTAATAAAGTTCACATTGTGTATATTCCTGAAATCATACTGTTTTTTAATTTGTTATTTTATGTTATATTTTAGTTACATGTTAGTTTTTCACTGAATGGAACTCCTCACTTAATCAATACACAGCCCTCTAGTCTGAAATCGGACATAGTAGACTTCTTCCTCAACTCCGTTGGCGCCACTTTTACAGAAATGAAAGCGGTGGAATTACGGTAATTATATTAGTTGAAAACAAGGCTAGTTTGATATTGAATTTCATATTAAAAATCTGAATTGACTTCCAGGATACTGAATTGACAGGTGCTAATAACTTTCTGAGTTCTGTAAAATATGCTTGAATATACTTTGGGGGAAAACTTGATATAAGTAATTACTCCATTTTAACAACTTACATGTTGTTAACATATGTAATTAATCCATTTTAACAACTTACACATTGTTAACATTTAACTAAATTGAAACTATCTGTATTATTTGATATCAATTCTTTCAGAATTTTTGTTCATGAATTTTTTATTTAATTTGTAACCTTTATTACAGGATGGCATATTTCCAGCGTAAAGGTGCATTGTTATCCAGTGACCAGCTTCTGGCACAGATACAGTCTCACTATACCCAGCAAGCTCTACAACAAGCCTACGTTCTCATATTGGGGTTAGATGTATTGGGTAATCCATATGGTCTAGTTAGAGATTTTACGCAAGGTTTTGGAGACTTCTTTTATGAGCCTTTCTTGGTAAGTTCCGACTGAAAGACTCAGTGAGTAAGATACTGGTTCTCCCTAACCACGAGGTCTCAGGGTTGTCTCCAGAGTTTCTGGCGTGATTTCTCCTTGTCAGTGATGCAGGATCAAGGGCTTAAGAAGGACCATTGTCTCTTTTTTTGAATAGAACAAAATTTCTGAGGTCCCGTATACAGATTGGCGTGCACATAAGAAAAAAAATGGACAGTTATAATTCTAAAAATAAGAGCAGGCTGTAGTGCCGCTGTCCTGGTAAAATTTCCCTCACAGCTCTTTATGGCAGTTGGAGCAGAACAGTATGACTATAAATCCCATTTCATTTAAAATAAAAAAAAATGTGGAAACAATTACTGTATTGTGTGGTAACATGCTTGATAAACTTGTATTTAAAATTTACCTTATGAATCTCCAATACACAATAAATAATCTACATTAATCTACAAAATCCAAATTGGTTGAATCATAATGTTACCATGTCTTTTCACCTCTTTTCTAGGGTACCGTTCAGGGTTCTGATGATTTTGCTGAAAGTTTAGCACGAGGGGTTCAAAGTCTAGTTGGCAATACAGTTGGTAAGTTGTTAACTCAGATCTTTGGTCCTGTATTTTTATAAAATACTACACAATATTCTATGCAGACATACTACTGAAAATGTTACGTATTTGAAATTCCCAAATACATCAAAAGTAGTATCCAGATTTTCTAGAAAAACGTAGTCTAAAGCTTGAGCAAATCTTGACTCCAAAATATCATTTAACTACATGATAAAGAAACAAATATACTATAGGTTTTGTTTGATATTTTTTGTTAGTTTTCATTGGCTATCCTTAATCAAATTATTCATGATACCATCAATTTGTACTTTCGTCATTGATTTTTCATATTTCTTCAAATTACTGTTTTGTCATAAATGTGTCTATTTGAACTGTTTCTTAGAATGATAAATAAATAGATTCAATAAATGAAATCTTATGAACATTTCAAAGCACTCCTAATTTATAGATGAACATAAAACTATGTCAATTTTTATCACATATACTTTTCAGGTGGAGCTGCTGGGTCAGTTGCAATGGTAACTGGTTCTGTTGGAAATGCTTTAGCTGTTTTGTCATTCGATAATGATTACCGAAGAGTGAGTTACCGATATTCTGTTCTTAAAAAGCTTAATTAATTACTCAGTTTCCTGAGAATTACTGTCTCATTAAATACAGATTATTATTTTCGTAGCTTTTCCAGCCAAAATTAAAATGAAGATTCTTTAGAACTTATTAAATAATGGGTTAATATATTTAGATACATATTTTGATTAATTATTGATTATACAGAAAAGAAGGGCAAGGATGCAGCAACAGCCAAAACATCTACCAGCTAGTTTAATTGTAGCAGCTAGATCGCTAGTTATAGGATTAGGGGTAGGATTCTCTGGTATTATTCTTGACCCTGTTAAAGGTAAATAAACTTGTATATTATTTATTTTGTTTTTGGGTCAACTACCAATATAAGAGTCTGTTTATTCTCATATTAATTGTATGCAGGGGTGAGCAGAGATATTGATGGCAACTGGGCAAGTAACCTCCCCAGGGTCTCCTTCTATCTCATCTAATTTTTATAATCAACTTATAATCGTTTTGTGTCACAAATCCCTTTAGAAATAACATTGCTTACACTCTGTAGTTCTTCTCTTCAATAACAGTTAAAAACTTCCTGTACATTGAAGATTGTATGGATAAATTGAAATATGTGTTTTTCCAACGTATATTGATGTACTAACAAATTACTAAAATGCTTATACGTAACATATATATTTACAGGTGCTAATGAGGAAGGTGTTGAGGGATTTTTTAAAGGTGTTGGTAAAGGTATTTTAGGTTTATTAACTAAACCAGCTGGAGGTGTTATTGATATGGTCAGCATGGCTTTTGATGGAATTCGCCGGTAATTATACTTTTCAATTCGCAATATATGTAATAAGAAAATGATGAAGAGCAGTTGGTTATAATGCGTTGAAATTTCATTAATAGAACGAGATTTATTTAACAAGTGGTTATCTAATCCGATTCTGAATCATTCGGTCATAAAATAACATATATTTCAATAATATGGGATGGACTGGGGATTTATAAAAAAGGAAATTTATAATTCTTATTTTGAGGTTTTAAGATTTGTAGAGCAAATAAAGGAAATTATATATTTGTATAAATGCAATTCACCCCATTCATCAACAGCATCAGTGTCATTATTCCCAAATCAAATGATTTTAGTGTTTGAATGTTTTTTTACATGTAATTTACAGGGCAGCTGAATCAGAAGAGGGTGTAGTAGCTAGAACTAGATTACCTCGATTTATAAACCCAGCTATTGTAAGTAATCTTAGTAAAATAAATTCCAAACTGCTGACACAGATGTGTTGTTTTTCTAACTTTCACCCATTAGGAGGGATTGGATGGCTGAATGGTTAGCACGTGCGTGTTGTATCATAAAGCCTGTCATTGAGTCAACTGCCGTGGTTTCAAATTCCCAGTTTTGCGTGACAAGAAGTAGTATCATGTTAGTCCCAAAATGACCTAAGTTGTGTCGAGTGGATGTTAAACCCCATTTCTCTCTCTCTCTGTCACCCATTAGAGGGGGATTTTGATTATCCGTTCGGAATTGATGGAATAACAATGGAGTGACATGAAATTGTGTCCTGTCAATGTTCTGCCAGTACTAGAAACAGGTGATGTGAGCAGCTATGGTGATTTGGTCAAGATAGTATAATATTCAGTTGGAGCATACCTTGTCCAACATTCTTGTGTTTGCTCAACTAATGCTTTTGCATCGTTTAAGAAAATTTAATTCTGGAATGTTTAGCTAAATATATCCCACGAGAATCTAGTTTCTATTTAGTTACATGTAATTAAGCACCCCAAAACATGTTCCAATACAGACACCAATCTCTACTTTTAGATGCATGACTGAAAAGATTGTTCTTGATCCTACCTAGAAAATTAAGATTCTTTATAGTGATTTTTTGACTTCTTGATATGTTGAATTACCAGTTCTATACATTGCTGAAATATATGGATTTAAAATTCTATGAAATTGTAAATTTTAACCCTACGGTTGACATTTATTTTCAGGGCTTACGACCATATTCCCCATATAGAGCAACTGGTAAACGTTTATTAGAAACTTTACGAAAGGCAGAGTTTGTGAAAGGAGATATATATTGGTCGCATGCTCCTTTAAGTAAAGAAGAAAAGGCTGATATTTTTATGTTAACTGATAGGTAATTTGTTTTTACAGTAGGAGTTTCACATTAATGCTGATGATTGGGGGATCCATGTTGTAGTAATTGGGTAGAGTAATAAACTTTTAACACATAATTATGAAAGAAGCAACATTGAGAATATACTTGTCTAAATGTCTAAATAAATCAGCATTAGTATGTACTATAGTTTATTACAGTGAGATTGTGGTATATGCATATTCCAAATTCATCATTCTTGGTCGAAACATTTAATTTTATAATAGAGATATGTACATCAATTTTTTTGTTTTTCAGACATTTAATGATTGTGGAGCGTTGTAGATTTTGGGGAGGCTGGGAAGTATGTTGGCATGTGAATATTGATGACTTGTTGGGTGTACCAGCCATTGTTGAAGATAAACTCATTTTCAAAATCAGACAGGTCAGTAACCATAGTAATATATACAAGAGGTACCATATTTCAAAATCATTTTCACATTAATAAAAATGAAAGATTAAAGTTCACATTACTTTTCATTGATTTCATTGGTGACGACAGTCTGCCAGTTGACTCATAAGTTAGAACAATTTAAGACATTATTAAAGAACTTATACTTTGTTGTATAATAGGTTGCACTTGAAATGGACTTCAAAAAATGCAATTGTGGTGTTACAAGGGTTAATTGAAATAAATTCTTAATCTTTTTAGGATGATGGCCATGTTAGTTTATTTGGTGGAAGTGAGAAAGAGGTCAAAAGTCCTGAAGCTGACATTTTACCATGGATACAGAAACAGGTAGAATTGGTTATAAAATACAGAGTATTATAAGATAATCTGATATTTTACTGGAAACTTCAATGTCTGCATCATTAGAATAAGGATAAAAATCTGCAGAAATGGAAGAATTTCGTGGTTTACCTATGATCCAAATTGATCATTTTTTTTAACTTTCTGGCAAATTGAAGTGAAGCCGCAGAAAAATGCAGAAATCAAATGGAACAAAGAAGATTTGCTGATTGAAGTTGACAAAACAAGAGTTAGTTTTTGGATTATATTTCTCCATTTTACTTTTTTGTTGTTTTTTGATCATTTCAATTAATTCTCCAGATTGTCAAAAAAAGGAAGATTTCTTTGGTACCATAATTCGTGTTTTAAGAATTTCAATTGTTTGAATAGTCAAAAGTACACATCTGTTAAAGGGCCCAACATTATTATAAGCCTATTTGTTATGTTATTGATCTTCATTCCATTCCATTGTAAATATCCATGACGAATTGTGATTTCACTGTAAAATTTGAAATCGAATTGTGATTTTAAAATTATTTCATTTCTGCAACAAGTAACTTTTTTTGTTAAAACTTTCATTTCCAGTGCAATATTTTTGTTATGTTTTTCATGTTACTTTCTTATGAAATGTTATATATGATTTTGACTCAGGATAGCTAATCTTGAGCAACTGACCTCAAAACTTTGATTTATCCTTATTGTTATTCCTTTACCAGTTAAATCAGACTGAGAATTGCTGTATGATAATTTATGTTATATAGTGAAATGTTGATCACTTACCTCTATAACCTAGTGAAGATATAGATATGGCTTATCAACATGGATGTTAGTTACTTATCTCCAATCGCATATTGAAACAGAGTTGGCATTTCCTAAAAAAAAATAGCCTACCTCAGATTTCTAAAGAACAATGATAAATATTTCTTAGAATCTTCTACACATCTTGTTCTCTGAAATATATCTGGAATGGCTACTTTTATGCACAACATTGATTAGTATGTGATATGTTGTCCTGTTTCGATATACACTTCTATGTTGTATACATGTATGTGATAGTGTGTAATTTAATATACACTGGAACTTGGGACACAAGAATATTATTAGAAATAATACATAGAGGTAGTCACATATTCCATATCATTATATAGACATATATTATTATAAGCTTAGCACCTGCTTACCCTTCCTAATAAGCTTATTGTTAGTCTAAAAGATAAATAAAATGCAGGTCTGAATGCAAATATTAATTATAATATGTATAAATAATAATAATAAATCAATTAATCATACTTGCAAAATATACAATCTTATTTCTTAAAAACAAGAATTAAAAGAATGATCTGTCTAGATTTTCAGATTTTATTATTAGAACAATTTTGTTCAGAACAAGTATTATTAATAATATTATAGTGAGTTATAAATTGATATTTGCAATATATGTATTCTGTTTATCAGTCATAATATATATGAAACTATATTTTAAAATATATTAAAATAGCATAATAGTTATATATATGAAGTGTGTCAATGCAAACTGTGTACACCCTTAAGGTATTTACAAAGATATAATAAATAAATTGTAAGGTTCGCAATATTCATCATCCATTGTGGAAGATATAAACATCAGTCTATAATTATTAGATAAAATCTTTTGATGGGCTTCTTTTTGAGCTGATTGAATTCACACACGAGATAGTGTTGGTATTTTGATTTTATTTCCTTAATTAAATAATAAATTATACAGTTGAGGAAATTTTGACATGGATTATACAGTGAAAAATTAGATATTGTCGGGAAAATGCAATGAGGATCAGCATCCTTAGTAATGCACTGTGCAGTATTATTATCAATTTAAAATTTATTTAAATTTGTTTTATTTTGAAATTTATATGGGTACATAATATGGATATTGCAAATGGACACTGACTCATTATGTGTTCATATTAAGTCTATATTATGGAATAATATGAATTAATGAAATACTTAAATATACATATAATGTTAAAATGTATCCATATCTTTATATTTTATAAAATATGAAATGATATCATAAAATATAGTATAGACATTATGTTAGAATACATATGTAGTTAAAAATACATATTATATTATAAAATAATGTATACATATTGTGTTAGGATATATACATAGTAAGTTAAAGAATATACATATTATGTTAAAACATGTACATATTATGTTAAAATATATACAAATTATTTAAGATATATTACATATTATGTTAAAATATATACATATAATATTAACATATTCCTTTAAAATGCATTATTATTTATTTAATTTTGTATTATGTATTGATATTAATTGGTGTAATGTACAGATATTAATTTATATCATATTAAATTATATTTAATCTATTTTAATTTAATTTTTTTCTGTTATTTTAAACTGTGATGTTTTATTGACAGGCCAATTAAATTGATACATGTTTTTGTTTTCGATTATCGTACATTATGTATAATAGCATAATGAAATATTAAATTAATTTGATCTCAAAGGAACAACGTGCTAGAATACAAGTTACATTTGCTATATTGAATTTCTACACAAACTTTAGCCACTTGTTTCAAACATTCAAGATAAAAGATGTACAGTAATTAAATATGGCTTCATTAATTGATATATACCAACCTTGTCCAAATAAAGTGGGATCTTTATAATATTTAACACCTATGGCAGTGATTCTCAAATGGGAAGCATTTGGCTCCAAGGAAAAGAATTTAAAATCCACTTTAAGTCAGGGGAGAAACTTTTTTATTTGATTGCAATTAATAATTCAATTTAGTTTCAAAAATTGTGTTAATAATTACATCTGTAAAAGTATAATAATGGTGAAGAATTACTAGATGGCAATTAAAAATGGGAAAGGAATGGAGTTATCTGGAATTGCAATAGGATGAACATAACACTTGGTCTCTTGAGTTATGTTTATTCCATTTAATGGATAAGTTAATTCACAACTTGACTAATTCTTAAAGTTCCAATTTCACTTTTTCTAAGAAAGTCAAAATATAATTATTTCTATGTTTTTTGCTCAAAAGGTTGTCAACTCACTATTATACGATCATGGACAAAATTTTGGGGGGGTTAAAAAGGGTGACACTGGTTGATTGAGGAAATAGTTACTCAATTACCTCCCTTGTTTTCCCAATCTTCTACATGGACGGCCATCTTCAAACGTTTGAATTTGAAGTTGAAAATGATATTTTTGCCAATTTCTCAACTGGCAATAGTGAATTATAGGATTAATAGGATTATTCTTTAACAAGGTAGGACTGTTTATAGGTTCAATCTATTTTGGGGCTTTATTTTAATAAATTTTAAAAATATAACTTAAAAAAATGTTATTGGAACTTTAGGCTTAGAAAAAAAATTGCCTCCAGAATCCAAACCCAGGTCCATAAGTATAGTTGATTTCTCTTTCGTAAAATGTAATTATTTTTATTTATATTGTATTTCTTTTATTCACCTGATCTTCAATCGTCAAAGTCATCTCATTCATTCTATGTTCAGTATCCTCCTGTTTTTGTTGTTGTTGATATTTTAAGATGACAAGATATCTTGTTTTTGGTAACTGTTTACAGTCCATAGATAAAGCTAATGTGATTTGAATTTTGTCCACAGTATTTTTATGATTCCCTTGATCTTCAGTCTTCAAAGTCATCTCATACGCATTTTAAGTTCAATATTCTCTTCAAGATGAGTAGATATAAAAGTCCATAGATAGAGCCAATGTGATTTGAATTTTGTCCAGAGTTTAAGCTAACAACGATTTGGTCAGTTGGTCAATAGAACGTCTGATTTTTTTTCTCTGTCTAAACATTGAAAATGAAGTCACAAAATCAATCAAATTAGTAGATTATCATGAGAAAACTAGGTGAACTCTTTACCACATTTTTATTTTTCATCTTCATTGTAAGGCCTATTCTTCCCCGAATGGTCATCAATTTATTGCTTCTTGCATGCCACTGAAATGTGGGACCAAGTTTATTATTATTATCATATATCTTATTGTTATTAAATACATTATGCATAATGTTGTATATACAAATTAAATAATTTTATGTATTTATGTATATTTATGGTCAAGAACAAATATTATTTATAAAGTGCTTTCAGTATATATGTTGATCGGTTTCAAGTGGGCATCTCAGAAAACATCAAATAACTTTCATATTGTTCCTTAACAATGGTTACAAAAATCAGGAAAACAATTAATGTATTTGTCTGCATGTGAATATAGAAAAACAAACTAAACACTAAAGAACGGTTTGATTAATGATGTGGCTAATTGGCATTGATTTACATTTAGTGTGGGGTTAGATTTAAGAGCAAAACATGGACATTTTAAGCATGAAGAAGAAGAAGAAAATTAAGTGGATATTTGATGTTTTGTGAGTGGAATTCCTCTTTATTTCGTAATAATTGTTGTAAGTTGATATTTGTAATAATTATTGTAACATATCACCATGTAATTTATCCTCTAACATTGTATGGATATTCAAATAAAACAAAACTATATATCATATTTACTTATGGCTTCATATAAAAAATTAGCAAAAGGAAAGAACCATTTCGGGGATCGGGTGTTCGTTTAATTGCCAGTGTTGCAATTTGTAATCCGAATTTCAGAAAGGCTTTATAGGTCGAAATTATATATGCTGTTGATTGATTTTGTAATACAGACCAAAGACAGGCCTTCGTTATTTTGCAAGTCGTTTTCAGGAAACAAATTAGTACTATATCTCGATAATTAGTATTTCCATAAACTGGAGATAAAGTGTAGTCAAAAAGCAACTGGATGTACTATAAGATACCCCATACTGCACAAAGCGATCCACCTACGTCATACTTCCGAGCCGGAGCTAGCTGTAGATAGCTAGGCAGCCTAAGTTTGGGATGTAGATACCCGATACAACCACATAAAGTGTTGGGTTCTTTGGCGAAAAGGTTTTTAGTTTACAATCTTCATTATATTTCAACAGATGAAAATAATATATCCTATAGTCGTGTATTTAAATATTATTGTTGTCGAGCTTAAATAACACGGGTAAATTTAACTACCCCCACTCCCAATTGAATCCTCGCTTCCTTAACCCGATATATTCGTTTTTAATTGCCGCCGAAGTAGTGGCGAGCATATCGCAATACAAATAACTACGGTATTTACAAGATATTAATAACATGGCGAGCTAACGTATTGAGGTAAACTCAAAGAAACGCAATATCTCAAAACGAAATGGTGTTTAACGCTATACTTTCCTGAACCAACCGGAATTTTGATCGCGATCATGCTGTGAGTGAAATCTTGCCTGATCAGCGACATTTCCGCTTACTCGTCGAGTACACACATGGACTTAGATCTGTGTTCCACCCGAACAGACGCTTTCTAATATCAAGACTGGGCGAACACCGGGCTCGAATCCAATACCTCCTGGTTATTGAACTATATAGTGCCCCACTCACTAAATTGTGGCTGCGGCTTGAAAATAAAAACCGGTGATACCTCTACTATAATGTACTCGTTTGTTTACCTGTTCGGGCTCATTATACTGCGTTTTACTGGAAGGGGAAATTAAACCACTGGAAGTTCTCGAAAAGACCCTCACCTATAGCAGTCTTGCCTCTGGAAATCAACCAAAACAATACAAATCGGACTAGTTTATCTGCCCCTTGTTTAGTCTGAAGGGCGACACGAAGGATATCTGCGAGACCAGATTTGTAAACTGTCAGATGATTGGGAAACTGAAGTAGGTACTAGCATCGTCGGGTATCCTTCAATAAGGGGAAAAGTGGATAATTCACATAACTTCAGAACCCTAAACCAATACAATATTTCATCTCAAGGTTCTAAATTATGCTATGTACTTGTTTGCATCCAACTTGAATAGTGTTAACCATGAAGAGAACCTGAATTGTAATGGAAGGGGTATCTTCAATTTTATACATGTACGCAATAGATTTATTAATTATTCATTTTAATAGTGTGGTACGTCCAATGTTTTATACAGCTTAACATTTGGGACCCTTGTTTGGCATCTGGGGTGTGGGGTGGTTATGCAGTGGAAAATTTGTCTAGCAAAAGATGGTTTTGTACTCATGGACATCAACCGTTTTTCAACTTCTTTTCATATCCCCAATGTTTGTTCTAGCTCATTTTTGACACCCTTTTTGGGGCCCCAGGGATCACACGCATCAACCATTTGTTAGGTTACGCAATAACCACTCACGTACTCGTATATTGGTATCTTTTTCGTTTGACCAATATGCTCTGTGTTGCCGGTCTAAAACTGAATCGAGTGATGACAATATCAGTTTAACAACTTTAACTCTTTTCTCGAGAAGATGTAAGGATGATAATTCAAGTGGTACCAATTCAATCAATTTGAATAAAGATCGATGGTTATGTGTGGGGCTGGGTTATTTTGACCATTTCCCGTTTACATCTACACATTTTTAATTCGTGTATCTTTGTAAATACTGAACAGATACACTGAACTGATAGTTCTTCTAGAGATTTATTTCCCCTAGTTTACTTTGTAAGAGATTCAAAATCCCCAATTAATTGACGGCCAGAGAATTTTAGGAGGAACATTTAGAATTTATTTTATTATGATCATACAAAAACAAACTATTTTTTTTTACATAAAGTTAATCATAAACTGTTAAATATAGATTGCTTTAAAAATAAAACATATATTTCATTAATATACGATAGTATATATGGTATGTGTTCCATGTTATGTGTTCTGGTATGGTTAAACATATCTCAGACTCCATTTCGTATTGCTGGATCCTAGTATGCAGGTGCTCCTGTTCCACCGTTTAAATATTGTCTCCAGTTTCTGGACGGAAGTCTTGCATACCGACTACCGGGACCTGTATACTGATCAAATAGTCCACCGGGTGCTGACCACTGTTCTAACAGCCCCCCTGGCGCGGTGAATTTAGCCATACGCTGCTTAAATCTAGCACTTCCGGGGCCAAAACCAGCTGGGATATTAAACCCTAGAAAAAAGTTTACGAACATGCAATCAGTATAGTCTAATTAATATTATTTTTAGTATTAAACAAATATACAATAAGATAAAGATAACACTTTTCTAATATTTCGTGTTTTATCCTACCGAATCAATAGTGACGAGCGTTGTCAATTCATTAGCCAGTGGTGATACCATGGACGGATCCAGAGGGGAGAGGGTCCAAACACAACCCGACTCTGCTACATAACAAATAATGCCTTGCATCGACGAAATTAGCTCACAATGTGATCCTACATCTTTATATAAATGATTTCTCTCTTAAAAAGCTTAATTTGTATGTACGCCTATGTAATTTAGAGACGATGATGGCAGATTTCCTTAACAGGAAACGGGCAAACCCCCTCCAGCAAAAATTCCTGGAACCATCCCTGGATACCTGCTCAAAGATAAGCAAATAAACTGACTTCTTCATCTTCTAATCAATATACCCCGGTCAATTTGAGACTAAATTAGTTTTCTGTAGTCAAGTACACATGCTAGAGAAGAGAATGTGTCTCTGTATAGCGGTGTTTCAACTTGCTCTTTGTTGAATTCCGATTGTTGAACACCAATGATAAGTCGGATTTGGGTTTGATAAATCCCGAAATTGGCCCCCGTCCAAGCCGTGATCGGAATCCGGGACCATCTTGTCCAAAGTCTAGTGCCTTTACTGCTATTGTTTTATTTCTATATTGCAGTGGTAATGAAATAGTAGTAGAGAAATATATATATTTAAAACTGACCTTGGGCCGATACTGACAAAACAAGAAGAACAGTTAAACAGATAGCAACAAACGACTTCATTCTGGAAAAAAAATTACGTGGTTAAGCTATATTTATCGGTTTAAAAAAGTATATAAAAATCTAGAAAGCAACACATTACTTTCGATAGCCCCGATTTCATCCAGACATGTATACTTACGACGCCGAAACATAAGTTACTTCGGATTGGATTACATTTCATAATCAATGTCACTATAATCTTTTAAACACAAAATCCAAAGTTCTTTCACATTAAGCTTTCATGTCTTTATCATTTTCATACGACCAAATCATACCCATGAAGTGATAATAAATGAAATCAACCCGTTTGCAATGGTCTCTTAAACATAATTTGTCTGTCTCGGTAAACACAAAATCCAAAGTTCTTTCACATTAAGCTTTCATGTCTTTATCATTTTCATACGACCAAATCATACCCATGAAGTGATAATAAATGAAATCAACCCGTTTGCAATGGTCTCTTAAACATAATTTGTCTATCTCGGTTACATGGATAACGCTTGCGGGACGAACGTGTCTGATTTTAATATTGGTACATTGAACTCCACCCGTTTCCTTTCCCACGTATTTCTTAAAGAAGCCTTATGTAAGAGCTAAATTTGACTATCACGGGTCTTTCTATTGGCGACAAATGTATTATAAACTATTAGACATTAATTCACATGGCAAGACTGTAATCAACTTTCAAGATCATCGGATTGTCGCGATATTGAATCGATTGAAACACAATCATCACTTAATAATTGGATAATCAAGAAGTTGTTTATTATCGTAGCAGTGGTAATTGTCAATCGATACTTTCTGAATAAAAACTTTCAAAGAGTGATAATTTTGCTCAGAAAAAGTCAATTGAGAATTTTTCAAAAAAAAAAACAAAAAAAAAATCGAATAAATTTGTGAAGAACATACCTGACTGATTGCTGAGTAGACTGTGGGTGATATTTAGATGAGAATGGTGTCTTATATACATTTTTATGTCGTGGGTTATACAACTAGGTGGTAAATAATAGGATGTAGAAACCATCCGTCAAATATAATTCATGGTATCTTTAATCTTCATCACCCCAAAAGACAGTCATTTATATTAAAGCGATACTCACCCATTTAAATAGAGAGATTTACATTATGAACTAAAGGTAACGAAGCAGAATAAGCATTGGGGGAGACTTAATTATATCTTAACGCTCGGAAATCAGTTCAAAAATCTTACTTTTCTGCACCAAACGGGCTAATGAAAACAGATACACGCAATGCGTACTCTTCGTCAAGGGTTCTTCCATGTGTATCTCAGCGTGTCCAACTTACAAGGGGGAATGAGACTAAAAATTACCGGGATCGGACACCGGATTTGTTGGTTAGTGAGGTAACTAAGCTCAAATCCCTTAGTACGATTATAACGGCGATAATAAATTATGTTTAAGACTTTAAGCGCAAATCATCTGTCCCTCAAAATTTGTCCCATGATACAAGGATAGATGTTTGTCCGTCTTCATGAGCCCGGAAAGTGTTTAACCACGATGATAACACACCGCCATAATATTGACATTGTTGTCCAGGGATTTATATATTTGTTGAATTTGGGGACGTGTAGTCAACCCCAGGGCCATGGAAATGAATGTTTGAGGTTATTCGCATATCAGAGCTTTAGATAGTTGGGCATGACCAGGATAAAGGTTTGGACATTGGAAGCTACAATTTCATGTTTTTAAGTTCTATTTTTAAAATATATTAAAATAAAGCCTTGAAATAGATGTTATCTATAAACAGTCCTACCTTGTTAAAGAATAATCCTATTAATCCAATAATCCACTATTGCCAGTTGAGAAATTGGCAAATATATCATTTCCAACTTCAAATTAAAACGTTTGAAAGATAGCTATACCATGCCATGGTGGAATAGGAGAATAAGGGAGTTAATTTCCTTTGTGGAGAATAATGCCTGTGATCGTATAATAGTGAGTTGACAACCTATTGAGCAAAAGCCATAGAAATGATTATGTTTTGACTATGAAATTCTCACTTTAAGAAGTTTTAGTTACTCAAGTATATCCAAGAGGTTTCCTCTAAACAGAGAGGCAGTTTTTTAGTTGTTTTTTTTTTCTTTGAGGTGGGCGGGTGGGGGTCTGTTGGAGGAATGGGACATTTTAAATGTAAACTTGAGTACAACATTTTGTTATAACAGACAGCGCCCCTTCAATTGTATTGTAATCGCCACGTGTTATTTATTTTATAATAGTAGGTTTTTTTTTCTCTTTTATTAGGACTAATTTTGACATCTATCACTCATTGACAGGTAACAGATTTATTTTTGATGGCAATCGTCAAAATAGAAAACTTACGTAATTTTCAGACAGATCTATTTTCAGGTAAAAAATCTGACCTAGAATATCTGACCAATTAATTGTAACGTCATAAAAGTTGTATCCTTCAGCTTTTCTTTAAGAAATAGCCTAATTATATGATTTAATATCTGTCATTAAATTTGGATAATGAAATACACATTAACGCCATAGAGTAGCCCCACACAGAAGTACTGGATTTTATTTAGTCAAAGCGTCGTGCATTTATGTCGTAATGGGTTCAAATTCGAATTAATTTATGGCGTGATGGCATCCTTGAAATGAAACATTTGATATAGTAAAGTGTTAAATTTTACCACACTTCCACAGCAACACAAAGTACAACTTCATTGCCATTTGTCATTTTTAATGTGTAGTGGTCATTGATTTTTGTATGGTATCCACATTTCAAGCTAGTGTTTATAGAGTTTGTTTTTTTTTTTTTTTATCATTTTCGTTCAATTTGTCAATACTTACCACTTCAGGCGAGTACTTAGTAACAAACGGCTTTAAGGATGCCAGTCACTAGGTTTAGTAACTGCAATTTCTAGATAACGGTCGAGTGTCCCCATTGAAACGTTGTAGTAAATAGATCTAACTAGTGTGTGTGTGTGTGTGTGTGTGTGTGTATGGGGGGTGTGCTCCTGGTCTACTAGTGAGTGTTATAGCTTTCATTATATGGCAAAAGTTAACACAATATCATCCACAGTTTTTGATATTGGTCAGTTTAAGTCAACTTTGATGTTGTTATCTTACCGTGAAAGGTGGCTTCGAGTGCCATTTGTAATGAAACGACTCGATGAAACAGGCTAATATTCCCGAATACTACCAGTGAAGACTGGGATAACCAAAAGCTAAACACTGTCATTCAACTTGGACTCTTCGCGTATTTGCCGAACATAACTCAATACAAATTACAGCAAAACAGAAGCGATTGGTTCCGCCTTTTATTGGTTTTGGAAGGAGGATCTAGCAAGGGATAACGTATAGTCTTTCGAATGGGACGAAAAACGAGATCTCGTGTACACATTGGCGTGCATGTAAAGAACAGTTGGAATTCGAAATAAGAGTAGGCCCGGCAAAATGTCCATCATGCGCACGTTTACACCGCATGGCGCATGTCCACCTTTATTAGCCCAGTCGGTGCAGAATAGTAGGACGTTAACCCATTTCATTGTATTCTTATTGCAGTTGGTCATATTTTATTGCCTTCTTAAGAAGGGTTATCAGCCCATTGGTCTAACATAGTATGCTTTTTAGAGGACTAACATCAATGCGCACCATGGGCCCCCTCTGCATGCTACTAGGTGGTTCCAAGAGAGGAAAATGAAAACAAACTAAACACAAAGAACGGTTTGATTAATGATGTGGCTAATTGGCATTGATTTACATTTAGTGTGGAGTTAGATTTAAGAGCTATCATAGGGATTTTTGTTCATTCGGTAGATTTTTAAACAAAACATGGACATTTTAAGCTTGAAGAAGAAGAAAATTAAGTGGATATTTGATGCTTTGTGAGTGGAAATCCTCTTTATTTCGTAATAATTGTTGTAAGTTGATATTTGTAATAATTATTGTAACATATCACCATGTAATTTATCCTCTAACATTTTATGGATATTCAAATAAAACAAAACTATATATCATATTTACTTTTGGCTTCATATAAAAAAAAAATAACAGAATGAAAGATCCATTGCGGGGATAGGGTGTTCGTTTAATTGCCAAATTTAGGGGATTCATATATTGCAATTTGTAACCCGAATTTCAGAAAGGCTTTATAGGTCGAAATTATATATGCTGTTGATTGATTTTGTAATACAGACCAAAGACAGGCCTTCGTTATTTTGCAAGTCGTTTTCAGGAAACAAATTAGTACTATATCTCGATAATTAGTATTTCCATAAACTGGAGATAAGTGTAGTCAAAAAGCAACTGGATGTACTATAGATACCCCATACTGCACAAAGCGATCCACCTACGTCATATACTTCCGAGAATTCTCAGCCGGAGCTAGCTGTAGATAGGCAGCCTAAGTTTGGGATGTAGATACCCGATACAACCACATAAAGTGTTGGGTTCTTTGGCGAAAAAGTTTTTAGTTTACAGTCTTCATTATATTTCAACAGATGAAAATAATATATTCTATAGTCGTGTATTCAAATATTATTGTTGTCGAGCTTAAATAACACGAGTAAATTTAACTACCCCCATCCCCAATTGAATCCTCGCTTCCTTAACCCAATATATTCGTTTTTAATTGCCGCCGAAGTAGTGGCGAGCATATCGCAATATAAATAGCTACGGTATTTACAAGATATTAATAACGTGGCGAGCTAACGTATTGAGGTAAACTCAAAGAAACGCAATATCTCAAAACGAAATGGTGTTTAACGCTATACTTTCCTGAACCAACCGGAATTTTGATGGCGATCATGCTGTGAGTGAAATCTTGCCTGATCAGCGACATTTCCGCTTACTCGTCGAGTATAGACGCGTGGACTTCGATCTCTGTTCCACCCGATCAGACGCTTTCTAATATCAAGACTGGGCGAACACCGGGCTCGAATCCAATATCTCCTGGTTATTGAACTATATAGTGCCCCACTCACTGAATCATCGTGGCTGCGGCTTGAAAATAAAAACCAGTGATACCTCTACTATAATGTATTCGTTTGTTTACCTGTTCCGGCTCATTATACTGCGTTTTACAGGAAGGGGAAATTAAACCACTGGAAGTTCTCGAAAAGACACTCATCTATAGCAGTCTTGCCTCTGGAAATCAACCAAAACAATACAAATGGGACTAGTTTATTATCTGCTCCTTGTTTAGTCTGAAGGGCGATGTCTGCGAGACCAGATTTGT
This sequence comes from Patella caerulea, assembly GCA_036850965.1. NCBI lineage: Eukaryota > Metazoa > Mollusca > Gastropoda > Patellidae > Patella > Patella caerulea. Next base: position 21,650,379 of record JAZGQO010000014.1, on the reverse strand, counting down.
AAACTGTCAGATGATTGGGAAACTGAAGAAGGTACTAGCATCGTCGGGTATCCTTCAATAAGGGGAAAAGTGGATAATTCACATAACTTCAGAACCCTAAACCAATACAATATTTCATCTCAAGGTTCTAAATTATGCTATGTACTTGTTTGCATCCAACTTGAAAAGTGTAAACCATGAAGAGAACCTGAATTGGAATGAAATGGGTATCTTCAATTTTATACATGGACGCAAAAGATTTATTAATTGTTCATTCGGTGTGCTACGTCCTTTATACAGCTTAACATTTGCATATTCCTGAAGCAATGGCGCGAGAAATCCCTCTCTTACCATTGCTGGATAGAAGTCATATTCTTGAAATTGGGCGGGGCGTGTCTCTTTTTAACGTCCAATCAAATCCCTCCTCTTTTCTCGCATTCGGCATAATTTTCAAAATGGCCGACGAAGAAAACATGTTGGCACTGGATAATCGAGCATAATAAATTTATGACGTAAACATGTCGCGATTGTCACTAGATACATTGCGGTAACATATTTTGAGGTCTGGTTAACCCCGATATTGTTTGTTACAATGTAAGTCATTGGTTGGTAATGGCACTACTGACCAATAATAATTTAGCACAACAATGTTCACTCAAGATAGCAGTGTAGTGGATTAGTTTTAATCAAACGAAACACTGCGCAGGAGTATGAACATTTGGGACCTTTGTGTGGCATCTGGGGTGTGGGGTGGTTATGCAGAGGAAAATTTGTCTAGCAAAAGATGGTTTTGTACTCAATGACATCAACCTGTTTTTCAACTTCTTTCCATATCCCCAATGTCTGTTCTAGCTCATTTTTGACACCCTTTTTGGGGCTCCAGGGATCACACGCATCAACCATTTATTAGGTTACGCAATTACCACTCACGTACTCGTATATTGGTATCTTTTTCGTTTGATTAATATGCTCTGGGTTTCCTGTCTAAAACTGAATCGAGTGATGACAATATCAGTTCAACAACTTTAACTCTTTTTTCGAGAAGCTGTAAGGATGATAATTCAAGTGGTACCAATTTAATCAATTTAAATAAACATCGATGGTTATGTGTGGGGCTGGGTTATTTTGACCATTTCCCGTTTATATCGACACATTTTTAATTCGTGTATCTTTGTAAATACTGAACAGATACACAGAACTGATAGTTCTTCTAGAGATTTACTTTCCCTAGTTTACTTTGTAAGAGATTCAAAATCCCCAATTAATTGACGGCCAGAGAAGTTAAGGAGGAACATTTAGAATTTATTTTATTATGATCATACAAAAACAAACTATTTTTTTTTACATAAAGTTAATCATAAACTGTTAAATATAGATTGCTTTAAAAATAAAACATATATTTCATTAATATACGATAGAATATCTGGTATGTGTTGCATGTTTGGTGGTTAAACATATCTCAGACTCCATTTCGTATTGCTGGATCCTAGTATGCAGGTGCTCCTGTTCCACTTCCACTGTTTAAATATTGTCTCCAGTTTCTTGACGCAAGTCTTGCATACGGACTATCGGGACCTGTATACTGATCAAATAGTCCACCGGGTGCTGACCACTGTTCTAACAGCCCCCCTGGCGCGGCGAATTTAGCCATACGCTGCTGAAAACTAGCACTTCCGGGGCCAAAACCAGCTGGGATATTAAACCCTAGAAAAAAGTTTACGAACATGCAATCAGTATAGTCTAATTAATATTATTTTTATTATTAAACAAATATACACCGAATAAGATAAAGATAACACTTTTCTAATATTTCGTGTTTTATCCTACCGAATCAATAGTTACGAGTGTTATCAATTCATTAGCCAATGGTGATACCAGGGACGGAGCTAGAGGGGAGACGGTCCAAACCCCACCTGACTGCCACATAAAAAAATAATGCCTTGCATTGATGAACTTAAATCACAATGTTATCCTACATCTTTATATAAATGATTTCTCTCTTTAAAAAGCTCAATTTGTATGTACGCTTATGTAATTTAGAAACGATGATGGCAGATTTCCTTAACAGGAAACGGGCAAACCCCCTCCTGCAAAAATTCCTGGAACCATCCCTGGATACCTGCTCTAACTCAAAGATAAGCAAATAAACTGACTTCTTCATCTTCTAATCAATATACCCCGGTCAATTTGAGATTAAATTAGTTTTCTGTAGTCAAGTACACATGCTAGAGAAGAGAATGTGTCCCTGTATAGCGGTGTTTAAACTTGCTCTTTGTTGAATTCCGATTGTTGAACACCCCTGATAAGTCGGATTTGGGTTTGATAAATCCCGAAATTGCCCCCCGTCCAAGCCGTGATTGGAAGCCGGGACCATCTTGTCCAAAGTCTAGTGCATTTACTGCTATTGTTTTATTTCTATATTGCAGTGGTAGTAGAGAAATATGGTAGTAGAGAAATATATATATTTAAAACTGACCTTGGGCCGATACTGACAAAACAAGAAGAACAGTTAAACAGATAGCAACAAACGACTTCATTCTGGAAAAAAAATTACGTGGTTAAGCTATATTTATCGGTTTAAAAGGAGTATATACAAATCTAGATTATACATTAATTTATATAGCCCCGATTTCATCCAGACATGTATACTTACGACGCCGAAACATAAGTTACTTCGGATTGGATTACATTACATAATCAATGTCACTATAATCTTTTAAACACAAAATTAAAAGTTCTTTCACATTAAGCTTTCATGTCTTTATCATTTTTAGAGGGGTTACTCGTGTTTCTTTACCGTTTTACGACCAAATCATACCCATGAAGTAATGATAAATGACATCAACCCGTTTGCAGTGGTCGCCTAAACATAATTTGTCTGTCTCGGTTATGTCTATTTCAGTTACATGGATAACGCTTGCCGGACGAACGTATGTGGTTTTAATATTGGTACATTGAACTCCAATCTAATTAAAATATAGATCTATATTTCGTTTCGTTTTTTTATACTTTCGATTGCCTACACTCATGTAGATCTAACAAGTCAATCTGTTTCACAGAGAATTACTTACGAATTAACTCTGTAACAGATAGTGTCCAGAGCACACGTGCGTTGACTGCAGTCATTGGCTCAACGGCTCGTGCACTGTTTACTTAACACCTAACTGCTTCGGGCAAAATGACGCATTTTACTCATTTTAATACCCATTTACACTTAATAGGAAATATTTTTTAACTTCAATTACTTCAAACGACTTTATTTATTTTTCTGTTACCTCAAAAAATGTTTGAGAATTTAATATGTCGGAGTAAAAAAGTTAATATGCCGTACTTATTAAGCCTCGTCGATGTCATGCTTATCAGTGATTGTAGCGGCCAAGCGAATATTCACTGCGGGATCAGTTTGCTAACAAGTTATAGTGGGAGCTCACGTTTAGTATGACGTCAGGTATCAAGCACGGGACATTTGACCCGATAACGTCAGTCATTCGATTAACCAATTATCGACCGCCATGCTTTTTAAAATCTACTTTTGTTTTGTTTTGATTTCTATCCGCTGGTAATATTTACCCACAGTTCCACGCATGAAAAGGGCAAACGGTCGATTCGACAGACCATTTGATTGGCTGACCCCTCATTTCATGCAGAATAACAAGTCTTCCAGATCCAAAAGTAGTAAAGACAATTGAAACGAAATTTTGAACTATAAAAAACGAAACGAAATTGGATCTGTGTTTTAATCAGATTGATTGAACTCCACCCGTTTCCTTTCCCACGTATTTCTTAAATAAGCCTTATGTAAGAGCTAAATTTGACTATCACGGGTCTTTCTATTGGCGACAAATGTATTATAAACTATTAGACATTAATTCACATGGCAAGACTATCATCAACTTTCAAGATCATCGGATTGTCGCGATATTGAATCGATTGAAACACAATCATCACTTAATAATTGGATAATCAAGAAGTTGTTTATTATCGTAGCAGTGGTAATTGTCAATCGAAACTTTCTGAATAAAAACTTTCAAAGAGTGATAATTTTGCCCAGAAAAAAGTCAATTGACGTGAATTTTTAAAAAAAAAAAAAAAAAAAAAAAAAAAAAAATCGAATAAATTTGTGAAGAACATACCTGACTGATTGCTGAGTAGACTGTGGGTGATATTTAGATGAGAATTGTGTCTTATATACATTTTTATGTCGTGGGTTATATAACTAGGTGGTAAATAATAGCATGTAGAGACCATCCGTCAAATATAATTCATGGTATCTTAAATCTTCATCACCCAAAAAGACAGTCATTTATATTAAAGCGATACTCACCCATTTAAAAAGAGAGATTTGCATTATGAACTAAAGGTAACGAAGCAGAATAAGCATTGAGGGACACTTAATTATATTTTAACGCTCGGAAATCAGTTCAAAAATCTTACTTTTCTGCACCAAACGGGCCAATGAAAACAGATACACGCAATGCGTACTCTTCATCAAGGGTTCTTCCATGTGTATCTCAGTGGGTACACGGGCCCTCAAGTTTTCATCCGATTCCTCCTGCCCCACTACATGGGCAAATGAGACTGAAACTTACCGAAAAAACATTTTTGACTATCAACGGGATCGGACACCGGATTTGTGGGTTAGTGAACTAACTGAGCTCAAATCCCTTAGTACGATTATAACGACTCCACAATTCCTTTAAATTATGTTTAAGACTTTAAGTGCAAATCATCTGTCCCTCAAAATTTGTCCCATGACACACGGCTAGATGTTTGTCCGTCTTCATGAGCCCGGAAAGTGTTAAAACCACGATGATAACACACCGCCATAATATAGACATTGTTATCCAGGGATTTATATATCTGTTGAATTTGGGGACGTGTGGGTAACCCAGGACCATGGGAGTGAATGTTTGTGGTTATTCGCATATCAGAGCTTTAGATAGTTGGGCATGACTAGGATAAAGGTTTGGACTTTGGAAGCTACAATTTCATATTTTTAAGTTCTATTTTTTAAAATGTATTAAGATAAAGCCTTAAAATAATGTTATCTATAAACAGTCCTACCTTGTTAAAGAATAATCCTTTTAATCCAATTATTCACTATTACCAGTTGAGAAATTGGCAAATATATCATTTTCAACTTCAAATTCAAACGTTTGAAAGATAGCTATACCATGTCATGGGGTAATAGAAGAACAAGGGAGTTAATTGTGTTATTATTTCCTGTGTGGGGAATAATGCCCGTGGTCGTATAATAGTGAGTTGACAACCTATTGAGCAAAAGCCATAGAAATGATTATGTTTGACTATGAAATTCTCACTTTAAGGAGTTTTAGTTACTGAAGTATATCCAAGACGTCTCCTCTAAACAGAGAGGTATTTTTTTTAGTTGTTTTTTTCTTTGAAGTTGGTGGGGTGGGGTGGGGTCTGTTGGAGGAATGGGGCATTTTAAATGTACACTTGAGTACCCCATTTTATTATAACAGGCAGCGTCCCTTTAATTGTATTGTAATCACCACGTGTTATCTATTTTATAATAGTAGTTTTTTTTTTGTCTTTTATTAGGACTAATGTTGACATCTATCACTCATTGAGTTGATATACTGGACAGGTAACAGATTTGTTTTTGATGGCAATCGTCAAAATAGAAAACTTACGTAATTTTCAGACAGATTTATTTTCAGGTAAAAATCTGACCTAGAATAGCTGACCAATTAATTATAGCTTAATAAAATTTTTGAAATGTTTTTAAAGAAGAATTCCAAGTTTTATCCTTCAGCTGTTTTTTTTTAAGAAATAGCCTAATTGCCAAGGTCACCAGAACTGTTTATATGATTTAATATCTGCCTTCAATTAATGTATGGCGTGATGGCATCCTTGAAATGAAACATTTGATATACTAAAGTCTCCAATTTTACCACACTTCCACAGCAACACAAAGTACAACTTCATTGCCATTTGTCATTTTTAATGTGTAGTGGTCATTGATTTTTGCATGGTATCCACACTTCAAGCTAGTGTTTATAGAGTGGGTGTTTTTTTTTTTATCATTTTCGTTCAATTTGTTAATACTTAGAGCTATTGCTAACAGGGTGTTTTTAACACTTTAATTTGGTGTTTATAAGATTTTTTTAACACTTCAGGCGAGTGCTTAGTAACAAACGGCTTAAGGATGGCAGTCACTGGGTTTAGTAACTGCAATTTCTAGATAACGGTCGAGTATCCTCATTGGAACGTTGTAGTAACGAGATCTAAAGTGGGTGCAGGGGGAGGGTGCTCCTGGTCTACTAGTGAGTGTTATCCTTAAAGTTGTCTGTTATAATATAGCTTTCATTATATGGCAAGATTTAATATCATCCATAGTTTTCAGCATTGGCACAAGACTTATTGGTCGGTTTAAATCAACTTTGATGTTGTTATCTTACCGTGAAAGGTGGGCTTCTGATATTCAATATTTAAGACAGAATGGAAATTTTATATTTGGCACACAAATCGCTTGCTAGAATGCTTTAAAGTGCCATTTGTAATGAAACGGCACGGTGAAACAGGCTAATATTCCCCACAGGATAATACTACCGGTGAAGACTGGAATAACCAAAAGACAAAGACTGCCATTATTTTTGGACTCTTCGCGTATTTGCCGAACATAACTCAATACAAATTACAGCAAAACAGAAGCGATTGGTTTGCCCTTTTAGTGGTGTGGGAAGGAGGATCTAGCAAGGGATAACGTATAGTCTTTCGAACGGAACGAAAAACGAGATCGCGTGTACACATTGGCGTGCATGTAAAGAACATTAATTGACAGTTGCAATTCGAAATAAGAGTAGACCGGGCAAAATGCCCCTCATACGCACGTTTACACCGCATGGCGCATGTCCATCTTTATTAGCCAAGTCTGTGCAGAATAGTAGGACGTTAACCCATTTCATTGTATTCTTATTGCAGTTGGTCATATTTTATTGCCTTCTTAAGAAGGGTTATCAGCTCATTGGTCTAACATAGTATGTTTTTTAGAGGGCTAATATATATGCGCACCATGGGCCCCCTCTGCATGTTACTACGTTATAAAGTCAGAATATGGAATAATGTCATAAAATATGGAATCAAGCGAAAATAATAGTACACTTATTTTAATCAAATCGAAAGCATAAAGCATGTTAAAATACAAATACAATGTATCATTATTCAAATGGCCGCTAGTCTTTAAACTTTGCTCCCAAAAAAATAACATTGCCCGTTCCAGGCGACGTGGACCCAGTTTAGTGATGATTAAAATATAAATTATTATTTTAAGTAAAATTTTCGTATGGCTCCACTCATTTACACGACATATACAAAAGACAAAATAAAAATGCATGCAATATGGATGGCGGGGTGTAATGATAAATGTACAATATTATTATTAAAGCTTAGAAAATACTCGTTTTTCATCATCTGTGCTTGTTGAAATAGGCTACTGAACTATAAATCTGTTACACAAAACCACGAGCAGTGTCTATCATTAACTTATATAAACAGACATATTATATTTATAGCTGTTTATTATTCAGGGTGAAATAGTTTATCACAATTGGCATCATGATTATAGCTGCGTTTAATAGATGGTTATTAACAGTTTATTATCATTATAACCGTGTGTAATGGGTAATAATAACATTTTATTCGTATTGCAACAGTTCGTAATTACAACGGTTTAATTATAGCTATAAATGTGATATAGGTGTTGGTGGTTTTATACCTAAAATCATATCCGCGGCCTTTTCACCGATCATTATAGACGGTGCGTTAGTGTTGCCAGATACTATGCTTGGCATGATTGAAGCATCAGCTACTCTTAATCCATTGATACCTTTAACTCTGAAATAATAAAAATATTAATTACAAGGTGTCTTCGTATCGTGGGTATGATTTCCGAAAGAGGAAGCGGAGTCAAACTTTTAAATTGCGGGGTATTGTTTGGTTGACCAAGTCTATAATAAAATGGAAATCCCAGGCAAAGTTTTCACCGATTGGATGCAGCTGGTAATAAAAAAAACTCAACTCAAATATTATTATCAGTTTTGTGATTTGAGGAAGTGTATCACATCTAGCTCCCGCTCCCCTCGCCCTAAATTAATGAACCAAAAACTGGTTCCATACTCTTGGTAATTTTCTTTTCCTTGTTTTAGTGCCATGTTCGTCGAATGCCCTGCTCAGTCAGGTACCAGTGACATCCAACTCGGTATACTGTCTTGGTGTGACAGTATCATTCCAAGAAACCAACGATTGTAGCATGGACCAGAAAGGTTGGTTGCTGGTTCATAATTCTTGTTATGTATGGTAATACGTACCTTAGTTGTGGATCCACTACTGCTGTAGGATCTGTAACACTCCCCATTTTACATGTTCCAGTTGGATGGTATATAGCCAGAGTGAAATATCCTATATAACATCGCCAATAATCATCACTATCGAATTTTGTATTTTTTAAACACGGCGAAAATGGTTTATGGAAAAATTCTGACCCTAGAGATTTGAAAGTCTTGGTTTTAGCTATTTCTTGTGAAAAACGAACACCTGAAATGACAATGATATATGACAAGTGTTAAAATATATTTTTGGGAATAATATAGTGGAGTCTACACCTACATGAGTACTTTACCTCCATAACAACATTGATTCCATTTACGTTATGTGATAAATGCCAGAATTAGGAAAGGGAAAAGAAATAAAATGAGATTTAACGCCATACTGGTCTAATGAAGACGGGCGTACGCCTTGTGTTTCACTTGGGGAAATTTGCCCTAACAGTCGCGTGTTCGATCCCTGCATTGGCCGAAAAAGTTCATCGTGATTTTTTGGCGTGCTTTCACTTGTCGGTGGTGCAGAACGGACGGTAAGAAACGCCGTGTATATATTGGCGTACACGTAAACGACCCCCTGGCAAATGGAATACGATATATGAAAGTTTCAATATATTCATTTTCGTTATAAACAAAACCAATTCTCAAACTAAATTTTATCTAATGTTAATATAAGGCTATTTCGTATTAACATTGATACTCCACACCACAATTTGTATATGTCTTATACAAAACCAGCAACAATAATTTTACAATTTTATTGTACAATTGAATACTTTCTGAATGGAAATAGTGTTGTAAATAAAAATATTTTCTGCATGGAAGACTCCGAAGACTCCGCGGTTTTTTATTCCCCAACTTTCGCGATATTACCATATAGCTGGATAGCCATGTCTAATGTAAATATTGGTGATTATTTTTACAGTTAAAACCTTTTTGCGTAATTTGCATATTTTGTAAAATTTAATCCACTTAAACAATCTGATTAAAACAGATTGTTATATTTCAAAATGCCGTTTTACTTGTCTTCAGTACACTAGGATCTGGAAGACTTGTTATCATTGACGTTTTCTGGGTGATGTGGGGGATAAGCTAATGAAACGGTCAGTTAAAGCGAGTTCTTGGCCTTTTGATGCATGGAACTGTGGGTAACCCACTAGAAACGTCAACGCTGATTGATAAGTCAATGTCTGGCGTCATAGGGTCCAAAGTCTCTCAAAAGTATAAAAAACGAAATGAAATATAGATCTGTATTCTAATCAGATTGTTTGGTTAAATAACTTATGAAGAACCCAAACCTAGAAACCAACGGTAGGTATCCTGGCTTGTATTCAGAAAGAGACCAACTAAAATATTTCAGCGGAAAGTACACACGTGACACTGAACGGAAAAGAGCCGGATGTGGTTTCCACTTTTCAAAGGATTCTGTAATTCTTCAATGAGGTTAAATATGAATATACAAACCTCGAAGCAAGGTCTCCAGATCTTCCTTGTTTTCCAGATATTTAGGATCAATTACAGGGTGTTGCATGGCATCTGTGGTGTTAAGACGAAGTGTACCGTGACTTTTTGGTCTTAATAACGTATAATAAAGCACAAAACCGTTGATGTCGTTTATACCAGAATAATATTCCATGTACTGAAACAATTTAAGAAAAGGTTTCGAGTTAACTTTGAAAATCCCCATTAACGCTCGTGTTCTAAATGTGTTTAAATGTACATCAGTTAAGTTTACCTGCTTATATTAACCGATAAATAGCGGCCAGCACATGTGGGTGTGCGCATGTGTAATAATCTATAATACATAAAATTAACAGGAATTTTTTAAGATACATTATGGGACATAAGTTAGCACTTCTCGCTATAATAGTTAAAACTAAATAATGTAAAGTTAATTTGCTGAAAATTTCAGTCAAATTGATCCACTGTGGATCGAGATTTAAGCGATTGAAATTTCTGTCTGGCCTCGATCGTCATTACTACAGTCAATAGATAGTATCGATTATCCAATTTTTGATTTAATTATCTATGAACGTTAGGCAGCATGTAGGATTCTAATCCATTCAATATCGAGAGTTGATTATAGCCTGGATAAGTTAATTAATAATTTAGATAACATTTCAGGCTTAATGAAAGACCTGCAATAGGCAGATTTAGCTCTTGCATAACGTAGTTTAATGTTTATCAGCCTAGAGCGTATATAAATAACCACCGATTTCCAGCAACCCTACCGGTCTTATCTGTTTGTTTCAAATAAGAGGAAACAAATAATTATCGAACAAGATCTTTAGTCACCAAAACTTAAAATAAAAAAATAGTCTGCAATCTTTTCATCAGCTAATGAAGAGCATAAATCGTTGTAGTTTAAACTTTCGCGAATAAGACAACTGCCATAATATAAAATTGTCTGACATATTATTATCGAATAAATTCTTAGTCTTACCTTAGGGTCTATTCGAATAATGTGACGTATCATGCTTTCATCAAGGAGCATATTCAAACCGTGTATTTGTAAATCCGGATAATCGGTTGTTTTAGCGTCAGTCGATATAAAACCCAATGATTCCAGACCCCCAGGTGAAGTCAGCATACCTGTACAGAACAATGTATACTTTGTTAATATTAACTAGGGGACCTTCAATAGTTTCGTGAGTAGCGTGCTGGTTTGTGAGCCAAGTGGTTCTGGTTCGATCCCGGTAGACCTATAAGATTTTTTGCCATTGGGGTTCAATATACCAAAGACTATGAATCTTCTACGTACATTGTGAACATGGGCCAAAAGCCTTACCAGTGGAAAGCTGGGACCTGTAATGTACAGAATTAGTTTAATTAGAGTAGATTATGTATAACTACCTGATTTTGTTGTCATATATTGGGCCAATGTCCACAACGATTGAGTTTTGTTCGGAGAATTAAAGAAATTTTCTTTTGTTTTATAGTAGAAAAGAAAGCTAATATGATCCTCTAAGTGATCACCGACTGGTAAATCAGCAATGACTGGTATCTAAAATAAACAAACAACTATTTTGTATTGACATCGATAACTTTCCAGTTATTGGAGGATATGCAGTTTGAAATCCATCGATGTTAATATAAGAATTATTCCACATCACTTGTTATTAAGGATATTATCAACATATTATCATAAAAAGAAGAATATAAGCATCGAACCCTGAATTATACCATATCACTTATTTATGCTAGAATTGAACTACTGATTTATATTTTGCAATAATAAATTTCCTCGTCTGCGTTTTTAAACGTTTCGAAATATTCACTGTAAAGCCTCTTACCCCGTGAATTTTCAGGTGTTCTTTTGGTCCAACCCCTGACAGCATCAGAATTTGAGGAGACGACAAAGCACCAGCTGATAAAATGATTTCTTTATTTACAGAGACGGATTTCAAGGTTCCTTGGTGATAAAATTCCACACCAACCGCTTTCTTATTCTTTATGATTACCTGAAGTGAAATTAGATTTATGTCCAATAGGTTCGGCTTGAAAAGATCATGGTAAAAGGGATTGATTTAGAGATTTTGAGCCCCAGATCCTCACTCTCAAATGAAAAACGCCATTCCAATGCGGTTTTAAAAACTGATCCTGATTAATTCATAATCACATTGCTCAACAAGTGCCAAAAATATACCCTGGCTCGGATATGTTACAGATCATGACCACAGACAAAAACGGAGAAAAGTATTTCATAAAATAGCCAAAAGCTGAAATAATAAGAGCAATAATTCCCCAAGAACCTTGTCTAATGCATGTATCCGATAGAAAGAAAACCCAACATTTTTACGCAAGACAGATCACAATTACAACAGACTCTATCAATCTTAATATGTGTAGGATCAAATTATGCGCAAGTGCATAGTCATGATTACCTTTTTGACATGGGCGCTTGTAACAACGTGAAGATTTTTGCGACTTTTAACCGCTGGCCATAAGAAAGCTCTAGCTGTGCTACACCTTTCGCCATCCTTGACGGTAGTTTGTACACCAAAGAATCCTGCGTGCAAAATTATAAGAGTAGAAAATGACAGGTCTTAATAAATAGCCTTTTTAACACATAATCATAATTTACTCAAGTAAATGATAAGACATGAAATGGGGTTTAGCGTTCTACTTTTCTGCTCTAAAATGTAATATCACCCTATTGGCCCGAGCCCTGATATTCATGATTTATGATATACTAATTCCATGGATGATATTCATGATATACCCTATCCATGGATTATATCTCAATCCAAGGTATAATATTTATATCATCCAATGGAATGTATGATATTTATGCCTCTATTCATGCATTGTATGTATGATATATACCTTCCGTTGTATGTATATTTTACCAAATGGTAATTATGATATATACCACCCGTCGGATTTACTGTATATTTTGCCCAATGGTAATTATGATATAATATCTATTGCATTAACTGTACCTCAGTGGTAATTATGATATATATTGTACTTATTGTATCTTCAGACCTCTACGAAGCGATTTACTTAGTATTGAAATAAACCAATATTATATTATTCCCGAAATGACCTAGTTTGTGTCGAGTGGACGTCAGACTCTCTCTATCTCTCTCTCTCTCTCTCTCTCTCTCACACTCTCTCTCTCATATTACATACATCGAGTACGGTACGTAATAATTACCGTACCTTTTTGTTCTTTACCATTATAATCGCCAGTTCTGTACCCCATTTCTTTACCCGCTTCTATCAAAAAAGCAGCCACATTTGATACGGTATTTTTAATGACACCCAGTGGACCACTTTTGCCATGGTAATCTAAAAGTATAAAATGTGTAATTATGCGACAATAAGGTCATCTTCAATGATCTACAACATAGAATTCATTACTGAAGAAGACCACGTAGGTAAATATGTAATGACCGGCCGATGGGAGGGGCGGGTGGGGTATGTGTGGATTACATCGTGCAGTGTTGTATAAGAAAACATTTCGCGGGACGTCATCTTTACTACCACATTACGTCACTTTTGACAACTTTCACCCGAGTAAGTTTGAGGGAATACACCAGAATACAAATACAGTAGACTTACTTTCGACAGAGGACACAGACAAATGTGACGTGATTTATGTGACGTGCTGAATTATCAATATGTTGACCGAAGCCTTTCTTAAAGTCTATCACAACCTCTGCACTTTTGAATTATTTCATCAACACACTATCAATATCTCGACTCTTCAAATTTTGGCATGTGTACAGAGACATGCCCATGACAACGACATTGATTATGACATTGAAGATAAACATAAAAAAGGTTAAAGGTCTACGTAAAGTTTATCTTCCCGTGGAGAGTAAATTTTTTTCCAAATGACTTGAGGAGGGGGGGGGGCGATGGTCGGAATGGCTTATAATTTTAATCCATGATTTAAATCACATGTACATACAAGTTATTGTACAAACTTTCGTGTACAGTTTAATTGTACACACGTACAATTGTACACGGGTGTAGGGGCCGCGGGTGCCGATCTTGGTGGTAGTAGCAAATATTGTACATGAATTTCTGTTTTATCGGAGGTACCAATTATGAGGAAGCCTATAAATGATATCAATTCTAAAATCAGTTTCTCTAGATAAAAAAATAATCACCACCTGATTGGAATTGGATATTAAATCAAAATTTGAAATCGTGTGAGACTTCTGCATCTACCTTTTTCCATAGTATCGAATGGTTCAACACTTTCTGATCTCATAAAATATGGCAATACTTCAGCATAGCTCCACCCATTACATCCAGCTTCTGCCCAGCCATCATAATCCTTTCTGTTACCTCTCACATAAATGTTACAGTTAATTTGACTGGATCCACCAACTACTTTACCTCGCGGCATAAACATCCTCTGTAGAGAGATAAAAAAACACACACTACAAATACTAGTCCGAAATGTCTGACACGTTTCGTGGATGTCTGATTTCAAAGAAACAAATTTTACGAATGTGTCCAAAATGCACCCGAATAGGCAGTAATATAAAATAGGCATTGGATTCTTATACAACCGAGACAGTATACCTGTCCAAGTTAAGCCACTTTTGTTTAAGACAATGCATGTACCATTTTAGCTCTCTATCAAATAACATGTAAATGGAGAATCTTTTTGCACTGGTTACAGCAGACGAAGCTACACGAAAGGAGCGAAATGTTTTGGTAATCTCTGAATTAACATCAGATGTTAATAATACCCCGTCAAATGGTCACAGAGCGCGTTAAGATCACCATAACAGTGGCGGATCCAGGATTTTTTTGAGGGGGTGACAACTCCATGTTCTGTCTCACCGACCGCGGTTTACGGAGCTAATTTCTGCCGCAAGTAACATAGATGCTTATTATGTGTCTGATAAGATGCGCACTGTGTGCTATATTAATATATACGACCATGCGTGCATGTCCCGGTGGAAGCATGTAGGACCCGGGATTCCTAAACACCGGTGGGGAGGGGGGTGACTAGTCACCCTAGTCACCCCCTGGATCTGCCCCTGCGTGACAAACGCGTGGTGGAAACGCCAGGTATCGTGCTGTGGTCTCCATGTTCGCCAATGATCGCCGAATAACGGCATTTGCTTTGGGCATGTTTAAAACAATGCCAAGGTTCTGTCATATGATCTTGAAAGCTGCGAGATCGTGGTGGGGTCCAAAAGGGCCTTACTACGCTGTAACGGCGACGACAAATGGTCTGACAGCGCGTTAAGATGACCATAAGTGTGGAAAAGGCGTGGTGGAAACCCCAGATATCGTGCTGTGGTCTCCATGGTCGCCAATGATTGCCGAGTCACGGCGTTTGCTTTGACTTTGAGCATGTTCAAAACAAACGCCAAGGTTCTGCCGTATGATCTTGAAAGTGGTGGGGTCGCAAAGGCCCTTAGGTCCATACTGCGCTGCATACATGGCGACGAAAAATTGTCTTAGAGCGCGTCAAGATCACCATAAGTGTGGCAAAAGCGCGGTGGAAACGCCAGATATCCACAGTCGCCAATGATCGCCGAGTCACGGCGTTTGCTATGAGCATGTTCAAAGCAAACGCCAAGATTCTGCCGTATGGCCCGTAAAGCTGAGAGTACGTGATGGGGTCGCGAAGGTCGCAGACAAGCGTGGTAACATCTCTAATTTTGAAGGGTGCGGGTTTTAGAAGGTGGAGATCATACCTCCCTCTCCAAAGCCTTACAACAATGCTTTTGAGGCACAGAATAATATTTCCAATCATATTCTGTATCTTGCGCCATGCAACACATCATAGGAACTTTCAATATATCGGCAGATGGCTGTTGGTCATCAGTTCCTGCTTCAAGTACCAGGATTTTAAGATTAGGATCTTTCGACAGACGATTGGCTAACACGGAACCCGCAGATCCAGACCCCACTGAAAGAGATACAATAATAACTATAGTAGTATTCTACAATAGAATTAATCCATAGTTCATAAAAAAACACTAAATAAATGATTAGAACTCATTCCTGGGTGGACTCACAGCTATTTGATGATCTCGACACATACTTAGTCATAGTTTTATGTTATTTTTGAAATGTTTCACATTACAGGTGCCTGTAGATTTGTACTGATATTACATTGTCATCGATCGACCAATCAGCTATTGGTGTAAAGTTACATCCGATTAGGTTAACCAATAATTGCGTATTAAAAATATATACCAATCAGATTGTAGTGCCAATGATTAAATATGTGCGGATGGCGTTGATGTTTAAAGTTCCAATTTCATATTTTTAAGTTATATTTTTAAAATGTATTAAAATAAAGCCATAAAATAGATTGTATCTATAAACAGTCTAACCTTGTTAAAGAACAATCCTATTAATCCTATTATTCACTATTGCCAGTTGAGAAATTGGCAAACATATCATTTTCAACTTCAAATTCAAACGTTTGAAAATGGCCATTGCATGGATGGGAATATTAAAACAAGGCGGGTAATTGTGTTATTATTTCCTGTGTTAGCCTTTGTCAGTGATTTTAATGCCTGTGAAATTTTGTCCATGGCCGTACAATAGTGAGTTGACAACCTTTAGAGCAAAAGACATACAAATAATTATGTTTTGACTTTCTTAGAAAACATGAAATTCCCGCTTAAGACGACTGCTAATGGAGGCATATTCACTGGAAATAAAATCCCTTAAAGCACGTTAATACGTTAATAGCCCCTCGAAAATCCAAAGACGCCATATTTGTTACATAAACTATTTCATGAGAAGAAGTCGTGTATTGACCTATTATATAATCGTATGTTGCGTCAATTTGCTTCATCAGTTTGGATTCAAGTTTATCCCCGCTAAAGAACTTTTGTTGGATGAAGGCAGCAAAGATGACCACATTTACGAGCAAGAGCAGCGATCCAAACGTCATTCTGGAATCCATATTTCTGAAAATAATAAAATGAAATGAATTGGGGTTTAAAATTATGTCTATATGAGTACTTTTATCTTTTCTTGAGGTTATGAATTTGTTGTGCGGGTGACAGCGGGTGATACAACATCATTGTTAGAATATTGATGATTTTCGAAATAATCTTATGACATGAACATTGCAGATATAAGTGCTTAAACGTTCATAGGTCACCATTAAAGACTCTCTCCAAATATATTCAATGGTGGCTGAGCGTATTCAAATTTGATTTACTTCTTTGGTGTAACAACAGATTTCATTATTGAAGTGCAGAACGATTAAGTGACCTTGAAATAAAAACGCCTGTTATCAGTATTGTTACTACAGACCGGTGATATCTATATCGTATATTCATGTACACTAAATAGTGATATAGTTTAGCAAGAAAAACATTTGCTAAGGGGGATACAGCTGTTATAACTTGTATGAAGTGAATTGAAATTAAGGGTTATAACTTGTATGAAGTGAATTGAAATTAGGGGTCAATGTCCTACTTTTCTGCACCAACCGAGCGAATAAAAACGGACATATGAGGGAAATTGTGTATATTGTTGAAGGTTCTGTTTAAAGCAGGCCGACAAGATTAATGCTCACAGGTCAGCGGGATATGATTAGGGTTATTGTACTGGGTCAACCGTCTCTTTACCTTTTGACCTTGACAAAACATTTCAAGTCTTGGCTGACCCCTATTGACCGTTTTGATATCCACATTTTTGGTTAGAGACTAATGGACTTCCTTTCATAATCTAGATCCTAATACAACTATTTTTAAGACGATTTCTCTTGTAGAAGGCTGCATCCAATTAAGGGACCGGAGGCGGGTGGGGGCAAATAAAGTGCAATTAAAGAACTAATTATAATGTTGCTGATTTAAATTTCATTAGAAAAGAAATGTCTTCTTCCTTTCTCATAGTTAGCAGTATTGGTCTCATACCGGAGTATTAGGCGCATACAATCATCATGGAGTTTAAAGTAGATAAAGTACAAGTACTTCTTTGTTTACGGTAGATAATGCATAAAAATAGAAAAATACGTCCAGCTAAAAAATTCCTCCACTTTACTTCATTCTGACATACATTAAATTATATAAGCTAGCTGTGTGCCCTATATAGGCGTCTTCAGATATTAATTAGTATTAGTATTTTACCTTCAACAAACTAACTGCTGAGATATTTTGATCGCCTTAGACAACAATAACTAAGTGTAATCCTTACCGTGTAGGTGGGTTTATCTGACTTGTTTGCAGCTTATCAGAATGAAATGGGGTTTAACGTACTACTTCTCTGCATCAACTTGTATGCATAGGCAACTGCACGCTAGTAGTACATTTTCGCTGCAAATAGTTTACTGGTCAGCTCGTTTTTATTTTACTGTGATAAGAATATATAATTTAACCTACTTACATGTTTATAGCTGTTGACCTTTATACAAATATACTTATGTAAATAAAACCCTTAAAGTGATAGCTTATTGTTGGTTGTTTGTTATTCGCGAATAACGAACCAGAAACTGTCTGTTGTTATTCGCCATATATAGAATAATTGATATAATAAAGGCGCTATTCCAGATGTTTTTGAATAAGCCTAGTTGGTTTATGACACTTTAAAGTCGTGGGAAATATGGAATTAGTAATATAATAAGACGGTTTTATAGGGAATACACAGCACCGGGATTGTGAGCCTTGAGCATGTGTGTGGGGGTGGGGTGGGGTGGGGTGGGGCTAACATAGGTGACTAAACTTAGGCACAAAGAGGTTCTGAGTGACCGACACTAATTATTCTCAAATGTTGACAACTCATCCAGACTAATATTCGTAGAACATTCGTCTGAAAATAGAGACTTTACGTTAGACAGTATTATTCCACGAATATGAATGTAAGTACATCAAACCTAATTTGAAGTTGATCAGTGGTCAGTGATACATTAAGGAAGGAACTGTTATCATATTCGTGAAAGTCGTAACGTTACGACATAGTAACCGGACAGCCGAACACGACTGGCACAAATTTAAAATATCGTGAGAAATGTAGTCGATACAGAAAAATTCACATATTATATACACTAAATTATCAAATGATTGGCGCCCAACCAATGTCACTTGGCTTTGTGGGCGCCTCGACAATCATGTCGTTATATATGATTCGCTCCCCAAATGGTGAGGCGCATCATAATAACCCACACGATTAACACGACAACTGATGGAGTATCCAAAATGGCTTGATTTGTGGGGTGCCTTATCCCGGAGAGGCGATAATGACATGATTGGTGGGGTTCCTCATAATGTTGGGTCGCACATACTGCTGAATTGAATTGCTTGGGGGCCGACTAACTTGATCAATGGGGCATCCAAAATGGCATGATTTGTGAGGTGCCTCATCCCAGAGGGGTGCCCATAATGCTGAGATCATGATAATATAATGCTATTGAGATTGGTTAGGCGCACATGAATGAATTTGCCGCCCATAAAAGAATTTGGCGCCCTAAACAGCGTGATAATATTCTAAATTCAAACAACAGGATTTGTGGGCTGCCTCAACCCTGAAGGGCGGCCATAATGCCGAGATCATTGGCACCCATGATATAATGCTAGGAAGATTGGTTAGGCGCCCAAAACGGCGTGATAATCTTCAAAATTCAATCGACATAATATAATGCTAATGAGATTAATTAGGTGCCCACCAATGAATTGGGTGCCCAAAACGGCTTAATCTGTGGGTTGCCTTATCCCGGAGAGGCGCCCATAATGGCATGATTGTTGGCGCGGCTAATAATGGGCCGCACATACATGTAGTGTATAATGCCGTAGCAGATTGGTTGGGCGCCCATACCTTGATCAATTGCGCGCTCAAACCGGCAAGATTTGTGGGGTGCCCCATCCCAGAGGGGCGCCCATGACGCCGAGAAAATTTTCAAAATTCAAACAAGTCGCTCTCTAACCAGATTCCGAACTTTTTTCTCATAAATTATTATAGGTACGTTTAAGTCGCATTCCTTCCTTCAAATGTTTATAATGTTCATATCCAAATATCATAATACGCCGATATCGCACATTCAGCTTCAGAATTGAAATTTTCAGGTGTAAACCCTATTTTCCAAAATTTTCTGGGGGAAAGCACCATAGGTAATCTCACTTTTCGGGCAGACGGGTAAAGGGAAAACAAAAAAAAAATCTAATAAAACAGTAATTTTACTTTTCTTTTAATTGAATACCGCGAATTAGTACTAAATTGACGATGGATTAAAACATTTCGTCTGAAGCCACTCTACTTTGTGCCACGTATTTCGGGCATTACTTGTAGTTGGAATACAGGTCGGAAAACAAAATGATCGGAAAATTGGAAGTTGCTTTACTCTTGGCTTAGGATATATATAGCGGCGGCAATCTGTTTCACAGAGATTATGCGGCGGGCGTCTTTTATCTCTGTTCAAGATGAATAAGTGCCGGTCAGACCGCTATAGTTCTTCGGGTGATGTCACATCATAATTGATGGTGACACGTGCGTTGATTACATCAAACGTAGTAATATGAACTGGTACGGGCAGAATTATATTTTTTCCCCATCTTACGCATTCCCGTACTATTTTCTTTACCTATTTATGATAAATATGGAATACTTTTTATCGAGATATATTTCAAATACCTTGATTTAGTTTTCAGATACTTCAAAAAAATGTTTTAGAATTTAATTTGTCGGAGTAAAAAAGTTAATATGCCTGATTCATTAAGTCTCGTCGATGTCATCCATGATTGTTGCGACCAAGCGAATATTCACTGCAGATCAGTGTGATACGGCGGTTGTTTGGAATTAGCTAAGCCATCATATTCCTGAAGCAATGACCCAAAAAAATCCACCCTTGCCCATTGCTGGCCAGCAACATAACAGCCCTTCTTTAATCTCAGGTCTTCCCTAAAACTTGGGACAGTGATTTACGGTATTGTACCCGTTTAGATAGCCCTGTTTATCACGCAATTACCTTTTCTGCAACATTCTGCCATGTACTGGTTAATTGGGTATGATAATGTTATAATAAAAGTATTTGGTCCAATTTGGAGGTCTGTGTAACGCGTAATGACATTGTTGCGCAGTTAACTGTTAATCGGACTATTGGCCATTCATTATTTGGAACAGACATTTTCTTCCAATACAGCAGACGTTAAGTATGGGACGCCACCCAAGGTAGGCTACATTGGACCACGTTTCTGTTGTTGTATTCACGGGCTGAAATAGCAGGAAACACGTTTGCGGCAGTCAAAATTTGCTCCCGACCTCCCCATATCCGTGGAATATAAACGATTGATTGGAAGTTCCAATTTTTCTTGTGGGAGGTGGGCGTCCTTAGACGTCTGTAGGCCAAATCCGAAATAAGTTCGGAAATTTCAAGTTCTGCCCCCACCCCCTAACACACGCCTACGGAGAGCACCCTATAGATCTTTCCACGATAGGTACATCGGCGCCAAATAACGAGCTGTTTCATAATGGTGAATAACGGACAACGAACTAGTTTGTTATTAGGAAAAGGATAAAGGCGTTTAAAGTGACCAGGCATTCGGTAAAGTCGACCCGAATTCGGTAAAAAAAACAACCCAATCTATCTTTGAGAATGGACATTTAAGATACATTCGCAACGTTGAAGCAATACTGAGTTCTCCAAATTGAAACTCGTAAAGAAGTATCTCCGGTCTAGGATGTGTCAGGATAGGCTAGTGTATCTGGTTCGGCTGGCCTCTGAAAGCGATATCCTGCGCACCATCAATGTCGAAGAAACCGTTGCAAAATACGCCAGGGGCAAAAAGAAAAGAGTGTTCATACATTGATCATTATCAGTCAGCTCTAACTCCGCGTAACTTGACCCGTTTTAACTCGAACAAAATTCGTTAAACGAATATTTTCTTTCGTGTTACTTTTATAAAAAAATCGCATAACTCGGGAATTGTAACTCTAATTATCGCATAGCTCGAAGTCTTATAATTGTAACTCTAACTATCGCATAACTCGAAGTCTTATTATTTACATCGCCTAACTCGAACTGTAAATAGTGGATCTTGCAGACGAATGTGCCTTGGCAACTTTCCAGGAAACTTGAAGATTTGAAAAATAAACGCTTTTTGTAGCTTTATCTTCTATCGGACCGAACATCGTCTAACTCGAATTATCGTATAACCCAACAAATTACCCGTCCCCATCATTTTGAGTAGCGCGAATTTTGCCTCAGATCGACGCACGATAATATATAAGCTGTAATTGTTGTTGATATTAGTTATGGGTATAAGCTGAATTTGATGGGATGCACATCATGATCACACGAAGTATTTAGATTTCTTGATTAAATCTCGGATTACCATTTGGTACTTACGTTCGTCGAAAATCGAGCCCGGCTTGGTCGTAAAATCATAGAATCATCGTGGGAGATATAATACGATTTAGAATCAAGTGACCCCGTTATTTATCACTGAGCGACTTCAAAATTAGGTTTGACGTAGCTCTGCTCACTTACAGTGGTGGATTTAACGGGCTCAATGGACTCCAGCCCCCTCCACTAGTAAAAATGCCATCATATTAGCACTCGCATGGATTGGTCCACTGAAATAACGGCAGAATGCGTTAATTGTGTGGCAGAGTTTTATTTTTTTTCTGGGGGAGGTACTTCTAAATGGTTCCGACACAAGAGCCTGAAATGCCAGGAAATCACGTTTCCGGCTTCCAATTTCTGAAAATTTCATGGGGGTCTCTAGACCCTCAGGATCGTTAACTTTAACGGAGAGGTAGAATGTTGCTGGAAACATTGTTAACTTTAACGTGTCGTTAACTTGTCGTTATATTTAACGGAGGTGTTGGCCTCCTTTATTTTGTTACTGATGGCATTAGTGGGCTGTAACCAAAAAAGTCATAGATTACCAGTGTACTTTTCTATAGAACATTCTGGAGGGTTGGGCGATGGGAGGCTATTCCATTTTCTATAGGATAGAATTCTATAGATTCTACGGAATGTTTTGGGCCGGTAAGAAATAATGGCCTCAAATATTCTGTAGTGCAAATGTCATAATTTTTCCTCCAGATTTATGCTAAAATGTCTAAGGGACAAAATAAATTGGAATGCATATGGCATATCTGATCTTTTATTGATATGTCGTCATAATTCAAAGATGGCTGATTCCTGTTTGCAATTGAAACGGCATTTGGACAATTTGGTGGAGAATGTCTAATATTTCTTGGCTGGATACAAATTTACTATGCAACTTTTGATTAGGAAATCCCCCGCTTTGGATTTTCAATCAGATTAAAAGCGGCTCATCAAAAGATTTAAGTGCTGGCTTAATATGACCACTTTCTGTTTACATCGCTTACAGAAGGCATGTGATGACACATAAATGGGGGTTGGGTGGCCGAAGGTTTAGCACGTGCACGCTGTATCATAAAGCCTATCTTTGAGTCAACTGACGTGGTTTCGAATCCACGGTTGTACGTGACAAGTAATAGGGTCGCCTGTTCAACCTCGTGGGTTTTCTCCTGGTCCTCCTACTGCTAAGACCCCATATGTTAGTCCCGAAATGACATAGTTAAACCCAAATTTTTTTCTCTCTCTCTCTTTCTCCCCCTCTCTCTCTCACAAAAGATTCAAAATCTCTCAAAATGGCGATCATATGCGTTTAAGTAAGAATAGTGAGTATATTATAAAAAAGCTAAAACTGTCTACTTCAGGCCGTTTCTTTGAAAATATTCAAATGCCAAGCCCATAATCAATATATTCACCTTTTATTATCTATTATTGAAACGTTAAAACCCGAGCGATAAGCTCTTCTCACTTCTTGTTTTTTGTTTTCATTTAAATTTTATCGACCCTTGTGTCGACTAAGACAGTTCACCGGGATTTTCCTAGGTGTTTGATTTTAACGGTTGTGCTGAACAAAGGGAATTTGATGAATACATTTTGTGAGTAAATCGTGAATAATGTCTTAAAGAACCATTTAAAAAGACAAAAGGTCTTCATCTGTACACAGGAATCTGACATTCTATCCGTATATATATATATATATATATATATATATATATATATATATATATATCCATGTCGTACCAGACAATATATAATAAAAAAAAAGAACAGGAATGCAATGCCTTTTGAAGACTCGATTTTATATGTCGTACCAGACAATATATAATAAAAAAAGAACAGGAATGCAATGCCTTTTGAAGACTCGATTTTACCTGCTCTCGCTTCGGTTCGTTTTTTTCTCAACAATTCGTAATGCCAGGCAATCAAACCTCTGTTAATTCACACAGATATGTTTTTTCTTCAATGCAGTCGTTTTGATTTGTATAAATACTCCTACCAAACGATATCATAGCCACTTGTTTCCAATATTTACATTATTTTCGTCCATTTCCATTTTGTTCTCAACTCCATGCGCTGACGTCACACAAACACTGAACACAAATTGGCACCTATTCGACTAGCGACCTATTCGATGCATTAAACGTGGACTTATAATATAGAGTCTTTGTGGAATGGCCACACGCGACAATTCTCCTATTTACTTTCAAAAGGTGCTAATAAAGTGAGACTACAAGTGTTTCTACATAAAGAGTTCGATAAATTAGTAAAACACCCCCATGTATTCAGTTCATTTACTCTATCCGAAAGAACTGTTATGATCTAACAGCCAACTACTATAGGTTCCAACTTTTCGAATGTGACCAGATGCATCATTGTTAGATGGTTTAGGTGTCGCAATAACCGTATCCGATAACCTGGTAGCCTCCATGGAACAATTTGTGTCGAGATGGAGCTATAATGACAAAAAATCCACAACTGTGGCTTGTGTTAGAGCTAGCAAATGGCTAAAGACGAAAAACAAATACACACGTCGTATCCCACCTGATCGTCTGGAACAGCACATAAAAAGATCGAACTATCAAGATCATGCTAAGTTACAATATCAGTAACGTAGCTGATCCACTCGAAAATGGATGGGAGTTGAAAGAGGGAATTCGTGTTCCTGTACGGTATATAAACCCGGCTTTGCCACTTAAGTTAAGATCATCGGTAGACAATGATGGTGATGATGAGGAGGATAATGATGCCTCTGTTAGTGACACATCTATGTCAGACAGTGCATTAGATTCAGAACTTTTATTTATTTATCTTTATTTATTTATTCTTCAAGTAAAGGTTACAACATGACAACAATAAATTAATGTACATGTACTAAGAACTGCTTTGTATGATCGGGAAAGTGGCAACAATAAATATAGTTGTGTATATGAAATAAAGACGTTCTAATGCATTGTATGATTGGACTGAAAAATGATTGAAGGCTGTCGTCTTGAAAGGGTTGTCATCTTGAAAGATTTGTGTGAAAGGTATATGCCTATGAATGTTTAGAAATGATGATATTAGTAGCAGCTATATGAATGATGTATTACGTATCTTTGTATCTTCTGTGCGCTGACCTTGGTTACATATATTTAACATCTAATGTAGATTCCATTGACACGAAACAATCAAAAATGAACTAAGCATCCATGAAAACCCTATTAACTATTTATAACAAGTCTGTATTTGCCTTACCAGAATATACGACAATATTTTCCGTTTTTTTACCCACCATTTCCGCCATATTAGGATATCGGTACATGACCCGGGAGTGTTCTTAATGGATTCAGTGACCCTGAAAACTATAAAAATGACATATTACAAGGACGGTTTGATGCCATTGGCACCCAACTATAAGTGTCTGTACTATTTCGGCCGCCATCTTGGGTTTTTGCCTCTCCTGTGAGTAGCCCACACTTTCCAGAAGTTGCAAACTTCACCCCCCCCCCGCCCTACAAGAATCTATATATCACCTCCCCCACTTCTAAGACTTATGCGAAATGAACACTCTTAAACACTTCCATGTACTTAACCCTCTAATTATTCATGTAACATGTGCATATATATGGTGACTATATACAAGATTTATATGATGACTATATAATTAACATACAAGATTTCATATGATCACAAATTGCATGAATATTCTCTAAAAGATGAATATCAATTAAAACACAAATAATCTAAAAATCAAAAGTCGCATGCAAAAACTCTCTAAAAGTTCATCAGTGTACTTCAAAGTCGTATGAAAATTTACTTTAACCTAAACACAGAAAACACAAATTGTCTTTTTTAAATCTTCAAGTGTCCTAATATCAGAAAAACTATAACATATCACTACTATCATAGTCTAAGGTTGACACTTTTTTTTCATCAGGGTATGATTGGTTTGTACAATTTTATCCGTCAATCAAAACATGTCATTGCCACCAGGCCAAGAACAAACACGACACGAAATTGTCGCGGGTAAGTGATAGATGCTTTAGTTGCCACCTATCACCAGTAACATTAATTTCGGTAACATTACTTTTTTTGAAAAGCGTCAAGATGAGTAGCGCATGTGGACCAGTTCCTGCTTCATAAAACATGTCCATATGGATGCAAAGACATTTTTAATTGAAATGAAATATGAATAGGAGACACGCGTCTAGAAGAAATCAAAATGTTGATTACTAAATTTACTCTGGTCTTATATAGTCAAATGGTTGTTAACAAATTACTATGGCTTATGTTTCTCTACTCTTTTTTAATTCGCAAAATAATCATAGAAATATCAGGCCTTGGACCGAGATCATCTAACCAGTGCCATGTTGATTCGAAAGGAACACTAGCATTATATCTTAAACCGTTTATGTTAGCTCTAGAACAGACGGGATCATCTAAGTACCACCAGCCACTGTTAAAACGTACTGGGCAATTATTATTACTGAAGTCACGGTCGTAGGTAGAGAAAGGTCGACCATGTATGCTGTAAATACCATTTGTTAGAGAATCGCCAGAAGGTATTGTCACGTAGGGTACATATGAATCTATCGTGATTCTGTAGTTGTCACTAGCATCAGATATATTCAAACCAAGATAGATAGCCCTTGCTTGAGTTGTAGTTTGGTATACAATAATCACCTGTAATAAGTATCTGTTAGTATTTCGAAGAATTTGGTGGAGATGTTCAAGTCCAAGCCAATAATTTCCACGTGGATCGCCAATTCCAGTAGAATATTCTTTCCAAGTTTGATTAAAATCTAATTCTAGACAAGTTGTTTCTCTATTACCAATTGCCAGCCACCCTCCGTAAATAAAATCGCATTTCACTTCAACCACGGCTGCGCTAGATGATGGCTGGATGAAGGACATAAGTCTTTTCAACGGAACAACGGACTTCGTTATTCCATCCGTACAATCTGAAAATATATTTTATAGTGCTCACAAGACAATGTTATAGTTGAAAAAGTATAACACATACACGGATATATGTGTGGTTTCTCAATGTGTTTAACAACCAATAGCCCACTGCGTAACAATATAATGATGCTTTAAACAGAGCTACATATTCGCGGCATTAAAAGAAAAGAAAAATTAGTGGTTTTTTTTTATTAGATTAAGGGCACTTTGTTTTGCCAACCAGATGAAATAATATTATTTTGTTTTCTCTCCGTCTGCCCGAAAATAAAGATTGCCTATGGTGCTCTCCCCCAGAAAAGTTTCGAAAATAGGGGTTGCATTATATGATGAGGCACCCAACAAATCATGCCTTTTGAATTTAGAAGATTCTCACGCCGTTTTTTGGCGCCCAATTCATTGGGCGTCAAACCTATCTCACTGGCATTATATTATGGGCGTCCGTGATCTTGACATTATAGGCGAGCTTCCGGGTAGAGGCATCCGACAAATCATGCTGTTTTGGGCGTCCCATTGATCAATCACGGGCACCCAACCAATCTCATTCGGAATTATGCACCATGTGCAGCCCAGCATTATAAGGTGCCCATCACTCGTGTCATTATGGAAACCTCTCGGGGTTATGGCATCCCATAGATCAAGCTGTTTTGGTCCCCCATGAGTTGGGCCTGCAGTATGATGTCAGTTATCTACCAAAGGATCACCATCAGTACTAGTCAAGTCTCTGATATAATAAATGAATTAAATGTCGAACCTTATTAAAAAAATCTTCGACATCGACTCCACAGAAATTTTTGGTTTCATTAATGTATTATATACTATTCAAAAAAAGTAGGGGATATTTGATTTTTAAGTGTTGTTAAAGTCACCTAATGAAACTGACGAAGAAACAAATGACAAAATGAAATGAAGTTCACATTCATCGATTTATTCCAAATGATCGTTAGACTAAGTAAGGCACAGACTGACCATTATAAGGGTAAAATGATACCCGGGGTCAAACAGCAAAGTTACCACAGCATCACAACAAAGTCAGTAATTTTGGTCCAGATTGTCCCATTCCTGTTGCAAAGCAGCAGCAAGTTCTTGGACATTGGCAGGACGTTGTCGACGTTGACGTAACCTCTGTCCAAGCATGTCCCAGACATGCTCGATGGGGGAGAGGTCGGGACTCAGTGCTGGCCAAAGTAATGTGGTGATGTTCTGTTGTTGGAGGTAACCTGTAACGATCCTGGCCCTGTGACATCTTGCGTTGCCATCCTGGAAGATGAAACTGCGGCCATGACGTCGTGCGAACGGCACAACATGGACCGCTATGATGTTGTCCCGGTAGTACTGGCCTGTAAAACGCCCTGCAACAACATGTAAAGCCGTTCTTCCAGCAACAGTGATGCCTCCTCACACCATAACAGAACCACCCCCAAATCAACCATGTCTGATGACGTTAACGTCTTGGAAGCGCTCGTTTCGACGACGTCACACCCTCCTACGTCTGTCCAAAAAATCAACAGTGAACCTTGACTCATCTGAAAACATCACATTGCTCCAGCGTCGATTATCCCAGTGTTGACGATCCCTACACCAACGACGTCGTGCCTGAATGTGATGATCTCTCAAACAAGGGATCACGCGAGGACCTCGGGCGCGAAGGTGACCCCTATGCAGTCGATTCCGAATCGTCTGGCCACTCACTCTCACACCAGTGGCTGTTTGAAGACGAGCGCTGATCTGATTTGCTGTGATGACACGATTTCTCAAGGCCAAGGTACGGATAAATCGATCCTGGGCTTGAGTTGTCGCCCTTGGTCGACCTGAGCGAGGTATGTCCTGTACAGATTGTGTATCACGGTATCTGGACCATAGCCTGCTTCTGACAGACTGAGAAACATTCATCGTCCGCGCCACAACCGCCTGTGTTGTGCCGATCTGTAGCATGCCAAGGGCACGTAACCTTTCATTTTGGGTAAGCCGACGCATATCAAAATTTGTTTTCTGGTCACTAAAACAATTAAACTGATGTTTCCACCCTTTAATTCAATGCCACAATGACTGTAACATTCAAAGTCAGAGTCGTGCAAATCTTGGGTTGGACCCCCATGATGATCCCAAGCATCACCTGCATTCCATGCGGTAGCTATTGGTGCGTTTGGGCGTCACATGTAACTGGAAATGTTTCTTCTGTTTACAAGGTTCCGCTTCCCTAAACTTAGCACGTAGAATAACCAACATGTACATGTACACAGGCAGACAGAAAGAAAAAATATGAAAATTTGGAGATATAAGAAATACACACATAACGATGACGTCACACGCAAAATCGATACGGATAGGAGATACGGACCAGGAATTTACGCTTGCCAAAAGTTTGTAATATCTTATATTACACCCTTAAAGTAGCTAAGTCTCTATTCATACGTATCGATTACAAACAAGCGCTCGTAAAAACAAATAAACGATTGGTCAGACATTTTAATTTCACTTATCGATATATCGATGACGTTTTATCACTGAATAATTCTAAATTTAGTGATTATGTCGATTTCATATATCCTGATGAGCTCGAAATTAAAAACACCACCGACAGTGACAATTACGCTTCCTACTTGGATCTGCGTCTCGAATTTGACAATTACCATAAACTGAGTGTTAAATTGTATGATAAACGTGATGACTTTGACTTTCCGATTGTCAACTTTCCATTTATTAGTAGTAACATTCCAATATCACCAGCTTATGGAGTGTTTGTGTCTCAGCTATATCGTTACGCGAGAGCTTGTTCCTTTTATTCTGATTTTTTTATTAAATCGAGGCATTTGTCGTCTAAACTTCAACTACAAGGATACGTGCGCACTAAACTTATAAAAACCTTTAAAAAGTTTTATGGCCGTCACATTGACTTGATTGGTAAATATAATGTGTCTCTCTCAGCTATTATTCTAAATATATTTAATTGACACGTTTACTATTACTATCTCCCTAATTATGTCTACTACATCGTTAACGCAGTTCATCACGTGCATTTTGCATACCGATTCATTGGCCAAACATGCTATTATATTGAGATTTCGTCCAATAGTTTGGATGCAGCTATGGCGGGTGTGGCGCCAGGCAGGGTAAGCTTACTCTTCCGGACACCTGTTACCACTGTTTGTCGTGTATTTTCTAAATGGGGAGCAGTCCATTTGCTGATTACACTATTTTGCCAAATAACGTTTTTAGGACTTCGAATTCTGTCTAATGGTTTGGATTGTTCGTACTTGGTTTTATTTCATTGATATCAATATCATACAAACTCTTCAACATTGAAAACACGGATTATTTGTTAATTTAAATCAGCATTGATGCTGTGATCTCACCAGAAAAAGATGGTCTTCTAATATCCAGTATTTAAGACAAAAAAAATATTTAACCATTGGTATACGAATCGTGTACCATAATGCGTTTCAGTCCCTGTATTAACAAGAGCCTCGATGGAGGAGACTTAACACTCTGCACTAAATCTAACGGCGTATGTAGACTGGAATAACCAGACGCTAGAAATTTGCGTTCGATTTAGACCGCTGGCTTACTTCACCGAACATAACTGATTTGAAATTTGAGTAGAAACGGAAAACATCGAATGTAAATCAGTTTATATACATTCATATTACAGTATTATATGCGTTGCGGCCCATTTGTGTCAATTTCTAGGTCCCAAATGTTAGCGATTTAGCTCCTTTAAAGTGGCTCAATGCAGTTCGCTATTCCCCAACTGCTCCCTATGTGCTCTCAGAGCACCAAAGTCGCTTCAGCCGCTTTCAATACGCTCTCGGTTCGTTGTACCATCCAATTTTCACCCCATATTTTATAATTTAGTTTATGTCGAAGCATCCGAATAAAGGTTTACCTTGTATGATATGTTGACACTGATCACCATAGTAACCAATAGGACATCTGGTACAATTCACGTCATTACATACCGATTTCTGTAAATTAAATATAAATAATGTATTAATAGTTGTTTTTTGAAAGCAGGTTTCATACAAATATAACTTCATAAAATAACCAATCTATAGTGCGGTATAGAATATGGGCATAAACATAACATTTTCAAAAGAAAACCTAAACTCAACTGATGTTTATCTTGTATAAAGTGGAGAGCTAAACGCGCCTTGAGCATTTATACTAAGGAGATAAACACTTTGTTACGTATTTAGAGGGAGTTTATTATCCATTTAACCGTATTTGCAAGTAATGTCTTGTGGCTAATGACACATTATCAAGTAGATAATGCTAGCCAGAAGGATCAAATTGTCAAATTCGAGACGCAGATCCAAGTAGGAAGCGTAATTGTCACAGTCGGTGGTGTTTTTAATTTCGAGCTCATCAGGATATATGAAATCGACATAATCACTAAATTTAGAATTATTCAGTGATAAAACGTCATCGATATATCGATAAGTGAAATTAAAATGTCTGACCAATCGTTTATTTGTTTTTACGAGCGCTTGTATGTAATCGGCTTCGTACGAATAGAGACTTAGCTACTTTAAGGGCGTAATATAAGATATTACAAACTTTTGGCAAGCGTAAATTCCTGGTCCGTATCCCCTATCCGTATCGATTTTGCGTGTGACGTCATCGTTATGTGTGTATTTCTTATATCTCCAAATTTTCATATTTTCCCTTTCTGTCTGCCTGTGTACATGTACATGTTGGTTATTCTACGTGCTAAGTTTAGGGAAGCGGAACCTTGTAAATCAGTAAATGGTAAAGGGGTATAACTTTCTGAAATACACTATACAAAAAAGTAGGGGATATTTGATTTTGGGGGCATAATACTAAAATATTCAAATGACTACGAAAAAAGTCACTATAGAACCTAACAGAAGAAACATTTCCAGTTACATGTGACGCCCAAACGCACCAATAGTTACCGCATGGAATGCAGGTGATGCTTGGGATCATCATGGGGGTCCAACCCAAGATTTGCACGACTCTGACTTGATTAAGTACAAATGGTTAGTGAAGCTAGGCCTACTCTAATAGCGAAAGAAAACAAATTTGTCCATATATCGATTTGAGTTGAGGAAGATCATTTAACTAATCAGAATCGAGAAAATTTCTAATTTGTGCTACAATAACTAACAAGCCAACAGTGAGGCTGTTGTCCCACGCCGAAACCCAAAATTAAATAGATGAAACATTTTAATTAATCGCACATTTATGTTTTTCAAAAGTATCGAGCAATCAAACATTAAACAATGCACTTAGTTTCGTCACTCTCTATCAGATAGAATTAAGATTATCTTGTCCAAAAGCACCAACCCATGAAATTGATTAGCTTTGCTAAGCTTCAGCTTGAAATGTTAATCAATGAACTTAGTCAAGACATTCACCTTATGAACATACATCAAGTTTAAAACATTCTACCTCAATTTAAAAACAAAGTGGTTATATTCCAAAGTCTTGGCCAATCAAATGGCTTATCGCTCCTTAGCCTTAGCAGAAATTCGTACCATCGAACTTTAGCAAGTTAATGATATAATGAATCTATACTAAGCGTTTCATCGCTCCCACTTCATTATAACCAAAGTTATCGTGTCCTAAAGCATCTACCAATGAGATTGCTTATCTCTGCTTACCGTAAGCCGAACATGTTCATTATCGAACCCTATCAAGGTATCGACCTAATGAACGCCTACATGTTTGAACATTTTACCGCCATTAGATGGAGAGTTATACTATAGTGTTTCAAAGTCTATAATATTCAAGTAGAGCTTTGTGGAAAACTTGTTTTGGTTAATGATTGGTTCTTTCTGAACATTCTGGTGACAAACAAAATAATGAGTAAACGGAACAGCACCAATGTTTACAACCAAATTTTTTAAAAACAAATCGTTTATAAATGTAGCTTTTATTGCGTTCACAAGATATTCGGCAAAGGGTGGAGGCGGAAAGTTGTAGAATGCTGAATATCGATGGAGTTCGTCAGTCCATGACCACAGTGCTTCACCGCTAATTTTGGCGTATAAAAAATGTTAATGGTAACTGGAAAATGTTAGGTTCGGCATATTTGGCCCTTAATTTATGGTTTGGGCAACATATTTGGTTTTGCAATTACAGGGGGAAATAATGCATCGGAAGATTACCGGGTCTTTATGAAATTTTAGTATAGATTAAACATGCATTAAATAGATTGGAATGGTTCAAATATGGAGGACCGAGACTTAGCTTCGATCAACCAGTGCGGTGGTTGAAATTATTGTACATATCTGTCAAAACTTCAAAGACTACAATATCTTCGCTTGCAGTAGAGTAATTTGGATGGAATTTTCAAATTATTCATTTTACATTACCTACTTTCTAACTATTATAGCAAGAATGAGTAGCTCTTTATCTAAATCTTACATAATGTATGTTTAAATTAGTGCATCTATTTCAACATTACCTTTAATGTTGTTGTTCGTTCTGTAAGTATATTGATTTTGTAAAATCTTTAGTTTCGTTAAATCCGTAATGGATTTATATGAGTCATTTTGAGTACTGGGCCAAAGTCTAAAATTCAGTGAGAATATTTCAAATATTTACTTTAATTTAGTCAAAAATATTAACACTTTTCAACAAAAATAGCATTCTGAGGTTTGCGTGAATCACAAAATTAAAACACAGAGATATATAAGTTAATATTTTCTCTAACATTTACTGAATCGTGTCCGATACTCACCAGCCGAAAACAAACTTTACCATTTACTTCTCCATCTGTGATGCAATTTTCACCAGATTCAAATATTGAACACAGTTTGGTTTCTTTGTCGAACATAAATCTTCTACAATCTTCTGTCGATGAACAAAATCTACTACAGTCGAGCAAAGACAAAGTTGATAATTCCGACATTGTGACGTCGAAATTCTTAGAAGTACATTCTGGACTTTCTCTTAAAACTTTTGTTTGATGAAACTTAGAATCACGAATCCCTGATACAACCATGAACATTGATAAAAGTTGAATCGCAATTAAGAGAGTACCTACCATTTTGAATGAAGACTGGTCACGGAACTATTGTAAAGATAGTAATTGATTTCTTATTATGTGATTTTTATTTTATTTCTTTTCACACTGCTCTTGCATGTTTAAGGAATAGTGGCCTCATCGGATCAGTTGTGGAAAGATCAAAGAAAATTTGCTTTAGAAACGTTAAGAGGATTTGGTTTTGGAAGGACGATCCTTGAAGAGAAAATTCATGAAGAAATTGAAGTTTTCGTTGAAGTTATTAGAAAACATAATGACCGACAATTTAATGCCTTTCTTTCAACCCAATCAGCCATCTCAACTATCATTTTGACTTTAGTTTATGGTCAAAGATTTGTTTATGATGACCCATTATTAAAGGAATTTCTGGACAGACTAGAGGAAAATATGAAAAATCGCAAGAGTATCGGGCTAATAAACTTTTTGCCAATTATTAAATTTTTACCCGGAGATTTACTCTTGCTAATAGCAACTTCACAAAAACTAACATAATTCGAACATCAATAGAAGAATACAAGAGGAAATTTGATCCACACCGCACTATGATTATATACTATTCAAAAAAAGTAGGGGATATTTGATTTTTAAGTGTTATTAAAGTCACCTAATGAAACTGATGAAGAAACAAATGACAAAAATGAAATGAAGTTCACATTCATCGATTTATTCCAAATGATCGTTAGACTAAGTAAGGCACAGACTGACCATTATAAGGATAAAATGATACCCGGGGTCAAACAGCAAAGTTACCACAGCATCACAACAAAGTCAGTAACGGGTAAATCCTCCTCTGTTTGCCAAACAAGCATTGATCCGACGTGGCATACTCCTAATGAGACGTCTAAGGTCATTTTGGTCCAGATTGTCCCATTCCTGTTGCAACGCAGCAGCAAGTTCTTGGACATTGGCAGGACGTTGTTGACGTTGACGTAACCTCTGTCAAAGCATGTCCCAGACATGCTCGATAGGGGAGAGGTCGGGACTCAGTGCTGGCCAAGGTAATGTGGTGATGTTCTGTTGTTGGAGGTAACCTGTAACGATACTGGCCCTGTGACATCTTGCGTTGTCATCCTGGAAGATGAAACGGCGGCCATGACATCGTGCGAACGGCACAACATGGACTGCCAAGATGTTGTCCCGGTATTATTGGCCTGTAACACGCCCTGCAACAACATGTAAAGCCGTTCTTCCAGCAACAGTGATGCCTCCCCAAACCATAACAGAACCACCCCCAAATCTGATGACGTTAACGTCATGGAAGCGCTCGTTTCGACGACGCCACACCCTCCTACGTCTGTCCAAAAAATCAACAGTGAACCTTGACTCATCTGAAAACATCACATTGCTCCAGCGTCGATTATCCCAGTGTTGACGATCCCTACACCAACGACATCTTGCCTGAATGTGATGATCTCTCAAACAAGGGATCACGCGAGGACGTCGGGCGCGAAGGTGACCCGTATGCAGTCGATTCCGAATCGTCTGGCCACTCACTCTCACACCAGTGTCTGTTTGAAGCGCTGATCTGATTTGCTGTGATGACACGATTTCTCAAGGCCAAGGTACGGATAAATAGATCCTGGGCTTGAGTTGTCGCCCTTGGTCGACCTGAGCGTGGTCTGTCCTGTACAGATTGTGTATCACGGTATCTGGACCATAGCCTGCTTATGACAGACTGAGAAACATTCATCGTCCGCGCCACAACCGCCTGTGTTGTGCCGATCTGTAGCATGCCAAGGGCACGTAACCTTTCATTTTGGGTAAGCCGACGCATATCAAAATTTGTTTTCTGGTCACTAAAACAATTAAATTGATGTTTCCACCCTGGAATTCAATGCCACAATGACTGTAACATTCAAAGTCAGAGTCGTGCAAATCTTGGGTTGGACCCCCATGATGATCCCAAGCATCACCTGCATTCCATGCGGTAGCTATTGGTGCGTTTGGGCGTCACATGTAACTGGAAATGTTTCTTCTGTTAGGTTCTATAATGACTTTTTTCGTAGTCATTTGCATATTTTAGTATTATGCCCCCAAAATCAAATATCCCCTACTTTTTTTGAATAGTTTATAATAGGTAACTGCTTCGGGCAGAATGATGTCCTTTACTAATTTTAATAATATCCATATACACTAAATAGGAAATATTTTTCAACTACAAATACGTCAAACGTCTTTATTTTTCTAATATATAAAAAAATTGTTTTAGAATTGAATTTGTCAGAGGAAAAAAAGTTAATATCCGGGACTCATTAAGTCGCATCGATGTCATTGTTATCAGTGCTTGTAGCGCCTAGCGAATATTCGCTGCTTCAGTGTGTATCTGTCCGTTTAGCGGCGCTACAGTGAATATGGCGTATCTGCCGCACTATCATGGGTAGAGGTGCGCAGATGCGGGCTTTCGGGAAAGGAAAAACATCTTATGTACAGTATGGTGCGAAACACCAAGGTCCATCTGCGTACTCGTTGACGGGGAAGTCATAACCATTGATCTCTTGGATTCGGGGAAGCGTAGCCGATTATGACCGTTAAACACCCTCACCACCAGCGCACACTATATGGCGACTGTCCGTCTACAGTAACCATGAGGTTGGTGTAGAAACAAGACGTAAACCCCATTTTATTTAATTTAATTTCAGGCTATAACACGAAAGACGAGACACGCATTGTCGTATTCTAGTCTCAGCTAATTACCGCCTAAGTTCGACTATTGTCCAGTGTTTTATATAACTGCTACTATACTATTCAAAGTAGGGGATATTTGATTTTGGGGGCATAATACTAAAATATGCAAATGACTACGAAAAAAGTCACTATAGAACCTAACAGAAGAAACATTTCCAGTTACATGTGACGCCCAAACGCACCAATAGCTACCGCATGGAATGCAGGTGATGCTTGGGATCATCATGTGGGTCCAACCCAAGATTTGCACGACTCTGACTTTGAATGTTACAGTCATTGTGGCATTGAATTCCAGGGTGGAAACATCAGTTTAATTGTTTTAGTGACCAGAAAACAAATTTTAATATGCGTCGGCTTACCCAAAATGAAAGGTTACGCGCCCTTGGCATGCTACAGATCGGCACAACACAGGCGGTTGTGACGCGGACGATGAATGTTTCTCAGTCTGTCATAAGCAGGCTATGGTCCAGATACCGTGATACACAATCTGTACAGGACAGACCACGCTCAGGTCGACCAAGGGCGACAACTCAAGCCCAGGATCGATTTATCCGTACCTTGGCCTTGAGAAATCGTGTCATCACAGCAAATCAGATCAGCGCTTCAAACAGACACTGGTGTGAGAGTGAGTGGCCAGACGATTCGGAATCGACTGCATAGGCGTCACCTTCGCGCCCGACGTCCTCGCGTGATCCCTTGTTTGAGAGATCATCACATTCAGGCAAGACGTCGTTGGTGTAGGGATCGTCAACACTGGGATAATCGACGCTGGAGCAATGTGATGTTTTCAGATGAGTCAAGGTTCACTGTTGATTTTTTGGACAGACGTAGGAGGGTGTGGCGTCGTCGAAACGAGCGCTTCCAAGACGTTAACGACATCAGACATGATCGATTTGGGGGTGGTTCTTTTATGGTGTGGGGAGGCATCACTGTTGCTGGAAGAACGGCTTTACATGTTGTTGCAGGGCGTGTTACAGGTCAGTACTACCGGGACAACATCTTGGCAGTCCATGTTGTGCCGTTCGCACGACGTCATGGCCGCCGTTTCATCTTCCAGGATGACAACGCAAGATGTCACAGGGCCAGGATCGTTACAGGTTACCTCCAACAACAGAACATCACCACATTACCTTGGCCAGCACTGAGTCCCGACCTCTCCCCCTGTGACAGGGATATTATAGGAAGACATTCTCAATTCTCTGTGAAACAGATTGGGACAGATAGTGTGTGTAATAAAATACACCACCAAAAAGGTGTTAACATCATTGATTAGCAGGAGAAAGGACGTGGTAGAATATTTGTTATAGCATGATCTTTACTTTTATTTTAAAGAGGAAATTTAATAAAATCTTACCATTACCCTTTTGAAAATATTGCACAGGCCAAAGATTGTATTCTGGTGATGGGTTATCATGTTTGCTGTAGGTATCGGAGAGGCCACGATTTGGTTTTTAAAAGTTGGTCACAACATTAAAAGGTATTTTTGAAATCACGCACGCTCCAGCAAAATACGAAGTTCGATCTGCACCTAGATATTAAGGACTAAATCTTAAATACATTGAGACACAATTCCATTCACCTCATGTGAATAATTTTTTGTTCCATGTTAGAGAGATGTACGAGCATTCAAAGAATGGTTATTGATATTAACGGAATATTGTGAACAGACCTGAGATAGGTATTAAATTAATACTGAATAATTCTGGTATATGTTTGAAAATTAACATGTGTTAAATTTAACATGTATATTCTATTTTTTAAATTGAATTATCGCTTGTAGGTAAGAGATATGTTAGATATTAAAAGAACATGTATTGTTTTTAATAGTAAGTGCAGGAGGACTGCACTATTCGCAAAACAAAAATCTACAAGATAAACCTGTGGACAAGACAGGGAATAGACATTGCAAAAAATAAACAAATATCAAATATATCTTTTAAAATATTTGCAGTTTTTAAAGGAGCTTGTCTATAAAAATAAACACACTTATACGAATAAAATACGACTTCTGAATTTTATTAAACATACAATATGCAAGAGCAAAATCTGCCTATTGCAGGTCTGTTTTTAGGCCTAAAATGTTATAAAAACATTAATTATCTTATCCTGACCATAATCAACTCTCGACGTCAAGGCTAGTCGCGATATTTCTTGGATTTGCTGCAAAATTTCCCGTCGTGATTTAAAGATTAAATGGATAACCAAGACTACTAGTTTTGTCCTGCCGACATTAGTAATGGTGATCGAGGCTAAGCGGAACTTTCGTTCGCTTAGCTCTCGGTTCATAGTGGATCAATTTTCAGCAAATTGCCTTTACGTTAGCTAATTTTTAACTGTTATAGTGAGAATTACCAACTCGTTATTTTATCTCCCATAATATATCTTTAACATGCCACGTTTCAATACACAGACAGGTATCTGTATCAAGCTAATATTGCTTGTATGGGTATCGAAACGTAGCGTGTTAATAAAAGTGTTCTCCAATAAGTCCTCTAATAACAGAAGTGTACATGACCTACTTCGAAGAAACCGCCCTCTTAACCGCACCGTTTGAGCCATTAACATGGATGCGAAAAGTGGACGATACCTTTGTTATAATGGAACCAAACCAGAATCCACAGAACCTTCTAGATCATCTTAACAGTGTCCACCCCCGAATGAAATTTACTGCAGAATTAGAAAACGACAACAGATTACCCTTCCTTGATGTATTAGTAAACAATTCAGCACAGAACCTAACAACTACTGTTTACCGAAAACCCACCCACACAGACCAATACGTCCACAACAGTTCAAACCACCCCACTAAAGTGAAAACCGGCATAATAGGCACACTGACAAGACGCGCAAAATTAATATGTGACGATGAACTCCTTGAAGAAGAACTACAACATATCAACCACGTCCTAACAGAATATAATGATTACCCTAGCAGCATAGTTGAATCTACGATGAAGAAGACCTTAACGCATACCTGTAAACCACCTTCAGCTATAAAACAGAACTACCCCATATTTATTTCCATCCCGTACATAGGACCAGCCAGTTACCAAATTAAACGTATTTTAAAAGAACAGTTAGGGGCAGATATAGTTTTTAGTAGCGGAACCACACTGAAAACAGTCTTAAAAGCAAATGGGAGAATACAACAACCAAAAGAAGACCCAAAGGGCGTTATCTACAAAATAAATTGTGACTGCAATAAGGAATATGTTGGAGAAACATCACGGCCGATTTCAGTAAGGATAAAGGAGCACGCAACTGCATTAAGAAAACAAGAAATTAACAAATCAGCAATAGCAGAACACATTTCGGAAAACCCACGGCACAAAATAGAATGGGACAACACAAAAATCCTAGCTAGAAACATTCCCGAATGGAAAAGCCGAGTCCTCAGAGAAGCCCTAGAAATCCAAAAACATCAACCAAAATTGAACAGAGACACAGGTCATTATCTCCCAAATCTTTGGGTGGATTTACTAGACAATCAGTGAACACTAATAATTTCCTATGATCATCATAAATGGTTTCTTAATCATAGTAAGGTTTCATATCATTGTTTATTTTGTTAACTATTTTGTTAAATTGAACAGAGACACAGGTCATTATCTCCCAAATCTTTGGGTGGATTTACTAGACAATCAGTGAACACTAATTACTCTAATCAGACAAAAATTTCCCATGATCATCATAAATGGTTTCTTAATCATAGTAAGGTTTCATATCATTGTTTATTTTGTTAACTATATATTGTACCACATTTTTGTTATTAGTCATTATTTGCTTGAGAACGATACCTGTATGAGTATCGAAACGTAGCTTGTTAATAAATTCAGAAGTAGTATATCCATATAAGTGTTTTATAAGTTAATCCTTATAATTATATAGAAATAGATTTCACTAAAATTAAACACACTTTTATTAACACGCTACGTTTCGATACCCATACAAGCAATATTAGCTTGATACAGATACCTGTCTGTGTATTGAAACGTGGCATGTTAAAGATATATTATGGGAGATAAAATAACGAGTTGGTAATTCTCACTATAACAGTTAAAAATTAGCTAACGTAAAGGCAATTTGCTGAAAATTGATCCACTATGAACCGAGAGCTAAGCGAACGAAAGTTCCGCTTAGCCTCGATCACCATTACTAATGTCGGCAGGACAAAACTAGTAGTCTTGGTTATCCATTTAATCTTTAAATCACGACGGGAAATTTTGCAGCAAATCCAAGAAATATCGCGACTAGCCTTGACGTCGAGAGTTGATTATGGTCAGGATAAGATAATTAATGTTTTTATAACATTTTAGGCCTAAAAACAGACCTGCAATAGGCAGATTTTGCTCTTGCATATTGTATGTTTAATAAAATTCAGAAGTCGTATTTTATTCGTATAAGTGTGTTTATTTTTATAGACAAGCTCCTTTAAAAACTGCAAATATTTTAAAAGATATATTTGA
The DNA here is from genome assembly GCA_036850965.1 of Patella caerulea. Classification (NCBI taxonomy): domain Eukaryota; kingdom Metazoa; phylum Mollusca; class Gastropoda; family Patellidae; genus Patella; species Patella caerulea. The sequence continues at coordinate 21,609,192 of JAZGQO010000014.1, read as the reverse complement.
TATTTGTTTATTTTTTGCAATGTCTATTCCCTGTCTTGTCCACAGGTTTATCTTGTAGATTTTTGTTTTGCGAATAGTGCAGTCCTCCTGCACTTACTATTAAAAACAATACATGTTCTTTTAATATCTAACATATCTCTTACCTACAAGCGATAATTCAATTTAAAAAATAGAATATACATGTTAAATTTAACACATGTTAATTTTCAAACATATACCAGAATTATTCAGTATTAATTTAATACCTATCTCAGGTCTGTTCACAATATTCCGTTAATATCAATAACCATTCTTTGAATGCTCGTACATCTCTCTAACATGGAACAAAAAATTATTCACATGAGGTGAATGGAATTGTGTCTCAATGTATTTAAGATTTAGTCCTTAATATCTAGGTGCAGATCGAACTTCGTATTTTGCTGGAGCGTGCGTGATTTCAAAAATACCTTTTAATGTTGTGACCAACTTTTAAAAACCAAATCGTGGCCTCTCCGATACCTACAGCAAACATGATAACCCATCACCAGAATACAATCTTTGGCCTGTGCAATATTTTCAAAAGGGTAATGGTAAGATTTTATTAAATTTCCTCTTTAAAATAAAAGTAAAGATCATGCTATAACAAATATTCTACCACGTCCTTTCTCCTGCTAATCAATGATGTTAACACCTTTTTGGTGGTGTATTTTATTACACACACTATCTGTCCCAATCTGTTTCACAGAGAATTGAGAATGTCTTCCTATAATATCCCTGTCACAGGGGGAGAGGTCGGGACTCAGTGCTGGCCAAGGTAATGTGGTGATGTTCTGTTGTTGGAGGTAACCTGTAACGATCCTGGCCCTGTGACATCTTGCGTTGTCATCCTGGAAGATGAAACGGCGGCCATGACGTCGTGCGAACGGCACAACATGGACTGCCAAGATGTTGTCCCGGTAGTACTGACCTGTAACACGCCCTGCAACAACATGTAAAGCCGTTCTTCCAGCAACAGTGATGCCTCCCCACACCATAAAAGAACCACCCCCAAATCGATCATGTCTGATGTCGTTAACGTCTTGGAAGCGCTCGTTTCGACGACGCCACACCCTCCTACGTCTGTCCAAAAAATCAACAGTGAACCTTGACTCATCTGAAAACATCACATTGCTCCAGCGTCGATTATCCCAGTGTTGACGATCCCTACACCAACGACGTCTTGCCTGAATGTGATGATCTCTCAAACAAGGGATCACGCGAGGACGTCGGGCGCGAAGGTGACGCCTATGCAGTCGATTCCGAATCGTCTGGCCACTCACTCTCACACCAGTGTCTGTTTGAAGCGCTGATCTGATTTGCTGTGATGACACGATTTCTCAAGGCCAAGGTACGGATAAATCGATCCTGGGCTTGAGTTGTCGCCCTTGGTCGACCTGAGCGTGGTCTGTCCTGTACAGATTGTGTATCACGGTATCTGGACCATAGCCTGCTTATGACAGACTGAGAAACATTCATCGTCCGCGTCACAACCGCCTGTGTTGTGCCGATCTGTAGCATGCCAAGGGCGCGTAACCTTTCATTTTGGGTAAGCCGACGCATATTAAAATTTGTTTTCTGGTCACTAAAACAATTAAACTGATGTTTCCACCCTGGAATTCAATGCCACAATGACTGTAACATTCAAAGTCAGAGTCGTGCAAATCTTGGGTTGGACCCACATGATGATCCCAAGCATCACCTGCATTCCATGCGGTAGCTATTGGTGCGTTTGGGCGTCACATGTAACTGGAAATGTTTCTTCTGTTAGGTTCTATAGTGACTTTTTTCGTAGTCATTTGCATATTTTAGTATTATGCCCCCAAAATCAAATATCCCCTACTTTGAATAGTATAGTAGCAGTTATATAAAACACTGGACAATAGTCGAACTTAGGCGGTAATTAGCTGAGACTAGAATACGACAATGCGTGTCTCGTCTTTCGTGTTATAGCCTGAAATTAAATTAAATAAAATGGGGTTTACGTCTTGTTTCTACACCAACCTCATGGTTACTGTAGACGGACAGTCGCCATATAGTGTGCGCTGGTGGTGAGGGTGTTTAACGGTCATAATCGGCTACGCTTCCCCGAATCCAAGAGATCAATGGTTATGACTTCCCCGTCAACGAGTACGCAGATGGACCTTGGTGTTTCGCACCATACTGTACATAAGATGTTTTTCCTTTCCCGAAAGCCCGCATCTGCGCACCTCTACCCATGATAGTGCGGCAGATACGCCATATTCACTGTAGCGCCGCTAAACGGACAGATACACACTGAAGCAGCGAATATTCGCTAGGCGCTACAAGCACTGATAACAATGACATCGATGCGACTTAATGAGTCCCGGATATTAACTTTTTTTCCTCTGACAAATTCAATTCTAAAACAATTTTTTTATATATTAGAAAAATAAAGACGTTTGACGTATTTGTAGTTGAAAAATATTTCCTATTTAGTGTATATGGATATTATTAAAATTAGTAAAGGACATCATTCTGCCCGAAGCAGTTACCTATTATAAACTATTCAAAAAAAGTAGGGGATATTTGATTTTGGGGGCATAATACTAAAATATGCAAATGACTACGAAAAAAGTCATTATAGAACCTAACAGAAGAAACATTTCCAGTTACATGTGACGCCCAAACGCACCAATAGCTACCGCATGGAATGCAGGTGATGCTTGGGATCATCATGGGGGTCCAACCCAAGATTTGCACGACTCTGACTTTGAATGTTACAGTCATTGTGGCATTGAATTCCAGGGTGGAAACATCAATTTAATTGTTTTAGTGACCAGAAAACAAATTTTGATATGCGTCGGCTTACCCAAAATGAAAGGTTACGTGCCCTTGGCATGCTACAGATCGGCACAACACAGGCGGTTGTGGCGCGGACGATGAATGTTTCTCAGTCTGTCATAAGCAGGCTATGGTCCAGATACCGTGATACACAATCTGTACAGGACAGACCACGCTCAGGTCGACCAAGGGCGACAACTCAAGCCCAGGATCTATTTATCCGTACCTTGGCCTTGAGAAATCGTGTCATCACAGCAAATCAGATCAGCGCTTCAAACAGACACTGGTGTGAGAGTGAGTGGCCAGACGATTCGGAATCGACTGCATACGGGTCACCTTCGCGCCCGACGTCCTCGCGTGATCCCTTGTTTGAGAGATCATCACATTCAGGCAAGATGTCGTTGGTGTAGGGATCGTCAACACTGGGATAATCGACGCTGGAGCAATGTGATGTTTTCAGATGAGTCAAGGTTCACTGTTGATTTTTTGGACAGACGTAGGAGGGTGTGGCGTCGTCGAAACGAGCGCTTCCATGACGTTAACGTCATCAGATTTGGGGGTGGTTCTGTTATGGTTTGGGGAGGCATCACTGTTGCTGGAAGAACGGCTTTACATGTTGTTGCAGGGCGTGTTACAGGCCAATAATACCGGGACAACATCTTGGCAGTCCATGTTGTGCCGTTCGCACGATGTCATGGCCGCCGTTTCATCTTCCAGGATGACAACGCAAGATGTCACAGGGCCAGTATCGTTACAGGTTACCTCCAACAACAGAACATCACCACATTACCTTGGCCAGCACTGAGTCCCGACCTCTCCCCTATCGAGCATGTCTGGGACATGCTTTGACAGAGGTTACGTCAACGTCAACAACGTCCTGCCAATGTCCAAGAACTTGCTGCTGCGTTGCAACAGGAATGGGACAATCTGGACCAAAATGACCTTAGACGTCTCATTAGGAGTATGCCACGTCGGATCAATGCTTGTTTGGCAAACAGAGGAGGATTTACCCGTTACTGACTTTGTTGTGATGCTGTGGTAACTTTGCTGTTTGACCCCGGGTATCATTTTATCCTTATAATGGTCAGTCTGTGCCTTACTTAGTCTAACGATCATTTGGAATAAATCGATGAATGTGAACTTCATTTCATTTTTGTCATTTGTTTCTTCATCAGTTTCATTAGGTGACTTTAATAACACTTAAAAATCAAATATCCCCTACTTTTTTTGAATAGTATATAATCATAGTGCGGTGTGGATCAAATTTCCTCTTGTATTCTTCTATTGATGTTCGAATTATGTTAGTTTTTGTGAAGTTGCTATTAGCAAGAGTAAATCTCCGGGTAAAAATTTAATAATTGGCAAAAAGTTTATTAGCCCGATACTCTTGCGATTTTTCATATTTTCCTCTAGTCTGTCCAGAAATTCCTTTAATAATGGGTCATCATAAACAAATCTTTGACCATAAACTAAAGTCAAAATGATAGTTGAGATGGCTGATTGGGTTGAAAGAAAGGCATTAAATTGTCGGTCATTATGTTTTCTAATAACTTCAACGAAAACTTCAATTTCTTCATGAATTTTCTCTTCAAGGATCGTCCTTCCAAAACCAAATCCTCTTAACGTTTCTAAAGCAAATTTTCTTTGATCTTTCCACAACTGATCCGATGAGGCCACTATTCCTTAAACATGCAAGAGCAGTGTGAAAAGAAATAAAATAAAAATCACATAATAAGAAATCAATTACTATCTTTACAATAGTTCCGTGACCAGTCTTCTTTAACTTGTGTGATAAACTTGCGATTCTTGTTCCGGTCCATAGGTTACAGACGAACCCATAATGTGCCCAGCGCTAACATCCACACTGATAAGAGCAAATGAGGATGATTCGTACACACACTTTATCTGCAGTGCTTATGATATTTCGCTTCGTTTAATTTTCAAGTTTCGTAGAGAGTTCCTGCCCCTAGCTCCTTCCGCGACGCCGTATTATTTCCTTTCTGTCTCCCGCACCCTCCCAAAAACTACAAGTCAATAAATGGGCACACAGAGTAGAATGTTGCCTAAAAAAACTTAAAAAGGGATATACTGTGCCGGTTTTTTTTAGTTGATGTGTGCTCAGTGTGCTGCTCACGGACCGGATTGCCAGGAAAACGTGTTTTGTGGCATTCTTGCATTCTAAACTATACGTGGGTCTTCTGCAAGAAGGTATATGATTGAAGGGAAATAACTCCAGGTTATCAATCGTACCTTATTTGCCCATTGACTTCAATGTTAAATGCCTGTAACATCACAGGCTGTAGTTTTTGTCTCAACATTCCGTTGCTTCCAAACTTTTAGGCACAATGGGGACCACATTTGGCAATCTCCTCATCATAAATTTGTAGTGGGTTGACCATTTAGATTTTTTGCTACGAGGATTTGAAGTTGACTGAGGGAAAAATCTCACTTCCGACACAATGATTGCTCTGCAGAAAGACACTTTACACCCCCTATCCCTCCGCTGTAATATCAACAATATTACCAAAAACTGCTATGAAATCTCAAATCTGATCCCTTTTCTCCAATTCTAGACCAAAAAGTCAACCTAAAAATGCAGGAAAATGGGAGAAAAAAATTAAGGGAAAAATTGTCTATTAATAACTGGCACTTCATAAATGACGGTCGATCGGAAAACAAATCTCCATTTTTGACAAAGGCTTATTTTATATTGTCATATCCATTTATAACTATGGCCAATCTTGGTCCAAAGTACATGCTAAATATCTCCATATTTCTTTCTCATTGTTCTTAAGATGACGTGAATATCCCCTTCACCGAGAAACAACAGATCTCCCACTTTGGACCAGGGGGGGGGGGATCCCCTGCGGTTTTCTTATCAACCACCATATTCCAATACAAATACCAAATACAAACCCAGTTCACAAATTAACAGTATTCTTACAGAATTGTTTGAAATCTTCTAATTCTAATATATACTTAGAAAGTATCCCTGCCATATAGATTAACCTACTTTATTTGTTCACAGGTAAACTTAAAGTGCACTCGACAGTATACGTATGCAAACACATACCGACAATACCAGTAACCTTCTGGTTGATTTCTGTCATTTGATCCTTTCTTTACCAACATTGATGAGTAACATATATCAACAAGGCGTCGGGCAGTAACCAAGACTAGGGATGGCAAATTGCCGATACAAAGCACACAATAATAAAAATCAAATCAGGTATCACGATATAATCTCAACAAAATATTACATTAAAATGATTGTTTGCTAGTGACGGCGAGAAAGGGGTTAGGTAGGATGTAATGGTGCATCTCTCTTTTCAATATATACTTGATATATACGCTCCCTGGTCATACCTCTAATATTTCTACTGCAGCACACGGGACAATAGAGACGCAGTGTGCTATACTATGATGTAAGTTTTGCCCGGGTAGTGGCATACCACCTACTTTTCGAATTACACTGTCGTGGATTCTTTAACATACGAAAGATGAGAGGCTTTGCTAGGGCGAAACCACTCCCGAAAGCCCCCAGAAACTTTCTTTGCCATCCCTTGATTCGTTGAGTGTTTACATATGTGAAACTGATTTGGAAACCGAGACCCCCCCTCCCGATTTTAAAGGCCTTAGATTTGGGTTCCATGCGAATAGTTGTCACAATTAGTGACCCTACTCCCTACTTTTAAAACCAATAACGAATTCCTTTTATTTTTACATAATGGCATTAAAAACAAGTAAGATTTATCGAAACAACGACCAAATAATGATTAAAAAAAAAAGAAAAATGATGAAAATTGGCTGTGCGTATTATATCCACATAAAGCCTGTCTTTGAATCAACCGGCGTGATTTCGAATCTCCGGTTGTACGTGACAAGGAGTAGGGTCGCCGCATGTTCAGCCTCGTGGGTTTCTCCGGGTCGTCCCGCTGCTAAACGCACAAGCGAATTATTGAAATAAAATTAAACCATATGTTAGTCCCGAAATGACATAGTTTGTGTCGAATGTACGTTAAACCCAAATCTCTCTCTCTTTCTCTCTCTCTCTCTCTCTCTCTCTCTCTCACACACACACACATCCACACACCATTACACACACTCCCCAAACCACCCAACCTGACGTTGAGCGAGTCGTTTGTATCAATAGAATGGTCCCGATCAGGTGCTCAGTCGCCAAATTTACACTGTACAAATAAAGAAGTTTAATTATATATTGTCTTAATTTAGAAATACCGCCATAACAGAAATCATTTCACACCAACTGTGCCGAATTTTCTACGAAAGGGTAACAGTAAATTAAAAGTAAGACGTGTTGTTTCAAATACTCTAGATAAAGGAAGCATACACTGCCTCGTGCAAGATACCCCCACTATATTTACAGGGAATAAGAGTGATATTAGGGCGTAGACTACCTGATAAGGGTATTGAGAGAATTAATCATGCATAATAATAAAGGTCTACTAGCTATTTATGTTTTTTAATTTACTCTTCTGTTATTCTAGTGGGGGGGGGGGGCAATGGTTAGCGCATACGCTTTGTGTCATAAGGTCTGACACGGAGTCAACTGGCGTGATATTGATTCCCCGACTGTACTGACGGTAACCTGCAATTAGTTTTTCGTCATTTGCCAAAATCGACAATTGGAAAGGAAAAGGCAGTTAAATTAACCCAGTGCACAGGCATTATCATTGATGGCTTCTAAATTCATTTTATAAATCTTTATTGAAGAAATAAAATTGGCAGATATCCTGTAGTTACAAACCCTTAAATCTGCTTTCGATATTAAAATGTGAATGTCAAAAAAGCGATACTTGTATTTCGTCATTCGCCAATATCGAAAAACAAAGAGAACGGCTCATTTTATGTGAATCCAATGCTAAGACATCCTCAATTATGGGTTTCAGTTATTCCCCATCTATCCTTGAAATCTGAATATCGAAAAACGGTAAGTTTGTTTTTCGTTATTAGCTCATGTTAATTCTTCGAGGAGGTGGAGGGAATCACGGTGGCTAAGCTGGTAAGATGCTGGCTCGCTATCCTTAAGGTCGGTGTTCGATCCCTGCATTGAGCGAGAAAGTTCATCCAGATTTTCCAGCGTGGTTTCCCCAGTGATGCATGACAAGGGGTCTGACAATGACGTAATCTTTGACATTTTTATCATCTGGCTTATTACTATTCTTTTCACCTCTACTGATGAAACTTAATCTATTAAATTTATTTTGGTGCCGACTTTTGTAATGGCACAAAAACTGAGGCCCCTCGTTCACGTAAAGATCCCTGTGAGAGTAGGTCGCAGCGCCGCTGCCCGGGCAAAATTTCCGCATGGCACACTATATGACATATGGCCGCCTTCATTATCCTAATTTAGGTGCAATATAGGACGTTAAATCCACTGTCATTTCAGAGGAGGTGGTGGAGGGGTTAGATAATTAATAATATAATCTCTTTTAACTGATAAATTATCCGTTGATCTATATTAAACAATATTTTAAAAGCTATGAAACGCGGTTGCCTTCAGAAACATATCCACCCTGCATCTATGACTAGGCCTACATGTAATGTTGGTATGCCGAAACTTTCGAAATAGTTTTGACCCAGTTCAAATTCCCATGTTCCAATTTTAAAAGTGTAAAAGGTTAGAAGTTTGGCATGTAGCTTCACAGACCGATAGGCAAGAAATATGGACATATAAATGAAATATTGTTTAATATGGGAGTACAAAAAGCAGCCTATATAATGTGCATTAATTTAACATAAGAGATATTATTATTATGATAAAGAAAAATCATAAGACGTTGATATGACCGCAAGTATACAGATACAAATTAAAACATCTTATGCATCATGACATAACTTCCCATTTCTCCCTCATCACAAAATCATATTGGTATGTCCAATTTTGACAATCATTATTTGACCTCATTTAAAATCACATCAAGTTTTATGTTCTAAGTTTAGGAAAGGAAAAAAATAGAAATTTAACCTTTGGCCTGAAAATATATTACCAAAATTTATAATAAGATATTTGATTTGGTTTGCTGAAAGTTTCGAAAAAAAAAAAATGATGATTTACTATCAAATAGTCCTTATGGTATCTCCAATATTGGATCTAGACCCCCCCCCCCCCCCTTAGTTTGAAGGATGAATTATTGCATATCTTGATTCCCAGGTAGGTGTAAGATTGTACAAGTTCAAGGTTGAAATCACGGAACAAATATTTGGTAGAAAGATTTTTCTTTAGCTTAGGGTTATTTATAATTTTAGATTTATCTGTATTGAGGTTCAATTTCGAGTTATGGCAAAACTTCTCAAGATGTTGAAGACTATTTGGAATTCCATTGGCGGAAGTGGATAAAAGTACGAGATCATCAGCAAAAAAGTAAATGGGGTACAGTAATATTATGGACTGTAGGGGCACAAACATCAGTTACTTTCAGATATAGATGTTAAACAAGGTTGGGCTAAGAACACAACCCTGTTTAACCCCCATGCAAGAATTGATAGACTCTGAAAGACCTTCGCGAGTTTTAACAATATAATTGGTTGTCATATATTGTGGTTAGTAGATTTATTGCCATTTAAGTTATAATTTAATAATTTGAAAAATAGTCCCTTTCTCCATATTGTGTCAAATGCCTTACCAAAATCAACAAAGCACCGGAAAATATTTTTTTTCATGGTTTGAACTTGCTAATTATTGTTTTAAGAATCAAAATGTTATCAGAAGTCCTATGGTCCCGGCGAAATTCAAATTGGGCCTGATCAAGGATGTCATTCTCTTCACAAACAGTTAGATATTCGGGCGTTTATAATAGACAGGAAAGATTTGCTTAGACGGGACGACAAAAAGGACCCCAAAAACCGGGACATATGGTAACACTATAGTAGTACAGGACGGAGAGAGAAAGAGTAGGCTGGGGTCCAATCGACACAAACTAGTCATTTATTCTGGACTAAATGGTGGTTCAATTTTATTTCAATAATTCTAATCTTTACCAGTTAGCTGAAACCAGAGGACCCGGCGAAAACCCACGAGGTTGGACAGGCTACATTACTCCTTGTCACGTACAACCAGGGAATAAAAACCACGCCAGTTGACCCCACGACAAACCTTATGATACAGCACGCACGTGCTAACATTTCAGCCATCCAATCACCCTAGACCACTTTGAAGTTGCTTTGTTCACATGCTGGAATAGCAGGAAAACGCGTATGCAGCAGTTAATTTTTTAAAACCAACTCCCCTGTTTTCGTGGACTGTAAAATTGATTTGTTGATTGGAATTTGAGTTAACCACCTTAATTAGGCGATATTACTTTGAAGTTGCTTTGTTCATGGGCTAGAAATGAAGGAAACGCGTTTGCGGCGTCAAATATCCCAAATTTTTCTTGGGCGCTAACGTCTGTAACGTCTTTTTTTTTTTTTAGGTATTTCGGGTTCTGCCCCCACCCCATTTCATTGTTTACGAAACTTCCATCTTGCTTTCTATTTCACACTCATCGGAACAGAACAGTATTTTTTCCATTGGAGGGAGTGGTTTCTTGTCGATTTATATGTATAATAAACACAGTAAGTGCAGTACTAACCAATATATTACAACCCTTCCTTTGGCTTTAGTAGGAACTGGATGTATAAATACTACATGTAGGATTTGTTTGGTGAATATTTCCAGGGCCGACGGAATCAAGTCTTGATGGGTGTGTGTGTGTGTGGGGGGGGGGGGCGTCAGGGGCCGCATATTTATAACCCTTTCTTTGGCTTTAGTAGGAAATGAAATGGGGCTGTCCTTGTCAGACCCTACGTTCTGCATCACTGACAAAGGAAAACTACACCGAAAAATCGAGATGGGCTTTCTCGGCCAATGCCGGGATCGAACACCCGACCTCCAGGATAGCGACCCACTGCCTTACCCACGTGATCCTCCGGCTTAGTAGGAAGTATGATTGCTAAATGTAGGGGGCTGTACCCGCGTGGGTTCTATCAGAGTTCCCTTCAAAGGCTAAAGACCAACAGACAAATTATTTGAATAGGCTTGTACCACATGTCAGTCACAAAATGACCTAGTCTGTGCCGAGTGGATGTTAAAGGTTTTAAAGCATATGAGTTTTAAAAAGTGTCGTTCGTCGCATTCAATGTGCTATACTCCAAAGCTAAACCAAACTGTTATCTGTGAAATTGTTACCTAAAATAATAAGAAGCCTCGTGCTTGCTTCTTTCGTGATAATCGTTACTTCCCTGAACATTGATTTCAGAATCTTATTTTGCATCGCATTTGTCATCTACCACCGTCTTGTTCAACTTTTTACAGCAAAATTACAAGGCCGGTGTTCCCCCACCTTATCAGATTCAACCCACAGCAATGATGAAATATTTTATTTGTAAATGATTTTTCACTACATTGATTAAGAAACAATAATATAACCTTTAAAGTTATAAATTATCAGTTGATCTATATTAAGCAATATTTTTAAAGCTATGAAATGGATTTGGCCTCAAAAACATATCCACCCCGCACCCACAACTACATGTTGGTATGTCGAAAATTTCTAAATAATTTTGACCCATTCTATTTCCCATAAAAGGTGTATTATCCAAGTTTAGAAAAATAGGAAATTTTGAATGTTGACCTATACTATGACGGTCGACGGACATGATCAACCGCTCACCCTCTCATCATTTTGGTCAGCCAAAACTTTCGAAATTTGTTTGCCCCGTTCAAATTCCCATAAAGGTATACGTTCCAAGTTTTAAAAAATGCAAAATTTAGCAGTTTGACATGTAGCTTCACAGAACAAAGGGCATGAAATATGGGCATATAAATGAAATATTGTTTAATATGAAAATACAAAAAGCAACCTATATAATGTGCAATAATTTAACATGATTTTAATGAAGAAAAATCATACGTCGTTGATATTACCGAAGTATACAAATCAAATTCCCCCCCCTCCCCCCAAAAAAATTAAAAAAATCGAAAATGGTAATTTCTTATGGCGTATCAAGTTAGCAACGACAAACAATAATATAAATCATATTATGTGAATAGTTGTTTCCCCAAAACGTTAAAGTTCCAATAGCATATTTTTAAGTTATATTTTTAAAATGTATTTAAATAAAGCCGTAAAATAGATTGAACCTATAAACAGCCCTACCTTGTTAAAGAATAATCCTATTAATCCTATAATTCACTATTGTCAGTTGAGAAATTAGCAAAAATAAAACGTTTGAAGATGGCCGTCCATGGAGAGGAATGGGAAAACAAGGGAGGTAATTGAGTTACTATTTCCTCAATCAGCCTGTGTCAGACTGTTTAATGCCCAAAAATGTTTGCCCATGATCGTATAATAGTAAGTTGACAACCTTTTGAGCAAAAGGCATAGAAATAATTATGTTTTGACTTTCTTAGAAAATATGAAATTGGAACTTTAACTATTCTGTCAGAAAAGCCTACAGTCTTTAAATATAATATTCTATGGTATTTATTCGAGTAATATAAGAGAATTACCGAAATAAACCTTAATCAAAACCTCCCCTCAAATATGAAAAGGTAACATCTCTTTTACCCCAAAAAACCCTGTTGCTCGGTCGAAAGTTTCAAAAGAATTGCAATTTGACCTCATTAAGAATTCATTAAAGTAATATGTTGCGTATAGACAAAGAAAAAAATTTGAATGTTCACCTAACGTCCATATAAAGTATCATGTTACCCAGAAATAAACATTTTGCTCTTTGCAGGCGTTTCTGACATCGGTGGTCAGTGTTGAGAGCCGGCTACCCAACCCTAACTCCCATTTAGGAAGGGGGAGGTACGATTTTCTGGTGTGCTCTAATCAACTGGAAGTGTTTACTCACTATAACTGACCTTACATTGTAAATAAACATAATCATGCGTATAATATAAATGAAACATAATAACAGTAGACATCTGACATCAACTTCATTAGAAAAACATTACTTTGGCAATAACAAGCTAATTTAGATAAAAAAAAAAATCACGTTGGTATGTCGAAAGTTTTGAAAAATTTGTAATTTGGGGTATTGAGTTACCAACGACAAACACAAATTTAATGCACATTATATGTAAATATTTGTTTCCAAATTAAACCATTAAATATTCTGTCAGAAAAGCCTACAGTCTTTCAAGATATTATTCTAAGGTAATATTTTGAGAAATATAAGATAAGAAATAAACCTTAATCAAAACCTCCTCTCAAAAAACATTACAAATATGAAAAGGTAACATCCCTTTTACCAACAAAAACCCTGTTGTTCGGTCGAAAGTTTCAAAAGAATTGTAATTTGACCTAATTAAGAATCCAATAAAGTTTTATGTTGCTATAGACAATGAACATTTTTGAATGTTCACTTAACGTCCATATAAAGTATTATGTTACCCAAATTTAAACATTCTGATCTTTGTAGGCGTTTCTGACATTGTAAATAAACATAATCATGCAAATATCAATGAAAAAATAACAGTAGACATGTGTAGACAACTCCATGAGAAAAAAACTAGTTTGGCAATAACAAGCTTATTCAGATGACCGTTGATGATATATAACCATAGTTAAATCCAAATTGCAAACGAACCCCATCAATATATGAATCAAAATGTTACAGTAAAGAAACATGAGCTAACAGGTCTTGGACACACCTTTGCATAGAGAAGTGATTTGATAAGACTTTGAGTGAGGCTATCGGTTTAAACTACATGATGAGACAAGCCCAAATGTTATGTTCTTGTGAAACGAAGCGAACTGCATATATCCTCGCCTGTGATGATATCTGAGATAACAGGGTGGCCAATCACGAGTCTGCAAAGATAAATGGCCCTGTCGATGAATGTGGTGTGCACACCAGAATCGACGGAAAAGTACATAGAAGCGAGTCAGAAGTCGGTAATATATTTCATCCAGAATCGAGATAAACAATGTCATAACTAGTAAAGAAACTGCTTATGCTGTGTTTTCGGGACATGGAAGAAACTGCTTGGTCAGGAGAAAATGTTAATTTTAAGTATGTGTGAAGAAACTGTCCGTCACATCTGGCCGTCGGTGTGTTTTCTCCCGGTAGAGAAATACTTTCTCGGTGTGATCGTTGTTGTTGAAGTAGAGAAATACATTTTCGGCGTGATCGTTGTTGTTGAAGTAGAGAAATACATCTTCGGTGTAATCGTTGTTGTTGAAGTAGAGAAATACATCTTCGTTGTGATCGTTGTTGTTGAAGTAGAGAAATACATCTTCGGCGTGATCGTTGTTGTTGAAGTTATGACATGTTACCCTAGACATAACAGATAAACTCATCCCTCAAGTAGTTTTACACCTCAAGCCCAACTAAAAGTCAATGTGTCCAAGGGGTTTCTATTTTAAGACGTGTTTCAAACTTGTCAACAGAATGTCCTTTACTGTAACCTATTAGACGGACCCATGAAAATTTAGAAAATAATTACAGTACATACATAAACCAGTTATTGCTAAACTAGAATTTCCCTTTCAGCTTCCATTTCCCAGTTGAATACCATAAACTGCCGCTTGACATCCATCCAAATCACACCTGAAAAAAAAAGGTAAACTATATCCACATGAATAATATTATCGTGGGTTTTTTTTTTAAAAAAGAAGGGAGATAATTGAAAATGTGCCCATCTGTACAACAGGATTAATATTTGGGCAAATCTGAAACGTCATGGAAAACTACGATCGGACGTTTCCTAACTTCATGCTGTACCGTTTTGCGACTAGAAAAAATCAGATTGTTCGAAGTAAACCGATAAAGTAAATTCATCTATGAACCACTACTGAAAACCTATGGTGACCAAGTGATATGTTCGGTTGAAATATCACAGTTTTGAAGGTGTAATTTCTATTTCCAGGAATATCTCAATAGCCAATATGTATAATTTGATTCAAAGACCACATATTATGAAATTAAGTATATCATGGAATTTAATTTGAATTATTTATAAATATTAGGGATGACTAAGAAATAAGTAAAGTGTGGTATGAATGCCTACCCTGTCTGTTCTCCTATACCCGTGGTAATCATCATCATATTGATCATTCGGCGACTTAACACTGTTGTTGTCCTGTAAAATAAACATCAATTATATATTTTGTATTTATAACATCGGGAAGTATCTTAGCACGCTAACAGACACATTTCAATATCCAAAGACAAAGTTGCACGACAACTACGGTCGGAGGTTTCCTAACTTCATGTTGTATTGTTTTGCGACTAGAAAATCTCAGCTTGCAGCTGAAGTATGATTTGTTTAAAGTAAACCATTGAAGTAAATTCATCTTTCAACCACTACTGAACACCATGGTAACCAAGTGATATGTTCAGTTGAAATGTTACAGTTTTGAATGTATAATTTCTATTTCCAGGAATATCTCAATAGTCAATATGTATAATTTGATTCAAAGAACACCATATTTTGAAATTACGTATATCACACAGAATTTAGTTTGAATTATTTATAATTTATTAGTGATGATTAAGAATTAAGTAAAGTGTGGTATTAATGCCTACCCTGTCCGTTCTCCTATACCCGTGGTAATCATCATGGTATTGATCATTCGGCGCCTTAAAAACAACATTGTTGTGGTCCTGTAAAATATACAATTATATATTTTGTTTTTGTAACACCGGAGAGTATCTTGACATGCTAGAAGACACATTTCAATAGCCAAAGGCAAACTTGCTCCCTACAGAAACTAGAGAAGTTGTAATTAGCAAGTATGTATTTTTATTAGAGATGTACAAATATATATATTGAATGCCTTAAGAAGTGAAAGGGAATGTTCTAACACAATAAGCTACCATCAGTTGTGAAATTCCTATGAATAACCATTACTATTTCGTTTAATCGTGTTACATTATACGGCATTTTATGTTTTAAATAAATCTCATAAATTTGTGAGGTTTATTTAATAAAGTTGGAAATTTTGTATTACAGTAATAACACTTCTGATTTTTTTTTAAAATGTGGAAAACAGTGAATTATTAATGCTTATCTCACCAATTGCATAACAATTGCCTGTATAATGCATGTACAATAATACCGCCTTGTATGCTGTGTGTCCTGCTCATCCACAACTATCACCGTCTTCATACGTCTCTTACAAACATATCTCCACGACCCTGGAAATGAGAGGAGGATTATTAAGTATTGTATATTCTAAATTTCTAGACAGCATCTTATCTCAGTTTATGTACTTTACGCGGCGCCGTTACTATTTTTAAAGAAAAATATTTTATATTTAGTTTAAATCTTCCAAGACCCCTTATTTTGTTTTATCAAACTTACAATAATCCTATAAAATACAATCTGTTTATGGACTATTTAAAAAAAAAAAATGCTTTACTTTTGTCTATTGTCATAAAAAAACATTAAAATCTACCAATGGTGATGTATAATTTACCTGTATCCGTAAATTCTCTAGACCCCATTATCAACAATACATCTATGCTTATCATAGGAACACGTTACACAAGATTATCTTTACTGGACTCTCAGTAGGAATTTGCAATATACGTTAAAGGCATTAAAAATCTCAGATAAACCAAATATCAGAATATATTAAATACAGCACACCTTAGCAGGGAAATGCAAAATGGTGAAAAACATGCAAAAAATAAATAAATAAATAAAAAATATTAGCTGCCTAAATGAAATGTGGGATTAGTTGATGCCATATTAATATATCCCTATTTAGTTACTCCCCATGTCTACAACTTTCAACCAAAAAAACCTAATAATACATCATGGAAAACTTCACATGATATTTACAAACGAATCTGGTGCACAAGTCAAGCTTATACAACATCAACAAACCAAAAATAAAGACAGGCCCAGTAAAAGATAAATGATAACGTGTGTATGATGTCATAGACTTCTTATCTCCTTTAGTGTAATCTGCAAATAAAAACCAATGTATTAAATTAGCGTATTTACCTATATAAACTCAAATCAAGATGTGCATCGATTGACAAATTCATGGGTGTTAAAGGATTGCAGTTACGAATATGTCGGTAACATTGGACCAGGCCTATCTTATTAGGTCACATTAGTCCGATATAGGACGGAAACTATTATATGTAGTTTGACGAAAATATTGTAATATGGTGAAGATTGTTTATTTAAAAGAAAATATACTAGCTTACCCAAAGAACAACTACCATCTGCCATCGTCCCACAACAGGAGATATGTCTGTAATATGAAATAGAAATATAGAAGTAAATAAATTGTTTAATTCTGTAAAAGACTCTAGCCTTGGCCTTTACAACAGTCTTAAACTTTATGATTCTATGCCAAAGAAATACAAACTTTCATTATTCATGTTAGGTGGGCGATAAATCAGAAAATTATTTACATTTTGTCATTTAATTTGTATACCTGGTGAAAGCTGGCCCTTCCCCTTTAATGATGTACAGTGCCTATGGTTTGTAAATCCAATCTGTCTCCCTCTACCCATTTCGGGTATTCAAATCCTACTTTGAAAACTGTTATTTGGGATACCAAGAAGACTTTTGCGACATTTTGTAGGTCGCTTTTAATGCCAATAAAACACTATTTTAACATCTACTCAACAGACGCTAAGTAATTGCTGGACTTACATAATATAGTACAATTTTATTACAATAAGTCGCTTGTACGTATGCGTCTTAAGCAGTGGGAAGAAACAGAAGGTTTAAGAGAATCCGCACTCGGTTGGACAGACCTTAGTCCTGTCACGTACAAATATTGATCGACCTGCATGTTTAAATGGGGGTTTAAAGTCCTGCAGTTCTGTCGATTTGTTAATATACCAGCCTATCTGAATAAAACTTTAAAAAGAAAATTAAAAGTTAACTAACCTGCTTGAGACAGGAGACTTGTCGCATTACTTGACTAATGTGAAGAGATGCTTTCACAAAGCCGCCCAAATTGTGAAGGACAGTTGGTGGGTGTTTGCTTCTTTGTTTGAGCTGAAAAGTACTCACACGTGACTGTTTGGGTTGTTCGAATCGATGTCTCTAGCGGTATGGAACGACACATTTACATTTTTTTCCATTTAACTGATGGGGCCCATTGACAATGAATCGATTTTATGTCAGTTTGGCGTTCCATAATTCAGTTCACCTGTAAAGAGTTAACTATACCTGAGTGTTTGCGATACAACTCTGCATTGTGATTGGCTAATATATCTGGGGGGTATTCGATTGATTACAAATGATTAAAAAGAATGCGCATGTCTATTTTACATGGTTTAATGTTTCATTCATGTCATAAAAAATAAATTAAATCTATCACAGCCCATCCTTTATTGATCAGTGAAAAATCATTCGATTTTTAATTAAATTACACAAAACCATTTCAGAAATCACCAATTATCGAAAGGTTTAATTTATGGTGTACACAGAGACGGAAACCAAAAGAAATTCTCAAGATATCCAAACCATGGCCGTCGCCTGTCAGAATAAACATAAAATTCCAGACACGGCACTGAGTTCAGCGGAAGGACTCGAAGTTCAGGAATGCCCTTATACTCCAGTCAAAGGGTCATTCCAGTAGTAACATGAAACATGAGCCCAATCCCCATTCCAAGGTGGAAGGCATGGTAGTAACTATATATAATAAATAGATTCTACACTAAAATAGTTGATGGGAGTCGCGACGACTCAGAAAGTATGCACTTGGCTAACCAATGTCATATTCACACAGGAGACAGGGACATTCTTTGCATATTCCTGCATGGATATTCGAAGTGCATTCTAAAACTTCTGATTGCATTCTTAGTGTGATTCAAATATTCGCACCCATTCAAGCTCAATACTTTGGAGGTGCATTCAAAGTGGAGAACCATCGAACGGCATTCGGGGAGTATTCTGATCGCATTCGAAGGTGGATCGAAACGACACGCTACTTCAAATCGTGACAGAATGTTCTGAATGCGAATCGAAAGCATCGATTGCTGTCGGAATATATTAGTGTTAAATTTTAAAGGAGCTAAATCGCTAATATTTGGGACCTAGAAATTGACACAAATGGGTACTTAACGCATATAAGTCTGTAATATGAATGTATATAAGCTTATTTACATTCATTGGTTTCCGTTTTTATTTAATTTGAAATCAGTTATGTTCGGCGAAATAAGCCAGCAGTCTAAATCAAGGGCAAATTTATAGCGCCTGGTTGTCCAAGTCTACATACGCCGTTTGATTTGGTGCAATGTGTTTAGCGTCGTCTCTCGGGTCTCTTGTTAAAACTGGGACTGAAACGCAAAGTCAGAGGGATCAAAACCAAAAAGAGAGAGAGAGAGAAATGGGGTTTAACGTCCACTCAACACAAACTAGGTCATTTCGGGACTAACATATGGTTTAATTTTATTTCAATAATTTGCTTGCGCGTAGGAGTCTTTAGCAGTGGGAAGAAACCGGGGTGCCAGGAGGAAACCCACGAGGTTGAGAAGGCGCCCCTATCTCCATGCCACATACACTCACACCAGGGCTCGAAACCACAGTCGCAAGTCAGAGGTGACCAGCCAGCTAGAGGTCGAAGCGCGGCACTCTAGACCACTAGGCCATCCCAACACTCCGTCAAAACCAAAAGTACGACACATATGTCAGTAGCGCGTGTGTCCTCTACTGGCTCTTACGCACGCGGTGCAGCGACGTAGCATGGAATTAACCATCTGTGTCCTAATTTTGGTTTTGACCCCTCTGACTTTGTACCGTTGATTAGAGATTAAACATCCAAATGTACAAATGTGTTGTTATTGATGTGTTCCCATTTTTTGACTATTGTTCACAATAAGAAGCAAAATATATAAGATATGGTTACATGATCATTTTGTTATACGAAAAACTAAGTGATGCGTTTTCTATGGTGCTCAGTTGAAGAAGCCAGTTGAATCTGAACGATATGCGATAATTAAATGGTAGTATAGGACAGAACTCAGAATTTAGTGTCTTGTAAATGTTTGTATTACTGACAAAAGGAAAAGTATGCCACAAACTATTCTTTTTAGCTGGTTATGTTACCATAGTATTTGCTTCAGTGACGTAGTGCTACAGTTATGTAGGCTACGCCCCAACTGATTTCTGTTTGTATATTAATTCTTATGTATTTGCTGAACATTGGCCCGGGCCGTAATCCCCGTCGCCTTTGGGTGAAATATCGTGTTCGGAATTATTCGCACGAAATTTACCATAGCGAACTTTGGGGAGAAAGATAATTAGCAATTTGTTCAGACCAGCTATTGAAAAACAAGATACAAGACTCCGGAGGCCAGTGCCTCCCACGAGCGACTGGCAGTAACACTTTGGAAACTGGCAACAGTTTGATCTGAATCTAACGTGTCACAGCCTAATCTTCACTGCGAATAACCGGATTCGGAATAATTGTTCCGGGTTGAATTCGGAAAAATATACGGATTCGTCAATTCAGATTCAGTTCGGTTTTTATCGAATTGAGTAAGACTTTATTCTGAATTCAATTCAGATATAACCCCTAGTGTGAACGCAGCTTTAGACGTGATTCAAAATATTCCTGACGGGGCTATAGCCATGGCCTCGATCAAGAAACTTTATCGGGACTTTGGGATGGGCACGTGTGCGTGTGTGTGTGTGTGTGTGTGTGTGTGTGAGTGAGGGGGGGGGGGTCTGGCAGGGGACAAAATACAGTCGTTCTGTTTCGACTGGGCTGATGAATCCGGGCATACGTCATACAGTGTGCTATGAGTAAAAGCTTGTCCGAGCAGGGGTACAATGGCCAACTCTTATATCTAATTCCATCTGCCAATGGATCCTTTACGTGGACGTCAAGGTGTATACGAGTCCTCGGTTTGTCGTACCATCCGAAAAACTAGACAGCTGACCTTGTTAGGCCTTCCGTCCTGCATCCATAACAAGACGAAACTAAGTCAGAAAATCACGATGAAATTTCTCGGCCAATTTAGGGATACTTTCGCGTAGGGGGGTAATTAGCGGCAGGAAGAAAAATCCACCAAGATGGTTAAGTCCATCCCACGTCCTGTCACGTACTTAATGGCAGACCGTATGATCTGAAGTGTCCGCGTTGGACCACTAGAGCACCATACCTACCTTGAGGAGGCTCAGTGTGCATGGTGTTACTAACTTGGACATGGTAGGTTCGATCCCAGTGATGACCGATAAACATTTGTAGGATTGTCTAGTCGTTCGGATGGAAAGAAAAACTGAGAGCCTCTTGTGATAATGTTTGGTGGAATGCAAAAAAACTATTAACAGTTTTCATTACGACTAAGAGTGGTTGAATACGTTGTTGTCCTCATAGCTTCACAATTGTACAATGATTATATGGAATAAATCTGGTATTAGCTGTGTAGGAGGCCCACGTGTTTACTGCTTCTAAAACCCCTGATACCATCTCCCATTATTTTGAGTAGGTCAGGTGATTGTCGAGCTGTTGTTGTAATTATGTAACATAGTTTGCTTGGAGAATGGATTAACCTGTCATAGTGTAAAATAAATTAACTTAAAGTCAAGTATAGTTAATATAACATTACACATAAAACTTTTATTATATCACCACATCGCGTTTCGGAATAAGTGATCCCGTCTTCCATTATCCCGGGTTTGATGCAGAAGAGTAGGACGTTAAACCCAATTTCATTTCGTTTCGGAGCAAGTGAAGTCTGTGAATTAATTCTATATTTGGCATGGACATCAAGATTGAAAAAGAGAGAATTAGATTAGGATTATGATTTATTTAACCGGGTCATAATTGATGATAATGGCATCGTTATGGGAAACAAGTCCGTCTTCATTAGCCAAGTTAGGGTAGAAATGTAGGTCGATAAACCCTATTTTATTTTGGTTAAATTTTGTCAAGAACACCGCTGTCTAGGAAAATCCGTATCGCTTTATGGAACTTGAATAAGTTATTGTTGGACAAAAAACTACCATAAAGTTAGTCAGGTCGGTATAATGTAGGATCAGAAATAAAAACTTCATTGCTATCCACATAAATAAATTATTCCCGTCTCCTTTTAAGGCCACTTCATATCCACAGTATAGGATTTCTAAATTTATATTTTTGAACCATGTCAAGGAAAAGTTTATCATTACAAAGTAAAAGAATACTCCACTTGTGGTCAAAAAAATAAATGAAAAATTATTGTTTAGCTTATGTTTGAAATAGTATTTTCCAACCATATCACGTCCGATGTCGTTTTCAATATCAGCATCGATTCCCCGGTTGTAGGGTCACACGCTAAACTTCGTGGATTTTCTAAGGGTCTTGTTGCTTCCACCCTCTGCTAGATCCCTACGCGCAATTGAATTATTGAAATCAAATTGAACAATATGATAGTCCCGAATTGTGTCGAGTGGTCATTAAACCCCATTTCACTTTATCTCCAAATTTCAGCACGCCGTACAACTGCTGAAGAGCTTGTCGCCATAAATGGTCCTGACTAGATGCGCAATCTCAAAATGAGCACGCCATAGCGACACCAAACGTCTTCATAATGATGGTTGCTAGTCAGAAGTGTAAAAATTCTAAATTCGTTGATCAACATGTTCATGCTAAACGTGTAAAGCACCAACAAAGAATATTATTTTTGTCTAAATAATAGAAATATGTTGAAACAGAATTAAAATTTACACTGAACGAATCGCCCCTTTCTTTAGGACTTTTTGCTCGATATAATGTAAAAGATCCTTTGAATCGTTTACAATAACCTTACTGACATCTGTATAATTATATAAATATTCATAAATGTAGCAGAAATATAGAAAATCAATAATTATATACCCCCCCCCCCCACTTGTAAGATTTATGCGAACTGAACATCGTGGAGATATTTAAACACTTTCATGTACTAAACCCTATAATTATTCATGTACAGTTATTTGATTACGATATGATTAAGGATTACATGTCATGTGGGACTCACGTCATTTGGGACTCACGTCATTTGGGACTCAAAAACAATTATGACTGCGACATTTGCGACTCGGGTATACGACGTTTTGGACTTTGGTGTACGTCGTTTGGGACTCGAGCAAGATATAGTTGTATAGTAGTCTCGTCACGCCTAGCCACACTCTGTCTGTGTGAAATTCAGGTACTGGTAGATAAAAAAATAATAACTGGATAATACATTGATGGATTCACTTGCTGTCAGGTGATCATTGTGTCGTTTGTCTATCATCGACGGATGAATAAAAACGTATGCAAGTTACATGACTGTTACGTGATGGACAAAGGACTACAAATTGTGTTATAAAGAAATACCACGGCATTTTCTAATTTTGACCTCGGCATTTTCTGATACTGACAATAAACACCAATCAAACAATCAAAATTGCTAAAATCATAACGCCAATTAACATACAATACAAGAATACTTCATTAAAAAAAAAAACATAGATGAACAACACGATTAACTTTAACTTTATCATAAAAACATCGGTGATTCGATCTGAAATCAAATAACAAAACAGTCAACGAGTACTAGCTATTATTCTTCCATATGATTAAATTGTGTCCTAGTCTTGTAAATACATTGATTTATTTTAACAATATATTGATTTATTTTAACAATACAATGATTTATTTTAACAATACATTTATTTTTTCATAACACAATTTGTAGTTCTTGTCTGTAACATAACTTTCAAATGTTGTTATTCATTTGTCCCTGATAGACACACGTACGGCACAGTGATCATTGTGACAACCATAATTGAAATCGCTTTAAAATAAATTTCATTACAACTAGTCCAGATACCTTTCAATAATAATAACGACAATATGTGTAAACTAAGCCTCTGTCAGCATGTGTATATAAAAAATCATAACGGTAGATGCTACTTAAAATTAAACGTAGCATCGCCGGCTTATTGACCTAGAAATTCAAATCAATGTCACGTGTCATCGGCGGATTTGGCAATGGCGGAAAAAATATATTATTATTAATGACTGTTTCTAGGTGTATTTTGGTGTTCTATCAGACGATTATATTCAACTAAGATTTAAATTTCACTAACAACTGGTAAGCACAACCATTAAATGTATGATCTAATTATTATTTTAATATCTACCGGTACCTGGAATTCATACACAGCGTCAAAGAAGCGCGATTCCCGAGCGAAATGCAGAAATAGGCAAGCAGGGGTCCTCCGATAAATCAGTCGGCCTCGGGCCAACGGACCGACGTTTATGTGTCGAACACTGTTCCCAACATACACTTTCTTTTTCTTCTAAGTATGATTGGTTTGTACAATTTTATCCGTCAATCAAACATGTCATTGCCATCAGGCCAAGAACTAACCATTAATTGTTTAAACTTTATTTTGCTATTTGTCTAACGTTATATTAATAAATTATTCATAAAACGTATTAGTAACTCTTATTCTTCATTAAAACTAAACTTCATTTAATTATTAATAAACTTTGATGTGTCTCTTTAATTATAAGTCTTCAAACTAACTTTGACCGCTTGACCTGAAATGAGTAATGTACAACTTTCTAATTTTATAATTTCCGTTTCTGTTTTAGAATTCTGCCAAAACCATTTCACTATTATTTTATATTTCTCAGTTAGTGATGTGAACTTTTTGAACTAATCATTTACAATTTTAACTTCTATTTTAACGAAATTTTAACTTAAGATAAAACCCAATTTTAGTAGATACTTCAATTTTGATTGGCTAAGCACTAAAATCAATCTAATTTTATCCAATCAAATTACTAAAATTGGGATCTTATCTTAGTTAAAATTTCGTGAAATAAGCCCCTGTGTTACAATATCGAGAATGTCAATCAAATATGGCCAGTATATGAATGACATTCCATTTTATCCTACAGTAAGACGCTAAACCCCATTTTATTTAATTCTACTAAAAGTGTTTCACTTATTAGATTACTGTTAAACACGAAATTATCGCGAGTAAGAGATAGATGCTTTAGTTGCCACCTATCACCAGTAACATTAATTTCGGTAACATTACTTTTTTTTTGAAAAGCGCCGCTCCGCAGAATAAGAGTAACAAGATAGGTAGCGCCTGTGGACCAGTTATTGGTTTATAAAACATGTACATAATAATGGATGCAAGGAAACTTTCTCTTGAAATGGTCTTCGAATGAAATATGAATAGGAGACATGCGTCTAGAAGAAATCAAAATGTTGATTACTAAATTTACTCTGGTCTTATATAGTCAAATGGTTGTTAACAAATTACTATGGCTGCTGTTTTTCTACTCCTTTTTAATTCGCAAAATAAACATAGAAATATCAGTTCTTGGACCGAGATCATCTAACCAGTGCCATGTTGATTCGAAAGGAACACTAACATTATATCTTCTACCATTTATGTTAGCTCTAGAACAGACGGGATCATCTAAGTACCACCAGCCACTGTTAAAACGTACTGGGCAGTTATTATTACTGAAGTCACGGTCATAGGTAGAGAAGGGTCGACCATGTATGCTGTAAATACCATTTGTTAGAGAATCGCCAGACGGTATGGTCCCGTGGGGTACATATGAATCTATCGTTATTCTGTAGTTGTCACTAGCATCAGATATATTCAAACCAAGATAGGTAGCCCTTGCTTGATTTGTAGTTTCGTATACAATAATCACCTCTAATGCGTATCTGTTAGGATTTCGAAGAATTTGGTGGAGATGTTCTAGTCCCAACCAATAGTTTCCACGTGGATCGCCAATTCTAGTAGAATATTCTTTCCAAGTCTTATTAAAATCTAATTCTAGACAAGTTGTTTCTCTATTACTAATTACCAACCAACCTCCGTAAATAAAATCACATTTCACTTCAACCACGACTGTGCTAGATGATGACTGGATAAAGGCCATTAGTCTTTTCAACGGAACAACGGACTTCGTAATTCCATCCGTACAATCTGAAAATATATTTTATTGTGCTCACAAGACAATGTTATAGCCGAAAAAGTATACCACATATTTATACTAACATATGTGCTCTATCCCAATGTGTTAAGCTTTATATAGTTTTTAATCTACACGTCTATCCAACCTCGTGGGTTTTCTCCGGATACTCCGGTTTCCCCCACTGCTAAAGACCCCTACGCGCAAGCGAATTATTGAAATAAAATTAAACCATATGTTAGTTCCGAAATGACATAGTTTGTGTCGAGTGGACGTTAAACCCCATCTCTCTCTCTCTCTCTCTCTCTCTCTCTCTCTCTCTCTCTCTCTCTCTCTCTCTCTCTCTCTCCCTCTCTCTCTCATCTACAATTAACACATAGACTCTTTGTCTGTTAGATAGCTATAAGTTTTGTTTGTTTGCGTCGAGTGGACGTTAAACCCCCTCTCTCTCCCTCTCTCTCATCTACAATTAACACATAGACTCTTTGTCTGTTAGATAGCTATAAGTTTTGTTTGTTGATATGGTTATATTTTGTTTCCGTATTTTAATTAACCATGGTGCATTGACCTTTATTACCACGAATATGTTTTACATATCCATTTTGATTGAAAGATATAGTGATATAAACCATTTTAGCCTGTACAAAATGTTCTCTGTGTCGTCTACCGGATTGAACGTAAAGTCGTAATCATATCTCAATGTTGCCATCAGATCTGTTGAAAGTAACATTAATGATTTCTTATGCCCCTGGTCAACCACTTTTCGCTCCTGGGATTTGAATGGATTACTAAAGCGCAATGAAATCCATGACACGGGCTAGCTTATACATTACAGACTTTTGGCAAGCGGAATTTTTGTCATCCGTATTACGTACCTGTATCGTCACGTAATACGTTGCGTCATTGTAGTTTTAGAGTTTGGGCTTATTTTCGCGCCGCGTACGTATGCGTCGCTCAGCTGAGCTTAGTTCTATTGCAGCATGATGTCAGTTATTCACACGATCACCATCAGTACTAATAGTCAAGTGCCTACCATACAAATTCCTGGAGGGAGTAAAGTCTCAGATATATTAAAAAACTTTAATGTCGAATCTTATTAAAAATCTTCGTCTTCGACACAGGCGTTTTATAGCTGAGGCGCTGGAGGCGCCAGCCTCCTCGCGAAAAAAATCAAAGAAGTTGAAAAAATAAAACGGGGGGGAAAAGGGCTAAAACCGACGAGAAAAATGAAAATGTACCCTAGTTAGGGAGGGCCCTAAAGGCAGTCAAAAGGGCCCAACGTCTGACAAAAGGGCCCCTCTGGTCAAGGGAAAAGGCCCCCAAATCCGAATCAATCCACTACTGAATAAGTGTGCAGTCATGTCATTGACATGAAAATCATCAATCAAGAAATCACCTTTTCTGACAACCTACTAATAGGCTATTCAGTGTAGCCTGGCTTGGCGGAGCGATCATTTCTTTACTGAATAGATTTCCGGGATTACGCGTGTTGCTTGCACAATAGGCCCTCTCCACCATATTCCATTAATTATTATTTGATTGAGGTCTCCGATACGTACAAGTGATTTGTTTCGCATTCAGGCTTCAGATGAGTATCTAATTAGGCCCCGGTCCTCAGATTTAACCGGACTCGAAGGGCCTGGAGGATATGTCAGAATGCACCAAAATGATTTCTATTTTGAAAAATTTCTTGACCTTCTGACCCCCCCCCCCAGAGGGCCCTCAAAATAGTATAGCCTCCGCCATGATAAACCTTAAAACGCCCCTGGTCTTCGACTCGACAGAAATTTTTGGTTTCACTAATGTATTATTTCAGAGAGTTATACCATAGGTTCACATCATTGACAGATTTGCAAGTTCCCACCTCCCTAAATTTAGCACGTAGAATTACCAGCATGCAGACAGGCAGACTGACAGGAAAAATACGAAAATTCGGAGATATAGGAAATACACACATAACGATGACGTCAGATGCAAAATATACGGACCAGGAATTTACGCTTGCCAAAAGTTTCTAATATCTTATATTACGCCCTAAATGTGACCCATTGCAGTTTGCAGTTTCGCAACCGCTCCCTATGTGCTCTCAGAGCACCAAAGTCACTACAGCCGCCTTCACTACGCTCTCAGTTCTAAAAGTCACATTTTATTCCCCATGTTTTATAATAATTTAGTTTATGTCGAAGCACCCGAGTAATGATTTACCTTGTATGATATGTTGACATTGATCACCATAGTAACCGACGGGGCATCTGATACAATTCACGTCATCACATACAGATTTCTGTAAATTAAATATAAATAATATATTAATTGTTAATTGTTGAAAGCAGATTTCATACAAATTTAACTGCATACAAATTCATAAAAATACCAATCAATAGTCCGCTACAGAATAGGGACATACATTTAATATTTTCAAAAGAAATCCTAAACTCAACTAATATTCAAAATAAAAGTAATTGCTTCCGTTTATTTGGTAAAATGTGAGAGCTAAAAGCGCCTTGAGCATTTATACTGATGGAATTGTGAGTGCAATATAATTAGGAGATAAAAACTTTGTTACGTATTTAGAGGAAGTTTATTATCCATTTAACCATTGTATTTTCAAGCAATTTCTTGTGACTAATGACTTATTATTAAAAAGATCACGCTAGTCAGAAGGATCAAAGCGTGATTTAAAAAAAGAAAAATTCACCTGATTAAGTACAAAATGGTGAGTGAAGCTAGGCCTACTTTAATAGCCAAAGAAAACAAATTTGCCCATATATCGATTTGAGTTAAAGTTCCAATAGCATTTTTTTAAGTTATATTTTTAAAATTTATTAAAATAAAGCCCCAAAATAGATTGAACCTATAAACAGTCCTACCTTGTTAAAGAATAATCCTATTAATCCTATAATTCACTATTGCCAGTTGAGAAATTGGCAAAAATATCATTTTCAACTTCAAATTCAAACGTTTGAAGATTGCCGTCCATGGAGAAGAATGGGAAAACAAGGGAGGTAATTGAGTAACTATTTCCTCAATCAACCAGTGTCACCCTTTCTACCCCCCCCCCAAAATTTTGTCCATGATCGTATAATAGTGAGTTAACAACCTTTTGAGCAAAAAGCATAGAAATAATTATATTTTGACTTCCTTAGAAAAAGTGAAATTGGAACTTTAAGGGAGGTCATTTGACTAATCAGAATCGAAAAAATTACTAATTTGTGCTACAATAACTAACAATAGATGACACATATCAATTAGCATATTTATGTTTTTCAAAAGTATCGAGGAATCAAACTATACACTTTTAGTTTCATCACTCTCTATCAGATAGAATCGAGATTATCTTGTCCCAAAGCATCAACCAATGAAATTGATAAGCTCTGCTTAGCGTTAGCTTGAAATATTAATCAATGAATTCATGTACAGTCGAAACATTCACCTTATGAACATACATCAAGTTTAAACATTCTACCTCAATTTAAAAGCAGAGTTGTTATGTTCCAAGTCTAGACCAATCAAATGACTTATCGCTCCTTAGCCTTTGCAGAAAATTCGCACCATCGCACTTAGTCACGGTAATGATATAATAAATCTATATTAAGCGTTTCATTGCTCTCACTTCATTATAACCAAAGTTATCGTACCCCAAAGCATCTACCAATCAGATTGCTTATCTCTGCTTACCGTAAGCCGAACATGTTCATTATCGAACCCTATCAAGGTATCGACCTAATGAACGCCTACATGTTTGAACATTTTACCGCCATTAGAAGGAGAGTTATACTATAGTGTTTCAAAGTCTCAACCAATCAAATTGCTTCGCTCTACCTACCCAAACAGAAAATGTTCATTATCGAACTTAGTCAAAGTATTGATGTAATGAAACTATACATCAAGTTTCATCACTCTCACTCTATTGGAACTAAATTATCATATCCCAAAGCATCAACCAATCAATTTGATCTTTACTTAAGCAGAAAATGCTCACCTTCGAATTCCATCAAGGCATTGACCTAATAAACAACTACATCAAGTTTGAATATTCTAGCTCAATTAGAAAGAGAGTTATTGTGTCTTAAAAAGTGTGACGGACGAACGGACAGTCAGTCAGACTTTAACAGTCCCCTGCTTTCCTCAAAAGACTGTGGACAATTATTATCAAAGCAAAGCTTACTGTACGTATTTTCGCCGTAAATATTACAGGCGGCTGTATGCTGCAATACGCACAGAGGGGTGCAAGGGGTTGGTGATGCCGGAACCAACTTCTCACGGTTTACGCATTGAATACTATAATATTTAAGTAAAGTTTTGTGAAAAACTCGTTTTAGTTAATGATTGATTTAGTCTGAAAAATCTAAGAAAATATTCGGGTAAACAGCACCAATGTTTACAACCAAATTTTAAAAAAAGAAATTGTTTATAAATGTAGCTGCTATGGCATTCACAAGATTTTTTGCAAAGGGTGGAGGCGGAAAGTCGTAGAGCGCTGAATATCGATAGAGTTGGTCATCCCATGATCATAATACTTCACCGCTAATTTGGGCGTATAAAACTCTTAATGCAAGTGTAACCGGGAAATGTTGGCCCTTAATTTATGGTTTTAGCAACCGATTTGGTTTTGCAATTACCAGGGGACATGATGCATCGGAATTTTACAGGGTTTTATGAAAATTTAGTATAGATTAAGTTAGTGCATCTATTTCAACATTGCCTTTAATGTTGTTGTTCTTTCTGTAAGTATATTGATTTTGCAAAATCTTTAGTTTCGTTAAATCCGCAATGGATTTATAAGTGTCATTTTGAGTACTGGTATTTTTACAAGTAAAGGCAATGATTTTGCTAGCCTCAACGAAAGTCGTCAAGACAAACCTCTCTTTAAGAGCGACAAGGCATTTGGCTGGAGATGTATTGTTAAGGACCTCGCGTGGGAACCTTCATGGATTTGATTGATATACAAGCTTCCATTGGACAAGAGAATAAAAATAGAGATTTTCCATTCCCCAGGCCACTGTACATTTCCTGATTTGACATTTAAGATTACTGTGCTAATTTTTTTGGAAATATTTGGTTTGCTTGATTGTTGCCCAAAGCAGAAAAAGTTTACTTTTTCAACAATATCAAACTTTCCAGTAATTGCATGGTCACGACAATTTGTCTTTAAAAGTAGAGATGGAATATTTAGGAGATAAACACTTCCTGTTTCGCATTTAGAGGGGTGTTATGGTCCAATAGACATGTCCTGAGATCATTAGGTTCTAATGTAAAATCTCAGGACATATCTATTGGACAATAACACCCCTCTAAATGCGAAACAGGAAGTGTTTATCGACATTGTAACATGCTTTTTTGGGATTTTAAAAGACATTACTAAAACAGAAGGGTGTTATTGTCCAATAGACAGTGCCTAATTGACCAATCAAAACGCAGGGTTTACCCTGAAGCATGTTACAATGGCCAGTCAATTAATTTGTGCACGTTCAGATTTCCAATAGCTACGTGAGAGTAAAATATTGTATTTCAAATTGCGGTAAAAAGGTAGCGCTATTACTGTCTGGTTATTTATTTGTCAGTAAAATCAGGGCCCACAATAGGCCCGAAATGTTTCGATTTTGTTTTATATATTTGTGTAACTGGACGTCACTTGCTAAGATTTTCGAAGGCTAAAACTGCCAGACCGATAATAAGCCCCCCCTCTAGGCCCGGATTACCTGAAGGTGCTTTATACTTTTAAATTCAACATATTTTCAAAAGAAAAAAGTGAACTGACATAATCCGATTCTAAACACCAATTTTCTTCTTCTTTGCGATGAAGTACATGTAACTTTATACCAACAATTTTTTTAAAACATTACTCCAGGCCTCTCCAGGCTCCGGTGTCCTGGACAACTGTTCCGACTGTTCTACGTCTCACGGGCCCTTGCTAGTACATTTATGTTACAACGAAATAGAATTTAGTCAAAAATATTAACATTTTTCAACAAAAATGGCATTCTGAAGTTTGTGTGGATCACAAAATTAAAACAAAGAAATATAGAAGTTAATATTTTCTCTAACATGTACTGAATTGGGTATGAAACTCACCAGCCGAAAACAAACTTTACCATTTACTTCTCCATCTGTGATGCAATTTTTACCAGATTCAAATATTGAACACAGTTTGGTTTCTTTCTCGAACATAAATCTTCTACAATCTTCTGTTGATGAACAAAATCTACTACAGTCGAGCAAAGACAAAGTTGATAACTCCGACATTGTAACATCGAAATTCTTAGAAGAACATTCTGGACTTTCTTTTAAAACTTTTGTTTGATGATACTTAGAATCACGAATCCCTGATACAACCATGAACATTGATAAAAGTTGAATCGCAATGGAGAAAGCACCTACCATTTTGAATGTTAACTTTATGTCTAAAAAAGATACTATTGTATTATTTATATGACTTATATACGTTCATTATGGCAAATCAATAACATAAACCACGCCTTCTTCATATTAGATCAGAGTGACGACAAAGATCATGCCTCTTGATTTGATGGCACACAATACGCGAGATCCACGAAGTTAATTGTTGGAGTTTATATAAAGAGCCATAACCCTTGGCAAATATATCTTCCCTTGCATTAATGATCCAGAAACACAAAACTTTGCACATAGTTTCGTATTGATATATTTTGGTACATTAAAACAACAAAAATTTTATACAGGATTATACTTTAGTTAAAATAAGACAAACAATTTTGTGTAAATTCTCAACTTAAGTCTGAGAATGTTTTTTGAACTTGGGGCCTGATATATAAAAGTAATCACAAAGTGGCCTAGTTAAGTTTTCGGCGAGACAGCAATTCATTCGGGCTTTTCAGACATCACACTTCAAAAGTAGTTGGTGGTTAGTATAATAATGCCTTTGAATGTAGTTCAGCTCTGAACGTCGGTCTCATTACACTCACCCTGAACGTTCAGGGACTGTCCCCTTGAATCAATGTCGAAAAAAAATTCGAGAACAGTTAATTTTACTGGACAACTTTTCACTGCTAAACGACGGGGTGTCAATCCGTGTGAAAGCCTGTACAATGTAAACGAACGACGGGGTGTCAATCCGTGTGAAAGCCTGTACAATGTAGACGAACATCTTAGTGAGAAATTAAGACCTATAAATATTATAGATAAGTTTCATCCTCTCATGACCCCAATATCACCACCGAATTTGAAAGAAATGGAGCACCGCAGAACAACGTTGACAGGTTTCATCCTCTCATGACTCCAATACTTCTTATCAAATTTGATGAAAATCCGTATAAAATTATACCCTTCTCTCACATTCACAAGATTTTCCGCAAAGGGGGGATGGGGCGGGGTGGTGTAAATCCAGAACGGAATATCCACCAAAAGATTTATCTTTAAAGCCGATTTATAATTAAAAAATCTAACGTGAAATTTATCAAATGGGCGAAAGGGATTAATAAGCTTACGAGAGAGAGAGAGAGAGAGATAGGGGAGAGAGAGAGACAGAGGGAGTTTAACGTCCACTCGACACAAGCTAGGTCATTTTGAGACTAACATAAGGTTCAATTTTATTTCCATAATTCGTTGCGTAGGGGTCTTTAGCAGTGGGGGAAACCGGAGGAGGTTGGACAGGCGACCTTACTTCTTGTCAAGTACAACCGGAAAATCGAAACCACGACAGTCGACACAATGATACAGCGCACACGTGCTTACCATTCAGCCACTCAATCCCCCAATAAGCTAACAATAAATAATAACGAACAAAGTATGGCCATAAGATAGACTTACCGACGTGTCGCCCTCCGGAAGCGAAATAAGTTACATTGCCTACCGGTTAATCAACGCTTTATGTTCAAAATTAACACAATCACTTTCAGTTGTTTAAACGATCCTTTGGCACCATCCTATTTATCCGATTTGATTAAGCAATATGTACCGTCTCGTTCCTTACGTTCATGTCATAAAAACCAGCTTGTATCTCCAGTACAAAAGTCAAAATTTGGTGAGAGAGCCTTTATGTACGCAGCACCAAAAGAATGGAACAAATTGCCCCTGGAAGTCCAAAATAGCCCAAGCTTGGCTGTATTCAAACGACGTCTAAAAACCCTGTTTTTTACCCAAACTTTTAAACAATAATTGAAATGCTTCACTTGTTATCTGTATATTGTAACTTAACTATTCCTTTGTATTATTGTGTTTATTTGTGTATACGTGTAGGTTTTGTTTTGTTTTTTTCTTTTTTTTTTCTTATATTTAATTTAGAAATAGTTCAATAGATAGGCTTATTTTGGCATCTATAGGCCAACTGTGTTGTGTCTAAAAGTTTATCTAGGAACAGCTCGAACTTCATATTTACACGGTGAATTGGTGATTCCTATAACACCTTCCAATTTTGGTAAATTATCAGGATCAACAGGTTTAAATTCAAATCTTTGTATCATTGTTGTCATGAATAAAAATAATTCCATTTTCGCCAAGGATTCCCCAAGACATATTCTTCGTCCTGAAATATATAACACGCGTTATAGATAGTATATTATGACCTTGTCTAATAATTTACTAAATATTGATTGTACCTGATAAAACATTAGTATACAATTTTATTACATCACTTTATGGTTGCTATAGGCTGAAAGAAATACAGTTCATCACGGTAGACATTAAGTACTTACGATTCAATAATGATCAAGATGATTCAGTCATCAACATGATACTGCACCCTTGGACATGTTTTGGGAGGTACAGAAATAGACAATGTGTACATGTTTAAGATGTATAGCAAATAGCCCAGGGCGTTCATAAAGATATATTGAATGGTTTATGACATGTACTTCGGAATAAATATTGTATAGCAAAAACAAAGTCATGGATTTAAAATGCCAAAAGTCACATGTGTTTTCTAGGAAACACAAAATGAGATAATCCCGCGGAAACGAAATCAGGTCGGACGGACGGACTGAGGGAGCTCATTATATGATTCCTAACATCGTTGGGTGCGGGATAAAAAAGAGGGAAAATGAAACATTCACAAAATGCTAATGTAACCCCACTGTCAGTGTGAATACATTGCTGGTCTATACGAAACATATAATTATGTCATATAATTTCCCAATTATTTAGTTTTTATGTAGCATACCTAAAGAAAAGGGTATAAATTCATCTGGCTTAGTAACCTTTCCGTCATTATCTAAGAATCTCTCAGGTCGAAAAACATCCGCATCTCCCCAAATCTTGTTATCTGCAAGAACTGAATCAAGATTTGGCAATATGATTGCATGTTTAGGAATGTTGTATCCTCTAAACACTGTATCCTGATTAAGACTGTGCGGGGTACCAATAGTTACGACGTTGGCTTTTCTGAGAACCTCCAATAATACGGCCTCATTATATGGCATAGAAGTTTTATCTTTCATAGAGGGTAGACGACCTGAACCAACGACATCTTGAATCTCTTTGTAACATCTATCTTGTATGTTTGGATGATGAAGCAAGTAGAGAATCGTCCATAAAATAGCTGTTGATGTTGTTTCTGTACCAGCTACAAAAAGATCTCCAATTGATTTGACTAGATTATCCTCTGAAAATAGAAGGTTCAATAACATTTGCCATTTTAGTGGACATGTGGGCACCTGGGGGTGTAGTTCAGCTCTTAAGGTAGGTCTCATTACTTTCGCTATGTACGTTCAGGATCCACCCTATTGAATCGTTGTGGAAAAACTCTCGACCCCAGTCAATTATACTGTGGAACTGTTTACTGCTAAACGGTCGCGTATCATTCCCTGTGAACGCCTGGCCAATGCAACGGAAGTTTTAAGTGAGAAAATAAGACCTCGCTTACCTCGCTA
Organism: Patella caerulea; assembly: GCA_036850965.1. Lineage (NCBI taxonomy): Eukaryota > Metazoa > Mollusca > Gastropoda > Patellidae > Patella > Patella caerulea. The sequence continues at coordinate 21,573,641 of JAZGQO010000014.1, read as the reverse complement.
GAGTCATTATACGGATACAACATACTGTTAAAAATACGTCCACTTCTGCTCAACGGCTTAGCAGCAGTCATTTCTAAATATCGGGTAACGCATAAATTTACGTTACTTGGCCATATAAGATGAAACGGGATAAAAGTAAGCAGGGAAAACAAAATTGAAATTTTTGAAAAAAAAAAGTCGATTGTAACTGGACTAGGCAAAGCAATTATTGACTAACTAGGCAAAACAATTAATGACTGACGATTCTCAAATTTTCAAAGATACCAATCCGACCCCCCCCCCTCCCGTATGGCGGTATATTAGTGCCAAAATTCTAACATGCTATCGTCTAATTTCTTACTTCTGTTCATGTAATTTCTAACCTCCATTCATGTAACTTCTAACTTCCATTCATGTAATTTCTAATTTAAGACAATGTATAATCCAACTTCTTTATTTGTTCAGTGTAAATTTCAATTCTGTTCCAACTTGTTTCTATTATTTAAACGAAAAATGTCTTCTTAATAGATGCTTTACATGTTTAGCATCAACATCAACGAATTTAGAATTTATACATTTCTGCCTAGCAACCATCATTATGAAGACGTTTGGTGTCGCCACTCCGTGCTCAATTGGGTGATTGCGCACCTGACTATTATTTGGTATAAACGACCCATTCTTCGTTTGGTTGAAGGTTGGAAGGCGTGCTGAGAGAGAGAGAGCAGGGGCGGATCCAGGATTTTCAGAAGGGGGGGGGGGGGCGTGCACCAAGTTGGGAGTGCGAAGCCCGACCCATGATTTTTGAGTGGACAAAAATCCCCACAAGGACTAATTTCTTACTAGTACTGTAAATCACGATTTCCAACCTAAACTGTTTTTGTTCTCCTTTCCCGCGAGAATATATGGAGCTAAAAATTGTTCGCCCCCCCCTCTGTATCCGCGCCTGGAGAGAGAGAGAGAGAGAGGGGGGGGGGGTCACTTAGTATTAAACTCAGTATCTGTGTATGTCTATCCATAACATTACAATGTGTTAATATAGACCAACTGCATATAAATATTAATTATTAGCTCAACCGTAATAAAAATAAAATAAAATTCTCCAAATCCCGTTTAGCTTATATTTGAAATAGAAAATGAAATGAAATGAAAGAGGGTTTAACGCCCTACTGTTCTGTTCCGAACCGGGATAATGGAGACGGGCATACGCCACACATTGTGCTTTAGGGAAATATTGCCCGGAGAGCGGATCTACGACCTGGACTCACATGTATATCGAAGTCTAACGGTCACGGGATCTTTTTACGTGCACGCCAACATGTACATGGAACTTCGGGTTTTCATCCCATCGGAACGACAAGACACTAATAAGGGGGAACTACGCCAGAAAATATGGATGAACTTTTTTCGACCCATGCCGGGATCGAACTCCCTACCCACAGCCTAGCGAACCTGCGTCTTACCCACTTAGCCACGGTATTCGAAATAGTATTTGCAAACCATACATTTATATCACGTTCAATATTGTTTAGTGGGTAGGATGGCCGAATGGTTAGCACGTGCACGTCTGTCATTGAATAAACTGGCGTGGTTTCGATTTCCCGTTTTTACGTGACATGGAACAGGGCCACCTTTCCAACCTCGTGGGTTTTCTCCGGGTCCTCCGGTTTCCTCCCACTGCTAAACACTCCTACGCGCAAGCGAATTATTGAAATATAATTGAACTGTGTTAATACCGAAATGACCTGGTTTGTGTCAAGTGGATGTTAAACCCCAAGTCCCCATCTCTCTCTCCCGATGTTGTCTTCAATTTTAACACTCAGGATATTCCCTGAAAATCACTCAATCTGACGAAGAGAGAGTCGTTTGTATCAATAGAATGGTCCCGATCAGGTGCTCAATCGCCAAACTGAGCACATGGTGGCGACACCAAACGACATCATAATGATGGTTGCCAGGTAGAAGTATCATAATTCTAAATTTGTTTGCCGTTCATGCTTAACATGTAATACCACAATGAAGTAGACATTCTTCGCCCCAATAATAGAAATACGATGAAATAAAATTGATATTTACACTGAACAAATAAAGAAGTTTGATCATACATTGTCTTAATTTAGAAATTACATGAATAGAAGTTAGAAGTTACATGAATGGAGGTTAGAAATTACACGAATAGAAGTAAGAAGTTAGACGATAGCATCACTCGGCTAATCTCGACAGATTCCGTAAACTACATCTAGTCTCGGGTGTATGACAGTAAGTGATATGTACCTACGCCCATACATTTGCGATGCGGCTACCGGTTTACTTTAACAGGAAAACTTGATGCTATTACACAAATTGGGAACCTATTCGGCTAGCGACCTATTCGACCGATCGAGGTGCAACCTGTTCGTTGGAAACCTATTTAGAGTAAAGACAACAGTCTCTATTTATCAACCAATAAAATTCAACGTTATGTCTATCAAATGAAAGTAAAATATTATTTTTATCCATTCCTTCAGCTCCGAATAGAAGTGTAATTTCGTCATTATCTTACAGCTGGATCGGTCGAATAAGTTGCTAGCCAAATAGGTCGCCAACTTGTGTTTGGAATGGGCGCAGCCAAGTTTCATCCGGGACCTTTAAAGTAGTTCCAATATGGCGGAATTCATCATACAGCCGAGTTTAGATTAGCCGAAATCTTCCGAGGTTTGCCGAGTGACGATAGCATGTTAGAATTTTGGCAGAAATATACCGCCATACTCCCGCCCAACACACGCACACCTTGCTTACATAACCTTCGTTTCGTCATATTATGCCCTTTTTACGTAAATTTGTGCGTTATCCTATATTTAGATTTGAATGCCTCTGTCAAGCTGTCTAGCAGAAGGGGCGTATTTTTAAAATCATGTTGTGTCGCACATACTAGTGAGACAAACGAGGCAAGCGAGGCACAATTTTCTTACTAAAATGTTCCTTTACATTGTTCAAGCGTTCACAGGACTTATACGCGATCGTTTAGCTGTAAAAAGTTGTCCAGTAAACAGTCGCGGATCCAGGGGGGGGGGGGGGGGTCCAGGGGGTATTCTCAAAAGTCAGATTAGCTAATCTTTGACTATAAAATTGTCTAATCAACGATTAAAATTCAAGGTTTAAAGTTTGATTTTGGTGTTTTTTTTTTCTTATATGGGCCATTTTGGAACATTACAATGTAATTATTATTTAAAGCAAAGTTTTACGAGTTGTTTGACCTATTGAGACACAAGTAATATGCATTTTTTATATACAACTGTTGAACTGAGTGCCAAACATATAAAATGTCATTTAGCAACATTAATTATCGTATAAAAAAGTGAAGTGTTGAATTGCATTCTTCAAGTTTCAAAGAACACGACTGTATTTCGTTTCTTAAATCGAAAACATGAAACATTGCTTGAACAGCTAAAATTAAGAATGTAACAAATTCTTTTTTTATTGACAAAAAGAAAGCCTTTGTGGGTACCTTGAAAAAGAAAGCATAAAGATTATGCTAAATGAAAAGACACGTTTGTATACTATGCTTCAATATTTCTATTGATTCTTTCATTTTTAAGGCCGTGCGACTGAAAGGCTTATTGATTTTCAACAATATTCGATAATTACCTCCCGAGTTATGACCCTTGATCACATTTAAAAATCTTGTGGACGCTCTAGAGACCAAAGTTTATATCCGATTGACTCTAAATTTATACAGAGTGTTTAAGGCCAGGAGACGGAGGGGTCTATTGATTGCTGATCTTTACTACTAGAGTTATTGTCCTTGATCACTTTGAAAAAATCTTGTGGACAACCTGGAGGTTAAAGTTAATATCCGATTGATTTTAGATTTATACACAGTGTTTAGGGTCACCAGATGAGGAATCCTATTGATTTTTAACGATTGTCTATAATACTGTCAGCATTATGGCCCTTGATCACTTTTGAAAATCTTATGGACACAGTAAAGGCTACAGTTGGTATTTGATTGACATTAGATTTATACACAATGTTTAAGGTCAAGAGACGAGGAAGCCTGTTGATTTCCAACGATTTACGGTAATTATGGTCCTTGATCACTTTGAAATTTTTTTATGGAAGCTCTAGAGGCTAAAGTTAATATCTGATTGACTTTAATTCTATACACATTACACAGTGTGGAAAGTTATGAGAGGAAGATTCCTATTAATTTCCAATGATAATTACTGCCAGTGTTAGTGTCCTTGATCACTTTGAAAAATCTTGTGGTACGCTCTAGGGGCTGAAGTTAGTATCCGATTGACTTTAGTTTTATACACAATGTCCAAGGTCTTGAGATGAGTAAGCCTATTGATTTCCAGAGTTATGGCCCTTGATCACTTTGAGAGAGAGAGAGAGAGAGAGAGAGAGAGAGAGAGAGAGAGGGAGAGAGAGAGATGGGGTTTAACGTCCACTCGACACAAACTAACATATGGTTTAATTTTTTATTTCAATAATTCGCTTGCGCGTAGGGATCTTTAGCTGTGGGAGGAAACCGGAGGTCCCGGAGAAAACCCACGAGTTTGGACAGGCTGATAACTTTGAAAAACCTTCAAGATGCTCTAAAGTTAATATCCGATTGACTTGAAATTTATATACGGTGTTTAACTAACTGAGAAGAGGAGGTCTATTACGTTTTGTATAGTAAATGTTCGCTGAGGGCAGTACTAGAAATCCAAACAAATTCTATTGATTTCTGGTAATTACATAATAGGTTGTTACTCGTACTCAGCGAACATTTAAGAATTTCAGCGAATCGAACTACGATCCAACAAAAATCTCATGCTAGACTCGACATTGAGAGTTTATTAGGGTCTGAATAAGTTAATTAATAGTTTTTATAACATTTCAGGCCTAAAGAAAGACCTACAATAGGCAGATTTTGCTCTTGCATAATAATGCATGTTTAAATTGGGAAACACTTTTAAAGCCAAATGTCCTTGTAATATATAATTGTTGGCGTTGTTTCCGTGTCAGACATAAAAAAGGCCACTAATCGATTTGACCAGCTTCTCACCTGAGTATAAATCTAAGGAAAAAAGACTTTTACAGGCCTCGTTCATCTATTCAAATAAGTAAAAGGATGAATGGGACTTGATACATCTTGATACTTGCGACGCAGACTAATCGCTTGCACCAATCAAAACTATGTTGTTTTTTTTACAAATGAGTACATCTAGACAAACTTAAACAATTGACCCAATATTTATGTACTTTTAAATAATTAAAATTGTTCTCAACCAAAGCAAATCAATACACATTAGACAATTGAGCCAACATTTATGTATTTATGTATGAAATCGTAACCATTTGGATTGATTAAGAATCTTATAGAATTACTTAAAAGAAAATACAGTTAATCAAATGTACTTTCAATTCATTTTTCAAGTCACGCAGTGAAAGCATCAGCTTTTGTCACCACTGCCCGTCACTTGAAAATTTGCCTTGATGTTATAATTTATAGAAATAACAATTCATACACAAATATCTATTAAAGTGAATCAAAGATTATGTTGAGTTTGGTTTTCTATGCTCTTTATGGTAGAAAATAACGTTGTCCTTTTAATTTCTATGTGAAATTTTTTTATTTATTTATATAGTCATAAAGTAATGGGTAATGGTAATTAATTCCTTTCAATGTAATGGTTAATAGTAATTAATTACATTGCTAATAAATGAGAAAGTAATTGTAATGATTACATTTAAACAGTAATGGTAATGTAATTAATTACATTGACATTGGCAATGTAATGGTCCCAGCCCTGACACCATTGCATATTTTACCTCAGTGTGCGAAAATCAAACTTCGTATGCGTTCAATGTAGGACCTTCTTTGTCGAAATAGGAAACAGCTTGGTATCAGTTAATGTGGTATCTCCTTCGCATCGTCGGAGGAGCTTCACACAGTAAATCGTGAGATTTTTTCAGGATGTGTGTGAGAGAGAGAGAGAGAGGGAGAGAGAGAGATGGGGTTTAACGTCCACTCGACACAAACTAGGTCATTTTGGGACTAACTTATAGTTTCATTTTATTTCAATAATTCGCTTGCGCGTAGGGGTCTTAAGCAGTGGAGGAAACCGGAGTGCCCAGAGGAAACCCACGAGGTTGAGAAGGCGCCTCTTTCTCCATGCCACATACGCTCACACCAGGACTCGAAACCACAGCCGCAAGCCAGAGGTTAAGCGCGGCACAGCTAGAGGTCGAAGCGCGGCACTCTAGACCACTAGGCCATCCCAACCCCCCTTTTCAGGATGTAAAATAAAAACTAACTTAATGACCTTAAAAGGGTCAATCACGATAATAATATGTTAGAAAAGAAACTATCTAATTTTATGGTAAAATCCCATAAAATCCACTACCTAAGGGCTATGCAACAAACTCAGTATTTGTGGTACGTTTTCAAACAACTGAAACCCGCCCGTCTTCATCTGAAAATGGAGACTGGTGTCTCAAACTGCATTGTGCTTTGTCTGGATAAAACCAGAATTTTATTTTATAAAAATAATGTGTGGGTGAATTTTGCCATTCGTTATCAAGTACTGCACATGGTACGGGAATCAATTATCTGGTTGCCAGACCAAAATCTTAAAAGGGTTACGTGGCCGGATAAGCATTTTTGACATTCACGTCCAAATATGGACTAAATATGGACCTTTCGCATCGGTCCGAAAACACCAAAACGCACATATTATGTTCGTTACGTTTTCGTATTCGTATCTCCTAACACACTGATTCGCATTCCGACGTAGAAAGCGTTAATTTCCCACTCAATGAGTCCATGAACCTATCTGTCTAGGCAAAGTTTTCAGTCAATATTTTGGTAGATGTACAGCAAATCAAGCAGAATATTGCTTTTTGAGCATATTTTACAAACTCTACACAATCATCAATATACACAAGGCATCGACAAATTTGTGGAAAATCCACTATATGAGACAAAATGGATTTTCGTTTACATACCTACGTGAATAGAACTCCATACGAGTAACGTGTTTCACTGGCCGAACACTCAGGTAAGCGTTTTTTCCATCCACCGGAGCCTGGTCTTATGACGTCATATGTGGATTGTGGGTTAGGATAAGGGTTAGGATAAGGGCTGTGGCCTGCAGATTTCGCCAGTCTCGAGATGTAGACAGGGCTACCCCTAACCCTAACCCTGGGCCAAGCCTAACCCTTATCCTAACCCACAATCCACATATGACGTCATAAGACCAGGCTCCGGTGGATGGAAAAAACGTTTACCGAACACTCATTATGGATTGACGTCACAAGTACACACGAATCGATGACGTGTTCGTTTTCGTGCCGATGCGAAAGGTCCCTAATATTTTCAGCGGAAATTTTGAGATAAAGGTAAATACACCATTCCTCAATATTTTGGCCTTTTAATTTCATACGTACTCGGACGTTAATTTTTGAGACTCTGTTCAAATCGGACACGTCCCTTTAAATACTTACCATTAATGTAAGATGTTTGACCTTCCTTCTGAACTCGTTTCATTTCTTTTATATAACTACTAATATAATCATTGGTGTTGTTTTCATCATAATTCTCCAGATGTTCTTGTATTGATGGCTTTATTATGGTATTTTCCACACCCCATAGATTTTTCAGTGTCCGTTTATATTTGAATAAATCACCAGGCATGAATCGAAGAACTGGTAAGAAATTCAAAACAGCTGTCGATCCCAAATCTTCAAACATTTCATCTACGCCGTTAAGATACTCTTTGAATACTAGATTATCGTAATCAAATCTATTTCCATAGACCAACGAAGATATAATGTTCGATGCTGCGGCTTGTGTTAGCCGACACATATCAAACGGTCTACCATTATGTGTGTCAACAACTTCAATATAATATCCAATTTCTTCATGAACTTTGTCCTCTAGTATCGTTTTACCAAAACCAAATTCCCTTAAAGTTTCCAGGGCAAATTTTCTTTGTTCTTTCCACAACTGACCGGATGTAAAAACAATACCTACAAAAGAAATTGCATGATAATTCATCGTCGATAACTCTCTTATAGCCTTTTGCTATTTATCATTACGCGAGAGTGTGGATATGACCTTACCGGTAATCACATAATATGTTACCACTGTGGGCCAGTGTTCGTCCTTCTGGCATAATGACAAAGCCTTCTGAAATTAACATAGGTTAAAGAGAGAGAGAGAGAGAGAGAGAGAGAGAGAGAGAGAGTGTTTAGCGTCCATTCGGCACAAACGGGGTCATTTCGGGACTAACATATGGTTTGATTTTATTTCAATAATTCACTTGCGGGTAAGGGTCTATAGCAGTGGGAGGAAACCGGAGGATCCGGAGAAAACCCACGAGGCCGGAAGGCGATCCTACTCTTTGTCACGTACTATAGGTGAAAGACTCACAACAATATTATTGCTACACTACGTTACCATGGTATAATCCATGATCGTTTAATCCATGTCTATTTCCAGAGACCTTCAGATACTACAAGGACTACGTCTTTAAGTAGAATCAGAAATGAAATGAAATGGGGGTTTAACGTCCTACTATTCAGCGCCGACTAGACTTATTTAATTTTAAATGAGAAGAAAAAAGAATACTGCCCAGACAGTAATCTTTGAAAGCTATTTTATTGTATAGTGGAGTCTGCGCTTAATCAGGTTTTTTTTCAAGGCACAGTGACGATAATTGGAACATGATTAAAGTCTTTTACCTTTCTTATCCGAAATGAGATCATACATAAACATATGTGGCTTATCCGAAAATATGTGTCCATATTTAACCAAAGCTTCTTTAATAACATCATATCCATTTAATACAATAAACAGACTAGACCCCATATAGATACTAAATATATCTCCATATTTATCTCTCATATTTCTTAACATAACTGGTTGACTTTCCTTTTCCAGAAACAAGAGATCCCCTACTATAGGTAACGTAAATCTAGGACCTGGTGGGATCCCGTGAGGTTTCCTCATCAGCCACCATATTCCAATACAAACACCACATACTAATCCAATCCGTAAATTCGTCGGACAATATCGGCACAAATCTTCCCAAAAATTGTTCTGAAAGAAACTCTTTAAGTGATTCAGAACTTCGATCATGTTACAAGTTCACTATAGAGATCTAAATTAACAAGACCGTTGTCCAGTTTATCGTAAACAATAAATCAAGTTCAGATATGTTTTATGGATATATAGGTAAAATCCATGAATATTCAATAGACTATTATAATATCTACATTATATTTCTCGTTTTATATGTATCCAGACAGCCATAACACAAGTACACAATGGTCTGATTTTCAGTAAAGCTGTCAAAGTTCACTGATAACTATTATAATATTGTCGATAAGAAACTCACCTTAAAGTAACGGTCCATCATTTGCAGTTTTGGATGAAACGGCAAATTTCACACGGCTTAATACACACTAATATGTAGCCAGATTAATTAACATTTAATCAAGAATACAAAATCAGAATCGAAATGCTGGATAGCCGATTTGGATTCAATCTGATTAAAAATACCGGTAGGCCTATCAGTTCTGTTCGCCTTCAATCGAAAGGCGGTGGGCTTATTATTACATAGCGAGTAGCATGGATCGACGAAAATTTCAATTCCAATTATCATTGTAATTACATATTTGATTTGAACCATTTTTGTACAGTTATTCTTATTTGTGATTCATATCTTTCACAATAATGTAGTCTCCAATGGATTCCCTATGCGCTAAAATGAAACAACGAGATTTCAAAACGAAAATGGATGATAGACGGCGAAAAGGATAAACTATTTTGATTTGGTTTGCACCAAAATACTGTATTGCATTTTGTTGATTTAGGGTTAATTCAATTAGTGATTGGATAAATTCTTTACAAATAAATTTTTGGCTCGAAAGATTAAGCGGAAATCCATTTGTTGATTGGTATGTTTTTATTTTATTCAAATTGAACCTAATACGAAAAAGGGTAATATGAAAGTACTAAGGTGATTTATTTTCAATTTTAATGGAAATATTGTAATTTCTAATGAATTATGTTCTGTGAAATACATAAACAGTCCAAATTTTTACGCCTCTTTAGTCAATAGTACACTTTTTGCTTATTATTTTGTCGTTTATAACTATTACAACCCGCATTGTCTAGAGGGGTATGTTTCTTCGTTCATTACAAATGGCGCTCGAAACCGTGTATTGATTATAAGTTGTTCATTGTGTCGTAAATATTCACGGCAGAATAATAACATCGATATTGATTGAACTGTACCAGTATTGAATTTTAATTCGTGTTTTTAATTTCGAACATCTTGGGTAATATTGAGTTTAGCTCCTTTAATTTATCGCTCATTGCTGCAAATATAATTTTAAGTTTCGATTTTAACCCGATTTCTTGTCATGTGCGACAATGTAAGATTGAAGTTAATATCAACGCAACGTGTGGAAAGAAATAATTTTATCACACAATAACACAGTCTACAGTAGATATCGCATACACGTATGTGATAACTTTCATACTCAATTGAATTGGTTAATCAAAAATTAACTATTTTTTTTTATTAAAAAGAAACTTTTTGGATTCAGTAATATTGTTGGAGAAAGGAGGCCAATTACAATACAATAACCTCATACGGGAGCATCGGGTTAATATACTAGACTTTGCAACGGGTGACTTTCTGTCAAAAAATGATGTATCAGTACGCCGTTGTACTCAGGTTCAGTAATATTAAATCTATTGCAAAGAATTATATAAGAGGCAAATATGCATGTTTCATTGTAGAACTGAAATCTACGGCAACAAAAGAGGATAATAATGTATGCTCGTAGTTAATATCCAACCGTGAAATCGTGGGGAACGATATTTATCTCTCCTTTCGCCCATTTGCCCCCAAACTGTCATTGTAGTTTCCAGAATTTTGTTAAATTTTAACACTGAGATATTTGACTGAGACGTACATGTAGTACACAGTGGTACATATTATTATAGCACAGTTACTTTACTTCAAACTCCAGTTTCCTGGAATTCATTTATTTTTTCATTACCTTTTGTTGACTTATGAAAATTCAATTTTCCGGAACAAATTCTCATCGGAATTGTGTTTAAATTAAAGTTTGAAGTATTTGATTGAAATTTGACACACTTCTGCATAGCTGGGATGGGGTGGGGAAGGTTATTGTGTGCGCGTGCAAGAGAGGAACCCAACACATCGTTTGACGTAAATGACTTAATATGATCACACGTCTGTATTATTATTTCGCGCTGTGAATGCCAATCCCACTCGACCACCTGATGCTAAAGGATAAAGCACACGGCAGTTTGACTTTTCTCATAAAGTGTCGTTGTGCATTTTTTTAATGTAACTAAGCAGGGTGGGGTTTGCCCCCCCCCCCTCCCCTGGGTCCGCCTCTGGACACGTATCTTGCATCAACTATCTGGACATGTATCTTGCATCAATTTAATTGCAATACATGTTCTTTTGATATTTAAAGTAGCCAAAGTCTTCGACATTGAAAACACGAATTATTTGTCAATTTAAATCAACACCGATGAAATTACCGAGAAGAGATTGGCTTCTGATATCCAATATTTATGACAAAATAAACATTTTACCATTGGTAAACGAATCGTGTACAATAATGCGTTTTAGCGCCATTTGTAACAATAGCTCGAAGAATGAGACCATCACAATGAGAGCGTGCACAATAAATATTTTCGGTGTAGACAGGAATAACCAGACGCTAGAGATGGTCATTCTATTGAGACTTCTGGCGTATTTCGCGTAACATAACTGATCTAAAATTAGAATAAAAACGGAAACGATTGAATGTAAATCAGTTTATATAATTCATAATACATTATTATATGCATTGCATCCATGTGTCAACTTCTAGATCCCAAGTACTAGCGGTTTATCTCCTGTAACATATCTCTTACTTACAAGCGATAATTCAATAAAAATAATAGAATATACATATTAATTTTAACACTTGGCACATCTCAAACATATACCAGAATTATTCAGTATTAATTTAATACTAGACCTATCTCAGGTCTGCTCACAATATTTCGTTAATACCAATAACCATTCTTTGAATGCTGGTACACCTCTCTAGCATGGAACAGAGAATTATTCACATAAGATGAATGGAATTGTGTCTCAATGTATTTAAGATTTAGTCCTTTAATGTTGGTAAATTATGAGGATCTTTGTATCATTGTTGTCATGAATAAAAATAATTCCATTTTAGCCAAAGATTCTCCCAGAGATTTGTCTCGAAAAAATATTTTATGATACTATATTATTTTGGCATAATTTAATCTGGTGACAACCAACATCCATATCTAATCTTCGATGTCATCCTAAAAATTGGGAATATGCAACAATTCTAATATAGAATAAAAAATGAAAAGGATGTGAAGATTCACCTATAGAGAAGGGGATAAACTCTTTTGGTTTCGTGACCTTCCCCGATGAAACTATAAATCGATCTGGCCGAAACACGCCAGGATCACCCCAAATTTCACCATCTGACAGCACTGAATCCAAGTTTGGTATAACGATAGTATCTTTAGGTATTACATAACCATGGAATATCGTGTCTTCAGTAACAGTGTGGGGAACGCCATTGACTGTGATGTTGGCTTTTCCGAGAACCTCCAATAAAACGGCCTCATTATATGGCATAAAGGTTTATCTTTCATAGAGGTAGCCGACCTGAGCCAACCATTCCTTGAATCTCTTTGTAACATTTAACTTGTGTGTTTGGATAATGAAGCAAGTAGAGAATCGTCCATAAAATAGTAGTTGGTGTTGTTTCTGTACCAGCTACAAAAAGATCTCCGATTGATTTGACAAGATTATCCTCTGAAAATAGAAGGTTCAATGAGATGTTCCAGATCTCCCACTAAAGGTAACGTCAACTTTGGACCAGGGGGGACCTCCCGCGGTTTTCTTATTAGGCACCATATTCCAATACAAATACCAAATACAAACCCAGTTCTCACATTAACAGTACCCTTACAGAATTGTTTGAAACCTTCTAATTCTAATATCTTAGAAAGTATCCCTGCCATATTGATTAACCTACTTTATTTGTTCACAGGTAAACTTAAAGAGAGAGAGAGAGAGAGAAAAATGTGGTTTAACGTCCACTCAACACAAACTAGGTCATTTCGGGACCAACAATATGGTTTAATTTTATTTCAATAATTCGCTTGCGCGTAGGGGTCTTTAGCAGTGGGAGGAAACCGGAGTGCCCGGAGGAAACCCACGAGGTTGAGAAGGCGCCCCTCCATGCCACATACGCTCACACCAGGTCACACCAGGGATTGAAACCCCACCCGCAAGCCAGAGGTGGCCGACCAGCTAGAGGTCGAAGCGCAGCAGTCTAGACCACGGCACTAGGCCATCCAAACCCAGGGATTCTTTAACATACGAAAGATGGGACGCTTTGCCAAGGCGAAACCACTCCCGAAAGCACCCAGATACTTTCTATGCCATAACAGGGTGCTATCTTGTTACTGAGCTCCCCTTGAATTTTGGGGTGGGGTGAAATGGGGTTTAACGTCCTACTGTTCTGCTCGGACTGGGCTAATGAAAACAGTAAGTTTTGCTCGGACAGGGGCAGTGGGGCTTACTCTTATGTCAAATTCCAACTGCCAAGGGATCTTTAAACTTGATAAAAAAAAACATTTCGTACGACTGTACATTTGCCCCCAGTCCTGCATCACTGACGAAGGGAAATACAAGGTTTGCGTGTTAAGATACGGGTTAGGATGGTGATTTTTCCCAAAATAGGCCACGGCTTTTAGTAAAAACCACAGCCAGGGTTATCTTATACCAGAATATCTACTACCGATGGTATACAATGGTGTTAGACAGAGTAGCTTTCTCCAAAAAGCTAATTTCAGAAAACGTCCATTATGTAATTTCACATCATACCCTGTGAAAAGGGGACTTATAAACTGAGGCTTTGGGAGTTGAGTAAAATTGTGGTGTCCACCAAACTGATGACCCCGTAGACTTGAAGGTATAGTCGACTTTCGTTCAATGTAATTCATAACCAGGTGCGTTAGATGGCAAATGATATTTAAGGTAGGTTGCCAGGCAAAGAAACATACGCCCACAGCAGCTATATCGTCCGGGCAGTCAACAAGGGTTGTCGCATTTTTTTACTTGTTTTGGTAATGAAACATTTGTAATACACTAAAATCTGATTAAGGGTAACAACTCATTATGTAGATATCTGAAAATCATTAGAATTTGTTTGCTTTTTATAAACGTTTTGCCCCAAGCTAACAATTATACTATTCAAAAAAAGTAGGGGATATTTGATTTTTATGTGTTATTAAAAGTCACCTAATGAAACTGGCGAAGAAACAAATGACAAAATGAAATGAAGTTCACATTCATCGATTTATTCCAAATGATCGTTAGACTAAGTAAGACACATACTGACCATTATAAGGGTAAAATGATACCCGGGGTCAAACAGCAAAGTTACCACAGCATCACAACAAAGTCAGTAACGGGTAAATCCTCCTCTGTTTGCCAAACAAGCATTGATCCGATGTGGCATACTCCTAATGAGACGTCTAAGGTCATTTTGGTCCAGATTGTCCCATTCCTGTTGCAACGCAGCAGCAAGTTCTTGGACATTGGCAGGACGTTGTTGACGTTGACGTAACCTCTGTCCAAGCATGCCCCAGACATGCTCGATGGGGGAGAGGTCGGGACTCAGTGCTGGCCAAGGTAATGTGGTGATGTTCTGTTGTTGGAGGTAACCTGTAACGATCTTGGTCCTGTGACATCTTGCGTTGTCATCCTGGAAGATGAAACGGCGGCCATGGACTGCCAACATGGACTGCCAAGATGTTGTCCCGGCTGTACTGGCCTGTAACACGCCCTGCAACAACATGTAAAGCCGTTCTTCCAGCAACAGTGATGCCTCCACACACCATAGCAGAACCACCCCAAATCGATCATGGCTGATGAAGTTAACGTCTTGGAAGCGCTTGTTTCGACGACGCCACACCCTCCTACGTCTGTCCATAAAATCAACAGTGAACCTTGGCTCATCTGAAAACATCACATTGCTCCAGCGTCGATTATCCCAGTGTTGACGATCCCTACACCAACGACGTCTTGCCTGAATGTGGTGATCTCTCAAACAAGGGATCACGCGAGGACGTCGGACGCGAAGGTGACCCCTATGCAGTCGATTCCGAACCGTCTGGCCACTCACTCTCACACCAGTGTCTGTTTGAAGACAAGCGCTGATCTGATTTGCTGTAATGACACGATTTCTCAAGGCCAAGGTACGGATAAATCGATCCTGGGCTTGAGTTGTCGCCCTTAGTCGACCTGGGCGTGGTCTGTCCTGTACAGATTGTGTATCATGGTATCTGGACCATAGCCTGCTTATGACAGACTGAGAAACATTCATCGTCCGCGCCACAACCGCCTGTGTTGTGCCGATCTGTAGCATGCCAAGGGCACGAAACCGTTCATTTTGGGTAAGCCGACGCATATCAAAATTTGTTTTCTGGTCACTAAAACAATTAAACTGATGTTTCCACACTGGAATTCAATGCCACAATGACTGTAACATTCAAAGTCAGAGTCGTGCAAATCTTGGGTTGGACCCCCATGATGATCCCAAGCATCAACTGCATTCCATGCGGTAGCTATTAGTGCGTTTGGGCGTCACATGTAACTGGAAATGTTTCTTCTGTTAGGTTCTATAGTGACTTTTTTTCGTAGTCATTTGCATATTTTAGTATTATGCCCCCAAAATCAAATATCCCCTACTTTTTTTTGAATAGTATAGTATAGGGAACATTTAATATCATGGATTTAGCTTTTCAGTTATCAAAATTCATTGAAAATCAAAATGCTTGTTCGTTTCAACACCTTAAACTCTGTGTATCAATCAGATGATAAGTTTGACCTCTATAGCGTCACAAGGTTTTTTGAAGTGATCAAGGGAGACAAATCTGGATGTAATTATTTGAATTCGACGAAAATCAAAAGGCTTCTTCGTCTCATGACCTTAAACAGTGTGTTTGTATTTAAAGTCAATAGGCTTCTTCGTCTCATGACCTTAAACACTGTGTATAAATCGGATATTAACTTTGGCCTCCAGAGCGCCCACAAGATTTTTTGAAGTGATCAAGGGCCATAGCTCTGGTAGTTATTATCGGAAATCGCTGAAAAATAATAGGCTTCTTTGTCTCATAACCTTAAACACTGTGTATAAATTTAAAGTCTATCGGATATTAACTTTAGCCTCTTGAGCGTCGGACATTTCAATGTGGGCGTATAAAAATCGATACCCTAATGTCACCAAAGTGAACGAATCTTGTATTTACATTTTTAAAACTCCCTACACGACAACACAGGCACTTGAAGGGATTAAAATAAAACGCCTTACTACTGCTTGACTACTATTATAGTCAAGCAGTAGTAAGAAGTTTTATTTTAATCCCTTCAAGTGCCTGTGCACGATAAGTTGTCTTGGAAAACTTACGTGAATAAACCTTATTATTCCCACTAGGCCCTAATGACAAGTTGCGCGCGGGTCATTTTCTTTTGAAATAGAAAATTGACCACCTCGCGGGATTTAACTAATTGTTTGAGAGAAAGAAATGGGGTTTAACGTCCACTCGACACATACTAGCCCATTTCGGAACAAACATATTGTTTAATTTCATTTCAATAATTCGCTTGCATCTAGGGGTCTTTAGCAATGAGAGGAAACCAGAGGAACGGAGAAAACCCACTAGGTTGAACAGGCAACTCTACTCCTTGCCACGTGCAACCATGGTTCCGAAACAATGTCAGTTGACTCAATGAGAGGCTTTATTATACAGCCCACATGTGGTAACCACTCGGCCAT
Source organism: Patella caerulea (assembly GCA_036850965.1). Taxonomy (NCBI): domain Eukaryota; kingdom Metazoa; phylum Mollusca; class Gastropoda; family Patellidae; genus Patella; species Patella caerulea. The sequence goes on along the minus strand of JAZGQO010000014.1, from coordinate 21,556,763 downwards.
TAAATTCTCCATAACTAATTGTAGGTGAGGGTATAAAAAAAACCCCAGATGAAACATGTGAATAAACTTTATCTTCTCGGTATCATAATTACTTTACAATACAAAATACTGTAATCTCATACACAACAATTAATGAATACTGATCCATTCAAACATTCATAATATAAAAAAATACATTCCAAACTCTGAAACACGAACGAAAATAAAATGAAACCCGTAAGACTATTTCCTAGCAATATAATACAAGTACATGGTAAGAAAAACGCCATTCACAGATCGACACAGTTCTGTTCGTAATCCTTGCCGGATTTATTTGTAAAAAATAGGTTGCCAGGCAACGAAACATACGCCCACACAGCAGCCAAATCGTCCGGGCAGTCAACAAGAGTTGTCGCATATTAAGGAATTATCAGAAAATCATTAGAATTTGTTTGGTTTTTATACTCAAACGTTTTTTTTTAAATCAGATAATAATTGTGACCTCCAGAGGCACAACAAGCTAAAAAGGGTGATTTTTCGTAAAATCAGGGGACATAATTCAGGAAGTAATGACCCGATGGGCGCAAATATCGAAAGGAACCAAGATATTTGGGTTATAAACATACATGTCAAGTTTCATCAAAATCGGTTCAAAATTGTGACCTCTATAGCTTGATATAACATTTTTTAACACTATTCGCGTACAAACGGTGGTCATTTTGTCCGTCAATTTTGGTCCGATTTTCACGAAATTCGAATTCAACCTTCATAACCATGGAACGGTGATATAATGAAACGTTTTTTTTTAAATCGGATAACAATTTTGACCTCCAGAGGGACCACAAGCTAAAAAGGGCAATTTTTCGGACAATCAGGGGCCATAATTCAGGAAGTTACGATCCGATGGGCGCAAATACCGAAAGGAACCAAGATCCTTTGGTTATAAACATACATGTCACGTTTCATCCAAATCGGTTCAAAATTGTGACCTCTATAAGGTCCACAACCTTGATATAACATATTTTCACACTATTCGCGTACAAATGGCGGCCATTTTGTCCGTCAATTTTGGTCCGATTTTCACGAAATTCGAACTAAACCTTCATAACCATGGAACGGTGATATAATCAAACGTTTTTTTTAAAATCAGATAACAATTTTGACCTCCAGAGGGACCACAAGCTAAAAAGGGCGATTTTTCGGACAATCAGGGGCCATAATTCAGGAAGTTACGATCCGATTGGCGCAAATATCGAAAGGAACCAAGATCTTTGGATTATAAACATGCATTTCAAGTTTCATCCAAATCGGTTCAAAATTGTGACCTCTACACTGTTCACAACCTTGATATAACATATTTTCACACTATTCGCGTACAAATGGCGGCCATTTTGTCCGTCAATTTTGGTCCGATTTTCACGAAATTCGAACTCAACCTTCATAACCATGAAACGGTGATATAATCAAACGTTTTTTTTTTAAATCGGATAACAATTTTGACCTCCAGAGGGACCACAAGCTAAAAAGGGCGATTTTTCGGACAATCAGGGGCCATAATTCAGGAAGTTACGATCTAATTGGCGCAAATATCGAAAGGAACCAAGATCTTTGGTTTATAAACATGAATTTCAAGTTTCATCCAAATCGGTTCAAAATTGTGACCTCTACACTGTTCACAAGCTAAAAAACGTGATTTTTCGTACAATCAGGGGCCATAACCCATGAAGTTACGGTCCCATACATGCCAATATCTAAAGGAACCGAGATCTTAGGGTGGTAAACCTATATTTTAAGTTTCATTGAAATCGGATAAAAATTGTGACCTGTAGACTGTTCACAAACAATTGTGGACGGGCGGACGGACAGGGGCGACGACAATATACGTCCACATGAAAATGTGGGCGTATAAAAATACACGCCCACCAGCAGTAACGGCATCCGTGTTATATCTTAAGGTATTGTCAACAAATCTAACAGGATAAGTTTGAAAAAGAACAAAGAAGAACTCTATCCAAAGTGTTAAAGTAAACGCATCCAAGGAAAACATAGTTACACGAAATGAACACCCTATTCAACTTTTAAATAATTATACGTTTTAAAGATTTAACAGTAAAAAAGGGAACGGACAAATAATGTAGCCCCAAAACGCATTCTTAACTTCTGATATGGTTCTTTCCCCCAACTTTTTCTATCTGTCAGAGCGCATAAGCTATAACAGTCAGCACCACAAAACGTCACTATAAGCAATATCATCCAATTTTTACAAATACGGTGCACTGCACAAGATTTGGTGAATTCGAAAGGTTTCGACGGGTCTATCTCGTGTGTTCATTTCAACAACTTACAGGTCCCATCCGTTTTAATACATAACAACAGAACTTGTAAACGCAAAAATATTCTGTAAAAGATCTGACAATTTTGACATTGTCCCTATAACTATAACCAATATAAACGAGTTTTCAAACTGTTTCAACACCATATTATGCATCACGTTCACAACAAATCATAACTCTTCGATGTAAGATGGAAAATTTTCGACAGGATTCGAGGTTAGCTCCAAGAACAATATCACCGGGTTTTAAAACATTTTCTCTAGAAATTTGTCTTCTATCGCATATACAAAAGTTAAAGTCAAATGTGGCCGAAAATGTCCTATTTACCAACCATAAAGAACTTTGTACAATGTCACGTTCAGAAACTATCACAACTTTGAACCTAAATGAGGCAAGGACGCTTGAGATTTACCATGGAAAACATTTATAAATTTGAAGATGTAATTTTAGAAGGTTCACAAGAAAATTTTGATGTACTGTCAGATGCAGATGACGACAATACACGGCCACATTAAATGTTGGCGTATGCAATTCATAATTTTGGTGATTTTCATCGGTTTCCAATAAATCTTAGTTTATAAAGACAACAAAATTTACTTTAAAAAATTGAAGGAATCTCCACATAATAAATACGAATAAATAACATACAGGTATTTAAGGAACCGTTATAACGTCATTCTCTCAACAAAAATAATAATTGGGGATACTAATTATTGTTAGTTTACATTTTCAAAAATAAAAAAAACACAAAATAGCTATGATCGATCTCGCCTATGCCGATACCGGTCCCGGTCTGTTTCTCGCGACCTTCTACTAGATCGACCGTGGCTAGTTTCCCTTCTACTAGACGAAGAGCCATGTGCTGATGATCTGGGTTCATCATAACGCGAATTGTATTGGCGTCGGCGGCTGTCACCTGCTCTTGATCTAGGAGATAACGATCTTCTTTTCTCATTCCTTCTGCCGCTTTCATCTCTTGATCCTAAAGTTGGCCGTTTGTTCTCATTATCCCCCAATCGGTTACGAATAGATTTATCTCGTATTCGAGGAGAAGATCTCGTTCTCTTTGGAATTACAAAAGACTTCTTTGGTGTCACTGGTTTCGGTTTAGAAACAGAAGTTTTTAAAGAATCATCATCCATACACCCCAGCAAATCATCATCTTCATCTATCTTTGCATCAAACACAAAATTGACAGAATTACTGTCTAGTAAATGCTCGGTATTATCATCGCAAGCTGTTATGCTATCCTGTGTTATTTCTCCGTCCTCTTTACTACTATACGAATCGTCCTCTGTTGAATTTGATCCGCTTGGGGCATCTTCTTTACTTTTGATGTCCTGGTTATCTTGGAAGATTTGAAAATCCTCTATACTTGGCTTCTTGAAAATGTCGGAACCAACAGCTGTGATAATCTTCTCTTGAGGCTGTGGCGATGTGTGTCTTGTCATGGGGGTGGCGACCACTTGTTTATGCGCTACTGATGATCTCAAATTATTTACAACTTGTTCAGATTCAACACAATTATTTGCGTTGGACATAGATGTTTCCAACGCATCCATTACTGATGCTCCACACCCTTCATGATTTTCATCACTGTCTAATACCTCTCCTTCGCTGAATTCTTCCGGTTGGTGTTCTAAGAAAGGGCTTTTGGACTTACCACGAGGTGTAGATGACCTTACAAATTCAGGCCCCAACCATTTCTGGGAGGTAACTGCAGATGATGACTTATTCTCCACCCTTTCGACAGGTTCATGAGTGTTTGAATTGGCATTAGTACTTTCAAAACTAACTGAATGTCCAGATAGAAGTAAATTATGTGTTGACAAATTAATCAGAGCAAGAAGTTTACTATCACAGTTCACATTATCAGGCGGTACCAATTTTGGCACAGGACTAATTCTATTCAAAGGGGAAGTCGGATGATCTTTAACTGGAGTTTTGGGTGTACTGATATTTGATGAACATGTACCTTCAGGAACAATGTCACAAGTATTGCTACCATTCGAATCTGAAGACATGTCCAGATCAGACTGTAACATCTTAACAACATTTGAAACACAAACTAGGGACTGTTTTCCATCCTTTTCACTCTTGTTGCAGTAAGATTCATCAGATGTGTCGGTGTCATTATTAGAATCTGTATGATTTGGTTCACAGTCGATAATGGTTTCATTAACAGTGAATGATTTCTGAACCTCTGAGGACAATGAGCTATTAGCAGAATAAATGGACACATCTGAAATATCATTAACAGATGAGTTAGAGCTCTCCGTTGAATGAACAGATATAGTTTGGTCTGATCTAGCAGAAGTCTTATTAGAAGTAACCAAAGAAGATTCTGACTTAATATGTTCAATTTCTTTTGAGACGTTCACTGAAATTTCAGATTCATTTTGAGATATAACAGGGCCCATACCAGAAACTACAGGCATTTCTGACACAGCTGCATCACTAATTTTAGTACTATTCATTATGGGTGAAGTTTCTTTCGTACTTGGTAATGGTGACCTTATTTCATCTGTATTAGAAACCTTATCTATGTCGATGCAATTTGTATCCAATAATGGTAATATTTCCTGAGTTTTTTCTGTTGAATCACAAGTCTTTAGTGTATCATTGTTGGCATCCTCATAACCTGACGAAAAGTTTGTCGGAGAAGTACTTAGGTTTGATTTGGCTCTCTTTGAACTCATCACAGCAGCTCTCACAGGGCTTTTGGAAATAGAAATTTCACTTGGTGGTTTATTTTGTTCAGGTGATCTCATCTTATCATGAAGTCGTCTCCTCACAAGAACTATTTTCTTACACCCACTTTGTTTTTCGGGAGTTTTGTCAAGGTTTTCTTTAATATGATAAACAGACGGGGAAGAAATTTTGTTTGGAGTCTCCAGATTATCTTTTTCTGGTCTGTAATCATCTAGAATTTCCTTGTAGTCTGCAGATCTAGTTATTGTTTCATGCATTTGTTCGTTGGAATCATCTCTATTCATGGAGTTTGTTGGTGGAATTTGGATATTTTCCTGGTGTCTTTCCGAATCACACTTATTCGTAGCATTGATACAATCATCAAATTCGGCACAATTTTTACCACTAGTTGCGACTGACGTATTTTTGCTTAAGTTAGGGTCTGGCGTGAAAGACAAAGAGTTTCCACGCGATGCTGCCATTTTTAACAACTGAATATCTTCTTCCATCTTTTGCAATCGCTTCATGAATTCATTTTCGGTACCTGACGAAAACAAATTTGCAAGCCATCCCCCAGATAAAGGTGTTTCTTGGACAGGCTCGGTTGCAGAATTGCCAGCAGATGTACGCTCCGGGGTGATTTTAATGGAATCATTGGAGTTTTTACCTTCAGTGCAGATATCTGATCCATGGTCAACATCCATTTGTATATCTGTACTGCTGTGTTCAATTGAAGTGGTGTTGGCAACATTAGTCTGCAGATGACCACCATCTACTGAAGAAATATCATTTGGTACTTCTATTTTTTTATTTCCAGGATCATTAATTGTTTTATAGTGATCAGGTTGCTCTTTCTGTGTGTCAGGTAATTCTATTTCAATAGGAACAGCAATGTTTACAGGAGCTTCTTCGATTTTCCTTTTCCTCTCAGCAGAGATATATGCATTCTCAGGGTCCAAGCCATGACTATTCTGTTCTCCTTTTTCACCGCCAGTCCTCTTATTAGTACAGATGGTCTTGGTCTGTAATGAATCTGCTGTCTTTGTATTTATACACTTTGCCAATTCAAGAACAGTTTCTGAAGACGTCTCATCGCTGGACTTACTCAGAGCTTTAACCAAGGATTTTCTTGTTTGAATTTTTTCTTTATTTGTAGAAAGACTTTTGTGATTGCAAGACTTATTATTTCGAGAATTTTTGGTACTTATACTTGCATGATACACAGATTTCGATTTTGCTGTGGTGATGTCCATTTTGCTTTCTTTCTTTTCGTCCAGTTTACCATCATCTTCTTGTTTACTTGATTTTGACACATCTGCAGCACTATCAGTCCTAATATGATCACTTAAAACTTTTAAACACGAATTGCTGGACTTTTTAGCATCAACTTTTTCACTACTTAGGATTGTCTTTGGGGTTGGGGATTTTACTCTGTCTTTAACAGTTTTGGCTCTCAAATGTTTATCAGGTAATTTCTTACTACTATTAGAGTCTGAACTAGGACAGAGCTCCACTGTTTTAGATTTTATAGTAGTATTTATATTGTCACTGTCATTGCAGGTAACAGAAGTTTTTGATACACTGGTTTTGATATTTTTAGAAGATAATGATTTTTTATTGTCTCTCTTATCAATAAGAGATTTGCCCTCTTTCAAAGAAGTACAAGAAGATTTACTAACACTAGTGATATTATGGTTTGGAACAGTTTTCTTGGAAGATTCGGTGACGTTTTTTGTTGCATTCAATTTGCCATTTTCTTTCTCTGTACCATGTTCAGATAATGGAGACATGGACAAATTGGATGATGAAGTCACATTTTCACTTTCAGAATTTTTATATTTTTCATTGTTGGAAATATCAGAGTCCGAATGTTTTGGTGGTTCACTAAATGAGCTTGTCAGAGGTGTTGAATGACACGGTGATGCATGGGAGGATTTGGAAAGCTTTGGTTTGAGTTGAGAAGTGTCCTTTCTTATTTTTCTAACAAGCTCGCTTTCACTGGATTTAGTACCAGTATTCAAAGAGCAATCTCTTGATTGATTCTCAATTACAGTGGCAGAATTGAGAGTTTCAATTACACAATTGTTTCCATTAGTAGATTTATTGTTCCTACTTTTAACAACTTTAACTGAATCTGTACAACCAACATTTGTTTTTGGTTTACCATCTGAAAGTAAGGCACTAGACACATTTTTGGAAGACTTTGATATTCTAGACCCAATTTTTTGTAAATCATTACTGTTATTCCTTGTGGCTATATTAGAAACAACTTTTGATTTAGAAACTGAATCCCTCACCATGGATTCATCATCCTGAGAAGTAATATCATCAGATAAACTTGAGTTATCAATTTGAGATGAATTTTTTGTAGTTTTTGAAACATCAATAACAAGTTTCCTTCCACTTGTATCAGAATCTTCACTGGTCTCAATATATTCTCTGTTGGTTCGATCTTCTTCACCTAGTAATTTATTTTCACTACATACCATATTATCTCCCTTACTTATTTTAGATGCCGTGGAAATATCAAAGCCGACACCAAATGGTTTTTTCATTGGATCTATTAGCAAATTGTTTTTCTTTAAAGAAAGCTGGTTAGGGGATGAAATCTTGCTAACATTTTTAAAATTTAGTTCATTAGAAATATCAACAGAAGAAGAAGACAGTTCAAGACTTGAGTTTGTTTTGCCTGCATCTTTAATATCAGAGGAAGTCGTTTTAACACCTCCTAGATTAGCAGTGTCTTTGAAATTGAGAGGAAATAATTCAACAGAATTACTTTTTTTCTCTTGATGTCCAGAAATCTTTAATCTTGGATCTTTTACTGTGTTCAACGGATTTTGATTTGTGTTCAATTTAGATTTTTTACGACTTCTTAACTTTTCCCGGAGATCAATCACTTTACCAGAACTACTCAACTCTTTAGTATTATTATTTGCCTCTGAATCAGATTTTTGTTTGGGTGGGCTTTGTTTACATTTAATAACTTTCTCGTCACTTAATCTATTTATATTTATCTTGCGTGGGTCCTTACACTCTTTTACAATATGTTCATTTGAACTGCTGTCACTTTCACTATTTCTACACACAGGATTCCGATTACCTAACCTATTTAAAATGTTATTTTTGCGAGGATCCCTAGATTGTTTAGATTTCTCTATATCATCCGAAGAAATATTCTTAGTCTTGGAAAGATTACTTTTTTGCTGCATGTCAGTTGGTTTCAATCCCAAAGTACTGTCCTCCAATCTGCTTCGCTTGGTACACGCATCAGACTTTTCTAATTCATCCGAAATCTTGCGTTTTCTATGTGCACTTATTTCTGGACTATCTTGGTTATACTTTTGCTGGATGACTTGATGTTGACTATCGCATATTATTTGTTGTCTGTCACTCAAAGGACTCTCATATCTGGTTTTATACCTGTCCTCCTGGGAACTATTAAAGCGGGACTGAGTGCCTTGTTTAGGATTATTGTAGTCAGGAAGCTGAGCGGCTATTTGTGGACTTTGATGTCTAAATTGATTGGTTCCCCTATTTTTGAATCTTCCATTATAAAAAGACTGTTTGGTGTGATGGTCCACCTGTTCTCTGGAAATAAAAAGAAATAGAAAGACTGAACAGTTTTATGTAAAGATTATTCTGATGATTATTTCCATTGTTAATTAGCTTACAATTGTACACTTTTTATTCAACACAATCCTCATTGAAATCAATGGACATGGAGATCAAGCCTCAGCTTATTTAACCTGTCAGAAAACCATCTGTCAAGTGACACTAACTATTCCTGCACAGCAGCGATGGCCTCATTTGAGTTATGGGAAAACGGAGTGGAGTTCTAGAGAAAGGGCAAAGTTTACCCCAGTGCATTTCTTTCATTTGACCATACAACCTGCGCAATTCATCTGCGCTAATATGGACCATTATGGCGAAATCCTTCTTTAGATAATCTATCATAATTATGCCCTCAAGAGTCACCAGTAAAACGAAAGTCATGACCTTATTATTTGAAGAATGTCTTTTAATCATTTTGTGTTGTCATATGCTTCAAATTTATACTTTGACGTGAATCTGACCAAGAAAGCAAGTCGATCTCTCTGATAGTCATTGACGTTTTTGTTCTTCATTCAACATGGCATATCCAAGTAAATATCCATGGATTATTGATATCCATTCTAATGTTTTGCTAATGTCATGTGCAGAAGCTAACTGTCTGAAAGTTACTTGCAAGAGCGACCACGACCGGGCTTTCGTCTTCGGCGCAGATCTGTCCCATGTAAATTTGGACCACTACTGAATGACTGCATTACAATGGAGCATTCTTGCCTAATGTTTGTGTCATGACGTTATAAATTTGATTGGGCTTAAACTTTTTCAAATGAACATACCTAATCCCAGCTCTACATGTACATTCGATTTTCATCATTTCGAGAACAAATGAGCAGAGCATGCTGTTTAACAGTTATATATCTAGGAAATTATATTTGATCATGTCAGGCACATGCTGGGATACTTGATAAGCACCATGTGCAGACTGGTTGAGTTTATTCAATCCATTCATGTCGAGAGCAGACACTATTTGAACACCCTGTGTAGTTGTCTAGACTTTTTGCAAACTAACAGTCAGTTTTATCTCATTCAATCAACATGTATTGCCAGGCAATGAAACATAAAACCACTTAAAACTCAGTCACTGAACATTGTAGTTACAGTCAGAATCTGCACCAAGTGTCAAATATACCAATTGTAACAAGTTTTAGTTCAGCAAGATGTTACTGACAGCACATACAGTGTTTAAACATGTACCTGAGATCTTCAATAATAGCATTTTTTCTTCCCAATTCTGCTCTAGCTGTTAGAAGTAGTGTAGAAATTTTTCTTTTTAAATCTTCATTTTGTTGAGTAAGTACTTCTTCAGATTTCTTTTTAGCGTCTAATTCTTTTTGAAGTCCTTCGACAGACGAATTTGCATCATACAGTAGTTTCGTCAGCTAAAAATATAACGGAATGGTTTTATCTTACAAAATAAGTAAATGTATACCATGTTTAGATGGTTTTTTTTCATAACTACCACTCAACACATGTCATTTTGGGATTAACAAAGGGTTTAATTTTATTTCTTCAATTGCTTTGCAGGTAAGCGTCTTTAGCAGTAAGAGGAAACTGAAGAAAACCCATGAGTTTGGACAGACGACCGTAATCTATGTCACATACAACTGGGGAATCAAAACCATACCAGTTGACTCAATGACAGTGTGCATGTGCTAACCAATTGGCCATCCAACTCACACTATTCATTACTGGATTGAATACAGTTGTTGTATTAATTTCAATGTATAGAATGCTCTGTCTCAATAATAGTTTCAATAAAACAGGATACAAATGAATTAGACTAACTTTTGATAATATAAACTATCAAAATGTTAATCTGACCAAATTTTACTGTGGGGGGTCATGATGCCTAGGTGGGTAAGATGCTGGCTCATTGCCTGGGGTCTGGGTGTTTGATCTCTGCATTTGCCGAGAAAGTTCATCCAGATTTTACGGTATGGTTGCCCACTCGTCAGTGAAGCAGGATGGAGGGCCTGACAAGAACAGCTGTCTAGTCATTTAGATGGGATGAAAAACAAAGGTCCGTTTTCACATTGGCATGCACACGTAAAAGATCCTTTTACAGTTGGAATTCAATATAAGAGTAGGCCACAGTGCAGCTGTCCAGGCAAAATTTCCGTAATAGCACACTGCATGACCTATGCCTGTCTACATTAGATCAGTTTGAAGCAGAACAGTAGGACATGAAACTCGCATTTCATTTCAAATTTTAATGTAACCTCAATGGTGTCAGTAACATTACTTTTTACCAATTGGACGTGGCCAGTGGCCACATTTTTTGCTCCCATACTAGTCAGTTGAATGATAACTTATGATACATGTACATGTAGCTACATGTACATGTACATGTAGCTGTAAATGAACCGTTATACCAATATGACACCTAACCATGTATATTGCTTTACTTAATCAAATAAATTAGTTATATTTTTTTATTCCAACACAAGATTCTTGGTTGGACTGATCCCTTATTCAATATTATTTATTTAAGGTAATCAGTTTTGGGCCAACATGCTTTTTTTCTTCACACCTATTTTTGTGTAAGCTTATTGGCTGAAAGTCTATAATATTTGCTTTTTTGGCTTAAGTGGTGATGTTTTAAGTTCTAACCAAAACAGTTTGACACTGTCATTTCATTGTACTATTTATATTACATTGTACCTCTGCATTTGACTCGGCTTTATCTGTCTGTTCATCAGTTAATAGATCACAATAGATATCTAAACTATCTTCGTTCATCATCTTGACTAAACACTAAGCTGTAAAAAACAACAAACATGTTACATGTACAGTACTGGCATATCCTGACCCGGGCATACATGTATATAAATTATCCAAAGCAGACTTGAACGTCCACTCGACATTAACCCACTCAACATGAGTTTTAATGATCATACATGTATGTGACATCAAGGGTCATTGAAGCAATGACATCACACACATGGATGAATATGTTTTATGTAAATTGGACATTTAGTATTACATCGATGTACATTGTAGCTCAATCATTCACATAGGACCTTGAATTTTTTAAAATCCAATCTGAAGGACATCGATACTGGATATGCCCGGCATCTTGCACCATGGACAAGGGGGAAACCACCCTGATCTTGACCATCTGGTACCCCATGAGAAGTCCTTGTTTGTACAGTACATGTAAATGTATATATGTCTCATTTAAGTAGCTTAAATACTCCAATATACATCTATTATTGTGCATGACACATTAATAGTTATAACCTCTACATACTCTACATGTGTAAAGTAAATCATTCAATTATTTTTTTAAAATCATAGTCGCATTTGAAAAGGTTTACGTTAGACTTTTCAAATCAATTGGTTGAATTTTTCCAATTTTTCAAAATTGGTGTGTTAAGATGAAATTTATATCATCATTTAATTGGAATATTCTAAAATAATACGATTTGTTGACCAGAATGAAGATTGGGACATACATGTATTATTCAGTTACAACAAGAGTGTTATTGGGGCTTTAAGGCATCTGAGTAGTTCACAAGGGTTGTCACATATTGTAAATCTTTAGTTATGGTACATGTATATTAAAAGCAAAATCTTTATAACCCTTATAATACATTTGCATAAATTTTGTTGAATTTTTCATGGATTCATTGATTATTTGTATTTCTTCTCTTTTGGTAGAAATAGTAGTAAATCTAAAATCTAGACCCAAAGTTTCTTCCCCTGCCTGATAGCCAAATGTTCCATGAAATTTTTAACAATGATGCCAAAAGTGGCAAAGTTAATTGTGCTGGATACTGGGAGTTCTTTCATAAATTAATGATACTCCACGAAAAATCCTGAAGAACATTTTGGCCTACATCGGGGGATTGAACCTGGGATCTGTTTTAGAGACCAAGTGGGCTATGAAAGGAAATGGGGTTTTACGTCATACTGTTCTGGTTCGAACTGGGCTAATTAATACGTACATACCCAATACAGTGACAGTGTGCTATGACTATGAGGGTAATTTAGCCCAGACAGCAGCACTTTGGCCTACTCTTACATGTATATTGAATTCCAACTGCCAAGTGATCAGTTACGTGCAAGCCAATGTGTACACTGGACCTTGGTTTTCCGTCCCATACGAATGAGTTATAACTAGACACAGCTGTCCTTTTTAGGCCTTCCATCCTGCACCACTGATAAGGGGAAACCACGCTGGAAAACCTGGATGAACTGCCTCAGCCAATGCAGGGGTCAAACAAATTTTAATGACATCCAGGTTAGAGAGCCAGCTGCTTATCTACTGAGCCAGCGTGGCCCCACCATGGCTAGTTCAGCTCTGAACGTCGGTCTCATTACACTCACCCTGACCGTTCAGGGACTGGCCTATTCAATCAATGTCGAAAATAATTTGAACCCCAGTCAATTTTACTGGGCAACTTTTCACTGCGAAACATCGGAGTGTCAATCCGTGTGGACGCCTGTACAATGTAAAGGAACATCTTAGTGACAAAATAAGACCTTGCTTACCTCGCTAGACTCAGTATGAGCGAAACAACACGCTGTTTAAAATACGTCCCCTCCTATCAAACTACCCTTTCGCCACCATGACACGGCGTGTTGTGATGCTCATACTGACTCTAGCGAAATGTGCAAGGTCTTATTTTCTCACTGAGATGTTCCCTTAATACACTGTTCACACGTCCACACGGAGTGACACCCATCGTTTAGCAGTGAAAAGTTGCCCAGTAAAATTGGGGGTCAAATTATTTTCGACATTGATTGAATGGGCCAGTCCCTGAACGTCCAGGGTGAGTGTAATGAGACCGACGTTCAGAGCTGAACTACACCATGGCATGCAGGGTATCGTAGCACCAATTCAAACAAGACATTTGTATGTTAATTACCAGTAGGGGTTTCAGGTCATGTGTCTTGAGTGTGAAATCGAACAGCAAATGGCTGAAATATAGCTAAGTTCAATCTACGATTCTGAATTACTATTTTATGTAAACGTATTACTAGCAATTGTATTGTTATAGTTTAATGTTAATCTCGATATCTGCAAAGATTTAGGCTAAAAAATTATCGAAATGTAAGCGAAATTACCGTTTGTTTACATGAGGCGCCAGCGGGAAAATCCCGCTCTGACGTCACGCGACCTAGAATTTTCCATTGCTACGACCCACTTTATTGGATTTCCGACCGTTAGTTTCCGGCCGATTTTCATATAGAACCAATCAAACGATAGATCACATTTTAGGGATTAGGGATATCTGATACCACGTGATCTGAAAATAAGCAACGGAGAAAACAAGATTTATCTGTTTTGATGACTGAAATTTGCTAAATTTCGACTAAATATAGCCTAATTTTTTTGTGGTATCATCCAGATTATAAATAGTTCACATATTATCATTAAAATTATTACGATTTTAATAAATCTTAGCTGACAATAACGTTCGGCTTTCAGTTTTAAAATTGGTACTAGCGATTCTGAAGGGAAAATTCCCATTATGACGTCACCCAGATATGACTGAAAAGCACTCGTTTAGGTCCATTCCACGCATTGACTGGTATAGAGCGTTTTGATTACATTTTTGACTTCGATCGCGGATTTTAAAATTCCATAACTTCGGATCTAATTGGAATATTTTGATGAAATAAAAAAATTGGGGTAGCATTTTATGTATATTTTCACAAAATATTTAAAAAAAAAATTTTTCTGTCATTTGAAACTTTGACCTGAACCCCCTATTACCAGTATACAACATGCATGAAGAAAACTCAAGATGAATTGGGAATATCATTCTGTCAGTGAATTTCAAACAATTAAATACTTATCACTGTTATCACCAGAAACAATGAAGTACCATACGGTAAGTATAAATAAAGTTATAAAGGTCAATTTAAGGCATTTTAAAATTTTTACGACAGTCACTGAACACTTTATTTTACATTTATGTACATGTGACCAAGACGTTATCCACATAAAATGAGATTATTTGCTGGATTTTTCAAAATCATAGAATTATTGGGTCATTGGTAAGGTTTATTGTCTTTATTAGTTTATTCTTTATATATAAGTAAGTTTGTTGACGTTGTTATAAAATGTGCAGTGGATTTAGATTACGCAGTGGCTATTTTTACGGGTCCGTAAAACATATCACGCAGGCTATTTTTACGTGACTTCCTGTTGACATGCGCAGTTACAAAAAATGCAACTTCTTGTTGTCGCTAGAGTTAAAAAAAAGTTAAACAGATTGGTAATCCATATACTAGGCTAGTAGACCTCTAAATTAGTGGAAAATCAAAATCTGCTATAGAGCCCTTTTCGAGATATACCGTTTTTACGCGCCTCCTGTGGCATCCGGCATTAAATTTTGGATTTCAACTGCTTTTCTTCCAGTATTCCCACATTTTTTCTATCACATAATCGACAGAGGATTCAGTTGTATAGCTTAATACTGATTAAATGTATAAATTCTTTTAATTGTCTCAAAAGTGAGTGCCTAAGATACAGTGAGTACTCACTGCATGATTAAAGTTTTGTTTGTAATTGCTTGTAGTGCAATTTCTGTTCTTTTAAAACTTTATTTTACTACTGCAATGTTCAATGATTCTGCTGATTTCATCACCTAGTCTGGTTGTGATACTTGATTGACATTTCATGAAGAAAATATACTGCTGAGTGCAGGGAACAAAATAACCGGGTTCGCATCGCAGTTTGCGAACCACTTTGGACTCAACTGCAAATCCAACCAAATATTGATTAGCATAAATTTGCTCTTAAATAAATAAAATTGCGATTCAAAATCTCCACCAACTGTTCTTAATAGTCCCGAAAAATAATGTGTTTGAATTTAATCTGGGCTAATGTCTGCTGTTTTAGGCTCTACCTAATAACATTTTTGTTAGTTTTTCTAATTGCTCCTCAAATGATCAAAATTGATCATCAAAACTTTATTTGATTAGCAAAAATTTGTTAAATTGGGTTCAAACCTCTAGTCAATTACCGAAAGTTATTTTGTTCCCCGACTGAGTGCTGGTCCCTAAGGGTCTATTGGATTCCTGCACTACTGGATCCACAGTCATGATTCGCGGACCTCGTTTAAGGACACATTGTGTGTGATTAGATTAATACCAAGATTAACACACTGTATTTTATTTATTTATTTTATTCTCTGATTGTGTAGTTGTTGTATTTTTGACATTTTGCATTTTAAAAACATTTTAATAAATGACATTACGTGGACCTTCATTTAGTGTGTCATATTTACCCACTTATGGCCTCTCCCACCTCTTTTTGAGGCTACTAGAACTCAGAGAAACTCCTTAAGGGCTGTCTATAAAAGACGTCCACAAAAAATATGGAAAATTTTACACCTCCTACCCCCTTGTCCACATAAAATCCACCCCCATGGACAGCCCCTTACTGGCACTGCTGTGACCGAGAGACCAGGGCCAGGTATGTGTTCTTAACTCATAATACATGAAAGTAACCTCAATATTGTTCACCACAGGCTTCCCCTCCGTAAGCACAAGTTCATTAATTACTCTTGTCGCTTGGTCTTTAGCAACCTTCCTGATCATTGTTCTCACCACATCATAGCTTGTGTCATATTATAGAGCTTATATACCTGTATTTGCCTCTTATCGAAAAGGAATTAGAAGATAAACACTTCATGTTTCGTATTTAGAGGGGGTTTAATGTATATTTAACCAGGCTTGGATCATTAGAACACGAGACGCGTCAGCGTCGGGTTGTTCTAATGGAAAATTCAAGCCTGGTTAAATATACAATAAACCCCGATAAATACGAAACATGAACGTGTTTATCGATATTGTAGCATAAATACTTTTAGTTTTTCTTTTGAACTCCTTCTCAAATGCTTACAGCGGCATTTTACATGGTGTTAGAAGGCCATAAGCGAACATTCTTTACGTCATTACGTCATTTAAATAAATATAAAGCTATTTGGTGCCTTCTGGCATTGATTTTTACCATTATATATTATTTTTTGTTTATATTGACGAGATAAGGGCACAGTAGGACTTGCATATTATAAGAAGGAATTATTCCCTCTTTGTATTCCCACCTTAAAACAAAATTCAGGACTTCACAGTCACCCCCCCCCCCCCATGAAATGAATCTATCCGTGTCGACTCTTGTTACCGAAGAACTGGTTTAATAATGAGTAAATTGAATAAGTAGGCCTTATGCCTATTACAGGGTTCATTATAGACTTTAATTGATCAGAATACAGTGTCTCATAAACTATAGACCAAGACCCACTATAAACAAGGCTTACTAATAGTCCTAGAGGGCCGGAGCTGAAATTGACACCATGTGGACAATTACCAATTTACTTATTAAATTAAGTTTAAGCCTACAAACTTTTGGCGACCCCGATCCCCCCCACCCGGGAATTACGGCCCTGTGACGGCTGTGATTTGTGAACGTCATGAATAAAAATAAATAACCGTCGGGTGGTGCATAGATTATAGTATAAACTATAAGAATAGGGCCATATTTTATCATAATGGGACTTCTGCATGTCCACAGTGGGAAAGTGTCACGTAAAAATAAGCACCTGGCTATTTTTACGGACGGATTCACGTAAAAATAAGCACCTGACTATTTTTACGGCACTAAAATTACCTAAGTCGGAAAATTTTCGCGCTGCGCATGCGCGACCGGAACTCACGTAAAAATAGCCTTTATGAAATGTTTTACGGACCCGTAAAAATAGCCACTGCGTTTAGATTATGATTTCAGACTCAATGTTCCACTATCTTCATTATTTGTTGCAGAATTGCTTATTTCCATGGAAACTGTGATGATATGTGTTGAAAATTCTGCATTTGAACATAATTTATCGATTCAGTTGCAGTCGTAGATAAGAATTATCAAAAAATAAGTAAAAATTGTAACTGACTAAACTGAAACTCAAACTGAATAATAAGTGTCACTGTCTGACAATCTTCTAGTTTCATGTCCACATACATGAAATTGCTCATTATATCTATACCATTTAATAGCTATTGAAAAGGGGAAATATTTAGAGTAGTTAAAGTTCTATAAATCTCAGACATTACCTTTCTTTACGTTATAAATATTTCATACTGGAGACTTAATACAAATACCCGCCATTCTCAGGCACAATACTGGATCATGGCCTAGTCGGAAAATACTCAATGGCGGCATTGGTTCTATTAATAGCACTCCTTGGGTTTACTTTGATAGTAACAGTATCCGGTGTATTCCTTCGAGTTATCTTCTCGAGAATCGAAAGTAGCCTAGAATGTTATTATATACTATTTGAGCAATCTACTAAGCGCTTTTTATTATCTTAATCTTATCTATTATTAGAGTAATATTTTTTACCGGCAAACCTTTGCAGATGTAGGGTGCCTGAATCAGCAGAGATTTGTCGAGTGATATTGTTTGTGCCGTTCACAGGATTTTATTAAAATTTTAAATTACCCAAACGCTTTGAAATTTAATAATTAATAATTATCCTCTCAAGTCGAATAGTTTCATGGATGTTATTGGTGGGAGCATAACTGTTTCAGTTTAGTAATGCACCACGAGTCTTAAAAGTTTATTGAATTATTGAACCTATGATATGATCAGTGACTTTGTGAAGTGAATGTGGTGTTTGACATGTACGTAAGTTTACATAAAAATTTATTTTTTTTTATTCAATATATTATTACTTGACCCTGTCTGTAAACAAATAAAGATATCATCCAATCTTTTCTGTATTAAATTTATATGGATTATTTAAATTTGTAAAATAAAGAATCCAAATGAATTTCATAGGCCTACCAGGAATCCTAGTGTATTCATGATTTTATTAAATTACCCAAACGCTTTGAAATTTAATAATTAATAATTATCCACTCAAGTCAAATAACTTTACCGGTAATGAATTAGCCTGGTATTGAAAACGCCTGATACCCCTACCAGCACCAGCTAGATTACCACATAATATCTTACAGTATTACTGTAGTAATTAATTCTGTTTTTATTTATTTTGTGCTGACCATTTACTGTATATATAAAAGCATCATAGTCATAAATAATTATTCCATATTTCAGTTTGAGTCTTTTGATAACTTTGTGTAAGTTATAAGTACTTGCGAAAAAAAAAACGGCAGTGGCAGTGCACATGGTGACATTGTGCATGTTTTTAATTTATCTTATTATTTTATGTTGACTATTATATCTAAGCAGGCTGTAGCATAATAATAGTAATAATTTATGAAATTATGGTGTATAATTTTGGTTGTATCCAGAAAAAATGTCATGCTGTCCAAGAAACTTTTTGAGTTTCTGTTTAATAAGCAATAAGAATTATTGTTCGTAGATTAAACCAGCCGAGGGCCATAAAGTGAACTCTGGTTGATCACTTGCACGTATATTGTTGTCTACAGGTCACAATTTTATCCGAAACTTGCTTCCTTTCGTAATTGGGGGGGTTTGGGATGGCCTAGTGGTCTAAAGTGCCGCGCTTCGACCTCTAGCTGGCCGGTCACCTCTGGTTTGCGGCTGTGGTTTCGAGCCCTGGTGTGAGCGTATGAGGCATGGAGATAGGGCCGCCTTCTCAACCTCGTGGGTTTCCTCCGGGCACTCCGGTTTCCTCCCACTGCTAAAGACCCCTATGCGCAAGCGAATTATTGAAATAAAAATTAAAAAACCATATGTTAGTCCCGAAATGACCTAGTTGTGTTGAGTGGATGTTAAACCCCATTTCTCTCTCTCTTTCGTAATTGGCATTCTGACTGTAACTTAATTCACAGATTATGGCCCCTGATTTTAAACAAAATCATGTTTTAGCCAAGGTCCCGTGTACATATTGGTGTGCACGTTTATTAAAAATAAGAGTAGACTGTAGTGCCGCTGTCAGGACAAACTTTTCCTAATAGCACATTGTATGGTGTATGCCCATGTTCATTAGCCCAGTTGAATAGCAGAACGTTAAACCAGGTTTCTTTTCATAAAATGTACAAATGGTGTTAAATATTTAATTTTATATTACAGGCTGTTGTCAATGCTGAAGTGATACATGAGGTATGTCTTAAATATATCTACGATCAATGTCAATAAAATCCACTAAAACAGTGGTTCTCAACCTTTTTTTGCCAAATGCACACCTAGGAACACATATTAAATTTAGCCCTTTTCAAAGTGATTAAAAGGCCCATTACTCTGGCAGTCATTATCGATATTATTGAAAATCAATAGGCTCCTTCGTTTCATGACCTTAAACACTGTGTATAAATTTAAAGATAATCGGATATAAACTTTAGCCTCTAGAGCGTTCGCAAGAAATTGTTGACAATGGACAGACAGACGGATGTAGACAACGGCAATATATACGTCCACATTTCCATGTGAGCGTATAAAAATGGTTGCAGTGCCCAAGTTTAAATTTATTTTGATTCCATAAAGTAGTTAGGTTTTCAAACATTAAATACCGTGTAATATGAGCTAAGTTTAATCCAATTGATTCATAGTGTATTGTAAATATCTCAAAATTTTTATAATTTCAGGTCCAATAGAATAGTTACCCAACTACAATCGTACTTAAGCATCAATGCACTGGTTACGATCATAAAACAAGTATTGGCTAGTTTCGTTTTTTGTTTAGAGAATTTTTATTTAAAGAGATGTGATTGTTTTATTACTTCTGACTGTGTTTCAAACAAAGACTTCTAACATCATCATTAATTTACAAACTCTACGGTTTTATGTGAAATAAAACACCACGAAACATATACAAGAAAACAGGATGTATATAATATACAATTATTGTTAAAATAAATTGTGAAGAATTGTAAATATAAATCTCTTTTTCTGTGTTGAAGAAAAATCAATTAAAAATGAAGTGCTTACTTGTGTCTGTCTGTTTGTCCGAAACAAACACTTAGGTATCTGACTTTTTCTGCATGTAAGGTATGAAAACCCTCTGGGGTCAATTGAGGGATCTTTTGGAGTTGGGTGCCTTGTTGAGGTGTGTTTTAATGTTATAAAAGCTGTGGAGTCCTTAAAGGTATATGGATGACTTGGTGTGTATATCTTCCACCAATTAGATGCCACAGGTTCAGATAAAGTTTGTATTGGGCCCCGGGCTGTAAATGGTACTGGTGCCCTTCAAATAACAGGAAAAAGGGGGTGTTTTCTGCTAATTGTCTGTCGCATTTACACCAATAATGCAATCCACCTTCTGGGTATGCAGAAGACTACCTTTGTAGTCATTTTAGATGATCTCTACCCACAGGCTATCGTGACCCATATCTATAAAAGTTATCTATAAAAAGTGTCTAGCATTGTGGGAGCTAATTGTCTAACAAGATCCCCAGTAGCACACTGCCAAGAGAAATGCGGTTTACTGTCCTAATGTTGTGCTCTGAACTGGGCTTATGAAGACTGACATTATGCTATACACTGTGCTATGGGGGCAATTTTGCCTGGACAGTGGCACTAGGGCCTTACTTTTACGTGCATGCAAATTTGTACACAGGACCTCGATTTTTGTGTTATCCAGCGTGGTGGGAGATAATTGTATAACAAATTTCCCAGGGTCTTCTGTAGTAGTAGACTGCTAAGATGGGGGACTGGGGCTTAATGTCCACTTGACACAACCCAGGTCATTTCATGATTAACATGGTTAAATATGTAGGCTTCTTTAACAGTGGGAGAACAATCGACCCTACTCCTGGACTCAAAATCAACACTAAGCCACATCATTAAATGACAGACCTCATGATCCACATGCTTTAATCATTTGACTCCCCCCCCCACTAGTGACAAAACGAAGGGTATCCAGCAAGTATAAAGATATGGTGACCCATGATCGTCATGCTAATTTATGATACAAGTAATTTTGTATCAATTTGTTGCCAAATTTAGACTACCTAAATAGGTGCTTCACATTAGACCTTTTCTGCACAGTTCCATTTTTTGCATGTGTACCTGATATGTTGATACTTCTAGAATCGCGTGTGACGAGTCATGAGTGAATTGATGAAATTTTTCTATTGATCTATGTTAAACTAATAAAGAGAAAATACAATTTTCATTTCATTGTTATAACTGTAATAATGAATAATGCATCTACACAAATTTTAAGTAGGAATGGACATCAAAGTATGGTATTGTTTATATTCCCATTATGCGTGGTAGTGGAACTGTGACATTGACATAATATTGTACATCGTTGGCTTCAGGGTTAGGCTTTTTGTTGTACCATAGTTAAGTTAACATCTTCGACTGCACTGCAAAGTCAGTAACATCATCAAGCTAACCTTTGCCAATAGGTTAATGTTAATAACATCCACCAATTTGTCTATACACTAAACACAAGACCAGCATTTAATCTCTGTGATCTGTAAAAAATTAATAAAAAACATATGAGCTTAGTTCAAATTCACACACTTAACACTATAACTTATTACATAGAGTGCAGATAACAACAGTGAATTTTGAGATGCACTTCAATGACAAATAGTTGAATTACATGAAAATTTACAAAAATAAGAACTGAACAAGGAAAATAATAAAATGATTTACCTCAAGATAGATAATTGGAAATATTTTCTTAACTTTTCTGAAAAATGAAAGGGAATAGTTTTATTACAAAACAACTAACATGTACTATAAATACTTTTAATTATTAATGTAGAACCCCTAACCCCTCATTAGGAATATATATAGTAAACTAAAAAATGACACTTTCACAATTAATTATGATACCATAAAACACAATTACTGGCTGCTAAATTCAACTCAGTATTGCACATGAAGTAATCCTTATAGTTATAACTACATGTATATTAATAACACAAAGTTCATACATAAGATTATAGTAACAAGAGAACTCTGGGTTCATGTCAACAGCCACAATCCCAAAATAAATTAATGACACATCAATTAATTGACCATTCATCTTTTTATAAAGCACCAGATTTATGTGATGTAATGAAACAATACACCAAGCTCCATTTCTTTCACAATAATTTCTAAAGTTATTGTGTAGCCAACAAATCAAACTGCTAATTTCTATATTGTACTCAGTTGAGTTATTACCTGATGAACACCTACACCAAGTAGATTTATTTTAGAATATTCCAATTAAATTATGATATAAATTTCATCTTAACACACCTATTTTAAAAAATTGGAAAAATTCAACCAATTGATTTGAAAAGTCTAACGTAAACCTTTTCAAATGTGACTTGGATTTTAAAATATTTTCGAACCCTCTGGACAAATAAAATAGGTTGTAATGGATAATTTACACAACAGGTAGGACATTTAAACATCTAGTACTTAGAATAAGGGTATTATTTATTTTCTGGAGCTACCAAGCCAGCAAGAATGTTATTGTCCCTTTAAAAGAATCAACTTTATTAACAAAAACAAAAATTAAACTATCAGAAACTAAACAGATAAATCCAATTTAAATGAAAAAGGCAGTTATTTACCATTCTACATTAACATGACAACAAAATGAAGGAAAACAACTTGTAATAAAACGTTCATAAAAAGAGCAAAGTAACACAACTGTTAATACTTTTTTTTAACGACCCTGCTTATATAGGCTCCCTTCACCCCTACACCCAAGTCTATCCACACCACAACAAAGGTCCATTTCATTGATTTTTTTTTCAATTTAATGCTCAAAGCCATAAAAAAAGCCCATTTAAAACATTGAGAAATCAATTCAAATTCTATCTTTAGAATCAAAAAATGTGAAACTTAAATTTGTAATTTAAAGTAGCTTAGTCTCTAACTCTATATCATCCAAAGTCTTGCACGTTGAAAACATGAATTATTGGTCAATTTAAATCAACATTGATGTTTGTTATCCTACCTTGAAAAGGTAGACTTCTGATATCCAATATTTACCACAAAATAAACATTTAATTTTACCATTGGTACACGAATCGTACACCATCTCAAATGGCGACACCATAACTTATCTGGAGAGCATGCGCAATGGACTGGAATAACCAGAAATTTCTATTCTGTTGAGATTCATGCCATATTTAGCTGGACATAACTGATTTGAAATTAGAGTCAAAACGGAAACAATTAAATGTAACTCATAGACAATCAGATTACATTATTATATTTGTTACAATCCATTTCAGCATTTGGGTAAATTTCTAGATCTCAAATATTAGCGATTTAGCTCTTTTAAACATTAAATAGGTCAGTTCTAAATAAGATCTAAATTTCTATCAAAATCAATGTAAATGGACCTTTGTGTTAATCAGATAAGCAAGTTACTTACATTGATACTAACTTCAGACTTTACAATTTTGTATAAAATTCTAACATGAAACTATCATGCAGCATGGGGTCCCTAACAATATCTATTTAAGAATAACAGAAACCATAAATGAAAGGTGTTAGGACCGGAGCTTCGACCGAGTGAAAACACCTTTAAAATACAATAACATGCCATTCCAAAATAAATAACCCTATCACCCTAAATGATCATGCAACTGATCCGCAAGCATGAGGTCCCTAACAATATCTATTTAAAAATAACAAAAAAAACAAACATAAATCATCATAGGGGTTAAAATTTAGGACCTGAGCTTCGACTCAAGGATAACACCTATAAAATACATTAATATGTTATTCCAAAATAAATATCCCTATCCCCCCCATCTGCATGTGTGTAAAATCTAACACTTTAAAATGAAATGACCGCATGCTAGGTCCATGGTGCTACTAACTGCCAGCAAGAGGTTCCTAACGATACCCGGTATCTATTTGAGAATAATACAAACCATAAATTGAAGGTGTTTTTCTTTTTAGGACTTGATCATATTTCACTTAATAAATAATTTCACTTCACATATTAAAGTCAATAGTCTAGTAACTGTATTACATTAGCAACATATTAAACTTACTTAATATAATACGTAACCAGTCCAGAAAATGTCCTCAGAAATAAAAGACAATTGTTTGTAGATAAAAATATAAGCCCAATAAAGAACGTTGGTAGTGGTAAATAAAACGAAGTCCAACTCTCAAGCCTAACGTTCAGAAAGCCCGAAAGTCATAATTCATATAATATCTAACATTCTACTTTCGGTTCTCGAGAAGATAACTCAGCATGAATATACACCGGATACTCGCTAGTACCAAAGTTTACCCAAGTCGTACTATTAATAGAACCAATGCCGCCATTGAGTATTTTCCGACTAGGCCATGATCCAGTATTGTGCCATTCGCAGTCTATTTACAACTTCAACGCATGCGTAAGTTTCTTTTCCGTCGGATGTAGAGTGAAAAGCAACATGTCGGGTTTCAGACAAACACCGCTAACTTGTAGTGGCCATACCAGACCTGTTGTTTATTTGGCATTTAGTGAAATAACACCTTTCGGCTACTTCTCAATAAGCGCGTGTAAAGGTCCGTAAATTTCTACTTAGATTTATAGAGTTCAGTTTATAAATGGGGTTGTTTTGGTCAATATGGACGAAGACTGGCCTGTCCAGCCACCTTCCCTGTAATAGTCTCGAATACCTAGACTATTTTGCTAACAGTAGAGAGAGAAAGAGAAATGGGGTTTAACGTCCAATCAACACAAACTAGGTCATTTCGGGACTAACATATGGTTTAATTTTATTTCAATAATTTGCTTGCGCGTAGGGGTCTTTAGCAGTGGGGGAAAACTGGAGTGCCCGGAGGAAACCCACAAGGTTGAGAATCGTAGTAGAAAATACCTGGCTCAGTGCGTGTGTCATTCCGATTTAATAAAAAGAAACGAATGTTGGAATAGTAATATAGGTTATTATTTTGGACCTAGAAATGGTAATTGGCAGATTGGAACCAGATTCTTGGCTGATTGGGACCAGATTGTCTGATTGGGACCAGATTCTTGGCTGATTGGGACCAAATTCGTGGCTAACTCAGTAACTGGGACCAGATTCGTGGCTAACTGGGACCAGATTTTTGGCTGATTATGACCACGATAAGTTTTATTCGGACCATTATTTGAATGACGAGAGTATTTAAAATATGTTTGCATATATTTGAAAATAAGATAAAAATGACAATTAATAGTATAATTTTTTTCAATACCAATGAGCTACATGTAAATCATGGAGAAGATGCTTCACATTCTTCCTGATTGGGACCAGATTGTTCTTTGTATAATATTTTAATCAGTAAATATCATTTAAGGCATCTTGAACCAAGTTTCAAGGAGCATCATATTTATACATTCTGATAAATGTAGTCTTACTTTTACTAACTGGCTGAGACAGAGACTTTCCTGATCTAGACAGGTGTTGAATGCAATAAACTATGGTTGAGAAATGTGTAAAATTTTCTTAGAAATATACACAAATACACATGAAACACAAACAAAGTTAATTAAACACAGGTAGCAATATGCAATGTAAGAACCTAATTAATCACACCATTTATTGTTAATTAATGACAAGCAGTAAATTAATAAACAATCACACAAATTCCCTATTATAGTGCTTGTCAGTAAAAAGTAAAATGTAGTAATAAAGTACATTTTCCATGATGCTACATTCCCGTTTACTTGTGTTAGAATTGAATAAAAATCTTATGTATTTTCAGAACAAGGTAGGATTCCTAGTAGGAATATAAACATTTTGACTGTTTTTATTTATGCATCATATTCGAAATAACCTAATTTCTGTTATGCTACTTTTACTGTATTGCTGGTACGAGTTTTCACGTTTGTATGACTTATAGAAATTAACGTAAATTGGTCTAAATTTTAAATAGTATTTCTATAAATAACATATAATTACACGCAAATAATGGATTCGGATTTCCGTTATGCCACTTATTGCTAGTATTTGTTTGACTTATTGAAATTAACCTAAATTGGTTTAAACAGTATTTCTACGACATATAATTACACATAATATATATAATGGATTCCGAAACAAGCTATGGAGTTTATAAAATAAAAAATGGAATGTTTAGATAAACTTTAAATTGCATAAAACGTAAAATAATTTACATTAGATTAATGAGATAAATCTGTGTTAATACAGTCACCGTGACATAACAAAATGCAATATAAAACATAAATTGACGTACATATAAAAGCACGTTATAGTCAGGCTATAGCCTAGATTAAATCCCTTTAAACTAAATTCAATATCAAAATCTTAGTTTCTAGTATTTTTTTTTTTTTTTTATTGTGTGGTACGAATCAGCCTAGTGGTGGTCCGAATAAGCCTGGAATGTGGTAACAAACAGCCATGACTTATGGTCCCAATTAGCCATTGTCCCATTCAGCTTGGTTTCCTAGATATGGATGCAAATGGGTTGCACTGCATCATGTAATGCATAAACTGATTTACAGTCTATTGTCATCGTTTCCGCTTTTGATTTTAATTTATTTAGTTTTCAAATCAGTTCTATTCGTTGAAATATGCCATAAGTCTCAATTGAATGGCAGACTCTAGTGTCTGGTTATTCCAGCATACACCGGTAGTATTTATAATGCTTGCTCTACAGATAACAATTTTGCATACTTCTGTGATATGTCATACAGACGACTTAATCAGATGGCAGCCTCAAACGTCTGGTTATTCCAGTCTACACCTACAGTATTTATTACGCATGCTCTCCAGATAAGATTTTGATATTGAAAGTCCTTTATTCCCAATGGTGCTGAAACCAGTGGTAAAATGTTTATTTTGTCTTAAATTTTAAATATTGGACATATAGAAGCCAATCTTTTCCCTGGTAAGATTATCACAACATCCATGTTGATTTAAATTGATATAAACACTTTTTCGGGGGTCCCCTTTCCACTGACAGAAATATTAGTTCTAACAGTAGCAAGTTGTTGTTACATTTATGTAGTTTACACCAGTTAGTTGGTGATGGCCCACGTAATGGCCCATGATCTTTGTTTGAGTTGGATGTTGGATTGTAACTTGATTTGAAATTTGATAAAACTTTTGATGTTTGTTTCTTGCAAACTGGTTCTTATACAGGACACTTCAATGATAACACCTCTACCAGATCCTAGTGTAGAAAAAAGCAAAAAAAAATAGGATCTGCGTTTTAATCAGATTGGAAAAATAGTTCAGAAATGCAGCTCTTAACACATAAAATCTTCAAAGCATATAATTACAGCTAGCATAGGATGTACTGGTAATTTGGCATAGTTTTTATTCATGTATTTATCTACCGGTGCCCTAAACTTAAAAGTCATTGTACTTTCTCTACTTTATATACATCTGTATTGACTGTATAGTGTATTGTATAAACATAATATTATCTTTGTGTAGTTCATGAATTTTATTGCAGGTAGTGCCAGACTTCGGGTTATGTAAGTTATGAAGATCTATTCCTTAGAATAGAAGACAATTATTAGACTATTTTTTATTAAAAATTTATTTCGGTCAGGGGTTATGTCCTTATACATTAGAATGTATGTAACATTGAAGTGATTCTTTTTAGATGGAAAACCCATGTTGCGGCAAGGAGATACAGGTGATTGGATTGGAACATTTGATGGTCATAAAGGAGCCGTGTGGGGAGCCACCTTGAACAGAGATGCTTCCAGGGCTGCTACTGGAGCAGCAGACTTTTCATCGTAAGTTGATAAATGGATTCAAATTTCAAAATATTATAATAAAGTAATAATGATATATTGCAGCTTCAATAAGGAAAAGTTTAAAAATAGATGGTTATTTTTTAAAATAATTCATTCAATATTTGGAATTTATTGGTTATTTTTGCAGGAAACTATGGGATGCAGAAAGTGGAGAGGAATTACACACATTTGCTCACAAACACATCGTTAAATCAGTTAACTTTTCATCAGACAGTAAAAAGCTGTTAACAGGCACTCAAGCCAAACTATGTAGAATTTATGATTTAGAAAATTACGATGCAGGTACATAACAAATTAGAATTTTACATGTTTAAAGAATAGATATAAGTACCCACTATTGAAGATACATTATGTAAGATTTAGATGAAGAGCTGACCATTCTTGCTATACTAGTTCAAAAATAGATAATGTGAAATGAAAAGATTGAAAATTTCATTCAAATTATTAAATTCTAGCCAAACTATCACCATAACTTGACAAGAGATGTGCATTGTGGTAATCGGGGTACTGGTATGTTCGAGACTTAGATTTGCTTTGCCACTTTTAAATTAAATTTTTGATTGTGGTTTTGTTTTGTTAATAAATGTCTAATTAATAGTTTATATTTATATATATATATACGTATAACAATTCAGTCCCAAAGGATAACCTGCAATAGGCAGATTTAGCTCTTGCACAATGTATGTTTAAATAATGCTCATGATTCATATTAAGCAGGATAAGAGAATAAAATTGTAACAACAATAATTGCTTAATACAAATTAAACCTTAGTTCACAGCCTAAAAATTAATCTACATGTATTAGGTAATTGTGGTTTGATTGAAATACACCACAGACACTTTAAGGGATTAAAATTAAACATCTTACTACTGCTTGATATGTACCACAATAACAATAAGGTGTATCACCTGCTGGCCGCCATAATATTGTATTGACTTGTTAAAGGCATTTCGTCGGTTATCGTCTCACAATATTCACTAGTTCTAACACTTCCTGTCATTTTTATTGACAACGAGAATTTATTTGATCACAGATTCCAATGTAATTATATTACAATGTTACTAATTACAAATACAAATCAAACTTTTTGATTGATTGAGGCATGTATATCAAACTAAAATTGACTTTCATAGCTGACTGGGAATTAAGAATCTGCGTAAGTCAAAACAATATGGTGGGTGATACTTTGTTGTTATTGTACCAGTATAGTAAATAAAAACAGTAGTAAGAAGTTTTATTTTAATCCCTTTGTGAGCCTGTGAAAAATACAGATTGGCTAATATGAATACTTGACACTAATTTATTGAGGATCATGGTATATTTTCCCCATATAGCATGTACATGTAAGCCTATTTTTTGTTCATTTTTGTGTTGTGATTTCAGAACCGGCTGTTATAAGCGGTCATACTGGTAATGTTAGAGCCGTATTATTTACACCTGATGATAAAAAATTTATCAGCATCTCAGATGATAAAACAGTCAGGTATATTTATGTTAATCTTGATAACTTGTATAACTGATAAATGTATCTCTAGTGTGGAGCACATAATGCACAGATATGAAGAACAAATATTTCTTATCATTTGATAACCCAATAAAAAATTATTTTGATAATGCATGTACATGATTATTCCAATCTTGAAAAAATAACACTAATATCAAAAAAATCGAGCATGAACACTCAACTTTTCTATCTTTTTATAAAGAAAAATAAATAATATAGAACTATTTTGTAGGATGGATTTTCGTTTATTTTTGGAATAGTATTGCATTTATTTTGCCAAATATCGTAGTATGTCCCATAGTATTTCAACATATAAAAATATATGTATTTTATTTCAACAGAATATGGGATGCTATTAATGGTACAGAAATCAAAAGGATAGATCTACCTGCAATTCCTAGTAGTCTTGAACTAGCTAGGAAAGGAAAAGTTTTTCTTGTAACTTACGGGTCAACTACCAGTTTCTATGATGCTGAAACGTAAGATCAAAATATTTCCTCCAGAAGTAAAATGAATGGGATTTTTCTATTGCATGCAAAGCCCAATTTTGCACAAAAAATTCATTTGAGATTAATTAAATGTTCAAAATATTTATTACCCTAGTGAATGACCAAAAATTGTTAATATTGTTTTAATAGTAAATACTGAAACAAAGATATTGTTATTGAATTCTGTTACTGTACATGTCCAACTCCAAGAGAAACAAAAAATTTTAATTATTTATTCACACTCCAAGATGAACAAAATTTTTTATAATCATTATTCTATTTCAGATTTGAACAAATAAAAGTTTTCACTGCTCCGTCACAAATCAATTCCTCATCACTTCACCCAACATCTGATATTTTTGTTTCTGGAGGAGAAGATTTTAAAATGTATAAATTTGATTATGAAAATGGAGAAGAAATAGGTATTGCTTATAATTTAATTTGATGATTCAAGCTTTTAGTTATAATAAATCATCCATTAAAGCCTTTCTGGAATTCTTAAAACCTGGACTGGTAGATCAAAGTTTTATTTTTTTATGCTCTTAAATTATGTGGTTGTATGTTGTCTTCGCTTCAGTCCTACATCCGCATTTCTTCTCACCACAATAGAGGTTTCAATTAAAGTCAGTCTTTCTGCAAATTTTATGAGATTAATGCATTAAACGAAAAAATACCCCAAGAGTTATAGCCCTTTGTTTACAAATCTTATTAGCATCTTAGAATATTGCTTGTTAATCTTTCTGAAATTTATATATATGTTTACATTTCTATTCCACTGTTGATTGACTAGCTAGTTGTCACGTCATTGGCTCTCTGTTTCACACTTAAAATGGAAAAAATCTGCCTCGTATTGTCTTGAAACATTAAAGATACCCATGATAGATTAAATGTACTGTTTGGAAACCCTGATTTTCATTTTCAAGGTAATGGAAAATGGGGGATAATATATTCTTACGCCATTCTGTTTTCAGAGTAAAGATAATTAGTTATTTCTACTAAAATTTTTCTTTTAGAATCTTTCAAGGGCCATTTTGGACCAGTTCATTGTGTGCGGTTTTCACCAGATGGAGAAATCTATGCCAGTGGTAGCGAAGATGGTACTTTACGGCTGTGGCAAACAAACGTTGGACAGACATACGGACTATGGAAATGTGTTATGCCGGATGAAGTAACAAATAATACTGATTCTAGTCCAGTTATCATTAAAGCAGAAGCTTAAAATCGGATGTGAAAAACTTTAAGATTAATTTAATAAACAAGTACCTGGATTCGACATAACTGATGGTACATGTAATTAAGTATGTTGTGTAATATACATGTTCAAGTGAACATTTTATCTTAAACTTAAATTCTCGTACAAAGTTATTTATTACAGTCATTTATGAAACATTTTTTCTCTGAACTTAGCATATTTAAAAGACTGCATATCATGTTCTATTAAAAAGTTTACAAAAATGAAGAACAATGAGAAAAACTTGCGTGTCTATTTTAAAATTTAAAGTGGAAATTTCATATTTTCTAAAAAAGTCAAAACATAATTATTTCTATGTCTTTTGCTAAAAAGGTTGTCAACTCACTATTATACGATCATGGGCAAAATTCCACAGGCAAAAATTCTCCCCAAAACCGAAAATAATAATACAATTAATTGAATTACCTCCCTTGTTTTCCCATTCCCCTCCATGCAATGGCGATCTTCAAACGTTTGAATTTGAAAATGATATTTTTGCCAATTTCTCAACTGGCAATAGTGCATTATAGGATTAATAGGATTATTCTAGGGCTTTATTTTAATATATTTTAAAAATATAACTAAAAAATATGAAATTGCCGTTTTATGGTGTCAAAGTTTATAACATCTACTGTCAATCTTTATTGTGACTTCAAATGTTATTAGATATTTATAATGTCTAACAAATTATTTTTCTTGCACACTGTATTCAAGTTTTCAAATATTCAGGCAAACGGAAGAAATAATATAGAGAGCTTATTTCGTTATTTTTGCTAAGAAGTCTTTACATATAAGTATACATTCTTTTTATGTTTTTTTTTTTCTATTAATAATTGGTAACTATAAATTTCAATAATATTCCAGTCACAGTGCTCTCACATTCTTTCTTCATCAGTCAGACAAAGCAATTCTGGTTTCAAACAACCATCATTTCAATGTTTTATTTGCTTTTTAAATGTCATGCCTGCAAATGTAGACGCCTGTGCCATGTATTTCACATTAGATATTTAAGATATAATGTAACTAAGGACTTACATATTGGATTTTCCATAAATTCAAAGAATTGAAACTGTGTCTTTCAGCATTTAATAAAATTATTTGCAATGTGAGTTTTGTATTGTTTTGTGTGACTTGATGTTTTTGTTCATCAGAGTGTATACAGGGGATATTTATTCACAGACAATACTTGTGATATACATAGATAACGGCTTATGATCTAGACCAGTATGTCCACCCAAATCAAAAAGTTAAAGAATATGGTTACAATAATATGAATTTGCTCCACATAACTTTGTAAATTTGAAAGAAGCCTTTAAGGCATTGATAATTAGATTGAAATTTCAATTAATATTATGAATTTGATTTCACAAAATCTTTACAAAATTAATAATTAGATTGAAATTTCTGTACATGTATCTCTTTTGGAAGCTCCTTTTTGGAAATTCAAATATCACTTGTGTTAAACACCTATTCTGTTTATTTTTTGTCATCCTGATTCCTGTTTATATTTGAGAAACTACTCGTTGGATGGTTCTCAACTCTGCTAATGTCTGGCAGAGGTCCGAATTTGTCTTTGTCAAACAATCCAAAGTTATGGCCCAATTATGAAGTGTTGGACCAAAGAACCAGGGTCATGTGACAATATACGAATTTAAAATACAGAGATGATGTTAAACTTTGATTTTGATATACCATTATAATTGTACATTATTTATATTAGATAAAATATTGGATTTGCGTGACAGTTTCATTGAAATGCACAAGCAGGATAGTTTCTGTATTTCAAGAATGTCCTTGACCAGTATATATATATTAGTTAATGTCTTGCTCCGCTGTAAAAACACTTTATCAATATCAAGACTTAGAAGAAAGCATTTGGCTTGAGCATCCGGTTGACTCTCGTGTGTGCGGTAACATCCAGCACCCCGCTTCATACAATGTCTTTATACTTTATGTTATTGGTAATCAATATAAAAATTTATCAGATTAATCCCATATTACAACACATGGAATATCAATGGAACTAGTCAGAATATTCATACTATAGTAGCTTGTCGAGACTGGGTTGCTACCCCCTGTAAGGTTTGTACAAAAACCTTCGCCTACCTCAATCAACTGCTGTATGTTAAAATAGCATTATGCAAGAGCAAAATCTGCTTATCACAGGTCTTTCTTTAGGCCTGAAATGTTATCTAATAATCAATTAGACATTAATTAACATATCAAGACCATAATAAACTCTTGATGTCAAGGCTAGCCTTGATCTTGGCGGATTAAATTTCTTTATGCCGCTTAATGGCCATTGATAATTAAATCAATCAAGTGGATAATTGAGACTATGATGCTTATATTAATGCTTTTAGTAATGATGACCAAGGCTTGGTGAATATTTCACTCGCTTTGTTCTCGGCTAATAGTGGATCAATTTGACTGAAATTTTCAGCAAATTACCTTTACATTATCTAGTTTTTAACTATTATAGTGAGAACTGCCATCTCTTTATCCTATCTCCCATAATGTATCTTTAACCAATAAGCTTTTATATCAGAATATAAAATATTATAATAGGTTGATGTTTCAAAAAGATTTCTTGATGGGGTAATGAAATATACATCAAAAGTTGAAAATAAAACAATAGGTTGATGAATGCAAAAGTGTTAAAAAGGTATATTGGACAGTTTTCTGATATACATGTTATAGAATTTTAATTATATACCAAAAACTATGTCAAAATAAGAAAATTATTAAATCCGAGAAATTCCAAATTAGACACTAACTAGGTCATTTCAGGACTAACATGGTTTAATTTTTTTTCAATAATTCGCTTGCACATAGTGGTGTTTAGCAGTGAGAGGAAACTAGAGTACCCGGAGAAAACCCACGAGGCTGGACAGGAGACCCTTATCCTTGCCACATACAACCGAGGATTCAAAACCATGCCAGCGCATATTATATTGAAACAACATTTGGCTAATGCCCGATGCAGTATCAATATAACATAATGTCTCGCTCTCGACCATAAAACCACACATAACCATGGTTAATTGTAATTAAAGTTTTATGCCAAAACACAACCATGTTAAAGGGAGAAATTCTTTATTTGATATCAACCATTTTATATTGTCTGGGATGTACTGTGTTTTTCGTTGGGAACTTGGCAATTAGTGCTAAACTGTTAATTACAGATATATACTCCCCTGTTCTTTTAAAACAATCGAAGAGTCCAGGGGAAGTCACATACATGTATAAAGCAAAACAAACTTTTGGATGAAAATGTTTGATGCGTAACAGTAAGTAGGTGTAATTACAACTTCAAAATGATGTTTAATACGAATCATAATACCAGTACAACTGACTCCACTTTTCGGCCAAATTATGGTCGAATAAAAGGTATGATGAACATATTTGTCCAGGGGGTCATTTCAGACGGCCTTGGTTCGATGTGACTCTGATTGGTTTTACCTGAAATGGATTGTTCCATAGAAAGCTTACACAATTTGCCACAAGATGGCACCATTAACTGGGGTTCATTGAAAAAGTGACTTCCCCTGTGCTCTTCAAATATGTCTCTAATGTAAAGTGCCCTGGATATCATCCTACATTATGTTGTAGAAATAATTAATTTTTTTTGACCCATCAGACAGAAGTTTCAGACTGTTTGATAAAAAGAAAATATCAAATACTAACAATACACACAATTTTTTTTTACAGTTTAATCAATGAATATCTTTTCTACAGTTGATCCAATCCATGTCAGAAATATCCATTTGAAGTATAAGCACTAGTTTGTCCATTTCAATACACTGTACAGTTCACTGTCTGATAAATATATATAACCGTTAAATAGTTTATTCTGGTGATTCAAATGTATAATGTTTCACAGTTGGTTCCATGCTAGGATCACCCCCTTTCTCTAGATATAAATCATTAAACGGAAACTGTTTAGGTAACTGCAAAAGAAAATAAAACTGTAAAAATATTTGGATAAGTTTTAAATTTTGATAACATAGAATAGAATGTTTTTAGAATTTTTAAAGATCTTTCTCATAAACTATTAATCTATCTTATAAATACAATTGAACTCGATCAAATGAACCGGGGAATTCGTTGGCCAATATCTTTTTTTTGTAATGTTAATTATTTGATGAACATAGTTTACCAGCCAATGAAAGCTACACTAAATATTGCATATTATGAATACAGTTTATATATTTAAAATAGACATGAACAAAGTTGCCACATTAACAGCATTAACAGGTTTTAAAAAATCCATCCACAGTTTTAATAGGTGATGACATTTCCCATTTGTCAAACATAATCAAGTGTTCTTTAAATGGATTTTGAATGGTCAATTTATACAAAAAGATATTTACGTTTTGGTCTGTAAATCAGCGCTAAACACTATATTTTTGTCCTTTAAAAAAATTAAAAACTTTACTGAACTCACCACAGGCTGAAAGAATGGGTAGGGTTCACATAACACATAAACAACCATTATTGCAGTTACTGCACCCAAAAATTGTAAAAGTTGCTTATTCCTGAAAGCACAAACATTAATGATCTAATAAGTTATTCAAATAGAAATGTAACGTATCCAACAATATATTTTTTTTCTAATGGTAATATTCAAACAGCTTTATATATAAATATGTACACTATATATTACACATACAGACTCTATTTAGCTGTGGTGGCTCCGTTAGTAAGATGTTGGGTCACTAACCAAGAGGTCCTGTGGTTGATCTCTATTATGTTGACCGATAAAGTTACATGTAATCAGGTTTTTCTGGCATAGTTCAAGTGATGAAGGATCTGGAGGAATTGGCAAGGGCCAATGTATAATCATTTGGATGGGACAAATAACCAAGGTCCTGTGTACACATTGGCATGCGCATTACACATCCCTTTGTAGTTGGAATTCGAAATGAGACTAGGTCAGTCATAGAGCTGGTGTTAGCTTTCCCTCAAATGACCCTTACTGGTATATGCCTATTTTGCTTTGGCCAGTTGGAGCGGAACAGTAGGATGTTTAACTCCATTTCATTTGTCCCACCTTCCTCTGAAATTGTGAATGATGGCCACTGATGGGGGACAACTCTATATCACTTCATTGAATATGAATAGCAGCAACATAATTTGAATATTATTGATCAGACTTACAGGCTAACTTGACGTTTTCTATTGGGATCTAGTTTGTATTCCAAATAAAGATCATGATCTACATGGCGCTGAAAAATAGAACAAATACAAGGGTACATGTAAGTATCGTAACATTTTTAACTATTTCATATTTTGATTATTAAATTAAGATTGATATGTATTCACATGGAATAGCGGTGTCTTGAATTCGGTTACACAGATGTCGCATTGGAATTAGTCAATCTGAATCTGAATGACTTATGACTTACATAAGTTACCCTTGTTTATATAGACACATCCAAAGTATAATGATTTTTGCCAAAAACATCTTTCGTGATAACTTTACTTCAAGGGGAGTAGTTGACAAGAATGATAATTTTAAACGACATATTTATATTTTGTATTCCACACATTTCCATGTTGGTAAAATAAAACAAACCCCGATTTATATGCTTTAATTTTACAGTTCAATTCTAAAAAGATAAAATTGTTACACCTACCACTTCATTGTAGTTTGTTTTTGAACCTGGATCATCCCAATCTTCATATGGATCTCTGTGTTCCCCTGAGACAATTGGTAGTTTAGGATAGTCTCCATAACCAAGACCATCATCAGGATATACTTGATAGTCTTCTACACGTAAACCATATTTCTTAGCAGCTGCAATTCTTTCTTCTTGTGTTTTAGGAAATGGACCAGGTTGCCAATCTTTATTCCAATCTGCATGTAAAAATAAGTACCAGGGATAAATGAAATGGAACTTTCCCTGGACAGTGGCGTTACAGCTTACTATTATTTGAATTTCAAATGTCAAGGGTTCTTTTACCTTCATGCCAATGTATTACATCATTGTATTTCCCATCGAAACAACTAAATACTGTCCCTGCAAGACCATCCATCTTGCACCACTGACTAGGGTAACCCACCACAGAGAACCCAGGACTTCCTGGTTAGTGAGCCAGCATCATTAGTCATTAACCCTTACTGTGGATATTTCAAGTATACCCTGACATACCTTTATGTTATACATGACATGCACACTGTTCAAAAGCCCAAAAGCCAGTTGTGTGGCAATTAACTATAATTAAAACAATATACTGAAATTACATGTATTAGCCTGAAGGTCTTTTGACGGTAGTAAACTATTTACAAGAAAAGTGTTTAAAACCTTTGCCTGTCAGCTACTGCTAGGAGTTATTTTAGGGTA
Organism: Patella caerulea; assembly: GCA_036850965.1. Taxonomy (NCBI): domain Eukaryota; kingdom Metazoa; phylum Mollusca; class Gastropoda; family Patellidae; genus Patella; species Patella caerulea. Next base: position 21,518,970 of record JAZGQO010000014.1, on the reverse strand, counting down.
ACTGTAGCCCTAGGCTTAGTAGAGTTTTAAATCAACAAGAACATTAATTGTTAAAGTTGATAACTATGTTTTATAGTATGTGCAAGAGGACCCCAGTGAATGAATCCAAGTGCCAGTCGTAAGTGCCCACTGTGCTGTACACTGTATAGTCCGGGGCTTGTACAGGCTTCACTTAAAATGATAAAAGCTAGATGTAACAAAAATAATGCAACCACTCTTGACTGTGGTTGTCTCTTCAATGGCCATAGTCATGCCAGTTGACATCATTGAGAACTCAAACAATTTTAACATAAAGTATAAAGCATTTAATAAAAATAAAGGCGATAATCCGGATAAGATAATAAGTGTAGTGAGCAAACAGGAGCAAAGCCCCACCACTAGAACATTCTGCAAACGAAGGGTTAAAACTCTACCCTAATAGTAAGTGCAGGAGGACCGCACTACAGACAAAACAATTATCCTACAAAAACCTGCAAAGACAGTTATTTATTTTAGTTATCGTTCGTACTCAATATTGTTGTATACCAGTATGACATTTTAATTCAACTTAGTAGAAATAAATCCTGTGCTTTATGCAGAAAGCGAAAATTGGTTGACTGTAAAATAATTACTTGACACGACTGACGATGTTGCTACGGTTCTTTGGACTAAATATCGCTTTAATTTAGCGACTGTCCTACAACTTGTTCTCAAGGTTGCCATCTTGAAGCCGCCAACGGTTACTGTTTTCTGAAAATGAAAATTTAATAAAGGGAGGTAACAACAATATTGGATAACAGGATTCAGACTTCAACTTCAATGTTAAATCTACATGTATGTCATTCCCGGGAGAGAGAGAGGAATGCGGTCCCAGGCGCGGATCCAGAGGGAGGGTCCAGGGGGTCCGGACCCCCTCCCCCTGCTCAGATTTGAAAATATTTTATGCGATTTTATTGGCGACTTTTAGACCTGTAATTTTCGAATTTACCTTCCGGAAATACATCAGAATGCATTAAATTGAATCTAATTTACCAAATTTTTCTGGGGGAGGGCCCACAAACCCCCCGTTAATTGGTTGAGTCCCTTTTATCAAACCTAGACCCCAACCCCCTGCAAAAAATCCTGGATCTGCGCCTGGGTTCCGGGGGCGTGCATTCAATTTATGGCATTTACTATTAAAAATAACGAAAATTAAACGGATTCGACGATAAAGCACCACTTAGTACATTTAACTATAAACCACTGTGAATACCATCCATATCCATAACATAACCAACGTATCCTTAAAATTATGGACGACATAGGCTAACTAGATTTTACGTGTGAACGAGTTTTTTTGTTTTTTGGTTACATCATGTGTGCAGTGCTGGACTGGTGGGTCAAAGGCCCACTTGTCAAGGCATTGACCAAGGCCCATACATGTACGCGCCTAAGGCGCGTCACGAGCATCTGAGGGGAGGGGGGTATCCCACCCCCTCGAAAATATTGAAAATTGACAACTGCAAACCCTTTTTACAAGCATTTCAGACCAAAGCAGAAGAAGGCAATTTTTTGATTTCCTGATACAATTAGATAACAGACTCACAGAATGAGTGTGTCATATCTTCTCTTTCCTTCTTTCTTTCTTTCTTTCCTTTCCTCTCCCTCTCTCTTTTTTCTTTCTCTTCTTTACTTTATAGGCTTAGGCAAACTTTTTAAATAATAAGCTTAGGCCCACCTGTCACGGACAGGTAGTTCAGCTCTGAACGTCGGTCTCATTACACTCACCCTGAACGTGAGTGTAATGAGACCGACGTTCAGAGCTGAATTACGGACAGGTGGACAGGTGGGCCTAGTCCGGCACTGCATGTGTGTAAGTAGGGCCTATGTGCAGTAGATATAAAGCAATACATTGATTCGTCATTCCTCTTGTACTGCCATTCTTATATAAAAAATATAATCAGAGGCCTACAGGTTGAAGATTTTATGTTTGTGCAAATTCAATAGTCCCAATTCTGAATTGTGCTAATTTGAGGACATATTATTGGCGTTCGTCAACAGTCAATTAAAAGGAACCAGCAGTTGTTAAGCTTTGAATGTTCAAATGATTCACTGTAAATATTAAAACGCAAGTGGTCATGTTTTTATTTACGCGTTGGGTTTCATTAGATCATTCGTCGTCTTCATTATCTCATTCGGCGCAGAACAGTAGATGGCCAAACCTCATTTTATTTCATTTACCATTCGAGAGGTTCATATGCCGGTATTGATAAAACATTAGAAAGACACTGCAGTAACCAAGCTAAGGGGCACCCGTCCCCTTCCAAGGCACGCTAATAATATTCAATGTAAATTTACTGTAATTAGTATCGATTGATGGTACGTCTTTCAGTCCAACACCATCATAGCCAACTGAAAACAAATAAATAAATCAAACTTAGTGATTCAATATGAGTGCAAAAACTAATTTACATTCATTGTTAAAAACTTTTATTGTAATTTCCAATCAATTTTGTTTGTCCAATTTGTATGGCTGTCACTCATGCCTCACTTAGGAGTAGGCCTACGCACTGACGTTTAGCTTCATCCATTAAGGCGCCACGGTGCAAATTGCGCTCAAGGGGAGACATTTGCCCTCTGCCTTCCCCCACCCCAATAATGTTAGGAAAAAAAGAAATAATGTACTTGCGATATTTTTCGGTAATCAATGCATTCTACGGTGATTAAATCCCACATTCCCACCTCAGTCATAGACGTGCATGTTGTAGAGTCCTAGGTTCCCAAGTCCTTTCGTTTCACACTTTATCTCAACGATCAGTGCCTGAAATACTGCCAGACTGCATTTCTGGCAGTCTTTTAATCCAATAATTTCTCGGGAAATAGCCACCCACCCTAATTGACGCTTATGCCTTTGCCCCCTTAATCTTGGACTTTGCACAAGATTTGGCCCTCCAACCAACGGCGGCTGGCGCTGCCAGTGGACCCGCACAACTTACTGAATTGGACATTACCCCTCTGCGTGGACACTGTTCCAGGCGTGTGTGATTAGGCTAAACTAATGGTAATGGTTTTATGACCACCAATAATAGACCTATCGTTAAAACGTCAATGTGTATTATTAGTAATCAAGTAGCATGTGCCAACCAAAATTCAATTTTTTAGCTAGGGACCTAAAACTTTGCATACAGTTAGAAAAAAAACCGAGAATCATTATTCTGTTTAAATTTTAAAAATCGGTTCAGAACTTTTATTTTTATAGCTGGTTTTATATACCCATAGGTAAACAGCGTTTTGCAAAATTCCGTCAAAAACGGGCAAAACTGTTAAAATGATAATTTGACACACTAAATTACTTTGGAGCAGGCTCAGATTTTACTCACATGTTTTAGGTATACACAATAACTAAAATCAACCACAAAAATATTGTTTTTAATATTTATTTGGATATAACTGAAAGGAAATTTGGACATATTTCGTACAGAAAAGTAATTAAAATAACTATAAATAATACAAAATCATAAAGAAAATCATTAGATCTTAAAAATTGGTTTTCTGATTATAGAATAATAAAATCAAACTAAGAAGTTATGTTTTCTTTGACCAGATATTAAAATATATGAAATTTAATAAAACTAAAAGGAAATGAAACAAACAAAAACCTGTTACATTTGGGTAGACCTACATGTATTTACTAAGTTTAAATGAACAATAAAGCTATTTCAATAATTTTTAATGGGGACAAAAGTAATGGAAATCTTTCTTATTTCTGACTGGAATTGAAAAAAATAACAACATATATAATTACAATAGCTGAAAAATACATTGGGAAACTGGTTTTCTTTCTGATGTTGAAATAATAAAATCAACAAGAACTGTAAGTTTTCTCTCAATAATTTTAAAATAACGGTTTTTTTTATAGGCTATCCTTTATAATGATTTCAAGTTTCCTCCAAATAGGCCTAATTATAAATATAAAGTATCAAAAAATAAAACTTGATAAATAAATCATATACAAACAAAACTTATATATATCAATAAAAACAACTATGCTGCTCAATTTCAATCAAATCTTTTACTTTACCAAGTTCTAGGAACCTGAAAAATTATAGTAAAGTTATATGATTAAACAATATATATAGATAAACAATGGGATGATTGATAATTAATGCAATTGAAAAGAAGACTGCCATACGGCAATACGACGTGCGATGAAGAATATTTTTTATTTGCAACGAAACTGATATAACATACAATTCAAACTCATTTTATTTCTTTCGTAAATAACAAATTCAGTCTCAAAGAATTAAAATTGTTAATAAATAACATATTTCAAGTATTTACTCGCATTCGCACGTGTCTAACGGTCGTCTAACTGTATAGTCTCGATCAGCAGTACTTCTCAGTGTAAAGCGTACGGCGAATAGTTGTCTGAATGATAGAGACTACATTTGACACACCTTCCGCCGGTACCCCTTCCGCCATGACAGTATGGCCGATAAAATTTCAGTCATCTCAGAACAATTGAATTTTAACAACTTTCACGTCCACTTATTGAAATAAATGAAGGTGGATCTTATCAAGGAATATTTTGTCCATAATTTAGAAAGTTTTTTTCCCCTCCGCATATTCCACGAAAAAAGTTACAAAATTCTAAACTTTTCAATCGGAGAAAAAAAATATTCTTACCTTGTAATATGTGACAAACTTTCCATGCGGAGCAACCTTGGCATCTTATCTAACTGTTTTCGATTGAATGAAACCGGTATCAATTGCAGGAAATCGACACGAGGCCGTAATGCAAGGCGTACTTTTCGCGAAAAAAAAGCGCCATATTTGTGACAGCCAATTAAGAAAAAAGAGTTACGTCCCCTTTTTGGTTGGCACACGCTAAATCAAGTTTAAATATGCGCCATGAGCGTTCGTGACAGGGGGTAGATTGTCACGGAAATTGCACACAACCTTTTATAGACTTACTATGAAACCGCTAATATACTATAAAGGTTTTAATAATTTAATTATATACCAAAAATAAACAATTTCCATTTCTTAATTATTTTCCATAATTGAACTCAGGTTAAAAGTATAAAGCTACTTGGATTCTGACTGGCCTATACATTTCTTTTTATACTGTACAAGTAAAATGGTGTTTCGCATTTTCCTTTTATTGACGGTCTTGTCTTTTGGTAAGTTATTTGAAAATAATACTTTGATACTTATATATATAAGTCCATTCACGGGACTAACACGTGGTTTTAGCTTTATTTCATTAATTCGCATGCGCGTAGGGGTCTTTAGCAGTAGGAGGAAACCGGAGTGCCCGGAGGAAACCCACGAGGTTGAGAAGGCGCCCTTTCTCCATGCCACATATATACGCTCACACCACGGATCGAAACCACTGTCGCAAGCCAGGAGTGTCCGGCCAGCTAGATGTCGAAGCGCGGCAGTCTAGACCACTAAGCCATCCCAACCCCCCTGATACTTATTATAGACTCCCGATGGGGGTCACGGTGGCTAATTGGGTAAGACGCTGGCGCGCTAGACTGGAGATCGTGTGATCGATCTCTGCATTGGCAGAGAAAGTTCATCCAGATTTTCCGACGTGGACCCCCTTGCCATGGACGCTGGATGGAGGGTCTAACAAGGACATCTGTCTAGTCGTTCGGGTGGAACGAAAAACCGAGGTTCCGTGTACATATTAGAATGCACGTAAAAAATCCCCCTCAGTTGGAATTTGATATAAGAGTATAATCGTAGTGCCGCTGTCCGGGCAGAACGTCCGTCATAGCACACCATATGGCGTATGTCCGTCTTTATTAGTCCAGTAAAAGCGGGTGGGGTGGGGAAGGGGATGGCCTAGTGGTCTAGAGTGCCGCGCTTCGACCTCTAGCTGGCCGCTCACCTCTCGCTTGCGGCTGTGGTTTCGAGCCCTGGTGTGAGCGTATGTGGCATGGATATAGGGGCACCTTCTCAACCTCGTGGGTTTCCTTCGGGCACTCCGGTCTCCTCCCACTAAAGACCCCTACTCGTAAGCGAATTATTGAAATAAAATGAAAGCATATGTTAGTCCCAAAATGACCTAGTTTGTGTCGAGTGGACGTTAAACCCCATTTCTCTCTTTCTCTCAGAACCGTAGGACGTTAAACCCCATTTCGTTTTATTTATTACACTCTCATAACTTTATCATTTTACAGCTTAACTGATCCGTTTGACAATTTTGTTATAACAAAATTTATGTTAATGTCATAAAATGGGGCTACATAATAACACGGGGCTACATAATTTTGAGACAGCCCAAATTATAATCATATTAGTGAATTACTATCATTGTACTGAAACTAATCATATGTGTGAATTCAAAATTTGATTTCTTATACTATTAATCGTTCTCCTTCTTAGTGTCATGTCGAACAAGATGGAATCTTCCTAGTTATTGTCGTCATCCAGAAATATGTTCACCAGATCCTCTACCCTATTGTCTGACCAATGGTAGGGTGCCCCACCCTAAATGAATATCTCCAAATATCTCGACAATTACACCACAATACTAATATATTTAGAAAGTCTTAAATCTGTTTCACACATTTATAGTCACTAAATAAACGACCATGCTGTACTTCATAAGTTATGATCATTTAAACCATACATAAATAATACTGAAAAATGGTTTGGAGTGGCGTCCATAACGTCCAGACACTTTTGGAGGCAGACCACCATTAATTTCCCCATTGACTTCAATGTTAATTCTGGACTCTTTGCCCACCTCCAACTTATCCCCAAATTTTCGTTGGGCGAAATGCTTTTCACTATAGACAGAGGAACACATGGCCATGTCTTTGCACTAAAATTTTTATGAGGTTGACCACCAAAATTTTGAGATACACGAACTTGAAGGAGCATACTCAAAACATGTATCTAGTTGCCGTACATATCGCCGTAGCCAACCTCATAACGCCGTTATCCTTCCGCCTCAAAATCATGAATATTTACCAAAACCTAGCAGAAAATATTAATTCAAACCCTCTTAGTCCATTCTAGGCCAAAAGATCAACAAAAATGGGCATGCAAAAGGGGAGAAAAGAGACAGAGAGAGAACTGCTATAAATAGACGAACTACAATTTGTGGGTACCGAGATGTAAAATTTAATGGTGGTCTGCCTCCTATATGTTTTTAAAAGTTCATATATCATCAAAATTCTTTTCTTTATAGCTTCACATTTATTTTTGCAAAATTATTATAATACAGAATCAAAAAAAATTAATTGCAGAAGAAATGGTGACCCTTTAAAGTTATGTACTGTTTTGTATGCTGGGTTGCAGATCAGGTCCATGGGCCTTTTGTTCTAGAATTGAAGACTCTTTCTTAATTTTGTCAAAATGTGAGTTTTGCAAAAAGATTTAAAGAGTTTCAAACAAGTCTCATCAAAAATATTCAAAATATTGGGATATTTTTCAAAAATTGACTTTATTTTACCTTTTTTTACAAAATGGCCCATTTTTTGACAATTTGTATGTCTCAAAATGCCAATAATTCCCTATTTCTTGGAAACTCTGAGGTGAAAGGCATTTATTTCTAGAAACCTTGGCCAGTATACAAGAAGACAAGCTGCAAATTGGTTGCATTGAGGGTAACTGTAAGGAACTATAATGAAACTTGTAAGCCCACCCCCTGAAAATGTTGCTTTGATAACAAATCCAACCTGTGTCCACATAAGTAATACTGTTGATGGAATATGGCTAAAAGCCACATTTTTCTATCCCTGGCTTGTATACATACATACAAACACAGGTACTTGTAAGAAATATGAATTATTTATTAAAATATGGATTGATAAATGTAAAATAAATGCTGTATTTAGTTGACAACCAGCCACTCCAACAAAAGGGTCACAAAGCACTATTTTTTTTAAAAAATGGGAATATTTCAGTATTTAAAACACTTTAACAATCAGAGGTATCCTTGGAATTATATAGTGTCAATATTTTGTGGAAGCAAGTTGTTTTAATCTTTACATCAATTTCCTGACAAAATGAGGTGGAAAAAGGGAGTTATGACATAATTCATTGCATAAAAGGAGTATGAAAAGGCTATTAATTAATATTTCATTGCTCTGTAAGTGCCACATTTTAAAAGATCACCACAAATAATAGATTTACATCAAAAATGTCAAACATTAAGCTGCAAAAGACACAGCTACAACATATCCATTTTGGGGTGTGGACTCATTTGGGGAAAATGTCATAGAATAACATGTTTGGCCATAAACAAAAAGTCTTAAAAATTCATGGAATCTTTTATGTAACTATTTGTTTGTGCAAAATAAAATGCTCGGTTACAATTCAAGCACAAAATCCAATTACTGTTAATTCTGAGTCAATATATTTTCAATTGAATATCCAAATATCATGTTCAAGAAAATGGGTGGGGTGGGGAGGTTGAGCCAGTCTAAATGAAATGAAGACAGAGAAATTTCCCTGCAGACACACAGATTTTACTTTCTCGAGAAAAGAAATGCAACAATTGCAGGTTTTAAAAGATTAAAATTGTGTTAAGTCTGAGGAACACCCAAGAAAAATGCAGTTCACTCATGTTTTGAAAATTCTAACATGCCTCAGCAGTACATAATTAGACAAAATTTCTTAATTTTTAAATTTCTATTAAACACATATATACTTTTTCAATATCTGACAAACACATGGCTCCTTTCCAAGTTATTTAACAATGGAAATAAAGACATGCAAGACATTTTGTTTCATTTTAAAACAGATGAATAATAAAAATTTTGACAGTAATATTGGGGGTAATCTGAAGAATTTCAGACAAATTATCATGATTTTTAGGCAAAATTGAGTGAAATTATAATACTTTCTTCCCATCTAACCTTTACGATGCAGAAAAAGTCAAAATTACACATTAAAATATTTTTCACTAATTTTAAAAAGCAAATAAACACTGAAAATCACAAAATTTGGACTAAAATCAAATATTCCCCTCACAAATTTGTCAAATATTTTAGAAATTTTACCATTTCACTTTTTTTATTATCAAAATGTCATATATCACATTTTCTGACAAATTGGAGATCATAGCATCAAATTTAGGCCTCTCATACACCGTCAGTTTGTTTACATACAGGAGGCAGACCACCATTAATTTCCCCATTGACTTCAATGTTAATTCTGGACTCTTTGCCCACCTCCAACTTATCCCCAAATTTTCGTTGGGCGAAATGCTTTTCACTATAGACAGAGGAACACATGGCCATGTCTTTGCACTAAAATTTTTATGAGGTTGACCACCAAAATTTTGAGATACACGAACTTGAAGGAGCATACTCAAAACATGTATCTAGTTGCCGTACATATCGCCGTAGCCAACCTCATAACGCCGTTATCCTTCCGCCTCAAAATCATGAATATTTACCAAAACCTAGCAGAAAATATTAATTCAAACCCTCTTAGTCCATTCTAGGCCAAAAGATCAACAAAAATGGGCATGCAAAAGGGGAGAAAAGAGACAGAGAGAGAACTGCTATAAATAGACGAACTACAATTTGTGGGTACCGAGATGTAAAATTTAATGGTGGTCTGCCTCCTTTTGAGTAAAAGATAGGTTACGTGCCCTTGTTTTGAAATTAGTCTCGCTTAACTAGTCTACCGATCATTCTACGTCTAATTGACGGGTCGGGATAATCAAGACTACTTTTTTTACGAAACATGGAACAAGAAATTGAATTTAGAAGCACCAACATCAGGCGTCTCAACAATATTTTTAAGAACCTTGTAAAAGTAAAATGAAACTACTGCTTTGATCATTATTCTTCCATACGGACGTTGAGTCAGAGATATTATTTGTACTTAACCAAAATATGCAGCTTCTAATGGTACAGCTAATTATAAGGCAATTTAAAAAATAAAACGAGCGTAATTTCTAAAAATGCCATAATAACCAAAAAGTTAAATATTATTGCTATTCAGAATCGTCAACAATAGATTTTTTACGGCTGTAGTAGTGTTTGGTGTTTTGAACATTTCCGCATGCTGTTGCTATTTATAGCCTCAACGAGTGTGCGAGACTGTTAGAAATCAGTAGTAAGTCACTGAACTAAAACGTGCAGGATCAATGTCAAACTGATCCCGCAGTGAATATTCGCTTGGCCGCTACAATCACTGATAAGCATGACATCGACGAGGCTTAATAAGTACGGCATATTAACTTTTTTACTCCGACAAATTAAATTCTCAAACATTTTTTTGAGGTAACAGAAAAATAAATAAAGACGTTTGAAGTAATTGAAGTTAAAAAATATTTCCTATTAAGTGTAAATGGGTATTAAAATGAGTAAAATGCGTCATTTTGCCCGAAGCAGTTAGGTGTTAAGTAAACATTGCACGAGCCGTTGAGCCAATGACTGCAGTCAACGCACGTGCTTTGGACACTATCTGTTACAGAGTTAATTCCTAAGTAATTCTCTGTGAAACAGATTGGATCAATGTGTCAAGAACAACTTTTCAGTTGGCACGTGGGGCACCCTACAATGGTAAAATGGTGTTTGGACAATGTGAATTACAATTTGCAGTTTGCGAGTAAGTATCCAGTGATATTAAGAATTACCCTTTGTGATGACTAAAGCGTGGGGCTATGGGGAAAAGTAGAACCCGAGGCAATAAACAGGATGAAATCTCCGAGTATTGTCATGTGTGCGCTTGCTTCTACGAAAACAATTAAAAAGCCATATTAACCTGGTATAGCCTTGATGCGCCTTGGCTCCTACGAAAACAATTAAAATTTCATAATAACCTATTGCCTATATAAAGTGCCAATTTGAGATTGAATATACAGAATCACCCCGAGATGTTGGTTTACTTGTATAGATCAAGAAAAAGATATATAAAACGATCTAACTCTCAGTTAAATATATATATTATCAGTAAAATTCACATACATTTGTATAAGAGACAAAAGCACTAAGAATTAAAGTTTTGGCTATTACTTTCATCGTTATCAAACGAATCGCCAGGCCATTTTAATTTCATCTTAGCTAGCGCTTTCCCCAATAGTATCAGACACACTCCCATCTTCAAATACCCAGTCAATGCAGTACAGTAAGACGTTAAACCCTATTTCTGGCATGTATATAATCTATTGAAATATATTTTTTTCAGGGAGGGCAGGCATGTGGATGAAGAAAACAGATGTATTTGTGATAAATTTCCCACTTTTGGGTTATGTAGATCTAAACAGAATTTTATGTAATTACGTATCACACTAAGTTATTGTTCTTTTTTTACGTGTGCAATATTTGTAGTAACCAATTAAAATGACTGCCAAGTCTATCGTATCGAGACGTCGAAGGAGACTGAGAGAAACACAGGACGAGAAGTTGACACTGTAACATGGCTGCAGTAGGCTTCCATAATTTATGTATGACCCGAATCGTTCGAATTGTGTTATTCTGGGTGTTCATACATAATCCATCTTTAACGGCAACATTAATATTAAGATTAAACCGAAATAAACAAAGGCATCGGAAATATTTTGTGACTTTATTCAAAATACGCCCCCCCCCCCCGAAAAAAAAGCCACTTCGCTTAAAGCCACTTCGCTTTTCTTTCCATGAGTAATTTTGGGAAACTTAATTCCATAGAAATCAGTAAATACCAAGTAATTTCGATCCCAGGATGTTGAATGATCCTTGAACAGTATTTGAACCAACTGATTTTTGCTGATTGGGTTGTTGACCTCCAACATAAACATTGATGGTTCCTAAAACAAACAAACAATATGTATCTAGGCAACGAAACATACGCGCACAACGACCCAGTCGTCCGCTGCAGTCTCACGAATGTAAATAATGCCTATACATTTCAAACACATCGAACGGTAATTTTGTCAGAGAGTTAAAAATATTTTACAATACATGATCACATGTCAATCTAGAGTTTCCAAAAAATGAATTACACGACTTCTTCTAAATCGGCGGGTAACTCGTTGATATGCGGGGAGCCACGGTGGCTAGGCATGGGTAAGACGCTTACTCGCTATCCCGGAGGTCGCATATTGAATATCTGCATTGGTCGAGATTGGCAAGGACAGTTGTCTAGTTTTCAGGATGGGACGAAAAACCGAGGACCAGTGTATACATTGGCGTGCACGTAAATTTATCCCCTGACAGTTGGAATTCGATATAAGAGTTGGCCATAGCGACGCTGTCCGGACAAAATTTCCATCATATTACACTGTATGGCGTATGCCAGTCTACATTACCTCAGTATAGGAGCAGAATAATTGAGCGTTAAACCCCATTTCATTTCGTTTTCAAAAATGTCAAAACGCAAACCTAGCAGGTTGGCGGATTCTCGATTTCCGATCAAAAATACCTAATACTCCGCTATATACGACAAGCAGTGAGATAGCCTTGTTATTTGTAATAAAAAAATTCTTGATTTTGAGATGAGGATTATTGGAATCAACTGTTCTTCGAACTACTCCGACTAAAAGGTGCATATTCCTACCTGTTTCTACCCTCCATCCAACGTTATCCAACCACAGTGCCATTTGTTCTCCGGTTATGGGAAAACTCACGGTCTTTTTACCATTGGCGGGAATGGTGACACGATCAAACCAAACCAACTGTATTTGTGGTGCTGGCGTAGATGTTTGACTCCATGATATGTAGACTTGAACAACCTTAATTAGGAATGTGATTATGTTAATATCGAAAAGTAAATTCATACAAAAAAAAAAGGAAAACAAAAATCTGAGGCCCATACCCGAATTAATTCTCATTACAGGAGTGTGGTAAAACGGACACAGTATAGGCTGGACCGAATAAAAAGGGAACGATAGAGCAGTCATGTTATATGATGCCAACCATGACACTTGATGTAGTAAATAAGTAAATAGCTCTGTTTCAGCACTTTCGATGTAAACAGTTTGTCAGAGCCACAAAGTTATTATAAAACGAGCAAGCAATGGCATACTTATACGTTGAGAATCTGCAAGATAGTGATGGGGGTTGCTGCATATAAATCTTCAAAAAGTCGAATGGTAAGTTTTCATTGAAGGTCAAATTTAAGACACAAATCCAAATAAGATGGGCAGTTGCCACATTCAGTAGTGTCCCTAATCTCCAACTCTCGGAATCCATTAGTAAGAAAATATAAGCAAGTGACAGGAGGGGATTTAGCCAGTCTTTTATTATTTTCATGGACTAGAACGAAAAATATATACAATTATTGTTAATTTTAATTGTATATTTACCTCATCGCCAGCCATGTTTCCAGTATTTAAAATTTCTATAGATCCCTGAATATCTCCACCTGCAGTTACTGACGGTGGTACATTTAAATTATTATAGCTGAAGGTAGTATATGACAACCCATAACCAAATGGATATGCCGGTTGTCCCGTAAAATATCTATAAGTTCTTCCTGCCATAGAATAATTAACAATTGACGGAACCTTAAATAAAATGAAGCATTGGAATAAATACATGTTGATAGTTAAACGCATTTAATGTTAAAGTAGGTTACCATTCAAGGTAATTAGCATTAACCAAACAGTCTTTCGTGTGTATAAATTGTCTCTTCGCATTTATATTTTCATTGCTTGGTAAATATCGCTCTGTAATAAGCAGTAATTGTATTCCATAGAGCTGTGACCTGTGTATTTCCAATTGAATTACTAAATGCCATTGAAACAATTTACATGTAATTCAAACATAGAATATATATATGAAAAAAGGAGCTATGTGAAATTTTCATCAAAGCGCTTGTTGATTGAATTTGTAACATATGTTTGCACTCACATCACTTGATTTAGCATACCAAGTAAATGGTAATCTGCCACCAAAGTTAGCATCTGGTCCATCATTGGTTATGGCACGCCTTAAAGCTTCTCCTGTACTTTGAGCTGGGAAGAACGATTGGATGATGGCACCGACACGAGGATTCTGTTCTGCCCATTGGACGTTCAGGGGTGCAGCAGAGAACAATAAAAGGATTATTCGGGCACTTGGCGGAGCTGTGGGAGAGAGGCAAAACATGAATTAACATAGGAAGACATATTTGATTGTCTTGACTCTCGTTGTAATATCAGTTCAAGGTTCACTATGTATATTATCTATATAAAGAGTCGTCAGTTCTTGTTATAATAGTTCAAAATGGATAATAGTTCAAAATGAATATATTGAAACTTTCAGTCAAATCAATTAATTCTGTGCAAAGTTATGGCTGTTCGAAGCTTTGGCAATTATATCGATTGTCAAGTACCATTTTTACAAAAGACTCGTTTTTTTCCATTTTAACGTTAAATTATTGAATGGCGAAGTTCTATAATTATGACGCCCCACCCCACGAAAAAGACCCGCAATAGGTAGATTTAATTCTGGGATAATACAAGTATATGACAAGTTATTCCTTAGACCACCTGTATTCGTCTGCATGATTATGTTATACTATATCGGTATCTATCCTGACAAGTATGTTATACGTATTCAATTATGAAATAGAATTACGGTCGTTTTACTATTTGGCTGAAAGTTATGTATGCCTACTACAGGTGAATATTAAAATACGTACCGTTTGTCACAGCATCTTGTAAAAGTTGAAGCTGATGCCCGGCTAGTTCTAAATCATGACGATCAACGAATTCTCTTTCTAATGCAACACCTGAAAAAAATATAATTATTACTAACAGATGTTATAGTTTTCTCAAACTATGCGATCACCAATAACATTTTGAACGTGTGGGATTATCCAATAAAACTGATCACTTCAGCTTGCTTTTTTTAAAATATATATATTCACTTAGATCTCAGGTTTCCAGTTATATTTAAAGACAAGCACCTGGTGGTCAATACACATTCATGCACCCATGGGTGTAGCGTTAAATCAAAACCGTCGGCTCAGTGGTGACGACGGCTCAGTGGTGACGGCCCTGGCTCACTAACCTGTAGGCCCCGTGTTTGATCCCTGTGTTGCCCTACAAAGACGAAAAACCGAGGTCCCGTGTACATATTTACGTGCATGTAAAGAACCCTCGGTAGCTGCGATTGGATATACGAGTAGGCCGTAGCTGTACGGTCAATATTTCTCTCATAGCACATTATATGGAGTATGCACGTCCCCATTAGCAGAACAGTAGGAGGTTAAACACCATTTCATTTTAGTTGCTCCATATGGTACCAACGCATGGTCAATGGTTTTAATAAAGCCGCAGCGTACCTGTTCCCAGACATACAAACACAACTTGAGCTGCAGTAATAGCCTGTTTGATTGAATTAGCATCGTAGTCATTACAAGCCGGTTGACTACAACCTTCGGCAGATTTTGTGTTTTTAGACAGAGCTTGCAGTCCTTGAAGAGGTGTTTTGATGTATTTACTCTCTGTATTCGCAGCGTAATCACCCATTATCTGTTTTACATTGTTGATAAACGGTCCGACAACCTTAAATGAAAACAAGATTCGTAGTTGTTAGTTCATGGATTTCCATTACATTAGAAGTTTGGAGGTGGGGCTGTCGTTCAATTTGTCGCTTATTACACACAAGATTATACCTATGGATGACGTATTGAAAGTGCTCTTCTGCTAAATATCTAATAAGCAGCGTTTACATATTTAAACTGTCTTCATATCTCAAATGTTTTAGTACCAGATCCCAAACTTATATCTTGGAGTCATTCAATCAAGAAGATCGCCCTGGATACCACCAAATCTCTGAAGGCTAATGTTTATAAGTGCAGGAGGACCGCACTACACGAAAAAATTAAATCAAGTGAATGAATATATAAACTTACAGCAATCTGATTATATTGTTGCTTTTGTAGAGGTAGAAGATTTTGACTATTCTTTAATAAAACAAAGGATTTGAGTGCAGCTTTAATAGCTAGATCTTGATGCGCTTTGCTCTCAACAATAGACAGTGGAATCTGGGTGTAGGGATTCATAGACGGTGGGTCAAATTCTCCCAGACGCATTCTAGTGTAAAACAGTTCCTTTACTCTCGCTCTGATAACTGATTCTTTCAGTTTTCCCTGTTTTACAGCATCAACTATAATAAATTAATACATCTACATGTATATGCATGGATAACAATTTACATGTTGTAATCTTGGTATGGACAGTATTTAGACCAGTAGTTGTGGTGGCCGAAATCTAAAAGCATTAGTTTGATTATAATATTATTTGCCTATATTCACTGACAGAAATGGATGAGTGAATTGCTGGGAGCTATGAATTACTATCTCGGGATCTAGAAAATTTGATTTTCCTACCTACATGTAATCTAAATCAATGTTTAACCTTTAAAACGACAATGTAGAATTATTTACCCCGACAGGTATTCACTTTTCTTTGGTTTTTGGTGTGATTTAATTAAGAATTGACAGAAAAGTCAAAATTTCATGCCAACCTTATGGTTTGATTAATCTGTGTTTTCAAGATGATTATTCTTCGCTTTTGGGAGATTGGAATTTGCATTATCACATCATGTCAAAATGAAAACTGCCATAAGACTTTAAATAATGCTAGGCATTTAATTGCCAGTTATATCAAATTATACATTGTTTTGCTAATTATGTTATAGTTTAGAATTATAAACTATTTGATTTTTGCACCCAATTAAGAAAACCTTACGCATGGAATTGAATACTGGCCTGGATCCACCATTAGATAGTTCCAGATTACAACCGGCATTAACACATGCAGCAACTGTATCTTCTAGAGAGTTAGTGTAGTGATGTTGTCGCATCACGTTTATAACAGCCATCTGATCACTGACAACATAACCCTTAAACCCCCATTCCGTCCTTAATACATCCGTTAAAAGGTGCTTATTAGCACAGGCTGGTACACCATTTAATCTACAATGCAAAAACCATAAAAGTATTACTGCACATAACCCCGAAATAAAGAATATTTTAAAAGCAAAACAAAAATATGTTAGAGAAAGAGAGAGAGAGAGAGAGAGAGAGAGGGGGGGGGGAGAGAGAGACAGAGAGAGAGAGAGATTAACACCCACTTGACATGACCTAGGTCATTTCGGTACTAAATATGTTAGCTATGCGATGTCTAATTTTGGGAAGTGATATACACGTTGATATATTCTAATGCAATTAGATAATAAGATCTGCCATTGGGTCATGCTGGTGGTAACGATCCTACACTTGTACGTGACAAAAGGTGCGGTCACCTGTTCTGGCTATTAACCGGGCCAACCTTTCTTTCTTCCTACTGCTAAAGACTCATTTCATTAACAGTTTTAAAACATGACCAATATTGTGTTAAGTGGACGCTAAACGCGCTCTCCCCTGTCTCTCTCTCTGTCTCTCTCTCTCTCTGCTCTGATATTGTGATACCATACCTATTATAACTACACATTATATTCATAGAACCAGCTTTTACACACGTCCTGAACGCCGGATAGAAAGTACTTCTTAAATCTCTTTCAGATACCTGTAACATAAACAACCACAAGGGCAATAGTAGCTACAGTTAGCTAGAGGTAGAGCTGCTGGTCAGTCTAGAAACAGCAGTTTAAAATTCATGTCCAGATACACTTATTTAGGGCAAAATATGAAACCATTTCATTAGGTTTCCTTAATACACAACCCATAGTTGGATATTGTATAATAGAACCACTGTAGCACACAACTAATTAAATATTCTACTTTGTAAGAAGCAAAATTTGTGTTACCTTTGCATCAAAGTTAAATCTGGACACTGGGTAGTTTTCGGGTCCACCATGGGCATCAAAGTGCTTACAGCCAGCATTAGCCCTTACATATCTGGGGTGATTGCCTTGTAATCCTTTAACAAACTTAGCGGATAGTTGTCCACTAAGGTATGGATCTTCGCCATATGTTTCCTGGAATATTACACTGCCACGTATATTACACTGGCCCGTATAATATGACTCAATACCCGTTGATTTAGAATATGGAAGCGATTACTATATTTAACTAGAAGGTATACTGATTGTTAAGAATTGGAATATGCTAAGTTTATATTTGTTGAGCAATCAAGATAAACAGGTGTTAAATTGATAGTGGAATTATAAAATCATGTGGTATCACTGTAACGTATCCTAGTTCCAAAAATATTTGAGATAAACACATCACTGTTGGGGTGATTTCGATTATCTTATCTGATTATGTAACCAAAATCCGTTATTGTAATGTCTTTTAAATTGTCCAGTTTCCAGTAGTTGAATATACTGTAAAGCTAGAATTAATGACTTATTACCTTTAATCAATGTTAAAACGCTGAAAACCTCTTGCGATCCCATTTTCAAAATCAATCAGAAAGTAGTTCGCATTACAGACAGATGAAAGCGGAACTAATATATAAATCAAATCCACCCGAACACGATTCTGTTTTCATAAAGTTTTAAAATAAACTAATTTCGGCCTTTAATCGAAATTAATAGAAAATTATGAATACTAACCTGATTTCGGCCCCATAAGGGATCTCTCATAATGTTGATGACCGGTGTAAAACAACTCAAACCTTTATGATATCCATATTGGTTATGTTTAACAAAGTCTGTATATTTTGCTCGAACCTCTTTTGCAATTGCTTCAGATACATCGAAAAGGAGCGATTTACTGTAAAATACATTTATAGTATTTAATCCATTAACGTTTCAAATGTAAACGGACAAATTTAGAATTTTTCATACGGGATAATGAAGAAAGGCATGTAGTGCGCAGTGAGAACCATCGGACAGACCAAAGAATCAGGTCGGTTCGGTTGACACTTGGCTACCAGTTTTACAGGATATCCACAAAATATACCTTTTGTCGACCAACATTTTGGAGGGATCTTCTGACATAATATGTACTCATCTCATTACTCACTATTCAAATAATAATATACTAGAATATGATACAGCAATTTCCAAAAAAATGTCCACAGCCGGAGCAGAACACCAACGCCTCCTCGAATTTAAAGTGTGCCAATTCCCCAAAATATAGTCCCCGAGTCACTGACATTGAATTACAAGGGTTGTTTTACGCGAACGCCAAGGTTTTACACGGGACCGCGGTCGTCCCATTCGAACTACTAGATGCTGTCCATTGCAAGGTCATTCGTCCCACACCACTGACAATTTGATAAAAGCCAAAAAATCCCGAGGAAAATATTTTTGGCTAGCACCGGGATAAAACCTAGGACCCACTGCCTTGTGAGCCAATGCCTTACTCGCCCAAAGATTGTGCCTAACGCAAACGGTTCCATATGGACCGAAGGGGTGTATCAAAAAGTTTACACTCACCTCCAGGCAGCAGCTAAACCAATAGCTTGAGGAAAAGATGTCGCAGGACCTGCATCTCCATCACCATGTAGACATTCAGTATTCCAAGAGTATGGTCCGATACCGAGTCTGCTGATAGGAGGGGTAGGGCCATTGTTACCACTACCACCTCTAGCCATCTGTGGCATGATTTCCTCTAGTGTTAGTCTACCGACCAAATCTTCCACCCGATCATCCCACGATAAAGATGTATTCTGGAAGGGAAAGGTTTGTAGACCATTTGTCAATAAGATACCCTGTAAAAGGACTATCAGCGCTATCGGAACCATTTTAACGAAATATGAAGACCTGTTCTGGGTTTGAATTTATTTATACCAGACCTGTTATCTTATCTTGAATCCAAACTAGGACACTTATAGTCATGTAGTGTTGCTCTCATTTAAATAGTGTTTTTTCTTTATTCGAATGCATAGGGTATTTACAGAATTAGGGTTATAAGATTACCCAATAAGTATTATTTTCGATGCCACAGTGGCCATGTTTAAAGGGGCTTTTTTAGGAGAAAAATATCTAATCTTTGAAACCTTTAAAAGGCACCGGATTTCCAACTGCTACTCGACACTCCTCGTTAAGATAATCGCACCCTATGGGACAGAGATGGGGTTTAGCGCCCACACAATACAAACTGAACTAGGTAA
Organism: Patella caerulea; assembly: GCA_036850965.1. Taxonomy (NCBI): domain Eukaryota; kingdom Metazoa; phylum Mollusca; class Gastropoda; family Patellidae; genus Patella; species Patella caerulea. The sequence goes on along the minus strand of JAZGQO010000014.1, from coordinate 21,499,061 downwards.
TTCGGGACAACATGGTATTTTTTTTTATTTCAATAATTAGCTGACCTAGGATGTCAGACAGGTGACCCAACGTCTTGTCACCTCAAAGCTTGAGATCAAAACCACGCCACCTGTCTAAATGAGAGACCTTATGATCTAAAGCACACACGTCATACCGCACGACCCTAGCCCCGACTTCCAAGGTTGTGTTTATCATCTAAAGCAAATACAAAGATCATAAAGGAAAAACCGATGTCCCGTGCAAAACCCTGGCGGTTGGCTTAATATATCCGTTCGAATTAAATTTCAATGGCTGGGGAACTATGTTTTGTGTGAATTGGCACACTTGAAGGTATAGAAGTTGCTGTATCATTAAAGCCCCAATAACACTCTTGTTTTAACTGAAAAATATGTCCCAATCTTCATTCTGGTCAACAAATCGTATTATTTTACAATATTCCAATAAAATGATGATATAAATTTCATCTTAACACACCTATTTTAAAAAATTGGAAAAATTCAACCAATTGATTTGAAAAGTCTAACGTAAACCTTTTCAAATGTGACTTGGATTTTAAAATATTTTCGAACCCTCTGGACAAGTAAAATAGGTCGTAATGGATAATTTACACAACAGGTAGGACATTTAAACATCTAGTACTTAGAATAAGGGTATTATTTATTTTCTGGAACTACCAAGCCAGCAAGAATGTTATTGTCCCTTTAAAACATTGCAAATGTTTTAATTCTATCATTATAGCCGTTAAGTCAAATACTGGAAATGCTAGCTATATATGAACTTGACATTTATAAACATTTCATTTACATCACTGGAATTTTCACGAAGGGTAACGTTTTGCAATAGAAAATAGAAAATGGGCGGTGCGCACCCCCTTCCCACTCGAACCCGAACCTGCTATCTAACTTATTCATCTAATGAACACCTACACCAAGTTTGAAATGGCTACTCTTCCTGCCATTGCGCCACGTTTATATTTTCACCGAACTTATTACTCTGTTCATCGACACCCTGCAAACACAAGGTACAATTTTATGGATACACAATTACTGAGTCTACTATTTGTATTTCATTGATTATTCATGTTATAATTTCACTTAATAAATACTGATATATCTTCCGGACAAAATTCTCCCATAACAGACTCAATGGCCCGAGTGCAGCAAAAAAGTAGAACGTTAGACGAATCTAATTCCAATTGATTTTGGATTTCTGAACAAATCTCGTTTGCCAAATTTTGATCAATAAGTTTTGTATCAACATATGGAATGTACAACGTACAGTATTAATTGATTTGGATAAAATAGATAAACAAACAAATAAATAATCAATTATTTTTATTGCTAATTTCTAGTAATTGTGTATTTTACAATCACATTCAATGTAATAAGGAAATGTCGAAACATTATTACAGTTACACGTCAGTATAATTTAATAACCAAAATTATTTTATTGAATTAATAGTAAGTATGGGTTACAAAATTCCAACCAGGTGCCATTCCAGGTTCTTGTGTTGTTAGGTAACTTCCTCTATTGTTATTGATGTTTGAATTCGAAGCAGTAACACTATCATAATAGATATGGGTTATAAAATTCCACCCAGGTGCCATACCGGGCTCTTGTGTCGTTAGGTAACTTCCGTTGTTGTCATTGAAATCAGCACCATTGTCATAATAGTTATGTGTTACAAAATTCCAACCAGGTGCTATCCCAGGTTCTTGTGTTGTTAGGTAACTTCCGTTGTTGTAATTGAAATCAGTAACATTATCATAATAATTATGTGTTACAAAATTCCAACCAGGTGCCATTCCAGGTTCCTGTGTTGTCAGGTATTCTCCACCTTTCTCACCTTAAATATTAAAATATTAGATAATTATGGAATATATTTTAACGACAAGCAAAATATCTATATAATGTGAACGTAAATCGGTATGTTTATCGGACTGTGCAAAATGTAAGCGTATATAATAGAATAAAGCTGTGATAAGTATAGTCAAAATCAACGACATTTCATTAACCTATTTCATGCTAAACAATCTCTATTGATTTCTGAGTTAACCTTTCCGCCTACATGATGTCCGAGGCTTTAATTAAAATATCCACGGAAAATACCGGACTATACCGAACACTGTGCAATGAATGACAAGTTTATACAGTTTATGAGATTATTTGATTTAATCCAAATAAATTCCTGATAGAAATACAAATGAAATAATAACTTACTGTCAACAACCGTATACTTTATTGAGAAACCTGGATATGTTACTGAAGAATCGGTTTTAAATGTCAATTTAACATCGCCATAGACATTCCTCACTGAAAATAAAATATATCTCATACTGAAAACTTTGAGTTAAAATTTATCTTGAGATAAACTGTTATATTTAATGTAAATGTAATCATTCTCTCCTGTTATGTTTCTGTGTAATTAAAGAATAAACATATGACTTATGGAGCTTGTAATACTTTGACATAAAAAATTAATGCAAGACTCACATGTTTTTTGTTGACCAGATCTTCGACCACACAGTTTATTGGGTAAATACCATGTCCGGAAGGAACAGTTAGACTATCCCAATAGCACGACCTCTGAGGTTTCAAATCAAACTCCTTAAAATCCAGTACAATATCTTTAGGTCCACCTTTATTCTTTATGGTAAAGGTGCACAGTAGGTTGTTAGCATAAAAACCATTTTTCCCAGCTGGACTTGTGATATTTCCATAGGTGCCATAATAAGTTCGGTCACACCCATGAGAATAAATAATATTAAACACTTCATAACATGAACCATTAATAAACTTGCGGATAAACAATGCTAAATACTATTATGCTAAGGCACCTAGGATAAATATCATGTATGTTATGAAACATAAACAGGCGCTTTGTATACGTAATATAATAAAATATAAACAGACACACAGATTATATAATATATCATATAGACAGACCCACATATTATTATATATAATAAAATATAACAGACAGATTGAAATATATACAAGCAGTTATAGTAAGTAATACAGTATAAAATATATACATATACATAAGTTTACAGAATAATGCCAAAGATATAACAAATCAAATCACATATATATTTAAAATACTTACTCCTTTTCTTCCTGAATATAACATTCTGTAAAATACAAAATAATATTTTTTTTCTTCAATATTTTAATATCCTCATGAACATTATTCAGATGCATACTCTGAGGCATTCTTATAAATTATATCGTGGATAAGTGTAGATACGAGAGCATCAGTAATATTAAGACAAATTCTCAAATGAGGCAACTAACAAGTATTGAATAAAATGTCCCATGCAGCGGGAAATAAAACTTCAGGGATTTCAACACATCCGTTTGAGGCAACATGCCTACCTGCAGTATGAATAATATACAAAATTCGAGCTATATAAAACGAAACGAAATAGGATGTGCTTTTAAATTGAATTGTAAATAAACTGGCCTCTACCCCTCCGTAGTAGGACGTTAAATAAAATTCCCTTTCCCTTCATTTCTACTCGTCCGTACCAACCGGACTTGTGTAAGTAGACATGATAAAATATACATTTTCTTCTCCTTAAGATAAATAAATAAACATTAATAGACATAATGAGTGTCTTTAATTTAAATAAATAAACATTGATAAACACATAAAAAATATTTGAAGTAATATTTACATCAGTAGCACAACAGGCAGTAAGTGTTACACTGAATAAAACCAATAGGATATTCGAGGAAGACATCTTGATGTAGATGATCAGATAGTGATGTAGGTAATAATTCTGTTCTTTATATATCTTTACTTACATGTCACCTGTTGAGGCTATCCACATGATATCCACCGATATTGATTGCATTGTACATGTGTTCAAATATAGCTGATGTTTTTTTTTTCATGAAATATATATTTTGGTGATTAACATTTTGGATGATCGATAAATGAAATTCTAAAATAAATTGAAGATCAAGCGGTCATATTAAAGTTCCAGAATGTCATGCGCGGATCCAGGATTTTTTGCAGGTAAATTACAAAATTACAAGTCTAAATCGCCATTAATATCGCATAAAAATTGTTCAAGTCTGAGCAGGAGGGGGGGGGCCTCAGGATCCGCGCCTGAATGTCAGAATATATCTTATGAGAACAACCGATGTCACATCTCATTAAAATTGTCACTATTTCGTTGTATTTATTGTATATAGTTACAGCACGTGAGACCTCATGACATACTGCTTGGCATATGCCTGTCTCCATTTACGCGACAGGTGCATACAAGTGGGACGTTAAACCCCATTTCTTTCAATCATTGGATGATAAGTAATTTGTATTATTAACTTATAAATTCTATTGTGAAGTAAATATTTCAGTCCGTTTCAACTATTTCTTGTTTATATGAACTACCACTTTAATTTCCATATTAGGACGGAGATGATATATCTACTTTCATATAATCAAAAACAGAATACTAGAGATATAAAATTGCGTGTATATATAACACATAATGCAAACGTGGGCTGTTTAATTTTTTGATAAACAACGAATGCTAATACGGTAGTTATCACTTGTCTGACAAATATTTTAGGGATCCATAGAGGCATTTTTACTTTCACTAAGAAATAAAGGCCAAATAACACATTTAATTTTCAACTTGATAAATAAACAACCATATGAATCAAAACTGAAATAATAATTTCTTCATTTATCTAGCGCCGAATCCACAAAACAAGTTTATACAGAACTACTTACAAAGATTTCTTAATTCTTGTTAAGCACTTTGGGCCAAATTTCAAAGCTTCCACAATGGTGTCAATAGCAGATTGTGATCGTTTGAATGCAGCCGCCATATGATTTAGTAACTAATTCAGGAAGGTACGTAGGCGAGAGTTTGCATAGACATTTTGTTGAGAGAAAAATCATAATTTTTTACAAAGAAATACAAAATCCCTAAACAACACCCAAATAATGTGTTTGGTGACGAGTCGACAATTTCTAAAGTGGTGATACGAGGTATGGAAAAATGGCGACTTTCGGAGTTTTGTCGCATCGTCTCTGGTAAATAAAGAAATACATTATTGTACATTATAGTAAGGGTGTAATACTATATTGGTTATTTAAGTTCTAGGAAAGTTCTTGTGTTGAATGTATTAAATTGATTCAACAAATGGGTGACAGATGTTGTATTTGATCTTTAAACATAGCTATGAAAACAAAGTGTTCCAGTGTCTATTGATCTTTGGAAATTGTTTATACACAACGTGAAGACCAAGGTTAATTCATCTATTTAAAAACACAGTAGTGTTACATGTGTATGTCAAAAATAAAACATTATATCAAATATATTATTACACCATAACTGCAGCTTTATTTAAACATAAGTAAATATAGGTAATATCATGAGGTATCATGTGGATAGCCTCGGCAGGTGACATGTAAGTAAAGATATATAAAGAACAGAATTATTACCTACATCACTATCTGATCATCTACATCAAGATGTCTTCCTTGAATATTCTATTGGTTTTATTCAGTGTAACACTGACTGTCTGTTGTGCTACTGATGTAAATATTACTTCAATATTTTTCCTGTGTTAATAAAACTTTATTTGTTCAAATTAAAGACACTCATTGTGTTTATTAATGTTTATTTAGTTATCTTAAAGAGAAAATTTTAGTTGATTTGACATCTATTTTTTTTATTTTATAGAATGTTATATTCAGGGAGAGGAGAAGTAAGTATTTTACATATATTTATATGACTTTTAATATCTTTAGTGTTATTCCACAAACCTACATATATATTTTTTAGTATTGCTTATACAAATTCGCCGGGCCATAATCTGATACTGCACATCCGGGTGGAGGGGTGCATCAACTAAGCGTGGTTCCCCCGGTCAAGGGGTCATGCTGGTTAATTTGATACCACAGAATGTGGGGGTGGAGCGCAGCAACGAAGTGTGATTTGCGAACATACACGCACACATGCATATTATGTATGTGTCTGTTTATATTTTATACGGTATAATATGTGTGTCTATTAATATCTTATTATATATAATCTCTGTGTTTGTTTATATCGTATAATGTATAAACTGTTTGGTGTGTCTGTTTATATTTTATAACAAATAATCTGTGTGTTTATTTTTATACTGTTATTTACCCGATTTGCCATAATTATTTATTCGCGACGTGTGAATATTAGATTAACCTTTTATTAACATTATTTATCCGCAAGTTTATTAATGGTTCATGTTATGATTAGGGGTTTAATATTATTCATTCTAGGTGGGTGTGACCGATCTTATTATGGTACCTATGGAACTATCACAAGTCCCGCTGGGAAAAATGGTTTTTATGCTATAATAACAACCTACTGTGCACCTTTACCATAAAGAATAAAGGTGGACCTAAAGATATTGTGCTGGATTTTAAGGAGTTTGATTTGGAACCTGAGAGGTCGTGCTATTGGGATAGTCTAACTGTTCCTTCCGGGCATGGTATTTACCCAAATAAACTGTGTGGTCGGAGATCTGGTCAACAAAAAACATGTGAGTATTAATTTTTTATGTCAAAGTATTACAAGCTCCATAAGTCATATGTTTATGCTTTAATTACACAGAAACATAACAGGAGAGCATAATTACATTTACATTATACAATAACAGTTTATCTCAAGATAAATTTTAACTCAAAGTTTTCAGTATCAGATATATTTTATTTTCAGTAAGGGATGTCTATGGCGATGTTAAATTGACATTTAAAACCGATTCTTCAGTGACATATCCAGGTTTCTCAATAAAGTATACGGTTGTTGACAGTAAGTGTTTTTATAGGGAATTTACTAATAATTCATTCGGAGATAATGGTGCGGACTAGAAATCAAGTTATTTCGAAAGAAGATTTAGGATTGAAAATACTCGGATGGGGAGCCAAATTACACGCAAATGACAAACAATGACGGGGATGAAATAACTTGATGCTGTATCGTTGATTGTGTATGGTACATGAGATTGGTGGCCGCCACGTTTTAAGATAATTCATTTTAATAGTTCATTAAAAATGCATATTTCCGTCGATAAATAGAAATGACTGATACGCTTTTAAAGAGCACACAGCTCTATTCTTTGGAATCTTAAAATAAACCAAATGGTTTAAAAAAGATAAAGTAAAATGGGTGTATATAGAATGGTTTACATTCAATTTTCAAATTTTAGTTTCTAATCTATTATATTTGGTAAATATGTAAACACTCGAAATTGAATGGTAATCGTTTGCGACTACTTAAACCCTTCTACACCTATTTTTTTTATTTACTTTTTATTTCATTATATATGATTTCTGTGTTCATTAAAATTGGTGCTAGAAACCATAGAATACTGGTTTTAAAGTGCTCACGACAAGATAACAATGTCAATATTGATTGAAATTGACCAATATTTCATTTCGAATATTATGGATAATATTGAGCTTGAAGTCTAAAACCAAATATTTGATCTGTCTTTAAAATTTTAGTATTGCTATATAAGTTGTTTTATATTTTATAATTATTTAGGTTGCTTTATGTTTTAGTATTATCTGGTTTCTATATTTTAGTATATTTCAGAGTTATCTAGGGTTGTTTTTATATTTTATTTTTATATACATGTAAAACTTATAAATGTCGTCATTCTAAATTTAGTAAATTTGTAAGTTTAAGTATTGAACTTGATTTTTCATAATTTTGATACTGAAGGCGAGGAAGGTAGCGAATACTTGACAACACAAGAACCTGGAATGGCACCTGGTTGGCATTTTGTAACACATACCTATTATGATAATGGTACTGATTTCAATGACAACAACGGAAGTTACCTAACAACACAAGAACCTGGAATGGCACCTGGTTGGAATTTTGTAACACATAACTATTATGATAATGGTACTGATTTCAATTACAACAACGGAAGTCACCTAACAACACAAGAACCTGGAATGGCACCTGGTTGGAATTTTGTAACACATAACTATTATGATACTGTTACTGCTTCGAATTCAAACACCAATAACAATACAGGAGGCTACCTAACAACACAAGAACCTGGAATGGCACCTGGTTGGAATTTTGTAACCCATACTTACTATTAATTCAATAAAATAATTTTGGTTATTAAATAATACTGACGTGTACCTGGTTGGAATTTTGTAACACATACCTACCATTGATTCAATAGAAAAGTCTTGTTTAAGATGATATAATTTTATTTAAAAATGCTAAAGTTTAACTGTAATTATGCTTCTTCCTTCTACATTTTCCTGGTATTTTTAAATATGGTTGTAAAATACATAATTTCTAGAATTTCGCATTAAATAAAATTGATGATATATTTGTTTGTTTTTTAAGGGTTTACCCATATCAATAAATTTAATTGCAGTCTGTATGTCTGGCTCTGACTTGTCCCCAATATGTGATAAGATCGTGCCCAGTTTGTTTGAGATTGACCATGGAAATCCTCAGATGCACTAAATGACAGTATACCCCCGCCTGTGGAATCTAGGCATACATGTTGCCATGAAAACCAATTTACTAAGCCAATAGGTTGGAATTTGGATTGCATGATTCCTATAATAACGCGTGAAAGAAAATCAACGAACAACTGCAGAGATGGTAACTCTTTAGGAATATGCGCTTGAATATATCATTTTCAAGTTCAGTTGGAAACCTTAAGAGAACAACTTAGATATGAACACAGTATTGATCATGCCTATTTTCATTAACCCAAATGGTGTAAAAAAAATAGGACGTTAAACCCCATTTGTTTTCATTGTATTTCGGCACACACCACACCATTTCGGGAATAACATCTATATGATATAATTTTATTTCAATAATACCATGTCACGTGATTCAATAACAAACCCATGATCTCAAGCGGACGCGTTCGACGACCCCCACTCCTATATTACATTATCAATAATGAATACCATTTGATCAGTATAGGCTACCCCTTGATATTTATTTTAGCCTTCTTATGCTAAATTGAGATTCTTATAAAAAAAATGGGATAAACGGGAATAATTACATTTAAGGTAAAATAAATAATAGAATATGATTTTTAACTATTGTATATGGTTAAATACTTTCTAAATATAATTCTAACACAGAGACCATTGCTATGGAAGATGGGTAACAAACATTTGAATAATCCGGAAGTGACGACAAACATGACAGACACGAGTTATATAACTGAATGAAGTAATGAGTGATAACAGACACACATTCAAATTTCATTTCCCTGATACTTCCGTTGAAGATGGAAAGTTTTTATTTGAGACAATAGGAGGAATCACACAATTCAAAAATAGAATAAAAAAAGACATTGTGTCTTACCCAAAAAGCTGGATCAAGCCTATTTTTATGTCTTTCTCTGGCAAGTTTCTTAGGAAATACTTGTCTACGATATCCACATTGATGGAGGTGGACGTAAAATCCAAGGAAAGTAATGCCAGATGCTTGTTTTTACCACAATGTCAATGGACATATTACATAAAGATGTTATAGAAGAATCCTCCATTGCTGTAGTTTAAGGTGGTTAATTGGAGTAACTATCTTTCTTAGCATACACAACAAATTCTTAAATAGAAATTGATAAATTCCATATATTATAAACTATGCAAATTCCGAACTATCGCTAACAATTAGTTTAAGGCCAAGCTGTCTAAAGAATTAACATGAATGTTAACACATAGCTAACAAGTGTAAGCTTTATAGGACATCACGATAATGGTTTCACATCTATAATCTGGTAAATAAAACTCGATGCCATTGCATGTGTTCTTACCCCAATGTTGCTGCCAAACCAATTGACTTGGGAAAGGAAGTAACGTTATGACACCCACGGATCCATGTAAATATTAAGTATCCCACTGATATGGGTCAATATCTAACCGTGATATCGCAGGTGCTGGACCATAAGCACCTCCAATCCCGTTAGCTACCCGAGAAGTCATCTTATCTAGGGCGAGTCTACCCACCAAGTTATCCACACGAAAATACCAAGGTAAGGAAATAAACAAAGGACCCGAACCGAAAGTCTTGAAGACATTGTTTATTGTGTCTTTGTGAAGTCAGCTATTGTATCAGATTAAGACCGCATGCCCTTAAGAAGCCAAGGACGCGTATTTGTCATTGTGTTGACTATAAATAAAGGTTTACCTGATAGCAAGATAAGTTATCGCCTAATAACTTAAAGTTCTGGTTTAAGAGTACTGCAGTTCCAATATTTACCTTGTTTCATTTTTCACTGTTGAGTCGTGTTAACCAAGACCTTTCGGGACGTTGTATGTATATATTTGTCATACCTTTACTGCTAAAATAGACTGACATCCCTGGGGTTTATCATCTTAAGTATACACTTTCACGAACCATAGAATTAAAAAATCTATGCACAAATATATTGCTTTCATTATGAATAGTCCAGACCTCTTTACTAGTAGATTCAGTTAATTCGAAAAATACGACCATATCAGTACCCGTGTCGATATAACCTATTCCATTAGTATTCCCAATCCCTGAATAGAAGGCGATCCACTATTCATACCATTCTACATTTAGACATCCTAAATCACATGGCAATAAAGAAATCATGTCTAAAGTGATACTTTGGCTCGAACATTAGTAGTAGGACAGATAACCCTTCTTGGAAAACGTACTAGATATTGATAACGTGAGAATGTATTGCAAGACATTTCATTCCCCCACAACTTCAGAATTTATTGTGACTGATATGTAATAACGTATATTGCCACCAACAGCTTGATTCGTTTCAGTTTTATATAAATTTGATTATATTGGTCACCCCATTAAAATCTAAGTGTCCGCATAATAATACCTTCAAAGTTATTCAAATGTATGGGTAATCCAGGTATTTAAGAGATTGTGAATATTGAGTACACCCAGACAAGTAAAAATAAATCTTATTTCTTCGAGAATATACTGGCTAGTTTTTATGACCAAATCTTTATATATTATACAGACATACATGAGATAATGTTTATTTATTCATTGTTTATTTATTCATTGTTTATTTATTCATATCAGTAAAATCCCAATATTTTCGTGCCATTTACACTGAACGTTCCATCCATATAATCAGTTGCTGCTCTCTTAAGTTGCCCTGGCTGCTCACCTCCTACAAACAGTCGAATATCCCCTTCTTCCAGAACCCATCCCTTATTTTCTGTAAAAACCGCCATGTTTTCGGGGGATATACTGAATTGGAACTCAACTATGCCACCTTGTGGTATAGTTACTCTTGTAAAGTTTACTAGTTGTATTTGAGGCACAGGGACACTGGCATTTACCCAAGACACATAGACTTGAATAATCTGAAATATGAAAATAATGTTTATGTTTTATTGTTTTCGAAATGCTTTCTATTTACCCACACGCACATTTACATACGATATAATTTTCTGATATGACCTGTCCATTACAAATTTAAAAATTTTAGAAAGTTTATTATGTAGTTCAATGATCGTTCTCAGCGGACTCCAGTTTAAGTGGAAAGCATGCCACGTTTTTTGCTGTTACCTATTAGCGTGTAAGGCTTTTTGTTTGTAAGAATTCATACCTCGTCTCCTGTGCAACTACCTGCGTTAACAAGTTTCACAGAACCAAACATCTTATCACCAGCATTTACAACAGAATTATACATGAGTTCTATGTATTCAAAGCTGGTGTAGGTCAAACCGTAACCAAATGGATACAGTGGCTCCGAATTTAAGTAGCGATAAGTTCTACCCTCCATGGTATAGTTAACTATTGGTGGAACCTGGAAAAGGGTATTACAATAAATATTTACTAAACGTACTGTCTATTTTATTGAAAATCTATGTTAGAGATTGCTCAATGCATAAGCCATTAATGCCAGGTTATTCCGACTAACTTTGTTTGAAAATCACTAAATGGAAATATATGAAACATGAAACGTAGTGATGTATCGATGCTACAGCTAAATTCAGTTGATAAAGACTCTGGTGTACTTACCAAGAATGACCCTTATACAAGAATGCCCCAAAATTGACTAACCTGGTCAGCCGAATAAAACCACGTATATGGCAATCTACCAAACTGTGCTTTATTTGAACTAGTCAGCACATTTCTTAGAGCAACTCCTGCACCTTGTCCTGGATAAAACGCAGCTAAAATCGCAGATACTCTAGGATTATGGTCAGCCCAGCTTATATTTACTGGCCCGGCGTTAAACATTATTAGAACAATTTTAGCAGATCCACCTGCATCAAAAAATAAAAACAGCTTGAGAGCTTAGATCCAGAAATAAGCAACTTTAACATGATACAAATTGGCACATGTTTGACACTCAACAGACATTATTAATCTTGTCCAGAAAATAAGTATAAGTACCATTATATTAGACATCATATTAGACGTCAACCTATTTATTGAAAGTCCAGGCATGGATCAACTTATAATAAGATATTGTGAACGAGTGTCCCAAACCACGTGCCTCGTATTCTATATAATGTTCGTCACTTTTACAGTTTAGGGCTAAATTGTTACCCATCAACAATGAATACAATGGGGTAATTTGTTTTATCTATTAGAAATAAACACTATTAATCACTATTAATACCTACTATTATTTACAGCATCCACCAATAACTGAGACTGTTGTCCAGGGAATTGTATATCAGATCGATCATGACCTTCCCCTTCTATTGCTGGCCCTGAAACACATGAGTTTTACTTATGGGAAAACGCAACGTTAAATGCTGTGCAAATGAATTCATTTAAAAAATACAATTTAAACGCGTAACTGGTCTTCTTTAATGCATTGAAAGCTTGACAAAGTAAACTGATTTTATTTATGATGTGATCCGAGCAATTCACTCACCTAATCCGAGACAAATAAAGATAATGTCAACATCTTGTACGGCCATTTTAATTGAGTGTGAATCGTATTTCGTACACTGTGTATCATCAAGACATCCGGTAGCGTTTTTAACGGTTTTCCCTAATGTTTGAAGACCTTCATGAACAGTGGTGATAAATTTATTATCTGGCTTTGCTGTGTAGCTGCCTTCAATATGGTCATTGTCATCTATCAAAGGCCCAATTATCTGAAAAGGTGAACACAATAAAGCAGCTTTGTTTTCGTACGCCTGAACGCAACATTCGCCTATAAATCAGTGAGTTGTGGTTTCGAATGATTAGATTCAGAAAAACATATATTTGGTATGGGAATTTTCCTATATCAATGAAAAATGTTATTCGATGTTCTTGAAGGAGCATGTCTCACAGTAGTAAAGGCATCAAACAATTCATATTTAAAGATATCAAAGCAACTACAGAGGCGGTTTCAATGAAAGCCAAAAAAAAAAAAACATCGACTCTCTTGTTAACATTCCAATTTGAGTGCTGGGATAAAAAAAAAAATGATTACAGATAACTATAACTCACGGATATACTATTATATTGCGTCTTTTTCAGTGGTAACAGGCCATCATTTTTCAATAAAACAAAGGACTTCATAGCAGCTTCAACAGCCAAGTCTCTATGAGCTTGTTCTTCTATAACAGATGTATTGATGGTGGAATAAGGATTCATCTGTGGCGGATCAAATTCTCCTAGCCGCATTCTTGTATAGAATAGAGGTTTAACCCGTTGTTTTACTAAGCTTGCGTTAAGTTTTCCGTCTTTAACCGCTTGCGCTACAAAACAAAATTAATGGTCTATAGTTCTTATGTGGGGTTTGATACTTTTAAAACCATCAAGTACGGTTTTATGTATTATTAATGCAACAGAAGAATTGTTTTATTTTGAACAATATGTAATTATTCCACTATATAATAAACAATTGAGTTGAAAACAGAATTAGGATACACGTTTATATATAGAGCTTACCGATATAGGTGAAAACACCAGTTTTAGTTGTTCTACCAGCTAATTCTAAGTTAACACCAGCATTAACAGATCCAGCCGCCGTATCGATACTGTTATTGTAATATTTATGCTGCGATATTATCATTTCGATGGCCTCCATATCACTGACAACATACCCTTTAAAACCCCATTCGTCTCGGAGAACATCACTCAAAGTCTTCGTATTGGCACACGCAGGAACACCATTGACGCTGTGGAAAGGTAAGCATTTAGGCATATTCATAAAATATATGACACAATTAACCCGAATATTCAATAGGGTGCATTATCATGATATAAATATACAATATTACGTTATATTTATATTATGAGGACCACACGCTTTAAAAATGAAGAAATAACATGTTTGCCAAATAAATGGATATGGATTTATTTTAGAACATCACAAAAAAACAATAGCATTATTACCTATTATAACTACACATGATGCCGTAAGTTCCTGCTTCAACACAATATCTGAAAGCTGGCAGGAAAGTTGTCCTCAGGTCCCGCTCTGTAACCTGGGGTTATCAAAAAATAATTATACTAAAGTAACAAAATCTTTCGATTTACACGCATTTTATAGGAGCTTTATGTGGGAAAAATGAATAATGGCGTTATTACAAATAACATGACGCCAAGGGCAATAATGAGCGCATTGCATTATAATGGTATTTTCTAATTTTAATAACTGACACCAAACCAAGTATGGTATCCTTACGTTGGTGCAGAATTTAACTCTGCTAATTGGAATGCTCTCTGGATCTGCGAAAGCAAAATGTCGACCCCCAGCATTGACTCTAATATATAACTGACATCAACACAAATATGGCATCCTTACGTTAGCACTAAATCTAACTCTGCTAATTGGAATGTCTTCTGGACCCGCGTAAGCAGCAAAATGTTTACATCCAGCGTTGGCTCTTATATACCGTGGATGGTCTCCCTGAATTCCTTTTACAAAGGCAGTTGCCATCATACCGGTAAGAAAGGGGTCTTCACCATACGATTCCTTAAATTAAAGTTGCATAATAATTAATGGTTGGGTACAACGGATACATATCTGTCGTGCTTGCGTTGATCAGAGGTAGCCTTTTAATTGTTAAATGTATTTTATTAAACCCACTTTCTTAATGTCCCAAGGGCACAAACATGTGGTGCAAGTTGAATATAACTCCTGTGAACCAGGATTGAAAAATAATCACAAATCGTCAATTTCATCATTGAAAGTTGCTTGAGAGCTAAAAATGCATTATTATTGTGTGTGTTTGTGTGTGATTGCGCGGGGTGGGGGTGGGGGTGGTGGTGGCTTGCTGACCAAGCGTGTGGTTGTTGGCGGAGAAAGTTACTCGGGTTTTCCCGCGCAGTATCCCCTCGTCATTGCTGAAGAAATAGCGCCTAGTCATTCGGATTATTCAATCATTAGCCAAATAGGACAGTAAATCCACTGCATTCCATTGCCGTTCGACTTCCTATAATGATCAAAGAAACCTACATACATTTTGTCAATGCAGTAGGATAATAAAAATGCTGAAACTACGATACGTTAGAGTTACAAGCGGATAAATAATTAACAACCTGATTTCTTCCCCATCTCGGATCTCTCATTATGTTTATAACTGGAGCAAAGCATCCTAGACCACTCAAATCAGGGTAACGGTTATCCTTTGTGTTTGCATTGTGAATAGCCCGTACTTCTTCACCAGTAGCTCTAGCCATCCGATAAACAACGTCATAGCTGCAAGAAACACGACCCCCTCGATTTTAAACCATAAGCAAAGTATACAGTTTAGATACAGACTGAACGGAAATACATTGTAGATAATTGCCGTGTGTCAAATACTAACACATATAATATACTATTCAAAAAAAGTAGGGGATATTTGATTTTTAAGTGTTATTAAAGTCACCTAATGAAACTGACGAAGAAACAAATGACAAAATGAAATGAAGTTCACATTCATCGATTTATTCCAAATGATCGTTAGACTAAGTAAGGCACAGACTGACCATTATAAGTGTAAAATGATACCCGGGGTCAAACGGCAAAGTTACCACAGCATCACAACAAAGTCAGTAACGGGTAAATCCTCCTCTGTTTGCCAAACAAGCATTGATCCGACGTGGCATACTCCTAATGAGACGTCTCGGGTCATTTTGGTCCAGATTGTCCCATTCCTGTTGCAACGCAGCACCAAGTTCTTGGACATTGGCAGGGCGTTGTTGACGTTGACGTAACCTCTGTCCAAGCATGTCCCAGACATGCTCGATGGGGGAGAGGTCGGGACTCAGTGCTGGCCAAGGTAATGTGGTGATGTTCTGTTGTTGGAGGTAACCTGTAACGATCCTGGCCCTGTGACATCTTGCGTTGTCATCCTGGAAGGTGAAACGGTGGCCATGACGTCGTGCAAACGGCACAACTTGGACTGCCAAGATGTTGTCCCGGTATTACTGGCCTGTAACACGCCCTGCAACAACATGTAAAGCCATTCTTCAAGCAACAGTGATGCCTCCCCACACCATAACAGAACCACCCCCAAATCGATCATGTCTGATGACGTTAACGTCTTGGAAGCGCTCGTTTCGACGACGCCACACCCTCCTACGACTGTCCAAAAAATCAACAGTGAACCTTGACTCATCTGAAAACATCACATTGCTCCAACGACGTCTTGCCTGAATGTGATGATCTCTCAAAGAAGGTATCACGCGAGGACGTCGGGCGCGAAGGTGACCCCTATGCAATCGATTCCGAATCGTCTGGCCACTCACTCTCACACCGGTGTCTGTTTGAAGACGAGCGCTGATCTGATTTGCTGTGATGACACGATTTCTCAAGGCCAAGGTACGGATAAATCGATCCTGGGCTTGAGTTGTCGCCCTTGGTCGACATGAGCGTGGTCTGTCCTGTACAGATTGTGTATCACGGTATCTGGACCATAGCCTGCTTATGACAGACTGAGAAACATTCATCGTCCGCGCCACAACCGCCTGTGTTGTGCCGATCTGTAGCATGCCAAGGGTGCGTAACCTTTCATTTCGGGTAAGCCGACGCATATCAAAATTTGTTTTCTGGTCACTAAAACAATTAAACTGATGTTTCCACCCTGGATTTCAATGCCACAATAACTGTAACATTCAAAGTCAGAGTCGTGCAAATATTGGGTTGGACCCCCATGATGATCCAAAGCATCACCTGCATTCCATGCGGTAGCTATTGGTGCGTTTGGGCGTCACATGTAACTGGAAATGTTTCTTCTGTTAGGTTCTATAGTGACTTTTTTCGTAGTCATTCGCATATGTTAGTATTTTGCCCCCAAAATCAAATATCCCCTACTTTTTTTGAATAGTATAGTATTTCAGCTGTAACTGACCATTGTTTCCAAAAATGTAGGGCAACTTGCCAATCGCACACTATCTATACGAGATCAAATATTGGTCTCGCGTGATGTACTTCATTGAAAAGTACGTGCGGGATGTCTGTATTTTAGGTTGTTTAATGATCTTGATTGCGTAATATATTGAAACAGCTCACGCCTCTTGCAGCATCAATATATTACGTACTCTCTCGCTCTCGGCCATTAAACCATGCGTAATTGGATTGGGTTAATTTGTATCTAAACATTATTTTGTTGTATTTTTATGTTTGCAGCTGATCCCACATTCAGTACGCGTGGATTATTACGTTTATGTTCTGCAGACACTGCTAAATTAACCAAACATCATACCTCCAAGTAGCAGCAAGACCAATGGACTGTGGAAAGGCTGTAGCATTGTGTCCAACTGGACCATGCAGACATTCTGTGTCCCATTGATAATGTCCGATACCTAGCCGTGATATATTTGGCGATGGTCCATTCACCCCTGAGCCTCCACGGGCCATTTGAAGAGCAATCTCTTCAATGGATAATCTATCCACCAAATCATCCACCCGAGCATCCCAGGATAAGGACACATTTCTAAATGGGTAATCCTGAACAGACCATTCTATCAGAAGACCCAGACAAATCAACCTTACTGTTAAATGCATTCTGTTAGATGTGAAATTAAGTTGTTTATCAGTTTATCTAAACATTCTATTTTCGATGCTTGTGTATGTAGTACAAGGTAAATGTTTATCTAACTAAGCCCACGTTTACATAATTCTAGACAGCTTATCTGTTGATCCTATTTCAATGATCGCTTGTGCGTAGGGGTCTTTAGCAGTGGGAGGAAACTGGAGGACCCGGAGTAAACCCACGAAGATGGTCAGGCGATCCTACTCCTTGTCACGTACAACCGGGGATTCGAAACCACGCCAGTTAACTCGAAGATAGACTTTATGATACAGCGCTCACTTGCTGACCATTCGACCTCCCCCATCATCCACACGAACATCCCAAGGACAGAGAAACATTTCTGATTTATGGGCGGAACACTGTATCAGAGAGTGCCTATATTGATGGAAGACATTTAAGTCAACTTATGAACAGCTAGAACTGCTGTCTTTGTAGCGCCAGAATATTTGCCTTATCTCTAAAAAGCAACGACGTATAACATTGAATCGAGTAGATCAAAATATATAACCTTGATTTGACACGTTATTGGAAAGTAGTATACTTAAATATAGTGTTACTATGTAATGAACTCATCAATATAATGCCATGAATAGAATGCAGGCATTATCATTATTATTATTACTACAGCAAATTTAAAGTCCACTCTTTCATATGACATGTTCAGGAACACTTTACAAAGTGATAATGTAATCATAAATAAACAACGAGATTGTATATAGAGTCATTTAAATGCCCGATTAAATAAATATGTTTCAAGTTGTTTTTTAAAAGAATATAGAGATGTACAACATCTTAAACTAAATTGTAGATTATTCCATAAAACAGCGGCTTGATAACTAAAAGAGCGCTGACCATAAGAGATTAGTTGAATAGTTTGGGGCTTTAAAAGTTATTTATCTGATGTACGCAATGTTCGAAAAGATCTGAGAGGTAAACAGTAGAGCTAGATTATTATTTTTCCTATTTTTCTAATATTCAAAAAGCACAATTTACAAATATACTATAAGCATAAAACTATCAAAGATTACGCCAATATTACGAGCAGAATCAGATGAAAATATAGAAAGTTGTCTGTTCAAATAAAATAACATTCGCTAGTTATAGGGAACAGGCCGCGCTTTATTTCTATTGTTTGCGCTTCCCCAAAATATAAAACGGAACAATTTAATCATTTTTGTAAAGATCAAGTATTCTAGAGATTCAAAATTAAAACACTGCACACGCTTCAGACGAATCCAAAATTTAATCAACACGCCATCACTTTACTTGTATTAACACTTTTCTTTTATATAGTGTCTGGAAACAAAGGTAAAGATAGGCTGGCACTGCCAGGCAGGATACGCCCACATTTTTGAGAGATGGATAGAGAACAAGCAATACCGAAAGTGATTTTTCCTACATCGTTAAGTCCTGTATTTCATAATGTATTGGGAGCAGCCATTTTTTTGGCCAGTTCCAGTCTGATATTCATGAAATTCGAAGCCGACAATGATTATGGTGTGACGGTACACAACCTAGAAATGTTAAGAATTGTGACCTGTAGAGAGTCCACAACCATGATATACCATTTTTACACTATTCGCGTACAAACGGTGACCATTTCGTCCTGCAATTTTGGTACGATTTTCACGAAATGTTAAGAATTGTGACCTGTAGAGAGTCCACAACCATGATATACCATATTTTTACACTATTCGCGTACAAACGGTGACCATTTCGTCCTGCAATTTTGGTACGATTTTCACGAAATTCGAACTCAACCTTCCTTATGATGCAACAGTAATATAATCAGAGGAGTTTTTTTTTAAATCAGATAATAATTGTTCGAGAGATAGACAGAGAACAAGCAATACCGAAAGTGATTTTTCCTGCAATCAAAGGCCATAATTCATTAAGTTACAATTTGATATGCGCAAATATCGAAAAGAATAAAGATCTTTAGGTTATAAACAAGCATTTCAGGATTTATCAAAATCGAATTAAAATTAATTGTCACCTCTGCAGGGTCCACAACTTTGATATACCATATTTTTACACTGTTCGCGTACAAACGGCGGCCATTTTTTCTGGCAATTATGGTCCAATTTTCTCGAAATTCTAACGCAACCTTCCGTAGGGTGTAACGGTGATAGAGTCAAACGTTTTTTTAAATCGGATAATAATTGTGACCTTCAGAGGGACCATAGGCGATTTTTCGGACAATCAGGGGCCATAATTCAGGAAGTTACGATCCGATATGCGCAAATAGCGAAAGGAACCAAGATCTTTGGGTTATAACCATGCATTTCAAGTTTCATCAAAATCGAATTAAAAATGGGACCTCTACAGGGTCCACAACCATGATATACAATTTTTAACAGTATTCGCGTCCAAACGGCGGCCATTTTGTATGGCAATTTTGGTCCGATTTTCCCGAAACTCGAACTCAACCTTCCTTACAGTGTAACGGTAATATAATCAACCGTTTTATTAAATCGGATAATAATTGTGACCACCAGAGGGACCGCAAGCTAAAATAAGGCGATTTTGCGTATAATCAGGGGCCATAATTCAGGAAGTTACGTTGAGATATTCGCAAATATCGAAAGGCACCGAGATCTGTGGGTTATAACCATGAATTTCAAGTTTCAGCAAGCAAAATCAAATTAAAAATGTGACTTCTACAAAACCACAACCTTGATATACCATTTTTTAACAGTATTCGCGTACAAAAGGCGGCCATTTTGTAATGCAATTTTGGTCCGATTTTCCCGAAACTCGAACTCAACCTTCCTTACAGTGTAACGGTAATATAATCAACCGTTTTATTAAATCGGATAATAATTGTGACCACCAGAGGGACCACAAGCTAAAATAAGGCGATTTTGCGTATGATCAGGGGCCATAATTCAGGAAGTTACGTTCCGATATGCGCAAATATTGAAAGGCACCAAGATCTTTGGGTTATAACCATGAATTTCAAGTTTCAGCAAAATCAATTCAAAAATGTGACTTCTACAGAGTCCACAACCTTGATATACCATTTTTTAACAGTACTCGCGTACAAACCGCGGCCATTTTGTATGGCAATGTTCGTCCGATTTTCACGAAATTCGAACTCAACCTTCCTTACGGTGTAACGGTGATATAATCAAACGGTTTTTTAAATCGGATAATAATTGTGACCACCAGAGGGATCACATTCTAAAAAGGGTGATTTTTCGGACAATCAGGGGCCATAATTCAGGAAATTACATTCCGATAGGCGCAAATATCGAAAGGAACCAAGATCTTTGGGTTATAAACATGCATGTCAAGTTTCATCAAAATCGGTTCAAAATTGTGACCTCTATAGGGTCCACAAGCTAAAAACGTGATTTTTCGTACAATCAGGGACCATAATCCATGAAGTTTTTATTCGATACATGCCAATATCGAAAGCAGCTGAGATCTTTTGGGGATAAACCTATATTTCAAGTTTCGTCAAAATCGGATAAGAATTGTGACCTGTAGAGAGTCCACAAACAAATTGTGGACGGACGGACGGACGTGTTGACGGACAGGGGCGACGACAATATACGTCCACATAAAAATGTGGGCGTATAAAAACGCATTTTGTTTATTAATGTTCTGATCGGTATGTTAAAGCAGACGAATCCAAAATTTAATCAAAACGCCATCACTTTACTTGTATTAACACTTTTCTTTTAAATAGTGTCTGGAAACAAAGGTAAAAACGCATTTTGTTTATTAATGTTCTGATCGGTATGTTAAATGTGTGATTTGATAATTAATTTTGACTAAAAAATTATCCCAGCATATTTATTTTAGCAAAAGTGAACGTTTGCTTTCTAATCCATCTCAAAACGTTTCAAGCGGAAGAAAACTAACTATTCTATTGTTATCTCCCTTTGGTTGTCGCTTCACTTGGTTGAGGGCGAACCCATATCACCTATACAGCTACATCACATCAAAACGAAAACTATGTACACTGTACTAACAGGTGAAGATTAACAAAGGCTAGTACCTATTTTATAAGCCCATGCAGTAGTATGCAATTAGATCGTATTTGTCGCTAATCCATGTATCACAAATATCCAAGACTATGCATTATCCACTACCCCAAGTTTAATTATCACAACCGTTAGCCATTACATCAACGCATACGCATCGTTCATAACATCACTCGAGCCGACAAGCTGCCAGTTAGAGTCACCCTTACATTTTGCTAGTGGGCGCCTCATGTGTCCATAATTTTTCTAGTAACACTGAGTGTCTCGTTAATGAGCCATAATCTAATCGGACAAAGCCACCCTGAAAATTCTTTCGTGGGAATGTCTCTTTAAACTTTCAAAATATGCCTTTTCATAATCTGTATATTTAGTCAGTGTAAACATTGTAAATTTACTTTCTAAAACCAATTGATTTAGTCAGCATCATATGTAGCAGAGGGGAATAAACAATTCTATGATCTTGAGTTTCCATACATCCATATTGGGACCAATTCGAAACTAAACTAATTCGAAAGCTATACATAATAGGAAAAGGAGCATATCAAGATGAATCACGTTTTATTTATTCAATAGAAGCCTAGTATTTTATAATTGGAAATTTGAACTGTCTTGGATAAAACCTGAGTGGCAGCTGTTTTCTTCTGACCCGGTTGTTGACCCCCAACATAGACTGTTATAATATCTGAAAAGACATAATATACAATTATTTATTGAAGAAATTTTTCAATGTCTAATAAATCCCACAATTTAAGTATGAAGAATACACCATTTTATTTTGTATACATTAATAGTTTAATTTTCTTTTCGAAACTTATGGACATGATCTATGAAAGGACTCGGCCCTAATAATATGTGCATATATAAAAATGCATTATCACGTTTAATTTGATTAACGTGATCGGATGGGGGTGGGGTAGGGGGTAGGGGGTAAAGGGCAGAGCAAAAAACAGAAAAGAAGTAAAGTAGTGACTTTCAGATTTAAACACGCTACATAAACTATTCTGTCAACAAAAACAAGTTCACAAAATAGAAAGAACACTCTAGATTCTAAATAGCACATCTTAGCCAGCACATAATCTGATGACGTATTCGCTTTTTTGTTCTCGTATTGGTTGAATACGCAATCTTTTTTCAATTATATTTCACATTGACACTTCGATATCTCAAGGATGTATCACATAATTTGCAATAATTTAATCTGGACTCGCTCAATGCAACTATACCTTTAAATCACACCATTCCGCAACATAGAAATTATGAAATGAAATGGGGATTTACGTCCTACCTTTCTGCACCGATAGTAAAGACGGGCATACGCCATGCAGTGTGCTCTGAATGAAACTTCTATAATAAGCCACTAAATCAGTATGTATTTATGTGTTTTATTACAATGAACCTACCTGGTTCTACAACCCATCCTTTATCTTCAGTATAAACTGCCATATTTTGAGGAGAGATAGAAAAATCGACGTTGGTGGTGCCACCTTTTGGTATGGTGACTCTGGTAAAATTGACTAGTTGTATTTTAGGCGATGTTACACTAGGAGATCGAAAAACCAGGTAAATTTGTATTACCTGCAAAAAATGTTATCCTTAAAAATGTAAACCCAATGCAATGTGTATCCTTTGATAGTGTACATTGTTCTATTCAATAAGGATTGCCCCAGAATACCGATATTATGTAATACCTTGGAATTCGACCATCATCTCGTATAGTAGATGGTGACACGCTAATAAAATATATTTTGACTTTTTTTTGACTTTGACTTTGAGTAAAGGAGCTAAATCTCTATTCTGTGGCACCTAGAAGTGGACACAAATTGGCCGTAATATAAATAATGTATTTATTCTGATTCATATTCAACCGTTTCTGATTTTACTGTAATTTCTTCAGTTATGCTCGGCGAAATACGCGAAGAGTCCAAAATGAATGACAGTCTTTGGCGTCAGGTTATCCCAGTCTACTAGTAGTATTCCCCTGTTGTATACGTTGAGCCTCGTTCATCGAGTTTCATTACAAATAGTTTCATTTTAAATAGTGGATATCAGATCTCATCTTTTTATATGATAAAAAAACCCAACAAGAATATTGGGTTAAATTTTCCAATGTCGTGTTTGCATTGTCGTAGACTGTGGATGATATTGAGTCAGGGACTTGTGTCCTTTAATTCAATCATAATACACTTAATTTAATGATTTCATCCATCAATCGTGTGTGATCTAGGCGCCAAGACTCTATGCTGACGTTATTAGGGTTTCACACTGCGTAGCTTGTGTGAAACACTATTGTTTTTGTTAAAATTCTTCTTATTATTATTAGGGTTTCACACTGCGTAGCTTGTGTGAAACACTATTGTTTTTGTTAAAATTATTCTTATTATTATTCTTCTTATTATTATTATTTTTTTTTCCAATTTGCTTATATCTCAGCAACTTCTTGTCGGATCGATACAATGTCTTCAGTTTTACTGGGAAAGTGGGTGTGACTTAGAGATTAAAGCTATTCCCGGCATTCTGCGACATTGCGAAATGTCCGAAATCACCGAAAATGTCGTTTTTTGAAATATTGCCGTAATATTAACAATAATCATTGGATTTTAGCATATGATGCATTTTGACATAGCCAGAAACAGGGGACATAGCTATGTTACTTTTGATTTTTGATTTTCGACGAATCTTGGAAGATATTAGGCGCCAAATTTTGAAAATTTAAATTTTTACAAAAAACTTTTTTATTTATTAATATTTTTATATGACATTTTAACCAAGGTTAAAGAGTCGTCTGATTTGAACAAAAATGTCAACATTTTTTGTTTCCGTAATTTTCCTTGGCCGCCATTGGCTAATTCAGTTTTTCAGTCCTACATTAATTATTTATTGTTCGATTTGTACAAAACCATGTTCATATGTTCCGTGGTTCAAAATGCCATTTTTTTTGTTACCGGTAAGGTTGCCTGTGGGCACCGGAAGTGGCGTAAATTCAGCAAAAACTACAATATTGACAGTTCGGTACAACTTTTTGAAAGCAAATACTATTTTCTACTAATCTGATCTTACTCAAAAGATGCGCCCTGTAAAGGTGCACAAAATCTCGGACTCAGTTTTTTTAATTTCGATTTTGTTTTCGGGCCATTTCGGATAAAAGGTAAAAAAAGGGGTAAAAATAAGCTATTTACAACCCATCCAGTGTCTTCATATATTAAAATATTTCTTCGATACTTTCATAAACTTGTAGCAATAATCTATACAAAGAGAATGTATGTGAAATTTAGTTTGTAATATAAGCAGTTGCCGTGAAATGGGCAATTTTGCATGAGTCACTTTTCACGCTATTTTGGCTGTAAACGAATCAATTATTATTCGATTTTCAATTTTCTTTCACTGTCTGTTGCCTATTGCCACAGTCGACTATTCCAAACCATTTTAACACTTTCACTGTCACCGGAAGTGACGTCATTTAGGCAATAACTGAATTTTTAGCCCTAAAAATACATTTTTTATTCAAACGAGTATTATTTGTAATATTTCTAGAATTATGAAATTTGGTTCCCATCAACAAATAAAATGAACCCATACAATCATATAGATATGACAAAATTGTTTCTAACTTATACGGTTGCAGAGAAATGGACGATTTTCCACAAGTCACTTTTCAAGGTTTTTGGTCTATTAAAAAGTCAGTTATTATTTGATTTTCATAAAAATTTTCACCATATGATGTCTTATGCCATTTATGATGTCATAAAACTAAATAACATTTTTAGTATCACCGGAAGTGATGTCATTTTGGCAAAAACTGAATTTTTGGCCTTCAAAACCGATATTAAATTCAAATCAGTCTGATTTGTAATGTTTTTAAAATTATGATGTTTGATTCCAATCAACATATAGATAGAACTCATACGATCATACAGATACCACAAAATGGTTTCTAACTTGTACGGTTGCCGAGAAATAGGCGATTATCTACAAGTCACTTTTTAAGGTTTTTGGTCTACAAAAGTGGCAATTATTATTCGATTTACGTAAAATTTTCACTATATGATATCTTATGCCATTTTTAATTTCATAAAACTAATTGAACATTTTCATTATCACCGGAAGTAATGAAATTTTGCCAGGATCACTTAGAAGTAACATATATATATATATATTTAAAATGAATTGATATTGCTGGATTTGGTTGATTCTTCGTCAATTTTATTTGATGTGTGCAGTGCTTATGTGGAAACCTGTTTAATGGTTTTATTGGTACTGGAAGTGACTCATGTTCAAGGGTAATTTGGCATCGAAAGTGACGTGGCACCAGTGAAACCCGTCATTCCTGCATGCAGGTCTAGTTCTTATTATTATTATTTTTTTTTTCCAATTTGCTTATATCTCAGGAACTACTTGTCGTATCGATGCAATGTCTTGAGTTTTACTGCAAAAGTGGGTGTGACTTAGAGATTAAAGCTATTTCCGGCATTCTGCGACAATGCGAAATGTCCGAAATCACCGAAGTTGTCGTTTTTTGAAATATTGCCGTAATATTAACAACAATTGTTGGATTTTATCGTTTGACAGTTTTTGACATAGCCATAGACATGGCACATAGCTACGGGTCTTTAGAGTTTTAAATTTCGCCGAATCTTCGGAAAAATAAGGCGCCAAATTTTGAAAATTTAAATTTTGACAAAAAACTTTTTTATTAATGAATATTTTTTAATGACCTTTTACCAAGGGTTAAAGGGTCGTCTGATTTGGGCAAAAATGTGAACATTTTTTTTCTGGATAATTTTCCTTGGTCGCTATTGGCTAATTCAGTTTATCGGTTCTATATAAATTATTTATTGACCGATTTGTATAAAACAAAGTTTATATGCTCCATGGTCCAAAATGTCATTTTTTTTGTTACCGGCAAAGTTTCCTGTCGGCACCGTAAGTGACGTAAATTTAGCAAAAACTACAATTTTAACAGTTCGGTACCACTTTTTGAAAGCAAAACTTATTTTTTTCAAATCTAATATGACTGAAAAGATGTGCCATATAAAGGCGCACAAAACATCGCGCTCAGTTTTTTTAATTTCGATTTCGTTTTCCTGCAATTTGGATTAAAGGGTGAAAAAAGGTGTCAAAATAAGCTATTTACAACCCATCCAGCGTCTTCATATTAAAAAATATATCTTCGTAACATTCATAATCTCGTAGCAATAACCCATACGAAGAGAATGTATGTGAAAATTAATTTGTAATATGCGCAATTGCCGAGAAAAAGTCAATTTTGCATGAGCCACTTTTCACGTTATTTTGGCTGTATAAGAATCAATTATTATGTGATTTTCAATTTTCTTTCACCATTGGATGCCTAATGCCATAGTGGACAAGGTCAAACCATTGTATCTCATACGCTGCCACCGGAAATGACGTCATTTGCTCAAAACTTAATTTTTAGCATTAAAAAACAATATTTCATTCAAATGGGTCGTAATTGTTATTTTTTTCAAGTTATGATATTTGATTCTATTCATAAAATAGAATGAACCCATGCGATCATACAGATATCACAAAACGGTTTCTAACTTGTACGGTTGCAGAGAAATGGGCGGTTTTCCACAAGTCACTTTTCCAGGATTTTGGTCTATAAAAGTGTCAGTTATTATTCGATTTTCATAAAATTTTCACCATATGATATCTTACGTCATTTATGATTTCATAGAACTAATTTAACATTTTCAGTATCACCGGAAGTAATTATATTTTGGCAAAAACTGTATTTTTAGCCTTCAAAACAGATATTTTTTTCAAATGAGTCTGATTTGTAATATATTTAAAATTATGATATTTAGTTCGCATCAACTAATTGAATGAACCCATGCGATCATTCAGATACCACAAAATGGTTTCTCACTTGTATGGTTGCAGAGAAATAGACGATTTCCTACAAGTGACTTTTCAGGGTTTGGGGTCTATATGTGATTATTATTTCTGATTTTAAGAAACTAATTTTATATTTTCATTATCGCTGGGAGTACTGTGATATGGTCAGGATCACTTACATGTAACACATGTATAAAATGGATTGGTTCCTGTGGTAATTAGCACATATCGTAACTTCCTGAATTAAATTTGATTGTATGAAAAATCGCTTTTTGTTTAGCTTGTTCACTATGCATCGCTTGCAAATTGTGTTTGTTAATTTGTTGGAAAGATTTATAAAAAAAACTCAGACCCATTTGTGGGCTATGATCTAGTATCTTAATGTTATTTATTACCCGTCGGCGTCAGTGATTATGTACATGTCGTGTATCCATTAGTACGTTTTTCACATTTGGCCAAAATGGGGAAAAGAATGAAAGAAGGGATATTATATTTGTTTATGTATTAATCAATGCAGACTTTTGAAGGGTCAGATTAACGTGTTTGTCTTTATTCAAATGGTGAGCGTAGTTTGTTGATGCCGAGTCCACAATATTATCGACACAGTGCGCTTTGGTCTTGTGCATCGATCTCCCAAGCAGAGTAGTCTTCGCTTGCAGTTCACACCTTGTCTCAATTGTCATTTTTTTTTTGTTACCAATAGTTTTATCTGTCGGCACCGGAAATGACATAAGTTTACCAAAAACTACCAAAATCTACAATTTTGACAGTTAGGTACCATTTTTCAAGAGAAAATATTATTTTTTTTAAATACTTGATATAACAAAAAGAGTGTGCCCTTTAAAGGCGCAAAAAAGTGTGAGCTCAGTTTTTTTAATTTCGATTTCATTTTCGAGCAAATTCGATTAAGAGTTGAAAATAGGTGTAAAATTGACCTTTTACAACCCATTCAGGCTTTTCAGACTTTAAAATATTTCTACGTAACTTTTATAAACCTTGTAGCTTTGATCCATACGCCGAAAATGTATGTTAAAATTAGTTTCTAATATAAGCAGTTGCCGAGAAATGGGCAGTTTTGCATAAGTCACTGTTTTCGTAATTTTGTCTGTAAAATAGTCAATTATTAATGGATATTCACAAAAGTGACATCATTTGATTCATAAAGCAAGTGTGCATCATATCATGTTGATTACTATTTAAAATTGACATCGGAATTGACGTCATTTAGTCAAAAACTCCATTTTTAACTTTTAAAATCGATATTTTTTTCAACCAAGAATTATGTCATATGTAATAATAAAATTAACTTTTGGTTTAAATTCACATATTGACAAAACTCATATGCTCATACAGATATCATAAAATTGTTTATAACTTGTTCGGTTGCCGAGATATAGGCGGTTTTCTACAAGTCACTTTTAAAGGTTTTTGGCCCGTAAATGTGTCAATTATTATTCGATTTTCATAAAAGTTTCATCATTTGATGCCTAATGTCATAGACGATATTATAAACTAAATTTAACATTTTAGTAACACCGGAAGTAATGTCATTTTGGCAAAAGCTGTATTTTTAGCCTTCAAAACAGATATTTTATTCAAATGAGTCTGTTTTGAAATCTTTTTAAAATTATGATATTTGATGCCAATCAACAAATAGAATGAACCCATACGATCATACAGATACCACAAAACGGTTTCTAACTTGTACGGTTGCAGAGAAATAGCCGATTTTCTACAAGTCACTTTTCAAGTATTTTGGTCAATAAAAGTGGCAATTATTTTTCGATTTACATAAAATTTTCACTATATGATAGCTTATGCCATTTTTGATTTCATGAAACTAATTTAACATTTTCATTATCACCGGAAGTACTGTAATTTTATCAGGCTCAATTACATGTTACAAATGTATAAAATGAATTGATATTGCTGGATTTTTGTTGATTCTGTTTTCCTTTTATTTGATGTGTGCAATGTTTATGTGGAAATCTGTTTATCGGTGTCATTGGTTCAAGGGCAACATGGGAGCGAAAGTGACATAAGTTTAAAGTTAACGTGGCACCAGTGAAACCCGTCATTCCTGCATGCAGGTCTAGTTATTGTTGTTTTCGTGAATCTTGCGGAATATTTATCCCACTTTTTTCTGGTAACCGAATACATAGCGATAAAGTCCATTAGGTATTTCCATCTGAATGTATCTCTGCTTTTGTTAAAAAAGAACTGTTTTTATTTATTTGACCTTGAAGGAAATACTGGGTCAATTTATAGAACTTGTGTTGATATTTTTTGATATCAATAAAGACTCGTAGGAGATTTTCTATTGAACATACTATACAGACACAATTATAACAAGTTTACGACCTGGAAAACAAAGTCACAGAAAATTACCTCATCGCCTTTGGTATTTCCTGTATTGTCAACTGTTACTGATCCTAGTAGTTCTTCTCCAGCGTTAACTGTGTCATTAAGTATTAAATCTCGATATCCGAAAGATGTGTAGGTTAAACCATAACCAAAAGGATAAAGTGGTTCTCCAGTAAAATATCTGTACGTTCTATTTACCATTGTATAGTTAACCATGTCAGGAACCTTCAGCGTACATGCAATGGAATTAATTCTGGGTAAGTATGATTTTTTGGGTGAGATTGATGAACGCGGAAATATATTTCTCGTGAAACGGACAATATCTTCGCTTATTATAACTTAAGAGAAGCATTATAGAATTAACTATCAACGTATTGTTCAGAATTTTTTATGACTTTATAACCTCAACATACCTGGTTTTCCGTGTGGTACCATGTATAAGGCAATCTACCAAACTGTGGTTGGTTCGAACTGGTCAGTACATTTTTGATAGCCACCCCTATAGCTTGTCCGGGATAAAATACTGCTAGAATGGCGGATACTTTTGGATTCTGATCTGCCCATGTAATGTTTACAGGCCCAGCATTTAAACTTACTAAAATTACTTCAGCTTCACCACCTAAAACGAAACCAGTTTGGAATTTCAATAGTAGTGAAACGCACATCAAATGCATTACACCCCAAGCAAATTAAATGAAATTAAATGACGCTATGCAACTATAGGTACTGGCGTGGAGAGGCATCATCGAAATAAACCTCTATAGCGATGTGCATGTCAATCTTTTATCTCCTAAAATGAACATAAATGCATATATTACAGAAGGAAGTCAACTTACAATTGTTAACAACGTCCTCTATCAATTGTTGCTGGTAACCAGGAAGTTGAATATCTGCCCGGTCATTTCCCTCGGCTTCGATTAGTATTCCTACAACAAGATGACCATGCTTCAACAATGGTGAATGTAAGATTTCATAGAAATGATGTAAACGAGTAAAGGTTAATACGACTGATTGCTGCATCCCGGAAAAACATTCACTAAATAATCTTAATGTTTGCTTGTGGAATAAAATTAATAATACTATTTTTATGGCGCATGATTACTAAAAATGTATTTCCTAATGTGCTTTTAAGTACTTTCTCGTTAGTCACATAACACTATTTTTACAAAGTCGAGTTTTCAATGCTTTCTTGTTAGATGATTTGGGTTGTCTAATTGTAATTGGTAATTGGTGTTCAAGTTGTTTTGGTGATGTGACGAGAAGGTCTTTTCTTTTGAAGAAGAAAACTGTTTGAATAAAACACTTGTTATATGTTCTTAATGTCTGGGACTGGTAGGTAAATCGTATGGATGAACCATATTGGCATTTCACACCAAGTTCATGAACCATTTTGAGTTGTTTTTAAATACAATATTCAGTTTCAGAGTCACCCAAAGTCAATTTCATGCTCGATGATATTACCGACCATTCAAATAGTTTTTGTTTATATACTTTTTGTTTACCTAGACCAATAAATATAAATGCCACGTCGACACCTTTTACAGCCATTTTAATAGAATTAGAATCATAACCGTAACATCGAGTATCATTACAGCCTTTAACATAATTTACATGACTGGCCAAGCTCTGTAAAGCCTGTCTTGGTGTGGTTACAAATCTTGGGTCTGGTAATGCCGCATAGTCACCGGATATTAAATATGCAGCATCCGCCGTAGGACCAACAACCTTAAATGAGCAGAATAATTATTATACAATTGGCATGAAACAAGAACTATTTTAATGAATTAACTATTCAAGATAGTAAATAAGTGTTATTTCAAGGGTAACAGGACAATGCATATTATTGTCGTCTGTGAACCCTCTTTTTATCGATATCTTGTCGTCTTAATTATTATCTTATTTCATTTCTAGGGAAATAATGAAACGACATGGAGTTTAACGTCCTACGGTTCTGCCCCGAACTGGGCATACGCCATACAGTGTGCTATGAATGAAAAATGAAACACAATGGAGTTTAACAACCTACCGTTCTGCTCCAAACTGCAATGAAGACGGGCATATGTCATACAGTGTGCTATGAGGGTAATTTTGCTCGGACGGCGGCACTTCGGCTAAATAGTTGTCCTTGTCGGACCCTCTGACCTGAATCACTGACAAGGAGGAACCACGCCGGAAAATCTTTCTCGGCCAATGCATGGATCGAACTGGAGGTTATCGAGACAGCGCCGTACCCACCCATACGAGTCCCATGTCCAGGGAAATTGAAACTAGCCACTCTTAGATTTAGCATCTGGGCTTTGCGTTTCTTTATTTTCTGAATGTCCACTGTTTGATCTGATCGAAAAACTTTATAATACAGATATATAGATAATCAATTTACCTCACCCCACCCCACCCACACAACAAAACAATGCCTTATCAACGACGAAATCAGTGTGTTGGTATTTAATCGGTTGATAATATGTAATAACATTAACTTCGTATTCGGTTTTAACTCACAGCTATGTTGTTATAAATAGGCTTCTTTAAAGGTAAGACACCATTATTCTTCAATAGAACAAATGACTTCATAGCAACCTCCAGGGCTAAATCTCTGTGAGCTTGGTCGTTTATAACGGAAGTATTGATGAAGGTATACGGATTTAACTCCGGTGGATCAAATTCGCCTAACCTCATTCTGGTATAGAAAAGAGGCTTAACCCTATCTCGAACCAAATCTTCCGTTATGAACCCTTGATGTACGGCATCGGCTGCAATAGAATGAATGAAATGGGGTTTAACGTCCTACTGTTCCGTTCCGATTTGGCTAATGAGGATGGACATTCACCATACAGTGTAGTACGAGGGAAATTTTACCGGACAGTGGTACAATGATCTACACTTATATCGAATTCCAA
Source organism: Patella caerulea (assembly GCA_036850965.1). Lineage (NCBI taxonomy): Eukaryota > Metazoa > Mollusca > Gastropoda > Patellidae > Patella > Patella caerulea. The sequence goes on along the minus strand of JAZGQO010000014.1, from coordinate 21,465,974 downwards.
CTGTCAAGGGATTTTTACGTGCACGCCAATGTGTACACGGGACCTTGGTTTTTCGAACCATCGAACGACTAGACAGCTTTCCTGGTCAGGTGACCCCCCCGGCTGCAAAGGAATAAGGATATTGTTGTCATGTGCCTTACGTGACTAAATAGTACTTGTAAACTGAAATCTCTATTTTATCACAGAAGATCCGTTAAATCGCGTTTCGACAGTAGTGTTGAACTTTATGAGTATTTTTGCATGATAAACATACAAAACATCGAACACTTGTACGGATATTGCATCTGGCCAAGTTGGGCGCTTTCGCTCCCTTCAGTGCACGACAATAGCATACGACAGCTACTTTGCTTCTGATGGATTAAAAGTCAAGAATGATTACATTGTTGAAAATAAATATAGGCTTTGACCTTTTTGTCTGGGAGTGGGGGTTAAACTAATTGCCTATGTACACTTACGTATTGACATAAATGTTTCTTTATCATTCCTAGGATCAGCTAATTCTAAATTACAGCCTGCGGAAATTGCGGCAGCAGCACACGCAACACTATTGTTAGTGTAATTGTGGCCGCCTGATATTCCTTCAATTGCCGCCTCGTCGCTGACAACATAACCTTTAAATCCCCATTCGGTACGTAGAATATCTGTTAATAACTCTTTGTTGGCACAAGCCGGCACTCCATTAATGCTGTAATTTAAAAATGTCAGAATATCCTTACCACTTGGAATTCTTTATCAATAAAAAGCTCACTTACAGATGATTAAAAGAAATTTGAGTACCATTACCTGTTATAGCTGCACATAAGACTGTAAGTTCCTGCTTCAACACAGTGTCTAAAGGCTGGCAGAAATGTCGTTCTCCAATCCCTCATGGAGACCTATATATTTTCAAACAGTAATAGAAAAAAGGCAATAAAATAATCCGATTGTAAATAATATGAGATAGCAATAAAAAGTAAATGAAAATAAAATCCATACGTTTGGCACAACTAAAGTCACCCGTACCTTTAAATAGTGATGCAATATAACGTATCCACTAACCTGATTCACAAATACACCCAAGATATTGTTACGGTATGATCCGGTATGTTTAGAGCAGAGGATTTATCTTCAAAATTTCTATCGTTTTTTGTGGTTGAATAGAGTCAAGCAAAGCGAATGTAATAATCGAAATATTGTCCTTCCAAATCGACTTAATCAACAACATAATATATGTGCGTACCTGTTACTTAGCACTATGCTTTCCCATTTTACACCGCCCAAGTTATTACAGAAACTAAACAGAAACAATATTCAGTTTTTAAACATGGACTATAATTTCCTCAATAACTATTACCTTCGAGTCAAAACTCCATCGAGATGACGGTATATTGTCAGGTCCTCCGTGAACGTTAAAATGCTTACATCCCGCATTTGCTCTGACGTATCGTGGATGATCACCCTGTAAACCTTTGACATAGGCTTTTGCTAACATACCATTGAGAAATGGATCTTCACCATACGTTTCCTAGAAAGAATTGTTTATTTAGAGACTCCTCCAATAATATCAAATAATAAGCTCATGTGCAAACTCTACACAGAATACATCACATCGCTTCTAATTTAAGGATGTTTTGCTAGGGTACCTTGCGATTACCACCAGGTAGCGTATTCATTGCCTAGTGTGTAACTCTGACTAATTCTTAATAGTAAAATGCTTCCAAGGAGCCACATTTTGGACGTGTACCTAATAAGCTATAGTGAGTCGGTTGTTTTTATGACCAATCTTTATTTATTGTTTGTGTTTCGTGTTTATACAGAAACTGGGCTTGAATTTACTTCAATTTGATCATGTCACACAGCCTGCTAAACAACTCTCAGTATACTGTTCTGTATACTTAAATGTACCCTGTATACTCAAAATGAAGGGAATCAGTGGGAACACTCCAAACAACATAACAATTTCCATAACGGTTAAATAACGATTGTAGCACTTAACGAAGAAATTATTCAGAATCAATATTTGTCCTTCCTCAATGCACCGAACTAACTACACACTTTTGGCGATGGCTGTTTCTGCTATTAACTCTGGGGGTAATTATCTGAAATTGCATACATTTAGAAAGGCCCGTCTTTTACAAACGTTGAAGAACGTCTGATAATTGTTGACCGATAAGAGTGATGGACAGAGCTTATAAAAAACGGTTAACAATAGAGAAGATATTGACCTGATTTCTACCCCATCTGGGATCACGCATTATATTTATCACGGGTGAAAAACAGCCAAGACCTGTAAGTGAGGAATAATTTCCAGTCTTTACTGCTTCATTGTGGATGGCCCGAACATCTTCTGCTATAGCTTTTGCCGTTGTACGGATAGTATCATAACTGAAATTTATTATTTAGAATAAAATAGAAAGACAGGTTGAAAGGAGTTTTTGCTTCCAGTTTATCTAAAGTTTATTATAAACATTTACCTCCACGTTGCAGCAAGTCCAATGGATTGGGGATAAGATGTAGCATTATGTTTAACAGACCCGTGCAGACATTCAGTGTCCCATTGATACGGCCCAATACCAAGTCGTGGTATAGCAGGAGCTGGGCCGTTTTGACCTGCACCACCCTTGGCCATCTGTAAAGTCATCTCATCGAGGGTCAGTCTTCCCACTAAATCCTCTACCCGAACATCCCAGGACAGGGAAACATTTCTGAATGGATAATCTTGGACGGAAAACTGTACAAGAAGAAATAAATGAAGGGCACCGCCGAACACATACATTGCGTTAGTTTGTGAATGAAAGCTTCGACTGAACTTTTCCAAGAACTGTAAGCGTGTATTTATTGGCTTATCTCGCAATGGTTATATCTCTGAAGAGATTAAATTCAAGGTGGGCGGATTTTTTTAAAGGGCGGTAATATAGTTCTCAACAAGTATATGAACTGAAATACATATTATTATAAATAACCCAACTAAAGAAAATCAATGTGTATTAATGACGGCAACGTTGACGATTCTTTGTAAAGCTCCTTGGAAAGTCACAAAACGGGTCAGTAATGTAATACATAAAAGGTCTATATATAGTCTAATAACCCTATCCTGATTTATTAAAACGACCCTTGGTCGAAAGTCGAATAATAGAGTACAACACAATGATGTGTGTCTGGCATCAGTTGAACGATCTCGGCGGCGAAAAGGACTAACTCTGAACAACAGGATAACAAACAAATAGATACACATTTAAATCAAAGATACGCAAGACTGTATGGCTACTATTTAAAAGATGCATTATGCAAGAGCTAAATCTTCCTAATGGCGAAACCACCAAGTGATTAAGTTGAATTATGTTTAAATTTGCCACTTTATGGTGACTCGACGCATTCCAACTATTTTGAAGATATCTAGATGCCACACCCCACCTCACCTAAATGGCCGATACACTTCCACGGAACAAAGCTGTGTGAAATTCGACAACAGATTTAATGATGGTGGTATGGGAAAATGACACCAGGCCTTCATCCAAATGAACAAAGCTATTTGAAATCCGACAACTGATTCAATGACGGTGGTGTGGGAAAATGACATCAGGCCTTCACCCAAATGCCAGTGAAAAAAAAACCTAACATAGTAAGTAGATACATTGAAAAGCTTTCTTTTTATTTTTGTCTTCATAAAAGTCATCAAAAGTCAGTTTTGATTGGTATGACTTACTTGTTTATGATTTGTACAGGTAATTTGTCGAAACAGTTGCAAATTGAAATGCCATACTGTTCCTGGGTATACACAGGCCACTGTCTTGTTAACTGTCTGATATTTTAAATACAGTAATTTTATACCAATATGTTCATTGATGCCAAGCCCGAGAAGAGGAATAGAATGCGATAGAAAGTAACATCATTTCTTCCAATGGGTGGTCATTTATGTCCATTTCCAATGTTGAGAAATTCTCGGTGGATCCGCAAAATTAGTTTTGACTTTCAATAATAGTCTGTGCTATCATGACCGCGTCCTATTCTGTTCAGGGAACGGGTACTCGCCTAAAGAATGCCATGTCCACCACTAATACATTACAATTTGAACCTTTGCTATGCTTCATTCGTATCTTCGAATCAAGTGTAATATTATTTATATTCTATATGGCTTTGAACAAAACTTAAATCATATTCTAGTTTCAAATTAGTAATTTCTCCGAAAAATGAATAACACAGCAAATTCAATTGTCAAATGTGAATAAGAAAAGGGCCATTTGTGTAATTATGTAATTTTCTATGTAACTACCAATTGCTCAAATTAAGAAATGCATGCTAAATTTAATTCAACAAGATTAAAGCGAAATCAAAGCTGACATTCCGTAGACAAACGAGGCCAGTAGAATCATATACGGATTTTATTTGTGTTGTCTTTGTTTACATCGAGGCCACACATCCAGTCACTCCATGGTTTATTGATCGCACGTGGTACGTATGTTGGTCGAAATCTAAATATATTTAAATCGGCCAATCCTTACATAAGTTGTGTCACCTATACGTCCCATTCTATCAATTTCACACGGCCATAGCTTTTCTTAAATCTTACAACGGTCAATTTATCCGAGGGAAAACTAGCTTCATCAACGGACATCGAGGCCGTTATAGTGTATAACGTGATTAATATGATTTCAGGAAGAATAAATGTATCTGTTGATGTTCAACAACCAAACCGTGGTGTGCCGGATGTAAATTGCTGGTTAGTTCCTATCGGGTGTTATTTACATAACTTAAGTTTCCACTGGTGGTTTCTATGTAGCACAGTTGTAACAACCAGTGGAAGATGTCTACATGAACATTGTATAATATGGGGAGGGGATTCTTTTATTCGTTAGGCTGGCAATCATGCTACGTGTAGCATACGTCAAGCAAGATATCAAAGTTTAACTGGAAGTTGTTTATCTGATTGATCTATATATCGAATTACTTATCAAGAAGAGACACACAGGTGCTGGTGAATTTAAGATTTACGTAAAGAGCCCTTCCTTCTTGCTATAACTGCTCAAAAATGAAAATTATATTTAGTGAAAATTTCAGTCAAGTTCTGGAAAAGTGATGATTGTTTGAGGTGTTGACCAGACAATCTCGATTTTACCATGGATTATATATTCTAACGTTAAAATATTAAATACCACGAGTGTTCCAATCCATTCAATATTAAGGGATCACGTAGATACGTGGGTAAAACGTGGCATGCTAGTCTGGAGGTCGGTGTTCGATCCCTGCATTGGCCGAGAAAGTTCATCTCGATTTTCCGGAGTGGGTTCGCCTTGTTAGTGATGCAGAATGGAGGGCCTGACAAGGACAGCTGTCAAAGCCGTTCGTATGGGACGAAAAACCAAGATCCTGTGTGCAGATTGTCGTGCACGTAAACGATCCCTTGGCAGTTGGAATTCGATATAAGAGTAGGCCGTAGCGCAGTTGCCCGGGCAAAATTCCCCTCACAGCACACTGTATGGCGTATGCCCGTCTTCCATTACCCCAGGTTAGGTTCAGAAGAGTAGGACGTTAAACCCCATTTCATTTCATTTCAATTCATTATTATGGTCATCCGAGATCCAAGAGAGTTTATTATTGTCTGATCATGCGAACACACGCTCATCAATAATTTATATAAAATCTGAAGCCAAAAACAAAAATGCCTGCACTACCCAGATTTAGCTCTTGCTTAATGCATTTTTAAGTTAGGTACTTATAAACTTGAGACATCCCTTTCCATCGAAATCTTTAAATTGATCCCTAAGATTGACGATAAGTTTTAGCATTATAACAACTGACACATGAAAGTATTTGGTGTCCCAGGTATTATTATGTTTTATCATAAGCTGAACCATTTATACCAGCAGCACCGTTAGCCATCTATAGTGTCATTTCATCGAGTATGGCCGAACTTCCTAGTTGATCATCCTCCACATCAGCATTTCACGACTGGGACATGTGTATATATATATGGATAATCCGGAGAATAAAACTGCACCAGATAGAAAATGGCGATTTTTTGTCAATTACAGACATGGGAGTACTAACTTGTATAATTTTGGATGCATTAAGGAACTATGTACTAGTACACTGAACATGTAAGGCAAGCATGATATGATCTATTTGTCAATGTCTTTGTTTAAAGACAGGTAAACTGAGATAAGACAAGTAACCTTGCATTAAATGGAACAGAATAAAATATATTACGGCCATACATATATTCTGACCCGCACAATTCAAGGTTAAGTTGGTGCCATATATAGAGAGAACCATATTGCTACTGATAAGAACAAAGTAGATAGCACTTTATTACATAATAGTCTATCCTACATTATCGAAAATAGCATACTATTTGAAGACTCGCCATGGGCTATGTTATCCCCTGAACGGTTTACGAAACAACAATATCTGCAGATGACACGCCTCGTAATAATTTTCAACTTTATGTTTTGATTTAATCAATACCAGCGTTCTGTGTCAACAGCACTGATATTTTAAAAAAAATATCTAATCGAGTATAGAATATTTTTATTTTGCATTCTCCAACTCCGCCATTATCAAATTAAAAATAGCCGAGTAATTTATTCCCGTGGATATCAACGTGACTGTTTAGTATATTAGAGCCAACTGATTTCTTCTGGTTTGGTTGTTGACCACCAACGTAAATATTTATCCTTCCTATAATAATACAGCAACATAAAGTATATTAAATAGGATTTCATCTCTTATTGGGTGCTTCATTGGAATGTTAGCCACACAATTTTGCAACAAAAATAATATCTATGTTTACCGTATATAAATGTTGTAACAAAAGAGAGCATGGGGTTTAATCTCCAATCGACAAAAACTACGTCATTTTGTTACTAACATATGATTCAATTTTCGATAATTAACTTGCGCGTAGGGCTCTTGAGTAGTGGGAACAAGCGGAAGGACTTGGAGTCACGAGGATGGAAAGGCGACCCTAAATAAACCGAGGAATCGAAACCATGCCAGCGAACCCAATAACAAACCTTATGATACCGCGTACACGTGCTAACCATTCGGCTATCCAAACCCCCAAAAGGGGTTAAAGAATACGCTTTGGTATACAGAAATACCTTACTTAAATGTATGCTTTTTCATTTTGAGAATACCATAGTCTTTGCACAATTCATAAAATTAACGTACCTTCTTCAACTTTCCAACCGATGTTATCTACCCATAGTGCCATCTGATCGGCTCTTATTGTAAACTTCACGGTTGTCTGTCCATTGGTGTTAAGTCTAACTCAAACAAACGAGACGAGTTGCAGTTGTGGTGCTGGAGTAGATGATTGAGCCCAAGAAATATAGACTTGGACGGACTAAAAATATTAATATATCACTATTGAATGTCGAGAGTAACATAAATATGTGTACGTTTTTCATTTCTACTGATCAACATGGTATCAAATTAGTATATAACTGTTACCTCATCACCAGACAGATTCCCTGTATTTCTAACAATTACAGAAACGTGAAGATCTTGTCCAGCCGTCACACTGCCGGGCACGATAAGATTCTCAAAGTTGAATTTAGTGTATGTTAGACCATAGCCAAATGGATATAGTGGATCCTTCTTGAAGTATCTGTAAGTTCTTCCCGCCATTGAGTAATCAATCATCGGTGGAACCTGAAGACGAAATATATGCCAGATATTGTTGAGGAAACGATTTATCAGTTGATATGTTTAGTTTAAATTGAATAAAATAAGGCTCATTAAAATATTTTATGTCCAATATGAGAAATTAAACCAACTAGTAGCTGGATTATGACTAAAAGGGCAGGAATTACCTGGCTGACGGAGCGGTACCAGGTAAAAGGCAATCTACCAAACTGTGGATGATAAGAACTGGTCAAGACATTCTTGAGGGCAACTCCTGCCTCTTGACCTGGATAAAAAGCGGCGATGATAGCGGAGATTCGTGGACTTTGATCCGCCCACTGTATATTTATGGGGCCAGCATTTAAGGTTATTAAATGACTTTAGCTGAGCCACCTGAAAGAAAATTTATATTGAGACAGTATACAGCTTCTGCCATATAAAAAGAATGTGGTATCAGATGAATATAAACAAATCCCAGCATCTCAAAAATATCATAATTTTGCTGTGAACCATATCGGCCTCGTGACTATTGACTGATATTCCATTTTATTTTACTTTGTTTACGCAACTGTGATCTAGTCAAATTATTGGCAACTTTCGTTAACTTATATCAATTCGATAAAAACACAGAGGTCCTAAACCGAAAAAAGTACGTACTGTTGTAAACTGCATCTTGAATAAGCTGCATTTGATGACCTGGTAGTTCAATGTCAGGTCGATCTTTACCTTCCCCTTCTATTAAAGTTCCTAAAAAAATCAAGAATAATCTCCAAGGAAAAGTATATGAAAACTATTCGTCCCTGATTGCATTTCAAAATCATGGAAAAGATTTTACACAATATCTCATTATCTTATATACACAATAAAGTTTGTATTTTAATTTCAAATGCCATTGAAATACTAAACAAAATTCGAGAAAATCAATTTACCCAACCCAACAAAGACGAAAACCACCTCAACATTATATACCGCTGATCTGATGGAACTGGAATCATAGTTTGTACAGTAAGTACTGTTCATACAGCCAACAGCAAAGTTAACGCTTCGGCCAAGAGATTCTAAACCTCTTCGAGGTGTTGTAATAAATTTAGGGTTCGGGCTGGATGCGTAGCTTCCCATCAATACATATGCTGTATCGGCAGTTGGTCCAATAATCTGTAAAATTAAATGAGCGGCTCGTAAATTAATATGTTTAAATAATCCTCCGATATTAACTTTTATGGAAATACTGCAATTATATAATATGTCGTGAATGTGTACTGTTTAATTCAGCGAAGTTATGTTTCGAATTGTATAACTTTAATAGCAAAGCACTGGGCAAGAGAATACTACTTACAGCTATCCTGTTGTAAAGCTGTTTTTTTAAAGGCAAAGTCCCATCATTTTTCAATAAAACAAAAGATTTCATAGCAGCTTCTATTGCCATGTTTCTATGGGATTGATTTTCAATAACGAACATGCCGATGGATGAATATGGATTCATATTCGGTGGATCAAACTCGCCATGTCTCATCCTCGTATAGAAGAGTGGTTTAACCCCTTCTCGAACGACATTTTCAGATAACTTTCCTCGGCGAACAGCTTCAGCTGGAAAAAAACGAGCATTAACGCCACAAAACACCAAATGAACTATTCGAATAGGTCAAGTACGGAATACAGTATTTCAACATTGTCTAAGAGGTAAATTTCTGATACCTTTACTTGCACTTATACCAGAAATGAAAGTAAATTATATCATCAAGTACAAGTATATTCCTAGCAGCCAAACACATGTTTAACAGATGCGCCGTGAATCCTTTGGAAACTACCGTAAGGTTTTTAAAGCTAGAAACTTTGCACTCAATATGTAAAGAATAGATGAGAACAAATTATATTTTCTACCAATTGTTTGCGATCACCAAAGTTATGGTGTGAGTTTGTCTCAGGGGAGATATAACAAAAACATACAGATTGACATAAGCGTCTCTTTTTTGTAATCCGGTGCAGCTAACTCAAGATTTAAACCAGCTTCCAACGCAGCAGCTGCAGTATCAACATCGTTTGTACGGTAATGAAATGCATTTTTGATGTTTTCTACAGCTTCCATATCACTGACCACATAACCATGAAATCCCCATTCTTTTCGTAGTATGTCTGTAAGTAACTGTTTATTGGCACACGCTGGTACACCGTTAATACTATTGAAAAGGGAAAAGTTGCGAAATATTACAATAATTAGTGACTATAAATAAACAGATTTCATAAAGATATACTTTTTTTTGAGAAAATAATTCCTCTAATAAAACCTGTAGGGAATAATAATGCGTAAACTTGTTTTGTGGAGTTCATAAATCTATTACTGGTCAATGTATACATTAAATGAAATAAAATGAAATGGGGTTTAATGTCCTACTGTTCTGCTCCGAAAGTACATGGTTCGACACCATTGCTGTGCCACGTGCCGCGTAAACCTTGGATAATTGATAACTCATTTATACATTTATTTCACTAATAGTTTGATAAACGAATATTGTCGCGGATTGACTCTATCCCGATTTGACATGGTACTCAAATTGGAGCATGTACTTTGTTATATACTATTCAAAAAAAGTAGGGGATATTTGATTTTTAAGTGTTATTAAAGTCACCTAATGAAACTGACGAAGAAACAAATGACAAAACGAAATGAAGTTCACATTCATCGATTTATTCCAAATGATCGTTAGACTAAGTAAGGCACAGACTGACCATTATAAGGGTAAAATGATACCCGGGGTCAAACAGCAAAGTTACCACAGCATCACAACAAAGTCAGTAACGGGTAAATCCTCCTCTGTTTGCCAAACAAGCATTGATCCGACGTGGCATACTCCTAATGAGACGTCTTAGGTCATTTTGGTCCAGATTGTCCCATTCCTGTTGCAACGCAGCAGCAAGTTCTTGGACATTGGCAGGACGTTGTTGACGTTGACGTAACCTCTGTCCAAGCATGTCCCAGACATGCTCGATGGGGGTGAGGTCGGGACTCAGTGCTGGCCAAGGTAATCTGGTGATGTTCTGTTGTTGGAGGTAACCTATAACGATCCTGGCCCTGTGACATCTTGCGTTGTCATCCTGGAAGATGAAACGGGGGCCATGACGTCGTGCGAACGGCACAACAGGGACTGCCAAGATGTTGTCCCGGTAGTTCTGGCCTGTAACACGCCCTGCAACAACATGTAAAGCCGTTCTTCCAGCAACAGTGATGCCTCCCCACACCACAACAGACCCCCCCCCCCAAATTGATCATGTCTGATGACGTTAACGTCTTGGAAGCGCTACGTCTGTCCAAAAAATCAACAGTGAACCTTGACTCATCTGAAAACATCACATTGCTCCAGCGTCGATTTTCCCAGTGATGACGATCCCTACACCAACGATGTCTTGCCTGAATGTGATGATCTCTCAAACAAGGGATCACGCGAGGACGTCGGGCGCGAAGGTGACCCTTATGCAGTCGATTACAAATCGTCTGGCCACTCACTCTCACACCAGTGTCTGTTTGAAGACGAGCGCTGATCTGATTTGCTGTGATGACACGATTTCTCAAGGCCAAGGTACGGATAAATCGATCCTGGGCTTGAGTTGTCGCCCTTGGTCGACCTGAGCGTGGTCTGTCCTGTACAGATTGTGTATCACGGTATCTGGTCCATAGCCTGCTTATGACAGACTGAGAAACACTCATCGTCCGCACCACAACCGCCTGTGTTGTGCCGACCTGTAGCATGCCAAGGGCACGTAACCTTTCATTTTGGGTAAGCCGACGCATATCAAAATTTGTTTTCTGGTCACTAAAACAATTAAACTGATGTTTCCACCCTGGAATTCAATGCCACAATGACTGTAACATTCAAAGTCAGAGTCGTGCAAATCTTGGGTTGGACCCCCATGGTGATCCCAAGCATCACCAGCATTCCGTGTGGTAGCTATTGGTGCGTTTGGGCGTCACATGTAACTGGAAATGTTTCTTCTGTTAGGTTCTATAGTGACTTTTTTCGTAGTCATTTGCATATTTTAGTATTATGCCCCCAAAATCAAATATCCCCTACTTTTTTGAATAGTATATATACTAATAATACCTATTGTAACTACACATCAAGCTGTAAGCCCCTGCCTTTACACAATATCTAAAAGCTGGTAGAAAGGTGGTCCTCCAATCTCTCATAGAAACCTATAATGATAATAAAACTGAGCCCTAGCTTGTGTTTGTATATCAATGTTTACAGTACCTTAATTCTTAGTATTCATAATCAAATGTCTACTTAGAGGCTAATAACTATATGATCATGGTTTGGAGAGAAAATGAGTAGTTAAGTAAATTTAAAGTATAACGCATGGGCAGGAAGGTAGACATGAATCCTAGTAGTTGATTAAACACCAATTATCTGGCTAATAAAGGTCGTGTCAACATTTCTAGGCCTGGTTGTTAACAAAATGATGTAAAAACGTGTAGATTTCCAACGATTCCGGCTTAGTAAGTGGGTCTAATGCGTTCAAAACATTGATAGTTGTGCGATACGAAATATAAGTTGACCGTTGTGCCGCTGCCCGGACAAAATTTCCCTGATAGCACACTGTATGATGACGTATTCCCGTCATCATTCCAGTTCAAAGCTAGTTTAATTCAGTCAGTGTCTTCTCTAGGTCGAGACTGACCATGCTCAATTCGGATGCCCCGCTTCCAACGAAATATCATAAGTGTGATGTTTGCGTTCTTTGAGGGTTTGCTTTTTGTTCTAGTTACCCATTTACGCCTTTAAAAATTCAACTTTAAAAGTGTGTTCTTACTTTAGAGTTAAAATTCCACCGAAATGAAGGAATATTTTCGGGCCCTCCATGAACATTAAAATGTTTACATCCACCATTAGTTCTAATATATCGCGAGTGGTTTCCATGTAAACCTTTCACAAAAGCTATACCGAACATACCACTTAGGTAAGGATCTTCTCCGTAGGTTTCCTAGAAAACGAAACAAAGCAAACTTAAGCTATATGGATGTCGGAACCATTGGGTATGACAGAAAGGTGGGGCACAGCGATGTTTAAAATGGGTTGCGTTTTCTGCTTGCAAGGGGATAGAAAATGAGCGGAGTGGTCCTCCCCAAACAACTGAAAGGAGAATCACATTAGACCCTAATTGAGAGTAAGTAATGAACTGTAGTTACATGTAACATACTGTACATTTATTTAGCTTTATAAATCCAATAGGCGTATCCAAGACATTTATGCGACACTTCTGTCGACCGCCGAATTAGCGCTAATTGTTCCCGCCTTTCGAAAAAGCAGGGATCGTCTGTTATCTCACAATACTCACTAGTTCTAAGACTTTCTATCGTTTTAATTGCCAACGGGTCTTTATTTGATCATTATACACCCTCCAATGTAGTTAAATTGGTCATTTTACAGCGTTATCAATTACAAATCACTTGGCGATTCATATCTTCAACGGATCGGAATTAGGCACATATCGAGTAATGATAGGTTTATAAAGGGACAGGGTGATACAGACTTCTTTTGACCTCATTTCGTCGTAATTCAGGTCCGTTGAAGATATGAATCGCCAAGTGAACACATTTAAAGAAATATTTTGTATCTATGAATCATATGATCTTATTACTGAATAAATCATTATTATTACCAAATACTTCACACGATGCAATGTCAAACTGTCTATCAATGATGTTTAATTTTACTAATTATATATCTTTTCTGTCTTTAGAAATAACCCATTTGCAATACTCGCCTGGTTTCTCCCCCATCTAGGATCCCTCATTATATTTAAAACTGGAGAAAAGCAACTCAGCCCGGTTCGATCAGCATAGTTGTGGTTATTTACTGCTTTATTGTGGTTCGCTCGCACAGCCTCAGAGATGGCTTCTGTCATTCGATAGACTACGTCATAGCTGAAATAGTGATTTGCAGGAATGAGTTCTTTTTTAAACCGATGTAAAAAATATACACGCGATGCTAAGCGTGAGAAATAAAAAACAACAACATTGGACTATCCAAAAAAGATAATTTTACGGTAGACAACAAACGTGTGATACACGGGCATGAGATTTGGAACACCTTTAATGTATGTAAAATGTCCCATGTTATATCAATTTACCTCCACGACGCTGCAAGTCCTATAGATTGAGGATAAGCCGTGGCCATCTGTCCCACTTCCCCATGTAAACACTCACTGTTCCATTGATACGGTGCAATACCCAATCGTGATATAGCAGGAGCTGGGCCATTTATACCAGCACCGCCCTTTGCCATCTGTAAGGTGATTTCATCGAGAGTCAGCCTGCCTACTAAATCATCCACACGAGCATTCCAGGTGAGGTTAGGATTTCGAAATGGAAAACCTTGCAGTGAACTCCCCACCAAGACAAATATAGCAACAAAGCTCCTCTGTAAAATCATTCTGCACAATGCATCAAGATTAAACGACACTTGTAGTGAGTGTCACACTATATTATATATAGGAGATCGACATGTCAAGGATAGTCATTTAGTAGGACACTAAAAACGGTATTAGTTGGTTCTAAGCCATATCTTAAAAAATAGGAAGTGGCAAAAAGAACATCTTTGAATTAAATTTTTACAAGTTAAAATGGACAGGAAATTGCAGATGTATTATCGAAGCAAATTATAACGTACATGGTATGTGTGTACTTGCATAATTGCATTATAACTAATTATTGTTAAATTCTTAACATGGCTCCGAAACAGTGTGTAAAATTAACACCTGTTAAGATGTAGATCATATTCTAAAATGTTCAAAGATATGATGATAAGAAATGCTAGTAATAAATACTGGGAACGTTCGACATATTTTATTATTAGTACAATGAATTTAATGCACACGTTCGTCTTACTTTTACTGGTAGAGTTTTCTCTGCAGGATTATCCTTTTAAAGATACTAGTTTATCATGGGACGTCCGTGTGAATGATTTGGTAGGACGACTAACTGTGGATGAAATGGCCATGCAGATGGCCAGAGGTGGTCAAGGTGAAAATGGTCCAGCTCCAGCTATATCAAGATTAGGCATAGGACCTTACCAATGGGATACCGAATGCTTACACGGGGCAGTGTGGCATAAAGCCACAGCATTTCCACAAGCAATTGGGATAGCCGCCACATGGAGGTATTTATATAATATTGAAATTTTACAAATGACCATCAATAGTCGATTTCTTTTTTTATAATTGGCCTTTATCAACGCCGTGTTAAATATCCCTAATTATTCTAATACAAAAAAACTGAACCCAGCTCTATCCCACCAAAAGATTGCCTAACATGATATTACATATATATTCCGGAAGTGTGGTCTAGATGAATTTATTTCTATAGTTTTTATTTTGTTGTACAGTAAGGTAATCCTGTATTGTCTATTTTACAGTCATGACGAAGTATACCGATTGGCTGAAGTAAGCGGAGAAGAAGTACGAGCTTTTCACAACGACGCTGTCAAACACAATAAATACGATTCGATTACTGGAGCTAGCTGTTACGCACCGGTTATTAATATAATGAGAGATCCTCGATGGGGCAGAAACCAGGTATAGTCACATCGGCTAATGTGCAGTTATATGTTCGTATCCGTCTAACTGTATCATTAGGGACCCTTCGCATCAGTACGAAAACGAACACGTCTTCGACTCGTGTGTACTTTGTGATTGTGATGTCAATCTGCAATGAGTGTTCGGCCAATGAAAAACGTTACGCACATGGAGTAGCATTCACGTAGGTGTGCAAACGAAGTCTCGTATATCGAATTTTCCTCAATTTTTCGAGGCCTTGTTTATATTGTTGATTATGTAGTATGTGCCCAAGTGCAATATTTTGTTTGATTTGTTATACATCTACCAAAAACCGAAACCACTAGCATACGATAAAACATTCGGCCAACCCCGAATCATTGTGGGACTTAGATATTAAATTACAACAGTGACTGGTAGTAAAAAAATTCTAAAATATTTCATTGTTCGCAGCCATTTATATTCACAGGAAACATATGGCGAAGATCCTTACCTTAGTGGGATGTTAGCTACAGCCTTTGTCCACGGTCTTCAGGGTAACCATTCTAGGTATGTGAGAGCTACTGCTGGATGTAAACATTTAGATGTCCATGGTGGTCCGGAAAATGTACCCGTAAACAGAAATTCATTTGATTCCAAGGTATTTACTATAAATGCTTTCCATTGATGTATTATTGCAACCAAAGAAACCCCCAACATTGACACAACAATTCCACCGCTCTGTCACTGCAGCTGATGAATTCTGGTTAGTCCATACGCCCGTCTCGGCTCCTCTAGCCCTCTCGTCTCGTTGCCTTATATATAGTATTAAAAAAAAGTAGGGGATATTTGATTTTTAAGTGTTATTAAAGTCACCTAATGAAACTGACGAAGAAACAAATGACAAAATGAAATGAAGTTCACATTCATCGATTTATTCCAAATGATCGTTAGACTAAGTAAGGCACAGACTGACCATTATAAGGGTAAAATGATACCCGGGGTCAAACAGCAAAGTTACCACAGCATCACAACAAAGTCAGTAACGGTTAAATCCTCCTCTGTTTGCCAAACAAGCATTGATCCGACGTGGCATACTCCTAATGAGACGTCTAAGGCCATTTTGGTCCAGATTGTCCCATTCCTGTTGCAACGCAGCAGCAAGTTCTTCGACATTGGCAGGACGTTGTTGACGTTGACGTTACCTCTGTCCAAGCATGTTCCAGACATGCTGGATGGGTGAGAGGTCGGGACTCAGTGCTGGCCAAGGTAATGTGGTGATGTTCTATTGTTGGAGGTAACCTGTAACGATCCTGGCACTGTGACATCTTGCGTTGTCATCCTGGAAGATGAAACGGCGATCATGACGTCGTGCGAACGGCACAACATGGACTGCCAAGATGTTGTCCCGGTAGTACTGTCCTGTAACACGCCCTGCAACAGCATGTAAAGCCGTTCTTCCAGCAACAGTGATGCCTCCCCACACCATAACAGAACCACCCCAAAATCGATCATGTCTGATGACGTTAACGTCTTGGAAGCACTCGTTTCGACGACGCCACATCCTCCTACGTCTGTCCAAAAAATCAACAGTGAACCTTGACTCATCTGAAAACATCACATTGCTCCAGCGTCGATTATCTCAGTGTTGACGATCCCTACACTAACGACGTCTTGCCTGAATGTGATGATCTCTCAAACAAGGGATCACGCGAGGACGTGACCCCTAGCAGTCGATTCCGAATCGTCTGGCCACTCACTCTCACACCAGTGTCTGTTTGAAGACGAGCGCTGATCTGATTTGCTGTGATGACACGATTTCTCAAGGCCAAGGTACGGATAAATCGATCCTGGGCTTAAGTTGTCGCCCTTGGTCGACCTGAGCGTGGTCTATCCTGTACAGATTGTGTATCACGGTATCTGGACCATAGCCTGCTTATGACAGACCGAGAAACATTCATCGTCCGAGCCACAACCGCCTGTGTTATGCCGATCTGTAGCATGCGAAGGGCACGTAACCTTTCATTTTTGGTAAGCCGACGCCTATCAAAATTTGTTTTCTGGTCACTAAAACAATTAAACTGATGTTTCCACCCTGGAATTCAATGCCACAATGACTGTAACATTCAAAGTCAGAGTCGTGCAAATCTTGGGTTGGACCCCCATGATGATCCCAAGCATCACCTGCATTCCGTGCGGTACCTATTGGTGTGTTTGGGCGTCACATGTAACTGGAAATGTTTCTTCTGTTAGGTTCTATAGTAACTTTTTTCTTAGTCATTTGCATATTTTAGTATTATGCCCCCAAAATCAAATATCCCCTACTTTTTTTGAATAGTATAGCTTCGTATAGCAGCTGACTTTGCATTCAATTTAATCAAGATTATTGTCACAACATATAGAAATTATTGAGTCCGTAGCTAAATACGCGCAAATTTGTGCTTTTACATGTATATATAGTTATGGAGCACTTTGTCAAATCTGACGACTATAGCTTGTCTGTTATCACTTTTTATAGGTTTCAGAGCGAGACTGGAGAACAACCTTCCTCCCAGCTTTTAGATATTGTGCCAGAGCTGGAGTGTACAGTATGATGTGTAGCTATAATAGGTAGGTCATCAATATAAACCTAGACTGGCATATTCTTTGAATGAAACACGGAAGATAAAATCTTTATTAGTGTCATTTTTTCTTCAGCATCAATGGTGTTCCCGCTTGTGCCAACAAGAAATTATTAACGGATATATTACGCAAGGAATGGGGGTTTACTGGTTATGTTATCAGTGACCAGGTGGCCATAGAGCAAATGGTTTGGCCCCGTAAATATGTACACAGTAATATTGATGCTGCTGTAGCAGCAGTTGATGCAGGTGTCAACCTAGAACTTACTTGGGGAGCGAATCACAACGTTGCTTTTGATACTATAGGTTCGTAAATTAACATAAACTATGCACACACCATGTTCCTTTCTTCAATCAACCCTTATTTGATTGAATAATAAATATAAACATGTATCGTACTTTATGTTATGCACAGAATCAAAATACTGACAATGCAATTCTAATTCCTCAATGCTTGGTTTACATATATTACTCCAATAACCTCATTTCATGATGATTTCAGGGGTTCGCACAGCTGAAATATCGCGTGCTTTGGAATTAAATCAATATCGATATAATACAAACGCCAAAATTGAAAATTAACAGCTTAGTTTTATGATCATTTTAGCCAGTGCTGTGAGAAGTGGTAGATTAAGTGAGAATCTTCTAAGAGAAAGGGTTAAACCTTTATTCTACACCAGAATGAGATTAGGGGAATTCGATCCTCAAAAGTATAGCCCATATTCCTACATTACTATGTCGGTAATAGAAGGACAGGTGCATAGAGATTATGCCGTATCATCAGCCATGAAGACATTTGTTCTACTGAAAAACGATGGCCTGTTACCTTTGCAACAAACAATTTATAATAAAATAGCGGTAAGTGTTGATTTATTTTTTCAAAAATGACAAAGAAACGTCACTGTATGATGTTTGACAGTACTATATCATAGCAGGCCTTTCTAGAACTACTCGTTTTCCGGTGTGGTTTCCTCTTGTCAGTAATGCAGGACAGAGGGCCTGACAGCTGTCTAGTCGTTAGGATGGGACAAAAAACCGAGATCCAGTGTATACATTGGCGTGTAGATAAAAGATCCCTTGACAATTGGAATTCAAAATAGGCCGTAGCGCCGCTGCCCGGGTAAATTTTCTCAGAGTACACTGCATGGCGTATGCCCGTCTTCATTAACCCAGTTTAGGAGCAGAACAGGAGTACGTTAAACTCAATTTCAATCTATATTTAATCCACCATTTTCCAGAATAAACCCAGATACATATACTCTAGCTGGAACAACCCTAGCATATCTTTATTATAAAATGATATTTAGGGACTCCCAAATGTAAGCTTATGGACGCCGATATTTTTCTGTATATTGTTCATTCGTCAATAAGGATATATTCGCTTGAACTGTTCATACTGAAATAGGAAATGATTTGTACGATTTGTACCGCTTCTAATAAAATCCAATTTTTGTTAACAGATCATTGGTCCAATGGCTGATGTCCCTACTGCATTAAGTGGGGATTATCAAACCTACCCTGACTGGAAATTTATCTCCACACCACGTAGAGGTTTGGAATCTTTGGGAAGGCATGCCAACTATGCTAAAGGCTGTAAAGATACCCTCTGCAATTCCTATGATTCTAATTCTGTTAAAAATGCAGTACAAGGAACTGACGTCGTCTTCATCTGCGTAGGGTTAGGTAAGTGTCTACGATAGACGTTTTTTATATTTTATATGTGGATTACATATTTTTACTCGTGGTATCTGGGAAATGTTTTCCTGTTATAAATGTATTGAATAAAACAATGAACGCCTGTGGGCCTTTTAAATCCCAACTCAAAGCATCCTTGTTACAAAATTATAAAACCCTCATCTGTAAATAATTAGTGAATATAACAAGCGATAGCGCCTTGGACACAGTTTAGTATTAACGGGCTTTGTTAATGACGATAATAATTATTATTAAATATTGACAGGTATACAGTTATTCCGAGTTTTTATTTTTATTTTCACAATTTGGTGTTTAGTTCACATTAAAATAAATAATTAGACTATGATTTAGGTAAACAAATTCACATAGAGTGTATTCTCTGATGTCAAATGGAACATTATATTAAAACGATATGGCATTATGTTAACGCCCAATAAGCATAATGATGAATAAGGACTATCGAGACTCACGCTTATCTATTTAGAACACGTATTCACAGTTAATTCATATTTTGGTTTACTTTCTTAGGAACTGCCATTGAAACTGAAAGTAAAGATCGTCATGACATAGAGCTACCTGGGCATCAAAAACAAATGATTATGGATGCTGTAGCTCACAGTAAGTTCTCCATTTTAGTCTTATTTAAAATATTCATAAAATATAGCACCTTATAGGCAATCTTATTAAAATATTATAACTTAATGACAACCTACATTGAACAATTCCAGGTGGATCAGCTAAAATAGTTTTGATAACTTTTAATGGTGGACCTGTTAATATCCAATGGGCGGATCAAAGTAACCGAGTCAATGCTATCATCGCTGCGTTTTATCCTGGTCAAGGAACGGGCACTGCGCTGAAGAATGTTATGACCACCACGAATAAATCACAGTTTGGACGATTGCCCTATACTTGGTTCGTATCTTCTAATCAGGTATGTATTAATGAGGACTATATTATATCCCTGTGATAGGACAAATGATTCGTTATGTTACATTAAATAATCCTAAAATTATAGTCGGAAAATTCAAATATCAAGTGGTTTAACTCTGAACAACCATAGGGCATCCGTTTCGAAAACCACTAAACGGACTACATATTCAATTAATCCATATTTAATTAAGAAATCAAGAAATGAAACGGTCAATTTGCAATCTGTTATCTAGCAGATGACTTACTCATCATTGCTTCTTGTTCTTGGTGTTATCAAAATCCGCGTGAATTAAAAATCGTTTCCGTTTGTGTACATTGTTGTCATTGCAAGTGGAGCCTGTGTCAGTACATACCCAGGACTGTGGAGCGAGGTGGACACTCACGACGGGTACACAGATCCATTTACTTTGTCACATGCCTTGTCTTCGTGTGTGTATTTGTTTATGCGTAGCGTGGTTCACCTGAGCTTTCTATTTAAATTAGTTTTCAAAAATGAAAAAGGTGCGAACCATGATGTGTAGGTTCCAGAAATGGTAAAGGGACAATCCCGATAAGAACAGAGTCTCAAAAAAATTAAAGTCCGAGTATTTATGAAATTTATGGACCAAAATATAGTGGCATGGTGTATTTATCTTGTCTCAAAATTTCAGCTCAAAATATTGAGTCGTTTGAACGTGAACGTCAACACTGCTTATCCGGACACGTAAACCTTTTAAGATTTCGGATCAATTTTTTCATTGGGTGACCTGATAATCGATTAATGTTTCTTGAGAGGTCTATACAGTGAATGACCCATGCCCTGTACTTGATAACAAAAGGTAAATTTCATCTACATATTAGTTTTATAGAAAAAAGTCTGGTTCCCCATTTCCAGATGAAGACTGTCAGGTTTAAGTTATTTACAAGCGTATCACAAATATCGGGTTAGTAGGTGGGCCTTAGGGTATGGATTTTAAAGGATTTTAACACAAAATTAAGCAGTTTTATTCCCCAAAAAGTTATCGGGATTGGCACTTTAACTATTCTATGAAGGGAATACCTAAGATTTAACTTATATGATCTGAACTAATGTAGGTTCCAGCAATGGTTGACTATTCAATGAAGGGAAGAACCTATCGTTATTTCAAAGGAGAACCACTCTATCCATTTGGTTATGGTCTAACATACACTACGTTCCACTATGGTAATTTGAAAATGGCAGGAAGTGTAACAGCTGGTCAACAATTGCATGGTTCTGTAGACGTTACAAATAATGGAAATGTTCAGGCTGATGAGGTTTGCTATTATGTAGTTAAATATCATGAATAGTAATAGTTTGAGAAGAGATTGTTTTCAGATTTCAGAATTCTAATTATATTTTATAGCGATAATTGTATCCTCATTACTGAATCTCTCCTAATGGCGGCAGTAGCTTCTTAGTAGGATGCTATTTAGTTTATAGAAGAGTAGGACGTTAAATCCCATTTCATTTCATTTTTTATTTAGTTTATGTATAAATAACGGATTTAAATTAAACATGCTTCAAATGGGATTGAGTTTAGATAAATATATGTTTGTATCTAGGTTGTTCAAGTCTATATTTCCTGGGCTCAAACAGCTATACCAGCACAGCGAAGACAACTTGTATCCTTTGAGCGAATCACAATTCCTGCTCATGGGCACAAAACAGTAAAATTCACAATAGAAGCTGATCAGATGGCACTTTGGATAGATAACAATGGATGGAAAGTCGAAGCTGGTAACAACATTTTTGTCCGTTAAACATGCATTATGCAAGAGCAAAATCTGCCTATTGCAGGTCTTTCTTAATTTAAGGCCAGACAGTATTAATTAGACATTAAAATCAACTCCCGATGGCGTCAGATTTCCCCGATATTAAATAGATTTAAACGGTTCGGCGATACTTTGATTTAATCAAATGTGGAGGAACGAGACATAGCATCGATCAACCAGTACGGTTGTTGAAATTATTTCACACGCCTGTTAAACCTTCAAAGGCTTATATCTTCGCGTGCAATTGAGTAATTTGAATGAAATTTTCAAATTATTCATTTTACATTATCTACTTTCTAACTATTGTAGCAAAAATGACTAGTTCTTTATCTAAATCTTACATAATGTATCTATAATTAGATAACCGAAAATATTTGTCTCCGTTAATTTGTTAAACAAAAACATTTCCATTTTTTTCTCCATTAATAAGATACACAAAAACTTTTCCGATTTATGCATTTTACAATAAAGCATTTCATTCAGATCCTAAATATAGGTAGATTCACTCTTTGAAGTGTAGACTTTTGGACCAATAACATGTTCGTTTAAATCTAAGAAAATCGACCAATCTATCAGTTTCACACCGCTGTAGTTCTCTATCTTACAAGGGTGAGTTGACGATTGAAGAACAGGTGGCTTCTAACCCAAATTCATATATATCCTAAGCATGGGATATGACTTAAATCAATCTGAAATTACTTGATAGCTGAAACACAGTCGAATACCCTAATGAGTTCCAGTTTGGAATATCAGATAAAGTGTATAAAACTGCCAAATATCATTTCAGGAAGAATAAATGTATTCGTTGGTGGTCAACAACCAAACCAGAAGAAATCAGTTGGTTCCAATATTATACAGAGTCATTTTGATGTACATGGAGCTAAATTGTTGGGTAGTTTCTAGAAGGTGTTATTTACATATTTAATAAATTATATTGTACATGGCTGGTGATATTCTCATAAAGCCTAGAGATGGGGGGTCTATAATAAAAATAAGAATGTATCGAAGAACCCAGTGAAAACCTACAAGAATCAATCACAGGCGACCGTATCGCGAATAGTCCATTACGCTACATTCCGTCAACAAGTCGCAATATTCACTTTTTCTTTGACATAAAGATATTTAAATCGTCAGTTTTATCAAAGATGGTAGAAAATATCATATGTCTGAGCTTTTACAGCGGATCCTGTTATTTTTTTTACTGTATAAGTTTGTTATTTATTTTGGTCTAGAAAGTTCCATAGACCATAGAAGGACAAATGATCGCACAGATAATCAGGCCATTGCTTAGACAAAATTTTGGAGAAAAAAAAGTTGCATAAATTGTAGGCATGTGCATGACGGTTTTCTATTGTTAAATTTTAAAGATTATATATTATTGGGCACAGTTCAGTTTAAAAGCCCAAAAAGTCGGGTTTAGAAGAGAGATTCCATGGCAAGTCACTAATGAAAATATTGAAGAATATGTGACGTAATATCGATCCTTGATGGCGCAAAATGAATTGAAATGGTGTTTAACGTTCTATGCTGTTCTGCTCCTATACTGAACTTATAATGAAGACGGGCATACGCCATACAGTGTGCTATGAGGGACAGCGGCAATAACTGTTTACTCTTTTATCGAATTCCAACTGCCAAAGGACCTTTTAAGTGTACGCCAAAGTATACACGGGACTTCGGTTTTTCGTCCCATCCAATCGTCTAGCCAGCTGCATGACTGACAAGAGGAAACCACGCTAACGAACCAGCGTCTTACCGACTTAGCCACCATATCCAATATTCAAAATGCAGATACAAACTAAGTGTGTTTTAGTCACTATTTGCTATATCGAAGTGAATCTTGTATACACATTGGCTATAAGAGATGTCACAAAAACTTCACAAGATGGGAAAAACACAAGTCAATATATTACGCAGAGAAATAAAATGAATAGTTTCTTCTCTCGAAAAATATGCAATGACAGAGGTGAAATATCTGGATAGTGCCGTTTATTTGAATGGCTTTAAATTCATGACTTATTTTTAAAATAATGATTACTGTAGTACAGTAAATATTGGGAAAATGTCTCAATGCTTATACGCCAGATCAGTTATAATAAGATATGCCGATTTTTCTAGAGCTCAAGAGGCAACAACCCTGATCTCCTTGCCCCGGTGCTTCTTTATAAAAATAAGTCGAATGAGACATCGCTGTATTTATTGTTACTTATTATAGATTTGTGTATATTGATTGACACATACATGGCCCAGTTTTTATCGGTGTAGTGTGCCTTGAAATTGTATTGGATCAGTGAACCATATATAAATTTGTTGTAGGTGTCCACTATTTGTTGAGCGTTGTAATGAGGCCACAAACACATTTCAATAGTATTTAGGGGTGTAGTTTCATAACGTTCATACAGCCATGGCGATAAAGTTAAACCACTGTATTTTGATTGTGTCAGTTTGTGTTTGTTGGTGTTCAGCTGTTGATATAACTGTTTTGACAAATGCCGGGAATATAACTGGTTCTATTGAAGATGTAAATGTTGGTCCAAACATCGTAAAAATATCAACTTATCTTGGTGTACCGTTTGCTGAACCACCCGTCGGCAATCTTCGGTTTGCGAAACCACAACCAAAGCCAAAATTCGAGGAAATTTTTTTAGCTAAAAACTACAGCGCTGCATGTAAACAAACCAAACCATTCTATGATACCAGCACAGTTAATGATTATCAAAATGAGGATTGTTTGTATCTAAACGTCTTTAGTCCTGATACTGAGCAAAGCGGTAAAAGGTACCCTGTATTTATATGGATTCACGGGGGATCGTTTTCCGTGGGCAGCGGTAGAGCAACAACAAGTAGCATCCTTGCAGGATATGGAGAAGTTATTGTAGTTTCTGTGAATTATCGTCTTGGTGTTTTCGGTTTCTTAAGTTCGGGGAACAGTGCTGCAGGTGGGAATTATGGACTTTGGGATCAACATCTTGCTATAAAATGGGTTAAAAATAATATCGAAGGTTTCGGAGGAGATGTCACAAGGATTACGATCTTTGGTGAATCTGCTGGTTCGGTTTCTGTTATGTTCCAGGCTCTTTATCCTGGCAATAAAAATATGTTCCAACGAGTCATTGCAGAAAGTGGTTCCGTTAACGCTAATTGGGTTATAAATAAAGATCCGGCGTCCAAATTAAAGCAATATTCTGTAATATTGAATTGTTCACGTCTATCACTTGAAGACTCTGTGGCATGTTTGAAAAGTATTACTAATGTATCGGAGATGACATCGAAAGCCAATCTCCCATTTAGCTTTGGACTGCACAATTTAGATTGGTCGCCAACAATAGACAATGATTTTATAACAAAGGAAAGGATTGAAGCACTGAATAAGCCAACAGATGAAACACAACTGACCTATTTTAATCAATTAGATCTTATTATGGGAACAACAAGATTTGAAAGTGACTATTTTCTACTATTTGAACCTGAATACTTTTCGACTATAATAAATGCATCAGCCTCAATTACAGACGTCAAGAGCACAATTCAGAATGTTATCCTTCGTGCATTATCTAAGAGTTACGATCCTGAATTGGTTCAGTTTATGCTTCAAGAAGTACTTTTCCAATATGAAAACTTTAATGATCCATTAGATAAAAACTTGCACATCCAACAATTAGTAAATTTCTTTACCGACATGGACTTTTTTGTGCCTAGTTATAAAGCTCTAGAAAGTCATGCTTATGGTAACAGTTCATCTAAAACATATCAATATGAATTCAATCAACTGAATCCATTTAGACCCCACCAACCTTGGATGACAGGTGCAGTTCATGCTGATGAACTGAAATATGTATTTGGGTCAGTCTATGAGATGTCAAAGAATGCGACTCAGGCCATGAGAAACACAGAATGGTCCTTGGCTAAAACATTAATGACATACTGGACAAATTTTGCTAAGACGGGGTGAGTAAGAAGTAAAAATTATATTTATTAGATTTAATACTTATGTTTCCGCTTTCGTAGGAGTTTTAGTATAATTGGCGATAGTGTGTGCCACATAATAATTTATAATAAAATAAGGGAACCGGGTTTTACGTTTTATTGTGGTAAGCATAAAAAGAAAACTGCTCTTCGGTCGGTGATGAGCATGTTAAACAACTGGCATAGTGATTGGCATCGTGTAAGAAGAGAGCGTACAGTGTGCATTTCAACATCTTATCATATTTAAAGGGCCAAATTCAGGAGTTCAAAGATCCGTGTAGGCATACTTGATACACCCGAGATTGAAAATTAGCAAAAGTTCGTAACGGATTCAAAACGCTTTTCTCCCACCCACTTGACTAGGTGTGTTCTTTATCATAATATAATACCCTTAACATTCAAGGGGGTTACCGTGGCTAAATGGGTAAGACGCCAACTCGCTAGCCTGGAGGCCGGATGTTCGATCCGTGCATTGACCGAGAGAGTTCATTCAGATTTTCGACGCGGTTCCCCTGTGTTAGTGATGCAGGACGAAGGACCTAACAAATACAGCTGCCTGGTCCTTTCGAAATGAGAGTAGGCCGTAATTGCAATTGGGGTAAAATAAACCAAAATATTATGTTAAAAGCCGATAATTTTCTTCTGGTTTAGAGATTTTTACTTTAAAGAAAATGGATAGCATGTTGTTTAATTATTTTTTTTTATCAAGGGCCAATAAAACATATTTTGTATATTTCAGAAATCCAAACACACCTGTAACACCAGATGTAGTTTGGGAAACGTATGATCGTCAAGCTAGAAAATATATTTATCTTAAATCAGGCGAGATAGAGGTGAGAAGTAACTTAAACAGACGTCGAGCTGAGTTTTGGACAACCTATCTACAGGAGTTAATAAAAAGATATTCAGATTTAAAACAAGAAAAACCTAATTGTAAACCTACCTCAGCTGCTTTTATTTTTAAACCTTATTTATTAATGTTAGTTGTATTTAATTATGTTACAATTATCGGAATTCGGGAATAAAAATCCATCTTCATACATCTTTAATATCAAATGTAATCAAGTAGTAATTTGAATCTGTATGTAAGGCTAAATCCTCAAGTTAATGAAAATAATTAGGCGTATGTTGAATAACGTTTCTAAATATCAAGTATAACTCGGTAATATAAACGATACTACAGTCAATTATATACCTGCCAAAATAATTGGTTAAAACAAGTCAACAACAAGTCTGATATCCCCCGCCAAAATCCCAAAATAAAAGATGACATATATTAGTTTAGGGTTTCATACAATACGTTTCATCATTCTCCATCAGTTAGAATCACAGTTACCATGTGCTAAAGCATCGACCAATGAAATTAATTAGCTCTACTTAGTTTTAACGGAAAACATCATTGAACTCAGTCAAGACATTCATCTAATTAAAAGCAGAGTTGTTATCAAATTGAATCAAATTGCCCAAGCGGAAAATTCTCATAACCGAACTTTGTGAAGGTATTCATATAATTAATTAATCTACAGACAGACGGTCAAGCCCATTTTAATAGTCCCCTGCTTTCTTTGAAAGACGGGGGACAGGAATGTGTTCAAAACTATATCCTCAGAAGAATAGAAGATTGAGAGAGAGAGAGAGAGAGAGAGAGAGAGAGAGAGAGATGGGCTTTAACGTCCACTCGACACAAACTAGGTCATTTCGGGACTAGCATATGGTTTTTGGTTTTATTTCAATAATTCGCTTGTGGGGGAAAAGCGGAGAAGTGATATCGCAGACAAACCACGCCAGTTGACTCAAAGACAGGCTTTATGTTACAGCACGTGCTAACCATTCGGCCATCCAACATTCCCCCCCCCCCGGAGAAAAGAAACCCGTGTCTTGCAACAATATGTCTTATTACGTACTACAGATGTCTATAATCACAGGTTATATAATATTATATAATATAAAATAACAGGTTAAAAACTGTGACGGATCAGAAAGTCGGGTATTTGATCTGCGTTTGACCAAACACTATAATGAAATACATTGTACACATATTCTATACATCTTTTTGTCAACGCCTCCATCGCAAACAAACACATTATCAACAAACGAATCATTGATACATTATTTAAATAAAAAAAAGTACGGATAGTCATTATATCTACGGTGGTGAAAACTAACCGTGTTTAAAATGAGCATTTTCAAATTAGGTGATAATTAAAGCAAATGGCATAAAAAGAACAGCAGATGTATGACTACGCGATGTTAGTGTGGGGGTAACCTTCTCGTCGGTCACATTTTTACTCGATAGGGAATGAATATACAAGTAAATTCATAAAGGGCAAAAATATATAGAGAATAATTTGTTTCTCGAAATGATATAAAATCTAATTTTGAAAGAACATCATGATGATATTTATTATGGAAGGCTGTCGAGCAAATTGGGGTATTTAAAAAGTTGATTTTACAGGGTTTACATTATATCTGAAATCGTTGTGTCTATAGCTGTATTATGGAGGATATATATTTTCGAATTTGTCTGTTGACAATAACCTTTCCCAACCAGTTTTTCTCGGTAACGTGTGCCTTTATAATCTATATAAAATGAGTAGGCTATAGATTTGGTGTAGAGGTCCATCAATTGTTAAAGGTTAGATTGAGGTCAGCGACACATTCCTATTCCTATAGTATTCAAGGAATATGGTTTCATAATGTTCAATTTCAATACAGATAAGCCACCTACGAAAGTTAAATCACTGTATTTTAATTGGCTTTGTTTGATATAACTGTTGTGACAAATGTAGGAAATGTAACTGGTTCTATTGAAGATGTAAATGTTGGTCCAAACATCGTAAAAATATCAACATATCTGGGTATACCATTTGCTGAACCACCCGTTGGCAATCCCTGGTTTGCTAAGCCAGGGCCAAAGCCAAACAATTCAACGGCAAGATATAAGAGTAGGCCGCAGTGCCGCAGTCCGGGTAAAATTTCCCCCATAGCACACATTATGGCGAATACCCGTCTTCATTAGCCCAGTTCGGAGCAGAACAGTAAGACGTTAAATTCCATTTCTACAAGGGTTAATAAAAAGTTATTCAGATTTAAAACAAGAGAAACCCATTTGTAACCCTACCTCAGATGGTGTTATTGTGACACCTTATGTATTGATATAAATTGCTGGCCTTGGATTTGATTTCTTAAATAATTCTAAATAAATGTCATCCAGCGTATCTTTAAGTTAAAACCTAAACGAATCCGTGTGTAAGATTAGTTCTCAATAAAAATCTGTCCTAATTTAATACTTACACATAATTTATTATATAGGATACGATATGAGCTGACGACAGCCCTATTACATAACGCGGTAAATTAAACAGGTTGCCCAGATACAGCAATGGTATAAACTACGCAAATATTCCAGTCATCATCAATCAGGTAAATCCCTGGGGTTGGTTGCTCAAAGCTCCGTTAACTACGTAGTGCAAATCTCGTAATTTTTCCTAAAGATTGTCTATTAAATTTCTAAGGGACAAAATAAAGTATTCTATAGTTTTATTACAGCATTTTCTGCAGTAAACTCTACAGTTACCTTTTTGTCTTTAATCAAGTTTTGTGAACACTGTACGTTTGTCCCAATGTCTTCACTTTCTTGTTAACACTAACTTTTCTGAAGTTGTTATACATATACATTGAATTTAAAAATTTAAAATTCAGCCAATAAACAAACAGTCTTCTTTTGAATTAACTTTAATCAATCCGTTATTAACGGATAATGAAACTGACTTTCTAGCAACAGAAACATAACGTACCGTTCAAATGACTTAGTTTTGAGCAACCGGTCGCTGGACGTTTACGATTCAACGAACTCGTCTGTTCTATGATGTTGTCACCTCGTACTTCAATTAATTATGTTCAACCAGAGATAATCATCCAATTTATGAAAGAGGTAATATCTAATCTTACTAGAAAATTACTAGATTCTTTTAAAAATAACACCAATGGAATGCTATAGAACAAAAATGAAGGTTTTCCTTAATCGGCAATCCGACGATTAGGAATGTCTGTCCGCGCCACGCCAAAGGTAGCCACGCGAAGATGAAGTGCTTGGATGTATATGTTGATAAAGAGTTAAAGTACCACACTTTCTGGGATAAAAAAAACGAGGGCAGTGGATAATTCGAAAAGTTAATTTGGCTTCGATATTTATGATTGAAGGATAGCGATTAAAACGAATTTAGTCTTGTGTATGCATTCAATTCTCCTCCGAGGCTGGAGGCTGCTGGGTCAGAGGAGGTCTGCTTTCATGGTTCAAGAATTATCTTGAAAATCGACAACAATGTGTTATCATAAACGGAATATCCTCTGACCCCAGGGATATCCCCGCTGGTGTCCCACAGGGAAGCGTACTGGGACCATTATTATTTTTATTTTATATAAACGACATTGTCAATAATATAAAATCGAACATTCGACTTTTTGCTGATGATACATCTCTGTACCTAAAAATAGATGACCCAGAGGCATCCGCACTTGCATTAAACAAAGATCTTGAAACAATAAATACATGGGCGGAAACATGGCTAGTGACCTTTAACCCCCTCAAGACAGAAACTTTAACCTTCTCCACTAAACGCAATGTCGTGAAACCAACACTTTTAATGAACTCAATAGGAATAAAGGAAGTAACAGAACATAAACACCTAGGACTTATCTTTCAAAGCAACTGCAAATGGAACAGTCACATCGATAGTATAATTAGTAAAGTACCGGTATCAAAATTACTTAACAGCCTTCGCTCCTTGAAATATCGTCTAAATAGAAATCGCTACATACCCTATATTCTTCCTTTATTCTACCGCACTTTGATTATACCGATGTTATCTGGGACGGATGCACTGACTACTTATGTAATAACCTTGAATACTTACAGCTTGACGCACTACGCACTATTTGCGGGGCAGTTAAGGGTACTAGCCATGCCTCCCTCTACACAGAAACTGGGTTAATTCCACTCAAAGAAAGACGAAACCGACATAAATTAAAACTACTATACAAAATCATCAATAACCTAACCCCTGCTTATCTTAAGAATCTCATAAATCTAGAACCCCCAAACAAATATTCCCTTCGTAATGAAGACAATTTAAAAGAAATTCGATGTCGTACTGAAATCTTTTCTAAATCGTTCATTCCATGAAGTATAAGAGAGTGGAATAAACTCAGTACCGATGCAAGGAATTCTAGATCTCTGAAAATTTTCTCCGACCATCTATCCAAATCTGATATCAAAGTTCCTTCGCTTTATTATAATGGCCATCGGAAATCTCAAATAATTCACTGTAAATTACGACTTCGATGCTCTGACCTGCAGGGTCATAAATTTCTTCGACACATTGCCTACAGTCCCGCATGTTCCTTGCATTCAAATGCACGAAGAGAAACCATTGACAAATTACAATATTTTTTTAAAAATATAAACTGTCTTTTATTCGGTTCCAAAACCTACAGTCTAGAAATTAATACTAATATTTTTAACCAGGTCCATAAGTTCATTAACATGTCAAACAGATTCTAAACTCAATTCGATCAAGTAATATTTTAATGTATAATCTTGGCTAGTCTATCTAATTTTGTTTATTATTAAATAATCCTCACTTTGCTTGCATATGTATACTTATTATTTACTATATATACTGTACATTTTCACCCATTTTATTATGTTTATATAATATGTATGTGTTTGCCATTTTAACTATGTATATACACCCATTTTTCATTAATAATATGTATACAAATTAATTAGGGAGTGGGTTTTTACATAGGCTAAGCCTGTTCCCCAATCCCATTCAGACAACCTGAATAAAATATTTAAAAAAAAAAAAATATTCTCCTCCGACTTCGCACCCGTTACTAAGTAGTGCGTCAGCTAAGTCACGTGACACAAACATGACTTCATTTAATAGATTTTTTTTTAATAGTAGGGGTATTCCTTCGCGAAACGCTATTTTGAGAAGAACTTAATGAAAAATTTTGATGGATTAATAAACATATTGATAAATTTACAGTTCTGTTCCATTTAGTGGATTTTAAGATATAATAACTGGGTTTTTCTGTAAATTTTATTTATTTTTTTTTTAAAAAGTAAACACTGTACAAAAATAGCAATACACGTGGTATTTATTTTGAAATCGCGTTTATCAATGTTACGTGCTGGACTTAGGTTTAATTGCGTAACAATTATCTGTATTCGTATATTTAAAAATCCATCGCGGTGTAGAGCATTAATAAAATATATATAAACATTTAGATATCTGTAACGGTAAATCCTCAAGGTAATGAAAATGATACCAAAATGAACCGGTGACAGTCTCAACCTGTTGTATAACGTTTTTCTATCAAATAACTAGGGTATCTTCTAAACAACGCAAATATTCTAGGCAGTTACAGGCCTAAAATGAAAAAAGCAACACAATATTCTGCCCGGACCAGGTTGTGTTACTACGTCTGATGTAAACAATGCATGTGTTATCGACGCAGTATGATATGAGGTCAAGTGTAGACCGCTAGTGCATGGGACATTAAAGATCAACCGTCTTACACAGAGTTAAAGAAAACTTTCGCATTACCTCTTTGAAATACCGTTTTCCGACCAACCATCCACAATCCCCGGTTTCTAAACCAAACGCATAAAGTAATTCAATAATTTGCTTAAATAATATGACCAATTACAGATTACATACCTATAGGTTACAAACTGGGCCAGTTTATCTACACCAAAACAATAAAAAACACATCACCATCAGAAAAACGACTGACACATTATTTGAATTATAGAGACACCGAAAGATTATTAAATCTGTAGCTTGGTGTATTTAACGGGAATGTTGAAGTACAATATTATGAAAAGGTGGGTCTGGTTTGAAAACATTCTTCCGATGTCGAACATTCAAGATGTAGAGCTAAACCAAGCGTGTTTTCAATAGGCATTTTCAAATTGGGGTATGAACAAAACAAATGACACATATATAGAAATGGAATGGGATTTAACGTCCTACTGTACTGCCCCGACTGGGCTAATGGAGACGGACATAAACCATGTGCTGTTCTAAGAGAGAAACTTTTTCCAACTGCCAGGGGATCGTTTAATTTTACGAAAATGTGTACACGGGACCTCAGATTTTCATCCCATCCAAACAACTAGACAGCTTTCCTTGCCAGACTGAACGCCAGAAAATTCCGCAAAGACAGTAACCGGGAGCGAACCCGCGACCATCAGACTATCAAGCCAGATTCTTACTCACATAACTATCGTCACTGTCACACATAAAGAGACTAGAATAGAGTTATGACTAGGTAGGCAAAGTAGAACATAGTGAACTTAAAACAATAGTTATTTATAAAGCCCCTTTGGTGAAGTGTGCCTTTAACAATATTAATTCAGTAATCTTTATACACTATGTTATTGAGGCCTCATGATGGTTAACAGTTGTATTGAGGTCATTGGCACATTCAGGGATATCATTAAATACGGTATAGTACAGGTATGGCGGTTGATGAATGTATTTTAATTGTAATTGTGTCGGTTTGTGTATGTTGGAGTTCAGCTGTTGATATAACCGTTTTGACAAATGTAGGAAATATAACTGGTTCTATTGAAGATGTAAATGTTGGTCCAAACACAGTAAAAATATCAGCATATCTGGGAATACCGTTTGCTGAACCACCAATCGGCAGTCTCCGGTTTGCTAAGCCACGACCAAAGCCAAAATTCAACGAAACATTTTTAGCTAGAAACTATAGCGCCTCCTGTCACCAATTCAAGCCATTCTGGGATACAAGGACAGATAATGATTATCAAAATGAAGATTGTCTGTATCTAAACGTTTTTAGTCCTTATACCGATCGAAGCGTTAAAATGTACCCTGTCCTTATATGGATTCATGGCGGATCGTTTCTTATGGGTAGTGGTAAAGGAGCAACAAGTAACATTCTAGCAGCCTATGGTCAGGTTATTGTAGTTTCTATCAATTATCGTCTTGGAGTTTTCGGCTTCTTAAGTTCTGGAAACAATGCTGCGAGTGGGAATTATGGACTTTGGGATCAACATCTTGCTATAGAATGGGTTAAGAATAATATTGCGGGTTTTGGAGGCGATCCTAGCAAAATCACAGTTTTTGGAGAATCGGCTGGTTCGGCAACTGTTATGTTCCAGGCTATCTATCCTGGTAACGAAAATTTGTTCCAAAGAGTCATAGCAGAGAGTGGCTCGGCTAGCGCCAATTGGGCTATCACTAAGGACCCAGCATCCAAATTAAAGAAATATGCTGCTAGATTAAGTTGTACACGTTCATCACTCGAGGAGACGGTAGCATGTTTGAAAAGTATTAAAAATCCAACAGAGATGACATCAAAGTCCGACCTAACATTTAGCGCAGGACTGTTGGACTGGTGTCCAACGATAGATAACGATTTTATAACAAAGGAAAGGATTGAAGCACTGAATAACCCAACACATGAAACACAACTGACCTATTTTAATCACTTAGATCTTATTATGGGAACAAACAGATTTGAAAGTGACCAATTTCTATTGAATGAACCTGAATATAAATCTACTTTTATAAATGGATCAGCTACAATAACAGACGTCGAGATGGCAATTCGGGCAGTTATTTTTCGTTCTTTATCAAGGCGCTATCGTCCTGATTTGGTTCAATTTATGCTTGCCGAAGTACTTTTCCAATATAATAATTTTAAAGATCCATTCAATAAAAACTTGTATATGCAACAATTAGAAAATTACGTTACCGATGTTGAGTTTTTTGTGCCTACTTATAAAGCTCTAGAAAGTCATGCTTATGATAACAGTTCATCTAAAACATATCAATATGAATTCAATCAACTGAATCTATATAGACCCCATCACCCTTGGATGACAGGAGCCATTCATGCAGACGAACTGAAATATGTATTTGGATCGGTCTATAAGATGTCACAGAATGAGACGCAGGCTGTGAGGAACACAGAATGGTCCTTGGCTAAAACAATTATGACATACTGGACAAATTTTGCCAAGTCGGGGTGAGTAAGATCGGAATATTATGTTTATCACTTGTTTCTGTTGGAATTGTTAGCAGAAATGGGAAGAGCATGTACGAAACAATGATTATTGATGTGTTTAAAGTTTTAAAAGGACTTTGATCTGTTGTTTAGGACAGCTTTTCTCAACTGCTTTTCCCTGTAGATACAACTCTTTCAGATATAATAGCAGCAATCCGTTCACATTATTCATTATGGCGTTGTTATGTCAACATTCGTCTCATCAGTTAAAGATGCATTATGTAACAGGTACATCTGTCAATTGCAGGTCTTTATTTTAGCTTTAAATATTATTTTGCTATTGATTAGATATTCATTCACATTGCAAGCCTAACCAACTCCCTAGATGACATCGCGCCTGGTACGTTCGTGCATTTTCATCCGCGAACTCTTAGTTTTCCTATTACTGGCACGCGCACGGGCACTATTTCTTTTTCTTTTGCATGTACCAAAATCTGGGTTTTCGCGCGGAGGTACTTTTGAGGTATTAGCCTGAGAAGCATAACACTTGCCACTGTACCTGTGTATCGCTAATTATAAATCGAGTGTGTGAAGACAGTTTATATAGATCATGCACATAATTTTCAGTACAGAGTTTATTCCCGCTCTATTTGCCGCTAAGCAAACCAATGGGACTATTTTCTCAACAGTGTATCAACTTATCCATAAGTGATAATATCCTTACACCGAGAGAAATTATCTAGTCTCGGTGAAAAACCATGATCATCTGGTAAAAAATTACTTTTCTATTTTTTGGAACGAAAAACAATGTTTTTAAAAACAAACGAACCTGCCGCACATGAGGAAGTCATTATACGAATAATAACAGACGAGAACTCTTTTTGGGCACAGGCTTTCTTACTGAGTAGTAAATCGTCCACAAACAATCATGAAGGAACTATAGGAAGACTAGCGACGACTGTAGACAGTAAGTAGGTTATACACTATACTTTTGAGTCGAGATTACTCGCTTTGAGTCGAGATTACCAGCTTTCAGGTGGCCGATAACCAATTATGTCAGAAATACCATACTGACATTCGGTTTTTTCAAGTTGTACGCGAACTAACAATCGGCGCCCTAACTGTCTTCGTCAGCTACTTTCAGTTTCACAATGGCGTACGACATTCGGTTTTTCAAGTTGTACGCGAACTAACAATCGACGCCCTAGCTGTTTCGTCAGCTATTTTCAGTTGTTGGCGTACGGCCAGTGCCGGTGGGAAAAGACAGTGTTCTCACTGCTCATGCCTGACACATACTGTCAACATTGTATATTTTTCCGTTTCCGCCCTTCACCCCACAATATATATTCCACGGCTACGTTGCGACGGTACCAGCACACCCAGTTGTTGACACCCATTAAATCACTCCTGTCTAACAAATCATAAAGCTGTGGTGTTACGGTAGCGGCATAGTATTTCACCGTAACACCACAGCAACTCTAACCATTCATAATACATCTAACTATCACTCCCTACACATTTCCCCTCGACCTACTTTCCCAAACGTCAACAACACATCTCAATATTATCTAAATTTTTAACTTGATTCATCTGAGAGTATCTACAATGTAAATATAAACTGATACATCTGAGTGTTGGAAAAATAATAGAGAATTTCTGATAGATGAAACTGAAAAATAAAACAGATACAGAGAATTCGCATTTTTTTGTTTGCATAATGATAATATAATTATTTTTGAGGTATTCAATATTTAATTTTTGTTTGCATACTAATAAAATAGTTATATTTTGAGTTGTTAAATATTAATTTTTTACCATTTTATACGTATTTTCTTTTAATACGTCGACATATACTTTGTTCAAAAATAACTAATATAATGAGTTTTTAAATTCTTTATTTTGCTTTCAGTTTATGTTCATGTTTTATCGTAAGGCGAAAACAAATTGAGGAAATACCCACAAGGAAAACATGCATGCTATACATTATTCTAAATTATCATCCTCGGAGTCCTCTTGTCCTATTGTATATTTAATTTTATTTATATTTACATTTGTTTATTTCAGGAATCCAAATACACCTGTAACACCAGATGTAGTTTGGGATACGTATGATCGTCAAGCTAGAAAGTATATTTATCTTAAATCAGGCGAGATAGAGGTGAGGAGTAACTTAAACAGACGTCGAGCTGAGTTTTGGACTACCTATCTACAAGGGTTAATACAAAAATATTCAGATTTAAAACAAGAAAAATTCATTTGTAAGTCTACATCAGGTGCTGTTATTGTGACATCTTATGCATTGGTATTAATTGCTGGTTTTGGATTTAATTTATTAACATTAATCTAAATAAATGTTAGTCACATCCGATCTTTAAGTTAAAACCTTAACGAATCCACATGTATAACTTTAAGTTCTCCGTAAAAATATGTCCTAGTAAATTTCGTATATAATATTTTCACATATTATGTAAGTTACCTAGCCGGTGTTCTTGAACGTTTCCTTATTAAGTAAATTGGTATATACACAGTGTGTCGAGATACTGGTATCTGATAAACTATGCAAATATTTCAGTCAATTATTTTCTTGAAAAACACTTACTTTATGACGTTGTCAAGGCGCACTTCAATTACTTATGTTCAACTAGAGG
The DNA here is from genome assembly GCA_036850965.1 of Patella caerulea. Classification (NCBI taxonomy): domain Eukaryota; kingdom Metazoa; phylum Mollusca; class Gastropoda; family Patellidae; genus Patella; species Patella caerulea. Next base: position 21,428,158 of record JAZGQO010000014.1, on the reverse strand, counting down.
AAATCATCTTAAATCAACATATTGATAAATTTACAGAATATGGATTTAAGATATAATAAATGTCTTTTTTGTTTGTTTGTTTACTTTTTTATTTAAATGCAAGCACTGTATAAATATAACACTTTATATGTGAAAACTTTCATATTTTGATCATTGTTGTGTGTTGTTAGTTTGTATCGGTAAATTTTCTGTGAAATAAACCTGAACTAGTACTCATTGTTAATTCCAACACTGAATGTTTATTACACGACTGCTTAATGTTGTACAGATCAATTTTGTAATAACTTATTTTACAATATTAAGCGGTTTAATACAAAGCTATGAGGCATTCAATAATAAACGAAAAAGTTGTATCATTTTTGACGTTAAAAGCATAATAATATATTTTTACATTTATATTCGACAAGGGGGATGGGATGGCCTAATGGTCTAGAGTGCCGTGTTCACTTTACATTAAATGTCCACGATTATTTAACGTCCGCTTCCACCGAACAGAAGCCAAGTTGTTAAATAGGTGTTTTTCTGTGTTTTCCACACCCCCCCCCCCCTGTCGCCAATAACCAGTACCGTAATATATATTATATGAACTTTGAAAATTATTTGATCTATTTCATATTTTGGTAATGTTATGTCCGCGTAGCATCGAAAGAGAAATACTGGGAACAACTCATAATTGGCCCACGCTGAATTTTGTCAAGATATTCTTATGTAAATGTGATAGTGTTATTCTTTGAAAGTATATTAATTAGCTTTATTTTAATAATTACGATAGTTAGCAAGACAACAAAGCATACAACCCATAAAAGGATGGTCTGTTATTTTGTGGAAAATAATCTATGATATTCGTAACTTTTGATTACACGGGTTCTTAGACATGGGAAATAACTCCAAATTTCATCGATACGGAACTTTAATACGGTTAATCTCAATGAACTAGTCAGACAATCATAGACGTTCGCAACATTTCAAGGACTCTCATACATAGATTTATTGCAGAGTTTTGATGAAACACTAATCTTAAATTTGTTGATGGATATAAGTTCCAACCTAATGGTTAGCGGGTAATGGTAACTGGGGCAGGTGATGCTATTAAGTAAGTAGTCCTCGGATTACGGTAAGGATCGGTGTTCAGTGCAGCCATGTCTTAACATTTTACTTAACTTTATCTCTTTATCTCCAGGCGCGGATCCATAGGGGGGAGGTCCAAACCCCACTCTGCTCAGATACATTATAAATAATGCCTTGCATCAATGAACTTAAATCACAATGTGATCCTACATCATTATAAAAATGATTTCTCTCTTTAAAACGCTCAATTTGTATGTATGCCTATGCAATTTAGAGACGATAATGACAGATCTCCATAACAGGAACCTGGCAAACCCCCTCCTGCAAAAATTCCTGGGACCGTCCCTGATCTCTTATAGAGCATTGACAAATGAAATTGCTTAACACTCTCGTTAATCAATATGATTCAATACGGAATCAAATTCATCGTGTCCTAAGCATCGTCAATTGTTGACCTCTGCTTAACGCAGTCGAGACACCTACTGAACATTCTACGTCTATCTTTTAAAAAATCATGAATCGTGGTACACTTGGGATATATTACGCAAACTTCTACTTGTTCCAGTTTCTTCCTATGGAGTGACAATGTGTGTAGAAGAGTTCTGCTTTTCGGTCCAAAGCCATGGCGCTTCATTGCTCGCCACCTTACGCTCCGGTGTCGGCAACATTTCGACATCTAAACGAAGACGATACACTAGACACCCGTTAATAATATACCACTTGGCCTTTACTTGAAAAACGTTCCAGGATATTTTCCACCGGGTTTGAACAGCTAACATGTTTCTAGGTTTATTGTGTTGTCTGTGAAGTATTAGGTTTCATTTTACTAAATTCCACAGATTTCTAAGGCACTTATTTCAAATATATCGAATCATAATTATTTAACCCCAGAAGGAAGGTGCCAAATGCCAAAAATGAGTGGTCTCGACGAGATTGTACGCTGATTTGGTTACATTCAGAAATATACATTCTTATTTACAGGAGCGAATTAAAATTTATCTATAAAATTAAAAAAATCAGCCCTGTCTGATGCGTACATACAAGGCTGTGCCATCTTTCTCCAATTTCCCCTTATTGTTAGATCATTCACGGAATTTGTCTTTGATTTGATCTATTGTTGTAGGACCATGACTGCGCTATGGCACTGAAAGTGACCTTCACCCTTGCTACATTTATTCCTGGAATATTAGCAGTTTTATTTTAAATGAGCCCTTCTCGAATTTGACATTGATCATAAACCTTTTCGTTCCATTAAATCAAGACGGACGTTTCAGAAGTTTATCGAAACCTTTATTTTCGCATTTGGCAAAAACAGAACCCACCGTCGGTAATCTCCAAACGGCGAGTCTAATGTTAAATTAGAGACAGATTCTGTCAGGAATGTATCTGATGAACATATACTTCAAAATATAGACATAACTACGCACAAACAATGAAAATGGATAGGATTCGCCAAGTTATTCACGCGCTGAAAATCTATGCTAAAGTTAAACATTCTACTTCAATTAGCATTATTCTTACCTTCTAACGTTGTTTCAGTCGAGTATAAATGTTACAGCGAATATCGAAGTTATAACACACATACTGCATACACGTATACAGCCTAAATAGAAAAGACATATAAACATTAAACAGGCATTATGTCAGAGCTAAATCATATTCCTGAAGCAATGGCCCGAGAAATCCCTCTCTGGCCATTGCTGGAATAGTGTCTGTTTCTTGAACTTATGCGGGAGTGTTTCTATTCTTCCGTTCAATGAAAGATATCACTTAAGTACAGCAACATGTCAGCCCTTCGTTTTATCTGGGTCTTCCCTAACACTTTGGACAGTGATTTAAGGTATCAAAAACGGTGAAAGTATGTTCGTTTCCAAACAGTATTGTTTACATTTCATTCGACTTGATAGCCTCGTTTGTCGCGCAAATAGTTTTACTGCAGTATTCTGCTATGCACAGGTTCATTAGGCATAATAAAATCGTGAGCCATGACGTAACGTTATGTAAACATATTTGTTCCAATATTGGCACTCGTTTTAAATGTAAAGCTTTTGTAGGGCAGCTAGTGATTGGTTGGTAGACGGACTACTGACCAATCAAAATTTAAAACAACACTATGCACTCATAATATCAGTGTGTAGTAGGATTACCTCTAATCAAACGCAACACTGCGCGGAGCATGGAGCAAAATCTGCATATTGCAGGTCTTTCCTCGGGCCTAAAATGTTATGTAAACTACTGCGACATTACTTCGGCAAAAATGGACGTTAAATATAGCTATTTCACAGACTAGTTAGACATTACAGATACATTATGATAGAATAAATAAAGAGAGAGAGAGAGAGAGAGAGAGAGAGAGAGAGAGAGATGGGGTTTAGCGTCCACTCGACAGAGTTGGTTGTTCTCACTATAATATATAGTTAAAAACTAGATGATGTAAAAGGAATACACTGTAAATATTTGAACAGTAACTTTAATATGCATTTGGTATCAAGACCCGCTGTTTATTAATCCTAGTATAGAGGTCAACAGAATTTGGAAAGATTTTATAACGTTCAATACAGCCATGGCGTTAGGACTCATAACAAAGTTTAATCACTATAATATTTTAATTGTGTCGCTTTGTGTATGTTGGAGTTCAGCTGTTGATATAACCGCTTTGACAAATGTTGGAAATATAACTGGTTCTATTGAAGATATAAATGTTGGTCCAAACACAGTAAAAATATCAGCATATCTGGGAATACCGTTTGCTGAACCACCAATTGACAGTCTCCGGTTTTCAAAGCCGCGACCGAAGCCAAAATTCAACGAAACATTTTTAGCTAGAAACTATGGCGCCTCCTGTCACCAATTCAAGCCATTCTGGGATACCAGCACAGATACCGATTATCAAAATGAGGATTGTTTGTATCTAAACGTCTTTAGTCCTGACACTGAGCAGAGCGGTAAAAAGTATGCTGTACTTGTATGGATTCATGGTGGATCCTTCCTTTTTGGTGCCGGTAGGATGAGACCATGTAACATTCTAGCAGCCTATGGTCAGGTTATTGTAGTTTCTATCAATTATCGTCTTGGGGTTTTCGGTTTCTTAAGTTCTGAAAACGGTGCTGCAGGTGGGAATTATGGACTTTGGGATCAACATCTTGCTTTAGAATGGGTTAAAAATAATATTGCGGGTTTCGGAGGCGATACTACCAAAATTACAGTTTTTGGAGAATCAGCCGGTTCTGTAGCTGTTATGTTCCAGGCTATCTATCCTGGTAACGAAAATTTGTTCCAAAGAGTCATAGCAGAAAGTGGTTCAGTTAACGCTGATTGGGCTGTTACGAAGGACCCAGCATCCAAATTAAAGAAATATGCCGCTAGATTAAGTTGTACACGTTCATCACTCGAAGATACGGTAGCATGTTTGAAAAGTATTAAAAATCCAACAGAGATGACGTCGAAGTCAGACCTCACATTTAGCGCTGGGCTGTTGGACTGGTGTCCAACGATAGATAACGATTTTATAACAAAGGAAAGGATTGAAGCACTGAATAACCCAACACATGAAACACAACTGACCTATTTTAATCAATTAGATCTTATTATGGGAACAACAAGATTTGAAAGTGATCAATTTCTATTGAATGAACCTGAATATGAATCTACTTTTATAAATGAATCAGCCACAATGACAGACGTCGAGATGGCAATTCGGGCAGTTATTTTTCGCTCTTTATCAAGGATTTATCATCCTGATTTGGTTCAATTTATACTCGCAGAAGTAATTTTCCAATATAATAATTTTAAAGATCCATTCGATAAAAACTTGTGTATGCAACAATTAGAAAATTACGTTACCGATGTTGAGTTTTTTGTGCCTACTTATAAAGCTCTAGAAAGTCATGCTTATGAAAAAAATTCATCTAAAACATATCAATATGAATTCAATCAACTGAATCCATTTAGACCACACCACCCTTGGATGACGGGGGCCGTTCATGCTGATCAACTGAAATATGTATTTGGATCTGTGTACATGATGTCTCAGAATGAGACCGTGAGAAACACAGAATGGTCCTTGGCTAAAACATTAATGAGATACTGGACAAATTTTGCCAAGTCGGGGTGAGTAAGGTCGGAATATGCTTATTACTTGTTCCCGTTTCTATAGGAATTTTAATAGAAATGGATGAAATGAAATGAATTGGATTTACGTGCTACGGTTCTGATCCGATTGGACTAATATAGACGGGATTTTAATAGAAATGGAAAGAGAATGTACGACACATGTACATGCTACATCTTCAAATACCTTTAACGTGGCTCAGACTAACGCAATTTGAATGAAATTTTCAATATATTCATCTTTAATTATCTACTTCTGATCTACTTTGTTCAAAATCAAGTAATATAATGAGTTTTTAAAGTCCTTAATTTGCTCCCAGATAAGTGATCTGAACTATTTACGGAAGAAAAGTTTTGAAACCATGTATGCTATTAATTCTTCTAATTGTTGTCATCATTAGATTTCTCTCGATTTGCTGTTTATCTTTTTTTTCAATTTATATTTACATTTGTATATTTCAGAAATCCAAATACACCTGTACCACTAGATGTATTTTGGGAAACGTATGATCGTCAAGCTAGAAAGTATATTTATCTTAAATCAGGCGAGATAGAGGTGAGAAGTAACTTAAACAGACGTCGAGCTGAGTTTTGGACTAACTATCTACAGGGGTTAATAAAAAAATATTCAGATTTAAAACAAGAGAAACCCATTTGTAACCCTACCTCAGATGCTGTTATTGTGACATCTTATTTAATGATGTTAGTTGTAGGAATTACATTTAATTCATTAACATTAATCTGAGTAAATGTCATCTACATCAGATCTACCTAGCCGATGTTGTAGAACGCTTCATTATTAAATAACGTGGTAAAATACAAAGATAACTTTAACATATAGAACTTTACATAATAAATTTCCTTTCCTGTTCTTTTTTGTTTGTTAACTTTTTCAAAGCGTGCACTGTACAAAAATAACATTTATATGTAAAAACATTCCTATTTTGATGGTTGGATGTTGGGTTGTTTGTCTTTTTTTCTAGATGTTGGTGAGCTTCGTTCAAGCTTTGTATTTGGAATTTGTCTTACTAATGTTATTGTTTTGATCATTCTATTAATCTAGCTATGATTAAGTTCGATAATGGACACTTGGTTGGCCGGGACTTTGGAACACAATAACTCTCCTTTTAACTGAGCCAGAATGTTCAAACTTGGTGTAGGCGTTCATTAGGTGAATGTCTTGATGGGGTTTGATGGTGAACATTTTCTGATTACAATAGGCAGATAAGCAACGTGATTGATTGATGATGTGGGATACGATAACTTTTGTTATTATTAAGTGAGAATGATGAAACTCAAAATTTAGATTCATTAGATCATTACCTTGATTTGGTTAATGAGCGATAAGCAATTGGATTGGCCAAGACATTGGATCATAACTGCTTTTAATTGAGGTAGAATGTTTAAACTTTAGGTAGATGTTCATTGCGTAAATGCCTTGACTGAGTTCAATCATTAACATTTCGAGCTGAAGCTATGCAGGGCTAATCAATTTCATTGGTCGATGCTTTGGAACAAGATAATCCTGATTCTAGCTGATAGAGAGTAATGAAACTTAGTATATAGTTTGATTGTTCGATACTTTTGAAAAAGATAAATGTGCAATTAATTAATATGTGTCAACTATTTATTTTAGGATTCATATGGGGGACATCAGCCTCGATGTTGGCTTGTCATTTCTAATTAATAGTTTATATAACATGTCAGGTCTAAAGAAAAAACAAAAAGATCTGCAATAGATAGATTTACCTCTTGAATAATGCATGATTAATAACCTTACCAAGACAATAAACAACTCTCGATGCCATCGGATTGCTAAAGTTTTTTCGTACTACGGTAACTGTAAAAATGGATAATCGAGGCTGCTTGTTATGGGCACAACAGTAGCAATAATGTTTTTGAAACGAGGATATCTCGGTTCAGACAGGTGTAATCTCCTTTTTATTGTCTAATTTTTTCCCAATATTGTATTGAGAACTGCCAGCTTTTTATCTTGTCTTACCTAATGCTTCTTTAAGTATATTATTGTATGAAGCACAATATAACTGCACTTTTCTTAATATGACCTACTTGGTGAGAAATAAACACGCATTTCCCCTTTGAAAATATATATGTAAGGTATTACAGATAAATATTCTGTATATGGCTGTGTAGTCCAAATAGAATAAGGTACAGTGGGAGTAAATACAGTATACACCTTGTACAAACATAAAAATGAACCACACTCTACAGTATATATCACCCGTGATCAACATAGATGTCCACATTCCCTCCAATGTTCATTTTAAACTCTTCGCCGATTAGATCTTTCGCCCAAATTTCGTTAGGTTGAAGATTTTTCTACCACATATGGGGCTGGCCAAAATAATAAATTTTACCAAATAAATCTTGATATACACAAATTAGAAATGACATACTAGTAAAGATATATCTACCCGCCATAAATTACAGTATAACAAATTACCCCAACCCCTTCTAAAAAAAAGGCATGCGAAACGAGAGAGGTAGACTATAGAGAGAGAACAATACGTGGGGTTAAAGTTAAACGACTACTCGACACAAAATAGGTCATTTAGGGACTAACTTATGGTTTATTTTTATTTCAATAATTCGCTTGCGCGTATAGGGGTCTTTAGCAGTGGGAAGAAAGGGAGAACCCGGTGAAACCCCAGAAAGGTTAGACAGGCAGGTAGACTCTAAGTGTTTTAATTCTATAAAGGGTGTTGTATAGGACTGGTCAAAGTTCTGTGGGTGTAATATGAAAATCATTTAAAGAAGTTTTGATGCCGATCGAAGCTGGTCACCAAAGGTTGTATTCCCAAAGATGAATTACATATTGATTAATCACAGTGGAAATTGTAACAACTGAACCTGTTTAAACCTAATAAGTCGCAATGTATAATAGGGGTTTAAAAGTGGTCGTCATTTCTCTTCCTTGTAACTAGCAACCGTCCATGGGCGTCACACATTTGTTTTTGGAAGGGGTGGGGTCTGAATATTCTTCCCCCCTCCCCCCCCAAAAAAAATAATTGGCACAATAAAGTGCTCGAAAGCTAATAAAACTCTAATTTTAGGACTGGCATAGCCAGTAAAACACGTTAATGGCAGTCAAATATTCCAAAATTTTGTTGGGGGTCCATACAGGTTCATTTGCGCTTCTTCGCCACTCGAAGAAAACTGGCGTCGCTGTCTGTAAACCTACTTCGAGCATTTCTAGTTTTGCTTCCCTGTCTAGACTTTTATACACAGTATCATATATAACAGGTTTAGCCGAAGAGGACGTGCGTAGCCAACAAGATGATGCCTCGAAAAAACATAAATATAAAAAGGATGAAATGAAGGTACCTGCAAAAGACAATGGCTTGGCGTTTAAAGGCGTTAATTTGAAGTTAATTATTTTGACATATACAGTTTATTAAACAGTGTGCTCGATCCTCCCCCCGTCAAGGTTTACATTATATCTTATGTTATACCTGAATATTCTTAATATTATTTTACTATTTTTCTAAACATTTTTTTTCTCGGTGAAGAGTGCCTTTTAAAATCGTGGTATAATATTTGAACAGTAACTTTAATATACATTTGTTGTAGAGACCCACTGTTTATTATACCTTGTATTGAGGTCAGGGGCACATTTCAACAGTATTCTTAAAGATCATGTCATAACGTTCAATACAGCCATGGCGTTAGGGCTCATAAGAAAGCTTAATCATTATAATATTTTAATTGTGTCGGTTTGTGTATGTTGGAGTTCAGCTGTTGATATAACCGTTTTGACAAATGTTGGAAATATAACTGGTTCTATTGAAGATGTAAATGTTGGTCCAAACACAGTAAAAATATCAGCATATCTGGGAATACCGTTTGCTGAGCCACCTTTGGGCAATCTAAGATTTGCTAAACCACAACCGAAGCAAAGCTTCGATAGCACGTTTATAGCTAAAAACTATAGCGCATCTTGCCATCAAATCAACCAATTCTGGGATGTAGGAGCAGAAGATGAAGATTGTCTGTATCTTAACGTCTTTAGTCCTGATATTGATCAAAGTGGTACGACGAAGTTTGCTGTCTTTATATGGATTCACGGCGGATCGTTTATGTTCGGTGAAGGTAAAGCATCAACAAGTAGCATTCTAGCAGCCTATGGTAAAGTTATTGTAGTTTCTATCAATTATCGTCTTGGAGTTTTTGGCTTCTTAAGTTCTGGAAACAGTGCTGCAGGTGGGAATTATGGACTTTGGGATCAACATCTTGCTATAAAGTGGGTTAAGAATAATATTGAAGGCTTTGGAGGTGACGCATCAAGGATTACGATCGCTGGTGAGTCTGCTGGTTCAGCATCTGTTATGTTCCAAGCTATTTATCCTGGCAATGAAAATCTGTTCCAGAGAGTAATAGCAGAGAGTGGTTCCGCTAACGCTAATTGGGCTATCACCAAGGATCCAGCATCCAAACTGAAGCAATATGCGGCAAAACTGAGTTGTACGCGTACATCGCTTGAAGAAATCGTGGAGTGCTTAAGAAGTGTTGAAAACGCAACATCGATGACACTGAAGTCAGATCTAACATTTAGTATAGGTCTGTTGGATTGGTGTCCAACAATAGATAATGATTTTATAACACAGGATAGGATTAATACCTTGAATAACCCAGTACGAGAAACAGACTTGACACATTTTAACCAATTAGATCTTATTATGGGAACAAACCGATTTGAAAGTGATTCATTTATTCGGATTGTGCCGGAGTATACATCTACTTTCACAAATGCATCAGCCTCTGTTACAGACGTCAAAGATGCGATTCGGAATGTCATGTCGAGTGCTTTATTTGTGGAATATGATCCTAATTTGGCCCAATTCATGTTTGCAGAAGTACTTTTCCAATATGATAATTTTAAAGATCCATTAGATAAGAATTTGTTTATTCAACAATTAGTCCACTTCTTTACCGATGCGACCTTTTTTGTGTCTACCTACACATCCCTAGAGAATCATGCATACAATAACAACGTATCTAAAACATATCAGTATGAATTCAATCAGCTGTATCCATTTAGACCACACCACCCATGGATGACAGGAGCTGTTCACACTGATGAACTAGATTATGTATTTGGATCTATCTATAAGAAGATTGGGAACGAGACCGTGAGAAACACAGAATGGTCACTGGCAGAAACATTAATGAAATACTGGACAAACTTTGTCAAGTCAGGGTGAGTAAAATATCAATACGTCATTTAGGTTTGATCGTTAGGGATTTTATTATAAATGGCGAAAATCTGTACACAACATTGTTTAATGGCTAGGCCATGTTTTTGTTTTTATTTTATCATGACGATTTGATTGGAATAGGGGGTTAGTTGGCCGAATGAATTGACGCGTGCGCCTGGGATCATTAGATCTGTCATTGGATTAAATGTGGCGTTGTTTCGAGCCTACGTATGTGCGTGAGTAAGACCGCTTGACTAACATTATATGTGAAATGAAATGCAATGGAGTTTAACGTCCTACTCTTCTGCAACTAAACTGGGCTAATGAAGACGGGCATACGCGCAACGGCCTACTCTTATATCGAATTCTAACTTCCAATGGATCTTTTACGTGCACGTCAATGTGTACACGGGATCTCGGGTTTTCGTCCCATCCAAACGACTAGACAGCTGTCCTTGTCAGGCCTTCCGTGCTGCATCACTGACAAGGCTAGCGAGCCAGCGTCTTACCCACTTAGCCACGTTAGTTTCTATTTGGAAGATACGTTGTGTGTGTACTTAACAAAACCGAACTTTGAACATTAAAAAGTGTTTATTTCATTCAAAAATTTCGAATTGCACATGTGTAGGTCATTAAGTACAACTTTTAGCCATTTCATCATTATAAAGGCTTTCTGGTCAAGTCTGTGCACTTTTCGATCAATGGGTTCGCTCTATTTATCTTTTATTGAACGACTGTAATGTCAGGTGTGTGTTTTTGTTAACACCCATTCAAAGTGATCCGTTAGCGCTCACTGTGAATGGTACGCCAATGAAATACCGATCGACTGCTTTGATTAATAAGAAGTATTATTTAGCTTCTTAGAACTTTGTATCAAAATGAACACGTCTATCGTTTAGCTATGCTCTTATCAACAACTTTCGAAATGCCAAAGTATGTTTAACTATATTTTGTTAGTTCGATTCGAAATTCTATTCAATAAAGCAGTTTAATAATGTCCACTTAAAATTTTCATTATTGGGCGACTAAGAATTGTTCCACATAGGAATGTTATTTTACAATGGGTTGCAACAAAGACTGCTGTATAATTATCTAATATTATTTCTAATTTTCATCATTTTGTTGTGTATATATACCTATATTTACATTTGTTTATTTCAGAAATCCAAATACACCTGAAACACTAGATGTAGTTTGGGAAACGTATGATCGTCAAGCTAGAAAGTATATTTATCTTAAATCAGGCGAGATAGAGGTGAGAAGTAACTTAAACAGACGTCGAGCTGAGTTTTGGACTAACTATCTACAAGGGTTAATAAAAAGATATTCAGATTTAAAACAAGAAAAACCTAATTGTAAACCTACCTCAGGTGCTTTTATTTTTAAACCTTATTTATTAATGTTAGTTGTATTTAATTATGTTACAATTATCGGTATTCGGGAGTAGAGATCCGAATATGTAACGGCAAATTAAAGTAGCTAAGTCTGTAACTCAATATCATCCAAAATGTTCAACATTTAAAACATGAATTAATTGTCAATTTAAATCAAAAAGGATGATGTGATCTTACCTGAAAAAGATGGGCTTCTGATATCCAATATTTACGACAAAATAAATATTTTACCATTGGTAGACGAATCGTGTACCATGGTTTTAGTCTCAGTTCTATCAAGAGACTCGAGCAACGAGGCTAGAATCATTGTACCAAATCAAACAGCGCATGTAGTCTGGAATAACTAGATGCTAGAAATTTGTATTTGATTGACCGTGCTGGTTTATTTCACCGAACATAACTGATTTAAATTAGAGTAAAACGGATACCATTGAATGTAAATCAATCTATATACATTCATATTACAGTATCATATGCGTTGCGACCCACTTGTGTCAAGTTCTAGGTCCAAAATGTTAGCGATTTAGCTCCTTTAAATTAAATTGAAAACGTAAGATAGCATGCAACCCATTTTAACACCGTACCTCAATTATCTTAAGAACAATTTGTTTGTCAGTAGTTTTGTTTACAGTGTTTATATTTGTTATGTAAATAAATTCTTTTCATAGACCATATTATGACTAAATGTACATTAGTAAATATACAACATGCTTTTCAAGATGTGAACTAGCGGAGTTTCGATTCACAGGTTGTACGTGACAAGGAGTGTGGTCGCCTGTTCAACTTCCTGGGTTTTCTCCAGGTCCTCAGGTTTCCTCCAACTGCTAAAGACGCCTACGCGCCGAAGGTCCACCTGCCATGTCATTGACCAAGGCCCACACAACTACGCGCCGAGAGGGGTCGTTTGGGGTTGGTCTCCTACAGGAAAATTTTGGAAATTGACAACCGCAAACACATTTCCCAAGCATTTCAGTCTAAATTAAGCTTCCTATCTTTTCTGTCTCCTATCCTGTGTCCTGTCCTGTCCCGTCCTTCCTCCCACCTCTCTCCTTTCTTTCGATCTTTTTTCTTTTTTTTTTCTTTATAGGCTTAGGCCCACTTTTTTAATGAGCTTTAACAGGTGGACAGGTGGGCCCAGTCCGGCACTGCCTACACGCAAGCAAATTATTCAAATAAAATTGAACCATGTGCTTGTCTCGAAGTGACCTAGTTTGTGTCGAGTGGACGTCAAACCACATTTCTCTCCCTCTTTTCAAGATGTTAATCATTTTGTATTTACAATGTAGATATATACATGTACCGTGTAAACAGGGTCATTGCATATTACGATATTCAGACCTGGGGAAATATATTGTAAACCAACTTCACCTATCGGTTTTGTGAAATTGTATATATTATTGTTAATATTGCAAGACTTGAATTTCATTACATAACATTATTCGACTTTTGGTAGTAAATATCCAGCATAATAGATCTTTAGATTAAAATCTAGACAAACAAATGTGTAAAGGTAATCTCCCAAGGTAATGGAAATACAAGTAAGCACAAACTGGGTGGGAACCGTGATTGAAAAACGCAATAAGAAAACAGACAGAGCTCACAATTAAAGCAGTTTCGCACTGAATTTGTGATCTTTTGTAAATCCGTAAAATTAAATGGGGTTTAACGCCCTATTGTCCTTGCTTCATATCTGCGGGTGGTCCATCTGGTTGGGGAAATAACATTTTGAGCTAGGTGGAAGTCAACTCACCTGGCGATCCGTATTCGGTCATAGCAGACATACATCATTTTCCCCTGGTGCCGCCCTAAACGCCTATATTTTATATTACGGTAACATTTTGATGGGACCCAATCCAGTAAACACGAGTTAATAAGTGCAAGGACTAACCTCCTTTAAAAAGAGCTGAACAGTCCACAAGTTAGTGGGCATCGTTTCATATTCGTAAGAATACACCAGATATATTTTGCGCAGGTTGAGAATAGTTCTTAATCTCAGACACATTTAAAATGTTGTTGTTGCTTAGACTTATCAGCATTTTACAACCATATTATGTACATGCAGGTAGTTTCATGTGTCCAAACCACATTTAGTGCAATACAGTGTCTGGACTTCACTACATTGAAGTAAAAATTTCTGAACAATGACAGTCCACATCGTATCTTTATTTGGAGCTGTTACACATGATTGTGTGGCATAGTATAATTTTGCTTATATTTGAACCCCTAATAATACAGGTGTGGCATACATACAAGCCTCCTCCCAACTAATGTTCACATCCAATATTGGGATCGAACCATGGACCTCCGGTTTCAAGAGCAGACATCTTAATTGTAACTGTGACTTACTTTAGTAAATAGTTATATGTATACTATTCAAGTAGGGGATATTTGATTTTGAGGGCATAATACTAAAATATGCAAATGACTACGAAAAAAGTCACTATAGAACCTAACAGAAAAACATTTCCAGTTACATGTGACGCCCAAACGCACCAATAGCTACATCATGGAATGCAGGTGATGCTTGGGATCACCATGGGGGTCCAACCCAAGATTTGCACGACTCTGACTTTGAATGTTACAGTCATTGTGGCATTGAATTCCAAGGTGGAAACATCAGTTTAATTGTTTTAGTGACCAGAAAACAAATTTTGATATGCGTCGGCTTACCCAAAATGAAAGGTTACGTGCCCTTGGCATGCTACAGATCGGCACAACACAGGCGGTTGTGGCGCGGACGATGAATGTTTCTCACTCTGTCATAAGCAGGCTATGGTCCAGATACCGTGATACACAATCTGTACAGGACAGACCACGCTCTGGTCGACCAAGGGCAACAACTCAAGCCCAGGATCGATTTATCCTTACCTTGGCCTTGAGAAATCGTGTCATCACAGCAAATCAGATCAGCGCTCGTCTTCAAACAGACACTGGTGTGAGAGTGAGTGGCCAGACCATTCGGAATCGACTGCATAGGGGTCACCTTCGCGCCCGACGTCCTTGCGTGATCCCTTGTTTGAGAGATCATCACATTCAGGCAAGACGTCGTTGGTGTAGGGATCGTCAACACTGGGATAATCGACGCTGGAGCAATGTGATGGTTTCAGATGAGTCAAGGTTCACTGTTGATTTTTTGGACAGACGTAGGAGGGTGTGGCGTCGTCGAAACGGGCGCTTCCAAGACGTTAACGTCATCAGACATGATCGATTTGGGGGTGGTTCTGTTATGGTGTGGGGAGGCATCACTGTTGCTGGAAGAACGGCTTTACGTGCTGTTGCAGGGCGTGTAACAGGTCAGTACTACCGGGACAACATCTTGGCAGTCCATGTTGTGCCGTTCGCACGACGTCATGGCCGCCGTTTCATCTTCCAGGATGACAACGCAAGATGTCACAGGGCCAGGATCGTTACAGGTTACCTCCAACAACAGAACATCACCACATTACCTTGGCCAGCACTGAGTCCCGACCTCTTCCCCATCGAGCATGTCTGATACATGCTTGGACAGGGGTTACGTCAACGTCAACAACGTCCTGCCAATGTCCAAGAACTTGCTGCTGCGTTGCAACAGGAATGGGACAATCTGGACCAAAATGACCTTAGACGTCTCATTAGGAGTATGCCACGTCGGATCAATGCTTGTTTGGCAAACAGAGAAGGATTTACCCGTTACTGACTTTGTTGTGATGCTGTTGTAACTTTGCTGTTTGACCCCGGGTATCATTTTTCCCTTATAATGATCAGCCTGTGCCTTACTTAGTCTAACGATCATTTGGAATCAATCGATGAATGTGAACTTCATTTCATTTTGTCATTTGTTTCTTCGCCAGTTTCATTAGGTGACTTTAATAACACTTAAAAATCAAATATCCCCTACTTTTTTTGAATAGTATATATGTTTTCATTTGTGAATCTTTGTTGAGTACATTTTTATTTCGTTTTACTCCAAAAAATGTACTTTTAACCATTGATTAGTAATCGCGACATGGATTAGTTGTAGAGTGGCCAGGTACTTGTAAACCGGTGGTTAGAGGTCAGCAAAGTATTTAAATAGGACTGCCAGTTTTATCATTACTAGATAAAAACTCGAGAAGTCCAGTCGAAATATCGCTTAGTAATAAGCAGTAATTGTATTACGTGAATTGTAACCAGTGTATTTCCAGTTCAATTGTTAAATGCCAATCAAACAATTAATTGTTATATATTGTTCAATATTATACAGACATGACGGTAAGATTCGCGAAGATATTTAATCATTTTCTCCTATTCGTGTCGGTTTGTGTATGTTGGATTGCAGCAGTTGATATAACGGTTTCGACAAATGTCGGAAATATAACTGGTTCTGTTGAAGATGTAAATGTTGGTCCAAACATAGTACAAATATCATCTTATCTTGGTATACCATTTGCTGAACCACCCATCGGTAATCTCCGGTTTGCTAAACCACAACCAAAGCCAATGTTCACTGAAACGTTTTTAGCTAAAAACTATAGCGCCTCCTGTCATCAGTATGGATCATTTTGGGATGTCGGCGTAGAGAGTGAAGACTGTCTGTACCTAAACGTGTTTAGTCCCGAGATAAATCAAAGTGATACAAAGTATAGTGTCATAATATGGATTCATGGCGGATCCTTCCTTTTTGGTGCTGGTAGAGTGAGAACAAGTAACATTTTAGCAGCATATGGCCAAGTTATTGTAGTTTCTGTGAATTATCGTCTTGGAGTTTTCGGTTTCCTAAGTTCTGGAAACAATGCTGCAGGTGGGAACTACGGACTTTGGGATCAACATCTTGCTATAAAATGGGTTAAAAATAATATCGAGGGTTTTGGAGGTGATACTAGAAGAATTACGATCGTTGGTGAATCTGCTGGTTCAGCATCTGTTATGTTCCAAACTCTTTATCCTGGCAATGAAAACTTGTTTCACGGGGCAATAGCAGAAAGCGGGTCAGCAAACGCTAATTGGGCCATTAATAAGGACTCAGCTTCTAAATTAAAGCAATATTCTGCTAGATTGGGTTGTTCACGTACATCCTTTGAAAAGACAGTAGAGTGCTTGAGGAAGATTGGAAACGCAACCGAAATGACATTGAAGTCAGATATCACATATAGCGTTGGACTATTGGATTGGGCTCCAGTGTTAGATAACGATTTTATAACAAAGGAAAGGGTTGATGCACTGAATTACCGAGTCGGAAAAACAAAACTAACGTATTTCAATAAGTTGGATCTCCTTATGGGAACGAACAGGTTTGAAAGTGACTCATTTCTGAAAGTCTCACCAGAGTATAAACCTACTTTTACAAATGCATCGGCCTCTATTACAGATGTCAAGAGCGCAATTCGGACAGCAATCCATCGCGCTTTATCGGCGATTTATGATCCTGATTTTGTTCAATTTATGCTTGCAGAAGTACTTTTCCAATATGATAATTTTATAAACCAATTCGATAAAAACTCTTATTTGCAAGAATTTGAAAATTGCATTACCGACCTGAACTTTTTCGTGCCTACTTACACAGCGTTAGAGAATCATGCTTACAATAACAACGCAGCTAAAACATATCAGTATGAATTCAATCAGCTGTATCCATTGGGACCACATCATCCTTGGATGACAGGGGCTGTCCATGCTGGTGAATTAGATTATGTATTTGGAAACATCTATGAGAAAATTAAGAATGAGACTGTTAGAAACACAGAATGGTCACTGGCAAAAACATTAATGACATATTGGACAAATTTTGCCAAATCAGGGTGAGTAAAGTATGAATTTAATAACCTTTGCGTCATTTTTTTCATTTTTAATCAGGATTTTATTAGAAATAGTAACAGTGTATTCACGGCCATTGATTAATGATTAAGCCAAAGTTAGTTTCAACTTTTATTTTTCTGTCTCTCATTCTTCTCGTTGTTATAGAAGGTATTTCTCTAGATCTGGCGACACTGTTAGGAAATACGGTAATGCAGTTTACAAAGAGGAAACCGCCCCATTGTTTTCGAAGACAATGTTGTTTATAGGTGAAAAATTGTGGATGTATTGCCAAAAAATCCATTAGTATAATATTATAATGAAAACTATTTGTACATGAATATTTCTTTTGGGCTGCAGTTTTTGTTTCCATTTCGAACCTCTCGGTTTACTGTTACTCGATCTTTAAACGTCAAAATTAATTCCCACTTGACATCCCCACTCAATTATAAAGATCCGGTTAATGTTACCTGACAAAATTTAACTTTGAACGTCAGAACTGCCCCCCCCCCCCTCCAGCATATGTGCCGGAAGATACAGATATACTCCAGTGTTTTGTACTTTTACGTAGGTCTCTCAGTACAAATTTTGCAATTTCATCATTATAGCAATTGCTTTATCATGTCTGTCTGTGTACCCTTGTCACTCGATGTATAATATTATCTTGATAATATAATACGATATGAACCCGCAATCAATGGACGTAGTTAATATAAGAGACTTTGTATTTATCTTTCATTGAGGCACTAGTCCCATTATCTCAAATTTAAGTGGCTCAAGCCCTTTCCCGTCTTTAATGTCCGATAAGCTGATCGTATTTCACGTTAACACTCAACCAGCTATCCGTAACTACTGATACGCAAATGTTAAAACAACACGATGAAAAATTGTCTGGTTCGTATATTGCCGCGGCACTCAAAAGGACCGCTAGCATTTAATATTTCCTCTGGCTGTCGGAAATGAAATTAGATAGGGTTTAACGCCCTACTGTTGCTTACAGGAGTAATTGCATCAAAAAGTTCATAATCCTGAAGCGATGGCCCGAGAAATCCCTGTAGGCCAGCTAGTGATTGGTTGCTAGACGGACTACTGACCAATCAAAATTTAAAACAACAATATCCACTCATAATAGCAGTGTGACGTGGGATTACCTCTAATCAAACGAAAGGCTGCGCAGAGTATGCAAAAACTTCGCCTCCGTCTAGAACACCCTTGAGGTGTCGGACAAGCTTGATCATGTTGTGGCCACGAAGAGATGAATCCGGTCGTGAACGACATAAAATATCCCTTGAAAGCTGATGGTCAATTGGGTCCTTTTCTTATCCAAGATCTAAATACAACTTTCCTTCCGTTTGGGTAATAACGTAACTTTGGCAACATGTCATTTATAGAAAGAAAACTTATTGACGTTTCGGGCCGAGAGGCGACAATGGTAATTAAGAATACTGTGGGTAAAATATTTACGCCATTTTAATGCATTTTGAAAATAAACACTTTTGAATGGTTTTGTTTATTTCAGAAATCCAAATACACCTGTAACACCAGATGTAGTTTGGGAAACGTATGATCGTCAAGCTAGAAAGTATATTTATCTTAAATCAGGCGAGATAGAGGTGAGAAGTAACTTAAACAGACGTCGAGCTGAGTTTTGGACTAACTATCTACAAGGGTTGATAAAAAGATATTCAGATTTAAAAAAAGAGGAACACAATTGTAAACCTACTTCGGATGCTGTTATTTTGAAATCTTATTTCTTAATGATAATTGCTGGACTTGTATTTAGTTTATTTACAATCGATAACTGCCGACTTTAAAACATTTATGACCCATTAAACCCCCATCCCTGTGGTATATAAAGTCAATTATAAGAGGTAGCTATTTATTATTTTGATAAATATTGTTTAAATAAAATGAAAGTCTTTTAAATTACATAAATTTTCAGAGCCTACATGGCTTGCCTTTCAAGACGTTTATTGTTATTTTTAATTACAGTGTTGATATATGTTGTGTAAATAATGTGAAATATACGAAAAGTATGGTGGCTGATTAGTATCATGTCGTGATGTCGTGGTTTGGTCCTTCATAAGGCGACAACACGACAAAACGACATTTTCACCTGGCTCCACAACGTTAAAAATGTCGTAATTCGTGTAAAAATGTCGTAGTGTCGGGTTAAAATGTCGTGATGTTGTGTTGTCGTGATGTCGGGTTGTCGTGGAGTCGTGATGTCGTGGTGTCAGGTTATAGGCCGTATTCCTCTCAATACTACGATTATGTACACTGAAAGTTCTCCGGGATTTTGCAGCGTGGTTTCCCCATGTTGGTACCTAAGGTGCCTGGCAAAGAATGGTGTCTAGTATTTCAGATGGGATAAAAAAAAAAACAAGCTCCTGTGTACACATCCTTGACAGTTTAAATTCGATGAAGAAATACCATGGACGGTCCATTGAAAATTTCTGTCATAGGTCAATGAAATGAAATGGGGTTTAACGTCCAACTGTTATGCTCCAGGAGGATCACGATAGCTAAGTGGGTAATACGCTGGCTCGCTAGCCTGGAGGTCGGGTGTTCGATCCCTACACTTGCCGAGAAAGTTCATCCAGCCAGATTTTCCGTCGTGTTTCCCTCTTGTCAGTAAACAGGACGGAGGATAGTACGTTAAACCCCATTTCATTTCATTTTCATTTCGTTCTTTCCGGTAGCCACAGTGGCTAAGTGGGTAAGACGCTGGATCGCTAGCCGGCGTAGGTGGGTTGTCAGGGTTGCAGGAAATAGGTGCCCGACAACTGTCTAGTCGTTCGGATTTGACAAAAAAACCGAGGTCCCGTGTATACATTGGCATGCACGTAAAAGACCCCTTGGCAATTGGAATTTGATATAAGAGTTTGCCGTAGCGCCGCTGTCTGTGCAAAATGTCCGTAATTAAACACTGAACGTTGTAAGCCCGTCTTCATTAACCCAATTGGAATTCAATATAAAAGTAGACCGTAGCGCCGCTATCAAGGCAAAGTTCCTCTCTTATAGTATACTGTATAGACGCTCCATTATACCCGTCAGAACAGAATAATAGGACGTTAAACTCAATTTCATTTCATTCAATTTTCCTACTTTTCTGCACCAATTGGTCTATTGAAACTAGGCAAACACTATGCATAGTGCTATGACGAACATTTTTAATACCGTGGTATTTCGTCATCGTGAAGAATTCTTTTATGTGTACGACAATGTGTACACGGAGCGGAGCCTGTTTTGTGTCCCTTCTACACAACTAGACACTATACATTGCCAGATCCTTTGCCTTGCACTTAGGGAAAAGCCAGGAACTTTTTTGACCAACACCAGGATCAGTGTATAATGATAGCATTGAGCGGATAATCCGACAACACGACAACCCGACACACGACAACCCAACATCTTAACCCGACACTACAACAGAGCGAGAGCGAGAGACAGAGAAATGGGGTTTAAAGTCCACTAGACACAAACCATGTCATTTCGGGACTAACATATGGTTTAATTTCATTTCAATAATTCGTGTGCGTGTAGGGGTCTTTAGCAATGGGAGGAAACCGGAGTACCCGGAAAAAAACCACGAGGTTGTCACGTACAACCGGGGATTCAAAACCACGCCAGTTAACCCAATGACAGGCTTTATAATACAGCGCGTGCCTATCAACCATCCGATCCCCAAGAGAGAAGCGTAACTCTATGCATTGTGCGCATTGGCTCTTGAGTCAGTAGGTACCAAACAGCTCCATTGTGATACGAAATCTTAGAGAATCCCTTTTCGGGAATTCCGAAATGGACCACCAATTCTCTTCCAAATCCCCAATTTGATTAAAATACAGATCTATATTTTGTTTCGTTTTTTATACTCGCATCACCCACAATTCCGTGCAAATACGCCCGAAGCTCGCCGTAAAAGACCGTTGTATTGGTTACTGTCTCACATCATTCAGAACACTTCAATGATATCAACTCTTTTAATTCTTCTATTTGTTTGTCGGCTACAGGCCGCAATTCATAACTTATCATCTTGAAACTTTGAATACATTGTCTTTGTACACTAGCATCTCTATTTTTGTAGAGAATGCCTAACCACCAGGAGCAGAGCCATGCCCATTTTCTGCTTGAGTGTCGCCTGCAGGCCACAATTTTTAATCGATCGTCTTGAAAAATGTATCCCTTATACCCTAAGGATGATTCCTATTGTTTTTGGTGCATGTCCAACCCCAAGTGGCAGCGCCACTCTTATTTCTTGTTTATCATCTACAGGTCGCATTTGTTAACGTATCATCTGGAAACTTATTTCTATTATCCTAAGAAACATCCCGCCATTCTTAATCGATCGTCTTGAAAACCTTTCATACTTATTCCTCATGCCCTAAGGCTAACCTTTATTATTTTGGTGCACGAGCCACGTCCAACATTTGTGTTTTGTGTTTCGCCTACAGGCAGCAATTCTTAACATATCTTTTGGAACTTCGCATACCTTTTCCGTATACCCCAAAGAAGACTCCTATTGCTTTTTATTTATTGGTGAATGCCCGACCCCAGGGACAGAGCCACACCCAATTGTTCTTTGTGTCTCTGTGTATTACCTGCAGGCCACCATTCTTAATGGATCGTCGTTGAACTTGGGATATGCTTTGTATTCCTTATAGCTTAAGAACGACAACTGCATGTGCCAACCAATAGCCAGGGGTGGAGCCAAGTCCAATTTTTGTGTTTATCATTTACGATTGTGAATGGATGGACTTTGTACTTGGCATATTCCTTATAGCCTAGGGGTGGTTACTATCTTGGAACGAACTTGTGCAACGATTGTGAATGGATGGACTTTGTACTTGGCATATGTATTTCTTATAGCTTAAGGGTGGTTACTATCACACCCAATTTTTTGTTAGTTTTTATCTTTAAATGCTCTACAGGTTGCAATAATTTACAGATTTTGTTCAAATTGAGCATATAAATCATTTCAGTAACAGGTCGTTGCCTATTGGTACCTATTTATATTGTTTCATATCCAAACCCCAGAGACAGAGTCACACCCACTTTTTGTTAATATTTTTGTCGGTAAATTTGGCGCAACAAACCCAACGCCTAGCCTTCATTGCCTCCTGTCATATTACAGTCATTTCATATTTCTTTCTCTTCAGTTTAAAAAGTACCATATCAATCAAAGAAGGAATGTGGATGTATATTGCAGTGTTAGCGACGCGCTTGTTATTTCGTTTTAATCCATGAAATTTGACTTTAAAAACGATTAGTAATCGCGACATGGTTTAGTTGTCTTGCACCCTGTACTTTTAAACCGGTGAGTAGAGTTAATTAGGACTGTCAGTTTTATCATTTCTTGATAAAAACTCGAGAAGTCCAGTCGAAATATCGCTTACTAATAAACTGTATTCCATAGACTTGTAGCCTGTCTAATTCTAGGAAACAATTGTTAAATTATTGAATACTGACATGGCGGTAAGATTCACGAAGATATTTAATCATTTTCTCCTATTCGTGTCGGTTTATGTATGTTGGAGTGCAGCAGTTGATATAACGGTTTTTACAAATGTCGGAAATATAACTGGTTCTATTGAAGATGTAAATGTTGGTCCAAACATCGTGAAAATATCAGCTTTCCTTGGCATACCGTTTGCGGAACCACCCGTCGGCAATCTTCGGTTTGCGAAACCACAACCAAAACCAAAGTTCACTGAAACGTTTTTAGCTAAAAACTATAGCGCATCCTGTCATCAGTATAGCCCACATTGGGATGTTGGGATGGAGAATGAAGACTGTCTGTACCTAAACGTGTTTAGTCCTGAGATAAATCAAAGTGATACAAAGTATAGTGTCCTAATATGGATTCATGGCGGATCCTTCCTTTTTGGTGCTGGTAGAGTGAGAACTAGTAACATTTTAGCAGCATATGGCCAAGTTATTGTAGTTTCTGTGAATTATCGTCTTGGGGTATTCGGTTTCCTAAGTTCTGGAAACAATGCTGCAGGTGGGAACTACGGACTTTGGGATCAACATCTTGCTATAAAATGGGTTAGAAATAATATCGAGGGTTTTGGAGGTGATGCTACAAGGATTACAATCTTTGGCGAATCTGCTGGTTCGGCCTCTGTAATGCTCCAGGCTATACACCCTGGCAATGAAAATTTGATTCAGAGGGCAATAGCAGAGAGCGGTTCAGCAAACGCTAATTGGGTAATTAGTAAGGACCCAGCTTCTAAATTAAAGCAATATTCGGCTAGATTCGGTTGTTCACGTACATCCTTTGAAAAGACGGTAGAGTGCTTGAGGAATATTGGAAACGCAACCGAAATGGCATTGAAGTCAGATATTTCACATAGCGGTGAACTCTTCGATTGGGTTCCAGTGATAGATAACGATTTCATTACAAAGGAAAGGATTGGAGCACTGAATTACCCTGCCGGAGAAACAAAACTAACCTATTTCAATAAGTTAGATCTCCTTATGGGAACGAACAGATTCGAAAGTGACTTCTTTCTGGTTGTTACGCCGGAGTATAAACCTACTTATATGAATGCATCAGCCGCCATTAACGACGTCAAGAGCGCAATTCGGACAGCTATCCATCGCGCTTTATCTTCTATTTATGATCCTGATTTAGTTCAATTTATGCTTGCAGAAGTATTTTTCCAATATGATAATTTTGAAGATCCATCAGATAAAAACCTGTATATTCAACATTATGAAAATTGCATTACCGATCTGAAATTTTTTGTGCCTACTTACACAGCCCTGCAGAATCATGCTTACAATAACAACGCATCTAAAACATATCAGTATGAATTCAATCAGCTGTATCCATTGAGACCACATCACCCTTGGATAACAGGGGCTGTTCATACTGATGAACTAGATTATGTATTTGGAAATATCTATGAGAAGGTTAGGAATGAGACGTTGAGAAACACAGAATGGTCTCTGGCAAAAACAATAATGACTTATTGGACAAATTTCGCTAAATCAGGGTAAGTAAACTACGAATCCGTTATTTAGTCACTTTTGTGTCATTGTTCCCGTTTGTAATCAGGATTTTATTAAAAATAGTGACAATGTGTACACGGCCATGCTTTAATGATCAAAGGAAGTCCTCCAGTTTTAAAGTTTATTTTCCGTCTCTCATTCTACTCGTTGTTAAATAAGTTTTTTTTTAATATGGCGACACCTTGCCATTATGAAAAACCCTTCTCTGTGTACTTTCCTATTGTGGCGCAGTAGTTCTTGTTTTCATTTCTAGGGGTCACGGTGGCTAAGTGGATAAGGCGGTTGTTCGCTAGCCTGGAGGTCGGGTGTTCGATCCCTGCATTTGCCGAGAAAGTTCATCTCGATTTTCCGGCGTGATTTCCCCTATCAGTGATGCAAAAGGAGGGCCTGACAAGGACAGCTGCCTAGTCGTTCGGATGGGACGAAAAACCGAGGTCCCGTGTACACTTTGGAGTTCACGTAAAAGATCCCTTGGCAGTTGGAATTCGATATAAGAGTAGGCCGTAGCAACGCTACCCGGGCAAAATTTCCCTCATAGCACACTGTATGGCGTATGCCCGTCTTCCATTAGCCCAGGTTAGGTGCAAAAGAGTAGGACGTTAAACCCCATTTCATTTCATTTTTCATTTCGAAACACTATATGTATACTGTTACTGGAACATTTAACGCCAGAATTGATTCCAACATATCAAACCCCTTCCATTTTAAATGTTACCTGACAAAATTGAACTTTAAGCATTGGAATTGGTTTCCTCGTGTCACCCCTACTTATTTTTAATGGTACTAACAAAATTGAACTTTGGACATTAGAACTAATTTCCATATTTCACCCCTGCATATTTGGACTTGGACTTGCACTCTCGAGATATAATTTTTTTGCAGTTTCATCATTACTGATTGTTGTATCATGTATGACTGTCTATAGTTAATCTTTATCACTCGATATATAATATTATCTTGATAAATATTATATCATATGATGGCGCCAATCAGTTGACGTAATTAAAGTAACCGATTTTTTAAAATTTATCTTTCAATAAGGTCATGAAGAGCTGATTTCGGTCGTGAGGGGCTGGGAAATATCGCTTGAAAGCTGAGTGACCTAATGGATTCTTTTTTGGCTGAATACGGTTTCACTTTCGTGTGAGCCAAGGGGCAACAAATTCAATTAGAATTTTCTAATAACATGATGGTGGTAAAAGTTTTACTCTGTTTTGCTGAAGTTTGAAAGCACTTTTGAATGGTTTTGTTTATTTCAGAAATCCAAATACACCTGTAACACCAGACGTAGTTTGGGAAACGTATGATCGTCAAGCTAGAAAGTATATTTATCTTAAATCAGGCGAGATAGAGGTGAGAAGTAACTTAAACAGACGTCGAGCTGAGTTTTGGACCACCTATCTACAGGGGTTAACAAAAAGATATACAGATTTAAAACAGAAGAAACCCAATCGTAAATCTACCTAAAATGCTGTTATTTTGAAATCTTATTTATTAATTTTAATTACTGTACTTGGATCTAGTTTATAGGCAGCAGCCAAAAATTCATCCTAGTAGAACTTTAATTCAAAAATTAAATGTTAATTGTTGGACCTGGATTTAATTTATTGACAACGTTTTTAAGATTATTAAATATCTGAATATGTAACGGTAAAATCAATTTAAGTTAAAATGTAAGTGTATGATAGCATATGACTGAGTTTAAAACCACCACTCAGTCGTTCTGTAAGAGGAAGTTTATTAGCAAAGTCGTTTAGAAACTGAAAGTTGGCATATGATCCCACGTTACATTATTATTGTTTAGTACATTTATTACAGGGAGAAATTAATGCATCAATGAAGTGTAAGGCATAAATGTTCATGTCGCACTTTTCCTGAATTAATGTCTCATCAAATAAAAAGAGCATATCTATAATTTTCTGGAAATCAAACGACACTTCTGTTCGTTGACCTTGTGGTTACTTTCTGTTAATTGGTGTCGACACCTTAAATTTCGACCAAATAAATGGCACCGCGGGTGTCTGGATTTTCGTATATGTATTATGTGGAAATGGTAACGATGTCGCTGGGAAAAAATAACGGCTGTTGGATGGCGGAAACAAAGAGATGTTCACTTCAATTAGAATTCAAATTACGTCAATCTTTTATTCGGGAAATTTATTTTTGAGCCTAAATCGCTAATATCTGAGACCAAGAAATTGGCACAAATGGGTCGCAACGCATAAAATAATGTAATATGAATGCATAAACTGATTTACATTTAATCGTTTCTGTTTTTACTTTTATTTCTAATCAGCCATGTTGGGCGGAATACACCACAGGTCTCAATCGAACAGCAATCTATAGCAGTCTGATTATTCGAGTCTACACCGACAGTATTTCTTGCGCATGTTCACCAGATAAGAATACGACATCATCGTTCGACATGAATTGTGGAAACTGTCTAGCCTCGTTCTTCGAGTTCCTTGTTACAAATGCCGATTCGAGTGCCAATGAAAAATGTTTATTTTGTCTTTAACATTGGATATCAGAAGCCTATCTTTTCCCGGCAAGATCACGGCATGTTGATTGAAATTGACAAATTATTCGTGTTTTCAGAGTGATATTGCGTTAGAGACAAAGCTACTTTAAGGTCGAATGCTCTGTTGGTGAGCCAACCTAGTAGGATTTCTTCTGACCCCCCGGTTTGCTCCCACTATAAATACCTCTAGACGTAAGCGCTTTATTGAAATAACTATTTTGTTAGAACGTGCCAGCCCCTCTCTCCCTCTCTCTCTCTCTCTCTCTCATGAAATTTAACGCCCTACTGCTCCGGACTGGGCTCGCTAATGAAGACGTACATATGCCATACAGTATGCTGTGAGGAAAATCCAAGCAAAATAGTAGTGGGAATTTAATTAGATCGCCTTAAGGACATCCCCGTAGTCCACCCCAAATGGTCAAACGAAAAAAACACACAATAAATACATTGCCTTAAGTAACTTTGCCTTACATGTTTCCTATAAAAGTTGAAGATCAACACAAACATAACAGATTTATTGCAAAAAATCCGTACAAACAATATCTTCCAAAAAAATAACGTATTAATATTCAATATATACAATATATACATATGTTCTGAAACCATCAAAACGTGTATGTGGTTACTAATTTATATATTTCTATTTTACTTCCATTATATTTCTTTGATAATCGCACAAGGGTACTACATGTATAACGGACCAGGGATGTCATCACAGCCATCTTAGAAATGTGACGTCATATCGAAAAGTCAACATCATATTAATAGAAATACACAGATTTGCATCACGGATAGCGGCGTAAGTTGTTCTTAATGTGTCTAGTAATTGACACTAGCATCGAAAAACAATGTAATAAAGAACAGTTTTTAGTGGATTGATTTTCAAGTAGCTAAGTATTTGTAACATTTAGAAACATTTTCTATGAACAATAGCGGGTCCACATTCGTCATATTCTTGTTTAGAAATCCACATTTGTTGGAAAGTTGAGAGCGAGGCTAGGATAGATCCACCAATCCATACTGAATATTTCCTTTCTGGAGCAGCGATAATTTTAACTTTGATAGAATTTGGAACAATGGAAGACAGTTCTTTCATCATTCTATCGGCTATACCTGAAATAATGTTACATCAATTTGTTAAGACATAATACATGTACATGTATACAGAAATGGAATGGAGTTTCGACGTCTCACTCTACTTCACCAATTGGGGTAATAAGGATATTTCTTCATTTCACGCACACTACCTACAAGGGATATCAGGCAGGATTATCCCGAAGAGAACTTAATGTGCCTATTACGCACCCACTGTGGCACTTTCGTGTGTAAGCTAATACTAAATTTGTATAAACCAAAAGAATATTTGAAATATTTGCAATGTACATATTGCGTACCCACTGTGGCACTTTCATGTGTAAAGCTAATACTAAATTTGTATAAACCAAAAGAATATTAGAAATATTTGCAATGTACATATTGCGTACCCACTGTGGCACTTTCATGTGTAAACCGAATGAATATTAGCACTATTTGCAACCCGAATCTTTTCTGCATGATATTTAATTTGTTATTGAATAACAGTTCCCAGTAATTTAGAAAACAGGCAATAAAAATGTTTAAACTGGTACATTAAGAAGATTATAAAGTTTTTAAAATACTATTTTTACCTGGAAACATTGTTGATCCCCCTGACATAACAACATTACTGTACATATCCCTTCTAATATCAATATCACAACTTGAAATCGAATTATTCAACATCTCGTGGATACCACAATCTTCCCGACCTGAAATAACGTACATAAGATTTAGGTCCACAAACCATGTCATTCAGGATTAAATGGAACAAAGACCCACTTGACCTTATGATCTAAAGCGGGCGCACGTTAAACCAATGGTGTTCGTAGATTACGAGCAGTGAAAGGCAGTTAATTATGAGCAAACGAAAGCTTACCGGCAAACGACGGTTGAAATAAGAGTTCTGGACATCTGAATCTTTCATTACCAACAGTAATAAGTGAACCGTCTGGTAATTCGTAACTTTTTTCTATTGATGAAGATTTAGCTGAAGTGGCCATCTCATTCTCGAAATCCAAAGCGAGATAACATAGTTTTTCTTTCATATCTCGAACAATTTCTGTCTCGGCTGCAATATATTAATACACGTGTTAAAATCGAAATGCTATCACTTGAATTTTCAATTAGATTAGAAAATTGCTGCTGACGTCAACATTCGTAGCAATGTGCGACTTACACTGATCTTATGCTGAAACATTTAACAACATCCATTACTACTTAAAGATACATTATGTAAGATTTAGATAAAGAACTAGCCATTCTTGCTATAATAGTTCGAAAGTTGATAATGTAAAATGAATAATTTGAAAATTTCATTCAAATTACTCTATTGCAAGCGAAGATATTAGCCTTTGAAAGTTTGACAGACGTGTGTAATAACTTCAACCACCATACTGGATGGTCAAAGCTAAGTCTTGGTCCTCCATATTTGATTAAATCAAAGTATCGCTGAACCGTCCTAATCTGTTTAATATCGGAGAAATCTGATGCCATCGAGAGTTGATTAAGGCCTGGATCAGTTAATTAATGTCTAATTGATACTTTAGAAATCATTTCAGGCCTAAAGACAGACCTGCAAAAGGCAGATTTAGCTCTTGCATAATGCATGTTTAAGTCGCTATTATAACGTTGTTATTTCTGTTTCGGTTGTAACATATTTAATTCATTTGTTCCAAGATTGATGTACATGTATGTTAAAACTGAAATACTATTAATTGGATTTTTCATTTGAATAGAAAACTGTTGCTGAAATTAATATACGTAGAAATGTATTCTTACAGAACATATATGCTTAATCCGGGCCTGCTTAGAATTCCAACAACACCCATTACTGCTTATCGCTTTATTTACGTTACTATCAAAGTATTTTGCGGTATTAAAGATAAACTCTGAAAAAAACCCAACTTACATCCAGTGGAGAAGCTATATCCACGTTCGTGTAGAATACGTTGTAAATAGGCTGTTAAATCTCGTCCTGCTAAATCTATTCTTTTAATGGCATGTGGTAGAGCATAACCTGCAATACACGATACAAATTATTATTGATTGATTGGTATTATCATTAGAACAATGTGTTTAATTGCCCGAAAATTTATATTATATATCATTAAATCGGTCGCAATGTTATTCCAGAAGTACCCATATTTTGCAATATGCGTCAAAAAACGGAATAGGTTGATTGAATTATTACATTAGTGATAAAAAAAGAAAAGGCTATTTACCTTCGTAGATGGGTACAACGTGAGAAACGCCATCCCCAGAATCATATACTACTCCTGTAGTTCGACCAGATGCATAAAGCGACAGAACGGCTTGGATTCCAACATAAAAGGCTGGTGCATTGAAAGACTCAAACATAATCTGAAACGATGTAAGTTATTATTTTTTCAGTCAAATTAATGTAATCTAATCAACGCGTCGCACAAGGGTGACTTTTAAAACCTGTATATTTACAAATCTTAATTAATAAACTTTCAGATTACAAATCGAAGAAATTACCTGTGTCATCTTTTCTCTATTTGCCTTGGGATTAAGGGGTGCCTCGGTTAGTAAAACTGGATGTTCTTCTGGTGCAACTCTTAATTCATTATAAAATGTGTGATGCCAGATTTTCTCCATATCATCCCAATTAGTAACTATTCCATGTTCTACTGGGTATCTCAACGACAACATTCCTCTTTTACTCTGAGCTTCATCTCCCACATAGCAGTCTTTCTGTCCCATACCAACCATTACGGCCTGTTTTAAAACAGACAATTGAAATATTTACAAAAGAAATATCAATATGTATATCTGAAACATTTGTGATTATGGCTTTACATGTATTAACAATGAAATGCGGTATTTGAAAATTGATTAAAGAATGACATAAAAGAGCCAAAACGCTATTGTTTGTCACCTTGAATAATATTAAGGTATATAAACTGGTTTACATTCAATTGTTTCTGTTTTTACTGTAATTGCTACTCAGCTATGTCCCGTGTAATACGTTAAGATTGTAAGTTGAATGGCAGTCTTTGGTGTCTGGTCTACATCGGTAGTATTCTCCTGTGGCATGCTATTCGTGTGGCAATTTTTAAAGATAACAACAGCAATGTTAATTTAAATTGACCAACATGTCTTGTTAGCAATGCGTAAGACAGTGGATGATATTGAATTAAAGACTTGTCTGCTTTAATAATTTAGAAATAAAGGGAATTACCTGATATTTTGGTCTTCCGGTAAGTGCGGGAAACACAGCTCTTGGTGCATTATCACCAGCAAACCCGGCCTTGCACATCCCTGAGCCGTTGTCAATAACCAAGGCGGCGGCATCATAATCGTCAAAACTCATCTTAATTGTATATTGTTTTTTTGTGGAAGTAACGAGTATAGAAATCTACAATATTTATTAGACAATTTGTCGAAAAATTATTTATTGTACTTTTTTTAAAAAAATATGTTTGTTTAATGAATTACCCTAAAAGACGTAACATATCATATTAATAGAAATAATAACTTATAAATTACTACTAAAAAATAATAAACAATAAGTA
The DNA here is from genome assembly GCA_036850965.1 of Patella caerulea. Classification (NCBI taxonomy): domain Eukaryota; kingdom Metazoa; phylum Mollusca; class Gastropoda; family Patellidae; genus Patella; species Patella caerulea. Next base: position 21,396,468 of record JAZGQO010000014.1, on the reverse strand, counting down.
TTTTCATGGTGTTATCAAGAGCTTACAACAATTTATAAGTGGAAATATTCTTACCTTCGTAGATATATTCCAACGTAAAAAAAAGTATTATAATATTTGCCGCGAAAACATTTATATTTATACCAAACTCGATCAGTTCTGCGAAATTAATCACCTCACCATATACGGGTTAATACAATAGAACAAAGCTTATTTCTTGGAAAAGGGATGCCCCAAGTTACTATTTATAGCTATTTGTCAACATCGTTAATCTATAATATACTATATTTATGTATATGCAGTCACACTATATAAGCTTCTTGTCATACACCTTTATTGGGGTATAAATGTACCCAGAAGTAAACCGTGAATGATCAACCATTGTAATACAATGCATCGCTCAAAATGTTTTTCGTCGCCAAATTATTTATTATTAGGATCAATAAGTCATCTATAAAGAGTTTATGTATACGGGTAGCACAGTGTATGTGATGTGACTATTGTGCTGTTAATAGAAATGTTTCACCAGTTACCTCCCTTTACGGGTATTGTCGCCAACGGGACGGCATATAAACGCCCCACCCCTACCAATATATCAAGACAAAGCCTATATGAATCACAGACAAATGAAGTATATAATTTATATAATAACAAAAACACATATTAATTTGTAAAACCTCGAATATATAGTTTTCAATGAAGTAATTGTATTTATTTCCAATACGAGTTAGGTGAGAGAAATTTGAATATAGATTATCATTGATAGAACGTTGATAATATATTATTAACACAGAAATTATTTTATTTCAGTCCTAAGATAAATATTTCCTTGATTATCTGTTCTTTTGTTAGGTAAACAATTCTTGTTGTCTTTTTCCTTATATGGTCGTAAACAGAACATCGATGTAAATATCACAGCCATTACCTTATATGGCAAGGTTCAGCTGACGGCGGTATGTTTAAGATCCATTCCATACTTTGTGAATATCAATAATATATACAAACGTTATTGTTGTTACCTGATATCGCCTGGTTAAATAGTAAAAAGCGAATTGTATTTAAAAACGCCGTTAAACATTCGGAATATATAATATATGTACAGACGGCCCACATTTCGCAATTCTTTTATTGATAAAACGGATATTCACTCCAAGAGTTTTTCGGCTAGATTCTTTAAGAACGGGTACTGTAAGCCATGTTTCCATATATTCAAAAAATTAAAAGCATATATTTAAATTATTTATCTTAAAGATGCATTATTCAAGAGCTTAATGCTGATCTTTTGTTTGGACTCAAATGTTATATACATAATTAATTAGACATTTCTTTACATGTCAGGCCCATAATCAACTCTCTAGAACTTCAGGTGAACTTCACAGTTGACAGTTCATATATCATACCTCGAATGGCTGCCGTGTATCAAGATAAATCAGTCTTAAGGGTAGGCCTAAGGTAGGATTCAACGCCATGGAAGAATATGTACAACAATGGAAGCATTAAAGAAAGACATATCAATTTTTGTAAGCACAGAGAGATGTTTGAAGTCATATGTACAGAAATTAAGGAATACTGGGTCAGACAACAAGTATCAACGGAGAAGAAGGTTGACATCTCCGTTTATCGGCTGGCATCAATATCAGAGTACAGAATAGAACCGTATTTATGTTCGTGTGCCTTCTTCGCGTGACACTTTTTACACTTACTACTATAACTTGGTGCAAATTTACTTCCCGTGGCATGACACAATTTGCACGTGTATGTACATGTATAATTAGCACACCTATGTGTGCATGTGTAAGGGACACATGCGAACGGTATACTTGTCACATAAAGATGGAGACATCAGACATGACGTAACCTATAAAAACCAATGTAAACTTTAAATAGCTATAATATTTTAGTGGAGCTTTGTTTTGTGTTTGGTTATGCTAATTAGATGCATAAACTAACAGACTCAACCTCCATTACAATAAAATACAAATGAAATGGGGATTAACATCCTACATTTCTGCGCCGATTGGAATATAGATAAAGACGGGCATACGTCATGTAGTGCACTATGAGGAACATTTGCCCCTACAGTAGCGCTATGTTCTACTCTTATTTCGAATTCCAACTGTCAAGTTCTCTTTGTCCTGCATGCCAATGTGTACATTGGACCCTGGTTTTCGTCTTATCCGAACAATTAGACACTGAAGTGAAGTCTCCCTCCATATGTTTTTGGTCCAATTATATCATCAAATCATACGGTTTAAAGGCAACTTTAAATAGACAACAAAATTGTTGATCAATAATCCACCGTTTACTGAACGAGTGATTATCGTATATTATGGTCATATACCTGCACCATTTATGATATACAAATACAGGAGATCAAACTCGTCCATATTTTGATGAAATTTGGGTCACAGGTTTCATTTCATTGATACTTGACCAAATTAGTTCATGAACATTTTTATTTGGGGGTATGGGGACTGCCTGAATGGTTGACGCGTGTGCGTTGCTTCATATGGTTTTCTATTGGGTCACGTGGCCTGGTTTCGACTCCCTGCTTGTGCATGACAAGGAGTAGGATCGCCTGTTCAACCTCGTGGGTTTTCTCCAGTTTCCTTTCCTCCCACTGTTAGATTTAAAGACAAGTGGATGTTACCCCCACCCGTTCTTTTTCTCTATAACCTTTCACTCCCTTAAAACATCGTGGTTGGTTTACATCGTGGTGCTAAAGATCAACCATGTTTGCAGGGCTGGGGTAATGGTAATGGGTAATGGTAATGATGTTTGGTCTAGTTAAGAGGATCGGGGATGTGGGTTTGGTTGCCAGTCGTTTAGATAGTTGTTTAGCCCAGTAAAATATAAGGTGTTTACAGGGTGGGGTAATATATTAATAATTTGTTCTTTATTCCCAGACTAAAGCTGTTTCACTGACTTGAATGTTAAATTGACCTCGGTCCGAGGATTGTAACTTTTTGATACTGATATCAACTACTTGTACATACAAAAGTTAGTCTGAGACCTAATTTAAATGTGAAAGCAGGCTAGAGGACATAGTCAAAAATAACAAGTCAATACATAATAGTCATGGTGGTTTGTATAGTTATACCTTAAATTTTAAAGACTTTCTAGAATAAAATCAATGGAAAATCGATATGCAAAACGGTAAAAGGAGGGGAGAATAAATAAGAGGAAAAGGACAATGTCCCCTGTTATTTCGCAACAGAACTAATCCAAATTACAGAACACGAATACAGAAAAATGTTTTAGTTGAATCATTTATTCACATAAATATCGACAACTATACATACAATATACCAAAGCACTTGTATGGCCGAAATAAACACTAATTATTATACAATTTATCCTGGCTATCACATTGCATTACATCAATGTGAAAATACATTTCACATGCAACCACACTTTACTTGATCCTCATAACCACTCACACATACATTTAGATTATCACAGTTAATAGATTTTAAGATTTATTGCACAAATAAACAATTATCTTACTAAAAATAATAACTTACTACTAATATATACATAATACAATTAAGAGCATAAAACAAATATCATATTGTAATACATTTAAATATGTTGATAATTAACGTATATGATTACTAATTTACATATTCCAATAGTGATGTTATATACACAAATAACTTCAAAAGTAAACAATATTCCACCAGAGGACAATTCACAGAATCCGTTTTTTAAAGAATGTTAATTCATTATAATACTAATCATTTTACAAAAAACAGCAGTAGAAGAGATGTGTTACCAAACACGCATGGGCGTACCGTATAGACCCTGGACCGAGCATGGCGTCATCGTAGTCACCTTGGAATTATAACGTCATATCAATAAGAACATCATCCCCTATACAACATCCTCCATTAGAAATACACACGGATCCACATTATTGCGTTTTTACAATACATGGATACTGTTTTTAATTTTTCCAGGAATTGACATTGATACGCGTATCGAAAGTCAACGAAGTAAATAAACCGTTTGTAGAGATTTGATTTGATTTTAAACTATGATTTTGTAACATTTAGAAACATTTTCTATGAACAATTGCAGGTCCACATTCATCATATTCCTGTTTTGAAATCCACATTTGTTGGAAAGTTGAGAGCGAGGCTAGGATAGATCCACCAATCCATACTGAATATTTCCTTTCTGGAGCAGCGATGATTTTAACTTTGATAGAATTTGGAACAATGGAAGACAGCTCTTTCATCATTCTATCGGCTATACCTGAAATAATGTTACATAAATTTGTTAAGACATAATACATGTATAAAGAAATGAAATGGAGTTTCAACGTCTCACTCTACTGCACCACAACTGGGGTACTAATAAGGATATTTTTTCATCTCACCCACACTACCTATAAGGGAGACCAGGCAGGATTATCCCGAAGAGAACTTCAATGTACCTATTGCGTACCCACTGTGGCACTTTCATGTGTAAAACGAATGAATATTAGCACTGTTTACAACCTGAGTCTTTTCTAAATGCTGTTTTATTCATTATTGAATAATAGTTCTGTGTAATTTAGAAAGCAAACAATTAAAATGTTTAACTGACACATTAAGAAGATTATAAAGTTTATAAAATACTATTTTTACCTGGAAACATTGTTGATCCCCCTGACATAACAACATTACTGTACATATCCCTTCTAATATCAATATCACAACTTGAAATCGAATTATTCAACATCTCGTGCATACCACAATCTTCCCGACCTGAAATAACGTACATAACTTTCTACATTAATGAATCATTGGAGAGGAGATTTGACGTCCACTAGACAAAACCCAAGTCGTTCCAGACAAGAGCGGACAGTGTTATTTCAATACGGTTTTGTGTGGGGGGGCTTTACTGTTGGAAGGAACAGAGGGAGAGAATGTCCACTACTAGATCATTGCGCGTAGGGGTCTTTTGTAGTGATAGTAAACAGGGTGACCTGGAAATAAAACACGTGTGTTTTGGAAGGCAGCCCACCTATGTTACGTATATGCATGGGATGGAAACTGCACCACTTGATCCACTTGACCGTACGATCTAAAGCGCGCGCATTCGACCACTGGTGTTCTTAGATTATAAGCAGTGAAAGGCAGTTAATTATGAGCAAACGAAAACTTACCGGCAAACGAAGGTTGAAATAAAAGTTCTGGACATCTGAATCTTTCATTACCCACAGTAATAATTGAACCGTCTGGTAGTTCGTAACTTTTTTCTATTGATGAAGATTTAACTGAAGTGGCCATCTCATTCTCGAAATCCAAAGCGAGATAACATAGTTTTTCTTTCATATCTCGAACAATTTCTGTCTCGGCTGCAATATATTAATACACGTGTTAAAATCAAAATGCAATCACTTGAACTTTCCATTTGATTAGACAATTGCTGCTGAAGTCAACATTCGTAGAAATGTACGTCCTACACCGATCTTATGCTTTAAAATTTAACAACAGCCATTACTACTTAAGTCGCTATTTTAACGTTGTTATTTCTTTTTCGGCTGTAACATATTAATTCATTTGTTCCAAGACTGATGTATGTTAAAACTGAATTACTATCAATTGAATTTTCCATTTGAATAGAAAACTGTTGCTGAATTTAATATACGTATAAATGTATTCTTTCAGGGCATATGCTTAATCGGGATCTGCTTAAATATTCAACAACACCCATTACTCCTCATCGCTTTATTTACGCAACTATCAAAGTATTTTGCGGTATTAAAGATAAACTCAGAAAAAACCCAACTTACATCCAGTGGAGAAGCTATATCCACGTTCATGTAGAATACGTTGTAAATAGGCTGTTAAATCTCGACCTGCTAAATCTATTCTTTTAATGGCATGTGGTAGAGCATAACCTACAAAGCACGATACAAATTATTATTGATTTATTGGTATAGTCATTAGAACAATGTGTTTTATTGCCTGAAAATTTATATTATATATCATTAAATCGGTCGTATTTTTATTCCCAAATTGCCCATATTTTGCAATATACGTCAAAAACGGAATAGGTTGATTGAATTATTAAATTTGTGATAAATAAGAAAGGGCTATTTACCTTCGTAGATAGGTACAACGTGAGAAACGCCATCTCCAGAATCATATACTACTCCTGTAGTTCGACCAGATGCATAAAGCGACAGAACGGCTTGGATTCCAACATAAAAGGCTGGCGCATTGAAAGACTCAAACATAATCTGAAACGATGTAGGTTATTATTTTTTCAGTCAAATTAATGTAATCTAATCAAGGCGTCGCACAAGGTTGACTTTTAAAATCTGTATATTTACAAATCTTAATTAATAAACTTTCAGATTACAAATCGAAGAAATTACCTGTGTCATCTTTTCTCTATTTGCCTTGGGATTAAGGGGTGCTTCGGTTAGTAAAACTGGATGTTCTTCTGGTGCAACTCTTAATTCATTATAAAATGTGTGATGCCAGATTTTCTCCATATCATCCCAATTAGTAACTATTCCATGTTCTACTGGGTATCTCAACGACAGCATTCCTCTTTTACTCTGAGCTTCATCTCCCACATAGCAGTCTTTCTGTCCCATACCAACCATTACGGCCTGTTTTAAAACGGAGAATTCAATTATTTATACAAAAGATATAGAGATGTCAATATTTCTGAAACATGACCATGTATCTAACATTAACAATATCCCTTTTAAAAGTAAAATATAAAATGCAAAATGAAATAAATCAAATCTTATTATTTGAAAAATGATCATCAAAGAATGATCAAAGACGATGGATCGTGTTAATAATATAATAATAAAGGGAAATATTACCTGATATTTTGGTCTTCCGGTAAGAGCGGGAAACACCGCTCTTGGTGCATCATCACCAGCAAACCCGGCCTTGCACATTCCTGATCCGTTGTCAATAACCAAGGCAGCGACATCATAATCGTCAAAGCTCATCTTTATAGTGTATTGTTGACTTCTGAAAGTAACGAGTATAGAAATTGGCAACATTTAGGGGATTTTTGAAATGACATTTATTCTAATTTTAAAAAAATATATTTTTAATGAAAAACGCAAAAGATGTTTTCTTTACTTTATATTTTGTAACATCGTATTAAAAGAAACAATTATAATATTATAATTAAAATAAAATATGTACACCACAGCAAATTTACATTAGGATGCAAACACAAACGTAATAAACACTAAGTATTGCTTATGTTGGTTTTTTAAAAGAGCTATCTCCAATTTAAAAGGGTAAAAAAATCTAACCTTCGTTAACAAAAATATTCCAACGTTTGTCTGCAGATGAAAATAGGTATTATAATATTTGCCGCGAAAACATTTATATTTATATCAAGCTCGAACAGTTCTTGGAAATTAATCACCTTACCATATAAGGGTTAATACAATAGAACAAAGCTTATTTCTTGGAAAAGGGATGCCCCAAGTTACTATTTATAGCTATTTGTCAACATGGTTAATCGATAATATACTATATTTATGTATATGTAGTCACTGTGCGCCTCTTGTTATACACCTCTATAATCTAAAGTTAAGACATGATCAGCAGTATGTAAGTCTTTGTCATAATGCAATATGTCGCTTAAAATATTTTCTTCGCCTAATTATTTGTAATAGATCATCTGTGCATATAATTGGAGGCGGACCACCACTGAATTTCAACATGGTCTAGAATGGACGAAGAGGGTTTGAATTAATATTTTCTGCCAGGTTTTGGTAAATATTCATGATTTTGAGGCGGAAGGATAACGGAAACTAGTTACACGTTTTTGGTATGCTTCTTCAAGTTTGGGTATCTCAAAATTTTGGTGGTCAACCACATACAAATTTTAGTGCGAAGACATGGCCATGTGTTCCTCTGTCTGTAGTAAAAAGCATTCAGCCCAATGAAAATTTGGGGAAAAGTTGGAGTTGGGCAAACAGTCGAGAATTAACATTGAAGTCAGTGGGGAAATTAATGGTGGTCTGTATCCAATTTAGTTCTATGCAGACGATGTGTCTGACTAGTGTGCTATTAATAGAAATGATTCATCGGTTACCTCCCTTTACTACTGTTGTCGCCAGCAGGACGGTCAAAGAGAGAGAGAGAGAGAGAGAGAGAGAGAGAGAGAAATGGGGTTCAACGTGGTCATTTCGGGAGTAACACGTGGCTTAATTTTATTTCAATAATTCAATTGCGCGTAGGGGTCTTAGGCTTCGTGAGGAAACCGGAGTACCCGGAGAAAACCCACGAAGTTGGACAGGCGACCCTATACTCCTTGCCACGTACAATCAGGGATTGTACTCTACCCCCAGGACGGTCAAAACTATACGTCTTAAAAAAACACCCATGTCTTATAAAATATTGATTTTATAATAACAGAAACGTCAATTCATTTTTGACATAGTGCATATATACATGTACATAGATTGAAATAAAACAAAATGTGTATATTCTTTAATACGGGTTCTTTTAAATATATATACACTATAATATTGATCGAAAGTTGAAATATTAGCATAGGACTTATTTTTATTTCATTCCAAAAATACCTTTTTGAATAACGGTTGTTGTGACATATAAGCATTGCATGTTGTTTCTTTTCTCCTTTTATGGCGGTATAAAAACCTATAGTTATGTAAACATCACAGCCACCATTACCTTATTTGGCAAGGTTTAGCTGACGGCGATATTTTTAAGGACCATTCCATATAGTAAATATTAATATACTTCTAAATATAACTATTATTGCATGATAGTAAAGAGTGAAGAACGGCATTTCAAGAAGTATTTCAAAATTCTAAATGTATATGCAAGAATTTTATATAAAACAAAGGCGTGCATTTCACAAGTTCTTTATTGATAAAATGGGTTTGCAGTGCTGGTGATTTTCGGCTAGATTGTTGCAACACAGAACATGTATTCAAACATGCAATATCGTTCCCATATATCTGAGGCAGCAGTGAAAAGGGAATAAGATGCAGGGCATAGGGTTTAGTAAGTGCAGCATCAGTCGGACTGTAAAATAAACCCAGGTTTCATGTAAATGTTTGCGTACACGTATATATATATATCAGAACCATAGACAGTTGAAACTCATATAAGAGCAGGCCGTGCTCATAACACACTGTAAGTTAGTGCCGAAAAGTAGGATGTTTAAACCTCATTCCATTTCCATATAATAAATATCATGTTCTATGATAAATCGTAATGTAATTACAAGCACAGTCGAGTATGTATCTATAGGAGGAATAAACCAAATGTAAACAGTGTATGGTAATATTAGAACTTTAAGTTCAATAATCTATCATTTACTCAGCGAGCGATTGCCGTATTTGGTCATATATATGTGTGAACGTACGCACCATATATGGATAAAGGAGAGAGTATGTGATCAGTTAAAGTAAGAATACCATTATAAGTTATATATACTTTAGACTAAGACAAACTATAGTACACTGTTTGTTGAATTAAAAAAAATATGAATAGGTCTTGAATAATCATGTTAACGTCACTATTTAGGCTAGACTTAATTTTATCTACTAAAGTGGAATTTCCACGGTACCTACTGTATATCCAGCAACTCGTAAGTGTAAAAAAATAAGAGAGGGTGGGGGGGAGAGAGAGAGAGAGAGGGAGAGAGAAGGAGGGGTAGATAGCGATCATTTTGGGACTGACATATAGTTCAATTTCATATTCTTACTTGGTTTACTTTGTCTCCGCCCAAGTATTCCAAGGTTGCAACATATTACCCTTTGCTCCAATGTGTGCCCCCCCCCCCCTCGCCAAATTCCTGGGTCCGGGCCTGCTGACAATGGCTAGTCGTTCGCGTTGGATGAAGAACATTGGGGTAATTAAATGGCCACTACGGAGATTATATAAAAAGCTATCAATGCGCTCTAAAATAGTTAAAGAAATATATAACGTAAAGAAAATTACTGAAAGTTTCAGTCAAATTATTTCACATTGTTCGACGAAAACCGAATTTTAAAAACACTGTTTCCGTTGTTACGATGATAAACAAAGTCTCGGTTATCCACTTTCACGGTTGATAATGAACAGCCGTTGAATTGCAGATTGGATTCAAATCAGTTTAAAATCGTACTCATAAATGACTAATCAATAGTTTTTAAACTTTGAGTGTGACAGGGTTTATAAAACTTATATTAATAATGCGCATGCGTATTTTTTTTTGTGTTTGAGGTTGTCTATAGTTTGTTCGTTGCCCGGTAAGCTTGAACTCCACCCGCGAAATGCACGGATATTGTCTTTAGATCACATATTTCAGACTACACGTTGAATGGTAAGATTATGAGTAGGCGTACTGGCCTGAGGGGCAGGGGGGGGGGTGCAGCTGCCCCTCTAACTTTCGAGCAAGCTGACCTTTCGGCCAGACGGGTAAAGTGAGAGAGAAAAAAATATTTTATCTACTTGGCAAAATAAAGTGCCCAAAATCTTATAAAACACCAAATTTAATGGCTGGAATAGCAGGAAAACGCATTTGCGGCCGTCAAATATTCCAAAATTTTCTTGGGGGGTCCATACAAGGTCAGCTCCGCTTCTCGAAGTAACCGGCGTAACTGTCTGTAAACCTAAATTTTTTTCGGGTATTTCTAGCTTTGCCATCGAACCCTAATAAAACACTAAATTTACTTTACCACGAATTTGTACAGAGTTCACTGTTTTTGTCTGGAGCCACTCTTTGTGCGACATTTTTCGGGCATCGATTAGTATTTGTGAATGCAGCAGCAACAATCTTATTGGATGCTTCGAATTCGGAGTGGAATTTCGGTTACAAAACCATAGGATACTTTTGGAGCTGTTTACACGGGCTAGAATAGCAGAAAACGCATTTGCGGTGGTTAAATTTTCAAAATTTTCTCCAAGAGGGTGAGGCCCCCATACACCGCGACGATTGTTTGATTGTATGCAATTCGGAGCAGCCGGTAAGTCGTATCAGACAAACTGAAGTTAAATTTTCAAAATTTTCCCGTCTACGTGGACTGTAAACGATTGATTGAAATTCGAGTCAGCCACCTTAATTAAGCTAGCTATATTAGACCACTTTGAAGTTGCTTTGTTCACGTGCTGAAATAGCAGGAATAAGTGTTTGCAGTAGTCAAATATTCAAAATTATATTGAAAGGGGGGAGGGCGGGTCTTTCTGTAAACCCGAACATTTTTCGGGCAATTCGGGTTCTGCCCCGCTAACTGTCATCGAGTCCGTACGCCTATGAGATTATGTTCTATATCTTTTAATCAATATATTTATCATCGATAGCTTTACAGTTGTTGATTTGTTTAAGTAAGACGTGTTTGATCTGTATTCGTATACAGTACAGTCAGTATGAACAGCTATAACTTATTATTTTAGCGTTTTCCGAGATTCTATTCGGATTATCGCCCTTATTGTTGAAATTGTTTGACGTTCTAACATCTGACGTCAGCTGGCAGACTATCGCCTTTGAAGAGACGATCATTGTTAAGATCGGTCGCATTATTTCTGTTACCTCTTTTTTTAAACATTATTTTTAGTGAAGCCTGTACCATAACAGGCCCGGGACTGTGCCGGGTAGTGGACGCTTACGGCTGGCCTCCGGATCCATTCACTTGATTTGATATTTTCCGCAGGTTAATCTTATAGGTTTTTTGTTTTTTTAAATCTTGCATGTCTGTGGCATGTTCTGCATAATGAACCGGTTACAGAAGTCCTTATAAGAAAGACCTGCAATAGGCAGATTTACATCTTGCATAATGTATGTTAAAGTCTATTAACAAATTTTAGTAATTTATTTGTTTAATAGAATCCTAGAACTTTTGTTCCCTTAATTCTAAAACCTCCTCCAACATATCCTGTTCTTGGCATTCTTACATTTGGCTGAGAACCTCCACCATACAGATATATAGTACCTAAAATATATTAAAATAACCAATATCTTATCAGATAGACATCTAACAACAGTCTCAACAGCATTGAGACGAATAACTTCCAAGTTTGCTTTCCTAACACATTACGATTAAAACGTCGTAATTGTTTGTGTACATAATTTTTTCCATTTATTTGAGTTCTAGGGTTTCATAATATTTGAATACATGTTTTATAGAAACCAGTCTCATTAAAATATACATCTATATTTCGTATCGTTCTTTATGGTCTAGAATACATGAAGTACCGCATCGTTGTAGTAGGAGGTCACATTAGATTAGAAGTCATACAAGCGGCGTTAGACGCTATTACGTCAGAAATTTGATTAATTAACAAATCAGCGTTTATGGATACTAACAGCTCTGTGGATCACATACCAAGAACTCGTCGTAAAAGACCGTTTCATTTGCGAATCCCCTACATCAACCATGCATAATGCTGGTTATATAACAACTCTTCCACATCCTACAGATAAGTAAAACGAAATTCTGAACTAAAGTAACGAAACGAGACGGGATCTGTGTTTTAATCAGATGGTATATAAACATATTAATAGATTAATTTTTATACTGTCTGTGGTAAACATTTTATGCAATATTTATTTCGATATTTGAAACAACACTTACCTTCTTGAACAACCCATCCTTTATCTTCTGTAAATACCGCCATATTTTGAGGAGTTATATTACAGGAAAAGGTGCCCATTTCTCCAGGTGCTGTTGTTATCCTCATAAAGTTAACCAGTTGAATTTTAGGAGTGGTAATACTAGTGTTATAGCGTGTGAGAGGAGTCCATGATACGTAAATCTGAACAACCTGTAGAGAAATATATTACAGGTTATAATATCCCACAGTTTGGTGCACATTAGACTTCAGAATGTTCCCCCACAATGAAATCATCAAATTGATTTTGAACCCCTTTTCGTCTACGGCACTGGGACAGCAACTGATAACATCGCTCGATCATTCGCCTATATCGGAAGCAGTCCCTGAAAGACTTGTATGTCTTTATTTGGGCAATCAATGTCGATCAACTAGGTCAACAACAATACGCAGACGCATATCCAGTTAACACCCTTGCGCATAGACTTCTGTCGTCAGCAAAACCGTATAAAACACAATATCCGTCATAACAACATCAATGTTGATTTGAATGGATAAATGATTCGTGTTTTCAACGTGTTAGACTTTCGATGATATTGAGTTAGAGACTTAACTACGTTAAACATATTTACCATATCACCGACCATACTGCCCCCATTTTGAAAGGTGTATTTAATTGGAAGGACATCACCAGCATTGATCACATCCGGGTAGTCCATGGTCATATTATTGAAAGCAGTATAGGTCATGCCGTAACCAAAAGGATAAAGTGGTTCACCAGTAAAATATCTGTACGTTCTGCTTACCATTGTGTAGTTTGTCATTGCTGGTACCTACAACCCATAATATATAGCAAAGTTGTGTTTCAGTGCTACCGATATGTTTTTAATATCCATGGCTTTGATAGCCAGGCAGTTGGGACCATAACGAAATATATTACCTAACTCTTCTTCGTAACAATTGATGAAAAGTAAGCATGGATGGGATGCTTTTCTTATGAAGATTTTTACTACCCAGGGACACACAAACGGGTAAACAGTTAGTCAAATAAGTATGCAGATATATCCTGCTAAAGATTATGTCCTTATTCCAGGGATTGGACAGGGGTATTTAAATCCCAGGGTCAAAGAGTGTTCACTTTGTCTGTGGGTGAACTTTACGGTGTTATCAGTGTTAGATATATTGCGAATTAGTTGGTTTTAAATTGTGTTGGGCGTTTCTTTCCCTTAATAATGTAATAAGTACAGAAGCTTCCCCATCTCATGTTCCCGAAGCAACGACTGCGTGTTTTACAATATCTGGACGTTGCGAGATTACTTTACAATTCCTGAAATTATAGCTTACATTTTGAGAAAAGAAAATCAATGATTAAGTGATCATTTATGTGTAGTTATATTGTCAGATTTTATAGTCTTGAAAGGGTACCTGTGTGAGAGATGTAAACCATGTATATGGTAATCTACCAAACTGCTGAGCGTTAGAACTGGTCAGAACCTTCCGGAGAGCAACACCAGTGGACTGTCCTGGATAAAATGCCGCTATGATAGCATTTATATTAGGAGTCTTGTCGGCCCACGTTATATTTACTGGTCCAGCATTGAATGTTATCAAAATTATTTTGGCAGAACCACCTGAAAAAATAACAGATTGTATCATACTAACACAATGTCTATGTGCCACAGACAGATTATTCCTGGCCACTGAGCATAATATTATACCGTTTAACATATTTATTTCAAGGAAACACGATCGTTGTGGACATATGTAAAAGATACCCAGCCATGTTGAACGGCGGAGCTAGATGAATTATCTTTGGCAATAAAAGACTTGTATGTGAAGATTCTTGTTTAAACCAGTAACATTCAGTTTCTGAAATTAAGGTCCAAACCATTTCTTCAATTTGCTATAAATAGTGAAAGGTGCCATGCATGAGTCGGTCTAAGCTTTCTAAGCCCACTTACCAAATTGAACAACGTCTTGCAATAATTGTACCTGTTGGCCAGGATATTCTAAGTCTGGTCTGTCATTTGCTTCTGATTCCACGGGTGTACCTTAAAATACAATCCATAAATCTGTATTATATATCATCTCTTCTATCTTACAATACAAGATACATTACTATACATAGATCAAAATACAATATACTACTCAAACAGAGCAACATCAGCAAAACTCGCATCCCCAAAGCATGTTTGATAATGTAAACACCTAAATAATTAAGTTTACTCTGCTTAAATCAAACAAGCCAACAGTGAGCAGACTATTCTCACCATCGAACTTGGTCAAGGTAATGATATAATGATTCTATACTCGGGGTTTCGTCACCTACACTTAATAATAACAAAAGTTATCGTACCCCACATCATCAATCAATCAGATTGCTTATCTCTGCTTACCGTAAGCAGACAATGTTTATCTTCAACCTAGACCAAGGCATTCACCTAATGAATTTAGTCAAAAGCATACACTAAGTGTCCTCACGCTCACTTAATGAGAACTAAATTTATCGTATCCAAAACATCAAGTAATCTAATTGAATATCATTGCTTATCCTACATAGAATACCATAAAGGCATTTACGTAATAAACACCTACACCAAAGTAGAACATTCTATCTCAATTGAAAGGGGAGTTATTGCCTTCCAAAAAGTGTGCCGGACGGACAGACGGGCAGGCTGACAGACAGACAGACCCATTTTAACTGCCCCCTGATTTCTTCGAAAAATATCTTACCCAAGCCTAGACACACAAAAACCACATCCACGCCTTGTACTGCTGTTTGTATAGAATTTGAATCATAGGTAGAACATTTTGTGTCTTTACATCCACTGGCATAGTTCGCCTTGGTACCAAGTGATGCTAATCCTTGTCGTGGTGTGGTAATAAATTTGGGATCTGGGTGTGCATTGTAATCACCCCCAAGCAGATAACCCGCATCCGCAAACGGTCCGACAATCTACAAATAATAACAACCCATTTATATAGAGTTGTTTGGATTTTGCATTTCTTTTCTATTCAAAGGTGTTTTTTAAAGCTCCCGTAGTTCATATCAAAGCTGATTGTTTCTGTTGAGATTATTATTATAATTTCACTTTGTTCCCTCCTAAAAAACTAACCGCAGAATCTGTCTGAAACATACTTTCCCTTTCCAACCTTTCAAAACCAAGTGGATAATATTGGACATTCACTAATAACTTACAGCTACACTGTTATATATGGTTTGTGTCAAGGGCAAGAGTCCATCATTCTTCAATAAAACAAAGGACTTCATAGCAGCTTCAACAGCCAAGTCTCTATGAGCTTGTTCTTCTATAACAGATGTATTGATGTAGTTATAAGGATTCATATCTGGTGGATCAAATTCTCCTAGCCTCATTCTGGTATAGAATAGTGGTTTTACCCTTTCTCTTACTAAATCTTCTGCTAATTTACCCTGTTTGACGGCATCCGCTGTAATATTTTCAGATGTTGTTTGTGAGAAATTAAGAATCAATAAGTTTGTAGATGACCATATTATAGTTTAATCAAAGAACGTGGTTTCTATTTCATAAATTACATTAATTGGTTACTAGCTCCGCATTTACTCGAATATCATTTTGGTAGAGTAATAGGGATATAAATCGTGCATTTATTCATACGTTCCTTTATTAATTAATTAATTCATTCAATTAACATATTTAAATTTCAACAGATTTCTTTTAATACTATTTGCTTCTACCCGAAACCACGAATATTGTAACTTGAGTACCGATGGTGGATAACCATCTCATTGATAACACAAGGTATAATTTTATGGATACACTTACTGAGTGTGATACTAAGCGACGCTTCGACGAGGATACTCTCATCTTTATCAAGCAAAGACAAAGCAGGTATCCTCATCGAAACCATCTCATAAATAGTTTAGTTTGCATGATATGTTTTATCTTTATTATTTCTATTATTTGTGATTATTGTTTTATTGTTACCTACGTTCGTTAATAGCATATAATTTAATCTCAAATACTAGCTTCTATAAATACCGAATTGACCATTCGATCAAGATTCTATGGTTTATCCCATTTCATGGACAATCTGCGACAGATACATAGTTTGGCCACGATATTAACAGGAGATGATGTTACTGTCATGTGTATAATTTTCTGTTTAAGCAAAAGCAAAAATACTTACTAATTGACATAAAAACTTCATTTTTTTCGGTACGTCCTGCCAGTTCCAAATTACACCCAGCATTTACCGAGGCAGCTGCGGCATCGACTGAATTGTTGACATAGTGGTGCCGAGATATAATATTTTCTATAGCTGTTTCATCACTGACAACATAACCTTTAAATCCCCATTCGTTACGTAGAATATCTGTTAGTAGCATTTTGTTAGCACAGGATGGTACTCCATTGATACTAAAATAATTGTTGTATGCAATATCTTTAGTCAATCATGTAACTTCGCTAAGATACATAACTAGTGCCTAACATTTGAATGTGAGTATAAAGATCGTCATTAATTGTTCATCCATTGATCCGTCCACCATAGCTTGTACACGTGATATTCAATACTTCTCATCTAATTTAATGTAAAGAAACTGGTATATGGATAGCTATTCTGCACGAGAAGAGGAAGAATTAAGGAGGCGACATAATATTGGGGCAAATACATACTTTATACAGTTGTAAAATTAAAGTAAAAGTTCGCTAACAAGAACGCTTCAGCGGGGTCATATTTCCACCCATCGTGATGAATAAGCCAACTTATAATTTCTTACCTGTTATAGCTACACATAAGACTAAAGGTTCCTGCTTCTACACAATATCTGAAAGCTGGTAGAAATGTTGTTCTCCAATCTCTAGTAGATACCTAAATAACAAATGTCTTCAAATTAATGCTTGGCAGTAGTAATATTGTGCTCCCCTGGAATATGTTTCTCGTATACTTTTAAGCCTAGCAGGTAAATGTTACCGGATGCCCATAGCATAATCTTATTGGTAGGTCTAATGCATAATACATTAATAATTTAATATATATTACCACTGAGTTGAAACTAGCTCTCGCCGCGGGTATATTTTCCGGACCGCCATGGACATCAAAATGTTTACAACCCGCTGAAGCTCTCACATATCTTGGGTGATCTCCTTGAAGTCCATTAACATAAGCTGTTGATAACATTCCGCTAAGATATGGATCTTCTCCATATGTTTCCTGAAACAAATGGAATTGCTGTTGAGGAAGGTGTTTCTTGGAAGGGAGCGGCTACTGTCAGCGAAATTCTTTTTAAAATAATTGTCACAGTGATTTTAGTCGGGATTTTTAAGAATTCAGTCTGATATGTTCAAATAAATAAACTTTGTCGTCGATAATTAATCATTGGACAAGGCAGACTTTCGTTTTTCAACATTAGTGAATATTCAGACTTAAATCTCAATAAAGCAGATTTGATGGATGTATATCTACAACTAGTTACTATACTTGTAACCTTAAACTACTGCGGCTGGGGTAAGACGGAAGACATCAGTTGTGGAACCATTTCTCATCCACAACATGTCTCCAAAACGCGTTTGATAAAATAAATCTTCTAAAACGAACTAAAAATATCATACATAAACAGTGGATTCATATACAAACTGCACATTTTCCTCGTTTGTTTATATTGAATTGGTGAATACATCTAAAGGATATCCAGCCTAGTGGGTTTTCTCAAGGGAATTATTGAAATAAATTTAAACCATATGTTAGTCCCAAAATGACATAATTTGTGTCTAGAAATAGCATACTGACCTGATTTCTGCCCCATCTTGGATCTCTCATCATGTTAATAACTGGAGCAAAACAGCTTAACCCAGTATGGCCAACATAGCTGTGATTCTTAATATTAGCATTGTGTGTAGCTCGGACTTCCGTTGCCGTTGCCTCTGCCATTCTATACAGTAGTGATGAACTGAAGTTTATGGTAAACATTTAGCAATAGAAATACGACAATGAGAATTAATACGTTAACGTGTCGGCCCCACCAAGGTTTTCAGATCTGTATTAAACAATTAATAGTTCGATAGTTTTGGAAGGTTGTAAATATCACTTAATTATGACCCAAATACATGTAGCCTTTTTGCATTATGATCACTAATCACATTGAGATGTGGAGGGGGGGGGCTTCCCTGTGACAAATTTCAGAACTCTAAGGTCGTAACTTCCACCAAAACATTACTTTTAAAAATGTTGATATCCTACTTGCGTTATTAAAAATGGAATGGGTTTTCCTCTTGTATCTCCAAAACTAAATCCGACAATTTTTGAGACTTAACACCTTTCAGAACTATGACATCGAGTTACTGTTTGTCAGACAAGTGATCATGAGGCTGCCATCAAGTTGGCATATGTCTGCCACCAGTTTCGTTGTCGTGTAATAAGAACTTTCATTTCATGATTTCCCCATAATCGACAGGACAATACTTACTGTCAAAGACGACGACAGTATGCGATATAAAAAAATAAACATATCGTACCTCCAAGTAGCAGCCAGTCCAATAGACTGTGGATACGAGGTGGCATTCTGTCCAACATCTCCATGTAAGCATTCAGTGTCCCACTGATATGGCCCAATTCCTAGTCTTGGTATCGCAGGAGCCGGTCCATTTATACCAGCACCACCTTTAGCCATCTGTAAGGTTATCTCATCTAAAGTCAACCTTCCGACCAAATCATCCACACGAGCATCCCAAGATAGGGAAACATCTCTAAATGGATAGTCCTGGACAGACCACTCAACCAGGAGGAAAATACAGACAGCCGTCTTCAGCAAGAACATGGTGTGAAGTATCGTTGCTGCTATATTTTTAACGATTTCTTATCAGCTAATCTACATATAGACAACTCGTCGCTAGATAAGAATGACCTAGCTTTAGTTAATATCAAATCGCTTTAACCGATTTAAAGGTATGGATTACAATATAAGGTAATTGATACAAGATTTAAAGATGATCTACTTGAAGTATAAGATAATTATGCAAATTTGTTCGACTGATTTTTCCCTCGTTTGCAGTTTTTATCGACCTTTAGGTCTATAATCGAATTTACCTTTCCTGCCAGCTTTTGATGAATGTCCGTGGTTTTGAACCAGAAGGACCAGAAATGGAACCGAAACAGATTAGTAGACGTAATCGCCTACGCAGGAAAATTACAAAAAATCTTGCAGATTCAGAACAGATGGAAAGGTCAACCTCGTTAAATATTCTTATCAGGTAATAGTGTCATGTAGTACTCTTTGTAAGTATAATGATTGAGACCCACCTCCCGCTTTCAATATTGTTATTCCAATAATGGTGACAATGTAGAGCTCTATGTGATTAATACCCAATACGGGGATTGCGTCCTTACTGCACTTCTACTGCGACAAAATATGGTCTCAGAGCGAGTCAAGATCGCCATTACCGTGGTAAAAGCCTGGTGGAAACGCTAGATATGGTGCAGTGGTGTCCATGGTGGCCAATGATCGCCGAGCCACGACGTTTGATTTGAACATGTTCATATGATTTGGGAAGCTGCGAGAACGTGATGGTTTCGCAAAGGTCCTTACTACGCTGCTACGGCG
This sequence comes from Patella caerulea, assembly GCA_036850965.1. NCBI lineage: Eukaryota > Metazoa > Mollusca > Gastropoda > Patellidae > Patella > Patella caerulea. The sequence goes on along the minus strand of JAZGQO010000014.1, from coordinate 21,376,368 downwards.
ACATAAATGGTTTCAGAGCGTGCCAAGATCACCACTAGCGTGGTGAAAACGCGAGATATCGTGTTGTGGTTTCCAAGGTCTCCAATGATCGCGATAAGTCACGGCGTTTGCTTTGAGTATGTTTAAAGCGATTGCATCACGAGCTCATGGGGCTACCTCTAACATGGCGATGTTATGAGGTTCCCACTACGTGTATGGAGTTCTTAATACGACCATGGCGCGGTTACCAAGCTTGCGTTACTCGCTTATGGCGACCATGCTTTTCATGTGCGACTTGCTTTGAAAACGGCCGATTCAAAGGCCATCTTGAAATTTCGAAAACAAATCTAACCAGCTTATATAGTCGCCGTGATCACGTTGTAGAAACGCACGTACAGTCCAGATAAGACGTGTGGTGGAGCGACGCGGTTTCGCGATGACCGCCGTTGCCAAGCTTATAGATCTCAATAGAAACGACATAAGATTGGGATATCGTGACAAGGCCGCCTCGAGAATGATGTATAAACGCACAGGTCGCAGTAAGATACAATCAGTTGTCTGAGTAAGTCATGGGTTCGACCCCACATTGTATACAGTGGACTCTGTCACATCCGATCTCTGATCACTCCGGCACTCTGTGACATGCGACATGATTTTCATATCCCGATTTATTTCCTTATTACTTCAGCCAAATAATCCGGACTCTGTATGTTCCGGATTACGACATCAATCGGCCGTTCCGTCACATGATTTCCATTGTATCGACACGGTATAATCCGGCTTTCAATTGATGGATGTGAAGCAAGCAATTACCACTCATTTATCGGTGACACTAAAACTCAAGCCAACACCATTACGGTCATCTGCTTAATATTTTATTGAAATGATCATTTGTGATAATATAATATGCAAATCTCGAATAAGCCTTTTAGTGTAGAGTGGGTGTTGCGCCCGATTCCCTTGACTCGTTCATAAAATGTAGAAAATAAGTGTCAATGAAGAAGATCTACATTGATCGTAGTAATCACATACATATTATACAATTTACCTCTTGCCAAAAAGTCATCACATAATGTATACGCTTTGGCATACAATATTTGCTGTAAGCTTCGCCCAAGTTACATAGGTGTATATCATAAGGTAATTGACATTTGGAAATAAGTCATCCTTGGTCTGCGATATTTACTGGATAAGTTTTCGATCTGCTGCTAAACGATTATTGATGATTAAATCAAAGAAAGATAATCGAGACTATGTTTTATCGTACCGACTTTAGTAATGATGATCGCTAAATTCTCGGTTCAGAGTAGATCAATTTGGCTGAACTTTTCAGCAAATTCCCCTTACATTATCTAGATTCAAACTATGTTAGTAAGAACTGCCAGCTCTTTATCTAATCTCCCATAACGTATCTTTAATAAAGTTTAATAAAGAAAAGTTTTCTATATCAAGATCATTTATGCGGAATCAAATATATGTAAGATAAGTATGAATTATTAAAGAAATGACTTGAAATATAATATAATATGCAATGCCAAATTAAAGATGCATTATACAAGATTAAGCTACAGAATTTGGCGTTCTTCCTACAAAAGTTCAAAATTAAAAAAAAATATTTATTGCAAATGCCATTCAAATTGAAACGCACCTTTAAGTTCATGTTAAAGTAAATGTTTTTGCAATATAAATTATTCGAATGTTAGATTGATTAAAAAAGTCTTCTTGGATAATGTATCACCTTGCAACCAGGATAAGTTCATACATTATCAAAGCTATATCAATCCAACATGTATACATTTCTAATATCGACGATTTCTACTTTAATAAAATCCTAGAACTTTAGTTCCATTAACTCTAAAACCACCTGCAGCATACCCTGTTCTTGACATTCTTACATTTGGTTGTGAACCTCCACCATAGACATATATAGTACCTGAAATAAGGAAAATTTTGCTCGGAAAGTGTCGCTACATCCTACTTTTATTTCGAATTCCAACTCATCCAACTGTCAAAGGTTTTTATGTATGCACGCGAATATAGTGAGAGTTATAAATAGACAATTTTTCCTTTATTTTTTTCTCCTCTCTTCCTGCATGTTTGGGTTGACTTTTTGGTCTAGAATTGGAGAAAAGGCATCAAATTTTCAATTTTGAGTGATTGTGATGATATTACATAGGGGGTGTAAAGTGTCTTTCTGTTCTGCAGAGCAATCATTGTGTCGGAAGTGAGATTTTCACCACAGTCAACTTTAAGTTCACGTAGCAAAACATCTAAACGGTCAACCCCTACAAATTTATGACGAGGAGATTGCTAAATGTGGTCCCCATTGTGCCTATAAAGATTGGAACCAACGGAATGTTGAGTAAAAAGCTACAGCCTGTGATGTTACCGCTATTAAACAAAACAATTACTAGTCTGAATCCGTATACGGGACCTCGGTCATCCGTCTCACTGGAACGACCACCCACTATTGCATGTTCATATCAGGCTCTAAATTCTGCACCTCCAAAAAGAAAGAACCACGCAAGAATATCCCGAGGACCTTCCTCGGCTAACACCAGACGCGAAACGAAGATATACTGGTTAGCACGCCACCGCCTTCCTCACTGATCTACTGCGGCTCCGTTTTTATTATACAACTTGCATCCATCTCGAAAAAACATAATGACACATACCTTCTTGAACAACCCATCCTTGATCTTCTGTAAATACCGCCATATTTTGAGGAGTTATATTACAGGTATAAGTAATCACTTCTCCGGGTGCTGTTGGTATTCTCATAAAGTTAACCAATTGAATTTTAGGAGTAGTAATACTGGTGTTATAATTAGTGAGAGGAGTCCATGATACGTAAATCTGAACAACCTGTAGTGAGTGGGATATAATACCAATGTAATATGTTATTGAGAGAGAAAGAGAAATGAGGTTTAACGTCCACTTGACAGGTCCTTTCGGGACTAACATATGGTTTACATTTATTTCAATAATTCGCTTGCGCGTAGGGGAGAAAGTAATAAGATATATAACTTCAGGAATGCAAGAATGAACTGGGGTTTATCTTCCTACATTTTTTTGCTCGAACTTAGCTACAGAAAACAGGTATACGCTAAACCGTGTGCTATAGAGGGTATATTGCCCGGCAGAAACTTGATTTTAACTGGGTCCCTTGCCCTGTTACGTACACGCCCTCACTATTTGTTCCAATCCGAACGACTAGTAGCGGTTCCTTTTCATACCACCCGTCCTGCACTACTGACACGGGGACACCACGCTGGAACTAGGTCAACACTCGAGTCGAATCTAGGACCCCTGGTCAGTGAGTCTGTGCCTTAACAGACTGAAGTACCGTGGCACTCCACGATTTTAGGGTGCATGGATTATATGGCGGCAGTCCGTTTTTTGATTTCGTAATTTTATGTAGATACAAAAAACGCCCCATTATTTGATAATAAAGTGAAATAAAATATATAGGGTCTCAATATATTCAACTCAAAAAGGTCACAAATTTCATCCAGATAACATCAATTTTAGGGTTAATTTGTATGTGTATGTTTAGAGTCTTGGCCACAATATCAATAAATGGTTTCCAAAATACATGCTTACCTCATCAGCAGAAACCTGTCCATTATTTTTAAAAGTGATATTAAGTGGAAAGACGTCGCCAGCATTAATCACATCCGGGTAGTCTATGTTTATGTAACTGAACGCCGTATAGGTCATACCGTAACCAAAAGGATAAAGTGGTTCACCAGTAAAATATCTGTACGTTCTGTTAACCATTGTGTAGTTTGTAATTGGCAGTACCTACAACGATGAGATTAAATAGGGTGAATTGATACTACTACTGATACCATGAAATGCATCTGTAGTTCGACACAGTGCCGAACTGAGCTGACCTGTCCACCTGTCCGTGGCAGATGGGCCTAAGCTCATTAAAAAAAAACTGGGCCTAAGCCTATAAAGAAAAAAAGAAAAGAAGGGAAAGAAAGAAGGAATAAGAGGACAGGACACAGGATTGATTGGGAATGAAATGAAATGAAATGGGGTTTAACGTCCTGCTAATTGATTGGTAAACAGTATCCATATAAAATGACGACATTGGACCGTTTATTGCAAATATTCTCATGAGTAAAAGTCATGTTTTGTTTTCATGTGTGTATGTAGAAATTGCATTCACGGAGATTTTATATGGGAATCTTGTCTACAATTGAGTAAGATAAGTACCTGTAGGGAAGACTTAAACCACGTATAGGGTAATCTGCCAAACTGATGAGCATTATAGTTTGTCATGACATCCTTGAGAGCAAGTCCAGTAGACTGTGCTGGATAAAATGCCGCAATGATGGCATTTACATTAGGATTCTCGTCAGCCCACTGTAAGTTTACTGGTCCAGCATTAAATGTTATCAGAACTACTTTGGCAGCCCCACCTGAATAAAACAGATTTTTAGAAACATATTATACATAAAATTAGGTAAGTACGGAACAATTATTTGGAACTACGCTAGCCAATTTTTTATTTCGATTTTAAATCCCAATGTCAAGTGATAAAATCTCATAAAAATATGGACTTTCACACCTAGCCTTCTGAGGTGACATGTTTTGAACCATAATAGATTTTGCTTATACTGTATACGACTTTGGCTAATTTACGTCATTATCCGTGTCACTGAATCTAATAGAAACTAATATACTCTAACAAAAGATGTTTTTTGTTTTTAAGTTAAATAATATGAAATAAACGATTGGACGCCGATAGTCCGTGATATTATATAACGAGTCTTTGGACAGATCTTCAAAAGGAGAATAACAGTTTGAAAGGGATAATAATGTTTATATATAGAATAATGATCTGTGTCGTAATTTCGTATCCACCCCATTAAATACGCCGTCAAATCCGCTGTTTGAATTTAAAATTTCCAATATCTGTTATTGTATATCTCAAAATTAAGCGCGAACCTTAAGTATCTTATCTTCACTACCAAATGCACGGAATGATATACATTTTGAGTGAATAGAACATGGTGTTGCTGTTTTTGATTTCATCTAAATGGTATTGATGAGACAGATAATTTAGAACCTTTAATAAATATTCCAGAGTATCAGTAAACCTTTTAGGTATCTTCCTTTACTCCAATCATCATAACTAAATACCATAATACCATTCTCTTGTTGACCTCTCTCATACTTTTGTTTGTGAGGCGCCCTTTTATCATTCATGTCATGTAAATCTTTTTACTAATGACGTAATAACTTACCATATTTAACAACGTCTTGTAATAATTGCAACTGTTGGCCAGGATATTCTATATCTGGTCTATCGTTGGCTTCAGCTTCTATTGGGGTTCCTTAAAATGCAATACATAAACATTGTATTCATCTTCCATAATAGATAACTGATAATGATTGCAATTCAAAAAATTTAAATTTTAATGCTACCCAAACAACTTAAGAATAAACCTCCAGTTATCAAAGTAAGAAAGGGCGATAGTGTTTCACGAACGTATATAGTTCCTTCTAATACTAGTCTTTCCATCTTTCTCCTGTTCTCTATGGTCAGTTCTGTTGATGTTTTGGTCTAGAATCGAATTGGGGAGTTCGAATTGATATATTTTGCCAGGTTTTTGGTATATGGTTTAAGGGCGGGAGGATAACAAAATTAAGATGTTGGTTATAGTGGTTTGTAGGCTTATGGTTACATGCTTTTTTATGCACCTAAAACTTACCTAATCCCAGACATACGAAAACAATTTCCACGCCTTGTACTGCTGTTTGTATCGAATTTGAATCATAGGTAGAACATTTTGTGTCTTTACATCCACTGGCATAGTTCGCCTTGGTACCAAGTGATGTTAATCCTTGCCGTGGTGTGGAAATAAATTTTGGATCCGAATTGGCATTGTAATCACCCCCTAGCAGATAACCCGCATCAGCAAAGGGTCCGACAATCTAAAAATAATAACAACGAGTTTGTACCGGTGTCAGTCGTCTAATGTTTCTAATATACAATGATTATCAGAGGTTAGGAACAGGAAAACTGTTATAAAGACAAACTGACATTAAAGTTAAAAATGGTAAGTATCCCCGCCCAATATGGAAATAGAAAAATAGAACTTACAGCTATATTATTATATGAAGTTTGTTTAAAAGGCAGAAGTCCATCATTCTTCAATAAAACAAAAGATTTCATAGCAGCTTCAACAGCCAAATCTCTATGAGCTTGTTCTTCTATAACAGATGTATTGATGTAGTTATAAGGGTTCATATCTGGTGGATCAAATTCTCCTAACCTCATTCTGGTATAGAATAGTGGTTTAACCCTTTCTCTTACCAAATCTTCTGCTAATTTACCCTGATTGACGGCATTAGCTGAAATATCAACGATACTGTCAACGCTCAGTGCCAGTCCGTGGATTGTTTTGTCAAATCTGGCATAGCTAGACAAAGTAACCTTATTAGGCATCTGATTAAAACACAGATCCAATTTCGTTTCGTTTTTTATAGTTCAAAATTTCGTTTTTACTTGTCTTTACTACTCTTGGATCTGGAAGACTTGTTATTTAAGTCGTGTTCTGCCTGAAATGAGGGGTCAGCCAATCAAATGGTCTGTCGAATCGACCGTTTGACCTTTTCATGGGTGGAACTGTGAGTAAATATTACCAGGTGATAGAAATCAAAACAAAACAAAAATAGATTTTAAAAAGCATGGCGGTCGCTAATTGGTTAATCGAATGACTGACGTTATTGGGTCAAATGTCCCGTGCTTGATACTTGACGTCATAGAACGTGAGCTCCCACTATAACTTGTTAGATCTACATGAGTGTAGGGCATCGAAAGTATAAAAAAAACGAAATGAAATATAGATTTATATTTTAATTAGATTGCCTTATTAGGCTTCTTATATCATTAAACGGTTGAGGAAGGCGTGGTTGAAGGTAATAGTCCAAGACGAAAATACTTACTAATGGACATAAAAACTTCATTTGTTTCTTTAGGTCCTGCTAATTCTAAATTACACCCAGCGTTTACCGAGGCCGCCGCTGCATCTACAGAGTTGTTGATATAATGATGCTGGTATATGATATTTTCTATAGCTGCTTCGTCACTGACAACATAACCTTTAAATCCCCATTCGTTACGTAGAATGTCTGTCAGTAGCATTTTGTTAGCACAGGATGGTACTCCATTGATACTAAATAAAGTGGGTTATAACGTACATAAATAAAAAAGCTATGGACTAAGTCTAAATGAATCTCACAAGTGGTTGAATAGATTATAAAAACAGCACAGATGGATGTACATTGTGAATAACATTTGCAGTAGCTTTGAAAGTCAAAATAATGCATCCTCGATAGAAATAAGTCAAGAATTTCATACCTGTTATAGCTACACATGACACTAAAGGTTTCTGCTTCTACACAATATCTGAAAGCTGGTAGAAATGTTGTTCGCCAATCTCTCGTAGATACCTACACAAAAAAATGATTATGTATGGAAGAAGAAAGACGATACTGGTATGATTAAAGGGTGGGCTACTCTTATCCAATATTTAAAACAAAATTGTAATTATAACATTGGCATAATGCCTTGGATCGCCATTTTTAATGAAGCGATTCGATGAACGGTACTAAACAACCAAAGACTTCGATTTAATTTTTGCCGAACATAACTGATTACAAAGTACAGTAAGCACAGAAACAATAGAATGTAATAATACAGTTTATTATATAAATTCCTTTGACATTATTATATGCATTGCGACTCATTTTTGTCCAATTCTAGGTATCAAAGACTAGGATTTAGATCTTTTAACTACATCAATATTTAATTGAGTTCTTATTTTACGCGCAAATATATAGATATAATATAGCTTTAACCTAGCTGTCATAAATCGTCATTTTGCGGATATGATCAAGGTTTCTAAGAGTAAGAGTTCATAAAGCAGATTTATCTCCTTTAATTCACTATTTTGGAACTGCTTCTTTTATTTAAAAGTTTGTTACCAGACCGATTTTAATCTTGTCCACAGGTTCACCATACTGGTACATATAGGTTATATGCAATCATAACGTAAGTGTGATATAGACGGATGACACAGAAACCATGCAATAATTACCACTGAGTTGAAGCTACCTCTTGATACGGGTATATTTTCTGGACCGCCATGAACATCAAAATGTTTACAACCAGCCGAAGCTCTGACATATCTTGGGTGATCTCCCTGAAGCCCATTAACATAAGATGTTGATAACATTCCACTAAGATATGGATCTTCTCCATATGTTTCCTGAAACAAATTACTTTTGGGATCAAATGCCGTTTCAAAGATTTTTTCAGATCAAGAAGAAATCGACCCCGCCCCCCGCTCCAAATGTATAGCCATGGACCCAATTGATTCCTTCGTAAATTATATATGCATTTATATATGTATTTTTTTTTATACAAGTGTGAGGTGGGCCAAAGACAAATCGCTACTGAGGGACAATCCTGCAAAAAAAAAAAAAAAAAAACATGCATATATAAATAAAATATGAAGCAAACTATACTGACATACTTCATGTGAAATGCGCAGCAGCTGTGGTCAATGGCTGATAAGATAAGGTTTTCTGTATTTCTTGCATTTATAATGTCATTAATGTTTTACTCGATGATCACTTTGTAAGTTTAAGAATTACATTCTGACACTTACCTGATTTCTCCCCCATCTCGGATCTCTCATAATGTTAATAACTGGTGCGAAACAACTTAACCCTGTATGGTCACTATAACTATGTTTCTGAATATTGTCATTGTGCGTAGCTCTGACTTCCGTTGCTGTTGCTTCAGCCATTCTATACAGAAGTAAAGGACTGAAATATGCGATAGTTTTCTTTTACTAACATCCTCTTGGTAATTAAATCCACAACTGTATCGTCAATACTGAAGAATGCTATAATTATACATCGAACGAATAATTTCGTTCTAGAACACTCTTACATAGCACACCGAATATAGGGCAATTCATATCTCTACTCCTCGCAATCAGGAAAACGCTTATAGATATTTAAAAAAAAAACTGAACTACATTCTAAATATCTTTAAATCATACTATTAAAAAGATTAAATTTACCTCCATGTAGCAGCTAGTCCAATAGACTGCGGATATGAAGTGGCATTTTGACCGACATCACCGTGTAAGCATTCAGTGTTCCACTGATATGGTCCAATGCCTAGTCTGGGTATCGCAGGAGCCGGTCCATTTATACCTGCGCCTCCTTTAGCCATCTGTAAGGTCATCTCATCTAAGGTCAGTCTACCCACCAAATCATCCACACGAGCATCCCAGGATAGGGAAACATCTCTAAATGGATAGTCCGGTCGTGAAACCCTTACAAGAAAGAACAAACTTACAACCTTTTGTAGCCAGAACATTGCTAGTAGTATCCTTGCTATTCATATCTTTCCCTTTTATAGATTTCTTATCGGCTAATCGCTAAAGAATTGTACAAATACGGACATGGGAAAACTCATGACACATTTATACTTATTTAAAGAGAAATACGATCGTCGATTTTTATGTTTATTTCCATTCATTATGTTATGGTTAAATTAATTTCACCAAATTGATTTGAATGAATTGATATATACTAAATCTCCAACAAATAATCCAACACAGGCTACGGTTAAATATATCTGAAAATAGGGGATCCATTGGCAAATGCAGTGTCTAAATGTAATATTTAGTAAATTTAATCCATAAATTTGTTTTGAATGATTTGACACAGGTAGGCTACACGCGGAAGCTGCAGGTATATTTACCAGTGTATGGATTACTGTATACGGTAACTGATATAACTAGTTTATACGTATGTTTATCTGGTTTGGCGCCAGGCAGAGTAAGCTTACTTTTCGGTACACCTGTTATTGCTGATGTCGTGAACAGTCCATTTGCTGATAACACTATTTTGCCCATACCGTTTTTTTATGGCTTCAAATTTTGATTAATGGTTTGAATTGTTCGTATTTGGTTTTATTTTATCTTAATTCAAATTTTAGATGACCAGGCCGGCGGTGACTTAATCCCACTTTTAATTCTGTGGTGTAAATGTGAATCGTGGTTCTTAAAAAAGATTTTTGACTCCAACTGAAATCAAATTAAATCTGTAACCTATCATAATTGAAATACCAAAGAGTATACAAGCGACATGCTTGTATTTTGAATTATGCACCCAACCTTTGCAAAACAACAAATTTATGGACGTTTATGTTTTAACGTATATTGATATTGTTTGTTGTGTCGATATTTTGTTGGTCGTGAAAGGAGAATGTGCTTGGGGAGGGGGAGGGGGTGAATGAGAGAAATTGTAATCCGTAAGAGTGTAAATAATGTGTACGAGGGTATCAGACATTCTCAACAACTAGCAACAATTTGATAGCTGTCATTTTTCGGGGATTTGTATACTACGTTGTTAAATAGTATTAAATCATCACTGGGGTATAGTTAGAGAATTTGAATATATGACACAAAATTCTAAGTATTTATTTACTACGATTAAAATAGTGAACCAATCATGACGAATTATATATTCATTGTAAGCTCATGCGTTAGAAAAATCCCAACACTTTTGTTCCATTAACTTTAAATGAGCCAGAGTAAAATCCAGTGTCTCCCATTCTAGACGGAAATGGTTGTGTTCCTCCGCCAAAGATGTAAATAGTTCCTGAAACATTCAAAACGTGTTTTTTGAATTATACACATTATTATATTGGCTTTTAAGTAAATCGGTTGTTTTGTAACTATAAAAGTGTTCTTTAGATCTGTCATAGGGTTTCCCATGTATAAGCATATCTTTGTTTACCATAGGGTCTAAGATAAGGTTATATTTTCGTAGTACGGATCCTATTGTCGCAAAGTTGGAGGACCCCCCCCCCCCCGAGAAAATTTTGGGTCAGAGCTGCAAAAACGGCATCTATGGAGGACTACTCTGGCGCGGTTTACAAAGTAACTTATTTGGCTTTGCGTGGAAACTCAACACAAGGGAGATAAAACATCAAATTCTATCAGTAACAAGGGTACAAAATAAAATCTGATTAAAGTCTCTTTATGACGTGATTCTGGAGGTCGATACTGGAAACATGCCAAGTATTTCTATTCGGACTCTTTTGAACCAAGTCCGCTCAAGGCCCTTGTGTGCCGGGTTGTCTCTCCGATCTGTTGTTGTCATCATGTCATGGGTTGCTGGTCGAACATCAAATTCAGACAACGGGACACGTTGAAATGACGTTCATATTTATGGCTTCTTTTATATATAGACAACTAATATGGCCGAACCTCACCTTCTTCAACTACCCAGCCCTTATCTTCCGTATATACAGCCATTTGTTCTGGTGCAATATTAAAGTAAATTATATTTTCAGATTTCGGCTTGGTGGATAGTCTGGCGAAATCTACAAGTGTGATTCTAGGTGTTGGTACACTGCTACTTGCGCCGTTTGATCCATCAAGAGGACTCCATGATATGTAAATTTGAACGATCTGAAAGAATAAAAGTAGACTAATGAGACATTAGACGATGTTTCTTTAGTTAAATAAATCTAATGAGAATCTTTTATATTTTAATTTGTGGCTGCATAGGGCTTAATGCTGGGTTGGCTAACCGTGTGCGCAATCGATATTAATACAGGTAGGCAGTAAGCATACTCATTATTTGTGGTGCTTATATTAGCGAAACAATGACGCAAATTTCAGAAACATTAAGTATTGTAGGCTCCCAGGAGATGCCCATAAATAAAGTCTCTTTTCACAAAGTGCAGACGGTGAAACTGCAGCTAGTTATATGTTACGTTGTCTGGTATGCTATTTTTATTATACCTCATCACCATTCACATGACCAAAGTTGAAGAAGGTTATATGCAATGGGAGAACATCGCCAGCGTTAATTGAAGCTGGATAAGCCATGTTACTGTAATCGAATGTAGTATAGGTTAAACCATAACCGAAGGGATATAGTGGTTTGCCATAAAAATATCGATATGTTCGGTCTACCATAGTATAATTTACAATTGGTGGAACCTGTAATAAGAAGTTAATTATAATATTATGAACAATGTGAACACAGATATATATTAAACATAAACAAAACATTTCCGTTCACAAAACCATGAAAATATACACCGTTTCGGGGGAGCATTTAAAGCAGAAATAGCAGAGAAGGGGAGTGAAATGTCTAATCCATATGTGTACATAACATCAACTAGCAACATTTTAATCTTTTCAGAATGGTCGAATATAAAAACATTATAATACCATTTATTAAAGACACATTGTGGGAGATTAGATAAAGAGCTGGTAATTCTCACTGTAATAGTTAAAAACCAGATAATGTAATGGCAATTTGCAGACAATTTCAGTCAAATTGGTCCACTATAAACCGATATTTTATCGATTGAATAGTGGAGCTACCCTCGATCATCATTGCTAAAGCAAGTAGGATAAAAGAAAAAAACATAGTCTCGATTATCCATTTTTAGACTTAATTGTCATTGAAAAACGAACAACAAATCAGAGCGTAATCCAATCAAAATAGCAGGCTAGCGATGACATCGAGAGTTGATTATGGTCAGGAGAAGTTGATTAATGTTTAATCAATTAAGATAACATTCCAGGCCTAAAGAAAGACTTGCAATAGGCAGATTTAGCTCTTGCGTAATGTATGTTTAATTGCAGTCTAAAATAAGAGTATCAAGTAACTATTCAGCCAAGTAAATGTGAGAATGTACACTGGTGAATAAAACTTGGTGAATTTTCTCTACCTGATCAGCGGAAGAATACCATGTATACGGCAATCTGCCAAACTGGGGTTTATCAGAACTGGTGAGAACATTCCGTAAGGCAACTCCGGTAGCTTGTCCCGGATAGAAGACCGCCAAAATAGAAGACACTCTATCATTACCATCAGCCCACTGGATATCTACAGGTCCGCCATTGAAACTGATTAATACAATACTCGCATTTCCACCTAAAATACACAAAAAAGATTCTCCGTCATACCTCACATGTTGTTCTTGTAACATAATTAAGATGTATTTAATCATAAATAGTACCACAATCTGGTCACGTGGTCTGGTAATAATATATTTGTTTTAATTATAACAAATAGCAACACCATGATAGTAAAAACAAAATCTAAGTTTCCCCGAACTTGTTGGAATCATATATACTATTCAAAAAAGTAGGAGATATTTGATTTTTAAGTGTTATTAAAGTCACCTAATGAAACTGACGAAGAAACAAATGATAAAATGAAATGAAGTTCACATTCATCGATTTATTCCAAATGATCGTTAGACTAAGTACAGTAAGACACAGACTGACCATTATAAGGGTAAAATGATACCCGGGGTCAAACAGCAAAGTTACCACAGCATCACAACAAAGTCAGTAACGGGTAAATCCTCCTCTGTTTGTCAAATAAGCATTGATCCGACGTGGCATACTCCTAATGAGACGTCTAAGGTCATTTTGGTCCAGATTGTCCCATTCCAGTTGCAACGCAGCAGCAAGTTCTTGGACATTGGCAGGACGTTGTTGACGTTGACGTAACCTCTGTCCAATCATGTCCCAGACATGCTCGATGGGGGAGAGGTCGGGACTCAGTGCTGGCCAAGGTAATGTGGTGATTTTCTGTTGTTGGAGGTAACCTGTAACGATCCTGGCCCTGTGACATCTTGCGTTGTCATCCTGGAAGATTAAACGGCGGCCATGACGTCGTGCGAACGGCACAACATGGACTGCCAAGATGTTGTCCCGGTAGCACTGGCCTGTAACACGCCCTACAACAACATGTAAAGCCGTTCTTCCAGCAACAGTGATGCCTCCCCACACCATAACAGAACCACCCCCAAATCGATCATGTCTGATGACGTTAACGTCTTGGAAGCGCTCGTTTCGACGACGCCACGCCCTCCTACGTCTGACCAAAAAATCAACAGTGAACCTTGACTCATCTGAAAACATCACATTGCTCCAGCGTCGATTATCCCAGTGTTGACGATCCCTACACCAACGACGTCTTGCCTGAATGTGATGATCTCTCAAACAAGGGATCACGCGAGGACGTCGGGCGCGAAGGTGACCCCTATGCAGTCGATTCAGAATCGTCTGGCCACTCACTATCACACCAGTGTCTGTTTGAAGACGAGCGCTGATCTGATTTGCTGTGATGACACGATTTCTCAAGGTCAAGGTACGGATAAATCGATCCTTGGCTTGAGTTGTCGCCCTTGGTCGACCTAAGCGTGGTCTGTCCTGTACAGATTGTGTATCACGGTATCTGGACCATAGCCTGCTTATGACAGACTGAGAAACATTCATCGTCCGCGCCACAACCGCCGGTGTTGTGCCGATCTGTAGCATGCCAAGGGCACGTAACCTTTCATTTTGGGTAAGCCGACGCATATCAAAATTTGTTTTCTGGTCACTAAAACAATTAAACTGATGTTTCCACCCTGGAATTCAATGTCACAATGACTGTAACATTCAAAGTCAGAGTCGTGCAAATCTTGGGTTGGACCCCCATGATGATCCCAAGTATCACCTGCATTCCATGTGGTAGCTATTGCTGCGTTTGGGCGTCACATGTAACTGGAAATGTTTCTTCTGTTAGGTTCTATAGTGATTTTTTTCGTAGTCATTTGCATATTTTAGTATTATGCCCCCAAAATCAAATATCCCCTACTTTTTTTGAATAGTATATTATAGTCTACATATAAATATAATAGCAATGTGCAACAATCTAGTCCATCAATATACGAGGTGTATTCAATTTACTGTGAACTTGGTAATATGGCATGGGGAGGAGTATAGTCAATAAGAAAGAATAAATATACATGTCAAACCGATCTAAATGTGTGTTCAACGTTTTACGTTTTTGCCCTACATTTCAAAGTTTTCTGGGATTCGGTCATCTGACCATGATGGAACGTTACTGCACAGAAAATGTGGCGTGTGTTCTGAAATATGTGCAGTCTTATAAAATGTAGCCTATATTATGGCAATCATCGAAATATTTGAGTGCCTGAACTTACTATATTTAACAGCATCTTCCAGTAGCAACTGTTGTCTATCGGGTAGATTTAAATCGGATCTGTCATTCCCATCAGATTCTAATAAAGTACCTATTTAACACAAGATAAAAAACTGAGTTTAAGAAGACGTATGGCTAGGTGGGTTTTACTATTGAAGATCATAAGAGAATAGATGGAGGAGAAGGGGTCTCATAAAATAAATGGAATTCTAGTTATTGAGTGCAATGTTAATAACATTCATGTTTGACATTCGTAGACAGATTGTTTTTTAAATCTTCTCTTGTTACTTACCTAGCCCAATACAAACAAAAACCACATCAACATTTTCTACAGCGGTTTTAATAGAATCGGAATCATATATATTACAACGGGAATCATTGCATCCACTGGCATATTTGGACACAATTCCCAATGATTCCAGTCCTTTCCGGGGAGTTGTCTTGAATTTAGGATCGGGATTGGCAGCAAAATTACCGTCCAGATAATCAATTGCGTCTGCGAACGGTCCAATAATCTGTAAAATGTGTGATTTACATTATAGATTTAAAGTAACCAAATTAACATGTGAGGCTTCTGTATAATTCTTGTGGTCACAAGAGACAGCTCAAGTGCACTTTCATCTAAGACAGCCTATATTAACAATTCATGCAATATTGAATGAAACGATACGTAACTCCTTAAGCGCCACACTGCAGTAAATTTAAAGAGTAAAATGGAGGATTATTTTAAAACATACAATACGCATTTAATTAGGGCCTGGCGGCAAGAATTGACACTGAAGAAGAATTACTCTATTAAGACAAGTACTTACAGCAATACTATTATAAATGTTTTTTCTTAATGGTAAAGTACCGTCATTTTTCAATAAAACAAAGGACTTCATAGCAGCTTCAACAGCCAAGTCTATATGAGCTTGTTCTTCTATAACAGATGTATTGATGTAGTTATAAGGATTCATATCAGGTGGATCAAATTCTCCTAACCTCATTCTGGTATAGAATAGAGGTTTTACCCTTTCTCTTACTAACTCTTCTGATAGTTTACCTTGATTAACTGCATCCGCTGTGAATGACAAAAATATATCATAGATAACGAGAACTTGAAGGAATGTAATTATTCTCTGATATTTTCATTGTAATTTGATAGACATTTTCACAATAAATTACCTGGTGGCAGTGGCAAAAGTAGTTTCCAATTAGAAAGTGCAGACGCAAGACTTTAATTCAGAAACACCAAAATATACAAACTTAGCCGACTTAATAAAACCATCGCCGTTTGTAAGCTTGGCGAAGCCATATGAAAAGTCCTAGTAGTTAGGATGATGTCCATAAACCATTCTTTCATTAGGAACAGCACGTGAATGGTTAGACATAGGTAACTGTCATGTCTAGTTTTGTTTAAAATATAGAAACTAGTACGCGAACCCCATTAAGCAAAGCTTTTTGAATTTCAGCATCAATTACAAGTACCGTTACATAGATAGCAGTACATACCTATTGAATTAAATACTTCGTTGGTAATGTTGTGGGCTAATTCTAAGTTACATCCAGCATTGACAGAAGCAGCAGTGGTATCTACACTGTTGTTAAAGTAATGGTGTCCTGTTATTATGTCTTCGATAGCTCCCATATCACTGACAACATATCCCGTAAAATTCCATTCTGAACGAAGAATATCTGTTAGTAAATGTTTATTGGCACACGCTGGGACACCGTTAAGTCTGGAGACAGAAAAAAGAAACACCAATACTGTTATCTCCATTTTTCGCCTAGATTTTTCGCGAGAATTGGTACATTTGAAAATTATTCCAATGTGTATATTAAAGTCGTCACTGAAAGTCAAATACAAGCGCATTACCAAGAAATGAAATGAAATGAAATGGGGTATATCGTGCTACTTTTCTGTACCAACTGGGTTAATGGCGACCGGTTTATGCCTTATAGTGTGTTATGAGGGAAACTTTAACTGGAGAGAGGCGCTACGGCCTATACTCTTATTTCGAATTCCATCTGTCAATTGTTCTTTGACGTGCACCCAATATGTACACGGGACCTCGGTTTTTCTTCAAATCCGAACGATTAGACACTGTCCTTGTGAGACACCGTGTCCTCCATCATCGACAAGAGGAAACCGTAGCAATAAGATTACTCTTGACTTGGTGTATACTTCCATATTACCTGTTGTAGCTACACATAATACTGAGAACACCTGCATCCACACAATATCTAAAAGCTGGCAGAAACGTTGTTCTCCAATCTCTTTCGGATACCTTTAAATATGAAAAGTTTGTGCTTTTATAAACAATTCTAAACATTTTGTATCTGGACAACTTCGAAAATATAGGACTTCGTGCAACAATACCTGGGAATTGAATCCAAACCGGGACACGGGAATATTTTCAGGTCCACCATGTGCATCAAAATGCTTACAACCAGCATTAGCTCTAACGTATCTAGGATTATCCCCTTGTATTCCAGTCACATATCCGGAAGCAAGCATTCCACTAAGAAAGGGGTCTTCGCCATACGTTTCCTAAAATAGCAAAGAGTACAAACGTTTCTTTATCCACAAACCCGTTTCATTAAATCAGTTGGTGTATAAAAGTAGGACTTAAACCCCTTTCTATTTTATTTCATCCACATAACCTAATAATATATCATAATGGATCTTCGACCGTAAGAGGACGGTCGCTACGTTTTATATCACTATTACTACTGTTACGATTTTTTTTTATCATGCATACACGGCCAGCAAACCCTCGAACATTTAACCAGGTGCTTAGGAGATGTCCCATCGTTAATCAATTGTAGTTAGTGATTTTAATGACATTATCCCGATGAGTTAGATATTTAATTTAGGAAGCTATGGATACTGACAACTCGTCGTCCGCTTCTCGGGGTTGGACGAACTACAGACTTAATTTTCGATATTACGATTTTAATTGCCGGGGAAAAGATTAAATAAAGAATTGTAACATGATGCCTATGATTCTTATTCTGGGTTAAAGCATCACATTCAGAGTAGAAAACATGATACCAATTCTCATTTGAGAAGCTGACAAAGCTAACAATATTTTGTTGTATCAAAGGCAGGGGATGAAACAACCGACTTGGAACATACGAACATGGATCTTACCTGATTTCTCCCCCATCTTGGATCCCTCATTAGATTAATAACTGGAGCAAAACAACTTAATCCAGTATTATCAGCATAACTTTTCTTTTTGATATTTTCATTATGGATAGCTCTTACTTCTCTTGATACAGCGGTAGCTACCTCAGACAAAAGACCAGAACTAAAGGAAACGTATTTAAAGTTAACAACAGATAAGCATTGGTTTGCGCATATTGGGTGTTGTCAGTGTTGAGTTTTTAAAGCCCTAATAACACTCTTGTGGTAACTGAATAATATGTCCCAATCTTCTTTCTGGTCAACAAATCGTATTATTTTACAATATTCCAATTAATTGATGATATAAATTTTATTTTAACACACCTAATTTAAAAAATTGGAAAAATTCAACCAATTGATTTGAAAAGTCTAACGTAAACCTTTTCAAATGTGACTTGGATTTTAAAATATTTTCGAACCCTCTGGACAAGTAAAATAGGTTGTAATGGATAATTTACAAAACAGGTGGGACACTTAAACATCTAGTACTCAGAATAAAGGTATTTTTTATTTTCTGGAGCTACCAAGCCAGCGAGAATGTTATTGTCCCTTTAAATTTGTACATCGATCGTCTTAATGGCAGATACTTCGTCTATGCTTTCAGTCTGATGTTGAAACGGCCATACATTTAGTTTGGCGTTGTATTCTTGTTTTCCTTTAGTGTTGATATTTATATTGAAACTATTATTCTTAAAGGAGTTTAATCTTTAATATTTGGGACCTGGAAATTAACACAAATGGGTAGCGACGCATGTAATAATGTAATATGAAAGTATATAAACTGATTTACATTCAATTGTTTCTGTTGTTTGTTACAAGATGGTAATCTCTAGCGCCCGGTTATTCCAGTCTACGCCGATAGTATTTATTGTGCATGCTCTCCAGATAAGAATATAGCGTCAACATTTGACATGACTTGTTGAATATGTCTAACCTCGTCCCTTGTTACAAATAATGCTGAAACGCATTATGGTACACGATTTGTGAACCAATGGTAAAATGTTTATTTTGTCTTAAATATTGAATACCAGAATCCCATCTTATCTCAGTAAGATCGCTACATCAGTGTTGATTTAAATTAACAAATAATTCGTGCTTTCAATATCGAAGACATAGCTACTGGTAGATATGATTATTAATATTCTCATTTGCTGTTTCGGGCTGATCTCGGAGAGAAGCGTACAATATCTTTATCTGAAACCTTATAATCATCAATTTGGTTTCTTTTCGCGGTCGCTAATTAGTACATCTTATTAACATCTACGCTTGTCGTAAAGTGCGGATTTTTTTAATGTTATTTACATTAAGTGCAATCGTGCAATAGTTTGCTGGATAACGTAATTTGAAATATAGTCCGGATGGGATCTGATTGTACACTAAACAATGACACCAGCAATTAACTTGACTTCACCAATGACGTAATAATGGAAAATGGGTAAGTTTAAAATTAAATTTCTTCAGACATGGATGCGCCCAAATTTACATCATTATGTTAGTATGTAAAAGGATATACATTAGTGAAAGCTAATAGCATAAGGTATACCTCCATGTGGCAGCTAAACCGATCGATTGTGGAAATGAAGTAGCATTCTCGCCAACATCTCCATGAAGGCATTCTGTGTTCCACTGATAGGGTCCAATACCGAGTCGTGGTATAGCGGGAGCTGGTCCATTAATGCCAGACCCACCTTTAGCCATCTGTAAGGTGATCTCTTCCAGAGTAAGTCGTCCTACTAAATCATCAACGCGAATATCCCATGATAGAGAAACATTTTTAAATGGATAGTCCTGGTGAGACCATTCTACCAGAAGAAGCAGAAAAACGACCTTCTCCATTGTCAACTTTTATTTATCCAAGTTATTACAGAACATAAATGGAGATTGTGTATTTCTTTATCAGTGAGAAACAGTTCATATGGTGTAAACCTACTTCTTTAGAGTAATCAAATACTATATTTACACTTTGAACGCACATTTATTAAAAATGCATTATGCAAGAGTTAAATCTGCCTATTACAAGTATTTCTTTAGGCTTGAAATTCAATCTAAATTATTAACTAGACATTAATTAACTTATACAGACCATAATGAACTCTGGATGTCAACGCTAGCCATGCGATGTTAACTGGATTAGAATCCTATATTATTATGCTGCTTAACGCTCTTTATCTAATCCCCCATAACGAATCTTTAAACGTATTTATATTGATTCACTGGGAGTTCATGTGTTACTCAAGTTTCACTGTGTAATATGAACGTGGCACAACTATTATTATGCACAAAGTTAGATTATCAAATAATCTTATTATCAAAATAAAGAGCATTTTTAATGGATGAACGGTCACTATTGTTTATAAATAAAATTACTGTGATATAGCGGTGAAGTCAAGTTTTCATTTCTAACATATTTTATCCGGTTATTAGGAAAAACCAGATCAAAAGACTTATTTACATTTCATCTTTAATGTACGTCATATCAATTAGCAATAAAAGATTAAACCAGTCAATGCAAATTTATTAACATTGTTCACCTTAACCAGTGGTGAAATATGCTGTCCGGTAGATGAATTGGGGAAATTCCAGAAATGGTGGCAAGTTGAGAGCAATCGTAAATGGTACCAGATCTTATGGACGAGCAGGCTTATCCTGTCTCGTTTGAAATACTACCAATTTAGTATGATTCCTACGTTACCTCTTACAAACGAATAAATTAGTGTAAACTTTTACTTTGAAAAATCGCAATTTTACGTGCAACAATTTGCAACATTTGTTTCACAGCACCAGATTTGTTTTGTCTGAGTGAAAAATTGAGTAGTTAAACAACAGGTGTAATATCTGACAATCTCATTTTTAAAAAAGTGAAATGGTGTCACCGTAAGACAATAATCTACCATATCGTTAGCCTGAGAGTTGATTCGCACTTTAGAATTGTGTTCAAGGCTATAATACTCATGCCTTCGGAAAGTTATAAAACGGATACAAGATAAATAAATAGATAAGCTAATTTTCTTAAGATCAGAGGCACATTATGTTTAAATAAGAAACTGGAAATGCTATTAACAACGAGACTCACTTGTCTATTTATTCTGGTAGAGCTGTCTCTCCTTTTAGAGATATGTCTTTGCCGTGGAATGTCCGTGTGGATGTTTTCGCCAGTCCAATATTTTGGACATTTTGCAACTAATCCCATATGCATGGGGGTCATCCTCAGACTTTCCGCTAGCTGAACGACCAGCCACACTCTCTGACAGCTCTGTAGAGACTAGATCCCGGGGGTTCTTCTAAGTTCAGATCTGGCTTCATTCGTAAAGATTTTAGTTGATCCACCACAAACATTAAATGTAATATATCACAGAAATACAGCGGATCGAAGATAATATGTTTATATAATAGTAATAATAGTGTGTGTACATTCTATTCGCGTATGCCCGTGGCACAATTGTCAGCTCTTCACATTTGCATATTTTGGAAGAAATTAAAATGATAAAGTAAATACATATAAATATGTCTTTGAGTGTGACTTCAAAGATTCCAAACTCTTGGTATTTCTTAATCGCAAAGGGAGGGAGTTCCATTGGTTTGGTACTACGTAGGAGAAAGCTCTGTGTACAAACGATTTACGTTTACAAGTAGGCACAGTTAAAGCGTATTCATTCTGCAATCTGGGAGTTCTTTGTAGTTTGCTATCAGTCTACTTAGATAAATAGGGGATGTTCGATTAAGAGTGGTGTTATGCAGTGATTTCAAGTAGATTGAAAACAATCTTGCACGAACAGTAATTTATTAATAAGGTTTTCATGAATAACCGAAAGAAGACCATTGCAGTAATCAAACAACGAACAAATGTATGGGTGGCATTTTTGGAGATTAGGTTACGAAATTGACGAATTCATCGTAGATGGAAGTAGCGGGTCTTGCAAAGATGATGAACTTGTTTTTCCAGATCAAGTTCTGCACCAAGATCTTTATTAATATGAGCAAGAGAGATTTCGAGTCAGCTATTGTATTAGCAGTTTCATTTATGTTGGAAAACTGATTTTGGTACCGATTAACATGTTTAGCCATCATTAAGCTATAGCATGTTCTTTGTCATCCAGGATTATATATTTTTTTCGTGCAGAATTCAATATTATTGAAGGAGTCTTTGTAAATGGAGGAATACAAACTGTCAATGTTTTGAGTGTAATCCGCGTAACAATGATATAAAAAATTTAACTTTGCAAAATATTTCCTGACGCAATACAAACAGCGCGGAACCCTAGATCACTCCAATCAATATGGTGACCAAATCAGGTGGTGTGGTTGAGATCGAGACGGTTTAAAACTGACCATTTGGTGCATGATCCAATCTTTCTATTCTGATATTATGTCTGAGAAAAACCTTTTAATAGTTCATGTGCTAGAACATTATAAACTTCTAATGTTTAATGTTAAACGGTAAGTATTTGCGGGAGGGGCTATTTAATGTCCATTTGTCAGTTATGATGTAGTGTTCAAAGTGGCTGAGGCAATCGGAACAGAACAAAGTCTGAATGTTCAAGAAAACGGTTTAAGTGGTTTTTCACCAACAATTAACATAATGAGAGATCTGAGATGGGGAAGAAACCAGCTACATATATTTAATTTGGTTGTTTAAAAAAGTGGAAACATGTTCTATTTAGGTCTGTAACTGTTGAAGATTTCCGCGGTGTTTTCTTTAACGAACTTTTTTGGCACCATTTACTGTTTCATTAAGATCGGGGATGTGTCCTTAAGATAACATTATGTTGTAATTTGGACAATCTTTTATTTAAAGGAGCTGAGTCGCTAACATTTCGGATCTAGAAATTGACACAAATACTGTAATATGAATGTATATAAATTGATATACATTCAATGGTTTCCGTTTTAACTCAAATTTCAAATCCGTTATGTTCGGCGAAAAAAGCCAGCAGTCTCAATCGAATGCACATTTCTAGCGTCTGGTTAGTCCAGTCTACATACGCCGTTAGATTTGATGCAATGTGTCTAGCCTCATGTTTTCAATGTTGAAAATTTTGGATCATATTGAGTTAGAGACTTAGCTACTTTAACACTTGCAGGAAACTTATGGCGAGGATCCGTATATAAATGGAATGTTAGCGTCAGCGTTTGTTAAAGGTTTACAAGGAAACCATACACGAAACCGCGCCACACCCTTGCTAAGCTACATATTTATTTATTTTTATTTTTTATTTTTTTTTTTTGTAAAACAACACTTTTTGTGAGAAAAATGTCTTCGCTGCGTTCTTTATTCTTCATCGTGAGATAGTGGGTGGGCTGGGATGGACATTCAAAGTGCGAAACATGTGATACCAAAATTATAATGCTTTGTATCAATGAAATTGAATCATAAGGTAATTGTATTGATTAATAACGAAAATTTAAGTCAAACGGGATGTTGGATTTTTTCTGTTTAAATAGCTCAATGTGTATGTAGATAACCTACGCCAAAATGACGACAGTGACGTTGTTTAAGTTTTTCTAAAACAATTCATGGGCGGGGGGGGGTGGGGGTGATACTACATTGTCTCGGAAACCTGGCAAACCCCCTCTATAAAAAATTCCTGGATCCGCCCGACTGGCCCATTCTATGGTGCTAATAATGAATTAGTTAATTTAACTTTATTTATTAGCTCCATAGAGATGGATATCTTCCGAAGCTTGACGAATAACTTTCCGTTGAACGGATACGCGAAAGGCATAATATTCAACTCCAGTGCATGGGGGATAACTCTTGTTTATCGTTCAAATCGACAGCATCGGAGGCGGATCCAATGTCCCCTCCTCCCCCGCCGCTAATTGTCGACAGTGCCATTTTTTATTGCTGAAAGTGCCTTTTCTCAGACCTAAATATGTCCGTTCCGAAAGTTTACTTAGACGAAAATATCAGCCAAATAGCTCTTGGAATGGCTACAAATGCAGTAAATGGCAAATAGCCCCCCCCCCCCCAGCGGCGTGCCCCGTCTCTGCGGTCAGTGCCCTCATTTTGTGGCTCCTCCCCTTTTCAAAATTCGAGAATTATCGCTACTCGGCTTGAACCACTGACAAGCAGAAACATGCACAAGACAAACCTACGAACAGGACACAAATACCTCTAAAAACAAACGTACATAATAATATCAGATTAAGTGAATTGATTCGAGGGGAGAGTGCCCTGGTATTTCAGCGCAGAACCAACAAATTAAATGACATAAAGTTGAACATCCTCCTTTTCTGCTCTTACTGGGCTAATGAAGACCAGCATATTATGCCATGCAGGATGCTGTGAGGGAACCTGTGCGACAGCAGTTGCCTGCTACGGCATACTCTTATTTCGAATTCCAGCTGTCAAGTATTGTTTTACGTGCACGCCGAAGTTTTTCGTTTCATATGAATGGCTATATTCATACCTACACCACTGACAAGGCAGAACCACGTCGGAAATCCCGACATCTTAGACACGTTAACTACCAAATTCCAATTTTCTGATCAGGTCGTGCAGGCTGATTGTCTTTCTCGCCTGTTGACTTTTATACCAATGTCTTTATATTTTCGTTCAAATCTATCTTTAGGGCGACACAGTTTAAGAACAATTAAAAAACAGTTGTTAGGCAGTAAAGCATAAGCCAATAGCAGGTGAGTCATTTGGGCAGTCAACAAGGGTTGTCACAGTAGGGAAAACATTTACAATACACTAAATCTGATTACCAATAACAAAAAAGATTAGACTTGTTTTGGCTTCTAGTTCTGCCCTATAGGCCTACTAACGTTTCTTATACACAACATTTAATATCAAGTGTCATAACTTTGTGGAAGTAATTACCTGAAATCATTGGAAATTAAATGAGCATGAATTTAAAGTCAATCGAATATTAACTTTAGCCTCTAGGGTCATAACTCTGGCAATAATTATCCGAAATCATTGAAAAGCAACGGGCACCTTCATCTCATGACCTTTAACACTGTGTATAAATTTATGGTTAATCAGATACTAACTTTAGCCTCGAGAACGTCCACAAGCAATTGTAGATGCTGGGGTATAAAAATTACTCTTATCTACCATCACATTATCATATCACCGAAATCTTACCTAATAGTGAGGAGCACACCACTATAAAGTATAAGAGAATACCGCTAGTCTGGTGTACTGAGAGCATTACTATTACTAATTGAAATGAACTTCATTCAATAGCTAGATTTCCAACCCATGACTTTCTACTAGTAAGTGTGCCCCCCCCACACACAGACACACACACATATTTTCAGGAGTTATAGTTTATGACAATCTCTGAATTAATTACAATACAAAACTTTATTGAAGAGAAACAAAATCAAACAACACTATAAATTATTAGATAGATGGAATGTAATATTATACTACAAGAGATAATTCAAGTATTACAGAGATTAACAAGTATATTTTTCATAGAGTATTATCAATAAAGTTTAGCTTCTTATGGTATTTTCTAATGTTACACAAAATATAAAAATATACAATCAGTACAGATCAAAGTGTAAATACAGTATAATAATTTACATTATAATGTTTGTAGTATGGTTATACTTAAAGATACAAAAAAAATAATTGTTTGATTAAATATCTTAAACATTATTTCATTAAATGTATTTAAAATTGAAAACAAAAGAAAACAAATTCATCGTATTCAAAATGTGTTGGGACAGTTTTAAAAAAAGAAAGTTTAAAAATTCAAGAAAGCAAAACAATTTGTGATGAGTATACAATTAACAAAAAGAGTGATAGCGTATCAGCTAAACATTATATATGGACGTGTTATCAGTGAACTTTAAACAAAGATTAAAAGCAAAGAAAACCATATTAGTTCTAGTTTTGATGGATATCAATGGTGATGACACGTATGGCATCAACACTAACTATCTTGATGATTATAATCACATGTTCTGTAGTTTTGGGTGTGGTAGGCTTATGTGGACCTGAAATTATCAAAATTAAAAAAAAATGATTTTAACTGGATCATTATATTGCTATACGTACATGATATTTTGAATTGAAATTATGGGTTACCAGGCAACAAAACATATGTTCACTGTAGCCAAGTCATCCATGAAGTCCTTAAATTCTGTCTCTTTGTAAAGCTTCTATGTCTGATTATAATACAGATCTATATTTCGTTTTGTTTTTTTATACTTTCGATGGCCTACAATCTGACCGCTTGTAGCGATAGGCTGCTTCAGCCTTTGACCCTATGATGTCAGACATTCGATTAACCAATCAGCATTGGTATTTCTAGTGGGTTATTTCTAGTGGATTACCCACAGTTACTTGTACCACATGCCTCTAAAGCATGCTGTAAAAGACCATTTCATTGGCTAATCTTTCACATCACCATGAACACGTCAATGATAACAACTCTTCCAGATCTTAGTGTAGCAAAGACAAGTAAAACAATATTTTGAACTATAAAATAATAGGATCCATGTTTTAATCAGATTGAAACGTTGCTCAATCTGGTGGCCACATTAGCCTCTAAAACATCTACAAGATTTTACAAGAGAGTAACTCGGAAAAAAAAATCAGAATCATTTGAAATTTAAAAGGATTCTTTGTCCCTCTACTGTAAACAGAAATATAAGTCCACCTCATAATTGCTACATCCTAGCAAGTGCTGTCACTGGATGAATCTGAGTTCAGGGTTGACAATTAAATATGTAATTCAATTCTACTTACTCAGGGTCAGTGTGTGGAATTTATGACCTCTGCAGTGATCAGCAATATTATCACCCCACATACGTCTGGCATCGTCAGGAGAAGTTGGGGGCTCAGCACGATAATATCTTTGAGGCTTTTCTTCATCATCCTGACAATACAATATTCATCATTTACTACCATGTATTATATTCAAATACAAAAAAGTAAGAACTAGGAAAGAAATGGGCTGGTGTGTAAAATATGAACAAAAAAGTATACTCTAAAATTGCCACCGCCTCAATTTTCGATAAGCCAGTATTTTTTTTTATAATATTTTATGTTTGTGATAAACTTAATTTTATCTGAAAATAAAATATTTCATTTGTTGATGTCGAAGACGGCATGTGCCTGAATATGTACAATATACAAACATCATACATGCAGCACATCACAAATTTTATGTGGGACAAAGTGTCTGCATCCTATCTGAAATAGACCTACAGGACAAATACATAATGTCAACCAATAAAAGTTTACTGCTGTTAAAAGAAAAATATGTATTTGGAGCTGTGGCTGTGACTGAATGTTCTGTCGAAAACTAAAGAGACAAAAAAAGGTGCCAACCCCAACTTACATCATCACGACCCCATGCATGTATTCCCTCATCAAATTCTCTAGATAGAGGTTCAATAAAACATCGTTTGTGTTCTGGATCTCGGTAAGCAGACATTTTCTGGAAAAAAGAAAACCAAGCAAATATAATATTTCTTTAGGCCTGAAATGTTATCTAAATAATCAATTAGAAATTAATTATCTTATCCAGACCATAAAAGATAGGTTGCCAGGCAACGAAACATACGCCCACAACAGCTAAGTCGTCCGGGCAGTCAACAAGGGTTGTCGCATATTGTTTCTTTTATCAGTAAGGAGAACATTTACAACACATGATAATCTTATTACGAGTAATAGCCCATTAAATAATTATCAGAAATGATTAGAATAGTTTTGATGGTTTGTCTCAAGGCCTTTGTCCACAAGATATTTCAAAGTGATCAAGTCCCAGAAATTATCAGATATCACTGAAAATCAAATACGATTCTTCGTCTCATGACCCTAAACACTGTGTACAAATTTAAAGTCAATCGGATATTAACTTTAGCCTTTAGAGCATTCGCAGGGTTTTTCAAAGTGATCAAGGGTCATAACTCTGGCAGTAATTATCGGATATTGCTGAAAATAAATAGGCTATTTTGTATCATAACCGTAAATAGTGTGTATAAATTTAAAATCAATCGAATATTAACTTTAGATTTTTCAAAGTGATCAAGGGTCATAACTCTGGCAGTAATTATCGGATATTGCTGAAAATCAATAGGCTTCTATGTATCATGACTTTAAATACCATGTATAAATTTAAATTCAATCGGATATTAACTTTAGCCTCTAGAGCGTTCACAAGATTTTTCAAAGTGATCAAGGGTCATAACTCGGGCAGGAATTATCGGATATTGCTGAAAATCAACAGGCTTCTTCGTCGCATGACCTTAACCACTGTGTATAAATTTAAAGTCAATCGGATATCAACTTTGGCCTCTAAAGCGTTCACAAGATTTTTCAAAGTGATCAAGAGTCATAACTCTGGCAGTAATTATCAGATATCACCGAAAATCAATAGGCTTCTTCGTCTCATGACCTTAAACACTGTGTATAAATTTAAAGTCAATCGGATATTAACTATAGCCTCTAGAGCGTTCACAAGATTTTTCAAAGTGATCAAGGGTCATAACTCTGGCAGTAATTATTAGATATCGCTGAAAATCAATAGGCTTCTTCGTCTCACGACCTTAAACACCATATATAAATTTCAAGTCAATCGGATATTAACTTTAGCCTCTAGAGCATTCACAAGAAATTGTGGACGATGGACGGACCGACGGACCGACAGACGGACGGACGGGGGCGACGGCAATATACGACCACATTTCCATGTGGGCGTATAAAAACTCTTGATGTCAAGGCTAGCCTTCGATGTTGGCAGATTAAATTCCTATATGCTGCTTAACGGACATTGATAATTAAATCAATGAAGTGGATAATCGAGACTATGCTGTTTATATTAATGATTTTAATAATGATGACCGAGGCTATGTGAATATTTCACTCACTTCGTTCTCGGCTCATAGTTGATCAATTTGACTGAAATTTTTAGCAAATTAACTTTACACTATCTAGTTTTTAACTATTATAGTGAGAACAGCCATCTCTTTATCTTATCTCCCATAATGTATCTTTAATATTTGATGTTGTCGTTTTTTTTTATTCAGA
Organism: Patella caerulea; assembly: GCA_036850965.1. Lineage (NCBI taxonomy): Eukaryota > Metazoa > Mollusca > Gastropoda > Patellidae > Patella > Patella caerulea. The sequence goes on along the minus strand of JAZGQO010000014.1, from coordinate 21,347,158 downwards.
GGTGTTTGCTACACTGGGGCTGTCTCAAAGCTAAAATTTGGGCCTGGGGATAATGGCCATTGAAGGTAGTAAGAGCAAGAATTATCCCTTACCTTTCTGTAATCATGTATGGCATGTGAGGCACCAAATTCTCCTGTCCTTGTATTGTTGACATAGATAAGATGTTTGTCGTTGTCAATATGCACGTTTTCATGGATTCTGTAAGGTTTGTCTTTAGTTCCACAGAATCCCCACCTGCCGAACTGCTAAAAATAAAAATAGATACATGGCTATAATATCATCGTTTCTTATACCAACACCAGCAAACACTGACGCTTTGCATCTAGTTTTTATATTGAAGAATTGTTTGAAAATTGTACAAATGTATTGCTTGAGTAGCAAAATCCTTGAATTGCATTTTTGTATTTAAGTTAAAGTAGTAATCTTGTGTATTACAGTAGTAATCTTGTGTATCACAGTAATATTCTGGTGTATTAAAGTAATTATTTTGTATAAATGTAATAATTTGAGAAACTATTTAAACACTGTACAGATGTATTGTTGGAATATAAACTGCTTGATTTGATGATAATATTTGGACTAAGAATCTATTTGAAGAATCCTTGATTGAGGGAGAATCCATTTTTAGCTTATATCTGTTGTTAGTTGCTCTTCATAATTATATTCTATGATTATTCTCTGCTAAATTCTTTTTCCATCGTTAATTTGCAGAGTCTACTGGATGTTTAAGTTTTTGAATGTTCCCACATCCGTTAGCCATTAGATCAAAAAATCAGGACACTTTCTCATTTTGTTTTTCAGGGAATCAAGTATTTTTCAAAGTAAGATTGAGTGTTTGTCAACTATCCATATACATGTCTATAACAAATTTGCATTTACTTTATTGGAAATAACTATCCTTTAAATACTTTCGTGGGAATGTATCTTTGAATCCTTGACTTTGACTACTGCACGTTTGAATTTAAGTAAAATATCTATAGAATTATTGGAACATATATTGATAGATGTATAATTAAATTGATTCTTTCCATATTTATACTTATTCAAACCATATTTGTGTCTACCATATTATAAAATATATCTGTTAGAACTGTTAAAAATACTTAATGTATTTGTCAATGGATAAGCTCCATATAGAAAAGATATCATTACAAGTTAAATAAATAACAAGAAAGACCAGACTTACATTTCTGTGGCGTCGGTGAGCAAACACCATGATTGCCAAAGCTACTCCGATGATAACAACTCCAAGCACCAAAACCACTGCCGCAGCTCGGCATCGTTTTCGCCTGCGGTTAACTTCTCTTAGGTTGGCATTTTTGTGGGATTCAGTAGACTGATCGACCACAACCTGTTAGATAAAATATAGAATTTCATATCAGAAAATGTTTGGTGGTTATACCTTGCAATTTGATTTTCTGTTCTCAGTTTCTTGATAAATAAATGAAAACTTGAAACATTAAAGATGTTTTATTTAAAATTACAAAACTTAAAAGTTGGAAACTTAAAGTTTTTTAACAGTAGAATTATTTACTTTAGGTCATAAACAAGTCTTTTCTCGAAGAAATAAGAAGAATTTTAAATAAATTTAAAGTCATTCTAATAATTACTTTAGCTGCTAGAGTGTCCACAAGCAATTGGGGATGCCAGACCAACGTTCAGACCAAACGACAGATTGACAGGTGTCAGCCATGAGTTATCTTTAGAATATAATTTTGCTTTAACAATTAGGGAAGTAAATTAGATTATGGTATGCATGTATATATTACCTATATAAATGAAATCTGACTAAGGTATACTCATATAATGAAATATTACTACCAGTAAGGTATTTATTTTCTTATATTTTTTCTAACACTATTTATTCAGTAAATATTTACATAATATTATAAAAGTTATGAAATTTAAAAACCAGCCAGAGCTAATATTAAGTATGTAGATTACATAATGGACTGAGAAATGTTATGAAGAGATATACATGTACATCAAACATAATTTATTTATATTATATATAATTTCAGAAACCACCATCTCATCATTTTATATGTATTAATAGTTGAACCAATCTGCTATTGTAACATATTGTTATAGAGACTTCTCCTCCTTTTCCTGGTTTGATCACATGGAGACAACTTCCAACCCTCCTATAAACTGGGTTTCTTTTGTAGGGAGGGATGGGGGAGGATGTGGTGATAGAATAAATACATGTACGATAATAGATTGTTCTGAATAATACATTAACAAATTTCATAACACATTTAAGTTGGCATGTAAGGTTGACACAGAAATTGAAAGTATTATCTGCAAAGAGATATGTTTGGATTCGTTATGTAAAGTCTATAGGCATAATACTGCGCCTTAGGCTTTATGTTCATTCTGAAAGAGATTTTCCAGTTAACAAAGGTCCAGTAAGGTAGAGTGAGTGAGTCACATACAGTATGTTCTTCAAAGTCTGATACGGTTCACTAATCGCCATTATTTTATTGACGTCACAACATTTCAAATGAATTAATAAAAGGAATGACACCCTCAGGTACATGTATATATATAATCACTGTGTTGTGTACATATATAATTATATAAATATTCAAATCATATGATCAAGCTTGTATAACAAGTACATAAAAAACAGGTTTTGGGTTTATTGACCCTGTAAACATAATAATGACACAGCATAAAAAAACTAGAACAAGGTTGACAAAAAGATCAACAATAAATAGGCTCAGCTTATAAAATGTGTTTGTTATAATTTAGCCTACATACATGTATATATAATATGCAAAAATATTTAATAAGAAGGGTAAAGGGGTGTCATTGTCTTGTCAACAAATACCTGTCTATGTTCCTTGTTCCTTGGTATGTATGTTGTTACATTTGTGATAATGTCTGGATGAGTTTGTCTACATGCATATATATATATATATATATATATATATACATGTACATCACATGTAAATGATGTCAGAAAACCATCAACTATGGAGCAAACTATATTTGCTTTTGCATGTTGTTCATTCCAATTCAGTTTATTGAATAAAATATAGTTTAAACTAACACTATGGGATAAATCAGTCTGCAGCTGTTAAAATAATACATTGTAGATACCATTATGAAGAAGGGGAAAGCCAACTAATGTTTAACCAAGGTGATTTCACTATACATGTATGAGCAAGGAAAGATACCGATGAAATGAAATGAAATGGGGTTTAATGTCCTACTCTTCTGCATCTAACCTGGGCTAATGGAAGACGCCATACAGTGTGCTATGAGGAAAATTTTGCCTGGGCGGCGGCGCTACAGCCCACTCTCATATCGAATTCCAACTGCCAAGGAACCTTTACGTACACACCAATGTGTACTCGGGACCTCATTTTTCCGCCCCATCGGAACGACTTGACAGCTGTCCTTGTCAGGCCCTCCATTGGGCATCACTGACAAGGTGAAACCACGCCGGAGAATTGAGATGAACTTTTTCGGCCAATGCAGGGATCGAACACCTGATCTCCAGGCTAGCGAGCAACCGGGTAGGCCTACCATGTAAAACTGCGACAACAGTTCCTGATAAAACATTCTGTATACCAGAAAGACCATTAAATGGATGGGAGTCCCATATAACAGTTAAATTATTTTTAAGCTATTTATTAAATAAAATGCTGATAAGCAACAAGAAAACTTTTTCTAACAAGATACACCATCACAGACAAAAATGCTAGAGTGCAAGGCAACAAAACAAGTGCCATTTGCAGACAATTTTTTGGTTGTCATATTAAAAATACCCTATACACAGAAGTTATTAAAATGTGATCTAGCTCTTCCTTGCACTAATTATATAAAAATACATGTGCACATTCAGGTATGTGTTATTGAAAATCTTTGAAAATCAATAAGATGCTTCATCTCATGAACACTATACACTGTATATAAATGCAATATCAATTGGATGATAAAAGTAACCTCTAAAGGGTTCCACATGATTTTTCTCAGGGTTAAAGAACTTTGAAAATCACTATTGAATGATAAGTTTGGCATCTAGAAAGCCCACATGCAACAGTGGACAACAGACAGACAGTGCAGACGATAACATACTACCACATTTCAATATGGGTGTATAGTTGAAATCTACAATATCATTGTCAAATGGGAAATATGTTACACCTGACTAGAGAATGTTTGATATATACAATAAGTACCAGTCCCATATACATACATATAAGTATCTGAAATGAATAAACAAAACTGAAACATGACACATATTCTATATTTAGACTTTGTATCACATGTAACTGACATTACTCTTCTTATCATCCTGATCAAAGCACTTTAAACGGAAATCAATGTTATATAAAACAGGAAAATATCTTTTAAAATATATAAACGAAAACTTGAGAAATTTCGGGAAGTTTTGAAAATTTATAAAATATTGACTTATTAATAAAACATTATGAAAAATTAGATAAAGAACTGGCAGTTCTCGTATTAATATATAGAAATAGATAATGTAACAGGAATATGCTGAAAATTTCGGTTAAATTACTTCACTTTGAGCTGAGAAATAGTCATTTTAATAACACTAATCTCTATTGTCATTGTTACTGTTGTTACTATAATAAACAAAGTCATTTTTACAGTTAATCATCAATAGCTGTCAATCGACATATCACATTCAAACTAATGAAAATCTGGCCGAACAGATAGCATCAATCAGAAAGTTTATATAACATTTCAGGCCTAAAGAAAGACCTACAACAGGCAGATTTAGCTCTTGTTTATGTTTATGTGCGCGCACTGTATCATACGGCCTGGCATGGTTTTGAATCCCCGGTTGTACGTGACAAGGAGTAGGGTCGCCTATCCAACATCGTGGGTTTTTTCCAGGTACTCTAGTTTTCTTCATTGCGAAAGACCCCTACGCGCAAGCAATTTATTGAAATAAAATTTAACCATTTGTTAGTCCCAAAATGACCTAGTTTGTGTCGAGTGGACGTTAAACCCCATTTCTCTCTCTAATTATCACAGTTGGTGCAGAAAAGTAGGTTGCTAACTAAAACCCAAGTATACATTGGATATATGTGCTGTTGTTTGTTAACAACTATGTTAGAAAAAAAATGATTTGAGATAGTGCACACATGTGTAAGAATAGCTCAACTAGCGATATAATTTGGTCAAAACAATAGAAACGATATATCGGCATTTCATGGGGTGAATTATTACCGATTTTTGTTAATCGCAATCATAAGACTACCAATTAGTATGAAATTGCGATTCATTAATGCTTTATAACATTAAGAAATAATTATATTGATTCAAGACAGACAGAAATCAATTTACCGAAGATACAAAATGATACTTCCTTACCCTAGTTTCAGGAATATTTCTAATAGCCTGATAAAATACATAAATAGGGGGCTCTTGCCTTCGACACAATTCGGGACATCAAGGAAGTTAACATGTCAAGAATAGATTGGTTATTACGTACTGATTTTGTAGTTAACTCTAAACCGGACACAATATCCTCAATTTCCTTATTTATTATGCTATGTACAATGTGCATCAGATTACACTCAATTTCAAAATTCGACGTGAAGTATAATAGTTCTGTAAGAAATGCATTATTGTATATGTGCCTCATCTTTATATTTGATTATTAATATCGCAAAGGCATGCGAGTAATGACCTAAAGATCAGCACAACGTTTACGCCATAGCATTTGGTGTCACTAGGTCACTCTGTATATACATAGAATTTTCTCCCTCGCTTTGCATGTGATCATGGCAAAGACATTGACATTTGTTAGTCTCAGGTTTTGCTGCTGACAAATCATTAATGTAAACTCTCGTCCATTCCATTCTCTTTTTAAAAGATAAGCAAATAATTTCAGTAAATATGATATTATGATTATGATCCTAATGTGTATCAATATAATATACAAACATTGTTATTTAATTTTCATGACATTGTAATGAAATACATGAACTGGAATAGGAGTTTCAACTCGGAATGAAAATAAGGTATGGTATTAATTAAACATTTATTTAAAATGTGCATTGTCTCATTTAGACTTTTCCGGGACATCAAATTGTATACTGTCATACAATCATAGATTATACTTATATAATTCAGACGACATGTCATTACCTTTGTTATTGAACAATCAATGCATTAAAATATTCTACTTATTTCAGACCTAACTGATGCCTATAAAAATAGATATGTCACAGTTCCCCTAATACTGTATGTCATCCCTATAACAGTATCTATTCGATAAAATTTACATTATGTGTACAATAGAAAGCTAACATAAAATACAGGTTGAAATGATAGTTTTTAAGGTCTAGAATTCCACAGGATTGAAATAAAAGCCCACAATCAATTACACTTATCATTATAATATTACGAAATTCAATCTGTTTGAAGATTAAGTATGGTAGGGTTTTAAAAAAACATCCGGGTCTGAACAGAATTCAAATCAATCAATCTGTCATCTAACGGTTACACTGATTTCACTTTGCCATCTTCGTCATGATGCTTTTTATCAATTCTTGAATGTACGGAACATGTGATAACGCAGTCTTTACATTAAAATTTAACATTTTTAACTTTTGAGATACATGTAAATGATCTACATCGTAGTATCGTTAACAAAAAAATATAGTTGTGGTTTTATCTTTTTGAATATCGTACCCATTATCAAAAATGTTTCATCTAAATAAAGAGAGCTTGATGTAATTTTCACCTGGTATTTCATTCTGTTTCTAATCTAGTCTAGGGTTGCATCTTTGTGTCTTTAATACATGATTAGCTGGCCAAATAAAATCATTTGGATCACTTATCACCAAGAAGTAGAGTTTTACCAACATGTGTAATGACTTCATGCATTTGTTCCATTGTGTTTAACATGTACTCTGCAGACTGAAAGAATTGTACAAACAGGTTGTCTTTGTTACATTAACCCTTTAGTAATTGGTATCGCAATACTGACCACCGCCACCCCTGTTTCTTGAAAATAATTATTCAGAAAAAGTCATACTGGGATATCCCTGGACAGCTTATCCGACAGTGGAATAGAACAGAACGATACAACTGGACTGAAGATTCCGAAGATGAGGGCAGCCGGAAACTTTGAAACTACTACTCTGTATACTACCTAGTACCTCAAACTAAATAAGTCATGTAAATAGTTTTTCATATTGTATGACAGGATATAAATCCAGGGATGGTCGTTATTTAACACCGATGTCATTGCTTTACCTTAAGGTTATATTTTAATTGCCAAGTTTCAATCAGTATCATTTGATTTATTTTAATCAGTACAGAAAAGAGTTTTATATAAGCACCTTTGCTTGTTATTGTATCCTATTCACTTTTATTTTCAAATGACAAATTGCAAATACTGATCTTCTCTTGAAAAAAATATTGTTTCAACTAGTGATCAACAACCATAATAAAATTGACTGTCTTCCTTGAATCAAATGACTTGCTCCTCACAACATTGGGCCATCTTCCTTATCGACAGGACATACAATATCCAAAATCACCATAAAACTATCCTTGGTAGATTTGTCGCACTATATATGGACATTTATTATTATTATAACATTGGTCTTTTCATCCATCATATATCAAGGAGAAGGTGAAACTTATCTCTAGGGGAGCTCCATACAATAATAACATCATACTCTATATTTCCGATCTTATTGATTGGTTAACGGACAAGGCCTCAATAGCCCCATTTCATCACTCAGCTTTTTGTCCGTTTACGTCTCATTCAATATCAGCCATCTCTATCATCCTGTGTCCTAATTCATAAAGGCTAATGATTCCATCATTTTATGATCAGTTTAGGGCTAACAATTAACATGGCATATTTGTTAAAGATATAAACAGGAAGACAGATTAAAAACATAGGTTTTAAATCTCTAGCCATAGATAAGTGAGAATATTGATATTTCTGGAGTCCACTATCTCCATGTCTTGCACTCTTACATGGCTTTCATCCAGTACCATTTTGTTATTGATTTACCATACATTCAACCAGCAAGAAAATCAATTTTGGGCTACTTTGCTATCTCTTGAAATTGGAAATGAAAAGACAATCTGGGCAAAATAAAATTAGAAAATTATGCGATATGAATCCCAATACATGTACATGCTATTAATTTATATTTGCTGTGGTGTCTCACATACATTGTATAAAGGGGTTTATAGCCTACATGTTTGTGTCATATATTTTCTGCATAACAATACTGCAGAGTCCAATTGCTATCTATACACAATCCACATAAATATACACATTAGTGGTTTAGCATGTGTGTGTGAAATCATGAGTGACGTGGCAAGGGTTTGATCCTCCACTTGTACTTTACAAGGAGTAGGGTGCCTGCCCAACCTTGTGTTTTTTTTTCAGAGCCCTACAAATTATCAAAAAAAAATTGAACCGTGTTAGTCCCAAAATGATCCAGTTTGTGTCGAGTGGATGTTTCAGTTAAACCTCATTTCTCTCTATACATATTACATGTTTCAATGGGCTAGTTTTCTTTGTCATACATATAAAAGATCATTTTAGGTCATATACCCTAGTCTACAGGATAATCTTTGAATATTGGGTGTCAATTGTGATTTGTGGCACATATCTGGACCCAAATATAACATTCAACGTCATCCCCTATTTTAACATTTACATGTCTAATGGGTTCAGAATGTAAAGAGGATCTTTTCTCTGTCATTTTGGGCATCAGCCATTGAATCATTGCTAAATTAATAATAACTCGAGATCTTAAGGATTTTTATTTAACAAATGAAAGGTGAATTTGATTACAATGAAACCTGGTCTCCAATCCAAAAATAAGAATAAAGATAAAGGTAAATCTATATAAAGATAAAGAGTATTACTGGCAGTGAATGAGTGATTGCGATTGTGCCCATTTTGTTGTTGTGCTAGCTGAACCCTTTATCTAATTTAATATATGGCCCTATTTTTTTTATGTGTCCTATATAACCAACTACCATACATACATGTACAATAAAAAGTCACCATCTTTTTTTTAATAAGAATTGCAACAAGCTTTAATTATGAAATAAGGTAGATTTTGTTTCATAAGCACCAGGAAGTTAAACTGGCATCTTACCATATCAACATATTCATTTTATTATAATTCCATACACCCTTTAACACTGATGGCAGGCCTCCTTTTAAAAACTGATTGAGTTCAATTAAACATTATTATAATTAGCTGTCAGATAGATTGAAAAAAACTGACCATGGTTGCGTTTTATTTAGAACCTACAATACATTACTGATATACTTTAGCTAGCTGTAAACTGTGTGTAGGTAAGTAAAAGCTATTTAAGCTTCAAGGTTAAATGGTTTAAAGGTCTACTTACGGCTACAGGTACATCGGTGGGCTTTTCTTTCCCGTTTAAATCGACTTTTGGAGGTGCCATCTTGATGTGTATTACGTCTTTGAGGAGAACAAGTCTAACGGTGTTATTAAATAGGCCACTGTTTGCTTGATTTCCTTTCAGCTTGTATAACAGTCAACACAGTGAGCTGATCAACCAATCAGAATTGAGCAATGACTGTGTCTATTATGATGTGTGTATATTCCCTTTATTTACCTCTCTGTAAATAATGAATAACACGCAACGAAAGCGCTTATAACTAGACCTAAACATCCAGACGCTAATCATAGTCACAATCTTTAGTTTTATATTTTACTCTTGTTTGCTTAAAAGAAGGCCTAGCAACATTCTTGGGGGGGGGGGGGGAATCGGTGAAGACGTGTGGGGTGCATTTATCGACGAGCAAAGCAGACAAATCATCAGACGAACTTTACATGTTACGGACAGACATGCTAATATTTCTATCCATACCAAAAAAACTGCTGTTGTCCCCGATTTCATATCACGTGGCTTAACACATGTAAAATTGGATATATGAGATAATTAATTATTGATTGCTCATTCTTCTAAAACTAGGACAGTGCAGTATTTATACTTATTATATCGATTGTGCACAGATAATTAAATGAACGATTAGGGTCAGGTGTATTAAAGGTAGGCTACGTATCATCAGCGTATATATAGTAGGCCTACATTAACATTGGCAATTTTCTTTGCCATAGGCTACGTGGATTTTTTTTTCTCGGAAAATACTACACTAATAGTAAGCTTAAAAACAATGTCTGGGACCCCACCCCACCCCCTTAATGAGAGAGAGAAATGGGGTTTAACGTCCACTCAACACAAACTAGGTCATTTCGGGACTAACATATGGTTTAATTTTATTTCAATAATTCGCTTGGGCGTAGGGGTCTTTAGCAGTGGGAGGAAACAGGAGTGCCCAGAGGAAACCCACGAGGTTGAGAAGGCGCCCCTATCTCCATGTCACATACGCTCACACCAGGGCTCGAAACAACAGCCGTTTCCAGGAGGTGACCGGCCAGCTAGAGGTCGATGCGCGGCACTCTAGACTACTAGCCCCCCCCCTTAATGAACAGTATTCTATACTTTTTCATAATTAGGAAATGAAATGAAATTGGAATGGGGTTTAACGTCCTATGTACTCTTCTGCACGAACCAGGATTGGCTAATGGAAGACGGGCAAACGCCATACAGTGTGCTATGAGGGAAATTTTGCCCGGGCAGTGGCGCTATCCACTCTTATATCGAATTCCAACTTCCAAGGGATCATTTGTTACGTGCATGCCAATGTGTATAGGCCTACATGACCTCGGGTTAGGTCCCATCCGAACGTCTAGACAGTTGTCCTTGCCAGGCCCTCCGTTCTGTATTACTGACAAGGGGAAACCACGTCGGTAAAATGAGATGATTTTTTTTGTGTAATGCAGGGATCGAACACCCAACCTCCAGGCTAGCTAGCCAGCGTCTTACACACTTAGCTACCTGATCTCTATTTCATTAAGAGATTTTGTCTTGAATTGATTTACAATTATAATTTAGGATACAGTGAAAGTAGAATTTTCCTGGAGGCTGTGGTCCTGTGATACCAAATGATAAACCGTGAATTCTTTCTCTTTTCTTTTTACTCTTTATTCTTTATAGGCGTAGGCCCACTTTTTTTAATAATGTACTAATTAGGCCCGCCTGTCACGGACAGATGGACAGGTGGGTCCAGTCCGGCATTAATGAGTAATACATTTTGTCACTCTAAGAAATCCCCACCCCACCCGATAAATGCCAGTAAATGAAGATCTTTAAATAAAGAATAATAGGTGATAAATTATTTTAAAAACAAGTCAATGAAATAAAGACAAAGTTTATTTGAAAACAGTATGATTGTGTTGGGTATGTGTGAGTTAGTTGTATTTTACGTCTGCTTCATAAAGCAGGTTCTATCAAGTGTGGTTTCGATTCCCCGGTTGTACGTGACAGGGAGTAGTTTGTGCCCCAAAACAACTTAGTGTTAGTTTGTGTCGAGTGGAAGTTAAACCCCATTTCTCTCTCTCTATGTGCTCAAATTATATAATTTGTTGAAGCCGCCAAATCAACCGTGCATACCTGTCGACAAACCATAATTAACACCTAATTTATACCCTCTTACAATCTTTTTGGTCATTAGCTGAATTCCGTGTATGACAACAAGAAATTGAAGAGAGTGGTAGACAAATATGCATTCTTTTCGCGGAACTTGATAAAAGACAAGTAGATAAGTGTATTTTATTACTTTCTCTACAATAATATTAGCCTAAGATTTATGTGATTTTGATATTTCTTGTTGTCATACAACAAGGGGGGAGGGGGGGGGGGGGTAACGTCCACTCGACACAAACTAGTCCATTTTAGAGCTAACATATGGTTTAATTTTATTTTAATAATTCGTTTGTGTGTATTGGTCTTTATCGGTGAGGAGACCGGGGAAACCCCAAAAGGTTGGACAGATGGATAAGTCATCTTGGATGAGATAAAACATCATGGATGTGATAAGACATCATGGATGAGATAAAACATTATAGATGAACCGCATATCATGGATGAGATAATTCTAATTATCATGTATGACATAATAGAGATATGCTGTCTAACCACATTATATTTTATGCAATGCCAGATACATGATGATGGGACCATACATCATCGATGAGATAGATACCCTGTATGATATAGATATCATGGATCAGTGTCAGTATTGCAAGTCATTTATAGCACCTTTATTCGTTACAAGGTTTAACACAGAGACCCACGGTCTCTGTGTTAAACCTGTTAACTCATGAAAGCCGTGCTATAAATATAACTTAACTCACATTTTATTTTCTATTCTAAATATTTCTATACTTAGTTCTATTTATTCTTAATTTCAAGATGTCTATGATATTTGTTTTTCACGCATCTAAATTTATTTTCTTGTGATATATTTTATGTTGTCTCAATTTTCACCATCTTGGTCCAATATAACTGACATGCTTTATAATTCCATCTTAACATATTCTCGAAATCTAATTGGTAGACCGTTTTTTGATATTTCCCTAAAAATGCAAATCATGGACCATTACTTTAAATGACATATAACACTACGACATGAGTGCCAAAAGTAACTTAGTTATATTTAATGTTCAAGGTAATGTCCTTTACTGAATGTGCATGCCACCAATTCATAGCTTTAGGTTTGTCTTGACAATAACATTGTGTTTAATACTATACTAGTAGGGCTTAACTTGATTTGTTTACAATGTTGAACTGGGTTACACATAACACCAGGCATTGTCATACTTTCTAGCACTCAGTTGCAAATTACCTTGTGTATTATTCACCATATAAAAGAATTTCCATTAAAAAATATAATTGAAAAAAGCAATATGAATTCTACCCAAAAGCAAATGATTAACTAGTATTATGATATTAGGCCTATAGTACTAAAGTTTATGTAACATATAATAAACTATATTCAAATCGGGATGCAACTACAAATTGTAGACAAATTTAGTTGAAGAAAAAACATATCTTTTATAATGAATTATAAATGAATTATAAAAATACTGTACAACCAATTATAAACAAATTTTAACAATTATAAACAAATTTTAACAACAATTCTAAATACACTTAAATAAACATCAGCTGTCTATCTTCTCTAGATTATCTGAAGAAAAGAGAAATGCATGAAATGTTAAAATGCATAGACATTACAATGAATTAATAACAAAACCAACAACCTGGTATTAATTATTATTAACTCAAATTATCAATGTAATCTTATGCTAAAAAGTACACAAATCGAATTATCAATCTATGAATATGCTAAAAAATTACACAAATCGAATTTTTAACGTATTATTATGCTCAAAATTACACAAATCTATTATAATGCTCAAAATTACACAAATCAATTATTTATGTATTATTATGTTATCACCTGTCACTCATTTACACGTCTTGTTTATTGACACCCACTCTTCACTAATCAGGTAGGCTAATTACAGTCCTTAGAACTGAGAGAAAAGTCACGATGGTGACCCTAAGTATTTAACAATCCAACCCATGATTTACATATAACTTTCAAATGTGTGCCTGATACCATGTCAGGCTGGGTGAATATTCTACCGGACAGTATTAATTTTCGGTCGTACATAATATTCCGACATTTCGGTTGGGGTTGGCACAAAGTCTAACACGATCTATTCTGCTGACCGTTATCTTTTGCAATCCACTTATAAAGCAAGACAGCATTGCTTAGTTTTCCCTTGTTCGACGACATTGGTTTTGATTGTCGCAGATATACAAATGTTCCCAATTAAAATGACTCGAATGTCACGATGCCGGGGTAGATGCATGTCTTAATTTGTCGATCAGGAAACGCAGGGTGCTATTTCATCTCAGGAATCAAACACGAACACATATTTAATGAATTAATAATTTAGTCCACTCCACCCATTAACTACTTGCATGATTAATAAATAAAGTATGATCAAGACAATGAGTTATTAACTGTTCATTACAATATAAATCACTAATTTCATCGCCGCCTATCATCCGATGATATAGCTTCTCGTCTTTGACAATGTTGGTCTAATCACGCGATGATTTCCCGCCTTTTCTATAAAGGGTTGTAAATACGACCTTCTTTTGGGTACTTATTTGTTTGTTGTATTATTAACTGATAACGTTGGGGTTTTTTATTTTAAGCTCGCAAATCTTAAAATATAAATCCCGTTGTAAAATGCAGTATAGTGGCTACGTAATATAGGTACACGTGACCGTGAAACCTTACTGAGATTACTACGCCCTATGAGAATAAAAATATAATATGGAATTTTTGGAGTATGGATTTACTGTAGTTTACATGCAAGAAATTAACAAGAAGCCTATTTTGTAAATATGCAGGAATGTGTTTTATCAAAATTTGGAATAGGCCGATGCTGAAATACACACAACCGAATTATACCATTCCCCGTGAAACGCTGAAGACAGCGTAATGTGTATCGTCATTGGATTTATAGAGCTACGGTAGCAACTTGAACCAGTTTGCGGTATTCGAACGGACTTTGTCCGTGTCCGACCAATTATTTCCATGTTAACAGGCCTTAGATGTGCATATTACATTTTTTCTTAGGTCTATACTCATATCAAATTCTTTTCTTAGCTCCCTTCCTATCCAAGTGGCATATGTATGGAGTTTAAATACAACGTAAACTTTACATATTCCTATTTCAAGATTGTTGAAGGAATTTATAATTTATAAATAGATAAGACATCTTACCTATGACAGTTGTATAAATCTCATGTAAATATTCTCTAGTATTACTGTCACTTCTATTACCAACTGATACAGTCAGATCAAAGTCAGGTCCATACATAGAAAAATACTTTAAAAATAGAAATAACAGTCAAACAATTTAATACAAATCAATTATAGTACCTAATATTGTCCCTTAATAAATATATGTGGACTTCACCTCTCCAATGTGCCAAGAGTTCCAAATGTAGTTTTCCCAGAAATGGAATCATGCACAGAGCAGGATTAACCTAGTTCGGGGCCTGTATGTAATTTTTAAAGGGATTTAAACTACTGATGGTCATTGGAAGCATTTTCCATCCCTTCTAAACTATAATATTGAGAATGGCGAATCTCTAAAGGAATAGCAGTCCCAAAATGGTTTGATTTCATGCAGTATATTATTATACACAGTTATGATAAATCTAAAACTTTGTAGCATTTGCCATCCACATAAACATGACATTGCCACGTATACATTAGGTGTTTGCTTTTGATGCATCTCTTTTTAATCTGATTGAATTTGAATTCAAGCCTGCTGTTTATATTTTGATTTGTTCTCTTAATTAAATGATCAATTTAAGTAAATTTGAATATGTAGACATATTGAAACTGTTGCTCCAATCCAATGTTAATCTGCACTGAGCATGCCTTAACATTAGGCCAATAAAAAAAAACAACCTTTGTCTGAGAAAATAAACTTAATTGAGTAGGTGTATAAACAGTTATTAATTTATTTATGTGTGCAGGATATGAAATATAAACTAGGTAATTTGAAAGATATTATGTACAAGTTTAGTGTATTCTATATTTGGATATCAGATAAAAACTGTGTAATCAACAAAACAGCTTTATTTTGTTTTTCAAGAAGCAACAAAACAAAGTGAAATCCAATAATTTTTTAATTATCAAACACATATTTGCTTTATTAACCTTTAGAAAGTCAGAGCTTTGATAGGGTTTTGAATATCCTGGCGAGTTATTGTGTACACTTTTAACAGGTACATGAAATCTGACAACTTTTTTTATTAAAAAGATCAGATGTGATAGATGTTATTACAGTGTACCGTAGCCATAGAAACAATATCAAATAAGTATACAATATCATATAATTACCCAAGCATGTGACAAATAATGAACTATATATAAATATATTTTTTCTATACAACTGACACCAAGCAAAAAATGCCCTCAGTTTAATCTATGTCAACCCAAACACACAAAAGTATCATTGCCATATAATCTCGCTCGCCGTATTTGTACCATCGTTTCATCACCATCCACAAGAGGCACAAGATTAGAGAAATTGAGATCATTTCTTACGAAGAGTAAATATCCATCCATAATGCAGGGAGTAACAAAATTAAATCAAACTTTTAAAAAGACAGCCAAAGAACTTGAAACGAATATTAACAAAAGCCAAATTTGTAACCCAAGATGAACATGTAAGAGTGTCAGTAATAAATGTAGAAAATATGAATGGTGAAATATGAAAATACAAAATTAAAACAAAGGGCCCATGGCATTTCATCCCTTAGAGTGAAAATAATTTGAGGATCCAGAGAAAATCGAACAAGGTTGGACAGGCGACCAGGAAATCAAAACCACACCAGTTGACTCAATGACAGACCTTATGATACAACGTTAACCCTTTGACCAGCTCCAGCCCCATCCCCTACCTTTTACTGGATGAAGTCATTGTTTGTTATGACAGGGATGTTTAAGCACCTGCAAACTACAGTTGTGGCAGTTGAATCAGTAAAGCTGCTGGTCTTCATAATTTGAGGGATTTTGATTTCTTTTTAAACTATAATGAATTAGGTTGCCAGACAACAAATCATATGCCCAAAGCAGCTTAGTGGTCAGAACAGTCCACAGGGGTTGCCACATATTATTTCATTTGTCGGTACACTAAAAATTGATAACAGAAATCCTTAGAATTTAGCTGTTCCAAGCAATATGAATATCAATGACTCTTCGTAAGCTTATGTGTGAATTTAAAGTCAATGAGATGATAGTCAACATTCAAAATCCTATGTAAACATATGGTCAAACAAGGTAGTGCCACCTATAAATTTTGCTAAAGTATTTAAGGATTATCTATATAATCTGATTGAATATCTGCTGGGAGATTATCTACGATTGATTTTTTGATTTTATTTTCTTAATTAAATATTAAATAATCAATCATAGCTGAAGAAGTCCAAAAAGTTTGTAACTGGAAGATGAACAGATTAAAGCCTTACTGATCAACTCCTATGATCATCAAACATCTGCTATCTCATGACTTAACTTCTGATGACTACTTCAATTGTTTTCAGTCATTAACATTTGGTTGCTTGGTTTGGGCTGTAAGGTTGACATTAATAGTATGGATCTATTCTAAAAACTTTAATATATTAAGTGTGCCAGTATATTTACCTTATGATCTGGTATATCATGTGATATTTCTCTATTGATAGCAATACTTGTTAAATATGTCCAACATTTAGCAGTGTTTATAAAGTTATATCCACCTGAAAAAATAGGTTGCCAGGTAACATTCTTGCATTGCCTTTTATATATAGCTACATGATCTTAGAGCATTTACAAGACACTAAAATGTGATCATTAGCAATAACTCATGAAGTAATTATCTGAAATTTGATGGCTTATTCCTACCACCTTCAAAATATTAACTTCAAGTCAGTCAGATTATAACTTTAGCTGCTAGAGTTTCCACACTAGGTCAGTTTAGGACAATATGGTATATCTTTATTTCGTCGGGGAAACTGGGGGGTTATAATATGGGAAAATGGTATATCTTTATTTCGTCGGGGAAACTGGGGGGTTATAATATGGGAAAATGCGGTTTTTATGAATGTTTACCTCCTCCAAGTAGAATCAGTGGTTTATTTAAGGACATGATGTATTGTATGCACTGGCCAAGAGAAGCGGGTGATAAGTTGAAAGACTGCATGGGATCACCTTCTAGACCATCTGCTCCACATTGACATACAACAGCTTCTGGTTTAAATACTTCTTTAACTTTACACATTATTCTAATGAAAAACAAATTAAAACGGCTTAATAATTACTGTAACCAATGAGCAAGTAAAAATCATAAATTTGACAAATATTAAGATTTTACAGCTGTATAATTTTTCAAATTGTCTCTTGGTTGGTGCAAAGTGTCTTGAAGATTATTCTGATAGTGGAACTGTTCAGGAAAATTGATCTGCACACAATTTACGAGACAAACTCTATTTGCAGATAAATATAAATATTAATGGCAGCTGATTACCGTCCCCTTCACCCTTACAGGTAGCTTTGAAAGAAATAATAAATCATAATTAAAATTGATTTATTTGGGGAACTGTTCAGGTAGATATCACTCTGCATCCAGTTTCTGAAGAAATTCTACTTGGTGATAAATAAATATAAACATTATATCTACCTCCCCCTGCACCCTACTTCATCATCCGGACAGGAGGTACAGTTGGTTATGAATGAAATATTAATGACATTTACAAAGTCTGCTCATGGCACACATAACAATATATACAGATAGCTTAAAATTAATAAATTTAGTTAAAATAATAACTATACAAATACCTATAAAATATACTATAGAATTCATCATCTTTAAGACCATCTAATAAAGGAACATTTACACTGTAATATTTGCCTTTGCTATAACCCTTTTCTTCACATGAACCTGTACCTATAAAAATTGATATCTAAAAAATATTAAATTTTAAGGACCAGAACAGAAATAGTAAGTTTTTCTTACAATCAATCTAGTCTAATTATTTTATTTGTATATTTAATTTCTGAACCGAAATTTAAATGTACAGATTGCTTGTGACGTTGTCGTCAATATCCTTTGTGAACTCCTGTCCAGATTCAGATTTTAAAGATAAAAACTAACCTGGAAAGAATCCGGGAGAATATTTATGAAAGGAAAGTGTTAAAACTTTATTAGTACAACAAAAAGCTTCTTCAACTCCTGAAATTCATAACAAAAAATTTAAAAACAATGTGTTATCTAAACACAGCAATTCCAGGCAACAAATATATGACCACCACCAGTCATTTAAAGGGAAAACATGGATAAGACTGCATTTTGAAATGTTCCACTGTCTGCCAGTTAAGCCAAAATAGGAGTTTGTATCAATGAACAAACCAAGTTTTGCTCAATCTTTCGAAACAAATTATAGATCAATCAAATTTCAGCATTGTATAGTAATTTTAGTTCAGCCCAAATAAAATAAATTTAAAAATATTAAAGAATGTTTACCGTCTCCATGGTGCAAATCTAAATCTATGTAAAGCACTCTGTCAAACTTTTGCCTTAACTTTAATATCCCTAATACGACATCATTTATATAACAAAAACCTGAAGCTGAATCTCTGAAACATAAAAATATGGACAATTCCATTCATTTGACCAATACTTTCAATCAAATGCTAGATAATATTATATGATTGGTTTTGGGGAGGACAGTTTCCTATGCAAGGGAGATAATCAACTCTTTTAAATTAGATTTGTGTAATTCCTGTTTGATCTGTATCTATTGAATAATAATAGAATATTATTTTGATATTTTACCTATGAGCATGATGCCAGCCACCATACCAGTTAATAGCAATATCACTTTCTCCTGATACAAGTTTCTCAGCCGCTGTAATTGAAGCACCACCTACAAGTGATGCACAATCGAAAACTCCATCTTGTATAGGACAGTCATACACTGTAATAAATGTTAATTTATATATCTTTTGCATACATTAATTAGTAGCCATTACTCACCCTTTACCTCAAAAATACAAGAGGTCATGGGTTCGCTCCACGTGTTGCCAAGAATGGCCTTAGGATATTCTGACATGGTTCCTCCTTATTATTAGTGCAGTAAAAAAGGCCTGACAGGACATTTAGTCATTCAGATGGTATGGTAAAAAAAAAATGAGGTTCTGCTGTCCTGTGTACCCATTAGCATGCACGTAAGAGAGCTCTTTGCCACACAGCACATTCATCACTGTGAGTATGATGACATATGGTCTTCTTTAGCTAAGTCAGTGCAGAAGCATGACGTTAAACCCTATTTCATCTTATTTAATAGAACTGGGTCAACTGAATGACTAGTAACTATACTTGTTACCTTAAACTGGTTTAAGGTAACAATTGGTACAGTCTAAGACCCCTTACGCAAGTTCAAATAGGTTCAAACACACAATTGTCAACACACATCATTACAGTTTGTATTAAAATAAGTAATTCTATCACAAATAGTGAAGACTGGACCATTAAAATAGTTACCGAACAGTTTTTCTCTGCATAGCGTTGTTTATGTTGTAGGACTAATGACGTATTACGCAACTTGCGGCCATGACGGTCGGCCAGTTGAAATTTCGCGTAGGAGATGGGTTTAATCAAATCATATAATTATGTGGTAAGGCCTCACCTTTATTTCAATAAGAATTGATTTATTATATGTTAAGCTACGTGCAGTACTGTTCTGGGCCAGATTATTTGTAAATTAAGCGAGCTATAGGCCAGTAACCTTTTGTAGTCATTTGACTTAAAAAAACTTGCGCAAAGGAACTCTGTTGGAAAAACTACTACGGCGACTGGAATAAGACGGAAGACAGCAGTAGTGGAACCATTTCTACTGAATGACCAGCTGCAGTATGCTGAGTGGTCTACCACAATTGTGCCATTGCCCTCCTCATATATCACATAAGTATGATACTAGCTTTTTGTTTTCATTACCAAGGCCAAATTCTTCAGCTTCATCACCACATTTATCTTCTTCTGATAAATCATCTATTGTATGTAAAAATTCTATATAATCTGCAGCATGGAAACCTAATAACTCATCATCTGTAGCTTGTCGTGGTTCTACAATACTGAAACATACCAATAAATTGCATTAACAATACATAAATACTGAAGCTAAATCCGACCCTGATCCAAATGATTTTACCATGTAAACTTTGGTTGGAAATTATTAATGACATTAATATTAAAATTTCATTTACCTCATGCAATTCAATAAACCATAAGCTTCAATCAATGAGTGAACCATATCAGCCTATAATGAAAAAAATAAATAAATGTGAATGAATATTATATTTCCATATTAAGCTACACTTTTATTTCAATAGGGGTTCTTTAGCAGTGGGAGCCTGGGAGGAAACTAGAGGATACAGAGAAAACCCACAATTTGGATGGGCGACTTTACTTCTTGTCACGTACAACCGGGGAATCAAAACCATACCTTGACCAAACAAGGTACCGGTAAAATACAAATAAAGGCCCTACCTGTAATGACAACAAATGTATGAGGATTTTGAAAATTGAAAATGGCTAAAACTTTGTGACATACCTGGAATTTTCATCCCTTTGATTTCCCCCCTTAGCCTAAATGACTAGAAATCCGATAAAATCATCCAGATTTCGACATTGTCACTTCCTCAGAATGTGTTAAATGAAACACTTGCATATCGCATTAGGGTAGACAGTTACTTTACAAATTATGTGCAATCGGTTAGAAATGTCAACAAAACTTATTAGGGTTTCACACTGTGAAGCTTGTTTGAAACAATATTGTTTTTGTTTGGATTAATATGTTGGGGTACTCCAGATGCAGGTCGATCACATCAAAGATGAAAATGTAATTATCATTTTTAATAAAGTTGGTCGCATCGCTGCGCTTGACATGTCCTTATGTAAAATGTGTACCGTATATTTCAATATTCATGTTTCAATGAAATTTTATTGTCTGTTTAGATGCCTTTTTTTCAATTTTTATATATACAACTGAGTGTCAATTACATAAAGTTTCATGAGCAATATTAAATATAATATCGTTTATTATATAAAAACACTAACATCATTACATTTGTAATTATCAAGCTTCAAAGGAGTTTGTCTGTTTTTCATTTCTTACATCTCTTTGTTGGACAAATTGTGTGAGCATATGAAACTGAAAATATATGTAATTATAAAACAGACAGCGAAAAAACGAGGTGCCATGTACCAATCTGACAGTCGGAATTCGAAATAACGTTGTCCGTCGTGCTGATGGCAAACTGAATAAGCCCATCCAGTAGATGCAGGTAAGGATGTTAAGCCCCCACTTCATTTCAATTTAAAATAAATCAATGTTGTTTCATGCTTTTTTTGATACACAACCGTATAACTGAATACATCATAATGACACATCCACGCACTAAATCTTTCTTTCAACAACCCCACGTGGACCCTAAGTCCAAGAAGAGATCTCAACATACCACAATTTTTCAATGGAAATAAGCTATAGGCCTATAGATGTGACGAATTTTACAAACCCGGTTAAGTATTCTCATCAATGTGTTACATTTCTGTAAAATGGCATCATTGTGAATATAACAAATCTTTTTCTTTTCTTCTTTTTTACATTCCGGATCTGGCTTTCGATCCATTAATATTGTTATTGCGAGGTTGTTTTATACTACCCGCCGAATGTTTCCAGCCATATTGACAAGGGACACAACTCTTACCAAAAAAACGGTAACTCTTCACCAGACAAAAGAATAAAGCACGAACGTCCTTCATAAAAAAGAAAAAAAAAACTTCACCGTGACCTGGTATATATATGCCCTTTTGTAAATAGAACAGTTATTGTGTCTTGTTCAGTAGCAAATGATCTTAAAATTTTGTAAGAAATCTAATACCGGTACCGTAAGAAATCTAATACCGGTACCGTAAGAAATCTAAAACACTTGTAATACAATTTACTCATGTAAATTACAATTCAGTAAATGAACAGGCCTACTACTACTGTACATTATCTCAAAGAATACAAAATTGGCAACCCTACCCTCTGGCTGGAGGCCTTTTGTATGTACGGTGGGACTAAAGATTACTAACATTTCAATACACCTCCCTAAACAAAAGTATCGTCATGGTAGCGCTGCCCATCACAATTTTCATTTGGTACCTTAATAATTATGTCTATGCTCCAACTGTTCGTAACAAATGTCAGAATTATCAATATTCTCAGAATTCATCTGACACACTAAATCTTAAACTGATTCAAATCTACAATGGCAAACAAATAAAATAAAACTATATTTTTATTAAGTAAGACTTTATTTTCTCTTTTCTGTACAAGAAACTTCTAATTTCTAAATCTGATTTTTACCAATCTTCTGTTGGGTGTCACCTTATATGAAGACATAATAAGTCTGATCTCTTTTCTAAATTCAAGGTCTCTGTATTTGTGTAGCTGAATTTTTTCTTTTTCATCATTTAATTTAATATCAACAATTACAGATTCCCAATATAATATCATACAATTATCTAAGATACAAAGTGTCCTAGTAAAGTCAAGCTTTATTTTTACTTTAAAATCTTGTACAAAATCTTCCTTTCAAAGCCTTCTGCATTCTCACTCACCTGCCTAAATTATAAATACATATATACAAATATATACATAGTAGAATAAATTCTTTAAAATTGTTCTTCCTATTGACATGCAAACTCAGACTATGTGCATACGGGGCCTATAATATGTTGAGTATTCTTTGCTCACAAAATACATTATCTTATAAAGTGCAAAAAACTGCAACAGATATATATTAGAATCAGCTGTTAATAATCTAAAAATGACCATGTTCTTGATGTCCCTGATCTCAATATGGTGAAGAACATGATACATAACTCTGAGCAATACAATTTCTTAAAAGATACATTATGTAAGAGCTAAATCTGCCTATTGGAGGTCTTTCTTTTTGCCTCATTTGTTATAAAAATTAATAATTAGACATTTTATGCACATGCCAAGCCAATAATCAACTCTCTGGGATGGTAGTGATTTTTAATAGATTGAAACATGACCGCCAATTTGATTTAAGAATGGACAATCAGGGCTTTTTTTTATTATGGTAGCAATGAAAATCGAGACTGCGCTATTGTTATCAAAACAAACATTCATAACTTTGCTCAGACTAAAGTAATTTGGCTGAAATTTTCAATATAACAGTATTTTGTAACTATAATAGCGAGAACTGTCAGCTCTACATCTTACATAATGCATCTTTAATTAAGAGCAATGCTTTATCATATTGTAAACAATAATACACAAAATGTAAGATTATCTTAATTTAGTTTAAAGCAGGAAAAAAAGGTTTCCAATTTCTTTGTAGAAATATTATATCAAACTACAATTAAACGTAAAAAAACTGATATATAAATTAACAAGTATTAAAAGTTTCAGCTGCTAATAGCCTACTGAAAACTTAGGCTAATTAATAAAATAGATTTCGGTTCTCAGATACCCCTGCATCATATTAAAAGGGTGTGATCCGTTCTAAGAAAATCTTATTAGATATTACAGTTGTATTACAAAAGGGCATGTTCACTCACTTATCAAGTATGCAACCCGGATAAATATTTTTGACATAATAAATGGCACTGGAAAATCATAACTTGACTAAGACTAATAAATAGACCAATCAGCTTAATGTATACATTAGTAACTGTATAGGTATGTAATACAAGTTTCAATAATTATGCAATTGGATTAACAGATGACTATGAGAGGGAAAATGTAAAACCTTGAGATATGCTGCTAATGAAAAATAAATTTAGTCACAGGATGCTTTTGATAAGAGATAATATGGAAGGATTGTCTGAGAACCAGAAGATTTGTATTTGTATAGCCTAAAATTTAGATTATTAATTTAAAAGCAAATAGGCTCTTTGATTTAGGGATGTTAATTTAGTTGGTATGATGGATTATTAGTACTATAAAAGGTATACATGTACATATTTCTTGAAGGTATTTATAAGGAAAGCCTTTTTAAGTCATCTACAACCAGGTTACATATTTACATAATTACATATCACATCATATATTTTCATTAACAAACAATAGGTAAACTGGTTACACTTATATTTTATTTGCTAGATCAAATCAGTATTAATCGCACCCAATATAACAAGATCTACTCATTTTGTGTCTCTTCAAATTGATGACATAGAACTTTCAAAGCATGATTATTCAAATAGTATTTCTTTTATTTCTTGAGTTCCACAATTTCAGATGTATACAAGTCTTAAATACTGAACATTCTATGCTTTTGAAAAATTAACACTAAATTTGGGGTATTTTCAATACAATAATAAGCAACTGAAATCCTGGACTCTTTGTTTGGATAAAGCTATAAGAAAGTTATATCTTGATTACTGCTACTGGATGTCTGTGTACCTGCTGTACGTCTGATTCCCCTAGTGATAGTTTGTGTGCCAGCCGTTAATGTTTGTGGGGCTGTTGAATCGTCATTTAAGAAAAAGTTCATCAAATTACGTCTGATTGGATTACCACTTTCACCTGTCTCTATCTCTGAAGCAGCAGAGGTTCCTACTTCATCAGCTACAACTTTTAGTGTTATAATTGATGTACTGTAAAAAATCAAACAAAAGAAAACATAAAAGCCAAGAATATTTACAAAAAAAAAATATACAAACTCTTTTGAAGGCAATTAGATTATGGTTGTAAAAACGTAATAACAACTGACAACCATGGTTTCATACATTTACAAGTTAATAAGCCTTCCACCAATTAGAGATAGAGTGGGTTAAACGGCCATGCGACACAAAATAGGGCATTTTGGGATTAACATGTGGGTCAATTTTATTTCAATACTTCACTTGCATGTAGGGAGACTTAAGAAGTAGGAGGATCCAGTCATCCAATAAATTCCTTTATCAATATGTAATTTACTTATTTGAGCTTCAGTGTAAAATACATACCATGGACGACATATAACTAAATCTCCTCTATTGGTACCATAAATTATACCTTCCCCCATTCTAGGTAACCATCTAGCAGAGTTTACACTAACATGTGTTCGTACATCAGAATCACAAGTATGGAATACATCAGTTACATGCTGTAAAACAATTTCATAAAGTCATAAATATATCTTTCAAATTTCCACCCTTTTTTTTAGGATATACACAAACCGGCCAGATTCCAAACCACGGCACCGTACAAGGCAAACATGTGAGTGAACCCCACTAAAATACCAAGCTCCTGTAAGAGCCACCCCAGTAACAATGCCAAAAACCTAAATGCTGATGAAATTCTACTGGAGTCCCAACATAGTATTCGAAACCACACCAGTTGACTCAATGACAGGCTTTATGTTACTGCACGCATGTGCTATCTTTACGGCCATCCAATCCCCAATTGTAACTGCTAAATAGGAATAACTGGTCTAATCACCTATTTCGTCTACTAACAAAAAGAAGGACGTCTGAGTACAAAATCTTTCATATTATGTTGATTAAAGTATGTATTAATAAATATCATATAGTGGGTTGGGATGAATTTTGCCCAAATTGAATGCAAAGTTTGGATTGGTCAAAATCATAATCTCCCAGATATTAAAATCATTTAAATGTCAATTATTAAATTTACCTTCATTGATTCTTCTCCTGCATGTGGTACATTTAAATTGTAGACCTGTGCTACTAACTACAACAAAAAACACATTCTTCCATTAAATTTACATCACCAGCATTTAAAGGGAAGGATATGGTAAAGACAGCTTAAATTTGAATTATATGTTTTGAGCAAATAAATATATTTCACATCCACAAGGAGTGTATTATACATGTAAATATCTAAGTCAACCACTTTTACATATCATTCTGATATTCATTAAATCATAAACTAGATACAAGTTCTATAGTAACATTAAAATAATTATTTTTATACCAACCTGATGGGTTGTAAAGACCCAGGAAAGACGTTTAGCAGCTAGACCAATCATAACATGTTCGTTTCTTGGTGATATACTCACAGATATTGCATTAGGACCTTAAAATAAAAATCAATATAAAACAACTATATTTACATGTTGCCCAAAAACACTTCTCAGCAATTTATCGTCTTGCAAGATTAGATTATAAAATGAGCTTCTCTTGAAAGTATCTATTCAGATATATTTTTGCTGATAAAAGTTTGTAGGTTTCTTTCATTCAGTGGCTTTGTACTTTAGATCACCACAGGTAACTAGTCATTTTTCGCAATGGGGAAAAAGCAATCTAATTAAAATATAGATCTATATTTCGTTTCGTTTTTTATACTTTCGATGGCCTACACTCATGTAGATCTAACAAGTTATAGTGGGAGCTCATATTCTATGATGTCAGGTATCAAGCACAGGACATTTGACCCAATAACGTCAGTCATTCGATTAACCAATTAGCGACCGCCATGCTTTTTAAAATCTACTTTTGTTTTGTTTTGATTTCTATCCGCTGGTAATATCTACCCACATGAAAAGGTCAAACGGTCGTTCGACAGACCATTTGATTGGCTGACCCATCATTTCAGGCAGAACACGAGTTAAATAACAAGTCCTCTAGATCCAAGAGTAGTAAAGACCCTAAAATAACGGAAATTTTGAACTATAAAAAACGAAACAAAATTGGATCTGTGTTTTAATCGGATTGGGGAAAAAGAAAATAAAATTGCAGAAGTGTGAACTAACATAACACATCCTAAGATTTGTAAGTCTTTTCATGAATATTTCTAAATGTTAAAACACTTTCTAAATAGAACTTACCAAAACTTTTAGTATATAAACATTGAGCAAAGTTATAAGTTTCTAAAGAAAAGACAGCTAGTATATTATCATCAGGAAATCCTCGATGACTAGGTACAAACGTTGCTAAACGAGTTCCATCCTGAGATATATCACAACTAGCATCATTATGTAATTTACACATTCCTACTATTACATTGGATTTACCTGGAAAATAAAAAAATATATTAAAGTTATTGACTGCTTGAGTAGAACTAATATTCAGTTGCATCTAAATTAATGACTTGGATCAATCATTTCTGAAAAAATAAGCCTAATTAGAGATGCACAGTCGATCTGTTTCACAGAGAATTACTTACGAAATATCTCTGTAACAGACGACAGTCCACAACAGGTGCGTTGACTGCACGCGCCGTTAGTCATTGGCTCAACGGCTCGTGCAGTGTTTACTTAACACCTAACTGCTTCAGGCAAAATGATGCATTTTACTCGTTTTAATACCCATTTACACTAAATAGGAAATATTTTTTAACTACAAATACTTCAAACGTCTTTATTTATTTTTCATTTACCTCAAAAAAATGTTTGAGAATTTAATTTGTCGGAGTTAAAAAGTTAATATGCCGTACTCATTAAGCCTCGTCGATGTCATGCTTATCAGTGATTGTAGCGGCCAAGCGAATATTCACTGCGGGATCAGTTTGATGCACAGTATTTAAGACTTTGGGCAGTAAAATACACATGTTAATACTTAACAATTATAAATGAAGGACTAATTTGATTAATATTCCAAGTTTTGTTCTTGGGTAATTTGAACTAGTTTTTATTACAATATATCCGATAAATAGAGGCAAAGCATGTCCCTATCTATTTCTACGATATAACTAAAAAACTAAAGTAGACATCTCCCATCATGCATTATAGTCTAGATTATCACATGACTTTAAATTGCGAGAGGCGGGAAGTGCTTCTTACATCCCCCATCATGCATTGTAGTCTAGATTATCACATGACTTAAAATTGTATAGACTGAGATCTATATTTAGCCCCATCATAAATAGAAGAGGTACAACCTTCCTCTGTTCACTAAAGAAAAAACTATTGTTATATAGTTTCCTTTGGATTGGAGAAATAAAAGTGCAGTATTTCACATCTTATTTATCTAGTTTAAATCACAGAAAAAATGAGCAATGAAAGGGCACTAGCCCGTAAGTTATTTTTGGTAGTCCTGGGTGTCGGGCTAGTGGATTTTTACGCCCCTGGAAAATATATTATCTACTTTTAAACAATCATAGCAAAAACGACCTGTTCTTGATCTAATTTTTACATATTCCCTCTTCAAGAACTCTTTACTGTATCAACTTCACAAGAAATCATAAATTTGACATGATGGAGAGAGATGAAAGAAAAATTCAGAATTTTGATAGACTAAATGAAGATAGGTTGCCAGGCAACGAAACATACGCCCACAGCAGCTAAATCGTCCGGGCAGTCAACAAGGGTTGTCGCATATTTTTACTTTTTGGGGGGATGAAACATTTGTAATTCACTAAAATCTGATTAAGAGTAACAACTCATTATGTAATTATCTGAAAATCATTAGAATTTGTTAGCTTTTTATAAAGTTTTGCCCCACGCTAACAATTTGTATAGGAAATATTTAATATCATGGATTTAGCTGTTCAGTTATCAAAATTCATTGAAAATCAAAATACTTGTTCGTTTCAACACCTTAAACTCTGTGTATCAATCTGAAGTCAATCGGATGATAAGTTTGGCATCTATAGTGTCACAAGGTTTTTTGAAGTGATTAAGGGAGATAACTCAGGAAGTAATTATTTGAAATCGCTGAAAATCAGTAGGTTTCTTCGTCTCATGACCTTAAACAGTGTGTGTAAATTTAAAGTCAATCGGATATTAACTTTGGCCTCTAGAGCGTCCACAGGATTTTTTGATATGATCAAGGGCCATAACTCTGGCAATAATTATCAGAGATCGCTGAAAATCAATAGGCTTCTTCGTCTCATGACCTTAAACACCGTGTATAAATTTGAAGTCAATCGGACATCATCTTTGTCCTCTAGAGCATCCACAAGATTTTTTGAAGTGATCAAGGCCCATAACTCTGGCACTAATTATCGGAAATCCGTGAAAATCAATAGGCTTCTTCGTCTTATGACCTTAAACACTGTGTATAAATTTAAAGTCAATCGGATATTAACTTTAGCCTCTTGATCATTCACAAGATTTTTCAAAGTGATCAAGGGTCATAACTCTGGCAGTAATTATCGGATATTGCTGAAAATCAATAGGCTTCTTCGTATCATGACCTTGAACACTGTGTATAAATTTAAAGTCAATCCAATATTAACTTTAGCCTCTAGAGCGTTCACAAGATTTTTCAAAGTGATCAAGGGTCATAACTCTGTCAGTAATTATCGGACATCGCTGAAAATCAATAGGCTTCTTCGTATCATGACCTTAAACACTGTGTGTAAATTTAAGGTCAATCAGATATTAACTTTAGCCTTTAGAGCGTTCACAAGATTTTTCAAAGTGATCAAGGGTCATAACTCTGGCAGTAATTATCGGATATTGCTGAAAATCAATAGGCTTCTTCGCCTCATGACCTTAAACACTGTGTATAAATTTAAAGTCAATCGGATATTAACCCTGGCCTCTAGTGCGTTCACAAAAAATTGTGGACGATGGACGGACGGACCGACAGACGGACTGACGGGGGCGACAGCAATATACGTCCACATTTCTATGTGGGCGTATAAAAATAACATTGACAACATTTAAAGACACTTACTAATTCTGAATTTTGATAGACTAAATGAAAATTCTTTCAAATTCGGACCTATTATAATTTAGAAGAAATCCTCATCCAGAAGACGGCAATATATATGCACCTTTTAAATGCAGGCGGATAAAAAAAACATTGACAACATTCAAAAAGACACTTACTATTTGTTAAATCGGGTACTTCATATTGCCTGAAATCCCACCATTGAATTCTATGAGATTGTGGGACTATATTATTAGCTACAGCATTTTCACCTGTTCCCATAAAAGCACCTGTAAAAGTAAATAAGTACTTGTAATCATGAAGATCTATTCTTTGGAACCGTAAACTATAACACAACACAGTTCTATGGATAACCTTAAAATAGTCGAACATGAGTCTAACAACACATACCAGTAGCCTACAAGTATTACAATAAAGTTATAACTTGTACCTGCTATTGCCCTATTAATGGCAGCCTGTAAAGCATCGTTGGGTCTATTTATAGTATCATCTAATATAGAAGAAGAATAATGCGGATGTAGATGTATCTGTTGAAGAGAATGCCAACTTTCATCCTCAGATGGTCGTTCACCTCGATCTAAGGGTAAACTGAAATACATAAATATAATAATATAATCAAGTAAGTATCAACAATTTGATGTGAAGAAAAGAAAAAAAGAAAATAATATCTATAAAACACAAACAAATTGTTCATGTCATCTCAAAAATGCCCAATAATAATGTATTAAAGGTAAACAGCCAGATAACTGCAATTTGAAATCAAAATTTACTGTAGGGCTTAAACACCATAGGCTCAAACGAACAATTCCATCGCAAACTTTATCCTGTACAGCCATCACAAGCATTAACAACAGTTCAATTGTTATATTGTAAGTAATGATATGCAGCTGAAAAATTATTTTTCAAGACCCAATGAACAATCTGTTCATAAGAAATTGTTAATGCACGATAAAGGCTAGACAACAGACGTATATATATGTTGGTATAAAAAAAAAATATGGCAATCAAATTACTGTACTGTAATGCTAAACAAATTTTGGCAACTGTCGGCCATTATAACATTGTAATTTTGAACTCTATTAACATGTTTTCAACCAATCAGGATTAAACACTGGTTCATGGTTGTCAATATTTTTGTGTTCAAAATTTATGAGAGTTTTGCCAAGTGCTTATATGCATGTCATGAAAGCAATACAAAGATGTTTCTAACCAAAATTTCCAATCATCTAAGCTACTTACTGTATACTTCTAATGTTATTAGCAGTGGATGATATGCTTTGAGGTGTTGGTTCACCACGTAGAAACGATTCCAGCATATGATGATTACTTCTTCCACTTCGGTTTACAGATTCTGAAATGAAGAAACATGTGGATAGAATTTCAACTATAAAAAATATCTACATGTAACTAAGTCTATTCAAAAAGTAACATGTATATTCATTTGATAAAAATGTTTGCATATTTGATTGATGTAAATGACTAAATACCTTCCTAAAATTTGAAATCTTCAAAAGGAACAATAAAAAAATGTTACTTTGTGTGGAAAAAATCATTTACCTGGTTGTGTTGAAGAAAGAAAAGATGAGGATGAAGATGTTGGTAGATCTCTAGTTTCATCTCTAGGTCTTGTTATAGTTATTACAGGTACAGATGGGGTAGCTGTAGAGGTAGTTGTTGGTAGAACAGCTTCTGGTTCAGAAGATAAACGTCCTCTCATACTTAATATCCTATCTCTATCTTGATGAAGCGCTCGAAGTCTTTCTGTGAATGATGCACGCAGTGCATTGATTCTCTGATCTAGTTCAGAAACTTGTCTTTCTAGTCGAGCAGTGATGCTGGCTAGATCCTCACGATGATTTAATCCTGATGATGTGATAGCACTGTTGGATCTACCTATCCGGACATCCAATTCAGAAATACGTCGTTCTAATCTTGCTGTAGCATTAGCTAGATAAGCATGATGTCGGAGGACAGAGTGAGTTGGGCAATTGTTGGGGGAAGATTCCTCATTAGGTAAGGAAGTCAACGAATTTGAAGGATTATTAGAAGTAGCAGGTGCTTCTTCTACAGGATTATCAGTGGAAGGATCATCTGCCGGTGTTGATGATACAACCACTGTATTACTGACACTTAGAGAGGTTGGTGTCAATCCTATAGTTGAAAGTCTTGGGCTGGAATCAGTAGACTCAGATGGTGCAGCACGGGAAGATGAGAAAGGGCAAGTATTAGATGGAATGTTTGATATGATATGCGTGTGCATCTCTGAGTCCATGGTGCTACTGACTGCAGCAGGAGCTGATGACATAGTTGACCGTTCATCTGATGTAAGCGTTGATGTGTCAGTAAGACTAGATGTTATATTAATTGGAGAACTCTGATTATAGTGATTCACAAACTGACAAAGACTTGAAACTGATGCTAAATCACTTGACGAGGACGACTCATTATTTGCACTTGTTACAGACACAGAAGTTTCACCTAATGCTGAAACTGGTTGAAGATTGTTAGCACTGCTTGTTGAACTAGATATACTATTAACACTCTGATCACAATCTGGATTGTCCCTACCTATATTGGTCATACTTTCATGGTTTGGGAGATCCTCCCCTGCCATTTCAACTATATTTGTTATTTCCAAGGATTGATAATCATCCTGCTCATTTGGAGTAGCTTCATCGGGAGAGTCAATCGTAACAGAGCTATCTGTTATTGTGTCACTGTCATACAAAAAGAAATTAGGATTATCTGTTTCAGATTCGTCATCCATCAGTAAATCTTCCAGATCCTGCTCAGATGACACCACATCTGTTTCCTCATGTAAATCCAAGCCAACTACATCAGTACCTTGATCTGAACATTCAGGAAGATTCATGGCTCCTGTAGTTTGACTAGTTTGATCTGTAACAACTGTTCTACTTTGAGAATGAGGACAAAGAAGAGGCCGAGTCGCAGCTGTAGATGAGGATATTCCACCACTATTAGTGTTGCTGCTAGGAGTAGTACCAGTTGCACTAATCGATAATGGAAATCTGCTAGAATGGGTATCAGATGTTGGTTCTTGACTACCACTAGTAACTGTAGAGTTTCCCAAGCTTTCTGGATACGGTGTACGAGAGAGATAAAAGCGTTCTTGTCTAAGCATCCTTTGTCTTGAGTTTCTACAGGCTGCCAATTGACGACGTATTCTAGATAAAGCTGATGACTGTCTCTCTGAAGGAAGCGGTGGTCGCGTTCTAGAACATGTATTTTCACTTGCATTTTCATGTGGTACTGGAGCCGGCAATGGCTGATCAACAAACAGTATGCTACTGGAAGAAACTGTACCTGTTGTTATTGATGACACTGAAACAGATGTTTGATCTGTTCCAGTTGATGGTATGACACTAGAAGTTGAAGTAGAATTAAACAGGTCAGGACTCTCATTCCCAGTTTCTCCACCAGACTGTCTACGAACAATCAGGTTGTCATTTATGTTTTCCCTTAATGGGTCAGCACCTAAGGGATTTGGTCGACTTAAACAACTATTGATAATACTTCTTTCAATACTACGTGCCACAGAAGTTACACCTCTAGAAGGATAGCTGGAAGAGTTGGAAAGAGATGATGAAGTGCTAGTGGACATTATCCCAGAACTTGATAATAATCTTGAAGGACTGACAGCAGTTGAAGCTCTCAAACCTGTTATTCGCGCTGGTGGGAATCCTGGTGTGACACATGGTACTGCAGTAAACATGGAAGGTGGAGCAGAAATGGAAGCTGGTGTGGATGAGGATGTAGTCTGTGGTTGATCTAAAGCTGAGGAAATAACCTGTTGAATTTCTTCATTCATATGATTCAACCTGTCAATAAATCTAGGAGTGAATTCAGTAGAACTTGTAGTAGTAATGGCTGACAGTCCCCGATTAGTATCCGATTGTCTTGAGACTATCGTAATTCCTCTAGGAGAAGGTACTGATACATTAGTACTTGTAATTCTACTACCATCATGATTTCTTCCCCGTCTTCTAAGTACTTCTGTAAGTATGGCAAGTCTTCTGTGAGATCTATCTGATCTAGTATGATAAGGGGCTCTATGTGAATACCTTGTTCGCGCTCGACCACCTTCTGCATGCCGTAGCTGAGAACGATTTAATCTCTCAATCTCATCATCCACAAGAGTGTCATCATCATCTGATGAGGGACGTGGAGGTGGACTCCAATTTCTACTTCTAAATTCAGATAAAGCTCTGTACCTATTTGTATTACGAGCATCGCGTGGTTGAGACAACTGTCCCTCCCCTTCACCTATTTCCCACAGAAAATTAATGGGAAGCGGAGAGTTTCTATGTGGTGGTCTTACTACTCCATGTCTTGAATTAGCTGATGATGCAGTTACCTCGGCAGCATATTGACGAGCCAGATTAATACCATCTAACTGTACAGGTGATAATGGATGTGGTAGTGCAGATGGAGGTGGTTCTATATCATCCTCTTCACGGTTTCTTATCCTATCTTGTTGATAAGAATGGAATCTTTCTACAAGATGTTGATAACGAGACCAGTTATTTCTTAACCTTGAATGTGGATGATGACCAGTTCTATCTCTGTAATAAAAGAATAAAACAGTTAATACACAGACTTCTAAAAATGGTATTTAAACATGTACATATTTTGATATTCAGGGTAGAAAGTATGACATTCTATAAAAAAACTTACCTCATATGCACCACATTTGGAGGGTCATCTCTCGCTAATGTACTAACATTAGTTATACCAGTGTAAATATATTGCCCCAATGGATCAAAACCAAGCCACCTGCAAACAAATAGGAACAAGTAAATTGGTAAGCTCTGTATTGAGGTGTCAAATTGATTATGGAGCTCCAAGGGAGTGAAACAAGTTTGTTTTTTTTTATCTCTGTCCGTTATCCTTAAAAGATGTCTCACAACTTTATTCTTTACATCAACATTTAAAAATTAACTTTCAATGATTACTACTACCATATTTTTACTTGTAATGATGCTCTTTCTTGTCTTTTAATTTCATTACGAATGTAGTCCATACTAAGAATTCAGAGACGTTTTACAATTTTTGTAATTGTTATTGTAAGGTACCACAGATGAGTTACAATGATGAACTGGTCAGCGATAAAGAAAATTTTTATCATTACATCACCTTTGATCAAGACTAACATTAAGCTAAATTAAAGTTCCCAAACATTGTGAGGTAGAATATTAGAAAGTGATGGGTCAACATTTAATCCTCAACTAACAGCCAAAAAATGTCTTTGCTGTACTCACCTAACCCGCTCATATTCATGATTTGTTTTACACACAGCAAACGGTTCTGGTTCACTCCAGTCCCAGAAATACACACAATTGGATGTAGCAAATAACAATACATGATCAGTAGGGTGAAAGGTAAGAGATGCTATTACTGTGTTATTTGGAGCCTGCCATATTTCACTTCCACCACCCTGAAAATAATTATCCCCTAGTTTCATAAAATAAATAATATCAAGCATATTTTCATATCCTGGTAAAAATGTTACTTAAAGGGACAATAACACTCTTGCTGGCTTGGTAGCTCCAGAAAATAAATAATAGCCTTATTCTAAGCACTAGATGTTTTAGTGTCTTACCTGATGTGTAAATTATCCATTACATCCTATTTTACTTTTCCAGAGGGTTCAAAAATATTTTAAAATCCAAGTATCATTTGAAAAGGTTTACGTTGAATTTTTCCAATTTTTTAAATTAGGTGTTTTAAAATGAAATTTATATCATCAATTAATTGGAATACTGTAAAACAATTTGCTGACCAGAAGGAAGATTGGGACATATTATTCAGTTACAACACGAGTGTTATTGGGGCTTTAACAATATTGATTTAAATCCGATTTTTCATATACTGTCTCTTTTGCAAGTCATTTTTAAGTTTGCATGAACTTTTATTTTTGACTTATAATTACAATGCAAGACTCATGTAACTCATTGTGTTCCAACATTTGTCCAATAAGTTATTTATCTCTGCTTATAGCCTAAGCAAAATATATTCATCCAATAATTTGTGTATCTCTGCTCACCATCAAGGAATTAGACTGTCAAAACATATAAACCAAATTTGAACATTCTACCTCAGAAGCAGACTTATTGTTTCTCTAAACTTGACTGTAGCAAACCCATTTTAATACTGTCCTAGTTTTTATGTTGATTTGCATAACCTGATGTTAGGTCAAGAAAAAAAAAACCCTTGTTTACAGTTACTTGGACCCCAAAAATAAGGTTTGGATTATCTATTTCCTAGCATTTCTAGCTTTTATTACTGAGTATGGTTCTTGAAAATAATATCGAAACTACAGTGTTTTTCTAGATAAAACCATACCATAAAATTGCAATGAAAAATGTTTATAGATTATAGTTGTCAATTTTGCCTAAAAAATAGGATTGGTCGATTAAACACTGGTATTTTGGGGAATCCTTTTGCGAAACTCTTGCTACATACCAACAAATCCCAGATTCTGACTTCTCCTCCTAGACAACCAGAAGCAAGAATATCATTAGATGATGGATGAAAAGCCAAACACCATGGTGTACGAGGATGACCCACTAATACATGGGTACATTTTCCACTGACAATATCTGACACTCTCACAGAATGGTCTCCATGAGTTGATGCTGCTTTAGTCCTTTAAAAGAAAATTAAAAAATGCTACAATTACATCAATGACTTGTTACTAAATAAATATGAACACGTGTCGCTGTACCAAATAAAGACTTAACTGTGACACTACGGCCTGTGATACTTGGGTGACACTTTCATCTAGGCCTTTCTTAGGACTTCACACTGGGATAACTATTTCCAATGTTCAATTACAATGTAAGTTGGGAACACTTTTTAGCTTAACTATGTTTTTATATCTTTATAATATCCATATTAAAGGAAACAACACACAAAGCTATGGCATTAAATATAAGCTAAATATAAGTTCTCTATCTCCAGCTGGATTCTCTTTACCCCACCATTTTGTAGGAAAATTTTACTGAGGCTACCCCTCAACATCATATGGCTTGCCTACAACTTAACGAGGTGATCTAATCCAAGTGGTGTCTAAATTATGTCTGAATTGCAGGGCTCACACTGTCGTTCGCCAAAGTCGTAATTTGCGATAAAAATATGAAAGTGGCCATTAAAATTTGATTTTGGCGAAACTTTTTGCGGTAATGGCGATTCTTTTTGAGAACTGGCGGAATAGAAATCTTAAAATAAAAAGCTTATCTATCCTGGATTAACCATCATTGAGTGTCAATCACATGACTAAACACAATAATAAACTAATCAACTGGCTGATAATCTAAATCGTGTCGATGAGTAATACTAATCAATTGTCTCGGATTAATGATTAGTTGATTGATAATTGCCAATGATATATATTAAACCTCATCTCTAGTCACTATTTATTCGTAATGATTAATTTAAGCGGTGATTATTTCATGATGTTTCGTTTCGTGTCAAAACGAAAAATGGTAAAACATGTAACCAAAATGCCCGACAGAGCTATCGCAAAAAAGTAAATATTGTGATAGCTCAATTCTGTTTACTGTGGCTTGATATATGGCATGTAAAACATACAAGTATGCCAATTGGATATCATTATTTCAAATTATCTTATCACCACTGGTCGAAAACATGTGAACTAGTTGAATATCGGCATTTCTTAAGCTAGAAAACGGTTCGCCATTTGTATCATATTACCGTCGCTAAAATGATCTAAAGGTGAACGACGCTTATAAATGTAAGCATCTCTTATAAATATAATTGAAGTACATATCATTCTATCAGAGATTCAGATACCTTTACGGTACCCTAAAAATAACAATAGGGCTATTGTACATGCAACACATAAATTTATAGAAAATTGCCAATTCTTGGACGAGATTTGACGTGTAAATACTGAATATATACTGCAAATAGATCAAAGTTACCAAAAATAAAATCCAATCTTAGTAAACCAAAACAGTGCTAAATGTATTATGCAAAGACAGATTTGTTAAAAGTTGTTGTATATTGTATTGGTAATCATTTTATAATAATCCTAGTTGAGACATAAAATTGTTTAATATTATATAAATTTTTATCACATATCTTAGTAAACCAAAACAGTGCTAAATTTATTATGCAAAGACAGATTTGTTAAAAGTTGTTGTATATTGTATTGGTAATCATTTTATAATAATCCTAGTTGAGACATAAAATTGTTTAATATTATATAAATTTTTATCACATATTTTTGGCAGATAAAATATTCGAGTTGGCGGAACATTTCTTTACATAAAAATTATCATCCATTTTGGCAGAAAAAAATTGAAAGCCAGTGTGAGCTCTGCTGAATGGTGTGATGTTCCCAGCCTCTCAGCCTAGGAGGCTGGTGGTATGATCTTCCCCTGGGAAGCCTCTCAATGATATCTGGAGTGAAATTAAATTTGCTCTTTCTTATATAAAGATACGTGCATGAGTCATGTGTTGAGCCCTGGGGAATTGACCAGGTACTTCCTTTATCGGATTGGGCAACTGAACAGACGCTATCCTGGATTTCAACACAGTGTACTTATATGTGCACCTAGGAGGGTGGCTAACCACATTTCTAACGCATGGAATTACCATATTTGGATTATCAGAGTATAATGTCATTGCCAAGATTGGCAAGATTTTAACCTTCGAGACATATTGTTGGCCTAGTTCTTGTTGTCACTGGTACTAGTTAACAGAACATATTTTACAGAGCTAGGTTTAACTCTTCAGTATATAGGCCCTATGGCCTATAGTGTTATAACAATTGCCACCTGAAACCATCTGTCTACATAAACATACAAATTATAAAGTGAATTCTAAGTTAACCGTTTTACTCCTTACCTATCAGTGCTAAAATCAACCAAAAATGTTGCTCGAGGTTGTCCAGATAACTTACAAGGCTGAAATTAGTGAAAAAGAAATCAATTAATATCGTGAATGGGTTGACATGTTTTTACTTGTCTTACAGATTATATTAATCATATTACTATACCAGATCTGGCGCAAATATAGTTTCAGGATTTCAAAAACAAATTTGCATAATCAATCTGCATTGTTAATAATATGTATTTCACTGTAATATTTGCAATCTAAATTTATTAGATCTACAGTTAATCAAATAGAAATGAAATATCGTTTAAGGTCCTATTGTTCTGTCGATGGACTAATCATAGGTTTTTTTATCGACTTGCCAAGAATTTATTAGAGACGTCATGTGACAATTTAGTCGATTTCAAATTACTTTGGCGAGTTCGTTAAATGCTCCGATTAGCTGTAAACAATTATTGTGGCTGGACACAGTTGAAAAAAACATGTGACCATCCGATCAAATCGTCAAATCACACCCTGCACTGATTTGGCGATATGATGTAATCGCTTCAGAAATCAATGTCGATAAATTCGTTGATTAGGGTAAACAATTTGAATTAGATGGACGTTAAAGATGAAAATGTGATTGAATGCAAATCACTTTGGCTAATCAGTGGTCGATAAAAAAAGGCCTTATGATTGTTATAAAGTTGTAGACAAAATTATTATTAATGTGTGAACTTTACAATGAAAAAAATGTGTTCCCCTCTGATCAAGTTTGAATATTTACATGTACATACATGTATGAAAATATGATACATTGTGCTTATAGCTGCACCCTAACTTAAAGATGCATCATGTAAGATCTAAATAAAGAGCTAACAGTTCTAACTATAATAGTTACAAAAATAGAAAAAGGAAAGGGAATATAATTAAAATTTTAGTCAAATTACTTCATTCTGAGTGGAGATGTGGCCATTTAAAGAATAAGTGTACTGATGCCTCAACTGTCACTGATGCCACTGTCTATTATCCATTTCTAAATCAAATTATCAACTTTTGATCGAGTTTCAATCTATTGAAAATCACAATGGAGTAAATTCAATATGAAAACTTACATAGTTTTTAAATGAATTGACACCATTTTCGTTTGACACTAATGTTTCAGAGCCTTTCGTAGATTTCAGCCGATTTGTCTTTCGGGCAAATCCAATTTCTCTTTGCTGTAGATATTGGTTAAGCTTCATGCTTATTGTCCAGACCTCCAGCTCCTTGAACAAAGAAAGTTAAATTAGAGATGATATATAATAATAAAGCATGAACAGATCATATGGAACAAACTACATGTATGTACAATAAGTAGGAGAAATTTTGTCATGGGAAAACTATGTTAGAAAACATTTTTATTGACATAAAGTATGTAAGATTTGGATAAAGAGTTTTCCGTTCGGCGTTCATGCTATAATAGTTCACAAACAGATGATGCAAAAAGATGAACACTACATTCAAAATACATGTACTTTATTCTGAACTAAGAAATTAGTCTAAGGAGATTCCACAAGATGTGTACGCTGATAGAGCCACTGTATTGTTTGTTTGGGGCTAAGCCTCACTTTTATGACAAATCATTAAATGAATGAACGATTCTAATATGCTTGAAATTGGACCAATCTAATGGCATCGAGAGTTGATTATGATCTTGTCATTTTAAGCCCAAAAGAAAAAGCTGTAATTTAGGCAGATTTAGCTCTTGCATAATGCCTATTTAAATATTGAGTGAGATTAATTGAATACAACATGAACAACATATGCCACGCCACGACCAGAAGACCAGAACACGTGTATATATGTATGCCATGACAAACGAACACATGTTTATTGACATAAAGTATTAATATCACGTTTTAAGCAGTGCAGATAAAATGAGGTTTAACATCATACTTTTGTGCAGAAATTTTGTCCCTAAAATAAAATCTGTGCCACTTGTATCACCTACTCTTTTTTCTAAATCCTTCTGTCAAGTTTTTATTTTACATGCACACCAATGTGCACACAGGATTCTGCTTTCCACCTCAATATGAACAACTAGTCACTGTCCATGGCTAGAAAATTTGGGAGAACTCTCTCAAACCACTCTGTGATCAAACCCGATCTCATGGTTACTCTCTGAGGCACTGTGGTCTGCCCAAGCCATAATGGTGCAGTGATAATTTACTTAGTTGATTATATATATGGTACATGTATATACCTGAAAAGGTTATGAAGATGAACTTTATAGAATGATCATCACAATTCTTGGTTGTAATCTGTATCCTTACTGTCTATGTTACTGACACCAATTCCATTAAGACCAAACTTCAAATCTTCAAGGTGCACCACATTCTGTAATAGTAAAAAGTTCCTATACAGACACATTTGAAAAAGCTAATATAATTTGAAATATAACAAGAAGTACCTTTGCACAAAATGCAGTTTTGTTACGACTATTTTCTATTGAGTGTTACAGAACTTGAATAACAGAAACCAGACATAATCATGCACTGTTGTAGATAAAAACTGTTACATGTATCTTGCGACATTACAGATCGCACAATTGTAAAATAAATCCTTCTAATATTGAATAACTAATTCGAAAGCATCCATGACAATCTGGGAGGGTTCCGGGGTACTATTATATAAAAATAAGTTGGATCAAATAAAAAAGATCACTACTACAAACGAAAAATACAAGTCGGATCATTCTCAAAGATGAACGGTATAGGGCCTACTATAAACATGTTTTCTTTGAAATAAAGTATTAATGTGATATTCCTAAATAAAGTGTTCATTTGATAAGTGTATTACTATATTAGCTACATGTAGTAAGTGGTTGTTTTAATAAAAATATTTGTTTTCTTTAAAATAATACGTGTTACATGTATGCATTTCCATGTTGTGTCCTGTCCATAGGTTTGTTTTCGGTACTGTAATTGCTTGTGTGTGGTGCGGTTTCCTGAAATTATTATAAGCTTATCAAATAAAAACAATTAGCAAAACTTCATAGGTTGTTATAATTTTAAATAAATATCACTTAGCCACCGTGGCTCCCCATTTCATAAATGGAATTTGTTACAGTGGTCCAAGACTCAATGTCTAGTTCTATTTGAAAATAGTCATCAAGAAATAT
This sequence comes from Patella caerulea, assembly GCA_036850965.1. Taxonomy (NCBI): domain Eukaryota; kingdom Metazoa; phylum Mollusca; class Gastropoda; family Patellidae; genus Patella; species Patella caerulea. The sequence continues at coordinate 21,305,011 of JAZGQO010000014.1, read as the reverse complement.
TATAAATTTGTGTCAAATTTCAGATGTAGAGAGAGATGATTTCTTTCACTGGGGAAAGACGTTCAGGATTCGAAATTAACCTTAGACTTAGAACAGAGGTAGGGGTACAGCAGAGCTGTATTGTCATATTACAGCTTAAAATAAGGATGCTACCAGTAAATATCAGAGGACATCATCCGATCTGGGTCAGTTCCTATCTGGGACCAAGAAATTGACACAAGACAAATGTGTCGCAAAACATATAATAATGCAATATGATTATGAATGTATATAATTACATTATATAGTTTCCGTTTTTACTCTAATTTCAAATATGCTAGAAGTCTCAATTGAATGGTCATCTATAGCATTTGGTTAATCCAGTCTACGTACTACCTTGATAGTATTTATTCATTGCATGTTCTCCAGATAAGAAAATGGGTCAACGATGACTTGAGGAGTACAGTATGTCTGTAAGTCCTATGTTAAAAACGATTCTTGTACCAATGGAAAAATCTTTATTTTGTCTTAAATATTGGATATCGATCAGAATAAGAAGCCCATCGCAGTAAAAATAATAAGATGGTAACATCAATGTTTTTTTAAATTGACAAATAATGTGTGTTTTGAATGTCAAAGTTTGACCGAGGAACAGTCTGTGGTTTGAGTTTGACTCGTTGGTGGTTTTGTTTTTTTGTGATTTAGCTTTAGGCCTACTCTTATTATGGCCTGTGGTACAAAAATAGATCATTAACTTTAAAGGGACAATAACATTCTTGCTGGCTTGCGTGGTAGCTCCAGAAAATAAATAATACCCTTATTCTAAGTACTAGATGTTTAAGTGTCCTACCTGTTGTGTAAATTATCCATTACCGTACAACCTTTTTTACTTGTCCAGAGGGTTCGAAAATATTTTAAAATCCAAGTCACATTTGAAAAGGTTTACGTTAGACTTTTCAAATCAATTGGTTGAATTTTTCCAATTTTTTAAAATAGGTGTGTTAAGATGAAATTTATATCATCATTTAATTGGAATATTCTAAAATAATACGATTTGTTGACCAGAATGTCAATGTGAGAATGAAGATTGGGACATAAGTCAGTTACAACAAGAGTGTTATTCATTGGGGCTAGACCGGCACTTGGCATGCATTGTTGTTATCATTCTCCAAGCATAGATTTAACTTTAATCTAGTTTGGCAATGGTTCTTTGGTTGCTCTCGAAATAATGTCATATTGGGTCATTTTGGTCATGATCATTGGCCATCATGGGGTCTCGACGTTTTTGAAGAAAAATATTGAATGTTTTTAAAAAAGAAAACGCAGGTTTCAACTTATTTTCCCATACTATGTGCGCCAATAAAACATATATGCCTTTACATACGTATGATTATTTCTTAGTTAAGAAATACAAATCTAAATATTTCTTACAAAAGGTGAAATAATTGCACCAACTTGTCCACCAACTTGCACTTTTGACCCGTTAGGTAGCCATTTTTCAGTTACCCGGATGTATAAATAACCGTCTACTTACAGGACTTGGATTTACGTCTGCAATCGCTTCGCTCACAATTTCGAATCGGGCGAGTATCTTATGCACAATTGATTTGATGACCATGAAATTAATTTAAGAAAAATCCATCTTGTTCAATATCCAACACTATTAAGTTATCGTCACCCAGATAACCAACAAACAAAAAAAAAACAAAAAAAAGAAACAAACTATCTGGCGGTTACGATTGGGAAATGTAACATTTTAACTAAAACTAAAGTCAAGGTGGTGATGCGGCGAATTAGGATTAATAAAAACATAGATATGATCTTTGAAGACGAAAATTTAACAATAAAAAGCAATCCTATTATTCATATGCTTCACCACTGCCAGTTGAGAAATTGGCAAAAATACCATTTTCAACTTCAGATTCAAACGTTTGTAAAATTTTGTGTTAAAATCCTTTAATATCCATAACCTAAGGCCCACCTACTAACCCGATATTTGTGATACGCTTGTAAATAACTTAAACCTGACAGTCTTCATCTGGAAATGGAGACCGTTGTATTATACAGTATCTGGATAAACCAGACTTTTTTCTATAAAAATAATATGTAGGTGAAATTTACCTTTTGTTATCAAGTACACGGCATGGGTCATTCACTGCACAGACCTCTCAAGAAACATTAATCGATTATCAGGTCACCCAATGAAAAAATTGACCCGAAATCTTAAAAGGGTTACGTGTCCGGATAAGCAGTGTTGACGTTCACGTCCAAACGACTCAATATTTTGAGCTGAAATTTTGAGACAAGGTAAATACACCATGCCACTATATTTTGGTCTATAAATTTCGTAAATACTCAGATTTTAATTTTTGATCGGGATTGTTGTTCCTTTAACCTCACTGTTAAAATTATATGTATATTTACAACTATAATCATAGTAAAAATACAGTACATGATTTGCAATATCACATGGTTTGTTAACTTACATTTAAAACGATGTAGACGCATAAGAATACAAGGCTATGTAATTTTACCTGGGATGTAAAAAAGCTAGAGGTAAATTTACATTACAGACTGTGAAATAACATGCAATGTTAAAATACAGTTAAAACGATGGCAATATTTCTGCCAGTTAAAACGAGGTAAAAATACATAAAAATTTTAACAGTGCTTAGTTGCAGGACTGTCTCTTTTATCAGCTAATAAAAGCTGGAGGCTTCATGGATGCGTCATGTGAGTTCTGTTTTTGTTATCTTTTTAATTTTCTTTTTCTTTTATAAATGTGTTCTGAAATACTTTAAAGCCCAATAACACTCTTGTTGTAATTGAATAATATTTCCCAATTTTTATTCTGGTCAACAAATTGTATTATTTTACAATATTCAAATTAATTGATGATACAATTTTCATCTTAGCACACCTAATTTTAAAAATTGGAAAAATTCAACTACATGATTTGAAAAGGTTAACGTAAACCTTTTCAAATGTGACTTGGATTTTAAAATATTCTCGAACCCTCTGGACAAGTAAAATATGATGTAATGGATAATTTACGCAACAGGTAGGACACATAAACATCTAGTACTTAGAATAAGACTATTATTTATTTTCTAGAGCTGCCAAGCCAGCAAGAGTGTTATTGTCCCTTTAAAGTTTTCCAGTATCCATAACTCGAGTTTTCCAAACAAAACAATTTGGCGTTAACTCCAAGTAAATGTCACATATTCGGAACACAACTGGAAACGTTTTCAGAGATGCATATTATATATAACGCAAACTTACTATACTACATGTATTGAAAAATGTTTCAGTTTATAATCTCTTGGATAATAATATGTGGCCTCAGAACCCCCGCCTTCTACAGGCGCGGATCTAGGGGGGGGGGGGGGGGGTCCAGGGGGTCCGGACCCCCCCCCCCCCTTCTCAGGCTTGAACATTTTTTATGCGATTTTATTGGCGATTTAGGCCTGTAATTTGGGAATTTACCTTCCGGAAATACGTCAGAATGAACCAAATTGAATCTAATTTACCAAATTTTAATCGGTTGAGCGCAATTAGTTAAGCAATTATCAAACCTAGACCCCCCCCCCCTGCAAAAAATCCTTTATCCGCGCCTGTTCTAAGCTGCACGCTTGGGTCACAGAACACTGCGTTCTGTTGAGTTCATTTTGAACTTATTTAGAACATATTATGCTCTGTAAGTATGTCAGTTAATTCCCTATTTGGGGATTTTTTAAAAACGTTCTTGGTCTGAAAGCATTTTTGAGAGCTCACAAAGTTCTCCTAACAACACACAATGTTCTCCTACGAATGCATACAGAGTTCTTCCCCTCACGATATACCGTGTTATCCTACAAAGCGCTGCCTTAAATTGGTAAAAAAAATGTATAATATATATTGTTGCAATATTATAATTGATAATTCCGGTTGCATTTTTATGTATCTATATTCAGAACACCCTGTTACCTTGAACTTGTGTGTCAAGTGTTCTCAATCTGTTGCATTTGAACGCATATTGTTTTGGTGTTCCAATGGAATCTTTCAGAACGCGTTGGCAGTGTTCTAATATATTACAGAAATTCGTAGCCCGACCCTTTTACCTCTCGGATAAATTCTAATCAGTTCTTTTCAATAAGGAGTCTTTGGCACAGACTGTTTTTTTTTTTTCAAATTTTGTTTGAAGCATAATTGTAATTGGTGCCTTTAGAGCACGAAGGTTATGTGACACATAAGAACGTATGTTATAAAAATTTGATGTGAAGCACCGTGATCGGAGACGACAAAACACTTTCGATAGGCCTATTCGTGTGACCACGATTGAGATAAGATTTCAGGAAGGCATATTATTAAATGAGGCCAACATCCAATTTTTTCTTTTGGATAAGCGATGTATTGGAATAATAAAAAAAAGCACAATCATCAAGGGTGGATAACTTGAAAACGCCAAATGCCCACCCACACCATACACTGTTAGAAATATTCTGGTTATTTTAGCCTAAAACTACGGGCAGCAAAGCTGCCCCTAAAATCATACGTAAAATTACACCGTTAGTTATCTAACATTTTACTGTAGAATTACATAATATGTTATTTTACATTTCTTTTGTAAAAATACACCACAATGTCAATTTACATTTCTTGTAAAAGTACATCACACTGTTAATTTACACTTTCGTTAAAAATACTAAATTTTGGTAATTTTGGTGTTCGATCCCTGCATTGTCCAAGAAAGATCATTCAGATTTTCCGGCGTGCCCCCCACCCCCCTCCCTAGTCAGTGATGCAGGCTGGCAAGAACGGCTGTCTAGTGTACGTAAAAGATCCCATGACAGTTGAAATTCGATATAAGAGTAGGATGTAGTGCCGCTGTCCGAGCAAAATTTCCCTCATAGCACACCGTATGGCGTATTAGCTCAGTTCGGAGCAGAACAGTATCATGTTAAACTCCATTTCATTTGGAAACATTAAAATATAAGAGGAGAGGGGCGGTGTCAATTACCCTGGAACCCCTCAACGGGCGCATAATATAGAAATTTGAGAGGGTGTAAACAATGTAGAACTATACCATTTTTAAATTCGTTTATTAGTTATGACACCATAGAATGGGATCAATAATGGCCTAATTCCCAAAACCCCCACCTCCAGACACAAAACCGGTGATTTAGAAATGAAATAAAGTTTAACACCCTGCCATTATGCACTGACTATGCTAATGAAGACTGGGAAACGTCTGGGGATTTTGTACGGACAGGGGCGCTATGGCCTACTCTTGGTGTACGTAATTGGGTTTTCGTCCCATGAAGACACAGTTCCTTGTCAGGGACTAACAGGTGGAAAGCGAGCCGGAAACCTCCTGGTTACCGAGCCAGTGACTTACTCACCGAGGCACCGTGACTCCCGATGATTTGGAAGCCTGGCCCGATATAGGTGACTTCAATAATACCATAAATATTTTGTTTGTGTGCGTATAACATTTCATAATTTTGAGTGGAAGAGATAAGCTAAACTAAGCATGACCGATTTATAATTATTTATTCACTTTCATTCATGAAGTAATGAGTTCTTGCTATATATTATTCTTTTAGAAAACAAATCAGCCAAAACAATCGATACTGCATTATTTGTGAAAATGCACGATAAAATAGCCCATTTATTTATCGGGTCTTTTTTACGTGTTCCTAATGAGCCAACATAAAATTGTAAACAGCGCTGTCGGTTAACAAAATTTGGCTTAGAATTATGACAGGTTTACCGCGCAACATTTGTGAAATGTCAAAATGTTAACGAAACTAAACAGACTACAATAAATTAAAACTAAAAATGGAAAGAGAACAAAATACAAATTCTAACTGCAATATTTAAGAAATAAGTAATATAAATTAGCATTTTTACATGTTTAAATAGCCAATTTAACATTTGTTAGTAAGAAGTTACAGGCATAGAAGTAAGCATATTAGCATACACATTACTAGGTTAGGATTTAGAATTATGGGAGAAATTCCGCTCCATATATTTTGATGTTACGTGTGTAAAATGACCTATTTCAGGGTAAAATCACCTGTATAATGTGGGGAAATTTACGTTTATTTTTACTATCACATATCTTAATACAGTTGGAATACACTGTACATTACTGTATTTTTACGTTACGTGTGTAAAATGACCTATTTCAGGGTAAAATCACCTTATAATGTGGATATTTTTACGTGTATTTGTACTATCACTCCTATTTTGCTCTGATAAAACATAGATATGTAAAATAACATACAACTACGTAAATATTTTACCATATTCTTACGGTATATTAACATTTATTTCTAACAGTGTAGATCAACCCTGGAGTTAGTGGAGTGGAACCAGTGGAACGGAATGAAATCACCCAAGGGCATAACAAAGAAATTGAAATAAAATACACTCAACTAACTTTTTATTATTTTATAACTGTTATAAACGAAAATAACTAATTCCATTACAAATCTGGAATTGTTGAACTATGACGATGACATTCAGTGATTTGAAACTACATTGGGTATACAGATAAACAAGTAATATAAACTCATTTTCGATGGGGTCACCACAGGGGCGTGGTGAGGGCAATTATTGAGAAGAAATTATGAGTAACAAAAAAGATTTTGGCACAAAAACCCTTTTACTGACCGCGGACCTGTGGCCTGCGAAGCCGGCCACCGCGAGCGCCGAAGTCGCGAGCCCGCGGCGGGGGGTCCGGGGGGCCCTCCCCCGGGAAAATTTCGAAAATTAGAAGCCCAGAAACGCAATCTCCAGCAATCCGAGACAAGAAATACGGTAATAAAATATGATTAAATTTTCCAACTTGACACTTTCAAAATTTTTTTAATTGGGTCAGATGAAACAATTTTTCCACTTACAAATGTTTTTCATTTTTTGAGTAATTTGATTGTGATTTTGGCGCAAAAACTTTTTGGCGCATGAGTATGGCTACTCATGAACTCATTCTCACCACGCCCCTGGGTCACCATTAAAATTTCATTACGGTGCGACAACAAACAACAAACCCCCTTTATGGCGAATGAACTGGTGTGTACTTTATTCTTCTTTGATAACGAGGCGTGATCAAAAGAAACCACGTTCAACTTTAATAGGCTGCAACTTAAGTTATATTTGATCGATTGCGTGTTATTTTTTATCCCTATTTTCTGAGATGTTGGATCTTAATGGCATTTATTGAAATCTCCAAGTTTTAAATGAGTTATTGATTATGATGGTCCTGAAAGTCTCAAACCGTTTCCTGTAATTTTATTATATTATGTTCAAGTGAAGTACTTATTATAGCTCACCCAATAAACAAATTAATTGATGGAAAATATATGTAGCAATTAAATATCAAATGCAGCACACCAATTAAAACCAAAAATACATCAACAACAAGTCTGTCAAAGTTTTCTTTCCAGTGCGATTATGATTCAAATCAATAAGCACCTAGATACACAGTCCGAATAATTAGACAGTTTTGGGTTAAAGGACTATGTTGCCTACTTATTTCGTCATGGTGACTGAATTGCTATGGTCATATCGCAATAATGAGGCATTACAAGTACATGTCCGAATATATAGGTATACATTTCCAATGAATGAAACCATCTTTACATACATTATAATCAATACCTACATTTTTTCACGCATCTGTGCGTAAACATCAATAATTGACTGTACTGAAAGCCTTTGTGTTGCTTTTGTTTTAAAAGAAAATACACGATAATAAAAAAAAATCCTCATAATAGTGAATCTGATACGGACATTTATAAGTACTGAAATTGACAGACTGAAACTTTACGGTTGTATCGATTATACAGGGAACTGACATAAAAATATATCTGAGCAAGTCCTGGAATTGATCGACTGATTTTATACGGTTGCATCGATTATTCATACCGAGAAATGAAATAAAAACATACATCTAAGCGAGTACCTTCCTTCCTATACATGCACTTATTACTTATTATCTAAAGAAAGCACGCTGCTCTGCGTCTCATACGTCATAGCATTTTTGCTGCTGGAGTTAGGTGTTAGCCTACGTCTCTTCAACTTTTACCGTCTATTTCACAAATCTTAAACCTATTGTTTATACGACTATGCGAAATTTACAGATTATTCTATGGGTTGTCATTGAGGTGACATGCAATGTTGAACATCGGCAGTTCTCTTTTTACACGAAAACTTCAACTTTGCAAAACAGTTGTTCTGGAACATCGTTGATAGTCAGGACCGAGACTGTGAACATTCTTGATTGTGCATCAATTTGTTTCCACGAATTTCATTGTAGACGCTTTTCGTATTGTTCTGATGTTTCCTCTTGCAAATTATTCCGAGACGGTACAGATTGTGTTACAGGTGGCAATGGTAATACTTGTTCTTGTTATAGGAAGGTAAGTATGAACAGTTGTTCGTATTATAATATACATAAATTGTTATACAAGGATTCGTAGAGTTAAGCATATTTTTTTTTATAAAATGTTCGTACTACATGTATATTGTTATCACAGTTGTTATAGAAATATTCGTATTAGAGTCCGAATAATTACCGAAAAGACAAGCAATTGTCAATTATTCCCAAAATATTGCAAAATGTGACCGCGAAGGAAAGATAATTATAATATTATATTATGTCGATTCGGTTATTGTCGATGATTAGTAAGACCGTTTATGTAAAATTTTAATCATCCACAATGTTCAATTTTATGAGATAATTCTTTTATTATGAGGCATGGACGTTGCGACCTGGAAATTTATCAGGCATTCTGTAATAAGTCGCAATATAATTGTACACTGGGCTGTACAACCAGGCGCACCGGAACCCGGGATAAAAGTTTTCAAGCTTTTTACTAGTCTATATTTTATAGTCATATGAATATTATGGCTATTCATTGTGTTAGAGTCACTTCTCTGCATGTAGGCTAAGTCAGGGGCGGATCCAGGAATTTTTGCAGGAGGGGGTTTGCCAGGTTTCGGTTACGGAAATCTCCCATCATCGTCTCTAAATTACATAGGCATACACACAAATTGAGCTTTTTAAACAGAGAAATCGTCTTTATACTGATGTAGAATCACTTTGTGATGTAATTTCATTGATGCAAGGCATTATTTTTTTTATGTAGCTGAGGTGGGGGGTGGACCCCCCCCCCCTGGATCCGCCCCTGTGAGTCTGTCGTTCAGATTGGATTCCCCGGCCAGTGTCCGAGCCCCACCCACCCATGGTATTAGAGTAGTCTGTCTAGTTGGCGGGTTGTTGTCGAGAGTGAATAAAGCTGGAGATATGAACATTTACAAATATTTATTTGTTTATCTTACTGTTAAAATGTAACCATGGCACTCGTTAATAGGTTAAAGAAGAGTCGGCATTTTGTGGCAGGGACGGGGCGTTGTAAAATGTAAAAACAAAAAATAACATGAAGCTAGGTCTTATGGCGGTATATTAGTGCCAAAATTCTAACATGCTATCGTCTAATTTCTAACCTCCATTCATGTAACTTCTAACCTCCATTCATGTAACTTCTAACTTCCATTCACGTAATTTCTAATCTAATATAATTCAACTTCTTTATTTGTTCAGTGTAAATATCAATTCTATTTCATCTTATTTCTATTATTGAGGCGAAAAATGTCTACTTCATTGTGGTATTACATGTTAAGCATGAACGGCAAACAAATTTAGAATTTTGATACTTCGACCTAGCAACCATCATTATGACATCGTTTGGTGTCGCCACTGTGTGCTCAATTTGATGATTGCGCACCTGATCGGGACCATAATTGGTATAAACGACCCATTCTTCGTTTGGTTGAAGGTTGGAAGGAGTGCTGAGAGAGAGAGAGAGAGAGAGAGAGAGAGAGAGAGGTCACTTAGTATTAAACTCAGTATCTGTGTAGGCCTATCCATAACATTTATACCCTGTGTTAATATAGACCAACTGCATATAGATATTAATTATTGGCTCAACCGTAAAAAAAAATAAAATAAAATTCTCCAAATCCCGTTTAGCTTATATTTGAAATAGAAAATGAAATGAAATGAAAGAGGGTTTAACGCCCTACTGTTTCGTTCCGAACCGGGCTAATGGAGACGGACATACGCCATACAGTGTGCTTTAGGGAAATATTACCCGGAGAGCGGATCTACAACGTGGACTTATATCGAAGTCTAACGGTCACGGGATCTTTTACGTGCACGCCAACATGTACATGGAACCTCGGGTTTTCATCCCATCGGAACGACAAGACACTAATAAGGGGGAACCACGCCAGAAAATCTGGATGAACTTTTTTCAACCAATGCAGGGATCGAACTCCCGACCCACAGCCTAGCGAGCCTGCGTCTTACCTACTTAGCCACGGTATTCGAAATAATATTTGCAAACCATACATTTATATCACGTTCAATGTTGTTTAGAGGGTAGGATGGCCGAATGGTTAGCACGTGCACGCTGTAACATAAGGTCTGTCATTGAATGAACTGGCGTGGTTTCGATTTCCCGTTTTTACGTGACATGGAGCAGAGCCTCCTTTCCAACCTCGTGGCTTTTCTCCGTGTCCTCCGGTTTCCTCCCACTGCTAAACACTCCTACGCGCAAGCGAATTATTGAAATACAATGAACGGTGTTAATACCGAAATGACCTGGTTGGTGTCGAGTTGATGTTAAACCCCATGTCCCCATCTCTCTCTCCCGATGTTGTTTTCAATTTTAAGACTCAGGCAAGCCACTCAATCTGACGAAGAGGGAGTCGTTTGTATCAATAGAATGGTTCCGATCAGGTGCTCAATTCCCAAACTGAGCACACGGTGGCGACACCAAACGATGTCATAATGATGGTTGCTAGGTAGATGTATCAAAATTCTAAATTTGTTTGCCGTTCATGCTTAACATGTAACACCACAATGAAGTAGACATTTTTCGCCCCAATATTAGAAATAAGATGAAATAGAATTGATATTTACACTGAACAAATAAAGAAGTTGAATTATACATTGTCTTAATTAAGAAATTACATGAATAGAAGTTAGAAGTTACATGAATGGAGGTTAGAAATTACATGAATAGAAGTAAGAAATTAGACGAAAGCATGTTAGAATTTTGGCACTAATATACCGCCATACTGTCTAAGTATTAAACCTATGGTAGTATATTATTATTATGACGTACACATTCATGTAACGGGAAAAACAAAATTCAAGGGCAAATAACTCGTATGAAACGGATTCTCAACAGGTCCATAAAGAAAATACTACGTCCTTTTCTCTTTAATAAACGGCCAACAATGGTTACTTGACAGTTTCATGGGATTATTGCACGTTTTGTTTTTACGAGACCGTTTCCACCAAAAAATGCATTATGATAAGAATATAATCTTAAAATTTTAGTCAAAGAAAGGTTAGATCGTGACTTGGACATATGTCCTATTGTCTCAATCTGATTTCGTTTTTTTATAGTTTTGTTTTTTATAGTAATGTGTTTTAATCAGATTATGTAGTATTGAAGGGACCATCTCAAAAATAAAAGTCCGTGTGCCGGTTTGAAATTTAAGCTCAAAATATCGTGTCGTTTCGACGTGAACGTTTTTTTTTTTTTTTTTGTTTTTTTTTGCGTTGGGTGATCTAATAATCTATTACGACTATTGCAGTTCCTTTGAGATCTATACAGAGCATGACTCACCAGTTTCTTACATCGATATCCATTTCCAAATGGAGACTGACGGGTTTAATGTTTTTAAACAAAATTCCTTAATACAAATGCTGTACTTTATTATGTTAAACATCTAAAAGTGTGTTATGGGATTTGTGAAAAGATAATTAGAAGATTACTGTATCACTATAGCCGTCGTTATACGCGTAAAACTCGGAACTCGTCACTGGTCCTTTGGATATAAATACTAATGTATTAGTTATGCGGAAATCAAGAAGCATGCCACTTCCTCAACATATAACCTAACTGATCAGGCGCGGATCCAAAGGGGGGGGGGGGATCCCCCCCCCCCCGCTCAGGCTTGAAAATTTTTTTATGCGATTTTATTGGCGATTTAGACCTGTATTTTGGAATTTACCTTCTGGAAATATGTCAGAATCAACCAAATTGAATCTAATTTACCAATTTTTTCTGGGGGAGGGCCCCCCTACCCCCCCCCCCCCTTAATCAGTTGAGCGCAATTAGTTAAACAATTATCAAACCTAGACCCCCCCCCCCCTCCTGCAAAAAATCCTGCATCCGCGCCTGCTGATAGCTGTAAATCAGTCTGTAATCATGAATTCCTGGCAATGTATAGTCGTTCGGATGGGACGAAAAACCGAGGTCGGGTGTATGCATTGACTTGCGCGTAAAAGAACCCATGATAACTGGAATTCGAAATAAGTGTTGCCCGGAGCACCGCTATCCCGACAACAGTTTCCTCTCATAGCCTACTCGGTGCAGAAAAGCAAAAAGTAGGACGTTAAACACCATTTCATTTCATTTGTAATCATGAATATGTAAACAGACTTTGAGGGATACTATTAGCATCTAGTACGGTTTCGACTAGGTAGTCCCAATTGTACTTGTTCTATATGGAGGGGGATCCTCGCCAAAACTCTCAATTTGTGAAAATACATTTGTCGATTTGTGAAAGTACATTTGTTAATTTGTCAAAATACAAAATACATTTGTCGATTTGTGAAAATGCATTTGTTGATTTGTCATACAACAAAAATACATTTTTTCATGTGTGAAAATACACCTGTCGAACCTACAAAGCACAAATTTTCAAATAACACAGCTTAACTTTAAAGTTTCAACATATGTAATTTCAACATTTGTATTTTCAAGATATGTAATTTCAACATTTGTAGTTTCAACATTTGTAGCTTCAACAGTTGTATTAACGACACTTGCATTATCGAGCCTTGCATTAGCAAGCCGTGCATTAGCGAACTATGACCATATTTGGGTTGATGACGTTGGTCATTATGGAGGGGGATCCTTGCCAACGATGCTGCAAGGCCTGGATGCCGGCCACGAAGAATTTTTTTTATTCTTTATCCCCTCCCCCTAAAAGATTTCACATAGCTGAAATGGCGTCATCTTAACTAAGAAAATGAGGGCTGACAAGTTACTTTTGTGTTAGGGTTAGTCCTTTCAGTGGCAGGTATTTGATAGCTGCCCTATAGCCAGTTTTGTCCATTTCTTGTGATTCCTGATGGGTTAATAGCACAGGAAATGGTCTGGTATGAAAACAATATTAACACTACAGGTGCAGTTCTTATGAAATGAAATGAAATGAAATGAAATGGGGTTTAACGTCCTACTCTTCTGCACCTGTCCATGATTGTACTCTCTTGGTGACAAAAGTCTGCTTCAATCTGGCCTCCCAATACTAATTTATGCATTTTGTCAGTTTGAACCATCATCTTTTATGGGTCATTTCGTTATCAGCGGGTCTGCGGTCCATATTTAGGGTGTCAATTTGGGCCGTCCAAGGGCCATAAGCGTCTGTTATGGGCAACTTCGTACCTAGTGAGATGTACTCGTTCATTTAGAGTTGGTTTTGACCGATACCGTGAATTTATGGCCCCATCGTATTAGGGCGTCAATTTGGGCCATTCCATGGGCCCAATCGTCTGTTATGGACAATTCCGTAATCAGCGGCATATACTCTTTCAATTAACATTAGTGTCTACTAATAACTCGAATGTATGAATATTTCAGCTATGTGAAATTTTTTAGGGGGAGGGGATAAAAAATAAAAAAAATTCTTCCTGGCCGGCATCCAGGCCTTGCAGGATCGTTGGCAAGGATCCCCCTCCATAATGATCAATGTCATCAACCCAAATATGGTCATAGTTCGCTAATGCATCGCTTGCTAATGCAAGGCTCGATAATGCAAGTGTCGTTAATACAACTGTTGAAACTACATATCTTGAAAATACAAATGTTGAAATTACATATGTTGAAACTATAAAGTTAAGCTGTGTTATTTGAAAATTTGTGCTTTGTAGGTTCGACAGGTGTATTTTCACACATGAAAAAATGTATTTTTGTTGTATGACAAATCAACAAATGCATTTTCACAAATCGACAAATGTATTTTGCATTTTGACAAATTAACAAATGTACTTTCACAAATCGACAAATGTACTTTCACAAATCGACAAATGTATTTTGTATTTTGACAAATTAACAAATGTACTTTCACAAATCGACAAATGTATTTTCACAAATTGAGAGTTTTGGCGAGGATCCCCCGCCATAGTTCTACGATAACAAACAAAATCTAGATTATTCAATTCAACGTTTAATTATTAAATGGTGGGATGTAATCCATTTCATATCACGATCACCCTAAGACCACGAGAGTTGACTATGACTTTGTTACAACAATTCAGCTCTTGTATAATGCATCTTTTAATTCATGATTGTAAATTTATTTATCCAGAATATTGGTCGCAAGCTGTCTATGGTAACATGTCCATTGGGGTACCATGGCGAAAGCTGCCAACATGTAATCAAAGGTAAGTGAGGATGTCCCAGGCCCAGATTTCATGGGATATCCCTTAACATCGGTTAGCATATATAGGCAGATGGTCAAAGTCAAATTTTCATTATATGAAATCTGGCAGTTTGTATTTCTATAAATGATCAAAATCAACCTGATTTCAATTTAAATCTATATTTCATTTCGTTGTTTTATTCTTCTGTTGACCTCCACTACATGAAAACGAAATGAAATAGAATCTGTGATCATACAGAAGACTTTCAATCTGAAAGTGGTAATTTCTTTATTGTAATTACAATCTAGATATTGGCGGTGGGGGGAGGGGGGTGCAGTTACACTATAATAGCCCAGTTAAACGATTTGAAGATTACCACGGAACCGGATCTTTTTGGCAGAGCTCGGGGCAATCGGTCGTTTTTTTTTTTCAATTCAAAGGGTACAGCAAAAAATTGAGAGTTACATGTATTAGATTAAGCAGTCCAGGTTGGTACACGTGATGTCACGTCTCACGCAAATAACTATTTTGATTAAAACGATAGTTACATATCTTCAAAGTTATACGTTTAAAATATGAATTTATACACAGTAAAAGAATAATCATATAATTCACTTTTTTAGTTGCGAAATGGGCACACACCTTTTTCAAACAAATTAAAACATCAACGTTGCGGTTTGCAAATGTTATAAAGCGGTGCTATTAAACAGCACAACATGTAGGTTGTCTCGGTCAACCAAGAATTATTTTTCAATGATTATATAATATAATCTTTGAATGGCATTTAGCGATTGATCATAATATAACACAAAACACAGTTCTATGGACAACAATCACTATATTATACACACACGACGTTTCGACAAGAATTCACTGGTCGTTATCAAGCATACAAATTACATTGTAATTGTATGCTTGATAACGACCAGTGAATTCTTGTTCAAACGTCGTGTGTGTATAATATAGTGACTGTTATCCACAGAACTGTGTTTTGTGTTAGATTATATAATAGGGATTTGGTAAAATGAAATGAAATAAAATTTGACGCCCTACTGTTCTGCTCCGAACTGGGCCAGTAAAGCCATACAGTGGCCTATGAAGGAAATTTTGCCCGGGCAGCGGCACTACGGCCTACTATTATATCGAATTCCAACTGTCAATGGATCTTTTACGTGCATGCCATTGTGTACACGGGACCTCGGTTTGTCGTACCATCCTAACAAATAGTCAGCTATCCTTGTCAGGCCCCCATCCTGAATCACTGACAAGGGGGAACCACGCCGGAAAATCTGGATGAACGTTATCGGTCAATGCAGGAATCGAACACCCGTACTCCAGCGACTTACCTACTTTGCCACCCTGACTCCTAGAGATTTGACAACCCATCGAGCAATAGATTAACAAACAATTATGCCTTGACCGTATTAGAAAATAAATATGCAACCACCTCTTTAATAGTGTATAGGTGTGTGATTTTCTTTCATTTAGATTGTACAGAAGGATTCAACAGAGGGTTAAATATTAGTGATGTAAGCAAAGCTTTATTTTACATTCAACCAACAGCCTCGTTGGAACCATTTGAAGTTATCTGTGATTTGAAAAATGAAGGTGGTACTGCCATCTTGGAACGACATAATAACTGTTCTGGCGAAAACTTTAACCGATCTCGCACCGAATATGAAAAGGGTTTTGGAGAAATCGCCAAGAACAGATGGATCGGTTTTAATAAAGTGTTAGCGATGATTGAGAATAGGCCTCAGTTTAATTTTACCATACAAATCACTCTTAAAGATGAAGATGGAAACTACTGCAACAATTTCTATAGGGGAGTGAAATTTAAAAACTCATCGAATGGTTACAGTATTTCTTTCGACAGTACTGACACCACGTCATGTGGCGATTCTTTTGAAGATGGACGCCCATTCTCTACGTATGATGCTGATTATACCGATTATCAATGTGCTACAAGATTCGGGGGTGGGTGGTGGTTTGCCAATCAACCTAATTGTACGAAAAGTTTCCTCACCGGTAGTATGAAACGATCAGCAACAGACAATTTCTGGCATGGCAGCTTCGATAACAGAGTCCTGCAAAGGGCAACGATGTGGTTAATCGGTAGTGTATGAGTTTTTGTTTGATGGTGTACTGGTGTTTTCTTTAACTAATTGATTTTAAAAACTTGCCAGCTGTATAAAATAACGCTTTTAGTAATGGAGTATGCCCTATTGACTATTCCCGTTCATTGCACCAATTGTTGCCATTATTGGGGATTTAAAGATTATCTGATTTCGATAAACTTTGTAACGTAACCCAATAACGATAATGCTGTATGGATCACGAATGTCATCTGAATATTTCTGAATCATAACAGAAAAATTTCTGTAGTGTGACTGCCCGCACAATCGATCTTACGTGACGTTTACTACAACTGTTTATGGTCAGATAAGTAATTCTCTTCAAGTGATGTATTATTAAAAAATGGTTGTTTTCAAACATAAATATATATGTAACGCCATTGATAAAAATATTGTAAAACATGGAAAAAAATGTCAAACTCGCATCTCAATTTATAAAAGTTGCAAGATGACCTTAAACAGCTGTTAGTGGTAACACGTGAATAGATGATAAAGCAAAATGACTAACATAATGTATAATGTTTATTTACATTTTGGTGTTTATTTATATACCCTCCTACTGCCAGGTTGTAATGTAAATACTTAATATATATATACAAAACAATAATCATTATGTAAATTGTAAAATATTGCAAAATTATATTTGAAAAAATGTCTGTGGGTGGGAGTTAAAAACACAACAATCAAAATAAACACTAACTAATACAAACCTATCTCAGGTTTCTAATTTAAGGCTATATTATTCTCTTTAGCTATTCACATGCACACCTTTCTTAGAAACCAAAATCGGGGAGATCAAAAGAAGACATTCCTCCCCCAAAATCGAGTCCGTCGCCGAAATCTAGGTTGTCACCTAAGCCACCACCAAGGTCCCCAAAATCCCAACCATCATATAGTCCTATGTCTGGTGTATCACCAACGAAAAGTCCATCACCAATATCGCTTAAATCAGGAAGTTCAGCGTTGCCTAAAACGGGGGCATCGCCGAAACTCAGAAGTTCCGCGTCTCCAAGATCAGGAGCACCGTCAAGACCCCCATCTAAGCCCAAACCCTCTGATAGTCCTACATCTGGTGCATCGCCAACAGAAAGGCCATTAAATGCATCGCCAATAGCACCAACCTCTGTAGCTTCACCAAAACTTGGAAGTTCCAAGTCATCTATTTCTGGGACATCGCCTAAAGTCGGAATTTCATCAATAGAAAGTCCATCAAAAGTACCATCAACACCGCCTAGTTCGGGAGCCTCGCCTAAACTTGGAAGATCCAGGTCACCTAATTCTGAAGCATCTCCCAATGTCGGAATATCGCCAATAGAAAGCTCGCCAAAAGCATCATCAATACCGTCAAATTCGGGAGCATCGACTAGACTCGGAATTTCCATGTCATCTAATTCCGGAGCATTTCCCAAAGACGGAATTTCATCAGTAGAAAGTTCGTCAAAAGCATCACCAATACCGTCAAGTTCCGTATCATCGCCTAAACTCGGAATATCTAACTCAGGATCATCGCCCAATGTTGGAATTTCCATGTCACCAAATTCAGGGGCATCCCCTAAACTCGGAAGCTCGGCGTCGTCATCCAATTCGGGGAAGTTGGGTAGTTCTAATTCGTCGATATCATCATCATCATCGTCGTCGTCATCGTCATCATCATCATCATCATCATCGTCGTCGTCGTCGTCGTCAACTGCATCACTTATTTCATCTTGAATTGTTTCAAGAATATCGTTGCCGTCAACGTCAAAGCGATCCATAAAGTCATTTAGAGCACTGCGGATATTTTGAAACAGTTCTTCGGACGAAGCATCATGTACGTTATCGACAAAATCATCAACCTGAAATAATGTAATTCAGCCATTTATTTATCGTCTTGAAGGAAACATGCAACCCCTCTTAAAGGATTGATACGTTTACAAAAATGTGATTTTTTGTTTGTTTTTGTTCAATATTGTCCGTAGGGAACAATAGGACGTTAAAACCCTCTTCATTTCATTTCACCATCCGTTGAGAACCGGAATACTATATTAATATAATCATTAAAGATTATAACCTTTTCAAACTGGTACACCTTGCAATGTGTTTAATATCAAGGAAGGGAAATGCAATGGAATGGGGTTTAAAGTCTGATTTTTCCGGCTCAACTGTGGTAATGAAAACGGGCATACACCATCATGCAGTGTGCTATGGTGGAAGTGTTCCCTCAACTGTGGCGTTTCTGTGGGACCTCTGGCTTTCATCCCAACCGAACAAATGGACAATAGACATAATTTGAAGCCAGCGTGAACCTTCTCGACAAATGTCGGAAGCGAACCTTAGATCCTGTTGGTTATTGAGTCAAGTCAGTGATTTACTTATTAATATATTCACTGTTAGGTCAGTAATCTTTTAGGTTGACTAGACGTCATTAAGAAATAGTGCGCAACAAACAATTTCTTAAATGACATTTAAAAAAACCACGAAGAGATGATTAAGGTCTTTAGTCTTAATTTAGAGTTATCTGTATATATCACTAAGATTTATTCAACTTACCCTATCATGTACATCACCAGCAGATGCCAGTCCCGCTAAAAGTAAACTGTTATCACGTGACACAGAATTAATGGAGTTTTGGGCGTTAGCATCAGATTTGTATCCTGCAGCCAATGCATTTGCGGGGGATATGAGATTTGGTTCCTAGAAAAGTAAAAAGAAGGCATCTCACATAATTTATAAGGCGTGAGGTGGTCAGCGTTTGGTAAAAATATGAAGAAGCGAGTTTACCACCAAACAAAACCAGAACTAAATCATCGTTATTATGACTGATAAATAGTGAACATGGTGGCTCCTCTGAGGCCAATGTTCTTGGATTTTTTTTTCATATCAAAAGCATTCTCAACATAAATAACTCGTCAGTGTATTCATGTTTCAAAAGTCTTTGTACTAAAGGAACGGAACAGTAATGTCAATAAATTCATATGTCATTTTATACCCACAGGGCTTTTGCCTATCTCATAAGTGACAATTATCGTGGTCACATCAGGTCATGATTTCGTAGTTTGGCTGTAAAGACGTTCTATGTACACAAATTCCATAAAATAATAAATATGTTTACAAAGACGAATTTCAGAACACGTGGTAGGGTGTCAAAGAAAACGTGATTATTAAAGGCGAAATAATGTCTGTCAAGACAGATTATTCGTTTAGTGAAATATGTCATATATAGTATCATAGGTCCTCTTCTAAATAATCCAATTAATTTTCTGAGAATTTACCGGATATAACATTAGTCAATATGGTAATAAGCATAAGAATTTTTAAGGTTAGTTAAATGATTACAGAAAGCGCGCGGGAATATTCATTATCCATCATTTCTTACACGGTGAATTTTCCAGTTTGTTGATTAATGCTTATGTTTAGTGGCTGGTGCTGTAACTCGAAACGTCCACCTCATATGTAGCATCTGCTCATGGCGATACATTTATATTTTTATTTACTTAAAGATCTAAAGTTTTACTATTACCACAACGCCCGTTGAAGATTCCAATAGTATTACAGAGTTATTTTTAAAACCTTTGTAATCACTCTGAAGTGATTAACCACAGAATATATTAATACGTGACGTGACCCACGTACAGTACAACGAAAATTAAAAGCAACACAAATCTCATACCTCCCGAATACTGAAGTCTGATATCTGAAGCAAACGTACTTATTGGAAATGAATTGAAATTGGGTTTAAGGTCCTAGATGAACATACGCAGCTATGGGGGACATTTTGCTCTTATAATATCGAATTTCAGCTGCAAGGGGATCTTCTACGTGCACGCCAATGTATACACGGGACCTCAGTTTTTCGTCACAGTCGAAATATTATGGGTTGTCCATTGTTAGGCCCTCGGGATAGTTTCTACTGGTTCCAGAGTTATAACAGGGATTTCGGAACAGAAATGTTTCTCTCTGGGATTTGAAGGTTTCCTTGGATTTCGAAAGTCTTAATGCATGTGTATAACTATAGCAGACCAAACTAGGCTGCGACAGTCACTGAAGGATGACATAGATGCGACTTAATGATTCCCCAATTTTAATTTATTTTTCCCCGACAAATTAAATTCTAAAACATTTTTGTATGTATTAGAAAAAGATATAAAGACGTTTGAAGTATTTGTAGGTAAAGATATTTTCCATTTAGTGTCAATGGGTATTAAAATGAGTAAAAGGCACCATTTTGTCCGAAATTATGTAAAACATGCACGGGCCATTGAGCCAATGATTGATGCCGCGTAATGTGATTGCACGTGTTGAAGACAGTCATCTTTACAGAGATATTAGTAGACTTTCGTCATTCTCTATAAAACAGATAGCAAACTAATATACATTGATGGGCGGACTTTTCGGTCGCATTTGTTACATATGTATTAACAGGTGCTAATATTCCGGCAACATGACTGTTTTCACGAGATTTTATACAGCGGGTTTAAACTTTAAAAAAATCAATTTAACACATGGGTAAGCGAAAAACGTGTTATGACAAAGAAGTGCATTTAATTATGACAAGATTAATTAGCATTTAGCAGGCAATTATAATATTGATATACTAGAAGATCAAGTTTAACAGTCCGTGTTAGATGTCCATTTGTCATTTTTTTAACACGATATTCGCTAAAGATAGATTCAACCATCGTGACTGTAGACTACGCCTTATAAAACCAAGTCAATTAAATCACGACCAAAAAAGGATAAGATTTTTTTTGTTTGCTAGTAAGGTTGTTTACTGCGCTTTATAATAATATAAGCAAATTAAACCACGAATACAATTTTGCGTAGTCTAAACGAGAATACTAATTTTAATTTTATTCTAGCAAGATTGTTTACTACGGGTCAACTAAATCTTGACTATAATGACGCACAGACTGAATAAGAACATTTCGTCGGGTCAGAGCAAAAACATCGTAAGTGACAAATTTTACGAAAACTGCCTTTTGATTGTTTTGGAGTCCAAACACCTATATCCACCTTTATGGAGTATGAAAGCGTGAATTTCTCAATTTTTTTCGGAGGTATGGCTTTCCTCAAAATATTGTATGTGCATAAATATGATATTGGAGAGAGCAACAACATTGTTTCTGACTTGTTTAGAGAGAAAACAATGACATGATAAATGATGGAATCTATTTCTCTGACTATGATGTCAGCTACGTTTCCATGGTAATGGATTGGAGATGATTAAAATATACATATTTTATGCTTACTTTCCTCCAATCTCAGATGGGGATATTCTTGCACATAAACTCTACTAATAAAACAGGGGTTGATGGCCGAAAATTCTATAAAAACCAGGCAATGTGAACATCAGAAAATGTTAACTAAGTCTTTAGGCCCATCGAGAGAGGGGGTGGTATATTTTATGGCAAATTGGAGATCTATAAATATTGAAATGGTGATAATTTATTGGGAAATCAAGTAACTATTTTGCTATATCTGTTTAAACGCTTTACTCACCTGTTCTTTATTAGAGAGTCGACCGGAAGCACCCAATCCTATCAGTATTCCAGATATAACTGCAACACCCACTATGCCACCTATTATGATAAACTTCATACATGATCCAATATTTTTTAAAGGTTTAAAACCCGAACCCGCCTGAAAACAAGAAAGCATAACATCAGCATTTGAACTTCTGAATTCCCAATTATACTATCGATCTTGAATAGTAAAAATCATGCAGGTCTTTGGGAGATGAAACGTAAATCAACTTACATTAAATGCCAACAAAAGCAATCATTGCAAATTGACACAAAAGGCATACATTATATGTCTTCAATGAAGACATTTGAATATACGTGATATTTTGCAAGGCACCGATATTCGTGTTCTTTTTACACGTCTGAAAAAATCTGACAATATGATATGAACTTGCCTGTCTGTATAATCTGTAATTTAATGCCTATAATAATTCTTATAGCTTTCATTATTTAATTAATAATTACTATGTGTCTAACTTTCAATTAAAAAAATCGAGAAAGTAAATCACTTCAGACGTGGCTACTTATATGAAATCAAATTCTAAGAATTTGATATAAAAATCAGTTGACCTCAACTTGCTTGCTCTTCTGTATGGATAATGTAAATTGCTCACATATAGAAACGTCTGCATTAGACAATACAGACTCAAATCGAATAGAACCGTCAGGGACATTGAGAGTAAATTATACGATCGTATATATGTTTCGTAATTTGAACAGTTAGATGACTTTCATGGCATATTTAAAAGCCTTATTGCATATTTAGATTATTAAAACTCTAATCCCCGTCACCTATTCAAGCCATGGATGTTACAACCTATGAGATAAATTCCTTTATAGTAAAACTATGTCTATTTCTAATTCTAATAAAGATAAGAAGAAAAACTCACTCCTGCGCCCGATATAACTAAACAAAGACTAATATAGGAAACCGAAAAAAAAATCAAGGACTTACCTCTATATCCACCGCCATTATTACAACATAAAAGTACGAAATGTTCACGATCTGGTAAACGGAATAAGAATTTTGGGTTTGTTCAGTAGTTTTTAAATCAAGTCCTGATTATCACGTTTTATTGGTCATGATAACATAGAGAATGAGTCAGTAGTTGTCAGTAGAAATAATGTCACCCTTTAATGTCAACAACAACAAAATAACAACCGTCCATATATCAAATCCATTCAACCAAAACAAAGCCATGTCCTTTTAAACATTAAGCAATGCTCGCCAAGATTTGTGAGTGCGCCATCATTTTGAAAAATCATGTGTCTGCCCCTGAGAATCATGGTGATACAAAAGTGATGTATCCAATCAACAAACGACACCGTATATGTGTGCACAACAAATATACGTGTGTGCACTACAAATGTACGTATATGTGTGCACAACGAAATTCATTAAGGCGTCTTGATCGGTTTATGAGGTATACTTTAGAATAAAATTGTTTACCAAAGACTAAGTCATCCTTGTTTTGTTGGAAACCTAAAGACCATTAAAACCTCGAATTTTCAAGTTGACGAAAGTCACAAACTCTATAATAGAGCGACTTTACAAATGTTCGCTAAAGAATTGCACATTTTTGCTGGTTTACGCCAATATAAGCAGAAACCATTAGAAATGGGATTGGCTGTCTGTAGAATAAAAACGAGCATGGATAGTATTATTGACATATATAATCTTAACCCAGCATTCATTGGTATCTAAAAATTGACCAGTTTCAATGGTGTTACAAAGCCCCAAATTGTGCCGTTGTGTAGTTTTTAGTATGGCATGTAAGAAAGTAACTTTTCCGGAATGCAATCAACAAAAAACGCAAACTAGAAAAATATCCCCCGCCCCAAGACGGGTGCAGAAAACATATTTAAATCTTTAACACCAAATATTAAATATCTGTTTATGTTAAAGTTACAAAATTTGTATTCGCCCATCATCTGGACGTACATTTTCCTCGCCCCTGTCTCTACCTATCTCTTGTAAAACAGCTGGTTGTCCATTTTTATCACTTTCGACACCCCAGATGGCCACAACCTCTCACGACCATCTGATCTGTCAGTGGGTCGGCTGTTTTCAATTACTTTTTCGAATTGTCAGATATCCTCACAGTCTCATATAACTTTTGGTCTTTGAAGGAATTATTAGTGATCAGAAATTCGACCGCGAATCTTTTTATCATTCGTGACTTCTGTCAGTTATATAGCAGGATTACCCGTGTTTTCCTTTGTGTTCGTCACATCTGTTTCTAGAAACCTTCATTACGTATCTATCGTAGCAAAATTATATTTGGGACGTGTGTTAAATTTATATTTGGGGCGTGTTTAATAAGTTCTATGACATGTGATAATGACTGACACCAATATTGTCCTTTAAAGTGTCCAAGTCTTTAACTCAGTGTCATCCGACATTGCAAACATGACCTATTGGTCAATTTAAATCAAGATGGTATGTTGTTATCTTACCGCGAAAGAGTGGGCTTCTGGTATCCAATATTTGAGACACAATGAAAATTTTAATCTTGGCACACGAATCGCGTGCCAGAATGCCTTCGGGGCCAATTTTAATGAAGTAACTGGATGAACGGGGCTAAACACATGCCACAAAGGCAAGACTCACACTGATCCACAGTGAATATTCGCTAGACCGCTACAGTCACTGAAAAGGATGAAAACGACGCGACTTAATGAGTCTCCAACATTAACTTTTTTCCTCCAACAAATTAAATTTTAAAAATATTTCCTATTTAGTGTAAATGGGCATTAAAATGAGCAAAAGGCATAATTCTACACGAAGCAGCTACGTCTTATGTAAACCATGCATCGACGGTGCGTGATTGACGGTGCGTGATTGACGGTGCGTGATTGCACGTGTTGAGCCATCTTTTACTGAGATATCAGCAGACTTTGGTAATTCTCTGTGAAACAGATTGTGTAAGACTATCGGAGCAGACTGGAATAACCAGGGATCTATTGTTGTCATTCAACTTTCCCGATATAATGACTAGGGAACGATTGAATATTATATTATTATGCGTTGCAACCCATTTGTGACCATTTATAGGTGCCATATAGTAGCGATTTAGCTCCCGTAAACACTAAGGCCAACCACAAAATTCGTCAAAAGTCACAGATAGGAACAGGACTGGCGCTAACTATAACCCAAATCCTTAGACCTAGCCTGCAAAGTCCTCAACAATCACATGACCTATTTACATAGCGTGACCGTTACGAAATCTGCAGTTGACCTTAATATGTAGACCTGCCCATGCGTGCATGTACGTGCATTGATCCGATTGGTTGACGAGACATATACCTGGCCTGCTCATTTTACATTATTGACAATTGCAAATATTACAAGACTTTTATGACACCCGCCATTCGTTAACAGTTTAAATACCCCTGCGCATATTACAAAGAATTGTGAGGTGCCTATGCGTATTTTGATGCAAAATTTGTAATGAATAATTGTTAATTATCAAATCTAAAGACCTCTATGTGCGTTCCTGTTAATTCCACGAATGTCGCCGATTTCTATATCATATATCACTGTTCTAATCCACGCGCGTCAACGATGACTTTTGAAGAAAAGGAGAAATCAGAAAAAAATTCCAACCAATCAAACACCGTTGCAATCATTATGGTTATATTAATCCAGATGTCGACAGTCATTGATGTTGGAAGAATTTCTGTGTTGTTCTTGAAACAAGAAAATGGTCACAGCAATTACAGAACATCCTATAGGCCTACTTACAAATTTCACAATACCTGCATTAAGCGAATGGGAACAAATGAAAATAGATTTTAATATAAAACCGTTATCGGATTCTGGTTATATTGGTTCAGCTATTTATCTAACATGTCTTGGTAAGTACATTTATTTATTTGGGGAGGAATGCTTTTTGAACAAAGATAGCGTCTGAAATACAATCTACTATACTATACTATATAGTCAAGCAGTAGTAAGAAGTTTTATTTTAATCCCTTCAAGTGCCTATGTAATCAGACGATAATATAGTTCCACTTTAAAAATAAAATAAACCGAAGCGCATTTACACGTCTGATTTCATAGATTGGGATAGGAAACTGCCAAAAACAGTGCGGGGGATCACCTGGCTAAGTGGGTAAGAAAGTGGAACGCTAGCTTTGAGGTCGGGTGTTCGATCCCTGCATCAAGATTTTCCGCCGTAGTTTCCTCTTGTCAGTGAGGACCTGACAAGGACAGCTGTCGTTCGGATGGGACAATAAAACCGAGGTACCGTGTACACATTGATAGTTGGAATTCGATATAAGAGTAGGCCATAGTGTCGCTGTCTGGGCAAAATTTTCCCAATAGCACACTGTATGGGGTATGCCCGTCTTCATTAGCCCAGATTAGGAGCTGAACAGTAGGACTTTAAACCCCATTTCATTTTCATTGCATTTCCAAAACAATGCCTAAATTTTATGGTTGCTTCCTCGTTGACAATAACCACAATAGCCAAAAAAGGTGTATAGGTAAGACTAATAAGAGACAAACATTTTGAAATATATAGGCTGCTTAATTATTTTCTTATCGAACGCATTATTACATTGTGCTCAACAAAGAAAGTCAAAACATGATTAATTATTTTTATGTCAACTACTTTAACATAAAGTATTATGGGAGATTAGATAAAGAGTTGGCAGTTCTCACTATAATATTTAAAAACTTGATAATGTGAAGGTGATCGGCTATGAACCGAGAACTAAGCGGTTGAAATTTCCACCTGGCCTCGATCATCATTACTAAAGTCTGTAAGATAAACAACATAGTCTCGACTAACCAGTTTTTTGATTTAATCATCAATGAGCGTTAAACATTATATATAGGATTCTAATCCAGGCAACATCGAAGACTAGCGTAGACATCGAGAGTTTATTATGGTCTGGGTGAATTAATTAATGTCAAAATGATAATTTAGATAACATTTCGGGCCTAAAGAAAGACTTGTATTGGTCAGATTAACCTCTTGCGTATAAATGCCTGTGTAAGAAATCAAAACATTACTAACAACCATAGGAATCATTCTGGCACTGGGGGGTTGGGATGGCCTAGTGGTCTAGAGTGCCGCGCTTAGACCTCTAGCTGGCCGGTCACCTCTTTGGTTTCAAGCCCTGGCGTGAGCGTATGTGGCATGGACATAGGGGCGCCTTCTCAACCTCGTGGATTTCCTTCGGGCACTCCAGTTTCTTCCCACTGCTAAAGACCCCTACGCGCAAGCGAATAATTGAAATAAAATGAAACCATATGTTAGTCCAAAAATTACCTAGTTTGTGTCGAGAGGACGTTAATCTCTCTCTCTCTCTCTCTCTCTCTCTCTCATTCTGGCACTAAATTGAGTGATCAACATCCAGTCAATTAATAAATGTACTACTTCGCGAATACTTCTTGAATAATACCCACAAGTGGCTTCTTTTACACGACTGCGCAGACTTTGAGAAGGAAAAAAACCGGATCAAAACAAATCTATAAAAAAAACAGCGTTTCCATTGTGTATCACGATGAAGGATTAATTATCGATTTTCTCTTTCCCGGTGACATTTATAAAAGTATATATATATTTTGAGCTCACGGGTAATTTAAAATAAATTCACTTTGACGGTTCAAATGCATTAAATTAAAGCTGTCTCACCCACTCGCCCACTCAAACTACAAATAAGTAACGTATAGGCATTCATCACAAGCAAAATAGTTTGCTGCAAAATTATATCTGATTTTTATAAACTTATTTTTGCTTTTTGTTTTCTTGTAGGTATTATTTCAACGATAGGTAACAGTTTAATTATAGCGATGTTCCTTAAAGAAAAGAAATTAAGGATGAAACCACACAATTTATTACTCTTAAACCTAGCTGTATCTGATTTGGGCATCTCCATATTTGGTTATCCTTGGACCACTGCTTCTTGTTATGCTGGACGTTACTTATTTGGTCGTGTTGGTTGCACTATTCAAGGGTTCACGACTTTTACGTTAGCCCAAACAGATATGAATACATTAGCTTGTCTAAGTTTTTATAGATATATCAACATCTGTAAACCTCACTACAGTAAGTATAAAACATTATAATAACATGACAGGCAACAAAACACAAGACGACTAACAATTTGTTGTTCTGCTTAGACACAAAAATATGTCAACTTTTAATGTGTTTATTTTGTGTACGACATCTGTAACAAAATCCAATTCATTAATAAGATCCAATCTAAAAAAAACATGATTTTATAACAATCGACTCCTTTTTTTTTCATTTTATCAATATGAAAACACATTACTACAATAACATAAAGATCCAAGAGTTTTGGAGAAAAAAAAGAAGCAATTATAGAAGGAAATATATCACCGTTTCAATCAACCTTAGAAAAAAAGAAGAAATTTTAATATCATACAGTTGTTACTATATGTTTTAAAAATTACTTTATATACATTCATAATACATTAATATGTACTTTTGGAATTATTTCGTCTATTTTAAAGTTCCATCGTATTTAGAAAAGAGCCTTACGCCCTTTAGGGGATACTCGTTGCACCCGTTGAGTGTCACCTTCTCAATAAAAATCTCTTCAAGTCTGACACGCATTGGGTTTAAAGATGTAGTTGACGGGCTAACCAGCACGACGAAAGTATTCCAACTCATTAAGCGTAGGCGTATAGAAAATTTGAAATGAAAATGAAATGAGGTTTAATGTACTATTGATCTGCTCCCTCCTGGCTAATAAAGACAGGAGAAAATTAGAACTGTCTGGAAATATAAGCTTTAATCTTTTGTTACTTGTCCTTATGTTCAAGTTATCTTTTTCTTTTGTGTCGGATGTTAAAGTAATTGCCATTCAAGGTGAGATTATTACAAATATCTCGTATTATATTATATACGCCCAACTGAGTTGCTTAGGTCTATCCTTTGGCCTCAAATGTTTAATTAAATTATTAAGTAGACCAAGCCATAATTAATGGTAACAATGTAAATCGAAACTACGCCATTTTTTTATATCAAAACTTGAAAGGTTCATACATTTGGTGAGAATAAAGTAATTTGAAATTTTCAATACATCCCCGATACATTATCCATGTTTAAACTGTAGCGAGAACCGTGGGCTCTTTATTCAAATCTTATAATCAAATCAATTGAACGGAAACCATTCAATTTGAAGGGACTCTGTTTGTTGTGGGTTTCTTTGTTATAAAATGTATTATCTTTTATTACAGACTACAAGTTAACACCTCTAACTACTAAATGGGTGATATCATTAATCTGGGTTTATTCCATTGTGTGGACGGCACCACCGTTATTTGGATGGAGTTCCTATATCCCAGAACCCTTTGGAACTTCTTGTAGCATTGACTGGACGAATGGCGAACTGGCACCAGCCCTCTACACGTGGCTTCTTGTCATCTTCTGCTACCTAATACATATTATTACAATTGTCTTCTGCTATTACCAGATATCTGTCCGAGCTAGGGAAGTGCAGAAAAGTTTGTCAAATTCTGTTTCCCATCCTCTAGGTACGGATGAAGTTAGATGTTTTCACAGGATAGCCATGGAGAAGAAAGTCACCTTGGTAAGAAGTTTCTAACTCAGTATCTTCCAAAATCGTCAACAATCAAAACACGAATTATTTGTCAATTTAAATCAACATTGATGCTGCGATCTTACCGGAAAAAGATGGGCTTCTGGTATCCAATATTTAAGACAAAATAAACATTTTACCATTGATACACGAATCGTGTACCATAATGCGTTTCAACCCTAGTTCTAGCAAGAGACTCGAGGAACGAGCTTAGAATCATTGCACCAAATCAAACGGCGAATGTAGACTGAGATAACCAGACGCTAGAAATTTGCAGTCAATTGAGACTGTTGGCTTATTTCGCCGAAAATAACTGATTTGAAATTCGAGTAAAACGGAAACCATTGAATGAAATCAGTTTATATACATCATTTTACAGTATTATATGCGTTGCGACCCACTTGTGTCAATTCGTAGGTCCCAAATGTTAGCGATATAGCGCCTTTAATAGGCTCACTGGCCTTACTAAGAGCGTTTACCGAGAACTTTGAAAATGTGCAGGCGTTGACCGAGAGAGTTATTGCCCTTGGCAGTCATGGTGCAGACGGAGGGCCTAGCAAGGAACAGTGTCTAGTCATTCGAATGGGACCTTAAACAAAGATCCCGTGTACGCATTAATGTTCACGTAAAATAACCCTTGTCAGTTGGAATTCCAAATAAGAGTAGGTCGTAACACCACTGTCCGGGAAACGTCCCCTTAAATATAGCACACTGCATGGCATATGCGGGTCTTCATAATCCCAGTCGGTACAAGAAAGTAGACAGTGCCGGACTGGGCCCACCTGCTCACCTGTCCCTGACAGTTGGGCCTAAGCCCATTTAAAAAAAAAATGGGCTCGTGACGCGGATGGGGCGCGTACTTGTGTGGGTCCTGGTCAGTGACCTGACAGGTGGGCCTTATGTCCATCACTCCGGCACTGAAAGTAGGTCGTTGACCCATTCTATTTATGCTAAAATTACTTTCTCTATCACTTATATTTTACACTACCATATTCGCAATTTTAAATTACTAATGGTGATACAGATTCATCTTTCATTATTATTAATTGTAGATTTCCCTTGCAATGACTGGGCTGTTTATTCTGATCTGGGCACCGTACACCATCGTGTGTCTATGGTCGATTTATGATAAGGACATACCAATATGGATTACAACATTCCCAACCATGTTTGCTAAAAGCTCCTGCCTGTTAAACCCACTACTTTATTTTCTGACGAACTCAGCGTTTAGACAATGTATATGGAGAATGTTGAATTGCAAATCACCAATAAACATCATCAATTTTCGGAGGTGGATAGATTAATTTTATTTTATTTTTTGTATCTCACCGTGATAAATTGTAACTTGAGAGCCATAGAAACTCGGCGAGTAAAGCGCTGACACACTGACTAGGGAGTCCGGTTCGATCCTGATGTTGGCCGAGAACGTTCCAAGGGGTGTTCCTGTTTGGCCCATCCTTGTCAGAGGTGTGAAACCGGTCATCGAAAAGCATCTAATCGTTCGTATAGTAGTAAAACACAAGGCCCCCCTAATACCTCTAGTGACAGGATCGTTGTCACCCACGTGGCTATCCTTCTATATTTTTACATATTATACGAACATAAAGACAAGAAATAAGACATTACCAATTCCTTCTTGATTAATTTTGAGTAATATAGTCTAGCTGTTTTTAGCTGCCTCGTCTACAATTGGCATTTATCGTCTATCGCAAATATTATACCTAGGATATTCTCTGCCTATTACATGTAAACCTGAAATTCATCTATAATATACTCTTCAAAAAAAGAAACGCACAACCCATTTTTCATCATTTTTTTTATTTACACGAAGTCGTTCTTGCCATAAATCTTACTTGTTTTAATGTCATTATGTAGGGATAAAAGAAATTCATTATTGGTTTTAAATGTAATGTTACTAATTGTGACTGGTCATCACTTTTGTCGAAATTTGATATCGTTTGATTGCACCAAGAAACACGAATTTAACATCTTCGTGAGCTTTTCGTATGGAACCTACATCTAAGGTCTTTAAAATCCCGGGGTTCTCGGTTCCCAAATCAGTTGCACATGTAAACACTCAAGGAACCAAGTGATGCCACATCTGAACGAAGACCAACGCAACAACGCTATTGGCCGATTACAAGCAGGTGAATGCACCACAGATGTAGCCAGACTGCTTAATGTTTCCCTTAGTTTCATTTCTCGCCTTTGGGATAGGTACCGACAGCGTAAATGGTTTTCGACAGCGACCTCTACTGCAGCAGCAGTTCCTGGACGGCGTAAAATCTCGTACCAGACAGTCCGTAGACGCCCACGTGAAACCGAATAACGAGGCAAACGTCCCCGTTTAGCCTCTGTTTTGAAATACGCCGACACCATGAAATCCAACTTTAAGGGGTTAAGACACTGAGGGTATGATCACAGCAACACTGGAGAACAGTTTGGTTCAGCAACGTGTCGCTGTTCTTGTTGCATCAAGGCGATGGTAGAGCCAGGATATACCGACGACGAAATGTAAATTTGCGTTTCTTTTTTGAGAGAGAATATTTATAATGAAATGATCTGAAACCGATTCATTTGAAATATTATACCCCTATAACGTGATTTAAATTGAGAATAGCTTTGAGACTATCGGAATGGGTTTTGTTAAGGTTGTGGTTATTTCTAATTTTACTTCATTACAGGATTGTATAATTATTTAGTATTCCTTTTTACAGTCGAGTTGAAACAAGCTATTGTGTTAACAGAGCGAGGGGAGACATTTACATTGGTAGTACAACTATACGAATAGAGCATGTTGAATCAGCTATATTCTGAAGAGATGGGAGACATTAAAGCACCTAGGAGATGGATAACACCGACACAGTAAGAGTCTCTAGCAAAGGAGGAACTGTGTATCCCCTATCATTTACCAACAAGGTTTCAGCTCTGATGTGTTAGTTTATGTGCATAGATATTTATGTCCAGATATTCTTATCTAAAGAGCATACGCAGTAATATGAATACTGGAATAACCAGACAGAGATTGTCATTCGATTAGGACTCCTAACGTATTTCGCCGAACATAAAAGCGGAGCCGATTGTGACCCTTTTGTATCAATTTCTAAGTTCCACATATTAGCGGGTTAACTCCTTAAACATCATTTCCGCGGAACTATTTTAATACCAACTTCGGGCAACACAGCACTCGGCTAATCTCGACAGATTCCGTAAACTACATCTAGTTTAGATTGTCCGAAATCTTCCGAGGTTTGCCGAGTGACCAACACAGTAATGTGTTAATAAAATGTAATACAAACTGTAACAGTTCACAGTTGTGATCTCTTTGGTCTGATATCTATAATACAGATTTAGATACACTTACCGAGAGAGGTACTTTATCACTTATATAACATTCTACCGCACGCAGATATCGCTTGTGTAATTCTATATGAATTTGACTGGTCAGTTAAAAAGGATGGAAAGGAATCGGTGATAACTAAAATCGTCTAAGCGCCTCTTTTGATATCCAAACATATCAACACTCCTCAATAAAGTAAAAATAAAACTCGGCAAAGCTTCGCTCTTTTTTTTTTACATTATCGACATTGTCTATGTATTTGACTCTGGTATTTTGATCACCTGTACCAATTAATTAAACAGATTCGTAAAGAACAACTAAAGACATGTCAGGAGATGTCAGACACTGTCACATTGACATAATGTTGTTAAAAATGAATGTTCTCGGTGACTTTGATGCGCCCAAAAGTAGTAAAAGATGTAATGTGATGGCTGGGATTCACTGAATACGATTTATTTCCCGTCAAATATAAGTTGTTTCAAACAAAATGATGGCTATTTTATTGAATAAATGTGTGATGAACTTAAATGAATGCATGGAATAATAAATGAACTAATAAATGCAAAAATTTGGTTAAAGAGATCACGAAAAGAATGGCAAGTGTGTTGTCAGATGTTATTATTAATGTCATATCGAAAAGAGACGTCACTTTTTATATAGCTCATTTGAATGTATTTATATAGTTAATGTATATATAATCTTGTTATAAAAAAATTAAAGAAATGATAAAAGGTTAATTTACGAACTACATGTACATACATCTAGGAATTACATAGATGAAGAAAGAATCCTACTGGGAATGATTTATAATAAATATTGTTGTATTAGATCTTAGTAAATAAATGTTTTAAAATGAGTTGATTAATTTTATGTATGTCTTGGGATAAGAAAATCGTTTCTGGAATATAGATGATATTTTACAAACAAACAATATTTCATAACTTTTTCTGTTCAATTTTTGTTACCGTGACACAGTCCGAGCTTAAACACACCCGCATGGAATTTTTACACCCTATTATAATTTGATTTTCAAACTGCGGAGAGAGAGTTGGAATTTAACATCTACTCCACACAAACTAGGTCATTTCGAGACTATACAATATGGTTATAATTCGCTTGCGCGTAGGAGTCTTCAGCAGTGTGAAGAAACCGGGGGACAGGGAGGAACCCCATCAGGTTGGACAGGCGACCACTCCTTGCCACGTATCCGGGGAATCGAAATCACGCAAGTTGACTCAATGACAGATCTCATCATAATTGGTAAAGGTGGAATTGGGGCGTTGATCATAAAGCCTGTCATTGAGTAGGGTTGCCAATCTAGCCTCGTTGGTTTTTCCGGGATCCCCTGTTTATTCACACTGATTAACGTTCTTACTCTCAAGTTGATTTTACTCCCCCCCCCCCCCGCTCTCAAATATTATCAAAATTTTGTTTTATAACATAATATATAGCGGTAAAAAACAAAACAATGGATACTGTATATCCTTGTGGTAATCAAATACATGAGATGTTTGCCGGAGACATATTATTGCTGTGTGTGGTCTACAGTATAGAGCTCGAAATAATAGGGACCCCGAAACGAAATCGAAATGAACAGGCACATCTCATCATGCAGTACAGAATATAGACCATGTCAGATACCTGTTCCCCTCGTCAAGACGTCCTAATTAAAAGTTTGTGTCCAGGCGATCTTACAACCTACAACATGAAAGTTGCTATAAAATCGATTGGGCGAACCTTATCTGTTAGTTATATATTCGTTTCTATCCTGTAAAGAATCATAACAGAAATGAAATGAAACTGGGGTTTAACGTCCTACTCTTCTGTTCCTAAACTGGGCTAATAAAGACGGGCATATGCCATACAGTGTGCTATGACGGAAATTTGGCCTGATATATATCGAATTCCAGCCGTCAAATGATCTTTTACTTACCCTAACGCACAGATTTAGCGGCCTCCCCTCTTCTCGGAATTCTGAATCCTATTCAGACTTACTAGGTCAACGGTTTTTGAAATTAAATGAAATGGGGCTTAACGTCCTACTGTTCTGCTCTGAACTGGGCTAATGAAGACGGCCATAAGTACGCCACACAGTGTGCTATGAGAGCAATTTTGCCCGGACAGCGGCACTACTGCTTACGCTTATATCCAATTCCAACTGTCATGGGATCTTTTATTTGTACATAGGACCTTGGTTTTTGACCAACTGGCTATCCTAGTTGCCACCCCCATTCTGCATCACTGACAAGGCGGAACAACGCCGGGAAATCAAAATGAACTTTCTCGGTCAATGCATGGAACGAACTCCCGACTTCCAGGCTAGCGAGTATCTTCACCACTTATCCACTGTGATCTCCCCCACCCCTGATAAGTATAAGAAAAAAACAACCAAATTCGTCAACATAATAAATATTCTGACTTTTTAGATCATGGAATATTTCATTACTTTTTATGTTCAGTTTTTGTTGCCGGACACAGAGAGAAAGAGAGAAATGGGGTTTAACGTCCACTCAACACAAACTAGGTCATTTCGGGACTAAGCCGGACACAGTCCGAGCTTAAACACACATAGGGTTTATTTAACGATGATTACTCAATACAAACTGGGTAATTTCGGGACTAAGATATGAAGGGTTCCGTGCCAAAACAGCCTAAGTCAGACTTAGGTTGTTTTGACATAATACTATGGCCAAATAGACCTAGCAGTTCTCCATCTTCTATTGAAAAGCATATTGGGCTACGTCAACTCCTTGCACCTAAATTTTTAGGTTGAAAGTTCGACACCCAGTGCAAAAATAGCCTAAGTCAGACTAAGGCTGTTTTGCCTTGATGTCACTTGACTTAGGTTACTTTGCTTGGTAGCTCTCGGGAAAAGAAGGTGATAAGAGTACGAAATAGGCTCAAGGTCACTGCGTCAAATCCATATGGTCAAGCCTTAAGACCGATTTCTGTGGTAATTTCGAATAAATTCGATATTCTGTCCGTCAAGATTTATGAAAAAAATATTGCAGATCACCAAAATAAGCAATATTACTTAAATCAGAGTGTAGTTATTGGTTAGTTCCTCAGTTTCTCCATTGCTGACTTAGGTCGTTTCGCCTGGCAATGACAGATACAATATTGTCTATAAGTGTATTTGCTCACACTCCCCAAATCTCTTTTCCAGCATATCCGTCTATATTATTTTCATTTCTTAGTGAATCCCGTACTGTTTCTATACTAATTTGATGTTTTCTGGTAAATGGCAGCTTTGTGGGTCTGTAACAGTTAAATTGAGTTAAACCAACTAGTCACTTTAAACGGTAGATGGCTATATTAGTAGAGTAGGGCTCCTTAAAAGGGATATAGCTAAAAGTCAAATCGGCGATAGGAAACAGTGCAGTGCGGTATGGGGTGGGAGGAGATGAAATAGCCAGAGATTGTTGGGTGGAACAGTATAGAAACATGGTGCAGTAGATACACGGACGGATACAGATGAGTGGTAGTGTAGAAGAGGGGTTAACATGGATTATTAAACAGTACAGACAGTTGGGAGATGGGTGGATGGGTGGATGAGTATGGCAGAACAGTAGATGAACCTGAAAAGTAGAAACGCTTGGCACATTAGGGATGGTGCAGTAGAGGGGGACAGAACATCAGACAAGGGTGTAATCTTTGAGATTGGGTGTACAGTAGAAGTAGATGGAACACCAGAAATGGACTGCAGTAGTGCTTGAATGAACATTAAGAGATGGGCTACCAAGTAGAAAAGGGTGCAACATAAACGATGTTTTGTACGGTGGAATAAGGTGAAATTTCAGAGATATTTTGTATGCATGCAAGAGAAGAAACTGAAACATCAGAGATGAATTGTACAGTAGAAGACTGCCAGAGATGGGCCATACAGTGGAAGAAGGTGGAACATCAGAGATGTGCTATGCAGTAGAAGAGGGTGCAACGTCACATAGAGTATTTTTGAAACATCAGAGATGGGTTATGCAGTAGTGGATGATGCAATATTAGTGATGGACTGTAATGTAGAAGTCTGTGGATCATGAGCGATGGGTTGTGCAGTGAGTGTATGGTGGAACATGAGAGATCGGCTATGCAGGAGCAGAGATTTCATTTGCAGTCGGAATGCGGGATTTAGGAGGGCTGGCGATGGAGACTAGGATTTATGTTACCTGAAATTTTGCCGAACTATGTATTAAAAGCCCAAAGATGTCAGAATAAAGGTGTGATATAGAGCTTCAAACCATACAAAATCACATTACTTTTATTTTTAAAAAATTATTCAACTCAATCTACTTAACATACGCCGTACAGTCATTTTTATACGTCCACATTCATAATGTGAACGTATTATGCCGTCGCCCCTGTCTCTGTGTGTGTGTGTGTGGGTGTGTGTGTGTGTGTGTGTATGTGTGTGTGTGTGTGTCTGTGGTTCGCCTACAGGGCGCAATTCTTAATGGATTTTCTTCAAACTTGGTATACTTATTCCTTATACTCCAAGGAAGATCCCTATTGTTTTTGGTGCATGCCCGACCCCAGGGGCAGAGCCACGCCCATTTTTAGTATTTGTTTGTTTGTCGTCTACAGGCCACATTTCTTAACTTATAATCTCGAAACTTTGCATACATATTCTTTGTACCTTAAGGAACAACCCTATCATTTGGGGGTGCATGCCCAACCCCCAGGGGCAGAGCCACGCCCATTTTCTTTTCGTGTGTCTTTGTGTCGCCTACAGGGCGCAATTCTTACTGGATTTTCTTCAAACTTTGTATATGTATTCCTTATACCCTAAGGAAGATCTCTATTGTTTTTGTTGCATGCCCGACCCCCAGGGGCAGAGCCACGCCTATTTTTTTTTTGTCTGTGTGTCACCTACAGGCCACAATTATTATTCTTAATCGATCGTCTTGAAAACTTTTTTTTATACTTATTCCTTATACCCTAAGGCTGACCACTATTATTTTTGGTGCATGCCGGACCCCCTGGGACAGAGCCACGCCCAATGCTTTTGTGTCTTTTGTTCGCCTACAGGATGGAATTCTTAACAGATCCTTTTAAAACTTTACAAACCTATTCCTTATACCCTAAAGATGACCCCTATTGTTTTTGGTGATTTCCTACCCCCCCCCCCCCCCCCAGGGGCAGAGCCATGCCCATTTTTACTTCGTGTCTGTGTGTGTTGTCTACAGGCCACGATTCTTAATTGATCGTCTTTAAACTTGGGATATGTATTCCACATAGCCTAAGGACATCAACTGTATATCCCGACTCACACAGGCAAGACACGCCCAATTTTTGTGTTTGTCGTTTACAGGCCGCAATTCTGAATGAATCAGCTTGATACTTGGCTTATGTATTCCTTATAGCCTGAGGGCGTCCACTATTGATTTTGATGAATGTCCCGACCCCCAGGGGCAGAGCCACGCCCACTCTGTCTTAGAAACTACCGACCAGTATCAAATTTATCGTTTCTCTCGAAAGTCATCGAGAAAGTTATTGCTGAACAACTCAAAGAACATCTAACTCGTGAGAATCTATCAGAACCATTTCAGTCCGCATATCGAGACAATCATAGTTGTGAAACTGCACTAATCAGAGTGAGTAATGATTTATTGCGTGGTATGGATAAAAAATGTGTCATATTGTTTGTTTTGCTCGATCTATCTGCAGCATTCGACACTATTGACCATCATATTTTACTTCACAGACTCAAATATAGGTTAAAATTATCTGACTCTGCCATAAAGCTTATTCAGTCATACTTATCTAATCGTAATCAGATTGTATGCATAGACAATGCTAAATCAAATCCAGCCCAAGTAAAATTCGGTGTTCCCCAAGGATCTGTCTTGGGACCAATTCTATTTACCATCTATACCTCTCCCCTTGGCGAAATCATCCGCAAACACTGTTGATGACACTCAACTCTATCTAATAGGACCACCATGTGATATTCCAGACAAACAACAACAATTGGAACGCTGCATTGAGAGCATCAGAGTATGGATGACTGCAAACTTTCTTAAACTGAACTCTGACAAAACAGAATACATGACCATTGGCTCAAAATCATATGTTTCATCATTAGATAGTCACCCCATTCAAGTTGGAATTGATCACATCAGCCCTGTTCAATCTGCTCGAAATTTGGGTGTTATGTTTAACTCTACTATGGATATGTCTAAACAAATTGCCGCAGTATCAAAGGCATGTAACTTCCAACTGTACAACATTGGTCGCGTACGAAAATACTTAAACACAGATTCAATTAAACTGTTAGTGAACTCATTAATCGCATCTAGACTGGACTATTGTAATTCGTTACTTTATGGTCTTCCAGCTTCTTCTCTTCGCTCCCTTCAAAAAATACAAAACACTGCCGCACGTCTGATCACCAGAACAAGATTACGTGACCACATTACACCTGTGCTCAAATCCCTCCACTGGCTCCCAATTAACAGACGTATTCAGTACAAGATAATCCTTCTAACTTACAAGTGTATCCATGGTTCAGCTCCCAATTACCTGAGTCATCTTATAAAAATCAAAAGTGGAGATAGATCAACACGATCAACATCAAAACACGACCTAGTTGTTCCGAAAACTTTTAAAGTGTCGTGTGGTGATAGGGCTTTTTCAGTGGCAGCACCCACCCAATGGAATAAACTCCCAGCAACATTAAAGGAAGCCAAAACAGTAGAGTCCTTTAAAACATCCCTTAAGACTCACCTATTTAACTGTGAATACCAAACGTGACAGAGCGGCTCAGCGCCATCGAGTAGAACAGTTCTAGATGAGAGGCGCTATATAAATTCATTATTATTATTATTATTATTTTGCTCTGAATTAATTACCTTCAAAATAGATTTTTAAAATTTTCTCCTTTATAAATAAACAATGTTACTGCACTCATGGTTAATATTAACAACATTTATACATATTAACCATAGAATAACAGTTTAGTTTGGTAGGTAGCGCAGTTTAAAAGTTCATGTTTTTTGCTTCTCCTGGAAAGTTGGAAAAAGTGACTTAGGTCGTTTTGACAGGAAACCCTTCATATGGTTCAACCCTATTTGAATGATTCGCTTACCCGTAGGAGACAGGAGCGTTTTAAGATTTATCATGGCGGAGGCTATACTATTTTGAGGACCCGCTTTCGCGAAGGGGGGGGGGGTCTTGATTGATGATTTTTTTTATGTCAATGCAATGACTGCATTCTCATTCAGTAATGGAGTCGCGACAGTAACAGTGTATAGAAATCGATTGATTCGGACGCCCTTTCCATTGGCCAGGGGGGGGGGGGCCTTTTGTCAGATGAGGGGCCCTTTTGTCTGCCTTAAGGCCCCCCCCCCTAACTGGGGTACATTTTCATCTTTATCATCGGTTTTAGCATTTTTCTCCCGTTTTATTTTTCTAATGTCTTAATTTTTTTTCCGAGGAGGCTGGCGCCTCAAGCGCCTCAGCTATAAAACGCCTTTGGTAGAAGACTTTAGCAGTGGGAGGAAATCAGAGGACAAGTAGAAAACCCACGAGGTTGGATATGCGACCCTACGCCTTGTCACGTACAACCTGGGAATGGAAGCCCCGCCAGATTACTCGACGACAGACCTTGTGATACAGCGCACCCCCCCCCCCCTTTTCTAATGGTTGAAGGTGGGTTGTCTATAATGTGGTGTTGATCTTATAAAGCCTGCCATTGAGCCAGGGAGTAGGATTGTTCTTGTTTGTTTTATGGGAATCCATTTATTCACACACACTGATAGGCTCCTACTCTCAAGTGGCTTATTGAAATAAAGTGTACCACGGGCACGTAGCCAGCTCATAAAATTGGGGGGGGGGGGCTACGGATTTTTTTTGGAGGGTCCGAGGATGTGGCTGTTGTTTAACTCGCGACCGTTGCTTCATAAGATGTATGTAGTTAAGGCGAGATCAAGCCTTCTATTAAAGATGATAATGCAGACCTACACACGATTCTTTTGATATCTTAAAAAAAATTCAGTAGAGGCTCATGGACATGGAAGACATTAACCACTTTACAACCGGCAGATTATGTATGTTACTTTGATTTTTTTTTTCTCTCAATTGAATGTTAAGTACTCGATTTTGGATTAAAATGTGTAAATTTGTTCTATTTTTGGAAAATGCAAATTTTAATATCATACGGGAACTTAGAACACAACGGTTGTCTTATCCCTGAAAGACTATTATTTTTAAAACAGAGTTGTATCCCCTACATAATTCACTCATAAAAAAAACAAACTATCTTATCTAAACTTTTATCGAACCCAGAATTACACAGCACTATTTAATTGATGAGAAGTTTTAAATATTACTATTATTATTTTCAAAGTAATAGAACCGAATTTGATCAAACACAACGCGTGCAATATTGAACCACTAAACCGAAAGTAGAAAATTAACTGCGAGGCAGTTCGGAGGAAAGGAAGTTGTTATCAGGTACTCGTGTAAATTTGTCAGAATTGAATTATTAGCAATAAAAGTAGCTTTTATGTTATAGGTAGGCCTAGTTATCGGGACAAATCAGGACTTGAACATGACCCGGTTTATAATTTTCCAACGAAACTAATGCTTTTTGGCATGCAGTGGTAATACAGGTAGGCCTATTGATAGTGAGATAGTCGGGTTTGTTTACATTTTTCGTTTTCTCGGCTGGGCCTTCCGAATAAAAGTGGATCTAATCATGCTGAAAACTGACTCATCATCACGCAATAACCACTAGAAGGGTTAGGAGAAGGGTCAAAAACTTTCAAATGTGTTTTCAGAGGAAATTTCCTAGTTGTAGACATCTGCCAGAGCATAGAGAGGTCTGCTTTCTTTTAAAAAAAAAAAATTGTTGCTTTTTCTGTCTCTTTCTTAGCACTGATACTGTGACCAGTCCTGTCAGTGCAGTGACTGCTGTCAATTTTTGGCTTGACCAGTACAGGTAGTTATGAACTAGGTAAGGCCTACCAGTACTAATGGATATCCTCTGACAATCATATAAACAACACTTCATCTTTAAAGGATTTGTTATTATTTCCTATGTAGCTGCACTGCAATATGAAATACCATTCATATACCAACCTCTGGTCTAAGGCTATTTTGGAATCCTTAGGCTACTGACTATATTTCACCCTGATTCTTCATTGTTTGCCAGTGGATGGACACATTTATAATAAAAATATATACAAATTACGTTTATTCCACTTTGTAAATAATATAACATATACAGGGGGGTTGGGATGGCCGAGTGGTCCAGAGTGCCGCGCTTCGACCTCTAGCTGGCCAGTCACCTCTGGCTTGCGGCTGTGGTTTCGATCCCTGGTGTGAGCGTATGTGGCATGGACCATGGAGATAGGGACTCCTTCTCAACCTTGTGGGTTTCCTCCAGACACTCCATTTTCCTCCCACATCAAAGATGCATGCGGTAAGATAATGAAAATGAAATATAAGACTTGTCTGCGATATCACCTTCGGTGGAAGTGGACGTTAAACGCTAAGAACAACATGTATGCTCGGCTATCACTACTATCAGGTCAAATGAATTAACTCTGATTATTTTGAATCTTGTAGTGTTTGTGAGAGTTTCCTTTCATCTGTATTAGTTCTCAAATATGGTGGCATGTCAAGTTGGAAGCTAAAGAACTGAATTCCAGTCCCCTAAATGTAGAGCCAGATGCTTCAAAATTGAATAGGATTTGTAAGTATATAGTTACAATATACTTAAAATATTAGTGTTTTTCATATGTGACAATCTTTGGTCTGGTAATCATATTGCAGACTTGGATGTAGGGTTGTGACGATAACCGGTATGTAGATATACCGCGATATAAAAATTTGACGGTATTTGTATCGTCAAAATATTGAAATATCGGTATACCGTGATACAACAAATGATGATCAAAAGACACAACGACATCAGCGGCAAAGAAATAATAATTAAATCACAGGTAGTAATAAATTTACCAATGTCAGTATGGTCAATTATATCGCCGTTATATATCTGCGTAATCAAAAATAAATATCAGCTGAGTGATGAT
Organism: Patella caerulea; assembly: GCA_036850965.1. NCBI lineage: Eukaryota > Metazoa > Mollusca > Gastropoda > Patellidae > Patella > Patella caerulea. The sequence goes on along the minus strand of JAZGQO010000014.1, from coordinate 21,261,956 downwards.
GTCAGCCACGCGGTCTAGATAATTTAGCCAGTCGTAAATTGAACAACACAGTCTAACAACATTACGGACTGGATATTCTCGTACTATTTAAGTCGTAAAACAAAGTAGTGCTCGGTCCGTGCTTTAAACCTCATTAATTATTAGGGCAATTCCACGGTAACGGACGTACGTTTTGCACTCGTCATATTTTAAATACTTCCAATATTATCTAACCATGAATAATTGTCTTTTTGGGTTTTATATAGTATTAAAGACATATATTTCAAGTATTAATTGACATATGATTTTATTTATTCCTGAACACCAGAAATAAATATTGACCCCTCAAAGTATAGGTAACGGACGTACAGAAATGAACACCATGATTTACCTGCAAGAACATAGTTGCAAAACTCTGTCAATTGTCCTGTGGAATTCAACAGTTTTTATCCATGTAAGAAAGGGCACTAATACTAGATGTGATCTGTATGATCACTTCTCACATTTGCATTCTTGTAATCCAGTAAATTAGAAATTATTGTGGTAACGGACGTACATATTTTCTGGTAACGGACGTACAAGTGCAAATTGCTAACCCATTACATGAGATATGTAAACTTTCAATTAATGGGACTGATAGATAATACTTATTATTAACTCATTTGAATTAATGGAGCAGTTACTTTCCTAAGAACATTACTCCTTACATAGAATATTGCAACCTTAAAATTTTGGTAACGGACGTACATTTTTACCCTAAAATTTTAGTAACGGACATGCATACATCTATGAAACCTCAAATGATTCAGAGAATTGGGTCAAAATGTTTTCATTTTACAGTCATAATATCAAGAATGGGTGATGTTTGCTTTATATATGAGTTTTTGAACAGTTCCATAAATAAATATAAATGAGAGAGATAAAATGTAAATATTTGATAACATGAAATATCGTAAAAAGTAATGGACGTACATGTACGAAAACCCAAGTTATTCTGAGAATTTTTGCAAATCTTTTCTATTTTCGGTCATTATAATAAGAATGGATTATATTAGCTTTAGATATGAAATTCTAAACAATTCCATTCATAAATATGAATGGGAGAGAAAAAAATGTGAATATTTGGTAACGGACGTACATTCTCATAGCGATATTTTTCAATGTTGGTTACTTGCACAAAAATATGTTATTTTCATATTTTAATGTATAAATATCATGTTTATATACATTGTCAGATAACTAATGCCAAATCATTCATTATGACTCAGAATTATCCAACAAACACAAAGTAAGAAAATACATAAAAATTATAAATTCAACATTTACAACATACACCTCGACAAAAGACCAAATAAAAAAAAAATGGGAACAATTTCCACCAAAATTTGAGTTAGTCTTCAAAATATAGATTATTTCTCACCATAAAACACTATTTTTGTCCACTTATCAACTAATTAAATTTTTCACCTAATTGTATACTTTGGCGTGGAATTGCCCATTAGCGAGTTCAATTATAGTAATAGTTTAATATTAATCTCAATATCTGCAAAGATTCAGGCTCAAAAATTATCGAAATGTAAGTGAAATTACCGTTTGTTTACATGAGACGCCCGCGGGAAAATACCGCTCTGACGTCATTTGACTGGGAATTTTTTATTGCTACGGCTCACTTCGTTGGATTTCCGTACAGTAGTTTCCGGTGGATAGATAGGTAACATTTTTGTGATTATGACAAATATAACAGAAGAAAGTGAGATTTATCTGTTTTGATGACTGAAATTTGCTAAATTTCGACTAATAAGTACATGTATGGCCTACATTTTTTGTGGTATCATCAAGATTATAAATATTTGACATATTATCATTCAAATTATTACGAGTTTAATAACTCTAAGCTGACAATAACGTGCGGCTTTTAGTTTTAAAATTGGTACTAGCAATTCTGAAGGGAAAATACCCATTATGACGTCACTCATCTCTTAAAATCATTCTGTTATTAGATTTATAATATTAATTATGTTATCTTTAATTAAAAGGTTGAAAACTATTATTTAATGGTTTTTTTTTATTTCTTAATTTGGTAAAGATATTGTATCGCGATACAAACTTTTATCACAATATTTTCACTTTTGTATCGTGATACAAACCAACTCTGTATCGTCACAACCCTACTTGGATGTAGTTCAGCTCTGAATGTAGGTCTCATTACACTTGCTCTGTACATTCAGGGATTGTGCTCTTGAATCCTTGGTAAAAAAGTTTGGCTTCCCAGTCAATTTTACTAGGCAACTTATGCTTTCAAATATAAATTTCATAACTAACCTATCAAATATTTTTAGTCAAATAAAAATCAACATGATTTCAAATCAACCTCCGACTTATTAATACACATGACCTGTCAGTGCCCATGATGGAGAAATGAAACATCAAGAATGAATGAATGGATGGAATTTATACTGACTATTAACTTAGAAGTTGTAATACTAATGATTTAGAAGTATATCATCGAGTTTCATTTTGGCGCAACAAATATTTTGATAATAAAACTTATGGGTTAACCGGTTACGAATGGGTTTTTAACGATCAGTTAACAGGTTCAAGAATTTTTGAACAGTTAACATCCTTTTTGCATCATCACTTAAAATGATGTGAGACAGTAGGTAGTAAAATCTGTGTAATTGAGGTGAATTGAATTCTTGATCAAAAATGGCTTTTAAATAAGTTAACATATGAATCAGGACATGATAAAGTATAAACATGTCATAAATGATGTGTACATTTAATCATATAGGGCCATATCAAAAAGATATTGTGGTTCTCCATTAATCCTTCCTAAAAATCAGACGTGGAAGGGAGGTTTTTTGTTTTTATTTAGTCAAAGGTAAACTACTACGGGCTAATTGACTCACATGTCAACCAACTCAATGCACTACATTTATCTCATCATCGTTTTAATTTATGATTATCCTGTATCATATTATGATCGTCAATAATATTATCAATGTTGCATATTTCATAATTAAGCCTATGGTACATTTCAAGATACATTAAAATTTATCATGGTTACTTCCTGTAATCCAGGGAAATTATTAACATGTGATAATTAATGAGATATTTTTAGTTTTTTGGAAAAAAACCCCCAAAAAACGGTCATGCATCTCTTTTTATATGACCACATAAAAATGTGGTCATACATTATGGTCTTGTGAACACTCCACAGACCACATTTGATCAGTTTTAAATTTATTATTCCTTACATAAGTGAGATAAAGACGCCTACATGTATTTATAATGTAAACAAGTTATGTTGAATACTGAAAGTGTTATGGCCCTTGTTTCACTTCTTGAATCATCCGATCGGTATGAAATTTATATGCATTATTTAGATCAGTAAAATGAAGAATCCTATTGAATTTAAGAAATTTCGGTTAATTATTTCTACAGTAATGGCCCTTGGTTCACTTGGTTCATCTGATTAATATTAAATTTAAATGCATTTTTGAGATAAGAATCTTATGTAAGAAATCTCTGTTTATATAACTTCTACAGTTATAGCCCTTGTTTCACTTTGTTGAACCTTGTGAACATTCAATCTGTAAGACATTGATATCATTCTCCTCCCTTGTAGCTGCTCAGATGACTGAGCTGCTGGGGGCATATGTTTCATTGTCTGGCAGTGACACAGGAGTATCTGAGAACCAGAATATTTTGTTTATTTGGATTAATCTTCTACACCATAAAAGCCAATTACACCTTAGTTTAAGGCAGACGATGATGACATTGACCAACATTACTATTGATACATGTAGCTACAGAGTACAAACGCATACAAATATTTTGTTGTTATTTATGTTATTATTGGTTAAATTACTTAAAACATTACATATTTACATAAATAATATTTCAACACACATGCAACAAGTCTCATGCTTGACTGATGACTTGATGAATCTAAAATAATTCCACCACCCCCGCGTGAAATGCTCGCGCCCCTCCCCCACTCAGAAATTGCAAACAATCATTAAAGTATACACAGTTCCTTATATTAACCCCTTGAAAATAATTAATTATTTATTGGGCAATAAAGCATTGAAGTTTATTTCACATAACATTTAGTTATATATAGATACATGTAGTTTGTTTTTATTGAATCTTATTTATTGATAGTCTATATTTAGCCTATATTTTTTAACCATCTGGTACCATTAGCTAGTGTGAAACATATCAATACTTGTGTTATATTGAAACCCAATGGTAATGTTTAATATCTATTCAATTTTACATGTATACTTGGTAGTCAAATCCAGTGATTTCAAATACAACTAGACTTGCTTGCAAGGCTGAAGGCTTTCACCTTACCCAAGGCAGCACAAAATGCCTACCACTCATCCCTTAAAACACACACACACACACACACACACACTTAAACAACTCAGACATTGACACTTTCTGTGCATGCGCATTACGATAGAAGGAAAGTGAAAAATATAGTTGAACAATTATGAACTTGGATCGGTAGAATACTACAGACGCCAGAAATCTAAATACGCAATCAAAAACGCAAAAATTCTAAAAAAAAATTACAATTTTAGTACACTTTCAAATTTTCAGGAAAAAAAGAGAACTGTGTGGTATTGCAATTCGACCTATATCTCATCCGCAATATCCCCGGCTCTACAAAAATATAACTTTTTCGAAAATCGGTTGGGAATTGAGATTATTAGGACCTATTTTCATTTATGCACGTTAAAGATTTACTTCACTTCAGGTCTGTTCAGAACTTTCGCAATACTTCTAAGTACTTACTGCTTAAAACATAGGAAAAATCATTATTCAGAACTCTATCTGCTTTACTTTCAGAGATCTACACGAGAATGAAAAAAAAAAAATGTTTTTCGAATGGGACAAAAAAAAAAGATCGTGTCAGATCATAACCAAAACCAAGAATCATACCTTTCAACATCAACTTTTCAACCTTTGTCCAGAGGGGTGCCTTCCTTATAAATAGTTTCGGCTAATAGCGTCATTTTCGCTGGTATCATATGATGGCGTCATGTAGACAAAAACCCTGGGATAATAATTTCAGGAGTAACTGTTATTGACTAAAATGAATTATTTTCACTCTAGAAGCAGCATTACCAGATATTGGTTACCAGTAAAACACCTTTAGGTCAAATATTGCCTCTTTCAAAAAAAACTCTCTATATAATGCTTTATACGTAGGCAAAACGTTGCGATTATGACCAACTCGGACTTTTGTCAATGTCACACCAATGTGTACACGGGACTTTGGAATCACGTCCATATCAACTACTCAAATATGCAACTGGTTCAAAAATTGATTAAATATTCAATGAAATATCGACAATTTTCTGATTTCGTGCACGTTAAAGATTTGACGTCACTACTTGTAACATATAAAAAAATAATATTTATTACAGATAGAGTCCATGCTCAAACTGGTTATCTCAACTGAGAACGACATGGTTATCTCAATTCGACCTTTATCCCATCCGCAATATCCCCGGCTGTACAAAAATATATTTTTTTCGAAAATCGGTTGGGAATTGACATAATTAGAACCAATTTTCATTCGTGCACGTTAAAGATTTACATCACTTCCGGTCTGGTTCACAACTTTCGCAATATTTCTAAGTACTAAATGTTTATAACAAATGAAAACTCAATATTCAAAACTCTATCTCTTTTAGTTTCAGAGATCTACACGAGAATAAAAAAAAACCGAGTTTTCCGATTGGGACAAAAAAGTATCGTAAGTGTCAAATAATAACCAAAATCCAGAATCATACATTCAACATTAATTTTTCAGCATTTATATTGAGGAGTGCCTTCCTTAAAAATAGGTTCAACAGAGAGGTTTATTTTCACTGATATCAAATGATGACGTCATGGAGACAAAAATCCGGCGATATTAATTTCAGGGGTAACTATTATTTACTACAACGAATTATTTTCACTCTAGAAGCACCAGTAACAGATATTGGTTACTATTAAAACACCCTTAGTTCAAATATTGCCACTTTTAAAAAAATCTCTCTATATATGCTTTATACGTATGCAAAACGTTCCAATTTTGACCAATTCGGACTATTGTCGATGTCACACCAAGGTGTACACGGGACTTTGGAATCGCGTTTTCATGTCAGCTACTCAAATATGTAACTGGTTCAAAAATTGATTTTATATTCAATGAAATATCGCCAATTTTCGCATTTCGTGCACGTTAAAGATTTGACGTCACCAACATATAAATGTTCGATATTTATTAGAAACAGAATCCACGCTCTAACTACATTAAACTTTCTATGACCGGTGCAATATTCGTACTTCTGCACGATACTACTGCAAGATACAACTACAACCACTTAAAAATTGGATTTGTTTATTAACAGCGCGAGCCGTCGATTTGTGTCGAGATGATTACGGCTATGAGGTAATTTTGGCCAAAGAGAAACAATATTAATTCAAAGACTAATTATTACACACATAAATCAAATATTTCTGCTACAGGGTCACTATACCCTTATTTTGAATAGAAGTAAAGACTCAAAGTTGATATACTTTCTGCCCAAATATCGTCACTGTGAGAGAAAAAGAGACTTTTGAGAATGCTCTAAACGTTGCTAATACGTACAGATTGTACCAACTCTTACTGCATGTTTCGCTTAACAATGAAAGGTGACGTTTTCAATTTTCGATCCCTTTGTTCTCATACTCCTGATATTTCTAACTGTTGCGCAATGGTTTCATACCTAAGACTACCGATAAAACTCTCTGTAGAAGAAGTCCAAAAAGAAAATTACGTTGACTTTTCGAGAAAAAGACGTTTAAAAATGTTCCAAATGGTAAAAATACGACGTTTTGGATTTTCAATCTCGTTTTTTGACTACTCATGACATTTAGAGAAATTGTACAATGGTTTCACACAATACACCACCTATAAGACTCTCGAATGAGAAAGTTTTAAAAAAATCGTAGGCGGCGTTTTCGAGAAATACGCGTCTAAAATTGATCGAAATAGCAAAATACCTTACTTTTCAAACTCTGATAACTTTTTTATTTTTTGATAGAAACTTGTCGCTATAGTACCATCTTGTAGATAATTCACGTGGCTATCAAACGATATAATACTTTAACTACTCGGTAAACAACCAATCGATACATCTTATTTGACGCACAGGCACCCATTTTTCTGAATTTTGTCAAACTTTGGATACCTTTCTTGACCACTTCCGGTGATTAGAGGATTTTCATTTATAGTTCATGGACTGGTTTGGTCCTTCGACTTCATATTCCTGAAGTTTCAGAAAAATCGTTGGAGCCGTTTTAAAAAAATAAGAACTCTACGATTTGACCAAAATGCGAAAAAAAGTGAAAAATCAAAGTTAACATTTCGGAACAAAACTTATATTGTTGGAATCGGATCGATGTCAACAATCCTAAAATATAAGCAGAAATTCAAAATTCCAAAAAATAAAAATTTTGGGAAATTTTTGAAAATTTTCAAATTTTCACCAAAAAAAATAAAGCGACAAAGTTTCTAAATTCGACATTTTTGAACTGCTATCGGCTCAGAAATGTCTCCAGCTATCCAAAAATGTAAATATCAAAAAAATTGTTTGAGAATTAACAGAATTACGGCCGTTTTTAGTTTTTCGTATTAAACGTCACTTCCGGTGTGCGCACAGATTTCAAAATAGCTTTAAGCAGTAGCTGCACACCACTTTTCCGACAGAAGATCAAATTGCAAACCTCTATCTCTTATAGTTGCTGAGATCTAGCTTCCCCCAATAAAAAAAAAATAATAATAATCTTAGTAATAACAATAGTCTTTCACCGAAGGTGAAAGCCTAATAATAATTTTAACAAAAACAATAGTGTTTCACACAAGCTTCGCAGTGTGAAACCCTAATAATAAGGAATTTACAGAGAAAATACTTCTAACAGGTTTACAATAGGTATATTACATGGTGTAGTAGTAAGAGTACTGGATGGACTAGTCTATAGTGATTCATATAGTAGCATTACAGCTGGATAAAAGGGGCTACTGAGTGTGTACACGAGAGGTTAAAAACTGGGTCACACACCGCGCAGACGGTATAGTGAGGGAGAACTACTGAAGGTGGGTTACGAACTGAGTTCGTCATTTGTCAATAAGTCAAGTTAAACATAATTTAACTTCATTATTTTCTATGTAAATAAGATTTGGTGTACAAATTAAATCATTAAATTTCTGTTCTTTTAAATAAAAATATAGGTATTGTAAGTGATGTTGTAACATTGACATAAAAAGTTTGGAAACATTTACAATTTTATCAGTTTTTAGAAACATATTCCTGCGTCTAATTATAGCTAATCTAGCAAAGGATAGTAACAGAATTAAAATATTATTCTTTTTATTACCTTTAATTACCTGGACACCGAATAACAATATTTTATTAAAATGGACAGTGCTTAACCCTTCTGGGTAAAAATTAATTAGTATAGATCTTAAATTATTAATAAATTCTAAGACACCTGGACAATTAAGGAATAAATGCTGCATATTTTCTATATCACTTAAACAAATACTACATAGAGGACTATCAATAGTTTTATACTTGAAGAGTTTCTCATATGTATATACAATGTTATGAGCTATTTTAAAATCATTTTCTATACATTCGTTACTCTTTAAGTAATAACCTATGGATTTCCATACATCTTTCCAATCAATATTGTAATTGAGCTGGTTCCAAAAAACAGTACTTGTGGGTTCTTTATAAAATTTCTTTCTTAGAACATTATAAAAATATTTAGATGTACAATTTGTAATTGGTACATATTCATCATTAATTTGTATATGAAGAATAATATTCTTATTAATAACATGACTTTCTTTATTAATTATAGTAAGCCAGTCATTTGGTAGACATGAACATATGGTTTTATAATATTTTTCAATCTTAACAATATCAACATCATCATTATAAATGGTAAACAAATCAATTATATGGGTTAAAGGCAATAAACCGGGTATTACACAGTAGCATATATCAGAAACTTTTACAATCTTATTGTTAATGAAGAGATCATAGTGAAGAAACTTATTATTGTATAACCCAGAATCCTACATTCAACATTAATTTTTCTGCATTTATGTAGAAGAGTACCTTCCTTATAAATAGCTTCAACAGAGAGGTTTATTTTCACTGGTATCAAATGACGACGTCATGGAGACAAAAATCCTGCGATATTAATTTCAGGGGTAACTATTATTTACTAAAACGAATTATTTTCACTCTAGAAGCACCAGTAACAGATATTGGTTACTATTAAAACACCCTTAGTTCAAATATTGCCACTTTTAAAAAAATCTCTCTATATATGCTTTATACGTATGCAAAACGTTCCAATTATGACCAATTCGGACTTTTTTCGATGTCACACCAATGTGTACACGGGACTTCGGAATCGCGTTTTCATGTCAGCTACCCAAATATGTAACTGGTTCAAAAATTGATTTTATATTCAATGAAATATCGCCAATTTTCGGATTTCGTGCACGTTAAAGATTTGACGTCACCCACATATAAAATATCGATATTTATTAGAAACAGAGTCCATGCTCTAACTACATTAAACTTTCTATGACCGGTGCAATATTCGTACTTCTGCACGATACTACTGCAAGATACAACTGCAACCTCTTAAAAATTGGATTTGCTTACAAACAGCGCGAGCCGTCGATTTGTGTCGAGATGATTACGGCTTTGAGGTAATTTTGGCCAAGGAGAAACAATATTAATTCAAAGACTAATTATTACACACATAAATCAAATATTTCTGCTACAGGGTCACTATACCCTTATTTTGAATAGAAGTAAAGACTCAAAGTTGAAATACTTTTTGCCCAAATATCGTCACTGTGAGAGAAAACGGGACTTTTGAATATGCTCTAAACGTTGCTAATACGTACAGATTGTATCAACTCTTACTGCATGTTTTGCTTAACAATGAAAGGTGACGTTTTCAATTTTCGATCCCTTTGTTCTCATACTCCTGATATTTCTAACTGTTGCGCAATGGTTTCATACCTAAGACTACCGATAAAACTCTCTGTAGAAGAAGTTCAAAAAGAAAATTACGTTGACTTTTCGAGAAAAAGACGTCTAAAAATGCTCCAAATGGTAAAAATACGACGTTTTGGATTTTCAATCTCGTTTTTCGACTACTCATGACATTTAGAGAAATTGTACAATGGTTTCACACAATACACCACCTATAAGACTCTCGAATGAGAAAGTTTTAAAAAAATCGTAGGCGGCGTTTTCGAGAAATTCGCGTCTTAATTTGATCGAAATAGCAAAATACCTTACTTTTCAAACTCAGATAACTTTTTTATTTTTTGATAGAAACTTGTCGCTATAGTACCATCTTGTAGATAATTCACGATATAACACTTTAACTACCCTGTAATCAACCAAGTGATACATCGCATTTTACCCATCGGTACCCATTTTTCAGAATTTTGTCAAACTTTGGATACTTTTCTTGACCACTTCCGGTGAATAGAGGATTTTTATTTATAGTTCATGGACTGGTTTGGACCTTCGACTTCATATTCCATAAGTTTCAGAAAAATCGTAGGCGCCGTTTTAAAAAAATTAGAACTCTACGATTTGACCAAAATGCGAAAAAAAGTGAAAAATCAAAGTTAACATTTCAGAATAAAACTAATATTGTTGGAATCGGATTGATGTCAGCTATCCAAAAATATAACTCATAATTCAAAATTCCAAAAAATAAAAATTTTGGAAATTTTTGAAAATTTTCCAATTTTCACCAAAAAAATGAAAGCGACAAAGTTTCTAAATTTGACGTCTGTGAACTGCTATCTTCTTAGAAATGTCTCAAGCTATCCAAAAATGTAAATATCAGAAAAATCGGTTGACAATTACCAAAATTACGGCCGATTTTCAATTTTCGTGCACGTTAAAGATTTAACGCATTTCTGCTATGCGCACGAATTTCGTTTTACATTTAAGCACTAACTACCACCCAGTTTCCCGAGAGAAAATCAAACTTCAGACCTCTATCTCTTATAGTTGCTGAGAAATAGGCAAAATGGAAAAAAAAAAGAATAATAATAATAATATTAATCTTAGTAATTTCAATAGTCTTTCACCATTGAAAAATGGTGAAAGCCTAATTACCTATTGTAATTAATATTATGGATTATTTCCTTCATACAACATGTGCATCAAAATATGGTTCATAAATGGAGTTATCAAGGATGTTTATAGTATGTGTATATGGACTTGTCTTGATGATTGTCAGTTGAATAGATTTATTTTTTTTAAAAATTACTTCCTGCTTTGTCTTTAAAAATGAACTTTAAGATTCAATCACTGATGAATTATTTGGGTAAGAATAGAATTAGTTGTAACTGTTTTTATTATCTCCGTTATCTAGGGTTTGTTATCGTGTAACCACATTTGTTTCTATATTAAGTAGGATTGTTCCTGATTTACAAATGATACATTATTACACTAGATCTGATTGAAATTTCTATTAATAGATAAGCTAGACCTAATATTATAATCAATACAATAAATTTGAGAGTGTTAGATTTGCTAATAACCGATAGATATATTTATGTATACATAACATATGTTGACATAGAAATAATAAATTATGTAGACTATTGAGCTTGTCCAATTATAACACCATCATATTCAGTGCCTAATTTTGACCTAAATCACTCAGAGATGGTTAGACTTTTTAAGTCTTTCTATTCCAATCTAGTTCTTGAGTCAAAAATTTAATTACTGGTATGTAATTTAAAGAATTGATATATTCTTTAAGGTGGAGTAACGCCTTTAAAACTTTTTATTTTTGATAAGATTTCATAACAAACTTATCTTTGCCTTTGTTTTCAGAAAACAACTGATATAAAATCAGTTTCTGCTCGTTGGAAATTTTTGATATTAAACTACTGATTTTGCACACAATTTTATGAATCATATTCATGTATATCTATAGATTGTATGTGTGACAGTAAATGGATCTCAAATTTGTTACATGATCCAGTAAACAAGCTATATTAATGATATAAAAATAGTCATTCAGTCAAAAAGATGGTTCAAAAAATATTTTTCTATAAATATTCACTATATCATCTGGTCGCTGTACTGGTAAAAATGGTTAATTCCATTTGATCATACTATTTTGCACATAGGTATAGTAGTAATTTTGAAATTCTCTTGGCAGTTTGAATTTTAAGACCACCAAAAAGTCCATTCCTCATCAAATAATTAACCCTAATTGTGAGCTGTGCATTCTATTTACAGGAAAAGGTCCGAGGATGAGTATGTTAACAGTAGAAGAGTGTGAGTTACTCAGTGACTCCAAATATCGGTCGTACATCAGTCAAGTAGACAAGGCATTAAAAAGTTTTGAATATACCAGTGAATGGGCAGATTTAATCTCAGCTTTAGGAAAACTGAATAAAGTAAGTGAATATGTTAAATCTGTCAATTTTTATCCAACCCTTATTGACGGAGGCTATTATGATGAGTTCATCTGTTTCTGTTTGTCTGTCACATCGGCTGACACATCAGCAGGAAAATTAGAACTTTTCTTCTTATTGAGGTATTATATTCATTCTTGGTGTAGATATTTATTAAATTCCCGCTTCCAGTGGTTCTTTTTCATGTACACAATTAGGTTTTATCAGCCCATCAAATAAACTACAGACTTTTCCTTACCAGGCCTACTGTCCAACACTTCTGACATTAGAAAAAAAGCCAGGGAAATTCTGAGCAACGTTTTGGACGAACACTGGGATTGATCCCAGGATCTTGATTACTCACTGAACCACTGCGATTCCAATTTTACCACTGATCAGTTACATTAAAAATGACATATATTCAGCTTTCTGAACTTGGAATGGATTTCAGTTAACAGAAAAATAAGACCAAGTTGCAGTAAACTGAAATTTGAGTGAAAGCGTTCAATTGATTATAGTGTGGATATGTTTTATGGTTTATATATATCATTTGTATTTAATTTACATTTTATTGATTCAGTTACTTCATTAAAATTTCTTTATCTATATACGTATATAATATATAATATATCTATATCCTTGTAAATTTAAATGTGCCACAGAGCAGCTGTTCCAGCTAAAATTTATCGCTAAATAAGTATATTATCTGCCATTAAAAGCATAATACATGCAGTCATTTTTGCACATGAACCTGCTTTTTGTTGTGAAGGAGCCATGGTGGCGAAGTGAGTAAGGCTTAGGCTCGCTAGCCTGGCAGTGACATGTTTGATCCCTATATTGGCCAAGAAAGTTCATCAGGATTTTCCTGGAGTGGTTTCCTCCCTAGCAGGCCTGACGAGGACAGCTGTCTAGTCATTCGGATGACCTGAAAAACGTTGCATGTAAAAGATTGAATTCGATATGTACCCATCTTCATTAGCCCAGTAGAAGCAGAACAATAGGACGTTCATCCCTACTTCATTTCATTTTAATTCATTTAATTGCTATTTGTTGTTCAGCACTTCAAGGGTTTACAGATGAGGTCTTCTCTTTATGAATATGGTTATATTAATACCACAGCTGGGCTCAAACATTAATGTAATGATTGAAAACATTTGTTGTTGTGTCGTGAATAAATGACCTAGTTTAGTCAGTATGCAATGACCTTTGAGTATGATGCCAAATTTAAGTGGAGTGTCATTTTACATGTGCATGTACCTATATTTGTCTATGAGGTCAAACATGGAAGTATACCCAGTAATGAACTTTATAATTGATATGACCTGATTTTAATGAAATAAACAAAAGTAATGTACAATATTATGGCCAATTTTGTTTCTGATTTGAACCAGAAGGTTTTGTTTATAATCTTGGTGTTAATCGCCAATGTGTCTTGGAAGCTTTGAGTCAGCCTTCCCCATTGTCAGTGGTGAAGAACGGACAGCCTGGCAAGGAACATCTTCTCGTCGTTTGGATTGGACGAAAATACCTTAAAATCTTGTGTTGACTTGGAATTAGACAAGAAGTAGATATAAACACACATGACACATTTTGTGGCTTAAGCCAGTCATTTGTAGTCCGTATGGTGCATTTCATTTCTGAATTCTGACCATGACCATAATATTTTATCTTTATTTTTGTGTGTCTCTATTTTAGGTGCTGTTATCACATATCAAGTATCCAGTTATACCAAAGAAAGTAACAATTGGGAAAAGACTAGCTCAATGTCTACATCCAGCTCTTCCTGGTGGTGTTCATTTAAAAGCTCTGGAGACCTACGATATAATATTCCGATGTATTGGTACTCAGAGATTGGCACAAGATTTGTTTGTTTACAGTGCTGGGTTATTTCCCTTGTTAAATCATGCTGCGATGAGCGTGAAGCCAGAGCTGTTTAATATATACGAGAAGCATTTTGTCGCTTTAGGAAAACATATTAAACCTGGATTAAATGGCTTACTTATTGGATTATTGCCAGGGTTAGAGGAAGGAGCAGAATTTTATGATAAGTTAGTATATTTTTTTTCTACATAAGTATGTGTATAGTTTATTACATAACAGTTATTATTGAATTACAAATCTTAGTTTTTTGTAATGGAATGTAGAGGTTTTATGTAAACATATGAGAATATAAACAAATAAAGACAGACCTGTATCTCAGAGTTTGTTTCACAACTGTTTAAAATGGAAGCATACATGATGCATGTAAGCTGTTTGCATTGTTTTCACATTGAAAAACAATGGTATTTTAGATACAAATAAATTATATGGTTGGTGAACTGTTTACAAATACATAGAGTGTCTAAGATTTGTTTATTTTTGTAATATATAAACTGTTTACTACAGAAGACATTATTAATGAAAACGGTTCTATAACAAATATAATTCATGGTATTTATTTATATTTTAGAGCTAATGTTTTATTAGAGAGCTTTTGTGATGCTGTAGAAAAGGAGTTTTTCTATACATGTATGTGGGAATGTGTTTTATCATGCCCTAGTGTACGCCTACCAGCTATTACCTTTCTTCTGTCCCATTTTAATAAGAAGAAATCTATGGAAGATCAGCTACATATGATGGGATTTAATATAGATCTTATGGTGAGTACAATATCAATTACAATAAGGGGGATGTTGTGGGTTGTCTAGTATTACGTTGGAGCATGAAATCACAAGGTGTGTCATTGAGTCAAGAGGCGTGGTTTCGTTTTTCCTGCTTGAATCTAACAAGGAGTATGGTCGCTTGTCCAACCTCTGCAGGTCCTCCGGTTCTCTCCCATTGCTAAATTATTGTGATAAATTGGCAGATTTAAAGATCATTCCGACATAGCCTACACATAAATGTAGTACTCATTTGCTCTCAAATTTGCATTGACCTGTTTTGTGTTAATATTTTCTGACATGGTTTCCCCTTGCCGTTAGTGCAGGAAGGTAGGCCTGACAAGGACAGCTGTCTAGTCATTCAGATGTGATGGAAAACCGAGGTCCCATTTATACATTGGTGTGCAAGGAATTTGATATAAGAGTAGACCATATAGTGTCACTGTCCGGGCAGAATTAGCCCAGTCGGAGCAGAACAGTAGGATGTTAAACCCCAATTCATTTCATGTTTTGTGTTATAATGATAAATTCTAATTAGAGACGAATAAATATTTGGCTCTGGCAATAATTTTTAGGATGCAATATGTTTTTAGGATGCATTGTGTAATACATATGTTATATTTTCTAGGTGCAAGCTTTATCAAGTTCTATTCAAGATACCAGTGTATTAGTACAGAGAATCTCATTAGATTTCTTACTTCTAGGATTTCCAATGCACAATGGACAACTTACAAAATCTGACACAGCTAAAATAGTACAGGGTGCCATCAATGTAGTATTACGTAGAGATATGTCTTTAAATAGGAGATTGTATGGCTGGTTGTTAGGGACTAGTGCTTCAGGCTTATCGTCCAGTGTAGCAGATAATAATAGACGTGGTAGAGTGGACAGTACGTCAACTAGTAGTGAGATGGATCTGGGCTACTTCCATCAATTCTCTAAAGATTTATTAGTCCAAGCTATTAAAATGAAATTAGCTAATCCCGAAGACAATGAAATGAGTGTTGGCGGAATATCAAATTTAATGAAGCCGTTTAGAATTATAATAAGTTTGTTAGATAAACCTGAGATTGGACCGGTTATTATTGACAGTGTATTAATGTCTGTGTTTAGGTGTTTATATAAGGAATGTAATACTAATAAGCCTGAACAAAAAGTGAAAGTAAAAAACAAGAGTTTAAAAAGACAAGACAGTACACAAGAAAAGACTCAATCCGCAGAACTGATCAAAACTGCAAACCTGTTATTCGGTTCTTTTGAGCCATATTTTATTTGGGATTATTTAGGAAGAATGTTCAATGTAGCGTGTTCAAATGTCCACCAGAGAGTTGAATTAGATAATCACGATTCTGTTCAAGTTATAGAGTTGTGTGAGATTGGTGAATTTCTGCTTGATATCATCTCATTGGTAAGTACAGTACAGCGTCAGGAACGGTCAAATTGTATTGACATTTGCCTCACTTCGATTCTTCACCTGTTTATTATCTAAACACCAATCTGGTTCAAATCACATATATGTTCCATTTTATTTTGTTATTTATATTGTAGTATTGTTATATCAGAAGGCTGAGTGGTCAAGTGGGTGCTTTAAATCGTAAGATCTGTCATTGAGTCAGTTGGTATGGTTTCAATCCATCCCTAAAATGGACGTGACAAGGAGTAGTATAGCCTTTCCAACCTCTTGGGTTTTCTCAAGGTCCTCCGGTTTCCTCCTGCATCTGTTTAAATAAAATATCTAATCACAAAAAGGTTCCTAGTTTGTGTTGAGTGGACTTTAAAACACATTTCTTTATCTCTGTCCCTTGACATATGACTTATTTTATGTATTGAATTGTAATACTTTTTTCTTTCTTGTTTTTTAAGGAAATCTACCAAGAAACACAAACAGAACATTTACCAGAGTTATTACGTCATGTGATATCAGCCGTTACTACAAACTGTAGCGATCTAACAGAATATGAAATAACAGCCACACTTAAACTATGTAGTAAAATATTCTCTAAAGTTGAACCATCAGTTACTGTCATGGATTTTGAATCTCAGGACCCAGAAGGTATAAATTAAATACATATATTTATTTGATTGATAGAAATTTTAATAGATTATTTTGTGTTGCGCTGTCCCCTGAACCTGTCTGTCTGGTTTGGAATATAATAACTTCACTTCTGATAAAGCTAGAATGTGGGGTAGCTGTTCTTATTTTGGGATTGAGGCATGGACATCCATTGCACTGCTGGCTTGTTGATTTTCAAATTAAATTGGCCAACCATAGTGTTTTGCAGCCAATTTTCCAGCAAATGTAACTTGATCATAAAATACATGTTTTGTCATATTGAAAAAACTGTCTTGTTAAATCATTTTTTGTAGAAGTCTTTTTATTATTCAATTTCTCATTTCAGTTACAAGTGTATGTGGAGAAATGTTTGAAGATGTTTTTAAAATGAAGAAGGAACAAGAAAGAAAAGAAGAATGCCTTATAGAGACGGATATCGCACAATCTTCAGAAAAGGGACACAATCCAGCAGAGAGCTCTAATAAAGAAATCAAAGATTTGAAATCAGAAAGTGTCAATGATAACAGTAAGTCAACTGAAAAATTGCTCAAATCTGAAACGAATGAAGAGAACAATGATCAAGAAGAATATAAAGAATGTAAGAGTAGTTTAGATCCTGAAGATAAAGGAGAAACATATTTTAGTGCAGAGGACAGCCCTGTAAAGAAACCTAAAGTTGTTGAAGATGGTGTCAAAGATGTGAAATCTAGTGAAAATTCTGAATCTGAACAAACCCAGAACCCTGAAGTCTCAAAGACAGACAACACAAGCCAAGAGAACAAAAAGAGAACTTTGTTAAAATCAATTTCGACAGATTCACGAAATCATAAAAACAGTGTACCATTATCAGTCATGCAAACATGTATCCATAGTTTCAAAGAACTCTTCCATACCTTAATATGTGATAAAATATTGAAGGGTTTTACGATCTCGGATAAATGTATGGAGGCCTTGATCACCCAGACAGATAATACACGTTCATCAGATAAGGATTCTGTACTGGATAGTAATTCTACGTCAGGATTGGAAGATTTTGGATCAAGGGATTTATCCGCAATTGAGAAATTGAAAATTCTACCGGAAGGTTTATCAGAGGCAAGTTACGAGGCGTTTGAAAAAGCTTGTCGGTTGTTGGTAGATTTTGCTAGTTTTCCATTATTCTGTACTGACTTCAATAAGCTGATAGGACAAGCTATGGATGACGGTAAGTACAAAAACATTTTTTATGTACATAAGTCAGATCCCATGAAGGCTTTAATAATGACATTACTGTCGAATTAAGATGGGCACAACATACATGTAAATACAACGCCACAGACTTATCATGCACTCACAGGGATCAAAAATGGACTCGATTTTGCTCTTCGAGGCGAAACAATCAAATTGAGATCCATATATGTGCCAAATAGAGCAAAAACTAGACATAAACAGAGAATAGTCAATTCAATCTAATGACTGTAAATCAGAGGTCAGTTGACTTTATTAGTAGGCAAAATGTGTACAAATATTGTGGTGAATTATGTGTATAGCAATGAATGTAAATGGTTGAAGGGTTATAATCTTTTGGAAAAGGATTTTCTGGTAAATTTTACTATTTCTGGCCTAACATCATTATACATGTAATAACGTAGTGTGAAAATCTGAAAATACGATGTGAAATTGTAACCTTGTTTTCATTAGATTGAACAATAAGTATTTTTTAATTTTATTTTAATTATTATATTTACTAATGAACAATGGTACATGCATATATTACAGAAAATGAGTACAGTTTACCTGATTGGCTACAAGATTTGATAACTTGTAGTTGTTTTATAAAGAAGTTTGAAATACAGACGGCAGCTATATCTACTATACTAGATCTTATTAACCTGACACAATCAGTACAAACAGAGAGCGAATATAAATGTCAAGTATCAAATAGATCACGATCAATGAGCGAGGGTCGTATATCTGTGGTTATTCTACCAGCCTTATTACCATGCCATCTTAAATTTATGAATGAGAATACCCTCTTTTTTCAGGTATACTTACAATTATTTTTGAGAACAAATTTTAATATCCTGATTTTCTATCAGAAACCACTCAAAATTAAGAACATTTTGTAAACACGTTAACCTATGTTAGTAGTTGTGCCTTTCACAAAATAATTCTTTCTACTTATCATGGTATAAATTATTATGATTTGTTACCTCATGAAGTTTCCTGCACTTTAATTTGATTGAAGTAGTTATTTCATCCATGCTTCTTGTTCAAAATAATACTTATGGAATCAAAATTAGACCTTGAAATAACCATTTTAGTTCATGGACATGCATTAATATCACTTGATACAATGGAAAGATGAAATTACTACTGTGAACTGTCAAAAGTAGAATTTATCTCACCACATATAAAATTACAAGATTTCCATATTTAAAATCAATAATAACCAACAATTTCATTCTTCACCCAAACAAAAGAGATTGTGTTCTTTGGATATGTATGGAGCATTTATGTAAGACAATGTAATTGGTTTTTATTGTACTATTCCCAATAACATTAACAGTGAATAAATCTATTCTACAGGTGTGTGCCAATGAATTATGGCAGCATCTTGGAGAAAAAACAAGTTCTAGACATCGTAGAAGTGTGGAATTATTCCATTTTCTACACCAAGTTTCCCCAAGTTCATGGATTTGTGAAGATACAATAGGATCGTCTTTAGTAGCAAGTGATGAGGTACTTGATTTGGGATTTTCAAATTTCTGTAAAAACTTTTTTATGATCAAATATTTTGTTGTTAGACAGTTATATACTATAGTTATATTCATGACCTAAACTATTTTTGTTGCAGAAAACAAGAATTGAATCTTTTAAGAGATTTACAATTATGTGGCATTTGACTAGAGAATTAAAACTGGATGTTAAACCAGGAGCTGGAACAAGATCATTCGACAGGTTAGCATCTATTTAAGATTGATAAGTTTCCTCCCCCAGACTGTGTGTCAGGTGGTCAGTCTTCCACAGTTGCTTGTATTTGGCACACATTGTTAATGAACATGAGGCAAGGAAGCCTATTGATTTTCAAAACTTTTTGATAATCATTGTCAGATTTATTGCCCTTGATCATTAGGAAAAATCTAGCAGCTGAAGTCATTATCTAGTTATACACCTTTTTTACTGTTTGGAAGAAGCCTATTGATTTTCAATGATTGCCAAATCTAGAGGCTTGTATTACCGACCATCTGACTTTAATTTCATAAGCAGTTTTTCTGTTCATGAGGCAAATACATGTATTGACTTTCCACGATTTCAGTTAATCACTGTCAGATTTATTGACCTTGTGAGGCTAAAGTTATCATTCTATGAACATGAATTGCATACACCGTGTTTCAGTTGATAAGAAGATTAATCCAATCATTTGTTAACGATTTCTGATAACTCAACCAATATATCATCTGTTATTCTATCTTATATTAAAAGACATTATATATATTCTATTTCAGATCTATGTTTGTTGTGTTGGATAGTTTAAAAGAAGAATCAGGAGCAACAAAGACAATAGCTACAACCTGGTTAACACACTGTGTACAGAGAGGTGATATCAGTCGTGTATTACAACCCATATTACTGATGTTACTTCAACCAGATACTGCCAGGTACGTGTTTATCGGGTTGCTTGATTGTTAGCCCGAAGCAGAATTGCAATTGATTGATATTTAATTTAGACCTGTCAGAGTTCTGTCAGTCCCAACAACTGAGAAGGTGTGAGTAATCAACACAAGATATATGTTTCAGCTTTCATGGTTTGTGGAGATATTTATATGCATTGATCCCAAATTTCCCTTTTCACTCAATTTGTCAATATTTTGAGGTTTGAGAGAATTCAATTCCAGAATGTTCAATTGAGTATCCCCTCTAATCTCCCTGCATACACCAAGATAATTTATGATGTAAATGTTTTTGTGAATTAGATTACCGATAAAAGTAGACTTGTTTTAGAAGAGATTGTCCGTCAGATCAAAGGGAAGATATAAACCGAATGATAAGTTTCCATACTACATATATATCTGCTTTAATATCAAAGTTACTACAATATATTTATTTACCTAATTGTTGTCGATTAGTATTTTCTTGGACTAATATTACAACAAAGTTGCAAGTCCTTCTGTTAGCCACTTCTTAGTTTCAAAATCTGTAATAGTTATCATCAATTTAATTTCATGGAAGTATTTGATTTATCTGTTACAGAATCTCCGTTCAACATGTAAATATCCATCAACCAAGAAAAGTAAAGATATCAGAATCTGGTGAAGATGATGACATAGAGGCAAAGATTTATGCTATTAGTAGTGAAGGGGGGAATGTTATATATCATGTCAGCCCTGATGGTAAAAAATTCTCACAAAAAGCTACTGAAGAGTTGAAATCGTGTGCTATGGCAGTTACTAATGATAATGGATCAGCCATGACTGCATCTGTTAAATCACCAACAGAGTCTGAATTATCTTTCGAACGTGTTAACCCAGAATATTTGAAATTACGTGTGAATCCATTCGGTTCAGAACATTCCCTAGATAAACTTATTTATGATGACGTACATGTACATTTACCAACTCGAGCTCCAGATCTCGGTAATGTTAAAAGACTTGATAAGACAACCTGTCGCAAAGAAGGGATATTCTTTGATAATGAAGATGCTAATGAAGCATTAGAAGAATCAGAAATTTCTAGTGAAGAAATGGTTTCTCAGATATTGGAAGACCTTATTGCTAAGGTAGTTGAACAAGGGGAATATTCAAGATTACAAAAAAAACGTGATAGTGAGAGAACGGATAGTATTTCAAGATACAGTCAATTAGGTGATCAAGATCTTTTGAATGCCATTGATAAAAGAGGTATGGAGATGGATTCATTGTCAGGAAGCGACACAGATGTAAGTAAATCAGCACAGGATACCAAAGACAAAGACACAACTGGAATTCACACGTTACATATGCATCTCTTACTTTATTCCCAGAAATATGACTACGAACGAACTCTTTATGCCTTGTCTACACTGAAAGCAATGTTAACGATGTGTCCGAGATTGATCGTAACAGCATTAGCCACAACCAGTATTAGTTCAATGAATCCAATCCAATTAACCAACTTACAGTTATTGCTAGCCAGACATCGAAAATCAGTGTTTGGAAAAAACTTTTTTGGAGAAATCCAACCAGAAGTCTTGTCTAGTTATCGTAGTAACATGATTTTGGAGATTTTCATTTCCCTGTGTCTATATTATATCCGAAGTTATTATCCCAATTTAATGGTTAGTAAACTGAGTGCTGAAGAATTGGCTGGAAATAAAGACGTTCATATAATGGCCACTGAAATCTTGACTTTGTTAATGTCGGAACTGATCAGTATTGTTCATGAGAGTGGAAAAAGTTTCACCTCCTATATCACTGACTTGTTAACAAAGTGTAAATTACAGAAGGCTTTGTTACACTGTATGTTAGCTAGCGTATATAACTCACGACAAAAAACAGACGCGGAAAACAAATCAAAGATAACAGAAGCCATTGTGTCATTTAATGAAGATTGTTTGGAAGGTAGTGCGAACGAAACATTTCAGATTAAATTGCTCAAATTACTACTAGTCATGATCATGCTAGAATCAAGGATGTATACGTCTAATAATGAGGAAACAACCCCACCATCAACCGCTGAATGGGACAGAACCAAAGTTACATTCCAATCGTCCATATTGAATGTCCATTACAGCGCCGTTCAACCCATAGTTCAACAGGGAATGTTCCTGTCTGGGGTTCTAAGTGCCTTAAAACAACACCACATGTCACATTTACATCGACATTGGATTGCTATGGTTACCTCATCTTTACCATATATGGGTAAAGCACTTTCAAGGGTTGTGATTGCTGTTGTTTCACAGTTGTGCCGTAATCTGGAAATTTTGTCGGCTGAATTTGAATCAAAGAAAAGGTAAAATACTTAAAATTATATTTTTTTTTATTGTTAGAAATCTAGCGAATAGTTTTAGTGTTTATAAATCTAGTTGATAAAACAATTATTTGATTATTGAAACATTATTTTGTAATTAATTTCAGAACTGTACGTTTGACGAAAGTTCCACCTGATCATTTATTGACAATGTTAGAAGGTCTGACAGCTATATGCCACTACTGTTTATTAGATAATGCCTCTCCTGTATCTATTGGTCTACCAGCTCCTACTATAACTAATATTAGTACTGAAACAGCTAGTACCGGTCAGATTCTATCTAATCTTATAAATGTCTTCAATCCTATTCAAAATAATCGGGTGAGTTCTTGTAATATGATGGAAGTATAACAGATTCTCGTCCCAGAAGCTATATATATTTAGTGGCTGTTGAAATTCCATATCTACAGAATCTCTTTGTACCAAAAAACATAACCAAGCCATTTATTAATTCTTATACCAAAAAATTGTGATAAAACATTTGAGTTTACAACATATTTTCCTTTTTTCTGACTTATGAATATCCACTGATTTGTTTAACATAATAGTTATTAAATATTGGAACTCATTTACCAAGATTTAACTATTGCTTTATCTGGAAAACTGTTCATCTGAGAATTTTTTTTTTTTTTTAAATAATCTGCCCCAACACTATAGATTTATATTTTATGGTTGATATTTCAGGAGACAAGTCCTATAAGAGATAATACAGCTCTGTCACCTGTTTTAGAGGCAAGAAGAGGTTTATTGAGTATATTACCTAGAATCATGGCATGTATGGCTGTAATGTGGAAAGCTTTAAATACAGTTACATCTGGTGAAATAGATAGATATACACAGGCCAGACTTACCATGGGTTCACCTAAGGTATTTATAATATGTCCTATTCAGCAGTTGTTTTCTAATGTAAGCTTATAGCTTTAAAATCGTTGAACAATAGAAAATTATTTTTCAGTTTAAAGAAAATTATTTTGAAATAAAATTTTTGTGTTGGTAATCATTTATTTATATTTCTATTTAAGATTGTGCGACAACATATATTAGAGTTTTTGAGTCCGATATCTTTACCCCATGGTACAAACTTACTTGGTGCTGTAGCAGTTGCTTGGAACGATAGGAGGAAAAAGATACAGGGAATTGTGAAAAAGGTCAATCTTTTGTCATTTGAAAATTTATAAATGTTCAGATACTGTAATTTCTCAATATGATATAATTTTTAAATTAATTTTTCCAAAATTGCTGACCTTATTCAACTACTATAGACATGAATAAAATTGCTGAAATTATTCAACTACTTATAGATGTGAACCATATCAAAATATATATTTATATCTTATTTCTTTATAGGTTGTACCTGTCCCATGTGAAGATCAGTTATTATTAGTAGAATTAGTTAGTGCTATTAAAGTTTTACCAACAGATACTCTAATACAAACTATTAAACAAGTCTTAAAACAACCTCCACCAACAGAACTAACTAATAATAAGGTAAGTGTAAGCAAGTTTATTAAGATTTAAAGCTTATATTTTTAAGTATGGTATATAATTATAAATTATCAACCCAGTGTATTCATGGTACTTTATACTAATTTATCATCAATGATTTATGGTTATAACTTTAAAAAAAGAATAGTCTGAGGCATTACATATATCTGTATCTATTGGTGTTTTTATTTTTACAGAGAGGAGTAACAATAGAAGTAAACATGTTGCAGTTTTTCTATTCATATGTAGAAGAAATCAGTCCATATCAACTGATGGATTCTTGGCCATCTTTTTTAACATTAATGAAAGAAAGTCTTCAATTAAATCTACTAGCACCAGGACAGTTCTTGTTATTAGAGTAAGTTAGAATAGCCTCTTCCCTTAACACTTCAGAAAAAGTTGTGTTTTTTCATAACATCCCTCCTATCTATGAACATGTTCATGGGAAGCTACTTTGGTATTGAAATATTGGTACTAATATGTGCATAATTAAACTGATAATTTTTGGTATATTGGTATCAATATGTTTTGTGTTAAAGTAGTGTAGGCTTTTACATATGCAACACCTGTTCCCCAATCCCATTCAGATATACTTAATAAATATATTTTGAAAAAAAAAGAAATTATAAAGAATCATGTGTTTCAGAATATTGAGTGAGTTTGTTCAGAAAATGCCAACAATGGAGGACAAGAAACAACTAAAAGAATTGCAGGTTAGATACAGACATTATTTATAATTACTAAATATTTAACATCCTGTTTATACTTTAAAAAGCAGTGCTGATTGTCATAGCTGCTTATATATCATAATTCTTTAATACTCTCAGTCAACCAGCAAATTGTATCTGTGTTACTCAATGGAAAATTATATAAAACACTATTTATTGAATCGACTAAATGAATGTTTTGTATATGATGAAAAATCCTTAAATATCGATTGAAGGTGTTATTGTATTGCCCAACTTTCCTTAAAATGATTTATTTAGCTTTATATTAGAAACTGTAACAGCAGATAATGAATTACCATCTATTATAGGATATAACACAGAAATTATTGGAAGCTGTAGCATATATAGCAGGATCTTCTCTACAACAGACAACCTGGTTACGACGTAATCTAGCTGTTAAACCAGGACCACAGAATGAAGTACAAGAACTAGAAGATGGTGATATAACTGAAGACAGTGGTATGTATGACTCACTATGCAAAAGTTCCCAAATTTAATAATTATTGTACAAATCATAAATGTCTTTTTATGGTGTTTTTGAAAATATTTGTTTTATTCAAGGAAATATATATGATAAATATGTTTTATGTTGTAGGCATCTTACCAAAGCCCTTGGATTTCCTTTTGTAAACAAATAGTTAGTGTTTAACTTCATTATCAGCATATTTATCCATTTGAAAGACCACAAATTAAGAGCTTTCATTTCAGTCAGAACTAACATTTACAGGTTGTGGACCAGTTGACCTGAATCTGTATGGAGATGTTACCATACAAACTCTATTTGTATTATTTTGTTTATAGAACCAGAAAGTGATGTAGAAAAGAGAGTGGTAGAGAAAGTTGTAGTAGAAGCACATTTAAATCAAGCAGCTAATTCGAAATATAGTGTTCAAGCTCTTACATTATTGGCAGAGGTAAATTGCATATATTAGTATAAAGAGGAAGTTTGTTTGTTCATGTGTCATCAACTTGATAAATTTTAGAACAACTTCTTAATAAACAGTTTTACTAGAAATTTGATCGTGCTATTTTTTTATGTTTATAATAGTAGATTATGTTATCTATGTAAGCCATGGGTTCGATTTAAGGCTAATTGGTATGTCTACCTGCTATTTCGATGGGTTTTATCTTGTTTCCTCCCTATGCAATGGATGTCTTTGTCTAACATTTTTAATTTGACTGAATATGCATACTTACATACATTATTGTAATGCCATTTTAGCTTACTGCACCTTTGCTGGATGTTGTCTATGGTAGTGATGAAAAGGATAAGATAAGTCCTTTTATCAGCACTCTACTTTGTAATGTCTTTCCTTATCTGAAAAGTCACAGGTAAATTTGAAAAAACTTTTGAAATATTTCTAAGCTCATCTTCTATTCAACAATCTGGTCAAAATGTAATATTTGAAAAGAATCATTTATATTTTTGATTAATACAAAATGCAATCTTGATTTCTGGACAAAATGTCACATGTAGTGTAAAATGGATTGTAAGATATCATATGATAATAAATCAAGGCTTTTTACAAACATTACAAAGGATTAAAAGAAATCGCTTTTGAATATGGGCATGTAACAGATAGGTTTTGTTTTGTTATTTGAATAAATGTCATTCCTCTTTGTTCTATAGTTGTCACAATCTACCCAGTTTTCGAGCCAGCTCTCAGATATTGAGTAGTATCAGTGGATATCAGTACACACGTAAATCATGGCGGAAAGAAGCACTGGAGTTTTTACTGGATCAAGGATTCTTCCAGATGGATTTAAAGTGTATTAGATATTGGAGGAGTGTTATAGACAATCTTATGACACATGACAAAACCACATTTAAAGATCTTCTCAGTAAGTTACAATTTGCTTGCTTTCCTCAATTTCAGGAATCCCATTATTTCTGTTTTAAATCAGTCCTTTATTTAAGTAGTCTGTACCAGTCGTATGTGCCGACAGTAATTAGTGTCATTCTGATTACTTGGATTGGATAGGCTCAGTAAATAAAGATTCAAACTGCTGCAAGGACTTTTTGAAGAGTGGACTCAGGAAAAGCAGTTGGTCCAGGATCTAATGTATGATGTAATTCATAGTGGTTATTTATGGAAATCTTTTCCTTACTTGAGTAATCATTAAAAATACTGCA
This sequence comes from Patella caerulea, assembly GCA_036850965.1. NCBI lineage: Eukaryota > Metazoa > Mollusca > Gastropoda > Patellidae > Patella > Patella caerulea. The sequence goes on along the minus strand of JAZGQO010000014.1, from coordinate 21,234,439 downwards.
CTTTCCAATGATGACTTTTCAATAGATGACATTATATGTTAAGGAATATATCTTTAATGATTTATTCATTCAAAAGCCTTACATATGTACTGAATGTATATTTTAGGTCGAGTTGTTATGACACCAAGTGGAAGTTTAAATCTATTTAGTTCTAAAGAACAAGAATATGAACAGAGGGCTCAGATGTTGAAACGTCTATCTTTTACTATATTCTGTAGTGATAGAGATCAGTACCAACGTAATATGCCAGATATACAAGGTTACTTTCATTTTCATAAATTGTTTTACTCTGCCTCTGTATGATCCAAATTATAGGTGAAATTATGTTAGAAAGTTTAACAGCAGCTAGAAATGCTTGAAAAAAGTAAATTCTTGTTTGAAATTAAGTTTTCTCATTTCTGCTACTACTAAATGCTTGGAAAAAGTATTGTTGTGCTGGATGCATATTGATTTTGGAAAAATTTGTGAACAAGCAATTTTATATTGATTACATGCACAAGTCTCATTTCAGAGACATAATTCTTTCAGCTTTGTGGAGTTCATTGTTTTTTGATTGAATATTGTGTGTTAATATGTTTAGAACGTTTGGCTGAAAGTTTGAAAGTACCACAAGTGCCATCAGTACAAGCTCAAGTCTTTCTATGTTTTCGTGTTCTCATTCTAAGAATGACGTCGCATCAGTTGACATCACTCTGGCCAACAATAATCACAGAAATGGTACATGTCTGTCTACAAATGGAGCAAGAACTATCAACAGAAACAGATGAATTCAAGTGAGTATAAGAGCTTTTTTCGCGAATTTTAAAATAACAACTAGGTGTGGAAAATATTAAAGAAAGTATTCAATATATAACCAGTAGATGCATGTTTTGTAAACAACACTCATATTCATTACACAGTAAAACTGGGTTTGAAAATGTTTGTGAAGCCGTTTAAAATCTATAACAATAGTTATCCACATATATATCCACTATAAACTTATGTCTTTGTTTTTCAACTAATTGAATATTAATAATGAACTGAACAATTCCAGTGTTGAAATGTTGCAGTCCATATGCAAAGTCCAAAAGGCATTTATTTATTTAAAGGGTACTTAAAGACTGAAATCATTTACATTACTATAATAGTATCAAAATTATTATTGCTATGCCATGTTTCACTGTTTTCATGTTTATTCCTTTAAACATATAATTAACCAATATAATGTTTGTTGCTATATATGTGCTGTTCATATGATTAGTTAAACATGCAGGGGTGGGGGTGATTTATTGGGTCAAAATATAGTTATACATAGTAATTATAGATATATGGATGTAAACATGTATATATCTTATACCTCCTAGTGTATATATGATGACAAGATCCAGGTAATTTTATTATAGATTTATGTTATATGTTAATAATCATATTAGCAATCTTTGTTCTGACTCCTTGCTCGAAAGCTCCATATCTACCTGTTCACACTGCTGAAATCTGTGTTATATAGTTTCATGCGCCACCACTACTGCAATCCCTTACATACTCAAGTTGCTCATAAATGTAATAATTCTATTTTTGGAGTACAATTACACAAACTCGTGTACAGATGTGTACAGTATTTCTAATTTATTACTAGCAGTAACTTATAACTAAAATACCCAATAAATAATGAATACGATGTTAGATTAACCAACTATAGTATAAGCCTAAAGATTGCCAATATGATACATGCAATAAGTTGAGATACTTTTTTTGCAATTACTAACAGACATTTGATTTGAGTTCAGTTGAGTGATCGACTTTTTTGTAATTATTGTTTACATGGTTCTAGATGTTTGTTTGTTGGTTGACATTTTATTTTGTTGTAATCGATTACTGACTAGCTCATTGTTTAATTTGTAGATCTAATAAAGAGTAAGTGTGATTTGATGTATTAAGTTGATGGCGATGTGTCAGGGACAAAGAGAAATGTTTTTGTTGTTTTTGTTTTGTTTTATTGATTATTTTGATAATTTCAGTTCTTGTTAGTGTTATGTAATACAATTTTAGTTTCTAACATATGTAAAATATTTTGCAATATTATAGAGATATGTATCAACTATGTCATGCTTAAAATTCTTTAGTTTAGATATCTAGGCATTGGTATATATACAATCTTGATCTGTGATAAATAACCTATATGTGGTTTTTGATAAGTAAAGTCATAATTCTTACTGTTTGATAGTATGTGTGTGTACTGAAAAATGTTTTAGTTGGCTTGTAGCAGTATCAAATGGACAATACAGTCCTCAAAATTCTAAACAGTCGGTGTTTATCTTCTACTAAAGTTACTGTAAATTTGAGAATGAAATCGACTGAGCATATTTATTAAAATATTGTAAAGTGTTTACTTACTCTTATAAATTAAAAACGTTACATGTAGGTCACTGTATGATTTAAAATAGGCAACTAAATAGTGTTCTTGATGTATGCTGTTTGTATTTATGATTACACTATCTAACTGTTTTTATTTTTTTATTTATGGCTTATAGTAACAATGGATATGCACAAACATTACTATGTTAACAACAATTCATCTTCTTAATTTTAAAGCTTTCTGCATGAAAGTTATTGTTTACATGCACAATTGCAATTATTGATATACAGTGTAATTTGATCACAGAGATTATAAAACTACTGTTATAAATAGATTTTCGAATAGTTTTAAATTGTATGTAACTTATGTCAGTTTTTAGTATCGCAGTCCATCTTGCATTTGCCTAGTAAAATAATTTATTTAATACATATTGTAATATAGTGTCAACATGTAAATGAAACCAAAAGTATATGTCTCTTTTTTCCTTCTAAACAAATGTAAACAATCTCTCTTATCCCTTGCACGTTATTTCCACACATTTCTGAAACACTGTTGTATGCAGCTTGAATTGTAGTATTGTTCACTTATATATACATTCACACATTAACACTAATAATTATACATGTTGTTGATATATACATTAAATATTACAAATGAAACACAAATTCATCGAGTATTGATTCAGGTATAATATGAAATTTATTAGCATGATGAAATTTTTTATTCTATCTAAATCAAAATGTTTGGTGCAAATGATGAAATCATTGCAAATTGTGCTCATTTGCAATTTCTTATAAATTCATGCAGTATGCTCTTATTTTTGCATTCTTTACATTGTTCTTTACTAATGAAAAATTTGTCAGTATTTTCATATATTAAGGCAATTAGGAGTGAATTAAATCATATCTGTGTGGAAATGAGTTCACTTTGTCCAATTTTCATTAATAATTATAGGCTACAGTAATATTGGTCGAAACATTCTTAAACTTACCAAGTTGCTCAAGATAGGGCAGAGGGGAACGGGGCTTGTTTTCAATATAGTTGACAATGAACAATTTACATCAGTGTAGAGTTTGTTTTTTATTTTCCAAAGTTCCTGCAATGATTGTTCATATTTGATGATAATCTCATACAGATTCAAAGTTCACATCATTATTTTAATCATCATTAGAATAAAGTATTATTATTAATTTATGTGGGTTTAAGTTGATGGTACGAAACAAAACCGCCCAAGTACAAGCCCAAATTCATTTTTTTATAGACAAAACTAGACAATTTGTCTTTTATTATGTACCATAAAGTATATTTCAAAAAAACCTCTCCATGGAGAAAATGGACAGAAAGTTATCGTAAACATATCAGCCATTTTAAAAGTATTACCACCGTTTTAAAAACTTGAGTGTCATTGTGGAGTAACTTAATGTAATAAATTATATGTAAATCAAGTGGGCTCTATATATGTTTTATATGTGTTGTCAAATATGTAATGATCATAAGTATGGAAACAGTTTTATATAAGCATCTTTGCTTGTTACTGAACCCCATTGACTTAGAGTTTCAAAAGACAAATTGCAAATAGTAATGTTCTCTTGAATAAAATATTGTTTAAATGTAAGTGTTGACTGGGACTTGAAAATTTGAACCATAGAGATCAATAAGATCCTTCAATTGTGACCAAGTTTGCTTAGCTCCATTATTATTTCCACAAGTGTTTGTATTTAGATTTCTTTGATATACCGGTACTATATTTAAATGTTTCAGAACCCAGTTACAGCGTATAGCAGCACTAGATTCGAGTTGGGCACATCTTGGTAATGGATTAAATGCACATAATAATCCTGCTTGGTTACAACTATATCTTAGTGTGTGTAAATTACTAGATCTATGTCTAGCTCTACCAGCAGATACAGTTCCACAATTTCAACTGTAAGTTTTAGTTTGTAGTACCAGAACATTTTCTTCAACTTGCATGTTTCAGCCAAAAAGGACTGTTAAAGTTTGAAAGACCGTTGCCAGAAAAATCGTAACCGTTGTATTTATGTATGTGATGTGAAAAAGTTACTGGCACCAAGCCCTGGAGCCTTATTCTTGAAAACTAAGTGCTGAAATAGTTTAGTGTTTAAATCCTAGTAGGCAACATATTCTAGTTTTAACCAACAGAAAGGGTGCATCCATAACATTTTGTAGGACAACTGTGCCAGAAAATAACAGATAGTCATTATGTTCCAAGTGATCTTAGTTTTCTCTATTGTCCAGCTTATGATTTAAATTGATTTTAACTAGAGCAAAATGAAGGCAAGTATTCATCTGATAACTCAAGTCAGTTGAATCAAGTCCTTTCTAAAGCACCCATGTGTTGTGTTACTATATCACACAATTAATTTCAACATGTTGATAATAACTCATAGTCTTTTATGTCCTTATTTTCTAAAATCTACTTATCAGTTCATAACCTACAATTATATAATTTAAATTATTGTCTGTTCATGCCATTGAAAGGAAGAGTTATGGCCCTTCATTATTGAAGTTTATTAGATGTATTAATTATGATCAGATCTTTTTGAGATATTTATTAGTTGTTTTACCTCATTAATGTTTGAACAACTAAATTGCTGGTGGGTTTATTTTGCCAGACAACATATTATACGCTAAGTTATTTACACATGGTGTAGTCGCTATCTGTTTGGAAGATAAAGTATGAAACATATAAACATGCTTTAATTTTAGATATCGTTGGGCATTTATTGGTGCCGCTGCAGGTGAGGATGATGACGAGTCAATTAAAGATAAAAGAATCCTTCCACCAAGTTTTGTTCCTCATATTGTCCGTCTGTCTAAACTCCTTAATTTACGAGTAAGTACTGTTGTAGAGTGTCTGTTTCTATATCATTCAGATGTTCCTAGCAAACCGGCTGATGCCTTATGATTAGTAGGGAACCCCTGTCTGTCATCCACGCAAAGCATCAGCCAAGGAATAACTCAGGGGTTGGATGACCGAATGCTCAGCATGCGCACATTGTGTCATAAGGTCCATTATTGAGTTAACTGGCGTGGTTTCGATTCCCCAGTTATAAGTGAAAAGGATCGCTTGTCCAATCTTGTGGATTTTCTTCTGGGCCCTTCTGTTTACTCCCGCTGCTAAAGACCCTAATGCGCAAGCGAATTATTCAAATAAAATTGACCTTGTTGGTTTTCTCTGGTTTCCTCCCATTACTAAAGACTCCTACGCGCAAAACGAATTATTGGAAAAAAAATTAAAACATGTTAGCCCCATTATGACCTAGTTTGTGTTGAGTGGACGTTAAACCCCATCTCTCTCTCTCTGAAATAAAATTGAAACATGTTAGTCCCAAAATGACCAAGTTTGTGTCGAGTAGATGTTGAACCTCATTTCTCTCTCTCTCCGAGGAGCAGGAAAGTCTGGTTATTACCACTTGTATTTTCTTTTCATTTGTTTCCCCTGCTAATTTAAGGGACCTGATTGATCAAATTAAAATATACCTGTTGGTACTGAAGTGACCTACCGGTAATTGCATATACAGAACATTGCTCTCTATTGCAAGACATTTGTGATGTTCAATTAGTTATTGCCATGTGCTATATTTTTTTTGCTAAAATATGTCTTTAATCTATTTCAGTTACAAAGAGAACCAGCTCTGTTGAAGAGAATACCTGGTAGGCCTTTGCTTACTATGACATACCTTCGATCATTGGTCGAATTACAACCATTTTTCAACACATTGTGCCATGCCAGTCAATCAGAGAAGAACTATCAAACTCCAGGTGGAGTAGTAAATACAATGCCAAAATCACAGTCGGCTCCAATATTTGATGAATTGACAGCTAGTTATGTTCATGACTGGCAATCTGATCTTCCAAAATCAAACCGACAATTTATTGAAGAACTGGTTGAGAGAGATTTCCTTGATCTTATGAGCTAGTATAAATTTTTTATCTCATGATTTGTGTTTATTTGTTAAAAACTAATATCTAATTTTATGTTTGTATATTATTCAATTTAAACATGCATATACTTTGGTTGTGAACAAAATTAAAAATATATATAATATATTCCTAACCTAATGTATTTACTTACAAAAAAAATATTGCTTTGTGCATATATTCTAAAATGTATGATTCATATTTTAGGCTTCTGTTTGCTGAATGTTATCATTTTCCATTCCTGTACAAATTATATTGATGTTTACTTTGTGATGTTGTGTGGAGATGTTTACAGATTTGTATATTTTGTGTTGGAGACTGACAGTATAATTCAATTTAATTTATTAAAGAAAACTGTATAAAATATATTAGTACTAGCACTCATAACATAACAGATTTTTGCCAAGAATTTTATGATATATTTACATTTGATAACTATATATACTATACTCCAGCATGCATATATATATATATTGTTGTCACCTTCAGCAATCATGTAAAATATTGTTCATTGTTTTTAAGGCTCTCAATGGAATTTGTTGACACTTAGTGGAATTGTTTATTCGGACATAAAAGAAAAGATAATAATAATTCTCAATATTTTGGTCGTGAAATCCTGTCAACGCAATGCTGGGTAGATATCTTGTTGGTTATTTAAAACTTAATGAGTTTTCCTAATGAAGCATAAGGAAAAATCCTATTGAATTCCAAACTTTTTGTATGACAAGATAAATTTATTTGAAGGTTTCTTCACAACTTGCTCTGTACGATTTATTGACAATAATTAAGAGCAGACACAGGCAACTTAGCTGCTAGTTGGCTTATTATGGGCTCTATCTATTTCCATCCTGTAGGAAACGTTTACCATGGTTATTATGATGTAAACAATATAATGTATTTATTTGAATAAATAATATGTTTATAGATCTCATAACTTACATATAATTTTACACCACACAGGGGCTTGACATTTCTGTTATTATGATTAATTAACAAATGTAAGTTATAATGAAATTTGAGATAATTTAGAGATGCATCATATTTTATTTGATTCAATGCTTCTCGTCAAAAACACCACAATTGACAATAGAGTTGAATCCCAATATTACTGACCTGGTGCATGCATTAATTTTATTGTTCTACATATAAAATCACACAATCACTGTTATTTATATAAATATGTTTTGTTATCCTAGTCTTTCATTGTTAATTATCATCTTCATTCTCATCTTATTGCTTTGAATTTACATGTAAAATATTTTTAGTGTTCATTGTTTCAGTTATAGAAATGTTCACATGACAAAAGATTGATTGCTATTTATATAAATGTACAACCAAAAATGTTGATCTTCTCAATTATAGTATATTACATGTACATGTACATGTACTTGGGCTGCTATACACAACTTAACCTGTCACCATAATAAAATATAAACACATTATTATGGATGACAAATCTTAATAATGTTAGTTGAATTTAACAGTTGCAAGTGTATTTTTTTCAGATAGTGCAATCTAATATTCAATATCAAAGATTTATCATTTTATATTAAATGTTTGTTTCTAGCTCAGTTTTCACCTGGTTTGGGATTTAATGATTATTGATCATTAATAGATACTAGTACGGTAATCATTCTGTATAAAATCTATTAAAACTGTTTTTGTTTATGGATAAGTTAGTACTACATGATCTTCAAATTCTGGTAATGACTTTGATCACAAATTTCTCTGCACTACTCTGATAGGCTTTTGAAAAAAAGAAAATGCCTATTCTTGTACGTTGATGCTGGTCAATTCACAATTTCTTGTGTTGAATAAATGAAGAGTTATTGTACTTTTCACTGAAATCGTTTAACACTATACGAGTCAATTTTTATACAAGTCAATTTTTATGTTGTTACCCGTAAGGATGCAACAAATCAAAATGCTGGAATGCTGGATCCAGCAATGATTAATCAGAGTTGGTAATTATTTGGTTACACATTAGTTATTAAAAGAAGCCTAGCAAAAGTACTGTGATGACTGATCAGAGTTATTGTCCTTGTTTATTATTTCCTAAAATTCAATATTTTACTACAGTACAGATTTTGAAAATCATAAAAATATGGATGACTTTACAGTGCAGATTATGAAAATTGTAAAAATACGGATGACAAGCTCACCATTTTCTCTCATTCCTCCATATCATTTGTCAAATTATGAAAATTTATGACTTTACTGCATGTAAGGTAATTGATTGCCCTGGCAACCTACGTCTTTCATCCTGTAAGAAATTTGTCCATTCAAATTTCAATAAGCCACAGGCATGCGCACATTATTTGTAATCTAAGGATTAATTTATTTGTTTGTTTTTGGTTGTGTTAAAAGTTTAAACACTATAATTATTATTATTGTTATTCAATATTCATATATATAAGGAAGAGGAAATAAATACACTCATACAAGTTTCACATATTTCAGTCTTTTATTACATAATATGGTACATTTGAACCATAGCTGTTTTCCGAAACATGTATATCCATTTAAAATTTTTGTATGAAAAGTGGTCAGATAAAAAAAACCCAATAAGTTTGAATGGTTGTATACAAAGTGTTGAAAGTAATACAGTGAGAGAGAGGTTCACTAACCAGGAAAATGTTACAATGAGCTTCAGTAACATACTGTTGGGTGCAATTCACATATAGGTATATTTTGGTAAAAAAAAAAACTGTCAGGACTTTTGTCATTATCTGGGTCTGTATGATTTTAAATTCTGAAGCTGGCTTAAAGTTCCAATTTCATATTTTCTAAGAAAGTCAAAACATAATTATTTCTTTGTCTTTTGCTCAAAAGGTTGTCAACTCACTATTATACGATCATGGGCAAAATTTCATAGGCGTTAAAATGGCTGACACAGGCTGATTGAGGAAATAGTAACTCAATTACCTCCTTTGTTTTCCCATTCCTCTCCATGGATGGCCATCTTCAAACGTTTGAATTTGAAGTTGAAAATGATATTTTTGCCAATTTCTCAACTGGCAATAGTGAATTATAGGATTAAGGGCGTTGAGTAGTCTAAAATGCAAATTTTAAAGCTTGCACTGTAATTTTGGTTGATAAGATATGACATTTTTTGTTATTTGAGGTGATAAACTACATATTAATCACCAAATAAATACCAATTTTATTTACCAACTATGTTCCAAACTTGGCCCAAAAGCATGATAAAAAGGGGTATTGATGACAACAAAAGTGGAATTTTCTCAGTTATGCCTGCAGATATTTTCATCAAATTTCGCATGAACAATGCTAATAGCAAGTCCCAAAAATACACTGGTCAATTTTTGGCTATAGGTTGTGGTTTGTCTTGTATCCATGGAAACGCAAAAAAACGATGCGTTTTCTTGGAAATTCTATTAGTACAAGCTCAAAAGATTTATTGATAATCCCACCAGTAGATCGAAAGTGGAGGTTATAAGCTACATTTCGACACCAAAAACGTTAAAAAATACCAACTCAAAGTATTTTAAAATTGTTGTTCATTATTTACCTTCAAACGAGATTTTGCGATTTTGGGTTAATTCTTTGAATACGTCGACAACAAGTATTAAAATACAACAATTCGGATGTAAAAGTAAATAATTACTTCACTGCACTACTCCACCGCACTCTAAATCATGTTATGCATTCAAAAAATAGTAATCTTTGACCATAAAATGTTCCTTTCGTGATAGATAAATAGACCTGGATAATCGCGTCATACAGGGAATTCCTTCTGGTCACGTGACATCTTCCACTCCCGTTGAAGCCACGTCTGTGTTGATCACGTGACTGGCGTGCACGACGTCATAATTTATTCAACACCTGATCTAGGTCGGGGAATCAGTCTCGTTTGCTATAAATAGTTTTATTCCTCCGCCTCGTATCTCCATTGTTACACATAAAACGACGCGACTTTCGAGAGTTTTCTGAGTTATTTTATAAGTGGAACAAGTTTGCAAAGACTTAATAAGATTGGCGTTGAAAAGTTAGTGCGAATCTTAGACTGCTCAACGCCCTTAATTGGATTATTCTTTAACAAGGTAGGACTGTTTATAGGTACAATCTATTTTGGGGCTTTATTTTAATACATTTTAAAAATATAACTTAAAAATATGCTATTGGAACTTTAAAGAGAGAAAGAAATTTCGATAATTCTTATGAGTTTAGTCAATATCAAATGAACAGTGGCAAGGTCTGCGAACACTGGTTAAAATAATTGAATAAAATATGTTGAATTGGCATTTTGTGGTCTTGGGGTTTAACATCCATAATCCTAGAAGGTCTCTGATAATAAAAAAATACCAATATTCAAAAAATCTGATATGAAAACACTCCCAGAATTGTGACAAGTAGCTCTTTAAAAGTTGCGTGGAAAAACTGTTAATAAACATTCATTGCACAGTTCCTGGGACTATTCCAGCACACATATCTAACACATCTTGTGATGCTTCAATATGGAATTCTTCTAAATATCTACAACTATTTTCTTCTGTACTGGATAAATAATACCGGTAATTGACCATCATACCACAAGATGCTGTTAAACCTCTCGCAGACATGTCGGCCATCCAATTAATTCGCCATATAACAGCACCATTACGAAGATGAAAATTGGCTGCAAATGAAAAGCACAATTAAATACTATTGCAAAAACTGGTCATAAAAATGAGCACATAAAATGGCCAAACAAAACAATATGTAGGTTAGTGATTATACACTATATTGCACAGGTATCTGCCTTTAGGATTATTTCTTCAATCAGACTGAATATGATGTTAATAATGGACGTATTATGGACAGTAATGATTGAATTGCCAGAGTAGAAGCCAGAAATTTGTTTTATGATTGAGTATTCTGAATTATTTAAAAAAAGTTATGCCACAGACCATAACAAATGCTTTTTACAAATCACTGTTATGAAATTGACCTTAAGTTGACAAGTTGAATAATTTACAAAAATAATACACTCTTTCTGTAACACTTCATACTTAATAATTTATGATAAAAGGAACAGTATCAACATTTGTAAGCCTAACGCAATTCTGAGTCACACAATTAAAAATAATGCAGCATTAGCAAATGCAGTCATAAGTTATAATCTATAACAATACCAGACCAGAAAGGCCCTGATGTTAACTACGCTTGTACGTTACCGTATATGGATTTTTATATGCCCACACTGAAATGTGGTCATATGTTGTCCACGCCCCAGCCCGTCCATCAGTCTGGCATCTACAATTGCCTGTGGATGCTCAAGAAGCTAAAGTTAATATCCGATTGACTTTAAATTTATACAGTGTTCCTTCATGAGATAAAGAAATGCTATTGATTTCACTGATTTCCAATAATTGCTCCCGGAGTTATGGCCCTTGATCACTTTAAAAAATCTTATGGACACTCAAGAGCCAAAATTTAATATTCGATATTTACACACACTGTTAAAGGTTGTCAGATGAAGAATCCTATTGATTTTCACTGAAATCCAAAAATTATTGCCAAAGTTATGGCCCTTGATCTCTTTGAATAATCTTGTGGACGCTCGAGTGGCCAAAGTTAATATCTGATACACAGTGTTTAATCAGATTGGTGTGCCACTGGCTGAAGTGCTTATAATACACACTTCAAGTGCATACAACTTTAATATTTTCATTTGATGTGCGGTGCTCTTCAAGTTCTAATTAGCAAAATGCTAATAAGTTGATGTGTGTACACGGTTCCATCAAGATATCTTGAATGGAAGAAACATTAAGATGAAAAAAGCACACTTTCACTATAAACCGCAGATTGCCTCGTTCGGCATTTCTGTCCAAACGAGGTAAAACAAATGCCTCGTTGTCTGGTGTTCCAAAACGAGGTTTTTTAAATTGCCCTGTTTTTGGAACGAGGTATTTTGTTCAGAACGAGGCTTGGTAAAAATGCCTCGTTTACTAAACATGGTTTTTTCAAGATAGTTATTAGCAGTATTTCCTATCACCGAATTTGTAAAAATTAAAATTTATGTTATTTAATACGAAAATAAACCAGTCCAAACTGTGATATTATATTCAGAGAAATCAACAAGACAAGAATACACGCCATAGATGTAGGTGTAAAGCAACTTCAGCTACCTTGATTGATTTATTGGCCCAATCAGTTATAGGTGTTAAGAAACAACTGTGGTGTTGTGACAATTTATTGGGGCCAATAAATTAATCAAGGTAGCTTTGTGTCCGCAATAGTTTTTCACCTACACCTAACTGATATCGCAGACAACAAATTAGTGTTTATCTGGTCTAAATACATCAAATAATCCATTCTTATCAATCAAAAAAGCATATAATTTCATTCCTTATTTCCAATACGCCAGTTTATTATTTATATTTATTGTAAAAAAAAAATTTGACTATAGCATTGACTGTTTCTGTTGAAACCCCATAACATTGCACAAAATATTATTGGAGCAAAATTACATAAACGCGCAGCGACGAATTTGTTGGCTTATACCAATTGTCAATTAAATGGGAAATAAAGTACAGTTGTTTCTTAACACCTATAGTCAAGTTATTTCATTTCTTATTTCCAATACGCCAGTTTATTATTTATATTTATTGTATAAAAATAACTTGACTATAGCATTGACTGATTCTGTTGAAACCCCATAACATTGCACAAAATATTATTGGAGCAAAATTACATAAACGCGCAGCGATGAATTTGTTGGCTTATACCAATTGTCAATTAAATGGGAAATAAAGCACAGTTGTTTCTTAACACCTATAGTCAAGTTATTTTTTTACAATAAATATAAATAATAAACTGGCGTATTGGAAATAAGAAATGAAATTTTAAGCTTTTTGGATTAATAAGAATGGATTATTTGTAGTATTTAGACCAGATAAACACTAATTTGTTGTCTGCGATATCAGTTAGGTGTAAAACTATTGCAGACCACATAGCTACCCTGATTAATTTATTGGCCCCAATAAATTGTCACAACACCACCGTTGTTTCTTAACACCTATAACTGATTGGGCCAATAAATCAATCAAGGTAGCTGATGCTGCTTTACATCTACATCTATGGCATGTATTCTTGTCTTGTCTATTTCTCTGATTATAATATCATAGTTTGGACTGGTTTTATTTTCGTATTAAATAAGATAAATTTTTATTTTTACAAATTCGCTGATAGGAAATACTGCTAATAACTATCTTGAAAAAAACACGTTTAATAAACGAGGCATTTTTATCAAGCCTCGTTCTGAACCAAATACCTCGTTCCAAAAACAGGGTAATTTAAAAAACCTCGTTTTGGATATCCAGACAACGAGGCATTTGTTTTACCTCGTTTGGACAGAAATGCCGAACGAGGCAATCTGCGGTTTATAGTGTTTAATGTCTCTGGTTTGGCACCAGATAACAATTAACAACCATAATGGCAGCTGTCAAACAAAGGCATAATTTATATTTAGTTGTTGACTTTTCCCTATGAAACAATCATTAGATCAAGTAGTTATTAAATTAGGGAATTACTATCTTACCAACTGGATTTAAAGCATACTGTCTTCGTTTTTCTTGATATAAGTATCTAGCACACAACCTCATTAATATTGGTTTCAAAATACCTTCTAAGTCTTCTCTAGACACCCACTGATTTGACTGAACAAAATCTTTCAAAAGTTCTAAGACACATGAATGGGATGAATTCATATAAGGTTGTAAAAATGATTGTTCACTGTCTGTTATAAATTCTTTTCCTAAGTCTTCTCCAATAACTGTAATTATAAACACATACATGTAATAAAATTAAAACTGTTTTAGGTTAATTGCTGAATGGATGATAAAAGTCTTGTATGAAGATCTTTAAACATAAACGGAGATTTGTCAATTATGCATTTCCCACAGATTCAGGCTTTGTCAGGCACAAATCCTCTGGTGTCTGTCATTTTATCTGGCACTGATTTGACTTTTTTATGGATATTATTAATACATGTCTGTTTAATTTCTACAGTGGCTAAACTAGATGTTTACATTAACAAAATAATACTGAAACTATAGTTCATTAATAAATGCATTACAAATAAGCTTTAATATTTATTTTATAACCTTATATATATATATAAGACAGAAAACCAAGTAAGAATCTACCAACATAAAGCTCTAAATAGTTATACTATCACATAACTTTTTTGTTCATGCTTCATGACTTCAATTTGTCATTAAAATTTTTAAATAGACAGTGTGTAGGTTTTCATACAATATATTATGTTACCTTTAGCATGAATACTTTGATTGAGATCTGTTATTAACCATTCTTTAAAACCTGGTATTGGTGATAGACTAGAAAACTGTTTTATATGGTCAAATTCTTGCTGTACTTCATGGACTACTTTCTTTATTAAATAATTACCCATTTCAACTCCCTGTAAACCTGTAATACATTAATTAATACAAATTCATGTGTGATAATACAACATTTAAATAAAGATACCATTAATATAAGAGGTAGTAACATATATTCTACTGAGTTGACAAATAGTGTGTATCTCTCTATATATATGATGCTAGAAATCATGAGTCACCCTACTTAGATAGCTGTCCAAAAAATCACATGGTGTACAAGGTAGCGATCACAAATTATGCACTATCATAAATCCTCTGTTAAGGATAAAACTTTGATCTAAGTTACTTTCTTTGTTTCCTTGCTATTTTTAAATTTGCCGATAGAGCCCTAATTTAATTAAAGATCTGGTAGTAGCCTACCTTTCAATGTAGATGTAATAGAATAGAAAACAGCTGCACTAATTTGATTTGGATCTTCTTTTTCTATATTTGGAGAAGACGCATCATTAGCGGGCGGAGACAGAGTTGGGTCAGTTGCTTCTTCTTTCTTTACACCACCAGGCCAAAATCCTGGGGAGTGTATAATGGACTAAAAAAGAAAATTTCATCAACTCTTTCAGTACTGGTTATTTACACATACACTTCTGGTATTGATATACACACAGTAAAATGACTACTTGTGATCCTGTCATGGCATATTGAGCCGTAATGAGGAAATTTTGAAACAGTACTCTTACAAAACGTCCAAATAAAGGTGTACTAAAATTTTTTATTGCTATTTTGATCTTTTGTGTCAATAGATAGTATATTTATTGACTCATTTATGTGAAAATCTCAATTTCGATCAATAGCAATATTTTCATTTATTTAGTTCAAAATTAGATTTGCACATTCCGACTCATCTTAACACACCTGGTCACAATTGTCAGTAAATTAATATGTAGTCCAGTTGGTTCCACCTCCTTCTAAAGTTTAGAATATAATTAATATTTATTAAATTTTTCTTGACTTACATGTATGGATGATGAGATTTCTTGTGTTAAAGCTGTATGTAAAACAACGACAGGTTCCCGAGGCATACTATTATGTGTAAATACAAAACATCGTCTATATGGTCCAACACGTCGCTTTAAATCTGTCCAGTTTCTTATCGGATGCACAGCTTCATATTCAGATATCTGAAATATTGTAAAGACTCTGATACTAAAGGAGAAATTCTTTGTGGAGAGCCATTAGAATCTTTAATTCTAGTCCCAAAAAACTTTTTGAATCTCTATGATAAGTTTCAAGAATCATGGTTATACTACACTACATATTATTATTACCTTTTGTACCATATCACATGGTGACATCCAGGTAACTCTCTGTAAGTTTAGAAAACCAACAGCAAACCACAGTGATAGTAATTCACGTAAAGTTGTATTTAACGCTCTATAATATGCTACAGCTATCTCTGATGTGCTGTTCAATTGTTGACTCTGCAATTCAAACAAAAATTATTTACAAATGCAATGAGTGGGACATGGAGGCTAAGTGGGTAGGATGCTGGCTCCCTAGCCTGGAGGTCTGATGTTCGATCCCAGCATTGGCCAAGAAAGTTCATCCAGCTGGTTTAGAAAATAAACATCTCAACATATAAGCTTCTATCAAAATCCTATAGTCAGTAAATTATCTAATTTAATCACATGTGACTTATGGCCATTATACATAAACCTGAATCCTCAATTTATCCGAAGACTCTTAGTTAGAATAAGCACGACAGCTACACAGCTTCACTATATTCTCAGGGAATTATATTCTATCATAAAAGTAAAAGAAAAGGGCCCCATATTTACATCTGAATTTATAAAAATGAATATTACAAGTATCAGTATCATTATTTCATAGATTCTGGATAATAGAGAGAGAGAAATGGGATTTAACATCTACTCGACACAAACTAGGTCATTTCGGGACTAATATATGGTTTAATTTTATTTTAATAATTCGCTTGTGCGTAGGGTTCTTTAGCAGTGGAAGGAAACCGGAGTACTCGGAAAAAAACCCACGAGGTTGGATCTGGATAATATATATTTTCAATTGCCTGTCACAGACAATGTCAAGCTTTGTCAGATACAATCATTCCTTTGTTTGGCACAGATTTGTCTTTGATTTCTTAACTCATGGTGTACTACCCTCTTCATGTAAAGCTGCGAAAGCATTTCAAAACAAAAGTCAAGAATATGTTCTTTTTGATAATTAATATTTTATTTAGATTAATGATTCACAAAGATGATCAAATTACACTTCAGTTAGTAATACCTGAAAGTTACTTAATGGAATTATTAGTCTCTATCATGATGTAGTATTGTCAAGCCATCAGGGTATTACACGTACGTATCTAACAATGCATAAGATGTTTTATATATATACCAAATATGTTTGATTGTATAGCTACATATATCAATTCTTGTAATAAATGCTT
This sequence comes from Patella caerulea, assembly GCA_036850965.1. NCBI lineage: Eukaryota > Metazoa > Mollusca > Gastropoda > Patellidae > Patella > Patella caerulea. Next base: position 21,217,356 of record JAZGQO010000014.1, on the reverse strand, counting down.
ACAATTTAAGGATAAGACTGATCAAAATCGCATTTTCCATCCTAGAATTCATAGTGAATACAAAACATTTGATAAAATGTGCCTAGATTTCAAATCTATATGCATACAAGAGGCTACAAGTCCAACGGGTTTTAAGCATTTACTTGTTATTTGTGATGAGATAACTAGATTTATAATTTGTGTTCCACTTAAGACATTATATGCTCCTACAATAGGTTAGGCAATATAATACAGAAAGTTATATGCATATTTGGACCTCCATCTACCTTAATTATAGATGCAGCCTCATCTCTTAAAAGTCAACTTGTAACTTGCTTATGCAATTCTTTAAATATAGATCATAAACTTATCTCAGTTGCTAATCACGGCAGCCTTCTATAGAGCTGGGCGATATTTCGGTATTTCGATATAAAACCGTCACAGAAATAAAAACCGTGAAAAATACCGTCTCCAGAAAAATATCGAAAAACCGAACATATCGCGATATATCGCGGTTTTGATTTTCCTGGATAATATTTAACATAAATATTGAACAAAATGTTTTCTTTTTTATGTTATTTACTATATCTTATTGCTTAATCATGAAAAAATACTGCTATAAACTCCCGAGTATTCATTCCACAAAGTTTGCAAATGCCGATACGGAGCTTGTTTACGTCATGTACGTGACTTCTCGCTCACCTTTCCACCCGTTAGAATTATCCCTGTTTCTGATCAATTTCTATACATCTTGACGAATTGTGTAGACCGATACTTTGATTTTCGAAAGAGATCACTGATTTTAAGATTGAATTAAATTTTAATAAAGCAGAAATATAAATAATGCCAATTACATTGAGAGTTCCGGTAGACTGATTATCATTCAGTGTCATGCCAATGGAGGTCGTGATCCGGGAAATCATATTTGACGAAATCAATGGTCACTTTTTGGCATAGTACTTATGTTTTATAGTTTAATTTTGTATCCTTGTATTGTTTAATTTTATGCATTTTCAAGAAGGTATATACTCTTGAATGGGAAAGAAAGAGTTTGTACGGGTAAACAAATTCCAATCGTACCCGTAACAACTATACAAATGCACGGCCGAAAGAACACAAACTTTGTTTCATGTTATTTGGGCCTCCTTCATTCGAAATATTTTTAATTTTAATAAAATATATTTGATATTTTGAATATCAAAATTGTAATAAACAACAACTTTAGCAAGTTTTCATGGCTATCTAGATCTGTGTTTGTACCAGCTCGAATTAATGTTTTGTTAATTTGAAATTGGTATTGTATGCTAAAAATAATATTGATTAGAAACAATAATATTGAGGGGTATTTCCAACTTTTTATGCATGTTTATATACATTTAAAAAGTGATAAACTGAAAGTATTGACCTTTTATAAAATATCGCGATATAGTGATTGTATCGCGATATTTTTTGAAAATATCGTGATATCTGTTTCTAGGTATATCGCCCAGCTCTAGCCTTCTAGTAGAGCGACATATCGAATCAATCACTAAATTGATCAAAACAAATCTTAATCAATTTGGAACAGACTGGATTAGATTTGTACCAACATGTGTATATGCATATAATTCCTTCGTATTAGGCAATAAGAACCTAAAAGTATAGTATCACTTAAATGGAATACAGATTCAGTTTTTAATAATTATTCTGATTATTTTGAACATTTGAATACAAAATTTAAGAATATTGATACTTTTATTACAAATTTACAGAAACAACAACAAACTATTTCAGAATGTTAGTATTTCACATTCTCTATCTAAGAATCCTATTTATGCTATGGGACAGTTAGTTTATGTACTTAATCCAGATATAGTAGTTCATAATCTCAGAAAAGCTAAATGGGTTGGACCACTTATTGTACATCAAATTTTGGACAGAACTCATTATGTTTTAGCAACTTTACAAGGTAAAGTAATTTTCATAAATCGTCTTAACCCTTGTTTTATATGTACAGAATCACCACTTGAACGTCTTAGTAACATCACTGAACTGAAAGCTCATTTGAAAAATAGTAGTACAAAGTCAAGTGATTTGCATAAAGCGCTTAGTTGTCAATTTATAGATGTTAATGGTAGTGTATTAGATACCATTGATGATAACTGTATGCATTTTAACAGATTGACTGCAATTCCTTTAAGCAGGTCCGAGATGAATTTGCTTTTGCTTCGTTGTCTCCTTTATGTGACTATACTGCAAATAAACCTACTTTATGTGAGTGGATTAATATAGCTTTTGATGATGATTTATGTAAGATTGCAAAAACTTTAGTTAAGAACAATTCTATTAATATTGTTGGCCGGTCGCCCTAATATTCATTCATTTTTGTAGTTACATCATATAATATAATGTAAGTTAACTTGTGCTGAAATGTGATGATAGTAGCCTTATATACATGTTTTTGTTATTTGTAAATTGTGTCCTCATTCCAATTCCTATATTGAGATCTAGTTACTCCAAACTGAAGTTCAATCTTATTGTGACTGATTATAGAATTGATATATGTATTAATATGTATTAAGGATGGAGACCTACTTGAATTACTATTATTAGCTTGTAGATATATATATATGTTTTGTTCATGTAATTTTTGCAATAACTTACTTTAAGTTTATCTATTAATGCTTAAAGTTGACCAACAATATTCTTTATATTTTGCTTCTTATTGGTTAATCTTACGATTACCTTATTTATAAGCTAATGGTTAACAATTTTTTTTTTCTTTTTTCATTTATTAATGTATGAATAAGTATGAATGTTCTCAGATGTAAGTAATATTCCAATTTCTTCTTTTGGGAGAAAGGGGGATGGCGTATTGAAGTTAATAAAAGACTACACACTCCGGAGTTTGTGGTGAAGACGCAACAATGTCTGGTCTTGATATTGTATAGGGGGGTTTGAGATACGAATACGACCGTCCATCCACGTGCTGATATATAGAAGGCATTACAAGGTAGTGATCCCAATGCAACAGTACCCAATAATTTGTCAGGTAAAAATGAAATCATTATTCTAGGGCCTGCATAGAACTGCAAAACGATAATTTAATAAGGTGCATGCTTACATGTATAACCAATTCAATAATTCAAGCATTTTGGAAAACTAAAGCACAAATTCTTTGACCCGCATGAACATGGATGAACCAACAATATGGTCTTTTCAAAAAATATTGATTGGTATAAAATATAAACACTTACAATAACATCAGCTCTCAAGTCCACTAAAAACTTGACCCCCCCATCAATTCTTCCTATCTGACGAAATAGTTGCTGATATCTAGGTAAGAGTGTATTTCGTAATCTTTCTTGTGTACTAAGTAATACAGCTTCACCTCTCTCCTTTAAAATAAATCATCTTATATTAAATGTACATGACACAAGAGCTAAATCTGCCAACTGCAGGTCTTTTTTAGGCCTGAAATGTAATCTAAATCATTAATTATACATTCATTAATTAATTTATCAAGACCATAATCAACTCTTGATGTCATCACTAGCCTGTGATATTTACTGGATTAGAACCTGATCTGCTGTTTAACCCTCATTGATAATCAAATCAAAAAATGGACAAATGAAACTGTTTTTTATGGTACCGCCTCCAGTAATGACAACCGAGGCTGTGTCCATAATTCAATCACTAAATTGTCGGTTCATAGTGGATCAATTTCACTGAAATTTTCAGCAAATTCCCTTTTTTAACTATTATAATGAGAACTGCAAGCTATCTAATCTCCCATACATACAATATAATATATACTCAATAATACTGCCTCACCCCTATCTTATATAGCAAAATAAATCAAATCACAATCTATACATTGTGTTAAAGTTTGTATGTCAAGGATTATAAAATTTTGGCTGAATTTTGACAGTTATTTGATAACACAAGTCAGCATTAGCAGATTATTAGGGTTATGGACCTGTAGCTACTGTACATTGTACATACAAATACATCAGTACCACAAAAAATTCAACAAGATCAAAAGTGTTATCAGTTTTTCTGCTACTAACAGCCAAGTTGAGCGATAGTAAGGATTTATCTAGAAAGTAGTTTAACCTGAGAACAAGTTTCCACCAAAGAAAAGATCATAAATGGAATTTTAAGGCTTCTTCTTTAATTATGACTTGAAAACACCAGCTTGCAGAACATGCAACAAACCATGTTCAAATAAATGTAGACTGACGGACAAGTATTTTTTACTTCAATTATTTTGTACATGTTGTGTAATTCATTTATTTTAATAGTAACAGTAATCTTATAAACAGCGTTACAATTCTAGACAGCATATTGTTACTCTACCTGTGACAGAGCTACACTCTGGGCAACTCTAGTAACATGATCTTGATTTACTCCATATTTCTCCGATAATAAAGTAAGAAACATCCCTTTATCTTCTGGTGTTAACTTACTATAGTAAGACAGAAATTCTTTACATTTTCTCTGAAAGTGGTAAGAAATAAGATGCTAGACAAAGAAACATGTGCCCTACAGCAGCTCCTTCTTCAAAGCTGTGTTTAAAGACGTTTTTAATACCGGTACTTATAGGGTTTAAAAATAATTTCTTGACAATCCCGATGAATAAAAAATAATATCAAAAGCAGTTTTTGATTAAAGTTTCAATATCAAGAGCAATAAGTATAAATCAAAAATTCTAATAACTAAAACATTACAATAAAAATTCAATGCCTATTATACACTGCCACTGCCAGTAACTAATGCATGACAGATGAATTTAAATAAGGTGTATTCATAGTCAAACAATACCAGCATTAAGTATGAAATACAAACTTAAACTTTTCCTTGTAGCTCAATTTCAGAAGGTATTGATGATATAGTAATAATATAACCAAGCATTTCAATATTTATAATTACTGTTTCAAAAATGTTTATTTCTTGCCAGGTGGCCAGTTTTTGAAAAAGGGCAAAGTAAGTTTGATTTTTAAATACAATTCAATGCATAAATAATCATAGTCCTTTAATAGGCTACTAAAATGTAATTAACAATTTTATTAAATTCTATGGTAAATGTATTGATAGATCGTCATTCTGATCACTAATCTATTTATTGTATTAACCTGTAACTATCATCTATATTAATATAATAATAATTTATTGAACTTGTATAGCGCCAAAAACCAGCTTGTAAAGCTGGTCTGTGGTGCTGGTACGAAAACAATATATTAATTGTAGCTGCAACAGTCTGATTGGATGATTGGAATTAAGGTCAGCATAGAGTGGGATTTTGGTTGAAAAACGACTGGACAATTGAAGTAACCTATAACTCATGGGCTTGAATCATGTGAATTTTCAAAATTTGTAGTCTGGAATTCAGATCAAGGTCAGCCACTTAATTGACATTGGGCCAAATTGAAGTTGCTGTATTTTTTTTTTTTTTTTAAAAATCAAATATTGCTTTTAGTTGATTTGTAAGCTTGTATTTTACTCAGAACAAAATTTATGGATACATGCTCATATGACGACAAAGCAAATACTGTGTGGATGAGTCAACCAATATGGTGTGGACGACTCAACTAACATATTTTGACAACTAGATATACACCACCAAAGGTCAATTTTGTGTATTCAATAGTGATCGGTATTATAATAAGTTAAACTTTCAAAAGAAAAAAAGTGGCAACTTTTACAGCTATAGTTACACACCTGATAGGGGGTTAGGTGGCCGAAGGGTATAGCGTGGGCGCGCTGTATCATACGGCCTACCATTGAGTCAATTGGCATGGTTTCGAATCCTGAGTTGTACATGGCAAGGAGTAGGGTCGCCTGTCCAACCTGGTGGGTTTTCTCTGGGTACTCCAGTTTCCTCCCACTGCTAATAAAGACCCCTACACACAAGTAAATTATTGAAATAAAATTAAACCATATGTTAGTCCCAAAGTGACCTAGTTTGTGTCAAGTGGACATTAATCCCATTTCTCTATTTCTCTCTACATACCTGATTATTAAGGACTATTCTACTTCATAATCTCTAATTACTTTCTATACATGTTAAACAATGGCTCAGAGTAGTGATGACTTACATGTTTAAATTACAAAAATTTTCATGTGAGTAATCAATATGATGCATTTCAAATTGATTATTTTATAACTGATTTTACAAAGTGAACAACAACAATAACTCTTAAAGTCTTTAATAGCTGAAATTAATAGCCTTTGATCGGCTTCTTCGAATCCCCAATTTAGACAAGTTTCATGAGAAGCAATACAACTAGGGACCGGGTATCATTCAGATTTGATGAAAAAAGGAAAGAAACTGAGCTTACCATCTAGAATCTAATACACATATTCAATAATAGATTGCTGTCCAAAAAGTGTTAAATACCATCAAGATTCATCAAATAAGGCCCAGTTTGTGCTACGGTTTAGTTTAAGAAACACCGTTAGTTTTGACATCGATGATCTAGTTTATGACCATTTACTTTAGTTTTGATATTGGTCATCCAGTTAATGACCATTTAGTTTTATTAACTAGACAACCAATGTCAAACTAAACGGTAGGACAAACTAGGCTTTATTTGATGAATCTTGATGGTATTTAACACTTTTTGGACAGCAATCTATTATTGAATATGTGTATTAGATTCTAGATGGTAAGCTCAGTTTCTTTCCTTTTTTCATCAAATCTGAATGATACCCGGTCTCTAGCGACAGTCTTTATGGAAGTTACCCACAAGGTTACAACATATTAAAAGACATGAAAAACAGCATCGCCATTTACAACGATTTAACAGAGGAAAAATTAACATGATCGTCCACATGGATACAAAATAAAATGATTCACTTTTATGATTTTATTCAAACACATTGATAAATATACATACAATTATTCAACAATATAGTGTTACATTTGCTGGTCCCCTGTTTATAACTGAAAGGCCCTGTAATAACCTTGAATGATAATAGACTTCTTGGAAATTTAGTGAAATAGATCAACAATCTACTTCACAGATTTGGTTAAGATATTCTAAACACAAATCTTTGCACGCATACGTGTACGCATGACTAAGGATGCAAAGAATTTCTCCACAATAAATTTCGTTTTTGGAATTAAAGAGAAAACAAAAACAGATAAACATATCATTATAGTTGGTCGTTCTTTTCATGTACAATTGCAAATGTTACTGAAAAGTTCAGGTATATCAAAAAGTAACTTGGAAATGTACATTTAGTAGAAATTTTAGATAATAAAACTATTTAATCTTTTGTTTATTCAAGTCTAACAATTAGTACCCTTTATTCTATTCTGAGGCACCTATCTGAACTTATCTGTTTGATGCATTTTCAAAGAAATACCAAAGCTGAGTTTTGGTTGAGTTCAGTGGGGTAAATAGCAATCATAGTGTGTGTGTATTAAAATGTTGGTAAGTCAGATTTTTGTGCCGAAATGGCTCAAAATATTAAACAGAAACTTTCAAAAGAAAATGTTGACAAATTTTTAATACATCACATCTTTGTAAATACTTCAAATGGATTTTTTCAGTCTTCAGAAGCTTTATAAAGAAATTCAAAGTGAAACATGGACTTTTCCTTTAAAATGGCAATTTCATAATTTTTAGTTATATTTTTAAAATATATTAAAATAAAGCCCTAAAATAGATTGTATCTATAAACAGTCCTACCTTGTTAAAGAATAATCCTATTAATCCTATAATTCGCAATAATTATGTTTTGACTTTCTTAGAAAATATGAAATTTCCGCTTTAAGCTTATAAATATGGATAGGCCAAAATATATTCCAATCTTACCTCTGTTGATAATATATTCATATCCGGACACGAAAAAGTTGACTCCAAAAAGCTAGGAATATCCGATGTCATCGTTCTAATGGGCATAATACCATTTCTACATGCTCTCAAATTCACATTACTAAATACCTGACAAATAAAGAAAAATATAATTATATGTTTTAAAAGACAGTCATTTTACAAAATATTAATTGTATTTAACTAAATTTTCTCTAAAGTCCCAGAAAATGGAAAATTTGAAATGGAATATTCAAATAGTTTTTCTGGCCAATCTACTGGTTCACAAATATCTTGCTACTGCTATATTGTAATGACTCTTATAATATATACCAAGAAATTCGAGGATAAAACGATTATTTCATTGGCGAAGCCTCACATCATTCCGAACACGTCAATGATAACAACTCTTCCAGATCCTAGTGTAGTAAAGACAGGTTAAGTAAAACAAAATTTTGAACTAATAAAAGATCTGTGTTTTAATCAGATTAATTTTCAAAAATACAATTGAAAATATTATCATTTGAAAAATTAAGTAATTTTAACAGATCAATTGGGATATTTACAGGTAGTCTTCTATTCCAAGAAAATCAATTGGAAAATTCATTGATTTAACATCTATTGGGAAATTCATTATTACCATTAAAAAAATATAAAAAATAACACAATTATTTTCGAAAGATCATTTGGACAATAAATTATTCTAAATTATTTATTCCCTCTTTGTTAATTTGTATAGTTATATTATAATAGGCAACAAGCCTGGAAATAAGGCACCTGTCACTAACAATGTCAGGCACAGATTCAGGCTTTGTCAGGCACAGAACCTCTGGTGCCTGTCATTGTGTCAGGCACTGATTTGTCTTTTTTAATGATATTATTAATACATGTCCGGCACTAAGTTGAAAATGTCAGGTACTATTTCATAAGCCTGACATTTTGTCAGGTACATTTAAAACTGTGATTTCCAGGCCTGATAGGCATACTAATTTTCTAACCCAGTATAAGTCACCTGTGTGATCTATTGCCAATTTGCTAGTCTGTGTTTATTAAACAGGCACAGTTCAAGAGCTAAATCTCCATGTGCAGGTCTTTTTTTAGACCTGAAATGTTAACTAAATTATTAATTATAAATTAATTAAAGTTACATTATGGGAGATAAGATAGTGAGATGGCAGTTCTCACTACAATAGTTAAAAACTAGATAGAGTAAAGGTAATTTGCTGAAAATTTCAGTCAAATTGATCCACTATTAGCCGAGAAAAAAGCGTTTGAAATATTCACATAGCGTCATCATTACTCAAATCATTAATATAAACAGCATAGTCTCAATTATCCACTTGATTGATTTAATTATCAACAGCCATTAAGCGGCTTATAGGATTTTAATCCGCCAACATCAAAGGCTAGCCTTGACATCAAGAGTTTATTATGGTCTGGATATGTTAATTAATGTCTAATTGATTATTTAGATAACATTTCAGGCCTAAAGAAAGACCTGTAATAAGCAGACTTTGCTCTTGCATAAGGCTATTTTAACTTACCAAGACCATAATCATCTCTCAAATTAGACTTAAATATGTTTAGTGGTTGATGCAGTTACCGTAAATATGGATAACAGAGAATTTGTTAAGAAAATCTTGGTTTTCTGTGTACTTTTAAGCAAGTTAAATAAAATTCAAATGTTTTGAGATGACTAAACATGAAATCACTATAGCTTCGTCTACACTAGGCTTGAAAAAGCCGGCTTTTTAAAAACCCGGTTTTTTCAAAACCCGGTTTTTTCAAGTGTAGCGTCTACACTGACTGGACGGAAAAAGACGATGAACACCGACCTTCGTTATTTGTGGAACTTCCGGTTTATTTATTACGCCATCGGCTTCAGTCAATTTTGCAGAGATAATAATATAATAATAATGATTACTTTGGTTACTTTGGTGCAATTATATATCCAGCTTATGGAATATAGCAGATCGCTGACAGACTTACGGAAGAGGGCGAGAAAACGACGTGCACCCATTTTAGGTTAGGCATGTTGAAATTAAATAGGCTAGGCTATAGATGGATTTGAGATTTACCGCAATTTCTTAGAACCGGAAGCAATGCCAATGTTATGAATGTACGGAAGCTCGGGACGAATGACATCCGGGTACTTGATAAATCCCGGATTTACCGTCTACACACATAAAATTGCCGGTTTTTTGAAAAAGCCGGCTTTTTGATTTTGAAAAATCCCTCAATAATTGCCGGATTTTAAAAAGCCGGCTTTTACGATTGAGAAATTGAAAAAGCCGGCTTTTAGGAAAAAACCGGGATTTAAAAGGCTAGTGTAGACGGTGAATGCTGCTAGTGTAGACGTAGCTTATGTCATTTGACATCCTACCATGGCCAACAGTTTTACAGGCCTGGCATTTCTGGAGATATTCATAAATAATTAAAATAACTAAACTATATTGTTGAAGTTTTCAGAAACTCTTAGTAAATTTATGCAGTCTGTTTGGGTTTTGTCCTTGTTTATTTTATTTGGCTAGTGGAGATGGGGGAAGTGATGTGTTTGGGTTTTGTTCTTAGTGGAGATGGGGGAGGTGATGTGTTGTTGATGATGGTTGGAGAAGCCGTTTTCAAAATGTAATAGGATCTTCATGTCTGATTTGATGGCTGAATTTGGAAGTTCAGCTAAGATAATTCATTCATTACAACACATTTTTAAATCTTTCCTGACAAGAACGAATTCAAATATTTTTCAAGAATGGCCATTTCCTCACAAAGATTGCCAAGGAAAATAGTTTTGTATTTATTATAACCTAGTGGCACACATCCACAGAGAATTGGTTAATTTCAGGGAATTGGAAAGCTACACAAGCTGTACATGTAATGCATCCTGATACACTGTATGTATGGTCCACTTAAAATCTTAGTTTACTTAATGATAATTGCTTTCTGCATGAAAATCTTATATATTTATTCAATGTGGTTTTTATTTGAGGAGTAACACTTTTATATTGAATTGTTGAGAAAAACTGACACAAAATCCTTTCAAATGCTCTATTTAAAATCTTTCTTAAAATATATAAACTGAATTTTCATATAGAAGACAGTATGACCTAGAAAGAAAATGTTAAAGTCTTATAATACAGCTATTATTAATCACAATTTTGAAGAAAAGAATGTAAAATATAGCAGCACTAAACTAAAGATGACATAAATCGGCATATTGTCTTGGGAGTTGGAAATGGATACACTGTCTAATCTACACAGCCTTAATGCAACAATCATAAAATCTCTAAGAATAATATAATTTGAATAAAATTTGCAATATATTCCTTTTATATTATCTATTAATTTTTACAGCTCTTTTGAAATCTTACATAATGCATCTTTAATGTACCCATGGATTATGTTGTCCATGTATTGCCCATCAAGATCTAGATTTATAAGATAAATATATTCAACATCATTCAATAAAACAGTTTGGTAGATATAAGTCTTGTCTTATCTATTAGTATTGTGTTTCCTAATTTGACCTTTCCAAATTTTATGCAAATGAGACGTGAATGAAATATAACTATTATAGAATCTTTAAGGTCGCCTATAAATTCTTCAGCTAAAATTCTACAGCACAGACTTATTTTCATTCTATTTCACTAAAAATGATAATTTTTTACCTGTAGCATTGCATAAATCATGCACCTTATAATACATAAGGTCCATGCATAAATCCACCTAACCTAAACTTTATCCAGCAGGAATAAAATCGTCTGCTTATACTACTTATAGCGCTGATTTTTTTTAGCTTTATTTCACTACACAGTACTACATGCTATAATTCCTTTCCATTTGCATTGAATTAGCCACCTCAAATTTATCCACAAATAGGAAGAAATACTAAATGCTTGTGTTATTTCTTTAAAATCATATATTTACAAGGCAAGCAAGCATAAAAATAAATTTGTATCTTGCCTCTTTCCTGAGTTCTCCGAAAAATCAAAGTCTGCACTGATACAAGGAAAATATTATTTCCAGGTATGAGCAATTTCAAGGAAAACATATCTAGATAATTTCGGAGAATTCAGTTATCGACAACGCTCTAACGTTAAGCGTGTCAGGTTATTCGTACACAGAAATAAAAGAGGCCACCCGCAATGTTACTTTCGGTTTCTATTCCTGCAAATAATTATTGATCGATAACAAATAATGAATTTTCAAATTACTTACGCGCCGAAGCTGCATTAAACGTCTAAACGAAGCCATTGTCTTTTCTTCTGGTGTTTTGTTATGCACTCTTGCTATGTTACTGTAAGTTGTAGACACAAAACTCATCGTACGTTACACTTTGACCGTTCATTGTTGAACCTCAATTAGGGGAATTCCCATGTCGCTTGAACATTTAAAACAAAACACAGTTACATGACTTACATGGGTGCTATTGTTTTGTTATAGTAATATATGTTCTGATTTTTATATGAAAACACTTGAGTAAAACTATAGAAAAAGGGACATTGTAAATTTCTTGCCAAATGTTGTCAGTCCAAACACCTCTGCCGGGCTCTGGCCCCCCAACCAATAATTAACAGACAATTTGTCTGTTAACGAAAGTTGTCTGGTAAGAGTGATCAAAAGCTAGCAGACAAGAATTAATATAGATAAAAATATTCACCTCTGAGCACAATGGGTTGATCTGCTCTAATCACGTGATCAATTCTGTCCACTGGCCGCCGTCGATACTGATTTATCGTAGAAAACACGGAATATAACAAAAACAAACGAAACGAAATACAATGTTAATAGTAGTTTGAACCTTAAAAATCACCCCGAATGTATTAATGTGCCAGGAAAATGTTTATATTTCCTGAAAGATAATAGATTGTTCTTTTAAACAGTATGTGATAGTATACTTGGAATTAGATTTTTCATATTGCATTTCACTGCGACAATACTGCATCTATATCAACACGGCCTCGATATCTGCTACCCCACCCCTATTTTACTTTATAATTCACCCTGTAGATATTAATGTGCCAGGAAAATGATTATATTTTCTGAAAGATAATTCAGTCCTCTATTATCTGGTATGTAACATTATACTTGGAATTTGATTTGTCATATTGCATTTTGCTGCCGTAAATGACAGCATCTTAAATCAATATGGCCTCGATGTCTGCTACCCCACCCCTCTTATACCTCACAATTCACACCGTAGATATTAATGTGCCAGGAAAATGATTATATTTTCTGAAAGATAATACATTCTTATATTAAATGGTATGTGACATTATACTTGGAATTTGATTTTTCATGTTGCATTTCGCTGCCGTAAATGACAGCATCTTAAATCAATATTGCCTCGATGTCTGCTACCCCACCCCTCTTATACCTTACAATTCACCTTGTAGATATTAATGTGCCAGGAAATTGATTATATTTTCTAAAAGATAAGTCATTCGTCTATTAAATGGTATGTAACATTATACTTGGAATTTGATTTTTCATATTGCATTTTTCTACCGCAAATGACAGCAACCGATAAAAATACTGTCTGCTACCCCACCCTTCTACCATACAATTCACCCTGTAGATATTAATGTGCCAGGAAAATGATTATATTTTCTGAAAGATAATTCATTCCTCTATTATATGGTATGTAACATTATATTTGGAATTTGATTTTTCATATAGCATTTTGCTGACGTAAATGACAGCATCTTAAATCAATATGGCCTCGATGTCTGCACCCCACCCCTCTTATACCTTACACGTCACTCTGTAGATATTAATGTGCCAGGAAAATGATTATATTTTCTGAAAGATAATACATTCCTCTATTAAATGGTATGTAACATTATATTCGGAATTTGATTTTTCAAGTTGCATTTTGCTGCCGCAAATGACAGCAACCGATAAAAATAACGTCTCCATGTCTGCTACCCCACCTTTCTTCTACCGCACAATTCACCCTGTAGATATTAATGTGCCAGGGAAATGATTATATTTTCTGAAAGATAATTCATTCCTCTATTATATGGCATGTAACATTATATTTGGAATTTGATTTTTCATATTGCATTTTGCTGCCGTAAGTGACAGCATCTTAAATCAATATGCCCTCGATGTCTGCCTCCCCACCCCTCTTATACCTTACAATTCACTCTATAGATATAAATGTGCCAGGAAAATGATTATATTTTCTGAAAGACAATACATTCCTCTATTTAATGGTATGTGACATTACATTCAGAATTTGATTTTTCATGTTGCATTTCGCTGCCGCAAATGACTGCAACCGATAAAAATACAATCTCCACGTATGCTTCCCACCCCTCTTATGCCTTACAATTCACCCTGTAGATATTAATGTGCCAGGAAAATGTTTATATTTTATGAAAGATAATACATTCCTCTGTTATATGGTATGTGACATTATACTAGGAATTTGATTTTTCATGTTGCATTTTGTTGTCGCAAATGGCAGCAACCGATAAAAATACCGTCTCCAGGTTTGCTACCCCACCCCTCTTATACCTCACAATTCACTCTGTGATATTAATGTGCCAGGAAAATGATTATATTTTCTGAAAGATAATACATCCCTCTATTAAATGGTATGTGACATTATACTTGGAATTTGATTTTTCATGTGGCATTTCGCTGCCATAAATGGCGGCCTCTTAAATCAATATGGCCTCGATGTCTGCTACCCACCACTCTTTTACCTCACAATTCACTCTGTAGATATTAATGTGCCAGGAAAATGATTATATTTTCTGAAAGATAATACATCCCTCTATTAAATGGTATGTAACATTATATTTGGAATTTGATTTTTCATGTTGCATTTCGCTACCGTAAATGACATCATCTTAAATCAATATGGCTTCGACGCCTGCTACCCCACCCCTCTTATACCTTCCAATTCACCCTGTAGATATTAATGTGCAAGGAAAATGATTATATTTTCTGAAAGATAATACATTCCTGTATTAAATGGTATGTGACATTATATTTGGAATTTGATTTTTCATGTTGCATTTCGCTGCCGTAAATAACAGCGTAGTTAAATCAATATGGCCTCGATGTCTGCTACCCCACCCCTCTTATACCTTACACGTCACTCTGTAGATATAAATGTGCCAGGAAAATGATTATATTTTCTGAAAGATAATACATTCCTCTATTAAATGGTATGTAACATTATATTCGGAATTTGATTTTTCAAGTTGCATTTTGCTGCCGTAAATGATAGCAACCGATAAAAATACCGTTTCCATGTCTGCTACCCCACCCTTCTTCTACCGTACAATAAACCCTGTTGATATTAATGTGCCAAGAAATTGATTATATTTTCTGAACCATAATACATTTCTCTATTAAATGGTATGTGACATTATACTTGGAATTTGATTTTTCATGTTGCATTTCGCTGCCGTAAATGACACTAATGACAGCATCTTAAATCAAGATAGCCCCGACGTCTGCTACCCGACCCTTTTTATACCTTGCAATTCACTCTGTAGATATTAATGTGCCAGGAAAATGATTATATTTTCTGAAATTATTAATGTGCCAGGAAAATGATTATATTTTCTGAAAGATAATTCATTCCTCTATTATATGGTATGTAATATTATATTTGGAATTTGATTTTTCATGTTGTATTTCGCTGCCGTAAATAACAGCGTAGTTAAATCAATATGGCCTCGATGTCTGCTACCCCACCCCTCTTATACCTTACACGTCACTCTGTAGATATAAATGTGCCAGGAAAATGATTATATTTTCTGAAAGATAATACATTCCTCTATTATATGGTATGTGACATTATACTAGGAATTTGATTTTTCGTGTTGCATTTCGCTGCCGCAAATGACAGCAACCGATAAAAATACCGTATCTTAAATCAATATGGCCTCGATGTCTGCTACCCCACCCCTCTTATACCTCCCAATTCACCCTGTAGATATCAATGTGCCAGGAAAATGATTATATTTTCTGAAAGATAATACATTCCTCTATTAAATGGTATGTAACATTATATTCGGAATTTGATTTTTCATGTTGCATTTCGCTGCCGCAAATGATAAAAATACAATCTCCAGGTATACTACCCCACCCCACTTATGCCTTACAATTCACCCTGTAGATATTAATGTGCCAGGAAAATGATTATATTTTCTGACCGATAATACACTCCACTATTAAATGGTATGTGACATTATACATGGAATTTGGCTTTTCATATTGCATTTTGCTGCCGTAAATGACAGCATCTTAAATCAATATGGCCTCGATGTCCGCTACCCCACCCCTCTTATACCTTACACGTCACTCTGTAGATATTAATGTGCCAGGAAAATGATTATATTTTCTGAAAGATAATGCAATCCTCTATTAAATAGTATGTAACATTATATTTGGAATTTGATTTTTCAAGTCGCATTTTGCTGCCGCAAATGACAGCAACCGATAAAAATACCGTCCCCATGTCTGCTACCCCACCCTTCTACCGTACAATTCACCCTGTAGATATTAATGTGCCAGGAAAATGATTATATTTTCTGAAAGATAATTCATTCCTCTATTATATGGTATGTAACATTATATTTGGAATTTGATTTTTCATATAGCATTTTGCTGACGTAAATGACAGCATCTTAAATCAATATGACCTCGATGTCTGCTACCCCACCCCTCTTATACCTTAAATTCACTCTGTAGATATAAATGTGCCAGGAAAGTGATTATCTTTTCTGAAAGATAATACATTCCTCTATTAAATGGTATGTGACATTATACATGGAATTTGATTTTTCATACTGCATTTTGCTGCCGTAAATGACAGCATCTTAAATCAATATGGCCTCGATGTCTGCTACCCCACCCCTCTTATGCCTTACAATTCACCCTGTAGATATTAATGTGCCAGGAAAATGTTTATATTTTCTGAAAGATAATATATGCTTATATTAAATAGTATGTAACATTATATTTGGAATTTGATTTTTTATGTTGCATTTTGCTGTCGCAAATGCCAGTAATCGATAAATATGCCGTCTTCAGGTCTGCAACCCCACCCCTATTATACCTCACAATTCACCCTGTAGATATTAATGTGCCAAGAAAATGATTACATTTTCTGAAAGATAATACATTTCTCTATTAAGTGGTATGAGACATTATATTTGGAATTTGATTTTTCATGTTGCATTTCGCTACCGTAAATGACATCATCTTAAATCAATATGGCCGCAATGTCTGCATCCCACACCCCTCTTATACCTCACAATTCACTCTGTAGATATTAATGTGCCAGGAAAATGATTATATTTTCTGAAAGATAATACATTCCTCTATTAAATGGTATGTAACATTATATTCGGAATTTGATTTTTCAAGTTGCATTTTGCTGCCGCAAATGACAGCAACCGATAAAAATGCCGTCTCCAGGTCTGCTACCCCACCTCTCTTATACCTTACAATCCACCATGTAAATATTAATGTGCCAAGAAAATTATTATATTTTCTGAAAGATAATACACTCCTCTATTAAATGGTATGTAACATTATACATGGAATTTGATTTTTCATATTGCATTTTGCTGCCGTAAATGACAGCATCTTAAATCAATATGGCCTCGATGTCTGCTACCCCACCCCTCTTATACCTTACAATTCACTCTGTAGATATTAATGTGCCAGGAAAGTGATTATATTTTCTGAAAGATAATACATTCCTTTATTCAATGGTATGTAACATTATACTTGGAATTTGATTTTCCATATTGCATTTTGCTGCCGCAAATGACAGCAACCGATAAAAATACCGTCTCCAGGTCTGCTACCCCACCCCTCTTATATCTTAGATATTAATGTGCCAGGAAAATGATAATATTTTCTAAAGGATAATTCATCCCTCTATTAAATCCTATGTAACATTATATTTGGAATTTGATTTTTCATATTGCATTTCGCTGCCGTAAATGACAGCATCTTAAATCAATATGGCCGCGATGTCTGCATCCCACACCCCTCTTATACCTCACAATTCACCCTGTAGATATTAATGTGCCAGGAAAATAATTATATTTTCTGAAAGATAATACATTCCTCTATTAAATGGTATGTAACATTATATTCGGAATTTGATTTTTCAAGTTGCATTTTGCTGCCGCAAATGACAGCAACCGATAAAAATACCGTCTCCATGTGTGCTACCCCACCCTTCTACCGTACAATTCACCCTGTAGATATTAATGTGCCAGGAAAATGATTATATTTTCTGAAAGATAATTCATTCCTCTATTATATGGCATGTAACATTATATTTGGAATTTGATTTTTCATATTGCATTTTGCTGCCGTAAGTGACAGCATCTTAAATCAATATAAGAGGGGTGGGGTAGCAGACATCGAGGCCATATTGATTTCAGATGCTGTCATTTACGGCAGCAAAATGCAATATGACAAATCAAATTCCAAGTATAATGTTACAAACCATATAATAGAGGAATGAATTATCTTTCAGAAAATATAACCATTTTTCTGGCACATTAATATCTACAGGGTGAACTATGAGGTATAAGAGGGGTGGGGTAGCAGACCTGGAGACGGTATTTTTATCGGTTGCTTTCATTTGCGGCAGCAAAATGCAACATGAAAACTCATATAATGTTATACATGTATTCCATTTACTAGTGGAATGAATTATACTTCAGCTAACATAATCATTTTCCTGGCACATTAATATCTACAGGGTGAATTGTAAGGTATAAGAGGGGTGGGTAGCAGACATCGAGGCCATATTGATTTAACTACGCTGTTTTTTTACGGCAGCGAAATGCAACATGAAAAATCAAATTCCAAATATAATGTCACATACCATTTAATAGAGGAATGTTTTATCTTTCAGAAAATATAATCATTTTCCTGGCACATTAATATCTACAGGGTGAATTGTGAGGTAAAAGAGTGGTGGGTAGCAGACATCGAGGCCATATTGATTTAAGAGGCCGCCATTTATGGCAGCGAAATGCCACACGAAAAATCAAATTCCAAGTATAATGTCACATACCATTTAATAGAGGAATGTATTATCTTTCAGAAAATATAATCATTTTCCTGGCACATTAATATCTACAGAGTAAATTGTGAGGTATAAGAGGGGTGGGGTAGCAAACCTGGAGACGGTATTTTTATCGGTTGCTGCCATTTGCGACAACAAAATGCAACATGAAAAATTAAATTCCTAGTATAATGTCACATACCATATAACAGGGGAATGTATTATCTTTCATAAAATATAAACATTTTCCTGGCACATTAATATCTACAGGGTGAATTGTAAGGCATAAGAGGGGTGGGTAGCATACCTGGAGATTGTATTTTTATCGGTTGCAGTCATTTGCGGCAACGAAATGCAACATGAAAAATCAAATTCCGAATATAATATTACATACCATTTAATAGAGGTATGTATTATCTTTCAGAAAATATAATCATTTTCCTGGCACATTAATATATACAGAGTGAATTGTAAGATATAATAGGGGTGGGGTAGCAGACATCGCGGCCATATTGAGTTAAGATGCTGTCATTTACGGCAGCAAAATGCAACATGAAAAATCAAATTCCAAGTATAATGTCACATACCATTTAATAGAGAAATGTATTATGGTTCAGAAAATATAATCAATTTCTTGGCACATTAATATCAACAGGGTTTATTGTACGGTAGAAGAAGGGTGGGGTAGCAGACATGGAAACGGTATTTTTATCGGTTGCTATCATTTACGGCAGCAAAATGCAACTTGAAAAATCAAATTCCGAATATAATGTTACATACCATTTAATAGAGGAATGTATTATCTTTCAGAAAATATAATCATTTTCCTGGCACATTTATATCTACAGAGTGACGTGTAAGGTATAAGAGGGGTGGGGTAGCAGACATCGAGGCCATATTGATTTAACTACGCTGTTATTTACGGCAGCGAAATGCAACATGAAAAATCAAATTCCAAATATAATGTCACATACCATTTAATACAGGAATGTATTATCTTTCAGAAAAGATAATCATTTTCCTGGCACATTAATATCTACAGGGTGAATTGTAAGGTATAAGAGGGGTGGGGTAGCAGACATCGAGGCCATATTGATTTAACTACGCTGTTATTTACGGCAGCGAAATGCAACATGAAAAATCAAATTCCAAATATAATGTCACATACCATTTAATAGAGGGATGTATTATCTTTCAGAAATTATAATCATTTTCCTGGCACATTAATATCTACAGGGTGAATTGTGAGGTAAAAGAGTGGTGGGTAGCAGACATCGAGGCCATATTGATTTAAGAGGCCGCCATTTATGGCAGCGAAATGCCACATGAAAAATCAAATTCCAAGTATAATGTCACATACCATTTAATAGAGGGATGTATTATCTTTCAGAAAATATAATCATTTTCCTGGCACATTAATATCTACAGAGTGAATTGTGGGGTAGAAGAGGGGTGGGGTAGCAAACCTGGAGACGGTATTTTTATCGGTTGCTGCCATATGCGACAACAAAATGCAACATGAAAAATCAAATTCCTAGTATAATGTCACATACCATTCAACAGAGGAATGTATTATCTTTCATAAAATATAAACATTTTCCTGGCACATTAATATCTACAGGGTGAATTGTAAGGCATAAGAGGGGTGGGTAGCATACCTGGAGATTGTATTTTTATCGGTTGCAGTCATTTGCGGCATCGAAATGCAACATGAAAAATCAAATTCCGAATATAATGTTACATACCATTTAATAGAAGTATGTATTATCTTTCAGAAAATATAATCATTTGCCTGGCACATTGATATCTACAGGGTGAATTGGAAGGTATAACAGGGATGGGGTAGCAGGCGTCGAGGCCATATTGATTTAAGATGATGTCATTTACGGTAGCGAAATGCAACATGAAAAATCAAATTCCAAATATAATGTCACATACCATTGAATAGAGGGATGTATTATCTTTCAGAAAATATAATCATTTTCCTGGCACATTAATATGTACAGAGTGAATTGTAAGGTATAAGAGGGGTGGGGTAGCAGACATCGAGGCCATATTGATTTTAAGATGCTGTCATTTACGGCAGCAAAATGCAATATGAAAAATCAAATTCTAAATATAATGTTTCAAAACATATAATAGAGGAATGAATTATCTTTCAGAAAATATAATCATTTTCCTGGCACATTAATATCTACAGGGTGAATTGTACGGTAGAAGGGTGGGGTAGCAGACATGGAGACGGTATTTTTATCCGCTGCTGTCATTTACGGCAGCAAAATGCAACTTGAAAATTCAAATTCCGAATATAATGTTACATACCATTTAATAGAGGAATGTATTATCTTTCATAAAACATAATCATTTTCCTGGCACATTAAAATGTACAGAGTGACGTGTAAGGTATAAGAGGGGTGGGGTAGCAGGCGTCGAGGCCATATTGATTTAAGATGATGTCATTTACGGTAGCGAAATGCAACATGAAAAATCAAATTCCAAATATAATGTCACACACCATTTAATAGAGGAATGTATTATCTTTCAGAAAATATAATCATTTTCCTGGCACATTAATATCTACAGGGTGAATTGTAAGGTATAAGAGGGGTGGGGTAGCAGACATCGAGGCCATATTGATTTAACTACGCTGTTATTTACGGCAGCGAAATCCAACATGAAAAATCAAATTCCAAATATAATGTCACATACCATTTAATAGAGGAATGTATTATCTTTCAGAAAATATAATCATTTTCCTGGCACATTAATATCTACAGGGTGAATTGTGAGGTAAAAGAGTGGTGGGTAGCAGACATCGAGGCCATATTGATTTAAGAGGCCGCCATTTATGGCAGCGAAATGCCACATGAAAAATCAAATTCCAAGTATAATGTCACATACCATTTAATAGAGGAATGTATTATCTTTCAGAAAATATAATCATTTTCCTGGCACATTAATATCTACAGAGTGAATTGTGAGGTATAAGAGGGGTGGGGTAGCAAACCTGGAGACGGTATTTTTATCGGTTGCTGCCATTTGCGACAACAAAATGCAACATGAAAAATTAAATTCCTAGTATAATGTCACATACCATATAACAGGGGGATGTATTATCTTTCATAAAATATAAACATTTTCCTGGCACATTAATATCTACAGGGTGAATTGTAAGGCATAAGAGGGGTGGGTAGCATACCTGGAGATTGTATTTTTATCGGTTGCAGTCATTTGCGGCAACGAAATGCAACATGAAAAATCAAATTCCGAATATAATGTTACATACCATTTAATAGAGGTATGTATTATCTTTCAGAAAATATAATCATTTTCCTGGCACACTAATATCTACAGAGTGAATTGTAAGATATAATAGGGGTGGGGTAGCAGACATCGCGGCCATATTGAGTTAAGATGCTGTCATTTACGGCAGCAAAATGCAACATGAAAAATCAAATTCCAAGTATAATGTCACATACCATTTAATAGAGGAATGTATTATCTTTCAGAAAATATAATCATTTTCCTGGCACATTAATATCTACAGAGTGAATTGGAAGGTATAAGAGGGGTGGGGTAGCAGACATCGAGGCCATATTGATTTAAGATGCTGTCATTTACGGCAGCAAAATGCAACATGAAAACTCAAATTCCAAGTATAATGTCACATACCATTTAATAGAGAAATGTATTATGGTTCAGAAAATATAATCAATTTCTTGGCACATTAATATCAACAGGGTTTATTGTACGGTAGAAGAAGGGTGGGGTAGCAGACATGGAAACGGTATTTTTATCGGTTGCTATCATTTACGGCAGCAAAATGCAACTTGAAAAATCAAATTCCGAATATAATGTTACATACCATTTAATAGAGGAATGTATTATCTTTCAGAAAATATAATCATTTTCCTGGCACATTAATATCTACAGGGTGAATTGTAAGGCATAAGAGGGGTGGGTAGCATACCTGGAGATTGTATTTTTATCGGTTGCAGTCATTTGCGGCAGCGAAATGCAACATGATAAATCAAATTCCGAATATAATGTTACATACCATTTAATAGAGGTATGTATTATCTTTCAGAAAATATAATCATTTTCCTGGCACATTGATATCTACAGGGTGAATTGGAAGGTATAAGAGGGGTGGGGTAGCAGGCGTCGAAGCCATATTGATTTAAGATGATGTCATTTACGGTAGCGAAATGCAACATGAAAAATCAAATTCCAAATATAATGTCACATACCATTTAATAGAGGGATGTATTATCTTTCAGAAAATATAATCATTTTCCTGGCACATTAATATCTACAGAGTGAATTGTGAGGTAAAAGAGTGGTGGGTAGCAGACATCGAGGCCATATTGATTTAAGAGGCCGCCATTTATGGCAGCGAAATGCCACATGAAAAATCAAATTCCAAGTATAATGTCACATACCATTTAATCAAACCTGGAGACGGTATTTTTATCGGTTGCTGCCATTTGCGACAACAAAATGCAACATGAAAAATCAAATTCCTAGTATAATGTCACATACCATATAACAGAGGAATGTATTATCTTTCATAAAATATAAACATTTTCCTGGCATATTAATATCTACAGGGTGAATTGTAAGGCATAAGAGGGGTGGGTAGCATACCTGGAGATTGTATTTTTATCGGTTGCAGTCATTTGCGGCAGAGAAATGCAACATGAAAAATCAAATTCCGAATATAATGTTACATACCATTTAATACAGGTATGTATTATCTTTCAGAAAATATAATCATTTTTCTGGCACATTAATATCTACAGAGTGAATTGTAAGATATAAGAGGGGTGGGGTAGCAGACATCGCGGCCATATTGATTTAAGATGCTGTCATTTACGGCAGCAAAATGCAACATGAAAAATCGAATTCCAAGTATAATGTCACATGCCATTTAATAGAGGAATGTATTATCTTTCAGAAAATATAATCATTTTCCTGGCACATTAATATCTACAGAGTGAATTGGAAGGTATAAGAGGGGTGGGGTAGCAGACATCGAGGCCATATTGATTTAAGATGCTGTCATTTAGGGCAGCAAAATGCAACATGGAAAATCAAATTCCAAGTATAATGTCACATACCATTTAATAGAGAAATGTATTATGGTTCAGAAAATATAATCAATTTCTTGGCACATTAATATCAACAGGGTTTATTCACCCGATCCGCCTATTTTTAGCCTGCTAGTAGTAGAAAGTTATTAGTCATTTTTAGATGCTAGTTACAGTAACAAGGGCTGCCCCTGCGCCTCTGGGGTCTGTTGTTAGCTGCTACAGTAACAGCTAACAAAGGCCACCTTTGTTGTCTACTAATACCAGCTAACAAGGGCCGTATTTATTTTCCCAATTTCCGATTAATCGAAATATCAGAATTGTGAAAATAATACATCTCTGACCTGCGGGGCGTTTACTCAAAATTTTTAAAATATGCATTACCACTGGGGGAATGTTCTTGCAATTGGGATGGAGAAAAACACATTACAAGACATAGTAAATTATGTCGATAAACATTTGACAAAAACACAATAATAAGTCACTGTTTGGGGTAGGCCTACCATTAAAAGTAAAATCGGAATAGAAAAAATAGTGGCAAAGTAAATCCTTAGTAACTCACAATTCGTCCCATCAACGTGTTTTTAATAATGACCCGTTCCAATATTATTACCGCCTTGAAGGGGCTAATAGAAACGAAATAAATCGGCCTTCAGGCGGTAAACGGCATGCCGTTTTTACCGTACGGAAAATTCATTACCGCTTTCGGCATAGACGAAGTTTACCAGACGTTTTGCAGATAGCCAAGAGTTATCTTTCCAAAGCGTTCTTTACTGTCGCCATGTTTTATTCGCGGCCTGTTCCACAAAATGACGATACGAAATAACTGCATTTAAGCCTATTGATAATGGCTGACAAACAAAAAGGTAGGTTGATATTTTCCACTTGTCTTTTGTCATAAAAACGAACTTCCAAAAGAAACGAAGCGGAAGACGGAGCCAATGTGAATGTCCGGACGGGATGGCGAAACCTGCTCGTAAATTTGTCAGGTTCTTAGCCTAGCCTAGCCTAAACAATAAATAATAATTTGACTAGAGAATCAAGAATAGGAAGAAAATGAAATGAAATTGAGTTTAACTTCCTACTGTTCTGCTCTGAAAGAATAGTAGGAAGAAGGTCGTTGAATCCAATTAGGAGCTAAATCGCAAATAATAGGCCTATATAGTATAATAATCAGGCCTAATAATAGATTTGCCAAATTTGAAATAATTTCTTGGCATGGGAGTGGGACCTTGAATTTTAGTTGACCCAAATGAATCGCAACGCATATAATAATGTAATCTGATTGTCTATAAATTGTTACCGTTTTGAC
This sequence comes from Patella caerulea, assembly GCA_036850965.1. NCBI lineage: Eukaryota > Metazoa > Mollusca > Gastropoda > Patellidae > Patella > Patella caerulea. The sequence continues at coordinate 21,192,120 of JAZGQO010000014.1, read as the reverse complement.
TCTATAAACTCTAATTTCAATTTCAAATCAGTTATCGTTATGTCCAGGCCCAGGGGGTGACGGTGGATAAGGCGCTGGTTCGCTAGCCTGGAGGTCGGGTGTTCGATCCCTGCTTTGGCCGAGAAAGTTCATCTCGATTTTCCGGCGTGATTTCCTCTTGTCACAATGTCAGTGATGCAGAAGTAGGGTCTGACAAGGACAGCTGCCTAGTCGTTTGGATGGGACGAAAAACCGAGGTCCCGTGTACACATTGGAGTGCACGTAAAAGATCCCTTGGCAGTTGGAATTCGATATAAGAGTAGGCCGTAGCACCACTGCGCCACTGCCCGGGCAAAATTTCCCTCATTATAGCACACTGTATGGCGTATGCCCGTCTTCCATTAGCCCAGGTTAGGTGCAAATATGTAGGACTTTAAACCTCATTTCATTTCATTTCATTTCAGCTATGTCCAGTGAAATAGTAATACAGCATGAGACACAACAGAAATTTCTAGTGTCTGGTTATTCCAGTCTATTGCGTATGCTCTCCAGGTCAGTTATGGCGTCGCTGTTTGACATGAGTTTTGGAGTCTAGCCTGTTTATTTTGTCTTAAATATTGGATATCAGAAGCCTACCTTTCAAGGTAAGATCACAGTAATGTGACCTGTACGTATCGTATATATATATGCATACAAAACGATTTTATTGCCACTTTTGTCTTCAACTCTACGCGCTCACGTCATACAAACGTCAACAAACAAAAATAATCAAGAATAGGAAGAAAATGAAATAAAATTGAGTTTAACTTCCTACTTTTCTGCTCCGAAAGAATAGTAGGAAGAAGGTCGTTGAATCCAATTAGGAGCTAAATCGCGAATAGACTATTAATAGGCCTATAATAATTAGGCCTAGATTTGCCAAATTTGAAATAATTTCTTGGCATGGGAGTGGGACCTAGAATTTTAGTTGACCCAAATGAATCGCAACGCATATAATAATGTAATCTGATTGTCTATAAATTGTTACCGTTTTGACTCTATAAACTCTAATTTCAAATCAGTTATCGTTATGTCCAAGGGGTCACGGTGGCTAAGTGGATGCGGCCCTGGTTCGCTAGGCTGGAGGTCGGATGTTCGATCCCTGCTTTGGCCGAGAAAGTTCATCTCGATTTTCCGGTGTGATTTCCTCTTGTCACAATGTCAGTGATGCAGAAGGAGGACCTGGCAAGACAGCTGCCTAGTCGTTTGGATGGGACGAAAAACCGAGGTCCCGTGTACACATTGGAGTGCACGTAAAAGATCCCTTGGCAGTTTGAATTCGATATAAGAGTAGGCCGTAGCGCCACTGCCCGGGCAAAATTTCCCTCATTATAGCACACTGTATGGCGTATGCCCGTCTTCCATTAGCCCAGGTTAGGTGCAAAAGAGTAGGACGTTAAACACCATTTCATTTCATTTCATTTCAGTTATGTCCAGTGAAATAGTAATACAGCATGAGACACAACAGAAATTTCTAGTGTCTGGTTATTCCAGTCTATTGCGTATGCTCTCCAGGTCAGTTATGGCGTCGCTGTTTGACATGAGTTTTGGAGTCTAGCCTGTTTATTTTGTCTTAAATATTGGATATCAGAAGCCTACCTTTCAAGGTAAGATCACAGTAATGTGACCTGTACGTATCGTATATATATATGCATACAAAACGATTTTATTGCCACTTTTGTCTTCAACTCTACGCGCTCACGTCATACAAACGTCAACAAACAAAAATAATCAAGAATAGGAAGAAAATGAAATAAAATTGAGTTTAACTTCCTACTTTTCTGCTCCGAAAGAATAGTAGGAAGAAGGTCGTTGAATCCAATTAGGAGCTAAATCGCGAATAGACTATTAATAGGCCTATAATAATTAGGCCTAGATTTGCCAAATTTGAAATAATTTCTTGGCATGGGAGTGGGACCTAGAATTTTAGTTGACCCAAATGAATCGCAACGCATATAATAATGTAATCTGATTGTCTATAAATTGTTACCGTTTTGACTCTATAAACTCTAATTTCAAATCAGTTATCGTTATGTCCAAGGGGTCACGGTGGCTAAGTGGATGCGGCCCTGGTTCGCTAGGCTGGAGGTCGGATGTTCGATCCCTGCTTTGGCCGAGAAAGTTCATCTCGATTTTCCGGTGTGATTTCCTCTTGTCACAATGTCAGTGATGCAGAAGGAGGACCTGGCAAGACAGCTGCCTAGTCGTTTGGATGGGACGAAAAACCGAGGTCCCGTGTACACATTGGAGTGCACGTAAAAGATCCCTTGGCAGTTTGAATTCGATATAAGAGTAGGCCGTAGCGCCACTGCCCGGGCAAAATTTCCCTCATTATAGCACACTGTATGGCGTATGCCCGTCTTCCATTAGCCCAGGTTAGGTGCAAAAGAGTAGGACGTTAAACACCATTTCATTTCATTTCATTTCAGTTATGTCCAGTGAAATAGTAATACAGCATGAGACACAACAGAAATTTCTAGTGTCTAGTTATTCCAGTCTATTGTGTATGATCTCCAGGTAAGTTATGGCGTCACCGTTTGACATGAGTTTTGGAGTCTAGCCTCGTTCTTTCTGGTCTCTTGTTACATATGAAGCTGAAAAGCACTATGGAACATGATTCGTGTACCAATAGTGAAATGTTTATTTTGTCTTAAATATTGGATATTAGAAGCCTACCTTTCAAGGTAGGATCACAGTAATGTGACCTTCTATCCGTATCGTATATATATATGAACACAAAACGATTTTATTGCCACGTTTGTCTTCAACTCTATGCGCTCACGTCATACAAGCGTCAACAAACAAAAATAATGTAAATATTGGAAACAAGTGGCTATGATATCGTTTTGTTGGGAGTATTTATGCAAATCAAAACAGCAAGGTTGAAAAAAAAAAACATATCTGAGTGAAATGGCAGAGGTTATATTATCTGACATTACGTATACATGTAGTTGAAAACAAAACTGAAAGGAAGCGAAAGCAGATAATATTGAGGTTTCAAAAGGCATTGCATTCCTGTTCTGTTTTTTATATATATTGTCTAGTTCGATATGGGGTATGCATATAAGGGATAGAACTTAAAAGGTCAGATACCTGTGGCAAGATAACCACATCATTGTCTATTTGAATTGACAAATAATTCGTGTTTTCAACATGTAATACTTGGGATGATTTAGAGACTTAGCTACTTTAAGATTTAAATTTTTTTGTTCGGTTTTTCTTACTTAAACTTACACACATATGTATGAAACTCTGCTAGGTATTTTCAACCAATGATTTTGATGCGCCAGCCGCCTAGGCTAGTTCCTTTAGAAACTGTCGCTAATCTGACCAGACTACATAAAACTATTAGTCGAAATTCTGATTACCACTTCCAGATTTGGGTGGTGTGAATCCTAACCTGTAGGTCCAGGCCTATTTCCAGATTGTGATGAATTTCTGCAAATTACCATTATTAACGTTCTCAGACCATTCCTGGCAGTGTTTAGGCTACACTGTTTAAAATTTGACAAAAAAAGTTGAAAGCCAACACTGTCTTGTCAACAGGACCAACAGTTTAACGCATTTCATTGGTATTTCATGAAGGTATACCTATCCTATAGGTCCTATCATCATAATGTTAAAGTAGCTTTAAGTATCTAACGCAGTGGTTCTCAACCAGTGTGCTGTGTGCCGCAAAAACTTCCCAAGTTTGCTGTGAAAGTTTGAAAATGCGAAAAACCAGATGACCCTAATTGAGTATTCACCGGCATCTACTGTTCTTTATGTTGTTTTGTTCTTTATTTAGTTTGAGTCAGTCGATGTGCATATGACTAGTCTGTGTCTACGGTTGTATGCTGTGTTTTCATTTTGCAAAATTCAATATTTTTCTTATATATTTGTGTCCCATAGTGTGCCGTTGGCTTTAAAAGGTTGAGAACCACTGATCTAACGCAATCATCATTCAAAGTCCTCGACATTGAAAACACGTATTATTTGTCAATATTAATGTTGTGATCTTACTGGGAAAAGAAGGGCTTCTTATATCCAATATTACAAAACAAACATTTTATCATTCGTGTACCAGTACCATAATTATAATGCAATAATGGGTTTCAGCACCATTTGTAACAAGGGACTCGAAGAACGAGGCTAGGCATATTCCACCACAACAATCTCCCAAACATAGTTGTCTTCCCTTGCAATTCCACAAGATTCTCCCAAATAACTGATAAAACATTTATTACCATTACTATATTAAAATAGAAATGGGTTCATATTTATTGCAAAATACTAAAGTATATTACAAACATACAGGGAACTCTTTCGTGTAGGATTTCATGGTTAAATGGTCATAAATACTAATTTCGCATGTCAGAGTCATGTCACCGTGCTAATTTTAGAATACAATACATGTAGATTGGTTTACCTGTATTAATAACGTGATCGCAAGGCCTAATTCATTTACACGTGTATGAAACTTGCAAAATTAGATTGTTTCTTTCGAAGGGGTAGTAGTTGATCATATTTTCCTCTGAAATTGACTAAAACTCATCAAGTGTTTATAACGCCAGGAACTTTTCTCACCTTAATAGTGATATGGTTAATTTGTTTTCCAGGCAAAAAGGATTGACCTGACTACCGAAACCATTCAAATTCTAAATAAATCATGGCACGAGGGGATGATTTCCTGTGGTAAATCATGCAAATGAAAAGATTATCAAAGAGGTGCCATCCCAAACTGGATTGTCTCAAGAAAAGATAAAAGTAAGTATACTTAGTGATTTATGTTATTTCTTTCAACTATAAAATATTTTTTATTAACATCACAATATAATTATTTTAATAATATCATAATTGAACCCTATTGTACCAGCAACACAAAATTTAAATTAAGTAAATTTAAATTATGTTTATAACCAAAAAAACAAATAAAATACATCCCTGGCACATTCATTCAGCCATTTCACCGATTTAAAGTTCAGGATGTCAATATGTCACTTTCAATACATTCTTTATATGGTGCATTTAGAACAACTGTTTTGGTAAGACTTGAAATTTTAATTATCCATTCTTTCTTTTCTAGTTAAATCAACGGAAAAAGACACAAGAGTGCCCTACAAAGAGATACTATATAATGGTGGAGGCATTATTATAACAATTCAACATCCAGCTGGACAAGCCTTTAAATTAAAAGTAGCTATGGAATAATGGTCATTAAAAAGATTTAAAAGTTTACAGTCTTTCAAAGTAGGTTTAGTTTTCAGAAGCACTATTTTTTATGTAATGGGGAAGCTACAAATTAAAAATGGGTACAGTCACTGTACTACAGTGACATATTTTGGTCCTGAATTATGACCTGTCCACTCCCTATAAGAGTTTTTATATACCCACTGGACGCATATTGTCACTGCCCCTTTGTAGAGTTTTGTTCAATTTTTTTTTCTTGTGGAACCTATAGATGTAAAAGTTTTCATCCGATTGGGATGAAATTTAAAATGTATGATTTTGACCATAACTAATAAATCTTTGATGAGTAGAATTTTGACACAAAGCGGGCATAACTTCATAGATTATATTATTGCTCAGTAGAATCAAATCGGCCCAGGGCCAATCTAGTTGAAAAGAAGCCACACATTCAACAAAGACACCTAACCGAGGGATGACAGGCCTACCCGTCAAGCTTAGACAACGAACAATATTACTTTGGTCTACAAAGGCGAGACACGTAGTTGTTGCATCCCACTACTGATTTCAAGGCATTTTAGTCCAGACCTTGACTCTCAAATATAAAAACTATTTGGTACCGTACTAAGTCATGCCAAAATATATTAAACCCCTTGGTAGTAATGTTTACACAGATATTTATTGTTTAAAAACTTTACTTCTTTATGGAATCAACAAAAAATCTAAACTTGTTAAAAAAAAATAGATAATGTGCAGGGAGCATGTTGAAAATTTCAGTAAAATTGCTTCATTCTCAGTGGAGTTATCATCACTTGCAGAACACTGTTGTTCCGATTGACATTGTAACCGTTGTTGCAATGAAAAAAGTCAGGCACACAATGAGGAAAGAATTGATTACTGCAATGGGCGCCTTTGGCACCCTTTCCATTGCTCCTCTATCACCCCCCCCCCCTCTAAAATTATGTTATATTTTGTGTTTCTCTTTCAGAACATGAAGCTTAAAAAAATACCAAAGAAAAGGAAATGGGAGTACCTTTTGAGGTGAAACAATTGTTCAACATCCATGGATTCATGGCAAAAAGAGTGAAAGATATGAATGAAATACTAAGATCTTGTGCCAAACGTTTAAAACTGTAATTGTTTTCAAATTGTGTAGATTATATTGTTAGCACTCATGTCGGATATTTATGATCAGTTGGAGCGAGTTCGCTGTTCAATTTATTCAAACATTTAATTTAAAAGTTATATTACCTTTTATCGAAAATTATGATTAAAATCTTTATCATATTCTTATGAAACTTAAAGATTTATGAGTCAATGGGTCCAGATCTAGTTTGTGTTTAGTTTGATTACTTTGCCACATTCCATTCCATAGTTACTAAAAGTTATAATTTCTTATTGAGTAAGCCTATATGTAGTTGTCAATATAATGTTTTGAATGATCTTATGCTATTATAAAGATGCATGTGTTCTACTCTAGTCCAGCTACCTCTGATACATTATGTCATATATGTTAAGAAGTTATTATTGGCAGATCTATTGTTTTTGCTCATCAAATGTTATAAAGTGTTGAAAGATCAAATTAATGCTTTTATTTGCAGATTTCATGCTGAGATACATCTTTTGAGTAAAAAATGTTAGTATGAAGATACATGTTTGGCTGATCTGTGTATGGAATGATCTAAATTTAGTATTATGATAAATTTGTTGAATGATCTAATGTTTTACAGTTGACTATGTTGTTATAAAGATACATATTTTGATTAGTGTAATGTCAGTGTAAAGTTGTTGATGTTAAATGGCTCATATTTTAAAGATACATATGTTGAAAGGTGTTGAATATGAGGTTTGTTTAATAAAGTTTAAGTGTAGAGTATAGTTATTTAATTTTTATATGGCCACATTTTCATGAGCTAGTGAACTCAACCGGGCCGTTACAGAATTTTATTTTTTAATTCAACCGCCAAAGCGTACTGTGATCGATTCAATCTTAAGATTACCATAGATGCAAGAAAGGGCTTATTTCCTTTCTGCTAACTGTGTCACATAACAAAACCCCATAGAACTTTACTTACTGTATGACCACAAAACCTCGAGGATTTTTCCTTTAAGACTTTCGCTAGGGTTAATCACATTAGCAGTACTTAAACATTTCGAATAAAGAGTGTATTTTCATATCAAATGTTTGGATGGGGGTAGGTTTTAATGTCTCTCTTCAAGAGAGAGGTCGGTTTTGGGCGGTAAACGGGGCTCTGTTGGAGGCATAAAGTGATGCACACCAAAAATATCTAGAGGTAACGGTGGATTTGGCTGCCAAGGGTAGGTAGCTCTGTTATACATTATATATTTGTATAAAGCGATAAATTTTGGCGCAATGTCAATGTCGCTATGGGTGCATACATTACAAATCTTGGCAAAAGCCGCTCGTTTCAACTGATACAGTAACTGACTGGTCCGAGGGGTGGGTTTTGGCTGTAAATTTTGTGCCATGGCCACACTAGTCGAATTAGTAAATTAAATGTCACTCAGTTATATGCATTTATATCTGAGTAAATGTCTGATCAGAGGTAGATCTTGTTTGTTTCAAAAATCTTAGAATGCGCCGATTTCTATTTTGATGTGCAAGGGTTGAAAATGGGTGAGGGCCGAAATTTTGAAGAGCTTGGACCATTTTGAAAAGAGAAATTAGGAATATTCAATTGAAAACGTCTAGAAGGGCTAGAATCAGACACTTTATAATTACCTACCCTCAATTCGAGAATTTTAATAAAATTAGAAACCCCGGGGAAGATCGTGTCCGTACCAAAATGGCAAAAATCAACCTTTCCTTTTCGCCCTGTTCTCAGGTAGATTACCGCTACGCCCTACTCCTTTTCAGAGAGGCGATTGGCACCAAATTCTGAGGGCATGTACCTCAGCCTTTTGCCCCTGGCTTAGACAAATTATGTCACCGCCATAGGACCCTCCGCGGGATTGCATAGCACTCACTTCCAATTCTGAACTCTACCAGTCGAGCGGTGGCCATTTTCTCGAGATTACCGAAATGTATTTTTTTTTCTCAAAAATCTTAGAATGCTCCGATTTTTATTTTGACACCAGATTCGGACGTATAAAGGTCAAAAATGGTGGGGTAGCCGTAATTTTGAAGAGCTTAGAATATTTTTGAAAAAAGTTATTTAAGATGCTGAAGTGAAGGTTCGGATCCGGTATATACTTACCTACCCAAAATTCGAGATTTGCGGAGACTTTTACTGAAATTAAAACCCCCAGGCCGATCGTGTCCATTTTCGGTGGGTACATGCCCACGGACCCCTACCGGGAACCCTCCAAATTTTATGGACATACTAACCTATAAGGGTTGAGTTATGGGCCTTTTCCAGGGGGTTCCAATATACCCAAAATCAACTTTTTTCCCTTTTGCCCTGTTATCGGGTGGAATCACCGCTACGCCAACCCTTTTAAGAAGGGCGATTGGCATTAAATTCTCAGGGCAGGTACCTCAGCATATCGCCCCTCGCCCAGACAACTGTGGATTGACTGGGTACCTGCCATATGTGACCCTCTGCGGGATCGCATAACACTCACTTCCAGTTCTCGGGGTTACTGAAATGATTTTAATTTTCAAAAATCTTAGAATGCTCCGATTTTTATTTTGACATCAGATTCCGACGTACAAGGGTCGAAATGATGGGGTAGCCGTAATTTCGAAGAACTTAAAACATTTTGAAAAAAGTTATTTAGGATATTCAATTGAAAATGTCTAATTAAGGTTCGGATCCGGTACTTACCTACCCTAAATTCGAGTTTTGCCGGAGTCTTTTACTGAAATTAAAACCCCCAGGCCCGTCATGCCCATTTTCGGTGGGTATCTGCCTACGTATCTCTACCGGGAACCCTCCAAATTTAATTGACCTATTACTATAGGATCTGAGTTACGGGCTTTTTCCAGGGTGGTACCATATGCCAAAAATCGACTTTTTCAATTTTTGCCCTGGATTATCGCTACACTCGACCCCGTCAAGAGGGGTGATTGAAATTATTAAAGCGGGTAGGCTACCTCAACCAATCGCTCATCGCGTAGCAAAAATATGGATCTCTTCACGACGGTAGCGGCTGAGTACAGACCCTTTATCAGAGCTTAATTGGTCATGCAGGACAAGAGGTCAAAGTCCTGTGGGTGTGACCTCATGCATCCAGGGCTCGAGCGCTAGAGGCAAAAATCAAAAATAATTCCGAGGCCCACAGCGGATCAATGAGAGGACTTTTGGTTGACGATATTAAAAAATGAAGAACAATAAATGCTGTGTCGACCTATCAGGTAACCGAGTTCCGACCCAATCGGCCGACCTTGACCCACGACCCCAGTCTGGGTTTCGGGAACCCACGCAGTCAGCCTGGATCTGACCGACGACCCAGAGCTCGCGGCCTCTTAAAGTAAATCGACCCCGGGGATGACCCTGGTGACCTAAATTTGACCTTTGAAGGTTAGGGTCAAGGTAAATCGCGACATTTTTATCGATTTCACCCACTTCCGGTACCCGGAAGTCAATTTTAACGTCACCAAAAGTCTTCTCGGGGTCGATATAGTACAAGAATACCAAGCCTTAGGCCCAGCCCATGAGCCCTTCTAAGCGTTTGAGGAAATGCAACCTAATCGAGAGTTAGTCGTGCACAGTGGTATACCCTTTGAACGAGTTCCTTAAACGATGAAATCTTTAAAGATTAACCCAAGACCTCCCTTTTTATATTATTATTATATCTGAAATGCCCAAATAAAATGTTTCTAAATGTTTTAACGAAATCCATCAACTCGTTCTCTCGATATAGACGGAAAACTAAAATTCTCAACTGAAACGATAATCCAAATGTGAATGGAACCTCTCGTGACCTTTGACTGGTCGACGTCACCAGTCACGAGTGTGCAATGTCAGTCGTAAACAAGGGAATCCCGAAGACAATGGCGAACGCTGTTGTCGTTGACATGAGGTGTATTGGTTATGGCTGTGATAATAAAACCCAATAACGTTCACTCTATAATTAATTTCCGTTTGAAAATAACAGTTATTTTAAAACGAGAGGCTAATTCTTTTGTCGTGACAAATCCGAAATTACCGAAGAAAGTAGACGTAGAGACTGCACTCGCAGCAGAGAGCAAATAAGAGGGTGAGTCAAATTCTGATTATGATATCTCTCCTATTTATTTTGTAAAAAAGGTATTTTGTATAAAATTATTTTATGCTATTTTGGTTTTGTTTGGTATTCAGCCCCTTGATTCCAGGTATAGGGGCCTATAATAATCAGTAGGCTAATTCATTGAAGAGACTTCTTGTAATTTGTATTGCATTAAATTAAATGTTAAGAAAAATTCTTTCCTTTTTTACAGACCATTTTTTAACATGCTGGTGAAGAGAAATAAAAATCAAGTCCAAGACTCCACCACCAGAGACATTGAAGACATGTTGTAATGACAGTGCTGATGAACATTTAGATTTTTCAGTATAACTATAACAAAGTAGGCCTATCCATTGTGATGATACAAGGTAGATACAGTTACAGTAGGGCCTACATAATTATAACCATGATTTTACGGTGTGGTTCCATGTCAGTGGTGCTTGACGAAAGGCCTGGCAAGATACAATATTAATTTAGGTACTGTGTAGAAATTGGTGTGCACATTAAAGAACCCCTGAACAGTTTAAGCTAAAAATAAGAATACATGTGGGTCATAGCGCGGCTATCTGGGCAAAAGTTTCCATGTAACTCTTTGCGTGTTATTTGGCGAATGCGATCATCATTAGTCAGAATGGAGCAGGAAAGTAGGACGTTAAACCCCATTTCATTTAATAATTTTATGTATACTTAGATTTTCCTTGCCAGTCATACATTTATTTCTTTCCCAGTGAAAGTCACAATCTATATTGTGGAGTTCTGTGAGTCGTGACTAGAGAAGAATTCATAATATGTTCCCTTCTATAGATCAAACTTGTATTTTAATGTGTAACTGTCAATATCTTTTGCAGGAATAATAGTTGAGAAAGAACATTTGCTGAACCTCTGTTCAAAGTGCCATATTTGTGACAGCCCATCACTAAAAAAAAACCCATTTATCTCAATATGGTACTAAATAGTAGGCCTACTTGCATGTGGTTGATTGATGTAATTATCATATGGGAATCCTGCAGATAAAAAATAAAAAATCGTCTGAATACATATTGTTTTTATTCTCACTTAAATCCTACATGGCATTTTCTTATACAAAGTACAAAGGTCTCTCTGATAAATTTTTACAATTGGTACACTGTCAGCATTTTGTCTCCCCAACACCACCTGGCAAACTGTCATTTAACCATGTTCAGTATTAATGTCTCCTGAAAATATAATTATACATATTGGTATATTATTTTCACTCAATATGGTTAATGTCCACTGCACAAGTTGGGTCATTTCAGGAATAACATACATACATATATGGTAGAATCTTACAGTGGTCTTTAGGTGTGGGAGGACCCAGTGCAAACGCACACAGTTAGGCAGGTAACAGTACAGATATGTGTGTTAAACAATTTAATCATTAAACTAGCTGTTTTAAACATTGTTTAATTGTCTTTTCTAAATTTATGTTTAGGGTCAACAACACAAATTAGGTAATTTCATGAATAACGTAATATGGTACAATCTTAATCAAATAATTCGTTTGTTTGAAAAAATGTGATTCAAATTTTAAAAATGTGATTAAAAAAACCCATAATTATTTTTCCCTAAAAAATGATTACAATTTTTTTTTTTTTTGACAAGTAATAACTTGGTTAATGATTGTTTAAAAGAATCCATATCAAAGCCAAAAGAACGTTTGAATTTCAATTTGATATAAACACAATATTACTGATAGATAATTCAGGAAAGTTAGAATATAAATTGTAATGTAGATAATAAAGATAGGTTGCCAGGAAACAAAAGATACGCCAACAGCAGCTACATCGTCCGAGCGAAAGACAAGGGTTGACGCATTGGGAGGCATTTTCAAGAAATTTCTTACAGATCAGATTATTATTTTTGTCGTTTGAGGGTTCACAAGGTTCTACAAACTGAAACAAGGGCCTTAACTCTGGAAGCAATTTACAGTAAATTTTCAAATTTGACATGCTTTTCGTTTTACTAATTTAAATCAAAATAATGCATGTAACTGTTGGCGATAGAGCGTTCACAAGAAATTGTAGATGAAAGACGGGCGGATAGACGATGCCGAACACAATATACATCCACATTTCCATGTGGACATATAAAAAAACTTACCATTCATTGTAGTGGAATCCAGACGACCATTGTTGTGTGGTTGGTCAAGCCGTTCATATCTCAACTTTGAGCATGAATTTCTGGCGAAATTTTCAGGCCATTTTGGCATTTTCGACCTCAAGGTCAAATTGGCCTGTGGGCCCGGGGTCCCATCAGATGCCCCGGAGCACCGGAGTCGCTAGATATTTAAGTTATCTTTACCCTTTCAGATGAACTTTACCTACCAAGGTCACATGGGCCATGATGCCATGTCGAAAGGTCAAGGTCTCATGGTCCTGACTTTATTAGATGGGCAACAACCGAATTACTTCCGAGGAGCATAGCAGGTCAAGGTCCTGACTTTTGGTGGGCAATTTTTAAAAAAATGAAGAGCATATGTGGGGTCGATCTATCGGGTCAACGAATCACAGATCGATAGGATGAAATTTTTTGGGGCAATATTCCCTGAGAAATTCATTAGCAGTTTTTTTTAGTGATGTGGTCCAAGGACAGATTACTGGCCAATCCCAAACTGCATCCGATAATCTTGGTTTCGCGGCTTCTTCAACTAAATCTAACCCCGGGAGGTGCGTGTTGACCTTTAAAGGTCAAGGTCAAATGACCATTATTCGCCATTTTGTCGCTCTCTCCGGTCCACACACAAAATTTCAACTGCACCATGCGACACGTAAGGTTAGATTTAGTGGGGGTAGCCGTGAGGACTAGTTGTGCAGAAGAACTAAAAAAATTAGAAAAAATAATGATTGAAATAGGACGTTGTGGGACACCGGAACCTCAAGGGACCACAATTTGGGGCTTTAGAATAATGGGGCCAGATGCTGGGACCGTTCTGGGCCAGGGTCCTAAATTTCATACCTCTCGAACTTCCAGTTCCGAAATTTGGCCCAAAAAGACATAAAAGTGCACCTCACAGCTGCTTTTTCCAGGTTAAAGTTCAGGTAAGATGGCAAGGGTTCCGATCACCATTTTTAAGTGTCCGGGTGACTTTTCGGGATGTTTTCAGACGAGGGTGTGTGTCTGGGAATTGAATTTTTACCTAAGTTGCCGTCAGGGGCAGGTTATGCCAGCAATGGTCATGACCTTGACCCAAGGGACAGCCCTGTCACCAGGCTTGTGGGTCTTGACCTTGATATTGACCTTGACATTTCTGGCGAAAGTCTGGATGGTACATGAAGTTTTGGGAATTTTTCAACCCCAAGGTCAAAGGTCAGCTCAAAGGTCAAGGTTTCATATAGAAGGTAATTGAAGTGTCCACCCATGGTTATGACTTTTGACATGCCACCTGGCCCTGGGGCCCAGCCAGAGGTCTCGCTGCCCCCAAGTTGGTCGATATTTTGGTGACCTTGACCCGTTTAGATGACCTTGACATACCTGGGTCACGTGGGCCCCAATGACATGTCGAAAGGTCAAGTCAAGGTGGTTCTGACTTAATTAGTTGGGCCCCTGGGGGGCAAAAACCGAAATATTTCCGGGGCCGCTAGCGGGTCAAGGTCACGACTTTTGGTTGACGATTTTAAAAAATGAAGAACAAATGTGGGGTCGGTTTATCGGGTTACCAAATCTCGAGTCGATCGGAAGACATTTTTGGGGCAAAATTGTCTGAGAAAGTCAAATAGATATCTTTTTACTGCTGTGGTCCAAGGGCAGATAACTGGCCCTTCTCGAATCGCATCCGACGACCTTGAGGTCACGGCCTCTTCAACTAACTCGACCAATGAAAGTCGCGTGGTGCTTTGACCCTTAAAGGTCAGGGTCAAATGGCCATCGTTGGCCATTTTGATCCATTCCCGGTCGCACAAGAAAATTGTCGATGGCAAGCCCCTCCCGCCCCTAAATCACTTTACGTTAGGCCGCCTAACGGAAAGTGATTTAGGGGGCGGGAGGGGCTTGCTTGCCTATTTACCAGACTTTCACCTAGAAAAAGGAGCTGCAGGGTCCCCTTTTTTGTGCTTTTGGGGCCAAATTCTCAACCCTAGAGACCCTTTGAGGCCTTTCGTTGCAAACAAAATCTAGATTTCACCCACTTCCGATCATAGGGTGACTTTTGAGGGGCCGGGCGTAACCCGGGATCGATATACTTCAAGAATATCCAAACCCGCCGTCCCCCCTATCCACGTGGGTTCATGTGGGTGCTTACAGGCGGCAATATGGTGGGTTTTTTGTCAAAATTACACCCCAGCCCTCTTTGCAGGCCTACTAAAATGCTTCCCCCCCACCCAACTACTTAACGATGTTGTCCGTCTTTTACTATTTCCATTTGGATTTAGGGGCAAAGTGAGGTAGCCACGCGTAAAAATTATTTGACGCAAAACAAGGCGAGATAACTCCACAAAAAGAAAAAAAAAGGTATTGTGGATAACCGAGACTAAAACATACCTGTACTTGTTTTGGCAAAAGCGAGCCTTTATGTCCCCATGAAGGCGGTAAAAACGGCATGTCGTTTACGGCCTTGAAGGCCGATTTTTTTCTTTGTTTTTAGCCCCGTCAAGTCGGTAATAATATTGGAGCAGGTGGCAAAGGAAGGCGGGCCTACGCCATACAGTGTGTTATGGGGGATTTATTCCCCTAACAATTTCCGCCCCAGCCTGCTTTTATTACGAATACTATCCGTCCTCGAGGGATATTTTACGTGCAGACAAATGTGTACACATGCTACGGCCACCTCTTATATCTCTTATTTTGAATTCCAACTATCCAACTGGTTGTTTTGGGTCCATATGTACACGGGGTCTCGCTGTTTCGGTCCTTCCGAATGACTAAATGATGTTCTTACAAGACTCTCGGGCCTAAAAGTTAAAAGAACAACGAACCAAACCAATCGTGTAAATTTTATTTAATATTTAGTGTTGGTCATGTAGGCTGCAAATCGGTTTGCCAATGAAATAAGATATGTACCTATATTTTACCAAAGTAACTCGCCAGGCGCTGTGTGATTTTCAGTAATAATTGTAACAACATTCCCTTGGTGGTCATGAATATTTTATAAAGACTGAATTCAATTTTGGAATGATTTTTAACCGGACGTTATCAATCCATTTTAACATTTTTTTGTAAGCGCTTTACAGGTCAAAGTTGTTCATTATACTCACAATTTGTTCGGGATTCTTGTTCCTGGCATTGAAATAAAGGAATTAGAATAGCGATTTTACCCAGAACTACTGATCTTTTATTTCGATTAATCGGAAATTGAGAAAATAAATACAGCCCTTGTTAGCTGGTATTAGTAGATAACAAAGGTGGCCTTTGTTAGCTGTTACTGTAGCAGCTAACAACAGACCCCAGAGGCGCAGGGGCAGCCCTTGTTACTATTACTAGCATCTAAAAATGACTAATAACTTTCTACTACTAGCAGGCTAAAAATAGGCGGATCGGGTGGTTTATTGTACGGTAGAAGAAGGGTGGGGTAGCAGACATGGAAACTGTATTTTTATCGGTTGCTATCATTTACGGCAGCAAAATGCAACTTGAAAACTCAAATTCCGAATATAATGTTACATACCATTTAATAGAGGAATGTATTATCTTTCAGAAAATATAATCATTTTCCTGGCACATTTATATCTACTTAGTGACGTGTAAGGTTTAAGAGGGGTGGAGTAGCAGACATCGAGGCCATATTGATTTAACTACGCTGTTATTTACGGCAGCGAAATGCAACATGAAAAATCAAATTCCAAATATAATGTCACATACCATTTAATACAGGAATGTATTATCTTTCAGCAAATATAATCATTTTCCTGGCACATTAATATCTACAGGGTGAATTGTGAGGTAAAAGAGTGGTGGGTAGCAGACATCGAGGCCATATTGATTTAAGAGGACGTCATTTATGGCAGCGAAATGCCACATGAAAAATCAAATTCCAAATATAATGTCACATACCATTTAATACAGGAATGTATTATCTTTCAGAAAATATAATCATTTTCCTGGCACATTAATATCTACAGAGTGAATTGTGAGGTAAAAGAGTGGTGGGTAGCAGACATCGAGGCCATATTGATTTAAGAGGCCGTCATTTATGGCAGCGAAATGCCACATGAAAAATCAAATTCCAAGTATAATGTCACATACCATTTAATAGAGGAATGTATTATCTTTCAGAAAATATAATCATTTTCCTGGCACATTAATATCTACAGAGTGAATTGTGAGGTATAAGAGGGGTCGGGTAGCAAACCTGGAGATGGTATTTTTATCGGTTGCTGCCATTTGCGACAACAAAATGCAACATGAAAAATCAAATTCCTAGTATAATGTCACATACCATATAACAGAGGAATGTATTATCTTTCATAAAATATAAACATTTTCCTGGCACATTAATATCTACAGGGTGAATTGTAAGGCATAAGAGGGGTGGGTAGCATACCTGGAGATTGTATTTTTATCGGTTGCAGTCATTTGCGGCAGCGAAATGCAACATGATAAATCAAATTCCGAATATAATGTTACATACCATTTAATAGAGGTATGTATTATCTTTCAGAAAATATAATCATTTTCCTGGCACATTGATATCTACAGGGTGAATTGGAAGGTATAAGAGGGGTGGGGTAGCAGGCGTCGAAGCCATATTGATTTAAGATGATGTCATTTACGGTAGCGAAATGCAACATGAAAAATCAAATTCCAAATATAATGTCACATACCATTTAATAGAGGGATGTATTATCTTTCAGAAAATGTAATCATTTTCCTGGCACATTAATATCTACAGAGTGAATTGTAAGGTATAAGAGGGGTGGGGTAGCAGACATCGAGGCCATATTGATTTAAGATGCTGTCATTTACGGCAGCAAAATGCAATATGACAAATCAAATTCCAAGTATAATGTTACATACCAAATAATAGAGGAATGAATTATCTTTCAGAAAATATAATCATTTTCCTGGCACATTGATATCTACAGGGTGAATTATAAAGTAAAATAGGGGTTGGGTAGCAGATATCGAGGCCGTGTTGATATAGATGCAGTCTTGTCGCAGTGAAATGCAATATGAAAAATCAAATTCCAAGTATACGATCACATACTGTTTAAAAGAACAATTTATTATTTTTCAGGAAATATAAACATTTTCCTGGCACATTAATACCCTCGGGGTGATTTTTAAGGTTCAAACTACTATTAACATTGTATTTCGTTTCGTTTGTTTTTGTTATATTCCGTGTTTTCTACTATAAATAAGTATCGACGGCGGCCAGTGGACAGAATTGATCACGTGATTAGAGCAGATCAACCCATTGTGCTAAGAGGTGAATATTTTGACCTAAATTTATTCTTGTCTGCTAGCTTTTGAGCACCCTCGGCAGACAATTTGTCTGTTACGGAAAGTAGTCTGTTAATTATTGGTTGGGCTCTGGCCCTGGGTAAATTTTTTGTCTGGTGACAGTGTCAGTGGTGTACTGTGCTGGTGATGCCAATCACTACAGGGATATGACTTAAAATCCAAAGTTGTTTTAGCAATGGGTATTCATATACATACCCCATCTTACATCCAGAGGCTTCTCGCGCTTTGCCTTCATCAAATGATCTTAGATATTTATTATACTACAGTACTAAGATCCACTGCGGGAAAATTTATTGTCAGTGATGCAAGCGATAAAATATGACGTCAGTGAGGGATTTCCCATTTGAAGGAATCCCAAAATGTGACGAAAGGCAGCAGAAGTATTTCGTCTCATTTTTTCAACTTTAGTACGATCTTTATTGATCATATACAACTTTTCAAATATGAGTGTGCATGTCTCAAGGTGTAGCTATTCAATGATTGGTTTCATAAGAAAAATGAACAAATTCCAGCATCAACAGACATTGTCTCAGCTAAATCAAAGAAGTTTAGCTTTTTGGACTTCACGTCCAGATGATTGGACTAAGGCAGTAACAGAAGCTGAGAAAATAGTTGGATACCCGACATCTTTTATGAGTTTGCGATGTCTTTTAAGTGACGAGTTATCAAATGTTGCTATGCACATGAGAAAACTTGTTGGGACTAATCATCCCTTATTAAGAACTGCAAGGTATATTATTAATTACAGTAATTACACTGTTTCAGTGTTTGCATTGTTTGTATCACTATATCAGTGAAAGATATTTATTACACTGTTTGCATTGTTTGTATCAGTGAATGATATTTATTACATTGATTGCATTGTTTGTATCAGTGAATGGTTCAGTGAGGTGTATCATGTATTTTTTTTTTTTTCTTTACAAAAAAAGCCTTCAGAAAATATGCCAGTTATTATTGTTTTCACTGATATATGGCACTGTAACACCCTGCAGTGGGATATCTTGAGAGTGATATATTAATTGGCTTAATTGTTAGCTTGTGTAACCATGTTTCAACTGGAAAATCGGCCTTATGTGAGTGGTGGACAGATGGTACTGATATATGTATGGCCCCCTGATTGTATGTTAAATCTCATTTTAAGCTTGTGGCCCCTCAAGAGGTCACAATAGTGCCATATGATATGATCTATGATTATGTCATACCAAATCCAAATCTGAATCAGTTATCAGCATACAGTACATGAATTACATTGTTCAACTTGAGGGACATGAAATACACAGCCAGCTAAATATAGTTGCTAAATATAGTTATCATTACTTTTATACCCTTGAACAAAATATATATTTATGCACTGTGAAGACTTCTAAAGTTTATATTATTTGTATTTCAGAGGTTTAGTGTATGATGGTACCCACAACTTACAAACACGTGGGTTGATAGTTTTATTAATGTCCAAAACTGCTGGTGTAGCTCCTCATAAAGCTCAACAATTGGTAGAAAAAGACATGATAGATGGAATTTTACCGAGGTAAAATGTAGGAGCATGGATATTTTTCTTATTATATTATCTGTTAAAGGGCGTACACTATACATGTATGTAGCTTTATATTAACTGAAGTTGATTAATATTGACTCTTAAATCGATAATATTGAGTTAAGAGTTTACCTCTTTTTAAGTATATAGTCCATATTATGACTGTCCATACATGACATTTAGCTCTACATGCATGATTCCCATTTTGATCAATCTTCATCCAAATATTTCTCAAAGTTGTATACATGTATTTCTCATTATTTATTTTCAACAATAAACTCGGCCTAATAACCCAAGAATAACTATTTTGACTAACAAGCATGGAATTAAAAAAAAAAAAAACACTATATTATTATATCTACTGCAACAAGTGTATTGAATTTCACAAAACTGTACATTTTTTGAATATGATATTTAAGTAAATTTGAACAATTTAGTTGTTAAAACATGTTTACAAATAACAATACTTGATAATATATTACATACTGGAGCTTAAACTAGCAGAATTTCTAAATTAATATATATGTGCATATTAAAAAATTATTCTGGCTTGCTTTATCCTCATACATTGACATGTATATCGTCTAAGTTGTGATGGGTTTTCTGAGCAAGTCATAGTAGGCTTACCTTTAAGCCTCTTTAGACCACTGTATAGCACTCCTTATTTATTTGGGAAATTCAGATCATGAGGTGGGGTTGTCTAACAATTTATGTTGTACTTTAACCAGGGTTCTATTTCATAAAGCACAGATTAGAATTATGGACAGTAATGGACAGTGGCGTCGTGCCCATAGGGGCCCGGTGGGGGGGGGAGGGGGCCTGGAGGATTCACAGAATCACCCATATCTGTCGCCCTTGATAAATTTTGGAATCTGGTGAACCGTGTCCGAAAAATAATGTATATATGTATTAATAAATGCCACTATCTCAAATTCAATGATTATTTAATTATATTAATATACAAAAACAAACCTAGCTTGTTTGTCAATCCCCACAGGAATGCAGAAACAATTGGATGTGCAAAGGGAAGGGTTGGTGTCAAATATATTTCATTAGCTTTCCCAATACAAATACAACACAAATTTTTCCAATTACCATTGATCAAATATACAAAAAATATAAATAACCACACTCTGATAAATGTCCATTCAAATAGATGAATAAAATATAATTCAATATAAATCTCACTAAAAAAACAACCATTTTTCAATCATAACTTTATTGTCTCTAATCCATAGAAATGGCGTTTCCCGGCTTCTAATTTTAAAAAAATTTTCGGGGTAGGGCCCCCCAGACCCCCATTGCATGGCGCATGCCTGCGGCAATTGATGTGGGCAGGGCCGCCACCCACACGCTCCGCGGTCACTAAATTTTATTTACCAAGAATAAATTTGCAGAAAATTGGGCCCCCCCCTCCTATATTTTTTTTGCACGACACCCCGGGTAATGGACAGTAATTATTTTCTTCATACTGTGTAAACAAACAATATCTTGGCAGTTAAATTTATATACAGACAGCTGGACTATTTTAGACAGTGATCTGGCAGTGATATATTTAATAGACTGCACCAGTTATTGTTATACTAAGTAAGAGTGTGTAATTTTGTCTCATGCATGCAATTCAAGGGAGGTAATTTCATTTGTGAAATTCCCTATGGGGAGTGGAAAAAATTATGCCTCAATCAATTGTAATTTTTTAAACACATTTTGTTTTACAGTCAGAGATCTCTAGCAGAAATAACAGAAATGATCCATACAGCAAATTTAATACATAAAGGTGTGGTTAATTTGTCAGATCTACAACCTAATGATGGACCTGTTAAAGATATGGAATTTGGTAATAAAATGGCAGTGTTATCTGGTGATTTTCTTCTAGCTAACGCATCAACAGGATTAGCACAACTAAATAACACAAAGGTAACTTGGTAATATTGTGGGGGTTAATACAAAACATATTTCCCTTCGATTCCTTCCAGAGCCACAGTGGTCCAGTAAGTATGGCTCACTAACCAGAAGATTCAGGGTTACATTCAGGTACCCCCAGAAAATAATGATCTATCATGACATGAATCAGCGACTTTATTTCATTTAAGATTGTAAATGTTTCCTTGGTATTTTTTTTCAGGTGGTGGAGGTTATATCTAGTTGTATTGGTGATCTTATATCAGGTGAATTTACAGGTCTTCAAGATGAAAATGGAAACCCTCGTCTTAAACCAGATATCACTTTCTCTGATTGGACAAATCAAACATTTTTGACATCTGGTAGCCTATTGGCAAAAAGTTGTCAAGCTGCATTGGAATTAGCTGATCACGACCAGAACTTTCAGAAAAAGGCATTTGAGTTCGGCAAAAATATGGCTTATGCTCAACAAGTAAGCACTGTCTCTAGTACTGATACCCCTAGCTATAAATTGACTAGTCTAGGTCATGTGTATGTGTTGTGACTTGTGGCCCCCTAAAATCGTAATTAGGTATTGATTCAAGCTACATGTATGAAAACTGAAAACATTAAAGATACATTATGGGAGATTAGATAACGAGTTGGCAGGTCTCACTATAATAGTTAAAAACTAGACAATGTAAGGGCAATTTGCTGGAAATTTCAGGCAAATTGAACCTCTATGATCCGAAAATTAAGCAAGTGAAATTTATGCCTAGCCTCTATCATCATAACTAAAGTAGGTATGGTAAAAAACTTAGTCTTGATTATCCATTTAATAATTAAATCAAGAAGGAAACTTATACAGTAAATCAGATCACAATCCACCAAAGTTTGCAGGCTAGCTATGCGATCGAGAGTTGTTTATGGTATGGATCAGTTAATTTATGTCTAATTAATAGTTTAGATAACATTTCAGGCTTAAAGAAAGACCTGCAATAGGCAGACTTAGCTCTCACAGAATGTATTGTTAGTATGAGGAAAGTGATCTAAGGGTGATAAATAATATGTATAATTATCCAATCAATGAGTAGACTTAACTCTAAATACACAACTATTGTGAAAGACCAACTGTATTTTGTTAACATTAATACTGTTTTTTTGTATGGGAGCCTTGCAGAAACATCTTTCTTTGCTTGAAATATTACAAGAAATTCTGTGGTTTGAAACAAGGATTCAAGGATTTTTCAATATAATTACCGGTAGCCAAAATCATTTCTTGTACTAAAGTCAGCATGAAGAAATAATACAAAGTCACTTTTTCCATATAGCCAATTCTAATGTCTTTGGATATTTTCAGGCAAATATTTAGCAAATACATATTTTTGTTTAAATATTGTCAATTTTTATTATTACAGCTTAATGAAGACCTGAAACCGTTTATTACACCAGATGATAACATAGATCAAATGTCAATATCATCAGCTCCTGTTATTAAATATATTTTATCACAGACACCAGCCCTTCCTGTTTCAACGCTAAATAATTTAGACAATAGAAAGGTAAAACATTATTCATGTAGATCTAAATTTATAATATATGTTGGTTGCACCATGGATTACAGTACATGAGTTTAAGGGAATCATGTTGCTAAGACACTGGCTCGCTAGCCTGGAGGTCGGGTGTTCAATCTCTGCATTGGCGGAGAAAGTTCATCCAGATTTTCTGGCATGGTTTCCCCTAGTCAGTGATGCAGGACGGAGGGCCTGATAAGGACAGTTGTCTAGTCATTCGGATGGGACAAAAAAACAAGATCCTGTGTACAAATTGGCATGCACGTAAAAGATCCCCTGACAGTTGGACCTGGATATAAGAGTAGGCTGTAGTGCCTCTGCCCGGGCAAAATTTCCCTCATATCACACTGTATGGTGCATGCCCGTCTTCATTAGCACAGTTTAGGATCAAAACAGTAGGATGTCAAACCCAATTTCATTTCATTTACATGAGTTAAAACAGCAAATTTTAATTTTACAATACTAGGTTCTCTCTCAAGAATGAAATATATGTACTGTCATGTTTTTAAGAGGGTTTCAATAACATGATTTAGGGTTTAACATCCTACTGTTTTGCTTCCAATGGGCTAATGAAGAGGGACATATGCCTTACAGTGTATGATGGGAGAATTTTGTCCAGACGTTGGTGCTATGGTTCTTTTATGTGGATTTAAGCCATTTCATTTATCAGTGGATGTGAAGATCTTTTTTATTTTATTTTTTTAAAAATATATGTCCATTTTTTGGCCATTTTATGTATTTAAAAAAAAAATATATATGTCCATTTTTTTGCCAATCAGGCAAATGGGTCCCTGACCACCATGGACCCATGAATTGGGCCTGACATTCAGCAGCCCAGTCCTCTCATGACGGTATGAACAATCAAATAGAGTGGGGGGGAAATGGTTAGCGTGTGCGCTGTATCATACGGCCTGCCATTGAGTCAAATGGAGTGGTTTCAAATCCCCGATTGTATGTGGCAAGGAGTAGGGTCGCCTCTCCAACCTCGTGGGTTTTCCCTGGGTACTCCGGTTTCCTTCCACTGCTAAAGAACCCAAGGTGCAAGCGAATTATTAAAATAAAATCAAACCATATGTTAGTCCCAAAATGACCTAGTTTGTGTCAAGTGGACGTTAAACCCCATTTCTCGCTCTCTCTAAAATACAGACACTTGTATGTTGAGGCACCGATTTAATCAGTGTTACGTACAACCTGTAATAGTAAACAGAACATACATGTACCAGTCCACATGTATTTCTTTTCCATGTCTGCAATATCACTTATATGTGTAAGCATAAGTTAAAGAAAAAAGTAATTCAGGCTTAAACCCCATTTCATTTATTTTTCAGATATTGAATTTAGTAAAAGAAGGATCTATAATAAAAGATTGTCAAAATCTGTGTTTAGAATATGGGCAAATAGCAATAGACAGTTTAGATGTTTTTCCAGATTCCCAAGCCAAATCGGCTTTAATCAATATAGTTCAGGCAGTGACAGAATAATACATGTACTACAATATATATGTAATATTAGAAAAGTTAAACTAGGATTTCAGTTAGGATTACGCCTAGAGGAGAGAAATTCCTTATAATGTGCTGAATTGATTGTGATTTAATTGTGCCCATTATTATCCATTTTGGCGGGGGGGGGGGGAATGAAAGTCAGTGACTGTGTGAGGATTACATGTATTATTACATATATCCTTTAGACTCCAAACCAGTGTAACATATTTATCTTGCCAGAGCAAAGGGACAGTCTTAAAACAGTATTCCAATTGCTGGAGATTTTATTATGTTCTGTTGAAAGTTTTAACCATCCAAAGAACATCCAATTGTGTTTCGAATTTAAATATTATGCCATCTGCGATCTCATGAGTTGCAGTCACTGGAAATAAACAGATCACTTCTGACACCATGTTGCGTGGATTATTTTATAAGAACAAACAACAATCAATCAACCATTTGCATCCAGCGTGTATTCTACCAAACTGATCACGTGCTACCAAACAAGGAATTCCCCAATGGAATTCTCTTACGTCATCAAAACTATCAATACCATAACAATCACTCGGCAAACCTCGTAAGATTTCGGGAATCTAAACTCGGCTGTATGATGAATTCCGCCATATTGGAACTACTTTAAAGGTCCCGGATGAAACATGGCTGCGCCCATTCCAAACACAAGTTGGCAACCTATTTAGCTAGCGACCTATTCGACCGATCCAGCTGTAAGATAATGACGAAATTACATGTCTATTCTGAGCTGAAGGAATGGATAAAAAATAATATATTCTACTTTCATTTGATAGACATAACGTTGGATTTTATTGGTTG
This sequence comes from Patella caerulea, assembly GCA_036850965.1. NCBI lineage: Eukaryota > Metazoa > Mollusca > Gastropoda > Patellidae > Patella > Patella caerulea. The sequence continues at coordinate 21,167,047 of JAZGQO010000014.1, read as the reverse complement.
ATAAATAGAGACTGTTGTCTTTACTCTAAATTAGTCTGCGATATCACATTAGTGGAAGCGGACGTTAAACATACCATTCCAGTTCCAGTTTTACTCTTAATAGGTTTCCAACGAACAGGTTGCAGCTCGATCGGTCTAATAGGTCGCTAGCCGAATAGGTTCCCAATTTGTGTAATAGCGTCAAGTTTTCCTGTTAAAGTAAACCGGTAGCCGCATCGCAAATGTATGGGCGTAGGTACATATCACTTACTGTCATACATCCGAGACTAGATGTAGTTGACGTAGTTTACGGAATCTGTCGAGATTAGCCGAGTGCCATAACAATATTACATATCCCCCCCCCCCCGCAAAGTTTTCAGACTTTAAAGGAATAAATAAACAGTTCTTTTTTATACAGCCCTGTACCGTTACACAAAGTATTTTTTTTTTATTAAAAATGTCAATGAAATGGCACTGTGTCAGTGATGTTTTAATGGTTTATGGAGCCTTGATAAAAAAAAAATAGGTTACCAGGCAACGAAACATACGCCCACACAGCAGCCAAATCGTCCGGGCTGTCAACAAGAGTTGTCGCATATTAAGGAATTATCAGAAAATCATTAGAATTTGTTTGGTTTTTATAATCAAAATTTTTTTTCAAATCAGATAATAATTGTGACCTCCAGAGGGACCACAAGCTAAACAGGGTGATTTTTCGTACAATCAGGGGACATAATTCAAGAAGTAATGACCCGAGGGGCGCAGATATCGAAAGGAACCAAGATCTTTGGGTTATAAACATACATGTCAAGTTTCATCAAAATCGATTCAAAATTGATATAACATATTTTCACACTATTCGTGTACAAACGGCTGCCAATTTGTTCGTCAATTCTAGTCCGATCTTCACATAATTCACACTCTCTCTTCATTACCATGTAACGGTGATATAGTCAAACGTTTTGTTAAATCGGATAATAATTTTGACCTCCAGAGGGATCAAAAGCTAACAAAAGCGATTTTTCGGACAATCTGGGGACATAATTCAGGAAGTTATGATTCAATGGGCGCAAATATTGAAAGGAACCAAGATCTTTGGGTTATAAACATACGTGTCAAGTTTCATCAAAATCGGTTCAAAATTCTGACCTCTATAAGGTCCACAACCTTTATATAACATATTTTCACACTATTCGCGTACAAACGGCGTCAATTTTGGTCTGATTTTCACAAAATTCGAACTCAACCTTCATAACCATGGAATGGTGATATAATCAAACGGTTTTTTAAATCGGATTACAATTTTGACCTCCAGAGGGACCACAAGCTAAAAAGGGCGATTTTTTGGACAATCAGGGGCCATAATTCAGGAAGTTACGATCCGATGGGCGCAAATATCGAAAGGAACCAAGATCTTTGGGTTATAAACATACATGTCAAGTTTCATCAAAATTGGTTCAAAATTGTGACCTCTATAAGGTCCACAACCTTGATATAACATATTTTCACACTATTCGCGTACAAACGGCGGCCATTTTGTCCGTCAATTTTGGTCAGATTTTCACAAAATTCGAACTCAACCTTCATAACCATGGAACGGTGATATAATCAAACGTTTTTTTAAATCCGATAACAATTTTGACCTCCAGAGGGACCACAAGCTAAAAAGGGCATTTTTCGGACAATCAGGGGCCATAATTCAGGAAGTTACGATCCGATGGGCGCAAATATCGCAAGGAGCCAAGATCGTTGGGTTATAAACATACATGTCAAGTTTCATCAAAATCGGTTTAAAATTCTGACCTCTATAAGGTCCACAATCTTGATATAACATATTTTCAGACTATTCGCGTACAAACAGCGGCCATTTTGTCCGTCAATTTTGGTCCGATTTTCACGAAATTTGAACACAACCTTCATAACCATGGAACGGTGATATAATCAAACGATTTTTTAAATCGGATAACAATTTTGACCTCCAGAGGGACCACGAGCTAAAAAGGGTGATTGTTCGGACAATCAGGGGCCATAATTCAGGAAGTTACGATCCGATTGGCGCAAATATCGAAAGGAACCAAGATCTTTGGGTTATAAACATGCATGTCAAGTTTCATCCAAATCGGTTCAAAATTGTGACCTCTACACTGTTCACAAGCTAAAAAAACGTGATTTTTTGTACAATCAGGGGCCATAACCCATGAAGTTACAGTCCGATACATGCCAATATCGAAAGGAACCGAGATCTTAGGGTGATAAACCTATATTTTAAGTTTCATTGAAATCGGATAAAAATTGTGACCTGTAGACTGTTCACAAACAATTGTGGACGGACGTCCGGACGGACGAACAGGGGCGACGACAATATACGTCCACATGAAAATGTGGGCGTATAAAAAGAATTGTGATCCACTGGGCAATTGCAGTACTATATTGTCGTCGACCAATACACTTGTTTGTGTCAAGCAGATCACTTTAACTTAAAATGTTTGTCTTTATCCTAAAGGTCTTGACTTTGGAAGACTTCGGCTCGTCACTTGGATTTTGGCCCCGAATTTTACGAAAATCACTTGCATAGCCATAGCCCGTGGACACTCTAGAGGTGACAATTTAGACGAAACCTTAATTATATTTTTGTATATCCCAAAGATTTCGGATGGGTTTGATTAGGACACATTTTGATGAAACTTAAAAATGTTTATACGTTCGATTTTGTTACCAATGGCAATCGCGGATGAGTTAGAATTCTCCGCGTCAAAAGATCGAGTTCAATTTTGGAGCGGACCTTTTACTAAAAGGTATAACAAAGTTTGTGGGATTTCATATTGTTGGGATTTTGGAACAGGGAAGCATGACACCGGTCGATTCTCATCGTTCTCTGATGATGGTCTTTCCGTAACCAAGCGACTAGCTCGATGTATGGATAATGAACATCCTGCGACCTCAGTTGCGGCGCTACCAGCGTACCTTTATATTCTGATAAGGGATTACCCTATCGATTTCCCTGTTCACTTCTTGCAAATTCTGGGAAAATCAAATTTGCCAATCAGATTAATATTTTGAACTGAAAATTTAAGTTAAAGTGTTATAACTATACATTTTAGCGTTAAACTAGCTGGAACTTCTCCTTTATTTGTTTTTTTTTTTTTTTTTTTGTTGTTGTAAATATTCATACAGACTTTACATCAAAACTGGAATCGCTTTCTGTACAGACTATATATGAATTGTGTCGTTTTATAAAATACAAGGATGCTATGTTTGCTTTTTTCTTACAAGGCATGCATCATTCAATGTATCCTCAGTAGTCCGATTCTGCCCTCTCCAATAACCCTAGGGCTAATCTACACTGTATGGAGGGCGCGAGTTTTCAAGTTATTTGCCCTTGAGTGTGCAATTTTTATCAACCAATCCCATAAATCCTTACTTTCAAAAGGTAATTGGCAAAGGGAACTACATGTAATTTTCATAGATAAAGTAAGCAAAACTCAAGGATCCGCTTCAAGAGATAGGGTTAGGAATGAGCCAGAAGGTAGCCAAAATAAGTCCAAATTATATTAAATGCAATTTATAAGCAAATTTCAATTACCTGTACTTTATAATAGATTTTAGACCAGGGCAAATACTTAGAGATCGTGGAAATCCAATGGAACAACCCAGGCTGCCAGGGTATAGTGGAGCAGAATGGAATGAGACCACAATTTGGGATACCGAAGATGTACATATGTATTTGCAATCAAAATATTTATTCTGTGTGGTCAAGACAAATACGACTTTTATAGGAACTATGTTCAACAAATACGTCAACAATTACTCTTGGCGTCGAACACAGAGTTAGTGTTAGGACTAACTCAAGTTTCCTTCATTCAGAACGCCCCAATATTTTGTATTTTTGTCCTTGTTCGTAATTTTATCACGTTCATTCTTGAAAAAAAAAGTGGTTTGTTCAGACACCTACATCCCCTTCAATTCTAAATGTGCCTCAAATTTTATAAATAATTAGATATCAAATAAATGCATTTCACTTCTTTATTACAACACAAAAACGGCCATTAACGGTCACACAACAGTAAAAGTAAAATACATAAAGATAAAAAAAATATATTTCAAGATGTAACCATCATTGCAAGAGCTGTAATTCACGTCTGCCACCATGTCCTGCAATTTTCTCCAGGATTACGACATCACCCACAAACGACTGCTTTTTATACGCCCACATTTTCATGTGGACGTATTATGTCGTCGCCCCTGTCCGTCCGTCCGTCCACAATTTGTTTGTGGACTCTCTACAGGTCACAATTCTTATCCGATTTTGACGAAACTTGAAATATAGGTTTATCCCCAAAAGATCTCGGCTGCTTTCGATATTGGCATGTATCGGATCAAAACTTCATGGATTATGGCCCCTGATTGTACGAAAAATCAGGTTTTTAGCTCGTGGACCCTATAGAGGTCACAATTTTGAACCGATTTTTATGAAACTTGACATGCATGTTTGTAACCCAAAGATCTTGGTTCCTTTTGATATTTGCGGCTATCGGAATGTAATTTCCTGAATAATGGCCCCTTTTTGTCCGAAAAATCACCCTTTTTAGCTTGTGGTCCCTCTGGAGGTCACAATTATTATTCGATTTAAAAAACCGTTTGATTATATCACCGTTACACCCTAAGGAAGGTTGAGTTCGAATTTCGGGAAAATCTGACGAAAATTGCCATACAAAATGGCCGCCGTTTGTACGCGAATACTGTTAAAAAATGGTATATCAAGGTTGTGGACCCTGTGGAGGTCACAATTTTGATTCGATTTTGATGAAACTTGAAATTCATGGTTATAACCCAAAGATCTTGCTTTCTTTCGATATTTGCGCATATCGGATCGTAACTTCCTGAATTATGGCCCCTGATTATATGCAAAATCGCCTTTTTTTTTAGCTTGGAGGTCACAATTATTATTCGATTTAAAAAAACGTTTGAATATATCACCGTTACACCCTAAGGGAGGTTGAGTTCGAATTTCGGGAAAATCGGACGAAAATTGCCATACAAAATGGCCGCCGTTTGTACGCGAATACTGTTAAAAAATGGTATATCAAGGTTGTGGACCCCGTGGAGGTCACAATTTTGATTCGATTTTGATGAAACTTGAAATTCATGGTTACAACCCAAAGATCTTGGTTCCTTTCGATATTTGCGCATATCGGATCGTAACTTCCTGAATTATGGCCCCTGATTATACGCAAAATCGCCTTTTTTTTTAGCTTGGGGGTCACAATTATTATTCGATTTAAAAAAAACCGTTTGATTATATCACCGTTACACCCTAAGGGAGGTTGAGTTCGAATTTCGAGAAAATCGGACGAAAATTGCCATACAAAATGGCCGCCGTTTGTACGCGAATACTGTTAAAAAATGGTATATCAAGGTTATGTGGACCCTGTGGAGGTCACAATTTTGATTCGATTTTGATGAAACTTGAAATTCATGGTTATAACCCAAAGATCTTGCTTCCTTTCGATATTTGCGCATATCGGATCGTAACTTCCTGAATTATGGCCCCTGATTATACGCAATATCGCCTTTTTTTTAGCTTGGAGGTCACAATTATTACCCGATTTAAAACGTTTGATTATATTACCGTTACACCGTAAGGAAGGTTGAGTTCGAATTTTGGGAAAATCAGACCCAAATTGCCATACAAAATGACCGCCGTTTGTACTCAAATACTGTTAAAAAATGGTATATCATGGTTGTGGACCCTGTAAAGGTCACAGTTTTAATTCGATTTTGATGAAACTTGAAATTCATGGTTATAACCCAAAGATCTTGGTTCTTTTCGATATTTGCGCATATCGGATTGTAACTTCCTGAATTATGGCCCCTGGTTATACGCAAAATCCCAATTATTATCCAATTTAAAAAAACCTTTGATTATATCACCGTTACACTGTAAGGAAGGTTGAGTTCGAATTTCGGGAAAATCAGACCAAAATTGCCATACAAAATGGCCGCCGTTTGTACGCAAATACTGTTAAAAAATGGTATATCATGGTTGTGGACCAGGGGCCATAATTCAGGAAGTTACGATCCGATATGCGCAAATATCGAAAAGAACCAAGATCTTTGGGTTATAACCATGAATTTCAAGTTTCATCAAAATCGAATTAAAATTGTGACCTTTACAGGATCCACAACCTTGATATACCATTTTTTAACAGTATTCGCGTACAAACGGCGGCCATTTTGTATGGCAATTTTGGTCTGATTTTCCCGAAATTCGAACTCAACCTTCCTTACGGTGTAACGGTAATATAATCAAACGGTTTTTTAAATCGGATAATAATTGTGACCTCCAAGCTAAAAAAAAAAAGGCGATTTTGCGTATAATCAGGGGCCATAATACAGGAAGTTACGATCCGATATGCGCAAATATCGAAAGGAAGCAAGATATTTTGGTTATAACCATGAATTTCAAGTTTCATCAAAATCGAATCAAAATTGTGACCTCCACAGGGTCCACAACATGGATATACCATTTTTTAACAGTATTTGCGTACAAACGGCGGCCATTTTGTATGGCAATTTTCGTCCGATTTTCCCGAAATTCGAACTCAACCTTCCTTAGGGTGTAACGGTGATATAATCAAACGGTTTTTTAAATCGAATAATAATTGTGACCTCCAGAGGGACCACAAGCTAAAAAGGGTGATTTTTCGGACAATCAGGGGCCATAATTTAGGAAATTACATTCCGATAGCCGCAAATATCGAAAGGAACCAAGATCTTTGGGTTACAAACATGCATGTCAAGTTTCATCAAAATCGGTTCAAAATTGTGACCTCTATAGGGTCCACAAGCTAAAAACGTGATTTTTCGTACAATCAGGGGCCATAATCCATGAAGTTTTGATCCGATACATGCCAATATCGAAAGCAGCCGAGATCTTTTGGGGATAAACCTATATTTCAAGTTTCGTCAAAATCGGATAAGAATTGTGACCTGTAGAGAGTCCACAAACAAATTGTGGACGGACGGACGGACGTCCGGACGGACAGGGGCGACGACATAATACGTCCACATGAAAATGTGGGCGTATAAAAATGATATATCATGGTTGCGGACCCTGTATAGGTCACAGTTTTAATTCGATTTTGATGAGGAAGGTTGAGTTCTAATTTCGTGAAAATCGTACCAAAATTGCCGGACGAAATGGTCGCCGTTTGTACGCGAATAGTGTAAAAATATGGTATATCATGGTTGTGGACTCTCTACATGTCACAATTCTTATCCGATTTTGATGAAAAGTCACATTTCTAGGTTGTGTACCGTCACACCATAATCATTGTCAGTTTCGAATTTCATTAGTATCAGACTGGAACTGACCAACTAAATGGCTGCTCCCAATACAGTATGAAATACAGGACTTAAAGATGTAGGAAAAATCACTTTCGGTATTGCTTGTTCTCTGTCCATCTCTCGAAAATGTGGGCGTATCCTGCCTGGCAGTGCCAGCCTATCTTTTTTCTTCAATCAGCGTGCTGTGATGAACTCCGAGCAAACGACAAGAAATAATTATTTGCGAAGCTTGATAATTCACTAATACGTTCAGTTATATCAATTATAAGGGATTATCTCTGTCCTGACATTCTGGAGTATTTAGTTCAATAAACTGAAAGCAAGAAAACATTTTAAGTTAAAACTACACCACTTTACAGACAAAATTACCTACAGCATAATCCCATGGAAGCTGCAGTCCCAATAAAAACTATAAATAGATTTATTTTTTGAAAACTTGCTTGCCTCCTCGCAAGACCATTCGGTTCGAACTCAATTAAGAAACGTTGGCACAGTATCCAATTTCATATTCCCACACAAATAAAGGCAAATATCTTTTTTCCCTTTTAACCCCCAATTTCAGAGCATAAAGTTTTGCACAATTTAGTAGGCAACCGGTTTTTAGAATTTTTTCGGAATATTTCGGTACAAATTTCAGTTGACATAAACAGTTGGAGTACGGAAAAGAATGAACGTGGGAAGTATGTAGCGGGGGATGTTAAATAGATGTTCAACGGAAGCCTAGCGGATGGAAGTGGATGATAGCTCTACATACTCTAGGCAAACTCCAGACATCCTTCCATGTACCAAATACAAACGCTTTGTCCGTTTTGAAAGCTTTATAAACGAGAAGCATACGCTTACATCCTTTCTATTTCCGTGCTACTAACAATGCATATACAACTTTCCGTGTTCAGCTGGAGCGGATGTGAGTTGCGAGGATGCCCAGAGGATGCAGAGCAGAGAGGACACAGTGGACGTTTAACGAAGATAACGGACATGGAACGTTTGTTGCTCGTATATGTCGCACATTTACATCGTACATGGCAGAAAGTTCATCCGTTATAAAAGTTTTGTGCAGCTCAAAACTGCGCGGATGAAATCAAAGTGAACTGATGCTCTGTGGATAGAGCGTATGAAACACGTATGCAATGAGTACACAACGGATGCATGGCGTTTTCAAGCGGAGGGCATGTTTTACATCCGTAAGTGCAGCGGGACCGGGCCTTCATAAACATTTATTCCAAGTTTCATCCAAATCAGAAGAAAATTTGACCTGTAGAAATCCACAAGTTAAAAACGCGATTTCAGTACAAACTGGGGCCATAATCCATGACGTTATTGTCTGATTTTTGCCAATTTCGAAAGGAACAAATATCTTCGGGAGATCGACCTATATTTTAAGTTTCGTCAAAACGAATTCAAATTGTGATCTGTAGAATGTTCGGACGGACATGGGCGACGACAATATACGTCCACATGAAAATGTGAGCTATAAAAGTTATGCAGGTTTTTTCCAAGTTAAATAAAATTGTGTCATAATAGTCAATGCATAAAAAGACATCTTATTAGAGACGCCAGGCATATACCAAACCCACCCACTATCAAAACCTGGGGCCTATTTCACGATATTTTAACTAAGATAAGATCCCAATTTTAGTAATTTGATTGGATAATATTATATTGATTTTAGTGCTTAGCCAATCAAAATTGAAGTATCTACTAAAATTGGATTTTATCTTAAGTTAAAATTTCGTGAAACAGGGCCCTGAATGCCATGTAAATGTTCGTTCAAAAAAAAAGTAATAGAATTACCGTAATTTAAAAAGGACCGGTCCGTAGACGGTGAGGCAAGTCTATGATCCAGCACGTTAAGGGAACTTCTGGTGTGATTTTGTTTGATTTGGTACAGTCACAATCGTGGAGCCCCCCCCCCCCCACCGTTCAATAAACGGTCATCAATAAAACAACATTCCTCTCTACCACCTTTTCCTACCAAAAGAGGTACTGGCGAGCTAAACCAAATTCTATATGCCGATCTGGTTAAAATACAGATCTATATTTCGTTTCGTTTTTTATACTATCGATGGCCTCTACACGCTCTGACCAGTTGTAACAGTAGGTCGCGTCTTGGGTCATACGAGCAAATTTTGACCCCTATGACGTTAGCCATTTGATTAAACAACCAGCATTGGTGTTACCGGTAGGATACTGCTGCAGCAGACCATTTCATTGGCTAATCCCTCACATCAACCAGAACGCGGGTTCCAGCTCCAGTAAAGACAAGTCAAACTAATTTTGATCTTACGGGAAAAATAAGATCTGTGTTTTCATTAAATTGATATTATGCAAATCCCCTCCAGCTTTTGCTAAAAAATAAAAACTCACTTACAGAATCATACTGGTAGCGGTATACATGTACACCGCCATCAGTTATTGACCCCAATCCCCTGGGTTGGTGTTGACTACGGGTTCTGGAAAGAGGAAATGAAGGAACTGCTGCTATATTGGGTCAGATGGTTAAGCAATATAATGAAGCAGCACCATTAAATAATTGTTCATGGGGACGAGGATGTTATTGAACCTCTCCGGTCAAGGATGCAACTTGCACATTGCCTTAACGGCCTGGAACGTTTTTTTCCGCCTCAGGCAGCCACCCTACACTAGATGACGTTGATTAAACCGGAAACTATATTGAAAGGGGGAAAACCAAACCAGACAACACAGGTACGTCCACCGGTTTCACTGGACCAATATGATCCAATGCATTCCATAAATATGGTGGCAGGTGTTCCCGAGAGAAGTGTCATTTCATCTTTCTATCTGACCGCCAGCAACGAATAGGCCTCAAAGAGAAATCTCCGAATCCAATGGGCACAACATACAATGCCTCTCCTCATCCCCCTAGCTAAGCCGGTGGGTCCTCCTGTCCAATCGGGGCACCCACACGTAATTACTCGCGCTCCAACAAATACGATGAATTATCCTTTTTCTACAAATAAAAAATAATAAAATACATAAATACTGTCTTTACCGTTATAAGCGGTCAAGACATTAACTGAATTAAAACCACCCACTACCTTTTTGAGACTACTGACAGAGAATATGTTTTCTATCCTAAAAGACATGGAAATAGGCCTAACGCCGTTTTGGCTCACTTCAAGATGCATCATGGGAGATTAGTTAACGAGTTGGCAGTTCTCACTACAATAGTTAATGTAAAGGCGACTCCACTATCAGCTTAGAACTAAGCGATTGAAATTTCCGCTTAGCCTCAGTCATCCATTTTTTGTGGTAAATGACGAAGGAAAATATTTCAGCGAATCGAAACTACAATCCAACAAAAATCTCATGCTAGCCTCAATATCGAGACTTGATTATGGTCTGAATAGGTTAATTGATGTCGAATTAATAGTTTTTACAACATTTCAGACCTAAAGAAAGATCTACCATACGCAGATTTTGCTCTTGCATAATGCATGTTTAACTAGTCTTATACATGTATGCATCTAAATGTCTGATCTATCAAATTTGCGGGTAGTTCTGCCCGACCATGGACCCCCACCCCTCAAATTCTTGGACACGCCCATGCTTTGGGTTAACTTTTGTACACATTAAGTTTGACAAAAAAAAGTATGAAAATATGAGAGTTAGGTAATCGAACTCATATCGACGCAACAATACATTAACAGAAGCCAAAGAGCAAACAATTAAAATTTAATACATGTAGTCAATATTCAACCATTACATCAGCTTGAAGTACAGACCAATTAGAAATTAGCGAGAAATATATTTTTAACCTATGCGAATAGTCTATATTTGAATTCTTTGTTGAATTGAAAATAAATATGTGATTTTCACCAAATATTTATTGACGTATGAAATTCCTTAATTTATTCAAGATTACTGTATCAAGCGAAGTAAACAATATACAGAAGAGAACGTCACGTCCAAACATATAATTTCGAATATAAACTATAACAAGAACTCAGAACTATACACTTACATGTACTTTGGTAACAATACACAAGGTGGCATAGTGGTATTCGTGTACACAAAACCATGTAAAATGTACACAAAACCAGGATCGTCCACATACATCCACCAGCAAGCAGCTTTACTGACTGAAAACGACGAGTACGCGCGAACAGGGGCTTAAATGCCCAATCCCAGCACGTGCAGCACGCCATAAAAAGTCCAGTCCATTATGGTCATGGGGGAATCAACAAAACCATAATGACATGACGGTAAGACATAATATGAATGTATTATATAATAATAATAAACATTCCCAATAATAAACATTTAGTTTGACTACTCTGTTTCCTTTTACAAAAGTTATAACATAGGCAACAACAAGCACACGTAAACGGTGGTTATTAAACCTACAAAAACATATTTCTCACACAAAGACTACATGAATGTAATTTTGATAATAAAAAGTTAAAAAAATCCTTTTTATACGTCTTTTGAAGGTTGATATATAAAGGCTATTTTGGTCAGTAATTTATTCCAATGGTTTGGAACAGCATTGGGAATTGGGTACAAACTGGAATGGGGTAAAACATCCTACTTTTTATACAAGTAAACCAGTGAAGACGGGTATACGGTATATACGCCTTGCAGTATACATGTATTATAGTATCGGGGCATATTGCACGGTCGTTTACTCGGGACTACGGTCGTTTACTCGCATCCGTCCTGCACCAGTGACAAGGGGGAGGGGGGAGGCTCGCTGAAAAGTCCCCGCTTACTTTCTCGACCAACACAGTGATCGAACCCGAGAGTTGGTTGCGAGTCACCCTGCCTCTGATTTGGGTACAGTACAAATAGACCTGAGGCACAAATAGAATAGGTACAAAAGCCCAATTTACCTAGTAGTAAAAATTTGCGTAGAATGCACTGCCGAGTGGTAATATCAGTCCGCCGTTGGGGTGTTTTCGAGATATTCCGGGTTAAAGGATAAATGGGGTCATTTACACTAAAAGTGAATGCGCAGTCGTTCTTGCTTAAATTATGCTGAAAATGGTCAAAACTAATCACTTTTTCAAATTTTTCGTGTATGCACCAGGAAGAGTTAACGCAGAACACATCAGCATAAAGTATACAAACTAAATTAACGGACACGTTAGTCCGAAACGTTTTAAAATAAATTTATCTACCACCACCAAAGAGTTCGTCTGTCTCCGCTAGTTGTAGGTGTTACTACTTCATTTCATCTATACAAACTAAAGATGAAATAGATGAAATGGGATGTAACATCCTAACTGCTCCTGGCTGGACTAATGAAGACGGGCATACAGTGTGTTATGAGAGGGATGGTTGATCCGGACAGCGGCACTATAATAGGGCCTACTTTTATATCGAATTTAAACTGCCGAGGGATCTTTTCTTATACCCCAATTTATAGACGGGACTTCGTTTTTCGTCGCATCCTCCTCTCATGCACCACTGGAAAGGGGAAACCACGTCGGGAAATCCACATGAACTTTCTCGGCCAATGCAGGGATCGAACACGCGACCTCCAGGCTAATGAGCCAGCGTCTTATCCAATTAGCCACCACAAGTTTACTTCAGAATGTCGGAAAAGATCTTGCACAATTAAACTATGGTTGTCCAAAAAAAAATTGAACAGTAACGAAGCCTGCCAAACTTTTCTCCAGTAACATATTGTGTTGTTAGATATGTTAAAAGAGCTAAGTCTCTAGCTCAATATTTTCCATAATAATTGATAGCGATAGAGTAAGTGATGCGACCAAAAAGAATACAAGTTTCAAATCAAATCAAATGAAATGGGGGTTAACATTCTACTTTTCTCCACAAAAGCTAAATTTGTCTATGGTAGGTCTTTCTTAAAATGTGAATAGTAGGCAAATATATACAGAATATGCAACAAAGATAAGAAATACTCGAGCTTTCTTCCGGAGGTCCGTGGTTCGAACCCCGTGTATGTCTAGATGGTTTCCCGACGTTTTCCAGCGTCGTCTCTCGGTGCAAGTTGTGTGGGACGGAGGATCCGACAAGCGCAGCATATAGTCGTTCCGGTGGGTCGAAAAACTGACGTACCATGTACACGCTGGCGTACACTTAAAAGTATCCATGACAGTTGGAATTTGACAACAAATCTTGAGTCCAGTTTTTTTCCTAATATTTTATATGATAAGCGCATATTACATGTAGATACCAGCACATACTGACACCTAATCGTTTCACCAAATCTTAATATACTGATGAACTTTTATTTAGTTTCCGTTAGCATCTTATAATGCTAATATTTTATATAATAAGCACATACCAGCAGATACTGAATATTTAATCGTAACACCTTATCCATTTACTGATGATGGTGTGCTATTTGTTATATAATAAGCTCATATTAGATACATTGATACATTGTACCATTGATTATTTTGTTTTCAGTTTTTCCTAGCATCTTATAGTGCTAATGTTTCTATATTATAAGCACATATTAAATACCAGCAAATATTGAATACTTAATCTTTGACACCCAGTCTAAATACTGATGATTATGTGTTCAGTTTTCCCCAGCATCTTATAGTGCTAATGTTTATGTAATAAGCACATATTAGATACCAGAAAATACTGCATACTTAATCTTTTCACTAAATCTATAAAATACTGAAACTCCTCTGTTTAGTTTTCCTTAGCATCTTATAGTGCTAACCAGCAAATTCTATATTAAATCATGATACCAAATGTAATATCCTCCCCTGGCATCTTATAGTGCTAATATTTTATATAATAAGCACGTATTAGATACCAGCAAATACTGAATACATGTACTTTATCTTGACGCCAAATCGTAATACTGATGATCTTCTATTCAGTTCCCCTGGCATCTTAAAGTGCTAATATTTTATATAATAAGCGCATATTAGATACCAGCAAATATTGAATACTTAATCTTTTCTCCAAACGATGATCTTTTATATGATAATCATTTATTAGATACCAGCAAATACTGAATATTTTATCGTTACACCAAATATAGATATTGATGATCTTGTAATAAGTTTCCCTTAGCATCTTATAGTGCTAATAATAATACAAACATATTAGATACCAAAAATACTGACTATTTAACAGTGAAATCAAATCTGTTCAGTTTCCCCTATCATCTTATAGTGTTAATGTTTTATATAAATATTGAAGCTTAAATCTATTCCCCAAATCTTGATACTGATGATATTATGTATAGTGTCGCCTAGCATCTTATGGTGCTAATATTTTATATAATAAGCACATATTAGATGCAAGCTAATACTGAATATTTTATCTGGACACCAAATTTAGATATTAACTATCTTTTGCCAGTTTCTCCTAGTATCTTATAGTGCTAATATTTTGTATAATAAGCGCATCTTAGATACCAGTAAATACCGAAGCTTAATCTTTTCACCAAATCTTAATACTGATGATCTTCTATATTAAATCATGATACCAAATGTAATATCCTCCCCTAGCATCTTATAGTGCTAATATTTTATATAATAAGCACATATCAGATACCAGCAAATACTGAATATTTTAACTTGACGTGAAATATAGATATTGACTATCTTGTATTCAGTTTGTCCAAGCATCTTATAGTGCTAATGTTTTAATATAATAAGCACATATTAGATACCAGCAAATATTGAACACTTAATCTTGACACCCAATCGTAATATGTCCTCCACAGCACCATAAACAATTAAAGTGTTAATACTTTATATAAAAAGTAAATATTAGATACCAGTAATTCTTAATTTAAGAACACTTACCGCTTGTAGTTTATTCGCCATATTGTTGATATTTCTTGTAAGGATACACCAATAGTTATATCTAGTAACACAGTATGGAATGACAGTTTTCTTACTTTACTTAAGCTGGTGGTTTTACGTCCGCTTCCACATAAGTGATATCGCAGACTGACAGTTTTCAATATGTGTCCTCTTTATATATGGTAACATGATGTTTTAACGTCGAGTTCCATGTCATCTTAAGAGTAATTGTTAATTGATTTGTTTTTACAGTGTTTATAGTAGTTAAGTACGTCACGAATGAGTACATACATACTAAGTCAACAACATGTCATTGTGCTTATTATTTTATTTTTTTACATTAAAATTACCCAATTAATAATCTACACTGTTGTGTAGTAAATAACCAAATATTCATTGTCATATCTCATGCTATTGTAATCAATCAGTTAACTAGCTAATTTAATTATAAGAGTGGAGAGAGATATAAATCGTTCGTTTTTAAAGTGATTAGCTTGACTGACTACTTGTAAGACGAATTATAACACAAGCGTCAACGACAGAATTCTTATAAAACAGCATAATTTCTACCCGATATATCTGTACATAAGATCATTATGATAATGTATTGGACGTTATATTTGCGATAAATTAACCCAAGGTATAGTGGAGTAAAACGGAATGGGTACACTAGGGATACCGAGGATGTTGATATTGATGAAAATAGCTGACCATTTTTACATTCTATAAGACTTTTAAAAAAATAATAATTATAAAACAATAAATATAATATGGAAACTTTCGTTCAAATTCTTAAATTATGCAGCTTTGATAGTTTATTATCGTAGCAACGTTACCGGACAAATGAAATCTCGGTTATTCATTAGATCTTTAAATTCTTACAGGTAGTATTTGTTCTAATCGATTTAAATCTCTGTCAACTGTTGATTATTGGCTTGTCGTGTTAATATATGTTTAAATAATATAGTTTATGTACCCAAAACAAAAAGACCTACAATGAGAAAAATATATCTTTCAAGGTGCATCTTTATTTATTTGATCTACGTTAAATTTCTGAATTGAATCATGAGATATCGTAATTGTATCAGTTGAAAGATAAATTATCCTATTGAAAAAACACAGACTGTTGTCAATCAAGTACATACATTAGATAATATAACTTTAATGTACATTTTAAGTGTCGTTTAAATGTTTCAGTCTATATAGTGTTTAATATTTATGACGTATTACAAAGACCAAGTGCAGGTGAGAATTTTTATATGACGGGGTGGCTTTTGGGATTTACGGGGAATGAATACTGTCGTTTCGTTGCGGGTATGTGATTTCTCCTTGTATAGTGACTTTAATTTGTATATTTTGTATCTAAATCGTGTCTTACAGATTTAATGACAATGCAAGATTGTCGTCTTGATAACCCTGTGCTCCATCAGTGAATTTAGGTTTTATTTGCATAGTTAATATTTGCATATTTCGGTAAATATAACCGTAGAAAATCGTTTAAGTTTGATAGGTAGCCTATAATATTCTATTAAAACCCGCCCCCCTCAAAAAAAAAAAAAAAAAAAATAAATAAATAAATTAGAAAACGTGACTAAATACGTTTTGACAGAAAACCTTTCACAATAGATAAAGCAAAATACATCATTGACATGCACACCACGTTTGTTGATTTTATATATTAATTGACAAAGCATAAAAGGTAATTAAATACGAATTTGAACATTTATTTTAAGGGTTTATCTTTTATATCTTTTATAGAGATATATCCGACCGTGAACACACACTTTAATCAAATGTGTTTTGTCATTATGATTATGGAATAAAAATTTAAATCAGTGACACTACTGGCATGTTCTACTTCTATGCAACAAAGATAAGAAATACTCGAGCTTTCTTCCGGAGGTCCGTGGTTCGAACCCCGTGTATGTCTAGATGGTTTCCCGACGTTTTCCAGCGTCGTCTCTCGGTGCAAGTTGTGTGGGACGGAGGATCCGACAAGCGCAGCATATAGTCGTTCCGGTGGGTCGAAAAACTGACGTACCATGTACACGCTGGCGTACACTTAAAAGTATCCATGACAGTTGGAATTTGACAACAAATCTTGAGTCCAGTTTTTTTCCTAATATTTTATATGATAAGCGCATATTACATGTAGATACCAGCACATACTGACACCTAATCGTTTCACCAAATCTTAATATACTGATGAACTTTTATTTAGTTTCCGTTAGCATCTTATAATGCTAATATTTTATATAATAAGCACATACCAGCAGATACTGAATATTTAATCGTAACACCTTATCCATTTACTGATGATGGTGTGCTATTTGTTATATAATAAGCTCATATTAGATACATTGATACATTGTACCATTGATTATTTTGTTTTCAGTTTTTCCTAGCATCTTATAGTGCTAATGTTTTTATATTATAAGCACATATTAAATACCAGCAAATATTGAATACTTAATCTTTGACACCCAGTCTAAATACTGATGATTATGTGTTCAGTTTTCCCCAGCATCTTATAGTGCTAATGTTTATGTAATAAGCACATATTAGATGCCAGAAAATACTGCATACTTAATCTTTTCACTAAATCTATAAAATACTGAAACTCCTCTGTTTAGTTTTCCTTAGCATCTTATAGTGCTAACCAGCAAATACTGAATATTAAATCATGATACCAAATGTAATATCCTCCCCTGGCATCTTATAGTGCTAATATTTTATATAATAAGCACGTATTAGATACCAGCAAATACTGAATACATGTACTTTATCTTGACGCCAAATCGTAATACTGATGATCTTCTATTCAGTTCCCCTGGCATCTTAAAGTGCTAATATTTTATATAATAAGCGCATATTAGATACCAGCAAATATTGAATACTTAATCTTTTCTCCAAACGATGATCTTTTATATGATAATCATTTATTAGATACCAGCAAATACTGAATATTTTATCGTTACACCAAATATAGATATTGATGATCTTGTAATAAGTTTCCCTTAGCATCTTATAGTGCTAATAATAATACAAACATATTAGATACCAAAAATACTGACTATTTAACAGTGAAATCAAATCTGTTCAGTTTCCCCTATCATCTTATAGTGTTAATGTTTTATATAAATATTGAAGCTTAAATCTATTCCCCAAATCTTGATACTGATGATATTATGTATAGTGTCGCCTAGCATCTTATGGTGCTAATATTTTATATAATAAGCACATATTAGATGCAAGCTAATACTGAATATTTTATCTGGACACCAAATTTAGATATTAACTATCTTTTGCCAGTTTCTCCTAGTATCTTATAGTGCTAATATTTTGTATAATAAGCGCATCTTAGATACCAGTAAATACCGAAGCTTAATCTTTTCACCAAATCTTAATACTGATGATCTTCTATATTAAATCATGATACCAAATGTAATATCCTCCCCTAGCATCTTATAGTGCTAATATTTTATATAATAAGCACATATCAGATACCAGCAAATACTGAATATTTTAACTTGACGTGAAATATAGATATTGACTATCTTGTATTCAGTTTGTCCAAGCATCTTATAGTGCTAATGTTTTAATATAATAAGCACATATTAGATACCAGCAAATATTGAACACTTAATCTTGACACCCAATCGTAATATGTCCTCCACAGCACCATAAACAATTAAAGTGTTAATACTTTATATAAAAAGTAAATATTAGATACCAGTAATTCTTAATTTAAGAACACTTACCGCTTGTAGTTTATTCGCCATATTGTTGATATTTCTTGTAAGGATACACCAATAGTTATATCTAGTAACACAGTATGGAATGACAGTTTTCTTACTTTACTTAAGCTGGTGGTTTTACGTCCGCTTCCACATAAGTGATATCGCAGACTGACAGTTTTCAATATGTGTCCTCTTTATATATGGTAACATGATGTTTTAACGTCGAGTTCCATGTCATCTTAAGAGTAATTGTTAATTGATTTGTTTTTACAGTGTTTATAGTAGTTAAGTACGTCACGAATGAGTACATACATACTAAGTCAACAACATGTCATTGTGCTTATTATTTTATTTTTTTACATTAAAATTACCCAATTAATAATCTACACTGTTGTGTAGTAAATAACCAAATATTCATTGTCATATCTCATGCTATTGTAATCAATCAGTTAACTAGCTAATTTAATTATAAGAGTGGAGAGAGATATAAATCGTTCGTTTTTAAAGTGATTAGCTTGACTGACTACTTGTAAGACGAATTATAACACAAGCGTCAACGACAGAATTCTTATAAAACAGCATAATTTCTACCCGATATATCTGTACATAAGATCATTATGATAATGTATTGGACGTTATATTTGCGATAAATTAACCCAAGGTATAGTGAAGTAAAACGGAATGGGTACACTAGGGATACCGAGGATGTTGATATTGATGAAAATAGCTGACCATTTTTACATTCTATAAGACTTTTAAAAAAATAATAATTATAAAACGATAAATATAATATGGAAACTTTCGTTCAAATTCTTAAATTATGCAGCTTTGATAGTTTATTATCGTAGCAACGTTACCGGACAAATGAAATCTCGGTTATTCATTAGATCTTTAAATTCTTACAGGTAGTATTTGTTCTAATCGATTTAAATCTCTGTCAACTGTTGATTATTGGCTTGTCGTGTTAATATATGTTTAAATAATATAGTTTATGTACCCAAAACAAAAAGACCTACAATGAGAAAAATATATCTTTCAAGGTGCATCTTTATTTATTTGATCTACGTTAAATTTCTGAATTGAATCATGAGATATCGTAATTGTATCAGTTGAAAGATAAATTATCCTATTGAAAAAACACAGACTGTTGTCAATCAAGTACATACATTAGATAATATAACTTTAATGTACATTTTAAGTGTCGTTTAAATGTTTCAGTCTATATAGTGTTTAATATTTATGACGTATTACAAAGACCAAGTGCAGGTGAGAATTTTTATATGACGGGGTGGCTTTTGGGATTTACGGGGAATGAATACTGTCGTTTCGTTGCGGGTATGTGATTTCTCCTTGTATAGTGACTTTAATTTGTATATATTGTATCTAAATCGTGTCTTACAGATTTAATGACAATGCAAGATTGTCGTCTTGATAACCCTGTGCTCCATCAGTGAATTTAGGTTTTATTTGCATAGTTAATATTTGCATATTTCGGTAAATATAACCGTAGAAAATCGTTTAAGTTTGATAGGTAGCCTATAATATTCTATTAAAACCCGCCCCCCTCAAAAAAAAAAAAAAAAAAATAAATAAATAAATTAGAAAACGTGACTAAATACGTTTTGACAGAAAACCTTTCACAATAGATAAAGCAAAATACATCATTGACATGCACACCACGTTTGTTGATTTTATATATTAATTGACAAAGCATAAAAGGTAATTAAATACGAATTTGAACATTTATTTTAAGGGTTTATCTTTTATATCTTTTATAGAGATATATCCGACCGTGAACACACACTTTAATCAAATGTGTTTTGTCATTATGATTATGGAATAAAAATTTAAATCAGTGACACTACTGGCATGTTCTACTTCTATGCAACAAAGATAAGAAATACTCGAGCTTTCTTCCGGAGGTCCGTGGTTCGAACCCCGTGTATGTCTAGATGGTTTCCCGACGTTTTCCAGCGTCGTCTCTCGGTGCAAGTTGTGTGGGACGGAGGATCCGACAAGCGCAGCATATAGTCGTTCCGGTGGGTCGAAAAACTGACGTACCATGTACACGCTGGCGTACACTTAAAAGTATCCATGACAGTTGGAATTTGACAACAAATCTTGAGTCCAGTTTTTTTCCTAATATTTTATATGATAAGCGCATATTACATGTAGATACCAGCACATACTGACACCTAATCGTTTCACCAAATCTTAATATACTGATGAACTTTTATTTAGTTTCCGTTAGCATCTTATAATGCTAATATTTTATATAATAAGCACATACCAGCAGATACTGAATATTTAATCGTAACACCTTATCCATTTACTGATGATGGTGTGCTATTTGTTATATAATAAGCTCATATTAGATACATTGATACATTGTACCATTGATTATTTTGTTTTCAGTTTTTCCTAGCATCTTATAGTGCTAATGTTTTTATATTATAAGCACATATTAAATACCAGCAAATATTGAATACTTAATCTTTGACACCCAGTCTAAATACTGATGATTATGTGTTCAGTTTTCCCCAGCATCTTATAGTGCTAATGTTTATGTAATAAGCACATATTAGATACCAGAAAATACTGCATACTTAATCTTTTCACTAAATCTATAAAATACTGAAACTCCTCTGTTTAGTTTTCCTTAGCATCTTATAGTGCTAACCAGCAAATACTGAATATTAAATCATGATACCAAATGTAATATCCTCCCCTGGCATCTTATAGTGCTAATATTTTATATAATAAGCACGTATTAGATACCAGCAAATACTGAATACATGTACTTTATCTTGACGCCAAATCGTAATACTGATGATCTTCTATTCAGTTCCCCTGGCATCTTAAAGTGCTAATATTTTATATAATAAGCGCATATTAGATACCAGCAAATATTGAATACTTAATCTTTTCTCCAAACGATGATCTTTTATATGATAATCATTTATTAGATACCAGCAAATACTGAATATTTTATCGTTACACCAAATATAGATATTGATGATCTTGTAATAAGTTTCCCTTAGCATCTTATAGTGCTAATAATAATACAAACATATTAGATACCAAAAATACTGACTATTTAACAGTGAAATCAAATCTGTTCAGTTTCCCCTATCATCTTATAGTGTTAATGTTTTATATAAATATTGAAGCTTAAATCTATTCCCCAAATCTTGATACTGATGATATTATGTATAGTGTCGCCTAGCATCTTATGGTGCTAATATTTTATATAATAAGCACATATTAGATGCAAGCTAATACTGAATATTTTATCTGGACACCAAATTTAGATATTAACTATCTTTTGCCAGTTTCTCCTAGTATCTTATAGTGCTAATATTTTGTATAATAAGCGCATCTTAGATACCAGTAAATACCGAAGCTTAATCTTTTCACCAAATCTTAATACTGATGATCTTCTATATTAAATCATGATACCAAATGTAATATCCTCCCCTAGCATCTTATAGTGCTAATATTTTATATAATAAGCACATATCAGATACCAGCAAATACTGAATATTTTAACTTGACGTGAAATATAGATATTGACTATCTTGTATTCAGTTTGTCCAAGCATCTTATAGTGCTAATGTTTTAATATAATAAGCACATATTAGATACCAGCAAATATTGAACACTTAATCTTGACACCCAATCGTAATATGTCCTCCACAGCACCATAAACAATTAAAGTGTTAATACTTTATATAAAAAGTAAATATTAGATACCAGTAATTCTTAATTTAAGAACACTTACCGCTTGTAGTTTATTCGCCATATTGTTGATATTTCTTGTAAGGATACACCAATAGTTATATCTAGTAACACAGTATGGAATGACAGTTTTCTTACTTTACTTAAGCTGGTGGTTTTACGTCCGCTTCCACATAAGTGATATCGCAGACTGACAGTTTTCAATATGTGTCCTCTTTATATATGGTAACATGATGTTTTAACGTCGAGTTCCATGTCATCTTAAGAGTAATTGTTAATTGATTTGTTTTTACAGTGTTTATAGTAGTTAAGTACGTCACGAATGAGTACATACATACTAAGTCAACAACATGTCATTGTGCTTATTATTTTATTTTTTTACATTAAAATTACCCAATTAATAATCTACACTGTTGTGTAGTAAATAACCAAATATTCATTGTCATATCTCATGCTATTGTAATCAATCAGTTAACTAGCTAATTTAATTATAAGAGTGGAGAGAGATATAAATCGTTCGTTTTTAAAGTGATTAGCTTGACTGACTACTTGTAAGACGAATTATAACACAAGCGTCAACGACAGAATTCTTATAAAACAGCATAATTTCTACCCGATATATCTGTACATAAGATCATTATGATAATGTATTGGACGTTATATTTGCGATAAATTAACCCAAGGTATAGTGGAGTAAAACGGAATGGGTACACTAGGGATACCGAGGATGTTGATATTGATGAAAATAGCTGACCATTTTTACATTCTATAAGACTTTTAAAAAAATAATAATTATAAAACGATAAATATAATATGGAAACTTTCGTTCAAATTCTTAAATTATGCAGCTTTGATAGTTTATTATCGTAGCAACGTTACCGGACAAATGAAATCTCGGTTATTCATTAGATCTTTAAATTCTTACAGGTAGTATTTGTTCTAATCGATTTAAATCTCTGTCAACTG
This sequence comes from Patella caerulea, assembly GCA_036850965.1. Lineage (NCBI taxonomy): Eukaryota > Metazoa > Mollusca > Gastropoda > Patellidae > Patella > Patella caerulea. The sequence goes on along the minus strand of JAZGQO010000014.1, from coordinate 21,143,514 downwards.
TTGATTATTGGCTTGTCGTGTTAATATATGTTTAAATAATATAGTTTATGTACCCAAAACAAAAAGACCTACAATGAGAAAAATATATCTTTCAAGGTGCATCTTTATTTATTTGATCTACGTTAAATTTCTGAATTGAATCATGAGATATCGTAATTGTATCAGTTGAAAGATAAATTATCCTATTGAAAAAACACAGACTGTTGTCAATCAAGTACATACATTAGATAATATAACTTTAATGTACATTTTAAGTGTCGTTTAAATGTTTCAGTCTATATAGTGTTTAATATTTATGACGTATTACAAAGACCAAGTGCAGGTGAGAATTTTTATATGACGGGGTGGCTTTTGGGATTTACGGGGAATGAATACTGTCGTTTCATTGCGGGTATGTGATTTCTCCTTGTATAGTGACTTTAATTTGTATATATTGTATCCAAATCGTGTCTTACAGATTTAATGACAATGCAAGATTGTCGTCTTGATAACCCTGTGCTCCATCAGTGAATTTAGGTTTTATTTGCATAGTTAATATTTGCATATTTCGGTAAATATAACCGTAGAAAATCGTTTAAGTTTGATAGGTAGCCTATAATATTCTATTAAAACCCGCCCCCCTCAAAAAAAATAAAAAAAAAATAAATAAATAAATTAGAAAACGTGACTAAATACGTTTTGACAGAAAACCTTTCACAATAGATAAAGCAAAATACATCATTGACATGCACACCACGTTTGTTGATTTTATATATTAATTGACAAAGCATAAAAGGTAATTAAATACGAATTTGAACATTTATTTTAAGGGTTTATCTTTTATATCTTTTATAGAGATATATCCGACCGTGAACACACACTTTAATCAAATGTGTTTTGTCATTATGATTATGGAATAAAAATTTAAATCATTGATACTACTGGCATGTTCTACTTCTTGGACGAATTTGCTATGCAGTATAAAATTGACGTACCCCACTTTGCTTTCCAATTTATCAAAACCATTCTTTAAAAGATAATTTGTTGGAAATATACTACATGTCTGCACCAATCTGACTAATAAAGGTAGGCACATGCGTAAGGGATGGGATGTGTTTTTTCTTCTTTGAATTTCGCCCTAAAATATCTCTGTTCGCTTGGTTTGTATACTCACCGGATATGCACTTTGGCGGCTGAAGAAACACACTGCTACATAATAGGAAAATGGGTATCTTTGGCAGGAAAAATAACACCAAATTGAACATCCACTAAAACGTCTGTCCTGAGCTTCATTTTGATCATAAAGGCTTCTTTAATAATTGACTTGTATCGGTGTAATCACTTGCGATCAAATGTTTCAATTTAAATTCGTATGCAATCGTTGTCTAAACTCAAATGACCAAAATGATCGTGCTTCGGTTTGATTGTCAAATTTTATCCACACGTGATACCTGTTCTGTTGTATCGATCGTAGTCGAAAACACAAGCTGGATTTTTAAGTGAGGACACTTTTAATAGTCTTTGAAGGAGATAATTCTTTAAATTGTTTTCTACCTGGAATTGGGACATAACTTTTTGAATGCCCCAATTCACCAACAAATGATGATATCGTATTGAGTACTTAGATACCTTAAAAAGGTTAAAGATTATCCTTCCTGATGGCGCACATAGATACTTTCTTTCTTTCCAGAACTGACAAGGGATAAACCAAGTTGGAAAACCCCATGGAACTTTCGCTGACGCTTCCACTAATTTAACACGATAGATCCTATTCCTAGATAATATTTGCCTATATCATCGGTTTATTACCTTCCCTAGAGAATACAGGATATGATTTGGTGTTAGTAAATGGGAAAAGCATACAATGAATAATATGGTTCATAATTTCCTAACACAAAATACAAACGTGGTAGTTGCACAATTTTGACATCTGTTGATCTTATCGTAATAAGCTTCAATGATTGTTCTAACCCCCCACGCATTCTACCAATTGGTCTAGTATATTTTTAATACTTTAGGGGTTATTTTAGTTCTGGGAAGGGTGCTCTGTTTAATATACTGAGGTGGTTAAACAATTGGGTGACAACGAGAAATTGGCTAAGTAGGTATTTTGCAACAATAATTTTGACTTAACACGGCGCCCATTCGAAATACTTACTCAAAAATGCTAATTATCAAAGCTACTGCCTCTTCGTAGTCAGGTCATTATATGGAAAATACCCCCTCACCCCCCAACAAATTGCAACAAAAGGTAACTGATACTGGCAGGGTTTAGTGTACTTTATAACATACTAAATGTTTACTAAGTAGGACCCCCGGAAAAGTGTTTTTCTTGTCAAGATGGCGTCAAAAATGTCCACCGAAACGTCTTAAAATAGTTATAATTATGTAAATATCAATTCAAATTTGTTGATCTTGGTGTCTTTTCCTGGGGTTTTGGGGGCAAAGAACACATTAAGATCATTACAAATGATATCGGCATATTATGTCCAAAATGGCCGCCAACACCTCCAAATGACCGAAAGTCCATAACTATTTCACTCAAATTTGATAATCTTAATGTCTATGCCCAGGTTGGGGGGTGGGGGACAAGGAACACACTAAGAGAACTTTGGATATCACTCAGCTGTTGAATCATTAGGATATTGAATTCTTGACCTTCAGCTGTCAAAATTATGGTATGGCAAATGAAATGGACCTAACTGAATAGGGGTGGAAGCAGGGAAATGATTAGTTAATTTCAATTATGACCCAAAAGAATGCGAATTAAAAATTGTGCATTGCAACTTTTCGGGGAGGGGGGGGGTGCAAGTTCTCTCGATGCAGCTGCAGACGCCATGGACTCCCCTACACTGCTGTATGTGGTCAAACAGGGAATTTTGACAATTCAAACAACAGTCAATAGGTCGATATTAGGGTGGAGGATGACACTCATCACTGAACGCTCTGAAACTTATTCTATGGACATGGGTATTTGTGCATTAGGTGATAGTGGTCACTAATTCCATTTCATAATGAATGAACAGCTCAGTGACATTCAAAGTTCTCTTAGTGTGTTCCTTGTCCCTCAAAACCTGGGTATAGACATTAAGATCACCAAATTTGAGTCAATTGTTATGGACTTTCGCTCATTTGGAGGCGTTGGCGGTCATTTTGGACATAATATGCCGATATCATTTTTAATGTGTTCTTAATTGCCTCCAAAACCTAAGAAAAAACACCAAGATCATCAAATTTGAATTGATAGTTACACTGACTATCGGCTTAGAGTAAAGATGTTATTTGGAGATCCTAGGAAAGACGTCAGATGAACTTCCTAGTGAGATAACCGTTAGCTGTTTTGGCTTACAGGCCCGGATACCGACATCATGTGGGTTTCTTAGAACTTACTCCCAGCCTCTATTTCGAGGTTAGGGTATAGATAATGTAGCTTTCAGCCGTTTGGTCTGATATCTAGGCTTGATAATAAACCCAGATGTTATAATTACTCCTAATGTATTATCATAGACTTTGTAGTTTCCTGTATTTAATCTACATGTATAAACATTATAAAAACCCAGTGTTCCAGAGTCAACTGATCCTCGGAAATAGTTTATACACAACGTGGAGTATTTTGTGATCATCACAGAATAATAATTGCTTTAGAAGTGTGCACCATCTACCTGCTTGTAAAAGCAGTGAGGGCTTACGCTAGATCTTAAAGTATTTCAGGAAAAGGGTTCACGCTTTTAACACATGGTTTCAAATGAGCATGCATGACCGTTGCAGATTTCGGTTTGAACACATTTCATTTTGACTATGTTTGAGCTCTTCTGCTCATTGCATGTAACGTACACAAAAGTGAAAGGAAAAATTAAAAAGTATATAACTCTAAAATCATCATTTAAAAAAACCCCCAAAACAACACAATATTTTAAAACATAAGCACAATCTCCCTTTTTGGGGATTGCGGCGGTCGAGCAGGTTTTTTTTAAAGCCATTTTCCACGGGATTATGCAGGTGGCGACAATACGGACGATGTGGTGTGGTCTTTGGGGTTGCGGTGGTCGAGCAGAGGTTTTTTTAAAGCCATTTTCCCCGGGATTGTGCAGGTGGCGACAATACATACGGACGATGTGGTGTGGTCTTTGGGTGAAACCGAAAACCGAGGAACAAAGGTGTAAACATCCATGTGAATTAAAATGAATACTTGGCAGTTGGAATTCTGAGAAGAGTGGGCGGAAACCCCGCTCTCTTGATAGATTGCCCCTCGTAGCATAATGCATTGCGTATGTCCGAACCCATTGGCGATGTTAGTGCACCAATATGGAACGTTTAACCATCATTTTCATCACACTTATATTGCCCCACTTTACTATGCCGTGTACCGCTCTACTTTCTTAATCAAGAAAAAACAAGTCATCCAAAGATGACACTGCGAGACTGTTTTGAATGACACCCTGGACATTTTCAGTTGTTATGACATTTTAGAACAAAATTATTTGTAGGGTTTATCTTGACTGATTGTATATTGCTGAGAAGGGCGACAAAATTTGTCGGAGTTACTACATGTGGGTCACTGACTTCTGCCTTCAGATTAGGTCACATAAAACATGAAGTTTGATGACATCTTGGAACATCTTGGTGATTTTGGACCATATCAAAAGCGACTTTACATATTAGTATGTCTACCTGCAATAATTGTCGCTTGTCAAGTATTACTACCTGTTTTTATATTAGATATACCAGCACACAGGTAAAGTTTTTTTTTTTAATTTTCTAAATATAAATAATGTGTTCAAATCCATTTCTTTTCACTTCTGGCTACCAATAAGAAATAATCCAACTTTACAATGCAATTTTACCATTAAAACAATATGACAAGTTTTCCGTGGATTTCTGAAGAGGTAATATGATTTGAACTGTCCGTGATGTTTTATCATCAGCTCATACAAAATGCATTCAAATTACGATCACTTGTAACAAAAAACATTCCAGTTTGCTTCACATATTGAAGATACCCTCGTATTCACTGTGTGATTTGAAGATATATTTAGACAAAACATATTCACAGGCGCGGATCCAGAGGGGGGGGGGGGTGGTTTGGGGGGTCCCCCCCCCTGCTCAGCTACCTAAAAAAATAATGCCTTGCATCAATGAAATTACATCACAAAGTGATCCTACATCAGTATAAAAATGATTTCTCTGTTTAAAAAGCTCAATTTGTATGTATGCCTATGTAATTTAGAGACGATGATGGCAGATTTCCGTAACAGAAACCTGACAAACCCCCTCCTGCAAAAATTCCTGGATCCGCCCCTGATTCAAACTAGTTTATTTTTTAAAAAAGTTGTTTTAAATTTTTCTCAAAACACTTATTCAAGAAGAAAAACTACCACAAGCTATAAATATCTATTTTAAGCACTCTTAATTGTCACGTGACTTGATTGAGTAGTGGGCCCATTTTCACAGCTTTTATATATCGAAGATTAAGTCAATTCTAGGGTTAACCTTTCTGCTAATTTCTTTTTCCGTCTTTAATCACCAAGTCTACAATGCAGTTAAGTCACTGTTTTCACAACGACTAGCCATTCCATCAACAAAACTAGGCACCCCTGCGTCATTCAGTTACAAGGGATGTTTTTCATGGAGTCCAGTATTTTGTCAGATTGAGTATCTGTAGTTTCCATAAAAACTACAATTGCTATACTTTTGTTGCTAATAACTACCCTGGGAATGTATCTTTAAAAAATGGAGCGGAATTATGGCGCGGAATTCGAGGTATAACACACGCTTACTTCAGTGCGTATAACTTCTTACTTACACATACTAAATTGGCCACGCGAACGTATCTTTAAAAAATGGAGCGGAATTATGGAGTGGAATTCGAGGCATATTACAGTAATCCTTATGCTAACAAGCTTACTTCAGTGCGTTTAATTTCTTACTTACACATAGTAAATTGGATATTCACATGTGAAAACGTAATAATATATATCTGGTATTATTGAATATTACAGTAATGCGAATACAAATTTTGTCCTTAAATTCCACCGAGAATTGTGATATTTGTAAAACACCAAATGCTTACAAAACTAAACAACCAGGCCAACGGTGTACTTACGTGTTTGATAGAAACCAAGCTCGAATAATCTATCAAGTTTCTGAAAGCCTAATTACGATAAATGTTTCTGCCCCCAGGAAAATTTTGAAAATTGGCAACCGCAAACCCATTTTCCAAGCACTTTAGACCAAAGCAGAAAAAGGCAAATTTTTGATTTCCTTATACAATTAGATAACAGAATGAGTGTGTCCTGTACTCTCCCCCCTTCTTTCTATTCTTTCCTCACCATCTCCCCGTCTCTTTTCTTTTTATTTCTCTTTTTTTCTTTATTCTTTATAGGCTTAGACCCACTTTTTAAATGAGTTAAATGAGTCCGGCCCTGTCAAGGAATATGGATCTAGTGATTCGTCTATTAGCTTTTTTGCATTGTTGAATGTGGCTTGTTGAGTTCATATTCTGATAGAAAGTTTGACTAAGAAATTTCAGTTTCTTGTTGAGAAACACATAGTAAAATATTGTACTTCTGTCTGTATGCTTTCAGTGCTATCACTTATGACTAATTACACGTTTATATTAAAATAACTGCATATTTTAGGTGTGCTGTACCGTCGTTATCTAATGATACGTATGCTATACAAGGAACATGGCACCAAGATTTGATTAACCAGTCTATACCTAGTAGTAAAGATGGTTGGTCTAAATGTAATGTATATAGTTATAATAAAGATGGTAATAGAACAGAAGTTGGGTGTAATAAATGGGTTTACGATCAATCGCAGTATGAAAGTACATTTACAACAGAGGTAAGTGTTTACTTTTATCATTCATACACCTAATATTGAACGAAAATTGATTCAGAAATCTTCGAACTAGAACGTTTTTATTTAATTTTAGTATGTACATGAATGTAATACGTATATAAATTGGATCTGTCTTTGATTTGTAACGTTTGTCTTCAGAAGCCGAGATTGGGTACGATGTGGATTTTAATAAGGGACATTGGGGTGATCATACCAAATGGTGTCCAAAGTAACGTAACTTTCGTTTTTATAATCTCTGGACTGGTAAATCACTATTTAATACAGAAGGAATTTAATGTCACGCCATACTTGAAATTAGACAGCTAAATCAAGAAATAAGCCAAGTTTCCCATTAATTCACTTTAAATAAAAAATAAGCTGCCTAACTAAAGGTTTCTAATTGATATTGGTTTTATTATAGTTTTAACAGGAGAAATGATCTATTATTTTCAGGTTGACATGATCTGTGATAGATCTTTCTACAGGTCTCTTGCTAATATGATTTTATTTGCTGGTAATTTAGTTGGAACATTTGGTCTGGGTATGGTTTCGGATTTGTGAGTTATTACTTTTAAATTTCCCAAAGTACCCTTTGCCCGATAGGCATGTTCCGTCCGTACAGGTTCCCTTTCAAGAGTGTTTTTATACACTTCTGATGTCTATTGGCAGGGCCCTTTTAAGGTTAATCATGGGGGAGGCTATACTATTTTATAGGGCCCTCTTTCGGGGGGGGGGGCGGTAGTTGAGAAATTTTGCAAAATAGAAATCCTTTTGGTGCATTCTGACATATCCTTCAGGCCCTTCGAGGTCGGTTTAATCTGAGGGCCGGGGCCTAATTCGATACTCGTCTGAAGCCTGAATGCGAAACAAATCACTTGTACGTATCGGGGAGCTCAATAAAATAATATTTAATGGGATATATTGGATTGGGCCTATTGTGCAACCAACATGCGTAATCCCGGAACTCACACAGCAAAGAAATGATCGCTCCGCCAAGCCAGACGACACTGGGCGGCCTAGCCATCTCTTTCCTGAATAGCTTATATATTAGTTATATGTTTTCAGAAAAGGTGAATTCTTGATTGATGATTTTCACGCAATTGCAATGACTGCACTCTCATTCAGTAGTGGATTGACTCGGACTCGAGGGCCCTTTCCCTTGGCCAGAGGGGTCCTTTTATAAGACACGGGGCCCTTTTGTCTGTCTTTTGGGCCCTCCCTAACTAGGGTACATTTTCATTTTTCTCATCAGTTTTAGTATTTTCCCCCCGTTTTATTTTTTCAACTTCTTTGATTATTTTCGCGAGGAGGCTGGCGCCTCCAACGCCTCAGCTGGGTCAACAAATTTCAATGTACTGTCAAATGTGTACAAGAGTGGATATCGTTTTGTGGCACCTGAGCGACCAGCTAACAATGCACTAGATGGTTCCCAGATGGTGCTTTTGGGTCCCCGACGTGATACAAAGCAGGGACATCCTTGTCCCGAGTTCCAAAGCAATCGTTTGACCACTTGATTCTTTAAGAACCCGAAACCATTAATAGAAAAACAGCCAAAGGGACCCTGTCATTTTCAACAATAAATTAATGTTATTTAACATCATATTCAATATAACCTTAGATGCCAGGCACTGATATACCGAATGCAAGAATTTTGTATCAAATTTTGTTTACATTATTGTCAACCGAAATATGTTATGCATGAATCTTGAAACATTGATATCCCAGCTGTGGATTCGTGGATATGTTTGCATACAATCTCATTTGATTTAACTGTATAGTTGAATAACTGCAAATTAAAATATTGTTTTTGTTTCTTTCGGTTTGGAATATGAAATACACTTACTAGAAAAAAAGTGTTATTTTGATGTACATTAACAATTTAATTTCTATATACGATCCTGGCCTACAATGTATTTTCAGCATTGGCAGAAAGAAAACTCTCCTACTTTCCATAGTTTTATGGTCTGGAACTGGGATTGGGACGGCGTTTTGTACAGCGTTTGAGAGCTTCTCAACATTGAGGTTTTTCAGTGGTATTTCCATGAGCGGCACGTTTATGACATCATTTGTAATAGGTACGGATCTGACCATAACTTGGCAACACCACAGCCACACCAACAAATTTATTTTGTCAATAGTGAATTGGATATTTGGATACCAAAGGGTTTGACATTTCATGAAGGATCTTGGTTGGTGAAAGATAATGCTATAACTAATATCAAATGTTCAAGTTATAAGTTACTTTCTATTTGATGATGCATGTGTTTAACGAAAGTAAGACATATCTCAAGAAAATTGAAACTTATTGTAGATTTTAAATATAAAATATTCTTATTGAAAACTTTATTAAAATTTTACTATTTTAGCTAAAATATTCACAATAAATAGAGTAACTAAAGTTTGTCTTAATTCTATACCTTTTGATATGAAGAATGATACATTCTTATTTCGATGGAATCAGTCAAATAAAAATAGTGACACTAGATTACGTATTGTTGGGGGATTTAATAAACCATGTCTTAGATTTTGCAAGATTGGACAGTATATCATATACGTTCCAAATCAAAATTACACTTAAAAAGATATATTTGTTTTATTATTTCAGGTTTTGAGTTGGTTGGTCCAACGAAGAGAACTATAGCAGGAATAGGGATCATGCTATTCTGGGCTATAGGATTGTTCTCCCTGGCAATTCTGGCATACTTGATTCGAAATTGGAGAACACTAACTCTAATAACCACAGTGCCGTCAGTTGTCTTTCTTTCATATTGGTGGTAAGCTGCGTCTAAACTTACACCCTTACTTTCTGTCCTTTTGGTGGAAAGATGATTCGTCACCACATTCATTTCAGCTGGCATGTTTCTGTTGAGCCATTCAGTACCCAAATCTATCTCTATGTCATGTAAGGACTATGTGTAAGTTAGTACTGATACAGTACATATATCCAACCCATCTTCCCGTGATGTTTCTTCAGATTTATTCATTTGACCTGGATTTTGTCATTGCGTTATATTAACCCTTTAGGTTGTTACCCGAATCGGCAAGATGGCTGTTATCCAAGGGAAGGGGTGGTGAAGCTGAAGAAATAATCCGCAACGCGGCAAAAGTCAATAAAGTTGAACTTCCAACAGAATTATTTGATGAATCTACTACACATAAAAAGGAGGAACCAACAGCTAAAATATGGCAACTATTTACCACCCCTAGTTTACTGTTTCGAACCCTCATTGTTTTCTTTAATTGGTAAGTTAATAATAACATTTTCTGTTGTTTAAAATCCTTAGTGACACAACTATTCTGAAATCAAAGTTATAAATTCTATCGCTAACTGCGAATTTCATCACAACCTTTGCAAGCTTTCGAAGGATAGATATGCCTTACAAACATTCGGTGAATACAGGCGCAGATCCAGGATTTTTTGCAGGGGGGGGGGGTCCAGGTTTGGTAATTGCCACCGCCACCATTACCGGGGGGTGTGGGGGCCCCTTCCGCAGAAAAATTTGGTAAATTAGATTCAATTTGATGCATTCTGACGTATTTCCGGAAGGTAAATTCCAAAATTACAGGTCTAAAAATCGCCAATAATATCGCATAAAAAATTTTCAAGCCTGAGCAGAGGGGGGGGGGGGGTCCGGACCCCCCCCCCCCCTCTGGATCCGCGCCTGGAATATAGCAACACAATACCGATAAGGTAAAATGGCATAAAAATCGATACGCAGTAATTATTGACTCATATCTAATGACGTCGTAAACTACCTAAATATTCCAATACAAACTGATGTTTGGAACAAAGTTATTTTTTACGGCTTTTATTGGCCCGATTAGCACTGAAATGCAGGACGTTGAACATTATTTCAATCGTTCATTACATTTTGTTGAAGGTTTGTTGTGAGTACCATATACTATGGATTGGGGTTAAATGTATCAAATCTGAGTGGAGATTCTTACCTTAACTTTACCATAGCCAACATAGCAGAGACGGTTTCATACGCATTATGTATCCTACTATTGGACAGATTGGGACGAAAAGTGTTGCACAGTTCTGCTATGTTGCTAGGAGGGATAGCTTGTCTTGCTACCATGTTTCCTGTTATTTATGGAGACAAATGTGAGTATACACATAAAGTTGTTGATTGGTTATGCAGAGTGATAAACAAATTGATTCCTACATGTAGATACTGAGATAATTGTGCAAGTAATTGATGAGAGTTATTGATGATCGGCTGAGGCTGGCGTAAGTTGGGATCATATCAGGATATAAGGTTATTCTAAGATTGAGTTTTACCGGGATAATTAGGTGGAGAACAGCGCTTAATAAATGTACTTAGACGTGCGTAGGACAGAACTGGTTTCCTGTAATACACCAGGCTATCCAACTTGTCGTCATTGGTGCGATTATCTAATCTGTTTTTTCTCCATTTAAAAGTGTTCTAAAATATTTTATTTATCAGCACATGTGTGGATAACTATTACCCTGTCAATGATTGGCAAGCTAGGAGCATCCGGGGCTTTTGCCATAATCTATATTTTTTCTGGGGAACTGTTTCCAACTGTCTTGAGACATTCTGCTCTTGGTGTTAGCGCTACCTTTTCTCGTCTTGGTGGAATGGTTTCGCCCTACATTGCTGATCTGGTAAGTTACACGTTACACAGTGTCTGTTATTTCGGAAGAACCCCCTTCTTATATTTAATATTTTCTTATACTACCAGCTACCAATGCTTGTTTTGTGTAACCCGTGAATCGATCACACTTTATACGATATTTGAATTACTGCATAGTGATTGTTCATGAGTAGGCATACTCACACGAAGAACACCAACTAACATATCTGCACGGTGTTCAGATATAAATTCAAGATTTTGTCTGTCTTATCGGAACGAACGATTCATAATACATTCTCACTATAAGCAGTGTGACGTCAATTTGATTTTGCTTTATCTATCTGCTACCGTCGACACTATCTCTTACACTTACTTAAGCACGTGATTTAACGCCCGCTTCCACATAAGTGATATCGCAGACTATATCTGTTACAATTTCTGAGTGGGTTTTATACTGGCCGAGGTCGTAATTAAATATTTAAAGGTCGAGGGTATCTATTAGCGCTATCATGCCACGCAACATTTACTCAAATTTGAAGTACCCAAAGGTCGGTTTTAGGGCCGATGCTATTTTCAAGGTGGGTAGTCCTCTCCCCTATTTACTTCTGTGCTAAATCCATGACATGATTGTAACATGTGTAACTACAAAGAGACAAACACATCTACTGACAGTTTAAGATACGTGTATATTTTGAAAATTAATCTTCATTTTACCCGAAAGAAGAAAATATCCACATTTATTTTATGATCAGTAGTGGAATATACCGCGTTTTATCAGTGAAACAAAAGTGGCTAGCAAAGCAGTCCATAGTTTTCTTGCTTAGCGATGAATTCACTCTATCTAGTTTAAACAATATTTTATTCATATGAAAAGGATTAAACAACAGGCAAAGCCTATATAAGTTCTTTTCTAAAACGGTATCCTCTATCTATATCCTTGATAAAATGTTATTACAATTGTTGTAAACAATATCAGAAGTATAAAATAACCTAGGATCTTCACATGTTTTACAGGGTTTACTGGTGGGTGGAGATTTGAAAACAGCTTTACCGTTGATAGTGTTTGGTTCAACTACTATCGCGGCTGGTATCCTTTCTCTTTTTCTACCAGAAACTCTAAACAGAAAACTTCCTGAAACTATTGAAGACGTTAAACTGTTTAGCAGGTAAAACAATTCTTGTGTATTTTTGGATTATGTCATAAATATGTATCCAGCCAACATATAATACTGTTAGCCTATAATTATTTACAGAATTGTGCATTCTTTTTCATCGTAACTTCTTTTATTTACCTGTCATCATAAATGTCATTCTTCAATATGTCACTTGTTTAATCTTTAGAGAGAAGAAAAGTGAAAGAGATTACGAACTCAACGATGTTTACGATGATGACGAAGCATCCTGGAAATATATTCCAGCAATAATAAGTGATGGTAAATTGTAGGACCACTGTTGGAAATATACACCAACAACAATAACTGAGGACAAATTGTAAAATGGTTATAGGAGTTTTATTGAAACATTACTATTTAATATAATGTTTATTGTAGTATTTTATTTATATAGATATACAATGGAATGAATATTTTTAGAAAATATTTAATATCTATTAAGTATTCTCTTTTGACACAGTGCTGTATTCAATTATTATTTGTTTAGCTTGTGTTTTGTTCAAAGGCCAGCTTAGGCATGGTCCCGCGGTTCATAGCAGAATGAGACTATAAACTCCCCACCGTGGTTTCCCCATTGAGCTGCAGTAATATGCCACAATAACTTATACTAATTGGAAAGGGGGTATATCCTTTTCTGGGGTAATGCGGGGAATAAAGATACACTGCTTTATCATAAAACTATTGTGTCCAGGAGCACATGTGCAGGGATTTTACCCACATTCGTTATTGACCGGTAGGTGGAGCAGTCAGACCCTTTCCTTTGTTTTTGTATAAGGCGATCCTACGGTAGTTTAATTACTTCCAGGAACAGATAAGATATCGTGGAACTTCTCAAGTAGTGGTGATCCGTCGTTTTTCCAGATCAACCCTAGCTGCCTTGCCACTCGTCAGTTGTTCAATAGCTCTGGTGAACTCTTCCAAGGTAGTAGCTCATCCAGTTTACCTTTTACTGGATGTTGAGGGACACTGTGAGTCGCTGAGTTCCGGACAACTCGATTGATTCTGAAAAGAGCTCCGTTGTGTTCTGACCAGCGGCTTAACACAAATGCCTTGACTGCGTGGAGCGTCTGACCACCAGAACTACACAGGGGGCTATTGACCTGGTAGTGCCATATACTGCTTTAATACCGTCGTACACATTGATGTCTGCGCATTTAATAGTAAAGAATTTAATAGCAAAGCTTTTGTTCATATGGCCACAGTAATACATAACCATAAATCCCGGCTTTTCTTAAACTAATCAACACTTAAGTGGAATGAAAAGACCACGCTTATTTGAGCGCTCAACGTATTATTATCCGCGTACCAGTATGATGATATGCTACTGGTAGATGCTAATTGTAGGCCGATTCAGGAGGTACACAATGGCCGCTTTATAAAAATGACCTTGGGACATACTGACCCTATCCCTTTTTAGAAGAGTGAACTTGGATCCAATTTACGTTTTAACCCTCTTAAAAGGGTTAGGGGTAGATTAGGGTTAGTATTCCCCAAAATAGTCATTTATACAAAGCGATGCCTTCCTACTTGCTTGTCTAGCTGTGAATGTTAACAATCGCAAATGAAAATTGTTACATCAATATTTTGCGTAATCGTGTAAGAAAGTAGTGCACCTCGTAATCATATGTATCTGAGTTTAAAGCGGTGTAAAGATTACGAATAAGCCTTGACGTTTCGTTGTTTCTACCAGAGCCTTATAAATAGATAGCGCTCGGGGTGGGGGAGCAGTTTCACTAAAGTAACTTACGATGAAAAATTTGCATAAGTTTATCGTAACGTAAACTTACGTAAAAATCGTGTTTCACTAAAATTCTTAATTTATGAAATTTCTAACTTTCATCGTAAAGTCTGAGGCAACTTTCACTTTTCGTATCTTTGACAAAATGGCCGCCTTGTTACTTTATGCGGATCGGCAGCTTCGGCGAGAGAGACTATTCAAGGATAGATTAAACCCTTTCGACACCAATACGGACGAGGAGTTAGTTTCTCGGTACAGACTTGATCGAACCATCATATTACATGTTATTAACTGTATTAATGATGATATCGAAATCGCAACTTACCGATCGAAATCCTAGTCATCGGCTGTACAAATCATGGTTGCGTTACGCTGCTATGCCCCAGGTAGCTTCCAGAAACTCATTGCTGATGCATGCACATGGGGCCAGTCTACCACCAGTGTCTTGAGTAATTTATCGACTGTATACATGTATAAAGTCGGCATTTATACACCACAGTATTTAATCTAATTTATCACAGAAAGAAGCTCGGGGAAAATAATAGAAGTAAGCTAGTTTTTATTAAACAAGACCATATGGCTAACGCCCGCTATTAGTATTAGGCTTACTAGGCACTGTATTCACGATTATGGCCTATCTTTGGATGACTTGGGGAGGTTGCTGCTCAATTTTTCCTTTAAGAATTCCATAATTCTGTTCAAAACCCTAAATCAAAACGCAGAGAGCCGCAGGGTTCCAATTTTTTAGGCTCCATTTCTGCTTTTGGTACGCGTTTAATCTTTGTGAAATGTAAACATATTACATCCCAAGAAATATATATGTAATAAGAAAACATCCATTCCCACGAAAGTAGTTATTTACAATAAAAGTATGGCATATTGGTATGGAAAGTGGGTAAAAGTAATATCAGTCAAATTGATCCAATGTGAACCTAGAATTAAGCGGTTGAAATTTCGGCCTAGCCTCGCTCATCATTACTAAAGTCGCTACGATACAAAAAAAACATAGGCTTGATTATCCATTTCATGATTAAATCATGAATGAAAGGTGAGCAGTAATTTGGACCATAATCCAATTAATGTCGCAGGCTAGCGTTGACATCGAGGTTATGGTCTTGGTAATTTAATAAATGTGTAATTAATAATTAGGTAACATTTTTTCAGGCCCCACAAATCGGCCGCTGGGGTTTATCTGGAAATACGGTGGATCACAACTACGTGAGAAATTCCACGAAATCTTATCTGTTCCTGGAAGTACAGTAAACTACCGTAGGATAGCCTTATACAAAAACAAAGGGAAGCGTCTGACTGCTCCAACTATCGGCTAATACATGTAACTCTACTAGCAATGTAGGCCAAGACAGTTCATCGGGATTTTCCAACCAGCCCTCTGTGGTGTGGGACGGGGGATTGCAAGGAAAGCGTCTAGTCAGGGCATCCCCACTCCAGTACAAACTTTAAACGCGACAAACCATCCATTGTTACTGTATGACAGGCTGTCAAATTCAATTGTTAAGTCTGAACTTTGCCATCATTATTTACGCTGCTTTAAATGTTTACCTATAAGTAAGTAGTAAGTGCAGGAAGACCGCACTACACACAAAATAAAAATTTACAAGATGAACCTGCGGACAAGACAACAGACATTGTATAAATCCAGTGAATGACGGGTTATGTAACAGGACCGTTTAAAGGTTTATCGTGGCGGAGATTATACTATTTTGAAGGCTTTCTCGCGGAGGTCTCACGCCCTGGCAACCGGAGGTCGAGAAACTTTGCAAAACAGAAAACATTTTGGTGCATTCTGACACATCCTCCAGGCTCCGCGAGACCGGTTTAATCCCAGGGCCGAGCCGAATTCGATACTCGTCTGAAGCTTGACTGGTGGTTTCTTGATTGATGATTTTCATGCCAATGCAATGACTGTATTCTCATTCAGTGGTGGATTTACAGTTACAGTGAATGACTCGAACTCGGTGGTCCTTCATTTGGCCATCGAGCCCTTTTCTCGCCTAGGGCCCTTTTGTCAGCCCTTCTAGCTAAGCTACATTTTCATTTTTCTCATCGATTTTATCATTTTTCTCCCGTTTTATATTTTCAACTTCTTTGATTTTTTTTGCGAGGAGGATGCCGCCTCCAGCGCCTCCGCTATGAAACGCTTTTGTTATGTAAACTTAAATGTGTTATAATTCAGATGCGTATTACATAACATGTTACATTCTGTAAAGCTATAGGTTTATGGATATGTGTCAATCTGGTTACTAAATATTCATAGCAAACACTCCACTCTGGGGTCAACATAGTTTATAAACTGTGTACATTCATATATTCTTAGTTAAATATCCTATAAAAGAAAGGGGATTCGGGCAAACTATTTCTTGTGAAGATTCCTTCAGGGTCGCCTTACACAGTTAAATTTACTTTCAGTTTGGGTTATCATATTAAAAATGAAGTTTGATGATATCTTGGAACATCTTGGTGATTTTGGACCATATCAAAAGCGACTTTATTTATTAGTTTGTTTACCTTCTATACTTATCGCTTGTCAGATATTACTACCTGTATTTATATTAGATATACCAGCACACAGGTTAGTTTTATTTTTGTTTAATATAATTGTATTCTTGGTTAAACAAGGTCAAATTCATAGTATCCTTCTAAATCTGCCTATTCTAGGTCATTCTTTAGGCCTGAAATATTATAAAAAAAACTATTAATTAGACATAAATTAAGTTATCCAGACCATAGTCAACTCTCGATGTGTAATAAACAAAATACGACAACAACATAATGTAAAATAAACGAAAAAAAACTTGAAATCCATGTTTCATCAAAGGACAAGAATTATTTGCAGGAAAATATTCATGCACAATTATTCGGTCAGGACTTTCGGAAGTAAATCATTGCTCACTTAGTAATAATATTCATTTATTTACAACCATGACCGGACATGAAAAGACGATAGGTTCAAACTTGTGGCGGTATATTGGATTCAAAATTCTAAGATGCTGTCGTCTAATTTCTTACTTCTTAGACTTTATAATTATTTTCGATATTTCAAAATGGCGGAAATTCAAAATGGCGACCAAAATGACACCCATTTTGCCGGAGATCTTTGTTTAATTCTAATATATGGCTTGTAATATGTTTTTTTTTTGTAGATTTTAGTTGCTACAGAGTCTAAATCGGATCTCGAAATATAGCTTTGGCCATCCAATATGGGGGATATTCAAGATGGCGGATACAAACATGGCCGCCATTTTGTACAATCTCTTACATAATCTTGTGACAACTTGAAAAAACACATCAAATGTAGTGCTTAAAATGCTAATATGATCCACATGTAATGTCTGTATGTTTGTGTCTCTAACTGTATCTGTCAAGTAACTAGATTAATTAGATGTTGCCTCATCACATGTGTACCCCTCAACATGTACAGCTTATCAAAAACGCCAACGAGATATTAAGTCGAGCGCTCGAGATAGTTGAGTCGAGCACTCGAGATAATTAAGTCGAGCGCTCGAGATACTAAGTCGAGCGCTCGAGATGATACAACCGAACACATCTCAATCGATGTTTTAAGCTACACGATTTTGTGCATTATATTCATTGATAAACTTGTAGTATGAAGATTCATTTGTTTATTTTTACAGCCCATCCAAAGCTGCAATGACGGAGCGGATACCCCCCCCCCCACTACACACCCACGCACACCCCATCCCATGCTCATCATCACCACCAAATATTTCCCGTTATATTTACCGCCTTCCAAGCTGGGAGTATATATCATGTTATTATTCGAATCAATAATTGTATATATATCGAGGTTACACAGTTTTGCTATGAGGGATTGACATATCCTCTTATTAGAAGATTGGTTCTGGTCCTAATTTATCGCGGCGCAAGTGGCGCGATCGTGTCAGACTTCTACATCCACCCCACCCCACCGTTCCCCACACCTTGTGGGTATTCTTATTAAATTCAGAGTCCTTGATATGGGAGGAAACCTACGGACACGGGGTAAAACCACACGATCGAGAAGGAATCTGTGTCATCAAGTCGCATACACTCTGTCACAACTGTGTAAATTTCAATTCTGTTCCATCTTGTTTCAATTATTTAAACCAAAACGTATTCTTAATAGATGCTTGACATGTTTAGCATCAACATCAACGAATTTAGTGATTTTACTCTTCTGCCCAGCAACCATCATTATGAAGTCGTTTGATGTCGCCAGTGTGTTCTCATTTAAAGAAATTAAGAGAAGGCGAGAGAGAGAGAGAGAGAGAGAGAGAGAGAGAGAGAGAGAGAGAGAGAGAGAGAGATGGACTTGATAAAGACGACAGTATTCTTGTCGAAATATGGACTTGATAAAGACGACAGTATTCTTGTCAAATAAAATTCTCCAAATCTTGCATCTGTCTTTAAAAAAAGGGAAAAATACTGTTTAGCTTATATTTGAAATAAAAAATGAAATGAATTGAAATGGGGTTAAACGTCCTACTATTCTACTCCGAACAGGGCTAATGGAGACGGGCATACGCCATACAGTGTGCTTAAGGGAACTTTTGCCCGGAGAACGGATTTACGGCCAAATCTTACAGCGATTTCAAACGGTCAATGGGTCTTTTACGTGCACGTAAATTTGTATACGGAACGTCGGTTTTTCGTCACAGCCGAACGACTAAATCAAGGGGGAACACGCCGGAAAATCTGGATGAACTTTCTCGACCTATGCAGGGATCGAACACTGTCCAACATTGTGGGTTTTCTCAAGGTCCTCCTGTTTCCTCTCACTGCTAAACACCTCTACGCGCAAGCGAATTATGGAAATAAAATTGAACCATGATAATACCGAAAGGACCTGGTTTGTGTCGAGTGGATGTTAAACCCATCTCTCTCTCTCTCTCTCTCTCTCTCTCTCTCTCTCTCTCTCTCTCCCTCTCTGTCTCTCTCTCTCTCGTTGTTGTTTTCAATTTTAACACTAAGCCAAACCACCCAACCTGACGATGAGCGAGTCGTTTGTATCAATAGAATGGTCCCGATCAGGTGCTCATTTGCTAAATTGAGCACACGATGGCGACACCAAAAGACGTCATAATGATGGTTGCTACGTATAAGTATCAAAATTATAAATTTGTTAGCTGTTCATCATGTAAAGCGACAATGGAGTAGACATGAATGGACGTTAGAAATTACATGAGTAGAAGCGAGAAATCAGACGATGACATGTTAGAATTTTTAATCTAATACACCGCCATACAAACTACGGTCAGTAAGCCTAGTATTACTGTTAGATCCATGGGAATCAGATATTATGTTGGTATCGTAAATATATACTTGTAACCTTAAACATGAACCTTATCAATATTCATTTTTAATGTATGTACAAATCACCTGTATTTTGATTTTTTTAGTTTTTAGTTTTAAGTCTACCTATATTTTTAAGAACCTTTGTGACGTTTTCTATAATATTTTTAGATGCAACATTCGAATACGTTTGCTTCAACAGGAGTGCCATTTTGGATTAATTCGGACCCGGTCCCATAAATTGAGCCTAAACTTGGATGGCGGGCTTCCTGGACACCTCTTTTAATTTGTGCCCACTAATACCTTAATAAAACTTTTTAATACTTTTAAGTATCTCATATGGAGCCTTTTTGGCCCCCAAAACAAAGTTTTAAAGAAACTATTTTTTTTTAGCAATTGCATTCTTGCCCACTTGGAATCTAAAAAAAGGTAATTGTAACATTTTACTATAATCAGGAGAAAGATGGGAAACGGTTAAAATGCGAAATTAAACCTAGAATTAATACCTCACGACGATTTTTAAAACCCCTCGAAAAAATCGCCCGTGTACTGTCATTTCGCGGCGACGACAATTAATTCTGCTCGGCGAAATATTCGCCCGGGAAATCGCTCATATCTAGCATGTTAGTTATTTTTGGTCGAACATTTTTCACCGGTGATAAAATTTGTTCGTATGCCCGTGTTCAGAGTATATTGTCGGGCGAAGCATATTTATTAGCCAATCGGAGACATGATCGATATCACATGATCTCAAAATGTCTGCGTCCACTGCTGCGGAAGCGTGGAAATAACTGCAAAAACCCACGGAGTTAGGTTGGTGGTAATAGCCGATTAGTAAATTTTTAATATATATAAAGGTGTCTACAAATTTCATTACTTACATAATATGATTGTTCTAAATAAGTTCACATATAAGCGATATATTTTCTAGAGTTGTTTTCAAGAACTTCAGTGAACTCTCGTGAAAATATCTTCAGTCGGAATCGTCTATAATTAAGGAATGTTTCATTAAAGCTCCAATAGACCAAAAATAGATTGAACCTATAAACAGCCCTAACTTGTTAAAGAATAATCCTATTAATCCTATAATTCACCATTGTCCGTTGAGAAATTGGCAAAAATATCATTTTCAACTTCAAATGCAAACGTTTGAAGATGGCCGTCCATGGAGAGGAATGGGAAAACAAGGGAGGTAATTGAGTAACTATTTCCCCAATCACCCTGTGTCACCAAAAAAATTTGCCCATGACCGTATAATAGTGAGTTGACAACCTTTTGAGCAAAAGACATAGAAATAATTATGTTTTGACTTTCTTAGAAAATATGAAATTGGAACTTTAAGAGATAGAAAGGGATTGGGGAACAGATATAAAAACGTATAATAGCCTATATAACCTCTCCCCTGAATACAAGAATTAATATGGATAATGTAGTGAGTAAACAACAAAACATTACACTGAATACTAAATCAACAACATTTTGGATAATATATTTACACATTGGCTACACAGTTGCTCATGTTCGCATTTTGATTATGGTCGATAAATTTGATATAATTTGATATCATATAAAGTTAAACATGAATTATGTAAGAGCTTAATCTGTTTATTACATTTTTTTTTCTTTTAGTCTCAAATGTCATATACATTAATTATTACTATTAGCCTGGGAAGACCATAACCAACTCTCTAAACTATCTGATACTTTCAATGGATTGAAATTAGATCATCATCTAATAATTCAGTTAAGAAATGGATAATAGAGACTTTGTTTACTATCGTAACAACGGTAACACTGACGTTCGAGATACCCTAAACACCCATAACTTCGCTCAGGATAAAGTAATTTGAATGAAATTTTTGATATATTATTATTAGTATTTCATTATCTATTTTTAAACTATTATAGCCGGAACTTTCAGCTCTCTATCTAAATCTTACATAATGCATTTTAAAAGGCCATACATTTAGTTTCTCGTTGATAGTGGTATTGCCTCTTCAAAACCAACCAATGTAATATGTAAATGAGGGTTATGTCTTAAGCCCTAGATTTGTCTGAACTCTGTCGGGGGGTTGGGATGGCCTAGTGGTCTAGAGTGCCGCGCTTCGAGCTCTAGCTGGCCGGTCACCTCTGGCTTGCGGCTGTGGTTTCGAGCCCTGGTGTGAGCGTATGTGGCATGAAGATAGGGGGGCCTTCTCAACCTCGGTACTCCGGTTTCCTCCCACTGCTAAAGACCCCTACGCGCAAGCGAATTATTGGAATAAAATGATACCATGTTAGTCCCAAAATGACCTTGTTTGTGTCGAGTGGACGTTAAACCCCATTTCTCTCTCTCTCTCTCTGAACTCTGTCGAAAATATGAATATCTGTCAACACCCTCTAAAGAGTTCATGAATTCACAAAATGTCATCTTTGGTAAGTTATTGTCAAAAAGATTGTTAGGTAGTAAATCTGTACCCGTGCGTTTTTGACTAGTTTGACTTTATTATTTTGTATTCTTGTCTGGTCCTCTTCTATAGCGGTATATTAGAGTCAAAATTCTAACAAGCTATCGTCTAATTTCTTACTTCTTTTCATGTAATTTCTAACCTCCTTTTATGTAATTTCTAACTTCCATTCATGTAATTTCTAATTTAAGACAATGTATAACCCAACTTCTTTATTTGTTCAGTGTAAATATCAATTCTGTTCCAACTTGTTTCTGTTATTTAAACGAAAAATGTCTTCTTAATAGATGCTTTACATGTTTAGCATCAACATCAACGAATTTAGAATTTATACATTTCTGCCTTGCAACCATCATTATGAAGTCGTTTGGTGTCGCCACTGCGTGCTCAATTGGTGATTGCGCCTGGTCGGGACCATTATTTGGTATAAACGACTAATTCTTCATCTGGTTGAAGGTTGGAAGCAGTGCTGAGGGAGAGAGAGAGAGAGAGAGAGAGAGGTCGCTTAGTATTAAACTCGGTAACTGTGTAGGCCTATCCATAACATTTATACCCTGTGTTAATGTAGGCCAACTGCATATGAATATTAATTATTGGCTCAACCGTAAAAAAAAAAAAAATCAAGTAAAATTCTCCAAATCCCGTTTAGCTATGGTGGCTGATTGGTATCATGTCGTATTGTCGTGATGTCGCCTTTCATAACGCGAAAACCCGACATCACGACATTTCTACCCCGACAACACGACAACCCGACAACCCGACATCACGACATTTCTACCCGACATCACGACATTTTTACCCGACATTACGACACTAAAAATGTCGTGATGTCGGGTAAAAATGTCGTGATGTCGGGTAAAAATGTCGTATTGTCCGGTTGTCGGGTTGTCGGGTTGTCGTGATGTCGGGTTGTCGGGTTGTCGTGATGTCGGGTTGTCGGGTTGTCGGGTTGTCGCGTTACGGAACAAAAAACTGGCAATAAAGAAAATGGTTGATCAAGTGGAAGTAGATTCACACTCACATTGCAGTTTGAGTTGCATTCGTATCCATTTGTATACGTCCACATTCATAATGTGAACCGTCTTCATTAGCTCAGTCGGATTAGAACAGTAGGACGTTAAAACCCCATTTCAGTTCATAATGTGAACATATTATGCCGCCGCCCTTGTCTGTGTGTCTGACATTGAGTCAAGTGGTGTGGTTTCCAGCCCAAACTTGTCCATGACAAAGAGTAGGGTCGTCTGTCTAACCTCGTGGGTTTTCTCCGTCTAACCTCGTGGGTTTTCTCCGGGTGCATGCCCTACCCCGCGGGGTGGTGCCAATCCCGCTGTAAATATTCTACAGGTTGCAATTATTAACAGATTTTGTTCAAATTCGGCATGATCAATCATTTCAATAACAGGATGGTACCTATATTAATATTTAGTCTGTAATTAAACACTCTACAGGCCGCGATTCTTAATGGATTTTCTTCAAATTTGGCATGAGCATTATTTTTAAAGAGACAATGGCACCTACTGATGTAAATGCATGCCCGACCCATAGGGGCGTTGTCACGCCCACTTTTCGTGAATATTTTGTCTGAAAACACCTTTCAGGCTGTAATTCTTATGAGATTTTGATTAGATTTGGCATGATCAAGACAGGATGGTAAACACCCTACAGGCTGCAAATTTTATACGCCCACATTGAAATATATCAAGGGCCATAACTCTGGTAGTAATTATTGGACATCGCTGAAAATCATTAGGCGTCTTCGTCGCACGAACTTACACACTGTGCATCAATTTCAAGCGAATCGGGTGGCAACGTTAGCCTCTAGAGCGTCCACAAGATTTTAAAAAGTGAAACGTGATCATGGGCCATAACTTTGAAAATAATGCTCATGCCAGTCATCCGATTGATTTAAAATTTATACCAAGTGTTTATGTTCATGAAACTCTGGCAGTAATTACCTGGCAGTGAAAATCAATGGGCTTCTATGTCTCATGGCCATAAAGATTGTAGATAAATTTAAAATCAATCCGATGATAAATTTAGGCCCCAGAGAGTCCACAATCTGACCGACGGGCGGACTGACGGACAGACGGGGGCGACGACGATTTATTTAAATGTGGACGTATGAAATTTGCAACCTGTAGGGTGTTTACCATTCTGTCTTGATCAAGCTAAAACTGAACAAAATCTCATAAGAATTACAGCCTGAAAGGTGTTTTCAGACAAAATATTTACGAAAAGTGGGCGTGACAACGTCCCTATGGGTCGGGCATGCATTTACATCAGTAGGTGCCATTGTCCCTTTAAAAATAATGCTCATGCCATATTTGAAGAAAATCCATTAAGAATCGCGGCCTGTAGAGTGTTTACAGACTAAATATTAATATAGGTACCATCCTGTTATTGAAATGATTGATCATGCCGAATTTGAACAAAATCTGTTAATAATTGCTACCTGTAGAATATTTACAGACAAAATAATAACAAAAAAGCGGGATGGGCACCACCCCGCGGGGTAGGGCATGCACCCGGAGAAAACCCACGAGGTTAGACAGACGACCCTACTCTTTGTCATGGACACGTTTGGGCTGGAAACCACACCACTTGACTCAATGACAGACACACAGACAAGGACGGCGGCATAATATGTTCACATTATGAACTGAAATGAGGTTTAACGTCCTACTGTTCTGATCCGACTGAGCTAATGAAGACGGTTCACATTATGAATGTGGACGTATACAAATGGATACGAATGCAACTCAAAGTGCAATGTGAGTGTGAATCTACTTCCACTTGATCAACCATTTTCTTTATTACCCGTTTTTTGTTCCATAACGCGACAACACGACAACCCGACAACCCGACATCACGACAACCCGACAATACGACATTTTTACCCGACATCACGACATTTTTACCCGACATTACGACACTTTTATTTTTAGTGTCGTAATGTCGCGTAAAAATGTCGTGATGTCGGGTAGAAATGTCGTGATGTCGGGTTGTCGGGTTGTCGTGTTGTCGTGTTGTCGGGTAGAAATGTCGTGATGTCGGGTTGTCGGGTTGTCGGGTTGTCGCGTTATGAAAGGCGACATCACGACAATACGACATGATACCAATCAGCCACCATATTTAGCTTATATTTGAAATAGAAAATGAAATGAAATGAAAGGGGGTTTAACGCCACACTGTTGTGCTCCCAACCGGCTAATGGAGACGGACATACGCCATACAGTGTGGTTTAGGGAAATATTGCCCGGAGAGCGGATCTACGACCTGGACTTATATCGAAGTCTAACGCCAACATGTACACGGGACCTCGGGTTTTCATCCCATCGGAACGACAAGGCACTAATAAGGGGAACCGCGCCAGAAAATCTGAATGAACTTTCTCGACCAATGCAGGGATCGAACTCCCGACCCACAGCCTAGCGAGCCTACGTCTTACGCACTTAGCCACGGTATTCGAAATAGTATTTGCAAACCATACATTTATATCACGTTCAATGATGTTTAGGGGGTAGGATGGCCGAATGATTTGCGCGTGCACGTTGTAACATAATGTCTGTCATTGAATAAACTGGCGTGGTTTTCGATTTCCCGATTTTACGTGACATGGAGTTGGGCCGCCTGTCCAGCCTCGTGGGTTTTCTCCGGGTCCTCCGGTTTCCTCTCACTGCTAAACACCCCTACGCACAAGGGAATTATTGAAATAAAATTGAACGGTGTTAATACCGAAATGACCTGGTTGGTGTCGAGTGGATGTTAAACCCCATGTCCCCATCTCTCGATGTTGTTTTCAATTTTAACATTCAGGCAAGCCACTGAACCTGACGAAGAGCGAGTCGCTTGTATCCGGACCAGGTGCTCAATCGTCAAACTGACCACATGCATGGCGGCGACACCAAACGACATCATAATGATGGTTGCCAGGTAGAAGTATCATAATTCTAAATTTGTTTGCCGTTCATGCTTAACATGTAATACCACATTGAAGTAGACATTTTTTCGCCTCAATCATAGAAATAAGATGAAACAGAATTGATATTTACACTGAACAAATAAAGAAGTTGAATTATACATTGTGTTATTTTAGAAATTACATGAATGGAAGTTAGAAATTGCATGAATGGAGGTTAGAAATTACATGAATAAAAGTAAGAAATTAGACGATAGCATGTTAGAATTATGACTCTAATATACCGCCATACTTTTCTGCATTCAGAATGATGTTTGTGACAGAAAACCCATCGGACGGTCATTGTGAGCATAGCGTATAACTCTTTTAATGGATACATCAGTTATTTTGGCTTTTTTTCCTGACCTGACAAACTACATGGACTATTACACTAGTATGCAACTAATGTATTTATTGACTGCTTATTTGAATGTCTTCCATTACATCCTTTTTTCTATCATTTAAGCAAGATATTAAATAAGCTAAACCGCTAATATTTGGGACCTAGAACTTGACTCAAACGGTTCGCAGCGCATATAATGTGATCTGATTGTATATAAACCGATTAGCATTCAATTGTTTCCGTTTTGTCCAGCGAAATACGGCACGAGTCTCAACCGAATAGAAATTTCTAGTGTTTGGTTATTCCAGTCTATTGCGCATGCTCTCCAGATAAGCTATGGCGTCGAAGTTTAACATGAGTTGTGGAATATATCTAGCCTCTTTCTTTCTGGTCACTTGTTACAAATGATGCCGAAATGCATTATAAATGGACCTTAAGGGTACAATTTTCAAAATTAAAATGGCTGAATTCAAGATCTAGTGTAGATAAAATATTACATGAACTTTCAATTCGATGTTTTGATTCATCAAGAGATTGACCAGATTCTAAGCTATTAGCTATTACTCTGAATCTTCGACTAAGTTTTAATAGTATATTTTGAATTAACATCCTTAAGGTCCATTTTTGACTAAAAAAGGCATATAACAAGGTTATCAGAGTTGTCTTTCCTTGGGAAAAGTTATTGTTGATGATTTCATACCTCTTTTAGGCTCCGCCCACATGTCATAGAAAAATAATGAAGTCGAGATAAAACACGTTCGCTAATGCAATGTAGGAGTTACAAAGACGAAGATGTAATGTAGATAGTGAACTGTAGAAGATGCCAAGACAATTATGCTTTGTTCAATGTTCAATGTCGAAAGTGAAAAGACTTTGCACGTATCATTTTAGGTATTGTGTCGATTGTTTTATGTAAAGTAACATTTGTATTTTGAATTAGCGGTATCATGACATAAGTAATAGAGTTATTTTGTATTGCAAAAGCAGTATTAGACATAAGTACGTAACATCTAATTCTGAATACGATTGACCTCCATAATTAATAAGTAAACAATAATAAAAGTGAATGATAGTGATGTTTCATAGTAAAATGTGACGTTGTTCTTCGAGGGGTCACGATCTGATCATGGGTCAGGAATTGGGTTGCCACTCAAAAAAGGTTGGGAACCTATGGTCAATATTTATTCATATTCAATGCCAACTATTCTTTAATTCACGATCAGTAATTGATAAATACATCATCTAGAAGACTGCCTGGAAATTTATAATTTATACAAATGACGAAATACGACAATAAATGAAGAAATAAGAATTAAGGACCAAGAATTACGAAATGAGGAATAATACATTGAATAAAAAGCTGTTTGGTTTTCCATACCAAACACCGGCCCTGAGCGGTCCGCGTATAAATTGTGATTGTGTTTAGTACAATAAACAACCAAGTATGTATGCACTAGGATTTAACCTCACTTCACACTATCAGTAGATTGGTGAAATCAGTTTATTAATAAATTAAATATGTGAGTTGTTTTGATGTCATAATCAAATTGAAACAAAAAGAAATAAACTACTGATAATCATAGCTTATCAGTTGATATAGCTCCTCTGAATCACAAATGGTCATTCCAAAATATTATTAAAGTTCCGGAAATGATATATATATAAGAATCCATATTATATGTATTTGTTTACTTGTTATCTTTTTCACTAATATTACTTAATTCATTTTATTGAAGTGTCACAAACTTGTTACAGACTCTACTTTAAAGTCTCTTTGTTGAGTTGATTAATTAGTCATCAATTGGTTAAATTTGAGTTTTATTGAATTTGTATTATATACTATTCAAAAAAAGTAGGGGATATTTGATTTTTAAGTGTTATTAAAGTCACCTAATGGCCTAATGAAACTGACGAAGAAACAAATGACAAAATGAAATGAAGTTCACATTCATCGATTTATTCCAAATGATCGTTAGACTAAGTAAGGCACAGACTGACCATTATAAGGGTAAAATGATACCCGGGGTTAAACAGCAAAGTTACCACAGCATCACAACAAAGTTAGTAACGGGCAAATCCTCCTCTGTTTGTCAAACAAGCATTGATCCGACGTGGCATACTCCTAATGCGACGTCTATGGTCATTTTGGTCCAGATTTTCCCATTCCTGTTGCAACGCAGCAGCAAGTTCTTGGACATTCGCAGGACGTTGTTGACGTTGACGTAACCTCTGTCCAAGCATGTCCCAGACATGCTCGATGGGGGAGAGGTCGGGACTCAGTGCTGACCAAGGTAATGTGGTGATGTTCTGTTGTTGGAGGTAACCTGTAACGATCCTAGCCCTGTGACATCTTGCGTTGTGATCCTGGAAGATGAAACGGCGGTCATGACGTCGTGCGAACGGCACAACATGGACTGCCAAGATGTTGTCCCGGTAGTACTGGCCTGTAACACGCCCTGCAACAACATGTAAAGCCGTTCTTCCAGCAACAGTGATGCCTCCCCACACCATAACAGAACCACCCCCAAATCGATCATGTCTGATGACGTTAACGTCTTGGAAGCGCTCGTTTCGACGACGCCACACCCTCCTACCTCTGTCCAAAAAATCAACAGTGAACCATGACTCATCTGAAAACATCACATTGCTGTAACATTCAAAGTCAGAGTCGTGCAAATCTTGGGTTGGACCCCCATGATGATCCCAAGCATCACCTGCATTCCATGCGGTAGCTATTGGGGCGTTTGAGCGTCACATGTAACTGGAAATGTTTCTTCTGTTAGGTTCTATAGTGACTTTTTTCGTAGTCATTTGCATATTTTAGTATTATGCCCCCAAAATCAAATATCCCCTACTTTTTTTGAATAGTATATTATTGAACATAATAATCTGGGATTCGACACTAATTCAATTCTATTAGATTAAATATTTATTCTCACGAAAGTAGTTATTTCTAATAAAAGTATGTCAATGAAGCCCCCCCAAAAAAAAACAAAACAAAAAAAAACCTCTAAAAATAAACCAGGTGCACACAGGGCAAGAATAATCTGGATATCGCGAACGGGAAATTATCTGGATATCGATTAAATGGCGGAAAAATAATTTGGCAACGGATAATCGAAGAATATATACTTATGTTTCGATATTTAGGGTAACGACAAATACGAGGTGAAAATGTACCCCCTCCCACCCCTGTCACTCAAGTCATTGGTTTATAATTATGCAATATTATATTTTAGGTGTGCTGTACCGTCGTTATCTAATGATACGTATGCTATACAAGGATCATGGCACCAAGATTTGATTAACCAGTCTATACCTAGTAGTAAAGATGGTTGGTCTAAATGTAATGTATATAGTTATAATAAAGATGGTAATAGAACAGAAGTTGGGTGTAATAAATGGGTTTACGATCGATCGCAGTATGAAAGTACATTTATAACAGAGGTAAGAATTCGTTTTATCTTTAAAAAGTGCCGTGTATTTGTGATTTAACTGTCTTGACAGGTAAATTCTACTTCCATGTCCATCGAAATTGACAGTATGTCGCACTGTCGATCATATGCCACCACCTCAAATGCTTGACTTTACGTTGGACTTCAATATGGACTTTAATACTGACTTCACGTTGTGTTCTGTTAATACCAAAACTCGGAAGAGCTGGGTTGCTCTAAATACATGTTTATATAACAGTAAGACACGACTCATACAAAGGCAACACCAGCTATAAATATGTCAGCCAAGGATTTAGACTGTAAAAATATTTTTCAGGTTGATATGATTTGTGATAAAGCTTTTTACCGATTACTGGCTAATATGATTTTATTCCTTGGTACTTTAATTGGTTCGCTTGGTCTTGGCTTGTTGTCGGATATGTGAGTTTTTATTTAACGTTTATAAAATTAGTTTTCATTGAATGTACAAACTTAACAAATAATCATAGATATACACACCGCACCAATATTCACGGGCGTTATGTTATGCAAGGTCTTTTTTTTATGTAAAGTTACTTTTTCTCGAAGTTAGGTGAGGTGCATATGAGTCATCATTTGTGGACCAGTAACTCACCGATGGTTGTAAATCAAGTCAGAGTTTTTCACTAAATAATGACGCAATGCATAACAGATAACATTGTAAGATAACATAGTAAAAATCTATGCCAGAGTTGAATACCAATATCAGTTTTTGTGGTCTAAAAGTACGTTACCATACCCAAAGCATCGGTAAAGGAGAACTTTATGGAAAGAGCAGCATAATGGCATATCCTATCAACATTTTTATATGTGGTAGGTTTGCTATCAATACAGTATTGTTAAAAATGGCCACCCTTGGTCTCGATAATACGGCTTTACTCACGTGTAAGTAAACAGTTTGGGCTTATTGTGACTGGATCACTGTGAGAACCAATCCATGTATTGTTTAACAATATGAAATACCATTCGATGATACCTCCTAAATTCAATTTCTTTATGAGTGTAATTGCATCTTCCTTTACACTTTGTTTTCAGAATTGGCAGAAAGAAAACGCTTTTTATTTCTATAGTTTTATGGACAGGATCTGGAATTGGGACTGCTTTTAGTACAGATTTTATTAGCTTCGCAACTTTGAGGTTCTTTACTGGTCTCGCCACAATTGGTGTATATATGACGTCCTTTGTAATAGGTATGAATTGTCTTAGTCCACGATTTCACCTGCAATTTGCAACAGTCCACGTATTCACAGTGTAACACGCATTCTTTCTAACAGAAGCGCAGGACCAAATGTAATATTCTTAGAGCAACATGTCACATACAATACATTAACTTCTGTCATATTCGGACGAACGAAAAGTTATTGTAAAATAGGATTAAAACAAGAATGACGATTGTCGAAGCAAACACATTCGATACAAATGTTCGTTTATGGTCTCTATGGAAATTTAGTTTGAGTGACACAATATCGAGGTTGGTGTGGGGAAGGGGGGGGGGGGTGTGTATATTTTTCATTCAAATTCCAATTATTTTAAAAATACATACAATGTCAATATTTCAGGATTAGAATTGGTTGGTCCCCCGAAAAGAACTATAGCAGGAATGGTGATTACGTTTTTCTGGGCCATAGGATTATTTATCCTAACAATTTGTGCATACTTGATAAGAAATTGGAAAACACTTACCCTGGTAACTTCAGTACCCTCCATTTTCTTTCTGTCCTATTGGTGGTAAGTTGATGTAGTATCCACCTTTCTGATTGTGGTAAGTTAGTTTAGTAGCTACAGTCATCTTTCTGTAGTGAAAATAGTAAGCCGTATACTAATACTCAAATTCCTGAAGCATGACCTAAAAATGCCTCTCTAGCCATTGCTGCTCTTGGAAGTGATAGTTGGGTTTTTAATGGAGCGCGTCGATTTTTAACGTTCAATCAGATTTTTCCTGGGTTTCATTGTGGGGGCAGTTGTGATGGATTTTAGTTCATTTGTTGAAACAACTGATACATAACATTTTATGATTTGTAGGTTGATCCCCGAATCGACAAGATGGCTGCTATCCAAGGGAAGAGACAAAGAAGCTGAAGAAATAATCCGCAAGGCGGCAAAAGTCAATAATGCTGAACTTCCACCAAATTTATTTGATAAATCGACACTTGATGATGGACCAAAAGCTAAAATATGGCAACTATTTACTACCCCAAGTTTACTGTTTCGAACTTTGATTGTGTTCTTTAATTGGTACGTTATTAAATACATTATGAACTTTATTACTTAAAAACAGTTTATGTTATATAGTTTAACCAATGCCCCAGTTTTATTGTCAGGTAACTCATAGTGGATTTATTCTATGTATATTGGTTCCCATGCCTTTTTTTAATTACGATTTTGTCTAGAATCGAAGAAAATAATTTATATTTATAGATCCTGTTACATTTGGTGAATAGTCATGAATTGTCGGTGGAAGGATACTAGATTTGAGGTTTTATGTGCGTTGTTTTGTACAACAAATAGATTAATTGTATTCTTTTTACTGTTTGTGTATCTCAAGATTTCCATTCTCAACCTCATGATACCCAAAATTTGTTAACAGATGTTACTACATGTGGCTCCGTTCGAGGTAGATAGCGATTTAGCCAATATTTGCCGAAAACCGACTAGAATTAAAAATAATGTAAAGTGATTAAACTGAGTCAGTCCACTAATTACTATTGAAGTTGATGAATGTTGTGTGAGTTATTTATACACACATGTAAATTTCTTTTCCTCGCCGTTGTAGTTCTGTAAAAAAGGAGCGTTGAGACGAAAAGTTCAAAATTGTTTCCCAGATAACGCGGGCACTTGGATCCAATGGTCGGTAGTGAGATTGTAAATACAAGGAACGGAACGATAAGAGTTATCTACCTCGTAACTACAAAGCGGAAATTAGATAACAGACTGAATCGAAAGTGTTGTATGTCTGTCATCAAAATTGTAAAAGTATACCTGGTTCGACCTTCTTTGCACGTTTAGCGTCATTTCCGATCTGACCTAACCAAATTGTCCTATTTCCGGGTATACAGCTACTGAAGTAAATCTATGATTTTTTACATGTACGCGTATTTTTGTTTAATATATTTAAATAGTAAGAAGAGATTATGGCCAAGTGTGAATCACTAGTTTATTAGTCTCTATCGTTCTACGAATATTGGTCTGGGTGGCATCGGTAGTCAACATTTGAGAATATCTAAATGATTGACTAGATTATTCGGTCTTTTACATTATCATCAGTAATATCCATGGGAAGTTATTAAAAGATTGACTTTTCAGAAAAATCTATAGCTTTTCCTGTTCAATATCCAACACTCTTTACTTCTTATTGTAACATTTCTCTCTTCAAGGATCAAATATGTCTTTTTTTGGTTAATCCCAATTCGGCGTCACCATGACTTTAGCTAAAAGGTTCCATTGTCTATGCATAACTGGGATTTTGGTGTTTTTTTATATGGTTGATTATCCATTACATTTCGCTAAATTTTGACAACCTACCCTAACTCTCCCTCGCTAAAGACTAGGAACTAGGAGATTCGGGATGACCGTGACTACCAGTTTATATGCACAAACACACTCTCTGTGGTAACTTGACTCTGCTGTGGCGATTGACATATCTTGCAAACATACAGACGTTCACCAGAATAATAGAATGTTAGGGAAATATTCCCTTTTCGTAAATTGTCTCTCTTGTAAAGATTTTCATTTTTATTTTGAGTAAATCCCGTGTCTTCTTAATTAATTAACATTGCATGTAATCTGATGTTAGTAGCATGGTTGTTGAGAAACATCACGTTTAATTTTTTAAAAGGATTGTTGTGAGTATGATATACTATGGATTGGGGTTAAATGTATCAAATTTGAGCGGAGATTCTTACCTTAACTTCACCATAGCCAACATAGCGGAGACCGTTTCATATGTATTATGTATCCTACTATTGGACAGATTGGGACGGAAGGTGTTGCACTGTTCTGCTATGTTACTAGGAGGAATAGCTTGTCTTGCTACTATGTTTCCTGTTCTCTATGGAGACGAATGTAAGTATTTGTTCATTGGTGGAAGTCGTGACAAAACCACTTTGAGCACGGTTCCTTGTCAGGCCCGAAGTTAAAGCACTAATGAAGAACTCTGAAATCCAAGGATCCCTTGCAATATAATACCAATATGCGCTATGGACGCTAGTATCTTGACTTTGTAGGAATTGTTATAAGGAAGCTGGGTTTAGAGAGAATGATTCGTTATCAAACGGTTGCTGGTTCGTGGCTCAAATTCGGTGGTGACTTCAGGTTACAATAAACATTTCCTTACTATATATATATTCCATTCCATAGCCAGCTATAAATGAATACCAGTAGGATGTTGTAAGCACACGTTAATCTCTTTACTCAGTATGGTTTGTGCCTAGTTCTACGATTCGGAGAACTGGAGGGTAAATGGGGGTAACCAGCGTATAATAATTGATTCAGGCTATGGTCTTCAGCATATTGAATTAAATATGTCGATTTTGTGGCACAATTTAAGCAATGCAGCTTTTAGGAGAAGATCCATCTAGAATGCTCTGTCGTTGATGATTGACAAACTAGGAGCTTCTAGGATCCGTCAATATTGCGACACTACTGTCTGAACCGTCTTAAACTTTAAACGAATTTCTTCGACTATGGTACTTGACTAATCATGTCATCGAGAAATACCGAAATGGAAGCTAATTACGCCACTCGTCGGAATAGATCATTTAGTACTATGAGTTTGCAGCAATCGAAACGGTGTGTGGGTCTTTTAGGGCAATGTGAATAAAATTTAGTACATAATTGTTTCGAAATTAATCTCTTATATACCTATTTTCCTTCAGTTGATCTTTTTCGTTGTCCAAACTCAAACGATCGAAAGGATCGAGCTTTGTTTTAATTGTAATACATGTGGTTGTCAAAATTTGTCCCCCCCTTTTTTAAACATCTTACAATGGTTTCGCTCATTACGTAACAACTAACAAGTGTAATGTTTAGATGATCGCTTTCGAGAATTTATCAAGCCAAAATATTAACCTTTTATTTCGTTGCGATATTTATTTGTACAATGGATTTTATTTAACACGGGGTGTTTCTTTTAAAAATAAAATGGCAAGTTTATGATAAATATAAATAAGTAGTTTGCTGATAAATACGTTTAAAATTTAGGCTGTCCATATTGCCACCATTGGTTGTATGATCGATCTATTGTCTTGATTGGATATTTTTTTGCCGCCATTGGTTGTATGATCGATCTATTATCGTGATTGAATATTTCTTTGATTTTAAAGTATTCTAAACTATTTTAATTATAAGCACATGAATGGTTAACAACAACCCTGGCAATGATCGGAAAACTAGGAGTGTCCGGGGCTTACGCCATAATTTATGTATTTGCTGGAGAACTGTTTCCAACAGTTCTGCGGAATTCTGCTCTTGGTGCTAGTTCTACGTGTGCACGTGTTGGTGGAATAATGTCACCCTACATTGCTGACCTGGTAAGTTATCCCTGATCCATCAACGGTAATACCAGCTTTATAGACGTTGTTGAAAGTCTTGTTTATACTTAAGTGTGTTAACTATTTATCATAGTTTATAATAACTCCGTTTCGTTTTCACAATATTTATACTTTTGTTACACTGAAGCGTTGTTTATATCTTGAGACAATTAAGATAAATTCCAAAACACAGTGGAATAACACCGAGAAAAAGTTGCGTGTTTTCAAGTAAAATAAATTTTGCGCGATGGTTTATGAGATCTTAATCTTAAGGCACTTCCTTGAGAGTCAATTGTGAAAGGTAAGGGCAGTGTATCGGAACTCGAAGACAAATTACATAGTATTTTCGTGGAAAACAACGAGTTTAAGCTCTCCGAACAGTTAATGGTGGAAACGAGTGACAGGAACTGTCGGATGCGCTTTGCGTGGTCGATGATGTTGATGAATGTAATTAATCAGCAGAAAGTGAACGTGTATTGAAACACCAAGAAATATTTATCCATAATTATGAAATGTTTATGACCATTCCATAAAAACATATCATAAGGTGCAGTAATTATTATCATATATTTTACAGGGCTTGCTGGTGGGTGGTGATCTTAAAACAGCCCTACCACTGATAATTTTTGGTTCAGCTTCTGTTGCTGCTGGTCTCCTTTCTCTTTTTCTACCAGAAACATTGAATAGAAAACTTCCTGATACTATTGACGATGCTAAACAGTTTACTAGGTAAATAATTCTTGCACAACCAGAATTTTCACTGAATTATCCTGCTTTATATTTGATAAAAAAACTCGTGGTACCCAGATTACGAATTCATAATCTAATTCATTTTTATACGCCCACACATAGTCTGTCAACTATTGGCGTGGGAACGCGATAGGGGGTTTGGTGTAACGCTTTATGGCCAAATGATGACAACGGTATAGCGACATGAAGCGGGTACCCGATTGTCAGCAGAAGTCAGTTATGTCACAGTTTTTCCACTTCCGACAGCTGAGTTGGTGTGAATAGAATAGTGACTTATTTTAAGTAACAAATATGTTTCAGCTGCCATGATTGACTGAGATGTTTTTTATGCAGCCGGAACATGCGTTATATTCGATATTCCCCTTTGATCCGATTGACACTATTTTCGGAATTGAGAGAATTAATTTCAGGTACGTTCAATCGTGTATCCCCCGTCTGTACATGTGGTTTTAAATCAAATCTGGTGGGAAGCCTTGAGATCATGAGAAGTTGTTCACGTTTCGCAAGTATGGTGGGAAGCATTGGTGTATTGTGATAACGAACCCTATAAATATTCAATATTATGGAGTTAACATCTTTGTCAAAAACGTTTTTCAAATTTAGTGATTTGAAGCTTTGTGACAATGAGATGACGAATCATTTTCATGCGACCTTCAGTACCCGAGTTATTACACCCCCTTTACCCAACGAGACTACAGTTTTTAACAGGTGGTTCAAGCTTGTGAACACGACAGAGATCAGATTTATTGAAAGGGCCCTTTGCTATCAAATTTCGTCAATATCCGAATGCCCCATCGGATAAGGCGCTGTTAAAACTCCGCTGCCGTGAGGGTGTATTTTCACACTTTGTGTTGCTTTCGTCTATTATTTATCTGACTTATTTTATCATCAGTGGGAAGAACAGTGGAAGAGATTACGAGCTTAACAAGTCTAACGACAATGATAAACCGTTGGAAAAGTATACACCAGCAACAATTATTGATGGCAAAGTGTAGAAAGGCTGCAGGCGAATTATTGATACATTAATTATTAATGTAATGTTTATTATCACATACAAAGACTGTATAGATATATACTAAATGCATATTTTCAAACCTATTTTTATGTACAAATATTGTCTCATTGCAGTTTATCTTTTACAGTCCCTTCTGTAAACTCGATTTGTAATAGAGGCGGATCCAGGATTTTCGGAAAGAGGGGGTGTGCCGCACCCACTTGAGAGTGCGAAGCCCGGAACAGCGATTTTTTAGTGGAAAAAATGCCCACAAGGACTAATTTTATACTAATCCTGTAAATTAGGATTTCCAACCTAAACTATTTTTGTCCTCCTTTCTCGCGAGAATATATGGAGGTAAAAATTGTTCGCCATCTCAAAAAATAGAGGGGGCGTGCGCCGGCTGCGCCGCCCTCTGGATCCGCGCCTATGTAATGCCGACCACAGTATGGTCAACATGGTTACTGTACGTTTACGTTTAATTCTGATTTGATTATATACATGCTTAACTCAATTTAAACATGTTGAGTGGAAGGGGGCTATATTCTGTATTAAGACCCTAATAATTCTATATCTATCGAACTATTAAAAGTTTGGGCATAACATTATTACATTATTGTTCCATATTTCTTGTGATTAAATATTAACCGTTGTGGAGAACTCATGAGATAGTATAGTTGTATATTACCCCATCCCATCCCGACCCCACCCTTACATGTACACATAACCGAGGATGATATACACACTTCTTCTAATTTGGTAAAACCAATGTTTGCTCCAGCTACAGCAATATTTAACGTCGACAAGTTTTATAATGATGTTACTTTATTTGTACTATAAAACTATAGACCCGTAAGTTATTGAAATACATTTCTCTGTCTTATTGAAAGACCAGTCGAGGCCATTTTGAGATGATGATAATAGCAATTGGATTTGAGTTCTCGTCAACACAACATTGCGATCGTTTTGAGACTAACGTATGGTAGGGGGGGCCTAATGTGTATGCTGTTGTTAAGTATACACAGCAACGTTTCTATGTGATTTGCAAATGTATTAATGTCTGAATAGCTTTTTGGGGCTCAAGGTGGCTAAGTGTGCAAGGCGCTGGCTCGCAAACCTACATTTGCCTAGAAAATTCAGCCATTTTTTCCGGCGTGGTTCTCCCTTGTCAGTGATGCAGTGACAAGGATAGCTATCGAGTCGTTCAGATTGTTAAACCCCATTTCATTCCAGTTTGAATATTTATGACTTTCCCATGACAGTAGATTGACTTACAAGATTTGCATCAAAAATAAGGTTGGATTAATAATTGACTTCCGGCTGCTGAATCAACGTGTCGAGACGTCCTTACATCGAGCTGCCCACTCGAAGTCTTAAAAATGTTTGGACTGAATATAGTAAGTTTATTTACTTCGTGCGGCTAATAATTTCAGTGCTCTACATATCCCTACTACTCAATTTCAGCCCCTGGGCCTGCTTGGGCGTTTTATTAAACTTAATCTTGCTGGTATTCATAGTGTTCAGTGAACACTGAAAGATGAATACTGTGAGAAACGTTACCGCTGAATGTTCAATCAAGGTTGACGTGGAAAATATGAAAACCGCTAACGTCAATATATTTATTGCTTATATAGAAGAGAAAATTGGGTTGCCAGATATCCCGATACGCTGGAAAAATCTTTGAGTTTGACCGAGCATGTGACCTATTTTTCCAATCAGAACATTGTGATTGATAACACTGTATACCAGAATGAACCATTGTACTCACCATTCATTGTTGATTCAATCCTAAATCTACCAGCTTACACAACAGACGAAGAAATTTGTGAGAAGTTGTCAGAATTTAAAGTCGAAATATGTTGCCCATTCGTTAAAGACTATCAATAACTTTCCGCAACTGTATGGACGGGACCAGACACGTAAAATGCCGCTTTCCACCTGATTTAAATTCCATACCATGGGCACTAACCTTTAGTACAATTGTGGGCCCCACGAGCTTTAAAGTCACCCATAATAACCAAAGAAAAGTTTGCCTCTATTATGCAAATTATCTTAAACAATCCTGCCCCAAAATCCAGTGTCGAAAATGCAAAGAATATGGGTACCTTTCATATAATTGCCCTAAAATCTGGTGCCAGTCATGTAGAAAACTCGTCTTTATCATATGTTATTAATATAGGTATACTATGGAGTGAATATTTTTATAAACCATTTAATATCTATTAAAATAGCATTATGCAAGAGCAAAATCTGCTTTTTACAAGCCTTTCTTTAAGCCTGAGATGTTATCTAAATAATCAATTAGACATTAATTAACATATCCAGACCATAATAAACTCTTTATGTCAAGGCTAGCCTTGGATGTTGGCAGATTAAAATCGTATATGCCGCTTAATGGCGGTTGATAATTAAATCAATCAAGTGGATAATCGAGACTATGCTGTTTATATTAATGATTTGAGTAATGATGACCGAGACTATGTGAAAATTCTAACGCATTTTTCTAGGCTAATAGTGAATCAATTTGACTGAAATTTTCAGCAAATTACCTTTACACTATGTAGTTTTTAACTATTATAGTGAGAACTGCCATTTCTTTATCTTATCTCCCATAATGTAACTTTTAAGTATTCTGTTTTGACACATTTGTACATTTTAAGGTATTAATACTATATTTTCTTTTTAAGTGTTGTTTTCATTTAGTGTTTGTTTTGTTTGTATATGAACCTAACGGGCCCGGGGCCCAACAGTTCATAATATGGTAAAAAGAGAATAAACTCCAAGCATTTGCCCAACTCGCTGTTGAAAATGAGCGTCTCCGAACACTGGATGGTGAGATGATAAGCACTGAACAAAGTAGTCTTAAACAAAAAGATGCAAATCGTTCTGAACTCTGTAACAACTCAATCCGGTCATCAATCTGAACATCTGAGACACGCTAGCTGCGGAGAAGTTATCTCAGACACATTCAGTAACCATTATATCCCTATCATGAAATTAATGACAGTTCGCGGCTTCTCATTATTATATCAAAATAATTACTATGATGTTGTAGATGCATCTACAGATCGCGGCTCCTCGTTATTATATCAAAATAATTACTATAAGTTGATTCATCAAATGATTGGCACGAAGCCGTCATTTCACCGTGCAGGGTCACCTCCAGATTTCCCCGGATCCTCCTATTTCCGATCACTGCTAAAGGCCCCTAGGCGCAAGCGAATTATTGAAATAATTGTGTCGAGTGAACGCTACCTCTCAATAATTCCACAGTTCTTTGCCCTTGTCAGTAGAGAAGGAAGGGAGACCTGTTAAAGGTCATCGTTTCGATTTTCGGATGATACAAAATACCAATATTCCGTTTACACGTTGACTATGCCTGTTAAGGAACTTTTATCCTTACACGTCAAATTCATTAAAGCCCCAATACCACTCTTCTTGTAACTGAATAATATGTCCCAATCTTCATTCTGGTCAACAAATTGTATCATTTTACAATATTCCAATTAATTCATGATATAAATTTCATTTTAACACCTAATTTAAAAAATTGAAAAATTCAACTTAAGGATTTGAAAAGTCTAACGTAAACCTTTTCAAATGTGACTTGGATTTTAAAATATTTTCGAACCCTGCCTGTTAAGGAACCCCTATCCTTACACGTCAAATTCATTAAAAGTCATCAAATCTATCAGAAATATGAACAGTTCATTCCTCGATGCTATACAAAAATAAAATCATAAAATTTACCTAATACCCCTCTTAAAAGGGTTAGGGTTAGTATTTATTTAAAGCTCTCATTCTGGACTCCGGAAATTTGCGAACCTCCCTGTATCACTTGGTTGACACGAGCGGTACAAAAAGGCCATACCTACTTGATCTGTGAATGTTAATTATCGCAAATCAAAATTGTTGCATCAATATTTTGCACAATAGTCTAAGAAAATAATTTACCTTGTAATTGTATGTGTCTGAATTAAAAGTAGTCTAAAGATTCCGAAAAAAACCTTGAAGTTTCGTTTTTTCTACTACGGATTATATACTGAGTCAAAGGGACATAACCCTCTTTTTATTTGGTATGTTTCGTTTTTCATTTTTAAAAATCTTATTTTAGCATTTATTTATCTGTAAATATGTATATTTTTGTGAATACCCCCAAAATATGAGCAGCATCGACAGTTATTCCAGTATTCGCGCTGGTTGGCTATAGGAGCTAAACGACGCTTCTCTTGACAAATGTATAAATTTAACAAATTATGATGTACTATATCGACAAAGATAAATCCACACAGTGCAACCCACATACTTATATTTAGTCTTTGTGAAATTTATACATGCATTCTAACGAATGTAGTTATTTCCCATAAAAGTATGACATATTCGGTATGCATGCAAAGTACTGGATTCCCTGAAAAACTCTGCTCTGGTGGTGTAAGGGGCCCTTCTGATGAGCTGATCTAATTGCTAACTATGGTGAGACCATTAAATGTCGGGATAAGAAGAATACTCCAAGAATTTACCAAGATTCGATTTATGCTAATTGGACAACAACTAACGATGAATACAAACTGCAATGGATTCTGCTTCAATCAAGTCTATGGCAAACAAGGAAGCTTAAAATCTAATCTTGCGACATTGAATAGTTTTGAGTAGGACTGAAAAAAAACTTTTGATAGGTAAAATAGTTTGAATATGTTTTTAGACCAACTGAATCATCAAATCACGTAGTTTGTATACGGGAGGACACCTTTAAGGTTTATCATTCGGGAACATAACATAGATATTTAGTTAAAATTACATTATTGGGGATTATATGATAAAGACCTTAGAGCTCTCACTATAATAGTTAAAAACTAGATAATGTAAAGTCAATTTGCTGAACATTTCAGTCAAATAGATCCACTATGAACCTAGAATTAAGTGATTGAAATTTTGGCCTAGCCTCGATCATCATTACCAAAGTCTGTACGATAAAGAAACACAGTCTCGATTATCCATTTCATGATTAAATTATGAATGAAAGTTTAGCGGCAATTTGAGAGTTGATTTTAGCCTGAATGAGTTAATTAACGTCATAAACCATCCAGGATTAACAGAGTTGGGTTATATTGTTATATTTCTTACCTTTCTGAACCTAGCTGTCATCGTTTACGCTGCTTTAAATGTTTACCTATGGGGCTGACTTATGTAAACTTAAATGTGTTGTGATTCAATTACATATTACATAACATGTTACATTCTAGAAAGGTATAGGTTTGGGGATATGTGTCAATGTTTGTACTGAGAATATTCATGGCAAACGTATTTGTTATAAGGCCACTCTAAGGTCAATATAGTTTACAAACTGTGTACATTCATATATTCTCACTTAAATATCCTATATAAGAAAGAGGATTTGGGCAAGTTATTTCTTGAGTAGCTTCGTTCACGGTGACCTTACACTGTTAAATTTACCGTCGGTTAGGGTTATCATATAAAACATGAAGTTTGATGACATCTTGGAACATCTTGGGGATTTTGGACCTTATCAAAAGCGACTTTATTTATTAGTTTGTTTACCTTCTATAATTATCGCTTGTCAGGTATTACTACCTGTATTTATATTAGATATACCAGCACACAGGTAAGGTTTTTCTTTTGTTTAATATATATAACTGTATTCTTCGTTATACAAGGTCAAATTCAAAGTATCATTTATATATTGTGTATCAATATATTAGCCGAAGTCGATTTTGACAATTAATGCAATACTGCACAAGTTTAGCGGACCCTTTTAAACATCGCAGACCTGGTAGCCTGGTGCTAATAAATTTCAATCGAATGGCGACCCCTTGCATCTGGTTAACGCATTCCACAACACGATTCGTGTACCAGTGGTAAAATATTTATTTTGTCTTGAATATTAGACATCAAAAGCCAATCCTTCCCAGTAAATTACAAATAATTCGTGTTTCCAATGTCGAAGACTGTGCGGATGACATTGAGTTTTAGACTTAGCTATTGTAAATTTGTATGTAATAATCAGCAAACAACAACAACATGGGATAAAATAAACGAAAAGAACTTGAAATTTATGTTTCATCATAGGACAAGAATTATTTGCATGAAAAAATATTCAAGGACAGTAATTCGGTCAGGACATTCGGAAGTGGATCACTGCCTAAATCCTTAGTAAAAGTATTCATTTATTTACAATCATGGCTGGACATAAAAATACGACAGGTTCAAACGTATGGTCAGTCAGTCTCATATTACTAGAGATCCGTGTGGATCAGATATTATGTTGGTATCGTAAATATATACCTGTAACTTTAAACATTTACCTCATCAATATTCATGTTAAATGTATAGTACACACGACATGTATTTTTATATTTTTTTTTAGTTTTAAGCCTACTTATAGTTTTAACAACCTTTGTGACGCTTACTATAACATTGTTAGATGTGACATTCGAATACGTTTTCTTCAATAGGCATGCCATTTCTGACTAATTCGGCGAACCTCATGGAAATCCCTTTTGATTCGCGCCTACTAATATC
This sequence comes from Patella caerulea, assembly GCA_036850965.1. Classification (NCBI taxonomy): domain Eukaryota; kingdom Metazoa; phylum Mollusca; class Gastropoda; family Patellidae; genus Patella; species Patella caerulea. The sequence continues at coordinate 21,099,837 of JAZGQO010000014.1, read as the reverse complement.
TTGATAAAACTACTTTTAAATATCTCATATTGAGCCATTTTGATATCAAAAACAAATTTTTAAAGAAATTAAAGATATTACATTTGATTTTAAAATCGCCCGAAAAAATCGCTCGTGTGCTCCTTCAGGCCTTCAGAGCGACGACAATTCTGATCCGGGAAAAATTAGAAAGAACATTCGCAGGTATCTAGCATGTTACATATTTTCGGTCGAATATTTTTCGTTCATATGCCAGTGTTCAGGGTATTTTGTCGGGAGAAACTTTTTTATTAGCCAATCGAAGGCATAATTAATAACACATGATCTCAAGATGTTTGCCTCCACTGCTGCCGAAGCGTGGAATCTAATCTGATATAATTTTAAAAAAAAAAAAAACAAATAATATTTTATCAGATGTTGAAAGGGAAGGATGAACAGGCATATCATATATGACGTTTCTCCTAAATAAAAGAATTAATATGGATATGTAAAAGAAATAAGTGAGTAAACAACAAAACAATACAATTCATAACAACATTTTGGATAATATATATTTTTACACATTGGCTATACGCGGTTGTTCATGTTCGCATTTGGTTATGATCGATGAATTTGATATCATATAAAGTTAAAGATGCATTAGAGCTTAATCTATTTCAGTTTTTCGTTCTTTTAGTCTCAAATTGTTAATTATTATTAACATGACAAGGCCATAACCAACCCTCTAAACCATCGGATACTCGCGATTTTCAATGGATTGAAAATAATAATAATTAAATTCAAAAAAGATAATCCAGATTTTGTTTACCATCGTAAACACTCATAACTTTGCTCAGGATAAAGTAATTTGAATTAAATTTTCGATATATTATTATTATTAGTGTTTCATTTTTTATTTATAAACTATTATAGTGGGAACTGCCAGTTCTTTGTCTAAATCATGCATAATGCATATTTAAAGCCCCAATAACACTCTTGTTGTAACTGAAAAATATGTCCCAATCTTCATTCTGGTCAACAAATCGTATTATTTTAGAATATTCCAATCAAATCATGATATAAATTTCATCTTAACACACCTAATTTAAAAAATTGGAAAAAGTCAACCAATTGATTTGAAAAGTCTAACGTAAACCTTTTCAAATGTGACTTGGATTTTGAAATATTTTCGAACTCTCTGGACAAATAAAATAGGTTGTAATGGATAATCTACAAAACAGGTAGGACATTTAAACATCTAGTAGTTAGAATAAGGTTATTATTTATTTTCTGGAGCTACCAAGCCAGCAAGAATGTTATTGTCCCTTTAAAAGGACCTACATTTATTATCTTGTTGAAAGTGGTAATTCCTGTGTAATCTTTTATTTTATGTCAGTTCGATGTCTAAATCGTGCATAGACCCATCATTTATTTTCTTGTTGAAAGTGGGAATATCTCTTTAAAGCCAACGTCTTTGTTCGACTGTTCTACTCGACAGACAGTGTAATATGTAAATGAGGGTTATATCTTAAGCCTTACATTTTCTGAACCCTGTCCAAAATATGAATATCTGTCAACAACCTCTAAAAAGTTCATGAATTCGCAAAAGGTCATCCTTTGTAAGTTATTGTCAAAAGAAAGATAGTTGTTAGAGAGTAAACTTGTACCCGCGCCTTTGAATTTATTATTTTGCATTTTTGTCACGTCCTTTTCTACACTCAGAATGATGTTTGTGAAAGAAAACTCACTGGACGGTCACTGTGAACGTAGCCTATGGATAAATCAGTCATTTTGGCTTCTTTTCCTGGCAAACTTTATGTACATTACTCTAGTATGCAACTTATTCTTCCATTATATTCACTTTGTTCTATTATTAAGCAAGATATTAAGCAAATCGGCGATACTTTCATGCCACTATAAATAAATTGACTTTGAAACCTTCAGATTTCCGTTGTCTCATGGGCAATATTTGTATTGTAAACAAACAAACATCAAAATATAAAAAAAATAAACAGACAATTTTTGTCTACAATGTTCCAGACAAATTACAATATAACAAAAAATGCGTTGAATTGGGTTGATGTAATTGATGGAGTTCTGTATTTACATGTAATTACAATTTTAGCTTATTAAGTCGACGGTAATATAAAAATAGTTATATCTCTACAATGGCTTTATTTATAGATTGTATGCCTGCAAAACATATAAAAAATCCAGTGAAATCTACAAGTTTAAAAGATGTAGGGTAACGTTAATGCCATTCCCCCTCATGACGATGTGTTAATATCACAGAAGTCTCATGACTCCCCGATTAGCGTTGTTGCTTATGTTTATTTAGTTCATTATGTCAACATATATAAGGCGTAATATTTATTTCAAGTTCAAAAGAAATATCCAAACTCGGAAAACAAGGTCAGTGGACCAAGGACCGGTTGTAGAAAATGCCGGATCCAATTTGCAGGAACCAATGCTACAGCGTATGAATACATAGGAGGATATGAATAACTGTAATAAGGTCTATATCCATTCATATTTAAGGCCCATTATTATTTCAATTCACAATTAGTAATTGATTAATACACCCATTGGCGGATTTCTTGGAAATTTATAATCTTATTATACAAATGAAGCAATAAGAATTAAGGACTATGAATTAAGAAATAAGGACTAAGAGCACTGAATAAAGAGGTGTTTGGTATCCCGGCCCTGGGTGGACATCGTATAAATTATGATTGTGTTTGGTACAAAACACAATAAGTATGTATGCACCAGCAATCCGTTGATAACCCCAAGTAAGGACAATGCGTATAGGTCGGTCATCACTGTATGGCTATATAACCATGATCTTGGATACGACTTGTCACATTTTGATCTAAACTACGAACAAAAAACACACTAATATGACTTCTAGTGCTTACTCAATAGAGTACTTGACTTACATTTGATTAAATTGGAGCTTATTGAATCTGTCTTATACTACTGTACATAATAATCTGGGCTTCGATACTAGTCCAATTTTATTAGATTAAAACTGTATTCTCATGAAAGAAGTTATTTCTAATAAATGTATGTCAAGGAAGGAGGGGACTGACCCCCCCCCCCACACACACACACACATACACATACACAACAAACCTGGTGGCGCATAGGACAAGAATTTTATGGGTAACTAGAAACATGTCGGCGTGTTGATCGATTGAATGACGGAAAATAAGTTGGCAAAGGATAATCCAAGAATATACTTATGTTTCGATATCTAGAGCAAATGGACAGCGAGTAACGACAAATATAAGGTGAAAATGTACACCCACCCCCGCCACTCAAGTCATTGGTTTATAATTATACAATATTATATTTTAGGTGTGCTGTACCGTCGTTACCTAATGATACGTATGCTATACAAGGATCATGGCACCAAGATTTGATTAACCAGTCTATACCTAGTAGTAAAGATGGTTGGTCTAAATGTAATGTATATAGTTATAATACAGCTGGTAATAGAACAGTAGTTGGGTGTAATAAATGGGTTTACGATCGATCACAGTATGAAAGTACATTTATAACGGAGGTAAGAGTTCGTTTTATCTTTAAAAAGTGCCGTCTATTTGTGATTTAACTTTAATATTGACTTCGCGTTGTGTTCTGTTAATACCAAAATTGGGAAGAGCTGAGGTGCTCTAAATACGTGTTTATATAGCAGTAATACACGATTAATACAAAGACTACATCAGCTATAAATAGATAAGCTATAGAGTCTAGGAACCGAAATGGGATACAGATGCTAAATTCTCCCTCATCTCGGAATGGTCACAAAGGCCCTGTATCCATAGGTTGTTCCCTTGTGGCGTTGTGATCTTGTGGCGTTGTGACCTTGTGACCTGACCCTGTAACCACCCGTATCCATAGGCTGTTCCCTTTACGCGCGTGCAATGTACGATGGAAAGATACGTAAAGGACCAAAAGAAAAGTTTACATACGAACGTTGGTGAGAAAGCAAATAAACACAAGACACAACTATCGTTATGCGAACAGTTGTTTTATTGATAGCTCGACGATGAACTTAACTACTGAAAATCGGAAGGATGAGGAGAATGCCGCTATTGCATTTTTTTTCCTTGCTGGTGCTCATCTCAGAAGACAACATGTCTTCAGACAACGTCCATGGTGCTGGGTCCGGCCAATTTTAGAACTCGCAATGACTTGGGTGAATTTCACAGAAGTTTCCAGGCCTTGAAACAGACCCGGAGATATCTCCATACAATATCGTACTGGTAACTGCGTGTTCCCTCTAGTGCAGCTGCAAAAGAATTGACATGTTCATTGTCTGTGTCCCCGGTCACAAGACCACATGTTCCCTGGGTCCAAACCTATGGGAACAGGCACATTAAAAAACAAATTGTCCTTGTGGCGCGTCGCAAGGTCACATGGGAACACGCCACAAGTGAACAGCCTATGGATACAGGGCCTAACACACCCAACAACCCACTGCTGTTTTAAGCCCCTAAGCGGGAATACGTTAGATATACCAATGTGGAAACTATGTAAACACCAATACGTCCAAATTTGAAAACTAGATCTTTGAGGTCATGTCTGGAACATTTCAATTTTGGAGTTCGACAACCACCATTGGAATCTGTAGGACACCGTGGGTTGGTGCCAGATATCGTTTGTGATAATGACTGAAACCAATATTGTCCTTTAAGGCCAAGGATCTAGATTATAAAATTATTTTCAGGTTGACATGATTTGTGATAAAGCTTTCTACAGATCCCTTGCAAATATGATATTGTTCGGTGGTACTTTAATTGGTGCGCTTGGTCTAGGCTTGCTATCGGATATGTGAGTTATCATTTTAAAGTTATAAATTATAGTACGCATTAAATGTACAAACTTTTCAAATAAACATAGGATACACACACCAGATCAATATTCAACACAAGCAGGCGTTATGTTATGCAAGGTCTTTTATGTAAAGTTACTTTCCCCCGAAGTTAGGTTAGGCGCATGACATAATACCTATGCCAGAGTTGAATACCAATATCAGTTTTCGAGGTTTAAAATTGTGTTAAACACTCCCAAATCATCGGCCTAGTAGATTGTTGTGAAGAGAGCAGTATAATGGCACATACTATTAACATTTTTATATGTGTTAGCAAACAATTTGGGCTTATTGTGACTGGATCACTGTGACATAATATGAAATAACAGCTAAACAGTACGATAATGTCATCTAAATTTAATTTATTTTTGGGTGTAAAGGCAAGCTTCTGTAAACCTTTTTTTCAGAATTGGCAGAAAGAAAACGCTTTTGATTTCTATAGTTTTATGGGCAGGAACTGGAATTGGGACTGCTTTTAGTACAGATTTTATTAGCTTCGCAACTTTGCGGTTCTTTACTGGTCTTTCTACGAGTGGTATATTTATGACGGCCTTTGTAATAGGTATGAATTGTCTTAGTCTGATTTCATCTTGAATTTGCAGCAATCCACGTATTCACAGTGTAACACCCAGTGTAACAGAAGCGTGGGACCATATATATTATTGTTATATACAATACATTAACTTCTGCCATATTGGGACGAACGAAGGGTCATTGTAAAATATGACTAAAAGAATTAAGACGAGAGTCGAAGCAAACACATTCGACACAAATGTTCGTTTATGGTCTCTATGTAAATTTAGTATGAGTGACACATATGGAGGTCGGTGTGGGCAAGGGGTGGGTTGTCAGGTGGAATTGTATATTTTCCATTTAAATTTAATTTATTTTAAAAAATACATATAATGTCAATATTTCAGGATTAGAATTGGTTGGTCCCTCGAAAAGAACTATAGCAGGAATGGTGATCATGTTGTTCTGGGCCATAGGATTATTTGTGCTTACAATTTGTGCTTACTTGATAAGAAATTGGAAAACACTTACCCTGGTAACTTCAGTACCCTCCATTTTCTTTCTTTCCTATTGGTGGTAAGTTTCTTTTGGCTCGTGGTAAGCTGGTTCAGTAGTACATACATCTTTCTGTAGTGTCGATAGTAAGCTGTTTCAGTATACTAATGTTCATATTCCTGAAGCAATGGCCTAAAAATCCCTCTCTTGGAGTTTGGTTTTTTGATGGAACGCGTCGATTTTTAACGTTTAATCAAATTTCTGCTGGGTTTCATAGTGGGGGAATTGTGGATGGATTCTAGTTCATTTGTTGAAACAACTGATATAATTTTATGATTTGCAGGTTGATCCCCGAATCGGCAAGATGGCTATTATCCAAGGGGAGGGATGATGAAGCTGAAGAAATAATCCGCAACGCGGCAAAAGTCAATAAAACTGAACTTCCACCAAAATTATTTGATAAATCGACACTTGATGATGGACCAAAAGCTAAAATATGGCAACTATTTACCACCCCCAGTTTACTTTTTCGAACTTTGATTGTTTTCTTTAATTGGTAGGTTATTAAATACATTATGAATTTTATTACTTAAACATAGTTTATGTTATATAGTTTAACCAATGTAACAGTTTTATTGTCAGGTAACTCACGGTTGATTTATTCTATGTATATTGATTCTGTTTCCATTTTTCCCGTGCCCATTTTGGATGACCCTTTTGTCTCGAATCGAAGAAGATAATTTAAATTGATAGATTTTGCCACGTTTTGTGAATATTAATGAATTGTCGACGCAAGGATACTAGATTGGGTGCATTGTGTTGTACAGCGAATAATTTGTGAAAAGATGTTACTACATGTGACCCAATTCGTAGTAGAAAGCGGTTTACCAAATATTTATCGAAAAGAGACCAGAATTAACAATAATGTGGTGTGATTAAACGGAGTCGATCCACTAATTACTTTGGTGAATGTTGTGCGAGTTATTTATGCACACATGTAAATTTCTTTTCTGTAGTTCTGTAAAAAAAGGAGTGTCGAGACGAAAAGTTCAAAAGTGTTTTTCAGATAAAGAGGACACTTGGATCCGGTGGTCGATAGTAAGAGTGTAAATAACAGGAACTACACGATAATAGTTATATCCCTCCTAAATACACAGAGGAAATTAGATAATAGACTGAATCAAATTTGTATAAATAGAGCGAGAGTGAAACGGGGTTTAACGTCCACTCGACACAAACTGTGTCCTTTCTGGAATAACATGGTTTGATTTTATTTCAATAATTTGCCAGTGCGTCAGGATCTTTAGCAGTGGGAGGAAACCGGAGGCCCTGGAGAAAACCCACTAAGTTGAACAGGCGACCCGACCCTACTGTTTGTCACGTACAACCGGGGATTCGAAACCACGGCAGTTTATTCAATGACAGGCTTTATGATATAGCACGCACATGCTAACCATTCGGCCATCCAACCCCCATAAATATATTTAGAGAGAAATGTGGTTGAACGCCCACTCGACACAAATTACGTCCTTTCGGGGCTAACATATGGTTTAATTTTATTTCAGTAAAATTTGTATAGAATCTGTCATCGAAATTGTAAAACAATATCCGTTTCGGGCTTTCGTGCACGTATAACGTCATTTGCGGTCTTTTACATTATTCTAAACAATATCGAAGAGAGGCAACTAATTAAAGAATTGCCATTTCAGAAAAATATATTTGCATTGCCCGTTCAATATCCAACACTTTTCATTTTTTTATTGTAAAATTTATCTCTTCAAAGATCACATCTATGTTTATTATTATTTTATTAAACCGAATTCATCGTCACCATGACCTTAGCTAAAAAGTTACATTGCCCATACGTAACCATCGGTTTGTTTTGTTTTTATGTGGTTGATTATCCATTTAATTTCGGCAAGTTTTTACAACGGACCCGGACCCACCCTACGTTGAATGCTAGGAGGTTCGAGTGGCCGAGACTATTAGTGTATATGCTTAAACACACTCTCGACGTGCATCTGAAAAATATAATGTTGAGGAACTATTCCTTATTCATGGATTGTTTCTCTTGTAAATATTTTTCTTTATTTTGAATAAAGCCTGTTTCTTCGCAATCTGATGTTAGTGGCATGGTTGTTGAGAAACATCCCGTTTATATTTTTTAAGGTTTGTTGTGAGTATGATATACTATGGATTGGGGTTAAATGTATCAAATCTGAGTGGAGATTCTTACCTTAACTTTACCATAGCCAACATAGCGGAGACCGTTTCATATGCATTATGTATCCTACTATTGGACAGATTGGGACGAAAGGTGTTGCACTGTTCTGCTATGTTGCTAGGAGGGATAGCCTGTCTTGCTACTATGTTTCCTGTTATTTATGGAGACGAATGTAAGTATTTATTCATTGGTGGAACTTGTGACAATACGATGTGGACTTTGAGCACATTTCAGAAGAATTGTGAGATGCAAGGATCCCTTGCAATATATTACTAATATGTGCTATGGACATTAGTCTCTTGACTTTGAAAGAATTGTTATAGGGACCCTGGGATTTGATTCGTTATCAAACGGTTGTTGTTTCGTGGCTCAAATTTGGCGGTGAATTCAGGTCGTCAAAAACATTTCTTTATTATTTATATTCCATTCTATAGCCAACTATAAATGATTACCGGTGGGATATTGTAAGCGCACGTTAAGCTGTTTACTGATCAGTATGGGTTGTGCCTGATTCCAAGATTCAAAGAACTCGCAGGTATAGAGAGGTAACCAGCGTAATAATTGAGTCAGGCTTTGGTGTGCAGCAAAGCGAATTAAAAGAGACGCACTATTTTCTGTAAGAGGGAATAGGTCCATTTTGTGGCACGTCATAAGCAACCCAACGTTTAGGAGAGGGTCTGTCGCTAATAATTGGAAAACGAGGAGCTTCCCGTCTTGATTAGCCCAGGTTAGGATCAAAAGAGTGGGACGTTAAACCCCAGTTCATTTAATTTCGGGATACATCAGCATTGTGGCACTGCTGTTTGAACCGTCCTAAATTATAAACGGATTTCTTCGATTATGAACAAACTACTGTAGGCCTATTTAATTATGGTTATTATAAATCTGTACAATCAACTATTCCAAAGAATAAAAAAGTTATCTCTTATTGAAAAATTGACCTGCTCACAAACTTTGAAATCGAGAAATACCGAAATGGAAGCAAATTACATCTCTCATCGGAATATATCTTTTAATCCAATGGGTTTGTAGCAAGAGGTGTCTGTCAAAACGGTATGTGACTCTTTTTGCGACAACTCAAATTTTGTGTATGCATAAGCTATTCTCCCAACCCCAATAGCCCGTTACTTTGTTTCCGGCATGTTTTGATTATTTGATTAGAGAGTAGTCGGATTAATTTTCTTTTGAACCCGTTTTTTTATTTTTACGTATATACCGTAATTTAGAGTCCATTTTATTTCCTTTATCGATTATACTAAATATTATCAACAAATCAGATACCTCCACCGCCCATCGGTTTAATTATCGACAGATAGTTTCATTTCAATTCTCTTGATATAATTCTATTGTGCTAGAACTGTTTAGAATTTTATAATCATGACTCTCTGTAACCAGCTACCAGAAAATCCTTTCTCCATTTTGGTGAAATCCTTAGAGCCCTCTGGACTCAGTTGTGAAATATGAACTTTAATTATGAAACAAAATGTCCTTATTTTATATATATTTAGCCACAAAGTTGGCCAGATGACAGGACTGGAAACTGATTTATAAAATATACAGGGGAGATGGTGACCATGTGATAAGCATTATCATATTTACGATGTACTCTATAATTCAATGTGAATAAAATTTATTATTTTTCTTCAGTTGATCTTTTTCGTTGCCGAAACTCAAACAATCGAAAAGATCGCGCGTTGTTTTGATCGTAACACATGTGGTTGTCAAACTTTGTCAACCTTCAAACTTCAACATCTCCTGATGGTTTCACTTATCATGGACAAGTGCAAAAACATTGAATTTTCTACAGATAACCTTTTTTACTGGATGGGGACAATAGATATTTTTTAACATTAACTGATTTCAAACACATAGGCAAGTTTATAATAACCATAAATAGGCAAGTTTATAATAACCATAAATAAGTAGTTTGCTCATAAATCTAGGCTGCCCAACTTGCCTCTATTGGTTGTATGATCGATCTATTGTCTTGATTGGATATTTCTTTGATTTTAATGTAAACTATTCTAAACTATTTTTATCATCAGCACATGAATGGTTAACAACTATCCTGTCTATGGTCGGGAAACTAGGAGCATCCGGGGCTTTTGCCATAATTTATGTATTTGCTGGAGAACTGTTTCCAACTGTCTTGAGGAATTCTGCTCTTGGTGCTAGTTCTATGTGTGCTCGTGTTGGTGGAATGATTTCGCCGTATATTGCTGATCTGGTGAGTCTTCCCTGGTCCATTAACGGTAATACCAACTTTACATACCTTGGTGTACATCGAGAAAAGTTAACTTTCAAAATATCTAATAGTGGAAACGAGTTCCATGTTTTTGAGAAAAATCAAATTTGCGTGATGGTTGATGAGATCTTAACCTCGAGGCACTTCTTTTGGAATCAGTTGTGAAAGGTAAGGGCAGTATATTGGAACTTGAAGACAAATTACACAATATTCTCGTGAGAACCCCCAGCAAAATTAAAACTCTCAAAACACTTAATGGTGGAGGAAACGAGTGCCAGGAACTATCGAATGCGCTTTGCGTGGTCGCTGATGTTGATGAACTATAATTCAATAGTAGAAAGTGAACGTGTATCACCAAGAAATTTTTATCCATAATTATGAAATGTTTATTACCATTCTATTAAAACGTGTCGTAAGGTTCAGTAATACTTATCACATATTTTACAGGGTTTGCTGGTTGGTGGGGACCTTAAAACAGCTCTACCACTGATTGTGTTTGGTTCAGCTTCTGTTGCTGCTGGCCTCCTTTCTCTTTTTCTACCAGAAACATTGAATAGGAAACTTCCTGATACTATTGACGATGCTAAGCAGTTTACCAGGTAAAAAATTCTTGTATAACCAGAACTTTCACTGAATTATCCTGCTTTATATTTTATATTTCATATTAACGACTCGAGGCATACACGTTTCATAATCTAATGTTTCAATATTGTTCGATAATTCACTTTTATACGCTCACACATAGTCCGTCAGCTATTGGCATGCGAACGCGATAGAGGTTTTAGTTTCAAATTTGGTGTGACGTACGATAGAGCTATACGATATTCAGTGTTCCGTGACATCCCCTCTTCCGAAAACGTTGTAAACGTGATATCGGCTATAGTTTTGAATCAAATGTGATGGGGGACATTAAGATCACGAGAGGATGTACATTCTTTTGATATTCAGCATTCCACGACATTACCCAAGTTACCCCCACGGTCCCATCCCCTTGCTGAAAATATTGCGAACGCGATACGCTGTAGTTTGTGTCTGAAATTCTAAAAATATTTAGTGTGAAGCATTGAGGTCATCAGGGTATAACCATATCAATATTCAGCATTCAAGATTTTCCGTTTCGGAGTTATCTCCCTTTTGCTACAAAACCATTGAATGCGATCGATGCTACCGTGTTTCAAGCTTGTGAACACGACGGAGATCAGAATTACTAATGGACACTTTCCCAGTCAAATTTGGTCAACATCCGAATGCCCTATAGGATAAGCCGATATCAAGACACGGATGGTGTGAAGGTGTATCTTCACACTTTCCCTGGCTTTCGTCTATTATTTATCTGACTTATTTCATCACCAGTGGGAAGAACAGTGGAAGAGATTACGAGCTAAACCAGTCTAACAACGACGATAAACCCTTTGAAAAGTATACACCAGCAACAATAAGTGATGGCAAAGTGTAGAAGGGAAGCAGGCGAATTATTGATAGATTAATTAGTAATATAATGTTTATTATTATTTACATATATAGATATATAATAAATGCATATTTTTAAAACCATCGACCGTTATATATACAGGCCATAATATTTTGGACACAATTTTTACTTTCCAACCTCGTGCGTTTTCCCTCTGCTAAAGATCGCACCGCACAAACGAATTATTGGAATAAAATTGAATCATGTATTAGTCTAATCTCAATCCCAGAGATAAGTTTACCCTTTGTTTATCTCTGGTAAAACTCTTCGGCCATTTTGAATGTCACATTATGTATACTTCCGTCGGTCGCTTCATCAATATCCAAGATGGCGGTTCAAACGATAAATCATCGAATGAAATTTTGATGTCAAGATGTTGAAAATGTTCAAAGGATCATTAATATGTAACACATGCAATGAATCAGTGTCTAAAATTGTCGAGAAATCAGCAAAATTTCAATCTAAAAAATCCAGCCACTGGAGATAGAGATTAGTAACAGAATTCACGCTGATTTGACCGGCGATTTTTTCCAGCGTAAAGTTATCTCTGGGATCAACATTGGTGTTAGTACCGAAATGACCTAGTTTTGTCGAGTGGACGTTTACCCTATTTCTGTCACACCTTTTCTTTCTTCTTGGGAGCCTTGTTTAGGAAGCGGGCTCACTAAACATGATGTCACCGATTCTATCCCGCAATTGACCGAGAGTAGGGGGAAATGTCACTGTCCGGACAAAATATGCCTTATGGTCTACTGCATGGGATCGTTCCGGAATCTGTCGAGATTTGCCGAGTGTAAGCATTCATGAGGACCCAGACAAAGTCTCGTGGCGTTTCACGTGCACTCGGCTAATCTCGACAGATTCCGTAAACTACGTCAACTACATCTAGTCTCGGATGTATGACAGTAAGTGATATGTACCTACGCCCATACATTTGCGATGCGGCTACCGGTTAACTTTAACAGGAAAACTTGACGCTATTACACAAATTGGGAACCTATTCGGCTAGCGACCTATTCGACCGATCGAGCTGCAACCTGTTCGTTGGAAACCTATTTAGAGTAAAGACAACAGTCTCTATTTATCAACCAATAAAATCCAACGTTATGTCTATCAAATGAAAGTAGAATATATTATTTTTTATCCATTCCTTCAGCTCAGAATAGACGTGTAATTTCGTCATTATCTTACAGCTGGATCGGTCGAATAGGTCGCTAGCCAAATAGGTTGCCAACTTGTGTTTGGAATGGGCACAGCCATGTTTCATCCGGGACCTTTAAAGTAGTTCCAACATGGCGGAATTCGTCATACAGCCGAGTTTAGATTCCCGAAATCTTATGAGGTTTGCCGAGTGATTTCACGTGCATCAACTACGTTTCATTCAAGAAAGAGAAGACAACTAATGATATTGGGTTCGATCAACCAGACTGACGAAGGTAGGCATATCATACATCTAGTCTCGGCTGTATGACAGTAAGTGATATGTACCTACGCCCATACATTTGCGATGCGGCTACCGGTTTACTTTAACAGGAAAACATGACGCTATTTCAAACAAACAAGACACCATGGGCGCACCCATGTTTCATCCGGGGCCTTTAAAGTAGTTCCAAGACACCATAGGCGCAGCCATGTTTCATCCGGGACCTTTGAAGTAGTTCCACTATGGCGGGATTCGTCATACAGCCGAGTCTAGATGTAGGTTCCGTAATCTGTCGAGGATTGCCGAGTGGAATGCTTATGATCGGCAATGTTGGTTATTCCACTGGGAGGGTAATCACCGGTCAAGTGTCCATGAGGTACACGAAATCATGTATTATGGACGATATTAATTTCCAGATCGATATCAAAACATTTGTGTAAAATATATGTTTGTCCTCAACTCAAATAATTAGTGATTTTAATGTACATGTGCAGAATTTTGAGGGCCATTTTTCTGAGGTCGTGTGACGAAGGTGTACACCGGAGTACCACGTTCAACATAGTTATAACAAATATCAACTGTTCAAATTAAAATTCGTCGATATAATATAACTAAGTTAATTACCAAACACTGGTCTCCCCAATCACATATTATTGTAACCCAAGCCCAATTTATACGGCCATAAACAATTTCACGTGCGATTTATATGATAAATATTATATACATGTGTAGTTTAATGTATGTATAAAGTCACAGCTGTGTATATTTTGAATCAGTAACATGTAATTATATAGTATAACACCACTTTTATAATGAACTAAAATACGATTTTATTGTCGACAGATTGTGCGATGCCGTGTGATCATTTTGACTATTGAAAATGGTTGACGGTTTGAATGACATATTTTCAAAAGTACGTTTTCCAAGTGTGGTTAGTTAAAGGTGCCTCTCGGACGTCAGGGGGTGTCTCTAATCCAGGATGATATAAGCCTCTCAGACGCATGTACATTGCGCATAATTATTTAGGTCTATTATAGTGGCTGGACCCGTAGAAATGAGAATGCAATAATCTGCATTAGCCTAATGAAGATGGAAATTTGACACGGACAGTGACCAATTCTGTCCTCTCCTCGGGACTAGAAGCTACGTATCATTTCCTAAAATATTTTAGTAATGTGTGTACATTTGGAACATAATCCAAATATAGCAAATGTTAGCATAGTCTAATTGGAAGCTGTAGAACGAAAACAGACCTACTGACACCCCAAAAGACAACACGATTAAATACTGGCCTACGGGACAAGAATCCTCTACGTTTTGCTTGTTGGTCCCGGTAATTTGTGGTACACTCATATAATGATTGCTTAATGTGGTTCTGTCAACATCATGGATGGACACCCTACATGTAAATGTTGTTTAGAGACAACAAAACATTTGACAATTAACAAAAACACTTACGGAATTACAAATAAACGATTTCTTAATAGACGAAAAGAATCTGGATAATTTGTCCTTCACCCAAACTACATTCTGACGAGCTTCATCAGGGGAGGAGTGGTGGATAGTTGGTTGTGTCAAACAAAGCGTGTTTGTCTTTCATTTATTTCCCTTGGCACAAGAATACCACCAAATTCATTACAATTTCAACTCATACAATTTTCATTAGAAACATACACTAATAGTAATTCTAATCTTAAATTCATCGATCCCCGCATTCATTAGAGTGTCTGTTGGACCACAATCATCTTCGCAAACAGGGACTGGGCTTGGTGTTTCTTTTTATAATGCGGTACTTTATATTTAATAACAGTCGATGGTTAGAGTACCAATACCACCACTTAATACAACTTTAATTGTAAGAACTTGTCATACCAACCAGAATAAAATATACGTTGGAAATATTGAGAAGTTTATGACTTTTATTCTATATTAATACCCTATCTATCAAGCTATTTCATTTGTTCATAGCAATAACTTTTCATTATTATGTATAATATATAGTACCGTATTCTTGTAATTAAATAATAGCCATTGGGGAGAATCGCACACAACCGAGGATGATATAATATACACTTTTTAATTTCGTAATACCAGTGTCTGCTCAGCTACAGCAATGTTTAAGTTTTCTAATGATGTTACCTTATTTGTACTATAAAACTATTGAAAGACCCCGTTAGAGACAAGTCGAGATCAGTTTAAGATGATGGAAATAATAATAATAGTTTGTTTTATTTTCTGTTTTATTGGAACTAAATGAGAGTTGACTTCTCGTCAACACAAGATTGCGAACGTTTTGAGATCAACGTGTGGTAATGTTTATGTTGTTGTTACGTATGGACAGCAACGTTACTATTCTTGAGATTTTCAATGTCTTGTTGACTTACGATTTGAATCTTTATGGCTTTCCCGTGACAATAGATAGACTTACAAGATTTGCACCAGACATAAGGTTGGATTAGCGATGTAATTAGCTGGGGTTATTTCTGATTGAAAATAGATCTGTGGTAGAAGGGGCACAGATGGGTTTCAGAACTCAAAATTATTTACCACCAATAGATAATAATTGTCTGTGATGTGAAAGTTTTGAGTAACAGGTTGTTGTTAAGACTCAAAGGGTGGAAAAGATACATGGGAGAGGTGGCTATGTTTGTTACTGACTTATTATTGACATTGTCCAGGTCCTACAAATTGTGAGCTACGTGTTAATACCCTTGTTGTCTTTTGGTCACTGTGGCCAGTGTTACATAGGGTCGAGGATAACATCACCATTTGTACAAAAAACAACAAACAAGTTTCATTGAACAACAGACAATCTTTTTATTTTATGTATTTCCTGTTGCTTGTGTTTAGTATTTACTGAAATAAAGCTAATTTTTATTTTTTTTTTTATTTTTACGATGTAATTAATTAATGTTCAAAAAGTGATTCTACAAAATGAGATATACTCGCCTTATCACTTATTTATACACCAGCTTCATGGTGAGTTTCGTGGCGGGGATAGGTGGTAGCACGTGCGCGCTGTATCATAAGGTATGTCGTTGAGTCAACTGGCGTGGTGTACGTGACATGGAGTAGGGCCGCCTTTCCACCCTCGTGGTTTTCTCCAGGTCCTCCGGTTTCCACAACGCGCAAACGAATTATTGAAATAAGGTTGAACAATATTTTAGTCTCGAAATGACCTAGCTTGTGTCGAGTGGACGTTAAACCCCATTTCTCCCCGCTCTCTTTAATGAGTTCCCATTCTTTTTTTTGTGCCCCCGCTTCTCCGCCCTGTGCCCTCCTAATTTCATCCTAAGTCTGTGATATCCCGAGCGGGCATTAACCTCCATGCCAGAAAAAGGCCAGTGTGTGTACAAAAAGATAAATAATGTTTGGTTTGATATATATTTTAACTTTGATCAGTTAAAATGAACCATTGTTCCGACATGTCACAAGATGTTGGCATGACTGATCATTAATATCTTTTTTTGTGAGGACATGTCCAAAATGCCCATTTTCTTTTTTATCTGAACATCAATTTTGACATGTGAAACAACAATATGTTCTGTGTCACATTTCTCTGACATTTTATTCTTTTTTTACTTATCTGACGTATGTCATCTGACGTAAAATGAATCCTGTACAATAACAAAAATTTTCGCATTGAATGGTAATCAAAGAGCATTGTGTTTTGAGCCCAAATATCCATTGAAGTTCACAATTTTAAAGCCGGCATTTGTCGAAAATTATATTTTGAAGCCTACATCCGTCGAAAATTATATATATTTTTGATTATATTTGAATGAATTTCAAAAATACCTCTTAATCCGAAAGTTCTTTTTTTATGTATACTATTCGGTAGATAATATATAGAAGGATTTCGGTCGCTATATGGATCCACTGTGACTCATTGAGTAAGGCGTTGGTTCACTAACCAGGTGGTCCCGCGCTCGATACCAGCGTTGAAAGAGAAAGTTCCCTGGGATTCCCCAGCATGGTTTCCCGTTGTTAGTGACGCAGGGTGGAGAACTAATATATAGAAGGATTTCGGTCGCTATATGGATCCACTGTGACTCATTGAGTAAGGCGTTGGTTCACGATAGCCAGGTGGTCCTGCGTTCTATACCGGCGTTGAAAGAGAAAGTTCCCTGGGATCTCCCAGCATGGTTTCCCCTTGTTAGTGACGCAGGGTGGAGAGCCTAGCAAGGAAAGATGTATAACTCTTCGGAAGAGATGCAGCCCGTTGGTGTATAGCCTGGTTGGTGCAAAAAAGCAGGATGTTAAACGCCATTTCAGTTCAGTTTATTTTTGCTTATTGAAAGTTTAAGCGCATGCAGATCGATTTTTCTATAAACACGACATTATTATGAAACTTGAAAGCAATACATTTTTTTTTAAATATTGAACCATGAAGAATCAATATACCTTGATGAAGTCCAAATGTATTATTATTAATATGTTTATTATTATGAGAAGATCTGAATCAATATTTACATGTTGATATAAGTAATGAATATTTCTTTATATATTTATTATTGTAAATAAACGGAAGCTCGAAATGGCCAATGTGTACTGTTTTGATGCTATAGAATTGAATATACTGTAAGGATGAAGCTGTGTCAGGTACATTAAATGATCAATAGTTGTCACAGCATCCTGATTGTAGATAATACAAATCTGTGATTGGAAATCGATAAACCCTTCACTCGCTCTACTACAGTTACTGCCTGAACATAACGATCAGCCATCATATCTATCTATAGGTCCCTCAAAAAAGCAAGAGTCAAATATTTACCTCTCTTCGCACAAAAATCCCCAACTTGTCGTTTGATGCCAGATCGATACCAAAATATTATGAATACTCAGACACGGTTAGTCCAAATATACATCCAACGACACTGAGAGATGTTTTAAAATTGGCAACAGTTCAAGTAATGACATGTTACAATAAGACTTGTTGAAGAAACGAGCTTCTAAGGATTATTGGAATCGATGCTATCTCTCTTCTTACGAGACTCTACGTGTTCATTAAGGCCGGGATAGTATTATATTTAAAGTTGTTTTAAATGAAATACTTAGAATGAGTATATGACCGAATGGATGCTACGACAGGGTGAACTATATGATACAGTATTCATGTCTAAGGTGAGATTTTGAATTAACGTTTAGTAATTTAGACCTTTCATGGTTTCTTTTTATAACTCTTAACTTTGTTTGTTGTATGGTAAGGCTTAATGTCTGCTTTGACCGAGGCTGATAAACTCTTAACTTCGAACCATCGACAGGTTTATATCTATTTGATATGAACTGGGAGTCGTCCTTGCTAAGTTTTCCCATTCGAAAATGGCGGTCACGGTAGCTAAGTGGGTAAGGAGCTGGTTCTCTAGCATGGAGGTCGGGTGCTCGATCCCTGCATTGGCCGAGAAAGTTATTCCCTCTTGTCAGTTCGAATTCGATATAGGCCGTAGCGCCACTGCCCGGGCAAAATTTCCCTTATATACAGCACACCGTATAGCGTATGCCCGTCTTCATTCGCCCAGTTTATGACGTTAACCCCATTTCATTATAAACAAGGGCGAGAATACTGTTAAAGAAATAAAAAAAAATATGAGAGTATGGAAAACTTACATTAAACTTAAAGATATGCCCTGCACTCTTTATCATGCGTACTACGTATAAACAAACATGGAATTTAATCCTGGACTTTAATATAGCCAGCCTCAAATGCATGTCTGTCTAATTGTCTATTAGTAGAATACTTCAGACGCAAATACTTTAAGGCACCCAATTATCCAGATACTCGTCTAATTTAAGACCCTTTCATATTTTATTCATGATAATTGGTTTAAGTGAAACATTTCTCCACTACATGTAAAGTTTATTATAGTTACTGTATCGTGTCGGTGTACACATATGAAAACTGAAACCCCCGTTTGACATTTGCTATCAATAGTTATATTTTCCTTTAACTCATTGTTTCGTAAAATATAGACACATTGATTAAAGTCATCATTGTAACATCAATGGAAGCTTTAACAAATGGAAGTCGTTATCTTTTTTTCTATAATCTGTAGTGGCGGCCTAACATACTCGGCACCGAGTAATGGTTGGCGTAGTGAACTAGAAACTGTATATTTGATGCCTAGGAATCACTATAGTATGAATCATATGGAATGTTACCTGTGGAGATCATGGGTTTGATACCGAGTTTTACGTGACAAGGAGTAAGGTAATCTGTCTAGCGTCGTGATTTCTCCGTATACTCCAGTTTCCTTCCACTCATATAGTCTCGAACACCCAGATTATAGTATTAACAGTTGTAGCTTGACAGTTTCCGCATTCGAAACGGGAGATCACACTGGCTAAGTTGATAAGTTGCTGACTCGCTAGTCTGAAAGTTGGGTGATAGATCTGTGCATTGGCCGAAAATGTTCATCCAGATTGGGCGGCGTGAGTCCCCCTTGTCAGTGAGGGTCTGACAAGAACAGCTGTCTAGTTGTTCGGAGGGCACGAAAAACCGAGGCCCAGTTGGCGTGCATTGGCGTCCATGTAAAAAATCCCTTGACAGTTGGGATTCGATATAAGAGTAAGTCGTGGTGCCGGTGTCCGAGCAAAACTTCCCTCATAGAACACTGTACGGCGTATGCTCGTCTTCATTAGCCCAGTTCGGAGCAGAACAGTAGGACGTTAAATCACGTTACATTTCATTTCATTTCCATTAAAACGATGTCAGCATTTAACGAAAATATTCTTATTACGTAACTTCCACAGAGAATTCCCTGAAAGAGGTTAAAGATTACTGAATTAATGAGCCAGTGTCAGCGATATAACTTTATATTAATTGCATAGGAATAGAGGAAGCGGAGCAGTACACACATTGGAGTACCAATAGAAAATACCCCTCTTAAAGATGCCCAGACCCCCCAACCCCCAACGATTTACTGGAATAATGCATACCACATGTTTGTCCGGAAATAATGCCGCGTCTGTCTGTATGCCTGCCAATCTGTCTAACTGTCTATATATGTGTGCGTCTCTCCCCGTCTCTCTCCACCCACCACCTCTCTTGCTATAATATCCATAAGATCAGACATGGAAATACTAATAGTTGAAAAGAGAACCTTTAACGGTATAATGTTAAATATCACCGTAAGGTATTCATTATACAGCTGTTTTTATCTACAACACTAATGTTTATATTATATATATATATTATAAAAACAAACAGCGTATATAAGAAAATAAATAAATTCGGTTTTCGTGTACAAGCTGGTTATCCTGACCTAAACAACTGTCTAGAAGTGTGAAAGGACTGACTAGACCGTATGTCTTGCCAAGCCCTGACCATACAAAAATATTCCAACTTTTATTGATGCAACTATATTGGCAAACAAAGTGAGATGAAGCCTCTTTGTTCGGTATGCTATGCATTTTCCTAACCCTTTCTAAGTTGATGTATACCTCGAATAACACAAACTGTTTCGTCTATTCGTAATGTCGCACACAGTGGATGCAGTTTAATAAAAAAATAAAACAAAGAAGCCATTCTCTAAGTTTGCACGATATATAAAGATAAACCCGAGAATTCTTATTGTATCCAAAATAATTTAAATAATTTGAAACTCAGACAGGTTATTTATCTTCGGATTTTTTGGGGGAAAGACTGGCGGATCATTCGTATTTAACTCCATCTTGACGGCTTAGCAGACAACGAGCGATTGAGGTGCCAATTTCTCTCACGAAGAAAACCAAGTATTTATCTACCTATGGGTACTTCGACACGAGTAAAGATAAATGTATATATAAGAAATAGTATTGGGATCGAGATGAACTACAAGAGAATTCTATCGGATTAGAACTAATATCCCCAGATTTTTGAGATTCAAATTCCACCACTTTAGAAGTATCACGAACATAACAACATAGTATTCATTAAAGGCGAAAACAGACTTCGATTTATTTTATGTCATTCTAATTTCTATATATCCGTTCCACGAAGCCGATTCGATAAGACTGCCATAATTAGATTTTAGAAAGGAAATCCGACTAACATTGTCAATAGTCTCGCTGTTTCCGTAAATGTGTAACTATACTGTTCGATATCAAATTCCGTATTTTGTATTTAGATTTCAAGCTATTGTAGACTTTATTTAGAAAGAACAATGTAATGTACAAAGAATGGCACCTACACTAAAGTCTGATTGTTGCGTAACCACCATAAAAGTCTGAAGCGGATACTCCTTTATTTATGGCATCCAGAGTTTTTTTTTCTAAAGTCATGACAGGAAGTTTAGACGCTTTAATGGTCTATAGAAATTAGTTATACATTTCAAATCTTGACTTGTGACAGATGTCAACCATCAGAGGAGAATTTTAATTCGGCATTAATTAGCAATAAAAGTGATAATTGTTTGTTTTATTGCCGCATGTGAAGAAAATACACATTCCCCATATAAAATTTGGATTTAGACCACAGAAATATGTTTATACAGCGGGAAATCCCAAGGAACTTTCTCCGTCAACATCTGGAGCGAACCTGAGCACCCCCCCCCCCCTTACCGGACTCTTTTCGCAGTTGTGGGATTAGCCTTCAAGATACAGCCGGCATCATGCCGTTTGTGCAATGCCCGCGATTGCTTTGATTGCTAATGTGAAGAGTTTCGCTGTTAGCATTACGCTATTTTTTTTTATCATTTTGAAATGGTACTACTGCATTGGGTGTCAACAGAACTAACATTATCTATAAACTGAGCTGAGTCTAGGTTACAACTTAACCGTATCGTCTAAAGAACTGTTCCCTTGTCTGCGGACGTAAAATAGGCCTACAACTAACTTACACACAGGACTGTTCCTTAGACGGTATGGTTATATTTCAGTCTATACGCGTTACAGGCAGTATTCGTCGCTCTTACACATAAGATCACAGGTCTGTGACTGATTTAAGTAACACTTAAACAGTTCTGGAACAGCAAGATTTTATGAGATGCATGGAACTTCCAGTTATACAACATGCTGTTAAATAACATTCTGGACTTGGGTTTGCAATGCTAAGCTGATCCGCACCAATCCTAAAACTTTTCTCTTTGGAATCTGGAACGGCTCCGTTATATCTCAAAGAGATTATTCAATATTAGTCATGTTTAGGACACTTTATTTCTGTAGATTGATTTGTCTATAAATAAGTATTATCGTTCAAGTCACCATTAAAAAGACTAAATGGGTTTGTTGATGAGAAAGGTAACTATTCAAAGATTGTTTATATTGTATGAACAAAGATCAACATACGTTTCCTGGATCGTGACGTATACAAAACCAGTTTTATTGAATGAATGCATAATGGTGCTAACCAGTTGAAGGACTGGCTTCTTAAAGACGTCAATATAGGATATATTGAAATGATACGTCGATACGACATGTGTAGGAGGTTGGAAGACATGGTTCAATGGGGGTGGTATTCCTTTTTCATCTCACATAATCAATGATCAAAGCTGATTCTGTTTGGCTCCAGCCATCTAGTTTTTATTGCATTTGGCTCATTAATAGCTGAACCATCTCTACCAGCGTCTTATTAGTTTTATTTAAAGGGACAATATTTCGGGCATTGCTATACAAGTGAAGTAGACGGAAATAAAACGAAACTAGATATTTCTATTATGCATAAGGACTATATATTATTATAGTTTGCATTTGGACATAATTGTACAACGTTTTGCCCGTCCCTTTAGAACTTCGACGTGATCTGCTCTCATGTTAAGAACATATAGCAAGTTCCTTTAGAAATGATTAGTGATTTCCTGATATTCCGTTCAAGCCAGCAGACGAAGCGTTATTTCTTTGAAAATATATTAAGGAGGCATCATGCTAGAGCTAATTGATTTGGCTGTTGTCGGTCGTTTTCCTGCTTCAAATGTTTAGTTATATACATTATTATTTAGACATTTATTCTCATGACTAGCCCATGTTTAACTCATCGGAATGACGAGCAAGACGAAATGTTTCAATCAAGCAAGATATCAACTACAGAAACCTCCGATAAAAGGTCTGGCAATAAATTAGAAACATATCCTACGATAACATCTTTCTATTCTTACGTCTGAAACCCAATACTTTCAATATATTCATTTTTAATTGTCTATTCGTCAACAGTTCAAATCTCAAATATTGATCCCTTGAAAGATGTATGTTAAATCGATCGTACCACCCATAGTAGGCGATGCCGGAGAGATAAACAAAAAAAACATAATACGGAGACATGACACAATTAAATACATCTTCCCATCGACCAGATAAGACAAACAACCTTCTTTGCATCAAACCGAAATAATTTAAATAAAAACGGTGAGAGGTTTGGGGATGAGAACGTTAGCGGCGGCCACTTGTTGTTGTCCTGTCGTAAAATTAAAGTACATAAACATCTCGGTTGCAGAGGAGGCTTTAATAACATATAAAAGGAGAATACACACGCACTGCCAAACACAAAAACACTGTCAAGCATATGTGAACTATATCAAACCATGTGAATGCATCTGCGAGATCCGGTCCTATAGCCGTTGTATACGTCAACGTTGATATGAGGTCGTATATTGTCGTCACTTCCGTCAGTTTGTGGACAATAGTTATAATCCAATTGACTTAAAACTTATAAACTGTGTGTCTAATCATCAAACGAAGTCGCCTATTGCTGCTAGAGTTATGGACCGTGATTTTTTTTAAACAATCTTGTGAACGCTCTAGAGACTAAATCTATCATCAGATAGCCGTTTTATACGTCAACGTTGATATGAGGTCGTATATTGTCGTCACTTCCGTCAGTTTGTGGACAATAGTTATAATCCAATTGACTTAAAACTTATAAACTGTGTGTCTAATCATCAAACGAAGTCGCCTATTGCTGCTAGAGTTATGGACCGTGATTTTTTTTAAACAATCTTGTGAACGCTCTAGAGGCTAAATCTATCATCAGACGCAATCAATTATTGCCAGAGTTATGGTCCTTGAACACTTTGTTAAATTTTCTTTATAGTCATGAAACGAATAAACCTGTTGATTCTGAGCGATTTCTGCTAATTACATTAATGCCAGAGTTATGACCCTCGAACACGTTTAAAAAATTTTGCGGACGTCCTAGAGGCTAAGATTGTGATCTGATTGACTGGAAATTTATAAGAGTTTTATCCCGGGATCATTTTGAAAAATATAACATCGCAATATATCATCCGTTACATGTTAATAGGATGCGAAAATCTTGATATATATTTGTGTTTCCTGGGGGGGGGGGGGGTCCGGATTGTTGTTGTCAGAAACAAGTTGTCTAATTCTCATTTCTAACATGTTAGAGCTCTTACAGTACTCTTTACTGTGGGAGGAAACATGAGTACCCGAGTAAACTCACCCCAATACCCCATACGCTAACACCAGGGATCGAAATCACAACCGCAAACCAGAGTCGACCACCTGAAGGTCGAGGCACAACAATCTAGATCAAGGTATCTGTAAATAGATTATGTTATATAAAGTAATGTCCAGTGTATTGCCTTAAAATAAAGGACACATTACAACTTGTAAAACAAAGTTTCTTAGATGGGTTCCGATATAAATTTATTAACACATTCAGCAATGTTCAAGTTTAAAATACGTTTTCGTTTACTTGGCTGTAAAAGTTTATTTTTCGATTTAAAGATGGGCAATCATGCTTTAATGCTTTATTAAAACAGGTATATAAAACTCGATAGATATGTAACATATTCAGGCATTGTCAATCATTCCTATGCTTCCACATAATTGGTTGAATTAGCCTGTTAAAAGCACCGCCTTAAAGTATTATCGCTATTTTAAGTTGATTAAAATCGCTTGTTGTTTTGTGACATCTTAGACCAAGATGTGTGTTTTGGTCACTTAAAGGTGAGTGTTATACAAACGACCACTTTTTTAAAGATGTAATCTCTTTTCACTTTCTATATGACTTATAAAGTTTCATTTTATCGTTTAAATTCATACAATTTATGACGGTGGTGGATAGGTTGAGAAACTTGGGATTTTTCAAGCCACGTTCCCACTTGTTTGGTGTAACATCTGTGTATCTAACAAAGAAAGTATGCTTAGTCGTACGGAGGGGACGACAAACCGGGGTTCACCTGTTTATATATAGTATTCAAAAGGGTGTAAAACATACAATTTAATTTGTCATTAATTTTTACAAGATTTTGGTAAATGTTATATACTTTGGTAGTTGACGATCATTTTTTGTGAATTTGAAATAATTTGTTTAATGAGATGTCCTCCCCCGTTAGATAACTGGGACAGTCGATTCGATATTCCAATGAATAAATATTCCGACTGTTTCTTGCGTATTTTATACTCGGACCATCATGTAGGTGTATAGGGTTAATCATAGACCATTTATTGGAACATAACCATAATATACATGTATTGATTTATTTTTATAGTCGGGTAAACATGACGATGTACGTATGTAGATATACATATAAGCTTTATGGTTATTTGAATAGTGTATAGGATGTCAACCAGGAAGAATAATAAAATAACTCTGTTTGGTTTTGAAACCCCAAAACGTCAACATTTTCTCTCTCATCGCTAAACCGGGTATATCCACGAGAATACGATCACACAAGAAGTTAATTAAACTAACTCTGTTTTACTTTTGAAGATTTAACAACTTGAATCGTCAACTTTTTCATTCTAATCTTTCAAGCATGCTTGTTCTTACCGATAACATGATAACAGTAATTTTAAAATGTCGTAAGACGGTCTCAATCCAATAATCTTTATACGCACAGTCTCACTACTATATGTCAACTGCTTATATCTGATCCGTCCTAACCTCAAGTTTGGCGGAACGCCCACCTAAAAATAAAGAAAGTTACAAATGTCAGGCGCAACACGTCTGTCCACAAACCCCCATGTTTCAATGACAGGTATACAGATTATTGAAAGTCATGTTTTTTTTCAGTCGGTGTTAAGTGTCGGGCTGTGTTTCTCTCTACGGATATTTCTGTGGTTGGGTTGTCTAAGTAGAATATCCAATTACAAGGTAAGGATCTGGCTGACTGAATACTTCACGATTTCTCAATAGGTGTTATTTCCTGTTTGACATTCTGAAAAATTAAACAAAACAACCAGAGTACTGAAATGGCTCCCATTAATAAATACCAAGCAATTGAATTGATGTTTTCTTTAAGATTGGGATCTACATACAATTTTCAGTGCGAGTCATATAGACGTGAATGTTTCTGAAAGTGGGAAGAACTCTCAATATTTTTCATTAAGCAAGTAAAAAAACCCTTACAACCTTTAGTAGGATACATATATATGTGTCACTTATTACTTAATGTTCCCGTGGAAGTGAAGATATCTCACTATATTATTTCATCAAGGAAACTTGAAAAAGATATTTTATAGCTGTGACATTTCCGTTGATCCATTCTAGACATATGTTGACTTATTTTATGTAACGTTTTACTGTATCCTTTTCTAACGTTTCCGTGTTTTCAACAAGTAAGTTTCGGGAAACACGATTCCTCAGTTTCCGAGTATAAACAAGGTTTCGTTTATCAGATCCAGAGTTTAAAACAACACACATGTTTCCAATTGTCTGTCAACACAAATGTTACTTAGAAACAAACTGCTATTTTTTTTATAAATTGTGCAAGGAAATGTAACGATTTACTCGAATGTTTGTAAGAATTCTTAACCACATAATAGTTAAAGTATTTGTTAGATGCAAGTTTAAGCGAACAATCTTCACAATTTCTTCGTAATAATGTCAGAATTGCTTTGCTTTACATGTCTGCTGAATAACGGTATTTCTTCCACAATTTACAACATCCAGGCGTTTAAAGGGATGCACACACGAAGTGATTCTCTGCAACCATTCTGCAGCTATATGGTCGCTGTTGGCGTTGGACCAAACTGTATCACCAAAAAGCCACGGGGTTTGATAAACATTTTTTTTTGTATTGAGATTTGATGGGAGACATTTTCTGATCTTTTGGTGCATGGATGAATGCTCATGTACACATCGTCGTGTACTTTGCTCACAATTGCCGTCGAAAAGTATATTGCGAGAAATCGAAATAATGGCGCTAAATGGTTTGTCCGACAGACGAGAAATCGTGTTGTCTTCGACAAATGGTCTTTGGTGTACACGGGTCCTAATGTGATTTATGTTTTCATTTCAAATACTTAGGATTACTTATATATTTGTTTTGTAAACCCGGTATTGCTGATTTGTTGTCATTTTAAATATTGACAGTTACGAATTTATTTTGATATTTTAGGGGTCGTGGTAAATGCTGTTTGTTTGATAACATATTTGTAAGAGTTATAGAAAATGTGTTTGCGCCTTAGATCAAAAGGTAGTCAAGAGGGGTAGTTTCGAACCCACACTTTTAAGAGTGTTATTCAGGCTTTAAGCAATCGGTAAATGCTTTTTATTTTACGTTATCTGTAAACATGGTCCAATTGTATTGATATATCTGTATTTACGAGGCAAGTGCATATATATCAACTATGACGAGGGTTTAAATTAAATGCTAATTATATAACTCAATTGATATCCATTGTAAGTTCCTTGAATTCACCAGTCCCATTTGAGTTGTTAATATACATTGGGTTTTATTCATCGATATCAGCGTAGTAGTCACAATATATAGCATGACTATCTTTTTGAAAGACGAATTAAAACTGCCTCATGACCGAATTATGTCAGTTGGAATCGGGAAATCTGGAAGGTATAAACGCATTACATGAAGGACTCGTACCCATCTAGTTAAGACAGGAATCCTGTTATGACATAGAATCTAAAGATAACCTGCTCCGCATTGTTTAAACTTTAAAAGAACTTTGATCGGTCTGTGTTGACCCATTCTCACGTAATTTATATAAAGAAACCAAGACATTTCTTCAGGTGTGTTTACTCATGGGACGCCAACAAACTAGGTTTATGTTACAATTACAGCTGCATTTCCCCCGTACATCAATTAATTTGTACACAAAAACATTAGACCCAAAATACCATTCCAGCGGATTTTCTGTTTACGATGTAATGAAAATAGTGATCGATTGTAATATGTATTTATACTATCTAGACGATACTTCCGTGTCTTATTCATTTATTAAAATTTGTACAGTTTGCAGTATCCGACCTTTGACCTGGCAACGAATGGATGCCTGGGCCTGATCAAGAAAACTTTTATCCGATCACCGTGTCCAAACTAAGAACAGAGGAATAAATAAGCATCATTATAAGCAATAATAAAAACTGAAACGTACTTTTAAAAATAAGGTTTTAATTATAATTAGATTTATTTGTTAAGATTTCTACACGTACTTGGTACAAGGCACCATTGCATTTCTTCTCATCCGAACGATTGACGACCACTCATATTGTCAACGTTGAAAGCCGTACAAAAACTGTAAAAAAAAAAACTGCTGCATGTGTTTAGTTTTCTAGTAACGCTACTTTATTATGATCTAAAATGTCAAAGAATGATGATGGTGTGTTTGGCGTCATTAGATATCCATCTTATGACATGTTACTGTAATGCAATCGGTACTTATAATCTATATGTACATCCAATTACATATCATGTCACTCGGTAAAATGAAACAAAAAAATCGTATATTATTTTTGTTTTGTTAGAAGGTTAATGCTTCATCTGTCCTACGCGTTCCTGCCATGAACTAATTTCACTAGCGTTAAAGCTCGTTTGTGTATTTTTATCTTCATCTATAAGTTTGATATAGTTTTAGGCTCTTCGTCAATATGGTAATTCAATTTGCAACGTTGTTAGAAGTTCGGAAATTGCTATAAATGTATATTACAACGGACAATTACATGTGGTCAATACTTTGAAGTTACAATTTGCGAGTAATATAAGCCCAAGGCTACCAATAACTTGCCTGGAAGTTCTTCCATTTCCAACATATCACCATTGAACAGAAATTGTATCTTATGGAGCTCCTGTATTGCTGCGGTTGCTTATGACAGACTACCTTTCCAAAGTAATACTAATAATGCTCTCCGAAGAATATTTTTATTGTTGAAATCAACGTAACACCTTAAATGGTGGGTTTGAATAATATTAACTAACCGTGTAAAATCCATATTGTACATATTCACTAAAGAAATGCACCAAATATCAAAGTGCTGCGGTTTCCGTGAGGGTCTCGGTAAATATTTAGCAAATAGTGAGAGACATAGGTAAAATAAGATCTTACATGCATCTTTGCAAGAAGGTAAATCAACATATTCTATTATTTATCTTATATAGGTAATCGTTTCTAGCTTTTGTAAAATAGTTCAGTTCGGTTTAAAACGATAATCAAATATTTAACTACTGTTTCATAGATAGAATTTGTACGTTCTACATCGATTGGATGAAACAACTGCTGTTGCTTGAAAAGACAATAATATGTTCCATAAATATTTCTAATATCAAAGCCACAGCATGGCCAAACATTAGGTTGATTGTTCTGCAGCTGCTTCTAAAAAGCTTTATATTTGAATCTTATTCTGGTTTCTTAAAGTGAGAATTTCATATTTTTTTAAGAAAGTCAAAACATAATTATTTCTATGTCTTTCATTCAGTAGGTTGTCAACTCACTATTATAAGACCATAGGCATTATTTCCCACATTTAAAAATCATTGACACCGGAAATAATACAATTACCTCCCTTGTTTTTCTAACCTCCCCACCACCCAATGGAATAGCTATCTTCAAACGTTTGAATATATTGTGAAAATATAACTTAAAATATGAAATTGTAGCTTTAACCATATAATATATACAAATAATTATTTCACTAGTTGAACGCTCTGATTGTACTATACATGTTTCTTGGCCTACATCAGTTGCTCTAGTGAATTCTTTCCCATGAATATTAACCATCCGAACGGACGACACGTCACGAACACTTATTAAGGTATACATGTATTGTCTTGACATTAAATAAGTGAGATATTAGGTAGCCTTCAAATACGTCTAGACCGTATTCTGATTTGATTTCATGGTCATGGATCGTGCTAGAAAGGTAATACTCAAAAAAAAACATTGCTTCAATCAGGTGTTCTTGAAAGATATCCTTTATATTCACCGGGAATTAAATGGGGTTTGACGTCCTACGTTTATGCACCGATTGCGCTTATGAAGACGGATATATTCAATACAGTGTGCTTTGAGGAAAGTTTGCCTTAACAGCGGCGCTACGAGTTACCCTTATTTCTATCAATAAATCTATCAAAGGATCTGTTACGTGCACCCACACGTGTAGGTCGGATCTCACTTGTTATTCCCATACGAACGACTAGACACCTTCCGTCCTGCACCACTGACGAAGAACTTTCCTGATCAACACGAGAGGCGAACCCGCGAGCCTGAAACGTTATCTAAATTATTAATAAGTATTTAATTAACTTATACAGACCATAATCAACTTTCGATGTCATCGCTAGCCTACGATATTTACTGGATTAAAATCCGACTTTAGAAATGATGATAGAGGCTGGGTATAAAATTCAATCGCTAAATTCTCGGTTCATGGTGAATCAATTTGACTGACATTTTCAACAAATTTCCATTGCATCCTGTAGTTTTAAACTATTATAGTGAGAAATGCCAGTTTTTAAAATCTAATCTTCCATAATGTATCTGTAAAGTAACATCATTTTATAAAACAGAAATCTAATTTGGAAAAGATTAGTTTTTAAACTGCTTTATGACAAAATTTCTCGGTTGTAGTACAATTAAAGTCTGCCCATAAACAACCAAATTGGATTGTCTAACACGCTGAGAGGCGTGATAAACTTGATGAGTATTTCATTAGTCTATGTATACTTTGATACCAATTCTTTATTTAGCCCATCCATTTACAAGTGTTTGGCAAACAAACTACTGAATATATACAGAGTTCACAATCAATAATCCGCTATTGGTTTATTCTGGCCAAGGGAGATAAATAAGTCATGTATTAAGCAATTATTTTCTTGTTGACTTCAATGTTAATTGCGTGCAATTTTACGTCCTTTGAGATTTTTGGGACGCGATTTGAGCCTTAGACGCTACTCATCGTATTGTTCTTCTACTTTGAAAAATCAAGAGTAGGCCGTAGCGCCGCTGCCCGGGTAAAATTTCCCTCAAGGCACACTGTATGGCGTATGCCCATCTTCATTGACCCATGCTAGGTGCAGAACAGCGCGACGTTAAACCCCATTTCATTTCATATGATTTCGATTTTGTAATGACTTCACAATTCCAAGATGGTGGTGATGACGTCACGTTCGTGCCTGTTTCAATTATTCCGATGATCGACATTTATCGGATAAAAACTTTGATGGGGTACCAGTCTTCCCTATTGCTTCTCTAGCTGTTTATCCCATGATCTTCCGCATCACAGACTATAGTCATACACCACAGCCTGATGACAGGCAATTTAAATTCAGTTACCTTTAAATATATACTTGTGAATAGTACACTAAGGGGATATACTTACTATAGTCTCGGTTCATTCACTGACCAGTCATCATGTCGACGTTACACGATTATAGAAGTCCACTTGACGTCAACTTGAAATATTTGGTCTTATTTATCATAATATAAATTAGTGTAATATTCCTTTACGGATTAGAGGAAGGATGGTGAAAAGGTCGCCTGATCCCCGCACTTTAGATCAATAGGTCTGTCCGTGTATGTGACAAAGATTATGGTCGGCTGTCTAACTCATAGGTTTTTCAGGGTTCTCCGGTTTTCTCCCAACATGACCTTGTTATTATCAAGTGGACGTTAAACCCATACCCCTCTCCCACCTTCCCCCCCTCCATCTTTCTACTTATACAGGCAAATAAAGCCGGTCATTTATGTCAGGTACACTAGGTGTATGGTTTTTAGCCAGGACTTTAATTACCGAGCAAGAAATATTAAAAAATTTCAGTATGTCTGATAAACGTTATGTCATGTTTGGACCTTACATATATTATCAAAACGTTATTATGAAATGTGTAAGTTTGTATAGGCTTAATAATTGTTTATATTGAATGAAAAATTCAACTTAAGTTTTCTTTATCAAGCGCTAATTAAGAAAACAATGGTGTCGGAAATAATGCTAAATGACATCATGAAAACGAACGTCTGTTGTACGTTTGTATATAAACATCCAATGATCGAAGCGGAATTTGAAACCAGGTTTCTTTATATTATTGTGTGCAAGAACCCTTCATACCACGAATTGCCTTGGTTCAATACGAAATCCAACTAAATTATTCATCAAAGTTTGAATTCCCACTCATGTTTGCAGTTTGTAAGTGTAAATAACGCCATAGAAGTTATTGGAAATTCTCAGATTGAAGACTGGGTCATTAGTCTACTGAAGGCATCGTCTCAGGGGAAGCAGCGATTTCCTCTGTGTGTAAGGCTTAAAACGGTGTCCATAGCCACTAAGGTCGCACTAAAAGCCGAGATCGCGTGTACCCATTAGAAAATCTCCCGGCATGGCACATGGCCTCCCTCATTAGCCTCGATGAACCAGACAAATAGGATAGTAAATCCTATTCATCGTCATCGCAGTTACTTTATAATGT
This sequence comes from Patella caerulea, assembly GCA_036850965.1. NCBI lineage: Eukaryota > Metazoa > Mollusca > Gastropoda > Patellidae > Patella > Patella caerulea. The sequence goes on along the minus strand of JAZGQO010000014.1, from coordinate 21,067,055 downwards.
AAAAATATACAAAATCTGTAAAGGTCAATAAAAGCGGTGAGATGTTTATAAGTGTTTTAGTTTATATTATTAGGAACGCCTATAAATTACTGAAAGGGGTAATACCCATCACTGACCTCTCTATATTACACCTGAAACGACTTGGCCGTTACAATTAAACCCCCTCTGAATGTTAAAGGCGATGTTAGGGGCAGTGACAGGCTTTGTAATGATACAATGTCGCCATCTAGAAAACCCAATTAAAGGCCAATGAAGATGGTTGAAGAAAACAGTGTACGCTCTTGACAATTTTGCTCTGGAGGGGGTGATATTTATGAAGCTATTAAATGCCACATATAAGCTTTTTTTAAGATTCATTGTCACGACTTAGAAATTTAAAAACCGTATAAAGGTTTTTGGAAACAGGTGATATAAACACAGCTGTGATTTTAAAACTGCTAGTTATTCTTGCTTAACGAGTCAGTAACAGTCTGGAAAAAAGATTGGTTTTCAAGGTGTGATGGTGTAATAATCACTCCATTAACCAGTTCTAATTAAAATTTGAGTTTACAGATTGATTACAAAATAGCAACTGACAAATGTTTTTAAAGTGATTAGTAACAATAACTATAACAATGGTAAATAATGTTATTTTACATATCATAAACAACTTATAATACCGGATACAAAACCCAAACACTATCACTCATAAGATATATATCACTACATAAACCATAAATTTACCCCCTGGGGCAAATGTCCTCCGCCACATTAAGAATCCTTAGGTTTAGATATTAAAATGTATATTTCAATATTCATTATGTCTCTCAATACAGTAAAATCGGTTAAGGTCCATAGGAACGTCATACGTGCCTTTAAGTACTAGTAGTAAAAATCTAAACATGGGTCAATGTATTTACTGAAAACTTATTACCCTTTTCATGCAATGAGATTAATGCACCTCTTTCACATCATTGATTTTTATGTGCTCCCCACATCATGGTTCATTTGGTTTTAATGATGATTTTATCAATGGTATACTCTATTATAGTTTGTATGGATCATAATTCTATACTACTTATCTTTATTTCGTATCATCTCATCTGAAATTGACCATTTTGCAACCCAGTATTGTATTTTACTTTCAGTTCATATTTGATTATGATTCTACGATATAATACAGCTCTAATAATACTTAATGGTGATATATGTCAGATTTGTGGGCTTAATCCTGCGATTTATCTATAATATTCAATAGTATATAATATAAATGGTAGTACGTATTGTAGTCATATAACCGGTACTACAATGTACAGAAAGCATCTGAACGAATGGAACATTGTTGATCAAAAGTCAATTAACTTTCTACATGGAAAGATTACCTAAAGGATAATCATTTCGAAAATGCTCTTTACTTGTATTAATGCAACGATCGTTATATTAATTGGCACAGTGTAATAAGTACTTTGCTGGCTCATTATGACATTTAAGTGTATTTTTTATTTTATTTGCCGTGTTATTACTATCATACTACTTTAAGATGAAATGTGTTTAGTGGTTCCAACAGATGCTCGTGTTACGATTGCATGAACATAACGCTAATGGGTTACTTGTATCTTTAAAATACAGATGTGAAGTCATCCTTTGGTGTTGGCGTATCATTATTTTGAATAATGGTACGGATAATGTGCCAAGAGTACATTATTTTTACTAGTTAAAAGTTGGGATCCGTGTGACGCGAGTGTCTGTATTTTAAGTTGTTTAATGCTCTGGAGCTTAAGACATTGCGTAATATATGTATATTGAAACACCACTCGTGACTAATGTCACTCGTTTTGTTTCAATAATGTCACTCATGTTGTTTCAATATAACTTAATGTCTCCCTCTCGACCATTAAACCACACTATAAATCTTACAAAACATACCAGTAACCAATGGTTCATGGTAATACCAATTGGGCTACCAAGGACGGTGGTGGTTTAGATAGCAAATTTAAAGGCAATAAGAATTTGGATATAGAAACGAGTCGAAGGGTCAATATTTCTACGAAAATTGAAATCAAAGTGGCTATCTCAAATGACAATATTATGAAATGATGTTTGTAATGATTCTACATCATGGAATATTGTATACACTGTGTTGTTTGTTTTATTTGTGTCAAATGTAGGCAACTTCTGCCTGGTTTAGGAACTATAGCTTTAGACAAATAACTATTAACTGCTAAAGAACATTACACTCGTCTTCTGTGGAGACGTATACAACGTTATCCCGATTATTGAACATTTAGCAAAATATACCTTTTTTGGAGGTTATGAATATTGAAAATATTACGGATATTCTAGGTAGTATGACATAGTAGCCGTCAAGATTATTGTTTTGATCCCTATTGTTTCAAGACGAGCAATGATAGTCCGAATTTATGCAACCGACTTGTCCGACTTTGGTGCTTATTGCCATAGGCGACATACATGAAGATAAGAGGAAAGTATAACCTCATATGTTTTCTTTTAATGTTATTTCTTGTCCCTAGGCAATTGTTACAGAATATATTGTATATAAAGAAGAAAATTTCTAATGAATCACGATATCGTCTAGTTTCATAAGATTATGTCGTGGATTATAAAGTATTTATTAAAACCGAAACTGATATTTTCGTGGTGGAGATGGGCAGGAGGCTATAACTTTATGCAATAAACCTAAAACAAATCTACCTTTCCAACTTGAAATCGTCCGAATTTTATACATTTAGCGATATGATTTATACTTTTACCGCCAGAGAGAGAGAGAGAGGGAGAGGGGGAGAGAGAGAGAGTATAAGTAAGAAAATCGAGAATAGAAATGCTGCGGAAGAAAATCGAAAGTAGAAATTCTGCGTAGTAAAATCGAGAGTAAAAATTCTGCTTTAACCAAAATCAAAAGTTGGAAGTACATGTAGATAATTGAAATTCTATGGATGAAAATAGAATTCAGACGATTTGAATTGAAAAGTTGGACGCTTTTCAAGCTAAATGCATTTTCTCTTTTGCTTTTGAATTTATACTTTTATTTTTTTTTTTTTTTTTACTATAGATCACATTTTGATACCGTCTATAAGATGTAAGTTATTATTAGTAAACCTTTATTTACAAAAGCGCCACTTAACAAAATAAACACACACATTTATAAACTACAGAAAACGTGTATAAATTTAAACTTTAAGAGTTGAAAATAATATGAAGATAACATTTACTGGTGAATGAAGTCATTAAAAGCTGATAAAAAAATAAATGTTTATTTTAAAGTAATTATACAGCATCACTTTGTCTAATAAAAAGTCGGAGTCTTCATCGTAAACTTTTCATTTTCAAAGTAGTAACCAATCTGATAAAGACGACGATTGTTTAATTGGGCGGTAACGTTGTAAACGATCACATAAATAAGACTTTAATTAGTCCTGTATTTAGTAGGAAGCTAAGTCAATGAAGATTAAATGTTAAGATATTGCTGTAAGTTTCCAAAATATTATAGAAAAACGGTTAGTAAACAGCTCATTTCACAAATACCTGAGTACGACAGAAATCTGTTTCTATAATATAAGCGAAACAAACAAGAAAGGCGTATACCTTGACGTAAGCACGATACTCAACAATTACAAAATTTCCACAATACTGGATTTCAGTAGTTAAAGTTTATCAGTAGAGGATAACCCGGGAGAGTACCCACTGATCGAGTTTTAATGGATTTTCAAATCACCAAAGAACAAATAGATGAATATATAAAAGTAGTTTCGTAAAAAATAATAAAATGATGTTTAAACTCCCTACTGAAATTCCTCATACAGGATTAATGAATAAAATAGAAAGTACAATCACAAAGTTTCCATTGCTTTTGTCTACATTATACATATTAAAGAAACTATTTCAGTGCATTTGGTAACGACGTCCTTGTTGACTAATCGTGCGCAATTGATGTCGCCCACTCAAGAGCTTTGCTTGTGGGCAACCTAAGGGCATTGATCCAACCATCTTAGTTCGTCTCCATTTTGTTATAAAAGTTTAAATTCTTGAAAATATTTTTTTTTCCAGCGAGTGAAACGCTGGCGCTGTAGGAGTGGTCACATGTATCGTTGTCCTAACTACAAACCTCTTGAGCATGCCCTTCTTCGAATGGACCTATTGAATGTCTATGCGTGCCTTCGGCAAGTACTTGACCTATGGCGCTAAATAGTATTGAATTCTTTCGAAGAATTAATATTTTATGCTAACAGCATAATAATTAATTATTTCAAATAGAAATATAAGACACTTTTCCGCAAAGTCCGGCGACAGAGTAGCTAGGTTGGTATAATGCTGACTCACTAACCATGAGGTGTCGGTTACTATCCCTGTGTTCGTTCAGGAAGTTCTTCGAGATTTTCTAGTCTACATATCCTTAGCGTGCACATAGAAGAAACATTTGCAATTGTAGTTCCGAGGTAAATAGGCGACAATCTTCATTAACCTTGTTCGTACAGGAATGCAAGACGTTAAACCCACATTTCATTTTCTTCAGCTTCTGTTTATTAAAGTCCTTTAAATTGCATTATATTGGGATTGACTTTTTCTTAAAGTGAATGCGTACACCAGACGTTTGTTAGAAATAAGTGAATCTGCAAAAGAACTTAGAAAGTTTGTTCATGTTCACTTACATTTCTTAATTGACATCCATATATATTAACACTAACCGGCACGTGTCGAAACTACACCCAAAAACAACGACACAGGTTAAACTGTATTTGTCGGTTCAAAGGGCTATTTGAACAGTAGAATCGGGTCCACATATACCGATATAAAGTTAAATGTCACAATCTAAAAACTTTAAACGCCCTTATAACCATTACTAGATATCTGGCGAGGTGTAAGATATATGTGGAAATCTGATCTAGGAATAAAAAAACACCTCAAATGTAAAAGAATTTTTTTGTGAATTCATGACAGAAATTCCTTAAGTCACACACATTTTCAGTCCACAGACAATTATAATCTTATCAAAAAACGTATTGGTTTCTAATGATATAATTGGATCGTCGTTTTGTGTCTTGGAATGTCGGATACCTCTGAAGAATAACTAATCCCTACATGTATATCCATGAACATCGATATTAAGATGATATCTAACACTGGTAGTGGTAGGATGTATTTTTAAATAACAACTTTTAAGGCGTAATTTGTATTACCTTAGAACAGCTGAAACTCTTTTTCATATCTAAATAGAATTGAATTATGATGAGTGAGTGGGCGAGATCTGTATAAGAATAAATATTTCTATCGAAAGATGCTGCGAAAATCGATTTGTGTACAATTTATATTCAATCGTTGTATGGACGGTGATCTAAAAAAATACTGGCTTTCTGTATGGATGCCACTTTGTCACCCTACTTAACAAATCATCAACACATAAATACTACCATAGACCTTGGTCGGTGATACAATTAATTCAAAGTGGATGTGTCACTTTAATCACGGAAAACTATAGAAACAAAGCTTACCATTCGAGCTTTTAGCAAAAATATTAAAACTCAGACCATGTTTCACAATCAATGGGTCGTATACATTCATTTGTGTTTAATTGAGTTTAACGAGTCACAGAAGCGGAAGCTTACATATAAAATAGTTTGCAACTTATTTGTTGTTTTTTTAATTTGTTTTCATCTTTTGCAAATCGCCAGGGATTTGAATATGGCCGATTATCGTATACCTTCCATACACCAACAAAAACTTTTATAATATTTGTTTTATGACAATCGTAAAAAGTAACCCCACATCACCGGATAATTGATTTTACACACCATTAAGAACCACCTCATTAGGATGAACGTAGAAAGTTATTTTGAATATCTTAATGCAGATTGAACGTGACGTTACAGTGATTCTTAAAATGATAGGTCGCGACATCGCAATTAACGATACATGTTTTAAATTTAGAAAGGGAAAGAAGATATTGAACAATGGTTAAAAGTAAACAAGTCGCTTCTGTTGTTTATTTTTTGTAAATTTATCTTTGAGAGTTTTTACAAGGGATGATACTCACTGTGTTTACTGTCTTCACATTCTTTCTCAGTGTTACGTCAGTTATTTGTGTTATAAACCAACGTAGAAAAACGCAGGTAAGAGTTTAATAATTTTTGAACCACAAAATGTTAAACGGAATTGTTTTTTTTTCTTCATAAAATCCCATTTTTTGCATGAACTGCTTTGTATTGTGTGTATCTAAAGGTTTCACCTTTTGTTTTTTTTATGATAATTCGTCAATATAAAAAGGTTGTTTACTTGTTCTCATAATGACTTAATGTTACGTTTGGGTGTACTTAATGTTATGTTTGGGTGTCATACGTAAATTAGCTCCAACGTCAGATTAGTTTTTGCTTTGGAATAATATATAATAATAAGTATGTTCTCTCGTAATCATAGTTTTTAGATTATCTTAACTGTTGCGATAAACTGTAACTATATAAGATAAACTGTGTTTTTTTAGATTTTCGTAACTGTTGTAATTGTTGTTTTTAGAATTCGGCAACTGTCAACTGGCATGTTAAAGTGTAGTTTTTTAGATTTTGTTGACTGTCATAGTAACTGTAGCTTTTAAATTTGGTAAGGCATGGTAACTGTAGTTTTTATATAGTGTATATCAAAACAACTAATTTGATGCCTGTAGCCATATTCTAGTGATGTGTTAAATTTTACATATAAAACTGTTTCGGGGATTAATGACCTATGATAACCTATTTTTTCACGAGATCAACAAAAAAGACACCCAGCTAAGGTGTTTAAATCAGTCCTCAAGAAGAAAAAAACAACAACCATCCAGATGAGATAATGGCGTTACACACATCACCTGTTTTAAAATATATTATTGGTGAACTGGACTTTGTGTTGATAATTATTCCACTATATTACCCAATAACAAATATAATGTAAAAACAGCCTCATTATTGGGTAAATAACATGTTTTTTATAATAACACATTACACCCAAAATCATTATAATGTCCCGCTGCTTTTATTGGTATATTAAAAAACAAATGCTCTAAAATACATAACCATTGATAGGAGACGATAATTTCCAGGGGAGAAGCATTGAACGTAACCAGATCCACATATATACGTAGTATACATCTACGTAATACTCATAATGGGAATAATCCGATCAATTATTATAGGCCTATTCCTATCTTGATATTACATAATAGATAACAGGAAACATCGGTGAATTACATACAGAGAATTATCTATGATAATTTCCTCCCTTGGGTCATGTTACGATACACCGATTATTTGCAAAATATAGAAGGGATTTTTTTAGGTGGTTATTTATATTAATATTGTTTGCACAGATTTATTTAAAGAATGTTTTAAGTCTATGGAGAAAATATTTACAACTAAATGGGGATCTCCTTATAGAACATTTGCCAATTATTTACATACGAGAACTATACATTTATTGTGAGATGTTTAAATTTGAAATTTTAGAAGTCGGTATGCTTGTTGATAATGTTTTAAATGTTAATGAACCTACAAATATCTGATACATTTTCACTGTAACATTTAATAAATTACATGTACCTGTGTACTCATCTGATATTAATCTATCTAAGCAAGGTACGGGAGCTGTGTTATTAAATATTGGACTCTTTGTACAGAATGCATCGATATTTGACTAATTAAAGAGATAATTGCATATTTTCTTAGAAAATTAAAACATATAATGATTTCTATATCTATAACTGAATATTTTGTCAAATCACAGAAATCATTCTAACACTTAAAACATTCGTGTAAAAATTGGAAATGATGTCTACTCGCCAACGGTATTTAGAATTTGTATCATTTCTTTTCACTGGATAACTAAGAGTACACAACGAAAAGAGAGAGGGAGAGCTGACTCGATTTTCCGGGTCCAAGGTCAAACCGAGAGAGAGAGAGATATATATATATATATATATATATATATATATATATATATATATAGAGAGAGAGAGAGAGAGAGAGAGAGAGAGAAATGGGGTTTAACGTCCACTCGACACAAACTAGGTCATTTCGGGAATAACATATGGTTTAATTTTATATCAATAATTCGCTTCCGCGTAGGGGTCTTTAGCAGTGGGGGGGAAACCCCAAGGTCAAACAGATAAGGATAATGATGCAACTTTCACTCGTTAATTAGCGTTCGCCCTGTTAACATCTGTGCTCCAGTGCTCCAGTGCTCCAGTGTCCCAGTTATCCAGTTAACCCGGCTTACAGTTTTCCAGTTATCCAGTTTGCAGTCTTCAAGCCACCATGGACCCGATTGTCAAAACCTACGTAGTACCAGAAGAAGAAACAAGTAGAGTATCCTACCACGTTGCAGTCAGCAGCACGGATAGATTAACCGACAGGGGAATCTTGAAGTGTCTGATCGACCTTCTCGGCAAATGGCAGGAAATTTTAACCATCTACTTGAAAGACGACGAGTGGCACATACATGTTAGAACGAAAGAAATAAAAACGAAAATCCTCGAGACAGAGAGCCACACCCACATGGGGATTACCTACAGTTTCCACAAACGTTTCGCCAAAGTCATAACCCTAACAGTTTACGACTTTCCAGTTTCCTACTCCGATAACTACTTCGTCGAAATAATGACAGACATCGGCTATGTAAGAACCTTCAAAGACCAACGGCTGCCTACGACCAATGTCCACAAAAGAATCCGGGAAGTAGAACTGGAAATACCAAACAAGAAACTAAAAGACATTCCCCAACTAATCGTCCTAAAGGCAGATTACGGAGATGCAAAAGTTAGGGTAGTCACACCAGGCCAACCTTCTCCGTGCTTCAGGTGTGAAAAATTCGGCCACTCACGAAAGGAGTGCCCCCTCCGGGCCCCAGAAAAAGAAAAGAAAAGGCAACCAGTTCCAGCAGTAGCCCCAGCAGTTCCAGTTCCAACCACAGTAAAGTCATCAGTAAACCAGCCAGTCCCACCAGCACAGTCCACAGTTCAAGAAGTAAAGAAAACAGTCGTCAAAACAGTAACCCAGTCTCCGCCAGCCGAACCAAAAGCACCTAAACGAAGAAGAGAGGATGGAGCCAGAAAAACATCAGAAACTGCAGAATTTGAATTTACGAAACCAAGACCACCTCCAATAAAAATAAACGAAAGTAGTATCGACATTTGTGAATACAGCTACCATCCCTCAACCTCCACACCTCACGACACCAGTGCTAGTTCGAATAACTTCAGTATCTGCAGTATACACGGCATCCCTACAACACCAACATGGTTCGAGTAAAAATAAAAAAAAAAAAAAAAATAAAAAAAAAATATATAACACGTGATTGTCTGCGATATCACTTCGGTGGAAGCGGACGTAAAATACAACTACTTCACACACACACACGTTGAGCGACACGTTCCAAACCCGCACACGTGATAATACAGTAACGCCGTAAAAGTCAACGTTGGATTCAAAAAGAAAATGATACATATGCTAATAACTCAACTGACACAAGTGAATTATGGGATTTATGATTATTCTTTAAATATGACAGAAAGGTGTGCATGGATGTCATGAAGGCTATTTTTTTTATATTTTAAACATACGACTTAAAAAGTGCAATTCCCACTTTAACATACCTCACCTGTGATATAATAGTATTTTGAGGAATGTCCTGTAATATTTTAAGGCCGCAGATCTTCATTTTGGTCATTTTAATCCTTTGCAAAGTACAATATTATCTCAGAAAGGAATGTAAGTCCAAAATTGATCAATTGTGTATACATTACTCGGATGCTAAGGGGAATGGAGTTATTGTCTCTCGAATATTCAGAATGAATCAGTCATTAACATAAGCGAGTTTGTGCCTGATAAAATCAAACTAAATTGTATAATATATGGTCTTTTGATGTTTCTTAGTATGTTTTAGCTAAATGTTTATGTTACGGTTGATTTAATTGTGTAAAACTATAACAATATTGTGAGAAAAAATATAGATATAGTCCGTAAAATGCACGATCGGTTTCTACTATTTTGAGATTCTCACAGGAATTTCATATACCCCGAGGTGCCATTTATAGTTTTATTAGTTAACCGTTCACCTTTTAACATCTTGCATTGTCAATAAAGGACTTGTTAATCGTATAACAGGAGTGTTATCCTTAATATATTAACACATATAGTTTAAAGCAAGTCAAATTGTCATAATGTACATTATAAAAATATATCTCATTCATCACAGAGATTTACTGTTAAAAATTATGTCTTGGCCCATTTATAGTTGATGTCTTTATATACCGTACTCCAGCTATAGTCTCACACTCGACAACACCTAGCTTGACTAGTCTTGTTACTCAGCTGGGTGTAAGATTAGGAGATGGTTCACGTCGTTTCAAATCATAAATAAAAAGTAAGTAGTCTCATTATTGTCATATAAGTAATCTATAATCTGAAGAAAAGTTTTCATATGTTTGATTATGTTATGATAAAATGGCAGCACGACATTTCCGTTTTTTGTGAGCATTTTCTTATCATAGATAAGTGCATTTCGATGTTCGGAATAACTCGAGCAATGTCTGACACCTATATACATTATGAATATGAATGTCAGAGTACTGAATGTTGTTATGTGAAATTAAATGAGGTTTAAGTTCTCGTCAGCACAGGAGCTAAGCCGGCTAAGTGGTTTCCCCCTGTCAGTGGTCCATTACGGAGGGTCGGATAAGAAGAGCTGTCTTGCGGTTCGGATGGGAAGAAAAACGGAGGTCCCGTATACACATTGGCGTGTACGTAAAAGATCCCTGACAGTTGTAATTTCATAAAAGGGTAGGCCGTAGCGCCGCTGTCCGGATAAAAGTTCCTTCACAGCATGCTGTATGATATGCCCGTTCCCATCAGCCTAGTCGGAACATAACAGTAGGACGTTAAACCCCATTTTATTTCTCGAACAACCGGGCACACTTTTCCTTGTCAGCCACACAGGCGTTACCTCTGACAAGATAGAACCAGGTTTGTCGTCCTAGCAGAGTTATCCCTGACAAGATAGAACAGGGTTTGGAACACCCTTATCATTCTATACAGGTGTATCCCCTACAAAATGGCTCGCTTGAATAATGTCGAAGGTACACGTACATCATGATTCGAACCGGGTACATTCCAGTAGAGAGGAAATCCCCGACTTTTAATGTTTTTGACTTCCCTGTAGTTATTGAAACGTATGTTACACCAAACAACAAAAGGCTTGACATACTGTGACGTGATAATTAAGTTGTTTTCCCCGAGGCAGATACAAAAACATATTGGGTGTACTCATGTCCCCGTTGTATTAAAAGTAGTAATCCTACATACGATCGTAAAAGTTTGTTCTAACATTAAAAACGTATCCTTCAGTACCGTCATGTCCGTGAGGCAACCATTAAAATGCTAATGTGAATGAGATATGACAAAGGTTATTATCAAGTTATTGGACTTATTAAATTAAAAAATATCTCCTTTTATAATCAGTCGAATTTATTGTCGAAGAGCATTTAAAAATGACATTCATGTTAATTAAATTAAAAAATATCTCCTTTTATAATCAGTCGAATTTATTGTCGAAGAGCATTTAAAAATGACATTCATGTTAATGTTCACTGTGCCTTAAACTGAGCTTTAAAATTATTTAAACAACATTGTTATCTACTACAGCTAAACATGTCCATGCGATCAAAGTCAAAGCTTTTTACATACATCCTCATCCTGCAGACATCAACCTCCCACATAATTATTTTATATACAGACAGGTGTGTATTTGTGGCTTTTAGATACAAAACCCGTTACTTTTTGCTTATCAAATAAATGAAGTTGCTAACCAATTAAAAAAAAAAGAAGATAATAATTAGTTTAGTGTACAGTTGAAGCTATTTTTGGTCTATGTTTATAAAAGTTGCGGTTCTTTACTGGCACGAATTTCCGTCGAACTTAAAATAATATTTTTTTTACGAAGGTTAAAACTGTTTTCCGTTCTATCATATGACAAAAACATATTCAAATTATGTTTTATTAATTATAACATGTTTATATACAGTTTTTCTAACAATTTTGCACTTTTACTTGATATATGTAATTTTGCGGAGTCAATGTGGCTCAGTGCTTAAGGCGGGAGCTCACTTGCCAGGTGTTGGCTAAGAACGTTTATCGGGATTTTCGAACGCAGATTCTGCTTTTGGGAATAGCGTCTAGTCGTTCGGATGGTACGAAAGACCGAGACGACCATCGTAATAGGACCCTTGAAACTGAAATTCGCAATTGCATCCACAGCATACTGTATATCAAATTGCGTGTACTCGTTTTATTAGCGCGGTTAGTGGTTAGAGTAGGACATTTAACCCCATTCTCCATTTCTTTTCATGTGAAATTTGACCTTACACAGTTGATATGAGATGATCAGATAATTCGGTATTGCTTATTGTCTGTTAATGTATATACGATAAAACAGAGAGAGAAATGGGGTTTAACGTCCACTCGACACAAACTAGGCCATTTTGAGACTAACACATGGTTTCATTATATTTCAATCATTCGCTTGCGCGTAGGGGTCTTTAGCAGTGGGAGGAAACCGGAGTGCCACGAGGTTGAGAAGGCGCCCCTATCTCCATGCCACATACGCTCACACCAGGGCTCGAAACCACAGCCGCCAGCCAGAGGTGACCGGCCAGCTAGAGGTCGAAGCGCGGCACTCTAGACCTCTAGGCCATCCCAAACCCCACGATAAAACAAATTGTAGATTCATGTCTTGGAGGGATACATCAATGTTGATTTATCGGAAACACTAATCGGATAATCTGATAATCTGTAAAATGTAATATTGTCGATAGTTGCTATACCACAGAACCTTGACTACTTAGAACTCGATATTTTGACAGTGAAACACAATGATTTAATATAGGATCATTTGTTCTGATTTTATTTTAAATTTAATGTTCCTGAAGATGATTCACCACTATTCAATTACTAACCGAATCTATTCACTAACTCATTAATTTATTTTAGGCACTATACTTAACATTTTGTTTCACTCGTATAACACAAACATTAATTGTGAATAATGATTATGCAAAGGGTTTCTATATTAAAACCCCCCATGGGTGTAAGAAATGGCATATCCCATTATCAGTTTTGCTACTAAAATGGATAATATGTCCGGAATTCGTATTTCATTATGGGGAGAATGGCAAACAGATCAATTTAATCATAATAGGCAGATGTGCTATAATGGCAAATACGCTACTTTTAGCAGAATTAACACCCTCTATAATTGTTTGTAATATTACTCTATTGTATTTTTGTATACTTTATTATATCGGATATAGTATAGGAAACATAATATTGATTAGCAAAGTAAAAACACCAATTAATCAGTGAAACGTTTAAGTTTTATTTCCATAAAAGAGCTTAATACAATGCTAAATTGATTGACGCATGGGTAAATCGATGTAGACAGCAAATATGGACTTCACGCAAAGAAACTAATGTTCATTCTATAATGGTGGGTTGATTGATATTATTGGCCTGCACTTATCATTGAACAATATATATTTTATAGATCAATGTATGAAGCCAACTGTATACAAACAATATGGCCACAATAGATAAAATAAAGTAGCTGTCGGATAAAGGGATGAAAATTTGATGACAAATTAGAAAAGTTTAAAGCCGTCGTTAGATTCCCAACACGTCATTTGTGTTTTAGGTTTGGTCGTGATAGCTAGGTAGAGTTAAGATTTATAAGTTTTAAGATTAGAGAAAAGGCGGGAATGTTTATAATGACTTTATTAAGGGGTGATTGTGTCTGCCCACCTGAAAGGGGCGAGACGTGAAGGTAAATAAAGAAAGCGATCGAAGGTAACGGTAGATTGTGACCCGTTCTATTGTCCCGTTATCACAGCTAATTTAGAGATCTTGGGCTGTCAGAGGCTGAATATAGAGTGAGTGTGTAACGATAACGGAACATATAGACTAGTGTGTAAAACGTACTATAGTGATCGCTGACCTAGAAATCGTCACTGATTTAAATACTGTTTTTGTATTCGACAGGTATGGTGTGTCGATTGGAGTATAAAGGGAGACGGCATCTGAGATTGTTGGATCAAAAGTGATTGTGTATCGAGCCGTACAGGTTGTACGCTATGGCTAAAGGGGACTATGAAGCTAAAACATAGATTTGTGTGTGTGCTAACGTTCACTGTGATCGGACTACTAGGGTTACATGTTGTTTTGTTCACAGGGTTACCAAACTTAATCCCTATTGATCCAGTTGTAAGAAATGATGCAGTTGTTGGGCTTAGAGATATATCCGTGGGGGAACATCCCCATCTCCCTGCCGGTAGAAAACGATTAAATAAAAGTAACTTTACCAGTGATGCTGATTTGACTGATGCGAACAGTAGTTTACCGAAATTCCCGAGGGGTAAAATTGCTCACGGTGATGACAATGGCCAGTCATTCGTCGCCTCTGAACCCAAAACGGAGGAAAAAGATGTCCTTAGAAATTTCAAAAACATTAAAGTGGATAAAATGCTGGTACTCCTGACAGAGAAAAGTCGTAAACGATTCGACATATCGAAATATGACAGCGTGGATTATGTAGTATTTTTAAAATCTTTAACTAGTCGCTTAAGGAAAAACAGAAACAAGTTACCTGTTTACCATAATTATAAAGGGTACGTATATTTTATTACCTATATACTTATTATCTATTCACTATTATCTATATTAAATGTTGTATTTAATGTATATAACATAGCTTTATCTGCAAGGTTTTACATGTATTCAACGCCCAATGTCACCTTTATTTTGGGTTTTAATACAACACAATCATTATTATATGTCCGCTTACGTATAACCCCATTTTCATATACATGTGTAATATTTATTTTCTATGATATTAACATGTGTGTGTATTTATATAAGGGTTATTAAAATGACTGAACGATCTCACAATATAATGACAGATCTATATAATGATTCTATATTGTAATCATTAACATATTTGGATTTTTTAATGACCGTTTATCGTAACAATGTAAAGTATATTAACCTATACGGATGACAAATGTGAGAAAATAGTTGATGTTTACTCTGTATTATTTAAAGAGCGTGCGTTTTTCGAATTTAGAGTTTGTAGCGTTCGTGGAATTCGTCAGTGTTACACATGACTTGAGAAAAGAAGATAGGGAACCACGGTGGCTCGGTGATTAAGACGCTGAGTCCCCATGTTCGATCCCTGAGTTATATCAGAAAGTTCATCGTGATGTCCTGGCCTGCACCCCCCCCCACACACACTACCGCTTATCAAGGAACAACGTATAATCTTTCGGATGGGACAAAAATAAACTGAGGTCTCGTGTCCACATTGGCCTGTACGTAAAAGTAGGGACGGGACAACAATGCACTTTTTCGTATGCCACTTTTCTGCAGGGGTATTGACTGAAAAATACAAAAATTAATATCGTTAAAAATCCCATTTATGATCCATACTTATGAAAAAAATGCATTAATTAGAAGTAATAGCTTAAAAATACGATTTCTATATATTTCGCCGGCCATTTTGAAAATGTGCCCCATTCTGACCGAAAAAAATGTCGGATACCAAAAATTCTTCATTTTTTGGTAATTTCAGTCAATTTTGTCTTAAAAAAACCTGCAATTTTTTTATTTTTTTTTTTTTTGAGGGGGGGGTATTGTCCCAACCCTAAAAGAACCATTGGCAGTTGGATATAAGAGCAGGTCGTGGTGCCGCTGTCCGGGCAAACTTTCCCTCACAGCACACTGTATGGGGCATGTCCGTCGCCATTAGCCCATTTGAGCAGAACATATTGTTAAACCTAAATCTATCACCTTTTCAAGCTCTAAGCAGGGTATGCACCCAGATTCAACTTTCAAGCAATGATTTAGCACAGTACGTTTGTATGATATTGATTGATAATAATGATATATGGTAGACAATGAATTCTAAAACATCAAAAATAGGAAAGGTTTGAACTAACTACACACTATATATGCTTTATGGGAGAAATGAATCTGTATAAATATAATAAAAAGTGGTTATAATAATGTATATATGAGGATGGTGGTAATGAATAACATAACTGGAGAATTTGTAACTCCATTTGTAACTTAGACTTATACTTATGAAACTACTTTAAGAAACAACGTTATTATAAGATTAGCCAAACCGCTAAATATCGCTTGAATTAAAAAAAAATAGACATGCTCTCCTGTCCTTTTTATGCAAGTTCGTGACAACTTTTCTTATTGAGTTATTAAACTGCCTCGCCTTTTAGTGCTATTTTTATTGGGTTTTTTATGATACGGTATCTGACAGATACAAATTGTTCTTATCAACAAAACTAGTCTGTACTGAATCATGAGACATCTTGCAAGAAAATATAAATAACTGATCTCTTCGTCTATAGACTTGTAAAGATTACTAAAATAATTTGAATGTTATCACCTTAAATAAGAAAATAAATCAACTCAATCTGATATAATAATTATATAAAATCACAGAGCAAGGCATTTGGTTTGAGCTTTGGTGGATTTCTGTAAAACATAATTACATAATGTGTTAGACTCGAAAGTTAATTTTTGAAACTTCTATTTCTGAGCAACGTATGTTTGTGTTCTTTTTGTACACTGTCAAATTTGTAAATTTTCGATTAAATAGTTTAGTCAAACCAAGTCAAATCCAAATTTAAACGAATCCGATTGGAAACTATCGTCTAAGATGCACGTGGCCCTGTAAGGTTAACAACCAATAATATTACATAATTGTTCTAAAATGATAGTGCTTCTTTTTAGGGGTGGGGGATGGTTAGCACATGCGTGTTGTATCATAAAGCCTGTCATTGAGTCAACTTGTTTTCCAATCCCCGGTTGTACGTGACAAGGAGTAGGGTCGCCTGTCTCACCCCGTGGGTTTTCTCCGGGTCGTCCCATTTCCTCCCACTGCGAATTATTGAAATATAATTAGAAACCATATTTTAGTCCCGAAATGACCTAGTTTGTGTCGAGTGGAGTTAAACCCCATTTTATCTTTTTACGGCGAAAAAAACCCATCCAAATTATACAAAATCGAGAGTGACTCTTTAAGAAAAAAAACAAAAATGTAATTTTTTCTTTAAAAATAAGAGGGGTGGTGGCTCTTTAAAATTAAAGAAAAAAAAAACACAAACAAAGTAATTTCCAAAGAAATCGTATTACTAAAAAAGGAGAGTGGCGCTTTACAGTAAAGAAAATGGAAACAAAAACTTACATAATTTATTTTCCAAAAATGAGAGCGTCTCTTTGAAGTACCTCCCCCCCCCCCCCAACACACACACACACACACAAAACCAACAAACAAACAACTTCATTTATTGCTGGAGAAAAGTTAAGAGTACACTTTAAATAAAGTGACTATACGGGGTATTAAAAACCACAAACAAGAAATTACTGTCATCGCACAGCTCTGCTATAAAATTATTTACGTCTGTCAAGACACATTTCTAAATTTCTCTATTGACTGCGAAATATCTGAATAAACCAGTACTCATCTCTGAACTATGCACAAGACTGGAGTATTGCATCCCATGAAAGACAGCTATCACATTTCTGGTAAATTTCGAATTTATTTGACATTGCCTAACAAAATAGACTACTATTTTGTATCGGATTCCTTTTCTATATTTAGTTCAAATCGTATGGCCTAAACACGAAAGCTATGCAATGACAAATTCTCTACAGAGTGAAAAGAAAAAAAAAATGCTCAGATTAACTATGTAACTATGCGAGATGTGCTGCATATACAGGATTATTAAATGATTTACACAAACTCGTCATTATACAACATAATGTACTATCACCAGAACATAATAGCAATCTATATGTAGACTTTCCAAACCACCGAACATAATATACGATCTACATTTATGCATGTATGTAGACATTCTAAACCGCCTGAACATAATATAACATCTACATGTAGAACTTCCAGCCACCGAACATAATATACGATCTACATTTATACATGCATGTAGACATTCTAAACCGCATGTACACACTATACGATCTACATGTAGACCTTCCAAGCCTTCGAACATAAGCTATGATCTAAATTATATATATATGTAGACATTCTAAACATAACATACTTTCTTTATAACTGGACATAATATATGATGTACATATCTACACGTGACCCCCCCCCCCCCGATCATAATATTAATATACTAACTACATGTAGACCTTTTAACCCACCCGCATATGATACACAAACAACGCATATGCCTTCTAAACCACCGAACATACATGTAATAACTCCATCCATCGAACAAAATACACAATCAACATAATATAGACCATCTAAACACACGAATACAATATACGATCTACATGTAAACCTAAAACAGATAGTTGCATAGTTCTAAGAAAATCAAAAACATGTATTTAAAGCCTTATTTTAACATGTTTTAAACATCTTATTTTAAAGAATGCAACTGTCGCTTTAAACCAACCGAACATAATAATGCAATCTATATGTAGACCTTTCAGACCTCCGAACACCCAAACACATACTCCCCACTATCTTTTTTTATTAGAATAATATAATAAAATGATACGGTTCATTTGCGAAAATCATATTGCAACGGGTCTAGACAAGTGCTTTGTTATTAAATACATTTCCAGTTTGTCATTTACTTTATATGGAGAGCAGATAAACCAGTGTCTGAACACCGATACTTATTTCAGATAAATAATGTTTTTGTAGATTGTAAATTCACAACTGGAAAATATATGACAGTCTATGCACACCCACCAAAATGACAGTCTATGCACACCCACCAAAATGACAGTTTATGCACACCCACCAAAATGACAGTCTATGCACACCTACCAAAATGGATGGACACCTACCGAAATCAGACAGAACAGTTAAATGAAACTTCAACTACAATGATTTAATCAACAATTTCCGGTCAGGTTATTTGCAGGATGACTTAAACTTACAAATCTATAATCTTTTACAGACCTCAATCACAATCATAGGTTTTATATTTTTTAAAATAAAGTCGGATAATTTCACGTACACACAAACTTACGAAACTAATGGAAAATTTGAACCACAATGACGTGATTGGGTTTAGGTTTTTTTACAATAAAGTCAGGGTATTTTCAGGTACACATACATTTATAAAACTAAAGGAAAATTCCAACCACAATGACGTAATCATAGATTTCATGTTCAGGTACACGTAAACTTACAAAGCTGTAATCATGTATCGGAAATTTTAATGAAAATGACGTAGGTTGTTTCACTAGAAAAGATACGGTGTAATTGCAAATACACTTGAACTTACCAAAAAATATTTTTTATGGAAAACTTCAAGCACTATAATTGCATTATCACAGATTTCAAGTTTTTACAATGAAGTCGAGATGTGTTCGGGTACCCTTAAACTTACCACGTTACAATCTTGTTTAGAAATATATCCCCAGCTAATTCCCAGCTTGCGATACTAAAGATAAAATGTCAACACTAATATAAATATTACACACAATTGGTTTATCTTAGAAAGGGTAAAATCTTAGATAAGATTTGAAAAAAACGTACTGAGATAATAGACATAGATTGTGCTACTAATCCTTTTTGGGATCTGTTTCTGTTCCAGTCTTGACATTATGTTAGAGTAAACAGACTTCTTAAGAATTCAAAAAGCATGTTTGACTTTACATAAAAACGCCAAATAATACCGAAGATAAGGACACATATTGAAATAGGTGCGTCAAATAGACACACAGTAGGATAAAATTGTGCCTTTATAAAAGTGAATAAATGCAATTATAATATTTAATACATATTCTATTCTGTTGCCGAGTATCACAATATGGAGATTAGATATAATCCCTAGATAATAATATATTTATGTTAATGTTGCAGACGACAAAAAACCCGAACACTTAAAACGATAAGAACTAATTGTACCTCCCAGCAACAAATATATTTAGGTTAAAGATAAA
The DNA here is from genome assembly GCA_036850965.1 of Patella caerulea. Lineage (NCBI taxonomy): Eukaryota > Metazoa > Mollusca > Gastropoda > Patellidae > Patella > Patella caerulea. The sequence goes on along the minus strand of JAZGQO010000014.1, from coordinate 21,047,046 downwards.
TAAGTATATAGACACAACGTCATTGAAACCGTAAAGAAAGACCCAAGATTAGTTAAATGTCTAGCTATACACAGGTGAAATAATCACCTATTATATAGTTGATTGTGAACTACAGGTATATTTCTAAATATCCCTTAATCAAACCGTATTGCCCACTGATAGACTGACCTTATAGGTAGCCATTTGGATTATGTAATGCATTATCTCCATTTCATCAAATGATGGGGGGTCAGAGTTACATTGTGACCCCGAGCATCAATAACAATGACTTGAAAAGTATGGCATATCGTTATCAGTACAAATCTATTATAACAAGTTTAATCTTTATTAGTTGCCATCATCGTTTTATGCGATTTCTACTTTATCACCACTCGCTAAGATACATCGATATTGGAGTCGCTTATCATAGTAACCCCCGAGATGAAATAAAATGAAGTATTCAAACATGATTAGATAAGTGTTTCAGAAGTAGATAAACATTGTTTCATCTTTACTCATCAGATTAATCCCTTTAAACTGACTTGAGAAGACAATCAATGTGTAGATTTAGTTGAATTTGATGTGTTGATTTGTTTACGATGTGGGGGAATCTGTCAATATTATATGTCTACAGAAAGCACCAGTGTTGAGATACAGCTGATTTTGTTTTCACAGCTGAAGCCACAAAAAACGAAGCTAAACTTAGCGAACAAATCTATTTCCGCCTAATATTTCGAAAGGAAAAACTACGCTTATATCATTTCCCACCTCGAATCCAAATAACAACATATTAATATACAGTGGGACCTCTAGTTATTTTAAATAACGGATGTCAGAGATAGAATCTCTGTCCGTTATTGGGCGTCCTTAGAGAGAACTAGTATGAAAATAAGGCTTCTCCCGGATTTTACCCCATCTCCGTTCTATGACTATTTTGGGATTCTTGTCGTCTATTTTTCGCCGTGATTCATAATTTGGCCACCAAAAGGAATCATTTCTTGCCACACCGGACACAAATTTATAAAAATCCAACACTATTTTCATGTAGAATTGTGCGATACAAATACATAAACAACTTTCATTTGAATGGAGCCGCCATTTTCAAACTAACGCTCAGTCACTATTCAAAATTTAGGAATGGAATTTTACTGTAAAGGAAAAATCTTGCTGTGCATGAGAATAACACATAGACTATTTAAAATATTCTATAATGTGTTGTTATATTTTATAGATTTTATGTAATAATTATTCATTTATGTTGAAGAAAAAAAAAACTTGAGCGGCCGTGTACAGGACGAATTTTCGTTTACGGTAAAATTCTATTCCTAAATTTGGAATAGTGGCTGAGCGTAAGTTTGACAATGGCGGTCTCATTCAAATGAAAGTTGTTTTTGTATTTGTATCGCACAATTCTACTTGAAAAAAGTGTTGGATTTTTATAAATTTGTGTCGGATGTGGCAAGAAATGATTCCTTTTGGAGACCAAAGATGAATCACGATGAAAAATAGACGGTAAGGATTCCAAAATAGTTATAGAACGGAGATGGGGTAAAATCCGGGAGAAGCCTTATTTTCATACTAGTTCTCTCTAAGGACGCCCAATAACGGACGGCGATTCTATCTCTGACATCCGTTATTTAAAATAACTATGGGACCTCCAGAAACACAGTTATGAGTCCTGAAGCTATGGAATCTGTACCTACTGGTCGTTCATGAAATACTAAAATGACGCAAGTACGAACAATCCAACCATTAATGAAATACAATGTTGTTGTTCTTTTCTTTTGTGGTGTTTTTTTTTTTTTTTGCTGTTCTCTACAAATATATATATATCGATTTTGTATAGTAATTGAACACTTTGAATATGCATTTACCAATGAAACTGTTTTCTCTTAATTGGTTCAAGCCTCTTCGCTGTGTTATCTAAATCACATGTCTTAATCTGGTTCTGCAGATAAAACCCGTTTAAGACCAAATGTCTGGTTCTCCCACAGCAAGTGTTAAAGAACATGTCAACTTTCTGTTCAATAGACACATATCTCAACTCCTAGGGGTACAAAATAGTTTGTCGTCCAGCAGATTTGCTATCTAAAGGTCAGGTAAACGTGACAAGAACAAAATAGAGACACTATGTACAAACAATTAGGTTCATGTTCCCATAGAAATGTGTAATAATGGTGGTCTTCATGGTTATATGTAGGTGTGGTTTGTAAAATGGCCTTACGGGTAGTTTTATTTTAGTACTGTTGAATTTGAAGAAACACAGGGGATGGGAAAAATCTTAAACTCATGTTTTTCAATATGCTAGTGCCACGTTAGTTATGTAGTGTGTTCTCCACAAGAATCACCGACGTGTGTATCCCGACGTCTCCTGAGAACAAAATGGTGCCCATCTGGCTAAAAAGGAACTAACTAGTGTTTGGTCATTCGATTGAGACGTACACCTAAAACCCCTTCTTGTCATATTTACGGGGCATGTTAATCTCAAACGGGGAGTGACCTCAAATACATTGCAAAAGGAACCAATGCAGTTTGGTTCAATCATACTTATATCAGACAGCAATAAACTCAAATTCGACAAGCGAAATGACGCAATTAATATACACGTAATTTAATATGACGGTTCTCAGAATCTGCGACTGTAACTACAGGTTTAAGAAAATACACATTAAAGGAGCTATTTCACCATTTTTCGGTACCTAGAAAAATGGACTCTATTGGGTCACAACGCATATAATAATGTAATATGAATGTATATAAAGTTATTTACATTCAATCGTTTATGTTGTTACTGTAATTTCTAATCAATCATGTTCAGCGAAATACGCGAATAGTCCGAATTGAATGACCGACTTTAGGGTTGTGTTATTGCAGTCTACACAATGTTGTATTCTCCTACGTTGGATATATTTAGTCTCGTTCCTCGGGATACTTCATACAAATGGCGCTCAAAAGTATTCTGGCTCCGGAATCGTGTGCCAGTTTTATCATTTTCATTTTGTGTTAAATATTGGATATCAGAAGAAGTTCAACTTTTCTCGGGAAAATAACATCAATAATGTTGATTTAAATTGACCAATGACTATGAGTCGTGTTTGCAATGTCAAGGACTGTGGATGTTACTGAGTTGAAGACTTTGCTCCTTTAAACAACATTTAAATATTACCCACTACCCGTAGCACTTTCAATATAAAAATAAATTTTTTATTGGAATTTCCAATTAAACATAAACTTCCATGTATGACTTATATACTCATTGTTAATTTGTTAAACTTTTAACAGCATACCTGTCTACGCGAATGAACAATGCATTGTTCATTGGATAAAACGGAAACATTTTTTTTATATCTGTAAAATAAATACAAATTGTTTATATGATAACCTCAGGTCTACCATGTAATATGGAAATTTGCAATACGACGTAACAACAAATTGTTTATTGGTTATAAGCGGAAATTTTCTTATTTTATAACTAAAATAATGTATGAATTATCATTTTATACGGGGTATATATTTATGTTTACTGATAATTAAAGTAATCAAGTAATGCGGGAAATTGCAACATTTTTTAACATCTTCCCCATACCTTTTTAGGGGTGGGGTTGTGGTAAATTCCTCTATTTTGGATTTCATTTGAATTTTCTGCCGTCATGGATTCTCGAAATTGATATTTGATAAGAACTGAAGCCAGATTCGTTATTTCGCACATTTCACATTCAATTTAAAAAAGACACCGGTTGTGAGATATCGCTCATTGAAAATTTCTGAAGACCGCCATATTGGTTATATTAATAACGTTATTTCGCCTTGGCCGAATTCGGTCGAATTTCAGTATGATAATGTCTGACATATATATCATTAAACCAAACTGCATTGGTTTCTTTTGCAATGTGTTCGAGCACCAAACTGCACACATAATCATAAAATGCAAATCACTATAGGTTAGTCTCAAAAGTACCAAAGTATTGTGTAATAGATATTGTCATAGACCAAGAACAGATGGCATTTGTCTGCTAGGAGTTATAAAATAGCTGAAATTAGTTGTAAACTCTTTTAAACACGTGTTACTGTTGAACATGATTAATAAGTATAAGAAAAATATGTATTGACACTCGACATGTTAGATTATAATTTATAGCCACCATCAAAATATTCACTTTGCGCAAACCAATAAATTATTTAGCAGTATCACATTACCACTAGAGAGTGTTCACTTTGACAACCCATTCTCTTAGGCGTTATTGATTATTTATTCACGTAAACGTCTTTTTTATTTGAAAACCTTTTTTTTTTTTTAGAAACGACTAACCCGCTTAATCGAAACTATGCTGATTCGTGACTAACTATGGCATGCTGGCCACAAAATTTATCATTGTCGGGTTGAGGTGTTACATCAATATGTTTCATACGGTGGTCGTGGGCGGTTGCTTACGTGGATAAATATTGGAATTAGTATAGAGGCAAGTGTAACCTCGCAATAAAGCTTGACAGCTTCACACGATGAAACACTTCCCTGAATATTGAGAATAACAATATTTTTAAACTGCCATTTATGTTACCAGAATGCAGAGCATTAAGTTACTTCTTTTGTTTTTATTCTATGACGTGGGTATGTCAAATTACAAAGAATGTCTTACATCTTTAAATCCTAAATCTCCATAACTTTTATAAGACAACGTAAACTCTGGACTCGTCAAATCTGTCAATATGATATATTGTAGTAAAATTTAAACAGATATGCGTGAACCAGGAAACAATATGTAGGTCTATGAATGTAAATAAGTCTGTGAATTTACATCCCGTCCCTTTCATCTTTTCTCTTCTACCATGAGCCTGCCCTTTTCTTAGATTCATTGGATTCCGATATCGAGTCGGGTCCATGTGCGACTGTAGAAAACTTCCGTTGTAGAAATTTACAGCAGAAGGTTAGAGCCAGACCTTTGAATTCTGACATTCCATGTGTACATGCAATACTAATTCTGTGAGCTGTAAATACTTGTGTTTAAGCTCAAGATATCTGTCTTTAATGTGTACATGCATGCGATATCCTCTCTCAGAGCTGCGATGAATACTCGTAATATTGGAATTCCACAAGCTGTGGGTGTCTTAAATAACGAGGTGTTTGAACGGGTGTAGTTTCAAAATTGCTTTTACGGATAATGTAACCAATTTTCAAGTGCTGGACAACGTACATTCCTATTGTTCATTGTAATGTACTATGTGTCAATTCTGCTAAATGACCAATATGTTTGGGCTCTTTTTTTAAATCAATTATACTGTAAAATGTTTTATATTAAGGTATAAGTGCTGTCAAAATTATCTACGATTAAATGGCAGTAGTCCATAAAAACCAAAATGATGTAATGTGCATTATTGCAAAAATCTTTTATAGCATCATAATAAAGAGAATTGTAACAGTAAATGAGTATCAGATTCTGTAGATGCGTCATTTCTTACAATATTCTATACAAAAAAAGATTTTACTCCTGACAATTTGAGAGCATATTTTATTACCCTGTTTTTAATTAATGCGCGATGCTTTTAGCCAAAGACAGATTTAGATATTAATTCAATCTATTTGGTATTGGTGTGTTAATGCATGAAGTTTTTAATGACTGAAGTATAGTTATATACAAAATAAATACATATATTATTTCATCCACGGGCTTGATTATTTATAACCGTTTTCGGTAGACCAGTCCGTGCAGAAACTTGAAACGTTAAACAACATTTCATTTCTGATCATATAGCGAAAAGTTTCATGCAAGCCTGGCCATTCATTTGGGATTTCTCGTTTGAATCTGTAGGCAGTAAACGTTCGGTTACCCATCAGAAGAGAAGTCAATCCAGGGGCGGATCCAGGGAGGGGTGGGGGGTGACTAGGGTATAGGAATCCTGGGTTCTACAAGCTTCCAACGGGACATAATAATCAACATTTAAATTTCGAAATTTATTCTTCAAATTTTGAAAATCGTCAACGAAATGAAACATTGTCGACGAACAGAAATCATTGTTCGTTATGGCTCAGATGCGAGGAAATTGATTTTTAATTTTTCAAAATTTTCTGGGGGGAGACCCCCCCACCCAATACCCCTCTCTACTGCTCGCGCATACGGCACTCGGATCCGTGCCTGTGGCACTCATCGCTCCGTGGTCAGTGAGACAAAACATATGGTTGCCACCTCCCCTCAAAAAAATCCTGGATCCGTCACTGCAATCAAGACTAGGCGGGGCGTTATTTTTAAAATTGAAGTTACGACAGACTTTATGGACACTCTTCACGCAGGGGTTTTATATATTATTGCTTTCAATGGATATTGTAGGTAAAAATTTAATTTTGAAAGATTTAATATATAGTGAGGACAGGGGTCTTTTGTGTGTGCACCCCCTCCCTCGCCGTTACATGATATTGGATTGGAGAAAAAAGTAAGGGCATATCATTAAGATTTACTGCAACTTGAACTCTTTCCAGCGCCTTTTCTTACCTGTAAATATTGTTGTCAACAATAATTTACGTTAGAAATAGTAAATGAACTGACCAGGATTAGGATTTTAAAGTGAAGCTGCCAAATAAAGAATTGGCTGTAGTTGTAGGTTAAGTGTTAAAGCGTTCACAATGTGTTTACTTGTTAACAGTGTGACTTTACACCCTGTGAAGTTTAGCTAGTATTAGAAGATTTCCTGGACATCACAGCAATCTACTTTACACACAACCACAAGAAACGATTTGAACAGATCTACACTTACTTTTAAAGTACACGGAACTCAGTTGTTGTTTATTTTTGTCTGAATAAATACGTTTTAAAATCCCATTCCTTATGTGACTGACCGATAAGTGCGGACCGTACTACAAAAATATGAATGTAAGCACTTTGTCAATGGTGATATATCTAGAACTACCATTTCGATATGTAATAGATTACCACTAATTGAATAGTTTGCCAGGGTTGTACACAAATAGTGAGTATTCATGTCGGCATTATATTGCCTGCAATATAATATTAACAATTGATTATTAGAGATTTCCATCCTGTAAACCAATAATCATTTTTACCATGGAATCGGCACATTCACTTGATTTAATATTTGTTATTTATTTCTTGCAATTTCTGTGTAGTTTGCCTTTTCTCCGTGTTTGTTTATCGTTGAAATGGGGTCGTATATTGTCGTCGCCCCATCCGTCCGTCGACCCGTCGGTCCGGCGTCCACAATTGCTTGTGGACGCTCTAGAGGCCACAGTTAAGACCCGATTGACTTTAAATTTATAGACAGTGTTAAAGGTCATGAGAAGAAGAATCCTATTGATTATCAGCTATTTCCAATAATTACTGCCAGAGTTATTGCCCTTGATCACTTCAAAAAATCTTGTGGACGCTCTAGATGCCAAAGTTTATATCCGATTGACTTGAAATTTATATACAGTGTTTAAGGTCGTGAGATGAAGAAGTCTGTTGATTGTCAGTAATTTCCGATAATTTCTGCCAGAGTTATAGCCCTTGAACACTTCTAAAATCGTGTAGACCCTCTAGAGGCCAAAGGTAATATCCAAATGATTTTAAATTGACACATAGTGTTGAAGGTCATGAGACGAAGAAGCCCATTGAATTTTAGCAATTTTCGATAATTACTGCCAAAGTTATCTCCCCTGATCCCTTTGAAAATTCATATTAGAGGCCAATCTTATCATCCGATTGACTTCAGATTGATACACAGAGTTCAAGGTCTTGAGACGAACAAGGGTATTGATTTTGAATGAATTTTGATAAACTGAACAGCTAAATCTATGATATTAAACGTTTCGTCTATTAAACCATAGCATGGGCCAGAACTTTATAAAAACCAAACAAATTCTAATGAAATTCTAATGATTTTCTGATAATTACGTAATGAGTTGTTACTCTTAATTAGATTTTATTATATTATAAAGGTTTCATTACCGAAAAAAGTAAGTATATGCGACAACTCTTGTTGACTGCCCGCGCGATTTAACTGCTGTGGGCGTATGTTTCTTGCCTGCAACCTATATTTGTTTTGCATGTAGTTCGTTTCTCCTGTACCTACTGTTAAAGAAACGAGTACCAATCATTTCATTGGACCCAAAGATAAAACTCCAGGAGAATAAAATGGTGTAAGAGAAGAGTGGTGGGGTGTGGGGTTAGACAAAACAGTATTCGCACCAATGAATCACATATCATTGTACTATAGTTGATGATGAACATTAAAGTTACCCGATGTAGCGATGTAGGCTTAGTATGATTAAGAGTGAGTGTGGGAATGATGATGGTGAAGTAAACGACATTATTGTGTAGTAATACATGATTGACATTTTCCTATATCCCTTTAATGAATGTTCAAAACACATCTAAGGTTATTTTCACCTCAGTGCTCATCGGATTGTGACTTGCAGAATCAGAGCGTGCAATGGTTAATTAGCTGCTAAAAATATAATTGCAGCCTACTTGAGTGGATTCTATAAATATAAATCGTTGAATTGTCACGACGCTTATTTTAAGGTTCGTGATCTTCACAATGCAGAATATATCTTTTAAGATAGATGAGTATAAAAATCAATATGGTTTATAAAACTACGTTATAACCAGAATACACATACTTATATGCTTATATAGTCATCGGATATTGTGTTTAAAACGGATTTGTGCCTTTTAAAACTTGGAAGAATGAATTTTAGTAGCATCGCTAAAGCACTTGTGGGGTCGTTATTAAAGACTACTGACACATTCAATAATTCAATTTTCATTAATCTCTACACCTTCCAACCTACTTCTACATGTAGATGAGATTGCTAATTGATGGAATGTTAAACTGTTCTCGGTCATAAAATAAATTTGAATAGGTGACGTTGAATGTCGACCCGTTAGAAATCAATTTTGATTGTGTAAACTGTCGTACGAACAATATTTACTGCAAAAGGCTTGTTTAAATATAATAATGTAAAAAGGATTGGACGCAATAGAGAACCCTGCTGAAGTGACCCAAATTGTGTTCACGTCTCATCTTTGATTTTGATATTGATTTGTGGTTACTATGGTTTTGCCCGATAAAAAAGAAACATTTGCATTGAAGAAAATATTTAGAAAATGATTTACAATATTTATTTATGTACATTACTGACTATGTTACTTTTTTCGACATAATTTAAGTTGAACAAAATATATATTTAAAAAAAAATGGAAAATGTAATGTAGTCAAATTGGTCTTGAAGCGCATCAGTGAGTAGATGCTTTCTGATAACATTTTTAAAAAAAACCCAAAAACTGATGTGTTGTTACTTTGATCTAATTTACTATAGTTGTGTGTGTATCTACATTCTCATAAAATGATAAAAGTTGTTTAATATAAACCATATTTGTATAGTCAAGACGTATAGTAATACATCAGTGGGTCGATGAAATACGATAAAATTAAAGAAAACTGAAATTGAATAATTCTGTCAACATGCGTAAATCAATGTATGGGATATCCTTTAAATTAATAGTTTTACGAAAACGGGAAAAAAGAATTTGTTGTTTTGTACCATTTCCTTTTGTCGACACATTGTTTCATACGGAACATGATGGATGTCATGTATCGTAATCTTAGTAACAAAAATAAGTAACAAAGGCTGTTTTCCTTTAGACATTCTTAAGCACACACAATGATGAAATATTACATGTTTTGCTGAACTTCGTAAAACATTTAGGTGGAAAAATGATAACCCGTTGAAAATGTCCGTTTAGTGGTTTGTAATTAACAAGTTACTGTTAACAAGAACTAGAGTTTCGGGTATGTTTAAGAAGTATACAGAAAAGTTAGACATGTTCAAATTACGTGTCTTTTAATTGTATGTCTGATAAAATGATCAGGATTGAGTTAAAGATTGGGTGGAGTCATATTACACATGTATGTCTCTCTGTTTATCTTGATTATTGCTTTTCTACGTTTTCTTGCATCATCTCTGAAAAACGTTCCCATCAGATTTAAAGGGCGCATGTTATTGACAATTATTATTCTCGTTTAGATGAAGCATTGATAAACGTAACATTCTTTACAAAAGATATGAATCTACACACTGGATTCAGACTAAAAGGGTAACACCAAATTTTGAGTTTATCACAGTGATTCTGATTTTTATGTAACAAAAATATGCGTAAAATGAAAATCTACTTTTTTCATTTCTATCTATGTCAGTTTACCACACAGAGTCGATAACATCTGTTCGTAGTGTTCCGATACATGGAACGTTTCTTCATTCTTTCTATTTCTGTCCCATTCTGAGAGGTTCTAGGATTGGGAGAACATGCTATCGTAATTTCATTTAAAAGGACACTTTAACCAACACCCCCCCCCCCCCAAAAAAAAAAAAAAAACCCAAACAAAACCAACAACACAAAACACATGGCAATCGAAAACGTCACCGGGGCGAGTAAATCAGATCTTTAATAATCCTTTCTCATCTGGGTGTTTCCAGGATCTTACGACATTTAAAAGATGAATACAATAAATCAATAAGGTATTGACTCATATATTTGATTTTTGGTAACTGTCAAAGTAAAAGAAATATGAAATACACCTAATTGACCGTATATCGTCATTATTCTATCGTCAAGAATAATAGGCGTTTAGATATAAATATAACGAAGTATGTTTTATAGTTTCATATTAACAGGCTACACCCTATATAGGAGGTAACAAGAATGAAAAAGAGTAGCTTTAACTTCAACTGTGTCCGGACATCTGTTTTTAACAAATACATCCTTGATTAAAGTCGAAATAAAGTGCTGATCTGTATTATCAAGGTGCGTTATTTTCACAAAAGATGGGGTAAAACTGCTCCTTTGGCAGAGTAAAGAGAAAATCGACATGTTAGGTAAAGATGCCCCCCCCCCCTTTTGCAAATTTTAAAAATGTTTTATTCCTTATGGTGTATGGTCGAGGTGGTGGAGTGTAAATTGACCTATCTATTTCACCACTTCACATCTGGGGAAAAATAACACTTACAATTTATATTTTATAAATAAATTAATACATAAATTTTCCTACAAAATAATCAAATGAAAAATAAATTAACAGATAAATTTTTATACTTTTTAATCAAGCCAAATATAAATCAACATATAAAATTGAATGGAATAATAAAAAAATAACATAACAGTTAATCAAATCCAAAATAAATTAAAACATATAATTTAACGAAACGCAAAATAATTGAGTACAAATAATTTAATGATACTAAAAATAAAATTAACACACACAAAATAATCAACAGCCGTGACCTTTTAGTATATGGAAAGATAATTTATTTGGCCATCTGTTGGTTTGTAACTTTATTGGTTGTGGAGTGTTTATAAATGTGTTTTTTTACTGCATTCACCCCACTTACAGCTACATATAATAACATATCTACTTATAATAATTCATTTCTGTCGTCTTATGTATTGAATTAATATTATTCATACACTCAATAAGCCGACTTATTGTTGGGTGAAAATACATCGACACATTGACCCCTCTAACTGTGAGAACTATACAGAAATAAAGAGATTCTTTTCGCTACAAGATATATCATAAATAAAAGGTCAGGCAATATCGGTAATCAAGTATGTGTATATTTTAATCTACTTGTCAGTTTCGTTTTATTGTATATAATAATAATGTAGATTTTTGATTAAAGGGGGCATACCAGTTAGTTAATAAAACTGGATAATTCTGGATTTAATGGTGTAGTCACAAATTTCCAAATTTCTCGTTGTGTAAGTGCCTATCTTGGTAAAGGTTCACCTGCTGTAAAGTTTTAATTTTTTTTTTTATTAAACTTTTTAATTGATCTCATGGGTGCAAAATCTGAAAGATTGCAAAATTGCTCAAGGAGGTTACGTGACGCAAGTGTAAACTTGAGTTTTATTGCTTACCTGTAAGTGACATGATAGATGCAGCTACCAGATTACCTAGATTCGGAGACATACATATTATTATGATCACAAATAGATGGGAGGGAGGGGGGATGATATCAAATAGTTATATGGTTGCTTCCAGTAATCTTAAATGGCAGTTAATGGCAGTTCACAATGAATTCTAACTATTTCTTATCTAACTTGTTTGTGCCAAAACATTGGTTGTGTGTAGAATTGTATATGCAATACTGAACACATATCATACTGGCTGAATATAAGTTTCCAGTGTATTACAATAAGTAAAACCACAAGTAGTCAAATGCATTGAAAGAATTCTCGTCATTTTTTGTCAAAGAAACTGTGGAATGAACATGAAACAAAAGTTAAAGAATAGCGGTATGCCGTTTCCTAAATATTAGTAGACATTGTGGCTTAATAATTCTAAACCTTTGCCAGTCAGTGGATGTAGGTATTTTAAACTTTCTTTTAATATCATACCGTGACAAAACGACAAATATTATTTACAAGTGGAATTAATTCTAATATTTGTTTAAAAATCACCCCAGGATATGAAAACATAGATGTATGTTTAAATTCCTAAACATATCTTGAAGTTTTACTTGAGTAATGTTGTATTATGAGACTTCACGAAGGATTACCATTGAAAGTTCTATCATACTAAACAACATCAATCAGAATGTAAATATCATGTTTCTTAAAGTATATCTTAAATACTTAAATCTCTAAAATTTTGTTGACACAACGTAAACATTTACAAGTTGTAATAATTGAATTATTTTTTAATGGGACCATATTTCAATAGTATGAAAATGATATAGAATACGTCTAATGGACACACTGCATTCACTTTATTATATTATGCGATCTTTAGACTTCGTAAGAAATTCTAGTAAATAGCTATAGAAATCGGTTTACAAAGGGGAAGCTACGGGCCATGCAGTGTCTCTAATAAAAGACTTGACGTCGAAGGATTCATAGCCCGATGTTGGCATTTACGAGTAAAGGAGAACGCGATGAATAAGCCATTCTTTAAGAAACCCTTACTTCATAATTTCTTCTCAGGACGACATTAATTATGAAGATGGAAAAGGATCTTTTTGCCCCACCCTTTTCTTGGTTTCATTGTATGTATAATTCACGCCTACTACCTATAGGTATGTATACTTGTCTATGTTGAATGGAAACGTCACCTGTTATTAAGGTTGTCATGGGTGTTTGAGATCTGTAGTGAATTTACATTAACACTTTTATGGTTCATTACCTTTAAAATTTAATAGATGCCACTCGTCTGATATATTTATAGATAACATACTAAAACCGACCCTTGTTAAACCAGGTTTCAAAACACTGATGCTGTATAATGATCAATTGTATATATATGTATATATTATAATTTTGATCATGTAGCTCGACGTTGTATCTCACGTCGGTTAAGTACGTTATATGTAGCGACTGTTTATCTGTATGCATACGCTGTTCTGTCCGAACTGGTCTAATGAAGACGGTCATAGGAGGGAACTTATGTCGAACTTCCACTGCTATGGGATCTTTGACCATGTGTACCTCGGTTTAGTCCCATCTAAACGATTATTCTTTGTTATTTGCCAGACCTTGTGTCCTGTGCCATTGACATGGGGCAACCACGCAGGACAATCCAGACGAACTTTGTCGATTAACACTGGGATCGACCACGGGATGTCCAGGTTAACGACCCACTCATTAGGCCTACTCACTGTGCCACCACGGCGCAAAATGTCTTTGAGATTAAAGGGTGCCTTTAAATGAAGTGCACTACCCACAGAGAAACTTGTATAAATTTTGTATGTTTAAATTCATTGTAAAACAACATACATCTTTAAATACACTGAATAGACGACTGACGGACAACGCGTGCCTTTAAACCGATTGCATGCCATTATGAACAGTATATATTTAAATCATTGTAGCTTAACGCGTATAGTATGTGTGTCGAGTGGACGTTAAACCTCATTTCTCTCTCTCTCTATCCCCCCTCTCTCTCTCCCTCTCTCTCCCTTTCTCTCTCTCGTATATTATATAATTTACTACATATCCTTTTAAATGAGGTAAAAGCGATATACGTCAAGTCGTATATTTTAAAAACAATTATTAGTCAAGTTTTTATGGTGGAGTCGAGCTACTATATTGTTAGTAGTTAGTTAGTATCGACTCTGTAGACTGTAGATCTGAGTTTCTACAGTGGTAAAATCCTGAGCATTAATTGAAGCATTCGCATAGAGCCATATACTAAAACAAATCAAGATGTTGGTAGTCTGGGACACAATGACTTCTTCTTGCTTATGTATGTTCTTTGACTAGCGTCCGAATATTCTTAACACTAACACAACGCAAGTTGAAACCGAAACAAAATCTAACCCTTGGGTTAATGGGGTTTTTGTAAAGAAAATTAAAAACCGTTTTTATATTCAATATGGTTAATTATAAGCATAATATCTATCTACCCACCTAGACAACAGCACTACATTTTGAGTTGTTTTTTTTTTCTGAAAATGGTAGTTCGTCATCGGTGTAACACCTCCATTCCCCAAAATCAGTTAGAACCCACCTCGATAGTGCCTACTGGATCTTTAAACTTGACAAAATTTTAAAGCCAATGAATTTATTGAGATGGATGACTAGTAGGTGTAGAGGTGGGTAAAAGAAGCCATTTTCTCTGGATTATCATGACATTAAAACAGTTTATGTTTCACGGAAACCATGTCTAAATCAGCATTTCCTACAAGTGTTAAAACTTGTTAAATTCTAATTATACCAAAACAACATGCATATGGTGCAATTAATCTTACTAGTATTCTACAGATAGCTGTTATTCTGAAACGTAATACAAAAATACGCCCTCACTTGATATCTTGGGTTGCAGTGTTAGTCTTCAGCGAGTTCCTAACCATGGAACTAGACCGAATTCTATAGGGGGAAGTTAACGTAATGACGACAATCCCGAATGTGTGGCATGTGGGTACATTTCTCTTGGGTTGCGTAATACTCCATATTCCTCACCAAATTTTCTTTAATAGAGCCCAAACTATTAGCTAATTTGTGTCACGTTTTCTCTTGATTTTTCACGATTCTCCATTTTCTGCACTAAGTGTTCTTTAAAGAGATGAATATGAAGGTGCATCACAATCTATTAGCGAAGTTGTATCAAGTTCCGTCTTGGGTTGCATGATTCTACATTTTGTGCACTAAAAAATGCTCTTTAATGGGTTAAATAGGAAATGATAACACAAACTATTAGCTAAGTTGTATCAAGTTTTCTATTCTGCCTCGTAACGGGCAGTATGTCATGGTCAAAAGGTAATGAGATAAATCAGGCTCGTGGCTAGCGGGGGGTGGGGGCAGGGGGTGCAATGCCCCCTGAAAGACTGCCCCCCCCCAAAAAAAAACTTCACTACTCCTCCAGCGTGATGATTAACCTAGAATATACCACTTTAATATGTCACCGGGTATGTGTGTGTGAGTAAGTCTGCTAATAAATTATGCAGTGGATAAAACATAAATTACAAATCGTTTGGTCTACACTTTTTCTGAAAATGTACCGGTACACAGGTTGACTGTGCCAAACCTGTTCTTGATGTAATGAATCATGTTCAACAAGATATTTAGCGTGTCAAATGTTAAGATTAAACTTTTCAACTCTCTACACTCCTTTACTGGATAATTTTTATTCCCCGAACGAAACACAATCCTTGACTCGAAAAACAGGTTCTGAGTAGGGTTGGAGCAGAGCACCAACCTCTTGCAGGTGTTTCACCGAATTCCGCCATTATTTCTATAAATAAACATTATTACCCCTGTCATTGGTTTTCAAGTACATGACGTCACTAAAGTTCTTTTTAATAAATGTGTTTTCTTTTTAAACCATGAAACAGTTTCCATTGAACTCCAGATTAAAGAAATTAAATATTATGGGAAAAAATGGCTCATTTAAATAAACACGCCTCCCTTGGCTGATAATGGATATGTCTATAGAAGCACAAATTCTCAATGTTTGATTTAGAAAATTCCTTTACATAAGCTCAGTGCCTAGTAACAATGAGTTGAACAGAGATCTTTCATTTATGTAATAAAAATATTTGATTTTGTTTAGCGGGGGTTGATATTACTTAGTATAATATTTAAAAGGAACTCATATTACTAATAGATGTGGAATTCAGTTCTGGGGACAAGAGTATTTTTTCTAACCCGATTTTAATTTGTTTTCTTGTCGACAATGAAAGTATCAGCATGTTTGTTTTCCATGACAAAATATGTCGAAAGGTGATATTGATACCAGTTAGAATTGTATTTATATTACCTTCAACGCCAACAATGGGCGGTGGAGGCCAGACTTAATAAAATATATATAATGTTTCTTTTACCTCAGGGTTATTGAGTAGAGCGTCCCATGCTGTACTTTAACAATAAAACTTTTGTATTCCAAAACGGTTAGATAATAAAGAATTGAAACAGTTGCTTCAAATATATTGACACAGATTTGTGTGTATACATGCATACCCATCGTTTAGCACCAGTCATTTTGTAACACGGATGATGCAGTTTATCTCCTTGGAAACATCTTCCGGTCAAATGAAATGGGGTTAAACTTCCTACTGTTCTTCTCTGAACTGGACTAATGCGCGATTTGCGAAATAAGGCCTACTCTTGTATCGAATCCAACAGTCAAGGGGTCTTTTACGTACACACAAAATTGTACACGGGACCTCGGTTTTTCGTTTCATCCGAAAGACTAGACAGCTGTCCTTGTCAGCCCCCCCCCCCCGTCCTGCATTACTGACCCTTCCGGTCAAGGAAGTTCGAATAACGGCCATTGTTGTCCATTTGGCATCTGTGATAACTGAAAATGCTATATCCAAATTTTCATTTAAATGTATTTTATTTGTTTTCAGAGATACAAATTGGGAAAGATTTCATCTTGGAATCAACCAGTATAGCCTATACTCTCCAGACGACTCTTCTATATCATCATTAGTTAAAGACATGAATCGTATGCCTATTGTTGATGTTGGTAAGTACATATATATACTCACCTACCTGCTACTTTTTATACAAACTCGGGTTAATGATAAACATAGGTCAGCTCTAGTAACAAATCTTTAATATGCTAAAATAGGGGGCTGAGGGGGCAATATCAAGCGCAGACATGCCAATCCATGGTTTGATATACAATATTAATATTAAAGCCACCAAGAGCCAGACATACATCGTAAACGTCAAACGTTCTATTTTAATGTAAAACCGCTTGTTATACATATGTTATTAAGAATCTTATAATAACGAAAATATTTTACGAAGTATGAACTCTCTTGTATGAACAAGGTATGGGAATTATTATAATTATGATGTCGGCCTGAATCAATAGATATCAATGTAAACATGAAATTGCTATTCCATCCAGGTAAAAATATATTGACCATACTTATTCTCAATAAAAACAGTTTTGGTTGTGTTCGGTGTTAAGCTCTATATTTAACATTTCATCTGACACATGGAGGCTTTTAACATTGTCACTTGTACATTTTTTAAAGATTTAAGCCAGACGTTATTACTTGCATACAAATGACTTGGTTGTTATTTAAAGATACGCTCCCGCATACACGATTTGATGATATATGATTTAAAAACATATTTAGACTCATTAATCTATCAAATTTTGCTTCAAATCTCACCCTCAAAATTTTGTATTCGGGGGTAGATACCCCTAGCTATAGCAAATCTATTTTTAGAACCCACGTTTGTCACCCAACGTAACTGAGCGAGGGGCCATTGTTCAGAATGTATTTGTCATTACTTACTGTCCATTTACCATACATATTGAGGCCTAAGTAAACTCTTGAATTATTTTCTGCCAACTTCTTTTTCAGCTGTTTAATTTCAGAATCTGTTATACGTTTACACAATCAATTTTCCTAAACCGCCTAACCATTCGCTCAATACATAACAACAACCACTTCCTAAGTCAAGCAAGCAGACAATAAGCCGTCGGGTTGCCAGTTAGTAATACCCTGAAATTTTTGCCCAGTGCTTGCCCCATGGTGTTTTTTGGGGATACAGTATTTTTCTACTGAGATTGGGGGTATATACGTTCCATATACCAAATTTTCCCTACTTTTATTGGAAATAACCACCCGATAAATACATGTAGTATAGTGAGAATGCATCTTTAAAGTAACACAGGTTATTCGGGTTACAGCGCCGTAGGCCATTTTTAAGGGCAAATTGTGCCCCCCCCCCCCCCATGAAAATATTTGGCCCCTGAGTAAAGCTGAAGTTGGGGACATGATGGTAGGTCACGGACCCGCCTTATATACCGGCATTGCAGTTGTAAAACAACCCAAACAAAACGTGTCGGGACCCATCTGGGAAATTTTGTTTTACAAGTTGTAATGTGTCATTTATTTTAACGTAATAAACTGAATCCTACTTTATATAAGATACTAAATTAACAGATACCTTGTTTTTTTTTTAACAATTTGTTAATCGTATGAGAGATGAAATGAAATCAAATAGGGTTTAAAGTCCTACTCTTCTGCACCTAACCTGGGCTAATCGAAGACGGGCATACGCCATACAGTGTGCTATGTGGGAAATTTTGCCCGGGAAGCGGCGATACGGCCTTCTCTTATATCGAATTCCAACTGCCAAGGAATCGTTTACGTGCACGCCAATGTGTGCGCGAGACCTCGTTTTTCCGACCCATCCGAACGACTAGAGAGAGAGAGAGAATGGGAGAGAGATAGAGATAGATAGAGAAATGGGTTTAACGTCCATTCGACACGAACTAGGTCATTTTGAGACTAACATATGGTTTCATTTTATTTCTTTAGCAGTGGGAGGAAACCGGAGTGCCCGGAGGAAACCCACGAGGTTGAGAAGGCGCCCCTATCTCCATACCACATACGCTCACACCAGGGCTCGAAACCACAGCTGCAACCCAGAGGTGACCGACCAGCTAGAGGTCGAAACGCAGCACTCTAGACAACTAGGCCACCCCAGCCCCCCTACTAGAGAGAGAGAGGGAGAGGGAGTTAAACTAGGCCATTTCAATAATTCGCTTATTGGGATTGAAACTATTATGGTATAATGTGTACGTTTAAACGCCATATGAATTATTATTACAATAATCTCCAAACTAAATACATGCACATGTAAACTAAACAATTATATATAAGATGCAAAGCATTACCTCTATGCCTTGATCAAGAAGAGCTATTTCTATCCGGAGAGACAGAAATGGGGTTTAATGTCCACTCGGCACAAACAAGTCGTTTCAGTTTCAATAATTCACGTTTGTGTAGCGGTCTTTAGCAGGAAATCGGAGGACCCAGAGAAATCCCTCGAGGTTAGTGACAGGTGATCCTACTCCTTGTCACGTACAGAGGGGGATTCGAAACCACACTCCATCTTGACCTTGTAAATTTAACGTGCACGTTTTAAACCATTCGCGCATCCAACCCCCAAGATTTTAATAACGATGACTTGCTTCAAAGTGTAGTAAAATTCTACACAAACACTGACGTTGGGTTGAATTTAATCTCGACTTCTTATATCGTTGTGTCTTAACCAAAAATACCTTTGTTCAAACAAGCAATTTGTTCTTTATATGTATATATACCCTTAAACCTGTAACCTCATCTTGTATCAAGCACTTGCTTCTAATTACAAAAAGAAACAGTTAAAAGAATTGCAATCCTATTCTAATACTTAAACACTACTTCAGCGCACGTTTAAGTACCACTAATTTATTGTAAGTCAACAGATAACACCAAATGAATAAAGAAAAGGGTGAAATGCACATCGATTGCAGAGGCCCAGGTTCTTCTGGATTTTAAGATTTTCTTTTGAGCAAACGTTTTAACGTTCACTTCTTCGTTTTATCTCACAATGTAACATTTACTTTGGCAAATACTTGACAGAGTGCAAGAAATCTAGATGTTGATTATCTCCTGCAGTATAAAAGTATTAGGCAAATAAAGTGTATAATCGTCTTTTATATAATGAGCAGTAATGAAGAATCAGTAACATATTTATAAATCATAGTTTAACTTGAAGATGCATTGTCTTAAAGATACGTTATCTTAAAGATGCATTATCTTAAAGATACATTGTCTTTTTCTGAATAAAATAGTATATTAATAGTAGCAAACTGGGTCACTGGATATAATCAAGTAATTATGAAGCTGTTCTCTTTTCACACGCGAAATACATCATTTCAGTTTTGTTGGCGGGAACTAACTGCACCAGTACAGTCATGCTATATATCAAACATAAAACATTCAAAATATAACAAAATGGCGTTTAATATCTTACCTTTCAGTATCAACCCAAAGCGGGATTATGAAGATGAGCATAAATGATACAGCGGTTGCGGGGAGAATTTTACTCGCACAACCTTGCTACTCTTGTACAATCCGGATGACGCATATCCTTACCACATCCCCGTAGCATTTTAATGCACGGGTTTTCTATAATGCTGATTTATTTTTCAGATATGAAAGAAGGAGGAACCCAGCTGAAATTAATAATAACATTTGAAGATGAGGGCCAAGCTTTAATGAAGCCGATGAGGTTAGTCTAGAATTCTATAATATCCTTCACTTGGAAGCACACCCGGTTTTATAAAATGATATTTTGATAACAAAAGAAACAAAGGCTATCGATGCAACTCCAAAGAAAACATTAAGGACTTTTGTTCAATCGACTTGATCCTGTGAAAAGTCCGAACTATTTTTTTATGTGTTTGATGAATGATAATCTACCGCTACATTTGCATTCAAGTGTTTGTATATTTGTTGAGCAGTTTTACCTGTTTGTGGATTTTATCAGCAGCAAAAGCTTAAACACTTTAAATATTATTGACACGCTCTGACACTGGATTTACAGTTTTAAATAAATTCTACGAAAAATGGTAATCAGTCTAATAGACGGGTAAACAGCCAGTCGTCTAAATGTTACATTCTTTTATGAGATCGTTTAACAAAACTAGAAAGCAAACCATTTGGAATGCAAATTTGATATGACGCTTTAAACATTCTGACACTTATGAGATGTGTTTAAAGGATATGAAATGGCATCATGTTAAAAATAAAAAAAAAATATTATGATCTTTTTCTTCAGATATCCAAGAAGTCAAGAAACCCTCCCCAATCATTTTTATTTTGTAGATTATGAGCGCCATAATGCAGAAATAGCTGCCTTTCACCTTGATCGGTGAGTCTGATTATAGCTTATAAAAATAATACAAATGTCAATATTATATCCAACTTTCCCAATGGTTACCTTATGTAACCTCCGGTGTACGATTCACCAATGCAATACACGTAGCGGGGTATGCGTTTCTAAAACACTTATGTTATCCACGTATAAGCTGGATAAATTCCGAGAGATAATTTTTGTGGTACTCCTCTTTTCCAATTCCATTTTTTTTCCGCCAGAAGTCACACTATCTTTGGTCAATTAGTTGGCCGAGTGAGTTCTGGCAAACAAAGTGTCTATTTGTTCGAATCGAACAAAAAAATCCAGTCTTTTTCATTGGTTCAACATCAGAAATAAAAACGTTTCGTGTGTTTTTTCAAGAAATAATCAATAATAGCGTGTCAATTGATAGTTCGGAATCCCCCCTGTCCGGGCAAAATATTCCCTTTTTGTTGCACACTGCATGGTGTAAGACATTAAACACCATTTCATGTCATCTTCAATTGATTAAAACTCATTCAATTTTCCCTCATAAAATATAATGATTTAAACAGTATTTTTCGTAAATGGAACATTTAGAATTTGTTCTTTTTTTACGAACTTCCCCAGACAGAATGCAGATGTTTGACTTTGTTGGATGTTTAAAACAACTTGTTTCTACACAAGAGTAAGCAGTTTCTTTACCTAGTAGAACAATACTATTATTCTAGTACATGTATATATGTCTATTTCTTAGACATGTTTTGGTTTATTTGCTTACTCCCAATTCCCGTGTCTTTCAGTGCCTTAGGATTTTACCGCGTGCCACCAACAACCGGTCGCCTGCTTAATATGACAACAGAAATAAAGAAGTTTGCGGATCGCAAGTTAGCCAAAACTTTCTTTTATTCTCCCGGTAAGATTTGGATCTTGGAATTTTATCTCAATTCAGATTTGATATCTTTTGATCTTATAGCAAGCTTGCAGGACGTACACAGACGCATCCTGTCTTTATGCAATGTGTTTGCAAACACATATATTTACATTTGAGTGTCACGGTCATGTTTGGCGGTGAATTCTGTGGACAACTCTAGATAATATTCGATTTTCGTTCAGTCTACACCAAGGACAAACTCAGTACACTAGAGTGTCCAAACATATATATCCGTTGAAGCAATTTTTTTTTTTTAAAAAGTGCAAGTTATTTCTCTGTTCAGGTCAGAGGTCTACTAAAAGTGTCAAACGTACGTTGTAAAGCAGTGACCTTGTTTGTGTCGAGTGGACGTTAAACCTCACATCCCTTTCTCACTAAACGTAGGGTATTGTTGAACACAACATCATTGGCTATATGTTTTAACAAATTAATAGTTAAACATGACCAAATTCCTTATTTTATTTAATTATTCGGATCAATGGTGTGTGTATGGTCACGAACAATGGCCATTCGAGACTAAATAAACTCGTTTGTCCAGTTTACTCGCCTTCTCGGTCGATTTCGTCCAAGGTAAATATTGATGGTTTTACCTGTAAGTTTAAACACTAACAAATTTAATTTGCAATGTCCAGTTAACTAAACTAACAACTGTGTTACTGGATTTACAATATGTTTTGACGTAAAATCAATACTGTGCAACCTGGTCAAGTATATGAAAAATTGATTTTGCTTGAGCTCTGTAAGCAATATAATTTTATATATATTTCGATGATCAAATTTTGAAAGCAAATGTTTCGATTGGATCCTTCGAATTTCTTGCACTCAGTGATGTTTATCGTTCGGACATAGGGGGAAAAAACACAATTAAATGGCATTTCCCGTCCATATTCTCCATTTATTCTCATTCCATTTCATAAGAGGTTACCAATATGCATCATTTTTTTTCATTTTTTATAGCTGGTAATCTGTGCTTTCACGGTTCGTGTTCCTATTACTGTGATACATCTCATGCTATCTGTGGTCATCCCGATACCCTCGAGGTTTCCATGGCAACGTTTCTACCCCCAGAGGAAGTTGCCAACAGAAAGACATGGCGGAACCCCTGGAAAAGATCTTATAGTAAACACCGGAAAGCCTATTGGGAGGTATATGATGATTTATGCGATAAGGTTCGAGAGCGTCCACCATATAACCAAGGACGACGTCTTTTAGATCTTATGGATATAACAATATTTGACTTTATAATTGGTAAGTTATGTCTTTCAAAATTTAGTAATTTCAGATGGACTAAAATCTTCTTTCTCAAACTGGCTATTGAAGATGGACATACGCTATGCAGTGTGCTTACAGGGGGGTGGTGTGTTCGGACGTTGGCTGTTCCAACTGCTTATCGAAATTCATCTGCCAAGTGTTCTTTTACTGCCGACGCTTTTTCGTTGTCAGCCCCTCCGTAGGTCAACTGTATCACAGCCAACTATAAGCCAGACAGGCTGGCAAATCCCTTGAAATTTCTCTGCCAACATATCACCCACGGTTGTTGGTTCACAGGAAAATTTGATTCCGTACAAATCATACACATAACGTATATTTGGATTTTGTTACTTTAAGGCCATTTTTTTACCCATTCTATATGCGTAGATCAGTATATTGCTAAATGTTGTAATAGTTGGCTTTATAACTTACGGTGTGCATATATCACTTTCAATTTGAGACATTCTGTTGAAGTTTTAGCGTGATCATGTAACTGTTATTATAGGGTTGATTTACTAATGTGAAAACAACCACCCGCGAATAATAAATTAAGAAACATTTTTATAGGAATTTGAATTACATACCATTCTTTTGGAATAAAATTCGGTCTTCACGTTTCTTATGTTTCAAAACTTTTTCTGTTGAAAAAGACAACAGCTCCAAATGAAAAATATACAAATTGTTGGCGTGTCAAATTGACAACTTGATTAAAAGCTCGGGCAAATGAGATTAACTAACAAAACACTCGCTTCCTTATTAAATTCTTAGCTTTAATTGTCTTTCAGTTTACAGGATGCTAAAATGGCAAGCCTTGCATTTATAAAGAGAATGCGCCAACGCTTAAACTTAACAATAAACAGATGCACTCTAAATGCTTTCCGAGTTAACCATGTTTTCACGTTTGTTCAATTATTTGACGATTTTTTGTCTTCCTTAATTGACAGTGTGTGTTGGAAGGTTTCCACATAAATTGATCGTAAGAAGCCAACTTAGATATAAAAGAGTTAATTTGAAACTTCACGTGTCTTAATGAAATTGAGGTGTTTGGTTCTAATTATCTTCTAACCAAGATGGATTTTTTTATTAGCTCATGAAGTGTTTAATTCTAATTAGCCACCACTTTACGATATAAAATAAGTTTACACATGAGTCGGATTTCTTGTTTTCGTTACAAAGTTGAAAAACTACAACCAGGGCAATGACATTTTAACTCGCCCGTTAGGAATTCTATGATTGTTGATGAGTCTTGATGTTGTCAGTCAAGTTCTGCAAGTATTAACTACTCATCTTTTCTTTGCCATCGGTTATACACGTTTGGCAGAATTTAATTATTTTAAGATGGAGCCGAGTCAAGAAATTCTTTAGATGTAGGTTTCCTGGTCACAAGGGCACCGTATGGGAATGGCATTAGGTGTGTCAATAGACGAAATCCCTGGCGTTTTCCGTAATGAACAAATAATGAAATGAAATGAAATGAGCGTCCTACTGTTCTGCTCCAAACTGGCATAATGGAGGCAGACATACGCCATACAGTGTGATATGAGCGCACTACGGCCTACTCTTATATCAAATTCCAACTACTGTCAAGGTATCTTTTACGTACACTTGTAATAGTTAACCGTGCTTCTAGATCTCATTTAAAGAATTGACTAGAACCACGCCGAAAAATGAACAAAAAATATCGGGGTGTAATATAAAAATACATAAATTGTCAATAATGTTCGTTTTTGTACAAGAACAGTTGTGGATTAGTGAGTAAGGACTGACACGCAAGACAAAAGGTCTCGGGTTAACTCCACTACAGTCGTGGTGTCCGCTTGTCAGTTGTGAAGGGCGGGGTGGGGAGTGGGAGCTGACAAGAAACATTATCAGATTCTATTCATTGGAACGGTATTAAAAAAAGAAGTCATGTGTACACATTGGCATGTCAATAAAAGACACCTTGGCATCTGGAATTTAAAATAAAAGTAGGCCGTAGCCCAACTGTTTGGGCAAAAATTACCCCATCGTACACTGCATGTTGTTGTTCGCACGACTTTATAAACCCAATCGGTTCAGAAACGTAGGACGTTCAACGCAGATGAATCTCATTTCTTATTTGTATAATTTTGGATGGCAGCAAGTTTGGGAGATGTCTGCAGTTTGCCTACACATGCGCTATCGGCGAATAACACACACACACAAAAAAAATATTCGACTCATTATTTCGCGTGATAAAAGAACGTAAACCGTTTTTAAATGTTCTGCAAGTGAAATATTATCGTGAGTGGAAGTACTCATTAAAGGTTCCTGGCTGAGTTTCTGAGCCTTTGCTAATTGGTTCCAATTGTAGATTGTTATGATTTCGAGGGTGTAAAATGTAGCATACTGTGTTTTTGGAGAGGAAGTGTATTACTTGTTGTAGGTGTATTTCCGGTTTGATTTTATGGCTATCTTCGCCAGAACTGAAGCGACACCTAAGTGCAACAACGCAGTTGTTTCATAGTATTGCATGGTATATATTGTTTTAATATATTCTATATGCAACAGCTCGAGGATAAAAAGATATAAATATGTCTATGCTACGTCTTTAAAAAAAATTGTGGTTGTCATTCAATGCAAATAGCTATACTGTTGAGTGAATAATGAATGTTTTTATATATATTAAGTAGGTATATACTCACATCCATCATCTATAACTTCCCCATAATACACAAACTATGCAGACAATATGACCTATATATTTTAAATACCAAATCTTTTTGTTTTTGTGGCGTTTCTCGGGATTATATTTTATCTCCAAGCTTGTCATTAATCCACGTTTTCATACAATAAAAGCTAAATATTCAACTTGTCATTGCGTTGGACAGCAGTCACAGAAACTCAGTCAGTATGAGTCACTGTTCACTTGACAAAGAAAGGTCCTTAGTTATTTTTCAGTCGTTTTGCCCCTAGGCTGTGGTGCGGTGCTGGGGACCAGGCGGATTACCGAACCCATCGTGTACATACACAATGCATGTATTTAATAATATCTTTTGAGTCTTTAAACTGTGTGTTGGATGGCCGAATGTATCAAAGGTTTAACATCAATTGTGTCAGCTCGCGTGGTTTCGATTCCATGGTTATACTTTACAAACGAATTATTGAAATGAAATTGAACCACATGTTAGTACGGAAATGACCTAATTTGTGTTGAGTGCAGCGCGGAGGGCCTAGCAAGGGAAAACGTATAGTCTTTCGGATGTTGCGAAAAACCGAGACCCCCATGTACTCATTGGCAGGCACGAAAAATAACCTTTGACAGATAGAATTCAGAATATAGATAGGCCGCAGTGCCGCTGTCCGCGCAAAATGTCCCTCATAGCACACTGTGTGGCGTATGTCCGTCTTCATTACCCCAGTTGGTGTAGAAGAGTAGGCCGTTAAACCACATTTCATTTTTGTCCATACTCATCCGAAGTCTTTACTTACTATATATTATGTAGGGTAGTCCGCTACTGAGGCCTAAGAGCCGCGGTGACTCACTGAGTAAGGCGTTGAATGGCTAACCTTGGGATAACACTTTTAATCCAGGTGTGTCAGTGGTACAAGGCTGGTGGCCTGGTAATGAACAGTGTCTAGTGGTTCGGTTAGAACGAAAACCTGGGATTCCGTGTACACGAATATCATTTGATATATCATAATGTATAATGTAAAAAACAATGTATTCATATCGTACACAAAACTGGTCATCGGTAAAGAAAACGTTGGGGATTTTTTTTTTTTAAATGTCATGTTTAAATGTCATACTATATATAATTAAATTATATAAATCGTGACTACACGAAGAAGTATACACATAAGATGACGGACGTATGTTGTCCATCATTGTCTAATTTGGAAACAAAATTCTGTCAATAAAATGACACAATAACATGACATTTAATACAATAAAAAAGCAAGAAGATCGCATCTGTGTGTATTTGCTGCAACTTTATGGACTGGTTCTATAAGTACATGTAACTCTAAATGATATGAAAAACATGGGGTTCAACGTCCTATACCGGATAAAGAAGACCGACATACGTACGTGATGCGGTGTGCTATGACATCACATTTTCCCGGACAGCGGCCCTATGGCCTACTCTAATTTCAATCCCCAACTTTCAGGGGTTGTTTTATTTGCAAATGGGGGAAAGAGGACATGTGGTGAATATTAAAAACAGAATGTCAGCTAATTATTTTGTAGTAACATATGTTGTTTATTTTTCAGGCAATATGGATCGCCATCATTATGAAACCTTTATTGATTTTGGTAATGACACATTTCCTATCCATATGGACCATGGACGAGGGTTAGTATCACCTATATTAAATTTTGTACTGGCAGAGAGAAAGAAAAAAATTCGGTGCAAACTCCACTCGAAACAAACTGTGTCATTTCGGGGAAAATATATGGTTCTATTTCTTTCTGTAATTTTCCAGTGTAAAGTTGTGTGAGGAAACCGGAGGACACGAAAAAAAATTTACGAGGTTGGACAGGCTACCCTACTTCTTGTCACGTACAAGAGGTATTCAAAACCATGCCACTTGACTCAATGATCAAACGCATACGCACTAACCATTTGGCCACCCACACCCCTTGTACTAGCAGAGTTGTCTCCCTAATAACGTGTACATTTATTCACAAAACTAGCATAAATATTCTCTAGCAGACATGTATAAATCATAATGCACAGCTTCTAATATTCTGTTTTTGGTTTTTACTCTTTGGCCTTATTTCACACCCCTTGCCCAACGTTTGTCCGCCCGCCGACTTCCTCTTCATAACCGCTCAAATTTATGCTAGATTAATTGGGTGGTGTTTTCTAAGGATAGTACGGAAAATACCTAATAGGGCACATTTATACAGTAGGTATACTATACAATTGTATACATTTTCTGATGAACAGATTGATGACTAAGCCAAACTGATTAAAACACTAATCCTATTTCGTTTGGTTAGTTATAGTTCAAAATTTCGCCCTACTTGTCTTTAGGATCTGGAAGAGTTTTTACACAACCCGCGTTCTGGTTGATGTGTGAGAGAGAGAAAATTGAGTTTAACGCGGCACAAACTAGGTCATTTTAACATATGTTTTAAGTTTATTTCAATAATTCACTTACGCGTAGGAGTCTTTAGAAGTGTGTGTGTGGGGGGGGGGGGGCGACGGAGTATCCGGTGAAAACCCACGAGGCAGGACAGGCGACCCTACTCCTTGCCACATACAACCGGCGATTCAAAACCACGCCAGTTGACTCAATGGCAGGTCGTATGATCAGTGGCGGCGCCAAGGGGGGGGGGGGGGCATTTGCACCCCCAAAAATCTGGCCTGCCCTCTGTTTGCCCCCCCCCCCCCCAATAATTAAAAAATAAATGTGATCTGGCCAGCTCTGTTTATCTCATCGAAAGCTACCTGGCTGCATTCCCGACAGGTTAGCAAGTCCGTTCATTTAAGGCGGTATCTGTTTTAAGAGCTCTATTAATCTCAATGATCAATGCCTGAAATACTGCCAGACTGCATTTCGGGCAGTCTACTTTTCAAATTAGTGGGGACTTCGTTGAGTTTCATTTGACACTTTCCTCTCTGGGGTTGGAAAGACTAGTGATCAGGCCACAGACGACATCCGATCAGCTCTATTTATTTCTGCGATCGGTGTCTGAATACTGCCAGACAGCCTTTCCAACTGTCTATTTTTCAAAATTTTCTTGGGTAGTCGCGAAAACCCCCACAAGGACTCACTACTTTGGTCCGTGCGTTTCCCATTTTGGTCAGATTTATTCATCTGGTCGATCGGGGTCTGACTGAATACTGACAGACAACATTTCCGACAGTCTATGTTTCAAAATTTTCTGGGGGAGGTCCATGATACCCTCTATAAGTACACCTACATTGGCTCTCGTGAGTTGGATTCGTCGAGGTTCGCAAGTCCGTTCGTTTGACACTTTACCTCAACGATCATTGCCTGAAATAAAGCCAGGCTGCATTTCCGGCAACCTGTTTTTCAAAATTTTCTGGGGGATCCCCCCCACCCCTAGTTGAAACTCCTGCCTTTGCCCCCTTAACCTTTGACTTTGCCCCAGCTTTGTCCCTAACAACCGACGGCTGGCGCCGCCATTGCGTATTATACAGCGCGCGCACGCTAACCATTCGGCCACCCAACCCCCTCTGGTTGATGTGACAGGTTAACCAATGAAACGGCCTGTTGCCACGAGTACTTGGAGTGCCGTGCACGGAACTGTATGGGTAGACATTCGCAGTGAAGACAAAGTAAAAGTTGTATTTCCAAATACCCAACAAAATCATCAACACTGATTGGTTAATTAAAACATCAAAGCTGATTGGTTAAACGAAATGTCTGTTATCATAGGGTCAATAGCCCTTCGTATGCTGCCTGATGTGATCTGCCACTACATCTGGTGAGATCTTCATGTAGTGTGGGCCATTGAAAGTATAAAGCAAAACGAAACGAAAAATAGATCTGTATTTTAATCAGATTGCGATTAAAACCAGTTTGCCCTTGTTCGCCATTGTTCATAATTATCATTGTTTTATTCTTCAGATTTGGTAAACCTAACCATGACGAAATGTCTATAATGGCGCCGGTATTGCAGTGTTGTCTTATAAGATATTCCACATTTATTAAACTGGTTAAACTTTACAGGGGCCCACAAACACTTAGTGACGTATTTGAATCATTTGCTGGCCAAGAATCTATAGCACCGATATTAACCAAACCCCACTTGACAGCCATGAACCGACGAGTCGCCATAATATTGCAAATTGTTGATAAATGCTTAGAAGATAACTCTGTTGATGAAGTTATTGTTGATGACCATTTGTAACCAATTTAAACCATCGTGATAAGATCGTGTTTTGACTATCTATTTTCTTAGCGTGCATATTTTGATAATCGTGTGTAGACTATTTTACCGTTTACAGACTGTGTGTATTGTGTGCACACTATCTTATAATGTGCAGACTATTGTTTGTGTGTATCTTGAGTAAATCTAACATAGACTCTGTGCTGAGATCATGGCGTGTGTAAACTATAATGTACTGATCATGTTAGAATATGTGTTGTATATTTGTAAATCAAATGCCGACCGTTTGTAAACTGTGCCGTTATACCCGTTTGTAGATTGTGTCGTTATGATCGTTTGTAGACTGTGTCGTAATGACCGTTTGTAGATTGTGTCGTTATAATCGCTTGTTGACTGCCAACGTTGAGATCGATTGTAGATAATGTCGTTATGACCGTTCGCAGACAGTGACGTTATAGCCATTTGTAGAAGGCAACTTTCTGATCATTAATTACACAGCTGTATATAATAATATAGCTTTGATCATTTGTAGACTGCGACGTTCTGTTCGGCTTTAGACTATTACCTATGACCGTTTGTAGATAGTGACGTTGTGACCATGTAAACTGTTATGCACCGATCGTCATTCTGGACTGTTTACTTTACCCATCATGTGCAATATACGCTGATTGTTATAGAATATATTCCACCACAGCCCTTTGTTGCATAGCATCAGATTTTTGCGTAATTGTGATAACGTGCTTAAAAATTCATATCCGAAATCCATCTCATATTTCATAATTATTTTCGCTCATATTCTTATGTAACCTTACAGGTATGAGGCGTAAATAACAATTATATGGACTACACTAACGTTTGAAATTTCGTTACTGCAGGCCAGGATTCGTAGTTCTGTAGCTTACACGTCTGATACATGCAACATGGCCAA
The DNA here is from genome assembly GCA_036850965.1 of Patella caerulea. NCBI lineage: Eukaryota > Metazoa > Mollusca > Gastropoda > Patellidae > Patella > Patella caerulea. The sequence goes on along the minus strand of JAZGQO010000014.1, from coordinate 21,016,009 downwards.
TATAATAACGATATATCCCCAGAATCGTACAGTGGTGAAACGGGCTTCGTAATTGCTTATATGCAAATGTCTGCCCGATCAAGATAGTAACAATTGCCGTGGTATTATACAAAACAACATTAAACCATTTATATGAATGTCAGGAAGAATTTATATTACCGGACATGTCTGTTAATCGATCTCAGATGAATATGAATATTGGGTATTCATTTAGAGTTTGATTTAGTTTAAAATTTTATACCCCAAAAACCTTTATGTACATATAATATAATATATGTATCTACAAGTTTTGGTTGACATGCATGTAGTGTTTTTATTTGTGTTTAGCAGCAAATGAGATAAATAATGAATGAGATACTCATCATTTAGATAATTATAGTGCACCTTCCGTCTCATCGCTTAAAGTCTTCCACTAAGTAGAAAAAACGCACACAGTTGGTACACATTTGGAATGATTTTCACAGCGAATATTTTACTTTCGTTGTGCATAGGAGTTCTCATTTATATGTAATAAACATGGAAATGGGTTACGTGCGTGCAGTAAGTAATATATTGGTTCCAAAAATGTCCGAATTAGCATTGCTGAGTTTCGTTTAGGATACCTATAGAGAGCGACCTAAAACGCTGATGTCTGTGATGTGCTTAAGAATGTGGTGTTATGTTGTGTAGCTCTGTCATGTACCGTGTGAATGATATATGTCCGTGTTATTATTATAAATGAAAAAGTGCTAAAAGCTGATCTATCTTTTAAAACAAACCAAGTTTATTTGTTTAAATCGAATTGTTGTTAAAGATGTAATGAAATTACTGTTAGATATTTAAATATGTTTCAAAATTATCAAAAACAACTTCATAAATTCATTTTGTAATAGAACGGAGTGGGGGGTCGACATGAAGTTTTTGTTTTGGACTAATTCATGAGACAAAAACCCGAATTGATACGATTTCATTTGTGCATTGAGAATGGGGTGAAGATAGGCTTTTCTAAAACGCTAACGTCGGGTTCAAGCTCGTAAAACGCACTTACAGAAGACTTCCAACTAACTCCACCAATCACTGACGCAGGGGCGGATCTAGAGGACTAAGTAAAAAAATGATGTTTTATGTAACATTTTGACCTGGTGCTTAAGTTAGTTTGATCAAAACATTCCATTTGATTTTGTATTTTGTTTATTTCTGACATGATTTGGTGCATTCTTTGAATGACATTTGGTAATAAAACAAAACAACATTACATGTGTATAACAATTCTATGGTGTATTACACTGCGACGTTTCAATAAGATTTCACAAGTCGTTATAAAGCATAAAAAGATTGTTGAAACGTCTTGGTGTAAAATGTGTTTCGCTTTAGTTCGGGTTTAGTTGGTTCTACCTGGGTAAATAATTTGGTAATTGTTTTAAAGGGAGGTAATTTCAAATGATTGATTTTTAGGTTAAAGGGTGTTTTTTTTTTAACGATACATGTATGTAAGTTAGAATTTAGAAAATCCAACAAAGACAATATTATTACCTTTTTCGTATCTTTATATAAACTTCCAAAGGTCTGTTTTCAGATAGGGATATAATGACAGAACTCTGTGAATCTCCGAAGTATTACATTACATAACCACTAGAACATTGAAAGAATTGTGTATTTTGGACATACCTTAATTAAAGTCCACTTTTACAATTACTTTATACCACAGATATTTGGATATTTATATAGCTCAGTAGTATTAAAGAGGCAATATGTGATATTTAGTAAACGATCGACATAATCTTTGTTACGATTTCAGAAATCGGTATTGAAAAATAGACATATTGAAAATTTCAGTCTGAGCGAAGCTATGATGGTAGGAGGTTTTGACAAGACAGCATCAATTTTATTTTTTCCGACGTTTATCGATTGACAGTAATTCATAATCTCGATTCTCAAATACCGTTATCGCGATAATAAACGAAGTCTCGATTTTTCAGTCCTTTAGCTGAGATAAGACTGACATAGTCTAATCCACACAATGTATAAGCCATCCAATGGTATATTGGGTTGATTATGAGTTTGCTAGATGAATGAGTCTATATAATAATATATATAACATTTTAAGCCTGCTGAGATATGGATAAATAAAAATACAGAAATAGTGCGTCTATGTGCATTATTTACCGCATTTAACTTATTGTGGGAATTGGCTGGGTATCCTATTTGTTGTTGTTTTTTTTAAATAAAGTGCTATTTAATACGAATAATGTGACATAATGTGTAACATAAATGATATTATATATGTACATTTGGTTATATTGAGCAGAACGTATATTAATATTTAAATATTTACACATATCACACAAATCAGTATTGTAAATAAAATGCATATATATTTGAATCTTGTTTTTGTAAGTTTTTTTTTTAAAGAAATGATTAACTGATTTTCATACGTCAGATACATAATATTGGAGACTTTTGGCAAGCGGAATTTTCCGCATCCGTATCACGTATCCGTATCGCCACGTGATACGTTGCGTCAAGGTGGTTTTAGAGTTTTGGCAGATTTTCGCGGCGTGTACATATGGGTAGCTGGGCTAGCTTAGTTCTATTACAGCATGATGTCAGTTTTCTACCAAGATCTTCAGTACTAGTCAAGTGTATACTATGATACAACATTTCAGCGTCTAAAAGTAGCAAAAAGTATGGTAAAAAGACGACGATGTTATATGGACCTTTTCCATATGAAAGCTGTTCGATACGTGCTGCCGTATCCGTGTGCCATATCACGTATGAGAAATACACAAGCATTGTTGACGTCACACACAAAATCGATACGGATACGCGATACGGACCAGAAATTTACGCTTGCCAAAAGTCTCTATTAGCTCATTATTTCGTAAAACGTGTGACCTTATAAGCACGACATGTACACTTGGGCAAGCTTAATTGACGTTGTACACCTGACACTAATGTAGCTTTCAGTTTAAACAATTGTCGTCTATCAAAATAAAACTGGCCGGATGTATTTATTTTAACAATTATCACGAAGCTTCAAGTTTGGATCTAAGAAAAAAAAGTATATAAGAGACTTTTACGATAATTGTGAGTCGAAATGACATAATATATTGATAAATTGGAATATACCAAGAGTCTAAAAAAACTAAACAATGTTGTCTCGATTTGAGATAATTTTCCAGGACTAACACTTATTTTAATGTTTGGAACTGTTGCTATTTGCTATCCCGGTCATAACAACACCAATTTTCTGCAACTAATTAGGAACAACTGACACCGCAGATGTTTCTATTTTTTCACCTGTTCCGAGTTTATTAAGTCAACGCTATGTTAAATATGTTTAATAAATATAAAGTTACCGTATAAATACACAGGTATAACACAGTTAAAATGTCACTAGAAAAATATATCAAATACTTATCAAATTACAATCGATACAAAACAAGTATTGGTGACAATGTGGATGTTATGCTGTTGACACCAGCATTTTAACATAACTCTTATATTAGGACAGACAGCACCATCCATGCGCAATCTAAACCGATAAGACAAACCTGCAGACAAGGCAATATACAAGACCTGTCGACATACCGTGTTTTAAGAGGGAATCAATCTGATTAAAACACAGATCCAAATTCGTTTCGTTTTTATAGTTCAAAATTTCGTTTTTACTTGTTTTTACTACTCTTAGATCTGGAGGACTTGTTATTTAACTCGTGTTCTGCCTGAAATGAGGGGTCAGCCAATCAAATGGTCTGTCGAATCGACCGTTTGACCTTTTCATGCGTGGAACTGTGAGTAGATATTACCAGACAATGACGCCTATACTAACACCAGCGGATAGAAATCAAAACAAAACAAAAGTAGATTTTAAAAAGCATGGCGATCGCTAATTGGTTAATCGAATGAATGACGTTATCGGGTCAAATGTCCCTTGCTTGATACCTGACGTCATAGAACGTGAGCTCTCACTATAACTTGTTAGATCTACATGAGTGTAGGCCATCGAAAGTATAAAAAACGAAACGAAATACAGATCTATATTTTAATTAGATTGAGAGGGAATGTTCTGGCGAACAGCGGTGCAACGGTCTACTCTTACTTGGAATTTCAACTGTTAGGGATTCTTTTACGTGCACGACAGTAGGTCTACGATTTTTCGTCCCATCCGAAAGACTAGACACTCTCCTTGCCAGGAACACCGTTCTTCACCACTGCTAATGGGAAACTGTGCCAGACAATCCCGTTTCTTGAAGGCGATAATCTGTCGGTTGAAAGCAATGGAATGGGGCATGTTCAAGATAAATAAAATTATGGATTTTCTTCTTCTATAAAGTTACCAGTTGTGCAACGCGATGTAAGACAGCGGGTTTGCCCATACAGTCTTCTTTGAATTCCACTCCTGACTAGTGAACTCCGAACATAATTAATCACCCAAAGACGTAAATATTAAAACTTACAAATGCCTGATAGCAAAAGGAACAACTTCTATCATTATGTTAATATGTGTACAACGTTTCATAAAGACAAAGCAAATCACGACAAAAGGGCGTACAGAGGCTGCCCATTGTCCACGAGGCTGTCCATAGGTCATTTCGGGACTAACATATGGTTCAATTTCATTTCAATAATTCACTTGCGCGTAGGTGTCTGTAGCAGGGGGAGTACACAACAGGGTCCAGAGTAAACCCACGAGGTGGGACAGGCGACCCCACTCCCTGTCACATACACCCAGAGAATCGAACCCATTCAGTTGATTCAATGTTAGACACTATGATAGGGCGCGCACATGCTCAATATTTGGCCACCCAACCCCCTATACCAGGGAAAGAGCAACAGAAGTATATAAAATAAACCCAATTTTTGTAGTATTTTCATGGTTTTATTTTTATATAAGTACATATAGAACCTACATGATTTTACACCTCTCTATTAACAGTTGAATGGATGTAATTATACCTAGTCGGACACATGCAACAAATCATTTACAAAAATTGTTCTGTCAGATTCAAATAATTACAAGTTTCAATGCATGATACCTGATGATATTCTTTTTGATTTTCCAACACATGTTAATTCCTTTGTTGAATGGGGCTGGGGTGGGAATTCGACAGTGAGTTGACAACTAAAGCCTGCTCTACCAATATCTTACATTATTTTTAATTGGGCATGCTCCGTTTTTAGTCCACTACAGAATTACAGTCAAGTGACTGGGATTCCAGTCTTTCTGTCCCCTTAACTGAGGTAGAGTGACCAGCAGTGAAAATGATTTAGCTGTCATGCTTGGTTAAGATATTTTTTTTGTTCAGTTGGTTTGCAGAAAAACCCTATTTCATTTATTCAGTCAGTGCATGTGTTTGGGCCAAAATTGTATTTTTTATTCATTTTTTTGGATATAGAACTCAATTCCAGAACTTTTAATTGGGTATCTCAATAGATGTAGGATTAAGCAACTGTTTCAAAAGCCATTTATATAAAGTTAACCTGCAATATGTAATTATATAAGCCATCAGCTAAAATAATATATACATATACATAAAATATAATATACATATTATACAATAATAATAATAATAAATAGTGTGATGATCACATCTGTGTAACGGTTACAGTACAATAACATACAATAACAATTCATTTGGCACTTCTCTACATCATTAGGTACATACACCTACATCTATACATATCTTAAATACCTATACATGTATAAGACTAGAACACAAAAGGCACTCATTACATTAAATAGTGCCAAACATTTTAATAATCATGAGTTTAAAAAATCTTCTATAATTTCATTCTCAATTTTAAAATTTTCCAACAAAAAGACCATAATTTTACCATAATGTTATTACCCTCTTTAGTTTGAACGATTAAGAGTAGTACCTAGTTAATGGTAATTATAGTATAATAATGAATTTAATTATTCTTAGTGAAATAAAAAGCCTTAAGACTAGAGAAACAATTTTATGAATAATAATTGAAAGATTAACCCCTAGAAATATAATTATTTTACTAGGGTTTGTCATGTTATTATGACAGAGTGAAAGACGGTCATAAAATATAATATGACTGCACACAGTACTCTACATAAATGCTACATATATTAGTGCAAACAAGCCTATAGCTAAAGAAGCAAGTCTACATACATAAACAGTAATATGATAACAAAAACAAAATGGGGAGCACAGCTCATCCCAATTGTGCCATTTCACAAATTTTGAACACTTTTGTTCGAAAAAAAACAAAAAACAACCTAAATAACCATTATTATAGTGACCTATGCAGGATTTCCTAAAAAAATAGGGAAGGGGTGCATTAAGTCTCACAAAGTGTCTGGTAAAAGTGGGGTCATGGTACATCATATAATGACAACAGGTACAAAAAGTATTGCATTCAAATTGAATAATCAGTACCAGTGTTCCCTATAAAACATCATTAGACAACTGGGATTTCCATGATATGCAATTACAACATAAATTTAAAAACTGAGATCAACTCTCTGTTAACATTCTTACCTGATCAATAAACTCTGACAATTTATTCCTGTACATGTTAATTAACCACATAAGTTACATGCTACTGGATAAATAAATATAATATTTTGCACAATAATAATCCTGTAAATACATTATAAACTAAAATGACTTAAAACTTTAGCTTAGCCATGGGATTTAAAAAATTTTGATTTCAAAACAAAATTGCGTTATTGCACATTGTTTTTTTTTTGGATGATTTTACACCATCTGCAGATGTAAACTTACATATATATACACATTTTATTATAGTTGATGGATATTAATAATGATTGTTCAGATTAATGATCTAGTATTCAAACCTTTTTCTCAATACTAACAACCACAGTAGCCTACTTGATTTTCATACATGCAAATAACATGTACACCAAAACTTATCGTGTGCACGATGTGCTGAACCCACCTTACACCTTGAATTTATTTTCTCGATATTGTGAATCCAAAAACTTTGAAGAATTCAGTTAAATATGGGTGTTCATTTTCTGAAGATTCAAATAAAATTCTTTACAGAATACCACTCATGGCTGCACACTTCCAATTCAGATCATTTGAACAATGGATAATTTCCTGTCACGATACTATTAATACATGTTGCTAAAAATGTGGTAGGCATACTTTTGATGCAAAAAGTTGAGACACAACTGTGATCCACAAGGCCAAGACAAAAAAGATATATGATATTCCTACACGGAAATTATTAGGAAGTTGGTAGGCTTCTCCTCCTATCTGGTCCATATCAAATCCTATTGGAAATATCACAGCAGCTAGACAGAACAATATCACTGAAATATAGAATATGAATTACAATGTAAAGTATTAATCAGTTTAAACCTGAAATGGACTAATGAAGAATGGGCATATGCCATACAGTGTGCTCTGCGGAAATTTTGTACTGACAGAGGCGCTATGGTCTACTATTATTTTGAATTCCAACTGATTCTTTTAAGTGCATGCCACTGGGCCTTGATTTTTTGTCCCATTAGCACATCCAAATTGAGACCTATAAAATCTGTTGTTATTTACGTGGTTATTTAGGAAAACAGATGCTCAAGAAAAGGATTTCATTTCACAAAAAAATGAAAAATAAAAAGCTAATCAAATATGCGGAGGATGTTTAACCATAGACAGGGGACTTGTTGCTCGAAGTTGAAACATTACTCAAAAGATAACTCTCTCAAGTATTTGAAATTTAAGATCCTGAAATTTTTAATTTCAATTCACAGTAATTAAATCTCCAATAAACTCCTTTCTATTTCACATAATCATGTCTTAGAAACAAGAGAAAGAGAAATGGGGCTTGCTTTCCACTCAACAGAAACTAGGTCATTTCGGTACTAACACATGGTTCAATTTTATTTCAATAATTCGCTTGCGGGTGGGACAGGCGACCCTAATCCTTGTCATGTAGAATCCGGGAATGGAAACCATGTCAGTTGATTCAATGACAGATCTTGTGATACAGCGCGAACACGCTAATTCAGCGATCGAAGCCTCCAACAAGAGAAAGATAAACCATTGAAACAATTTATTACAATCATTAATTCATACTTACTTGCCACAAATCCCAACCATCGAGCAAATTTCATAACTCTGTACTCCCAGTATGAAACTCCAAGTAAAACAACAGTTACACTGATGCATAGTATACCCAGAACAACACAAATAAATGTTAATAACCATTCAGCTCTGACTGGGTCAGGTGTGAAACATATAGTAGGTCGACCATATATAGTTAAACAGGTCTGTAACAATCCAATATAAACGTCACCTGAAAATTTCATAAATCAATAAGGAATTAGGGATTTATATTATAATATCGTATCATATTCAAAATGTATCAAGATTAAAGTAATTATTTGCTTACTATCAATGTGCATAACCGTCCAAAGCTTACCAAAGTTTACAGCAAAGCATTCAATGATTAGAAACAAAAATAAAAATACTTAATTAAATAAGAAATACAAAGATGAGAGTTTTACATCGATAATGAACGGATGAGTTATATTCATGTAGGTACCAGTGTTTATTACAGAGAAAGAAAAACAAGTGAAGCAACAAGATAACTATCTTCTCCTCACTTGCATATCAAATTAGGGAGCCAGCTAGATATTCAGGTCTACAGTTTGATCAGTAGCAACAGTTAAATGTTATACCGAACATACAAAATGTACGTTTGTAGCTGTATCGTCGAAATCACGACAAATTAAAAATGAATTTACTGGGGCAGAGTTCCAAAGCTTAATACTTCATTAAAGATAGGCCTACATACAACTGCTGTCAATCATTATGCATTACAGTTTCACTTGCAAGGTGATTATTGGAAAGAAAATCAAATGAAATGGGGATTAACATTTTAGTTTTACATGATTCTAGTTTTCTGCACTGCACTGCCACTGGTGACTGGCTGGCCACTCACCACTGGTCTAATGAAGACAGGTATATGGCAGGTAGGTAGGTAGTGTGTTATTTATTTATTCTTTTTTTTGGGGGGGGGGGGGGCTACACAAAATATATAGATGTATTGTTATTACTGTAGTTATACGCTGTCAAACAAGGTTTCTAAATTATACCTCCAACTTCTGAAACAATCCAGTTAGGCATTGCCAAACTTGTCACAGCAAAAATATCTGCTGCAAAAAACAGAGCTCCCGATATGATGCTCAGTTTATCCATAATGAAGATTGGTGCACAGTTTAGTCATCAGATCACAAACTTTCGCCAAACCAAATAGCACAGTGATAATAAAATTGCTGTCAGAGAAAATACTTGATCAGTTTCTGAAAATAATTTATTTTTCGAGATTACTACTCCATCTTGGTTCCATTCTACAGGGGAAGTAACTCTGAAAAAGTGAGTTATTCGTGTGGTTTGTCGAGGGATCTACCCGATTATTTCACAAATAATTTCTATTTGGATGGATTAGTCTCCCTTTCTACACTTGCAAAATAAAGCGATAAAACGAAATCCCATCAATACTTTTCGTATTGATCTGGTTATTGTACACCATTTTAAAGGTGCTGCCAACGAAGTTACTGTTTAATCTTTAGTTCTCTGACTAGTTTCGGTTCAATACGTAAGACTACATATATAATAGCACAGGTCCAAAGTTCACGAGTGGATAAGATGGCGACAGCGAGGAAAACAGTTGAATTGTTCTATGATGTTATTTCACCTTATTCGTGGATGGCATTTGAGGTAACAGCTGGATACGACATGTTTAATAACATATATATTTATTTCTCATAAAATGCAGTGGGCCTCTAAGTCATTTTCAAATATTTACAGCAACCTTGGCTATGCCAGTAATTCAGGCCCAAATAACCTGGCCAAAATGCTATAATGAAATAAGGCCAGGGGCGACAATATATAAGGATACAGACCACCTTTGCCAGTCCATTCAATAACTATATTTTTCATAGATACCCATTCTTGAAATGGACATTAAATGAATCTATTTGAGTCCATTAATTAATTTATTATAATTTTTATTATTATTATTATTATTTTCAGGTTTTATGTCGCTATCGACCTCATTGGAATATAAATTTACAACTGAAACCATTCTTTTTAGGTGGTGTTATGCAAGCATCAGGTAGGCTTGGGTTTTTTTTGGGCCCGATTCTTTATGGTTGTTGATTACTCCTCTTCAGTGATTTATAAATACGACTCTAGGGCACAGTTCCCAACTCTTTGCATTTATGAATTTTTCTTTGAAGTTGAATGTCCTTTTAGGACAATCATACTATATTTTCTAAAAATTTTATTTGGCCCAATTACCTGATGATTTTGAGATTTTTTCAACATAAGCATGCTTTTAGGGACAAGAGCATAAAGTAAAATGGTTGCATCGAATATCGGACAGAGGCGCAATGGTGGTTGTTTTTTTTTTTTTGTTTGTTTTTTTTTATATCATATTATTTTTTTTTTAAAGTTTACTTGACACGACAACAGTATGTTTCTCTAAACATTATGAATTCACACATTATTCATGCGTAATTTCTTGTGAACATTCTTAGACACACCATTTCAAGTTTACATTTTTAAAATATATCTATGTTGATTTTCATCGGTTTCTGACAATGACTTCCAGAGTTACAAAAGTTATTGTACAATCTGCTTAGAATGGTTAAAATAAGTGATCCACAGAATCTGATTGAATAAAATCATTATCATTTACTTATGTAGTGATTTATCGTGCGACAACATTTTCACTTTCATTAATTAAAAAATGATTCTTTAAGATATAACGAAGACAATAAAATGAAAATACCAACGTTTAAAAATCTCCCGATTCAGGGAATTTTCCGGTATGTGTTGACTATATTCTAATATCCTATATGGTTTGTAGTGGATATGGAATGAAATTAGACCATTTTTGTATGATATTCTGTTAAGAGATGCAACTTTTACAATATTTTAGTTTGCAAGGGATTAAAACTCCACCAAATGACGTTAAGAGTACCGACACCATCATTCTATACGCGACGGTCAATAATCTTAAATATTGATAGACATATTGGTATTATATATTATTAATAATACCATACTAAAATATCTTTATTATATACGTAGCCACATTAATATGGGATTGAGATCATGGTATGTTTTGATGGGAAGTAACCTTTCAGCTCGCTCAAGGGTTTGTTTACGTCTCCGTTTCTTAATGTTTTCAGAAATTCGACGTTTCGATGAAAGGGGTTTGACACTGAAAAATTTGTCACTATGGCGGAGCTGAGACTTCAAACTAAGGATCATTTAAAGCTGCTATGGTGACCTCGAGAGCCTTTCTATTTATTCTACCCAGTAATGAATTTATCTCCATCCTCCTTTTTTTTTTAATGAAATACTTAAAATAAATACTGTTGGGTCGATATATCGTTATCAACATTTAACTTACGAATCAATTTAATTTCTTCACCGTTTCAGGTTGTTCGCCGTTATTATTATTATTAAAACCCGACGTGGTTTCAATTGTCAGTGATGCAGAAGGAGGGCCTGATAAGGACAGCTGCCTAGTCGTTCGGATGGTACAAAAAACCGAGGTCCTGTGTACACATTGGTGTGCACGTAAAAGATCCCTTGGCAGTTGGAATTTGATATAAGAGTGGGCCATAGCGCCGCTGCCCGGGCAAAATTTCCCTCATAGAACACTGTATGCCCGTCTTCCATTAGCCCAGGCCAGGTGCAGAAGAGTATGACGTTAAACCCTATTTCATTTCATTTCATTCATTATTAAAACCTATTTGCATCACTATCACTTTCATCATCGTGTTATTAATTGATTAATTTGCTGGTTTCAAATATAATGCAAAGTATTATTACCAGTTCATCAATTATTATCTCTACTTAACAATTTGACATTATCAATTGTTTGGCATTGCAGTAATCAACTTTCGTGATCTCCATAACGGTTTTACATTTAGGTATAGCTACAGTCTTAACCGTCATTATTTTTAAACGGATATTTTCGATTATGATTTTTCATAATTAACTGAGTTGTTATTGTTGTTGTTTACAACATATCGGGTGGCTCAAACCCTGTTGTACGTTTCACATTTTGGTACAATATAGATGTTTAACAACTTCTTCAAATTCTAGTTCCATTGCTCAAATAGTGTTACCATAGTACAAGTTTTAAATAAGACTCAAAATATGTTTTGTCGGACGGAGAAATCTCATCACATTCACCGCCGATGACGTAAACAAATTATTTTCCGGAAATTGATTCATGCGCTCTTTCACAAACCTTTTCCCAGAGACTGCTCCAGATGGCCCATGTTAACACTACTTGGGCCATGGACGTACAATTTGGGATGAAATTGTCAAACATCCACATCTTCAGCGACGATGTGATTGTTCTGTTAAATTACATGAGAGAACCAATTCTGCCAGACTTGGGATGGCTTATGACTTATGGTTGTTAGCCTGGTTTTTGCAGTTTTTTTAAGTAACGTGATATCCTCCTGTGTTATTAATATAAGTAATATAATGTCCACAGTGACCGGATTTCCCGAGGAACTGAAATATAAATGTTTGTGAATGTGGGTCAATAATTTATTTATACGCTAAATGATAGATTCCATTAATTCCAAAACTATGACTCTAGGGCAACTGGAAGTAAAAATAAAAGTACGCCATTAGACGTTTTTCTGTTCCTGAAAATTTCTTTTCTGTTTGCAGGCAAAATACTATACAATAACATTTTTCTACATTAAAAGTGAAATATTGTAGTTTAGAGTTTCTCCACATCGTGTTTTATACATATTATTAGGCCACGAGCTTTCGAAAAGTATATTGTTGTGTCATTGTCCATTAAAACCCCGTCGAAATATCACTTCTAGCCTGAAAGTAGCAAAAAAGTATTTCGATGTCATTGTTCTGTTTTCCGCGTAATAAAGCGAATATCGTAATCCGAAAATAGGATTTTGAGTGAAAATTTTATTTAAATTTTTTTCTTCTATTTTCCATTGCCAGACAATAAACCCCCAGCATTCGTTCGTTTCAAGGCTATATACTTGCCTAAAGACGTAGAAAGATTAGGCGCATATTTTCAAGTGCCAGTTTCAATGCCGGCGGTAAGTAAAAATGGAAGCACTTCATAATTTGATGGTCTAAAGAATTTTTTTCTTTTGTATTATAACATTCTCACCAATTTTTATTTTCTGTTTCCCCTTTTCACAACACGCGTGTCTTATACAATGTTTGGAAAGTTATTTTTGTAAACACTTCTTCACGAAATCCCGACATATGCGTCATGAAATTAGATAATTCAAAACTGACAATTTAAGCAAACAAGTTTAAAATTACGTTTTAACTTGAACGTCATACGCATTCATACTATTTAAGTTAACCTCATAAATGGGGGGGCTGGGATGGCCTAGTGGTCTAGAGTGCCGCGCTTCGACCTCTAGCTGACCAGTCACCTTTGGCTTGCGGCTGGGGTTTCGAGCCCTGGTGTGAGCGTATGTGGCATGGAGATAGGGGCGCCTTCTCAACCTCGTGGGTTTCTCCCGGGCACTCCGGTTTCCTCCCACTGCTAAAGACCCCGACGCGCAACCGAATTATTGAAATAGAATGAAACCATATGTTAGTCCCAGAATGACCTAGAACGTCGAGTGGACGTTAAACCCTATTCTCTCTCTCGAGTGACCGAGTGAGTAAGGCTCTGACCTCCTAATTTTCCAGTGTCGTTTTCCTTTGTCAGTGGTGAAGGGTGGGGCGAATGGTATGCACGTAAAAAACCACTGGTATAACATTGACTGTCGAAATGCGACGAAGAGTGGATGTCCGATTTGTGCAGTAAAGTATCTAACTGCCTATAAATTAATTTTCTTTTTTTGTCCGTGATAACCAGTTGTTAATGAAGAACATTAATTCATTACCATGTTCAAGATAATTCATTATGATTTATGGTTTATTATGAATGCGAGTTGTAAAACAACCTTCCCGTAAATAGTGCGTGGGGAGCATTTCCCAAAGCATAAAAATTGACATTATTGGTAAATTATCGCCGATAAGGTAAATCTTCGGACAAAAAATTGTTAGTTCATGCTATCCTTTTAATAATTTTTCCTGTTAATTTTTAGAATCTTATAGATGTTATGTTCAATAAAGGCTCCTTAAAAGCACAACGATTCCTGACAGCTGTAGATATGGAGAATCCAGAACAGACAGAAAAAGTTTCCCGCGAACTTTGGCGCCGAGTGTGGAGTAAGGTATACTATATTATATATAGATACATATTAGAGTTAGAATTCGATTAACAATAACGTCTTTAGAAACTCTCAAGGGATTTCATTTTTATCTTGAAGGTTTAACACAATTGACATTCTCTTCACGTTGCAAGAAGATAAAACAATTATACCCCAATGATTTTTATTGGCTTAGATTAGTTGCCATAAAGCATCATCAGATATTTAGGAATTTGGGGGTATCAAAACGTCCTTCAAACAAATATTGGTCCTGGGGTTCGATTCTCATACTGACGGAGAATGTTCCTCTTGGTTTGATTTCACACATGAAACACTCCACGACGCCCGTCTTCTTTATCCCTGTTTTTGTAGAAAAGTAAGACGCTAAACCCTGTTTTATTCCAAACAAACGACTAATCACGTGTTTTAAATTATACAATTAAAGGCACTAATTTAAAAAAAAAAATAGTTGAATGATAGACTGAAAAATTACTAAAGTGTAACCAACTTCTGCCCATTGCTTCGTGACAGAAATTTAAGAATGGATAACTTTTCCCGTCTGAAATTAACTTACCCAGGTCCAAAAATTAGAGCTTTGTTCTCATCATAGTCCGTCCAGATTTGAAGTTGGAAAATTTATGTGACATATATATTTACCCTTTAATATCGATATGGAAATATTATATCAATGTCGGTATGATATTTTCATTTTTGTCCGTTTCTTCAAGACACAGGGCCTGACAAGGACAGCTGTCTAGTCGTTCGGATGGGACGAAAAACCGAGGTCCCGTGTACACATTGGCGTGCACGTAAAGATCTCTTGGTAGCTGCAGTTCGATATTTGAGTAGGCCGTAGCACACAATATGGTGTATGTCCGCCTTATTTGTCCAGGTTAGAAGTAGAACAGTAGGACGTTAAACTCCATTTCATCCATTTCACGTTTCTTCAACGTGGGTGTTTATGGATATAATATACGCTCACATACAAATAATGGTGAGGCGAAGACGCCTATTTTATTTCAACAATTTCCGTTAATTACTTCTAGATTATGACTCTTATTTAACTTTATTTTGTAGAATTCCATGAATGCTCGAACTACAAACTTATGATCACTGTATTAAATTGATATCAGTGTTTTGTTTGTTTTCTGCATCTACTATTTGTAAGTTCTGCATGTTTATTTACCAGCAGCAATCCATGTTTCTTTTTTCTTTTTTTAAACAGGGTCAAGATATTACAGAGCCGGAAAGTTTTAAACAAGTGGGTTTTATATAATATTGATAGTATATGCCCAAAATACCCGCTCTTGTGGGGAAAGAAATTTCGGGTCTGCGCACACCGAGGATAGTTTCCTACTAGCACCGACACGAACAGATTAACAAGTCAATGCCTTGTTAATCTAGTCTATGTACTTGTAGTGGGTGTTCGTGACCATAAAGGTCAGTCGAACGATATCGTCTGAACGTGAAAGCGGAAGTAAAATCTCAAATTGAACTGCGATATCACTATTGTGGAAGCAAATGGTAACACTGGTTGTTAATCAGGTGTCTTAATATATAGATGGCCAAGAAGATTACTTTTATTTGAACATGTTATATTGATCCTAAATCATGAAAGGGGTGAGAGACAAGCGAATTCACTATTCTCTTTGATGTTTAATTATCAATTTCTGCCAAGATTACTTCTTATATATATATATGGGGTGATAATGTGTGTGCGTGCGTGTTTCCCTGTAAGGGTGGGGGTATATGGAAGTATGTACTTGGGAAGATAGACACACTCACTCAACAGCTCAAGTATCAGAAGCCAATCCAGTAATGACCATAGAGGGATTTTTCGGGCCATTGCTTCAGGAATATGCATAGATACTGAAAATATGTATGTCTTGTTAATGGTACCCAGAGCTTTAGTAGCCAGGAACAAGATAGACTTATCTACGTGTCATTATACATAATTAACCAGTTATATCCGATGAAATATATCTGAGGCTGCTTCTATAACGATTTCTCCAACACATGGCCATGCGTCACATACAATTTCATGTAGTGGAAGCCACATGTCTCTCTGTCTCTTGTGGTTTTTACGTCTTCTTCGCAGGTAGGTCATGATAATTACCAAGTACATATTCTGCGCGTCAGATCAATAACTAATGGGCTATGAACACTGAACCAGAAAAATTGCGGGGTATAGATGGGTGGGTGTTCCTGATACCATGATTATGTTTTCCATATTGGAAAAGCTTATTATTTGACAGAAAAATTTACCAATAATCAACGTAACTACAAGAAAAGATTACCCTTATTCTGCCATTTAAATAATATTGAAATACTGATTTATGTTGGTATTATAAGGTATTTATGGATATTGGAGATAGCCGAAAACGGACATCAACATTTGATAACTTCCTGATTTATGAAGGTTATTTTGATATTAAGTAATTATAAAAAGTTCCTGTATCATAGAGTAGATTTATCTATCGATTTCTGTCGGATTAGATGTCAAAATGGAGAAAATTTATCTTTGAGATACAGCGATAGACGAAAATTCCATCAAACCCAGTCAAATGAATTGGCTGATTAAATAAACGAGAGCATATGGATGACGGCTCATCACACCAATCGCTATTTATTCACAGATCAGGGTATCAATATGACCGTGGTTTCCAGATGATAAATAAGTTTCTTATTTAATCTTTAAGCCTAACTCTAAACTTGATTGCGATATTTATGCAGATTAATCAGTCAAAATAGAAGCCGTACTATAACAGTCGTTAATTGCATAATCTCTAGAAATTGATTAGCAAGTTGCAAAAGGATTAAAAGAATATGAATGTACATTTAAAAACTACTACTGCAATATGTGAAAATATGATTAAATTTCTCTAGCCGAGATATCATATCCCAGGGTATATGTTTACCCTTTACCTGTTATAAAAGCTGCGTCCTTACCTGTATATATTATCTCAGCTGCAGGTAGGCTATTTTCTTTGAGAAGATTTGGGGATTCTAACAACGCCGTGTTTTCATATTGCAATCCCGGGGGAGGGGGGGATTCCAACACCATTAGCGACAGGTGTGGGGGTTTCTTCGGGTTCTCTTTGGCTCGCTCCTCATTCTATGATCCAGCTGTTAATCATGAAATCACCTAATTGTGATGAGAGGGGTTAGATAGTATTAAACAACCACGCCCGGAATCAACAGCGATTAAGTCAATTGTGATCGACATTATTATACTGATCTATGTGGTTTTTTTTTTCGGTAGGAAACGCTAAATCGACATTGACATGTTAATTACAAGTTTTACGTATTTTTAACAGGCTGGCGAGGCAGCGGGATTAAGTGACAGTGAAATTGATGAGGCCCTGGCTAAAATGACAACCCAGCCCGTCAAAGACAGATTAAAGTCTCATACAGAAAGGGCAATAAAACTATATGTAAGTTATGCATCTATATGTATCTTTTTACAAATATTAAATTTAAATTACGGAATGAACCCATAAATCCGATCTGAATCGTTCGTTTCGTTATTTGTTTAAGGCTTAACCCTCGCTTGCACCTTGTGTGATATCGCGAAATTTAAAATGCATCCACGTTGCAATGTATCTGTATCTAATCTCGTGGGGTTTCTCTGAACCAATGGTTAAAGAAGCCGTTGAAAACGAAAAAAAAATTATACCAACGCAAGATGGACCTGCTCTTATCTCACAGATAATAATTATAATGAAATATCATTTGGTGAGATTTTCTTCAGGACAACTTTTAAACTAATGAAAAGAAATATCCCCTGTGAAACACCACCTCCACCACTATTCCGAATGCCCTGGATCTATACTTTTCATTTAATCACTGGGCCCTCTTCAGGTAGTTGCAGTCCTTACCCCCCCCCCCCCCCCCGGCAAATCCCCCGCCTCCCTATCTTAATCCGACAACTAATATAACGAACTCGGAAGTTCTAGAGTGCAATTTAACTTTGAAATATGTCCCTACTTTCTCCAACGCGAATAAGAGTACATGTATAATAAACTTGGAATTTAATCTAGTAAGTGGGTTTAATTTAATAAACTCTTGTTGCCATGTAATTGTAAACTAAATTTGTATAATTAACTTGTATTGTTGTCGTTTAGACACGACAAAGAACAATTACAGCCTTAGTCTAGCAAACCGGGGTATATCCAAGCAGTGGTTTTCGATTTAAATCAACCGACATTAAGAATATTAATAACAATGTTTATCTTCAATTTGTTGATTTAGATGACCTAAATTGTCCTTGACTTGGATGCGGTCTTCATATATCCAGAGATTATGCACGGAATCAACGCTGTTGTTAAAATATGCAGGGCAAATTACAATTTCACATAGTATCGCAAGGTCTATTAATCTTAGATTCATTGCCCACCCACATCATGCGCTCTCTCTCAAATTTATATTCGAAGATTATCAAGGGGATTACGGTCACTGATTAAGACTAATCCTTTGTTTTATAGTCCAATCAAATGAATTGGGCTTAATATTATGTAGAAACGGGTATAAAATTCGAGAGGTACCAATGACGATTATTACATTCTAGCTAAATTGATTACAGGCCAATTTATGGTATTTTTACGTGACTAGACTAGTTTCCAAACCTATTTTTTTTTTGCCAGTCTAGCCACAGACTAATATAAATAAAATACTAGTTTCTTTTAATGTTTGGCTACCATGGCATTCTATATAATCAACTCAGTTTAATGTTTAACTCCTATTTACTATTTCCAGATCAGTTTTTTTTTTCAAATCGCATGATTTTCTCGTTTAATTTTGTAGATAACCTGAAATTAAACCCCACGAATAACTTGTGTTGCCTTTAAAACGTAGCTGACAGTCCGATTCGAAGATATAAAGATTTATTTTGAACTGACAGTATACAAGTTTAATGTCATTTCTAAAAATGAACATATCAGCCTTATTTTCAACCAGGAAATGTCTATCAAAATATTTAAATTAAAAAAAAGATATTCCAATTTAGACCCAATCTTCAAATTTATGGGTATTTTCCCATTATACTATGTTATAACTAAATTATCGTACATTCACCGGAATATCAAAATAATAATATTTCAGTGAGCATTATGATCAGTAATTATTCTATTATTGATCATATGTATCGGCATTTGGTGTTCATATGGAAAAATCAGAATCTGAGACTCGAAGAAAACTTAAAGATACATTAGTTAAGAGTTTAAATATCCGTTGGCCGTTCTTGCTATACTAATTAAAAAATAGATGATAAAAAAGAAATTATTGAAAATTCCCGTCGCTTTTTTCTGTTCAGGGTTGTCACTGTTGGAAGTTGGGACTAGAAATAGGCATCAACTGTGTTTGAACCGTCTACGAAAAAGTGCGTGTTTAGCTTGTGGTCACAATTATTATCCGATTTAAAAAAAACAAAAACGCTCGAATATATCACATCGTAAAATCTGATGGGTTCGAAATTTTTTGTAATCGGGCCAAAACTGCCGGAAAAACTTGAAATGCATGTTTATGACCCAAATATATTGGTTGCTTTCGATATTCGCGCAAATAGAATCGCATATCGGATCGTAACTTCCTGAAGTATGGCCCCTGTAGACGTCACAATTTTTATCCGTTTTTAAAAATCGTGTGAATATTTTATTAGTACCCATTAAGATCTTGGTTCCTTTTAATAAACGCCGGTACCTGAACTTAACGTCCTGGTTTATG
Organism: Patella caerulea; assembly: GCA_036850965.1. Taxonomy (NCBI): domain Eukaryota; kingdom Metazoa; phylum Mollusca; class Gastropoda; family Patellidae; genus Patella; species Patella caerulea. The sequence goes on along the minus strand of JAZGQO010000014.1, from coordinate 20,996,085 downwards.
GCCCTGATTGTTCGAAAAATCACATTTTTAGCTTGCTGAATGGTCAATGGGTTAAAGCTTTTTGTCTGGAGTCACTCTACTTAGTGCGACATTTTCGGGAATCGATTATTATTTGTGTGTGTAGCTGCAACAGTCTGATTGGATGGTTCGAATTCAGGTCGGCATAGAGTTAGATTTCAGTGGCAAACCGATTGTAAACTTTGAAGTTGCTTATTTCACGGGCTTGAATAGCAGAAAATAGCGTTTGCGGTGGTTGAATTTTCAAAATGTTCTCGTTTGTGATTTGGGTAAGTCACTTAAGGTTATATTGGACCACATTGAAGTTGATAGTTGGAATATCAGGAAAACGCGTGTGCGGCAGTTAAATTTCCAAACATTCATCGAGCTCGTAAGCATCGTTTGACCATTTTATGTAAGAATTGATCTGGTATTTCTAGATTTATCTTGGTAAGAGAACACCAGTGAAACGTAAACACCCTTCATGAAAGCTTTCTGGTTATTAAAAAATGTCACGTCATAATCGAAATGTTGATGTTATACTTATGTATACAATTTCATACACCTTTATGTCAAATATCATTGTCATATTTATTCAAAAAGGCGATGATCACGGTGGCAAAGTAGGTAAGGGGTTAGCTCTCTAGCCTGGAGGTCGGGTGTTCGATCCCTGCATTGGCGAGAAGGTTCATCCAGATTTTCCGGCGTGCTTCCCTTTTGTCAGTGGTGCAGGACGGAGGGTATGTCAAGTCGTGCGGGTGGAACGGAAAAGCGAGAGCCCGTGTAAATATTTGCATCCCTTGCATAAGAGATGGGTGTAGTGCCGCTGCCCAGGCAAAATTCCCTCATCGCACACTGTTCGGCCTATGTCCGTTTTCATTAGTCCAGTTTAGGAGCAGAATAGTAAGACGTTAAACTCCATTTCATTTAATTTATTCAAAAAGGACGCTTGTTGTTCGTTATTCGCTAATTCGGGTAGAAAGAGAGATTGTTAGAATCTATTTCCCAACACTTTGAAGTTTTATGATCCAATTATGATCATAAAAACACTCCCGACGTATTCCCTGCAAAAGTTCCTTTTTTATTACTAATTCCATGTCTGATGAACAGAGAAGAACAAACCAGCTCGTTGTTCATTGTTCGCCAGTATGAAACTGCGCGTTGTTCAGGTAGAAAGACAGGTTGTTAGAATCTTTTCCCCCCAATACTTCGAAGATTTATGAAGGAAAACGTAGGTTAACAATATATCCAAGGACTGTAGTCTATTTAAACTTCACCGTGACTTGTTTTGAAATTTGATGGATTAGCTTATTAGGAATTTGCCCTAGTGGGAATTTAAATTCGTTACCATATATAGTCGATACCATATATGTCAATGCCCGTAAGGAAATTTCTAATGAGGTTTGACTGGCGAAAGACGTATTATTAGTAACTATATAGATATTTGGGCTAATCAATACTGATGGACCCAAAGTGTCCGCCATTTTATTGACGTTTGTCTTTGACAAGTTCACGTGTAATTGGTTAGTTTCAACATCTGATCTGACTTCAAATATCAATCATCATTGTACATTTCACGCTTGTTGGAAATCATCTTGATCTTAATTACATTTATAATCCTAAGACAGACTTTAGTCCAGGGCTCACACTGTCGGTCGCCAAAGTTTAGTCCGACAATGTCTACCTTTTTATATTCTTCTGGCGTTGGGGGGGGGGGGCGTGGATGGCCGAATGGTTAGTGTGCGCGCTCTGTGTCATACGGCGTGGTTTTGAATCCCCGGTTGTACGTGGCAAGGAGTAGGGTCGCCTGTCCAACCTCGTGGGTCTTCTCCGGGTACTCCGGTTTCATCCCACTGCTAAAGACCCCTACGTGCAAGCGAATTATTCAAATAAAATTAAACCATATCTTAGTCCCGAAATGACCTAGTTTGTGTCGAGTGGATGTTAATCCCCATTTCGCGTTCCCTCTTGTTCCGGCGTTATCATTAGATTGTTATTAGTAGTATGTACATAATAAACTGACTGGAATGTTTGGCCTGGAATCAAAATACATAATAATACACAGTGAATGATGAATTTTAAGCAAAGAAAACAGTAAAGTGTCCAGTATCATTATTTAAATTCAAAAATAGAAGTCAAAAGAGAAATGTCAGCCCTTCATCCGCTATAATACTACTGTAATAGGGATATAATTCGTTCATTTATTCATTTGTTTCTTTATTATTTCATCCATTCATTTAATGTCCCATGTGTTGTTTTAATAACTTATTTAATTTTCAATAGATGTCTTTTAATAGCGATTATACTAGAATCCATTAATCATGTAACTTGGTAACCGACAGCCAAGTCATTAATAGTTTAGATAGTATGATATTGATAGGCTTAATCCTTGTTATTTCTATTATTATGTAATGTTTGTCTTCTATGTTTTATCATTACCTACGTTCGTTAATTGTGTATATTTAATTTAATCCTTAAATACGAGCTTCCTTAAATACCGAATTGTACATTCATTCAAGATTCTAGGTTTCATCCCGTTTCCAGGACAGTCACTCTGCCTGTTGGATGTGCTGTCAGGTGCGGATCCAGGATTTTTTGCAGGGGGGGGGGGGGTCTAGGTTTGATAATTGCTTAACTAATTGCGCTCAACCGATAATTTGGTAAATTAGATTCAATTTGATTCATTCTGATGTATTTCCGGAAGGTAAATTCCAAAATAACAGGTCTAAATCGCCAATAAAATCGCATAAAAAAATTTTCAAGTCTGAGCAGGGGGGGGGGGGGGTCCGGACCCCCTGGACCCCCCCCCCCTCTGGATCCGCGCCTGGCTGTTCTGTATATATGATATTTTATGTTTTCCAGTATTAAACAGTTTAAAGGATAATTCCAGTGTGTATTTATTACCGAAGATTTACACTGCTACACTACTTGCAGCCAATCTGATTAAAATACAGATCTATATTTCGTTTCGTTTTTGTATACTTGATATGGACCATAATGACGTCGGGCATTTGATTAACCAATCGTCAAAAACTCACAGTAACAGACCGTTTCATTGACTTATCCCCAAAAAATCCAGAACGCCGGTTATATAACAACTCTTCGAGCTCCTAGTGTAGTAATAACAAGTAAAACGAAATTTTGAACTACAGAAAACGAAACGAAAAACGATCCGTGTTTAATCAGAGTGACTTTTACAGCTTACTTGAGCAGTCGTTTGGGAGGTAAATGAATTGAAATTGGGTTTAGCGTCCTGCTAATGAAGCCGGACACTGTTGACCTACTCTTATTCAAAATACAACTGGCAAGGGTTATTTTACGTGCACGCCAACGTATGCACGGAAGTCCGATTTTCCGGACCATCCGAACCATTGCCCTGGACAATTGACACGGAGAAACCGCACTAAAAAATCCTGATTAGTGAGTCAGTGCCCGGATAGAAGGTAATCACGTTTGAATTGTTGACAGATATTCAAAAAAAGGATAAACATCTTAGTTCCGGTTGGATAATGAACAAGCTTTAAAACCCACATTGTAATTATTATAAAAAATACCAAAAATTGTATTCGTGTTGATCAGACTACTAACAGTACTGACGGTTGGTGTCATATTGATTGAGTGGAATCATATTAGTGGCTAATGAACTAGATTTCATGTTTTTATGGAGACAACGACCGGGACTGGATGATTGTGACTTTTCGTGAACAATCATTGATTATTAGGCCCCTTAAGTAAGTTGAAGACTTATTGCCTGAGGTTATATTTTATAACTTGGCCAATAATTCAATGATGCGACTTATCTCTTGAAACATGTAAAACAAATGTTCTTTTATTAGCTGCATTGATATAATTAGTTTTTGTGTATAAGTTAGAAAAATCGAAGAGTATTGACATTTGAATCTATAAGAGTAAATACAGTTATAATGTTACAAAGCTACAATCTATAAAATATGGACAAAACATATTTATATATTTGTTCATATAATATTATGTTTTATGATTGTCATATATTTATTTAAACTTTGATGTCTTTAAGTCAACAAACATTCCAATATTTACACTAAAATTTACAAAAGGATTTCTATGACACGGCCACAAAAACACGGATCGTTTCTTTTTTGATCGATTTTTATATTATAGTTTAAAAGTTCATGCTTACCCTATATATACATTATGTACTGTATTCAAGGTGTAACACACTGTTAGCAAATTTGAACTTTTTCTTTATTTGTTGAAGTATTGCGACATTTGTATCTTAAAATCAATATTTTTTTTACGAATCAGACATTTGTCATATCAAATTTGAAAATTGTATGTGAAGGTATATTGAAATGTGGTTGTAATTTGCTGTCGCCCCGTCAGGTGGTACGGTCATCAGGCGTCCACAAGCTCCAGAGGGAAAAGCTAATGCCCGATTGACAGTATTAAGGCCATGAGACGAAGAATCTTATTGATTTTCGGTCCTGTGACGAAGAACCCTATTGATTTTCAACAAATTCCAATGATTATTGCCAAAGTCCGATTGGCACTGTTTAAGGTCCTGCGACGAAGAAGCCTATTGATTTTCGGTCCTGAGTAATGGTCCTGAATACTTAGATAAATCTCGTGGACGCTATACAGGGTAAAGTTACTATATGATAGACTTTTAATTTATACACAGTGGTAACGGGCATGGGTCGAAAACACTGATTATCAACAATTTCCGATTTACTGTCAGTGGTATGGCCATTCATGACTTGAGAAATTTTGTCGATGTGTTTGAGGCTAAAGCTTATATAAATTTATACACAGCGTTAAGAATCATAAGGCAAACAATTGAAACAAATTCTTTTGATTTCTGATAACTACATGTATAAGAAGTTGTTACTCCTAATCAGATATTAGTGTGTTGTAAATGTTTCCATTACTGACAATATGCGACAACCCCTGTTGACTGCCCAAACAATGTGGGCGTATGTTTCGTTGTCTGGCAATCTATCTTTTAAAATGTAATTGTATTATAATATAAAGATATTTTTTTAAGAAAATCAAAATTTAATCTACATTTACATTTATCAGAGACATACAACGAAAAACAAATCTCGAACAACACATTTCCAAAAACGAATCTCCAAATACAAATCGTGCAAAATATTTTTCAAAGAACATTTCTAGAAATTCATCGAAATGAAACATTATGACAACATAGTGAAAACCAACCTGGCATACAATAAGTCACCATATAATAATGGGAAATTGGGCAAACATGGAATATGTAAAATCGCTCGACGAGCGTGACTACAATGAAACTACGTGACGTACGATGTATGGCTAATGGGACCGGGCCTTCGAGAAAGAAAATAAATTCAAATTTTTTAGTAATTAGGCTAATGTATGAATAGCAACACATTTCTTTGCCAACCGAAAGAGTGTCCCATCTCTTCTAAATTATGTAATCATGAATGTGCAAGGGAACTGCTAATATATTAAAATAGGGATAGAAAAATACTTCCCGACGATGAATTAAACGATATCCCGTAGTTAAACTTTTACTCCCACCCGATTTGACTTGGATCTGTTCAAGGTATGTAAATGTACCAGAAAATAATTTACATTTTTGAAAAGAACGATAGAAATAATTTCCTATAGTGAATTAAAAACCTGAATTTGTGTTTGGAAATTTGTTCTTCGAGATTTGTTTTTCGTTGAATTGTAAATATAGATTATTTTTTTTGATTTTCGGAATTAATCTTTTTCTGTATATTATTATTAAACTACAAAACAAATATTAATTTAAAGATATAAATGTCAAGTTTGATGTACAAATGTCGAAAAACTACAAAAAAATAAGAAAATGAGTATTAAAGCTACAATTTCATATTTTTAAGTTATATTTTTAAAATGTATTAAAATAAAGCCTTAAAATAGCTGGTATCTATAAACAGCCATACCTTCTGAAAGAATAATCCTATTAATCCAATAATTCACTATTGCCTTGGAGAAATTGGCAAATATATCATTTTCAATTTCAAATTCAAACGTTTGAAGATTGCTATTATATGGGGAGGGGTGGGGTAGAAAACAAGGGAGGTAATTGTGTTATTATATCCGATGATAATGATTTTTAAGTGTGGGTTATAATGCCTATGGTCGTAGTATAATACCGAGATGGCAAACTATTGAGCAAAAGACATAGAATAATTATGTTTTGACTTTCTTAGAAAATATGAAATTCTTGCTTTAAGTACTATGAATTAAGAACACTGAATAAAGAGCTGTTTGGTCTTCCATACTCACACGACAGTCTTCATATACATGTAATAAAACCACAATTATTCAGGCGACTGAAACAAATTGTCAACAATCTGAATAATACTTATTGACTATCCCCAAACAGTGGTAATAATAATAAATGGATCAAGTAGAGCGACAGGGTATTTTGGTGTTGCTGTTTACTTTGGAAAGGGAAGTCTATTTGTTAAAGTGAACAATTTTTTTTTTTAGCCATATTATTATACATTTTAAATCAGATGCATTCTGTATAATCTTATCATCAGTTTAAATGAATCATAGTAACGATTCGTTTTGGAAAAAATGAATACTAAACCAACAGGGCAGTGTCATATCATTTTTGACACGATCAGTTCTATCCAAATTAATGTTTCTTTTAACATCACAGGTTCTGATTAAAATTGAATAAATCATAATTCAGACTATATTTTCCAGGCTTTTGGTGCACCTTATATTGTCGCCCACGTCAATGGTAAAGAAGAAGTGGTATTTGGATCAGATCGATTTCCAATCTTAGCACGTATTCTGGGTAAGCTTGTCTTCTATACTTCAATTATTATACTACAATTTTTTTTATTAACAGTATTATTCTGTGGAGGGAAAATAAACCGACTGACGACATTATTCTTTATTGAATTATTGAAAAAAAGGAGTCAGAAATAATTCACAATATTCATTCCATTGTTTGAGATGATTGCATCATTTCTAGAATCACATTTAATCTTTCGGAAAAGATCATCCTTTTTTTATTCAATTATTATATGTCCGGTGCAGATATAAAAAAAAACACCTAGATTGCTATGTGGGTTTGAGGAAGTATGTCAAAAGCAATATTAATCGAATTAAAAAGTTAATATCTTTGACAATTCGGCTTTCCTGAAATTTTGTTATGATAAAAGAATCTTAGGGTTGTTATTGAGTGTTACGTGTCTGAGCCTTAAAGTCCTTTGTGAAATTAATCACATTTGAGAATAAGCTAAATTTGTTGCGAGTTTCGTAATAACAACCCATTATTTAATTTTAAAAAGAAACACTTATGCTCCGACTAAGGTAATCTGCTTGATTTACAAATATGATAGATTTTATTGCAAGATCCTTTGGCATGCTTCAAGAAATATATCCTCAACAAGTTTGACATTAGTAGTCCGGCAGCAGGTCGACAAACCTTGAAATAATGTTTTAGATGGGTTATATATCGATCTTCCATATGACGTGCTGATAGATTCCGGATAATGCCATCCTTGGGGATAATTTTTAATGTTGCATCTCTCCGCCATAGGTCATTTTCTGGTTATTAAGATGGGTAAAATTCGTGAACAATTCTGGGGGACCTCGATTTGAATGTGGTATATCCTCGGATAGGACGGAAAACCGTCTCCTTCTAGCCGGGTTTAACAAAAAAGTCCCATTTCATTTCATTTCTTAATATCGAATTCTTTCAGGTGAAGAATGGTTCGGACCAGTACCTTCAAATTCTAAACTATAGAAACAGAATTTTACTTATTTTGTTATAACTGGCCATACATTTGTAAAAACAACAAATAGCTGATAGGGTGATTTATCTCTGCTGTCCTTAGAGAAAAAATGGCACCATTCATCCTCAACAACTAACATACATGTGACAGAATAATTTAAAACTGTAATTACATTACGCCTTTGTTGATGGTTGATTTGTTTAACAAAGGGATAAACAATAAAAATTTGTTGCATTTTTAAGGGATGCGGCCTCTAATAACATGTTACTGATATAGTTAAAGATGCACTATGTAAGGCTCTATAAAAGATATCGAGCCGTTGTAGTTCTACTTGTTCAAATAAAAAATACATATATTGATAATTCCAGTCAAATTACTTTATATTTCGAGTGAAATTATTATAAAAATTGTATGTTCACCTGCACAAAACAAACCAACGAAACAAAGAATCTTGTCAAGATATTCACCGTGAACTTGAAAGGCGCTTAATTAACTTTGATGTTCGATGTGGAACCATGATATATCTTCTTTTTTTTTCATATGCAATTACCCTGAGACGTGCTTAATTAACTTTGATGTTCGACTTAGCTGTTTATTATTTATTACTAGCTATGATACTACGGACCACGCCACGCCTAAATGTTCCAAACATTTCGCTTCTGCCATATCAAGATCATTCTCGTATTCTACGTACGTAAAAGCGTTTAATTCAGAAGTAGAGATTCATAATGATCGACCTGGAATTGTGATTTTAATATTCAATAAAACCCGTTCAATTTAAATTCATTCGATCGGGAACGGGTGGCCAATAGCAAAACCGATTTCGTAACGCAGTAACATGGTAAAATAATAATAGTGCTCAATTATAGATTTCAAAATAGATCAAACTTTTGTAGTTAAAATTCCAAAATATGAATTATAGGTAAAATTAGTGATGTAAGGCACGCATATATCACATGGTTAAAAAAATATTTCCTCTTACTGTTTATGCATGGCTTATATGTTTATAACACTAATTTGAACATTTCTTTTGAAATATATTTTAAATAATGACTGATTTTTATAAATTCTTACGTCGACATTTCATAGGCAAATTCAACATTTTACACAAACAAAAAGTGGACGGTTCATTTATTTTCCTCATTATATTGGTAACATTTTTACATCATTAAAAATACAATATGCAAGAGCTAAATCTGTCCATTGCAATTCTTTATTTGGACCTGAAATGCTATATAAACTATCAATTAGACATAAAAGGATCTTATCCAACTCTCGATGCCATCTTATGCGGCGGACTTTTACTGGATTTGAATGCGATTTGTTGTTCAACACCCATTGTTGATTTTATCCACAAATAGATAACCGACTTTAGGCCTTAAATTCAAACGTCAATATCTCGGTTCAGAGTGAATCATCATTACTTAAGTCAGTACGATAAAAAACAAAATGTATTGAAATCCCATAAATACCTCAGGCTAACGATGGCATCGAAAGTTGATAATGTCGATAACATTTTAGACCTAAAGAAAGACCTGCAAAAGGAAGATTTAACTCTAGCATAATGTATGTTTAATTTTAGACCAAAAAGAAATCAATATTGGTTTCTAAGAGTATTAAAAATATTACCTAAAAATATTTTCTGCGTTTCAAAAGTCTTGGAAGTTATAATTTTGAAATGAATTTGACAAAAAATAACAATGAATTACCAACAGGTCTCCCTTCGTTTTCTAATCTATAGTCTGCTTCAAAGTTATACAATACACTAACGCCAATTGGTGAAAAATTATAGTAATTCATTGTATTTTTCTGTACATTTTTATTTCAAGATTTCATATCAAGACGTTTTGAAATGAAGAAAATATTTCCAGATTTTGTTTTAAAAAATTCCTATAAAAAGAAACGAATTGTTTCTTTTGTCATGTAAAATTAAGAATTATTTCAGCTGACCAAGAACGCCGAAAATAGAATATAAAGTCAAACTTTTGTTTAAAATGTTGACATACGAATGTAGATACGTTAATCGTTTTATAAATGTTTTATGAAATGTTAAATGTTTAAACTATAACGTAGAAACAAAATTAATAATTAATATTGTACCATTTGTTTTTCCGTTAGCAACATGTAGCGTATTATTATCAAATTTACAATTACAAATAAATGAATGTGAGATTGTGATTGTAATCAATTCCCAGTTCACTGAGCATTCATTAATTTTTCTTAATAACAGCTACAGAAAAAGCTAATTGGTAATTTATAGTTGATTTGACAAAAGAAAATAACACCTAATACATGACATTATATTTATTTGCCATGTGCCTATACACGTGTTTTTGATTATTTGATGTGCTCTGTTAGAGACGAACATCGACTCATATTTAAATATTATAATGTTTATTCGATCGTGTGTTGTGGTATTGAGGTAGCCCGCACTCGCTAGTACCCACCGTACAGGGTTACGCTCTGAACTGATTTTAACCATACCGTTTAATTGGGTTAATGGTAGTCCTTATCGATTTGGTGCCTTTTCTCTTCATTACCGCAATGATTATACGGCGTTAATTAAGCATTTTCGCAAAAGTAGTCCCAGAAAACTTTACCCTGAAGGATACGATTTCTGATAATCTCGCATCAATTCTTTACTGATTATTGCCAAATTTTCAGGAAAAGTTATTATTGGGGAACAATTGGTGCCGAAAATACGGCACATGACTAATAGGCTTGCTGTGATGTACTGTACTGGATGGCTCTTAAGACATTCGTTCTTAATCAAATGTTCCAGAGTATTGGGATAAGAATGGCTCCTGTTAATTTGCAGAGTCTTTGTTGAATAGTTTTTGCACAAACCGGATGAAGCCGTTTACGAACATTTTATTTTACGTGGGAATGACACTGTCTCTCTAACATTTAGATCTCGTGTTAAATCCCTGCATTGGCCGAGAAAGTTCTTTGGGATTTGTTGGTACATAACGAAGTGCTTGACAAGAACAGCTGTATATTCGTTCGGATGGGTCAAAGTACCGAGGACTCGGGCACGTAAAAGATTCTCGGCAGTTGCATATCGATCTAAGAGTGGGCTATAGTGCCGCTGCCCGCGTAAAATTTCCCTTATAGCATACTGTATGGGCCATGGCGTATGTCCATCTTGATTAGTCCGCAGTAGGAGCAGAACATTATGTTAGAACTTAAAGACATTCACTACCTGGCCTAAGAAAATGTATATCTGAGAATTCTTAGTATAAAATATAATATACTAAGCAGAAACAGAGACGCCAGGTTGGCATGGCACCCCGAATAGACTCATTGCATAAAACTTGCCAACTGTTTGTATTGTATATTTGTAACCATATCTCCAACTTTACCTGCGCAATAAGGCTCTTTCCCAAACACTGAATTGAACCTAGGAAATGTTCTCAAAAAATGCAACCTGAGATGGTAATGTCTATGATTTTCATGTATTTTACGCCACACGTGCTGGTTGTTCATCTTGGGGGGGGGGGGCAGTCCTTTAAATGCACCCCCATCCCTGGTTGAATCATTCACACTACAACGCCAGCAGCATGCCATAACCCACGATAGCTCTAAGGAACCAGACGCTTGGAAGACTCGACGCTTGTCTGACTTCCCAAGCCGTTGCCAATCACGTTCAGATCAATGTACGGTCCATCTACCAACACTCGTGATGATCGACCCCGAACTGGTAGACCAAACGCTACCACAAAGCGACAAGATAGGCATCCGAGACAGCACGTCCGACAGTGCCGGTTATCACCAAAGAGAACATCCATTGCCTTAACATTACCGTGAACTGATCCCCGCCCCTTGCAATCGGCGCGAAACAGTGTGCTCGACAACACATGCACTGGGCGACACAGGCAATGGAGAACTGTTTTGTTCACAGATGAGAGTCGGTATGGCGTATCAACTGCAGATTAAATCTTAATCTCATTCACGGCAACCACTCAATTAAATTTATATGTTTATCGTCCTCCACCATCTAAGACTAATAAACTAACAGATTCAATGTGTTATGAAGATCTTTCTTCTCTTTTCGACGAAACTCAAACTATAAAAGGTGACCTTGTCATTTTAGGCGATTTTAATATCCATTTCGAAAACTTAGAGAAGCCTTTTGCTAAAAGAATTATCCAGCTTCTAGATTCCCACAACCTTCAACAACATGTTATTTCTTCTACACATAAATCTGGTCATACTTTAGATTGGATTTTAACATGATGTTCTGATGATATTATCAATGATGTCATTGTTGAAGACAAGCAGATGTCTGACCACTATCTAATCACTTTCAACCTACGCTACATGCGTTCTCCCATCAAACTGTCGAAAGTTGCTTGTAGAAATATCAAGAAGATATCAAGAGATGACTTCAAGTTCGACCTAGACAATTCTCAGCTTCTAAATTCTCCTCCTGATGATGGAGAAGAACTTGTCCAGTTATTTAATTCTACATTAAAGGAACTATTAGATAAACATGCACCTGTTACTTTTAAACACATGAGAGCAAAGTCAGTTAACCCCTGGTATTGTAACGAAATAATGCAAGCCAAGATTGAACGGCGAACTGCAGAACGAAAGTGGCGTCTCAGAAAACTAGAAGTTCACAGACAAATCTATAACACCGCCAGAAATAAAGTCAACTTCATTATTCGTAAAGTAAAATCTTCTTATCATAACGATTTCATACAATCAAACTCTAACAACCCGAAGATAATGTTTAGTGCCATGTTTAGTTTGTTGGGTCGAAATGTTGATAGTTTACTCCCTACAACATCTAGTGATCAGCAGCTGGTTGAATCTTTCAGTGACTTTTTTATCAACAAAATTATTAGCCTCAGAAATGGTCTTGGAAACGATTCATTTACAGTTGATCTCGACACATTTAAAGGTGATGTTTTGGCCTCGTTTAAAGAATTTAGTTCTTCTGAACTTGCTGATCTAATTCTAGCTTCTAAACCTACATGTTGCCAGTTGGACCCTATGCCGACAAAACTAATGCTGGAGTTCCTTGATACCTTGATTCCTGTCATTACTAAAATTGTTAACAACAGTCTCGTAACAGGAACAGTTCCTGCTTTATTTAAAACTGCTGTTGTAAAGCCCCTTTTAAAAAAGGCAAATTTAGATAACAACCTTCTTAAGAATTACAGACCGGTATCAAACCTGTCTTTTATATCCAAAGTTCTTGAAAGAGCTGTAAAAGTCCGTCTTATGGAGCATTTATACTCAAATAATTTGTTGTATAAATTTCAATCGGCCTATAAACCATTCCATGGAACAGCAACTGCACTAAATTGCGTGCTTAATAAAGTTAACTCTATTGTTGATAAAGGAAATGTAGCTTTGTTGATGTTGCTTGACCTGTCCGCTGCATTCGACACCATCGATCCCAATGTTCTTATCACCCGTCTCCGTGATGAGTGTGGTTTGGACGGTGTGGTATTAAACTGGTTTTCATCGTATTTATCAGATAGAAGCCAATCTGTTATTATCAGAGATTCACATTCCTCGTCTGTCTCCCTGAATTGTGGTGTGCCGCAAGGATCCGTATTGGGTCCAATTCTTTTTACCATGTACACTAGTAAATTGGGCCAGATTATAAATGGTTTTCAGCTATCACACCACTTATATGCTGATGACACCCAGCTAATTGAGAGCTTGCCTGTACTTTCGCATCATCAAAGCCTGAACAACATCCAAGCATGCGTTGCTGATGTAAAGTCCTGGATGTCATGCAATAAATTAAAACTGAATGATGACAAGACAGAGGCCATTCTCATCGGTCCACCAGCACGAATTTCCAAGCTGTCAGTAGACCACGTTCAGGTTGGTGAAGTACAGATTGCCTTCTCCGATAAAGTAAAAAATCTGGGTGTGTATTTGGACTCCAACAACAGTATGTCCAGTCATGTAAACCATCTAACCAAGATATGCTACTACCATCTCAGAAACATCAGTAACATTCGTCATATGTTAACGACAGAATCAACAGCAACCCTTGTCCGATCATTAATTTTATCAAAATTAGATTACTGTAACAGTCTTCTTACTGGAATTTCATCTGAATTACTACTAAAACTACAAAAAATACAAAATTCAGCAGCCAGATTAGTTTCCAAGTCACCAAAATGTTCTAGTATATCTCCAGTACTAAACTCTCTGCATTGGCTGCGCATAAGTGAAAGGATAGAATTCAAAATTTTAATAATTGTGTATCAGTGCCTTCATGGAAATGCTCCTTCGTACTTAAGGGAACTTGTTAATCCCTACCAGTCAACACGATCTCTGCGATCCCAATCTCAACATTATATTACAGTATCAAAGTGGAATCTGAAAAAAATCTTTTGAAGTTTCAGCGGCCTTGAAGTGGAATGCTCTTCCGTTAGCCTTAAAAACTGCTCCAACATTTTCGATATTTAAATCTAAATTAAAAACATTCCTGTTTTCTAAATATTAAAAAACAAATTCTAAATTAACATAGAATTTGACTTTGTGTGCACTTTGAGCAGACTTTAATGTTTGAAAATTAATCTTAGAATTGACTTTGTGTGCGCTTTGAGCAGACTTTATTGTTTGGAGTTTAGCGCGATATAAGAATCCTATTATTATAAGATGGCAGGAACAGAATATGGCGTCGATGTGACCAGCGTAATTTGACCCGATAATACTTTTGTGGGAAAGTATCATTATTCGGAATCAAACTTGAAAATCTCATTACAAATTGAGACATCAGCGCATTTATTAGGTGGACGACCACTGACACGTGCCAACTAGACAGACGTTCTTACAGGATAAAAATCTGTGTTCACTTGAGTCATTTTGTGGGTTGAGTCAATCCAAGTAAAAAAAAAACAATTGACATTATAATGACAATCGACATTTATAAATCTTTCAGATGTTTGCAAAATTGTATTTGGATGATAATCATTATAAAAGAATTCTAAATGGCAAAAAAAAAAAAATATCTCCATTAAAACTCACTCCCGGGGGCGGAAGGTTTCCTTACATGTTCTGTGTAAGAGGCGAGGTAATTCTGTACATTGCACCTACTCACGAAGAGATCATATAAAATAAAAGATACTAATGACGTTTAATATTATATCATATTTTTTTTTTCATCGTATTAAAATAATTGCTCTTAATCATATCTGTTATCAATAAGAATTGTAATTCGACCTCGGAAGTATCGTGCTATCAATAGGTAGGCAGCTAGATATCATCTTACTCCTTTAGTCGTCATTTTGCTGAATAATGTATTAAAATCACAAAAATCAACACCCCTTTAAGAAAATCGGAGATCTGTTAACACAATATATATATATATATATATATATATATATATATATATATATATACGTGATATTTATTGCGATCGTAGTCCATTTCCCGAAGTCACTATGTTGACATGCGTCCGTCTCCGTGCCGCGATTATCGATTGTTCCGCCTGTCACTCGGCTAATCTCGACAGATTCCGTAAACTACGTAATCTACATTTGTCTGTATGATAGTAAGTGATATGTACCTACCCATACATTTGCGATGCGGCTACCGGTTTACTTTAACAGGAAAACTTGACGCTGTTACACAAATTGGGAACCTATTCGGCTAGCGACCTATTCGACCGATCGAGCTGCAACCTGTTCGTTGGAAACCTATTTAGAGTAAAGACAACAGTCTCTATTTATCAACCAATAAATCCAACGTTATGTGTATCAAATGAAAGTAGAATATATTATTTTTTATCCATTCCTTCAGCTCAGAATAGAAGTGTAATTTCGTCATTATCTTACAGCTGGATCGGTCGAATAGGTCGCTAGCCAAATAGGTCGCCAACTTGTGTTTGGAATGGGCGCAGCCGTGTTTCATCCGGGACCTTTAAAGTAGTTCCAATATGGCGGAATTCATCATACAGCCGAGTTTAGATTCCTGAAATCTTCCGAGGTTTGCCGAGTGTTCCGCCTGTATATATACAGATTATCCAGTCTATTTTGAAGCTGGTGTTAAGCAAAAGGTAGTAGTAGTACTAGCTATATATGCCTAATTTAACTGTTTGGTGTTAAAATTAAGGTGAGTAAACTTATAATAGAACCTAAACAAAATAGTAAAATATCCTAGTCACATAATGACCCTTCACAATAAATGGTTGTGCGATTCGAATATGGTAATCATTCCAATTCAATTAATCCTTCAATGTATCTGTATTCTAATGGGCGGGGATTTTGTAGTGCCACTGAAAAACAGATAATAACTGTTCCTTATGTTACGTAAATACTCGTAACATTGCGAAAGCAAATCACAATCATGTATAAAACCAATCACATATAATAACTGTTGTCTTCCGTATTCCACAACCATCTAGGATAAAACATACTCATTTTAACATTACTGAAATATCATTTATTGTACAATGGGGAATTGGGTTCAATTTTACAAAATAGATAAATAATGAGCATTGTCTACTTGGTTAAATTTAGTCACGTAAACATGAAAATAGTCCACTAGACTTCCAGTATAACTTGAAATTGAAACAACAGGACTAAAATACTGTAAGGGAACACAAATAACGCAACGGTTTTGACAGACGGTTTAATGGATACAAAACCTTATATCTATACATGTATATGGTACGTTTGGTAGTTGATAGTTTAGTAATAGCTTTAACTACCAGCTCGTTACTAGTTATCAGGGAGAGGGGGTTTACATCGCAAAGAAGCAATAATTGTGCACCAAAATATGAAAAGTATGTTATTTCATTTTATGTAGCAAATAAAAAAATGAAAACCCCCTTCGTTACCCTATTACACATACCATCCCGTCCAAAGGTTATCAAATAATACTACATTGGATTACGTGAGATGATCTTTTTGCACTAAAAAGAACCAATACCTCTGTAATTGAGCAGTTTTACCAGCAATTATATATAGACTTCCTATATAATAAAATAAATCAATTCTCTGAGGTATAATATAATTATGACAAGAGATTCATTTCCCTATTTTATTGATCAATAACGGAAATTTAATGTAGTACATATTCATTATCTTTCAGACCCCAGAATAGTTTATAGAAAGCCAATTTTTGTAAATTTATTCGGCAATATGTTGAGTAATGTGTATATTCAACTTATTTTATTGTAACCAGACAATCACTGGTCAATACATGATGGAATACTAGTGAAATGTTTGAAGTCAGACAGACTTCACATGACTTCTTGTCAAGATCCATTCTGTTAATTTGGAGAAATCTAATTTTTAATCTGATTTCGTGTTGGCCATGAATACAATTATATACTTTCAACGTCTGTAATGTAAATTGACTTTGGACAAAGCAATAATAGATAATAGTTCATATAATTTACTATAAACTGAATTGTATATAACTATAAATTAAATACTCAATTCCACAACCAGACTTTGGTCAAGCGATTATATGTAATCATATCTATTATCCCACCGAACCTGTAATATGTAATAAGATCATACCACTGTTAGGGTTGATAATGATAGGATCTTGTAAAAACAATCCAGAGCGTTATTGATAAGACACCAAAGAGATATACTACATTACCCAAGGGGAAACAAGGGTGACAAGTGTTGGTATGAACCCGGAGAAATATCTGTCGACTATCTGTGAAATGACTGGTACAATATTTCTTGCCATGGTACACTGTAAAAAATTTCCATTTTTTATGTCGCCGAATTCCGTAGTTTAACACCTTTTTTCTGTTAATTGATGGATTTTTTTTTAGAAATTGTGTTAAAAGAGTGAATCATTTCATCAAATTATCTGTTTTATGTAATTCTGTGGAATATTAAGTATTAAACATGAAATTTCCGTGAAATTTAAGGATAGAATATTTTATTCCCTTCTATAACGGACTTAATTCTGTTATTTTACGGAATAAACTGTGGAATGGCAGGAAAGTTACGTAAAATTTAGGAATAAAATGTTTTATTCCATTATACATGTATAACGGACTATTTCTTTTTCCAAATGCAACGATAAGAAAGCGTATACATATATAATCATTCCTAATAATTATCATTTAATAGTATTCATTTCAATTAATCAACCATAATATGAAGGATCATATCGTGTAAAGGTTGGTATATTAAATGTCATGTATTGCTAATTATTTATAAGATCTATAAAGTGTACTCCCATTCATCATACGGTAATCAGATTGTAAGTATTTTCATAAATGTGTAAAAACAATTTTCAAAACCAGCGAGTATAGGTTGTATTGACTGGTAACCAAGCACGCTTCAATCTGGATATTATAACCGATTGGCCAGTTTCAGCCGCAAACTTACATCTGAAAGGCTCTAAACGGCCCTAACACTGACCATTAATAGTTGTTTGACACGCCCTTTACTCGATAAGGGTATTCTTATATTAGCGGAATGAGGTAAATTTCGTCAACCATAGCACTTCGGCGGAAACCGACGTTTAATATAGCTATTTCGCATACAAAGTCAATGGTTAATTCATTGAAATTCTTATCATTTTCGAGTCTAGGGAACAAAAATTTCCAGGATTTATTTTCCTGTATTTGTTTTTCCTGTAATTTACAGGAATTCCCTCAATTAACATAAATTCCATTTTCAAATACAGAAAAACAAATCCTGGTAAGAATACCCTCATGGAGAAAAGGGTGTCTCTAACAACTATACTATTCAAAAAAGTAGGGGATATTTGATTTTTAAGTGTTATTAAAGTCACCTAATGAAACTGACGAAGAAACAAATGACAAAATGAAATGAAGTTCACATTCATCGATTTATTCCAAATGATCGTTAGACTAAGTAAGACACAGACTGACCATTATAAGGGTAAAATGATACCCGGGGTCAAACAGCAAAGTTACCACAGCATCACAACAAAGTCAGTAACGGGTAAATCCTCCTCTGTTTGCCAAACAAGCATTGATCCGACGTGGCATACTCCTAATTAGACGTCTAAGGTCATTTTGGTCCAGATTGTCCCTTTCCTGTTGCAACGCAGCAGCAAGTTCTTGGACATTGGCAGGACGTTGTTGACGTTGACGTAACCTCTGTCGAAGCATGTCCCAGACATGCTCGATGGGGGAGAGGTCGGGACTCAGTGCTGGCCAAGGTAATGTGGTGATGTTCTGTTTGTTATTGGAGGTAACCTGTAACGATCCTGGCCCTGTGACATCTTGCGTTGTCATCCTGGAAGATGAAACGGCGGCCATGACGTCGTGCGAACGGCACAACATGGACTGCCAAGATGTTGTCCCGGTAGTACTGGCCTGTAACACGCCCTGCAACAACATGTAAAGCCGTTCTTCCAGCAACAGTGATGCCTCCCCACACCATAACAGAACCACCCCCAAATCGATCATGTCTGATGACGTTAACGTCTTGGAAGCGCTCGTTTCGACGACGCCACACCCTCCTACGTCTGTCCAAAAAATCAACTGTGAACCTTGACTCATCTGAAAACATCACATTGCTCCAGCGTCGATTATCCCAGTGTTGACGATCCCTACACCAACGACGTCTTGCCTGAATGTGATGATCTCTCAAACAAGGGATCACGCGAGGACGTCGGGCGCGAAGTTGACCCCTATGCAGTCGATTCCGAATCGTCTGGCCACTCACTCTCACACCAGTGTCTGTTTGAAGACGAGCGCTGATCTGATTTGCTGTGATGACACGATTTCACAAGGCCAAGGTACGGATAAATCGTTCCTGGGCTTGAGTTGTCGCCCTTGGTCGACCTGAGCGTGGTCTGTCCTGTACAGATTGTGTATCACGGTATCTGGACCATAGCCTGCTTATGACAGACTGAGAAACATTCATCGTCCGCGCCACAACTGCCTGTGTTGTGCCGATCTGTAGCATGCCAAGGGCACGTAACCTTTCTTTTTGGGTAACCCGACGCATATCAAAATTTGTTTTCTGGTCACTAAAACAATTAAACTGATGTTTCCAACCTGGAATTCAATGCCACAATGACTGTAACATTCAAAGTCAGAGTCGTGCAAATCTTGGGTTGGATCCCCATGATGATCCCAAGCATCACCTGCATTCCATGCGGTAGCTATTGGTGCGTTTAGGCGTCACATGTAACTGGAAATGTTTCTTCTGTTAGGTTCTATAGTGACTTCTTTCGTAGTCATTTCCATATTTTAGTATTATGCCCCCAAAATCAAATATCCCCTACTTTTTTTGAATAGTATATTAAAGGTCAGTGTTAGGATCGGTTTGAGTTTGCGGTATTATGAATTTGCAAATATGTTAACTCTGCCACAGAGACAAACCGGCTTACCTTGGCCAATCGGTTATATTATCGAGATTCAAGCGTGCTTGGTTACTACCGGACAATACAACCTACACTCACTGAGCGTTACAAATAGTTTTTACACATTTATGAAAATACTTACAATCTGATTACCGTATTATGAATGAGAATACACTTTATAGATCTTATAAATAATGGAAATTAGATATACATGACTATTAATATACCAAACTTAACACAATATGATCCTTCATATTATCGTAATAAATTGAAATGAATACTATTAAATGATAAAGGTGATAGAAACAATCCGGGTAACTATAGAGGTATATCACTTCTTAACTCTATTAGTAAAATATTCGTATCGATTTTGAAAACTCGATTAACATTGTGGTCAGACGAGCAGTCGTTGATAGTCGAAGAACAAGCAGGTTTCCGTGAGGGATACTCCACAATAGATAATATGTTTATCCTAAATGCCCTAATTCAAAAGTATCTATCGAAATCAAAAGGTGGTATATTCTACTGTGCTTTTATCGACTTTCGTAAAGCTTTTGATTGTATAAATAGATGTAAATTGTTTTACTTATTGATAAAAAACGACATTCATGGTCCAATGATAGGCACACTCCAAAGTATATACCACATTATTACTGCTAAAATCAGGATAAATGGCAATTTATCTACTCCCTTCACGTGTAACTCCGGCGTAAGACAGGGGTGCATTTTAAGCCCTTGGTTGTTTGGAATGTATATTAACGAATTGATAGAAATGTTGAAAACTGACAGTGGCCATGTGATATTTATTAACAACTCTATCAATGATATATTTGCACTCTTATTTGCCGATGATCTGACTTTGTTTGCTGAAACGGTTGGGGACTTACAAAAGAGACCAAATATGTTAGACAAGTATTGTTTGAAATGGAACATGTCTATGAATGTTGATAAATCTAATGTTGTTGTTTTCAAAAATGGCGGTGGGTTATCACATATAGAAAAGTGGTATTATAGGGGAATTCAGATGAAAACTGTTAATCATTACAAATGCCTAGGTATCATGTTTACCAGTCGTTTAAAATGGTCTTCTTGCTGTAAAACACTAGCCCTACACGCCTCCAAATCGTTGAACACAATTAAACATTGTATGTCAAAATTAGGTAATAGAAATTGTACCCTAGCCTTTAAACTGTTTGACGCAATGGTTGCTCCCATCCTATATTACGGTTCTGAAATATGTGGATTATCATTTCAACCCGAAATTGAAAGTGTACAAAATTCATTTTGCAAATGGCTGACTTGTACCGGGCAAAAAACTACGAATGCTATAACACGAGCTGAGTATGGCAGATACGAACTAAGTGTTAACTATATGTGTAGACCTATAAAGTATTTCTTAAAATTAAAGCAAATGGAAAATCACAGGCTCCCTAGGCAGTGCTACGAAATGTTATACAACTTGGATCTTTTAGGACAAATTGGTGCTCTGATGTTAAATTAATGTTATATAGACTGGGGGGGGGGGGGGTGGCTATGTGTGGAATGCGCAGGGCGTAGGGGATACAAAACACTTTATGTCTGTTTTTAAGATGCAACTTCAAGACATCAATTTCCAAGACTGGCATACATTCATTAATCAATCAAGTAGATGCGAATTTTAATCTGACATAAAAACAGAATTATTCTGTGAACCATATTTAAACAGTAACCTATCTCATGTTCTAAAATTTGCATTGGCTAATCTAAGATGTTAAACCCATACTCTTAGCATAGAAATGGGGCGCCGATCCAATACACCACGTGGCCAGAGGTTATGTAACATGTGTAATATGCATAAAATGGAAAATGAATTTCATTTCATTCTCGTATGTCCAGTCTTAAGAGATCTTCGTTTGAACTTCTTACCAGTATACTGTCACAATAACCCTTCTGAATATAAGTTACGTAAACTATTTCAATGTAAATCAGAATTTGTATACAAAAATCTAGCTATTTATATCAAACTAGCATTAGACGTGAGAAACGAAATATTAATGTATTGAGTATACTGTATTATATTGTGATCTGTGTATATAGAATTGTATAAACGGCACTTGTGATAGCTATGTATTTTCATATTATTTATAATATTGGATTCTGTTTTGTTTGTAATATTGATCACGTTAGATAGGTTTTGTATTTTGATTATTACACGTGCTTTACTTGTACTATAGGCTGAAGGCCAAAGGTATTGAATAAACTGTATTCTGTATTCTATAAAATGATAATTATTAAGAATTTTTATATGTCTCCACTAGAAGTCACCAGATAACCACATATTACAACATTAACATCCCTGCTTTAAATGGATATCATGGAAAACCCGTTCCCTGAAATTCAGACCAATTGTTGTATTTGGGCCGAACAAACAATAATAACAACATGGTCAGCAATAATAAAATACAGTTATATGACGAACATATTATATACAGGTCACAATTCACTCTTTCTGAAGAACAGCATAATATTCAGCTCCAATCGTCTCCACAAGATTACGACATAGTGAAAGAAAACAAATCAGTTTGAATGCTCGGTTGGGTGAAACTGTCAAAACGTGGCATATGGATAATTAAATTAGATTCCCTTTAGGTACATGTAAGGGTATCTCTGGTTGGTCAGCATCAAACATGTTTTGTTGTGTACATTTTCATATTTTATCATTGCTTTTTTAATGACTAGAGAAGCCTTGCCGTAACGTCGCTAAATAATAAGCAATAATTGTATTCCATAGAATTGTGACCCATGTAGTCCAGTTTAATTATTAAATGCCATGGAAATAATTGAACGTATTATAAGTTAACAACAGTTCATGGCAATAATACATGATATCTAGCAGAAAGGAAAACCAACAGCTTCAGACGACGAACTCTGTCTTCTGTAGTATTCCGCCATAGCTACCCCTCATTACTACGACACATATCGCTGAAATAGTTAAAAATAGATAATGAAAACAGAATATGTTGAATATTCAGTCAATTTGTTTCACTCTGAACCGGGATATCAGCAATTTGATATTAGGCATGTCTCGGTCGTCATTACTAACGTTGGAACGAAAATCAACTCGATTATCCATATTTACGTTAAATTAACCATCACAAAATGTAATCAAATCCAATAAATACAGCAGGCTAACCATAGCGTCGAGAGTTGGTTATGGTCTAGATAAGTTAATTAATGTCCAATTAATAATTTAGATAACATATCAGTCCTAAAACAAGACCTGCAATGGGCAAATTTAGTTCTTAAATAATCCATGTTTAATATTTTATCTGACCTAATTCTCTAAATTTCAACTGGTTAAATATAAAATGAAATCTATATTATTCAGGGTCTCGAAATTATATTCAAATAAAGCTGTAAACATTAATAATCCGTGTGTGGAATGGTGTCTAGAAAATTAAGGTTCAAAAGTCGACATGCTCATCATGAGTTAATAGACAGTTGCGGGGTAAGGAGGGAGATATGAGATGTGGTTTGGTGGAGATTTTGTTACAATATAAGTTGTCGTTTCACGCCATGTCCATTGTAATCGTTCATGGCATAATGTGGTGATGATGGGGACACGTAGGAAATGAAATCTGCTCCGACTGGACTAATGTAGACTAATTGACGCTTGACCTTATCCATAATAGATAAATGCACTTTTATTTGCACAGATTTGCTGATAATGGATCATTAGGAACATATTATTACTATAAATATAATACATACACAATAAATATTTGTCATAATGATGTAATTGTTCTGTCAATTGTATGCGTAGTTTAAAAGAGGCATTATGTAACAGCTAAATCGGGCTTTTGCAGATTATATAGATTGTTATTGAATCATTACAGGGACTATCCAAAAGTCTAAGTACGTATGGAATTTGAGTGCAAAGATGTGAAAGAATGGTGTATTTCTGCTCCATATATTGAGCCGTTTGGACGTGAACGTCAAAACTGCTTATCCGAACATGTAACCCTTTTAAGATGTCTGGTCATTTTTTTCGCTGGGTTACCTGATAATTCCCATCCCTTTAGAGGTCTATACAATGTATGACCCATTTGCTGTACTTGATTACAAATCTGAATACCGAAACACCGATGTCTGGTCATTTTTTTCGCTGGGTTACCTGATAATCGATTCCCATCCCTTTAGAGGTCTATACAATGTATGACCCATTTGCTGTACTTGATTACAAATCTGAATACCGAAACACCGCGAGGGACATTAATTACATTTTTACATATTTTAAACAATATGTCAGCTCAATCGAATGATCCAGCTTGATTAAGGTGAACATAAATAATGGAATCGGGGTGGTGGTCAGGCGTTTTATTTTGGTTAATGGTGCAGGGCAGACTCAATACGATCAAATTTTGTCTCAAAAGATTGTTTTGTAAGTGTATCGACATTGTAATACAATAACAGTTATATATATGAACCCTTGCCTTTTCCATTAGAGTACATTTTCAGTGAAGAGAGAATTCTTCGTTCATTCTCCAAAACAAAGTCAACACATACAAAAACCTTTTGAAATCGACAATTTTCTTTCCGACTGTTCCCCTATAAACAGGACAGCTCAGACAATTCAAAATGTCGATGTTTACGCTGATATAGATTAATATATATAGTGCAAATTTAACCCAAACGTGGTCAAGTAGGCGAACCTGCCACAGTACACCATTTCTATGAAAGCCCAGTGATAAGATCTTGAGGTATTAGGTTTTCCTAATTAAATAAAAAAAAATACCCTTACTTCGCGCATGCTTATCGCAACTTGTTGAAGACATGTGGCCAAAGTTTTTCTGAAGGTAACAATTCTCTAAAATGCATATCTCGAGATGGCTATGAACGCACCGTCAATGTTTTGCTTTCTTATCTTCTCCTTTTCACCTTTTCTTCTTTTTTGAAGGTATATTCAGAAAGACACGCAGATCGTATCGAAATAAATGAGGCCGCGAAAAGCTTTTTTATGCCCAACAATAGATTGAAAAAAGGACAAAAAAATCCAAACCGTAATGAAAGAAACATCTAGGTTGAATTGATTGTACATTTAGCTATTTTATGATGTGAGGCTCGATGAACTGCTTCTTTTAAGAAAGGTCATTGAAAGGTAGAATTTGATATTCAGATAGTTGCTCTAATGTGTGTGTTGATTGCTTTACAGGCTAGGAGTTGTTCGTCATCTCTACATGTCATATCAGAAAATAATCTTCAAGTCACAGTTTATGATGTTGGATGATGAATTAAAAAACAAAAAGAGACCCTTGGGAACCAATATCGAGATAACTAGTTTATGTGTCTAACCGGTATACTGACAATTTTAGCCTAGGTTATTTAGTCATTGACTGATATTGAGTATTGGCGTTTATATATGTAATGCTATCGAAATCTGCAGACAGATGATTCTTTTATGAGGATGACAATTTAATACAATCTTGTACACCTTTTATTGCTGCCCACGTCAACGGTAAAGACGAAGTGTTCCGATCAATTTAAAATCCTTTCGCGTATTTTAGCCAGCCTTTCTTCGTCAGTTATACACCACCAGTCTTATCAACCTTTCTTTATTGAATTATTTAAAAAAATAAAACAAAAAAAAAAGTCGACAAATGTTTTTCTTTGAAATGCTGATTGCATCTATTCTACAAACAAATTTAACCCGTCAAACAAGATCCACTTTTTACAATTCAATTATTGAATTGCCGGAGCAACAAAAGAAAATGCTAATTTGCTAGTTGAATTTGAAAGAAGTATGAGACAAAAAGTACCAATCCAATTAGAACATTAAAATCATCCAATGTCATTTGAGCGATATATGAATACCCTGCAACCTGCGAAATTGTAAAAGTAAAATTTCGAATAATAATATATGGCTCAATTCCGTTCAGTATTTACACATATAATGAAGCGAAATTTCATGGGTGTGTGTGTGGGGGGGGGGCGGCTGCACTACTCCCAATTACACAAACCAAATCAAAGGACAAGTTCTCGAAATCTAATTGATTGCGCCTGTTTTAAACCCGATCGAAACCAAGCTTGAGGAATATCTGGCGTGGATATTTTGATTGTTTTCTTAATTAAATGTTAATCAATCTGCGTACATATTAGATCGTATTAAAACTTGTGAAATTTGATATTTTACGATCTCAGACAAGTCGAATTTTGGCATTTAATTTAATGCGAAAAGCGTTGAAATTTGTGACGAAGCTCGATTTGTGGTAGGCGTATTAATAATAGCATAAATTGTAATAAAATTTGATGAAATAAAACCATGAAAGCCGTCATCGCCGGAGGACAAAATCTACTACAATAAACGCCTTTGATTTGCAAAGATGCTTTAATTTGTGGCTAAAGATATTTTTATGGTAATAGAAATTATATTCTCGGCAATGATGCCATTATGTAAGAAAATTTCATTCAGGTGGTCACGGAAGTCAGTATGATTTGCATACACAATTAATCATATTTCTTGAACATAACTGTAGTTATTTAGACTCTTTAATTGTACATAAGGAGAGGAAATCCCGACATCAAAGTTTATCAATCGTGTTGGCTCAAAATTATTGTGAATATTAAGTTAAATTAAAACACATATTATATATTGCCATAAGTACATTATTACTTTCCGCTGTGGAGACACGACCCACGTTTGATGTCTCACAGACAACAATCTTCGGCCATGTATTTCACATTAACATGGTGTTCATCATTTATATATAATGAAGAATCGCGGTTATTACACGGTAATTACCGACTACAGGCACAAACTGGGTTATTTTAGTACCACTGGGTTATTTTAGTACCACTGGGTTATTTTAGTTACCCAGAATCCATTTCAATGACGTTTACTTCTATATTAATTTAGTTTTATACCGTTTATTTTTAAGTTTCTGAATTAAACAATCGATTTTAACATTATCCAATCTAATTTAGGAATTCTATTTCTAAATTATACTGTCTCCTGTTTTTAACGAAAAGGACGTAAAGAAAAAAAGACATTCTGATTTGTTGAATTTGACGACATTTTCTGAAATCTCACTTCAGCATTACTCTCATATTAAAAACACCTATTCGTTAAAACTGGCTTTGTGGTTGTTGAACCATGTACGATAAAAAAACCCATAGAAATAGCATTTACAAGTCATACACGATATGACATTTAATTCAATATAAAATATTCTTTGTCGTCCCACATACTGTGGTTGTAACTGTCGGGCTGGAATGTTCACGCAAGGAATTCAGGTAAATGTCCCAATCCACCAGTTATCAGTGAATATTATTCTGCATCACTCTATACAATATTCGAATAACCATAAAGGTTTCCTTTCTCTATCTGCATACGTCTAGTTGTCATGATATCGGGCGAAGCTGTGATCGGTAGTGCATATTATAGTCATTACTTTCTTTCATTAGATGGTGGATGGCTACCTCATTCCAGGCAAGCCTGGGGCATTCCATCTGTCAATGCTTGTTCCATTTGTGTGCGCGAAATATTACATAAAGTGACCCAAGTTTTTCATCTCAACCACACAACGAGTCGCGTTTTCCCTGTCAGACCTCGTCTCTTGTGCGGGTCGTTGAAAAATTCACAGAAACATTCACGGCAAACGCGACTGTTCAGTAAGCTAGTGCCATACTCAATGATTGGCCATGGCTCCGCACGATCAAAATTTTTATTGACCAAATATTGTATTAATTTTTAATTCACGTGTATAAAATATAATTTCAATCGTGTAGCCTACTCAGACTAAGGCATGATTTCCGCGTTTTAAAGTGCGACAACCAGTACTTCTTATGAATACCCCTCCCCCATCCCCATCTTCACAATACCATATATCAGTGTAATGACAACCTTCAGTGAATAACAATAACTGATTTTATTTTTCGCCTCACTTCAAATCCCGATTATACTGATCAAATATCACCCTGTTAAACTTCTGTTTGAAATGTGTGTAACCAATTCTATCGCATATGTGAAATTGGTGGACATTAATGAGCTTCTAATGTCCTCATAACCATTTCATTCTTGTTCAGTATCAATTTCCAATCGCCAGTCCATCGTATGTATGTCCAGCCCGTATGTCATACAGGTTTACAAGCAAGGCTATTTACTCAGTACACATAAAAATCTCCTAGACACCGTTAATGAGTATCGGTATGTCCTTGTCAACCATCAACGAAGATTGTTTTTAATCAACCTTAATACATTTTACATAGTGGGGAAACTCATACACGATGTAGAATATCATGGCCTTTCTCAGACATCAGGCGCTGATTTGATATACTAAAGTTCTTTTGCATTTTGAATAAGAAATATTTTTTGATAGAGTTGAGACCAGCGTCACCAGTTGCAGTTGGATTTGGTCCAAATGACACAGCTAGCGAATAAAAAATGTCCCTTTTATCGTGATTTCATTTATACTAAGGGTATGACGTTTTTTCCGGCATTATACCACACTGCGATTCGTGTATGCATTCGGGGCATTTAGAGTGCATGAAATTGATATTAACTCGAAATCTAATTGTAAAAAACTTTACATGATCGTTCGATATAGATTCCATTTTTTTTTCTAAATTGAACAACATTTCATTAGAAATGTAGGCTATCATGCGAATACTCCTACTTTAACACGTTTAATAAAAACTAGAGTTATACTTGTATGTCAGTATGGAGACAACCCAGGTGTAAAAACTGTGAGGGAAGTGAGTATAATTGAACACTTCAAACTGGTTATTAAAACTAATAATTGTTGAAAGAACTGTTGAGCTTTAGGTCATTGTCTTGTTTTAAATATAGTCTTCCATTTTAATAGTCTATACTTACAAGAACAAGTTATATCTGGGGATTTTTAAAAGAAGCATTAGCGTCATGAAGATTGTGGTTGAAAGGTAAAAAAACAGCTTCTTAATTAGTTTTTGATGGGAATTGGTCTTCGAGAATCACAACGATTCATCTCGACTAGTACCATGACATTAGTTATGTAGTTTCAGTTTTCTAAAGGAATGACAGAGATATCATAATATACAAGTAGTACATTACGTATACAATAAATATGGGTTAAAACTCACCGCACCTGTTCTGTAAATCCTTAGTTGTATTTGTGAGTGTAAACATTGAAACATGAACAAATATATATAAATATGTTTTGTCAATAACTAAAAATGGTACCTATTTTAACTATATTTACTGTCTTTTGCTAAGATGTTAATACTATTCGATTTTATATCAGTATAGAAGTCGCATGGCAAAATATACCCCCAGCAATAAATCATGTTAATAGATATGTAAGATTAAGGGAGAGTTGATTGAATGCACAATGGAACACAAAATCTTAACATCTGAACTTTGGCTTTTCCTATAGACCTAAACCATTCAGCGAAGATAGATTGTTTTTCATCAAAATAAATTAATCGAAATGAACCCAGTGAATGAACAGTTTTATATTGACCCAACAAAGAGATTAACCAATAAGTGTTTCAAACTTGGTTAAATTGGTCATAAATTCACAAACGAATAATATCATCTAGGCCTATACAGGACGCCCATTATCAATAATCGTTTTTAACTTGGCTAAATTGGTCATAAATTCACAAATATTTCAGACAAAATACCGAGTTCACTATTGGTCATCATTTGAGAGATTATGAATTCCTTGATTACAATAAAAGGAATAACAGTTCAAGACTGTCCTCCTCATTTATGGATTTACAAAGACATGATGAATTGAAAATGTAACATTCGCCATCATGTGTAGATTATATACACAACTATGGCCACCTATAAGTGTTGGACAAATTCTTTTAATATTTCCCTTTCTAACCGGATTGAATCCAAGCGCGATACTTTTTACCGGTGTTAATTTGGTGTTGTTTCAACATTAAATATTACATATTAGTCCATTAAGACGTGGAAATTTAGACTTTTTCTGACAACAGACATGGTCAATATATATGATGCAAATCATCAACCGACACCCAGTAGTACTAGCAATATTCCAATGGGTGGAATTCGCGAGCCAGTACAGTCGATGTCATTTTCGTTAATAAAACAAAATATTTACGATGGCAATAAAATATACCAAATATTTGGTACCATTCTTACGGGCAATACAATGTAGCGTTTAAAAAATAACCGAAACTTCGATTTTTAGCCTTTAAATAGGCTACACAGTCCACTGAGGTACATTAATATTTTGATAAAAGGTATCACAAAAGATTTAGTTTACAACAACCACCTTTATATCCTATTCATATTTCTATAATAATAAAAGTTGGTACACATTCATTTCTTGTCGTTAAAGACATATGCTAGTTTTATTTTATGACCAAACCTATTATATTATTGAATAATCTCGCTTTTTTGAAATGAACTCTCACCAATGGTCATTTTATTTCCGGTCAACAGCATTCTCCCAAGCAGAGTTGCTTTTCTTGCAGTTTACACTAATACCGAAAAGCGAGGCTTGTACCAACAGACGCACCTTCCCTAATGTTATAGACAGCAAGATATAATGATAAACAGTGGGGAGCAACTTACGTCCGTATGATGTCTAAAAAAAAAACATCCGAGGTATAGTAATTACCTTCCTGGCCAATCAGCAGAGAATGTATTTTAATGTCCTTCTATGGAAACTGCGTATAAAACTATACCCCGCTGATAGATAAGTTCACAAAACATCCTGTTACTGGCATGTAAGGCTAGCCTATATAGTATCCACAAAACAAACCGTTTACGAATTAGTACCATTATACATCCGCTATTATAAAACAAGTCTGCGCTCATACCCATTGTATAACACTCTACAAAGGCAAATGACGGACTAGGTAAATGTAGATAATGTATTTTCTTTAAATTGAAATGTCTGGATTCAGGAAATAGATCATTGTGTTAACACGAGTGCACCGAGTCCTCTCAATTCTATAATAGGTAAACAAATAAGTTGATGTCTGCAAGTTAAACATCTATTCTACTGATACCGCGGGTCGAGGGAGTTGGGAGTAACTAATTTTTCATGTAAGATGAAAAGAAACTCTTGGCCAGTGAAACAATCAACAGGTCTATTACAGAAACTATTTGGGACTTCAGATACCACGTTTTGATGGCCAATAAAGGAGGCTGTTGTGTATTGGAAATCCCATTGAGTTTACACAACATTGAAATGCTTAAAAATATCGTTTCGGTAACCGATAAAACAAATTGCCGGGCTAAACCCACTCCAGTCCCAACCATATATAGATCTTCATGTATCCTAATCTTAGAAATAGGAAAACAAGCAATACATAACTATTAAATTTTTCTCTTTAAAGAAAATGATAATAGATTTTACGAAATCAGTTGTAACTTTAATCAAATGTTCAATAAATTCACGAAGAAATCCACTACAATTTGTTGAATATAATAAGTTACTTGAGACAGATTTATTGATAACCATTTGGAACCTCTCTTACACGTTCTGGATATCGACATTCTGTTACCAGGTTTTTGAACGGACGATTCTGCTCAAGGGATATTTTAGTTGATACTCGTCCGTTTACATCCCGATTGGTTGACTAGACGAAAATACGAAATTGCTTAACATTGATGACTATAAGAGTCTCCCATATGCAGTGGAGACATAACATATATGAATTCGATGCATCAATAGATAATAATGATTTCTTAAACCATACAATTTCAAACGCGATAAAACATAACGGGTGAAAATTTTCTAAATATAATTATTCGGTACAACAAGTAACTACCATACAATGCACAGCTAACGCCAAATTAAACCATTCGGTGACAAGTGAAGCAATATTATAGTTGTAACATTATTGTGACCTTGACCCATTGTTGATTCTCAATACATAACCAAGAACTATTGCAAAGCGGAATATTTTGATACGTTAACTGATCTGTAGATTACTAAACATGTTGGTCATTTATAATTGTCATAGTCATAAACATATATCATATTTATTGACCAAATTAGGTATTCAGGGTATGGTGCATGTTAAGTCTCTGGTGTAAGCAATTAGGGGTTTAGTTCCTATAAAAGAGCAAAACAGGGCTTGGCTAATCAGGCGACCATTTGCAGTTGGTCCCATAGTCTAGCCACGCTCGGGGTTGTGAGAAAGACATGTTAATTTTAAAGGGACAATAACATTCTTGCTGGCTTGGTAGCTCCAGAAAATAAATAATACCCTTATTATAAGTTCTAGATGTTTAAGTGTCCTACCTGTTGTGTAAATTATCCATTACAACCTATTTTACTTGTCCAGAGGGTTCGAAAATATTTTAAAATCTAAGTCACATTTGAAAAGGTTTACGTTAGACTTTTCAAATGAATTGGTTGAATTTTTCCAATTTTTTTAAAATAGGTGTGTTAAGATGAAATTTATATCATCTGTTTCACGGAGAATTACTTACGAAATAACTCTGTAACAGATGAGTGTCGGCAGCACGTACGTTGACTGCTCACCGTGCCAGTCATTGGCTCAACTACTCGTGCAATGTTTACTAAACACCTAACTGCTTCGGGCAAAATGATGCATTTTAATACCCATTTACACTAAATAGGAAATATTTTTTAACTTCAAATACTTCAAACGTCTTTATTTATTTTTCTTTTACCTCAAAAAATGTTTGAGAATTTAATTTGTCGGAGTAAAAAAGTTAATATGCCATACTTATTAAGCCTCGTCGATGTCATGCTTATCAGTGATTTGAGCGGCCAAGCGAATATTCACTGCGGGATCAGTTTGGTGTAGTACTAAACAAGTGCAATGTTTTCTAAAGGATATCATTTATTATAGTTAAGAGGTAGTGATCAAGCTTGACTGTTTGTAAGTTATGATCACTGCAGTTGTAAGCTTGGGTTATTTTAAAGTGCCAATCCCTATAACATTTTGGGGAGTAAAACTGCTTAATTTTGTATTAAAATCCTTTAAAATCCATAACCTAAGGCCCACCTACTAACACGATATTTGTGATATGTTGTAAATAACTTAAACCATGCGACTATATTTTGGTCTATAAATTTCATAAATACTCGGACTTTAATTTTTGAGACTCTGTTCTTATCGGGATTGTCCCTTTAAGTTGTTATAGCCATAATCTTTCTAACACTGTATATTTCCGTGTATTAGGATTACAGGTAAACAATTTTCTGTATATTAATCACCAATTTCCCTACAATTCTCCAAATCTATGTTTGCCCATAACCATTACACATGCAACGACATTTATCGCATATATACATTTAACAGATTTAAAGTAGGCACCATTTAGATACATTTGAAACTTGGATTTTTTCCAGATTTACGCGACTGTTTTTATGAATAAGCAAGTCTTTGTGGTATTATGACATATTTTATGAAAGAGCTTACATTTTTCCTCTTTAAAACGGCATTTATCAGATGTATGGTTATTTCCTTCACACCAAAGGGGTTTACGACATACACTATTAAATCTTTTACTTAAACTATGACAATAAAAGTATTTATGAAACTGTTCATGTTTACTATTTCTTGATGCTGCATTATACTGAGGAACCTGACTATCTCTATTTATCTTTACATCCGCCACTCCACATACCATTTTATCTCTAAGGATATCACCGATACTGTTATCAAAATTACAATTTTCAACAATTGAACGTAATAAGAAACATTATACGGCTATTCACATACGATATATGATGCGCATGGAACTTGACATGTAGCAAAGTGTTTATAATTTCATCAAATGTCTAATTATTACTTTACGTAAAACCGAGAAGAATAGCATTGATTGAAATGAAATTGGGTTCTGCACATGAAGATAGAGATAGTGTACTTTCATGGAAGAAAATTTGCCTACACAACCGCACTACGACTTACTCTTCGGATTCTAGCTGTCAAGGGTTTACGTGCACGCCAACGTGTACATGGGATCTTGATATTATTATCCATTTGAAGGACCAGACACTGTTTCTAGCAAGCCCCACCACTCGTTCCGCACCACTGACGGGGGAAACCATACTGGAAGTTCAGGGGTTCTTACTCGGCCAGCTACTGGCCCCGGTTCCTAGAAAATTCTTAAAGTAAGCACAAAGTTATGCTTCACTTTTACTTACGTAACAATCTTTATAACATACCGTTTCTAGATATTTCTCAAGACCGTTTTTATGTCAGCACAAATCAATTAGAGTCTTATCACATTGTGACTGGCAAACTGAGACTATGATGCTCTCTTACGTCATAAAAAGAGTTTTGGTATGCGAATTACGTCCTAAATGTGTCGCCTGCTTCTCGGCAAATGGTCGATTTAGATGCATTTGACATATGAAATGTGGCACACGCTAAAAAAAATAGCAC
Source organism: Patella caerulea (assembly GCA_036850965.1). NCBI lineage: Eukaryota > Metazoa > Mollusca > Gastropoda > Patellidae > Patella > Patella caerulea. Next base: position 20,961,694 of record JAZGQO010000014.1, on the reverse strand, counting down.
GCACATGCAAACACTTTGAATAATTGTGAGAGCGCCTGACCTTAAAGTAGCCCGTGTGTTTGTGTTGTTTACTAATTTGTAAATAAATAAAATGGTTTCAGGGTAGAAGTGAAATTTCTATAGTATACTTCTCGAGAATATGTCTCAAAAGATGTAGGAAATGCCGTGGAATATGTCTCAAAAGATGTAGGAAATGCCGTGGAATAACTAACTGCCAGCCATCTTGTTTGAAGCAGCAACATACTTTTAAGGTTGGCACGCAAGCTGTTTACCTTGCTTGGGACTTGTGCTTAGATAAGAACAAAGTTGCGCTTAAGAGAGAGCGAGAGAGAGAGAAATGGGGCTTAACGTACACTCGACACAAACTAGGTCACATCGAGACCAATGAATGGTTTATTTTTTTTTCAATAATTCGTTTCGCATAGGGGTCTTTAGCAATGGGGAAATCAAAGGACCCGGAGAAAACCAACAATGTTGGACACGCGACCCTACTACTTGTCACGTAAACCGGGGATTAGCAGTACGATGAAACTGTCAAGAACAAATAAAAGTAATCCAAAATAACACCGAATGATATGTTGAGAGTTATGCATTATTGCCTTTATAAAATCTTGAAATTATTGCCCTACAGCTATAAGTTTTGTCGTGAACAAGGCAGTGTATACTTAGTTCTTGAGTGAACACCCAATACGACTTCTCTCTGATATAAGTTGTGACATGTACCGTGCACAAGACAAGGTATTCTTTGATAAAAACCCGATACGTCTTCTCACTGACGTGATGACAGATGGAGGTCAGACTACATATTTAACGCTAGGGCAAGATATAAAAATATACAACTGGGTGTAGTTTTTTTCTTTGATGTCTATAGCAGTTATATCTCATAAACAACCTCTCATGACGTCATCATAGGTTGATATTCGGTTCATATCAACCGCTGATGAAGTCATCCCAGGTCGATATATTCGGTTCATATCAACCGCTGATGACGTAGATGATCGAAATAATACAAAGAACACGGAAATTAATTTTATTCTTTTGACAATAAAAAAACATTGTTATTGTACAGTTTGTAGCATTCAGTAACGAAATAGACGGCGTACTTATCGGCATATTTAAATCGGTTATCCATGACCATACTCCATGTAAGATATCTTTCAGAATTTTCTTTCCGCCAACATTATTTCTCCACACACTCCAATTTTTCCTCAGGCTTTGGATAGATCCTCATCATATTTGCATTCACATCATTCCATCGTCATTATGGTGACTAAAATGGATTGCTTATTCGTCTGGCTTCGTTTTACTATCCCTTTTGTTTTTGCTTTCACCAAAATGGCGACGTTTAAATAAACATCTGCACGTAATATTCGCATTTTGGCGGAAACTATCGAGCAATTATCACTGTTGCCTTTGTTAGAAGAGCCCATTAAATTTAAGGGCGAACGTTGTATATGTCAGATATAAACTTACTCTCCCTCGGATTGATATGATAGAGATCACTTGGGCTGCGCCCGCGTGTTCTCTATCATATCAACCTTGGGTAGGTTAATATCCTATACATAATAATCAAACCGACAAATGCCAAGAAGGTGCAATAAATATATATTATTCATTGACAATAAAATATCTTGAAATATTGGCAAGCTTTTATTGATATATCGTTGCTAGTAAATGATATTATATATGACAACATCAATAATGATAACAAGCACGGTATTCATGTTTGTTCATTAATAAAACATATGGGCCATCCGTTTAGCTATCGAGACTTGTCTGGTTTAAAGCTTTTCTTTCGCTGTTTAATTAGAATCAGCGAATGAATTTTGAATCATGTGCATTAACTTATTATGTCGTATTGTCGCCTTGTTCCGTTTTATTCAAGGAGTGCTAGTGCTGTTGTGTTCTTGTAATCGTAAATAATACTACAGCATGAATGGTATAACAACTTTATTACAAAGCTGAATTGACGTCGAAGGCTCGTTGTCCCCAACAGATAATGGCTGCTTGGATATCTGAGTGAGCTCCAATGGAGTTAGATCTACACCCGAGCTCTTGGAACTCAGTCTACACCCTAATTTATACCCCTAATTTCTGCAGATTCAAGATTAGGCTTGACATTAATTTCCATTCCAAATATGGAATAAACCCGTATATTTCATACAACTAAAAGACGTGATACAACATTGTTTGGTCTACCAACCAACAGGAAGAACGTGATGGATATTTTGAAATTTGTTATGATTTTACCAAAGCATCACTGTTTTTTATGTATAGCTATATATTTCCGTTCATTAAGAACGTGTGATTTGATTTTAAAGATAGAGTGTTTTAAAAAAAATTCAAAGACACAGTATGGTCTGAAGACCATAGCCTTACACTGTTAGTGTTGAACATATGATAAAACCCTAACAATGAAAACCTAAACTACCTTGAAATGTGGTGAATGTGTGATTTCCTCGTCTGCTCCCATTATATGGGGCCCTTTAATGAAATTACTTATAACAAATAATTGTATAAGTGAAATTAAGGGCTGAATAATACATAGGATAATAACTGTTTTCATAAGTGAAGATTGATTGAAGCATAGTATATTATACTTAATAACTTAGTCAGAAACTCTTCAATCCAAACAACCAATCCATTTGGCTGTTAGTAGTGATAGATGCCATCCACGGTTGGAACTGATCGTTATTTCTATCATGTTTCTTTTGGTTACTAATAATTTTCCCATTGATTCTAATATTAATTCCAGTCTAACCTTTTCACGAAAATTTTCGCGGGATTGGCCGATTTCTACAACAAATTGAAAAACCTCTTGTGGTTAACCATGGAGCTCTTGAGATACACAAACTAGAAGTAGCTAGTATACTAGTAAACATGCAACTGTCGGCCCTACATTTCAACGTAGTCAACCCATTACGTATCTTATCCTTTCTCCTATTTTATTACAAGAAGCCAACAAACGTCTGCATACAGGGAGATCAAGACTGTGGCCACAGTACACCAATTATTGTCCCATTGACTTCAATGTTATTTCAGGCTCATGGCACAAGCTATATAACTTTTCCCACAAATCCGTTGAGCTAATTCCTTCACAAGGCATAAAGAACAACACCTGGCAGTCATCTCCTCCGAAGCATGTAAGAGGTTCACCATGAAAATCTCAAATCAGTAAAGATTAAAATAGACTGGGGTAAATTCTTAACTTCCGGTTCAATGTGAAACGTTTTTCAAGAACTTTTACCCATGTTATTTTTCCGCACAAATATTCTCTTTTTCCACGCAAACTAGCAAAATATTCAAAATTCAAAACATTTTCAACAATTCCACATCTAAACAAATCACCCAAAACGTCCGAAATTAAAATTAGGCTATTTTTAGAACAGAACTATATGATACAAGTTGTTTATCCGGAAGTAATATATAACTCTACACCGGAACTAGTAGTAATACACCACCACAAGGCACTCCCAGACTCGAGCAGAAAAAACATTGAAAATTATACTGTTATTTGAGACGTTTTGCTTTACAGCTCCCATTTTACACCTTCGATGATAAGAAACATTTAGATTAACAATATGGCCTCAGATAGATCACTAATGATTTCCCCTCGTCTCTTAGATCGGTTCTACGGCCACAGATGGAGGAACATGTGGCACACTCTTGGTCAAAAGCATATATGCGGTTCACCATGAAAAACTTCAGATACACAAGCTGGAAGTAGAGGCAAATAAACATGCAACTTATTGGCCCTACATTTTAACCCGATGTATCTCTTAATTTTGGTATCCTTCCGCTTCAAAATCAAGAATATTCACTAAAACCTAGCAGAAAATGTATTTTCAAACCCCTTTCTTCGATTCTACACCAAAATGTCTGCAAACATCGCCATGCAAAAGGAAACGGATAAAAAGACTAAAAATAACTTTCGCAAGCGAATTATTGTAAAATTTAAAAATAAAACACATATTTTAATGCCGAAATGACCTAGATTGTGTCGATTGGACGTTACCCCCCCCCCCCCTCTCGCTCTCTCTATTGTTCTGACTAAATCTTTCTATACCATAATTTATCTCTTAACATATTCATGGTGTTGTTCTGGCCGACTGTGGTATAGTTATTCACCTCAAACATGAAACCAGACAACAGATTAATAATTAGATTTGTTCATTCACATTAACTCAATATAATATGTCGGCCAGTGGTCAATCTTTGACTTCATCTTTGACGAGTATTTCATCATGTATGGAAAACTGGGTGTCAGGTCACAATTATTGGCATTATGGCCATAGTATATATTCATTTCCCGACACAATGCCTGATTAATTTATACAAAATATGACTTTTGATTTGCATGAAATAATATACATAATATCTTGCACCATTTTCCAGTGCTGTTCAAAGATGAATGGAAATGAAATATGTTGTCATAATAAGTATCCATTGCGCAGTTACCGAGATATTGGTGTTTTAAGCCCAAAAGACCATGCCCAGAATTTGCTTAACGTTCTGTCATACGTGATAATCAAAGATTATAGAAACCACTGTTCTTCCCTTTTCCCCAAATTTTTTAAATATGAATTAAACTAGCTTTAATTTTAGGAGGCAATGCAATAGTATCTCTTTAATATCGCATAACAAAATAAAGATCAACACCATGAACAACATTTAAAGCGTTATACTCTAATAAGCATTGTTAGCATATGATAAAAACAATTCAATTGGCTACTAAATAGTAGCCCCGCCCCAAATCATTCCCCAAAAGGGTTTGATTCTAGCGATAACTCCTGTTACTCTTATACGTACCCTTGCATTTTCTATTTATGGATTTTTTTCCAAAAGGTTTAATCCTATAAAACATTATAAAATTCCTTACTATTCAATTTGGATCACTTTCTTTTGAACAGATCTGAATTACCGTTATATATAATCAACATTTCCGTGACTCGTTAGAGGAACAATTTTAAAAATTGGTCAGCCTTTACTCTTAGAAAATCTATTTCCCAAACACTTAACTTTAACCACATATCGAAATCCTATCAGAAACTCTGAGGAGTATGTGAACATTATTTATACCGGCTAGACAAATGGCGGATGGTACGACAATTACCGGTTAAAACGATATGACCACTGCATGACTTCTCGGTGTGTTCAACGATTAGTATCTATTATTTTGTAATGCTTCTCATAATGGAAATTCTTTGGATTGTGATGTGGTGTCAAAAATTTCACGGGCAACTCACTGTCAGTTCGGGACTAACATGTGGTCAGATTTTATTGACCCGTTTGAGAAAACCGGAAGAAAGGACTCGAAGAAAACCCACGAGGTTCGATAGGCGACCTTACTTGGTGTCACGTACAAGCGGGTAATCGAAACCACATCACTTGACTTAAGGACGGATCTTGTGATTTCACCCCAACCATCTTGTGTGATTAAGCTTTTTTTTAAAATAAATCTCATCACACCGTCTTCGTTAGTTGGTGCTCTATATATAACGGCCTCACATTATCAGGCTAGGTTATAGGAAATCTTACAAAACTGTTAATAATATTAGTTGGCATTACAAAGACTTTCCTCGGGGCTAATCAACTCTTGTATTACAGACGAAAGGTTAAAAAATATCTAAGGAAAGTATGCCTTCGGGACCTTGTATTAATAGAGCGTTTTCCATTACCACATAAAGATAAGGCTTTTCTTTTAGATTATTTAGAATGAATCCAACAAGCTAACTCTGTGAGCATCAAAACGTTTTCAAAAGGTCAATTGCTATAATAAAGACAAGTGTTATTATTTTTTTTAAATTGAATATGTCTCAACCCATTTAATTATCAAGATACAACTAGAATTTTTTTTATTTTTTTTTTTTTTTTTTGAAATCTCCCCCCCCCCCCGCCTCAGATACCTTAATTAAGGACGCTTGTCTATGTAGCACGTTCTAGTGTTCCATACTATACACCGGTTTGTCATTTTGTATTTATGAACACAAACATATTTACAGCATTGTTATTTCCAAAAGAGTATGGCATATTTGGTAAATATGGAAAGTAGAGTCAATCAATCTTACTTGAAAATAACTGGCTTCCCTGGAGAAAAAACAAAATGTAAGTGTGTCACTAACTGGCTAACGGCTGTGAGCACATTGATGGACATAAGCATCCAGTAGACTCGCGATTAAAGGCTGGAAAAGATGTTGAGAGATGTATATATACAGGGATTAACGGACAAATTTTTTACGCGAGGTGGCATCTTTAAGTAAATCCAATTCGAATGAAAAATACCCTACGCAAGTTCCATTTTACATTACAAATTGGTTATGGCAATAATATATCAATGTTTACGTATTTGTGTGGTGTTTGTGCTCTACAAAAAACACATTCCTGTAGGCGCATGGCTGATAAACTTCACAAGGACATATGTTGGAAGTGTTATTCTCCGATCAAATATAAATTACCAATTTGCTTTTATAGGTATCTTTGATTAATAAAGACCAAGGGATGTTCAGTGATGTGAGAACTATATTAATATCACATGCTAACCTATATCTAATTATTAACGATCTGATAATTATACAGTACGTATTATTGTTATCAGCGTATCCTTCATTACAGCCATGTTGATGCTGAATAATTTGGAATTAATATTACTCAGATATTACCACATTTAATTCTCAAACGTTTAACTTTTTTTCTATACTGACGATATTACTAAGTCCCTTCACAGTTGCAATTCGATGGTGATCATTATCGTATGGTAATCGTCGATTATATGCATTGGATTATTTTCAATATACTTTGGATTTAAAAAAGTGAAAATAACCTAAAAGAAATACCCCTTAGCGACCATTGCAATTATTTATCCTAATGGAAGTCACCATACATACAAATAGATTTACCTTAAACATATCTTAAATATATAGTAGCGTTAATGATTGTTATGCAAAAAATTATATTGGTTATGGGTATAAGAAACAAGGAATCGCCACGCAGTCTATATAAATCTGTATTCTGGTTAGGTTTCATTGTTTTTTGTACGTTAATGTAAAATAATTAAGTCACGACAATTACACCTTTATGAAAAACAGATGTATACAATGAACACAAATATCCCTGATATTATTCCACAATTTTGTGACATTCTATAAGTAGGATAGTACACAACTAATTAACTTATTTTGGTCTTCATTCATCGACGAACAATCTTTTTTAACAAAATGGAAATTATCGTCGATATATCTTTTGAAAAATTCATGAATTCGAACCCATAAATTGTCTGGTGTAGATTGGTAAAAAGATATCAACATTGTGTGTCGTTATAGCCTGTCGTTATATTCTCGTGTTCTATAAATAAAATCAATCGAAGAAATTGTTTAACTTAAAACAATATGTAATAATATGCATAATATTAGAGGTGACATGTTTAATTTCAGAACTATTTAAACCCTGTGTGAACCCCTAATCCATCTGCAACATACGGTTCTTAAATATGATTTTGATTTATCATTTTATATGAAATAGACCTACGTTATTGACGATGTAAGGGATCATATTGCCTTATACAAAGGAATGTTTATTTTTGTGGTAGCGTTAATTGTATTATATCATACTAAGGTAGAAAAACTACAATCACATACATGTTGATATTTATTACCGCGATAACTTAAAGTCAACGTTTCTGATAATTGATGCTGTTTATTTCGGGTACTAAAGGTACCTTGAAATAAGTATGAAATTAATTACTAAGCAGCGTTTCTATCAGCGTGAAATTTTGAATGTCCCCGAACGTGCTCAAAAAGCAATCAACAGCCGAATCAAGTGTAATGCCTGCAAAACGTCACATAGTGGCACCCGAACCACACTCCTTTAGATTTATTTCAGTCCTACCCTATTGTCTAAGTTTTGATCACTCAATGTCGTTTTTTGTTTGTGTTTCTATTGGATTTGTACACGACATCCGTAACACAATTTACACTATATAGGCCTGCAGTCAGTATTTATTAGTCGAGGATGAAGGCATAATGTGCTTTCGCCAATTTTTAATTTTATGTCAACTTTACAATTGTTAGTATAGATTAGCATTTACTTGACAATTATCACACGTTTCTTCTGGACCTTATGGACCTAAATCGAATTTGCTTTTCAGAAATCTAAGCAAGCCAGAAATTTTGGCTGCAAGCCTAATACCTTGTGAAAGAAGTGAGACGTTTTTGTACCAAACACCTACAAATCATACCCATCACATGTACAACATACATGTATATGCTAATTGATTTATTATACATTTTGAATTTTTCTTTAACATTCAACGAATGGCATTATAAATAAAAATCAGCATATAAAAACCATCCGGTTAACACACAGGGGAGAATATGCTTTTATAATATCAGTTCATAACAACACCTCCTTTATGTGGGTGAAACAATCGATGGATTACTATTTTATAGTTTACTGATCAGATAAGTCTCGAATACCAAAATATCAATTACACACAGCCAGACATTGCTTTAATTTAAGGGGGTTTTTAGTTCGATTGGCAGACAATGGTAGTATAAGTTTTAATTAGTAAAATATAAACTAAGAGGGAATATAAAGTATTATTTTCAAATCCTGGAGAAACCATTGTCATAATCCATTAACTGCTGTCGCTATTTTAAAAATCAAGATAGCTAATGTGTTGCCCGGGGTCAATAACACATATTCTTTTGTTACGTACATATAACATTACAAAAACAAATTGATTTACACTGAACATTATAAAACCAATCACATTGTGGCATTTCCAAATTATTATCTATCTACAGTATTTTCCTGTCGACAACGATAAAATATGTGCAATTTTCCTTGTGCAAGATTAATTAAATCACCCATCATAGATGCTATGTGACCTGTTTTTATGATTATATCATTTTTCCAGATTAATGTTACTGTTCATGCCCATGATTATGCTAAACATGATGGCAGACATATGTATCAGTGCTGAACAACAAATTGACAATATTAATGGAACGATGTTATATGAATACAATATTTCCTTTAAAACACGTAGACGTGCAATAATATATCTTTTAAATCATACGATGCCAAATACAGGTCATAAAAAGTACAAATCCACAAAACTTTCAACAAAGAATACAGCACGGCCGTGTCACTGAACATAATTCGATAATTAGAGGAATATCTTAAAGATACACTCCCGCGTATATACGTACAAACCAGGTTATTTGATGATATAATATGGACAAAAAACATATTCAGACTTATCATGATTTTGCTTCAAATCCTTCTCAAAACATTGTAATTGCATAGGAATACCTTGTTATAAAAATCGATCAAAAGAGGTCATGTGACTAACCTCTCTCTGTACCTATAGCAACTGTGGCGAAGTCGAGGGTGAATTCATTGCATACATGAGAAGATGTCTGTAATCGCTGATTATTTATTACAAATATCGAATCCTAATTAAATTTTCGGATTATCCACTGCCCGCTTCTTTTTCCATGTTTTTTTATCTCAGAAAGTGTTGAACGTCTAACTCTTCATTAAGTTTATCATCATGTACACAACGCGCTCAATGTACACGTGTTACCTTCGACGTCACGCGTGCAGATATTCCAAATCGTTGGGCTGTCGTTCAGGGGAACTCTTACAATAGTTTTCCTGTATACGCTCCGTGTGTTTTTCGGAGAATCCAGTATTTTTCTATATACGACTGGATATCTCTTCTTTCCATATATACCAAAATTGCCATACTTTTATAGGCAATAACCACCCGATAAATACTTTTCTGGGAACCTGTCTTTAAGTTAAGTTGGTAATCATATATAAATATTTTCTGTCGTATTCAATGAAATGGAAGCTTCATATATAACCAAGGCAAGACTAATTCTCTAAGATATCGTTCTTAGTAATCAATCCAATAAAATATGATAAACATAGATTCTTCAGAGCCTTGGATATTTTTTGTAAATAAAATAGGCAATATGTCGAGTTATGTATTTATTCATTTTATTATATAACCCGTCACTCAATTGTCAACATAAAATAGAAGATTCATCAAATGTCAGACATACTGCATCTGACCACTGGTCCTGATCGATCTATTCAGATGTTTGGGCTGATCATTGGTCCAGATCGATCTATCCAGTTAATGTTTCCATTGACCACTGACCGACATCTATTGCGTTAATACGAACGATCAAAGAATATAGTAATAAGATTGTTGTCTGGTTTCATGTTCGAGGTAAATCAATATTCTAAATTCAATCTGAAAAGCAACGCGGATGATTTTTTTTAAAAAAGAAATCTCAGAAGAGAAAACAATTGTATGCGCTACAAACCAAATGTTGGTTCAATATATCGTTGTTATAACTTATTGACACACAATGCCACTGTAAATGGAAACTACACTATCGTAGATCCCACAGAAAGGTTATGATTTGTGAGATAAAAAAAGAAGAAACCTATCACGCATCTAACTGAATATTCAAAACTGAAATAATATTACGTTATATACAACACTGATAGAATCATGTAACACCATCTTTGTGTATTTAGAGTGGGTGTTTAACAAGAACACAAACAGGCTTAAAGACACAAATAATAATGAAACTTTCGTATGGAATAATAGATTGTACGTACACGTTGGATACGTGTAAGTTTGATAGGCAAGATACGCCCACATTTTGCTTTGCAAGAGATGGATAGGGAACAAGCTAAAAAAATCCCATCGACAGGGACTGCGATCGTTGTTGGAGTATAAAGATATCTGTTAAGTTTCATTCAAATCGGACAAATTGTGGCCTCTGTAGAGTTCATAACCTTCGTATTACATACTTGTTCACAATTTACGTGGGCATTTTGTTACGCCGGGCGTAGCGGTAATACATTAAAACGATTCTTTTTAAAAGGGTTTAAAAAATGTGACCTCCAAAGTGACCACAAACTAAAATGTGAATTTTCGTACAATCAAGAGCCATAATTCAGGAAGTTACGAAACTCGAACTAAGCCATCACTGGAGTGTAAAGGTCATATATTCAAACTTTGTTTCAAATCTGACAAAACTTATGATCTCCAGAGGGCCCACAAACCCAAAACGTGGTTTTCACAATCAAGGCCTATAATTCAGGATGTTACTACCCGATATGCTCGAATATCGAAAGGAGCCAATATCTTTGGGGTATAAACAGTTATTTCAAGTTACATCACTACCGGATTAAAATATCAACTCTCGAGGGCCCACCCGCTAAAAACGTGGTTTTTCGCATAATTATAATTCCGGAAATTCGATCCGATACATGCCAATATTGACATGAACCGAGATCCGTGGGAGATAAAACCTAATTTTCAATTTTTTTTTTTTAAATTGGATAAGAATTGTGACTTGTATATAGAGTGTCCACAAAAATTGTGGACGGGTGGACAGGGGCGGCGGCAATATACCCCCGGGTGACGATAATACATGTCCACATGGAAATGTGGGCGTACGACAATTAATTTTATGTATGATATAATATAGATCGAATAATACTTTTGATTTTGAATAAAGTACGGAAAAATATCATTAAAACAGACCAGTATAGTTCCGAGGTCTTTTAATTAAACATATCCAAACACGTAGGACTTCCATCGCATAACTTTTTAATGTGGCTTTTAATTATGAAGGTCACGATAAATGATAAGCCCCTACTCCTACCGTCAAGCCCTACACAATTGAACATACTGTTTTAATTTCCTTCATAGCACACTGTATGGCGTATTCCCGTATTCCATTAGCCCAGGTAATGTGAAAAATAGTAGGACGTTAAACCCCATTTCATTTCACAATTTGTTCAAATCATTCTTTTTGAGTATATAATCTTCGCAAAATGCAAATATAACAGGATTTCCTTGACATCTCTAGCACGCGATTTAAGCCTTGAAGAGGGATTATTTGCTAAATGTGCCATCGGATTTTACCGTTGAAGAGATGTTCAAGTGTGCCGATGACCCATAGTTATGATTATTTAGAGTCAAGTGTCATACTATTTTATGCATTTTGAGAAATGTCCAAAATCTCTGTCGGCTTTTCTTCTCTTTACACGGTTACCAAATTAACATTTAGATTGCCCTGAAAACGATTTCTCTGAAATTCAGACCAATTGAGCTATTGATTTCATCAAGGTCAATATTGTGTCTGGGATATTTCTCTTAGCTGCAAATGACCAAATTTAACAATGAAATCAATGGAGCAGTTGATCGGCGTCAGGCTTGTATTTAAAGAAATGCATTACTTGATTTAAGAGAAATGTGATGTCAGGTGTTTCACACATATGCTTTACACTTTCTGCTCGTTTCAGGGCGACCCATTGACCTTGGCATTTCATATTATTATTAGATCATAAAGTCTGGCATTGAGTCAAGTAGTGGTTTCGATCCCAGACTAGTGCGCCACTATAAGGAATAGCTTCGCTGACCTAACCTCATAAGAGATTTATTGAAATAAATATGCACCGTATGTTAGCTCAGAACTGACATTGTTTGCGTTGAATTGACTAAAACCGCATTTATCTATCGTACAAGGCATGCGCTTATTTATGAAGATATCTTAAAATTAGTTAATCTGATTAAAATACAGATATATATTTCGTTTCGTTTTTTATACTTTCGATTAATTGATTAATCAATTAGCATTGACGTTTCCAGTGGTTTATCAGAGTTATGTGCGTCGCACGCCAAGAAGTCGGAGTGACAAATGGTTTCATTGACTAATCCCTTACGCCATTCAGAACGCAGATTATATAACAACTCTTCCAAATCCCAGTGTAGTACAGACAAATATAAAGAAATTTTGAACTATAGAAAAAACGAAACAAAAAAATAGGATCTGTGTTTTAATCAGATTGAAATTTAGCCTGCCTGTATCCTATCAATGTCATAAATGCCAACAAATACAAAATATAATTATTAAATGAATTTTAAAAAAAGAAATATTTGTTTAAATCGTGTTACTCATATTGTGGTTACTAATATTGGTGTTACTGGTACCGCTTTAACACCACAAGTACTTGTCATGATAAATGTGATGCACTTGTCCGATTGAGGTCTTGTGTGTTTGGGGGTAGTTATATCTTACAGACGCAATAATTACATTTCTTGGTAATTGTGATACACTATTTTATGAGCAAATCATTTCTTGTGTGAGTATATGGTTTTAAATTATTGCTATCGCCAATTACATAGATGTTCTACGAGTGTGTCCAATCTAATGCCAATTTAATTATTTGCTTCCATGATCGCTTACTCATAGATCTTACCAGTGCAAGAGTACTAAACTTTCAATATACATATATACATTGAATAATGTTTGATAAGATATATATGCTATTTTGCGTTCTGGAAGGTATTCGATCTTGCTGACCCAAACTGAAGTTTAAGTAGAGGATTTAATGTGATTCCGTCATGTTCAGAAAGGCGGAAAATGGGTGGTTATACTAGTCAATATAAAACCCTACAGCTCAGCTTATTCATTTTATGTTCACGTTGCCCATAGAGTCGTCAATGTAGTGAAAGAAGTCAACATTTGCTGTAGCCTCCACTAGTCTGGGCCATCTGTTAAACTGCCACCCCCCTCCTGATCTTCTGTGGTGTCTATATAAAGAGTGTGAAATAATGTACTCCAGACACGCATATTTCTATGACGAAGGCAGATTGTGGCGATCGTTTTGATTTTGATAAAAGGAAGTGTTTGTTTGTTCGTGTATGTTCAATACACATTGTTTAAATTTGATTTAAGGATTGCGGAACAGACAAAAGAATTATATAAAACATTTACAATATAATATAACTACATTTAATTGCACTTGCATTCAAATTTGGCTAATATGATTCATTTGTAATGTAGCAAAACATGTTGCAGTATTTAATGATAAAATATACAATTGATGATTATTTGAAAATTTATCCTCATGACAACAGTTTTGCAACAGTTGCCATCCAGGTGCTGAGATGGGTTGTTCAATACATCTAGGAGGCTAGACCGAAAAGTTTAAAAATCCGTTTATTGGTAGAAATTAGGCAGCAGGGATCAGTGTAGCAACGGAAATATCAGGTGCATAATTAGATCAGAGGTTTTACACACCGTGTGAGTTTAGTCAAGGTCAATGCAGTAGTATCGGGGAAAATACCCCCCCGCCCCGAATGAAAATGAATTGGGGTTTAACTTCCTGTTGTTCTACTCCGAACTGAAGACGGGCTAATGAAGACGGGCATACGCCATACAGTGTCTAATGAAGGAAACTTTGCCCGGACTGCGGCACTAAGGCCTACTCTTATATCGAATTCCAACTGTCAAGGGATCTTTTATATGCGCGACAATGTGTACACGGGTTTTTTTTATTACATCAGAATGACTAGGGAACCACGGCGGAAAATCTGGATGAACTTTCTCCTCCTATGCAGAGATTGAACACCCGACCTCCAGGCTAACGAGGCAGCGCCTTACCCACCCACTTAGCCACGATGACGCCCCCATAGGATAACATCGCTGCAACAATGGAAAGGCCTTCGCTAGGCCGTTAAACTAGCACACAATCAACCGTTTTCTTTTTGGAATTAACGAATTATTCCCCTTTTCACTCCCGGATCTTATTCATTATAATTTGAGGGATAATGATAACCAATGGCATAGTTTTGCCCAGTAGTCATGTTTTAGCACATTGTCCATATGCTTTTATTTCATTCAGGTTTTACTGTCTGGATTTCTTTGGCAGACACTGATCAATAATGAGTAAAAACATTTTTAAGTACTGGACAAATACGTAATTTTGTCATAAAATTTCATTCATGATAAAATACAACAGATGAATAAGTTATAGCCAAGCATTTCAAAATACTTTATATCCCATTAATAATCTGTATCCCACGCGTTTTTATTTTGATTATTACATGACAATGAAAGCTTCTCTAACTTGTCAGACAATTCAATATTAGCTTGATTTATAGTAGGCTGCACAAAAATCCACGTTTGTTTTTTAAATTAAAATTTCCATCAAAGAAAAATAGTTCAAGTTTGAAAATCAAAGGCTTAATTTATAAACGCGGTTAAAGTAAAGGAAGAGTATTTTAGCTCCAATATTTGAGCTATTCTAATCCGAACATTTTATAGACCTTTTTGACAGTTCGCCTCAAATCTTTCATTGACCCCACAAATGATACTACTCGATAACATTTGTAAGAGTTGATTGAGACACGGAAATAACCTTCAAGATTATATTTACTAATCAAAAACAACAACAAATACACGAAGGCACACCAACAGTTATCACTGTGCATGTGTCGAAGGCGGATGGGGGTATGTCTATCCAGACACACCGGAACTGCTAGTCAATATGCTCGTTCGCAAAATCTTCGGACAAATGGAAGTTTATGATATTTCCTTGACAACATGCCGCAGACCTTCATTGCTTCTTTGGTCTAGACTTAAGGATTCTGGGAGTCCTCAACTATTTATCATATACCAAATGACGAACACGCTAAAATTCTTAGATTGTTTATATAGAAACAGGGGCGTTTTAAGGTTTATCATGGCGGAGGCTATACTATGTTGAGGGCCCTATTTCTGGGGTGGGGGAAAATTTAGCAAAATAGAAATCATTTTGGTGCACTCTGACATATCCTCCAGGCCCTTCGAGGCCGGTTTAATCTTTGGGCCGGGGCCTAATTCAATACTCGTCTGAAACCTGAATGCGAAACAAATCACTTGTACGTATCGGGGGCTCAATCAAATAATAATTAATGGAATATGGTGCAGTAGGCCTATTGTGCAAGCAGCACGCGTAACCCTGGAAATTTATACAGCAAAGAAATGATCGCTCCGCCAAGCCAGATCACACTGGGCGGCCTAGCCATTTCTTTCCTGAATAGCTTATTAGTAGGTTTTCAGAAAAGGTGATTTCTTGATTAATGATTTGCATGCAATTGCAATGACTGCACTCTCATTCAGTGGTGGATTGACTCGGGCTCGGGGGCCCTTCCCCTTGGCCAGAGAGGCCCTTTTGTCAGACGTGGAGCCCTTTTGTCTGCCTTTAGGGCCCTCTCTAACTATGGTACATTTTCATTTTTCTCATCGGTTTTAGCATTTTTCTCCCGTTTTATTTTTTCAACTTGTTTGATTTTTTTTCGCGGGGAGGCTGGCGCCTCCAGCGCCTCAGCTATAAAACGCCTCTGTATAGAAAGAATAGGGAGTTCTCCATCAAGCTATTTACTGATTGTTCATTCTGGAATCTGGAGGTGAAGATACTTAAAGTCAACATTTGCTCTCGGACATTCACGGTCGATATTTTTAATTCTCTAACTATTTATAATGTACATGAGTGTAAGAAATATAATATTTTACCAAATGATGAACACGCTAAAATTCTTAGATTGTCTATTCACAATATTTTGGATATTTTAACAGTCGATGGTCATGTATTTAGGATAGCGACGAATTTAAACCGGACTGGCAACCATCATGGAAGTGTACACCAGTAAATACATTCTAAACACAGAATCAATATTTGACTTTAACTCATTGATCGTTTAACCAACTGTTGATTGTTCGATATATAGCTCCTTTCAGCAAGAATTTCAATAAAGCATACCGTTTGATATTCAGATAGTTTCTTTAATTTGCGCGATGATTGCTTCACGAATATAGTTAATAGATTAATATTCAAGAATAGTTCAATGATAAAAATTTTCTTGGAAATATATTTATGTTCTTGGAATCAATTAAAGACGAGTAACTGGCATATTATATAACAGCTTCCTTTGATTGCTGGACGATGATTACAGAGGATATCATTCAATTCACTATGCACGACAGGCAGCCTGGTTCCTGTGTAGAATCTTCTTGTTGGTGTAAACTCCTTTTATATAAATAATAATAATAATATAGATTATTTTATATATGTCCTCAATGTATACTTCTATGGGGTTATCGTAAATATATCTATCTGCTGGATTCCTTACTGGATAGCAACATATCCTGCATGACACCATGCAGCTATCATAAAGATATAGTTGGGATAGAAACCTGGGACCAATCTGAGACGCTATTATACTTATAATGTAAAAGGATAAAGGTTCGACACTTGCTTCGGATTACGTACTTGAAACTTTTATATATATACGTAGATAATTTCCACTCATTTGATAAAAAACCAATCATGCTTAAAGAGACGACGATTCTCACTATAATAGTTAAAAATAGGTAAAAACAACAACGTATCAAAACTTTTAGTCAATTTTTTTCACACGGAATCAAGATATTAGCGATTCAATTTCAGACTAGCCTCGATCGCCATTACTATCGTTGATACGATAATAAACAAAGTCTCGCATATCCATTTTTACGGCTTTTTCATCCATCACAAAACGTATTCAAACCCACTAAATACCACCGGAAAACTGTGGCATTGAGAGTTGATTATGGTCTTGATGAATTTTAATGTCTAATGCATGCTTAAGAGATATATAATAGTATTGTCGATATTTTACCGAATATATGTACTGTAATTATATATTGAGTTCCGGATGAAAGTTCTGGATATAATGGCGCGACTTTGGTTATTTCGGTTGGATGATTACTGCTTTACAAATTACTGCCAGTCACAACTCGTTCTATTTCAAAACTATTATCTAGACAACCTCTCCAATCCCACGTATTCTTGTTATGGCCAAAATATCACCCATAGGATGATATGTCATTTCTAATGTTTTGTGTTTGTCCATTGGCTGTCACTGGTGGTGTCAAGTCTGATAAAAAAATATCTTCATAATTCACCTTGAAAAATATAACTTTGAGAATTTGGTTTTGATACAGCCTCCTGGGAAATTAAGTTGTTATTCGGTATGTCTGTTATCTTCGTTGTAAAGGACTGTATCATGTTGTTATGTCCCATTTAAACAAACGTCAAGCGTTTTGATATTTATTTAATTGTGTTTTAATGTTATGCAGATACTCTACTGCGTGTCCGTCCTTTTTGGTTTCTGCTTCGGTGCCTCCTAAGAACGATAGGAGATTTTATTGGCATTTCAGATCTAACAGAGCAAAAATAGTATCAATCATTCATATGGACACAACTAATTCCTACGAACGCGGTGTCAATGTTATATTTAGTCTTTCGCTCCTTTTCCCCTTTTCATGACAATGTTTGCTGACTTTTTAGAGTAGAATCGAAGAAAGGGGTTTAAATATACCTGTTCTACCAGGTTTGGTGAACATTAATGATTTTGAAACGGATGGATAAGAGTGTTACTAGGCTGGTCACTTTGAAAGGGGTATATTATATACCGGTGTTTTCCGGTTCTTCTCCGATTGTTTTCCGGTGTTTTTTGTGTTTTCCTGTTTTTCCGCTGTACAGTACTGCCGATTTGAAATATAGGGCGGACAGTTGTGTGTTTAGTTATGATACTTCCAGTTTGTGCATCTCAAGATTACCACGGTGAACCCCATGCCCGATTTCAGCAGGAGGTTGCAACATGTTGCTCCATCTGCGGTAGAAAGCGTTCCAGTTTGGGAAAGAGATGAGTCGGCCAAGAGACGAGAATTAACATTAAAATCAATTGGGGAATTAATTGCGTCCGATGTCCATATTTAGCGTGACACCTGATTTGATCTTAAACTAACAGAAACCACCGAGGATACTAGACTGTGATTAATTGTAGATATCAAATGGCTTGACGTATGGTAATTTGGCAGGGCAGTGTTACATATTGTAGAGTAGCGAAGTATTAATAGCACCCTTTCATGGAAGGTGATATAATCTTAAGGTTTAATAAGTTGGTTTCTTTCACAATCTCTGATAAATGTAGGTGTCACGGTGACTCGGCGATTCCTGTGTTGACCAATAAACGTTATTCTAGATTTTCGTGCGTGGCTCTTCTTGTCAGTGGTGTAGAACGTAGGGTCTAACAAGGGGCAACTTGTGATCATTCAGTGTGTACGTAAAAGAACCCATAGCAGTTTGAATTCAATAGCACACTTCTGACATACGCCCGGCACCGTTAATCCGGTTTGTTCTCATCTGAGTAAAAGCTATTGTCCTGAGCTTGGATTTGGGACTATCCATTTCCACTTCCAAACTGCCCATTGCCCTTTCATAAGACACTTGCGATAGATACAGTATTGTGATTGTAAGTTATTAACACCATTTTCATCTCCAGATTTTCTCTTAGATTCTATAGAGATATTTGTCTTAAGAAGTAATTTGAGACATTTTATATAGAAAGAATAGGGAGTTCTCCATCAAGCTATTTACTGATTGTTCATTCTGGAATCTGGAGGTGAAGATACTCAAAGTCAACATTTGCTCTCGGACATTCACGGTCGATATCTTTAATTCTTTAATTCCCACACAATAATATTTATAATTATTCACCATGTACACGAGTGTAAGAAATATAATATTTTCTGGGATTAAAGCTTAATTCCAATAAATCTTTTATCTAAAGATCCCATTATTAGTTTAACCCAATTACTCCTATATAGCGTTGGTATGCGCTTAAAAGAACTGTTGCCAATTGGAACTCTACTCATAACCTTTTATGTGTTCGCTATCGAGTACCCCAGTTTTACGCCTCATCTGAACGAAAGGCCACTGTTCATTGCCAGGTCCTCCGTCCTGCGCCACTGACAATTAATTGGAAACGCACTACCGAGGAAGTTTCGTTGCCAACACCAGGATTGAACAGGGGAGCTCATGGTTATTCACCCAACCCTTTTAGGTGGTTAACTTAGTTTCAATCGGCTAAATACTTTAATTGTTTTTTTATAGTATGCATTTTCTTCGGAACCAATTTTATCCATCAATTAATGAAACGAAATTTTGTATTTTTGAATAGGCCCTACATAAAGTTGTTTCCCATTTGAATATTTGTTGCCATAACGTGGTCTTCGCCCCGCATGAAGGTTTATATAGCTGATATGCTGATAAAATGTTATAGTGACTGGATCGTGTACTAATCCGTCCACCACATAAATAAAACAAGTAAATTAAATGTGTCAGATCACTTCACAACCACTTCAACAATACTGAATAGAGGAGATTGTTTAGCATCAATGAACTTTACCAACATGCGCTAAAATTTGATATTTTAGTGACAAATGCCATTGGCTATTGGCATCGTTACTTTAAGATTTTTCATCAGTTTTGTTTACTGGTAGATTTCAAAATATGAGCTCGTGCTAATACATCTCAATGCGGTTATCCGATAAATTTATTTACGTAACCTACTATAACTTTTTTAAAAATGTATTTGTGATCTGTGAGTATTAATTAGGATTGGTGGAACTGACCACCACATAGATATAATAAGACAAAGTAATTGATAAACATTTTTATTTTCACATAATATTCAACAAAATCATAACAAAACATCAATTAGGCCTACTGTGTAGAGTGGGTGATTTTGAATATAGATTTATATATATATAACAATAACAGTAATACAATAAGATAGCTTGCCAGGGAAGGTAACATAGTACGTCCACCACCAGCTTTGTCGAGTTAATTTTCGAGTTTCTTGGCTATATTAATAATGGATTTGGTGTGGAGACGTTAATTGGCGTGGTATTGAACGTTATAGGTTGTGTACGAGTAGGCATGTACATAATATGCATTTATCAATAATCATTTATGTCCGGAGTCAAATCTTTGAGACAATTTGTCTCAAAATACTAAACATTTGTGCAGTATTCTTAATAGAAATGGTGAATAATTAAATGCCGTGGAATGAGTATGGAAACTACTTTTAGATATCGAAATGTCCAAACTAATGAGGACCAAATTTTAACATATACTAGCTATTCCTGAATTGATGAAATTTGGTGAACAATTAAACTCTTTAGTGTACGCTAACGTACGTGATCAGCACAGGGTCGTAGCCCTGGAAAAATAAGTGTCTAGAATGCAAACTGCGGACGGAAATGAAATAAAGTTGGTTTTTATAATGTCTAACTTTTCTGCATCAACAAGGCTAATGTTAACAGGGTATGGTGGGGGGGGGGCAGGGGCAACGACTATTACATGAAAACCTACTTTAACAACCGTCCGTTATATAAACGGCATATTTGATGCAAATGTATTGTAACTGTACAGTCATGTATATCGTCATTTTTTTTTTATTTTATTTTTTTCATTTATTTATTATTTTTTTTTTGTCGGAGCGAAGATCCTAATATCGTCAATGCCTCTTCAAAAAAGATCTAATCTCTGTGAGTTAGTAAATTACATAAAAGAGGCTGTCTAATAAATCACACATATAAACCGAGCACATAGTACTGACGATATCTAATCTAAATTGGCACAAATCAATATATAATGAAAATTTCTCAGCAAACATTACAAGCAATGCCTATCACTTGTTCCAGGAAAATTCTGATATTATTAGGAATATGGATAATAAAAGAAATTAAATACTTGCTAGTTATTGCAAGCCCGAAGTAGTGCGTGGGAATTGTTATTATTGTATTTCCGCGGAGCAGCTGTAATGATATTCCGTTTCCACTTCGTCTCTTCACATACTTATGACATTCTTGCGCTTAGCAGGGGTATTAATATAGAATTAACCATACTTTTGTCAGAGTAAACTGCAGATGAATAACAAATGTAAGATTGACACATTGTCTATTATAACATTGTAAAATATACTGTCCAGCAAGCACATATATCGCCGACATATAGAGTATTAATGTAATTACTCCTATTATAGCACTAGGTATTGCAAATGCATTGAGTAATACACCAGTTTCTACACAAAACATTGGCGCGCAGAGGACTGGGGATGCCTAATGTTAACTCCTTGAGTGTATGCCCCAAGACCCGTGTATTTTATAGCCACGTACTCAGTTCTAGTACTGTGAGAAAGGAACAGTCGTCTAAATAATATTTCAAAGCAGATGAAATAAACTTTGTAATTAAATTAGATAGGGCAACAGCAATAATTCTAAACTAAGGAGTAACGTTAATTCTCACCTTGATTGGGTGTCCCTTTGAAACAGGTGTAGGAGTCGTAACCCGTAACCTCATTTGGTCCCTCTCCGCACGTCATTGATTAAAACGCAATATGAATGGGTAGTTTGTTGCTCAAATATTTACGACTAGTTATTTTATATGAACACATATGAACTAACTAATATTAAAATAAATAGCAAATACAAATCAACAGAGAGAGAGAGAGAGAGAGAGAGAGGGAGGGGAGAGACAGAGAGAGAGAGAGCATCACAATAAATAAGTATATTAACATGGTATATTGTAAATGATATGCAACCGAAGCCACCATATCAGTTCAATTTCTTCACATACATGATTCAGTAACCCGTCTAGTAACCACAACAGTATGTCACATACACTTTTGTATAATGTATCCTGCACTCTAATAATCAAGGTAATCAAAGTTACTTACTAGCTGCATTTTTTCAATGAAGAAAGTTCTTGTTCTAGTAATACAGCTAACTAGAACATTATTACGCTTGTCAGAATCAATTACGTCACCAGTGAAACTTCATACCAATTCCAGATATATATGTTTATATCAAGTCCTGCTCATGTCTATGTCAATTAATCAAAGTACATATTAATACATTAAAAGCCATATCGTGTAGCCAGTAGTGTTCGGACACAGTAAGACATCATTGTCTTTAAAAACCTACACATACGTTTCCTGCATAAAGGTTGCTGTTCCGGATCTGGTCCTTCTCCACATTAACTTAACTTCCTTAACAGTAGGAAGTCATACTTTTGTTATGTTTGTTGAACTTTGAAATGAATCCACTCTGTACACCATGGTATTGTACCGCTTCTTTCGATCCATCCATGTGAACAAGTTCTGAAACCCTGAAATCAGATGGGAAGAATTAAAGCAGTAAAAACTTGTCAGTTAATCATTTATCTTAGCGAGATAACAGTTTACATTCACGGACTTTTACATAGCAAAACATTAATAAACATCTCGGTGGGTGTTAGCTGAGAATTAAAAATGATTTTTGTTAAGTGGAAAGGCAAAATGTGTTTGCGTAATTATTTTCCGCAAAATAAAACTGTTAATAATACGAATTTATCTTAAAACAAAAAAAAGAGCAACTCAAACTGGTTGGCGTGCTTATAACAAACAACTAATCTATCTGCTAAAGTTTCAAGGCTAGCCATGCATTTAACTACATTGTCCTAATCAAGGAAGATTATGCTTAATCAAGGAAGACAACTCACTTAGGAGTCATCAGGGTTATTAGGTAGTCTATCTATATATAAACTATTGGCCATGATCGCATCATGTTTGCGCAAGCTAATTATACCCAAATGGAAATATGAAGCTACATAATTACAACATATATACAAAGATTATTTATGTAGAAAATGTTGTTGTTTTTTAATGTGGGATTTGACATTATGATAATAACATCAAGGTAACTATTCATGGAGAAGTGAAATAGAGTTTAACGTCATGCCTTTCTGTCGCGACTGGGCTAATAGAGTTGTGCGACTCATCGTTACTAATATTGTTGCTAATATCATCAGACACATCAAATTCCATGATGCGTTCTTGAAGAGAAATGTCATCATTTGTAATTATACTAATAAATGAGTTATTAAATCACGGAAGACAATCGGTCTGGCCTCTCACATGATATTAAATAGATCATTTACTTGACACATGTTTTTCTCGAATACCTCGGCCCATTAAAGATGCATTGAGTCAGAGGTAAATCTGCATATTGAACCTTTAAACACTTCATTTGACTGAAATGTTTAATATATTCATATTTCTTTATCTATTTTCGAACCATTATAGCAAAAACAAAACAAAAAAAAACCACTACCACTTTATCAAAATCTTACATAATGCATCTTTAAGTTGGTGATAACAAAGTTTAACTCCAGGTGTATATCTTTCGGAAATATTAATGTTTAGGATAATGCCAATTGATCACATAGTGAAATATTAGTTATAATCCAAACCAGGCAAATATTATATTTGAAATCCCGTACACGCAATGTATTTGTTTAATAATACATTATGGGAGATAAGATAAAGAGTTGGCAGTTCTCACTATAATAGTCAAAAGCTAGATAGTGTAAAGATAATTTGCTGAAGATTTCAGTCAAATTGATCCACTAGGAGCCGAGAACGAAGCGTGTGAAATTTTCGCCTAGCCTCGGTCATCATTACTAAAATCATTAATATAAACACCATAGTCTCGATTATCTATGTTCTAAATTTAATTACCAATGGCCGTTAAGCAGCATATAGGAATCTAATCCAGCCAATATCGATTGCTAGCCTAGACATCGAGAGTATATTATGGTCTCGATAACATTTCAGGCTTAAAGAAAGACTTGTAATAGGCAGATTTAGCTCTTGCATAATGCATGTTTAAGTAAAACAAGATCACAAGTCACGAAACGTGTATTTGTACAGGTTGGTGTTGTTGTATATATTGCAGAAACATGTATTGGAGGACTTAAAGCCATGGTGGTTCGGATAAATCAATTTGTTAACTTTGGTGTGATTTGTTAGATTGATATGCCCTACGTTCAAACGTGGGATCTAGCTCTCGACACTTTCATCGATGACCAATATTTTGAAAAACGTGCACACCTTTTACTACTCGGTCACACACGTCTCCTTTTATGGCTAAACAAAGATGAACTCGCCCTCCCAAGACGATCTCTGTATTTGGTACGCTAGGAATGGATGAATCAATTATTTATTTTCAAATTACAAACTTAGAAATAAAACGCAGTTTGAAAAAAAAAAAACAATTCATAGTGCTCTTATGTTATTACTACAAAATCCATGCTTTGTATTGTTTAAAAAACAACACCTTTATTTCCTTTTTTTTTGTAAATCATTTTTAGTGAAGCCTGTACCATAACAGGCCCGGGACTGTACAGCGCAGTGGAAGCTTACGGGTAGCCCTCGGATCCATTCACTTAATTTGATATTTGTTACCATGTCCTTTTACTGTCTTGTACGCCAGTTTATCTTGTAGATTTTGTTTCGCGTGTAGTGCGGTCCTCCTTCACTTACTATTGAATTTTATATAGCTATTTTCTAAGACTTAGGTACAAACAACAATTGCTGTTTGTTTTCCTTGAATAAAAGCTTTATCCAACAAAATTCCCAACGCTTTCTCTGTCTCAAAACTAAATTAATATTGCTAGTAGTTAGACGTCCGTCTGAATTGTTTCTCAAAACTATACATATAATTAACACTTGTCAGATGTAATGAACGTGTTACAAATTATGGATAAAACATAGTCTGTCATCAGAAATAGGATTCCTGTAGAAGTGTTATAAAAAGATTTTTGGGCACTTAACAAAATACCGATATTATATAAGCATAGCACAACGCAATTTCGTTTAACATGTACTGTCTGTTTCAAGAGTTCCAGCAAGCTAACCTGAGTTATCGCGTAACACAACATATTAAAGAGTCTGTATTACGTATAAACAATAATTTTACAGAGGTCTTTATTATGTACAAGTTACACGCTATTTTGTCGTTTGTACGCATAAAACGCGTTATTTAACGTCATGCTACGTATATCGGGGGGCCTCCAAAAATGACCTAACATTAACTTCCCATTGCTCGGTTACGCAAAGAAACAGACGCATTTCGCATAGAGAGAACAAATTCCATCTCCAGTACTTAAATTATAGTATCCAATGTTACAAATAACCGACAGTGCCCTAACCCCCCTCCTGTGGTAGATAAGTCCGTCATGCAGAACCTGTCAGCTGAATTACGTACGATCTAGACGAAACATACTAGTGTCTATTCAGTCAAAATATCTTAATATTTTATGGAATAGTTAGGGGGTAATGTGCAGCTCGGCCATTTTTGTTGGTCACCTGATATGAGTTAATTTATTTTCATGTTTCAGCCATCCTCATGAATCCATAAAATTCAAGTATTTTATAAATAATCCGCACTTTGAGCAAAAACTGCACTATTCTCAAGTGACGTCTTCTGGATTAAAATTTCAAAAGATTGTAACTAGAAACAACACATTTACTCGCCATTTTACTGTGGAAAAACTTCTGTAACAGTCTGAATCGCTCCCACAAAATCTATTAAGCTTCTATCTACGTTTTACATACATATAATTGCCACTGTTTAGTACAAAGATAGAGAGACAACGCAATCTACAGAATGTTCAACATCAATTTCTTGCTATATCATGTATTAGTGATCTAAGGTGAAACAAGCTAACATGACAAGAATGCTAACTACACATGCCTGCATGCATCATTACCTGGAGGGAGCTTTATTTTCAAATATACTTCGGCGT
Source organism: Patella caerulea (assembly GCA_036850965.1). Lineage (NCBI taxonomy): Eukaryota > Metazoa > Mollusca > Gastropoda > Patellidae > Patella > Patella caerulea. Next base: position 20,935,378 of record JAZGQO010000014.1, on the reverse strand, counting down.
CCGCCTACTTGAGGTAACAAAAATAGGTAAATGTATGAGAAACACAATAACAACAAGATAAATGCTATTTTATTGTCACATCTGAATATTTACGACCTTTAATATTGTTATAAGCGAGGGTGATTGGATGCAGAAAATTACTTGCAATAGCATTTCAAATTTGAAATACGTTACAATACACAACAAAGGTATTTTGAAATGCTTAGATCTATCTTTAGATATCTGAGGAAATGTCATTAGCCATTTTTACTTTGTGATTCCAAAGATGAAATAAAATGAACACGATCGGCGGAAGTAAAAACATGGACACGATGCCTAAGTAAACTGACAATTTCGATTTATAGCATTTGTAAATGTGAGCTGTGCAGTACTCCTCATATGTAAAACTTATCATATCTTTTTCTTCTTTTTGTTTTGGCATTTCGCAATTTCCACGAACATTTGTTTTTTGCCAAATATGCAAAGTTTCAAATTATTTTCAGACTTTCGGGATTGTTTCGCTGTTGTTACTTGCTATTGTGTTTAATCAAAAACCTCATAGACAAAGGTTCCGGACTTCCGGTGACATTTATATTTAAGTTCTTCTCCAAGGGTATGAATTGTCCTAAACAAGTCTTATCTATAAATGTCACTCATGCCTGCTTCAGTCTATTAGACCCAGTCAAACGAAATAAAAATGCAAATAATTTCCATTTCCAATTTTGCTTGCTGTTGCTGTGGTCTAGATACAACAACCCAAAAGGGGGATTAGTTTTATTTTGGGACAAAATACTTTTGATTATATGTGAATTGTAATTGAAATAATCCCTACTTAGTCTGTAGTTCGCTTTTGATCACAGTGTTACCAATATTAATCAATTGATTTCATAGTGTTATCAATATTCATGAATTGATTTTACATATTCATGAATTGACTGTTCATCTGGGTACATTATATTCAACATTTAGACACTATTAGAATTATAATCAGTTTCTTAAAAGAATTATTTCCAAATCATTTTTTAACATGACTCCCTGAAGTACCAAGGCATCCGTTGCAATTTCTGGAAACTTACTTTTATTCTTAAATTACATTGATTTATAGTAATTCAACGCAGAACTTTGTTTTACAGTTCCATTCATCGGGACAAGTGTTTGCAAAGAAATAATTGGTCGATTGACATTTCGTTCAACTTCCTACATATTACATTTATTCTTTGTTTTCCAGTTTTTATATTCGGAATTAAAACGAATAACTCATCCATTTATTTTTATTCTATACATGGGTAATTAAATGAAATCATTATGAGTATTACGCTTTATTCAGGTCGATCTAGTATGTCGTTTTATGTACTATTTTATTTCTGTTTGACGTCCTTAACATATTATATTGAATAAATGATGAAAGAAAAACACAAATCGTTAAATGTATATTTCAACAATCACTAAGTCTACAGCCACACAATTTACATTGGTTAGGGCAATAATGTGCACAATGTAATTAAAAAGATACATATACTTATCGGCAAATAGAATAACACATCTTTGTATAAACCCAAACCCAAGATGCACACCTCTTTCACACCCATTGTGTTTGTCTGTACATTGATATTGGGTAACCTTACCAATTAAGGAATGTACTTCATCCATGCGCGATCTCGTCAAACTAACCCGCCCAGTATTATTTAGCTACCAACAACGTAAATAAAATATCCGTTTACGATATGAACAAAATGTAAATAATTTGTAGAGATATTGACATTTATTGTATTACTTTTTGCGCCACCTAATTTCAATTTCGAACTAGCCGAAATTTGGTGAATTGGCATTTCGACGAGCTGGTCCTAGAATATCTATACTAACTAAGCATCCCAAAAAAGAAAATGTTTAACTAAGGTGTACTTGATTCTTAGTTCATTGTTAATATTCGTATACAATAATTACATTGGGGTTCATTTGGCACGCTTGGTGATCATTGAACCGCTAAATCAAGTACGCCCTCTAATCTATGGTATCTAACTCATGCAACTGCTATATAAATCTGCTTCCAGTACACACACACACAATATTTACCTATTTGGCTAAGATCAGAATAAAATGTGTATTTTGTACTTTCTACTTTATAGCTACTAAATCTTCGGTTTTTGGAGGAATAAAGGTTATAGGTCACTGAAAAACACCAAGTGATCTAAATAGTTCGAGGTCTACATGTAATTAGTAATCAAAGAAAGCTCTAATAAACAGTAATGACATGCAGGTGTATAAGTTTACTAATTACAAGGAAACATTTAGTATCAGGCTGGTAAAGGTACATGTCATGGTGGATTTGGGAGTAAGCCTGCGTATGAAGGAAGTATAAACTGCTTCTTAATTCTTCTTTTTGAAATGCTACATAAGTATTCATTTGATTTGAGTGGGATCAAAAAGAGATCAACTAATTTCAATTTTCTAGTAAATCAGTATTCCTGACAAGCATAATATGGCATTTTCCCAAATGATCTGCCCTTTATGCATTTATCATAATATGACGAAAAACACGGTGTTCTTGGAATGGTTCAACACCCCATTTAAGCCAGGCGCAGACGGGCAACTTTTCGAGCAACTTTCAGGCAACAGTGAAATCGCTAGTCGTTGAAAGAAAAAATTGCTCGTCTGCGCCAACAGGCAACAATAGTTGCCTGCTGTTGCTTCGAGCTGCTTCTCGTTGCCAAATATCAAACATGTTTGATATTCGACAACAGAAAATCGCTCGTCGCCGAGAAATTGTTTATCTGTTGCTTCAAAATTGATACTTCAAGATGGCGGAACAGCTAACAACATTAACATGGTCCGTGGAGATGGATTTGTTTCTCCGCCTTCTTCTGCGCATCATTATCAAATAAATGCCCAAAGCTGTCCCATATCGCTTTTGTTGTTGTATGTACGGCGCCATATTGAATGATCACGTGATATCGGCATTCCGGATACATCCGGAGAAAAATTGCTTCTCGTTGCCAGTCAGCGCACACGGGAGACCTCGAGTTGCCAAATGCTCGGAATTGCCAGTAGTTGCCTATTGCAGCAACAAGCGACGGAAAAGTGACCGTCTGCGCCAAACTTTAGTGAACCAAATATTGTTTTCGAGCGGACTTCCACATAAGAACGAATAGCATGGCGTCAGACCAGCAGGTATACCCACTTCATTTACACCTCCAGTTGGATTAATAGAAAATATGGTTTACTATAGTTTCCTTATAATAAGTATGTATTATAATTAACAAAGTATTGAGAGATACTTTGTATAGAATCATTAATCATTTTAAGAAGAGTTAATTAACAATATTGTTGGTAACAAAAACAAGGAAATTAGATACGAAAAACCTGCCCAGAACTACACTTCCTTTATTAACCTGATAACCACTCAAATAATGGCTTTTTAAGGCTGGGTGATTGGTGTGTAGGGTTGTTTTTTTTTCGTTAGGGAGAGGGAGTATCAACAGAAACCTAATTAGTTATTTAAAGATCAGCGACAAAATGGAATGTTTATAAGAAAACAGAATCCTATTTGTTATTAAAAGATCAGGGTCAAAATAGAGGACGATGGAATATTTATAAGAAAAACCTTGAACAATTATGAACAAACAAGGAAAGTCGACTATTTTTCATTTTATTAAGAAAAATAATAGAAGAAATGCTGTCTGCAGGACACCAATTAGCATTGAGTATAGATTTCAAGAGCTGAAAGCTTACAGATATTTTATGCTCTTAGTTTTTCGAAAAATAAATGATATTAAGATACTAGGATAATAATAATATATCTTTGATATGGCCCGTTTTAATGGCACACTTTAAGTAAACGGAAGTTTAACTTTTTTCGGGACATGTTGGATGTTTTGATAACAGTGATCTATTAAGAATTCAATAGCCTCTGAATTACGGTAATAGCTAATATAAAGCCCGGTATAGATGCATTGGAAAAAAGTGAAAACGGCATATATATATCCTATAAAAGGGAAACTTTTGTGACAATCTACAAATTTCACCGTAGTTTCTTTAAGTGGTATACGTGCAAGACAACGAGAGAGACAGTGTTACTGCCATTACTCTGATGTCTGCGACCTGTTTAATTTAGTGGGCAATCTGGGTCCATAATTTGATATTTGATTGATCATTACAAATGTGTTTAAGAATGTTTAGAAGGTCCAAATTATTTTAAAAGGAACAACATTAACAATATTTAATTTACTACACCACCCAATGTGGGGTACATTTTGCTTGGACCTAGACATTTGCGACTACTCTCCATAAGATTACTACTGTCAATGGTTCTTTTACATTCACTCGGCATGCCTTGACAGATTCCGAAACCTACATCTAGACTGTATGACTAATTCTACCATATTGGAACTACTTTAAAGGTCCCGGATGAAACATGGTTGCACCATACCGAACACAATTTAGCGACCTATTCGATCGATCCAGCTGGCAATTTGTTCGTTGGCAACCTATTCAGAATAAAGACAGCAGTCGCCCAAACTCGTCTATTTTTACCAACAAATAAAACCCAACGTTACGTCTATCAAATGAAGGTAGAATATATTATTTTTTATCCATTCCTTTAGCTCAGAATAGAAGCGTAATTTCGCCTTATATATTCTGAAAGGTAATTGAATAAGTTTTCTAAATATTATTAGTAACACTTGGGACAATCATATCAAAGGCGCGCTCTCTCATCATAAACGTCGCCATTTTGTCAATATTTTAAAGTGAAAGAACGGTAATATTCCGAGTCAAAATTCGGACCATCGTACAGAATTCGGAGCATCCAGCTATATATAATCGGAAAGGTAATTTTGGGCGGCTGTTGTCTTTATTCTGAATAGGTTTCCAAAGAACAGGTTACCAACTGGATCGGTGGAATAGGTCGCTAGCCGAATAGGTCGCCAATTTGTGCCCAAGGTGTCAAGTTTTCCTGTTAAAGCAAACCGTAGTTGCATCGCAAATGTATGGGCGTAGGTACATATCACTTACTGTTATACAGCCGAGATTAGATGTAGGTTGAGGAACCGGAATCTGCCGAGGATTGCCGAGTGTCTATTACATGTACACGGACCCTCGCTTCCTAACCCCATCTTAACAGCCAGCTTCGGTTGCCTGCAAGGCCCTTTGGAAAGTAGTTTGGATGGTTCGAAAAACCGGGATCCTGTATACATATCGGCGTGGACGCAAAAGAGTCCCGCACAGTTGGAATTCGAAATACGATAGCCACATAACAATACTACTCATACGATACGGCACAGTGTATAGCTCGCCGGTGCTGACGTACGTATGCTCGTTATGTTTAAACTGATTAATTAATTACTGTAGTTCAAGGAAAGGGTGTTAGCATACAGCATCACAAAGAATTTTGTGAATTAAATATTCTCATATCGTTTGAGAGAAAAACAGTTTCCAATCCCTAAGTTAAGCTGTGGATTATTGAATTTTTTTTCCAGACACGATATTCACTTTCTATTCAACTTTAATCATTGATTGTCATATAAAATTTGCCAAAAGCAATTTGAGTGTTTAGGTGTAAGCCAACGTTTATCCTGCGAATAAAAAAAGTCTGTATTATTCATATGGTGTTTATAAGAGCGAGTATTAACGCCACGGGGCTTTTACGAAATGTGCATCAACCGATTCCTTTTAAGTATGAGTTTGAAATCGACTTTTATCGACCCTTAGGCAGCTGGATTCCAAAAACAGGAACCAATCAAAAGTGAAGTAGATGAAATCTAGACCTCGACAAGTTTTACAGACGGATTTTTTTAATATAATCCAGGAATTATTGTCTGAAAATCTGGAATTGGGATCAGATTGAAAATCTCATAAACCATTTGCTCAATTTTTAATCTCTGTTGACATATATAGTGTTAGGATAGTCTGAATCTAGGGTGGTTAGTACATAGAGACTATTAAGAACTTGGGGATTATACGTCGGGAGAATTTTCTCCAGACGATATAAAGTATTCATACGTTTACTGATGAGCGTCAATGAATATGTCAGTACTGGGTTAAATTGTGTAATTCTAGCCTCTAGATAGTTCTACAAATGGCCGAGTGGTGATATTGGTGATAACCGATTCGGTGATTGAATAGATTACATATGTGTGAAATACTTAAGACAAAGCTGAGCTTAAGGTTAAATTGTGTACAAATATAGGGGAAATATATATATTCAAAGCCAAATGTTCAGGTCGATAAAACAAAGCAATAAATAAATTAGCAACAGATCATAAATAAACAAACATTGGTATTTCTATTATTACTGTATTTTTAAAAGTATTATTTGAGTTATTTTTCGTGAAAAGTAAATTGATAAACTAAATTAAACGAAGTTTACCTTTTCTGAAGTTATCGTTAAAACCAGCATATATCAGCGGATTTATAGCACTATTGGCATGAGCAAGGTACCGAGCAAAATATTCAAACCCGACATACCATTCCTCCAGCTGAAATAAAATATGATCAGAATTGTTGAACATTTAAACCAAAGTCTTTTATCGGGCAATAGTTTCATTTCTTGGAGACATGTCGGGGATATAGCTAAAAGGAGCTAAATCGCTAATATTTGGGACCTAATGAGTCGCAACGCATATAATGATGTGATATGAATGCATATAAACTGATTTGAAACACGAAATCTTCGTCGAATGGCAATCACTAGCGTCTGGTTATTGCAACTCACACCGATAGAATTTATTGCGCATGCTCTGCAGATAAGAATACGAGGCCACCGTTTGACATGTCTTGTGTAATATGTCTAGCCTCGGTCTCTTGCTACAAACGTATAATGGCACGCGATTCGTGTAGCAATGATAAAATATTTATTTTGTCTTAAATATTGGATATCAGAAGCTCAGCCTTACCCAGCATCAAAAAAATTCTGATTTTAAAAAATTGTGTTTTCACTCCCGAAGACATTGGATGGTACTGAACTATATACTTAACTAATTAATTTAGTCCATGTTTATTATTGCCAATCTCAATAAATATCTGAGTTATGTGAACTTCCAGAATGAATAATAAGCATATAAGTAAAAAGAGAACAACATATCGTAATACCTTTCATAAGTTTCATTATGTAAAGAGTGACCCATTCGATATCAATGTATAGGGAAATCATATAAACGGTTGGATGCACGACACCAGTAAACGATTGGCGTGGACGCTTGTTACTACTGGTAGGCAGCAACTCTACCGTCCGGACAAAACTGTCCGCTTTCTTGTGTATGTGTGTAATTACCAAGGAAGTATTGTCACCAAGTTTACAAATTATTCATTTCAGCTTCATCTATGCCTAATAATAGCACACAGGCAAGCGTTGGTTCAAACTCACGGTTATCTGCCCTGACATGCTACCATATGCAATACTAATATCATTTGATATTATTAACACTATGGGGTAATTTAATGGTAAATTGATCCAGTTTGTAATGTTATTATAGATTAAATCATCAGAAACAATCAGAAACTGAAACATTGATTTGTTGTAATCCGACAAAATTAAATGAAGTTTAGGATGTTTGAGACACACTAACACGGTGACTCATTGCAAAACTGTCATTTATTAATTCAGCTGATGGCGTAATTAGGACGATCTGAACAGGCAATGTTCGAGTTCGACACCATAACGAAATCGGCAAGCAAAAACCCGCCCCAGTAAAGTAATGCTGCATTAGTATGACTCCGTGAAGATACAGGTACTTATTTGATAACAACCGAGAATATATTATGTTGCTGGAAGTTTTTCTTCGCGGTCTTTATGAAAGAGTGTGATATTATTACTGCAAATCTTTGACTGTGGGTCTTACGTTATTACTAATTATTCCATTTATTTGCATACCGGACACCGAGGCAATCTAGTCGAGCTCCAACATCTCTACTACCAGGGCTCGTGAAACATAATATAATAGCTATAAAACGTAGCACTTACTCTAGAATGCTTATCTGGTCTATATTCAGCATATAATAATGTGATAATAAGAGGTAACCAGCATATCACAAACAATGCTAGTATCAATACCAACATCACAATTACCTGTAATAAAACATTAACAGATTATTATTCAACAATACCAGTTTAATAAAACAATAACAGCCAACCCATCAAACAATAGCAGTTTTATTAAAATAAACAACAATAACAGCCAGCCCAACAACCAATAACAGTTTACTAAACAACAGTAACTAACAGTCAACCCAACAAAAATAACAATTTAATAAACAACACTAACTGCCTACCCAACAAACTGCCAACGCTAAGTATTTAATAAGAGTATAAGAGTCCATTACAAATAAAGAGGATAATCGTTCGTCTGTCTTATAAGCTGCACACTGGGTATTCAAACCTTTCCAAATTGCAATTTCAAATCATTGAATTTCGATCATTTTTAACACATTTCCAAAACGTCTTATATCATTTCAATTTCCATTTCCATTTTCAAATTACAGGGCTCATGGCATTATACAGCAGAGGTGATTGTAAACAGGGGTGATTGTTCGTACTACTCTAATGACGAGATTGTAAGCATTACTATCGTGACCAGATTGTAATCTTCTCAAATTATGTGGCATGTAGATGTGTTTGTTATCACAATAATCGGTAATTTCTTTTTTTCTACATAGTGGGAATCTTCTAGCTGTAATATCTATTAATAATTTACGATAATAAAATACTAACAAATAGTAATCACGCCAAAATAAAATAATGTAGGTAAAAAGAATTTTGTACTCAGATAGGTGTTTAGGACAAAGGCAAAGGAATGAATCTGTATCAAGTAGACCTCATCACTGGAAGTTTTGACAGGGCGTGAAATATAACTATACGATTGTTTTAAAATTAGTATTTTGTCGTGTATGAATCAGCCGTTACTAATTACTTTGTAGGATTTTTTAGGATGTGTTTTTCTTTGTTCATTACAAATTAGCACCCGAAACTATAGATGATACTACGTCGTGTACTAGTCGTGTCTTAAATGTCGGATTTTAGGATCCCATATTTCATGGTAAGATAGCAGCATCAATATTAATTGAAATGGACCAATATTAAATTCCAATTAGTGTTTTAATTATGGATAATATTGAGTTAGAGATGATCCTGTAATGTGGCCAATTTCTAGATATTAAATCCTAGTTTTGAGTATTACGAAAAGACATAGGCCGCTGCATCAGAAGATTACAATAAAGGTGACAATATTAAATAATTCTCCCTCGATATCTTCTACATTTGTATCACTGATCACTCACGTGTTTCATTGTAATGGAATCTACCTGTTGCTTTTTTCTAGACAACATATATATATATATATATATATATATATATATAATACTAACTAAATTGATCATTAGAGTCTAATGAGGTTAATAAAGGTAATCTCTTCAGCACTGTGTTGTTCAAAGTGTCGGTATATGTAACACAGTCGAGTATTAACCCCATAATGAAAACATCAAACATGTGTTTTAACTTAAGAGGTGACTTGGGTCAGTCTAAATCAAAGGAGCCTAGTCTCTTAACTGAATATTTTCCACGAAGAAGTTTACTTCAATATTGGTCCATTTCAATCAATATTGATGTTGTTATCTTGCCGCAATTAACATTTTATAATCATAACGAGTTTTATTGAATATTGAACCGCAACAGGATCAAAATATTAACGCACAAGCAGAGCAGCAATACCGGTAGGGTTATATGGACTAACAGTTAGCAATGGAACGGAGAGATAACTAAAATTATTATATTGTATTAAAATTATGCAACTGAGTAGTTTTCATAAATTCAATCATTCAACATTTTTTTTAGAATCCATTATGTGGGTTATTCATGATCAAAGATTCGGAATAAAAAAAACAACATTTAAACAAATCAAAGCGCATAGTACAACATTCCAATAAATACTTCTGAAATATTAGTTTTCGTTTTTCACCATGTTATTGGCACAATCTTGTTTGATTAATGATATTTAAAAGTCTAGTTTTATACTTTTAATATGGAGTAACAATTCTAATACATTGTTAACCAGGAAGTTCATAATAAGCATGTTTTCTTGGGTCAGTCTACTGAGACTGAATTAACTTGGATGATAGACCAGCCCAGTGATGATATTATAGCAGGAGTGACTGGTTATATCTGCTTTTAGCTGGAACTATAGTAACTATATAATGAATAACATTCTGAAAAATTGTTGAATGGGGATGTTGTGATGTGCCAGAAAGGAAAAACAATACGTTTGAAAAACAATTTTAACACTAGTCCTAAATATCTATTTATATAACTTAGAGGCATAACACGCTAAAAACAATCCAGTGCCATAATCCATGCCAACATCGAAAGAAACCAATATCTTTGGCCGATAACCCTATATTTCAAGTGTTGTCAAAATCGGATTAAAATTGTGATCTTGTACAGTGTCCACAAACATATTGTGGACGCACGCCCGGGTGGACAGGTGTGACGACACGTCCACGTGGAAATGATCATACGAAGTAAAGATCAAGATGACACGATTTAACAAGATGCCCCCACGATGGTGTTATGAAGGACACACTAGACACACGAATTCAAAACGGAAATGAAACTTCGCAAGATTTTGACAAGCGCTTAACGAGTGGCTGCTGGTGTTTAGAAATTCCACGAGGGGAGTGTGCGATGGCTTAAGATGCCCTAACAAATGTCCCAGTGTTTTACGATCAAGGTTGATTTTGAACATTTATTTTATCGTATGTCCATCTGATGTCAATTTTTGGATGCCCGCTTATAACAATGAATGAATTTTGTCCTTTAATATGGACAGATTTTAAGACGATACCAATTTCCAAAACTTTCTAACAGTTCGGGTTTGACGAGTTTATATATTTACATTTAGAAGACTCGGCGGATCTTTATAGTATAGCACATTAGAGCACAGAAACGAGCTATCAACCTAATAGTATCGTTAATTACTTTTAGCTTGTATAGTTAGCATAATGCAACCCCCGGCGGTGATAATAAAAATAATGTTTATCTTTGTCCTCGATCCAAGATACTTTTATCTCATCATAGAATTCGGCTGGATAGTCATTATGTAAGATTTAATTAAGATTAGTCTGTAAATTCCAAGCAAGCGTGAGTCGATGTGATCTAGTTATTAGTCTTAAGATCAAACATTGTCGGCGAACAGAACACCAGTAATTATTTCAACTATTAGACGTAAATTTGGCATTGCTTTATAAAAGCTGCATCAGGTCAGTGAGTATAAGCTCGTCTGTGTCATGTCACAAAATGTTTGTCATATGAACTACATTGGTTGAGGAGGGGGGGGGCACTTCCTATATTTCAGAAAGGACTACTGAAGGTAGACGTACGACATTTAGTGTGTTATGAGCGGAATTTCGCCAGGACAGCTTTTAATTGGAATTCCATTCTGTCAGGGGTTATTTTATGTGCATGGCAATGTGTACACGGGATCACAGTTTTTCATTTTACTCGAACGACAAGGTTAGCTAGGCAACGTCTTACTTAATGTACCAGGAGCTAAGTGAAAGAGACGGAATGACGCGTTTTCCGTCATGGTTTGGGTTTTTACACCCCCCTTGAGTTTCAAGCCCCCTCGATAATGACAAAAATTACGCGGTTTCGATGAGGCTTTTAACAATAAAATCATAATCATAATGTTCAAATAGTGTAAGACATATGTCGCGGGTCAGGTATGCTACAAATCAACTCTAGTTATGTACCACACAGCACAATATTACTGGGAAACATCCCCCCACACACATACAAATATTTGTTTTGGGGGCCCGGGCGCAGGGGCGTTTTAAGGTTTATCATGGCGGAGGCTATACTATTTTGAGGATCCTTTTTCGCGGGGGTTCATGGGGGGGGGGGGGGTCTTGATTGATGGTTTTCATATCAATGCAATGCAATGCACTCTCATTCAGTAGTGGATTCGACAGCAACATTGTAAAGAAAACGATTGATTCGGGCACGGGGGCCCTTTCCCTTGGCCAGAGGGACCCTTTTGTCATACGAGGGGTCCTTTTGTTTGCCTTCAGGGCCCTCCCTAACTAGGGTACATTTCATTTTTCTCATCGGTTTTAGCATTTTTCTCCTGTTTTATTTGTTCGACTTCTTTGAATTTTTTTCGCGAGGAGGCTGGTGCCTCAGCTATAAACGCCGACGGGACCTTGCTCCTCATGTAAAATAATGGCCATCATACCACTGTACTGTGCAACCGTTACGAAATGTTCAAGATACACCGTGAACGTTGTCGAGATAAACGTGATTGAATATATAAACAGGGCATGATTAAAGAGCAGAAGCTATGAATAAAACAAATTTAGTTGTAGGACTGGCAGTTTAGCCATCAATATTTCTTCCAGACTGTGAGTGCCACGAAATTTGATATTTTAGCCTTATCAAGTCAGTCTCTCCAGGACAAGTCTTTTCCTTTGGGTCACTGTGTTTGTACTCAGTCTTGCTGCATAACTTTGTTATCAATTATACACACAGAAAATTATCTACTTTGGGAAGATTGCAAACAGGTAACGTATATCTCGTATGCTTTTTTCCTTGGCTCATTACTTTGAGCTACCAATAAGCATCGGACATTTCATTTAAAAATCAAAAACCGAAAGAATGACTCTTTTAACGAAAACACTGCCTACTGAACTAAATAATTGCTAATGATTGTCTTCCACATGGTTTACCAATTTGTGTAACAAGCACACGAACCGTGTATGGATTATTTTTCGCATATCAGATTATTTTCTTTATTTTCAACAGAAATCTCACAATTTGACGAGTCAATTATGAAGTCGTTCGACACTGCCATTTTCAATGATAAATATTGCACTGATGTTCAAAAAAAAAATGTCTTACTTTATCGTTTTAAAAACTCGGTTCCAATACGATTCATTACCAAGCGGGAATTTTGCAAAGAATAAAGCGACAAATGATTTCACTTGTCACTACACATGCATTCATTTGAAAACGAAACTGTGACCGGAACTAACTACTTTTTATAAAGACTTGATAGATCATCAGATGCCATCTATTGAAATGCTTAGAGATAGGTGTTAATATCTAGTGCAAAAATATATTTAGCTTTTTATTCTATGATGCACTTTATGATCCGCAATCTTAAAAGGAAAGCACGTCACATGGGGTCTGTTTCAAATTTGATACTACGTGTAAACACCGGTTTTAAAGTACTGAATAACTTAACAAAATTGAATCTAATTCTTTCAAAACACAATTAAATCAGTAAACGCTAGGTGGTCTTTGTTACGTTAGAAATCATTTGATTATCATCTGTTTTTATGAACAGCAAATTTTAAACATGTTATTAATAAAATGCACACCTTTAAGCGGATCATTAGGAAAAAAGTGAAACAAAGTTTACTGTTAGTTTGTATGATGCTAATTAGAAACGCACCTCAAGCAGGATGGTTTAGACATAGGTTGCTTTTGTTGTTTCAAAACTTGCCCAATAACTATAATAATTGGTAAAGTATTTCCACATGTACAATACAGGTGTTTGTCTGGGATGGTATATCAACTGGATGAATGAAAATAACTGCCTAGCTTCCTTACTGGCAATAATTCAAACCAACTACTTAACAAATGTTATGATTCATTATGCTTTTACTTGTATCTAATCTGGAATTTTATAGATAACCCTTGATTCTGTTATCGCATGATTTCATCGACTGGAATCTTATCGGACATGATCATGACGTAATTTGTGATAAATTGCAAAACGAAGATAAAAAAAGATCCACTATTTTCTTTTTTCTGTTAGAACTGGTCTTAACGAATTTCTTCGATATCGATGGTATTGATATTATGTACGTTCATGTTATGGTCATGACGTACGTAATTTGTTATTAAAGATACATTGTGTAAGATAAAGAACTAGTCATTCTTGTTATAAAAGTTTGAAAGTAGATAATTCAAAATGAAATATTTGTAAGCGAAGTTATTAGCCTTTGAAGGTTTGACAGACGTGTGCGATAATTTCAACCACCGTACTAGTTGATCGAAGCTAAGTGAGCCCTTCCATATTTGATTAAATTAAAGTATCGTCGAACCGTTTCTATCTATTTAAAATCGGAGAAATCTGATGCCATCAAGAGTTGATTATGGCTTGGATCAGTTAATAAATGTTTAATTAAAAATTTATGAAGAAAGACCTGCAATAGACAGATTTAGCTCTTGCATAATGCGTGCTTAATTTCATATCGAAGAGCTTCTTCCATGTTGCACCCCAACGATAATCAGTGTTATATATATGCAGTACTAGTAAACATAACAGCATCATTTAGGAAATAGAATTAAACACTTAAGGGAATGTGATGGGTGAAATTGCACAGTCTGGCATGCAAACATTTAATGGAATATGGTTAAATTAGGCCATATTTAGAACCTTCAAAGTATATGATACGTGCACAAAGAGGGTGCACACATAAATCCATTTTCGTGCCTTGAACATGACGCATAAAACCGCTAAGTAGTCTTAACTTTCAGATGCATTTTTAAAAACAATTTAAAAAGTCATTTCGAATTGTTTATTATACCTTAAACGGGGAACATATATATTATATTATATGGATGTATGAGCTTTTGTGTAATTTACAATTATTGATAATCGAGTGATGCTAGTGGCGGCAAGATCATACAGAAAAGGAAACAAGCGATAAACTACACATGATCATTTAACTTTCTTGTTAATATATTGATTATTTGTGTAAAGCCCGTAGATAACCCTTTGGCTGAACCTTAAAAAAGATGTTTATAAGCAAACAATGCTAAAATTCATTATTTTGAAATTTATTCTCCATAGTATCGGAAGTGGATAATAACGAGAATCGACAAAAGATATTTCAAATATCTATGAATTAAACACCATTAATGAATTAAATTAAAGCTTATATGTCCAAATATTATCAATATAAATCCCCAAATCATTCCACGGTGGCTCAGTGAGGAAGAAGTTGGCTGGGCGAGAAAGTTCATCGGGATCTTTCAGTGGTGAAGGACGGATGGCCTGGCAAGTGACATCGTACAGTCTTTCGGGGGGTGGGGGGGAACAAAAACCCAAGGTCAAGCGTGACAGATGGAATTATATTTAAGAGTAGGACGTAGCGCCGTAGTCTGAGCACAATTTCCCAAATAGAACACTGCATGGCATATGCCCGTCTTCATTAGCCCAATTGGAGCAGAAATGCAGGGCGTTAAATTCCATTACATATCAATTCATAACATTATGATATTGTCCCTCTCAATTTCATTTCTAATGTCACAGATAATCGACTTTAACCATTTGATAAAATAACATCACTAGTATGAATAATTCATCGCAACCTGTTATGCCGAGAACTGATTTCAAGAGAATTTAAAATTGCGTGTGTTAGCTTTTATTAATGATTTAGTCCCAATTGAAACGTCGGCTTAAAATATTGAGCAGTTCGGATATGTTAAAGGGCACATGTCTCTCTTCTTTGGAATATTCAAATAGACGAAAATGAGTGTAACAGCTCATTTTAATGCTATATGAATGTATATAATGTGGATTTTTATTCATTTTTTTTTTTCAAAAAATGTTGTTCTAATCAGTTATGTTCGGTGAAATATGTGAACAGTCTAAAATGAAAGACAGTCGTTTACGCCCGATTCCTCAGTTCTGCACGTTTTTTATTTTGATTTTGTCGTTTGTGAATCAGCCATTACTAATTACTTTTTAAGATGTTATTCTTTATTCATCACAAATGGCACCGTAGAATACACGACTAATTTTACTGATTATACATGTTAAATACACGTATTGAATATTAGGATCCATGCACTAATGCATGATATTTTATCCAAATACCTACAAATCACATTACCATTACCTATTACACGAATAAGTCATGATTCGAAATGACTACATTTTGTAAAGCAAGAAAAACGATAGAATATCCAAGTTCTATTTAACCAAGTTAAACAAAGTTGGTGTCAAATTGAAGCTTACATTCAACAGAACATGTCCACGGATTTCAGACAGGTTTACACAACGACATGTGATTTTTATTATTTTTTTGGTTTTTCAGGAATTTCGGCATAATTATTGGCACAATGAAAATATTGAGTTACAGGTTTAGATCCATTAACATTGAAGATAAAGTCAAGGGCAACGTGGTTCCTTTAAAGGAATCGATAAATAAGCCAAGGAGTTAAATATTTCTGTGATTGATCCCATTTTGCCCTTTATGTTCGTTTTCAAGCCACCTAGAATGATTTACCAATAACTGATATCTAATATTGGGATATACATTTTTCAAACAAATAAGTTCCTCGATTGATCGACAATGCAAACATTTGCTGCTTAGGGTATCATAGACACTTAAAACATATTAGTTTTCCAATTTATTTAAAAGTCAGGGCCAACTATCAGTTATATTTGTTATCTATGAAAGGCAGCCAGAGGCTCCAACGTGATGGCAATACAAATTAAATGAAAGTTCAACACGAACACAAGTTTAAGAACTAATATTGATTAATAGAATATTGAGTATAATGCAAAAACAAGACAAATCGGTTTTTCTGAGGCAAATGAAATAAAAGGGGATAACTCACGTCAACCTGTTTAGTGTTATTTCCGACCTTACACAAATTACACAACTGTTATTGGCCATGATGCAAGATACAATATGACACGATGTGTCAGTGCGCAAACATTGACATAGCTTAGCTTTTGTGAGCTATGTGTGCAGTTCAACAAAAGAGAACATCCTAATACGAAATGTGGAAGGAAATCGAACGTGAACTGCTTACGTGGTAGGCTCTATATTATAATTATTTCCAATAAAAGTATGGCAATATTGGTATATTATAATAATCGTACTAGGAAAATATCCGATTACCTGAAGAACACCCATGGGACGTTAGGAGAGACTTAAACGTACGCCAGAGAAGAGAAGTGAGGATGGGATAATCCCAAACATTTACACTGCCTGGCAAGTTTCTGCGACAGTCAATTCACGTGACAAATATTGATGCTTAAAATATATGACATTTCCATACGATTACGTGTTTTGAGACAGATTTGATGCAAACGTTTGATTGATAACGTGTATTAAGAATAATAACTGGTACAATAAAATTGGATGTCCATTTTCTTTTTTACCTGTAATTTTTTTAATGGCACAGCGAATGAATGTTTGACTTTAAATGTTTGATTTTTAAAGTCATCAGTATCGATCAATACTTGAACAAATAAAACCCTAAAAACCTGTACAAAAATTAAACATTCGCATTCAATACGTGGGTGTATTTTGTATTTTAAAAATCCATACCATGAGTGATTAGATTTCTTCACGGTGGGAAAATGGTGTTTCGGGAAATCGATATTTAAAATAATATATAGTATATTAATGCAACAAAGAACATTTTTGATAGATTCCGGTGGGAAGAACAACTTTCAAAATAATGAATTTTAAAATACAATTTTTCCTTTGAAGCAACCGTATATGGCTACAGAGTTTTCCCAAGTCTTAGTAAGAAACGATACATTAACCAGACGGGTAAACCCGAACCAAATAACGATTCACCAATAATTTACTGCAAGTAGAATATTAAACCTTGGTGTAATACACCCAACTGATCTAAGACCTATGAGAATCTTTCCGCTATGCCTTATTTTTGTAAAAGACATATTTTTCAACAACATAAGATTGGGAAATTACTTACATAAATCAAGACAACGTGAATCGCTTGAGTAGTACTTTTGGGTTTAAACATAATTCATTTATTGTCCTCTCTCGTAAGATAATTTAGTATCTATGAGAATCTTTCAGTTATACCTTATTTTTTGTAAAAGACATAAGATTCGGAAATTACTTACATAAAGCAAGACAAAATGAATCTCTTGAGTAGTAGTATTTTTGGGTTTAAGCATAATTATTAATTTTAAGGGAATTACGAAAAAAGGAGAATATTCATAATTATCCACCAGTGTTATGCTTATTATTATGATACACTGGGGGAGATAGAACATACAATTATTAAGGCTGGTTTCCTCGGAAATATGGTTACATCGAATAAATAAATAAATTGTTTTGCTAAAAAGTACATTTCCTGTTGAACCGTTCAAAATAGGGTTAATGTTTGCCAGAGTCTTCTCAATTATTATATTTTGCTTTTTTGTAGTTTGAGGGCTTTTTTTTAATAATATTTTATTGATGACATGGAATGTCGTAATTTTATCAACGTCGAAATTATCGTAAATGTTATTCTTTACTAATTTGATCATATTCAATCAATCCACAGTAAATTGCAATGTTTTGCCTATGGTACAATACCAGATGGATCCTGCTAAATAGGTTTAATATTGCCGGAAATCATACTTTCCAATTTCGAGTTTTAACACTTGGATTACGAAATATTAAAACTCGCATTATATGTTCATTAAGTTCTTTAATTAAGCGAGTACAATTACAGGAAATTACAGGAGTGTAATATCAAGACATCAAATAAATCCAAAATAACAAGATTTTCTCGGACACTGTATATAAAGCCTATACCACCACTACACCGTCCGAGATTCGTCTAGCTTGGAGATCCAGGAAATATAGGACATATGCGTGTGTTTCTTTGTCCAAACCGACATACATGACTTACTTGCTTGCCTATTGAAGTTCTGGCTTTAGCATATATCAGAGTCAACAAGGATCGGTTCATTTAATTACGGACGGAAGGCAAGTCAGTTCATTTTAAAAGTCACTGCTTAGGAAAATAATTTCTTTTAGGATAGTTTGAATGAATTTGCAGGTCACAAAAAGTGACTTGTTTGAGATGTCAGTCACCATGTACATTTTGCCGAAAACCTGACTTATTACCACGTGTTCAAATCCATGAGAGTAAGCATATACGCCTATCAGATCAGCACAAAAGTCATTGGATTTAATTAATCCAATGGAAGTAAACTGGATTGGAGTTTTAAGTGCGTGTGCTTTTACTTTCAAATGTGTGTAACGATATAAATTCAATATCTGATATACTGCGACAACGCAACGTAGCAACTTTGCTGACCTAGAGCCACCAAGTATAAAAACATTTGTTGGCTATAAGAATATATTTTTGGTAGTACATGTTAACTTTCCTATAATTGCATGTTTTTTGTGAATGGCGGGTTCCAAAACATCAACTGATTCATGTACTGCGTCAAAAGTATCTAGAGCTCCAACATATTCATCCACACGAACACTTTCACAAAGAGGATTTTGAATCACATTGTTTGTCCTTATTTCAGACTTAACGACTGGTAACTTAGATCTAGGCCATCTGTACGTCGGGCAGGTCATATTACGTAATGTCTTGCATGTGTAAATTAGTATCCAGATGACCCAGAGTACAAGGTGTCCGGATGACCAGGGTTACCCTTCAGGAGACTCTAGCATCGTGGTAATCTGGATGGTTTTATTTTGTCTTTTAGAACCGTAGATTTGTAACATGGTTGGGTCGGGTTATTCCCTATTAGTTCTGAACATAAATCCAATTTGATTTGTTCTAAAGTTACATCATGGGAGATTTTTATAAGAAGTTAGTCTTTCTTGCTATAACAGTTCAAAAATAGATAATGAAACAAAACAAGAATATATTGAAAATTTCAGTCAATTAATTACTTTATTCTGAACAAAGTTATTACCACTATAATTTTTACTAGAAATGGCATCGACACCCTTTTTCGATTATGGCCGATCGTTGATTGACAGGCGTTAACTTCACCTACATAGTCTCGATTATCAAGTAATGTTTACAATGACTGGTACTGTTAGCGTATTCGGTTTGAGACGGGACTGCAATTCAATTCGTATTACATTTATTATTTACTACAAATTACAATTAAGACTTTTAATATATAGATAAGAAGAGAAAGTTTGCGACAGGATTTTAAAGTTTGAAAGGAATGGAACAAATCAACGAAGCAGTATTGTAAATAAATTATAATAAATAGCCGACTTCTTGCGTTGCTTGCGTGTACTCTTTTGTACTTCAGGCAGGCCTAAGTGACTCCCTAAGCAGACGAATAGAAAACAGTGATCCAACGGGGTTGCAATTCAACTGGGGTGATGTTAGCTGCGATGTTTATCAATTTCCATAATTTTACTGAAACGCCAGTGACAGAAGCGTGTATAATAACGACGGTGTGTATTTTAGGGAAGGCAGTGTGATGAGCTGCTTATTTCCGGGAGTATGATGACATCAACGTCACGAAGAATATCCGCCCACGACGCCATTGTGATTAAATCAATCAACGAAATCCGAGCCCAATCCAAGCCATCTGTGGGTATACAGAGTTGATTTTTGGATTGTTGTTCAAATAAAGATCTAATTTATAATTTCTATGACATCTGAGGCCCAAAGGAAGACCGACAAACGTGAGTTTTTGCTCTCCAATAATGTATCTTGAATAATAAATATTCTTAAAGTTGAAAGCCTTACGAACTTTCATCTAAAGTGATGCCATTAAAGGCTCTAACTGGCTTTCATAGATAGCAAACATATCTGATAGATGGTCGAGACTATCAATTGGCTTCGACAACAAATATGTTTTTAAGTGTCGTTTGGAAGAGTCAGTAATATTTCAAGCAGTATAAGTTTGTATTATTGTCGATCATATCAATCAAACTGGTGATTAGCTTGGTTTATGTGTTACCCTTTTGTGTACTTAACAGCAATTGGTAAACCTCTATTTAATTCCGTTGGTCCTACTGAAACTAGGATCAAAAAGAACGAAATGCTAGCGATAAAACCCATCTCCATAAGATCATTTAACTAATGTATCGAATCTTAAGATTATACATTTCAGAGCTTGTGACTCCAAACTACGCTACCGGACTGCAAATCTTTAAATTTTGAACTTTATTTTTGAAATTCGAATACAATTAATGCACATGCAGTCAGCACCCACACATTGACAATATATCTGAAATCCATTATATTGGTAAAGTCAAACTATAAAACTCCTTTCAAGGAATAGAGGCATTTTAGTCCAAAATCACAGCCGTTAATTGGACCTGCCATACACCGCTGGCAAACTGTTACAGGTTTGTTGGAAAGTTTTGATGCCACATTATGCTACATCGTTTATTTGAAGATTCGCTTTTTGCACATTCAAAATATATCAAGCACTCTTAAAAATGATTGCTGTCAAGTTTAATGACACTTTTTGTCATTAAATAGATCAATGTGGTCAACATGATCTTCTTCTTCCATGAATAACCACAAGAGGTTAAATGTGCCAGACGGAACATAATATTTAAGTGTTTACATGTTATAAAGTATTTCATATGATTGGAAACATTTATTGATCATTGACTTCCCCATATTCATCGCTGCAAAACGATTATCAAAGCACTTCACCAATTTATTTGATTATTCTCCCAATAAGTTTCCCTATATACATACATGTATAATGAAAAAGTGTAGGGTGACCCACACAGCCAGAAATTCGCCCTAATAAAACTGGATGTCTATATATCGATTAATAAGGAGTCAAGATTTATACAATCGACAAAAGTGATATATTGTTCGTAAAAGTAAAACCAGAGGGAAATTCTCACGAATTGTTTGTGGGCAACCACTCATGCGAGAAATTAGAGTGAATGATAAGTTAAGTGCACAAACGAGGTGCTAATCTGATCCTCATTGCGTAAACTAAACAAAAATACATTGCTGGGCGCGAACCAATGGGCAATCGGGGTGGACATTATCAGGTAAAGGATAATGAATTACTATTGCAGGGGTTTGCAGATGATTACTATCACATGGGGTTGATAGTATCAGGTAGATAGATGATAATGGATTAATATCACATGGGGTTGATGGTATCAGGTAGATGATAATGGATTACTATCACATGGGGTTGATGGTATCGGGTAGGTGATAATGAATTAGTATCACATGGGGGTTGATATTATCAGGTAGATGATAATGAATTACTATCACATGGGGTTGATATTATCAAGTAGGGGATAAAGGATTACTATCAATAGGATTTGATAGTGGACTGATAATGGACTAATAGCACTGTCATATAGATAGTAATATAAAAGTGTAAAACAAATATCTCGAGCTCGATTTTAAAGGATGCAAATCAATATGACTTAAGAAGCACACCGACAATTAATAAATCACATATAAGATGACAACAAGAATTCAAAAGAGTCGTAAGTATTGACTATAATTGACTTTTGAATTGAATGATCTGAATACCGCCTTGAGCAATATGCTTTTAAATAAAACTACCGCTGATTATGTCACCTTGAAATATGTCTGCCGATTATTCTTACATGCATTTCCTGTAAAAATACTCACTAATGTTCAGACTTTGAGAGTACATTAGATTTAAAGGCATGGATAATTTAGCCAATTTCTGGAAGTAATTGACCAAGTTGTTAAGATGTACTAGTGCCGTTGGCTACCATTGATAAAAACATCCGTTTAGCGGAAAAGTCTTCTGAAAAGGAATCTCTTGATAAATACGCAGATTTCTTAAGCCGTGACACCAGATGTTAGGAATGTTATATGAAAACAAAAGGTTCCTGAAAGATGATCAATATATTGTGTGAGACCATAACCCTGCAAGATTCTTTCTTCCGCTGTATTGGTAATTTAAAAGGATCTGTCAAATGTTGCCCGATATATTTAACTCATTGCCGCACTTTATGATTATTCCTTCTATAAAATAATACTAATAAAAATAAAATTAAAACTCTAACCTTTTTCTTTAATTTACTTTGAACTTTTATATCCTTGGTCATTCGTTCTCCCGGAGCTTGCGAGGCCCATAATGTCCATATTATCACAGCATACGCTACAGACATCACTACGCATGGTAGAAAAAACAACACAACACAAACAACCGTGTAATAGATTTTTCTGGCAGGAATTGTAGGCAGTGTCATATTTGTCAGTGGATCAACGTAGTGTGACACTGGCCATTGGTCATCACACCACCGTTCAATGTGATTTTTCCAATGAACCACATACAGATCTCGGTATACAAGAAGGGGAGTAGCCACTACCAATGAACATGCCCACATAGCTATTATAGTATATCTTGCGCGCCTTTCTATAAAATGAGCCTTCATCGCGAATACAATACCAAAAAATCTGTCACAGGCTATGAACGTCAAGGTGAAAATACTGGATACAAGGGAGAGAACTGAAACACAACAAAAATAACATTTTAATAAAATAATTGTTCAGTTTCTCACATAAATGATGTACTAAAGATACAAACTTAGATAACGAGTTGGCATTCTTGCTGCAATAGCTTCAAAATAAATAATGTAAATAAAATATTGAAAATTTCATACAAATTACTTAATTCTGAGCCAAGATGTGTGCATAGTAGTAACCAGGACTCTGGTATATTCAAGACTTAGCCTCGCTTTCCCATTTTTAAATTATGCTTTCGAAGGTTGATTATAAGGCCTTGTTTTGTTAATAAATCTGTTATTAACAGTTAATATAAGGCTTAAATAAAGAGCTGCAATAGGCAGATTAAGCTCTTGTATAATGTGTGTTTAATCTTAGACAGCTCAATTGATTATGTATTTAAAGCATCCCCGAAATCTATCTAGTTTTAGTGTATTTCTAACAGTGAGTTTATTATATGGGTTGCCATTGAATAAATTGGATAAGACCTGAATGCTTGTCATCTACTATTCCATCACATAGTACTTATATTAGCCAGATGACATTATCAGGGACAGGTACGGAAGTCTTGTATAATAAGTTCCAGTTTCATGAAAGGTGAATCAATTTAAGCAGACAATGAGATGAACCCGTGTTCAACCCTCATGTTGGTGCTTGTATGGTATCGAGTGGATCAACAGCCAATTTACAATACCAGTAACTTGAAGATAGTTACGTTAATAAAGACTGGAGTCAATCAGAAAGCGGCGACGGGGGGGGGGGCACTGGCTTACAAGAGGTTGGACTTCGATCCCGAGAAAGTGTCCAGGGATTTCCACATGGTTTTCTGAAAGTCAGTGGTGCGGAACGAGTGAATTGGCAATGGAATGAATCTAGAAGTCGGATATGATGAAAAACCGAGGTCCGGTGTACACTTTGGCGCGTACGTCAAAGAATACGTGACAGTTTGAATTCAATTGCATTCCGAGCACAATTGCCCACATAGCACACTGTATGGCGCATGACCGTGTATCTTCTGTAACCCGGTTGGCGCAGAAAACTAGGAAGTTCAACCTCATTTCATTTTTTGGAAGAAATTAAATGTAATTTTGTATTTTAACCAAAATGAATGTTACACTGACAGAGGCCATCAGCGCTGAGATATATAATCCCAGTCTATGGCTTAATCAAGCTGTAAATAATGAGGTGCACGAGGCATGACATGGGTTCTTTTAATTTGAGCCGTTTAAAAATTTATTTATTTTTTTTTTAGTTTAAAGAAACAGACTTTCAATCTAACACGACGTCCTGTACAAGAGTTCTTTGTTGGAGTGTGTACTTAATTTACTAAGTTCATGGTATTCATTACTTCATCCATCACCCAGACCAGGATCGGAAACAGGGACGTTTCACCGCACAAAATTAAAACATTAAATGATTTCAATAACTGCCAGACATAACTACGTTTTTATGTTCGGAGATGATAATATGGAATTAAGTTATCGAGATGTGAACCAGAATAGAGATTTGACAATTACAGATTGTTTCCACTGATCGTGAAAATTTGTTGAATCCCAAGGAGGAAACTCGACATGTTCGCATTTGAAGTACTTTACCTCTCTAATTAGATTCCCTCTTTCAGACAAACTTAATCTAAATCTTACAAAAGATTCCGGTTGCTTGAGCAGGGATTCGCATTTATTAGTTTATCTGTCTTTTTAGACAACAACTTCCCTCTTTACTTCTTTCTTTTTTGTTTCCGCTTTTGTCTAAAGATTTGAGTGCATACGGTTAACACAATAATCACATTGTGAGATATATTCACTAAGAATCCTTAAAATGACAGGACCTGGTCGATTTTACATGTTTGTTTGCCTTTGTTAAAATGTATGCGCTGAACACTGTGCGCCTATAGATAACACCCAATGTTGAATTATAACTGATTTTGTGTTGGATGTCTGCACATTAAGACAAACATTTGATTAGTTATTCTGACTTATAATCAAACAGGTTTAGCGCCTAACACCCTACGCACTCACGAGAATCTATCTCATATGATGTAACCCGGTAATCCAATTGGAATCACTCCCAATCTATAGAACTGTAAACAAATTCCGCACAACTATTGACTAAGCAATTTCCAATGGATTTCCAGCGTGGTTCCCTTTTAAAAGAACCTCTGGTGGCTGGAAATCGACGAAGAGTTGGGATAAACGCCGCTGTACCGTCAAAACATCCCCCACAGTGCGCTGTGTGGAAATGCCCGTCTTCCTTCTGAGGGGTAGGACGTTAAACTCCGTTTCATTTATGTGGATGTCCAATAAAAGTATTGGAGATCCCGACATGTACTACACGAAACTTAAGATCAAGTTAGAACATTAAGAATCAGATGGACATCCTATACGGAACGTTCGTAATTCCTGAAGAGAATATCCATCTGATTCATAGTCGGATTCCCGGTTTTGTTTTTTGTTTTATTATTATTATTGTAGCGTCGCGTAAATATCCAAGAATGTTAAATGTCGGTTTTGTTTGACAGGTCGTCATTTGCAGCAGACTTTGTCTCATCTTCTCCTTTTGATAAAAATAGAAAGGAAGTTTCATGATATCGAAGTTCTCATTACTGTATCCACCTGCTGACGGCAAAATATGTGTCATTTGGGAGATCACGGCGAGATGAACTATTCCTTTCTTATAATTATTTTTTTTTTACTTATAATGGATTCTTCAATCTGCTGCTCATATAGGAGTCATCTCCATACGTTTTACAAAGATTCTATTATCTTTAAGTATAACGGGCATGACAAAATGGGAGATCGAGCGAAATGGGGCTTAAACGTCCCATGTGTGTGTAACAAGTGGGCTAACGAAGACAAAAGGCATAATAGCGTTTTGTAAATTTGGAGTGGTTCTCATTTCAAATTCCGTCAAATTACAAATAGCAGCTGTATATGAAGATGAACTGTGTCGCGAACACTTGTTGGAATGAGAGCTTACTTAGTTAAACCGTTGATAGCCAAATTATTTTGGAGTTAAGATTTTGATATAGATCTCCAAGTCGACTGCCGCTATACAGACGATTACAACAGTTCTGGATAGGTCATCGCTTTGGTTTTGAACATGAGGTGAATGTTGAATATGGTATTAAATGACGGTATTGAGGTGATTACACTACAGACAAAGTCTTGTTGCTTTCATGTAAATGGTAACACCGTCCTTTGTTAGAACAGAATAGTTCCGCATTAGTTTCCCCTGATTACACAAGCCTTGGTTTATAATTCAGAAATAAATTGCATATAGCAATATACAGTAAAAAACGACAAACTTATTCAGTCAAACTACTTGTTTTCCATATCGTATTAGTATGCCGTGTCTTCAATTGAACGGGCCGTATTTACATATTCTTCTCATTTGTATGTTATGCTGACTTAATACATTGTGCGGCAGATAAAGGTGCGACACTCGCTTAGAGAACTGATCGGATATTAAAAATATATCAAAGCGACTTATCTGTATGTTATCGTATTTGACTGGCCATTAAATGAATAAATTGCGTGACATAGGGAATATTGAATAAGTAGGGGAAAAGATTTATTGATTTGCATTAAATGCAACGGTGATCATGTCCAATAGCGGATCTTGCGCGTTTTCAGAAACGTCTGAGTCACATAGTGCAAAAGCTTTCATTACTTATTGGAGTTCCGCATACGAGGTAGTCAACATGATACTCATCAACAGCAATAAGCATAATGTCGGGTCCGTATTGCCATATAAGTGGCAAGGCAAACTGATAATTGATTCGCGACTAGTGTGGTATTATGTAGATGCCCCCCCCCCCCCCGCCTATGGTGTTACTGCTAACTTCGGGTACTCTTGCAAAATTCTACCCCTTTCTTACAATGAGTCACTCATGGTTAAGACCCTCAGCTATTTCTAAAAATGTCTTACCGATCTGTTTTCTTTTAAAATAACATTATATTATTATTACCTTATTTGGTATAGATTAGGTCAGAGGTCTCTGGTCATCCGTTAAAATTACAGATTTGCGCAATAAAAAGAAGGTTGACGTGACTGGGCGCCTAAATTAATCTGTCTACAAATAGTGTTTTACTTCGCTCTAAATACTTGGTTATGAATGTTTTATAAAAATTAGAAAAAGGCGTTTCATGGCCCAATGTCACATTTCCTATTTGACGGTAACAGCTTTTTGAGGACCTTCTGAAACAGGACGAAGTATCACACTAGATTCATCTTGTTCCGTTGTTGAAAGTAACTATAAAATAACTATCCAGATGTTCTACTGTCACCACAAATTATAAAGAGGTGTATACTGCTTATATCTATCATGATTTTCTATTAATGTAGAATTGGGCATCATATAATCGGCAACGCGTCTTTACATTTTGTAGAACATCTGTTACTTCCATATTAACGACAGTAATTGTGGTAAAATCCCCCGGTAAATACTTTATACTATTCCTCTAATAATATGCCGTTTATATGCAATAGGTTACTGCAATATGGTTACTAGAATTAACTAACATGAGGGAGAGGGGGAGAGAGAAAGAGGTGGGGTTTAACGTCCACTCTACACAAACTAGGTCATTAGGTTTAATTTTATTTCAATAATTCGTTTGCGCGTAGGGGGCTTTAGCAGTGGGAGGAAACCGGAGGACCCGGAGAAAAGCCACGAGGTTGGACAGGCGACCTACTCCTTGTCACGTACAACCAGGGATTCGAAACCACGACAGCTGAATCAATGACAGGCTTTGTAATACAGCACGCACGTGCTAATCATTCGGCCATCCAACTTCCCATTAACTAACATTCTTATTGTATTTACTATACTATAACAAAGTACGGCAGTGTTTATAAGTATCTTCACCCTGTTTTCTGAATAGATGTAGAGGTAGACAAATTACAAGCTCAGTTTTTCTCCGTTGAACTCACAATTTCTTTGACAATGTCCTAGTTACATGAACTATACATTTCCGAAAGGTAACTCAACAGATCGGTGGTGCTATACTCAACGATTCTATAATTTTATTCGATATCCTCATTTGAGCATTTCTGGAGAGAATAGATAATTATGTTACGGAAATCATGAAAAGAGAATGGGGCAAATCGAGTGGTTATTTCGAATGTCTGGTTATTCCAGTCTACATATGCCGTTTAATTTGGTGCAATGTTTCTAGCCTCGTTCTTCGAGTCTCTTGCTAGAACAGGCGCTGAAACGCATTGTGGTACACGATTCGTGTACCAATGGTAAAATGTTTATTTCGTCTTAAATATTGGATATCAGAAGTCCATCTTTTTCAAGTACGATAACATCATCAATGTTGATTTAAATTGACAAATAATTCGTGTTTTCAATGTGAAAGATTTTGGATGATATTGAGTTAGAGACTTAGCTCCTTTAAGCAAAACCTTATTTATTGTAGCTAATTGTAGTCTAATGCTAATCGTGTAATATAAATATGTTTAACTGATCAACAGAACAATAAAAAAATACACATTGACAGCATACTTTCTTAATTGGCAGCTGATGTTTTAGTTCTTAAAAATAAAGGCAACGTGTAATCTGCCTGCATACCCCCCATTGTAACTTAAACACGGAAGAGAAAGAGCGCTCGCTGATCAGTCCAGTTGAAAAACACTTTCATTACTATACCAATACAATGCAGGTGGTTAATTGTCTATCTTTGATTTCATGCCAAATTTGTAAATTTTATTTGTGGCCATATTGATTTTAATGGGGAAGGGAACTGGAAATAATTACATCTTAAGACAAGCATATCCCGATTAGCATTTAAACGTACCAGTAGAATTCTTATTTATAAAGCTCAAAACGGATGGAGATATATTACATAATATTTTGTCGGTATTCAGATCACGTGAGAATCCCGAATAATTAAATTGTCTGTTACCGTATATATAAGTCTGCCGGATTTAGATTATTTCATGGGGAAAAGTCCCATCAAAGCAAACTTGGGTAATGACGGGACAGTATATGTGAATTATTCTATATGGTACAGTCTCAAATGTATTACAATGTATGAAACTGGTCAAATGTTGGCGAAAGCCTTTATCCCAGCCGGTGCATTTATTTTAGCCTCTTTGTACCTATTCCCAGAAATGCATTTGAACAGTCCCATGTTTAAGCACATTTTGGCCACAAATAGTCAATGAAATCTTTGATTGTTCCTTTTAAAATCATTCAATATTTATTATAATATTGGGGTTTCTTTTACATATTAATTGCTATAAACGTCAACCGATTGCCGAGTGTGCGAGTATATCAAGCATCGAGGACCTATACGAATGCAATGAATTACACAGATTTGAACCGAATTTTAGAGAGAGAATCTTATTGATGATGTTTGCTATGACGGTGCACCTAACGAAGCCCTGTTTAGTGTATCCAAAAACTTATCAGTTTGTATGATCCGTTTGGGAGGGAGGGGTCAAGTTGTTTAACGCGTGTGCTTTAGATCATTGGGTTTTTCGTTGAGTCGCTTGGCTTCAATCCCAAGCATACTCGTGATGAGGATTAGGGTCGTCTGTCCCATCTAATCTCGTCGTGCTTCTCCGGGTCCTCGGGTTTCCCTTCGCGTTCTATTGAAATTAAATTGTGTACCATTTAGTCAAAAAATGGCCTAGTTTGTGTCGAATGGACGTTTAACCCCATTTCTCACCCTCAAAGTAAATACGCCCGTGCAAATGGAGTACATCAGAAACAAAAAATAACCCGACACAATTGAATGGACGTTAAATCCCATTCCTCTCTCTCTTTCTCGCTCTCTCTGGAGATTTAAACTAAAATGGTCAGATGCAAATGGAGTGCATCAAGAATAAAATAAAAAACTACCATTGAGATCTGACTGTAATCAGATTGTTATAAGTAACATGTTGCTGAGAAACTCTTGAAAATTAGTTAGTTTTCTTGGCCAGAAATTCGATAAACCTATAAACTGCTAAAATCCAAAGAGAAAGGTCACCATTGAGCTGTAACGAATTTCTCTACTAGTTGTACAAGATCGCACCATGACGTACCAATGAAAGAAATTATATAGGAAATACAGTTGCCGTAAAGCTACTTATTGAAAGTAACACTACTGTGCTACTCATTGAGTTTCGTTCATCTGTCTAAAAGGATGCTTCAAGTTACTTGAAGGTAACGTTCCATGGGTAATTAATGAATACGTTTTATTTGTCTACAAGGAAGCCACAAATCTATAATTGGCTGGTCTTATTTTAAAACCGTTAACTGTGTTTGAAAGCAGATATTTAACATTATAGATGTCTAAAATCAACAAAAGGCATTGATCTTGAGCAGACTTTTGAACGAATTATCAGCTGACAACATTGTTATTAAACTTATAAAACCCACAGTATAATCATTATTTGATGCAGCCAAATGCAGCTAAATTCAATACATCTGAATCACAACTTTTAAATTCTACATAAATAGTGTAGATAATGCACCATAATTGTAAGAATGGTCGTTAATATTACCATTGGATACTGTACGGGTAACTCAAAAGGTACAATTGCGTCTATAACCACGAAAACAAAGACGATAAAGTTGTCTAATCGCTGTTCCATCTTCACCGTATACTAGACTTGCCTTTCATTCACGACTAGGTTTTACCGGAAAATCTTCTAATTACACAATCTAATTAAAATATAGATCTATATTTCGTTTCGTTTTTTATACTTTCGATGGCCTACACTCATGTAGATCTAACAAGTTATAGTGGGAGCTCACGTTCTATGACGTCAGGTATCAAGCACGGGACGTTTGACCCGATAACGTCAGTCATTCGATTAACCAGTTAGCGACCGCCACGCTTTTTAAAATCTACTTTTGTTTTGTTTTGATTTCCATCCGCTGGTGTTCGTTTTGACGTATCTACCCACAGTTCCACGCATGAATAGGTCAAACGGTCGATTCGACAGACCATTTGATTGGCTGACCCCTCATTTCAGGCAGAACACGACTTAAATAACAAGTCCTCCAGATCCAAGAGTAGTAAAGACAAGTAAAAACGAAATTTTGAACTATAAAAAACGAAACGAAATTGGATCTGTGTTTTAATCAGATTGCTAATTACAATAAATGGAAATAGTCGTTAGTGGAATTTTACCTATGTTATACCTTTTGAGGTACTGTTAACGTCACTTTGTGGTGTTAACCATTTAATTCCTTGTATTTGATTGCAGATTAGGAATAGTGGTCAGATTTGGATCTGCTGGGGGGGGGGGGTGTAAGTCGGAATGGATATCCCAAGAGGCTCTCTTAGAACAAAAGTCACCAATCGAATGTGAACAAATCGATGAAGAAATTTGGACGCTGTATTATTCATGTCATGATGTGATGTACATTTCTACAATGGTCTAAATGGTCTGAAAATCAGGAAGGGCTGCTTATATGAAAGGGTAATTTTGGGTGTCAATCAGTATGCTCTCCTCAAAGTAATCGGGTCCCTATGTCTTCGTTAAGGCCCCACATAAATTCAAGATACACACACAAAACCTAAGTGATAACAAATAATGCATATATTTGCACTTTCTAGCAAGTGGGGCATATAGATTTGATATCCAAGCTAAAAGCTGCATTAAAGTATACAATTTATGTGTCTTCTATGATCACAGATCTATTTCACTAACAGGATGTTTACCCACTTTATGTGGTATGCGTACTGTTTTTAAAACATCTGAAACTGAACGCGTCAGTACGTTAGGGCCTTTTCCTTGGCAAATTCCTCGTATGAATTAATCACTACTTTTTACTTTATTCGGATAGTTCATTGTAACCTAATACGATTTACAGGACCAAATTGTGGTGCGAGCTTAAGGGAACGCAAACTATTAGCCTCTACCAGCTGCAGGTATCCAGAGATTAATTGAAAAGTCATATCATTTTCAAATATTGAATCAAAGTATAAGAAAATATACTTTTTCGCACCTGGTCAATTTACCTTGTGGGGGACAGGGGCTAAACCATTTTTGCTCGGAAAATACGGCAGTAGCCCCAGAAAATAATGGACATATACAACTTTACCATATAGTCAAGATTCAGTGAAATTCGCTTATAACTTAAATGTTTGCATTAACCGTTCTCATTGAATCAAAATCAGAATGATGAGATTTTCTGAACTCTGAACCCCAGTCGGAAATTGCATCACCTGACCCCATCGGTCCATTACCCCTACGCCAAAACAAAACCCCGTGCTGATTAATAACACATAACCATCTTTCTGTACGCCTATCAGTGTCTGTAGCCCAGGGGAATACACACTCTTAATTCGGAGCTGGCGATTTAAGTTGGATTAATAGACAAAATAAATCATGATATTATTGAAATAGCACTGAAATATATACATACCTTGAGCAAATGTATTAAATTTACAGAAGAAAGCTCCTAATATCCACCCTTCTGTTAAATTGTCCAATAGATGAACCCAGGAACAACTTAATGCCACAAGTAAATCAGAGATGGCTAAATTAACTATGTAATAATTAGTTGTAGTTTTCATTCGTTTGTTTCTTGCCACAACCAGAATGACTAGAAGATTACCCAATAAAGCCAATACTATAACAGGCACATAAAATCCAATCTTTAAAACCATTTCCCAGATAGGAATTGTCCGAAGTGCTTCAGGATAATTCCTTTGGCTATAATCAATCACTTCATAATCCATATAATCCCCATTTTCACTCCACAGTCCATCCGATATATTGATGGCGGGTTGACCAGTGGCATTTTTGCCATTTGAAGAATTTATCCAATAAATATTAGACTTATCACCCATTTTATCCATGATTGCTGTGTTTACAAAATCATATCTTATCTGAACAGTTTCGGGAAAGTTTAGGTTCGCTCGAGTCTCAAGCAAAGAAATTTGGTCGAAGATGATCTGTCAGAGGTGGCCGAATATGTCACGCCAAGTAACTTCAGCTATTTCTAGGTTAAAATTCATTCACATTTGTGCAAAGTTGCAATAAATCGAGTCAACACTCACTAGATATTCCTCGCTGTCCCAAAACAGAAGGGTGGGTGGGGCGTTATCTGTCGTAAACTAGCATACACATCACAGTGACGGAACCAAATCGTTGTGACCCAGCAGAAATTAACGACTTTCCTCCGCACGTTTCTTCATGGAATTTAATATTTCGGAGAAACGGTGTGTTATGTTTCTATTTTGATTTAGTAGAAGCGGTTCCCCGTTGATTTTCTTATAAAATATTCATCAATTTAATCAAAATCCCGCGCAGGTGATTCTTCTTATTCATCAATTCAAACTGTTTGACTTCGCTATTGGTGATTTCAAAAGATCCCCCTGTCAACAATTTACGTGAATCAATTTAGGATCTGAAATATAAAAATGTTTAATAAATTATTAATAAAAGATTCTTTATATTATGGAACCACAATGTTAAACCTAAAGAAGTTATTTTTCCCTTGGAAATTAAATCCTGTAGTTCTGTCTCTATAACTGATGGGTGCTTTTGGCTGTATCTGTTCGCCTTACGAGCCATCAGCGACGTACAAATGTACTATCATAATCGTATACATACGTGAAATGAAAAGCAAATTAATTTCTGTAAACATAAACATGTGTTTATATTAATGAAAGAACTATATTCTAATAAAAGACTACCACCTCCGCTTGCTCACTTTGTCCTTGATATTTGTATAAACAATAAGCTTTAAGCGATGATTAATCTAAAGTCAAAATATAAAGCCAATACTGTTATGAATAGACTGTAGATTATTCATTACATCTGTAATGACGATTCACTCAGAGTTAGATATATCATTGACATGGTAGACGTTCTTTGTCTTTCACTTCCAGTAAATTAAACGCAACAGAATAAGAAATGTTAAATATGTTCGCATGCTTGTTATTTTTTAAATGCTGTCGTTTTGTAGATAATTACTACTATTGATAAACAGAATATACGTAAGAATACAAACAGGCTCAGAGAGAAAACAAACACCATGGCTATATGAATAGAAATATAAAACAGTCAAAAACGCAAGAATTCAATTCACATGCAAATATTGGTATATGTAGTCTAAAAGTACCTATCTTACGAATTCTACATTTATATCAAAGGTAAAATTAATTTTCCTAAAAATGCACATCATGACATCAAAGAGATTCCACTGTATTACACCGGGACGAGTACAGCGATATATTGCCACCCGTGGAGCTCTAAAGCTAACAAACGTGCAACAAGTAAAAAATACATCATCACAAGCCATATGAAATACAACTTTGTTTGTAGTAGTAACCGACTCTTTGTAACTGTTGTTAGATTTTTCATTAAGAATCTATCTATTTGAAAACAAACTGTAAATCCTCCCTTTTGTATTTAAATACATGAATGCGACTGTCTTGTACACTAAATACCAATGTTGTGAACACAGTTCATTAGATTTAATGTTGATTAGGAGTCTGGTAAAGTTTACTTCCAGGGTCTTATGCAAGTCAACTAATTTTTGAATACATAAACAGTTAATGGCGATATCATGTTAAGTGCATTAATAACCAAATAAGTTCCCAATAATCTGAATTATTCCTTAAATATCTTAGTGGGTTTAAATTATGAAAAGTCAATTATTACCACTATTAGTAGTTAGTACAATTCTATATAACAACTTACCTCCTTCTTCTTGCTTTCATAATTCTATCGTAATGATTTGTCTTTTATATAACTTTATACCTCTATAAGCAATTTCTCTTTTATGACAGGTGTTTTCCTAATTTCAATCTAGCAAATCAAGTGACACGTTGTTATTGACTCCTGTATCACTCCATCCTATGATACATAGTGTTTATACACTTATTTTTACCATTTACTCCTCTACATTATTGCATCTAAAGCCAAACCTATCCAATCAGCTATAGGCCGTTACAAGACGCTCAGCTACGCCTCTCATTTACCATCGGTATATATAGACTACAACTGGCTCATTGACTTGGAAGAATAGTTCAATGCACTGGTGCCGATTCATAAGTAAATTAAGCTTTCATACAACGCATATGTATTATTATTAATGTTGTAGGGCTTGCATGTACAGACTAAGAACCAGGAAGTCTGCTTATTTTACCAAATAAAGGGATATCAATTAATGCCTTACTTATCATAAGTCTTCAATCTTGTTATTACATTTCTTTGGTTCTTAATTTACCAGGTAGTCCTGCTCGCCACGTTGATAACTGAAATAGATAGAAATCTTCACCATCCGAAATATCTAACTAATTTCTGGCACATGTACCCGGTTTGGCGTGAATGGAACTGAAGGGTAACTGATTGAAAGAAAACATACAAGTAGAGACCAAAGCCATTATTTAATATAAAATCTGATAACATATATGTGGCAGGGATAATTATAAATAGGAACGTCGTCGTCAAAATATATACAACTACGTCATTTATCACAAGAAATCATGCAATGTATATCAATTTAACTTCACCCTTCACTAATGAGTTTATTAAAAATTCACCGACTGTTGTGATAAGCCATATTTATTCTTGTCATAATTATATTCTGGAAATACAGTAATTCGCTAATACAAGGGGTTGTTTTCTCTTTTTAAAAGATATGATATCCTCGCCTTGTCATGCAACGTAATACAATGGGTAATACAAAACGTCACTTAAGGAGTCAACCCAGGCCCCTTAATTTCATATCCAAGTTAACAAAAAGATTACACTTTGGAAAAGATATTTAAATCTAAGATTGACAGCCATGGCCATTTTCCATAATTGATATGCTCTACCTACCTTTAATTTGCAGTGGATAATTGGGGCTAGCTGCTAAAACTTTATGTTTTACTTTATCGCTGAACTTACAACTGAACTCTAACGCACAGTTTTGACCTGAACCAAATTTGTAACATGCTCATAGCGACTAGTGTCACTATAGTGTTTCCACAATATCAGCTGTGCAATCCCTGCATTGGCCGAGATAGTTCACCAAGATGCAGGGTAGAGGGCCTGACAAGGACAGTTGTTTAGTCGTTCGGATGGGACGAAAATCCGAGATCCCGTGTATACATTAAAAGATCCCTTGGCAGTTGGAATTAGATATAAGAGTAGGCCGTACCACCGCTGCCCGGGCAAAATGTCCCTCATAGCCTACTGTAGTATGGCGTATGCCCGCCTTAATTAGCCCAGGTTAGGAACAGAACAGTGGGACTTTAAACCCCATTTCATTTCATAATTTCAGCTCCTGGAATATTTCCTGTTTTAACGTGGGCTGCACTAGGACATTACTTGTCTATATCCCTGGGGATTAACACGCTAATTAGGTCAAAATGATAATATGTCAAGTGTTATTTAGTTTTTATAAAATGTTATTATTTTTTCGCAAGATATAAAATCAAAATCAGAGATTTCTTGAGT
Organism: Patella caerulea; assembly: GCA_036850965.1. Lineage (NCBI taxonomy): Eukaryota > Metazoa > Mollusca > Gastropoda > Patellidae > Patella > Patella caerulea. The sequence goes on along the minus strand of JAZGQO010000014.1, from coordinate 20,898,795 downwards.
CTTGAGGTCAATTCTTTAGGCAAGAAATCATCCAAGCAGGATAAGCAGAAGCCATGTTTAAATTTGTTTCGGGTAACTTTAGTGTTGCCTTGAAACTACCTAATAATTTATCCACAGTTGAATGAACATGGAGTTGTAATTATCTCCCTTTTTGGAACACTCTTTTTGAAGAGGTGTATTAAAGAGTTACACTAGTGCTACTGTTACCCCAAATCTGCTTTTGACATCACCCAATGGGTCAATTCAAGTCCCGGGTTACGCTTGTGTTAAGGTTGCGTTGTAAAATAAAAAGACACGTATCTTTATAAATGTTACACAGTGTTTTTGTCTTCTATTCTTTGCACGAGATGGATAGATAACAAGCTAAAAACAAAAGCCATTTATCGTACTATCAGAGAACCATAATCCAGAGAGTTATGGTCTGAAATGCACAAATCTAGACAGGGACTGAGAACTTTGGGGCGTAAACATATGTTTTAAGTTTCATCAAAATCGGATAAAAATTGTGACATATCGGAAGGTCCACAACCTTCGTATTACATACTTTTAAACAATTTGCGTACAAAGAATGGCCTTTTTGTCGGACAGTTTCGATTCGATTTTCCCGAATTTTGAACTCAACCTTCATTATCTGTAATGGTGATACATTTAAACGGTTTTTAAAATCGGAATGAAGCTTAAAAAATAAAACACTATTTTGCGTACAGTCAAAGGTCATGCTCCAGGAAGTTGCGGTCTGATATGTGGAAATGGGAAAGGGACCGAGATCTTTGGAACATAAACATATATTTTAACCTTCATCAAAATTGATAACAATTGTTACTTCTAGAGGGTCCACAGCCTTGATGTGATATACTTTTATATTATTTGCGTACAAGGAGCCGCCATTTTGGCCGACAGTTTTGGTGCAATTTTCATAAAGTTTTTACCTCAACCAATATTACCGTGTAATGGTGATATATTCGAACAATATTTTTAATTAAATCGGATAATAATTGTGATCTCTAGAGGGACGACAAGCTAAAAACTCAGTTTTTCGCAGATCAGGGGCCATAATTCGGGAAGTTATTAACCGATATGCGTAAATTTCGAAAGTAACCAAGATATTTAGGTAATAAACACACATTTTAAGATTCGTCAATATCAGATAAAGATAGGCTGGCACTGCCAGGCAGGATACGCCCACATTTTCGAGAGATGGACAGAGAACAAACAATACCGAAAGTGATTTTTCCTACATCTTTAAGTCCTGTATTTCATGCTGTATTGGGAGCAGCCATTTAGTTGGCCAGTTCCAGTCTGATATTAATGAAATTCGAAACCGACAATGATTATGGTGTGACGGTACACAACCTAGAAATGTGACATTTCATCAAAATCGGATAAGAATTGTGACCTGTAGAGAGTCCACAACCATGATATACCATATTTTTTACACTATTCGCGTACAAACGGCGACCATTTCGTCCGGCAATTTTGGTACGATTTTCACGAAATTAGAACTCAACCTTCCTCATCAAAATCGAATTAAAATTGTGACCTATACAGGATCCACAACCATGATATATCATTTTTTTAACAGTATTCGCATACAAACGGCGGCCATTTTGTCTGTCAATTTTGGTCCCATTTTCAAACTCAACCTTCCTTACAGTGTAACGGTGATATAATCAAACGTTTTTTTTTTAAATTGGATAATAATTGTGACCTCCAGAGAGACCTCAAGCTAAAGAAAGAGGGATTTTGCGTATAACCAGGGGCCATAATTCAGGAAGTTACGATCCGATATGCGCAAATATCGAAAAGAACCAAGATCTTTGGGTTATAACCATGAATTTCAAGTTTCATCAAAATCGAATTAAAATTGTGACCTTTACGGGGTCCACAACCTTGATATACCATTTTCAACAGTATTCGCGTACATTTTGTATGGCAATTTTGGTCTGATTTTCCCGAAATTCGAACACAACCTTCCTTACGATGTAACGGTAATATAATCAAACGTTTTTTCAAATCGGATAATAATTGTGACCTCCAAGCTAAAAAAAAAAAGGCGATTTTGCGTATAATTAGGGGCCATAATTCAGGAAGTTACGATCCGATATGCGCAAATATCGAAAGGAAGCAAGATCTTTTGGTTATAACCATGCATTTCAAGTTTCATCAAATTCGAATCAAAATTGTGACCTCCACAAGGTCCACAACCTTGATATACCATTTTTTAACAGTATTCGCGTACAAACGGCGGCCATTTTGTATGGCAATTTTCGTCCGATTTTCCCGAAATTCGAACTCAACCTTCCTTAGGGTGTAACGGTGATATAATGAAACGGTTTTTTTAAATCGAAAAATAATTGTGACCTCCAGAGGGACCACAAGCTAAAAAGGGTGATTTTTCGGACAATCAGGGGCCATAATTCAGGAAATTACATTCCCATAGCCGCAAATATCGAAAGGAACCAAGATCTTTGGGTTACAAACATGCATGTCAAGTTTCATCAAAATCGGTTCAAAATTGTGACCTCTATAGGGTCCACAAGCTAAAAACGTGATTTTTCGTACAATCAGGGGCCATAATCCATGAAGTTTTGATCCGATGCATGCCAATATCGAAAGCAGCCGAGATCTTTTGGGGATAAACCTATATTTTAAGTTTCGTCAAAATCGGATAAGAATGGTGACCTGTAGAGAGTCCACAAACAAATTGTGGACGGACGGACGGACGGACAGGGGCGACGACATAATACGTCCACATGAAAATGTGGGCGTATAAAAATCGTGACCTCTAGAGTGTCCAAGAGCTAAAAACGTGATTTTTCGTACAATCAGGGGCCATTGTCCAGTAAATTATGGTCCGATATAATGCCAATATTGTAGGGATCCTAGTGCTTTGGGAGATAGACCTATATTCCAAGTTTCGTGAAAATCGGTTAAAAATTGTGACGTAGAGTGTCCACAAACAACTTGTGAACGGACAGGCGTCCTGGAGCGATGGCATAATACGTCCACATTAACATCTGAGCGTATAAAAAACAGCAAAAGAAGGATAATTGAGGAAAACTTACCGCTTCAATGCAATTAAGAAACAAGGATCTATGTTGAATTTTTTTTAGCCTCATTTGATAATTATTCAGTCGAAATTTCTTATCTAAAATGTCCTTGTAAATCTGCCGGCTTGCGATCAACATTTCTTTGTCTTAGGTCGTAGCCACATTATGGGTAAACAAAATATTTTAGGTTATAAAATTAATCTAAAGGTCTTAAAAGAATTTCCCTTCTTGCTGTCTATTGTTTCACACCAGTGCTATAATAAGTAACTTGAACTGAGAATTTTTTTAACCCCAAGGGGTTAGAGTTATTTTTAACTAGATAATAACTTTTATCAAGTTATTATTATCTATCAAGTTTTTATGTAGTTAGAAATAATATTCAACAAAGATCCTTGTCGATATTTCTTTTTCATTGATTTTTGTTTCTTAACTCGGTAAATTGATACTGAAAATATAGACAAATTGAGGGACTCAGGTATAAGTTGGTGTTTGGATAACACACATACTACACTGGTGTTAATGTTGTGTAAATATACCCTAGTTTAACACAACCTCAACACCACAGAACTTAACTCAGATTGATTTCAAATACAGAGGGGACCTGAGGTCGAGTTAGCACAGCGTTACACCAGTGCTACACTGGTCTAACTGGTGTTAAACACTACACCACCTTAACTTGACTTGAAGTAACCCAATGTCTCAACAAAAGTGTGTTAGCTACATGAATTCCTGAAACGAAAAGTGCCATTTTGCGTAATCTGCCTCGTTTACCTTTCAATCATAATTTTAATGTCTTTTTCTGTTAGATACGGAATCGTTGTGTTGTATTCAGTTGAACGTGTTCTGGCCTACCGGTACCGATATAACAATCATCGGCTCTACATCGGAGGAAATAACATACTAAGCATGTCCCTCTCTATAGGTTACTCAGTCAGTCTGGTCACATACACGATAAGAATACATGTAGTTGAATTATCACTGTGAGGGGGTAAGAGTAGCAGCCTATGCTTTAGTTGTAGTCTACACATCTCACTGTTAAACATGCATTATGCAAGAGGTAAATCTGTTTATTGCAGGTCTTTCTTTAGGCCTGAAATGTTTTCTACAGTATTAATTAACTGATACAGGCCTTAATCAGCCCTCGATGGTATCAGATTTCTCCGATATTAAATAGATTGGAACGGTTCAGCGATACTTTGATTTAATAAATTATGGAGGAACGATACCTAGCTTCGATCTAGTACGGCGGTTGAAATTATTGCACACGTCGGTAAAACAACCTTCAATGCTATATCTTCGCTTGCAATAGAGTAATTCGAATAGAATTTTCAAATAATCTACTTTCTAACTATTATAGAAGGAATGACTAGTATAAAACTTACATAATGTATCTTTAACTACGAGGAACGTCACCAATATAACCCCACGTACAATATAATATAACATTCCAGTTTAGGGCGTGTGTGATAGGTTGTAATAGAAACTGACTTCCTTGGAATTGATATCAACATGGCCGTTCGCGTTCTATCTTCTCTTTTTTTCTCCTTAACATTTTTTTTGCTTCACATTTAAAGGGCCGTTCGTTTATATCCGGAATCAACCATTGATGATCGATCACAGCTTAAAGAGGCTTGCTAGATAATACCGGGGTTTTCTACACTGAGTGAAACTGGTTTTCTATCAAATAGGACCTAACATACCGAGGAGAGTTACGACCCAAGCAAACCAATAAAACTAAAAGATGCATTATGTAAGATTTATACCCGCGTCTGACCGGGTGGCGTCCTTACTGCTTTGCTTGTGCTGTGGTCTCCATGGTCGCCGAGCCATGGCGCTTGCTTTGAGCATGTTCAAAACAAACGCCAAGCTTCTGCCATATGACCTGGAAAGCTGAGAGAACGTGGTAGGGCCACGAAGGTCCTTATTGGGCTGGTACGGCGACAACGAATTGCCTCAGAGTACGCCAAGATCACCATAAGCGTGGTGGAAACGCCAGATACATGCAGTGGTCTTCATGGTCGTCAATGATCGCCGAGTGTCATATATTATTTTCAACCGCAAAACGGGCATAGTGTATTTTAAATAACTGATATATAACTTTCGAATCACGCAAATTTAACACTTTTGTGAAAATCAAATAAATAAATTGTGAACGAACTGTTAATCAATTAATGATAGATTAAAACAATGGGAAGCAACACGCAATGACCAAAATAAATGAAAACCCAACTCAACTTTCTGAATGATTCAAGACGCAAATTACATGCATCCGGTAGCTACACATTTAATCAGAACTATATGTTTCGGTATTATATTTATGTGTGGCAAGTGAAGGACAAATGAAAACACTCTGATTTTGAAACTTTTGGGCAGACGCAAAAACTGTGTCTATATAAACAGAAATATTCAACCAGCGCCCACAATGGGTGCTGAAGTTATGCCCCCGTCAGACCGGAGTGGTGACCCTACTTCGCTCGGAGACCTGGAAATACACAAGGTCGTCGACAAGCGTGAACACAACGCGGAAAAATGTCCCAAAATTACAAACTTAAAAAAGTCGCGTTCCTACTGCGACCAGTGCGTTTATACAGCCTTTTCCCGGCGGGCTCGTCACGAACCCTCCGCGCTTATGGCGTTTCTATTGAGATCTATAAGTATAAGCCTGGCAAGGTCGGTCATCGCGAACTCAAGTCGCTCAACCCCACGTCTTATCTGGACTACACGTGCGCTTCCACCACGTGATCACGGCGACTATATAAACTTGTTTTCAAAGCAAGTCGTGCCTGAAAAGCATGGTCGCTTGGTAGCCGCGCCATGGTCGTATTAAGAACTCCATACACGTAGTGGGAACCTCCCAACATCGCCATAATGCTTATTGGTAGCTACATGAGGTGATGCAATCGCGCAAAGGTGGTGGAATCGTCGTAACATCGCCCTGGCAACGCCATAAGGGTCCAAAACGCTTGGTGGGGTCGCGGCCGACACGTGAGCGTTGTGGTGAAGACGCCATGAAGGCACCGTTGCAAATGTTACAATTTTGCAGCGTCTTTGCCACGCGTGTACTGCGCATGTACTACGTTCATAGAGATGTTACCACGCTTATCTCGCGACCTTCGCGACCCCTCAGCTTTCCAGATTATATGGCAGAACCTTGGCGTTTGTTTTGAACATACCCAAAGCAAACGCCGTGACTCAGCGATCACTGGCGACCATGGAGACCACAGCACGATATCCACCACGCTTATGGTGATCTTGGCACGCTCTGAAACCATTTTTTTCTTGTCGCCGTAGCAGCGCAGTAAGGACCTTTGCGACCCCATCACATTGTCGCAGCTTTCCAGATCATATGAGCATGTTCAAAACAAACGTCGTGATTCGGCGATCATTGGCGACCGTGGAGACCACAGCACAATATCTAGCGTTTTCACCATGCTTTTACCACGCTTATGGCGATCTTGACTCGCTCTGAGACCATTTCGGTCGCTGTAGAAGCGCAAAAAGGACGCAGCCCTGGTCTGACGGGGGTATTAGCTCATGGTGACTCGCTCTCGTCCTGGACGTTTTCACCGCGTCACCAATGTTTTGCCTCAGGCTTCCGCATATCTTTATGGAACGTGTGCCTTGATTATGCTTGAGTGAAACTGGGGATGTTATCAGCACAAAATATCACCGGTTCTGTCGAAAAATAAAAGTCAAATAATGTCATATGCAATATTTTGAAAGATCTGGCATTATAATTGAACACTGGAATAAAGGGATTAAATAAGACAAAAAGAAAATGTCAAATACACGTACAAGTTTTGACCGACATGTCGTGATTAATTTAATGATGTGTCATTTTGGATGAACCCTACATGTAGACTGGAGTAATGGCGTCGTTTAAATGTCGTTAACGGCTATTTAATTGAACCTACTTTATCAAAAGTATCGTAAAAAATTTACGGGTTGTAGGCAACTGATTAAATCTATATGTTATACATCTTCATTTCAGTGGGGTCTAAAGAGGGGACAGCGCGTTGACGGCCTAGGACATCTCTTTCGGGTGAGTGGAGTAGGGACATTTTAAATTATTGCTGTTAATTATTTAAGAATTGGAACTAAGAACGTATATATTTATTGATACCATTGTTAGAAATAGTCTTTTAGCTCATAAGCGCCCCCCCCTCCTCACTACTTCCAATCTTTGTTTTTTAGACCTGCAAATAGATACTGTATGTTTTGGACTTTAATGTCAAATTAGCGATGTTCCTATTGTTAACGGTATAATGATACGCGGAAGATGAGCGTTTTATGACATGATTATTTCTGAGAAAACAGTTTTTCCTTCTAAGGCTGTGGACTGTAATAATAGACATTAGATTTAGCTAATGGTCATAACTCAAGCTTATATTGTAAGCATGTTTTTAAGAAAAACGTTGTTAATCAAGCCAAATGGCCATTATTTTTGCAACATGCGTTCTGTGCAATAACAGTTTTATGAACAGACAGACTATTTGTGAAGGATGCATACACGTATGAACCCATTTACCGTTAGCCAGCACACTTATTATCGCCAATACAATCAAATTACAAGGGCTTCAATCTTTTCTTAATAAAAAACAGGTTCTAAACATTGCTATTATAACACCTCACAAAGAACTCGTTGTAACGCTACATAACATTATTTTTTTTTGCAATTAATTTGATACATATCCTAATAGATGAAGACAATAAACGAATATCATCTATTCAAATGAATTATTTTTAATTTAGAATAATACCATGAATTGACAAATGTTTAAGACATAACTGCTGTTGTATGTTAATTCGATCAATTTCAGATAATAAAAGAGTCTGCCCCTATTCTTTCTTAACTCATATAAAAACGCGACTTGTCTGTTAGACCTGAAGATAAGCATCAACCATTATTAATGAGCAAATGACATTGTTATCACCAACACACTTTGATTTAACAGATGGGAACAGGTTTTACTGAATCTTTACTGTCCCACAATTAAATGTTTCATTACGTTGTAAGGCAGGCAGGTGTTTTCTTGTACGATAATTTCCTTTATTCCGTACAGTCATTAGGAAATGGCTTAAAAGATGGCACTAGGTGATCAAGAAGCTCTTTCAGTAAATATCTGTATACATTTATACAAGAAGTGCATTTACATTTTCACGATATATATATATTTTTTTTTTGTATTTATACATCCTTTTTCTGGGCATCTACGGCAAGGTTCGGGCAATGAAAAATTTATGAAGCAATTTCTTTTTACTTTGCTGGAACAATAATAGTTTATGCGATCATTTTGTAAGATAGGAAGAAAATATCTTCTACAAAATTTGATTCTGTGGTGTTTTTACTAGAAGTGTTTCAGTCCCCATAATATACCTGTGTGGTACCACATTCCACAAGATAATTCTGATGATAGGTTGTTTTTAGTCTGTGGTGTTATTCACCTCAAGAGTGCCACTAGAATTTGGACAATGAAGTTTTCGCCTGTTCTTCATCGAAATTCATGTGGATCTTTTACGTGCACGCTAACGTACTCGTTACATGGTAATGAGGGGGAAGGTCAAATTTCGTGAAAATCGGACCAAAATTGACAAACAAAATGGCCGCCGTTTGTACGCGAATAGTGTGAAAATATGTTATATCAAGGTTGTGGACCCTATCGAGGTCACAATTTGGAACCGATTTTGATGAAACTTGACATGTATGTTTATAACCCAAAGATCTTGGTTCCTTTCGATATTTGCACCAATCGGATCGTAACTTCCTGAATTATGGCCCCTGATTGTCCGAAAATTTGCCCTTTTTAGCTTGTGGTCCCTCTGGAGGTCAAAATTATTATCTGATTTACAAAACCGTTTGATTATATCACCGTTACATGGTAATGAAGGCTGAGTTCAAATTTCGTGAAAATCGAACCAAAATTGACGGACAAAATGGCCGCCGTTTGTACGCGAATAGTGTGAAAATATGTTATATCAAGGTTGTGGACCCTATAGAGGTCACAATTTTGAACCGATTTTGATGAAACTTGACATGCATGTTTATATCCCGAAGATCTTGGTTCCTTTCGATATTTGCGCTCATTGATTCGTAACTTCCTGAATTATGGCCCCTGATTGTACGAAAAATCACCCTTTTTAGCTTGTGGTCCCACTGGAGGTCAAAATTATTATCCGATTTAAAAAAAAAACCGTCTGATTATATCACCGTTACATGGTAATGAAGATTGAGGTAAAATTTCGAGAAAATCGGACCAAAATTGACCGACAAAATGGCCGCCGTTTGTACGCGATTAGTGTGATAGTATGTTATGTCAAGGTTGTGGACCCTATAGAGGTCACAATTTTGAACCGATTTTGATGAAACTTGACATGCATATTTATAACCCGAAGATCTTGGTTCCTTTCGATATTTGCGCTCTTTGATTCGTAACTTCCTGAATTATGGCCCCTGATTGTACGAAAAATCACCCTTTTTAGCTTGTGGTCCCACTGGAGGTCAAAATTATTATGCGATTTAAAAAAAAACAACGTTTGATTATATCACAGTTACATGGTAATGAAGATTGGGGTAAAATTTCGTGAAAATCTGACCAAAATTGACCGACAAAATGGCCGCCGTTTGTACGCGATTAGTGTGAAAGTATGTTATGTCAAGGTTGTGGACCCTATAGAGGTCACAATTTTGAACCGATTTTGATGAAACATGACATGTATGTTTATAACCCAAAGATCTTGGTTCTTTTTGATATTTGCGCCCATTGGATGGTAACTTTCTGAATTATGGCCCCTGATTGTACGAAAAATGACCTTTTTTTTAGCTTGTTGTCCCTCTGGGGTCAGAATTATTATCCCATTTAAAAAAACCTTTGATTATATCACCGTTACATCGTAATGAAGGTTGAGGTCGAATTTCGTGAAAATCGGACTAAAATTGACAGCTGTTCTTGTCAGGCCATCCATCCTTCATCACGAACAAGGGGAAACCACGCTAGAAAATCGAGATGAACTTTGTCACCCGATGCAGGGATCAAACACCCAACCTCAAGGCTACCGAGCCAGCATCTTACCCACTTAGCAACCTTGTTCCCCAGTCGAATTTGAAGCCTACTGAAATGAACCTTTATAACCCAAATATCTTAATTCATTTCAATATTTGCGCATATCAAATTCTAACTTAATGATGTAGGAAAAATCACTTTCGGTATTGCTTGTTCTCTATCCATCTCTCGAAAATGTGGGCGTATCCTGCCTGGCAGTGCCAGCCTATCTTTATCAAAATATCTAAAAAAAAGTGACAGAATGCTGATACCGTTTTGGGTTTGTGTAAATCCGTTATAAAGTTCCTTGTTGCATTTAACTACTAGTTCGAAAGTCTGCACCACGGCCCATGAGACGGTGGGTAGGGGACAATTTAGATGCATACCATTTCCTGTCAAAATCGTGTATCCGTAAAGCTAAAACGTAGCACATGTATTTGGCATGTCATAATGTGCTTGTGTTAAATCTTAGTTTCTGTGTATATACGCCAATATGACACTAGATGCCATGTATCTTACAAACTTTTTTCGAACATCATCACGTCGAGTTGCCTGTCCCAAGGCTCAGAATACAGTCTATACTTCACTATATCGCTTGCATCCGTGAAAACGTTTTGTTGGAAGAACAGAACTGAAAAAGTTTCCTTTAAGGTACAGTAGTGAAGTTGAATAGACTGTAGCTGTGTTTTCTGTTAAACTAGCCAACATTAAAACATCCAAAATTGATAATAAAAGTAATTTATAGTTGTCAGACACTTTATAGAATACAGAAAGGATTAAAAGGATATCTACAGAGGGGCATCATCAGAACATAACTATTAGACAGCGATTAAACAATTAATAACAATATAGTTGTTCAATTCATACTATTGTTTTCTTGGATATTTAATACTGAGAGCTGAAATCTTTACTTGTATTTTATATAATATGAGAGTTTGATTTTTATACCAACTATAAATTTATGTATTTATCCAGTCTTTTATTTACAAACTTTTATCAGATAATTGCAGAGATATCAATTTAGTTGTCAGCTATAGACATTGTGTCAAAAATAGAATTCTCTTTGATTCTACAATTATACGTTTCATATTCCTGATTTTTACCCAGAATAGATCTGCCCACAAGTGCGGTTAGGTATAATTTTTCTTTTAGCTCAATGGCATCAGATGTTGTGAATGAATGTTAACATGGGTGTTTTTTTTATTAACAAAGTTCACCATTGTTTAGTTTCAGAAAACGACATGGGGCCTATTTGGTTTGTGACCAAATCAGGGAACTCGTTTTATTATATATTATGTCGAAAACTTGATCAGAGTTACGTCCCAGACCATAACAATTTTATTGCTAGTGCATGGATAGTCGTTATCTGTAGATAATGTCTACAATGGGTTTAATCATAATGGTTTGGAGTGGCTGTAATATCTATATAATCATACTGTCTCCCAGCACATCTTTTTACATGGCTATTTGTTGTGCTCTTTACATTACGTAAATTAAGACTTCAGGAACCATAATGATGCCATGGTTAACATTTTGGACACGTGAATATTGCATTCATAGAACAAACTAGAAGAATCCATCAACTGAGCCAAGGGATTAGCCGAATATCGGCAAACCGAAAATGCAAAGTATAGCTTAAAATTGATAATCGCCCCAGAGTGATTTCAACGTCAAATAATCGATACAAAAATGCGTATTGTTTTCCGTAGTCACAATAAATTCATTTATATTATATACGTTTATGATTTAGTCATAATATACATCATAAATATATATAGGATTTAAAGATTTGATTTATTTTCAGTTTCATTTGTTCATTAACCGTATGACAAGTGGGTACGTTGTGTGGGAATTAATTAATGTTTTATGTCACACTGATTTCTTTTATAATACAAATTAAGTCATGTCACTCATCTATTCTAGTTTTGTTTCAATGAGATGAAATAAACACACGAACACCTGTGACCTGTACAGTTCATCTACAGGTCAACTAATTAGTAAAAGAAAATTATTTTTAGTAAGGGGGTTGGGATGGCCTAGTGGTCTACAGTGTCGCGCTTCCAATATATGTACCATTACATGAAAAACACAAATATGATTTATAAATTTGAGTGCCGCGCTTCGACCTCTAGCTGGTCGATCACCTCTGGCTTGCAGCTGTGGTTTCGATCCCTGGTGTGGGCGTATATGGCATGGATATAGGGGCGCCTTCTCAACCTCGTGGGTTTCCTCCGGGAACTCCGGTTTCCTCCCACTGCTAAATACCCCTACGCGCAAGCGTATTATTGATTTAAAATTAACCCATATGTTAGTCCCGAAATGACCTAGTTGGTGTCGAGTGGACGCTTAATCCCATTTCTCTCTCTCTCTTTATTTTTTAGTACGCTCATTGTCAAGGCTAGTGGTCATCTCTAGTATAATATTATTCACAAAGTAAGATAATAATAATAATAATAATGTCCTAAAATCCAACCGAAGCTGCTCTTTGGTAACATTATGGTCAGTTAAAAGAAAACACTAGTTAAAAGGAGTATAACACTAGGCATTAAAGAAAATATTGGGTTTCGAGTTCACAAAACATTCACAGGCTTAAGTTAAGAATTTACTCAAAATTGTGAACAATATGTAACCCTTTAATAAACGTTTGCTGTTTTGATGTATCAAATACCTCAATAAGAAACTACATGTATGTGCAAAGTTTTGAGTTTTTGGATCAAAGGCATTTCTCTAAAACGGTGACTGAAAGTTGAGAAAATTCTACCTTCAGTCTGAGAATGCTTTGTGAACTCGGAGCCAGATTGTTTAGTTGTGGAAAAATTAACATTTTGGAACCATGTTTGACTTGCACATTTTCAAGGTAATATACTATTCAAAAAAGTAGGGGATATTTGATTTTTAAGTGTTATTATAAAGTCACCTAATGAAACTGACGAAGAAACAAATGACAAAATGAAATGAAGTTCACATTTATCGATTTATTCCAAATGACCATTATAAGGGTAAAATGGTACCCGGGGCCAAACAGCAAAGTTACCACATCATCACAACAAAGTCAGTAACGGGTAAATCCTCCTCTGTTTGCCAAACAAGCATTGATCCGACGTGGCATACTCCTAATGAGACGTCTAAGGTCATTTTGGTCCAGATTGTCCCATTCCTGTTGCAACGCAGCAGCAAGTTCTTGGACATTGGCAAGACGTTGTTGACGTAGACGTAACCTCTGTCCAAGCATGTCCCAGACATGCTCGATGGGGGAGTGGTCGGGTGTCAGTGCTGGCCAAGGTAATGTGGTGATGTTCTGTTGTTGGAGGTAACCTGTAACGATCCTGGAAGATAAAACATCGGCCATGACGTCGTGCGAACGGCACAACATGGACTGCCAAGATGTTGTCCCGGTAGTACTGGCCTGTAACACGCCCTGCAACAACATGTAAAGCCGTTCTTCCAGCAACAGTGATGCCTCCCCACACCATAACAGAACCACCTCCAAATCGATCATGTCTGATGACGTTAACCTCTTGGAAGCGCTCGTTTCGACGACGCCACACCCTCCTACGTCTGTCCAAAAAATCAACAGTGAACCTTGACTCATCTGAAAACATCCCAATGTTGACAATCCCTACACCAACCACGTCTTGCCTGAATGTGATGATCTCTCAAACAAGGGATCACGCGAGGACGTCGGGCGCAAAGGTGACCCCTATGCAGTCGATTCCGAATCGTCTGGCCACTCACTCTCACACCAGTGTCTGTTTGAAGACGGGCGCTGATCTGATTTGCTGTCATGGCACGATTTCTCAAGGCCAAGGTACGGATAAATCGATCCTGGGCTTGAGTTGTCGCCCTGACCGTGGTCTGTCCTGTACAGATTGTGTATCACGGTATCTGGACCATAGCCTGCTTATGACAGACTGAGAAACATTCATCGTCCGCGCCACAACCGCCTGTGTTGTGCCGATCTGTAGCATGCCAAGGGCACGTAACCTTTCATTTTGGGTAAGCCGACGCATATCAAAATTTGTTTTCTGGTCACTAAAACAATTAAACTGATGTTTCCACCCTGGAATTCAATGCCACAAATACTGTAAGATTCAAAGTCAGAGTCGTGCAAATCTTGTGTTGGACCCCCATGATGATCCCAAGCATCACATGCATTCCATGCGGTAGCTATTGGTGCGTTTGGGCGTCACATGTAACTGGAAATGTTTCTTCTGTTAGGTTCTATAGTGACTTTTTTCGTAGTCATTTGCATATTTTAGTATTATGCCCCCAAAATCAAATATCCCCTACTTTTTTTGAATAGTATATATATATATATATATATATATATATAATCGCCCTTTAAGCAAGCAAGTCAAATGTTTTGTGTTTAAACTTTCAAGCACTAGAGACTTCTTGCACATCTTTTACGGTCCTTATACACGTATTAATTTCTGAATCCATGTATTACTCTTTTTCGTCTGTGAAGCCATACTTATTTTATATTAATACCATGTCTGTAGGAAGAAGATAGTGATGTTAATTTGAAACAAAACACGGAAAGTGTGAATCAAAAATACAGGACTGGTGCTAAATTTACTGAAACCATTTTAATGAAAGAAAAATACTCCACCCGTCCAAAACTTACGCTGGGGATATCCTGCCATCCGTCGTGGATGCAGGTCTGAAAAGTGGGTATATCAGATTTTTTTTGTAACATAATTATAAGATGTCTATGGGAGTTTGTTGTAAAGGAATGTTCTCTTTATTCCCATTAAATCACCACATGGCTTGAATCCAGAGAGTTGTGATTAATGTATAAGATTAGTTTATGGACTGTTAAAACACTAATGTAACATATTGATGATCTGGCGAAGACGTTTTTCTATGAACAACATGTATAAATTAATATCAACAGTAAATCACACAAAGCAGTGTGTTAAAGATACATTCCTTTGATAACTGAGGTCCCAGTTGTGTAACCCACAGCCAGTCTTCAAAACAAAAGCAGCGTTTATCATTCGAGGGTTTGCCATAGAAGATGTTCAAGTAAAACAGAGTAGCCCCAAGGATCTAGTTGCTTCCAATAGGTGTAAAACTTCTCCGTGGCTCGTATATTGTCTCAAGTTGTATTGAAAATAAGGTACGCTAGCTCTCTCTCTCTCTCTCTCTCCACCCGCAACAACATTGCTCTGACCACTTTTTTTTTGATACCTAGTATTATTTACAGATGCCGCACTGTTACGTGATGGGTTATGGGATTAAAAAACCTAAACTACGCTACGACGATCAGGTATCAGGAAATAGATAATTCCCAATACTGAAAGCATCAAGAACATATTGAGTTTTAAGATGATCACGTACCATACCAATAGAGAGTATTTTTTGTTGCATTGTCTGTTTAAATGCCATCATTCGTTTTCTTTTGTGGATAAAAAAATCTCAATTGAATTACATGTTAAAAGCAAATGTAAAGAATCAGACAGTCTAATTCAAATCGAATTGTGCCGTTTAACGTATAAGTGGTTTGTTCTTTTCGGCAAAAAATATATCAAGTGCATTACTGGATAAAGGGTAAATAAAAAGATGGAAAGTGGAACTTTCAGATTCGATGATCAAATAGTTGCAGCTGTCGGGGAACCGTGTTTTGAGTTGGTATGAAGTTGACAATCAAACTAGTAAATAAAACGATTTGCTCCTTGCCATATTTTATAGAACTGGAAACATTTATAGACTTGATCGAGAAACGTTTTTACAGGGTGTATTCAAGTACTATCTATAATCTTCAACTTTTCCGGGTTTACGAAATATAGTTTATATATACAATTTTAGCAGTATTATCTTGTTACTTGAATAATGGACACAGCTGATCCATCTAATAAACCGTTTTTGTCTACACGACATTGTTAAATACAAATCAACAACCGTGGGTAGGTTTTGTCATTTCTTTTGTCTACGCAACATTGTTAAATACGAATCAGCAAACAACCGTGGGTAGGTTTTGTCATTTCTATTGTCAATGGTGCCATCATTAGTTACTTCGTTCGTTCTAATTCTAGTGCATAATGGTCGTGTGTAAATAACTATCAACGGGGGGAGTAACACAATCTTTACGCGGCGGTGTACGTGTTGAGTGCAGAGTTTACCTCGCGGACAGATTATACCCTTGCATGCGCGAATCTCTGTTTAGTGTCCGTTTTCTAATCTGCGCGTGTCGAGTTAAATCTGCTCGATGTATTTCATGGATTACTGCGATGATAATCCACCTAATCTCCATGGATCACTGCGTTAGTTATAGCCGTTTTAATGCATTATGTGACTGCCATTTTAGTGGCGCAAAAACTAGTAAAGCGATATGAAAAGAAAAAAATGGTCGCACAGAACATGCTTAACCTAACTAAACGCAAAAACAGTAACAAGAATTTGAAATGACCCATCCTTACTCCTAGCTTTTCAAACGATTTCCTGTTTCTGTTTCTTATTGCTAGCAGGGTCTAATTTGTCCGAGGTGTAAAAAATACGCCCAGCATACCCAATGATCTAGTAACTCCAAAGGGTATAACGATCAATTCCACGCAAAATTATTCACTGAGAGCCATCCTCCAGGCCAAACTGGCATAACGACGGGGCATCATTGTATAAAAATTCATTTTTATTGGCAACTACCAGATCGATTCAATTAATGACAGTTTTAAAATTCATTAAAATTAATTAACTGATTATTGATGTTTAATGTCTACTCGGTAGCGATTTCACCGGCGAATGAAATCGTCATTCTAGCAGTGTTCATTACATGTTCAATAGATCATCTGATATTTCGGGAGTCGAAAAGCGGGACTTTTTTAGATACATTTGAGACTAATATGCCTAGAGTATAAATTATTTAAAGTTCAAAGAGCTTAGAAAGCTATCACTCTGAATTTATAAATAAATGATTGACCCCCGTGAACTAAACTCGTTAACATTCCTTTTATATAATACAATCTCTTGTGAAATTAACCAGTGAAATTTAGTATCCATTTTGAATCCTTAGTGTTAAATGAAAAACTGTAAGTATCGACAATCTTTTCCAACGATATAATTGACTTTACAGTATGCCGCCAATATTTCCCAAAGATTCATTTAAGTAATTTCAGTACATGTATAGAACGAGATGAGAAAAGATACTAATGTACACTAATTTAATCAAACATTTTATAGAGCTAACCTCTTCTTCAAAATTAGACTTCTCGTTCCAGAACAATTATGTTATTCATTTCTAAAATTTGAGAAAAGAAAGTAATTGTAATTTTCTGGAATGAACAAAATAGTTTGATCCTATTAACGGCACAGTTCTCGAAACTCGTTAATGTGAATCGGGATTGCGGTGATGTTTTGTGAATGAATCAACTAAAATAATTTAATCACTTAAATATGTTTTTCTGACGGCCTATTTTCGGCCTTCTTGGTAACTTCAAATGTTATAAAATTATTATTTATACATTAATTCTCATGACAAATCCTCAATCAACTAACTAGACCATCTGTTGACTGAAATATTAAGTGGATTAAACAATGTCTGCCATATCTCCGTTAAATTTTAAAATGACAACTCTAGACATCGTTTATTATTGTAGTAATGTTTTTGACAATCGCGACTACTTGCGATATGTCTTGCTAAAACTTCAGACATTCATAAAATCGCTCAAAGTAGATTAATTTGACAAAAACTTTAAGACATTTTTATTGCAAGAACCACCAGATCGATATCTAAATCTTACCTAACGCATCTTCAAATAACATTGTCATAATAGCAAGGTAACCGTATTCATAAGTTCCCATTGTTTGCCAATAATTTGTTCTTTTTTGTTCTTGTTTTTTTTGTGGTGGTGGTCAGGCGGATTCCCTTTGTCCATGATGCGAGGAAGAGGACCTGGAACGGATAGAATGACAACCCGCGATCCCGTGTGTTCAGTGGTGTGTACCTTCAAGAATCCTTTAGGGTTGTAATTCAATATTTGTCCATCAAAGCGCTCTGCGTGACATTTTATGCCCAACGTCATTATCCCGGTTAATGCAGAAAAGTAGGGCGTTTCAGTTCATAGATGTATAGATTGTATATAAGGTAATTGAGGATTGATGCAATATATAGGTCTAGTATAATATGAACTTGATAACAACCTGGCTAAAATAAGCTTGTAAGTCGTAATGAACCTGTTTTCAAATTGTGATTAAAATAAGATGTTTTGTATATAGATATATCTATAAACAGTCTAGAAACAATTATAGAGCTTACTTATATAACTCCATTTCCCTTTGATTCACAACTTCAGCAGCGTGCCACGATCGCGACAGCTCAGAAGAACCAGGCGCTTCGATGACTCGAAGCTGGCAATTCTGCCCATGCCGTTGTATGTCACTTCCAGGCCAATGCTGGGACCATCTACAGACTTCGGTCACGCTTTCGGGTCATCAACACCACGGATCATCAACACCACGGCTCTCTGAAAAACAAGAGAGTTACCACAAGGCGACAAGATCGTCATGTTGAGCGACAGCAAGTACAGCATGGGAACACACGGAAAATCCACCAGTACCGATGCAGTGCGTCGACGTCTTACCAGAGAGAACGCCTACAGTTTTCCCAACAACATCGGCACCAGCAACGGAGAACTGTTCTGTTCACCGGCACCCGCAATGGAGAAATGTTCTGTTCAGATGACAGTCGGTATTTCGTATCAACTGCAGGTGGCAGGACCAGAATATGGCGTTGACGTGGCCAGCGTTATTTTGACCAATGTGTCATGGAACGAGACTCGTGGGGATGTCCAAGCATAATGGTTTGGCGTGGATGGGCCTGAACCGGAGTGTGGCCATGTGTTCCCAACTCTTGATCCAGGGAGAGGAAGCGGCATCACAGCTACCAGACCCCACGTCATACCACATTTTGCACCTCATCGAAACATGACAACGCCTTGCCCACACCGCAAGAGGTACTCGGGACTTTCTACAACATAACGGTGTCAATGTTATGCGCTGGTCAGCCCTTAGTCTAGACTTAAACCCGATTTAACTTCTTCGTTATGAAATTTAGAGGAAACTCAATAACGTCGTACCACCGAGACCAAACACAGCCGATGGATTGAGCAAGTTATGAGAGTATACTTCCAAGTGCCAATGGCGTTCATCATATCGTCTGGTCCACTCCATGTACAGACGCTGTGCTGTTGTTATTGACACTCCGGGTGGACACACAAGATACAGGCATATGGACTGTGTAAAGACTCTAAATCATTTCGAGATGAATTAATCACTAATGTGTCAACATATTGTTAAATAAAAATTGCTTTGGTCCATTCAGTAAGTCGTTTTCTAGAATTATTCGATTAAAGTGCTTCCCTGATTTTGAAAACATGCTATCAAAAATCAATCCATTTATGTAACATAATGGAATGAGCTAATATTAGCAAAAAAGTATAATTATTTTGATAACAATATGTTTGTGGAAAATATATTATTTATTCCATTTATCACTGACACTATCAAAAGATAGTTCAAATGTTTACACTTTTTTAAGGAATTATCTCATTGATATTAAGGTAGTGGATAATACTCATTATTTCGTAGTCTTGGGTATTTACTTCTATTTGTCTAGTCTTTCAGACGCTTTGAGCTACCAGCTACTGATACTATGTAAATAGACTATTCCAATTTATCGTAAGAATTTTGCTTAAAATTCCACAAATTAACTCAATTTTCGTTATGTATAATTCAACTATAGTGATATTTTCTCATAATAATGAGGTGGTATGTGCTGGTTTAATTTGGTAGCATTGGGCATCTCGTCCTGCAGCTAGAAGCATCTACCAAGTATGGAAATGAAATAATTTCTAAAAATGGCTACGTTTAGGTGATCATGAGTTTAACAGAAAATATCGGGTAGACTCAATGTATGCTTACTCTTTGGAAGACAGCACAGTAACATTTTCAGAAGTATGCGCAATGATTGGAGGGAGTTGAGAGAGACCTAATTTAGTCTATTGGACTCATACTTGTGCGTAAGTATCCATGCTTTACATAAAAAGTATTATAGAAGAATAAAGTGTTCTGTGTTATAATTAGATTACTTTGAGATCACTGACACAACTACTAGTAAATACATTATATTTTAATACTGTTTCTTGGAAACAACTCTTTTATTATATAAATAAGAGGTCACATTAAATAATTTCATATTAAAACAGCATTTCTGTAACTTAGTGACACATTGTGTCTACTCCTATTTTCTTTGTCTTTCTACTTGCAATTCAACTGAAAATACCGGATAGCATGTTTAAACTGACAAGGTAGCAAAAACTATTCTCTATTAGTATGGTACGTGACCATCTTAAAACTCAATACGGTTCTTAATGTTTTTCGGCATTGATTATCTATTTCGTGATGCACGCTCGTTGTCTGCATTGGAAACATTATAAAGCAAGATAAATAAAAATGTCTCCTCCTCTATAAAATGAGTATATAATATAATAAATATGTAAAGAGAAGGAGGGGATATTCTACAAGGGAAAATTGATTTGGTTGGACAAGATTCAATGAATCCAAAGTATTCACAAAATACATCATTTCAATAATAACCCAAACAAAAATTCTTATTACCTATACGTATAGAGAAGTCGGACATTACTATGTAACATTGAGCACTTAACAAACATTATACAGCCCCTGTAAATCATATCAAACGTCTGAAATAGCTGTGTTTTATACGTATGAATTATGACCGCTACAAAACCTTGGCAGGTCAATCAAATACAGCTTTCCCGATATAGATTGGTCTACGATCTACGGTTAGTACTTTAGTATAATAGTACAGAATCCAGAGAGGTTGGGGGGGCAACCAATACCCACCCACCCACCCCCTGCTCAGTTACATAAAAACATGATGCCTTGCATCAATGAAATTACATCACAAAGTGATCCTACATCAGTATAAAAAAGATTTCTATATTTAAAAAGCTCAATTTGTGTGTATGCCTATGTAATTTAGAGACGATATGGCAGATTTCCGTAACAGAAACCTGGCAAACCCCCTCCTGCAAAAATTTCTGGATCCGTCCCTGTAGTATCTTTATATGTGTCATCTATGATATAGAAAAACGTCTTCGCCAGATCATTATATGGTTATTACATTAGTGTTTTAAAATAGTCTTATAAATTAATCACAACTCTCTTGATTCAAGCCTTGTGATGATTTAATGAGAAAAGAGAGAACATTCCTTTACAACAAACTTCCATAGAAATCTGATAATTATGGTACAAAAGTACCTACCCCGAATCAAGTGTACCGTTTAAGATTTATGTTTTGTTATTGCTTACACGTAGTTCGTCAAGACGCCAGTCTCGTCCACGTTCTGTTTCAATTTTTTATCATTATCTTATTCCCACCGACACCGGATCAAGATAAATGTGATATAGAATACAAAAATTTTAAAAAGGCATCATGACGTAAAGGTTTCGAGTGTTTAAGCAATACAGTCCAGGCTGAAAGGTTAACATATAAGTACATGTATTAACAAAATTAAATGGCTCTGTTAAATCACTGGCTTTGCAAAGAGTAATTACAACCATGTTTTACGCCATGATTATATTTCATATCAAAATCGTTAATTTTCAACATTTTCTTCAAAAAATGCTTTCTTCCATTAGTGTTGGATTGTTAATTGATTGTGTGGATTGACTAGATTTGGGTAACTTTGTGTTGCCATATCAAATGGGGCATTTGTGGAGTTGTGTTTATATGACACTTGGATCACTCCAGTTTACCTAAACTTCTTGCAGACTTACATGCGGTGCTTTTTATTCGGTAGTTTACATCACTTCAGCTTAACATTATCTTAATTACTAGAACTATGTATTAATGCAACAGCTATAACACTTCGAACTTTGTGCCCTTTTGCTCTGTATGTTGGAACCACGATGGGTTGTTCTTCACGAATAGAGATTTGTGGCTATGACTGACAGTAACAAAACAATAATGCAGTATTATGAATTTAGTTTCAGGTACGAACCCGTCCATAAAGGTTTCGGCAACAGACACAATTGATGGAACCGTTTTAGCTATGGTATTCCTGGGGAAGAGACTTTGCCTTTGTCCTATCTTTTTCAAATTAATACAAAAGGAGTGTTGCTTTAACTAAATCTAATTAGAGCTTTTCAAAATGAATGTTGTAGGGGTAATCAAATCTAAGCTTAGGTGCATCAACCGGTCGACAGACATTAACATATACTACTTCGATTTTCCCGACACACCAACCAGTGTATGAATTGACAGCCCACAACGACGGACATGGTCTGTATGAAGAGTTGGTGTTATAGGATATAAATTTGGCAACACGTGTTATAACTTGGTGGAATACAGAACAAGTTCGTTTGTTATATTGATAATTCCTGGACGTGACGTTATGACAATAATTGTGATATGGATGTAATCACTGATTTTGTTATTATATTTACCTACATGTATAATAAACAATTTCTACAGTTTTAAATTACTTAATATAATTTTATAAATTCTTCCAAAGGGTATTTATCACGGATCCTGCTACAATAAGAAAGTCGACTGGATCGAAAACTGTTTATGTGTATCAATACCCGAAATTAAATAATGAGAAGTTTTAAAGCCATAAAAGACACATTTAAACAGCTCTGTGATCACGTATCATGGCCATGGTAGAACTTCCTTCTTATATTTATATAATCCATTTGATTTTTTTTCTTCTTGTAAAAACGTTAAATATCTGAATTAAATGCACATTAAAGCCAGCAAAGGTGACCAAATTAAATCAAATATGCAGATTGATACAACTGACAAGAAAACATGTGTTGACAAGCAGACTGCTAAATACCCGATCCTGATCCAATATTAGGTATCTATATGCGTAAGCTTTTCCTGGTTTTTTAATTTACATGCATATTATAATTAGTCATTTAAAATATCCCGAGGGAAAACATAACCAGTTATGTACTGTTTATAGATTTCTTGTGGGCAGTGGGAATATGCAAAAATGTATAAAATATGGAATTATCTTTTAAACTATTTAATACCCGAAAATTGGATATGCAAACAGAATTCAAAACAAGGAATATTCTATCAGTAATTGCAGGAAACCCGCACACACATGACATGGCAGAAGCCTTAAGATAAACCCGGGGACACACAACACATGGATATTCCCCAGATTACTGGGCTGAACAGGCTTCGATGGAAATGAAAATATACTTACAATAACGGAGATAATCCTCAGCTGTGTGTTTACAAAACATATCAATGCTGAATAACCCTAAATTTAGTGATTATGTCGATTTCATATATAATATGATGAGCTCGAAATTACAAACACCACTGACAGTGGCAATTACGCTTCCTACTTGGATCTGCGTCTGGAATTTGACAATTGCCATAAACTGAGTGTTAAACTGTATGATAAACGTGATGACTGTGACTTTCCGATTGTCAACTTACCATTTATTAGTAGTAACATTCCAATATCACCAGCTTATGGAGTGTTTGTGTCTCAGCTAATTCGTTACGCGAGAGCTTGTTCCTTTTATTCTGATTTTTTAATTAGATCGAGGCATTTGTCGTCTAAACTTCAACTACAAGGATACATGCGCACTAAACTTATAAAAACCTTTAAAAAGTTTTATAGCCGTCACATTGACTTGATTGGTAAATATAACGTGTCTCTCTCAGCTATTATTCTAGATATATTTAATTGACACGTTTACTATTACTATCTCCTAATTATGTCGACTACATCGTTAACACAAGTCATCACGTGCATTTTGCATACCGATAGTTCATTGGCCAAACATGCTATTTTATTGATATTTCGTCCAATAGTTTGGATGCAGCTATGGCGGGTGTGGCGCCAGGCAGGGTAAGCTTACTCTTCCGGACACCTGTTACCACTGTTTGTCGTGTTTTTTTCTACACGGGGAGCAGTCCATTTGTTGATTACACTATTTTGCCTAATAACGTTTTTAGGACTTCGAATTCTGTCTTATGGTTTGGATTGTTCGTACTTGGTTTTATTTTATTGGAAAGATAGGGAGAAATGGGGTTTAACGTCCACTCGATACAAACTAGGTTATTTAAGGAATAACACCTGGTTCAATTTCCTTTCAATAATTCACTTACGCGTGGTTGAACCAGCGACCCTTGGCAAGAACGACCGAAAATTGAAGCCACGGAAGTTGACTCCCCCTATCTCATTGAAGAAAGTGATGTCCAGTTGTTATTGGTCACTGTTATTTTTTACTATCTAATCAAGAAGTGGTTTAACCCTTTGTTCTTCATCCTTATGAGCTTATTTTATTTGATGGTGCCCCCCCCCCCCCCCAATCCTCGAAATTGGCATCAATAGTACCAATCATCGAAGATGGCCATCACCCTACACTAAAGGTTGGACATATAAAACATCCGCCATAATGTCAATTTTTATCATGATAAGACTGTACATTTATTTGATTCCCGAGTATATTTTAAGATTTTTATTCTGCATATTAAAGTCGCTTGTTGCGATTGGGACCAGGGGACAACTGCCGCGGACATTTTTGACATATCAAATTATCGGTGTTTTATAGTGTTGTACAAACTGGCTTTGCTGCTCTTAATTTTTTTTTCATATTTTCTTTGCATATTTCTCAAATCTCACATTTCCATGAGGCGCAATACTTAAAGCGCTATGAGCGTACATTCAAGAGGTTTGACACAGATATAACTTCCACGTACCATTCTGCCCCATTTCCACAAATAAAACAGTCATATACCATTATACAGAGTGCTATCAAATTTTTATAGAATACTAAACCCTTCATTAAGTCTGAATTGCAGATAAAGTACGATAGCTTTTCTGCTCTTATAAGCCTAATCTAGATGTTGACAGATATGCTTATCATATGTTGAGAAAAGTCTATAGGTAATAGATAAACTTATTTGATGTCGTGTAGAAATAGAAAAAAAACAACGACTATTTATCAGATTCAGTCTAATTATTTTCATATCAATCAAAATAATCGATGGTCAATGACATTATAATAATAATAATAATACGATACTTATAAAGCACTGAACTCCAAACAATAAAGTCTGCTCAGAGTTTGTTTTTAATTTTTAGAAAACATGAATATTCTTTAAAATTGAAAATACTGGAGCAGATTTTTAAGCTAACCGGAGAGCATCCCACATCAAAGCTGCTGCAACTTCAAGAGATTTAAAACCATTTTTTAGGTTTCCACTTTGATACTGTAATATCATGTTGACTGGTCGTATTGACTGGTAGGGATAGGCGAGTTCTTTTAAATATGAAAGGTCATTTCCATAAAGGTACTGATACACAACTATTAAAATTTAAATTCTATCCTTTCACTTATACGAAGCCAATACAGACACTAGAACGGTTTGGTGATTTGGATAATAATTTGGCTACAATTTTGTATCTTCTGTAGTTTTTGTAATAAATCAGATGAAATTCCAGTATGAAGGAAGACTGTTACAGTATCTAATTTTGATCAAATTAATAATCGTATATGGATTGCAGTGGATTTTGTCGTTGAAATACGTTGCTAATGTTCCCAAGATGGTAGTAGCCGTACAACGCTTACTGGGAATTTTGTCGTTACATGGCGGATGCCGCTGATGTTCCAAAGATGGTAGTAGTTAATCTTGGGTTGATGATTTAAATCACTGGACATACTGTTTTTAGAGTCCAAATACACACCCAAGATTTTGTTATCATAAACAGCAACGCTCGTCCTTTTAAATGAGGTTGCGATTACTTTTTGTGGTACAACTAATGTCACGGTATGTGAGATGTTTACATAGCTATATCCCGAAACGTGGTTCTTTGAGGACAATAAATGTGTGGGTTATGTGTGTCAAGGGCAATACTTTGAGGCCATAATTTGAGAAATCATCTAGGAAAAGACATCTGGGATAGGCACTCTTTGCGGCCATTATCAGTTGACAACATTATGAACGGATGGTAATAGATTTTCAGGCTAATAATTTTATTCTTAGATTATTGTCACACACAGATTACAATGCTAGATTCAAGAAAAAGACAATCTGAAGTAAAGTGGTTCGTGTATAGAAAACAAAATAATGTCGTTTCCAAGAGAGAAATGGCACCACTCACCTTTCATTCTAAACGCTGTTACAAACTCCTTTATTTCCCACACAATACTTGAACTTTCTTCTTCATGAGTAATCTTGACATTTTTATTATTCTGTGATAAATACATGTATAGCTTAATCATATTTTTTTTACATGAAACCGGTTCCATTTTTTGATATTTTGCTCGATTTTTCAATTTAAGAAAAAATACAAAATTTTGCATACTTACTTATAGATAATTAGTATGATGGTTTCATTCAAAATTTCAGTAACATATTTATTTTGGACAGAACATGATGTCTTCGAGTGATCGATTCTCATCTCAAATCAAAAGGAACAAATCGAATACAAACATTATTGAATGATAATTTGAAAAGTCATGAAAACTGTGTTGATGAGTTGAATATGTGTTTGACGTGTTTTTCGCAATTGATAATAAGTATAGTGAGAGCGTTATTCGGAAATAGAAATAAAGGTTTGTTTTTTTCTGCCAACATCGGAAGTAATTAGAGAGCCAAGAGTGCTATTACAACTGTTGTTAGAAGTAACGTTTGAGTCATTAAACAGCCAGAATAAATAAACAGATGGCAAAATAATATTGTGCCCAATCACATCATTATATCAAAACAGTAAAAATATGAAATGTAACTTATAATGTTTAGAGTTCAATTTCGGCAGTAAATTTTCTTAGAACAAGAAATGTTCGAAATCGACGTCAAGATAGGATTAGATTGGGATTAGACTAACAACTCGACTCAACTCGTATAATCAGCACGCATGTCGAAACACCTGACGGTCATGGTATTATCAAGTGCATGATCACGGGTTTTCATCATATTGATAAAAGTTAGTATCAAATATAATCTACTATTATTTTACAAGCGTTGAATTTGAATGTTTGGCTTGAACGAAAGTATTTCTTGACAATTACCCCACTCGCCTAACAATAGAGGTTGTTAAAAGGCGTTTGTCCAAACAAAAACATTAAGAGACCTAAAAGGTTTAGATGCCGAAGTTTTAAGATACCAAGAGTTCGATTATTTCCAGTTCAGTTTTTAGAGGTCATGTATACAACGTCGAAAGTTGTAATGGGATGTTTATGAGACAAAAAGTCAATCGTGCAAATTGTAAAGTCAATTTATCAGATTTATTATCTTGATTTTCAGATCCATCAAGTAATCGATTCAATGATTTATGGTATTACTGTCATAAATTCATAGATTAATGGTATTATTGTCATAAATAATTAAATACTTTTATAAGATAAAATATTAATATACATAATGGCGCACAGCGTTGCCAATTATTTGGTAGCTTCTGGTAACTCAATTTTTTTTAATTAACTGTTGACAATAATAGTGATATTTAAATGGGAAAAAAACTTATATCGAGGAACCACGATCGCTTTATAGGTATGACGCTTGATCAATGGCCCGGGAACTGTGTTTAGTAATACATAATAATAATGTATATTTATAAAGCGCCAATTCATCGACAAATGCATGCTCTAGGTGCGTACTATGTACTCTATGGTCACTATTTACACACAAATCCTGATACACTTCAACTAAAATGCGGTGGTAAATAAATGAGTTTTTAATTTTGTTTTATAGATTCAAGTGATGAAGCTGTTTTAAGATAATGGGGTAAGGAATTCCACAAAAAAAGGTGCACTTTACTGGAATGTTCTTGAGCCAAAAGTTTGTAGATTGTACTTTGGAATGCATAATAAGCACATATCTTGAGATCTTAAGTTACGGGATGGTACTTAAATTATTTATTAGCTCTGATAGATATGCAGGACTGGAACCATGAAGACATCTATAAACAACACAAAGAAGTTTGTAGTCGATTCTTGGGTGAACTGGTAACCAGTGTAGTTCTTCAGTATGGGTTTAATGTTAGATCGTCGGGATGATTGACTAACTATCCTGGTAGCATTGTTTTGGATAACTTGAAGTTTAGAGAGTAAACTTTGTTTTAGACCGATAAGGATACTATTGCAGTAGTGCAATCGCGAAAACACTAAAGATCGGACAAGTGTGTGAGTGGCATCTTTTGTTAGCAGGTGTCTGATACTACTTATGGAATTCAAATGAAAATAACAAATTTTGCACAGATTGGTTACCTGAGCTTCCATTGTTAGACTTGAGTCTAAGAATACACTGGGGTTTTTAATCATGTCTTGAGTTTTTATTTCAGAGTCGGCAATAATTAATGTTGATGAATCAAGTTTCTGAAGATTATGTCTTGTACCCACGATCATTACTTACGTTTTGTCATCATTTAATTTAAGCATGCTTGCTGTCATCCATGTTTTGATTTGCTGTGTGCATTTTTCTGTTTTAAGAAAGGAATCTGTTTTACTGTCTGGAGGAAAATCATCTATGACTTGTGTATCATCAGCATACGATTGGTGCGAAAGATTGTGATTTTCAATTATAGATGCTAGTTGGCTGGTGTAGAGCACAAAGAGAATAGCACCGATCGCTGGGGGACACCCCAGTCCAAGGAAGTTTTTTCCGACAGCTCATCACCGATTAGAACGGACTGGGTCCGATCTTGTAGATACGATTTAAACCAGTTTATGGACATGTCTACAACCCCACAGCATTTGGATAGATTTTCAAGAGGTCTCTTTTGATCTATAGTGTCAAATGCTACCGACAGACCCAGCATTACTAGTGAGGCAATATTACCACTATCAACAGCTCCACGCAAGTCGTTAACCGCCCTGAGCAAGGCAGTTTCGGTACTATGATTTTGGCGATAGGCAGATTGAAATTTATTAAGTAATGAATTTGTATCCAAATGTTCCTTTAACCTTATGCTTACAGCCTTCTCTAGAACCTTGGATAGAAAAGGGAGATTGGACACAGGGCGGAAATTCTTGAGCACATCCTGATCCAGCCTGTCATTTTTTAAGAAGCGGAAAAACCACAGCTGATTTGAGTAGTTAAACTGTTATTTATCAACTGCGTGATGAAGGGTATGAGTTGATCCAGAAGTTGAAATATTAAAGGAGTAGGAATTGAATCTGTAAGACAAGTTGTAGGTTTAGATGACTTGATGATTTCTCTTATTTCCTTTTCACTGAAAGGCTTGAAACAATCTAACTGCTGACCGCTGAAGAACTTGAATTCCGACTCATTATCTGTGTTATTTGTGGATGATTTAAGCCCATGACGAATTTTCTCTATCTTATCGATGAAGAAGCTATTTAAAAATCTATTAGCAAGATAGAATCTATATTTGGAAGTTAAGATTCTTTGGGGCAACCCAGAAGTGACTTTAAAAAATGGTGTATTTTTCGAGGATCCTTGTAGCAGTTCTGGATGTATGTTTGACAATGCAATCGCTTAGCGTGCTGGATGGCTTTCAATGAGTTCAATTTCGATAAATTTGACGATGAATTTCTAGATTTGTCTTACGCCATTTCCGTTCCGCCCGTCTACGTACACGTTTTGATAGTCAGTCATCACTGTTATACCACGGTGCATTTCGTATGGTAATTGTTTTATAAACAGCAGTAGTAGGTCAGTGGGACCAAAAAGAAAGCTCTTGGCAGATGCGATTCGACTAAGAGTAGTCTAGAACACAGTTTTCGGGGTAAACATTTTTAAATAGCAGACTAGAAAGGGTATGTTTGTCTTGGTTAACCCAATTAGTCCAATTCTTAACATACATGAAAGTTATATTGATATATGTCTTCCAGAAGACAATTTTATTACTAACATTAGTGGGAACCCCTTATAATTGATAAAAAAAGATATTATGATACAAGCGAATTCCGAAGAAGAGAAATTATCGTTTGAATTATGTCAGCTGGACAAATTGTAAGACTAGAAAGTTTTAGTGAAGAAACAAGTATGATATATGCTGAATTCGTTGCACAATTTTGTTGAGTAGAACAAACAACTAGTACAAGCGTGGTTTATATCGAAATCATATTAAGCAATAACTAGGATATCGATCACCCATGTAAAATCATTGCTAATTATATTTTGAAGTGAACAACAATTTTTACCAATTCTATATTTTTGGCAATCCCGTGACAGTAAATCTTTTCCCCATTCATCGTATCTTTTCTACTGTCGTCCAAGATCCGTTTCTCTACTTGATGAAGCGGAAAAGTTTCTTTTTGTCTCTGTGTGTTTACTCATGAATATTATATTTATCATTTATCAACTAGACAGAGGCCCGTGTTTACTACTAAGGTTCATATCCTGATTGTGGTCTGGATTTGACATGGTGTCTCCCACAGTCTATGTAAGGAAGTGATTTATAGAATTTAGAACGCCATGTAACTAATTGATTTAAGATGTAATTTAGTGAAATGGATTGATCAATCATTTAAGATCAACTGCAATTAGGCATTGCACTTCGATAATATCGTCTTCTCGTGCGATCCGTAACAACTAACAATTTAAAACTGAACGATAGAGCATGTTGACCAGCGTACTTAAGTAAACGTAGGTTGTCGGGTATCAGAATGTTGTATCATAAGGTCGAATCCCATGTTGTTCGTAACAAGGAGTATGATCGCCTGTCCTACCTCGTGGGTTTTCTCCGTGTTTAATTCAATTGCTAAACACTCCTACGCGCAAGCGACTTATTGAAATAACCTAGTTTGTATCGAGTGGACCTTATCCCCCCACCACACACACACACACCTCTTTCCTTCTCTCTCTTGTGTAAATATGCATTTTGCACCCTACAGAATCAAAGGTACTTCTAAACAATATCCAATTCCATATTAAAGGTTACGGCTATATAATTTGCATCAAACATTTATCAATTCGATCCATTCTAACGTATAAATTATGACCACTCTAATTTTAATGTATCAGTTGTGACGCTTTAGTCGTGCATTGGTTTCTATTGTTTTCTCGCTAACTCTTATATTTCCCTTAGATAAATATAGTAATAATAATAATTGGGCTATAGATATTTCGTACAAGCCATTTTATTCTTTACGTTCTGCCCAGATTGACACCGACACATTGTAATAGTGTACACTGTATCACTGTCTCTTTAATGCAACATTTGTAGGCCGTGAAAGTTATACGCACGACAAGATGGAGTGTACAGTAATCTCTCAATTACAAATCGTAGCCATTATTTTTCGTAGTTGGCATAATTACAGATTAATTGCTCTTAGAGGCTTTCTGTGTATCTGAGAAACATTAAGTCCTATTCTCAAATAATCGAATTAAGATGTCAATCATACTGATGTTTACATTTATTGATCATAAAATGGTTAAGAAGTGAACGAGATAAACAATACGAAGGACGTATTTGGAGACAGTTTTCAAATAAATAAACTACAAAGAAGAAATAACAAGTCTAACACAACATATTTCTCTTGGAAATTATAGCATATTCATGTCCAAACATTTGAATATAAGTAGATGTCGTTAGTTCGTAGACATACATAGTATTGGTCGCATCAATAGATGAGTTGAAATGTGACCACTATGCCGAGATTTGAGTGAAACTTTAATGCGACATTATATTTGTGAGATTTAAGTCAATTTTGAATCTTATAGGATTGTGCCATGTAATGATAACACACCTACAGACATTGATACAAAACTTGGTACTTAGTTGGGGGTTGGATGGCTGAATGGTTAGCACGTGCGAATTATTGAAATAAAATTGAACCGTGTGTTAGTTCCGAGTGAACGTTAAACCCTCTCTCACTCGGTACCTAGCTGTATTGTAAGTGATGACAGCAATCAGTTTCGTAATATGATTTTATTTACAACGGGAACAGAATATCAACAAATACACAAATAGGCCTACATCTACACTAAAGGAACTAGTCTATATATACTGTCTACGACAGGAACACATCTAACCATAGCGAGTCCATACGACGGTCTCATCCGTCTGCTCTCTCTCTCTCTTTATCTCTGGTTGTCTGTTAACTGTGCAAGCAAACTCTTGCTTATAAAGTCTCCAACACTTAGGGACCATGGATGGACAGAAAGGATCATCATATAAGGAAATCATGTCGCGTGTTATGCACAGATC
The DNA here is from genome assembly GCA_036850965.1 of Patella caerulea. Classification (NCBI taxonomy): domain Eukaryota; kingdom Metazoa; phylum Mollusca; class Gastropoda; family Patellidae; genus Patella; species Patella caerulea. The sequence continues at coordinate 20,866,536 of JAZGQO010000014.1, read as the reverse complement.
ATTATGTAGCTTGTAAATAACATATAGAATATATTAGATAGTTAATTAGATCGTGCCCTAAAATAAGTTTAGAGAGTTAACAAACGTCCACTATAATATATATTAAAACTAACAGGTCATACAGTTCTTTACACCTAAATGAATGTTCAGTTTATGAAAGGTATACATCACTTTGTTTCAGTATGCTCACGTGGGTTTGGGGCGATTTCTGGATGTACCAGTTGTATATTACATTCACTACAATGGTATACGCAGTGATCACAATTAATACTTTCAGAGATTATGACTGAAAATCCAGGCTGATATTTTAAAGGGTGGGGGCGCGGTTTCAAACTCAGCTTTCGTAAAGATTTCAGCATCGATGCACAAAAATACCCCTTTCACGTCGACTGCTAAGCCGATTTAGTTATACCAAATTTTAAAATGCATTAAAAAAATCAAAAAAAAAGTCGACAGCTAAGCCGATTAAGTTATACCAAATTTTAAAATGCATTAAAAAAAAAATCGCAAAAAAAGTCAAGCGAAATAAAAAAAATTTAATGTGTTTATACTCTGGTACAGGGCGGTAATACCCATACGTGTAATACAGTAGGCTTAGTCTTTTAGGCTACTTATTTTGGGAAAAAAACGTAATTAATATATTTCATAATAGAAAAAAAGCTATACTCACTGCAAATATTATAGCATACAATTGGTCTCCGAAATGGGCTTTCCAGAAGAATTCAACTCAAACAATAAAGATAATGCTAAAATATATTGGGCTGGGAGCTGCCGTCTAGTATCTACTATATCAAGTTCTAAATACTGAAGATGAAAAACTATTAAATATTAAAGATCTTTCTCCTACAATATAATTTGTTTTATAGGATACCGCCAGTAATCTTCCAGAAAGAATGGAGACAGGAAGCTAATGTCTACTACTTTAATCAACCATTTTGTCAAGTTAACCTATTTTTTCAAATCATCTGTCACATGTTAGAACAAAGAGAGAGAGAAATGGGGTTCAACCTCCACTCGAAACAAACTAGGTCATTTTGGGACTAACATAATATTTTTTGTTTTTAAAATTCTATTTCAATAATTCGCTTGCGCGTAGGGGTATTTAGCAGTGGGAGGAAGCCGGAGTGCCCGGGGGAAACCCACGAGGTTGAGACGGCGCCCCTATCTCCATGCCACATATTCTCACGCCAGGGCTCGAAACCACAGCCGCAAGCCCGAGGTGGCCGGCCAGCTAAAGGTCGAAGCGCGGCACTCTAGACCACTAGGCCATCCCAACCCCCATGTTAGAACAAACTTAGCCATGTTACTTACGGTTGCTACCCTATTTTATAATTTGAAGAAAGAAAGTTATTGCAATTTCCGGACATGGGTGGAGTACTTATGTTTTAACAGACTGGGTCATTCCTATCCAATTTGTATAGATGTCGTGGATTGCCTCCTTACTGGGCACAAACAAGGTCATTTCGGGACTAACATACGGTTTAATTTTATTTCAATAATTCACTTGCGCGTAGGGGTCTTTAGCCATGGAGGAAACTTGAGTATCCGGAAAAAAAACACGAGGTTGGACAGGCGACCCTACTCCTTGCCACGTACAACTGTGGATTCGAACCCACCACGCCTGTTGACTCAATGGCAATCCGTATGATACAGCGCCCATACAAACATTCGGTCATCCACCCCCTCGAAAATATGCAACGAAATACATATCACCGCATATTTATTTCTTTGGGTTTTATTTTCATATTTTGAGGCCACTCATCGATGAACCGATTTAGTGAAAGTTATGTACCCGTGTCTATTATTTCAGCATAACTTCTTACTCACCGCATTACATTACCGGTGTTGTAATTTGTGTTTTCCTAGTCGGTTAAAAATATCACTGTGAATAGCTTTAAGGAAATTGAGGCCATGGTATCATGTGATGCTAGAAATGTGCTTTAAAACGGTCAGTGCAGCAGGACGACACTACACCGATAATGCAAGATTTAAAAACAAATTGGACCTGGGATAAGCCGCAACCATCCACTGCTAAGTAAAGTCCCGGGCCTATAAATAATGAAAAAGAAAACAATAATTGCTGATATCTATAGACTGTCAATTTACATCACGAGCTAGAACGTCAAACATTTTAACAATGATAAGGGCGATATCCGGATATAATTAATAAATTGTAGTTAGCAAATTCCAAGAACGTCTACTATAAAGGAAACTCGGCAAATCTCGACAGATTCCATAAACTACATCTAGTCTCGGCTGTATGTCAGTAAGTGATATGTACCTACGCCCATACATTTGCGATGCGGCTACCGGTTTACTTTAACAGGAAGACTTGACGCTATTACACAATTTGGGAACCTATTCGGCTAGCGACCGATCGAGCTGCAACCTGTTCGGCGGAAACCTATTTAGAATAAAGACAACAGTCGCCTTAACTCATGTATTTATCAACCAATAAAATCCAACTTTATGTCTATCAAATGAAAGTAGAATACATTATTTTTATCCATTCCTTTAACTCAGAATAGAAGTGTAATTTCGTCATTATCTTACAGCTGGTTCGGTCGAATAGGTCCCTAGCCTAATAGGTCGCCAATTTGTGTTCGGTATGGGCGCAGCCATGTTTCATCCGGGACCTCTAAAGTAGTTCCAATATGGCGAGGTTAGATGTATGTTCCGGGGGTTACAGAATCTGCCGAGGTTTGCCGAAAGCTATAAAGTACAGGACCGCACTACGCGGAAATAAAACATATAGAAATAAGTGCAATACGCTATTAATAAAATAAATACATACAGAAATACATACAGTTATAACCCAAAATTTTAAAGGGTGAATTTGTACAAACTATTACAATAAAATAGTGGTGTTAAAGAAGGACAAGTCTGGTAGTACTGGCCTGTAAAACGCCCTGCAACAACATGTAAAGCCGTTCTTCCAGCCACAGTGATGCCTCCCCACACCATAATAGAACCACCCCAAAATCGATCATGTCTGATGACGTTAACGTCTTGGAAGCGCTCGTTTCGACGACGCCACACCCTACGTCTGTCCAAAAAATCAACAGTGAACCCTTGACTCATCTGAAAACATCACATTGCTCCAGCGTCGATTATCCCAGTGTTGACGATCCCTACACCATCGACGTCTTGCCTGAATGTGATGATCTCTCAAACAAGGGATCACGCGAGGACGTCGGGCGCGAAGGTGACCCCTATGCAGTCGATTCCGAATCGTCTGGCCACTCACTCTCACACCAGTGTCTGTTTGAAGACGAGCGCTGATCTGATTTGCTGTGATGACACGATTTCTCAAGGCCAAGGTACGGATAAATCGATCCTGGGCTTGAGTTGTCGCCCTTGGTCGACCTGAGCGTGGTCTGTCCTGTACAGATTGTCTATCACGGTATCTGGACCATAGCCTGCTTATGACAGACTGAGAAACATTCATCGTCCGCGCCACAACCGCCTGTGTTGTGCCGATCTGTAGCGTGCCAAGGGCACGTAACCTTTCATTTTGGGTAAGCCGACGCATATCATAATTTGTTTTATGGTCACTAAAACAATAAAACTGATGTTTCCACTCTGGAATTCAATGCCACAATGACTGTAACATTCAAAGTCAGAGTCGTGCAAATCTTGGGTTGGACCCCCATGATGATCCCAAGCATCACCTGCATTCCATGCGGTAGCTATTGGTGCGTTTGGGCGTCACATGTAAATGAAATGAAATGAAATGAAATGAAATGAAATGGGGTTTAACGTCCTACCCTTATGCACCTAACCTGGGCTAATGGAAGACGGGCATACGCCATACAGTGTGCTATGAGGGTAATTTTGCCCGGGCAGCGGCGCTACGGCCTACTCTTATATCGAATTCCAACTGCCAAGGGATCTTTTACGTGCACTCCAATGTGTACACGGGACCTCGGTTTTTCGTCCCATCCGAACGACTAGGCAGCTGTCCTTGTCAGGCCCTCCTTCTGTATCACTGACAAGGGGAAATCACGCTGGAAAGCGTCACATGTAACTGGAAATGTTTCTTCTGTTAGGTTCTATAGTGACTTTTTTCGTAGTCATTTGCATATTTTAGTATTATGCCCCCAAAATCAAATATCCCCTACTTTTTTTGAATATCCTATATTTTTGAACAGCTACACGTCTATTTTGGTTTATCACCAATACTCTAATACAATCTGTTGCCCATTAAAATATTGTTGAACGATTGTTACATAGATAATTTTGTTGTAACATAATCCCGGTTTTATCACTATTCCTTTATATACAGGTCGTACATTACAACAGAACACATGTATCACTGGTGCCAGGTATTCCAGAAATGCCATTCAATAATTCATCATGATCATGCAACCCTTTAACTGTCAGCAGAATGCAACTATAGCTTTTTTGTACTGTGTTTTAATGACAGCGTTTGAACTGTTGTACAATGTGCGTGCAAGTAAAGTGGATACCATTTGTCATGTGAGGTCTTTTTGTCCGTAAAAGTATTCAGTTGTTCTGAGGGAGAGATGTTGAATAGTGTTTTCTGTAAAGGGGTTTTGTTCTCTTCTGTAAGGAAGGTGTTGTCTGTATGAGTGGTGTGTGAGAATGGTGCTGTTCGGCAAGAGAGGTGTTGTTCTGCGAGAAAGTTGTTCTATAAGAGGGTTGTTGTTATGTAGCAAGGTCACGTATCTTACGCCACCCTAGATTTATCTTTATAATTTCAATTTTACGTCCACAACTTGACACAAACTAGGACATTTTGAGACTAACACATGGTTTCATTTTATTTCAATCATTCGCCTGCGCGTAGGGGTCTTTAGCAGCGGGAGGAAATCGGAGTGCTCGTGGGAAACCAACGAGGTTGAGAAGGCGCCCTATTTCCATGCCACATACGCTCACGCCAGGGTTCGAAATCACAGCCGCAAGCCAAAGGTGGCCGGCCAGCAAGAGGTCGAAGCGCGGCAGTCTAACCACTAGGTCATCCCAACCCCCCAACTATAAGACAAGCAACTAGAAGATTATAATCATGTAGAGTGACAATTAGGTTTCCCGTTGCATTCTGGGTTAGTCTCTTCTATTCCACATTTACAAAAAGATAGCACTGGTGGTTTTACATGTAGACGTTACTGGACCGAATCATCTTTCTTCCAGAGCTTAATATAGAGCAATCAGAACTTTCTTCTCAAGTTCATATGACCTAGTGATCCTGATCTAAATACAAATCTGCTCACGCTTCCAAGAAATAAATTATGACATATTGTATCATAAATGCGCAAAGACTTATGATTGTTCACTAGGATGTATGAAATCATCTCCAGTGGGAAATATCTTCTTGACTGAAAGCCGAAAGCCTGGGACCATTTTCTTCTAATTTGTAGTCCACAGATTCTGCTTACACAGTAAATGCTATTGTTTTCAAGCTAATATTGACATTTGAACATAAACATTTATTTTCGTAAGCGATTCGTCCTGATTATTGCGACAAAAATCAGCCAACTATAATTCCAATAAATCAAACTTTAATCATTTATATTGGTACCTGATTGGTTCTATTAGAAACGGTATTAAAGACTCAGACGAAATCACCTGAAATCATGCAACATAACATGCTGGGTATAGACAAGTCAAATTGGTTGGAAATCATTGCATATTACTTTTGTTAAAGTCAATTAATTTGAACTTGTTGATAAGTCTCGGCTTCTGCAATATTCATGGACGTTGATAGAAATTCACGTTAGAGAATTGGATCTTAATTGTCAAATATTCCATTCCAGATCGTTACTAGATTAAAAACTATCCTGTAATAAACATACATAATAAACAATATTTCAGATTCAATTCTCGTATAGCGGGTTTTTATTGCATGTCTGCATGTAGAAACTGAATAAAGTACAATATAAGTATAAATCGGCTGACACATCAGTCCGTTCAACCTTAGTTATTTACTTTGTCTGGGTGCGAATCTGTTAATTCAATTGTAGTTGGAAACAAAATTAAATAATAGAAATACAAATTTTATATCAGTTAAACCGGCGGTGAATCAGTGAGTACGTACAAACTCTCTCGGGTTTGCTGAGACAGTTCCTCGGATATTGCGGCGTGTTTTCCTCGTGCCACTAGTGCAGGGCAAAGGGGCACCTTGGCGTTTACGTAATAGACCCTAACAGTTGGAATTCGAGATAAGAAAAGGCAATAGCACCGCAGTCTGGGTAAACTACGGCGTTAAAGCTCATTGCATTGTATTTTCAGATCGATGGGATCTACAGCTATATATGAAGATCATCATCGATGTACACACGACCTAAATACCACACAAATAGTCTTATGGATTTTTGTTTAAAAAAATAGGTGTGATAAACGATAAGTTGCACAGGACGCCAATAGTGAAGACTGGTGGTCTTAAGACGCCTATGGAATATTTAGCTGAAAATAAATTATGACATTATGTTATGTATAGATGATAAATGTAGATATGTAGTGAGATGATTGAATGAGCGGGTGTGAATTGATCTGAAATCAGTTGCTTGAGAAAATAACTGATTTTCTCTTTGGTTCATTGGTCAAGAGGCTTTCTAAATGAATTAGTACCTAATCTTCGCAAAATGATTCGGATATAATGAAAGGAAGATAGAGCTGTCAATTCACTCCATGACAAATGACGGACATCGGGGAATTACTTAAAGCCATTTAAGAGTCATTAAATGTTGGACATTAGACGTCCGTTGAGTTAATTCGCCATCCCTTAATGCCGTTTTCTGATAACCTATGTAATATTAACATTTCCATATACCCGTCCAAATCTATATTGAATTTACTGACATTAACTAAGAAGGACCTTGAATATAAATATTCTATTGTTTCTTGGGTGTAAGAATTAGATTAACGAAACGGCTTCTTCCGTGGTAGATATGCTTACTTGAATGTTTTTGTAAATTGTAGCAGTTTAGTACTATGCAAGCAAACAAAAGAATATGTATAGGAGGAATCGGTTTTGGAAATTGAATTATTGAACAGGCTTCGAACTTTCGTAAATCAATGTTAATGACATTAAGGATAATTGACACAAATTGTAAAAGCTAGCTCTAGTGGGTATACAGCTACATGCCAAGTTTCGTCTAAATCGGAAATGCACTAAAACTTAATTACACCAAGTTCACATGCTACTAACTAAGAAAGAATTAAAACTCGTCATTTCTCAGATGTTATGAAATCTCAAATTTTTTCTCCAAATTGACAAATTATAGTCTTTAGCCAAGAGACGTAACTTTGTCCTGCACCTTTTTCAAGAAACGTGTTCAGATTTCACCATTCAGGATTAATTTTTATAAACCCTCAAATTACATTGCATCAACAAGATCGGGTCCCATTAATATTAGTTTTATCGATGCTTCATAGGAATATTTTACAGTTTCGACAATTGTGCTATCAATTTCAGGAACAGATTAAATAATATTTCCAAATGAATGAACACTAAAATGAGAACAGCATGTTATTAAACAGGTTGTTTGGGGTTTCGTTTTTCGGTACATTTATTTGACATATGGTTGATTTTTATAACCTAGGTACTTCTCCCACCTAGCATATGGTAATTGTCATTTTCGGGATTTTGTGCGAATGCGGCGAAATTTTTCCGGCGAAAGGTTCTTTTATGTCCATGAAAATATGTACACGGATAACCATCGGTTGTTAGTCCAAATGGGCGCATTTTCATTTTCAGATGTGAAAAGGCCACTGAAAATTCTAGTCATCGTCAGGCCAGTATGCTACAGCTCGCCCGACGCATCCTCTTGGATTAATAGAAAACTGCATGTAATGCGTCCATAGGACTTTAATTCCACCGACTAAATTATAGACCGAACCATTTCACTAAATTACATTGTAAATCAACAAGTTAGAAGTCGTTTTAAATTCTATAAATCATTTCCTTTAATGTAATTAAATCCAGACCCCATACAGGACAGAAACACTGGCCATTATCCAGTTGATAAATTTTACATTGACGAGTAGACATTGTAAAACAAAACAAAAACCGCTTAATCAAAGGAACGGAAATTAGAGGAAAGCCGAAAAGATTTACTATCACGAGATTTCGACAAATATTGCATCTAATTGGGCAAAATTATGGCTCGCCTTGCAAAGGGCAGAATTAATGTTAATGTATAGCGGCAATCCTAGTAATATCCTAAATTTATCTAGATTTATATTAATTTGATGCTCAATGGTTGTTGTTCAACTCAGATGTTCCTCCAACTGACTGCAATCAGATATTTTTTTAATTCTTCTTTTCTTTTTATTTTCCGTATTTCATATTTTACCGGGCTCAATTTTACTTGCATCCAGTGGCGTGGTTGCCTGACCAAGGTATTAAGCACAGACACCAATTGACTTCATTTTCCATAAGTACGCCACGATTTTAATGGCAATAGAATTATTAATAGTTGGTTCGTAAAAGGCGCAAAATAACAAGCTTTCAATGTTTATATTCTTTATTTATTCAGTAATGGCGCCGAAATCACCCAAATTTTTGTGACTATACAATGATGAATAGAATTTGCCAGTGAGAAATAGCATGTAACCAATTTTTAGAGCATAATGAGATAGGGAGTCAATGGGTTATAATTACTTCAGCCCTTTTAGAGAGAACAATGCACAGTAATTCTCTCAATGCCCTCTGTGCCCAAAGCCCAACGGAATGTTTCTGCTAAGTTATAAAAAGAAATGTAAACATTTTTGGCTATAGTTTGTTAATTATTTGGTTCCATGAAAACCTTTGCAGTTCGAGATGGGGCATACAAATGATTTTTTTATAACCCCAAGCAATTCCAACAGCAAAGATGGTATATAAATCGCCGGTTCCTATATAAACTGTAGAGTGTTACACTGAAAACAAGCCAGTTAATTGCAACAAAACTTTGAATACATGTTTTCTGATCACTATAAAATAGGATTAATTAAAACTAGAATTATAAACCAAAATTTATAAACAGTTCCCCGCGCGAGAACTGTATTGTCTAAATATAGATTACCATCTTAACACAAGATCTCATTCACACTTTGTAAAAGTTAAAATAGATAGGGTGACCATATAATCAGGATAATGGGATCTTATTCACCTCAACATAATGATGAAAAGAAACTTTAACTAGATTTATTCACGGTCCATCGATCATGGATGGATTATTGATGAAGAAGGAATCCCGGGCATTGTGTGGGGGGAATAAAGAAATTTTAAAACATCGTTTGATATGAAGGATATATGGTGCAATGTTTTTCCCACGGGGACACCATTGTTGTCGTTTCTATACACGAACCATTTTACTTGATGTTGTTTTTCATTCCAATCTGTGTTTCGCAATGTTCTATGAAATATTCTAAGATTAATTGCCAAAGAATCCATTAGTAGCCGTCCATAACATTGTTGTAGCCCAATATTGTCGTAACTTATGTGATCCCGGTGTTGGCCCAGAAAGTTCATTGGGTTTTTTCCGGCTTGGTTTCCTCTTGTCAGTAGTGAAAGACGGATGGTCTGACAAGGACAACTATCTAGTCGTTCTGATGGGACGAAAAGCCGAGATCCCGTGTACCCATTGGTGTGCACGTAAAAGATCTCTTAGCAGTTGGAATTTGATGCAAGAGTAGGCCATAGAGCAGCTGTACCTTCCAAAGTCCCCTCATAGTATACTGTATGGGATATGCCCGTCTCCATCCCTGTTGGAGCAGAAGAGTAGAGCATCAACAATTCTTGAACAGTATATTACACGCAATTATTTTTTCAATAGATTGGAAATGTGCTATTCTTAATTATGACCAACCCCTTAAACATTGTCTATTTTAATTACATTTCCTCTGGGCTTAGTCCTCGATATTTCACAACTATCCCCTGTTCCTCGGACCTACTATTCTGAAACACCCCACATCTCTCTCTCTCTCTCTCTCTCTGTGCTATTCTCCGTTAACTAGCGAGTTGCTGTCGAGAATGGCAGTAAACTAAGCCTTGAAGGATCGACCCAAAGTGACATCTGCCCATGTAGCGCGTTAAGTAGAGTTAAAAGTGGACTTAATGTGAGTCTCCACGTCACCGAAATCTACAAGAAACAAGTGTAAAGAAGTAAAATCGTCAAGAAAAAATGCACATGTTAGATTAAGTACAAGATCAAGTCGCACATCCTCGTCAAAATTAAATCGATGCTAAATGTTAAACATGTAAAAATCTAAAAACAGCCACGATCAAGAGACAGTCTGCCGATTTTTACGTAATTCTGGGTTACGATTGATTTAATCAGTATTTTATTCACGATATACCACTGACTCCAGCGACTCATGTAAATCTGCTTCCGAAATCAAGATTCATGCATTATACTATACAAACATACAGGGTCAAGTGTTAGGCAATACACGACAGTAATATAGTAAGATATTTTTCAGTGAGCACATATTTTAAATCCATTCTGATCCGACCGCTGTGTTGTATACGTCCCAGATTTAAATAATTTGAACCATTGAATACCTTTTGAACCCATATGTACCTGGTCTTGTGTCATGTCATTGCCTTTTAACGGGTGCACAAATTCCTATTTTTCCGTAACCACGAAATTTTGAATAGTGTTATTAATTATAGTACCAAATCAACATAATCTGAAATATGCAGAAAAAATTAATTCATTAATTCTAAATTTATTCGAGTGCCAATCTATATTTTAACGCGGCAATTTTAGTTTCTTTAAAGTCACAATAAAATATTCTTCTCTTTGTCACATTAACTTATTTTGAAACAGTTTAAAAAATGTTAATAATGTTAACTACAAGTTTTAGATAGATGACTATTTAAGCTATAGTGATTAGTGGTTATTCCCGGGAATTCAAATTAACTAGTGTAGTGGCTCAATCGCAGGATTTCATTGATTTACTATAAATGGGTAACTAAGCTGTCATGGATATAAACTGAAGTATAGAGAGAGGGAGGGAGAGAGAAAAATGGAGTTTAACGCCCATTTTGGGACTAACATATGGTTTCATTTTATTTCAATAATTCGCTTTCGCGTAGGGGGCTTTAGCAGTGGGAGGAAACCGGGGTGCCCGGAGGAAACCCACGAGGTTGAGTAGGCGCCCCTATCTCCATGCCACATACGCTCACACCAGAGCTCGAAACCACACCCGCAAGCCAGAGGTGACCGGCCAGCTAGAGGTCGAAGCGCGGCACTCTAGAACACTACCCCCCCCCCCCCCGAAGTATAGAATAAGACCTAATGATATAATATGTATATAAGAGCCATTACACAATCAATTGGTGTTTACTATATCGTGATCAATAATTCTTACTGGCTTGAATTAGATCCCCTACTACCAAAACAGATTAAGCTGAATAAATATAACCACAAGGTAGCAAAAACTCTTCAGTGAAAAACAAAGAATTTTTTTTTTCTTTTTGATAGGAATAAAATCCAAAAGTCAAGTCTAGCAATTGATATTTCATGTGTTCCCAAAATAGATGTCCATTATTGTGCACAGAACGCTGTTCAGTGTGCAGCCCAAAATAAGTCAATATGGAGACAATATAAAGGGTCACTGCGACATATGCCGAATATTGAACACTGAATTCTGTATCGGAAGATGTTAGCTAGATTTAAAAAAGGTTGAGTAATAAACCTGACCCTATAAATTGACAGTTCATTGTGTACTTATAGTTTCTAGGTAAATGTGAACTTTGGTAGAGAAAAGAGGTTACCGAAAGAAAGAAAATGTGCAAGATGTCGTTGGAATAAAAGTACGAGCAATATACACTATTGGGCTAAATTCGAAGTCCTAAAAACGGTATACGCAAAATGGTGCAATCAGCAAATGGACTGGTCATCGTGTACAAATTACACGACAAACAGCGGTAACAGGTGTCCGGAAGAGTAAGCTTACCGTGCCTGGCGCCATAGCTAAAATAAACTTCATTTGATCTCAGATATCACCCCAACTCCCCATTTGTTATGGCACGACCATGTAAATTCAGTTAACCAATTTTCAATTAAATTTAAGCAACAGATCGATATTACTGTATTTGGGTTTTATGCGCTGATTTCTGTCGGTAGTAATTCATCATCGTCCCAGATTAGGGGGTTAGGTGGCTGAGTGATCTAGGATGTGTACATTACAGATAATAATATCTGTCATTAAGTCAAGTCGCGTGGTTTCGATTCCCCGCTTGTACGTGATAAGGAGTAGAGTCTTCAGTTCAATCTGGTGGGTTTTCGAGTGGTCCTCCTGATACCTCCCATTGTTAAAGAGTCCTACGCGTAAGCAAATTACCGGAATAACAACGAACCATTAGTTTGTGTGTGTGTGTGTTTCTCACACACTCTCTCTCCCAAATCGAACTGCGTTTGATTTACCAGTTTTATTTGTCTCGAGTACAATATTTGTCGCATATTACGGATTATCCATCGGCAATTAAACCCCACACACAGATATTGGTATATTGGCTGACTCCTGGTGGCTTGGGTGAGGGTGCTTGAATAATCTGCCAGAAACAAACACAGTGTGTTCAGAGTCTGGATGAGATGGAATCTCACATTTGTTTCAACAATAAATGTCTTGTATGTGTCAAATCTTTTCCTATTTTTCTTCAATATGAAGAGATGTCGACTGTTTACATATTCTTATTGATCTCCAATCAAGGACGGGTAATTCAATTTAATGCTTACGTCAAACGATGCTATAATAGTCAAAGAGAGACGTGGCCGTTAAATTTCTGAACAACGCAATTTGATAATAATTCCCTGGACACTGATCAAAGTAAAGTAGAAATCTAATTTGTGTGAGATCTACAACGATTAGAAATACATAAATGACCAGGGATTTGATTTCAATTTTCCAATACACATCTTTGCTTACATTTTATTCTTCTTACGTCTGTTTCATTCAATAACATTAGTATAATGCGTATGTGTGTCAAATTAGCATCATTAAAGTACCAATGCTCTTGTCTATAAACACAATGCCTATATTTTCCCGCTCTAGAGGCCCAGTGACATAGGGAATAAGCACAATTAAGAAACATATATTCCATGGGTGAAATAGCAGATATTTGTCTAAGTTTGTTCCTTTAAAGTGTTCCTGTTCCGATCCTATTGTGACGATTACCTACACTTGGGCATATCTCCATAAGCACCAACCAACTATAATCGTTGCTGGTTTGAACATACCATATAATTTCGAAGAAAAAGTCGAAAATGTGAAATATTCCCAAACGAAAAGACAACGAATGGGCGATCGTATGAAAGGCAGAATAACAGACCCAACTTGTCTGATGGAATACAAACCATAACTTACATGTGTTGGCTAGTTTTATTAAGTGTTTCCGTTCATCATCCGAATGCTTATGAGAGGGTCGTAAGCGTGCCAATTAAGTAACTTTGTACTACTTTCAACCAATATGCTAACGCTTTATATTTCTCAAATTCTCGTTTTACATGTTTCAATGACCAGCGTTCCTGTGTTCTAAAACCCTCATGAAAATCGTTATAATAATAGGTAGTCATCTTAGCAAGCTCATATATCTCGTCGCACAGCGTTAACTCTAAGTGAAAGAAAAGTGACAGGACTATAGCAAGAAAGGGTGATAAATAGAAATATGTCATTATTGAAACAGAAGTAAATCTGCTGCAAAGCCTCAGATTGATATCGTTTTGACCCAAAATGAATTCCTATTCCGGGTCATTAATTAACTTAGAGCCTGGTCATTTTTTAAAGTTTGGATTGCTTTCTATTGATTTCGTATCACCCCATTTATCTCTTAGACATATATAGTAACAATAACTGTTACTATCATTTTCATACAAACCCACCAATTCTCCTTGGTGGTCATAATATCACATTTTAGATTAACAAAATACAATAATTATGTTTTGAAAACGATCTGGTTACGATATTTGTAGCTTTAATATTAATGATTATTGACTCCATGAATAATTCCCCCATTTCACATCTGCGCAACGTTTGAATATATATATATTTAGCAACTCATCATAAATCCATTCTCTGAAGGGAATTCGATTAATGATTTACATATGTTTATTGTTCCATTGGAATGATTGAAAAGGATTCCCTCGTCGGCCGCGGACACGTTACGAGTGACGCGCAAGGAATGGGGGTCGTGGTGCAAACTCGGGTAAATTGTTCATATCCAACTAATGGCTGGCTACTGCAAACAAAAAAAAAAATAAAATGTAGAGTCCTTTAATTTAATACAATGAGTAGTCAATCAATGGTGCCCCCGGTCTCCTTATTCTGATTAGTTTAGTACTGAGTGCATCACACCCGTTATCTCAACGATTGCTTGGGGTCTAAAGAACGTGTATAAACAAATTTATTTTATTTTTGTAGGCTATATATTGTGAAAAAGCAATGTGAAAGCAATTCTCTTTTTTGTTTTTGGATAACACATGACACAATTATATGGAATATGTTACTTAGAGGATTTATTTCAGCGAAGTTTCGACGAAGGTTCTCCCGTCTTTATAAAGCAAAAAAGCGAATTGCTTTCACATTGCTTTTCATTTTTTCTCTTTTTTTTGTTTTGTTTGAACCCTCGTCGAAATGTCGGTGAAATAAACTCTTCAAGTAACTTGTATTCCATATAATTGTGTCATGTGTTATCCTCATCCAGTTACTAAATGCCGCTTAAACAACCTATTTTTGGTTGTTCTGCGTAGGCCGCGTTCAAGACATAATGATTCCAGCACACATCTATGTAAGTGTAGGCCGTAGATTGCTCTCCGAGCAGTATTTCCCTAAAGTACACTGTATGGCACATGTCCATCTCCATTAGCCCGGTTCGGGGCAGAACAATAGGGCGTTAAACCCCATTTCATTTTCTGTTTCAAATATAAGCTAAACAGTATTTGTTCATTTTGTTAAAGACAGGTGCAGGATTTGGAGAATTGTATTTAATTCTTTTTTACAGTTGAGCCAATAAATAATATTCATATACTATTGGTCTATATTAACACAGGATTTTTTTTATGGATAGGCCTACACAGTTACTGAGTTTAATACTAAGCGACCTTTCGACGTGGAAACTCTCCATCTCAATTTCAGCATTCCTTCCAACATTCAACCAGACTAAAAATGAGTCTTTTATACCAACATAATGGTCCCGATTAGGTGCGCAATCGCCAATTGAGCACGCAGTGGCGACACCAAACGACTTCATAATGATGGTTGCTAGGCAGAAATGTTGAAATTCTAAATTCGTTCATGTTAATACTCGTTTAAATAATAGAAACATGATGGAACAGACTTGAAATTTAAACTGAACAAATAAAGAAGTTGGATTATACACTACCTTTAATTTAATTCATGTAATTTAGAAATTACATGAATGGAAGTTACAAGTTACATGAATGGACTTTAGAAATTACATGAAAAGAAGTAAGAAATTAGACGGTAGAATTTTGAATGTAATATACCGCCATAGCACATGGGCCTACTGAATATATACTGAATAAACGGCTAATACACTGGTGATGCTGAACTTTTATAGTGTATTTATCATTGTTTAGTTTTATTTTTCGAGGTAAACGTTGAATAGTATTCGGTGCTTATCTGCAAAGTTTTCTCTAGCATTTATTCAGACCTATTTCCTGTACCATGTTGTAACGCTAATATTTTCGTTAATAAGTACATATAACATATCAGCAAATTACTGACCCGTAACGATGATGATCTTGTGCATAGTTTCAGTTACAGCATGTAACAGTGCTGGTAGTTTAAATAAGTAACTACTGGATAGCAGCTTACACGCAAAAAATAAACGATCTAGATTTCTGGTTTGAATTCCAGGAGGAATTACAAAGTATTATTTTTTCTTAGCATCTTATAATGATATTAGGTTTTTTTTATTGGATTTGAAAAAATATTTGACACATACTACTTCTCATCAATAACACTAGATTTGTATCCAGTCCCCCTGGCATGCTAATAAGTTTCATGATACGCAGGAATAAAATACTGAATATTTAACAGTGAAACAAATACTAAATGCTGCCTTCCTGGTATTGACTTTAGTCTTTACTCGCTTCTAATAAACATATTAAATGCGTTTGATACATAGATATGGCCACATATATTGCGAATGACGTTGAATGAAACTTGCATTTTATATACGCCCACATTGAAATGTGGTACATTGTAGTATGTGGTACTTGTGGTCGCTCTAGAGGCTAAAGTTAATATCCGGTTGATTTTAAATTTATATACAGTGTTTAAGATTATGAGTCGAAGATTTATTTATACACACCTTCACGGTGTTTTGTCTTTGATGTTCCATAAGCGATAATAGAGATACCGTGCCGATGATTGGGTGATCAGAGGGTGATATGTGATATAATCCCTGGGACAATAACCCATATCCCCCCCCCCCCGATGACTTCATATTATTAAGCAAACACAGCAAATACATTTCAAGACGTAAATAACACATCAATCCCGTAACTAAACTGAATATTGAATTATGTCCTTTTTTCTTTAACTTCAACCACGAAGTGTTTTAACCAAAAGTTTAAATCACTATTATCCATGTGTTCAAGATCCTTAGTTATTGTCCTTTCATCATTATGGTGATTGTTCCGCCATATTGACCATGCTTGAAATGTATTTAACGCCCACTTATTACGCCTTAAAGTATTTTTTGGTACAGCATTATTTGCAACGTTTAAAATCCTTTCCTCGTTGGCAATATGAAAACGTTTGTCATTTTCGGGTCGATTTTCCTCAGCATCCGAAATATCGGAATACAGCGCTGGATTTCCAACATCCATATCGAAAATATACTTTAATTGTTCTACACGCTGACTTGCTGCAATTATATCCTCGTCCGAATTTTCATATTAATTCAAATGGCTTTCGGCAATCTGGCTGGCAAAAAGGAGTTCTTCGTCTGACTCAGTCATTGACAGCATTTTACTAGTGAACTGGTCGATGTATGACTAAAATAACGCAGGTGTATTTTGAGCAGTGGTTGACAACAGTTCACTATATTACTATACTCATTCCAGCAGTGACGTAGCCCTCATGCTAAAACAACACGGGACGATATTATGTTTATGTTGCTATATGGGGGTATGCTGACCACTCAGTCATTGAAGTGATGTCAATGTGTATGTCAAATACACAGGCACTTATATATAGTCAAGCAGTAGTAAGAAGTTTTATTTTAATCCCTTAAAGTGCCTGTGGTCAAATAATACCCCACTCACCCTCGGTTCGATATTAAAAATAGCCCTCGACCTTCGGTCTCGGGATACTTCTAATATCAACCTCGTGGTAGGGTATTATTTACTACTTATACACCGTGTTTACGCCTATATATAATCGCTTCGACAGACTTTAAATTGATGGTTTCGGACTTGAGACGAACAAGTATATTGATTTTCAATAATTTTTGATGACTTGAACAGCTAAATCCATGATATTATATTTTTTATACTAAATTTTTAAGGTCAACATGGGCCAAACAAATTTTAATGATTTTCTTATAATTCTGAGTTGTAACTCTTAATCAGATTTTAGTGTATTATAAATGTTTCAATACCGACAAATGTAAAAATATGCAATAACTCTGGTTTAGCTGCTGTGGGCTCATTCTTCGATGTCTGGCAACCTATCTTTAAATTGTAATATTATTCTTGATGAAAATCAATCTAGTAGATATGAATTTTTTTATATAAAAATCATCATCCATTTTGGTGGGTCCTGTAATCTACCTTGCTGACATTTACTGACACATCTTTCAGGATATGTCAAGTAGATCAGTGTTGCGCTAGCAGGCAATAGTAACCCATCGTCGTTAGATGATTACTTTAATATATATCATATTTCGTTCAATTTAAAGAATTACAAAATGAATCGAAAATGCAGGAACAGTTGCTGAAAATCACGCACAGATGTACAATACATGCCAAATAATCAAAATGGTAAATAAAGTTACCCAATGTTTGTATTGTCTTGTCATGTCGAGAGATGGGTTGGGTGAGCGCACAGTTTCTACCAGCATCTTATATGGCTAAGCACATATCTGATACCATCACTGACTTGGTATATATTTGTGTGGCAAATGTTGATGGGTCTTGTATTCAGAATCACATAGTTTCTTATAATGCTAATATAATTTATCACCCAATAATACCTTTTAATTCTCGTTTGTGTGATAAATTTCACAATCTACTGTGATATCTCCTGTGATATCTGTGTTACATGAATTTGATTGGTCAGTTTAAAAGGGAATACATTTATTTTAGTAAAAGTAACTTCTGTTTAATCAAAAATGAACTTTGA
The DNA here is from genome assembly GCA_036850965.1 of Patella caerulea. NCBI lineage: Eukaryota > Metazoa > Mollusca > Gastropoda > Patellidae > Patella > Patella caerulea. The sequence goes on along the minus strand of JAZGQO010000014.1, from coordinate 20,848,215 downwards.
TGGAAACACTGGGTCATTTATAAAGGACTTTGCAATGGTTCAGTTGCTGTCAAACAATGATGTATTACTACGCCGTAATGTAATCAGGTTCAGTAAAATTGAAATCTATACCAAAGAGTAATATTTATTTATTTGTGCATTTAAGAAAGGATTAATAAAAATCTCATACTTGTCCTGTTTTGAGATTAAAAAAGACTCGTATGGGATTCTATACATATCATATTATACATCAGCAAATATTGAGTATTTAATTGATTTCTAAATTTAAATGTTCTATATAAAGCACAATGCATGGCGTACTCCCGCCATAGTAAGCCTTATCGTTACAGAGAAACAAGACAATCAAACTGAAATGCATGGTACAGCCATAGGCTACGTGTTCCAATAATTTTACGATGTTAGCCTTGACTTTATCCGTCCAGTCTGGAATGAAATTTTAAAAATGTCTACACTTGTTTGTCGTTTTGTAATGGCTGTACAAACGTGAGTAACATAATGTGAGTTCAACTTTACTGAAACAAGGTCGTCTAGTCATCGATTCCAATGGAAACTCGACTCAATTTCCAAACAATTTGATTCATGTTCATGGGAACACTTTTAAACACGGCAGGTCTTGGGCAATCAGAACATGTATACAAAGTGCTGTTTTAAACTGGTTTAGATTACAGTTACCCGGTGATTAAATAGAACGAATAGACAAGATCTATTAGAATATAACCACGTTTAATGGAAAAAAGAGTAGTCGCCGTCTTCCGTTTTCAACAGAGGTAGACAATGAGCTGAGGCAATATTAGATAATAAAATGTAACGGATAGAAAGATTTTTAAAATTCGGTTAATGACACATTATGACTGAAACATAGAGATGAGTAACCAGTGACATCAGGATTGGCTATAACTTCAATCTTTTCAAAGACAATTAAAAATAGAAACGGACTTTCAGACAAATTTGCTACTTCCTTCAATATTTTTCATTTTTTTACAAATAAGCGCTACAACGAATTACTTCCTTCAGCTTATGGATATGAGCAGTACTTGTGTCATTTTTTGAATTATTATATCTACAGACAACCACTAGATAATGGTACATCTATTAGCTGATTGAAAATGACTTTTTATTATGAAATGATTTCGCCTGCAGATAAATAACGGACTTATCATGTTGCTAGCAATATCATTGCGAAGTAATTCAATTAAAGATGTCTTGGGTCAATTATTTCTTCAGATAGAATATTTCAATTATGTTATTTTGTTTTTCAGACATATAAATTTTTTATTTCAATTCTGACAATGTAATCAGAATTATATCAATAATTCTTGGACAAAATAGTTTAGTCAATAACCCGCGAAATGCGATTGCCACCTATCTTCCAGAACTATCTGCAAATCAAAACGATGTATATTCATTATTTTGTCATCAGTTTCTCCCAGCGTATCACAGTGGAACTATTTTATATAGTAATGTAATAGATATTTTATATAATAATGTATTAGATATGTTATAATAGTAATGTATTAGATGGTTTATATAATAATGTATTAGATGTTTTATATAGTAATGTATTAGATATTTTACATAGAAATTTATTATATTTAGATATTTTATATTGTAATGTATTAGATATTTTACATAGTAATGTAATAGATACTTACAAATACTGAAAATTACATTATGAGACACATAGTATGTTAAGCGTTGGAATTTCTAGAGCGGGTGATTTGTGGAAAATTGTCGTCTCCTAGGTAAATGTTTTAGTATTTCCGCTGCAATATGCCGACTGGATATATTTTGAATAGAAATACAACACCACAGAGCCAAATTAGGCCATCATGACAATTGGCTGCTAGATGCACTTGGACCATTACATGTACATCAAGAGTGAAAAGGGGCCCTATTATGGTCATTGTTCGTCGCACTCACAAACATGGAATTTGTATGTCAGTATGGTAGATAGATAACTTTAAACAAAATCATAAGTTATTTACTTTATATAAAATAAATGTAGAAATGGATGCCCCCTTTCATATAACATTTCGTATACTAAGCGCTTATTTGTTCGTCCTATTTAATTTGCATATTATAGTGCTAATATTCTCAATGTAAAATATCGGAAACTAAAAAAATGAACATTTTTAAAACAAACACTAATAATCTTCCACTTCCAAAATAGTTTACTTCCGTGTATTTAAAAAAATGGCATCCAAGATATGTGTATTCCGCTTTTGAGTGACCTGGAACAGTCCAATATACAATAAATCCACATTTCCTTTACTCGAATGGGAATTAAACCTGCAACAACATTGAGTAATTAAATGTGCATTATGAGAGATTAAGATACAGGACTGGATTGTCATGCTTCAAAACTACATACAGAGAAATTCCAATGTTAATGCTTTATTTACATAAAACTTACATTAGATACTAGCAAATACTGAATACGTAGTGGCGACATCAATTGTAAATATTGTCAATTTTCCCAGGTATAGTTCTGTTATTATACTGCCATGTTGTAAAATAAGCGGGATCAAGTTTAATGTTTTCGGGCTCTTATTTGCGTTATTTTGAAAACCACATCCGCTCGAGCACATATTAGACACCAGTCGAGTACTGAATATTTAAGTGTCATTCCATGAGAAAACCATGCAAAATCATGCAGAATCGGGAAGGTGGGGGGTCGGCAGATCGAATTCATCTTGGGGGGATTTTATGGACTCCTCAAGACTACTTCACAGCCAGAAGAACCGATCTCAAAATTTAACTGTTATTGAGATACAGCCTCGGGCTGATTTTTGGCCAATTTTGCCCTTTTTCAGGTCATTTTTGGTCAATTTTCAGCCACTTATTCTGGTGAGTCTATGGTTTGGATGAAATTAGTGGTGGTTGGCGATGTTAGTGGGGGTCTTCCTGTGCCTCAATATACAGACCTTAAGGTCACATCTATTCTGTGGGAGTAATGGTCAGCAAAATGGTAACATATGGCGAATAAAGTAGAAAATATACACCTTCGAAGATTAGCCCTATTTTCTATGATGCGGGGGTAGGTCAAAATATCGAAATGGTTTTATGCACAGCTTGACCCCCTCTACTGATATAAGAAATAAAATCTCTGTCACCTCGTTTCATTCAATGCGAAATCATATGTCAAAGTTGGTGAATTTTCCCTATTGTAATCTCTGATTCTCTATGAAATGCTCAACTACTTTCATACAGGGTAAGTCAGCTTTCTCCAATTCTTTGCCAAATCATTCGCCCATGCTCGCTGGTAGCAGCAGTAAACCGGCTCGAGCAAAACTGGTCTATTTGATGAAGCTTCCAATGCAAGATGCCCGGGACCGCAGAAAATTGAGGTTTTTCTTCATTTTTGGCCATTGAATGTGGCACATATCCCACACATGAGAACTAAAATGACTTCATCCAATTGAAAGACTGTACTAAAAACATTTAAGTCCACTCTTAAGCACATTACGTAGCAATAAGTGATGTGAAAACCGAATTGGAACTGATTTCTTGACGTATAGTGGAAATTTTGACCTTAATGTGCTGCCTATTGCTACCGCTTGGATTTCAAACGCAATATTCCCCTGCATGGTACCACACCTAAGGGAAATATATAGACAAACCGTGCTGTGTCACTTAGAATCAGCTAAGTTTAATAAAATACTATTGAAAAAAGAAAGGAATAAAATTGTGTCTTTGAAATATCAATAAAAACCTTCTATGTGTGCTTGACCACAACTAATTTAGCAGAAAAGAGTTGTGCGGTATATACACAATTGGCCGAAAGGAGTTGTGCGGTGAACCTCTAGTTGACTGGGTAAAGTCATTGGCTTTAGAAGTCCTCAAATATGCTGCCTTGAGTCTGATATAGCTGCAATACCTTTACTGAAGGTGTTGTTGTTAGTTTTAGATATTTTTTTCTTCTATTCTAAGGTACATACCGGAAATGTGATGCTGTCCATAATGAGGAATGGACCGTGAAAAAAAAACAGGCTAGTTCTTCAAATAAATAATATGGCATGGGGTCCAAAATTCAACTTCATCATATAATCATTTTCAGAGCCCAAAATGGATCTTGCCAGACCTTGTAAAACTACATGTGTACATGAAGGGGAGTTAAAATGTTGTATCAAGCATATTTTGCAAAATTCACTTTTTTGCTTAGTCAAAATGAGAATTTTCTTGCGCATCTTTTCATCTGGTTGTCGTATTTCTATGCCAATAAAAAGAGGGTTTATAGATATTGTTTCAAGATGTTGTATATGGGGTGTTCCAAAAAAAGAAATTATTAAGGGCGAAAATGTTGTAGCCAGTAGTGTTTTATGATTAAATACTTATTACTGAAATTATTGTTTAGGCTTACTTTGTGAAATCTATGAAATTGAAGCAGGTAAAGGTGAATATTTTCCGGAGATACGTCTTTGCTGTATAGAATTGCAAATAACGAGCTTTCACTCATTATTTCTGTACTAGATGTTGAGCTTGATATGTGCAGGTAGTTACATACTGTTTAAATGGCTACACGTGCATTTTGTCAATAAATATTTGAGAAAAGCTTCAGAAATATGACCTTTACATACAACATTTTGATTCTTATGCTTGTCCTGTGCTTGTTTAGGCTCTCCTGGACGATTTTCCAAAATCCAGATACGACCTTTTGACTCCCCACCCACGATATTTCTATCAGGGGCCACCTCTCAAAATATCAACCGCAACGTATATTTGCCATTGAAAATTTTCTTGTATTTAGTCTCCGAATGATGGACTGGCCGGTAACAGGGACCAGACTAGTTGATCAGTTGGACACTTGATTTGTAAAGAAATTTTTCAAATTTTGATCCATGCAAATACTTAGAAAATAAATTTAGTAAATTATTTTATATGGAATAAGTTTAGAAAATTGTTTTATGTGATTTGAAATTACTGTTGGAACTGATGACATCCCTCCCACTTTTGGCAGTTCTATGTACTAGTAGCTGTTACAGGAAGTGGTGGTGGTGTTTCAATACTGCTACCCATAGCTGCAGATGATGTAGTAGCAGTAGATTGATAATAGGTGTTACGGGCACTACAAGTAGCTGCAGATGATGTAGCAGTTGGATGGATGTCATCAGTTCCCACAGTAATATCATACCACGTGAAATAATTTAGTTTTAAAAGGCTGTCAAGATCCATTTGGGGCTCTGGAATTGATCACATGATGCAGTTGAATTTTTGACCCTATACCATATTATTTATTTGAAGAACTAACCTGACTCTTTTTACAGTTCATTTTCTCATTATTGACATTGTAACATTTCCAGCATATACCTAGAACAGAAGAAAAAAGTTCTATAATTAACAAGCTAGCCTCCAGTAAAGGTATTACAGCTATATCAGACTCAATGCAGCTAGTTTGAGGACTTCTGAAGTCCATCGCTTAAGTCAGTCAATTGTTGTCGATTACACATACAAGATTTGATTTTTTTTATCGATATTTCACTTACCCCATGCAATAAGAATAAATAGAATAAACAGATTCTAAGTGACACATCAGGGTCTTTGTATGGATTCCCCTTATGGAATATTCCGTTTGTAACCGAGGCGGTAGCGATGGGCAGCACATGTTACCTTTCCATCTAAACTCAACGAATCAAGATAAGAAAAATACACTTCGTCAAGAAATCAGCTCCCATTCGATTGTCACATCACATAATGCTATGAAATGTGCTAAAGGGTGGACCTTAATGTGATGTTCTTATATTAGTACACTCTTAGTACACAGCACAGTCTTTGTATGGATTTCCCATAGGTGTGGTACCATGCAGGAAATATTTACGTCCTTTTGCATTTGAGATCCAGGCGGTAGCGACTGGATCAAAATTTCCACTTCGTCAAGAAATCAGTTCATTTTCGGTTCTCACATCTCTTATTGCTATGTAATGAGGTGGACCTTAATGTTTTAAATACAGTCTTTCAATTGTATGAAGTCATGTTAGTTCTCGTATGTTGGGATATGTGCCACATTCAATGGCCAAAAATGAAGAAAAACCTCAATTTTCTGCGGTCCCGGGCGCGGCCATCTTGGATTGGATACCAAGCTTCATCAAAGTGACCAGTTTTGCTCGAACAGGTTTACTGCTGCTACCAGCGAGCATGGGCGAATGATTTGGCGAAGAATTGGAGAAAGCTGGCTTACCCTGTATGAAAGAAGTTGGTCATTTCATAGAGAATCGGAGATTTATAATATGGGAAATTCACCAACTTTGACTCATGATTTCGCATTGAATGAAACGAGGTGTCAGAGATTTTATTTCTTATGTCTTATGAATGAATAATCGTGACACCAAATCTACGTATTGAAAATCTTGTAATCAGTTTCTCCTAGCATCTTATAGTGCTAATATCTTATATAATAAGCACATATTAGAAGCCAGCAAATATTGAAAACCTAACCTTGACACCCAGTCTAGATACTGATGATCATGTAATCAGTTTCCCCAATAAGTATTTTAAAGTGCTAATATTTTTCTTTTAAATAAGCATGTGTAAGCCTAATCAAATTATTGATGATGATCTTTTTTTATGAAGGGGGGGGGGGAATATAGTTAGCACGTGCACGCTATATCATAAAGTCTGTCATTGAGTCATCTGGCGTGGTTTCGAATCCCCGGTTGTGTGTAACAAGGAGTAGAGTCACCTGTCCAACCTTGTGGGCTTTCTTCGGGTTCTCCGGTTTCCTCCCACTGCTAAAGACCTCTACGCAAAAGCCAACTATTGAAATGATGACCTAGTTTGTGTCGAGTGAACGTTAACCCCATTCTCTCTCGCTCTCTCTCCCTCTCTATATATGTCCTCTCAAAATACTGCCATACTTAATCGTGACACAAACTTTAAATATTTATGACCTTGCAATCAGTTTCCCATAGCATCTATTAGTACTAATATACGATTTATTTAATAAGCATATTAGATGCCAGAAAATACCACATATTTAACCGCAACAACAAAACTAAATATTGAATACCTTGTAATCAGTTTCCCCTGGCATCTTATAGTGCTAATATGTTATATAATAAGCACGTATTAGATACCAGCAAATATTGAATACTTAATCTTCACACTCAATCTAAATACAAATAATTTTGGGTTTAGTTTCTATTAGTATCTGATAGTGCTAATATTTGATGGAATAAGTGGATATTAGATACCAGCAGATATTGCATACTTAATCTTTTCACCAAGTCGTAATACTGATGATCATCTATCTAGTTTCCTCTAGCATCTTATAGTGCTAATATTTTATATAATAAGCACATATTAGATGCCAGCAAATACTGAATATTTTATCGTGATACCAAATAAAGATATTGATAATCGTGTAACTAGTTACCCATGGCATCTTATAGTGTTATTTTTTTTATACAATAAGCGCAAATTAGATATCGTGACATCACATCTAAATATTGAAAACAGTTTCCCCTAGCATCTTATAGTGCTAATATTTAATATAATAAGCACTTATTAGATACCAGAAAATACTGAATATTTTATCGTGACACCAAATATAGATACTGATGATCTTGTAATCAGTTTCCCCGAGCATCTTATAGTGCTAATAATATGATATGTAATAAGCACATATTAGATACCAGCGAATACTGAACATTTTAAATACAGTCTTTCAATTGTATGAAGTCATGTTAGTTCTCGTATGTTGGGATATGTGCCACATTCAATGGCCAAAAATGAAGAAAAACCTCAATTTTCTGCGGTCCCGGGCGCGGCCATCTTGGATTGGATACCAAGCTTCATCAAAGTGACCAGTTTTGCTCGAACAGGTTTACTGCTGCTACCAGCGAGCATGGGCGAATGATTTGGCGAAGAATTGGAGAAAGCTGGCTTACCCTGTATGAAAGAAGTTGGTCATTTCATAGAGAATCGGAGATTTATAATATGGGAAATTCACCAACTTTGACTCATGATTTCGCATTGAATGAAACGAGGTGACAGAGATTTTATTTCTTATGTCGATAGAGGGGGGTCAAGTTGTGCATAAAACCATTTCGATATTTTGACCTACCCCCGCATCATAGAAAATGGGGCTAATCTTCGAAGGTGTATATTTTCTATTTTGTTTGCCATATGTTACAATTTTGCTGACCATTACTCCCAGAAAATAGATGCGATCATAAGGTCTTTACATTGGGGCACAGGAAGACCCCCACTAACATCACCAACCACCACTATTTTCATCCAGACCCTAGACTCGCCAGAATAGGTGGCTGAAAATTGACCAAAAATGACGTGAAAAGGGGCAAAAATGCCCAAAAATCAATCTCAGACTATATCTCAATAACGGTTAAATTTTGAGATCGGTTCTTCTGGCTGTGAAGTAGTCTTGAGGAGTCCATAAAATATTCCCGAGATGAACTTGATCTGCCGACCCCCACCTTCTGCATGGTTTTCTCGTGGAATGACTCTTAACCGCTACAACAAATCTAAATATTGAAGATATTGTAATCAGTTTCTCTTGGCATCTTATAGTACTAATATCTTATATAATGCTGTTAACATTTTAATTAATAAGCCGATATTATATATCAGCAAATACAGAATATTTAATAGTGACACAAAATTTAAATAATGGTGATAACAGATGCCGACAAATACTGAATGTATAATCGTGACACCAAATCTAAGTATTGAAAATCTTGTAATCAGTTTCTTATATCTTATATAATAAGCACATATTAGATACCAGCAAATATTGAAAACTTGATCTTGACACCAAATCTAAATACTGATGATCTCGTAATCAGTTTCTCATAGTGCTAATATCAAGTTTCCCCATGCATCTTATAGTGCTAATATTTTATACAATAAGCACATATTACATACAAGCAGATACTGAGTATTTTATCGTGACATCAAATATAGATATTGATGATCTTGTTATCAGTTTCCCCTAGCATCTTATAGTGCTATTTGTTTTATATAATAAGCACATATTAGATACCAGTAAATACTGAAACCAATCGTGACACCAAATCTTAACATTGTAATCAGTTTTCCCTAGCATCTTATAATGATAATATTTTATATAATAAACACTTATTGTGTTAATATTTTATATAAGAATCACATACTAGATAGCAGCAGATACTTAATATATTATCGTGACACCATATATAGATATAGATGATCTTGCAAACAGTTTCCCCCTAGCATCTTATAGTGCTAATAAAATAAAACCAAGTATGAACAATCCAAATCATTAGACAAAATTAGAAGTCCTGAAAAACATTAAAAGGCAAAATAATGTAATCAGCAAATGGACTGTTCACCAGATACCAACAAATACTGAATATTTAATTGTTACACCTAATCAATATAGTTATTTATGGTCTTATATTCGGTTTCCACTAGCATTTTATAGTTCTAATATTTTATATAATTTTGACACAAAATTTAAATACTGATAACCTTGTGTTCAGTTTACCCTGGCATCTTATAAAGTGCTAATATCTTCTATACTAAGCACCTATCAGATACAAGCAAATACTGAATATGTAATTATTGGTGATATTGTGTTCAGTTTCCCCTAGCATCTTATAGTGCTAATATTTGTTTTAAAAATAAGCACATATTAGATACCAGCAAATATTGAATACTTAAGCTTGACACCCAACCTAACTACTGAAGATCTTGTTTTCACTGTCTCATAGCACCTTATTACGCTAATATCTTGTATAAGAAGTGCATATTAGATATAAGCAAATACTGCAAATTTAATCGTGACACCAAATCCAGTAATTGTTGATCTTGTAATCAGTTTCTCCTGGCATCTTATAGTGCTAATATTTTATATAATAAGCACATATTAGATACCAGCAAATATTGAATACTTAATCTTGACAACCAATCAAGATACTGGTGATTTTGTGTTCAGTTTCTCCTAACATATCATAGTGCTAATATGTAATAAGCACATACCGGATACCAGCAAATGCTGGATATGGAGTCGTACCACCATTTAAGCGGTGATGACCTTGTAATACGTTTCCCCTGACTAATATGTAATAGTTAGCGCATAGGCACTAGCAAATACTGAAAATAAACAGTGACAATAATATAAATATTGTTGGGGGGGGGGGGTATTGTAATCAGTTTCCCGAAGCATCTTATATTGTTAATATTTTATTTAGTGGTGCTATTATATTAATACAGAATAATTAATAGTGCAACAAAATTTAAATACGGGTGATAATAGATGCAAACAAAATACTGAATGAATAATCGTGACACCAAATCTACGTATTGAAAATCTTGTAATCAGTTTCTCCTAGCATCTTATAGTGCTAATATCTTATATAATAAGCACATATTAGAAGCCAGCAAATATTGAAAACCTAACCTTGACACCCAGTCTAGATACTGATGATCATGTAATCAGTTTCCCCAATAAGTATTTTAAAGTGCTAATATTTTTCTTTTAAATAAGCATGTGTAAGCCTAATCAAATTATTGATGATGATCTTTTTTTATGAAGGGGGGGGGGAATATAGTTAGCACGTGCACGCTATATCATAAAGTCTGTCATTGAGTCATCTGGCGTGGTTTCGAATCCCCGGTTGTGTGTAACAAGGAGTAGAGTCACCTGTCCAACCTTGTGGGCTTTCTTCGGGTTCTCCGGTTTCCTCCCACTGCTAAAGACCTCTACGCAAAAGCCAACTATTGAAATGATGACCTAGTTTGTGTCGAGTGAACGTTAACCCCATTCTCTCTCGCTCTCTCTCCCTCTCTATATATGTCCTCTCAAAATACTGCCATACTTAATCGTGACACAAACTTTAAATATTTATGACCTTGCAATCAGTTTCCCATAGCATCTATTAGTACTAATATACGATTTATTTAATAAGCATATTAGATGCCAGAAAATACCACATATTTAACCGCAACAACAAAACTAAATATTGAATACCTTGTAATCAGTTTCCCCTGGCATCTTATAGTGCTAATATGTTATATAATAAGCACGTATTAGATACCAGCAAATATTGAATACTTAATCTTCACACTCAATCTAAATACAAATAATTTTGGGTTTAGTTTCTATTAGTATCTGATAGTGCTAATATTTGATGGAATAAGTGGATATTAGATACCAGCAGATATTGCATACTTAATCTTTTCACCAAGTCGTAATACTGATGATCATCTATCTAGTTTCCTCTAGCATCTTATAGTGCTAATATTTTATATAATAAGCACATATTAGATGCCAGCAAATACTGAATATTTTATCGTGATACCAAATAAAGATATTGATAATCGTGTAACTAGTTACCCATGGCATCTTATAGTGTTATTTTTTTTATACAATAAGCGCAAATTAGATATCGTGACATCACATCTAAATATTGAAAACAGTTTCCCCTAGCATCTTATAGTGCTAATATTTAATATAATAAGCACTTATTAGATACCAGAAAATACTGAATATTTTATCGTGACACCAAATATAGATACTGATGATCTTGTAATCAGTTTCCCCGAGCATCTTATAGTGCTAATAATATGATATGTAATAAGCACATATTAGATACCAGCGAATACTGAATATTTCATCGTGACACCTTATTAAGTTATTTATGGTCTTCTATTTAGTTTCCGCTAACATTTTACAGTTCTAATATTTGGTATAATCTTGGCACAAAATTTAAATACTGACCAGCAAAACCAGAAGATTTAACCATTTCTCAATCGTAACGATCTTGTAATAAGTTTCTCCCATGCTAATATTAGATACCAGCCAATACTGAATATTTAATCGCGATGATCTTTTTATCAGTTTCCTCTAGCATCTTATAGTGCTAATATTTTATAATAATAAGCACATATCAGATACCAGCAAATACTGAATTTATTTTTATCGTGACACCAAATGTAATTATTGGCGCAAATGCTGGATCGTGAATCGTAACAGTTTTTGCAAATGGTGATGACTTTGTAATACGTTGCCCCTGGAGTAAATGCTTGTTAGATACCTGAAAATTCATATTCTGGGTATTGATACAAACAATTACAATGTACTGAATATTAAATTGTAAGATAGCATCTTAAATTTTCCCAAGCATCGTTCTAGTACTATACCGATATGTTTAATAATAAGCACATATCGAAAATTAACAAGTGATTATTTATTTGTGCGATAAACAAATGGCATTCTTCTTCTATGTCCAAAACATTTAATGGGTAAAAAGAAATATGGTTTTACATAGATCAACTTAAACATGCATACCTTCTCGTTGTTTGGCTGATAGTGATACGGTGTAAATATGTCTTCTAGGAATTCGTTGTTTCAACTGTTATCACACCATAAAGTGATGCATTTCATTCGGCCAGTGAATGTCTTCTTCCACAATAAAATGTTGGACACAATGATACATTTCAACATTTTACTTCTTATATGGTTAGTCGAGATGTTTTAACTTTGTATTCTGTGTCACCTTAAGAGTTATTGTTAATTGATTTGTTTTTACAGTGTTTATTGAAAAGTGAAGTACGTCATTAATTAGTGCATTGTAATTTATTCACGTCTGTCAATAATCGTTTCCATTACACATTTATTAATATACACAGCTTACATGTAAATATTCAGAATATTCAAGACTTTCGTGATAATGGCTTACTAGACAATCATGGATACAAAGTTAGAACAATTTCTTGCCTGGCATCTTTTGAATTATCCAACCATATTAAATAATCCGTTAGAATTCAGATGTACATAATTTCATCATTAAAATACCTTTCTTTCTGCATACATTTCATTAATAATTTTCATTACTTTTTATATTTGATTAATACATGCATAATATATCATGGTGAATGTGATGTTGAATTATTAAAGAGAATTTATTTCATCTAATTACGAATCCACGTTAGATCACCTAATACGAGCTTCGCTGCTGATTACAAATTCGATTCTATATAAACGAAGAGATTGTACCCAATGAAGTAACTAGCTAATTGGCCCCACGAAAATAGCTGTGTTGATAGGTGTCAATCGTGTATAGATATCAATTCGAATGACTTGACAAAGCAAAGCTACAGAAATGGTAAAAAGTGTATGTTCTACAGAGAATAGAATTATCATTTAATAGTATATTTCATAGTCGTGCAATACCCCCGATTTATTGCTAATTACAAAAAAGATTCCATTTACACATTGGTACCCACGTGTAAGAACTCCTGACATTTGGAATTGGAAATAAACATATCGTTGCAGAACATTATGACACTAAAAGTCATCTAATTTTATGTTAGTTCTACGTAATATAAATCAAAGGGATCCGTCGTTCTATTATACAGCAATAAATTGAGCTATTCGAAATTCTTGTCGTTTCCGCCTTCAGGTAAGATTTTACATACACCCTCGCATTTATAGCACGTTGGCGTGCATATCAAAGTACCTTTGGCAGTTGAAATTTGACAATTAATCTATATACTGATGAAATCTTATAGTGCTAATATTTGTTTAAAAAATAAGCACATATTAGATACTAGCAAATATTGAACACTTAAAGGAGCTAAATCGCTAACATTTGGGACCTAGAAATTAACACAAGTGGGTCGCAACGTACATAATATTGTAATATGAATGTATATTGTATATAAACTGATTTACATTCAATGATTTCCGTTTTTACTCTAACTTCAAATCGCTTATGTTCGGCGAAATAAGCCAGCAGTGTCAATCGAATACAAATTTCTAGCCTCTGGTTATTCCAGTCTACATACGCCGTCGATTTGGTGAAATGTTTCTAGCCTCGTTTTACATAGATCAACTTAAACATGCATACCTTCTCGTTGTTTGGCTGATAGTGATAAGGGTTCGCGATTTCAACTGTTATCCACAGTAAAATATGTTTGACACGATGATACATTTCAATATTTTGCCTCCTTATATATGGTTAGTTGAGATGTTTTATCTATGAATTTTGTGTCATCTTAAGAGTTATTGTTAATTAATTTGTTTTTACAGTGTTTATTGAGAAGTTAATCACGTCATCAATAAGTGTATTGCAAGTTAATCACGTCTGTCAATAATCGTTTTCATTACACATTTATTAATCTGCACAGCTTACATGTAAATATTCAGAATATTCAAGACTTTCTTGATAATGGCTTATTACTTCACAATTATGGATACAAATTTACAACAATAATTTATTGTCTGACATCTTTTGTATTATCTTTGTCTTTAATGTCAATTCTCTTCTCTTAGACCGGCTCTGTTGGGGTTTTTTTTCCCAATTTTACGCTTTCTACCACAGATCGAGCAACATGTGGTAAGCAATTGTCCCAAAAGCACGTATGAGGCTCTTCATGACAAAGTTGAGATACACAAGCTGGAAGTAGAGACAACTAAACATGCAATTTTCCGCCCTACATTTCCACTTAACCAACCTCTCAACCTTCGTATCCTTCCTCCTCAAAATCATGAATATTTACCAAAATCTCACAGAAAATGTTCTTTCAACCCCTTTTCTTCGATTCTACACCAAAAAGTCAACAAAAACCATAGACGATTTTCTTCCGCTTTCAACAGATGAGGAGGGAGAGAAATGGGGTTTAACGTCCACTCGACACAAACTAGGTCATTTCGGGACTAACGTGTGGTTTTTAATTTTATTTCAATTATTCGCTTGCGCGTATGGGTATTTAGCAGTGGGATATTAAACCGGAGAGCCCGGAGGAAACCCACGAGGTTGAGAAGGGGCCCCTATCTCCATGCCACATACGCTCACACCAGGGATCGAAACCATAGCCGCAAGCCAGAGGTGACCGACCAGCTAGATGTCGAAGCGCGGCACTCTAGACCACCCCAACCCCATCAACAGATGAGGAAATACAAGATAATAAAATATGGGCTTTTAATATAACAGATAAAACGATTTCTAAAAAAATACGACTGAAATATAAATCGGATTAATTACTGATATAGGTTTCACATGGCAATTGTACAAAAAAGAAGACTTTCAGACAAATTTGCTACTTGCTATAAATGTTTTTATTTTTTTACAAATAAGCGCCACAAAGAATTACTTCATTTAGCTTATGAATATGAGCACTACATGTGTCAGTTTCTGAATTATTATATCTACAGGCAACCAACAGAAATTAGCCGATTGATTGAAAGTGATCTTTCATTGCATTTTGAATTGACGGCGCCTGCAGATAAAAAAAAACCAGACGGGTCATGTTGCTAGAAGCAGCGACATGAAGTTAACTTGTTGTTCGTTATCCGTATTTCCTATGACTTTGAAATTAGGCTCATTAAAAAAGAACACATGCACACTGTCGGCGTATTCCGCATAAAGGCCTTTATTGTCTTACTATTTCTATATCTGGTGAATAACGAACAACACACAAGTTTGAAGTTCGTTATTCGTCAATGTGAAACAGCTCGATATACAGGTAGAAAGACGGCTCGTTAAAATCTATTTCCCAATACTTTGAAGTATTATGAACCAAAAAGGCTCATTAAAAACACTTCTGGCGTATTTCCCATTACAGCACCTTTATTGTAATACTAATATCATATACGGGTAGAAAGACAGCTGGTTGGAAATTGCTGTGTCCTACAGTCAATTTCAAGTACTTCTGTGGGAATATACCGACCGGATAACTTTTGAATTGTGATGCAACAGGATAGCGATTAACCCAGGATGTATGCAATTGCCGCCGATTGCAAACTTTCAATTGTGGGCTGGTGAATCTAAAGTGTCAAGTAGCCAGTGATGAATGGGGTTTTATAATAAGCTCATATTATACCAACAACTATTCAATATTTAAATGTGAAATACTTGTGGGTTTGTAATCAATGTCTCCTATAACGGATTTAAATGATGAAGTCATGTAAGATAAAAAAAAATGTCATTCAACAAATTATTTTGTTATAAAGTAAGCCATAATCACGAAGTCTTGAGAATTCCGAATATTTACAAGTAAGCTATGTAGATTAATAAATGTATAATGGAAACGATTATTGCCAGACGTGATTAACTTACAATACACAAATTAATGACGTACTTCACTTCTCAATAAACATTGTAAAAACAAATCAATTAACAATAACTCTTAAGATGACACAGAATTCAAAGTTAAAACATCTCGAATAAGCATATATAAGAAGTAAAATGTTGAAATGTATCATTGTGTCCAACATTTTATTGTGGAAGAAGAAGTTCACTGGCCCAATGAAACGCATGGTGTAATAACAGTTGAAACAACAAATCCATAGAAGACGAGAGAAAATGTTGAAATGTATAATTGTGTCCGATATCACTATTTTGGAAGCGGGCGTTAAACCACGAATCTTTAGAAGACATAATATAGTGGGTATGCATTTTTATGTTGCTCTGTGTAAAACCATCTTTCTTAATATCCTATAAGGGCTTAAAGCCCCAAATACCACTCTTGTTGATACTGAATAATATGTCCCAATCTTCATTCTGGTCAACGAATTGTACATGTATTATTTTACACTATTCCAATTAATTGATGATATAAATTTCATCTTAGCGCACCTAATTTTAAAAAAAATGGAAAAATTCAACTAATTGATTTGAAAAGTCTTACGTAAACATTTTCAAAGGTGACTGGGGTTTTCAAATATTTTTGAACCTTCTGGACAAGTAAAATAGGTTGTAATAGATAATTTACACAACAGGTAGGACGCTTAAACATCTAGTACTTAGAATAAGGCTGTTATTTATTTTCTCGAGCTGCCAAGCCACCAAGAGTGTTATTGTCACTTTAAGGGATACGGTGAGCATTTATGAGAACAGAAACTTATTACAAGATGAACATCATTTGCAAATAGTGTTTTGATTAAGTATCCAGTATTTTCCGGCACTATGAACTACAACATGCTAGCAGACACTGACTATCAAACCATCAATAATTATATTAGGTGTCACGTTTCAATATACAGTATTTCCTGGTATCTAATATATGCTTGCTATATAACATATTACCACTATAAGATGCTAGGGAAAACTAGGTAGAGGATCATCAGTATTAAGATTTGGTGAAAAGATTACGTTTTCAGTGTTTGCTGGTATCTAATATGTGCTTATTATATAAAATATTAGCACTATAAGATGCTAGGAGAAACTTGTAAAAAGATCATCCATATCTAATGTTTTGTCACGATAAAATATTCAGTATTTGCTGGTATCTAATAAGTGCTAATTATATAAAATATTAGCACTATAAGATGCTAGGGGAAACTGAACACAAAATCATCAGTATTTAGATAGGGTGCCAAGATTAAGTATTCGGTATATACTGGTATATTACATAAACTAATTAACCCTATAAGAGGGTAGGGGAGGGGAAACTGAGTACAAAATTATCCATATCTAGTTTCAATATGTGCTGTAGCTAATGATGTGCTTATTATATAAAACATTAGCACTTTATGAGGGAAACTGAAGAGACGAACACCAGTACATGTATTAAGTTTTGGTGTCAAGATAAAATATGTTTTCAATATTTGCTGGTATTTTGTATGTGCTTATTATATAAAATATTAGCACTATAAGATGTATATAGATCTGGTGTCATGATTAAATATTCAGTATTTGCTGGTATCTAACATGTGCTTATTATATATAATGTTAGCACTATAAGATGCTAGGGAAAACTAGATAGACGATCATCGGTATTAAGATTTGGTGAAAATATTATGTATTCAATATTTGCTGGTATCTAATACGTGCTTATTATATAAAATATTAGCACTACAAGATTCCAGGGGACACTGAACACAAGGTTATCAGTATTTAGATTTGGTGAAAAGATTAAGTATTCAATCAATATTTGCTGGTATCTAATATGTGCTCTTTAACATAAAGTATTAGCACTTTAAGATGCTAGGGGAAAATGATTACAACATCATCAATATCTATATTTGGTGTCGCAATAAAATATTTTGTATTTGCTGGTATCTAGTAATTGTTTATCATACAAGATATTAGAATTATAAAAGGTGCTAGGAGAAACTGAACACAAGATAAGTAATATTTAGATTTGGTGTCAAGATTAAATATTCAGTATTTACTGGTATCTAGTATATATGCTCTTTATATTAAATATTAGCACTATAAGATGCCAGGGGAAACTGGACACAAGATAATCTCTATCTAGATTAGTTGTCGAGATAAAATATTCGGTATTTGCTGGTGTCTAATATATCTTTATCATATCGGATGCTAGGAGAAACTGAACACAAAATCATCGGTATTTACGGTGTCAAGATTAAGTATTCAATATTTATTGGTATTTATAATGTGCCTATTATATAAAAATTAGCACAATAAGATTCTAGGGGAAACTGATTATAGTTTTATCAGTGTATATAAATGAAATGGGGTTTAACGTCCTACTGTCCTCCTAAACTGGTCTAATCAAGAGGGCCATACGCCATACAGTGCACCCGGGCAGCGGCGCTACGACCTACTGTTATATCGGATTCCAACTGCCAAGTGATCTATTACGTGCATGCCAATATGCACACGGAACCTCAGTGTTTCGTCCCATCAAAACGACTAGACAGTTGTCATTGTCAGGCCCTCCGTCCTGCATCACTGACAACGGGAAACCACGACGGAAAATCTGGATGAACTTTGTCGACCGAACACCCGACCTCCAGGCTAGCAAGCCAGCGCCTCACCCACTTAGCCACCGTGACCCTCCAGCATTATATCAGGTGCTAGGAGAAAATGAAAACAAGATGACCAATATTTAGATTTGGTGCTACGATCTAATATTCAGTATTTTTTTAGTATCTTTGTGCTTATTACATGTATATAAAATATTAGCACTATATAAGATAATAGAAAAAACTGCATACAAGATTGTCAATATCCAGATTTTTTGTCGAGATAACATTTTAATGTTCAATAAGTGCTTATCATATAAAATTTTAACACAATGTATTAGTAAGTGAATGGGGGCTGCACCACACCTATTTTACACAAAAACATAATATCTACGGACAAGGCACAATACGCAAAAATCACAAGCAAACGCTGTACAGTCCTGAGCCTGTAGTGAAAGGCCTACAGATTTCATTCAAATTTGATAACAATCAGGAATATAACCTCGAGAAACCATTTCGTAATGGCAGCATGAGTCGTGAAATGTGAATGCAAGCATGTTGAAGTAAAATTACCAATAAACTTACCACGGGCGAAATGATAAAAAAAAAACGGGTAGCCTAGTTTAAGACTAAATGTTCTAAGTCAAGTGAGAAATATTTTCTGTATTCAATAGAATCAAGGTATATTGAATATAGCCATTTATCACAAAAAACAGAGTAAAACAAACAATGCAAAGAAGCAAATGAGAAAATGTAAACCGTCTCGATAAACAGCCGTCTGCTGACTGAATGACGTGACGTTAAAGGCGGTAGTTTGCCAATTACGTCGAAGTTTGAAAATGTTTAATAAAGGAAGTTAACACATCCGTTTCCACGTTATCAGCAGAGTGATAAACCCCACGTGTCACTACCATGATTTAGTGCCATAGAAGTTTGCAAATTATTATGGTTTTCCTGGATTATTTTATGTACCTAAACACGCCTACGAAGCTTGCAGTGGCATAGTGTCTTTTGGATACGTTTCAGTGCCTGAGTCATTATATACTAGCTTTGAATTTACATATTGCATACGATAGGTTGGAAATAAGTTGAAAGTTTACAACATTGCTGGTAATTTGTTTGTTTTTTGTACTATAACTAAATACGTACTAATTTGTACCATAACTAAATACATGTACTACAATTAGTCTTTGTCTATATCATGTATTATATGAAATTGTACATACATATACTATACACTCATCCTAGATAGAAGCAAATTTTTATAAACCTACTCGGCTCGTTTTGGTATCTTATTCTTTATACTTTTAAACTGTACAATACTTTCGTTATAAATATGGTTTAAACCAAATTGAATTTACAGATTGTATACGATAAGTTGAGAGTAAGTAATAATTAGTCTACTGCCGATCGTTGACAAGTTTCACAGGACTGGGTAAAGCTAATATATTTTAAATTTTAATACAAAATAAGACTGAATATTTTGCTCTGAGAGTGGCGCTCTTATATCCTTCTTTTTTCGATTTCGAACTATCTGTGATCTTTAACGAACGACCAATGTAATACACGGGACCTTGATTAAAAATCAAAACGCATTCGCAGTGTTCAAAATAGTGCTAATTATAAAGACAATACCCATTGTTCAAATAGTGAAATAGTATTGTTCTCATTACCCGAAGTGGAGTTCCTGTTTGATTACTGTTTTTATTGAGTCAACTGGCGTGGTTTCGATTCCACGACTGTACGTGGCAAGGAGTGGGGTCGTCTGTCCAACCTCGCGGGTTTTCTGGTGGTTCTCCGGATTTCTACCATTGCTAGAATGGAACCATGTGTTAGTCCCGAAATGACCTGGTTTGTGCTGAGTTGACGTTAAACCCCATGTTATATAAACTATTAGATGGTATCGGATAATCGAGATTTTAGCTACATTAAAACGGTTCGCCATTTAAAGTTGTAATTCTAAAATGGTAAAGGCCAAGTCTTGAATGTCAGTGTCCTGTTAGCATTCAGTTCTCCTACATAGTGCTAATATTTTATATAATAAGTACATACTGAATACCAGCAAATATTGAATATTTATTCGTATCACCATTTCTAAATATTGAACTTATAGTGATAATAAGCACATATTTATTGGTAATGGAAGTTGTATCACGATGTCCACATGCTTTCCAGATACATAATGTACATTTCTCTGGAACGGATTGCGGAGAATGCACACACCGTGTTTGATTTCAATGCTTCTCGTGATACTGAATGTCAATAAGATTTGTCGTCTCCTGAATAAAACAGGTTACAAATCGTACCCTCTGTAACGTAAACAAGGTTTTCGAAAACGTAGCACCGGAACGCCAGCTGGTCACAGAGACTGCTCTCAACGTTATCAAGCTTAGAGTGTGATAACCTTGAGAAAATGCTCTTTGAAACGTCGCCCAAATAAATTATTAGCCTTTTATTGATAAGTATGCGTTAAAGTTTACAAGTGAGGTAACCGATCGAACTAGTAATTATTGACATCAAGAGAGAGAGAAATAGGGTTTAACGTCCACTCAACACAAACTAGGTAATTTCGGGACTAACATGGTTTAATTTCATTTTAATAATTCGCTTACGCTTATGGGTCTTTAGCAGTGGGAGGAAACCGGAGTGCCCGGAGGAAACCCACGAGGTTGAGAAGGCGCCCCTATCTCCATGCCACATACGCTCACACCAGGGCTCGAAACCACAACCGCAAGCCAGAGGTGACCGGCCAGCTAGAGGTTGAACCGCGGCACTCTAGACCACTAGGCCATCCCACCCCCTATTGACTTCAAAGTTAAATGGCTGTAACAGCACAGTCTGTAGCCCTTTGCTCAACAATCCGTTGGTTCCACATTTGGCACAATGGGGGCCACATTTGCACATCTCCTAATCATAAATTTGTAGGGGTTTCACCGTTTAGATTTTTTGCTACGGAGATTTGAAGCTGACTGGGGTGAAAATCTCACTTTCGACACAGTGATTGCTCTGCAGAAAGACACTTTACATCCCCTATCCCTCCGTTGTAATATCATCAGCATTACCAAAAAATGCGATGAAATTGCAAATTTGCTCCTTTTTCTCCAATTCTCCAAGATAACCTAGAACTGCAGGAAAAGGGGAGAAAAGAAATTTAGGGAAAAATTGTCTATTAATAACTCGCACTAAATAAAGGGAAATAATTACTAGTCTTATTCCTATATCAATCCTTCGACGGTTCTTATTCTGAATGAAATTTTAACATATACACAAGACAGGTCTTGCCATCTGAATCCGTTTTATATTCTTCCGGTCAAATTCGAAATCCAATCCTTGATGTCGTACCCTATAAATATTACGTAAAATACCAATAAATGTGCTATCCCAAAACATGGACGAAATAAAGTCCATTTGTTTATTACAATGTTTACACAACGTGAACACCAGTGTAGTATGTGTGTTATCCAAACACCAACTTATACCCGAGCCCCTCAATTTGTCTATATTTCCACTATCAATTTACCGATTTAAGAAATAAATTTACATGAAAAAAATAAAAAGACAAGGATCCTTTCAATTGTGCAATGTCTAATTACATAAACACTTGATGGATAATAATAACTGGATAAAAATATCTCTAACACTAACCCCTAGGGGTTAAAAAGAAAATCTCAGTTAAAGTTATTTATTATAAGACTGATGTGAAACAACAGATGGCAAGAAGGGAATTTCTTTTAAGACTTGGATTTAATTTTAAGGTATAAAATTATTCTTTTTACCCATATATGGCCAAAACGTAAGACAAAGAAATGTTGATCGCAAGCCTGCTGATTTACAAGGACATTTTAGATAAATCCTTGTTACTTAATTCATGGAAGCGGTTAGTTTTCCTCAATTACCCTTCTTTTGCTGTTTTTTGTTCGTTACGTGGACGTATTATGCCGTCGTCCAAGGACGCTGGTCTGTCCACAGTTGTTTGTGGACACTTAAAATTGTAACCCGTAGATCTACGGGTCACAATTTTTATTCGATTTTCACGAAACTTGGAATATAGGTCTATCTCCCAAAGCTCTAGGTTCCTTTCGATATTGGCATTATATCGGACCATAACTTCCTGGACTAGCTTGTGGTTACTTTGGAGGTCACAATTATTATCGGATTTAAGATAACGTTTGGTTATATCACAGTTTCACCATAATGAAGGGTGATGTTGAATTTCGTGGAAATCGGACCAAAACTGGTAGACAAAATGGCCGCGACTTGTGCGCGAATACTATAAGAGTATGGTATATCAAGGTTGTAGACCCTGTGGAGGTCACATTGTCATCTGATTTGATGAAACTGAATATATGTTTATATCCTAAACATCTTGATTCCCTTCGATATTTGCGCATTTCGGATTGTAATTTCCGGAATTATACCCCTTGGTTGTACGAAAAATTTAGTTTGAGCTAGTGGTCCCTTTAAAGATCACAATCCTTATCTGATTTTTAAAAATAACGTGTGAATGTATCACCGCTACCCCCTCGTGATGTTTGAGTTCGAATTCCGTAAAAGCGGACCCAAACTGTCATACAAAATGCCCCCCACCCCCTGTTCGCAAATAATGTAAAACGTTGGTATATCAAGGTTGTGGATCATCTTGAGGTCACAATTCGTATCTGAATTTTATGAAACTTTTAATGTATGTTATAGTTACAACGATTTTAGTTTCTATCGATAATCGCCCATATCCAAACGTAATTGCATTGATTGTGCCCCCTGATTGTTCATAAATATCTTGTATCCAATTTTATAAACCGTTTAAATAGGTTGAGTTCGAATTTTGTAAAACAATCTGACGAAACGGATGGACTTTTGAATAGACGGCCGCCCTTTGTATGCAAAAAGTGGAAAAGTATGTAATACAAAGGTTGTGGACACCTTAGAAGTCACAATTGTTATCCTATTTTGATCAAACTTAAAATATATCCAAACAGCAGAAAAAAACGTCAGTATACAATTTAAAAATCAGAGAGGCACTTTAATCAAATCATTCTAGAAAACGACTTATTAAATGGATCAAAGCAATTTTTGTGAACAGTATGTGTACACATTAGTGATTAATATATCACAATTCCAAGACATTACGAGAAGGTTTAGAGTCTGTGCACAGTCTCTACATAACGTTGACACCGTTCTGTTGTAGAAAGTCCCGATTAACTCTGGCAATGTCATCCTGGAAAACGTTGTTCCGATGACGTGCGAAATGTGGTGGCTTGAGAGCTTGATCGATGTAACGCACTGCTGCGATTCCGCCTCCTCTCCCTGGACCAAGATTTTGGAACACCACATAATGCTTTTGAACCATTATGCTTGGACCACACACCCCACCCCCACCCCAATGAGACTTGTTCCATGACACATTGGTCAAAATAACATTGTCCACGTCGACGCCATATTCTGGTCCTACAATATGCAATTGATACGCAATACCTACTCTAATCTGTGAACAGAACAGTTCTCCTTCGCCTTTGTCGCCAGTTCTGGTGTTGCTAGGCAACTGTAGATGTTCACGTCGATGGCGAGGGGTGTGGACCGGTCCACGATAAGGCCTACGGCAATGGATGTTCTCTCTGGTGAGACGTCGACGAACTGTATCGGTACTGATAGGTCTTCCGTGTGTTCCATCGTTTGACGTGCTGTCTCAGATGCCCGTGTGAAGAGATTCTACACGTGCTGTAGTACAACATGGGGGCCTTGTTGCTTTGTGGTAACCCTTGATGTAACAGTTCGGGGGCGATCATCCGTGGTGTTGTCCCTAATGAAATGAAATTAATGAAATTATAAACTTTTTGTGTACAGAATAGTTATTATATGACTACTTTGTACTGTACATATTATTTGTAAATTTATATATTCTGCTTGAAATCTTTGTATAGTGTACTTATTTATGTACGAATAAAATGAATTATTATTATTATTATTAAAGCGTCTCTGAAGCCCGTAGATGGTCCGATCATTGACCTGGAAGCTATTGGCAACGACTTGGGCAGTGTCATCAGCAAAGAGTCTTCCAGGCGCGCGTTCCCCTGAGCTGTCGTGAGTCGTGGCATGCTGATGAATTTTCGTGTGAATGATTAATCCAGGTATGGAAGTAGATTTTATAGGACTGGTCCCGGTGAACAACGCGTGCAGCATGAGTTACATGTAGTTATAAACGCAAGTTCAATGTGCAGTATTGTGGGGTGTTTGATTTGTATGTTCCTTAAACGCCATGAGCACAGCTATCGAGTATTAGTATCCACTTTTATTATCCCTTGCCGAACTATCTTAAAGGTCAGCTTTCAAAGTACGTGTTTCCGCATGTGTTATAGTTGAAAGGTTAAGTTCCGCTTTCCGTGTACGCGTTTCCGTGTGATTTTGCTGTCGATGCTTATTGCCAATTGAAAGCTTTCCCGTACGAGAAAAAAACGAACAACGTTTTTATTATATTATTTTGCGTCCCCGGGACGTTTATATTCAGTTTCTGTTAATTCAGCCAATCGCACTTGTTGCGTGTTCAACATGAAAATGGCAGATTTGTTGTTTATTACAATTTTAATGTGGAGCACATTCCGTAGTAGCCTATAAGTAGCCATCGGACGAGATGTTGTTTACACATAAAATACTCGCATAGCCTATTTTGCTTTCAAAATGGCCATTTGCTTTCGTACTTCTCTCTCAATTAAAGTGGGATCCAGGCGAAGATTACCAAGCACAGTCGTCTTCAAAATATAACTAATAGCAATGGTTAATAAGTTGCTAATGAAAGCCATGCGGTCATAACATCCTGAATAGTCTACAGTTGCTCTACTTACTTTCCTTTCTTCTTTGCAAATTAGTTACTGGACAAAAAAGACCACGACACGCATTTCCAATAAGGTGTTCTCTTTATCACTTTATCAGAGTAACCAGCAAATTAAGTTCGTCCATTAGTAGACCAGGCTTATAATAAATATTGAAGAACACCACCATGGCCACATGTTAATTCTGGCTTCGGTTCATCAACGATGATCTTCCCTTCGAGATCCTGCAAATTTTGATATTTGAATTTTTTTAATACAAATGATAAATCATAAGTACTAATACAAGCAAACTTATAGCAGTCATGTTGCTAATCCTTTTTTGTATTAGGTTTTTATGCAGAATTCTGACAAAGCAGCTAAAAACAGTAAGGCGGGGGTGGGGCAGATATTTCAAGGGAGATAACTACAATGAACATACACAGATTTTGATGCCGGGACTAGTATCCTTTTGGATTGACTATCCACCATGAAATATAATATAATTTCCTTCAATAACATCCCACAACATAGCCTGAGACTCGTCTAAAAACAGAATGGTCTTTTCTTTCATGAAAATCACACAGCATGACTTGTCTACATTATTAATGCAAGTTCATATCATTTGTTATTTGCAAATAATAAAACACAAACCAGAAACCGTTCGAAAAAGGATTAAGTTAACCCAGAAGAATAACTGACCCGCATAAATGTTCACTTTCACCCAGCATCTTAATAGAACTAATATTTAAAAAGAGACATGTATTAGATACCCCAGCAAATACCGATAGACCCCCCCCCCCCCAATTTTCGACGGTGCCCTATTTTACTGTTGAAAGTGTCTTTTCTCAAACCCAAATATTCCGTTCCGAACGTTTACTTTGACGAAAATATCAGCCAAATAGCTCTTGGAATATCTGCAGATGCAAGGAAATGATAGATAATTGTCTAGGGGACGCCCCCCCCCCCCGCAGCCCAAATTGTGGTCAGTGCCCCCCCCCCCCCCCCGCCCTTTCAGAAGTCCTGGATCCGCCCCTGATATGTCTTGAATGTATGCAATATACATGTACCTCGATTCCACTGAATACCTAAACTTTTCTTGATAGATTTAGAGCATTTAGTTTTAAACTACTTTTTTTTATACATTTCACCGATGCGGTTACTTGTATTGTATAGCTGAATTTTACTACAGCATGCTTACATTCATGTTGGCATTACATAATGATTTCTTTGGGTTGTATTCCTGGGTGTTTCCAAATTTGAGTGAAATCTGTTTCACTACAGGCCCGGGGCTGTATAGCGCAGTTGACGATTAAGGCTAGTCCCCGAATCCATTCACTCTTTTTGAATTGTTTGTTTATTTTGTGGTTTCTGAGTATGATGTCTTGTCTGTGTATTTGTTTTGTGTAAATTGTTTGGTGCAGTCCCCTTGCACTTACTATTGTAATCAGTTTCCACATGCCATCTTATGGTGCAAATATGTTATCATCCTCGGTATCCCAAGTCGTTGCATTCCGTTCTATACCACTAACCCCTGGGTTAATCTATGGGTGAGACACGATTTCAAATTATCCGCCCTTGATCGTTGGGCTACTTTTATCGACCAATCCCATACATCGTTAATTGAAAATAAAGTTGGCAAAGAGAAATAACTTTCTTCGAACAAGGTTAGGAGTTATCCTAACTGCGAGAATTCCAAATTATTCTCCAATTGCGTATTTACTAACAACAAATAATATTATATTAATGAAGACCGGACGTTTATATTTATCTACAGTCAAGAGTTTTGTCGAGAATCGTTTGTTCGTTCCCGGTGTTTTACGTCCACGCAACATCGTAGAAAAGTTATCGTGAAAGTATTGTACTTCTACTCGCTTCCACCGAAGGTCATTTCGCAGACCAGGGCAGATAATTTGATATCCCTTGTGCGTACACGTCGCACGAAAAACGTTGTCGGTAACAAGGGGTAATCTCAGACCCCAGACATAAAAAAGGTTTTTGGATGAATAATTTCATTCAAATACGACCAAACCACAGCTTCATATCAGGACTGAACAATAATCAATCAGGCTAGATCAAAATATTTCAGGTATTATCAGTGACGATAGGAATTATAAGATTTTTTTTGAAACCATACAAATCTAAAAAATATCGTAATTGTCATGTTCCATGCAGAATAGTCTTTTGATGGGGTTGGTAGTGTACCTTGATTTGCTCTCAGATCTAGATTACCAGAATAATCAAAACAATATCATCAGTAAGAATAATTTCTAATACAAAGCTAGCACTGATTGCAGAACAGATTAGACACCTGTAACTTGCAAAATGTTGAAAGGAAAGGGGAGTGGGGTCCACAAGACCCCTGGTAACCGACAACGTAATACTCGAAGTTTCTTGTCAAATGATGAATGTTGCCACTGCCTCACATCCATTCTATTTACAACATTATACTCGAAATTAATTCGCTGACAATGTATAAAATTCTCGCTAGACAATTATGAGCCAATTTCTCACAAACGTTAAGTATATGGTCGTGGGGTCCAAAAATACCCCTTGTATACACACAAGGGATATCGTGAATTAAGCCATGGGTATTGAATTGAAATGGGGTTTAACGCCCTACTCTTCTGCCCCTAACCTGGGCTAATGAAGGCGGACATACGCCATACAATGAGGGACATTAGGCCAGGCAGCGGCACTAAGGCAAACTCTTATATCGAATTCCCACTGCCAAGGATCTTTTACGTGCACGACAATGTGTACAAGGTACCTCGGTTTTTCGTCCCACCCGAACGACTACACATTTATCCTTGCTAGGCCCTCAGTCGGGATGATATGGTATAAAATGAGTACATTTTAGAATCCAATATTGACTATTTAATCGTGACACCCAATCAAAATATTTGTCATCTTGTGTTCAGTTTCCCCTAGTATCTTTATAATGCTAATATTTTATATAAAAAGCACAGATATCAGAGAATACCGAATACTTTATCTGGACACCCGATCTTGTAATCAGTTTGCCCAAGCATCTTATAGTACTAATATTTTATATAATAAGTGCATATTATAGAGATACCAGCAAATATTCATTAGATACCAGCAAATATTGAATCAAAGGATGGCGTCACATGGTTTATAAGACCTGTGGGGTTGACGCTTGTGTAATAATTTGTCTTACAAGTAGTCAGCCAAGCTAATCGCTTTAAAACGTGTGATTTATTCTGCACTCTTATAATTAAATTAGCTAGTTAACTGATTGGTGCCAATGTCTCTACACTCTTTTAATTAAATTAGCCTGTTAATTGATTGGTGACAATCTCCTTGTTTAATCACATCATGAATCGGGATGTTTACTGATTACATGTTTCAAAATGTTTTATGCAAGTCATAAAAAATAAAATATGACACTCAACATTTGGATATTTATTACACAACAGTGTAGATTATTAATTGGGAATTTTACAAAATAATTAATTAAGCATGTTTCAATTTGTAAATAACATTATTCATGCAAACCTTAAAAAATAATAAAGTAAGATATGACAATGAGCATTTCGATATTTACTACACAACATTTTTAATTGGTTGACTACTCATTAATGACGTACTTCACTACTATAAACACTATAAAAACAAATCAATTAACAATTACTCTTAAGATGACATGGAACTTGACGTTAAAACATCAACTTACCATATATAAAGAGGACACATGCTGCGATATCACTTATGTGGAAGCGGATGTTAAACTACCATAGAAGTCAAAGTGAAAACTACTGGCATCTAATATGTGCTTATTATATAAAATATTAGCACTATAAGATGCTAGAAGAAACTAGACAAGAGATCATCACTATAAAGGTTTGGTGAAAAAATTAAGTGTCAGTATTTGCTGGTATCTAATATGCGCTTATTACATGGAATAATATTAGCGCTATAAGATGCTAGGGGAAACTGGACACAAATAGACAATATATAGATTAAGTGTCCGGATGAAATATTCAGTATTTGCTGGTATCTAATATGTGCTTATTATAGAATACATTAGCACTATAAGATACCAGGGAAAACTAAATAATCAGTATTAAGATTTGGTGAAAACGTTTCAGTATTTGCCGGTATCTGGTATGTACGATTATATAAACTATTAGCTCTATAAGACGCTAGGCGAAACTGAACACAAGCTAGTCAATATATATTAGGTGGCAAGTTTAAATATTCAGTATTTGCTGGCATCGAATATTTTCTGAGCATATAAAATGTGAGGGGGTGCGGCTGGTTACAAGATCATCAATATCTATATTTGATGTTACGATAAAATATTCAGTGTTTGCTGGTATCTAATATATTGTGCTTATTCTATAAAATATTAGCACAATAAGATGCTAGGGGGAACTAGATATTAGATCATCAGTATTAAGATTTTGTTTCAAGAATTAAGTTTCAGTATTTACTGGTATCTAATATGCGCTTATTATAAAAGGAAATCGCACTGAATGATGCTAGGGGAGTCCAGACACGCACTGTCAACAGTATTTAGATTTGGTGTCTCGATTAAATACTCAGTATTTGCTGGTATCAGGTATGTTCGTATTATGTAAAATATTTGCGCTAGAGGAAACTTCATATCAGGTTATCACGATTAAATATTTAGTATTTGCTGGTATCTAATATCTGTTTATTATATAATATATTAGCACTATAAGATGCTAGGAGGAACTAGATATAAAATCATCAATATCTAAATATCTAATATGTGCTTATTATATAAGATATTAGCACTATAAGATGCTAGGAGGAACTAGATATAAGATCATCAATATCTATATTGGGTGTCTCGATTAAATATTCAGTATTTGCTGGTATCTGGTACGTGTTTATTATTTTAAATGTTAGCACTATAAGATACTAGGGGAAACTAGATATACGATCATCAATATCTATATTTGGTGTCTCGATTAAATATTCAGTATCTGGTATGTGCTTTATATAAAATATTACCACTATAAGATGCTAGGGGAAACTAGATATAAGATCATCAGTATTAAGATTTTGCTACAAAATTTTAAGTTTCGGTATTTGCTGGTATCTAATATGCGCTTATTATAAAGGGAAATCCCACTGAATGATGCTAGGGGAAACTGGACACGCACTGTCAACAGTATTTAGATTTCGTGTCTCGATTATATTCAGTATTTGCTGGTATCAGGTATGTTCGTATTATGTAAAATATTTGCGCTATAAGGTGCTAGAGGAAACTTCATATAAGGTCATCACGATTAAATATTTAGTATTTGTTGGTATCTAATATGTGCTTATTATATAAGATATTAGCACTATAAGATGCTAGGAGGAACTAGATATAAAATCATCAATATCCAAATTGGGTGTCTCGATTAAATATTCAGTATTTGCTGGTATCTAATATGTGCTTATTATATAAGATGTTAGCACTATAAGATGCTAGGGGAAACTATATATAAGATCATCAATATCTATATTGGGTGTCTCGATTAAATATTCAACATTTGCTGCTATCTTGTATGTGCTTATTGGATAAAATATTAGTACTATAAGATGCTAGGGGAAACTAGATATAAGATCATCAATATTAAGATTTGGTGAACAGATTAAGTAACATCAATATCTATTTTTGGTGTTACGATAAATTATTCAGTATTTGCTGGTATGTAATATGTGCTTATTGTATAAGATATTAGCACTATAAGATGCTAGGGGAGACTGAACAGATTTTGTGTCTCGATTATATAATCAGTATTTGCTGGTATCTAATATGGGCTTATTTTTATAAAACATTAGCACTATAAGATGCTAGGAGAAACTACATATTAGATCACCAATGTAAAGATTTTGCGAAAAGATACAGTATTCAATTTTTGCTGGCATCTAATGCGTGCTTATTATTTGAAATATGATGCTAGGAGAAACTAAACACAACGCCATCAGTATTTTGATTATTTGTCAAATTTCAAATGTCATGTGTACTTCTTTTTAAGTGAACGCCAACGTGTACATGTTACGTCAGTTTGTCTAGCCATCGGAACGGTTTGGTGTAGCGTTTGTCGGATCCTCTATCAGTATTTGCTGGTATCTAATATGCGCTTCTTATAAAAGAAAATAGCACTGAATGATGCTACAGAAAACTGGACACGCACCATCAATAGCATTTAGATTTGGTGTCTCGATTAAATATTTAGTATTTGGGGTATCAGGTATGTTCTTAATATGTATAAAATATTTGCACTATTAGATGCCAGAGGAAACTTGGATATAAGATCATCACGATTAAATACTTAGTATTTGCTGGTATCTAATATGTGCTTATTATATAAGATATTAGCACTATAAGATGCCAGGGGAAACTAGATATAAGATCATCAATATCCATATTGGGTGCCTCGATTAAATATTCAGCATTTGCTAGTATCTGGTATGTGCCTTATATATAAAATATTAGCACTATAAGATGCTAGGGGAAACTAGATATAAGATCATCAGTATTAAGAATTATTTTAAAAAGAATTAAGTTTCAGTATTTGCTGGTATCAGGTATGTTCTTATTATGTAAAATATTTGCGCTATAACATGCTAGAGGAAACTACATATAAGGTCATCACGATTAAATATTTAGTATTTGCTGGTATCTAATATGTGCTTATTATATAAGATATTAGCACTATAAGATGCTAGGGGAAACTAGATATAAGATCATCAATATTCATATTCGGTGTCTCGATTAAATATTCAGCATGTGCTGGTATCTGGTATGTGCCTTATATATAAAATATTAGCACTATAAGATGCTAGGGGAAACTAGATATAAGATCATCAATATTAAGATTTAGTGAAAAGATTAAGTATCATCAATATCTATATTTGCTGGTATGTAATATGTGCTGATTGTATAAAATATTAGCACTATAAGATGCTGGGGGAAACTGAACAGATTTTGTGTCACGGTTATATATTCAGTATTTGCTGGTATCTAATATGGGCTTATTATTATAAAATATTAGCACTATAAGATGCTAGGAGAAACTACATATAAGATCACCAATGTAAAGATTTTATGAAAAGATTAAGTATTCAATTTTTGCTGACATCTAATGTGTGCTTATTATTTGAAATATTAGCACTGTAAGATGTCTGGAGAAACTGAACACAACATCATCAGTAGTTTGATCCTTTGTCAAATTTCAAATGTCATGGGTACTTTTAAGTGAACGACAACGTGTACATGTTACGTCAGTTTGTCTAGCCACCGGAACGACTAGGTGTAACGTTTGTCGGATCCTCTATCACGTACATGTACAACTTACATGGGGAGACTACGCTGGAAAATACTGGGAAACTGTCTAGACAAACAATTTGTGTACCACGACTCTCATGCACTGGACGCTTGCAACACCTGTACTGTCCTTCCAGTTTCTTATGTGAGTCGAGATAATAGACTAGAGTTCCCCGAATTTTTATCCATTCATTCTGATATTATTTTGAAAAGACTTATATTATTGCTAACTAAAATGCTCGGACACGTTTTGAAGGGCATATTGAAGTGTAGCCTCTCAAATAAAATTTTGGAAGGCAAATTTTAGTTAAGTCTTTTCCATTAATTTCTCACCGGAAATTTAATGAAATTAGCTAGTTAACTGATTGGTGACAATCTCTCTACGCTCTTGTAATTAAACTAGCTCGTTAACTGATTAGTGACAAGCTCCTTGTTTAATCACATCATGAATCGGCCTGTCTACTGATAGCAGGATGTTTCAAAATGTTTTATGCAAGTTATAAAAAATAAGATATGACACTCAACATTTGGATATTTATTACACAGCAGTGTAGATTATTAATTGGGAATTTTACAAAATAATTAATTAAGCATAATGACATTTTGTTGACTTAGTATGTACTCATTAATGACGTATTTCACTACTATAAACACTAT
Organism: Patella caerulea; assembly: GCA_036850965.1. Taxonomy (NCBI): domain Eukaryota; kingdom Metazoa; phylum Mollusca; class Gastropoda; family Patellidae; genus Patella; species Patella caerulea. The sequence continues at coordinate 20,814,794 of JAZGQO010000014.1, read as the reverse complement.
AAAAACAAATCAATTAACAATTACTCTTAAGATGACATGGAACTCGACGTTAAAACTCTTAAGATGACATGGAACTTGACGTTAAAACATCAAGTTATCATATATAAAGAGGACACATTGAAAACTGTCATTCTATATCATGTTACCAGATATAACTAACTGTGTATCCTTACAAGAAATATCAACAATATGGCGACTAAACTACAAGCGGTAAGTATTTGAATGTATCTAATGTATAAAATAGTTGCTGGTGTCTAATATAAAATATTAGCACTATAACATAGAATAAGATGCTGGTGGAGCTGATTACAAGGCCGTCAGCATTAAGGTTGAGTATCAAGAATAGATATTCATTATCTACTGGCATCTAATATGCGCTTATTATATAAAATATTAGCACCATAAGATGCTAGAGGAAAGTAGATAAAAGATAATCACTATTAAGGTTTGGTGAAAATAATAAGTTTCAGTATTTGTCGGTATCTAATATGCGCATATTACATGGAATATTAGCACTATAAGATGCTAGGGGAAACTGGCCACAAATAGACAATACATGTATATACATTTAGTGTCCGGATAAAATATTCAGTATTTGCTGGTATCTAATATCTCCTTATTATAGAATACATTAGCTCTATAAGATGGCAGGGAAAACTAAATAAAAGATCATCAGTATTAAGATTTGGTGAAAAAGTTTCAGTATTTGCTGGTATCTGGTATGTACGATTTGGTGAACATATTAAGTTTCAGTATTTGCTGGTATCTAATATGCGCTTATTACATAGAATATCAGCACTATAAGATGCTAGGGGGAAACTGGACACAAGATAGACAATATAGATTTGATGTCCGGATAAAATATTCAGTATTAATATTTAGTATTTGCTGGTATCTAATATGTGCTTATTATAGAGTACATTAGCACTATACGATGCCAGGAAAACTAAATAAAAGATCATCAGTATTAAGATTTGATGGTATCAGTATTTGCTGGTACCTGGTATGTACGATTATATAAACTATTAGCACTACAAGATACTAGGCGAAACTGAACACAAGCTAGTCAATATCTATATTATGTGGCAAGTTTACATATTCAGTATTTGCTGGCATCGAATATTTTCTGAGCATATAAAATGTGAGGGGGGGGGGGCTGGTTACAAGATCACCAATATCTATATTTGGTGTCACGATGAAATATTCAGTATTTGCTGGTATCTAATATGTGCTTATTCTATAAAAATATTAGCACTATAAGATGCTATGGGAAACTAGATATAAGATCATCAGTATTAAGATATTGCTACAAGATTTAAGTTTCGGCTAGGGGGAACTGGACACGCACTGTCAACAGTATTTAGATTTGGTGTCTCGATTAAATATTCAGTATTTGCTGGTATCAGGTATGTTCGTATTATGTTAAATATTTGCGCTATAAGGTGCTGGAGGAAATTTCATATAAGGTCATCACGATTAAATATTTAGTATTTGCTGGTATCTAATATGTTCTTATTATATAAGATATTAGCACTATAAGATGCCAGATGAAACTAGATATAAGATCATCAATATCTATATTGGGTGTCTCGATTAAATATTCAGTATTTGCTGGTATCTGGTACGTGCTTATTATTTAAAATGTTAGCACTATAAGATGCTAGGGGAAACTAGATATACGATTGTCCATATCTATATTGGGTGTCTCGATTAAATATTCAGTATTTGCTGGTATCTAATAAGTGCTTTTTATATAAGATATTATATATATATAAGATGCTAGGAGGAACTAGATATAAGATCATCAATATCTATATTGGGTGTCTCGATTAAATATTCAGTATTTGCTGGTATCTGGTACGTGTTTATTATTTAAATGTTAGCACTATAAGATGCTAGGGGAAACTACATATACTATCATCAATATCTATATTTGGTGTCTCGATTAAATATTCAGTATCTGGTATGTGCTTTATATAAAATAGCACTATAGCACTATAAGATGTTAGGGGAAACTAGATATAAGATCATCAGTATTAAGATTTTGCTACAAGATTTAAGTTTCGATATTTGCTGGTATCTAATATGCGCTCATTATAAAAGGAAATCCCACTGAACGATGCTAGGGGAAACTGGACACGCAATGTCAACAGTATTTAGATTTCGTGTCTCGATTATATTCAGTATTTGCTGGTATCAGGTATGTTCGTATTATGTAAAATATTTGCGCTATAAGGTGCTAGAGGAAACTTCATATAAGGTCATCACGATTAAATATTTAGTATTTAGATTTGGTGTCTCGATTAAATATTCAGTATTTGCTGGTATCAGGTATGTTCGTATTATGTTAAATATTTGCGCTATAAGGTGCTGGAGGAATCTAATAAGTGCTTTTTATATAAGATATTATATATATATAAGATGCTAGGAGGAACTAGATATAAGATCATCAATATCTATATTGGGTGTCTCGATTAAATATTCAGTATTTGCTGGTATCTGGTACGTGTTTATTATTTAAATGTTAGCACTATAAGATGCTAGGGGAAACTACATATACTATCATCAATATCTATATTTGGTGTCTCGATTAAATATTCAGTATCTGGTATGTGCTTTATATAAAATAGCACTATAGCACTATAAGATGTTAGGGGAAACTAGATATAAGATCATCAGTATTAAGATTTTGCTACAAGATTTAAGTTTCGATATTTGCTGGTATCTAATATGCGCTCATTATAAAAGGAAATCCCACTGAATGATGCTAGGGGAAACTGGACACGCAATGTCAACAGTATTTAGATTTCGTGTCTCGATTATATTCAGTATTTGCTGGTATCAGGTATGTTCGTATTATGTAAAATATTTGCGCTATAAGGTGCTAGAGGAAACTTCATATAAGGTCATCACGATTAAATATTTAGTATTTAGATTTGGTGTCTCGATTAAATATTCAGTATTTGCTGGTATCAGGTATGTTCGTATTATGTTAAATATTTGCGCTATAAGGTGCTGGAGGTATCTAATAAGTGCTTTTTATATAAGATATTATATATATATAAGATGCTAGGAGGAACTAGATATAAGATCATCAATATCTATATTGGGTGTCTCGATTAAATATTCAGTATTTGCTGGTATCTGGTACGTGTTTATTATTTAAATGTTAGCACTATAAGATGCTAGGGGAAACTACATATACTATCATCAATATCTATATTTGGTGTCTCGATTAAATATTCAGTATGTTCGTATTATGTAAAATATTTGCGCTATAAGGTGCTAGAGGAAACTTCATATAAGGTCATCACGATTAAATATTTAGTATTTGTTGGTATCTAATATGTGCTTATTATATAAGATATTAGCACTATAAGATGCTAGGAGGAACTAGATATAAAATCATCAATATCCAAATTGGGTGTCTCGATTAAATATTCAGTATTTGCTGGTATCTAATATGTGCTTATTATATAAGATATTAGCACTATAAGATGCTAGGGGAAACTATATATAAGATCATCAATATCTATATTATTGGGTGTTTCGATTAAATATTCAACATTTGCTGCTATCTTGTATGTGCTTATTATATAAAATATTAGCACTATAAGATTCTAGGGGAAAGATCATCAATATTAAGATTTGGTGAACAGATTAAGTAACATCAATATCTATATTTGGTGTTACGATAAAATATTCAGTATTTGCTGGTATGTAATATGTACTTATTGTATAAGATATTAGCACTATAAGATGCTAGGTGAGACTGAACAGATTTTGTGTCTCGATTATATAATCAGTATTTGCTGGTATCTAATATGGGCTTATTTTTGTAAAACATTAGCACTATAAGATGCTAGGAGAAACTACATATAAGATATAAGATCACCAATGTAAAGATTTTGCGAAAAGATACAGTATTCAATTTTTGCTGGCATCTAATGTGTGCTTATTATTTGAAATATTAGCTCTATATGATGCTAGGAGAAACTAAACACAACACCATCAGTATTTTGATTATTTGTCAAATTTCAAATGTCATGTGTACTTCTTTTTAAGTGAACGCCAACGTGTACATGTTACGTCAGTTTGTCTAGCCATCGGAACGGTTTGGTGTAGCGTTTGTCGGATCCTCTATCAGTATTTGCTGGTATCTAATATGCGCTTCTTATAAAAGAAAATAGCACTGAATGATGCTACAGGAAACTGGACACGCACCATCAATAGCATTTAGATTTGGTGTCTCGATTAAATATTTAGTATTTGGGGTATCAGGTATGTTCTTAATATGTAAAATATTTGCACTATTAGATGCCAGAGGAAACTTGGATATAAGATCATCACAATGGGTTGCTCCTAAAGCTTCATGAGATTCACTTTGGTCCGTTGTTGATAACATGTATAGAAACATGACAAGTTGTGTTCGACTCAATGGCGATTACTCGAGGAATTTCACTCTTCAAAGGGGAGTACGGCAAGGAGGGGTGCTATCGGCAAAGTTTTATCTTTTATATATCAACAGTTTACTGAATTATATCTCTGAGTCGAGATATGGTGCCCGTGTTCTGGATGTTTCGATGGGCTGCCCAACGCAGGCTGACGATATTGCTGTTGCTAGTCCAACCTTGTACGGTTTACAAAACCTCCTCAATATCTGTGAAAGGTACAGTTCTTACTGGAGATTTCAATTCTCTCCCACTAAGAGTGTAGTGCTAGAATTCGCACCAAACCAATCTCGTCTGAATAACCTAGAACAATGTTCTGTTACTACGGTTAAACTATGCGGAGAGCCACTTTTGAACGCACGTTCTATCAAGCATGTAGGGGTATTATTGAATGAGAATTTAAATTCAAAAGAACGTACTCTATCAGCTTGCCGATCAATAAGGTCTACTTCGAGTGTCCTCACCAAGAAAGGGCTGGGGCCAGGTGGCCTAACTCCGACTGTGTGTTTCAAACTCATAAAACAGTGTGTCTTCAGCAAATCACTATACGGCTGTCAAATTTGGAATGTTCAATGCTTGAAAGAGCACAGAGACACGTTGTCAAGCTAATACTGGGTTTAAACAGTAGAACTAGAACTGACAATTGCCAAGGACTTATAGGGTGGTGTTCGTTAGAATCATATATCTCAACACAGAAACTTTTCTTTCTAAGGCAACTATTAAATCTACGTTCACATCGCTTGCCCCATCAGATCTGTGTGAATCGTTTATTAGAATACAGATATAATTGTTGCGAGCAGCCACGTGGCTTTATCGCCGAAGTTAGTAAAATCTTTCGAATTATATTGAGGATTTCATCATATCGAGAACCTTTCCAAATAAAGTACGGCGGAAAAAATTTGTAAGAGATTCCGTTAAAGTGATTGAAACAAGAAAATGGTTTGAACGAATTAAACATGATGAAGACATGCAATTATTTAGTGAAATCCATCCGACCTTAGAGCCCCACCCTATCTTCTCTCTGTGGTCTAGGGTTCCATCGCTTAACAACGCCTGCAGGGTATTCGTGAGGGTGTGTGCTTACGCTAGGATAAATGATCCAACATCTTCAGATAGATTACTTTGTGAACATTGTGGCTTATTCCTTACTTGCAATCTAAGTCATGCTATTGTCGAATGTGTCCTATTTATGCAAAAACGACTGGATGTAATGAAATTGTACTCACACGAAGAGGCAACCGACAATAAATTCCTCGTTAAAATGTTATCGCTCAGTAACGTCGACGAGTACGTACGGAAACAAACAGTATTGTTTATATTCCTAGCCTGTAAGGGTTCGGTATGAGACCACTCTATCTAAATGTGATCCGTTAGAAACTGTAAATCTAGAAAAGTAACTCTTCAACATTTTTTTTTCTCTTCTTCTTAATATAATTATAATATTATATGCTTACTATTATTATTACATATATATTCATTATTTCTGTAATACTCTTCATATTTGGAGGATCAATAAAGATATATAATAGTCAGACAAGTTAATTTATATCTCACTACACTCTTGTAATTAAATTAGCTAGTTAACTGATCGGTGCCAATATCTCTACACTCTTTCAATTAAATTAGCCTGTTAACTGATTGGTGACAATCTCCTTGTTTAATCACATCATGAATCGGTCTGTCTACTGATAATATCATGTTTCAATTTGTAAATAACATTATTCATGCAGAACTTAAAAAAATAATAAAGTAAGATATGACAATGAGCATTTCGATATATTACACAACAGTGTAGATTATTAATTGGGAAATTTAGAAAAAATAATCAAATAAGCATAATGACATGTTGTTTACTTAGTATGCACTCATTAATGACGTATCAATTAACAATTACTCTTAAGGTGACATGGAAATCGACGTTAAAACATCAAGTTATCTTATATAAAGTGGGAACATGTTGAAAACTGTCATTCTATATCATGTTACTAGATATAACTATCTGTGTATCCTTACAAGAAATATCAACAATATGGCGAATAAACTACAAGCGGTAAGTATTTGAATGTATCTAATATGTATAAAATAGTTGCTGGTATCTAATATAAGATATTAGCACTATAACGCAGAATAAGATGCTGGGGAACTGATTACAAGGACGTCAGCATTAAGGTTGAGTGTCAAGAATAGGTATCTGATATTTGCTTATTACATAAAATATTAGCACTATAAGATGTTAGTGAAAACTGGATATAAGATCATTAATATCTATATTTGTTGTCATGGTGAAATATTTAGTGTATTCTGGTATCTAGTATGCGCTTATTATATAAACTATTAGCACTATAAGATGCCAGGGGAAACTGAACAGAAGATCGTCAGTATTACGATTTGGTGTCAACATGTACGTGTAGTCTGGTATCTAATATGCGCTTATTACATGTATATACAATATTAGCACTATAAGATGCTAGGGGAAACTAGATAAAAGATCATCACTATTAAGGTTTGGTGAAAATATTAAGTTTCAGTATTTGTTGATCTCATATATAGATTTGGTGTCCGGATAAAATATTCAGTATTTACTGGTATCTAATATGTGCTTATTATAGAATACATTAGCACTATAAGATGCCTGGGAAAACTAAATAAAAGATCATCAGTATTAAGATTTGGTGGTATCAGTATTTGCTGGTATCTGGTATTTACGATTACATTTACTATTAGCACTATAAGATGCTAGGCGAAAATAAACACAAGCTAGTCAATATTTATATTAGGTGGCAAGTTTAAATATTCAGTATTTGCTGGTATCGAATATTTTCTGAGCATATAAAATGTGAGTGTGGGGGGCTGGTTACAAGATCATCAATATCTATATTTGGTGTCACGATGAAATATTCAGTATTTGCTGGTATCTAATATGTGCTGATTATATAAAGTATTAGCACTATAAGATGCTAGGGGAAACTAAATATGATATCAGTATTAAGATTTTGCTACAAGATTTAAGTTTCGGTGTTTGCTGGTATCTAATATGCGCTTATTATATAAAATATTAGCACTATAAGATGATAGGGGGAGCTGAACACAAGATAGTCAATATCTAGATTTTGTGTCCAGATAAAATATTGAGTATTTGTGGGTATCTAATATACGCTTATTATTAGCAATTTAAGATGTTAGAGGAAACTGAACAGAAGATCATCGCAGTATTACGATTTGGTGTCAAGATAAAGTACGTGTATTCAGTACTTCCTGTTATCTAATATTCGCTTATTAGCACGATAAGATCCTAGGGGAAACTGAACAGAAGTTCATCAGTATTATACGATTTGGTGTCCAGATAAAATATTCAGTATTTGTTGGTATCCAGTAAGTGCTAATTACATAAATTATTAGCACTATATGATGCTAGGGGAAGCTGCTTACAAGATCGATATTTGGTGTCACGATAAAATATTCAGTATTTGCTGGTATCTAATATGTACTTATTTTATAACATATTAGTATTATAAGATGCTAAGGAAAACAGAATGCGGGATCACCAGTATTACCGCGTACCCCCCCCCCCAAAAAAAAACAAAAAAAAAAAACAAAAAAAAACCAAGATGACGCAGCTCGCCGGATCTCCCACAACTAAAGTTTATCTTTTTTCTGTGGCAAATTGCACCAAGACCGTTAGAAAATATAATGTACATGTATCTATCGGACATACTTATATTTATAATTCTGTAGTATTTTTGACGTCGTAGAAAATAAAATGTATCTTGTATTATGTCGGACATTGTTATTTCTTATTTTGTAGTATTGTTGACGTTGTAGAAAATTTGTAAGCTTTCCTAAAATTATATACGGCTTTACTAAATGTTCCAAAAGTGCCTTTCCGAGCGTTTGAAGATATCACGACAACAATTTTGATAAAATACAATCGGCACAAAAAGTAAACTCCATTTTATTCCTTAATATAATAATCCAACTAAGGACTGCATATTCGGACTATCTATTTTAATTGCATTTGTCTAAAGGCTAAAAATAGTCATTTTGTAATAAACATACAATTACCCCGATCGTGTCGATTCAATAATTGTTCAATAAATGTAATTAATTGTGTTAGTCTTAAAACGACTGAATCTGTCAGGTTATGTTTTAATATGTTAGATCACCCACATTCATCAGATCACAGCTCTCTCCATTTCTTACAAACAATATTGCTTTAAGAATGAAAGATGCCATTTAGAAAAAATGTTATAAATTTTATTTCATGATAGTTGATAAATAGCTAGTCAGATATATAGTATTCAAAAAAAGTAGGGGATATTTGATTTTTAAGTGTTATTAAAGTCACCTAATGAAACTGACGAAGAAACAAATGACAAAATGAAATGAAGTTCACATTCATCGATTTATTCCAAATGATCGTTAGACTAAGTAAGGCACGGACTGACCATTATAAGGGTAAAATGATATCCGGGGTCAAACAGCAAAGTTACCACAGCATCACAACAAAGTCAGTAACGGGTAAATCCTCCTCTGTTTGCCAAACAAGCATTGATCCGACGTGGCATACTCCTAATGAGACGTCTAAGGTCATTTTGGTCCAGATTTTCCCATTCCTGAAACTGTGGCCATAACGTCGTGCGAACGGCACAACATGCCATGGACTGCCAAGATGACGAATATACTTGGACCCCCCCCCCACAAAAAAAAATTTGGCAAAGTAAAGTGCCCGAAATCTAATAAAACAATAATTTTAGGACTGGAATAGCAGTAAAACGCATTTGTGGCCATCAAATATTCCAAAATTTTCTTGAGGGGTCGAAGAAAACTGCTTCGGACATTTCTAGTTTTTCTACCCTAACTGTCATCGAGTCCTAATAAAACACTTAATTCACTTTTCTTTTATTGAATACCACGAATTTGTACTGCGTTGACTATTGATTAAAACATTTTGTCTGGGGCCACTCTACTTTGTGAATGCAACTGCAACAGTGTGATTGGATGGTTGAAATTCAGAGTGGGATTTCGGTTACAGAACCATTGGATACTTTTTGGACTTGCTCACACAGGCTAGAATAGCAGAAAACGCATTTGCGGTGGTTAAATTTTCAGTATTTTCTCCGAGAGGGTGAGCCTCCCATAGCCCGCGACGATTGATTGGTTCTGGGCAGCCAGGTAGGCTATATTGGAACGAATTTAAGTTGTATTCACAGACTACAGGCTGGAATAGCAGGAAAACGTGTATGTGGCAGGTCAATTTTCAAAATTTTCTCCCAACGGTCCCGTCTTCGTGGGTGTAAACGAGTGATTGGAATTCGAGTCAGCAAGCCTCCTTAATTAGGCTATATCAGGCCACTTTGAAATTGCTTTGTTCATGGACTGAAATAGCAGGAAAAAGTGTTTGCAGCTGTCAAATATTCCAAAATTTTCTAAGGTGGGGGTAAGTAAGCCACGCTTCTTCGCATCTCGGGGAAGACCGGTGCCAATGTCTGTAAACATGATAAACATTGTATTGGTGTGATGTTAACAGAAGACTGAGAACAAAATTTATTGGGGTACCCCCCACCCCATTGCGGACCGCCCTCCCCCATATATATTTCACGACTACTCCCCTGATATTAAGTACATATTAGATACCAGAAAATACTGAATATTGAATTCTGACACCAAATATAAATATTGATGATTTTGTATTCAATTTGTCCTGATATCTTATAGTACTTATATTTTATATAAGAACATTATTAGATACCAGCAAATATTGTATATTTGATCGTAACACCATATCTATATATCCAGCATCTTATAGTGCGTATTCGGACCACCTCCAGCATCTTAAGTGCTAATATTTTAAATAATAAGCGCGTATTATACTCCAGCAAATAATGAATATATATCTAGTTTCCCCTAGCATCTTATAGTGCTAATATTGTTTATATAATAAGCACATATTAGATACCAGCAAATACTGAATGAATAATGCATGACGCCAAATCTATAATATTGGTGATCTTGTATTCAGTTTCCCCAAGCATCTTATAGTGTTAATATTTTATTTAATAAGCACATATTAGATATCCGCAAATACTAAATATTTAATCGTGACACCACATATAAATATTGATAATATTATATCCAGTTTCTCCTAGCATCTTATAGTGCTAATATGTTATATAATAAGCACATATTACATACCAGAAAATACTGAATATTTAATCCTTACCCGAAATCTAAATATTGATGATCTTGTAATCAGCTTCACCTAGCATCTTATAGTGATAATTTTATATAATATGCACATATTAGATACCAGTAAATACTGAATATCTATGACACCAAATCTAAATATTGATGATATTGTATTAGGTTTCCCCATGCTCCTTATAGTGCTACTATTTTATATAATAAGCACATATTAGATACTAGCAAATGCCGAATATTTAATCGTGACACCAAATTTAATTATTGGTGATCTTTTGTTCAGTCTGTCCTAGCAACTTATAGTGTTAATATTTTAGATAATAAGCACATATTAGATGTTATAATATTGTATTCAGTTTCCCCTAGCATCATATAGTGCTAATATTTTAGATAATGAGCACATATCAGATACCAGTAAATACCGAATATTTAATCGTAACACCAAATGTAAGTATTGATGATCTTGTATTCATTTTCTCCTGGCATCTTATAGTGCTAATGTTTATATAATAAGCCCATATTAGATAGTGCTAATATTTTAGATAATGAGCACATATCAGATACCAGTAAATACCGAATATTTAATCGTAACACCAAATGTAAGTATTGATGATCTTGTATTAATTTTCTCCTGGCATCTTATAGTGCTAATGTTTATATAATTATTAGATACCAGTAAATATTGAATATTCAATTCTGACACCAAAATCTAAATATTGGTGATCTTGCATACAGTTTCTCCAGGCATCTTATAGTGCTAATATTTTATATAATGAGCACATATTAAATACCAGCAATACTGAATCTAGCATGTTATAGTGCTAATATTTTATATAATAATCACATATTAGATACCAGAAGATACTGAATATTCGACCGTGACACCAAATTATAACCATGTTCATTTTCTCCTTGCATTTTATAGTGTTAATATTTGATATGATGAGCGCATATTAGATACCAGCAAATGTCGAATATCTTATCGTAACAATAAATCTTAATATTGATAATCTTATAGTAGTCAGTTTCTCCTAGCATCTTATAGTGCTAATATTGTATATAATAAGCACATATTAGATACCAGTAAATACTGAATGATCAATGACACCAAATCTATTTACTACATATTATGTTGATGATATTGTATTCAGTTTTCCCAAGCATCTTATAGTGCTATTATTTTATTTAATAAGCACATATTAGATACCAGCAAATACTAAATATTATATCGTGACGCCACATCTAAATAATTGATACTATCATATTCAGTTCTCCTGGCATCTTATGGTGCTATTACCTTATAATAAGCACATATTAGATGCCTGAAAATACTAGCATCTTATAGTGCTAATATTCTGTATAATAAACACACTCTAGATACCAGCAAATACTGCATATTTAATCTTTACACCCAATCTAAATACTTCTGATCTGCTAATCAGTCGCTCCGAGCATCTTATAGCGCTAATATTGTATATAATAAGCACCTATTAGATGCCAGCAGATACTAAATATTCATCTCTTGAACAGACTTCAAATATCTCTAATCCTAGTTTGATATACCAGCCAATATCGTATAGATTGCTGAACTTTAATTTTGAAAAGCATGTAATAGATTCCGCTAAAGTTGACAACGCTGCTTGTTTCTCACTTTGTTTATTGTGCTGGAGAATAAAAAATCTATATTATTGGTCTGAGTAGCAGTAGTGAATGATATTTATTCTGAGTAATAGTTGTGAATCGTATAGTTGAGACATGATTTATGAAAATATTTTAATAAAATGAATACTTACAAGTGTTACTTTGGTGTCTGATGGTTTTCGTTAGTTTTACGATATCCTAGGAAAGAAGCATGTTTATAATGTGTTGAGAACTATATGTAACTTCAAAAGATACGATAGATACCCTTTATAGGCCTCCTGGTAGTTGACACCTTTCTACACCCCTATTTTAGTGAGTCTAATTAGCTACGCAAATGATTAGTGACAATCTCATTGTTTATCCAGTTTCTAATTAGCTACGTAAATGGTGACAATCCCATTGTTTATCCAGAATCCAGTTTTTAATTAGTGGGGAAGCTCACATTTGGGAATCAAGCGTGGATTCATAATTTGATGAAACAAATTCTTTTTAGAAACTCATCCATAAGTGCGCCACGATATATGAATGGGTGCATATTTATTAAAACGTAAATTATTATAAAAATGATCAATGCTACTTAGACCAAAATAATGAAAACTTCAATGCTACTGAGACCAAAATAAAGGTTTTTAATGATAAAATCATGGTTATCAAAATTCTAATAGATCAATCAATATGGTTGGAGACAAAATACTAACATTAACAATATTTTAATAAATTGCAGTCAACAAATTATTATGTAATTTTGTTTCTCAAATTATCAATTAACCCATGATTATGAAGTCTTGAATATTTACTAGTAAGCTATGTAGATTAATAAATGTGTAATGGAAACGATTATTGACAGACGTGATTAACTTACAATACACTAATTAATGACGTACTTCACTTTTCAATAAACATTGTAAAAACAAATCAATTAACAATAACTCTTAATATGACTCAGAATACAAAGTTAAAACATGTCAACTGGCCATATATATATAACGAGATACAATGTTGAAATGTATCATTGTGTCGATATCACCATTCTGGAAAAAGACGTTAAACGACCAACAGACTGATTGGGTGAAATCCATCACTTCATGGTGTGATACTAGTTGTAACAACGAATCTGGCAAGCAAAGAGAAGGTATGAATTTTTATGTTGATCTGTGTAAAGTGTTATTTGTTGGTATCTAATAAGTTTATAATATGTGCCTATAATAGCATGTCCATAATATATATAATTTATTGAACATTAAATTAAACTTGAAATTAATGTGGGAAATTTTGATCAATACACTGTATTTAGATTATGTCTTACAGTTATGTATTCAGTATTTACTGGAATGTAATACACGATTACTACATAGAATGTTACAATTACAAGATACTATTGGAAACTGAATACCAGATCATCACTTACATGTAATTAGATTCGGTGTCACAATTAAATATTCATTATTTGCTGGTATCTAATATGTGCTTGTTATATTCAATATTAGCACTATAAGATGCCAGGAGAAACTGGATATGACAGTATCAACATTTAGATTTGGTGTCAGGATTAAATATTCAGTATTTGCTGATATCAAATATGTGCTTATTGTATAAAATATTAGCACTATATGTATGATGTTAGGAGAGACTGAATTCGAGATCATCAATAGATCAATATTTAGTATTTACTGGTATCTAATATATGCTTATTATATAGAATATTAACAAATTAAGATGCTAAGGGAAATCATCAATACAATATAGATTGTACGCCAAGAATAAAAATTTAGTATTTGCTGGTATTTAATACGTGCTTATTATATAAAGTATTAGCACTATAAGATGCTAGGGAGAATTGAATACAAAATTATCGATATTAAGATTCGATGTCACGATTAAATATTCAGTATTTGCTTATCATTTTGAATATTAGCACTATAAGATGCCAGGAGAAACTGCACACAATATAATCGGTATATCTATATATTTGGTGTCACGGCAAAAGATTCAGTATTGCTGGTATTTAATATGTGCTCATTATATAAAATATTAGCACTATAAGATGCCAGGAGAAACTGAATACAATATAATCGGTATTTAGATTTGGTGTCTCGACAAAAGATTCAGTATTTACGGGTATCTAATATGTGCTTATTATATAAAATGTTAGCACTATAAGATGTCAGGAGAAACTGAATACAAGATCACTAATATTTAGACATGGGCCATTATATATTCAATATTAGCCCTATAAGATGTTAGGTTAGGTTGAACACAAGATCACCAATATCTAGATTCGATGTCACGATTAAATGTTTTTACTGGTATTTAATATGTGCTTATTATATAAAACATTAGCACTATAAGATGCCAGGAGAAACTGAATACAAGATCACCAGTATTTAAGAGTTGGGGCCGTTATTATATTATATTCAATATTAGCCCTATAAGATGTTAGGTTAGGTTGAACACAACATCATCAATATCTAGATTCAATTTTTTCAGTATTTGCTGGTATTCAATATGCGCTTATTATATAAAGGGAGGATAAGATTCAAGTTCATCGGTATTTAGATTTGATGGCATGGTTAAGTACTCAGTGTTTGCTGGTATTTAATATATGCTTATTATATTTTAAAAAATGCCAGGAGAAACTAACCACAAGATCACCAATATTCAGTATTTGCTGGTATCTAATATGTGCTTATTATATAAAATATTAGCACCATATAATATAGATTTGGCGTCAACAAAAAAAATATCAGTATTTGCTGGTATTTAACATGTGCTTATTATAATATTATGAAGTATTACCACTATAAGATGCTAGGGGATACTGAACATAAGATCACCAATATAAATTGGGCGTCAAGAAAAAAAATCAGTATTTGCTGATATTTAACATGTGCTTATTATATAAAGTATTAGCACGCTTATTTCATAGAATGTTACAATTACAAGATACTATTGGAAATTGAATACCAGATCATTACTTACATGTAATTAGATTCGGTGACATGATTAAATATTTGATAGTATCTAATATGTGCTTATTATCTAAAATATTAGCACTATAAGATGCCAGGGAAAACTGATTATAATTTCTATATTTGGAGTCAACATAAAAGATTCAGTATTTGCTGGTATATATTATGGGCTTCTTATATAAAATATTAGCACAATGAAATGTTAGGGAAACTGAACAGAAGATCATCAGTAACACAACATCGTCAGGGGGAAATAGAAAAAAGATCATCAGTATTAAGATTGGGTGTCAAGATTAACTATTCAATATTTGTTGGTATTTAATGTGCTTATTATATAAAACATTAACACTATACAGGGGCGTTTTAAGGTTTATCATGGCGGAGGCTATACAATTTTGAGGGCCCTCTTTCGCAGGGGGGGGGGGGGTCTTAATTGATGATTTTTTATGCAATGCAATGACTGCATTCTCATTAAATAATGGATTCGATAGTAACTGTGTATAGAAAACGATTGACTCAGACTTTGGAGCCCTTTCCTTTGGCCAGAGGGACCCTTTTGTCAGAAGTGGAGCCCTTTTGTCAGAAGTCCCTTTTGTCTGCCTTCAGGGCCTCCCAACTAGGGTACATTTTCATTTTTCTCATCTGTTTTAGCATTTTTCTCCCTTTTTTCCAATTTCTTTGGCACTATAATTTATAAGAGGTTAGGAGAAACTTAACACAAAATCATCAGTATTTAGATTGGGAGTCAAGATTAAGTATTCAATAGTTGCTGATATCTAATAAGTGTTTATTATATAAAAACATTACCACTATAAGATGCTAGGGGTAACTGAACAAAAAATCACCAGTTTTAAGATTGTGTGTCAAGATAAAATATTCAATATGTGCTTATTATATAAAAAAAATAGCCCTATAAAATGCTGGGAGGAAACGGACATCGGTAGGCTATAATAGATTTGGTGTCACTATTAAATATTCAGTACTAGCTGGTATCTAGCTTATAATATAAAATATTAGCACTATAAAATGCTTGGAGAAACTAGATAGAAGACCATAGTATTAACATTTGGTGTGACAATTAAATATTCAGTATTCGCTTGTATCTACTAGGAAACAAGATATAAGATGATCAATATCTATATTTTGTATCTCGATTAAATATTCAGTATTTACTGGTATCTGGTATGTGCTTATTTATAATATATTAGCACTATAAGATGCCAGGGGAAACTGATTACAAGATCATCAATATCTATATTTGGTGTCACGATTGCTGAATACAATATAATCGGTATTTAGATTTGGTGTCACGACAAAAGATTCAGTATTTGCTGGTATCTAATATGTGCTTATTTTATAAACTATTAGCACTATACGATGCTAGGGGAAACTGAGCAGAATTTAATCATGAAATGGACACTCGAGACTATATGTTTTTTAAAATACAGATTTTAGTAACGATGATCAATGCTAGACCGAAACTTCAATCGGTAAGTTCGCGTTTCAGAATGGAATAAGAGGCCTAAAATGTTTGTTTTTAACGATTTTTAATAATATTATGATTATTCAGTTTTTACCGGTATCTTAAGTAGGTAAATATTATATAAACTATTAGCACTATAGAATACGCTTGCATCTGATTAGGTGAATATTATATTATAAAATATTAGCAATATAGGAGAAACTGAATACTGTACATGTCTTCATTATATAATAGAGTAGGTTTCCCAATCAAATTTTCAGCATTTGCTAATATCTTAACCATTATTTGCTGGTATCTAATATGTGCTTATTAAATACAATGTTAGCATTATAAGTATAAGATAGTAGGGGAGACTGAATACAAGATCATCAATATCTAGCTCGGGCAAGTCTCCTATTTAAATATTCAGCATTTGGTAGTATCGGATCAATGCTATTAGCACCATACGATGCTAGGGGAAACTGTTTGCAAGATCATCAGATTGTGTATTATGCTAGGATGAAACTGAACACACGTTCATCAGTATTTGCTGGTATCTAATATGCACTTATTATTAAAAAAAAGCACTGTACGATGCTAGAAGAAACAGGATAAACACCGTCAACAGTTCAACAGTGTATTTATTTGATGTCACGATTAAATATTCAGTATTTGCTGGTATCTAATATGTGCTTATTATATAAAATGTTAGCACTATAAGATGCTAGGGGAAACTGAACACCAAAGCATCGGTATTTAGATTGGGTGTCGCGAAACTATATAGAAGACCATCAATATTAAGATTTGGTGAAAAGATTATATATTCAGTATCTGCTGTTATCTAATGCATCCTTGTTATATAAATTATCAGCTCTATTAGATGCTGGGTGAAACTCTATACAAGATCATCATTATTTAGATTGGGTGTCACAATTCAATATTTATTATTTGCTTCTATCTAATATGTGGTTATCATAGAAAATTTTAGCACTACAAGAAAACCTGAATTTGGTGGCATTTAATACCTGCTTATTATAGGAAACATTAGCATCATACGACTGTATTACTTGTTTATTAGGTTTGAGTTCTCATTACAGAAAATATAGAACTATATGACCTGTATTTGGTAGTATCAATGAGAAAACTGAAAACAAGATCCATCATGCTATTCTGGTATTTTAGAAAAATTATAATGTAAAGACAAATTTTGTGTGTGTGGTATGTGACCAAAACCACCCATCAAAAAAGTGTAGGCCGACTAGTAAAAACCTAAATACTAGATAACCAACTGATCACCAACACTTAAAATATTTAAATTTCCACCTTATCTTTGCCCGTAAGTTAATTAAGTATGTTAATGGGTACGGATTTTTAACGGTAAAACGATTTTAAGTTTGTGATATTTGTAGTTTAAAAGCTAGTGTAAAGACAAATACCTCTCATGCATTTTAGTAATGACGGTTAGCCTCAGTCACAACGAATGCTATAGTAAGTCCCTTTTCAATCTAACTAAAATATAGATCTATATTTCGTTTCGTTTTTTATACTTTCGATGGCCTTAACTCCTCCAGATCCAAGAGTAGTAAAGACACGTAAAAACGAAATTTTGAACTATAAAAAATGAAACGAAAATGGATCTGTATTTTAATCACATCTATATCAAGTCAAAAAACACATAACATGGAAGAGAATCAATATCATTCTTAGTATGGTTTTAAAAAAACCTAACAACTTTATTTGAAATAAACAATAAATAATAAATTCATACATTAATAACTGGATTTAAACTCCCCTTCCCCAATCTCTCCCTGGGCCCTGATTCATGAAATCTTGACTAAAGATAAAATCCAAATTTTAGTAGATACTTCAATTTTGATTGGCTAAGCACTAAAATCAATCTAACATTATTCAATCAAATAACTAAAATTTGGATTTTATCTTAATTAAAATTTCGTGACTAAGGCCCCTGAGCAATAATCAAAATTCTTTATTGTAAAAATTTCAATGTACTGCATAGTAAATAGTTTGTATTCTATAAAAATATCTATTCGCAAAATATTCCGTGAAGTATACGTACAAGTGGGAGTTACTGTATAAACAATGTCTATGAAAATAATTGATGGTAGGAAGATATACATGTAATTCAGTTTAATATTTTCTCTCCGCCATGTAATTTCATCTCATTCATTTCACATCAATATATTTGTATAAAATATATATAAATCACATCAAGTTTAAAACACCAACTTTTATTCACTCACTAATTGGTTAAAGTCCCTCTCAAAGTTATATGGATTTAAAATATCGGATATTGTTGTAGTTCAGTACATCTAATATCACAAGTTTAAAAGAAATTTTTAATCACTGAAGTCACTAGTTTCACCCAAGTAGGAACATGACGATCTCTTCTTTTCCACAAATCTTCTTTTACAGGGTTCGATGATTGGTAAAGTCGAACATGCTCCTGAAAAATATTGTGTGTGGACCAATAAATGAACATACAATGAATCTGTACTAGAAATAACCAGTCTGAAGAATTCAATACAAACAATACTAGTCACAAAAAAATTTTGGGATAACTGGAAGAATCGCCCATTTCCACCTATTCTAGAAATACCCTAGGTTAAATGAATACTACTGACTCAACATCTGCAATCAATTTGTGTAATATTAAAAGCTGATCCATAAATAAGTCAGACATTTTCAGACCAATCAATTCGGGAGTAAATAAAATATGTATTTAATTTGCAAAGTTTCTGTGTATTATCAAAATGTCAGACAGTCCAAATTTTCAGATCGTTGTTGTTCTTAATCTTTAACCTCTGCTTCCACTGAGGGTGACATTGCAGACAAGTTGTCTGATTTTCATTTTAATTATCTTAGTGCACATACAGGGGTCTTTCCTATTGGAGGAAACCGGGGTGCCACTAAGCCCCCCCACTCCCCAAATTTTGAAGTGATAGTCCTGGCGTAAACAATGTGATTGTGATATAATTTACCTGTCGTAATTGTTCTTGAAGTTTTGTATTATCTGTAACAATAGCTGTTTGACATTCTAAATCTCTATAAACTGATCGATAACCTGTAAAATTATACACAAATAATACAACAGTTAATTAAGTTCTATATAAACAGATATTTTGACTTATGGTTTCAACCCCTTCCAGTCATATTAAACATGCATTATGCAAGAGCTAAATCTGCTTATTGCAAGTCTTTCTTTAGGCCTGGAATGTTTTCTAAAGTATCAATTAGACATTAATTAACTGATCCAGGCCTTAATCATCTCTCGATGGCATTAGATTTCTTCGATATTAAACAGATTAGAATG
The DNA here is from genome assembly GCA_036850965.1 of Patella caerulea. NCBI lineage: Eukaryota > Metazoa > Mollusca > Gastropoda > Patellidae > Patella > Patella caerulea. Next base: position 20,794,742 of record JAZGQO010000014.1, on the reverse strand, counting down.
GTTCAGTGATCCCTTGATTTAATCAAATATGGTGGACCAAGACATAGCTTTGGTCAACCAGTTGGGTGGTTGAAATTATTGCACACGTCTGTCAGACGTTCAAAGGCCAATATCTTCGCTTGTCATAGAGTAATTTGAATGAAATTTTCAAATTATTCATTTTACATTATCTACTTTCGAACTATTATAGCAAGAATGGCAAGTTCTTTATCTAAATCTTACATAATGTATCTTTGATACGATATAAACATATATTACATTTATTGCTAAAAGGATAAAGTCAAGGCTTAAATTGCTAGTTTTGATGGCGCTTGAATGCATAGTTTAAGTGTGCCTGTTTGCTGACACTCCTTGCAAAGAATTTTATTCAATCCTCTGATTTGACATAATTTTCTTTTAATTTAAAACCTACTGAACACACTCATTTCACCACCTTCTATTTATATGAAAACTTATGACTTACTGTAAACCGGAAAATCTGGATGAACTTTCTTGGCCATTGCAAGGATAGAACAACCGACCCCAAGGCCACTGAGATGCCCGATTTTCGGAATGACCCTTACATAAATATATATATGTAACCCATCATGGCATAACCAGGCTTAATGACCCAAACTTCAAAATTGAGTTATTTACTGATCATAATCTGTATGAAATAATATTTCAAATGCTTTTTATTTCATCAAATTATCTTAAAAAATAAGTTTTTTATGACCTTTTGAAGTTCAGCGATCAAACCAGATGTTCTGAGTTCTAAAGCAGAGAAAAAATACCCCAAAAGTCGTCATTCGCTTTAAAGCAAAAATCCATATAAAACATACATTAAATGTTAACCAATTGATGTTAAATTTGGTACAGAGCTGGTCTAGGATATGGACTTCAAAGACATGTCAACTTCCATGCATTTTCATAATATTTTCCACACAAAATAAGGTGGAAACCAAGTTATAGGTCTGGGTGCTTTGGACTCCCGACGCATAATCAATTCTTGGGTAGGGGTGCCGCCATATACAGACTTATTATACTTTGGAATATTAAAGTGGTACGGACCATTCCATTTGTATTGTAATTAAGCACCAATGTTATATCAAGGCTGTTATGGAATGGCAGCGCACCACACTCCTCTAGAGGGCGCCACCTATGCCCTTTTGACCCCCGAAATCTGCCACGCCCCCCGAAAAAAAACCCATTCAATTTTAGTTTAAGTTCACTAATTCCTCGTTTGGTAAATTTGTGTTTGCAACCAAAAACAGGATACATGTACAGGAATTAGAGTAACAATAAAAGTCAATTTTTATAAAACCACATTGAAATGTGGTTGAATATTGGCAGTGTGAAGTTAGCTCGATTTTCGTTTTTCGTTTTTCAATATTGGTGAATATCGAAAAACGAGCTACTCGTTTTTCGATATTGGCGAATAACGAAAAACAACTAGCTCGTTATTCGATATTGGCGAATGTTGAAAAACGAGCTACTTGTTTTTCGACATTCAAATTTGAATCTCAAAAAAGTAGATTTGATGGATGTGTAGCTAAAGAAAGTCTCCAAAACACATCTGATTAAATCGGTGATCTAAAATGAAATAGATATCAAAAATGTGGATGCCTGAGCCGTAGATACACATAAAAAATGCCCATTCTCTTTGTTTTTTGATATTGGCGAATCTCGAAAAACGAGCTACTCGTTTTTCGATATTCAAGCTTGAATCTCAAAAAAGCAGACTTGATGGATGTATTACTATAGAATGTCCCCAAAACACTTTATTATTAAATACGTTTTTAAAACAAACTAAAGATGTCGTTAATAAGGGTGTCTGAGCAGTGGATTCACATAAAAACTGTTCTTTCTCGCTGTATTTTGATATTGGCGAATCTCGAAAAACGAGCTACTCGTTTTTCGATATTCAAATTTGAATATCAAAAAAGCAGATTTGATAGATTTGATGAATGTATAGCTACAGAATTTCTCCAAAACACATTTTTTTAAATCAGTGATCTAAAACGTACTAAAATACCATAACTGGGGATGCCCGAGCAGTGGATTCACGAAAAACTGATCTTTCTCGATATTTTTTAATATTTGCCAAAATCAAAAAAACAAGAAGAAAGAACAGTTTTGATGTGAATTCACTGCTCCGGCATCCTCTATTACGATGCCTTTAGTACGTTATAGATCACTAATTTAATCAAAAGTGTCATGGAGACATTCTGTAGATAAACATCCATCAAATCTGCTTTTTTGATATTCAAGTTTGAATATCGAATAACGAGTAGCTCGTTTTTCGAGATTCGCCAATATCAAAAAACAAGGTGAAAGAGCAGTTTTTATGTGAATCCACTGCTCGGGCATCCCCAATTATGATGTATTTAGTTCGCTTTAGATCACTCATTTAATAAAATGTGTCAATTTAGACATTCTGTAGATAAACATCCATCAAATCTGCTTTTTTGATATTCAAGTTTGAATATCGAAAAACAAGTGGCTCGTTTTTCGAGATTCGCCAATATCAAAAAACAAGGAGAAAGAGCAGTTTTTATATGAATCCACTGCTCAGGCATCCTCAATTATGATATCTTTAGTTCGTTTTAGATCATTGATTTAATAAAATGTGTTTTGGAGAAATTCTGTAGATATACATCCTTCAAATCTTCTTTTTTAATATTCAAGTTTGAATATCGAATAACGAGTAGCTCGTTTTTCGAGATTCACCAATATCAAAAAACAAGGTGAAAGAGCAGTTTTTATGTGAATCCACTGCTCAGGCATCCTCAATTATGATATTTGTAGTTCGTTTTAGATCACTTATTTAATAAAATGTGTCAATTTAGACATTCTGTATATAAACATCCATCAAATCTGATTTTTTGATATTCAAGTTGGAATATCAAATAACGAGTAGCTCGTTTTTCGAGATTCGCCAATATCAAAAAACAAGGTGAAAGAGCAGTTTTTATGTGAATCCACTGCTCGGGCATCCCCAATTATGATGTATTTAGTTCGTTTTAGATCACTCATTTAATAAAATGTGTCAATTTAGACATTCTTTAGGTAAACATCCATCAAATCTGCTTTTTTGATATTCAAGTTTGAATATCGAAAAACAAGTGGCTCGTTTTTCGAGATTCGCCAATATTAAAAAACAAGGAGAAAGAGCAGTTTTTATATGAATCCACTGCTCAGGCATCCTCAATTATGATATCTTTAGTTCGTTTTAGATCATTGATTTAATAAAATGTGTTTTGGAGAAATTCTGTAGATATACATCCTTCAAATCTTCTTTTTTAATATTCAAGTTTGAATATCGAATAACGAGTAGCTCGTTTTTCGAGATTGACCAATATCAAAAAACAAGGAGAAAGAGCAGTTTTTATGTGAATCCACTGCTCGGGCATCCCCAATTATGATGTATTTAGTTCGTTTTAAATCACTCATTTAATAAGATGTGTCAATTTAGACATTCTGTATATAAACATCCATCAAATCTGCTTTTTTGATATTCAAGTATGAATATCGAAAAACGAGTGGCTCGTTTTTTCGAGATTCGCCAATATCAAAAAAACAACGAGAAAAAAGTTTATATGTGAATCCACTGCTCAGGCATCCTCAATTATGATATTTGTAGTTTGTTTTAGATCATTGATTTAATAAAATGTGTTTTGGAGAAATTCTGTAGATATACATCCATCAAATCTGCTTTTTTGATATTCAAGTTTGAATATCGAAAAACGAGTGGCTCGTTTTTCGAGATTCGCCAATATCAAAAAACAAGGAGAAAGAGCAGTTTTTATGTGAATCCACTGCTCGGTTATTCCCAATTATGATGTATTTAGTACGTTTTAGATCACTCATTTAATAAAATGTATCAATTTAGACATTCTGTATATAAACATCCATCAAATCTGCTTTTTTGATATTCAAGTTTGATAGCTCGTTTTTCGAGATTCGCCAATATCAAATAACAAGGAGAACGAGCAGTTTTTATGTGAATCCACTGCTCGGACATCCCCAATTATGATGTATTTAGTTCGTTTTAGATCACTTATTTAATAAAATGTGTCAATTTAGACATTCTGTATATAAACATCCATCAAATCTGGTTTTTTGATATTCAAGTTTGAATATCGAAAAACGAGTGGCTCGTTTTTCGAGATTCGCCAATATCAAAGAACAAGGAGAAAGAGCAGTTTTTATGTGAATCCACTGCAAGGTTATTCCCAATTATGATGTATTTAGTTCGTTTGAGATCACTCATTTAGTAAAATGTATCAATTTAGACATTCTGTATATAAACATCCATCAAATCTGCTTTTTTGATATTCAAGTTTGAATATCGAATAACGAGTAGCTCGTTTTCGAGATTCGCCAATATCAAAAAACAAGGTGAAAGAGCAGTTTTTATGTGAATCCACTGCTCGGGCATCCCCAATTATGATGTATTTAGTTCGTTTTAGATCACTCATTTAATAAAATGTGTCAATTTAGACATTCTGTAGATAAACATCCATCAAATCTGCTTTTTTGATATTCAAGTTTGAACATCGAAAAACAAGTGGCTCGTTTCGCCAATATCAAAAAACAATGAGAAAAAGCAGCTTTTATATGAATCCACTGCTCAGGCATCCTCAATTATGATATCTTTAGTTCGTTTTAGATCATTGATTTAATAAAATGTGTTTTGGAGAAATTCTGTAGATATACATCCTTCAAATCTTCTTTTTTAATATTCAAGTTTGAATATCGAATAACGAGTAGCTCGTTTTTCGAGATTCGCCAATATCAAAAAACAAGGAGAAAGAGCAGTTTTTATGTGAATCCACTGCTCGGGCATCCCCAATTATGATGTATTTAGTTCGTTTGAGATCACTCGTTTAATAAAATGTGTCAATTTAGACATTCTGTATATAAACATCCATCAAATCTGCTTTTTTGTTATTCAAGTTTGAATATCGAATAACGAGTAGCTCGTTTTTTGAGATTCGCCAATATCAAAAAACAAGGAGAAAGAGCAGTTTTTATGTGAATCCACTGCTCGGTTATTCCCAATTATGATGTATTTAGTTCGTTTTAGATCACTCATTTAATAAAATGTATCAATTTAGACATTCTGTATATAAACATCCATCAAATCTGCTTTTTTGATATTCAAGTTTGAATATCGAATAACGAGTAGCTCGTTTTTCGAGATTCGCCAATATCAAAAAACAAGGTGAAAGAGCAGTTTTTATGTGAATCCACTGCTCGGGCATCCCCAGTTATGATGTATTTAGTTCGTTTTAGATCACTCATTTAATAAAATGTGTCAATTTAGACATTCTTTAGGTAAACATCCATCAAATCTGCTTTTTTGATATTCAAGTTTGAATATCGAAAAACAAGTGGCTCGTTTTTCGAGATTCGCCAATATTAAAAAACAAGGAGAAAGAGCAGTTTTTATATGAATCCACTGCTCAGGCATCCTCAATTATGATATCTTTAGTTCGTTTTAGATCATTGATTTAATAAAATGTGTTTTGGAGAAATTCTGTAGATATACATCCTTCAAATACTCTTTTTTAATATTCAAGTTTGAATATCGAATAACGAGTAGCTCGTTTTTCGAGATTCATCAATATCAAAAAACAAGGAGAAAGCGCAGTTTTTATGTGAATCCACTGCTCGGGCATCCCCAATTATGATGTATTTAGTTCGTTTGAGATCACTTATTTAATAAAATGTGTCAGTTTAGACATTCTGTATATAAACATCCATCAAATCTGCTTTTTTGTTATTCAAGTTTGAATATCGAATAACAATATCAAAAAACAAGGTGAAAGAGCAGTTTTTATGTGAATCCACTGCTCAGGCATCCTCAATTATGATATTTGTAGTTCGTTTTAGATCATTCATTTAATAAAATGTGTTTTGGAGAAATTCTGTAGATATACATTCTTCAAATCTGCTTTTTTTAATATTCAAGTTTGAATATCGAATAACGAGTAGCTCGTTTTTCGAGATTCGCCAATATCAAATAACAAGGAGAAAGAGCAGTTTTTATGTGAATCCACTGCTCGGGCATCCCAAATTATGATGTATTTAGTTCGTTTTAGATCACTTATTTAATAAAATGTGTCAATTTAGACATTCTGTATATAAACATCCATCAAATCTGCTTTTTTGATATTCAAGTTTGAATATCAAATAACGAGTAGCTCGTTTTTCGAGATTCGCCAATATCAAAAAACAAGGTGAAAGAGCAGTTTTTATGTGAATCCACTGCTCGGGCATCCCCAATTATGATGTATTTAGTTCGTTTTAGATCACTCATGTAATAAAATGTGTCAATTTAGACATTCTTTAGGTAAACATCCATCAAATCTGCTTTTTTGATATTCAAGTTTGAATATCGAAAAACAAGTGGCTCGTTTTTTGAGATTCGCCAATATTAAAAAACAAGGAGAAAGAGCAGTTTTTATATGAATCCACTGCTCAGGCATCCTCAATTATGATATCTTTAGTTCGTTTTAGATCATTGATTTAATAAAATGTGTTTTGGAGAAATTCTGTAGATATACATCCTTCAAATCTTCTTTTTTAATATTCAAGTTTGAATATCGAATAACGAGTAGCTCGTTTTTCGAGATTCACCAATATCAAAAAACAAGGAGAAAGAGCAGTTTTTATGTGAATCCACTGCTCGGGCATCCCAAATTATGATGTATTTAGTTCGTTTTAGATCACTCATTTAATAAGATGTGTCAATTTAGACATTCTGTATATAAACATCCATCAAATCTGCTTTTTTGATATTCAAGTGTGAATATCGAAAAACGAGTGGCTCGTTTTTCGAGATTCGCCAATATCAAAAAAACAACGAGAAAAAAGTTTTTATGTGAATCCACTGCTCAGGCATCCTCAATTATGATATTTGTAGTTCGTTTTAGATCATTGATTTAATAAAATGTGTTTTGGAGAAATTCTGTAGATATACATCCATCAAATCTGCTTTTTTGATATTCAAGTTTGAATATCGAAAAACGAGTGGCTCGTTTTTCGAGATTCGCCAATATCAAAAAACAAGGAGAAAGAGCAGTTTTTATGTGAATCCACTGCTCGGTTATTCCCAATTATGATGTATTTAGTACATTTTAGATCACTCATTTAATAAAATGTATCAATTTAGACATTCTGTATATAAACATCCATCAAATCTGCTTTTTTGATATTCAAGTTTGATAGCTCGTTTTTCGAGATTCGCCAATATCAAATAACAAGGAGAACGAGCAGTTTTTATGTGAATCCACTGCTCGGGCATCCCCAATTATGATGTATTTAGTTCGTTTTAGATCACTTATTTAATAAAATGTGTCAATTTAGACATTCTGTATATAAACATCCATCAAATCTGTTTTTTTGATATTCAAGTTTGAATATCGAAAAACGAGTGGCTCGTTTTTCGAGATTCGCCAATATCAAAGAGCAAGGAGAAAGAGCAGTTTTTATGTGAATCCACTGCAAGGTTATTCCCAATTATGATGTATTTAGTTCGTTTTAGATCACTCATTTAGTAAAATGTATCAATTTAGACATTCTGTTTGAATATCGAATAACGAGTAGCTCGTTTTTCGAGATTCGCCAATATCAAAAAACAAGGTGAAAGAGCAGTTTTTATGTGAATCCACTGCTCGGGCATCCCCAATTATGATGTATTTAGTTCGTTTTAGATCACTCATTTAATAAAATGTGTCAATTTAAACATTCTGTAGATAAACATCCATCAAATCTGCTTTTTTGATATTCGAAAAACAATGAGAAAAAGCAGCTTTTATATGAATCCACTGCTCAGGCATCCTCAATTATGATATCTTTAGTTCGTTTTAGATCATTGATTTAATAAAATGTGTTTTGGAGAAATTCTGTAGATATACATCCTTCAAATCTTCTTTTTTAATATTCAAGTTTGAATATCGAATAACGAGTAGCTCGTTTTTCGAGATTCGCTAATATCAAAAAACAAGGAGAAAGAGCAGTTTTTATGTGAATCCACTGCTCGGGCATCCCCAATTATGATGTATTTAGTTCGTTTGAGATCACTCATTTAATAAAATGTGTCAATTTAGACATTCTGTATATAAACATCCATCAAATCTGCTTTTTTGTTATTCAAGTTTGAATATCGAATAACAAGTAGCTTCTTTTTTCGAGATTCGCCAATATCAAAAAACAAGGTGAAAGAGCAGTTTTTATGTGAATCCACTGCTCAGGCATCCTCAATTATGATATTTGTAGTTCGTTTTAGATCATTCATTTAATAAAATGTGTTTTGGAGAAATTCTGTAGATATACATTCTTCAAATCTGCTTTTTTTAATATTCAAGTTTGAATATCGAATAACGAGTAGCTCGTTTTTTGAGATTCGCCAATATCAAATAACAAGGAGAAAGAGCAGTTTTTATTTGAATCCACTGCTCGGGCATCCCAAATTATGATGTATTTAGTTCGTTTTAGATCACTTATTTAATAAAATGTGTCAATTTAGACATTCTGTATATAAACATCAATCAAATCTGCTTTTTTGATATTCAAGTTTGAATATCGAATAACGAGTAGCTCGTTTTTCGAGATTCGCCAATATCAAAAAACAAGGTGAAAGAGCAGTTTTTATGTGAATCCACTGCTCGGGCATCCCCAATTATGATGTATTTAGTTCGTTTTAGATCACTCATTTAATAAAATGTGTCAATTTAGACATTCTTTAGGTAAACATCCATCAAATCTGCTTTTTTGATATTCAAGTTTGAATATCGAAAAACAAGTGGCTCGTTTTTCGAGATTCGCCAATATTAAAAAACAAGGAGAAAGAGCAGTTTTTATATGAATCCACTGCTCAGGCATCCTCAATTATGATATCTTTAGTTCGTTTTAGATCATTGATTTAATAAAATGTGTTTTGGAGAAATTCTGTAGATATACATCCTTCAAATCTTCTTTTTTAATATTCAAGTTTGAATATCGAATAACGAGTAGCTCGTTTTTCGAGATTCACCAATATCAAAAAACAAGGAGAAAGAGCAGTTTTTATGTGAATCCACTGCTCGGGCATCCCCAATTATGATGTATTTAGTTCGTTTGAGATCACTTATTTAATAAAATGTGTCAGTTTAGACATTCTGTATATAAACATCCATCAAATCTGCTTTTTTCTTATTCAAGTTTGAATATCGAATAACAAGTAGCTCGTTTTTCGAGATTCGCCAATATCAAAAAAACAAGGTGAAAGAGCAGTTTTTATGTGAATCCACTGCTCAGGCATCCTCAATTATGATATTTGTAGTTCGTTTTAGATCATTCATTTAATAAAATGTGTTTTGGAGAAATTCTGTAGATATACATCCTTCAAATCTTCTTTTTTAATATTAAAGTTTGAATATCGAATAACGAGTAGCTCGTTTTTCGAGATTCGCCAATATCAAAAAACAAGGAGAAAGAGCAGTTTTTATGTGAATCCACTGCTCGGGCATCCCCAATTATGATGTATTTAGTTCGTTTGAGATCACTCATTTAATAAAATGTGTCAATTTAGACATTCTGTATATAAACATCCATCAAATCTGCTTTTTTGTTATTCAAGTTTGAATATCGAATAACGAGTAGCTCGTTTTTTGAGATTCGCCAATATCAAAAAACAAGGAGAAAGAGCAGTTTTTATGTGAATCCACTGCTCGGTTATTCCCAATTATGATGTATTTAGTTCGTTTTAGATCACTCATTTAATAAAATGTATCAATTTAGACATTCTGTATATAAACATCCATCAAATCTGCTTTTTTGATATTCAAGTTTGAATATCGAATAACGAGTAGCTCGTTTTTCGAGATTCGCCAATATCAAAAAACAAGGTGAAAGAGCAGTTTTTATGTGAATCCACTGCTCGGGCATCCCCAATTATGATGTATTTAGTTCGTTTTAGATCACTCATTTAATAAAATGTGTCAATTTAGACATTCTTTAGGTAAACATCCATCAAATCTGCTTTTTTGATATTCAAGTTTGAATATCGAAAAACAAGTGGCTCGTTTTTCGAGATTCGCCAATATTAAAAAACAAGGAGAAAGAGCAGTTTTTATATGAATCCACTGCTCAGGCATCCTCAATTATGATATCTTTAGTTCGTTTTAGATCATTGATTTAATAAAATGTGTTTTGGAGAAATTCTGTAGATATACATCCTTCAAATCCTCTTTTTAATATTCAAGTTTGAATATCGAACAACGAGTAGCTCGTTTTTCGAGATTCACCAATATCAAAAAACAAGGAGAAAGAGCAGTTTTTATGTGAATCCACTGCTCGGGCATCCCCAATTATGATGTATTTAGTTCGTTTGAGATCACTTATTTAATAAAATGTGTCAGTTTAGACATTCTGTATATAAACATATATCAAATCTGCTTTTTTGTTATTCAAGTTTGAATATCGAATAACAAGTAGCTCGTTTTTCGAGATTCGCCAATATCAAAAAACAAGGTGAAAGAGCAGTTTTTATGTGAATCCACTGCTCAGGCATCCTCAATTATGATATTTGTAGTTCGTTTTAGATCATTCATTTAATAAAATGTGTTTTGGAGAAATTCTGTAGATATACATTCTTCAAATCTGCTTTTTTTAATATTCAAGTTTGAATATCGATAACGAGTAGCTCGTTTTTCGAGATTCGCCAATATCAAATAACAAGGAGAAAGAGCAGTTTTTATGTGAATCCACTGCTCGGGCATCCCAAATTATGATGTATTTAGTTCGTTTTAGATCACTTATTTAATAAAATGTGTCAATTTAGACATTCTGTATATAAACATCCATCAAATCTGATTTTTTGATATTCAAGTTTGAATATCGAATAACGAGTAGCTCGTTTTTCGAGATTCGCCAATATCAAAAAACAAGGTGAAAGAGCAGTTTTTATGTGAATCCACTGCTCGGGCATCCCCAATTATGATGTATTTAGTTCGTTTTAGATCACTCATTTAATAAAATGTGTCAATTTAGACATTCTTTAGGTAAACATCCATCAAATCTGCTTTTTTGATATTCAAGTTTGAATATCGAAAAACAAGTGGCTCGTTTTTCGAGATTCGCCAATATTAAAAAACAAGGAGAAAGAGCAGTTTTTATATGAATCCACTGCTCAGGCATCCTCAATTATGATATCTTTAGTTCGTTTTAGATCATTGATTTAATAAAATGTGTTTTGGAGAAATTCTGTAGATATACATCCTTCAAATCTTCTTTTTTAATATTCAAGTTTGAATATCGAATAACGAGTAGCTCGTTTTTCGAGATTCACCAATATCAAAAAACAAGGAGAAAGAGCAGTTTTTATGTGAATCCACTGCTCGGGCATCCCCAATTATGATGTATTTAGTTCGTTTGAGATCACTTATTTAATAAAATGTGTCAGTTTAGACATTCTGTATATAAACATCCATCAAATCTGCTTTTTTGTTATTCAAGTTTGAATATCGAATAACAAGTAGCTCGTTTTTCGAGATTCGCCAATATCAAAAAACAAGGTGAAAGAGCAGTTTTTATGTGAATCCACTGCTCAGGCATCCTCAATTATGATATTTGTAGTTCGTTTTAGATCATTCATTTAATAAAATGTGTTTTGGAGAAATTCTGTAGATATACATTCTTCAAATCTGCTTTTTTTAATATTCAAGTTTGAATATCGAATAACGAGTAGCTCGTTTTTCGAGATTCGCCAATATCAAATAACAAGGAGAAAGAGCAGTTTTTATGTGAATCCACTGCTCGGGCATCCCAAATTATGATGTATTTAGTTCGTTTTAGATCACTTATTTAATAAAATGTGTCAATTTAGACATTCTGTATATAAACATCCATCAAATCTGCTTTTTTGATATTCAAGTTTGAATATCAAATAACGAGTAGCTCGTTTTTCGAGATTCGCCAATATCAAAAAACAAGGTGAAAGAGCAGTTTTTATGTGAATCCACTGCTCGGGCATCCCCAATTATGATGTATTTAGTTCGTTTTAGATCACTCATGTAATAAAATGTGTCAATTTAGACATTCTTTAGGTAAACATCCATCAAATCTGCTTTTTTGATATTCAAGTTTGAATATCGAAAAACAAGTGGCTCGTTTTTTGAGATTCGCCAATATTAAAAAACAAGGAGAAAGAGCAGTTTTTATATGAATCCACTGCTCAGGCATCCTCAATTATGATATCTTTAGTTCGTTTTAGATCATTGATTTAATAAAATGTGTTTTGGAGAAATTCTGTAGATATACATCCTTCAAATCTTCTTTTTTAATATTCAAGTTTGAATATCGAATAACGAGTAGCTCGTTTTTCGAGATTCGCCAATATCAAAAAACAAGGAGAAAGAGCAGTTTTCATGTGAATCCACTGCTCGGGCATCCCCAATTATGATGTATTTAGTTCGTTTTAGATCACTCATTTAATAAAATGTATCAATTTAGACATTCTGTATATAAACATCCATCAAATCTGCTTTTTTAATATTCAAGTTTGAATAACGAGTAGCTCGTTTTTCGAGATTCGCCAATATCAAATAAAAAGGAGAAAGAGCAGTTTTTATGTGAATCCACTGCTCGGGTATCCCCAATTATGATGTATTTAGTTCGTTTTAGATCACTCATTTAATAAAATGTGTCAATTTAGACATTCTGTAGATAAACATCCATCAAATCTGCTTTTTTGATATTCAAGTTTGAATATCGAAAAACAAGTGGCTCGTTTTTCGAGATTCGCCAATATCAAAAAACAAGGAGAAAGAGCAGTTTATATGAATCCACTGCTCAGGCATCCTCAATTATGATATCTTTACTTCGTTTTAGATCATTGATTTAATAAAATGTGTTTTGGAGAAATTCTGTAGATATACATTCTTCAAATCTGCTTTTTTTAATATTCAAGTTTGAATATCGATAACGAGTAGCTCGTTTTTCGAGATTCGCCAATATCAAAAAACAAGGAGAAAGAGCAGTTTTTATGTGAATCCACTGCTCGGGCATCCCCAATTATGATGTATTTAGTTCGTTTTAGATCACTTATTTAATAAAATGTGTCAATTTAGACATTCTGTATATAAACATCCATCAAATCTGCTTTTTTGATATTCAAGTTTGAATATCGAAAAACGAGTGGCTCGTTTTTCGAGATTCGCCAATATCAAAAAAACAACGAGAAAAAAGTTTATATGTGAATCCACTGCTCAGGCATCCTCAATTATGATATTTGTAGTTTGTTTTAGATCACTAATTTAATCAAATGTGTCATGGAGACATTCTGTAGATAAACACCCATCAAATCTGTTTTTTTGACATTCAAGTTCGAATATCGAAAAACGAGTGGCTCGTTTTTCGAGATTCGCCAATATAAATGAGAAAAACAACGAGAAAGAAAAGTTTTTATGTGAATCCACTGCTCAGGCATCCTCAATTATGATATCTTTAGTTCGTTTTAGATCATTGATTTAATAAAATTTATTTTGGAGACATTCTGTAGATATACATCCTTCAAATCTGCTTTTTTTAATATTCAAGTTTGAATATCGAAAAACGAGAATCTCGTTTTTCGAGATTCGCCAATATCAAAAAACAAGGAGAAAGAGCAGTTTTTATATGAATCCACTGCTCAGGCATCCTGAATTATGATATCTTTATTTCGTTTTAGAAAACATATTTAATAAAATGTGTTTTGGAGACATTCTACTGAAATACCTCCATCAAATCTACTTTTTTGAGATTCAAGTTTGAATGTCGAAAAACAAGTAGCTCGTTTTTCAACATTCGCCAATATCGAATAACGAGCTAGTTGTTTTTCGTTATTCGCCAATATCGAAAAACGAGTAGCTCGTTTTTCGATATTCACCAATATTGAAAAACGAAAAACGAAAATCGAGCTAACTTCACACTGCCTTGAATATTGTTGTCGCCCCAGTCCGTCTGTCCGTTTGTCCGTCTGGTGTTCACAATTGCTTGTCTACTCTCTAAAGGCCAAAGTTAATATCCGATTGACTTTAAATTTTTACACAGTGTTTGTGGTCATCAGAGGAAGAATCCTATTGATTTTTAGCGAAATTACGATAATTACTGCTAGAGTTATTGCCCTTGATCTCTTCAAAAAATGTTTTGGATGCTCTAGAGGCCAAAGTTAATATTCGATTGACTTTAAATTTACACACAGTGTTTAAGGTCATGAGACGAAGAAGCATTGATTTTCAACAATTTCCAATAATTACTGCCATTGATCACATTTTTCATCCGATTGACTTTAGATTGATAAACAGAGTTTAAGGTCACCTCTGGCATGCAGCTGTGGTTTTGAGCCCTGGTGTGAGCATATGTGGCATGGAGATAGGGTCGCCTTCTCAACCTCTTAGTTTCCTCCCACTGCTAAAGACACTTACGCGCAAGCGAATTATTGAAATAAAATTGAACCATATGTTAGTCCCGAAATGACCTAGTTTGAGTTGAGTGGACGTTATACCCCATTTCTCTCTCTCATTTAACATCAATACAACTTCAACGATGAAAGATTTTGAGAAAGCTATTAAAGATTTTCGTGTCCTAGGAATTCGATTCGACGATTATTGTCAATTCTAGTTACTCCTGGCAGCAGGCAGTGTTTCCTTATCAACTTCCTTGACTTAGTTTACACTATTCAAAAACATGCTATGTGTCAATCACTCATAACCTACTGTCTGACCCATGGTAAATAACAATCTGAACGACAGACTCACCCTACCTGCAGAGAAGTGACTCTGACACAGTGAATAGCCATGATATCCATGACGTTATCTAAACTTCACAGGTCATGAGGTCACATCAACAAACAAAATGTCAACAGTTATCAACTGTGTAGCATACAATAACTCATATGACATGGTACCTTTTACGGTAATCGAATTCAAAGCGTTGATTATTGATTAGCTGAGGCATGATCGCGATCTACGAAATGCCATCGGAAAATTCCATTCTCCGTGGATTTCACGATTATAAAATTCTGAACACACCAGAAATAATATTCAAAGAGAAATAGAAAAACATGGATCTATCTACAGTTAATTCAACTGATGGGCTGTACGATTTGTTGATAATAATTCTTGGTATTTATTTAGAAAAAAAACGTTACATACCTATTCAATGATTCGATGGCCTCAGATATATTAATTTTGCCGAGGCAAATGTAAAATACATCGGATTTTACCTTGGCTACAGCAGATTGCCGAGGTTAATTGGCAGGACTGCTTAAGTTAATCACCAGGAAATATTAAAAATATTCAAGGGTAAGATTTAAGGCCAATAAAACAAATGTTAATTCAAAAAAAAAAAAATCCCACTGCACTCTCTAACCAAATTATTAATACAAGGCGGAAACAAAATACCGGACTATGTTTTTATGTTTGCAAACACCCAAACTCATTACTGGGTCGGAGAGCAATAGCTTATTTATACATAAAATTTGAATTTTCGTAAAAGAGCCAAACACAGTTACGATTGACAAGCCTTGCTTTGACCCCCTTATACGAAATGATCTATCCTGATAAGTGACGTAATAAGCTTCCATTTTGTTATTTCTCTGTGTCAAAATTTGTGAAGAGTTCAATTTTACAAGAGAACTTTTTTATTCGTTGGGATATATAGTTGTACAATGGGTTTTATTTAACGCGAGTTCATTTCAAACACTCAGGTAAGTGTATAATAACCAGTCCAAAGTAGAGTAGTTTGTTCATAATCATAGAAATCCGTTAATTATTTACCATGGTTCAGACAGTAAGACCTTCATCTCTTCATCAGATTGAATATCATTCATGATGATGGACATTTCCATATACCTATCCTATAGGCTATATAGGCCTAAATGATCAACTGCACCAAGGTCCACTCGACACAGTCACAGGTACATCAAAATCGTCAGCAAAAGATGGATCCTCCTCTACATTGTCTAAGACACTAATAATTTCATCAGGCCCATCATAATTCATACCCAGTCTAGCTCATAATCAATATCAAAACCCTCATCATTAACGTCATCAGCAGAATCTGCGAAATATTCACTCACTGACAACTGACAAGTTCATACAATGTAACAATAACAATGCTTTTTCATGAACATTGTTAACTATGTTAGAATGGCGCAAGTCGTTCAGCGCATTTGCTGCAGTAATATCAGTCCCACAAACACTAGTTATTGTTCTGAAGTGTATTAAATCCAACTTATTAATTCGTTTGGCCAGGTATTTAGTCGAAAAACAATGGAAAATGAGATCTCCATTTATTTTTCATGGGCGCCGCCATATTCCCACAATACACCGCACCGGTCTCTCGGCCAATCAGCGGCGGTCTTTTGGCCCATTGTCTGGCAACAAGCTGTGTTTGTTTACATTGAATGTAGTTTCTAAAACCGTCTTTTATTGGTCAAAAATGATGCTATCTGGGAATCCCATCTCAAAATAGACCAGAAGAATGACGCAGCTTACTGTTTACACCCATATAAGGGGGTTAGGATATACCAACAGCGTGGTCAATGTCGGTGAATTCAAGCAAGTTTTGCATTGTTTTACGTCAATTTTCCTTTGTTTTAAAGGCGTACCCTTTACAAAAACGTAATTTAAGAGCTTTTAAGAATACATTTCCAACATTTCAGATGATTTATTCGGTAAATTAGTGTTTAATCTTGCTAATTAGACAAAAAAAAAAAAAATTGACATCTCAATGCATTTTCAACAAATAATAGGTTTAACGTGCCATAGCGCAAAATCAATTAGTGCGACTTATGCCGGGTTTAGGCGTGTGAGATCACATATTATCTTAAAACTTGACTATACACTAACATTTTCTTCAACTTACCAAAATTAGGTGAACCAACAAGGGTTAAAGATGGCAGTGCCTGATTAGGTAAATAATACCATAAACCTTTGACATGGAATGTCCAGTCCTGACGATAATATTCACACATCTGTATTCGTTGTGTTTGACCATATTTCTTTAATTGTTTATAAAACTGTTTAGCTATATGTATATAGGCTGCTGGTATAGATCCTGCTATACCCTTCGCTCCATAAAAACCATTTACCTTAAATTATAATAACAGGCATATATTCTTATAGCACACCATTCAGAAATAATTGGGTTTGACATCTAAAGTGGAAGACAACTTGAAAGGACATTAACTTTTCCTACTTGCTTACAAGAGATGAAGATTATAAAAATGACAAAACTGTATCTTATCACTTTCGCTAACACAGATATTTCTTTCTTTACAATAGATTTAATACATCAACCACAAAGATGCAATTTTCAAACACCCAAACATAGTTCGGGTGTAGTCCTCACCTCTGTCTGCCCATCAACAGTGTCTCCTTAACAGGCTAGAGATTTTAACAGATGTTTTGTTTAAATTTGGTTTGATGATTGCAAACCATGTGTATACTACGACATTTTGGATTAATGCCATTGTCGTTCTGACATTGCATTTTCTCCTAAATACTATTGAGGCTAGAGTTTTTGTAGGCATTTGTTTCCAAATTGGTTGTGATGATTGCAAATCTAGTTAGGATGATACCAACAGATTTTCAGTGTACTATAACATTTAGTTATGCCCCCCTGTCATTTCAACAGTAAAATTCATTGTTAACCCGATAGAGGCTTTATTAGTTTTTGACAAATTTTCCTCATGCTTGGTATGGAGCATAGGTACCAAAGAAGATGATCCATATCAATTTTTAGCATTCCCCCATTTTCTGATGCATAGGCACCATAAAATCCCCTATTCATTATTCAGCAAACACGGCGAAATCTTGTTAACACGATACTGTCTATAGTTTATTCATGAGAATATGAACCCTATTGATATTCATCATTCTAAGAACCACTGGAATCAGTAAGATTGAACTCTTTTCCTGTTCATATTTAGAACGGCAATTTCATATTTTTTAGTTATATTTTTAAAATATATTAAATAAAGCCCTAAAATAGATTATATCTATAAACAATCCTACCTTTTTAAAGAATAATCCTATTAATCTTATAATTCGCTATTGCCAGTTGAGAAATTGTCAAAAATATCATTTTCAACTTCAAATTCAAACGTTTGAAGATTGCTATTGCATGGAGGGGAATGGGAAAACAAGGGAGGTAATTCAAGTAATTGTGTTATAATTTTCTGTGTCAGGGATTTTTATGCCCATTAAATATTGCCCATGATTGTATAATAGTGAGTTGACAACCGTTTGAGCAAAAGACATAGAAATAATTATGTTTGACTTTCTTAGAAAATATGAAATTTCCGCTTTCACTATCTAGGACTTTCTGTTCTAGAGATATATGCATGCGGAAAAGCTTTTAAACGCGACAAAAACTATCTTTTTGGATAAGCTGCAATTGAAACATACATTCTGCATGGGTGGGCGTATTTCCTCACTTTGCATAGCTATACTTATCAAAAATATGTCTCTTTACTCACCTCAGGAGATGCCATAAGTATTTTATATCTGGCAAAAGATTGTTGAAGTATAACACGTAGATAATGATCAGTTAAATTAAAATACCCTGATGCCAGTAATATTTCATCACCTACAGCTGCTTCTCTTAACAATGATAATGTCGCATATTCATCAAATATAATACCAAAAGGTCCCATTTGTATTAAAGGATATACCCAGGTATCATGGGGTTTATCTGGAGTTTTATTTGTGTTAATAGTGTTTCCATTTTTAGTATAACTGGAATGTCTTGGTAAACTTATATATTTCCTTTGTTTATTGTGTCTTTTGAATATCCGAGCTGGACTGAATGACGTATCATCTGCTGGAAGTTTTTGATTTTCTAAGATTTTTAAAATTTGTTCTTTGGCTTCTCTTTTGAACATCACTCCATTGTCTGAAATTTATATCGATCTAATCAGACATATTCATAAATCATGCAGAAATATATGTATCTAGACTGGTGGCCAGTCTTCTCCACACACCAAAAATTGGCCAGTCCTCTCAAAAAAAAACCCCAAAAAAAAAACGTAATCTCTAGAGACTGGGCAAATAGAGCTTCATTCTCATCTAGTAGGTCAATCTGCATTATGTAGGTCGTGTGACGTCGTGCACGCGATAATAAACTGGAAAACTGGTGTAGGTGCGAGATGTTTGTTGTGGATAACAGTTATTGTTATTTAGTGATACTTTAACGATCTAAGAATTTTGTTGACGGACAATATCTGTCGAATGAACGGATACAATGTATGGGATGAGGTGAATGAACATAAATAATTACACACGACATCATTATAACAACTTAACGAAGCCAGTTCATGCGTATCGGGACGAAGCCGAATGGCGAATGGAAACAAAAACGTGTCACGTGACTCGGGGCTTGCTTGACAACTGTCAATCATTCCAAAAAAGGAACAACGTAAAACAGGACAGGAACGCCCATTTTATTGTGAAGCTCGCAAATTGTCCAGTCTCTGGTGCTGGTTACAGGTTTACTCAAATTTTTTTTTTTTATACAAATGGAAACGAAAGTGTTGGTTTACTAAAAATTAATACTTTTATATAAATCAAAATGTAAAATAAATAAAAGAGACTTGGCCAGTCTAATATGTATCCAACACTTCAAAACATTAAAGAGTTTTGATTTATATAATTTACATATGCTATAAAAATTTACAAAATAAAACATTCAATTACAATATCTGAGTCCCAAAATAAATCCCAAAGATAGGCTGGCACTGCCAGGCAGGATACGCCCACATTTTCGAGAAATGGATAGAGAACAAGCAATACCGAAAGTGATTTTTCCTACATCATTAAATTAGAATTTGATATGTGCAAATATTGAAATGAATTAAGATATTTGGGTTATAAAGGTTCATTTCAGTAGGCTTCAAATTCGACTGGGGATCATGTTGCTAAGTGGGTAAGATGCTGGCTTGGTTGCCTTGAGGTTTGGTGTTTGATCCCTGCATTGGGTGACAAAGTTCATCTAGATTTTCTAGCGTGGTTTCCCCTTGTTCGTGATGAAGGATGGATGGCCTGACAAGAACAGCTGTCAATTTTAGTTTGATTTTCACGAAATTCGACCTCAACCTTCATTACGATGTAACGGTGATATAATCAAACGTTTTTTTAAATGGGATAATAATTCTGACCCCAGAGGGACCACAAGCTAAAAAAAAAGGTCATTTTTCGTACAATAAGGGGCCATAATTCAGGAAGTTACGATCCAATGGGCGCAAATATCAAAAAGAACCAAGATCTTTGGGTTATAAACATGCATGTCATGTTTCATCAAAATCAGTTCAAAATTGTGACCTCTATAGGGTCCACAACCTTGACATAACATACTTTCACACTAATCGCGTACAAACGGCGGCCATTTTGTCTGTCAATTTTGGTCCGATTTTCACGAAATTTTACCTCAATCTTCATTACCATGTAATGGTAATATAATCAAACGTTTTTTTAAATCGGATAATAATTTTGACCTCCAGTGGGACCACAAGCTAAAAAGGGTGATTTTTCGTACAATCAGGGGCCATAATTCAGAAAGTTACGAATCAATGAGCGCAAATATCGAAAGGAACCAAGATCTTCGGGTTATAAACATGCATGTCAAGTTTCATCAAAATCGGTTCAAAATTGTGACCTCTATAGGGTCCACAACGTTGATATAACATATTTTCACACTATTCGCGTACAAATGGCGGCCATTTTCTCCGTCAATTTTGGTTCGATTTTCACGAAATTTGAACTCAGCCTTCATTACCATGAAACGGTGATATAATCAAACGTTTTTTTAAATCAGATAATAATTTTGACCTCCAGAGGGACCACAAGCTAAAAAGGGCAATTTTTCGGACAATCAGGGGCCATAATTCAGGAAGTTATGATCCGATTGGTGCAAATATCGAAAAGAACCAAGATCTTTTGGTTATAAACATACATGTCAAGTTTCATCAAAATCGGTTCAAAATTGTGACCTCGATAGGGTCCACAACCTTGATGTAACATATTTTCACACTATTCGCGTACAAACGGCGGCCATTTTGTTTGTCAATTTTGGTCCGATTTTCACGAAATTTGAACTCAACCCTCATTACCATGTAACGATGATATAATCAAACGGCTTTTTAAATCGGATAATAATTTTGACCTCCAGAGGGACCACAAGCTAAAAAGGGCGATTTTTCGGACAATCAGGGGCCATAATTCAGGAAGTTACGATCCGATGGGCGCAAATATCGAAAGGAACCAAGATTTTGGGGTTATAAACATGCATGTCAAGTTTCATCACAATCGGTTCAAAATTGTGACCTCTATAGGGTCCACAAGCTAAAAACATGATATTTCGTACAATCAGGGGCCATAATCCATGAAGTTCTTATCCGATACATGCCAATATCGAAAGGAACCGAGATCTTATGGGGATAAACCTATATTTCAAGTTTCGTCAAAATCGGATAAGAATTGTGACCTGTAGAGAGTCCACAAACAAATTGTGGACGGACGGACGTCCGGATGGACGTCCGGACGGACGGACGGACGTCCGGACGGACAGGGGCGACGACATAATACGTCCACATGAAAATGTGGGCGTATAAAAACCATCAAACAATATTCAATTATAGAAATAAATATATATATATATATGAGTAATGGATTATTCCCACACCAAGCAACAACTAACTAGATTCACACAAGACAAAAATGAGGACACTGAATGGATCCGAAGGTCTGTTTTAGTGCTTGAGATTTTGTCAGGTACATATAAAACAGTTATTTCCAGGTCTGCCTATTGCATAGATTGATTAAATTTCAATTAAACATACTGAACAGAATTGAACCATCAATAGACTGATATTCCTATTAGAGAGCCACCTTTCACAATATTATAATTTGCTTAAAATGGTCAATTAGCAATTTTTAATAAAACAATATGAAGCAAGCTATACCTTTAAACGGATGTAGTGACCAGTCTGGATGAAGTGTGACTGAGTTGTCTGGTTTTAATTGGAAAGAAAACTTGGATACTGTTTGTATCATTTTATCAAAAAAATCTGCTAAGTCTCCACATTCATTAAATAATATATATCTATCTTGTCTATTAACAAAATAATTATCACTTAAATTAGCTCTGGAAAAAAAAAAGAAATTCTTCATCAAACTTATAAAAATTGGGCCAATTTGTCAACTGAGACACATAGAAAAGAAGAGAAAGTTAAATGTAGAACACTTACACATATTTCATACAATCTAAGTTGGACTAAATCATTTGGCAATCAGGGTTCACTTAGACTTGAGTACATGGCTATCAAACATTTTATTATAGAACTCTACTAAACTTTGCAAACACTTTGTAAAATGGACCCTTGCACATTTGAATATGAACACTAGAAAACACAGTTTTGCACATGTATATCTTAAAATGTAGCTTGTGATTGCTATGATTACTTAAAGGACACTCGATAGATTGATCCGGAAATATATTCTCTTCGTCAAAAAAATGTTGAAAAATGGAATTTCAGGGCTTCAACACATGCCCCGAATGAATGAAAAAATGACAATTGGAAGATGTATTTATTGCGATCTACTAACACTACCTTCCTCTGTTGTACTGAATGAGTGAAATTTTGACAAGACTGAAATCTGTCACTTGATTGCAAGTCTGTCAATTTTGAACATTCCAGATTGACAATCCAGCATCCTCATAGTGATTTCACTGTTACAATCAAATAATCAAAGGTTTATTAACTTGTCAAAGTGGTGATAATTTCCTATTCCAACCCAGTTACCTCCCTTTAATACGTTGGAACAAAGTTATTTTGAAACATACCCACTAATCATAACACTGTCATCACAGATATAAGCTTTGATATGCGTTAAACCAATAGTTTCATTAAATCTTTCTGGGACTATCTTCTTTAATAAACCTCTCAAGTCTGGGGTGTGATATAAAGCAATCTGAACATTTCCACCATATTCACATAACAACGGTTGTAACATCGTTCTAGAACTTTTATCTTTTCCTCTTGACCCTCTGGTATAGTCTATTAAAACACGAACTTTGAAGTTACTATTATCTTCTTTGGCAGCATTGGCACATGCATCCTGTAAACAATCAACCTGAAAGGAAAACAATTTAAAATAAGGGGTCAAGTCATACTAATTAAGTCCATCAATCCCATTAATAAATATATGATCAAGGTTAGAAATATTTACTAGTAATCTTAATAGACTCAGTTATATTTCAAAGGATGTCTTCATATTTCACAGTCTATTTGTATAGAAAATTAGGTGGGAGATCCCAACTCTAGGGGTCTGTAAAAGCTGTATGTCCTTGAATATGACATCCTTCACTAAAATAAGGACACCAGAAAGTCCATGGTGTATTGGACAGAGTTTGTCTACTTCCATTGTCCAATCAACCCTGTCCTCTCTTTCATTGTCGGAAGCCGAAATGGAGTTCAATCATAGAGTTATATATATAATATATAACTCTATGAGTTCAATACAGTTTGTTAAAGGAACTGATTGGCCGATACATACGTAACATGACAATCCATCTTTTGATCTGTAATATTTTTGACAGTTGATTTAAATGTATTAAAAGAAAGTAAAAATGTTGTTTGTCTGATCAACAGAATTTTAATATGTGAATTTTTATGGATGGTTAGTTTTTCTGCAATATTCTATTTCTTTGGCAGCATGATAAATGTAGCAGCGATGGTCACTTTTACGCAAACATTTTACAGATCAGGTTTAAGCAGTATTTTATTCAAGAGAAGATTAGTATTTACAATTATCATTTGAAAATATAAGTGAATAAGTCATTTTTCATCAGCATCGTGTAATGGTGCGCTTGTTTTTGTTATAAAATAATAGAAAATTACCAATTCATCTTCTAAAGTTCCTGTTCCTAAATAAAGTGAGGCTAGTATTACTCTCTTTTTAGCCTTTTTGATCTTCAACTGAAAAAACAAATGACCAGAAAATATAACTATTGAATAATTCATCATAACACTATAAACCTCAGAATGCCTCGTTCGTCATTTCTGTCCAAATGAGGTAAAGAAAAAATGCCTCATTGTCTGGAGTTCCAAAACAAGGTTTTTCAAATTGCTCTGTTTTGGGAACGAGGCTTGCTAAAAATGCCTTGTTTTATAAACATGTTTTTTTTTCAAGATAGTTATTAGAGGTATTTGCTATCAGCGAATTTGTAAAAAACTAAATTTATGTTATTCAATACGAAAATAAACCAGTCCAAACTATGATATGATAATCAGAGAAATATACAAGACCAGAATACATGCCATAGGTGGAGGTGTAAAACTATAGCAGACCACAGTTACCTTGATTAATTTATAGCTCCTATCAGGTATAGGTGTTAAGTAACAACTGTGGTGTTGTGAAAGCTAAATTGGGGTTGTAAATTAGTCAAGGTAGCTGTGTGTTTTACAACTCCACTTAACTGATATCGCAGACAACAAATTAGTGTTTATCTGATCTAAATACAACAAATAATCCATTCTTATTGATCAAAAAAGCATAAAATTTCATCTCATATTTCCAATACACCAGTTTATTTTTTATATCTATTGTAAAAAAAGAAGGAATTGACTGTTTCTGTTGAAATCCCGTAACATTGCAAAAAATATTATAGGAGCAAAGTTATATAAACGCACAGCGATACATTTGTCGGCTTATACCAATTGTCAATTAAATGGGAAATAATGCGAAAAAAATTTATGGTATGGCGTGTATTCTTGTCTTGTCTATTTCTCTGGTTATAATATCATAGTTTCGACTGGTTTCATTTTTGTATTTAATAACATAAATTTAAATCTTTACAAATTTGCTGATAGCAAATACCGCTAATAACTATATTGAAAAAAAAAAACATGTTTAGTAAACAAGGCATTTTACCAAGCCTCGTTCTGAACAAAATACCTCGTTCCAAAAAGAGGGCAATTTAAAAAAAAACTTGTTTTGGAACTCCAGACAAATGAGGCAATTTTTTTACCCTAGTTTGAACAGAAATGCCGAACTGGGAAGTCTGGGGTTTATAGTGTAAATTTTAAATAATTCATTAGTAAATCAGACATTAAATTATCAAGAATATAATCAACTATTGATGCCATCATTAGCCTGCCATATTTAATGGATTTGAATATGTTTTGTGGTGGATGAAATAACCGAAAAAATAGACAATCGTGACTTTGTTTATAATCGTAACAATAGTCGGTAGTACTTAATAAGAGTAAAATTGAATCACTATTATCTTGGTGAAGCAATTTGACTGAAGTTTTCAGCATATTTTGTTTTCATTATCGATATTTTAACTTTAATAGCTTGAACTGTCAGCTTTTTTATCTGTTCTTACCTAATACCCCTTTAATATGAAATGAGCATAAATATTTGGAATAATTGACATAACGCAAAAAAAATGATAATTCATAATTGGATACTATGCGAAAGGATGTTTAAGCCAGAAATTAGAATACATGTATGTTATTTTCAATTAAAGATGAATACAATATGACGGTGGAATAGTGATGTGAAATTACTTTTAAATCAAAATGATATCCACCAGTGAGTGAAACAGGTGATGCAAAAAACAATCAAAGAAGCATGAAAATGAAAGTATTTTTTTAATTAGAGATAACCTTTATGGTTTTTTAAATACTGCATAGATCCCAATTTAAAAATGACATTCACCTTGACCATGACATGAATGAAACATAATTATGGTGAGTCCATAAAATTGACATGGCACATATATTTTTAATTATGTCCCATTACGTTGAATGTAATTATGTACATATTAACAATGATTTCAATTATCAATACATAATCAGAACTGTCAATTTTCATAAAATGACACAGCACATTTAATTAAGTTGTATTACTTTTCATGAAATTATGTACATTTTAGTTATGAATTCAATAGATAATCAGAACTAGCAATTTTCCTATAATGCCATAAGTAAGACATCATTCAGATATTTCTAACTTTGAATTCAAAGCTATTAAATGTAAAAAGCAAATACATGAGTAAAGTAAGCGAACATCCGCACTACACAACAAGCATTCTAATTAAAATACAATCTCCAATTTTGTTTTGTTTTTTACTAGATGGTCCACAAGATTTGTACAAAAGTGACCACGAGTAATAACTCTGAACATAAACATTCCAGTAATTATCACAAATAATTGAAATAGGTTTCTGTTGTCTCATAAACTTAAAAACCCAACACATATTAATTTCAAGTCAGTGAGAAGGAAGGGGCTCTTAAAGCCCCAATAACACTCTTGTTGTAACTGAAAAATATGTCCCAATCTTCATTCTGGTCAACAAATCGTATTATTTTAGAATATTCCAATTAAATGATGATATAAATTTCATCTTAACACACCTAATTTAAAAAATTGGAAAAATTCAACCAATTGATTTGAAAAGTCTAACGTAAACCTCTTCAAATGTGACTTGGATTTTAAAATATTTTCGAACCCTCTGGACAAATAAAATAGGTTGTAATGGATAATTTACACAACAGGTAGGACATTTAAACATCTAGTACTTGAATAAGGGTATTATTTATTTTCTGGAGCTACCAAGCCAGCAAGAATGTTATTGTCCCTTTAAGTGTAAGACATCCACCTACACAAACATCACCTCTCAATACAAACTCTATTTGCTAGCTTCTAGGGGGTTTTAGATTTGGGAAGAAACTATAAGCACTGCAAGAGATCCTCTTAGGGACATGCTACATGTACCATAATTTTCTTTTTTAAACACCTTTATTAATTTTACCTTCAGGACTTCAAAATATTGTGTGGGTTCTGTTAATACTAAAACTTTGTCGCCATGAACTGGATAACATGGTCCAAATTTATTCAACCAACTAAAACAGTCATAATTAGTATGTGTTGCTGTTATCTCTGAGATTTTCCTTCCTTGTAGTGGTGCCTTGTTCACTGTATTTCTGGGACCTGATGACCTGTAAATTAAAGGAATTAAATGTTAGGTATAATTTCCAATATATAAGGTAATTTTGAACTACAGTCCTGTGTAAGTAACATGTGTGACATATTATCAACCATAAAATAGTAGGCCTACCATTTGGAACTATGAAAACCTGGAGTGATTTAAATTGCTATGTTTACTAAGTTTGGTGGTCTGAAATCGAAGACAGCAGCTCTGATTCTAACTATAGATAACTGGTCTGGGCTAGAGGATTTTTAGGGGATCTCTCCCTTACAAATTCTATGTGCAATTTCGTTCACCCCAAGTTGTTCTTAGGCTGTTGTTTGAATTGGAAAATGTTCATTATAATGACACAGGATGACATTGTTTGTAGGCTTATGCAGTACCACCATGACATCAATTTCACTATTTCAAGTGTATCAAATTGATTGATAGCCTACACAATACTCCCCAGAAAGTATTAGTTTAATGACTCTTCCAATTTTAAGGGGTACGATTTGGGTGAAAAATAGAAATAATCATAAATGTCATTATAATTAATTATAATATAGTATAGGCTAATACCAGTATGTGCATGTCCTCAGATAATCATTATATAACCAAAAGCTGATAGTGAACCATCGGGTAGTGAATTAAATAAACGTGGAGGACAGATATAACATGCTTAATTTTACATTATTCACCTACTAGCTTGAGCTAGCACCTGGAAAATTGCTATTAATATTGTAAACATGCAAACATGATCATGTAGAACTCGTAGCCTACTGAATATTCTTTCTCGAACTGTCGACATTGTAGGGTCAGTGATATAAGCAAAACAGTCAAAGATAAATAAATAAACCCCGAAGAATGTTTACCAAAAAGCAACCCTTGTTTGCCTTGGAAAAGATTTCCTAAGCAGACGAATCATCAACATGTCCACCATCTTCCACCTTCCGGTACTGTAAGTTATAAGATTAATCCAATAAAGCGACGACGATCATACGAGCAGTAACATGTCAGTCAATTTGATTGACAGTTTTATATTCGGCCCTGATATTACGTAGTGGTGGCTATTATAAGATATTTGGTAAATCAATGTGCAGGATTAACATTTCATCATACAATTAAATAATAAAAAGATGATTTGCAAGAGTAGGGTCTATGAATAAAACTTAAAAAGAAAAAAAAAAAAGAAATATTTTCATTCGTTTAATTTAAAAGAATTCAGGGAGAACGTTGACATAATATTTCATTTTATATTTTAAAAGAATTCAGAATATATAAATATTGAAATGATGCACTATTCCTGGTGACTCAAATATTTTTTATTTTTTAATTGATTTCCATAAAAATGAAATTTGAAAAGTAAGAGATAAGGACGTATCTATGGGTCTCACTTAGTGGAGTGTGTCATTCTTTGTCTTATGATTAAAATATGATGGAGTATTTTTTTTTTTCTCTATAAATTTCCTTATAGAGACCCAAATATAGAGAGACGTAATCATTGCCCCAAATATAGAGAGACGTAATCATTGTTTGTTACCACCACATATAAAACTCTATCGGCTTTGTTATTAAATCGTTTTCGTTATATGATTCAAAGATCTTGTATGGAATTTCTTCAATTAATTTCCATAAAGATTATGGTTATATTACAGTGATTTTATTATTTAAATTAAGAATATAATCCTATGAATAGGCAAACAACAAATAGGTTTTCCACATAATAATACTGACTGACTCGGCTAATGACGATGGCCACCAGCCCACCACGGCCTACTTTTATATCGAATTACAACTGCCAACGGATCGTTTACATTTACATGCATGCTAATGTGCACATGGGACCTCGGTTTTTCGTACCATCCGAGTGAATATAGACCGCAGTCCCTGTAAGGCTCTCTCGGCTCACCGTCCTGCACTAGGGGAAACCACGCTGAAAAATCCGAACGAACTTTCTCGGTCAAAATCGGGAACAAGTCAGCGACCTCCAGTCTAGCTAGTTCCTTTTGGAACGGCCTCTGTCCAGTGAGAAACTGTTCCTAAAGTAACTACATACTTACTCACGTAGCCTACGTGTCGATTAAAACTCACAGTTTTGTGTATCGATTAAAACGTATTCTTTAGAAATTATTTATCAGTTTTTTTGCAATTTACAATTTTGATTGTTCAAAAGTTAGATTATGGCTTATACTTACTTATACAGTGATTTTAGTTATAAGCTTCATTTACAATTTTTCATAATTTTAAACGAATATTTTTAGAGCTCAATTTGTTGTACAAGTACAACGGTAATATTTTAATTAAAGTAAATTTGTAATGTTTAAAATTGAACTTGTTATGTTTGTAAAACGGTTTGAGATTTTGTTTTAATGTGACTAGCTTTATCCAAAATAAATCCAGGGGCGGATGCAGGAATTTTCGCAGGAGGGGGTTTGCCAGGTTTCGGTTACGGAAATCTGCCATCATCGTCTCTAAATTACATAGGCATACATACAAATTGAACTTTTTAAACAGAGAAATCGTTTTTATACTGATGCAAGATCACTTTGTGATGTAATTTCAATCATGCAAAGCATAATTTTTTTTTATGCAGCTGAGCAGGGGGGGGGGGGGGTGGACCCCCCAAACCCCCCCTCTGGGTCCGCCCCTGAAATCATATATTAATAATCTTTTCATGATGACCTTTTAGAGTGATTTTACTACATGACTCTAGTTAAGGAATTAAGAATGTCATCGTAGAAATACGGTTATCTTCGCCCATTATATCTTCGCCCATCAGTGTCGTTCAGATTGATTATACGCATAGCGTCATAGGTATATATAATTTCATGCACCTTGACCTCAAAAAGTGGGAAAGGTCAAAACAATAAGAGGGTGGGGCCTAAATCTATTAACGCCTTTTAAAATTTCCGGGCACGATCGTAAATTCCCGTTATTATCCGGACACTTCCGGAACTAAAACGGAAGCCGCGTTAAATTACTAAGATCAGATTATCCAGTCATAATTTTTCTATTTATTTTTTCCATTGAGCGAAGCGTCTGGATAATAAATTTCTCGCGCGTACATGACAACCCGTCATGGCAACAAACATAATCGACTTACAGCCATACTATAAAACTTTCGGCAGAAGACGGCCTTCCAAAAACCTTGGCACGAAGGCGTAAAAATGTATCTGTAGCAATCGAAGGTGTAAAAACTTCCATTCGATGCTGCAGAAAACGTTTGTATATATAATATAGAATTGTATTTACTACTACTGAAGATTTACTTGTGATTAGTTTTGCTGGCAAACGAAGTCAAAATGGCAAGCGATTTGGAAATATCTGACACCCGTGTGTTATTTGTAGCAGACTATGTCTTAAAGACATTAAAAATCAAACCTGATAAATGGTCAAAGATGTATAGTGTTGATGAAACAAAGCAGATGTTTTTGGACTACTTTGAGAAACCAGACATCATTTCTCTTGTTGTTATTTTAAGTCCTGCTGGAGGTTTGACAGTTCAATTTGAATGGCCAAATAATCCAAAAGGAAAGGCTTGTTATTTTGTGAAAAGATCCAGGGATCCAATTCAAAAAGACACTAATTTAAGAGTTGCTTTATTGTATGGTGATCTAGCA
The DNA here is from genome assembly GCA_036850965.1 of Patella caerulea. Classification (NCBI taxonomy): domain Eukaryota; kingdom Metazoa; phylum Mollusca; class Gastropoda; family Patellidae; genus Patella; species Patella caerulea. Next base: position 20,764,134 of record JAZGQO010000014.1, on the reverse strand, counting down.
TATTCACCATTAGATCAGTTATCTGCATTTGTGGATGAGGTAGGTATTCTTAATTCTTGTGTCATTTTTATGTTGACTGTTGTTAACAATTAATTTGAATATAAAACATAATTTGAATAAAAAACATAAGAACTGTTCCAAAACCCAATGAAGAAGGTATACTTTTTACTTTATTACAAGCCTAGCGACTACGTGAAACTATTGCCTTGTTTTTAATTTTAACAAAAAACTTTTTTGGCACTAGCTTTAGCTAGCTTAAGTCATTAGCATTCACTGAATGGTATATTATTATCTTCTAATAATATGCCTTGATACTGATACGATGGTGAATTCATTAATTAATGAAATTAAATCATGTTTTCAACTCAACTGGTTTTAGAATTGATTAGATCATTAAACAGATTTACCAGCTGATTAAGAAAGTAATTGGCAGTCATTCTAGATCATAATGAGATAAATGTAAAAAGATTAATTAAAATTTTATTCTTTATTAATAATATTATTACTACCCAATCCTAATTATAGCAAGTACAAACCATGTTAGTCAATGGACAGTTGAACTGTTGTTAAATGATTTGTCATTTTATAAACACATTTAAGGGATTCTGTAAGCTTATGTGCACAATTAACTTGATCTTTGATATTTTGTAAGTAAAAAAGATGTATTTTGATTTTTTTCAGGTATTGGTACCACTCTTGTCCAATGACCGAAATCATGATCACTGGCCAAAGGTTGTGTCAACTGATGTCACAAAACATGTACATAGTTTAAAGAGCAATGTCTTTGTAGTGTCTGGTCAAGCTAAGGGTAAAACTCTACTGCCATTACCAGTTGGTGCTGAAAGAGTTGAAAGCACAGCACCTCAAGATGACAAGTAAGTATGCTTTCTAAGGTAAAGATCGATATCAGTAGGCCTACAGTAGAGATGGAAAAGGAACCTGAAAGAATGTGTGAAAGTTTTAAGATTATTCAAGTAATCATCTACAACTGGTCATTGTAAATTTTATATCTTTTTTCATTGCAGGGGAGAATCCTTTGATAGAACTTTAATTCATGCCATTGAGTCAGTAATCATTGAATGGACACATCAGATCCGTGATGTCTTAAAGAGAGATTCAGCTCAACCTCTACTTGAGGGCCTCAATCCTACACCCTTTGTAGAGATAAAGTTTTGGGAAAATAAAGCTCAAAATCTTGAATGCATTTATGAACAGGTAAACCATGAATTATGTTTTGAATCAAACACATTTCTATCACGCCTTATCTTATATTTTGAGACTACCAATTTAGAAAACTAAAATCTCAGGAATTCTCTTCCTTCATTGCCACAAATCTCACCAAAAAAAAGATTTTAATGGATTTATTTTTATTTTTTTCAGCTTAGAGATCCAAAGGTTAGGAAAATGGCTGAACTTTTAGAAAGAACAAACAGCAGCTATTTCCCATCATTTAAAAATATTTTTAGAGATGTAGTAGCTGGTAGGTTGAATTTATTTGTTTTACGGCTTGCGTCAAATTAATCCTAACTCAACTTCCTTGTTAGGGGGTTTCTTAAAGTATGCCTGTTTTTTAAACTTTTTTCTGTCTCTTTTCTAAATACAATACAAATATATCTTTTAGTTTTAAAAAACCTTACAACAAAAATATGGACCAAAATAAGTTCTTATTTCTTTAGTATAAGTTTAAATTTCATCATTGACAAAATGATACCATCATAGATATTTTGTTTGAGAGTGATCAACATATTTTATTTTTTGTTCTGATCATTGAATTTTTATTATTATTATTACAGCTTTGACTGAGGCCCAAGACATCAATATGTATCTTAAGCCCTTACGACATTATCTTGAAGATTTAGAACAGGCTGAATTTGATGAATGTATACCTCTATTATCACCTACCCTCTACACTGTTTGTCAAGTCTGGACCCACTCTAATTATTACAGTACACCAGGCAGAGTCATTGTCTTATTACAAGAGATCTGTAATATGATTATTAATATGGTACGCTAAATATGATTTACCTTTACACCAACATAATTATCTTTCGTCTGTTTACTGGGGAATAGACACATGTTAGTCAATTAGTTAACATAAGTTTTGTATTTTTTGATTCTGTTTTCACCCTTCATAGCATTGATAATGAATTTCATTATTTTTCCTTTGTAGGCTGTAGCCTTCTTGGATCCAACTGAAATATTCAAAGGAGAAGTAGAAGAAACAATAGATAAAGTACAGAAAGCCTGTGAAGTGTTGAAAGCTTTTAAAGATACCTATGAGGACCACAAGGGAAAACTTAAATCGTACTATGAAGAAGGTGTTGAACCAAAGGAATGGGAATTTGATCCACAACTTGTTTTTGCTAGATACGATAAATTCAGAGTGCGTGTTGAAACAATCAAGGTAAGTAAAAAAAATTAAAGACCTCATCCATCTTTCTTCTGAAGATAGAATTTGACGATTATTAGATTTCAAGGCAACAATTCTTTTATTTATTTAAGAGGGAGATAATTGAGTAGGAGTATTTACATTATTTTGCACATAGCTATTAATTGGTGACTATTCTTGGATTTTGAAAATGGTTTAAAGTGTTATTTGGCTAAATAGAATGCAGCATTTTAATAATTTTCTGCAAAATTGATGTGTCAGGGGAGATAATTCATTTGAAATAAAATGTGCCCCAACTTTAAACTAACTTTATTTTTCAGGAATTGATGGAAACTGCATTGGAATTTATGAAATTGGAAAAAGTTGAACTTGGAGGAATTAAAGGAAAATCTTTGAGTGGCCAAGTCATGTCCATTTTTGAAGAATTTAATGAACTCTTTAGAGTTTTCTCAGAGAGAGGATATGATTGTTTGGATCCAAGTAGTGATGTAAGTTTTGATTAATTAATCAAATTGATTTATTCTTTTTATATGGTATGAAACATACATTTTCAAGACTTGTAGATTAGTAAGCTTATAAATACTCTTCATTTTGTTTTTTTAACAGGAATTTTTAGACGATTATCAGAACTTTTTAGAGAAGATAGGTGATATTGATAGAAGACTTGCTACAATTATATGCCAGGGTTTTGATGACTGCTCTGGGTTGGAATCTATTTTTAAGGTAAATCTTTTGAACAAAATAACTGTGACAAAATATCTTGAGATCAAACATGCAAAGATGACTTCACAGATTGAACCGTTTGGTGACCTTTATTAAACAGGGACATTTTTTGTCTACTGTAGTTACAAATTATTTAAATTTGAAGAATTATTGAAATAGGGTTTAACATCCTACTTTTCTGCTCCATCTGGGATTATGAGAACAGAATTTGAATAAGATGAAATTTGTAAATATTTGAAATTAAACTGAATCTTGTATTTTACTTGTAGCTGATTGACATAATGAATACATTGTTAGACAGACCACTAATCAAACAAGACTTTGAAGCCAAATATCCAATAGTAGTAGTAAAAATGAACCAGGAACTAGATGAAGCCAAGAATATTTACGATTTACAAATGGCTGAAAAGAAGGAAACAGGAAAAGCGCCTATTCACAAGAACATGCCAAGTGTTACTGGAAGTTTAAGATGGTCGAAAGAATTAAATGAGAGAATTACAATACACATGGGAAACTTTAAACATATAGAACATCCGTAAGTATGATTTAGTCGTATTGTAATCTACAACGATTTCATATTGTATAAAAATCAAACATCGACATTTCAAGAAACTTTTTGCTGTTAAAAAAATTTCATACTGAAATTTGGGGAAGACATAGTTAATTTTCTTGCTTGATCATTCATGGCTTAGTTCTTTTTTTTAAAAAAAAAATGAAAATATTTAAGGAGAGAGAGCTCTAGGTTGGATAACAGCCCCACTCAGTGTTATTGGTCATCTTGGTAATGAACACAATGATCCATTTAGAAATCGATGTAGTCTAAATGTTATATATTTTGTAGGTGTATGGATACTGAAGAAGCACATCTTGTATTTACCAAATATGAACAAATGATGAAACTATTAGCACTTTGGGATCAACAGGAATATAAAGAATGGACAGCAGGTGTTGATGATGCCTGTTCATTTAATTTATCACAGCCATTGGTTACGCGAAATGGAGAAACCAAACTCATTTCTGTTAACTTTGATAGACAGGTATAGTGAAACTGTTTTATATTTTAGATTCTGAGACAGTGTTTAATGCATGTCATCATGGAAGAATTTTTTGTGTTTTGACTTTGCTTTTAAATTTTTTGTGTTTAAAGCTTTTATTGGATGCATGTAGGCAATGTAGTGTATGTTCTTTTGATTTCATATTTTGATAAAGAATTTGTTTTCTTTTTAAGTTGGTGGCTGTGTTACGTGAAGTGAAATATTTGGAAATCCGTTCTGAAGAAGAAGTGCCAGAAAGTGCCAATGCTGTGTATGCAAGAAACGATGAATTTAGAAAATATTTAGCTAATTTAGACTTAACTGTGCAGTGGTACAATAAAGTACGAAATACAATATTAGAAGTTGAATATCCATTAATAGAAACTCAATTACAAGATATAGATGTTCAATTAGAAAAGGCAGAATCATCATTAAATTGGAACAGTCAAGGTTCGTTGAAAAGTTACATTCAAGTTATTGTTTAATGACAATAATTTCATATTTTGTAGTACGGTAACAGTATTTTAAATTGATAACTTAGCTCTGGTCCTTTCAGTGTCAAAATTAAATGTTGCTAGGTCTTGAAAAGTTAAGAAATGTAAATTTCTCCTAATGACAAATTGGTTATAAAAAGCTAAGGATTCGCACTGTCATAATTGACAGAAATGTTTCTTTTATTATGTATCATTTCTTTTTGTAGAAAATGTATTAATGAATAATTGTTTATGTTTATACAGGCGTGTGGGAATACATTGATGAAACAAGAGAGAGGGTACATAATCTGGAAACAAGGGTACAGAAAGCTAAGAACAATGTAGAAGAAATACAAAAGATTATGACAACATGGTCGAAGGTTTCACTATTTGAAAGAAAAGAAGATAAACATGATAGTTTATTACATTTAGATGACCGTCAAGATCGTCTTAATAAACGATACAATGAGATTAAACAAGCTGGTGAAAAGATCCACGCTCTACTCAAGGTACTTAATTAGTTTTACTTACTATATTCATCCATGTTTTTCCTTATCTAATTCCAATAATCCTCCTGTTAGATTTTTTAAATCTATGTTCCTAATGACATTGAAAATGCAGAATCGGGCGACAATAAATGATAATGATATGTACACTTACGGGTTGATAATTAAGTTTTTATATATTCTTGAATGCCCAAATCGAATAAAATCACACAAAAGCTTATTTCACAAAATGGATTACATGTAAATATCAATGTAAACCAGCAAAATTTTGGCGTGTTTATTCCAAAATCAATTTTGACATGCATGATAATGAAAGATCTTTTTCTGTATTTTTAGGAAAATCTGGAATACTTTAAAGCCGATGCCAACTCTGATATTTGGAAAGCATATGTTGATTATGTTGATGAAATGATTGTTGATGGTTACTTTAATACAATTCACTGTAGTTTACAGTTTCTCTTGGACAATACATCTTCTAATAAAAATTCTGATCCATTGTTTGAAGCACGGTTAGAACTACAGGTACCAGACATGGTGTTCTTACCATCTCTAGAATACGGAGTAGCAGACGGGTTCTATGATTTAGTGGATGGTTTAGTCGGGGATATTTATAAACAGTCATCTTTAATACCTCGACTAGCAGCTCACAGTGGTCAGGAACATTATCAGGTAATGATGCTTCTGCAGATATTCCGTCTTTAATTAAAAGCTTGGTCATTACAAATATAGTCATATCCATATCTGATAAGATAATTTGATACAGTTTAATGTTGATATCCTTCATGATAGTCAAAGACACCTAAATAAAGTTCAATTTATTTGTTAATTTTGAAGAATTCATATCCTAAATTAAAAAGATAGAAAAATTGTGTACCAATATCTCAATCAAATCAATCAATTTTGGTAATTGTCTTTCAGCCTGATTTAGAAGATATGGAAGAATTATCTGAGATGAGACAGGAGATAATGGACCGAGTACAGACCATCATGAACAAGGCGTGCGAATATCGTAATTCATTTGATAACTACGCATATCTCTGGGTTGATGATCGTAATGAGTTTATGAGACAATTCTTGTTATATAATCACGTTTTAACAACAGAAGAGATTGAAGCACATGCAGATGAAGGAGTTCCTGAAAGTCCCCCAACTCTTGCTCAGTTCAAAGAACAGGTATGACTAACCTTAATTTGCTTGAATAGTAGACAATTTTTGAGTCTTGTTGTAGAAGTTGTACTTTTGAATAATTAAATTTGATGGCTGATTGAAATTACAGAAAAAAAAGCATTAAAATTATTTGGATGTTTTCTGTTTTAGATTGATGCATATGAAAAGATCTACGAAGAAGCAGAACATGTTGAAGCCACAAGTTTATTTGATCACTGGTTCCGTGTAGATGCCAAGCCATTTAAACAAGCTCTATTAAACATAATTAAACGATGGAGTTTTATGTTTAAACAACATCTTATTGACCATGTCACCAACAGGTTAGTTACATCCACTCAATGGTTATTGGAAGCCATTTTACCCCTGATTTTATTTGCGGTTCTACTAGATGTGAAGATTTCCTTACTTAATACTACTGAAACATAGTCTGAACACTTCGGTAGAGTCGGTCAAAGTATTCCCAGCTAAAACATGTCATCCTATAAATGCCAGGAACTTTATGTTCATGTTTACATTTTTGGGTCGGCTGAGAAAGTTATGAAGGTTCTTCTAATTTAGTAGTGAAACAAAAGTTAATTTTTTTTTTCTCGGGCTAAATGTGAGATACCGGTAATTTTTTTTCTAGTTTGAAAGAGTTGGCCGAGTTTATTAAGGTAACAGATGCAGGTGTGACTAGACCACTAGAAGAAGGTGATTATGATGGTCTTGTTGCCATCATGGGTAGTCTTTTCGCTGTTAAAGAACGTCAATCAACCACTGATGAGATGTTTGAACCATTAAAACAGACAATTGAATTGCTGAAAACTTACGATCAAGAAATGCCTGAAGAGGTTCATCTACAACTCCAAGAACTGCCAGAACAATGGAACAATACCAAGAAGATTGCTATCACAGTCAAACAACAGATGGCACCATTACAAGCTAACGAGGTTGCTAATATCAGGAGAAAAAGTGCTTCATTTGATGTGGAACAACATAAATTCCGAGAAAAGTTCAGGTCTATTAAACCTTTCCGATTTGATTGCGAGCAACCTTATGAATATCTTGATAGGGTAAGTTTAAAAATGTTCTTTTTAGCCTGTTCAGTTATAAATGGAATGTTTATTGATGAAAAGCAGACGTATAAATATTTGTGACTATCACGCCTCTCTTTTGGAAAAATAACTTTGATATAAACTATCCTCCAGGTAATTATTAATCCATATTTTATATATTTAAATTTCTTGAATTAATTGTTTTTCTTTGGAATTTTTCAGAATCATGAAGAAATCAGTAAAATGGAGAGAAATATGGCTACTTTAATGGAATCAGCTGGTCTGTTTGAAGTGAACGTACCAGACTTTAAACAACTGAAACAATGTAGAAAAGAGATCAAACTTTTGAAGACATTGTGGGATTATGTTATTATTGTTAAAAGTAGTATTGATGATTGGAAAACAACGCCATGGAAAGAGATTAACGTGGAACAGATGGACATGGACTGTAAAAAATTCGCTAAAGATATCCGAATGTTAGACAAGGAAATGCGAGCCTGGGACTCCTACATGGGTGTTGAAAATATGGTGAAAAATATGTTGACATCATTAAGAGCTGTTGGTGAATTGCAAAATCCTGCCATTAGAGAAAGACATTGGCAACAACTTATGGCTGCCACCAAGGTATGTTATTAGGAAAAAATTTTGAATTAGGAGGAAATAAACTGAAATGTATTGCTGAATTCATATTCATTGGTACTTAATTTCTGATAAACTCAAAGTATTTTTTATAAAAATGCAAACAATTCAAGTTTAATTTAACATAACTGCCAAGTATGTATTTTAATTTATTTTCTAAAATAGATCTGAAATTTTTGTTTGCTCTTTCAGGTACGCTTCATGATGGATGATAGTACAACATTATCAGATCTTCTGTCTCTCAATCTACATAACTATGAAGAAGAAGTACGTACTATAGTAGATAAGGCTGTTAAAGAAATGAGTATGGAGAAGGTACTGAAAGAATTAGACGTCACCTGGTCTACCATGGAATTTGAACATGATAAACATCCTAGAACACAAATTACAATTCTCAAAACAAGTGAAGAACTTATTGAAACACTTGAAGATAACCAGGTCAGACATTTTATTAATTTATATTATGACCTAAGATGTAGAACTTTATTATGACATAATGATGATTGGATATTTTCAGCTAGAACTATATAATAAATGGTGTAATTTGATAATGAAGCATAAGTCATATAATTCTCAAAAACCAAGGTCCGAAATCAAATTAGTTTAATTATGTTCCACATATTTTGTAATTGAGGATGTTAAGATTTTGAATTTTGTTTAAATTTATAGAATTCAAAATTACAATTGAATTATTCAAACTATAATATTTGTATTTTAGGTACAACTGCAAAACATGATGACCTCCAAATACATTGCCCATTTCTTGTCTGAAGTATCAAATTGGCAGAAGAAACTGTCAACTGCTGATCAAGTTATATCTATCTATATGGAGGTACAAAGAACATGGACCCATCTGGAAAGTATCTTCATCGGTTCTGAAGATATCAGGAATCAGCTACCAGAAGATTCCAAGAGATTTGATAATATCGATAATGATTTTAAGGTGGGTAACAGTATACAATTCAGAATAGGAATGCATTTTTTGTCACAAAATTAATGAAACATCATCCAAAAGCAAAGTGTGCTTGGGATACAACAGAAATACTCTTTTGTGATGGTACATTCAATATTTCTGATTATCAGAAATTATAAATTATAGTTCAATGTCCTCAATTTAAAAGATAAATACTATATATTATATTTTCTATCATTATATTTATTTTGTAGGAACTTGTCAAAGAAGTAGAAGTAACCAAAAACTGTGTAGATGCTACAAATAAACCTAATTTATATGAAAGATTAGATACCTTACAAGGACAGCTTAGTCTTTGTGAAAAAGCTTTGGCAGAATATCTAGAAACCAAACGTTTAGCTTTCCCCAGATTTTACTTCGTATCATCAGCAGATTTGTTAGATATTTTATCTAATGGTAATAATCCACCAGTGGTAAGTCCAGATGTTACTCTTTATAAATTTTCCTAAATGTCTGACATATGTTATTCAGCTTTTATCCGTTTCAAGATTTTTAAAAAATATATATAATGGGAAATATATTCTTTTACTAATGAATTCTACTCTTTTTTTTTTTATTTTACGTTGTCAGAGCAGACAGTAGGATGTTATACCTCATTTCATTTTTATACCTTATTTCGGATTTTACTAAATGGTATAAACTTTTAATTTAATATGCTTCCATATTGTTGATTGATTATTCACATATATTTTCAATTTATTTTTAGGTGGCTCGTCATTTAACAAAATTATTTGACAGTTTGGCATCTCTAGAGTTTGAGAAAGATTCAAGTGATAACCCTTTGAAGTCAGCTACTGCCATGCATAGTAAAGATGGTGAAGTGGTGACATTAAGTAAACCATGTGATCTAAACGGCCAGGTTTGTAAATTGTTTTGAAAAGATTTGTTATAATTTTTGGACCAGCTGCCGATTTCTTGTTCTTGGGAGCAACGCTTTTTTGTAAAAAACCTATGTAAAGCGCCACAGAGCAGTCAAACTGACTGAATGTTCAATGCTCTAGAAAATGATTTTTATTATTAAATGAAGATGTTTTATTTTTTAAAATCAGGTTGAAGCATGGTTAAATCGTTTATTAGAGGCCATGAAGGCAACAGTTTTACATGAATTAAATGAAGCTGTACAAGGTTATGAGGAGAAACCCAGAGATCAATGGTTGTTTGATTATCCAGCTCAAGTTGCTCTGTGTGGTACCCAGATCTGGTGGACAACAGAAGTCAATATTGCGTTTGGTAGATTAGAAGAAGGTTATGAAAATGCCCTAAAAGATTATAATAAAAAACAAGTAAGTGTAGCTTATTTAAGGCTAAAAACAGATTTAAAACATTAAATGAATATACTGATGTCTATTAGACTGAACAACGAATATTCAAAAGACAGTATCACTCTTTTCTGAACATTAAATACATTGAAATATAAATATAGATTTGTTATTTTAATTGAGAATTCTTTTGAATATATTTATACCAATTTTGTTGATTTCAGATTACTCAGTTGAATGCTTTGATTACCATGTTAATCGGTAAACTGTCATCTGGCGATCGACAAAAAATCATGACAATATGTACTATTGATGTACATGCTCGTGATGTCGTAGCCAAAATGATTACACAAAAAATAGACAGTTCACAGGCTTTCTTGTGGTTGTCACAGCTTCGACATCGCTGGGATGATAATCAGGTGGATTGCTTCGCCAACATCTGTGACGCTCAATTCAGATACTCACATGAGTATTTGGGTAACACTCCACGATTGGTCATCACACCCCTTACTGACAGGTATGTTTAATATTCATTAGTCTATTTCTCTTAAATTATTTTTAATTATTAGCTGAAATGTCAATATTAGGTTTACATTTCAAATTGTAACAAATGAACTGCGAGTAAAGTTTTTGGTTTTATATCTATTTCATTATTTATTTAACATTACCTTTTTGGGGTGTTTTCATGCTATCTCTCACTAAGTGTTAATTTCTCTTTAACTTTTTATTCCAGATGTTATATTACATTGACCCAGTCACTACATTTAGTTATGAGTGGAGCTCCTGCTGGCCCGGCTGGTACTGGTAAAACAGAGACTACCAAAGATTTGGGCCGAGCTCTGGGTATTATGGTCTATGTATTCAACTGCTCAGAACAGATGGACTACAAGGTAAATGATTCAACGTTAAATTTAGCAGTAAATACCATGAAAAGAAAGTAACCATACATCAGTCTCGCAATAACCTATATATGTTTTAATGGGTTATTACATTCAATTCAATTTATTATAAAAAGATTGAAAACTGTTTGAATTGTGATTTCCTTTGAATTAATTAAATGGCGATTTTAAAGTATTTAGGTAGTGATTTTAAAAGTATTGAATGATTACATTTATTTACCCCATATTAATTTTTCATCTGTTTGATTTTTCAGTCCATTGGTAACATCTATAAAGGTTTAGCTCAGTCTGGATCTTGGGGTTGTTTTGATGAATTTAATCGTATTTCCGTGGAAGTGTTATCTGTAGTTGCCGTACAGGTGAAATGTATCCAAGATGCTATCAGAGATAAAAAAGACATCTTTAATTTCCTTGGTGAGGTGATCCGCATGGTACCTAGCGTTGGCATCTTCATCACTATGAATCCTGGTTATGCTGGTAGAACTGAATTGCCAGAAAATTTGAAAGCTCTCTTCAGGTAATTATCTTTAAATATTATGTGAATTTATAGCTGAAAATACTTTAGTGATAAGTTCAAAAGTATGCGTTTGTTTCTCATGTTTCAATATGAAATGAGTTAAATACATGTATCTGTAAAGTTAAACATGTTTGTGTGAAAAATTTAACTACTTCATTCTTTTTCCTCACTGAATTAATAATTCAAAATATATATGTCTTTATTTTATTCCAGACCATGTGCTATGGTTGTTCCTGATTTTGAACTGATTTGTGAAATTATGTTGGTAGCTGAAGGTTTCTTAGAAGCCAGGCTATTGGCCCGTAAATTTATTACACTTTATAGTTTGTGTAAAGAATTACTTTCAAAACAGGTAAAGCTTCTTCTTATTAAGTATCTGTCATCATTCAGAAATATTTTGGTATTAAATATTTTTTAATCAACATTCAGTATGCTCAATCTATTGTCTAAATAATCTATAGATAAAACTATATTTGTATTTTTGTTGTATTATATAGGATCATTATGATTGGGGTTTAAGAGCTATTAAATCCGTATTGGTAGTAGCAGGTTCATTAAAGAGAAGTGACCCAGGTAGACCAGAAGACCAGGTAGGTTCTTGATTCATAGCATGTATATAGCAACCAATAATTATAGAACAAAGTGTTATATTCTTGTGAAATAGTAACATTTACAACTGAATGCAACTACAAATATTCCTTTAACTGTCTATGATATAGATAGAATGAAATTTATAATGCTATTAAATGCATATATGTACATTGTGTAGTTTGATGTAAAATTTAAGAAAGATTGAACATATAATCTATTGTAGCATAATAGAATTTAGTATTAAGAATTCTTTTAGAATGTGTAAGATTATAAATTCTGCAAATATTCCTTAACTGAAATTTAAAGGGTATGATATGAATGTATTAAATACATGTGTAGTTAGATATAAAATTTTAGAAAGACTGAACATATAATGTATAATAGTATTTAGTATTAAGAGTTTTTAAATTTATAGAATGTGTAAGATTATAAACTCTAGCTCTGTCTCTAATCTAGAGAAAAGATGAGAGTTTGATCGTAAAACTAGATATTAGTATTGAATGTATAACTATTTATAATCGTTAATTAAGGAACGCATCAATCAGGTAAGATAGATGTAACACAAAATACAACGCATGGTCGAATGTACGAGATCTTCACAATTTATGATTTTACAAAATAAATAGAAATTAGCAATAAGCAATCACGTTTATGATGAAAGATATTTGTAGCATGTCTATTTCACAATGATGCATTTAAATAGAAATCTTTTTCATGCATGTTAAATTTTTCTCATTATTTGAAATCCTGAAAAAACATTGCTAAATAAAAATAATAACTAAATTTTATGAATTTATCTAGTTTAAGGTTTTCTTGATATCAAGAGTTTTACAATTCACCAGTGAGTTGCTCCAATATTAAAGTTCTCAGTTTGATTCTACTACCTTTGATTCAGCTGCAAAATGTGTGCAATTCAATAAATGTTTTTATTTTGATATAAATTTTTGTTTTTAACAGGTATTGATGAGAGCCTTGAGAGATTTCAACATCCCAAAAATTGTAGCAGATGACATGCCCATTTTTATGGGTCTGATCTCTGATCTATTCCCTGCATTGGATGTACCACGTAAACGTAATCTAGAATTTGAAGCCCTGATTAAACAAGCCACATTGGATCAAAAACTACAACCAGAAGATAACTTTATCCTAAAGGTTTGTACTCATTTTTAACTTTATTAGTTTTTCCCAGTCAGAAGACCTCATCCTTCAATATTAAATAAAATTTCTGTCTAAATAGATTATGGAACCTACATTTACATAACTCGTATTGCTTATTCTTTTCTTGCTAGATTCACAGTGGGTTTTGATTTTTGACATCCATTTAAAAAATTTAATTTAAAATTGTATTTTAAATATTGATATTTGATTTTACAGGTCGTGCAGCTTCAGGAATTGTTTGAAGTACGACATTCTGTGTTTTTATTGGGTCACACAGGTACCGGTAAAAGTGGAGTATGGAACACACTTATTAAAACCTATCGTAACCAAGGCAAGAAACCTATGGCTGTCGACCTTGACCCTAAAGCTGTCACCAATGATGAATTGTTTGGCGTTATTAATCCTGCTACTAGAGAATGGAAAGATGGTAAGCTTTGTAATAATATTTGAAAAAGTGTATTTTTAATCTAGAGATTATATATGTCCCTGCTTTATATAGACGTGCTTTTCTATTAAATGAATTAAAATTTTAATATTCAAAATGTTGTGCTTTTAACTTCTGTCAATCCTTGAAAATAATTTCAAATATACTTCTTATATATTGTGAATTATATTTTAAAAACGAATTAACAATTTCTTCATTTTTTTCTGCAGGATTATTCTCAGTTGTAATGAGAGATTTGGCTAATATGACAGGCGATGCACCAAAATGGATCGTACTGGATGGAGATATTGATCCCATGTGGATTGAATCTCTAAACACTGTCATGGATGATAATAAAGTTTTAACATTAGCCAGTAATGAACGTATTCCCCTCACACCATCCATGAGACTTCTGTTTGAAATCAGCCATCTTAAAACTGCTACACCTGCCACTGTGTCTAGAGCTGGTATTCTCTTTGTCAATCCTCAAGATTTGGGATGGAATCCGTAAGTATACTCTGTAGATATTGATGATGTATGTAAATTAAAATATCTCTGCAAAGTTATCTTTTAATATCTGTATTATTTTTCATCCTCAGCAGTATACTTAATTTTTTTCCAATATGGCAGCCTTTAAGTACCGAGATCTGTTCTCTGGATGCAGTTGAAAATGATGTGTCAAGGGAGATAACCTCTAACTCAAAGTGGATGTATTACCCACCCATTCCTCTCTTGTCTTGTTTTAATTCGAACTTGTTCTTCATTCTGTTGCTTTTTCTAATTGTTAATTGAATATTAATTGATATATTCTGATTATTTCAGATATGTTCAGAGTTGGATTGATACTCGTGAAGTACAATCAGAACGAGCCAATCTTCTTATTTTATTTGATAAATATGTACCAACGTGCCTGGACGTTTTACGACATCGATTTAAAAAGATTACACCTATTGCCGAGATTTGCCACATACAGATGTTATGTCATCTATTAGAATGTCTGTTAACACCAGAAAATACACCACCAGACTGTGCTAAAGAACTTTATGAATTATACTTTGTCTTTGCCTCTGTTTGGGCTTTTGGTGGTGTCATGTTCCAGGATCAGGTAATTGGGATTTTTGTAAATCATCAGTTTGAGAGATTGAGATTATTTAATATTTTAATCTATTTTGAATTAAAATTGAAGAGAATGATGTCCACAATCATAGTGTCAAAATGTGAGAATGATGTCTTGGAACTACTGTTTACTCATTATTAAAAATTTATTTAAATTTTATGAATTTGATACAATCTCCTGAGGTAATATATATTTTATTTTTAAATTGTTGCCTCAATTTCTATATTTTCCTATAAAACTTTTTCAGTTGGCTGATCACAGAGTGGAATTTACCAAATGGTGGACAACAGATTTTAAAACTATTAAATTCCCACATCAAGGAACAGTATTTGATTATTATATAGATTCAGAAACAAAGAAATTTGAATTGTGGACGAAACGAGTTCAACCTTTTGAATTAGATCCCGATATTCCATTACAGGTTGGTTTACGCTTAGTACAGCCTTCAGTAACCTATTAATTTTTACCAGATGTATTTTATGTTTGATGTATGGCTAAAAATTAGAATATTATTTATCCTTTGGATACAGTAAACTTTTTATTAGCTATAAAATTATGTGATGTATGGCTGAAAATGAGAGTATTTTTTTGATTTTGCTTTCTTATTTATTGAATAAACATTAATCTTTTTAGGCTGCTATGGTGCACACAGCAGAAACAACCCGTGTTAAATATTTCTTGGACATGCTGGTTGAGAAACGACGACCTGTTATGTTGGTTGGTAATGCTGGTACCGGTAAAACAGTACTGATGGCAGATAAATTGCTCAACTTATCCGAAGATTATATGGTGGCTAATGTACCTTTCAACTTCTATACAACATCTGAGATGTTACAAAGAATTCTGGAGAAACCATTAGAAAAGAAAGCTGGTCGTAACTATGGTCCACCCGGTACAAGACGCCTTATCTACTTTGTTGATGATATGAACATGCCAGAGGTAAATAAAATTTGAATTTCTGATATATTTGTCGCAGGAATTAATACATCTTTTAGTTCAATACAAATTTAAAATGTTTGATTGTCATGGTACGATCTTGAAATTCTCCAATATGAATACATTCTCTTGGTGCCGAAAATTTGTAACTTAAATTAAACATTTTAAATATTACAAAAATGAGTATATAAGTTGAAAACGTGTTATTTTTTTGGGTGAGATAGAAATTTGATTTTAAAATGAATAAATGAAATGTTTTAGAGCAGCAATCTATCTATGTAAGCCAAAATGAGTTTTAATTATTTTTTGCTGGGAAAATATATCTTTTTATAATGTTGTTTATTTTGTGTTGTGATTATTTCAGGTTGATAAATATTTCACAGTACAACCTCACACAATGATTCGTCAACATATAGATCATGGTCATTGGTATGATAGAACTAAACTCACACTTAAAGAAATACATAATACACAGTATGTGGCTTGTATGAACCCCACTGCTGGTAGTTTTACCATCGATCCACGTCTGCAAGTAAGTAATAAAATTAACTCAGAATCAAGTCTGTCAGTAAGTTATCAACATACAAATTTATTATTGTAAATGTTTAAGGAAAAACAGGGGTAAGGAAAAATAAGTATAAGCTCACCGTGGATAGGACCGAGCATGACGTCCTCAACACCATCTCACAGTTGTGATGTCATATCAAAAAGTCTGCCAATTGATTCACAAAGGAACATGCTTGAAACATTTCTTATCGATCATACTTAAAGTGGCAGAGCCGTAGACTTTTATGAAGCACCTTGGCTGCAAGAAAAACAAAATTAGTAGCAGTTGGTGCCCAGTTCCTGTTTCAAAAATAGTGAATCGCTAATTATGTCACAGAAAACTAATTGTGTGTAACTAGTCAGAAAGATATTTCCAAAACAATTGAATCATTTTGAGAATGAAGTGTATTAAGATTTTTTAATTATTTTTTTCAGCGTCACTTCTGTGTTTTTGCTATGAGTTTCCCTAACCACGATGCTCTGAAGACCATTTATACTAGTATCTTATCTCAGCATCTGGCCATAAATAACTTTGTTCCTGCTGTTCAGAAATTCACAGAACCAATAGTTAACGGTGCTCTAACTCTACATAGTAAAGTTACAACAACTTTCTTACCTACTGCCATCAAATTTCATTATATTTTCAACTTAAGAGATTTATCCAACATTTTCCAGGTACCATGTATATTCTTTATCAATACATCTTTAATAATTACATCAAATCTGCTGCTAAAAATTCATTAAATAATCTAAAAGATGTATTATGTAAGAACTAAATCTGACTAAAGCAGATTTTTCATTGGCCTCAAATATATAGATCATTAGACATTTATTCACAATAATCAACACTCTAGACCATCTGATGCTTTTTATTTTTCTAAGAATTTATACGTTTCTGTGGCAGAAGTATACAAATTAATCTGTTAGCTGTTTTAGAAAAGCTTGAATGTTTTGAGGACATGCATTTCATTAACGATTATTAAATTTGTATTTCAGGGTATATTGTTTTCTCTTAGTGAATGTGCCAAGACACCTGTAGAGTTAGTTCGACTTTGGGCCCATGAAGCAACCAGAGTTTATCATGACAAACTAACAGATTTAAAAGATATTGAATTGTTTGAAAAAGTACAAAAGGATGTTGTGAAAAAAGTCTTTGAGGTAAGATCATATTATTTGGTTGTCATACATGTATGCTATGTGTGAATATATAATTTTTAGAGGTCATGCTATGACTATGATATTATATAATTTATGTTTGAAAATTTAAAAGATATTCTATTCAGACTATAATTAAAGAATAAATAGTCAAATATTTTTTTGACTACCTTTGTAACAATTTTTATTTTTGAATATTTTGCAGGACATTGATGATGCCCTCGTCTTCCAGCAGCCGAACTTGTTTTGTCACTTTGCTCTTGGAATCGGAGAACCCAAGTATTTGGCAGTCCCAGGCTGGACTGAACTCAATAAAATTTTAGTAGAAGCTCTAGACAATTATAATGAATTGAATGCTGCTATGAATCTTGTACTGTTTGAAGATGCTATGATGCATGTTTGTCGTATCAACCGTATTTTAGAATCTCCACGGGGTAATGCCTTATTAATTGGTGTTGGTGGTAGCGGTAAACAGAGTTTATCGCGTCTCTCTGCATTTATCAGTAGTTTAGATGTATTCCAGATAACTCTGCGTAAAGGATACAGTATTGCTGATCTCAAAACAGATATCGCCACACTTTATAAAAAAACGGGAATCAAGGGTGTTGGTACCATGTTCTTAATGACTGATGCTCAAGTTCCAGATGAGCGTTTCCTTGTATTAATTAATGATTTACTGGCCTCCGGTGAAATTCCCGATCTTTTTGCTGATGATGAAATAGAAGAGGTCATCAGCGGTGTGCGTAATGAAGTGAAAGGTCAAGGGTTAGAAGACACAAGAGAAAATTGTTGGAGATATTTTATTGATAAAGTGCGAAAAACATTGAAAGTTGTGCTGTGTTTCTCCCCTGTTGGTGCCACATTACGTGTTAGAAGCAGAAAATTCCCTGCTATAACAAACTGTACATCCATTGATTGGTTCCATGAATGGCCTGAAGAAGCTTTGTGTTCTGTCAGTGCCAGATTCTTAGAAGATATTGAATTATTACAAGTAAGTCTTACTGTGTGTTCTCTTTATTCTGTAAAGTGTTTTCACATGCTGGGATGATGTGGTTTTTAATCATAGAATACTTTAATAAACTTTGGATTGCAATGGGTCAATGACAGTTGCCATCATATGCTACATTCTTACTACTGAGCTTAGGGAAGATTTAACAGTCATGCTTCATACAAGTTTGGTCTGTAGTAATGATCAACATGGATATTAAAATGAAAACAATTAATTTTCTGTAGACATTCATTTTTGTTGTGTATATTATTCTAAGTCATTAGTTTTTATTTTTATGGTCTAAGTCTAAGTGTCTAGTTTTTACTTTTATAATCTAGCTATGCTCAACTGACTGCTCGATTCTAATTTATGATATGTTGCAATCTACATAATTTTACTTGTACCTATGGCATGGCTAAATGAATTAGCCCACTCATTATGTTGAAATCAACTGTATTGTATGGTTAAAAACCTTGCAACATCATGGAATCAGTAACAAAATCTTAACTTTGGTACATATACTTTGCTTTGCTACATTGATTTTATACAAAAAATTTCTGTATTTTTTTTTTTAGACAAACACCAAAGCTGCCATTGCCAAGTTCATGGCTTATGTTCAGAAATCTGTCAATGATATAAGTCATCTTTATTTAACCAATGAAAGGCGTTATAACTACACAACACCAAAAAGTTTCCTGGAACTTATCAATCTTTACCAGAATTTACTGAATGTAAAAAATAAAGAACTACAAGCAAAAATTGTACGTTTGGAGAATGGTTTAGAAAAGTTGAGAAGTACAGCCTCTCAGGTAGGGTAGTTACAAAAATGAGACTTGAACTCTATCATTACCTGGTATTCATGCAATGGAGATTTATAAAATAGATAAGCATAGAAAATTTATCAATTTGAAATTATCAGTCTGAATTTCAATTGATTAATGTATGTGTCGAATCTAATGTGTCAGAAGCAGTAATTGTAATTTTAACACCCATGTTAAGTATTACATATCTATCTTTCTATAGGTTGATGACTTGAAATCCAAATTGGCTTCTCAAGAAGTAGAATTAGCCCAGAAAAATGAAGATGCCAACAAACTGATTCAAGTTGTGGGTGCAGAAACTGAAAAAGTAACAAAGGAAAAAGCCATTGCTGATGAAGAGGAACAGAAAGTTTCTAAGATTACAGTTGAAGTTGAGAAGAAAGCTGCTGACTGTGAACGGGATTTGGCGAAGGCTGAGCCAGCTTTGTTAGCTGCTAAAGAGGCTTTGAATACATTGAACAAGGTTTGTTTAACCTTATAATAGAACTAGTTACAAATTGATCAAAAGACATTAATATCTCGACTTCTTCATAGGCCTGGACAATTATCCTGAGCTCTTTGATATTATTCCGAAAGAAATGAAAAATTTCATTTTCCATATGGCTTGGCGACAGCTTACCAAATTAGCAATATTTTGATTTGAATCTCAAGGTTCTATGAATTTTTGCTATTTAATTTTATTAAACCCTCTGTTAGTGACACTGACAAGTAGGAAAATTTAGGCAGCTTGTTTGAACGTTTAAATATCAAAGATTGTTTTATACTCAGTAGTCAGTTTAAAATGATTTATATATAAGATTTCCTATTTACTATTATATTTTTGTCTTTACAGAACAACTTAACGGAGTTGAAATCTTTTGGTACACCTCCAACTGCTGTCACAAATGTAACTGCTGCTGTCATGTGCTTGTTAGCACCTGGTGGAAAGGTTCCTAAAGATAAGAGTTGGAAGTCTGCGAAAAGCTCAATCATGAATAAGGTTGATGCATTTTTGGATAATCTTATTAATTATGATAAAGATAACATCCCCGATGCTTCATTAAAAGCTGTACAGCCATACCTCAACGATCCTGAATTTGAACCTGACTTCATCAAATCGAAATCCCTTGCTGCTGGTGGACTGTGTGCCTGGGTTGTGAATATTGTTATGTACTATAATGTCTTCTGTACTGTAGAACCAAAAAGATTGGCTCTTAAAGCTGCCAATGATGAATTGTCTGCTGCCAGAGAAAAGTTACGTGTTATCAAGGCTAAGGTAGCCGATTTGGAGGCAACATTAGCCTCATGTCAAGCAGAGTTTGAAAGAGCTACCTCTGAAAAACTAAGATGTCAACAGGAAGCAGAAAGCACCGCTAAAACAATTGAATTGGCTAATCGTCTTGTTGGTGGTTTAGCGTCTGAGAATGTTAGATGGGCAGAGGCCATTAATGGTTATCGGGAACAAGAGAAGAGTTTACCTGGTGATGTTCTCATTACAACTGCTTTCATATCATATGTAGGTTGCTTTACAAAATCATACCGTTTGGACTTGATGGACAACTACTGGCTACCCTATTTGAAAGAAAAATCAGATACCATCCTTGTATCAGAAGGTTTTGATCCGCTCTCACTGCTGATTGATGATGCCCTTATTGCTACATGGAATAACGAGGGTCTACCTGGTGACCGAATGTCAACGGAGAATGCCACAGTATTAACTAGTTGTCAACGCTGGCCTCTTATGATTGATCCACAATTACAGGGTATTAAATGGATTAAGAAAAAATATGGTGCTGATTTGAAAATTATCCGGCTCGGAGCTAAAGGTTACTTGGAAGCTATTGAGAGAGCCGTGACAAATGGTGATGTGGTTCTTATTGAAAATATTGGTGAGAGTATCGATCCTGTACTTGATCCATTGTTAGGAAGAAATACCATCAAGAAAGGTCGAGCTATTAAAATGGGAGACAAGGAAGTAGAGTATCATAAAGACTTTAAGCTTATTTTACAAACCAAATTAGCTAACCCTCACTACAAACCAGAAATGCAAGCTCAGACAACTCTGATTAACTTCACTGTAACAAGAGATGGTTTAGAAGAACAGTTGTTGGGAGCTGTTGTCAGTAAAGAAAGACCTGATCTTGAGAAATTGAAAATGGATTTAACACATCAACAGAATGAATTTAAAATTACTCTGAAAGGGCTTGAAGACAACCTTCTTGCTCGGTTATCAGCTGCAGAGGGAAATTTCCTTGGAGATTATGCCCTTGTTGAGAATTTGGAAACCACAAAAAGAACAGCAGCTGAAATTGAGGTGAAGGCTGCCGAAGCCAAGAAAACTGAATTTGAAATTAACAAAGCTCGTGAAGATTACCGTCCAGCTGCATCTCGAGCTTCCTTACTATACTTTATTATGAATGATTTACTGAAGATTAATTTGATGTACCAATTTTCATTGAAGGTAAGTTATAAACACATTGTATTTAATATGTGACTTGAGTAGAACATAATTTAATGAATCTGGTTTATTCAAAGAGTTCTGCTCAGTTCAAATACAAAGTGAATTTAATATAAGTACATTGTCAAGAGTAGAAGTAGAATTTAACTTTAAAAACAAGTGTTGTGAAAAGAAATCATTTTTATATTTTTGAATTTTTTTTCAGGCTTTTAGCGTAGTATTTGACAAGGCTATTGATAAGGCCGAACCAGCTGAAGATGTGAAACAGCGTGTGATAAACCTTATCGATTGTATAACCTTCTCGGTATCCACCTACACTACAAGAGGATTGTTTGAGAAGGATAAACTTATCTTTTCTACGCAGATGGCTTTCCAGATTCTTCTCATGACTAATGAGATTAATCCTGTTGAGCTTGATTTCTTGTTACGTTTCCCAGCTCAACAAAATGTCACCACACCAGTAGACTTCCTCAACAATAACTCATGGGGAGGAATAAAGGTAAAACATTGATAATAATTTAATAGATTGATACAAAGATAATTTTTGGGAACTTTTTTAAATTGAAAAATAATTTGGGGTACTTTTGTAATTGAAAGAATATGATTTTTGTTACTTAAATGTAGTTGACAGAATATAATTTTTGGCACAACTATTGTAATTGAAAAAATATAACTTCCGTAAAAACATGTTAACAAAACATTTTTATACCCATTAGTAGATTGTAAAAGCAATTTTATCCTTACATGGGAAAGGCCAATAAGTTTTCAACAGTCAAATTAGGAATGGCGTACATATAGTCAATCTAGTTTTAATTCATCAGTAATATTTGTTTCAGGCATTAGCTTCTATGGAAGAATTCCGTAATCTAGATAGAGATATTGAAGGATCAGCTAAAAGATGGAAGAAGTTTGTAGAAAGTGAATGTCCAGAGAAAGAAAAATTCCCTCAAGAATGGAAAAACAAATCATCACTTCAGAAACTATGCATGATGAGAGCTTTACGTCCTGACAGAATGACTTATGCCATAAGGTAAACTTTGAAGTTAAATTTGGTAATTTATCATTTTATTTTGGCATTTTTGCTCTAGATGTTCTTAGCATTTGTGGTCATGTTTGTCTTTTATCTTTTAATACATAGATTATATACCCTCCAAACATGTACTTAATACAACTTATATGCAATTTTTCAGGAACTTTATTGAAGAAAGAATGGGAACGAAATATGTAGAAGGCCGAGCCGTTGAATTCAGTAAGTCCTATGAAGAATCAGGACCTGCTACACCAGTCTTCTTTATTCTGTCACCTGGAGTTGACCCACTGAAAGATGTAGAAGCTATCGGTAAAAAACTCGGATTTACAGAAGACAACAAAAACTTCCACAATATATCACTTGGACAAGGTCAGGAAGTTGTTGCAGAACAAGCAATGGACATTGCAGCTAAAGATGGACATTGGGTCATTTTGCAAAATATTCATCTTGTAAGTAAATGGTTATCAACTTTAGAGAAGAAACTAGAAGAATATAGTGAAGTAGGACATGATGATTATCGTGTATTTATTAGTGCTGAACCTGCTTCATCAAACGAGTATCACATTATACCTCAGGGTATCCTGGAACCAGCTGTCAAGATTACCAACGAGCCCCCAACTGGCATGTTTGCCAATCTACATAAAGCCCTTGATAACTTCACCCAGGATACGCTCGAGATGTGCGCAAGGGAGACAGAATTCAAGAGTATTCTCTTTGCACTGTGTTACTTCCATGCTGTGGTGTGTGAAAGACGTAAGTTTGGACCTCAAGGATGGAATCGTGTGTACCCGTACAATACTGGTGATCTGACTATCAGTGTTAATGTACTGTATAACTATCTAGAAGCTAATGCTAAAGTACCATGGGAAGATTTGAGATATCTATTCGGAGAGATTATGTATGGAGGTCACATCACTGATGATTGGGATAGAAGACTATGCAAAACTTATCTTGAAGTCTACATGCATCCAGAAATGGTAAGATTATTTCAAATTTATATGCCTGGAGATAGAGCACCTATCATAGACATTGTCAGACACAATTCTTCTGGACTGATTTGTCCATTTTCTTTACTTTTATCAATATTTTTAATATATTACGGTCAAAATGTTGGGTTCCCTAGTTCAGTAGTGCCCGATATTTTACCAGGTACGAACAAAACCGTTATATCTCGACCTGATCATATTCTAAAATTTGTTGTGCAAATCTTTGTGATATCGTAGAACATGATATAAATCAACATCTGACATTTAGGAATAATAAGAACAGGAATGATAAATTTCAAAGCCGTTACTTTACACAACTATCTTTAAACAATGGCCTAAATTAATAGAAATGTCTCAGTTGATTTATCAATATCAACAAGTAAAGATGTTACAAATGTCCCGATTGGTTTATACAGTGGTTTAAATGACAGTCATTCTATATTATAGTTGGATGGAGAATTATATTTAGCTCCTGGTTTCCCGATTCCACCAAACTCAGATTACAAAGGTTATCACAGTTATATAGATGAAGTTTTACCACCAGAGAGTCCTTACTTATATGGTTTACATCCTAATGCTGAGATTGAATTCTTGACAACAACTTCAGATAATTTGTTCCGTACTGTGTTTGAGATGCAGCCACGTGATGCCGGAGCAGGAGCTGGTGCTGGTGTTAGTCGAGAAGAAAAGGTAAATTTTATTTTGTAATAATAGTATCGAAACAGGACTTTCGCTTTGTGGAGCTCATATTACTCAATGTGTTGAGTTTCAGTAATTTACTAAATATGTTTAAACAGTGTTAAAAGGGACAGAAAATCGGTAAATTTGAATTCATATCCCAGATATCAATTCAACTACAATTTTCTTGTTGCAGGCTTGTTTTTTTTTTCCTATGTCAGCATTATTTGTTGGTAGACGGAAAATAGCTAGCCCAATCACCAATAATCAGTATCACCCTAATTTAGCAAAAATGGTTCTGTTCTGTGATCTATACCGAAAGTAAAGTTCTAAGATTGAATAATTTTAACCAACTGAATATAATATTTTTATTACCAGGTAAAGGGATTGTTAGATGAAATTGTTGAGAAACTTCCTGAAGAATTCAACATGCTAGAAATAATGGGTAAAGTATCACTAGAAGAAAGAACGCCATACATTGTTGTTGCCTTCCAAGAATGTGAACGAATGAATATGTTGACATCTGAGATTCGCAGATCTTTGAAGGAGTTAGATTTGGGTCTGAAGGTGAGTTGGATTTAGAAAATTAATGAAAACATTAAAAAAAACTTACCCAGCCTGCGTGTATGGTCATGAGAATTATCTCTTTGCTGATGAAGACAATCAGATGATGTCATAGTTAAATGACTACATAATTCAATGTCAAAGGTTATAATGATGTCATAATCCAGTGATGTCATAATCCAGTGATGTCATTATTGATCAAATGTTGAGTTTGTTTATGTTTCAAATTCAATAGGTTATTAATTGTAAATGAAAATAATAAATACTATATTTAGATTCTTAATTATGTTTGTATTTATTTCTAGGGTGAATTGACAATTACTGCTGATATGGAAGATTTGAGTAATGCGCTTTTCTTGGATACTATACCAGAAACTTGGAACAAGAAAGCTTATCCATCTTTGTATGGTCTTGGAGCCTGGTATGCTGATTTACTACAAAGAGTCAAAGAACTTGAAACCTGGACCTCTGATTTCCAACTTCCCGCAGCCGTATGGCTGGGAGGTTTCTTCAATCCACAGTCCTTCCTGACAGCTATCATGCAGCAGATGGCACGTAAGAATGAATGGCCATTGGACAGAATGTGTCTTCAGTGTGATGTAACAAAGAAGACACGAGAAGATATGGCCGGACCTCCCCGTGAAGGAGCTTACGTGCACGGTCTGTACATGGAAGGTGCTAGGTGGGACACACAGACAGGTATGATCAATGAAGCCAGACTTAAAGAGTTGGCTCCACCCATGCCTGTCATGTTTATCAAGGCCATCCCTGTGGACAGACAAGATATGAGAAATGTTTATGAATGCCCTGTATATAAAACAAAGAGCAGAGGTCCTACCTATGTCTGGACCTTCAACCTTAAAACCAAAGAGAAAGCCAGTAGATGGGTTCTCGGTGGTGTTGCTCTCTTATTACAAGTTTAAACATTTTAATCTACTGTATATCATCACATTATTTATATCAAAATCACATCACATATTGTAATGATCCACATAATATGTACATTATATGAAGAATATTTATTTGTCAGTACTTCAGACAACAATGTATTTTTCGCGTATTCTTATCTTATATGACAGATCCAGCCAGTTATTAAACAGCAAATTTAAGAATCTTACTTCAGCATTGTATTTTAAAAATTTAAGCCAGCATTATTTTACGAAACGTAAGAAAAATTTATAAAATGTAATAAAAGCCTATAATTATAAGCTTAAATGTTCCAGTACTATTTTTTTTAAGATAATTCTGAAAAATTCAGAAATTATAATATAAATAACATCAGCATATTCAAAAATTGAAATAAAAATAAAATTTATACTTTTTGAATTTAAGATGTCCGAAGTCTTCAGCATTAACACATCAGATTTTATTGTTTGAATATGAAAACCCTTCCATTTACTCCATGTACATTGGTAATTTTTATTTTTGAAAGGATATGGATAAGTTTTACCACAAGACATTCTGCCATGCTTTCTTATCAGTGTTCCGTCCATAATTTATTTGTTGATTTTTATTTATATTGTTCATAAATTATTTATAAATTGTATGTAGGAAAATTCAACCCAGTTTGAATAAAATTATTTATTATAAAGTCTTTTTGTTAACACCCCCTCACCAACCCTCAACAAAACGTAAAATCTTACGAAAGAGAGGAATGTGGTTTAACATCCACTTGACACAAACTAGGTCTTTTTGTTAACCTCCCCCATGCCCCCACCAACCATCAAAAAACGTAGCAGCTTATGAAAGAGAGAAATAGGGTTTAACATCCACTTGACGCAAACTGTAATTTCAGGACTAACATGGTTTTAATTTTATTTCAATAATTCGCAGTTGGAGGACCCGGAGAAAACCCATGAGGTTGGACAGACGACCCTTCTCTTTGTCACATACAACCGGGGATTCGAAACCATGCAAGTTTACTCAATGACCGACTTTATGATACTGCGGGCACATGCTATTTCTTAACCATTCTGCCATCCACCTCCCACCCCACCCCCGCAGCTTACAAAAAGGATCAAAAGTTTAAGAGAGAAGTATAGCCTGTGCTGTCGTGATGCCATCACTGCTGCTTATTCCAGAGTTAATTTACTCTGTTGTGCAGTTTCAACTTTTGTCTGATGCCATCACTGTTGCTTATTCAAGAGTTACATAACTAGATAGTGCAGTTTCAACAGGCACAAATATTCAATATGTTATTGCTATAGTTTAAATAGAAGGAAGGTTGAGATGGCCTTATGGTTGTGATTTGAGTCAACTGGCCACCTAGCTTACAGCTGTGATTTGGATACCTTGTTTGAGCGTATGTGGATTTACTTTGTTTTTCTCCTGTTTGCCGAGTACAATAAAATAAGACCACTTGTCAACCAGATCACCCTCAGTAGATGTTGAGTCCAAACAATTATCTAAATAAAAATGTGCCTAAAAAAAGGTATGCTGCGGACTGCTGATATCATACCTCTACTCACAGGTACTAGTATTAAACCTGGGTTTTTCTAAGTCCTTTAACAGATTAAGACTAACTACTTGAAGCTAAGACAAAGCATTAGTTGATCGGTGTGAAAAGAAAAAACTATTTCTGGATGAAATAATTTGTGACCGGGCTAGGGGGTATTAAACAGAATTAAAAGAAACTTGCAGAAATCTTAACACAGAATAAATTTTGCAACTTGTTCCTTTTTCACTGAGTGGTTTTGAAAGATCAGTCAGTTCTGGCAATTATTGGGAAGAATTTGCTGTTTATTTTGCAAATCAAAACTTTTGAGTGTTTTAGGCAAAATGTAAGTAGAAATATGCTACATGTTATATATATATATAATCTAACAGTACCTAAATGTGTTGGGTTTTTTTTTCATTAAATCATATTACTCTGTCCCGAAATGACCTAGTTTGTGTCGAGTGGACGTTAAACCCCATTTCTCTCCCTCATATTACTTCTGCAGAAATAAATGTGTAATTTTTTTATGAATGCAAGATAATAAAGAAAGCTGGAAGATCTAATTTTGTATTTTTCTTTTATTACATGTCAAATTTTGATTTGCAAAATATTTTAACACAAATTTTTTTGTTGAGGACTGAGGCTGGGAAACTTTTGTATTTTATCTCCTAAAGCTTTAAAAGACAAGAGAAAACAATGTTTGTAGAAATAATGACTTTATTCCAGTCTGTAAAGACATATTTTATAGGTGATATGTAAAATAACATGGGGGTGTAATGGAAAGGCTGGTTGTAATATCACAGGGGCTTGACACATTAGATAACTGGTCTAGGTTCATGAAATCCCATTAATGAGTAGGTTGACTCAGCTTGACTCCTATTAAATTTCGGTTTTCTGCACAAGCTGTACCATTAGACATACATGTACAAAATTAGAGGGCAAAAGCCCCCACCCACATGGACTGTTTACTCCTAATAAAGTCCATCTACAAAAGCTACTGCATCAAGCCCCTGTAGGTAATACTAGGTATTTTCTATCACAGCAAAACCAGGCTAATAATAACTATACATTAAGTTATATCATAATATTCACCTATTATTCATTAACATCATCCTTTAAACAAAATAAATACTAATTTCTTCCATTCCCTTAATATAGATACACATTGGCAACAATACTTCAATAGATAATTATCTTCTTTTATACCCATTCATTATTGCCAAGA
Source organism: Patella caerulea (assembly GCA_036850965.1). Classification (NCBI taxonomy): domain Eukaryota; kingdom Metazoa; phylum Mollusca; class Gastropoda; family Patellidae; genus Patella; species Patella caerulea. The sequence goes on along the minus strand of JAZGQO010000014.1, from coordinate 20,735,428 downwards.
CAATCAACCCTGGTTCTTACATTAACCATTATTAATTTACATAATACATGTACTATTTTATTTTGCATCACAATTGTTCATAAAATGTACCTTAAACAGGAGCAAGTTGTTTAGGCCTTAGATTAAACAATGCTATTTTACTTAATTGCTAAATTTATTACTATGGAATTCGTCTGACAATGTCTTTACAGGGAGTACATATTACACATAGATCAACATGTACTTTGCAGAAACAATAAAGAATCAATATATAATCATTAAATTCAACATTGATAATATTGAGTTACTAGGTTCACTGCCACCTTTAAAATATGGCACATATTGTCAAGAAGTAGAATATGGCAGTATTAGAGTTTTATTTCATACCTTTCCCCTTAATTATAATATTCTTGGATAATTATTTGTTTTAAAAATGGTTAAAACTGCAGATAATCAAAACCCTTTTACTGTCTCCTTTAATCAGCTGCCTTGATGTAAGAAAGAGTATGTGAAAATGTTATTTTATTTATTATAGATTATCTAAGAGCTAATAAGACATTTATTCACCATTAAATGGATTAGATATTGAATGGATTAGAGTAGACCCCCCCCCTCTTCATTTAAGCTTTTTTCTTCTAAATGTTACATAATGCATCTTTAATTTCGTGGAATGATGTCACTTATCAATGTATAATAGATACTTTTTTTAAGAAATATAATCACAAGTCATTTCTCGCATCAGGAACTGATTCAAATAATAATTTAATCTGTATCCTATCAACAGATCAGTAGATATATAAAACTGGCTTTTTTCCATAATGTGTAATTAATGGCTTAGTAAGATGGATTCAACCCACTTTAAACATAAATTGTAAAATATATTAGTAAGTAGATAATATAATATTTTGCATATTGCAATATCAACATTTTATTAGAACTGGTTAGAAACAAGCAGTTTCCAATCATCAGCAAACTATAATCTCTTATATATACCCAAGACTTTACAATTCAATGACTGACATATTTTTTTTATTTTAACAAACATGCATTGGTTGTCAACAAGACATTATCACTCTTACCATAAAACAAAAAACTGTGTTGCCAAGTATAAGAAACCTTGGCATTATGCCCTTCTCTTCATTAGTCCAGTTGGTGGAGAAAGGTAGGACATTAATAAATCACATTTCAATTAATATCACATACTACATAACCTGGAATGAGGTAATTTTCAAAAGCATTTGTTTAAAGTACCTAGGGAACCACTTAAAGAGTTGTACACCTCATAAAATTTTAAACGTCCACTGGTACATAGTGACAATGGTGTGATAAATTTGTCTGAAATTCTGCTCAGTAGCTATATAGGCAAATCACATCCAATGGCAACCATTTTTTTTTACCACCCGGCAAAGATCAATAAAGTGAAATGAAATGTGATTTAACATCCTACTTTGCTCCACCGATTGGGTAATAAAGACAGACATTCGCCATACAGTGTGCTATGAGAACAATTTGGCTTCAATATTCCAACCCTTGGTTCAGCACTACTAACAATCAGAAACAACACCAGAAAATCCTGAGGAACTCCTGGTTAATAAAGCGATATGCCTTCTTAATAATTGTAACACATTGCCATGTTATTTTAATGACAAACTATCAAATTTTGAATTGTGAGTCATGTGTATATGAGTTTATATTATAATAATAATGTAAAATAAATAGTGTAAAAACCTTTACCTGATTAAAATGGAATTAACTAGAAATAATATTGTCTAATGAGATCATATCTAGCCATAAATAAGGAAGACTTTTTTTAATATCGTAATTTGATCGAGGAGATTCAGAAAATCTCATCAACAACAAAAAATTTGATTGATATTCAGAAACGAATAATTAAACAAAAAAATTATCAAAACGCTTTTCTTCTTGAAATTTTCAATTAACATTCAACAAAAAATGTATTCTCCGCTTTGATTACATATTGATAGTAAATAGGTTTCCATTGATTCATATCATTTATCCATGACTGATTGATGAACATATTCATTGTATATATAGAGTTTAATGGTCATAATGTTATATCTTATCCGACTTTCAGTCAATATTGGTACCTGTTAACAGTTAACTCTATAGCATACCTCTTTGAGAATGTGAAATGAAAAATAAATTGGAACACTTTAAGTCAGATTCATCTAGTGTATCTGAGTGTTTTACTAAGATCCTTTTTTTTTTTAAAACATGCCGTAAAAAAACCAAAAGGCCACCTTAATAATAACTAGGTAGATAAAATAAGATTTTTTTTTGTTTATCAAATACATGTATAGCCTACATAGTATTTTAGTTTGCAAATGAAAATTCACTGCTTTTACGATTTTAATCATTAACATTTGTAAAGCTTAACAATAACAAATTAGTAGCAATAAGTTGTTTTAGGTTCCCAACTCAATCTCTCAATAACATAATATTATAATTAAGTTAATGTTTTTTTATATATTTTCTTAACAATGTATTTCATATGCCCCACTTCAGATGTCAATGTTAGTATACATTCATTAAAGATTTTAATCGAGGTTTAAAAACTAATTTTCAATTTAAGGTACCCGTTTTGGTTTAACATAAATCAACTGCATTAACATTAACACTTTGTCTTTCTGCTAAGTACTTAATTAAAATACTATCTAAAAAATTTCATTCATTCTTTTAATATCAAGTAATGATATTAAATAATTTCATATAAAAAGTATGACATAACTGCTAAAAGACCTTTTCTATGTCTCTATCTGAGGTTCGTAAATTGCATTGCATTGTAATTTAAACAACATATTTTTATGGTGAGATTCTAAATTTATACTATTTGTTACTAAAACTCTATAAATCCTTTTTTTTTTAAAAATTAGACATAGATTTAAATGATGAGTTGAACTCTGATGACCTCTATGTCTAATCTAAGACTAGATAAGTTGCAGGAGACAAGTGGATCACAGTTACATGACATTTAAAATCAAATGATACGTGCATGATTTACGATATCCTACAAAAATATCATCCAAATATTCATGTTAGTGATGACCATCACTTTATTAGCTGAGGTTCATCTGATTGGATCAGCTATCATAAAGTTTGGTGGTCAAATAAGAATTGTAAACTTGATATTAATGTAGGTTTGTCATTGTATACCCTACAGTTGGACATGTGCTTGGTAATAGTATCACATTTCTCTACATGAATCAAATAACTAAATTCTTTAACAATAATATAGTTCATCATCTTCTGATTCTAAAATATAAAAAAAATAAAAATGTTAAAGATATGAGGCACACCATGCATACATAGATACTCAATGCACATTTACCTACTTGACATAATGACACCCTTAAAGACATGACGATTACAATCAATTCTTGTAGATCCATTCAAGACCTGTGAAACTACATGTAACACGTTCATGATGGATCCCTTGCAAAAAATCAACGCATGTTGGTCCCCTGTCCCCGGCAAACTAAAAGTAGAATATACAGTAGGGTACTATATCATTGTCTTCACTATCAATATTCAGTGCAATGCAATACATATATAATAATGATGCATTTATAGAGCCCTTGAATTCCATTTCCTGCTTCATGTCACTAGTGTATAATGAGACTAACCGATACATTAGAAACCAACCAGATACATATTTAACATTACTCTCATAATTACAAAATCTCTAGCTTGTATAAAATATTTGACAAGAGTTTGTTGATTTTTTTTCAAAAAAAAAAAAGAAGTTATATAGTATTTATTTTTTTCCAAAATTTATTCATCATCTGAATTTGAGTTTGTAAATAAAGCAATGAAGATTATTACAATATCCTGTTCAAATAAAGTAAAGCTAAAAAATAATATATAAATAAGATGCATTTAAACAACCTTAATAAATCAATAATTTAGATAAAAAAACAAAATGAAATGAATGGGTTTAACATCATATATTTCTGCACCAACTAGGCTAATAACGATGGGCTATGACATCAAATTACCCAGCGTAACAGCCTACTATTATTTTATCTAAATTCTAACTGTCAAAGAATCTTTTAAGTACATGCAAATGTTCACATGTTGCCTCAGGCTAGTAATGTCCTTGCCAGGTCCTCTGTCCTGCATCACAGACAAGGGGAAACCTGCACTGGAAAATCCCAAGGAACTTTCTTGACTAAGATCGGGAGCGAACAGAAACCTCCTGGTTTACGAGCAGCATCTTACTGTGCCACATTGGCTTTCTTTCACTGTTATATAAATCAATATATGATCATAAAGTTAAACGTAATATACTATATATAACAATTATGATAACTACAGGGACGATAAAATAGATGTGATCTTCTTAGTTTACCAATTCTTGACAATATTAATATTATCACATCATTTAATAGATAATAAGCATAAGCGTTTATTTTTGAGACAAAAATTGGAAATAAGTAAGACAAGACGAGAAGGCAAAGCTCAACAATTACCTTCAAATTGCAGAGTGTAACAGATAAAGAGAAATCATGAAAACAGGAACAAAAACAATGAAATCAAGAATAACAAAGAGAATTAGGTAACAGGAACAAAAAACAAGAAAAGACAGGACAAGATATAATACAAAATGATTGGGACAAAAACAATGAGAAGTGGTAGAAACAAAAGTAATAAAAATGGTTGGAATAAACATACTGAGTAACAAGAAGAAAAGTGATGCAAGTAAAAATAACTAGTTCATCTTCCATTATTTGATCAAAATCCATTCAATAATTGTAAAACTGCTGCATTTTAAAGTAGTGGCAAATTAAGATTGCAGTAAGTGATTCAAATATGTGCAGATGGCCTTGATGTTTAAACTAAATGTCTGAGACATTTACATTTATTCCAAGTTTGATCAAAATCCATTTAATAAAAGTAAAGTTATTGTGTCTCGAAGAGTGCAGTTGGACAATAATATCGTCGCTCGGAAGTCAAAAGCTCGTAACTCCGTATTTTCCCATTTTCATGTTTTTACACAATTTGAATGTTCCCGCTGCCATACACCTCGCCTTAAAAGCTTTTACCTCTGTTCCAATAAAAACATCACTTATGACCATGTGATCAATACCCCGTAATTCTATTGGCCTGTATTTTAGTCCATCAAAACCTCGTAACTAGATTAAAACCACGAGGAGGCTGACTGAATCAACACCAATGATAATAAATGTGAGTATTCAATAAATTAAAACATTTTCATATGAATTTCAAGTAAATACATAATAGCATTTATACAGTAAAAATTATTTGAACTTTATTCGAACCCTGAATATAAATTTTGAAAATGGAATTGATCAACACTGCATTGAATTGAGTACAAGAATTTCACGAGATTCATAATGTGGGTGATATATTAAATAGGTGACATATAAACTTGATATTCTACAGAAAATGAAACATTGTTTATAATGGGTATTAAATATAGTAATATTTAATGGGTATTACGCCTTTATTACGAGTTACGTGGTTTTGATATCCCTATTGCCCTACTGACCTATTGAGTAAAATATTTACTTCTTTGATAATTTCAGGTTATTTTGATTTCTTGAAGTATGGAAGCCAACAAATTTTCCTCGTGGACCTTATCTAGGGGAGCAGCTTGTCCAAAACGTTCACAGTATGCAAATCCATCCTGGGCACTGTCACGGGGCGGAGCATGCTTGAAGCTGGCACTCCAATCCAACACTTTTGCCAATTTAAGCTCTGATGTTTCTAACAACGAAAAGGGACATGTGCATTACAAAGATCCGGTCCCATCAACATCACAGACCCCATTTAATGAACAGGTGTCAGCCACCACCCCTGCATGTAGTTTAGAAGATTCTGACATTTCCGAGGTCGAAGATCCAGAGTGGGTGCCTCCTGTTAAAAAGAAATGTTTGCCCCCTTTACAGTCAAGTGATTCAGAGTTATCGGATTCATCTGATAATGCAACAGAGTTAAATAAAAATAAAAGGGTCCATGCTTGCGCTGATATGAGGGAGTCTGAAAAGTCAAATCAGAGAAAGTTAAATTTTTTAGCCCGAATGCAAGGCCATAAATACATGGGTTTAAAGAAAACGGACGGGAAATATACTTATTCGGTCACAAAGGAACCGAAACGTCTTGGGCCACGCGAATGTCAACATTCTTGCACCAAAAACAAGTCAACCAAATGTATTGAATTCACAGAGCAAGATAGGCAAAATGTATTCGACGCATTCTGGAAGATGGACTGGAATCAAAAACGAGTTTTTGTAGCAAATAATGTTGATTCACACATCCCTTCTGAACGAACAACCGGGGGGAATTCAAGACGAAATCGCACTCTTGTCTACCATCTGAAAAGGAATGAATCTCGAATCAGAGTTTGTAAAAACATGCTCCTGTCTACTATAGGAATAGGGGAATGGCAGTTACTTAAATGGACAAATGATTCTCAAAATGGCACGCAGACAACATCAGTGTTATCTAAAACACCTGCACGAAAGCATGCTAACCACATGGAAAATAGAGAAGCTGTGCGATATTTTGTCGAATCTTTACCCAAATTGCCATCTCATTATTGTCGGTCTTCTACATCCAGGTTATATCTACAGTCTGACATCAAATCATTTTCTCACCTCTATGGTATTTATAAAGAATATTGTACAACGGCCGAAATTAAGTCGGTGTCAATAAAAGTATTTAAATCGGTTTTGAATGAAATGAAGGTTTCCATTTTCCATCCTAAGAAAGATCAATGCGACGTGTGCTGTAGTTTTGAAACTGGTAATTTGCAAGAGGAAGTACATCGAAATCATATACAGAAAAAAAATGAAGCCAGAAACGAAAAAGAAACCGACAAAGTCAATGCATTAGAAGGCAGGTGTAGAGTGGTTACCGTAGACCTCCAGGCTGTTTTGTTAGCTCCGAGCTTATTGGCCAGTTCTATGTATTACAAGACAAAACTTGCATGTCACAACTACACTATTTATGATCTCGGTTCAGGGGAGGTCTCATGTTATGTTTGGCATGAGGGTGAGGGTGATCTAGGGTCAAGCAATTTTACTTCTTGTATATCTGATTACATAGAAAAAACAACGGTTGATGGCGACAAGGTTCTGATCATTTACAGCGATGGATGCACATATCAAAATCGCAACTGCACATTATCTAATGCATTGTTAGACTTATCAGTGAAGAAAAACCTTACAATATTCCAGAAAATTCTTGAAAAGGGGCACACACAAATGGAGTGCGATTCTGTCCACTCCACTATTGAGCATGCTCTTCGTCACCGGTCAATTTATGTACCTGCCGATTACGTTAATGTCATGAAAAACGTTCGAGTCAGCAAACCATACAAAGTCAATTATCTAGATAACACATTCTTCAAGGATTTTTCTCAGCTCAACTATTATACGTCCATTCGACCGGGAATAAAGCCTGGTGATCTGTGTGTTACGGATTTAAGAGTCTTAAAATACAATCCAGATGGGACTATTCAATACAAGACACGGTACACAGAGGACTACATGGATTTTCCCAGAAAGGCGAGATGTTCAGGAAACCTCACTCACAGGATAACACCACTCTACAATGGTCCACAGAAAATAAAAGCTTCAAAGTTTAAACATCTCACGGAACTTAAAAAAGTGATACCACCTGATTATCACGGGTTTTACGACGGACTACTCCATGAATAAATCTTCATAATTTGATCTCCATAATTATTTGAGCTATTCGCTTTGTTGAATTATAGTTAACTGAATTGTTCTGTTAGATCTTTATGGCTTAAAGTCATAAACTGTTAAAGTATTTTACAAATACAATATGAAATGTAATATTTTATGATTATCGTTTTGTTTGTGAACAAATTTACATATCAAAGTCTATTCAGTTGTTTTTCTTATGTTGTATTACATTACCACGTAAGTCCAGAATGACCATGAAAAAACATGTATCTCAATTTTTTTCCCCCAGCGAATGTGACAAATACTCGTAAGTCTGATTAATAGACCGCGAAAATCAAGGGCACTATTTGGACATTATGACCACGAAAGACACCCATACTGCAATATATCTTCAAATAAACAAGGTGGTATTATGTCGCGTTAATTATATAAATTGTTTTTTGCTTCTCCTGAAAAGTTTCAAATTTTGAGATACGAGTTTTTGACTTCCGAACGACGATATATGAATAAAAAAAGGTGGCATTGATATTTGATTGATATATATTTCAAATTTACCCAAATGAGTTCATTAGAACAAACAGAAGTAAAGTTTTGAGTTTCACACAATTAACAATTTAGATTGCAATAGGATAAATAATAATATTGATTGATACCAGAATTAGGCAAGTGAATATAAAAGTATAATCAAAATCTATTCACTGCAAATACAGTTACTGTGTTTTAAAGCGTGTGATAGAAGGATACGATATAATAGACCCAAGAAAGGCAAAAGGATATCGGTGACTGGAACAAACATTAAAAAGAATGAAATAAAACAGGAGGTGATTTGAACAATGAAATGTACAGTGATAGAATATAATGATAAATTAAATTACCCCCGACTACTCTACAAACTGTAAAACAAGAATTTATTGTTAAATTCACTCGAATATCAATAGGGTTGGTTATAGTTTTGGCCTTTTATAAAAATTTATGTTGTTAACACCACAATTAAAACCAAAATGTAAGAAAAGTGAACAATATAAAATTAAAGCAACCAATTTTTTTTAGATCCTTATTGGTTATGCCATGATGGGAAACTCCTATTTCTTATAAGGGACATACAATTTAACATTCAGGGGTATTATTTCCAGGAGAGGTGTTGGATTAACGGAATTACGCTATTTACTGGACAACATACAATAAGTTCATGTTTACAGTAGATGATAAAATACAAATGAAGAGCATACAAACAGTACAATAACATACACAGAGACAAAAAATAAAAAACCTTTACCATGTGGTTTCTCGATATTATGACATTCTACAGAAAAATAAAATGCACACAACTAATAAAAAAAAATGTAAATCTACTGTATTTCATTTGTAACATTAAGGACATTTATTTACATTTTTCATGCAATAATAATCTTAATATTCCAAATAATTTTTTTTGAACATTTTGTGATGAGCTGGGTAATAATTATGAAAAACAACATATAAAATGGTTAATATTAATAATCTGCAGTTAATATTACTACTTCTACTACTACCAAGTATAAGCTTATGTAAAGAATAGCAGGTCTATCAAGCTTCTACTGATAAAATATTATGTATCTGTCATGAATGGAACTGGATATTCAAACATTAACAGGGGGTTGTCAGCACCCAGCTAACAACCCCACCAGCAGTAAATGATTTCCACTCAGCCACAATTTAAAATTTCAATGTGAATGTTTTTACTATTTTCAAAAAATGTGAACTTTATCCTGTTTTTGTTCACAAGCTTTAAAGGACAAAATATATTATCTGCCAAATGCATGACAAATTTACATCACAAAATTTTGTGAATTTTTCGTTCTTCCTGTTTTGTACAGAAATTTCACAAGAAATTCTAAATGAACCAACAAGACGACAGACAGGAGTGAAATGAATATATATACATGTACATCCACATTAAATATTGGCGTATAAAAAGAGAGAACATTGTTTTTAACCTATTCTATTCTTTACATAAACTAAAACCATGCAAAATGGTGGTATTTCTAACAACTATTTCTCTCCATAAAGCATTAACATCATCAAAGTGTAAAAATTGTTACAAAAAATATTTCTAAAAAGTTGCCATGACAAGACTGTGTCATGAAAATCTGTATAAAACTTAGAATGTCTGTGTATGAAAAACTGTGTATATTAACAAACTATGTTGTGACCTATGGAGAGATGTGTATTACCTAATCACCAAAGTATTAAATAGCAACACAAAATATAATCCACTCCAAACATGCAATACAACAAAAGGCAGTTGTGTGATCACCTGGAAGGACATGGACTGGCACCAGACTGGCCGCTATTATTTGTTCCAATACTTAAAGAAGAAAATCCGCTTTGACATGATTGAAGACTGGTCATAGAGCCCCTATAAAAAGAGAAAAAAGTTTAAGTTTCATATTTGATTTAAATTAAGGATATTTTGAATATTTTTACATTTTTTAATTGTGAAAATATTCAGTTTGTAGTTAATTTCAATATTAAATGAGTATTGTACTTACTTGAATGCTTCGGAAGGTAAAAGTTCTGTATAATACATGACTTTTGATTTATGAGAAGTAAGAGGAAAATCGAAAGCAGCTTTAGCTGAATCAAAATATTTCCACTGTAAAATATAACTTCCTGATTGAGATGTAACATGGGAACCCTGAAATATACATTATCATTTACTATAAAAATAGGGATATACACTCATACAGTAGCTTTATCTCGAAAAAAAAGGAGATTGTAGCCTCTATCATGTTCACAAGCTTTTCTAGAAAAGGGGCACAAAAAGATGATTATATCAATGGTTTGTTTCTCATGAACATAGCGCTTCATGCCAAAGATTTAAAAAATTTGTAGGCTCCATTAAAATCACCTCTAATTGCAGTCTCAATGTTTTCTGAATGTAGTGGTGGTCAGGTGATGGAGAAGGGGTGGTGTTGGGGAGGGGGGGTATGATGTCTTAACCCTTAACCGGTCAGGGTCGCATAGTTGCACCACAACGTTATATCCAAAAGTGGTCAAGGTCCCATATTTGCGACTGAAGCAAGAACCTTTTTTATAAGCAGCATTTGAGTATTTAGTTTCGTATTTAATTGATATCGCCACTCATGTCTTGTCAATAACATTGAGAAAAACATGTCTTCGTTCAACATTTTTGACAAAAAATGTAATTTAATGATGTCAGGAATGTTAAAGACCCTCAAAGTCATTGAAATGCCTATATAAGATTCTGACTTGGATTATATCAATTACGCCGATTCTGAAGACGATATTTCTGATGAAAATGATTTAAAATGATATGCAAATAATAGATCAACTTATACGCTTCAACTTTTTTATTGGCACCAAGTGTCTAATTATTCAGCAGTAGTCAATTGTAATAGGCATACAAAATATTTCACGTTAGTTATTTTTTAGCCTGACCACTTGACGCCATAACGTCAAAATGACGTTGACCGGTTAAGGGTTAAGGTAGAGATAACCCCGGACAGAAATAAAAGGAATGAAGAATATGCGCAATGCTTCACACCAACTACAAATGTGTCAACTAGATATTGAACTGATACCCCTAAAGACCACTGCAGAGAAAAATTTCGAAAAACGTAAAATAATAAGTGCATTTGGAACAGGTAGATCTTTCAGGGATGAATGGAAATTTTCAAATTCTTGGTTAAGGTACATGTATGATGCAGCTAACAAAACAATGTTTGTGAATCAGTCTTCAAAAAATGAGAGTCTGCAAAGCAGAGAAGAATTTTGTAAATTTTAAGATATATATTGTATGTATTTATGTCAATAAAATTCCCGAAAATTTTTTTTAATAGTTATTTCATTTTGGCGGAAAAATTATCTGGCTGATAAATTAAAATGAAAAATTGGCGGAAAAAAAATGGAACCCAGAGTGAGCACTGCCTGGAACCATCTATACCACACAAAATGGTCTAGTAACTATGCTGTTGCAGTGGAAACTTGTTATGCATTTTGCATACTACACACTGACTATTAATTAATAATGTTACTTGTTTATCAAGAATACATTCAGTAATCAAGTTTGAATTTTGAATAGAGACAGCTTTACAAGAGATGGAATATAAATTTACCTGTACACTATCCCCATCTCTACATATATGTGGAGGTTCAACAATACTCAAATCTACACCAACCACCATAGATTTACTGATATATTGAGATGATCTTAATCCTCCTGTAGCACCACCAACATGATGTTGATGTACGGAATCAGCTGATTGAGATTGTTTACACCGGAACACAGTAAACGTTATATCACCTTTCAGGATATCAAAATCCCATGTTATCACAGAACCTCTCTGAGGTACTTGTATTAAGACCTAAAATAAATAAATATTAAAATTATTTTAATTAAAAGACACAAATTCAAAAATTAAAACTGATGAATTGTTTTATTATGTGTTTGATTTTGTTTTCTGGCTCATTCAATTAACTGATTGTTGCTTACTAACCTCATGTGGAAAATCTTTAACTGCATAAGCTGTAAGATATAAACTGTTAATAGATAATGGTGGATCTTCTGGTGACTTGTCTAATAAATCTTCTTGGTATAAAGATTTAGGTACCAGACCTCCTTCAGGAACGCCACACTGTTAATAAATCAAACAAAACTAAAGAACTAAGACTTCTTTCAAATAAATGAAAACAAATAATGGATATAATTATGCATTTTAATGCTTTTGTCATATCTATTAGAGGCAAAAAATAAATAGAAATTTTACGTCAAACAGGATTTATAAAGCCACAAACTTAATTTCCAATTTAGATCATATTATTATTAAGTATTTCGAATGGACTTTAAAAAGGAAAAAATTATAAGTTCTGCACATTAGATATTAAAAATATTTCTTCTCAAATTTGATACTTACGTAACAGTCACCACCTAAGAAGTCTGGTATATATTGCTTGTCTATATATTCTACTAGGCCACCAGGGCCTTGATAATCATTGCCTCCATAAATCATAAACTTATTACGAGTATTTTCATCAATAAACGGACTGACCAGAGTCCATAAAACCGGGAAGACGCGTGGAGCTCGGACTATAAGTAGACAACCCATGGTTTCTGGATAATTTGCTTCAACTATTTCTATAATACGTAGTAAAGCTCGTACACCAGGTCTCCATACATGCCTCATACTTAAACCATCTAAATCAACTATACATGTACAAGCACTGAAAAAATACAAATAAAAATTTGTTCTTCAGTCAGTGATATACTTATACGACAATAATTTATATAAAGATGATTTATGATACAGCAATAGAGTGGACAGACATTTCGCTGAATTCCTGAACACGATATATACATATATACATACAGGCCTGGAAATAACGGTTTTAGATCTACCTGACAAAATCTCAGCCACAAATGAAATAGTACCTGCCATTTTCAACATAGTGCCTGACATGTATTAATAATATCAATACAAAAGACAAACAGTGACAGACAAAATGACAGACACCAGCAGTTTTGTGCCTGACATTGTCAGTGACAGGTGCCTTATTTCCAGGCTTTTATATATATATATACTAGATAATTTTTTATTCAGTCTAGTTTGAAACTTTAATAATTGCTTTTAAGTTTAAGCCATTAAAGGTACAATTTCCTTACAAGATAATCATTATAGATAATTCCTCAGAACAGAGAGAGAAATTGGGTTTAACATCCACTAACACAAAAAGGGTCATTTCGGGACTAACATATGGTTCAATTGGTTTTTTTCAATAATCACTTGTGTGTTGTTAAAATTTCTTACCTGACAGGATAACCCCGTTTATTTGTTGCACCTTCTGCTCTCCTTAATCCTTCTTCATTCACATATAAAACCTGCAAATTTTTTTTTAAAAAAATTTCTCAAGGACATTTATAAAAGTGTAATAGAGGTACAAAAGTTCTTGAAATTAAGGAATAGAATAATTGTATTCCAATCTGCATTCTTTTGCCTTATTTACACATATGTCTGCTTAATTCTTAAATATCTAACTTTCAAGTGCATACTACATTTACCAAGAGAATTAAATAACTGAAATTATGCTTTATGGGGACTAAAACTAAAAACTAAAAAATCTGTGCTTACAACCTATATCGAGACAATTACTTATCACTTTTGAATGAACTTTTTTTCATACTGCTTAAAGTGTGATGAAAAACTTGAAATGTGATGCTAATGATAAATAAAAATAAAATAGGTTTAACTTACATGTCTTAGTATTGCTTCTTCACCTGCTGATTTCATTAAACCTTTAACATCCATCTGACCTAAACGCAGTATATACAATGGTCGCCCCTCTGAAATTCATTCAATAATATAATAAATAAAGAATGTGAAAAAATGTTCATAAAACACTAAAACAACTAAAACATACATTGATAGAGATGAATTAGAGTGTGAAAAACACTTAGATATAAATCATTGTTTGTGAAGTCATAATGAAAATTATTAATCTGTAACACACACACATTCCTTCTGCTTTCCTTCTTCTCCATTTACACAAAATAAAATCAACTTTTTAGGCAGATGTGGACAAAGATGCATTACAGTAATGCTGACAAAAAACTTAATTTCCATCGTACGCTATATGTTTGAATTCAACGGCATGACTCATTGTTTTGAAGGCGTATTATGATATGCTAGCCTAAATATTTGGTCATTTAAAGCAGCAATGTTGCTATACTATTAATTCATGAAATCAATCATGATATATTATAAAATCGTCATATATAGCCATCATGATCATAGGTAATCAATATTTTTAACAAAGTAATAATAAACAATTTTATTCATGATCATTATTCAATTAACAGATGGTTGATAAATGTATACAGAGATAGAGAATGAAGATAATTCAAAAATTAACATAATTCACAATGGTTATCTAGATATTTCTACATAATATTTATGAATAATAATGATTAGAAATAGTTTTGATTATCCTGCCTGCTTGCTCTGCTGGTATTAATAAAGAAGGGGCTAAATAGTAGAGTTACCTTTATCAGAATAATGCCAGCCTCCAGGATAATAGGTCTGTATTACAGATGATGGTTGATATGAATCTAATAATTGATCTATATTATGTAGTTTACGCCAAGCCATTGAATGGACTAACATCTCTCTAGCTTTCTCCATATTAAATTCACGAGCTCTTAAAAATCTTAAAATGTGACCATCTTTAGGTATCTGTTTAAATATACAAAAACAAATCAGAAAATATATGAAACAAAATGCATAGACCTGAATGCCTTGCTTATAGTTATACTAAACTACTAAAATGTACTCGAATTGATATTTAACATTTAATAAATAAACAAAATCAAAATATCAACAGCAGATAATCTCCTGGTCTAGACTCAGTCCGATTTAAAAGAAGCCTTTGGTCTTCATGAAGATTGTAGGTGGAGGTGACATCATACGATGCCTGATGTTGACAATTTTTAATTCTTAATAAAACCACCAGCATATTTCCTGCATCTCAAATCCTAAAAGGATCTAAATCTTCTGAATAGCCAATAAGCAGGTTCTACGCAGTAAAAACATTTTCATAGAGAGAAAAATAAGCTACATTTAGATTTACATGTATTTTGTAAAATATCATATCAGCCAACTAATATATCAAATTAATAAATCTCTACTACCTCAATATCTACTATAGATGTAAAAGCTATTCTAACCTTTCCTTTGTGTGTTTCTCGCAAACTTTGCCGTAACTGTACCAAACTACTTTCTTCCACCATTGATAAATGTCCAAGAAATCTTTTAATATAATCATCATCTAGTTTACCTTTAGCTTCTGGTATAGCAACTATAACTTCTAGAAATAAATAATAATCTATTACTATACGCCAGTCACACTTTCATATGTTCAGATGGAAATAAATAAATGGAATGGGCCTAATTTCTGCACCAAATGGGTAAATGAATATAGGTCAAACCCCATCATGGGGCATAGTCATACAGTGTGCTATGTGGGAAATTTTAACGTGCATGCCTATGTTTACACATGAGCTCAGATGTTCCTGGCATCCAAACAACTCTAGGCACTGTCCTACACCACTGACAAGAGGCAACCGTGCCAGAAAATCCACAGGAAACTTCACTACCAACACCTAACAAGGAGCGAATCCAAGAACTCTACAGGTTAGCAAGCCAGCATCTTACTCATTTAGTCACAACAGCTCCCATTCAGATAGTAAACATGTACACATTCACATGTTACAAGGCAAGTATACCTTAGCATACAACAGAATAAGACACACATGTATTTCTCAATTTTATTTGTATTTGGCTTCAAAAAGAGCTTCGTTGAACCCATTTTCTTTTAATTTAATACTTGTAGAGAAATAAAGTCTGTAATAATAATAGAGAGCATACCTTCTGAAGCATCACTACCTCTATGTATAGTAGCAGCTGATGCTCCCAATACAAGACTAGCTTGGCTGTGTTGACTGTGTTGACTAGTTACACTATTAGACCGACTTCGTTGTAAACCACTATCCTGGGATGGTGTATCTTCAATAGGTTGTGTATTTTCTTTCTCAGGTCCCTTCCATGGAGGTATATGAGTTATACCCTCAGATATCAATTCATTAATATAAAATTCTATCACTTCTTTACCCTATAAAATACAACTGATATCATATTAATATTCATGTCATTTTTAACACACCCCAAACACAGAGTAGAAGTTTTCCTACATAAACATTAAATAAGTACCTTTATAAAACAAAAGCATTTTGTGATTTTTCATAAAAAAAAATCTTTAAATAGGTGGTAAAAATATTTTTCTGATCGAGGAATTGAAATATTTTGTACATTCCATGGCATGATCTTGATTTAATGTACAGTATATTTTTAATTTAATTTAATCAAAAAGACACCAATTTTGTACAATATACTTGATTTAATTTTCAAGTGTTAATGTAGGCCTACATAACTGTTTTATAATAATTCATATATATTTGTACACAAAGTGCAACATGTACGTCATGTTCCACACAATGCATTGTATAGCTTCTTTCTTTAAAACTACTTTTCTCAAAACAAAAGATTTGCTAGGCCCTGCCCTGTAAGTTATTCATTGTGCACAATCAAAACTTTCAATTATCTTTAAAAATTCCTGTGGAAAAAATAAATTTACGTTGTCATTTGTGCACAATGGAAGGAACCTTGCAAGGAGCAGGTGGAAATGAAATGATGCATTCGCTATAAAATGGAAATGCAACGGATAAAATAAAGAGGGCTATGATTTGCAATCTTAAAGTTTTGTCAATATTCAAGAATTCTTGCCTGAAAAGGGTTCACATGAATAACACAGGTTATCAACTTTAAACATATATTATTAATAATATCCCCTCTTATTCTTAATTAATGGTAAGATTTCCATACCTTTTGTATATTTTGTGTGTATTGTTTCATGGCAATTTTTTCAACTGTACTTTCAAAACCAAAGAAATGTTTAATATCAAGACTGGCATCCTGTTCAAAGCATGTCCAGTTTGGATTCTCTGGGTGAACCTGAAAAATAATCAATACAAATTTATCTTCACATTACACATATTATTGCAAAAGGTACAAATTATGTAACATATGCCACAAGTAACAAAGTTGTCTATGAAATCTAGTCGATTGATCCCTTTTATCAAATTTAAAATATTCCAACCTTTGGAAGGAGACTGTTCTTTATGTGCAAACTCTAGATCTGTGGCATTTAATTAATTTTTTTAATGTCATGCAATAAAGAAGCTAAACCTCTTTGATTTACATGTAGATGAAAATACAGTATTGAACTGAGCATGTTAGTTTTATTAGTGACGGAGCAAGATTAAATGTAAGTTGGCATGCAGATACTGGAATATAAATTTTTTTAAATGAGCAGTAATCTTACATTTCCAGGTTTTACAAAAGACACAGATGAGACAGTTCCACTTGACTTACATGTACATATGTGCACAGAATTGTCGAATTGATTTTTTTGACACCCCCCTCCTCCTTTGTGAGTAAAATAGTTATTTCAATAACCCAAATTTCAATTAAGGGTTTTTCCCAATGGCTAACAAAAATATCATTTCAAATACAGTAAAAAATCACTGTGGCAAGTAGCCTATTAGTTACGACAATAAATAAACACATTGCTTATATAATTATGATAATAAATATAGATTAACATCCATGTTTATCAATAAAAAACAACATAAACAATTCAATATTGAGTACATGTCACAAGGACATTTCAATGATTTCACTGATAAAATGAATGGCACGTGATGTGATTAAACATTATATTAAAACATTTATTTCATATATGTAGTAGCACACTTCAAGTAATTTATCTAGGTTATCAATGTAAATACAGTACATGTAGTATAGAAAGGTCAATAATAACTGTATATCTATCAACAACAGTACTGATCAATTAAATATAATAATATGTCACTGAAACTTGAAAGTCACTTCTATGATACTGTTAATGAAAATCTCACTTCAAATAAATTCAAAGACTGCACACAACACAATAAATTCATCATACACGGACATACATGTACACCTTCATACAGTGTGCTATGACGAAAATTTTGCCCAGACACTTGTATGGAATTTTGAGAGATTTCAAACATTGTATTTGAAAAATGTGGAAATGTGTAAGATCACAAGAAAAACAACAACATGAGTTGTGTTTGGGTCCCAGTTTTGTGTTCATAAAGTATGGACTGTAATTCCTCAAAATGGTATCATAGCTCTCAATGTACCACATTTGAGTAGTAAATAATGACTAAAAAGCTTTTTAAAGAGGGAAATATCCTCTTTCGTTTGTTTTTTTTTTAGCTATCCTGACTTATATTATATTGGTTTCGATTACTGTAAAATTACATTTCTAAAGGTTATATATTCTAACTTAGCACTGTTGCATTAAATTGTACCAGTGTCTGACACACACTGGTATGTCAAGCAGAATAAACTATTAAAATAACATTTTCTATTTAAACAATACTTAGTTTCCCCAGTAGTATCGTTTGGAGGATGCATTAAATATATACGCCCACATCCAATACATATCCAGCTGTTGTTTTTTAATATTAGAGACTTTGTAAATAATACACCCACTACTTTATTTAGCTAAAAGATTAATCTGCAGATTGGCTCGGATATATTGTCAATATTGAATAATGATAATAATTATTGTTGATCAAATTATTATTTCTTTCAAAATAAACACAAAAAGCTGAGAGTATGTTTTATCATATAATCTTCAAAAATGTGTTACAGTTGATTCTGAATGGTATTGATACATGAACCTTAGTGTAGTAGTTGAGATATCACTGAATAAAAAACCTCAAGGGATTTGATAAAATGGGTCAATCTTTCAGTTTATAATGCACACACACATATACAAATTAGATCAAATTACAGATAATCCTGAATGTAAAATCAATGCTAAAACAAAACTAGAGAGAAAGGGAGATAGAGAGAAATGGGGGTTAAAAAAGTCGCTCAACATAAACTAAGTCAATTTGGGACTAACATGTGGTTTAATTTTATTCATTGCGTGTAGGGGTCTTTAGCAGTGAAAGAAAACCAGAGGAGTGGGGATTCGAAACCACGCCAGTTGACTCAATGACAGGCTTTATGTGCGCAGCGTGCACGTGCTAACCATTCAGCCATCCAACCCCACCATGTTAAAACAATTTATATTTATAGGTACAAATAATAAATAAAATATAACAGTCAGGTATGTGTACCTGCTGCACGATATCATCTCTATCATAGACATTTCTTTCGACTCCCGTAATGGTAAAATAATCTGATCGTCAATCAGCAATGGTCTCAATCAACTTGCATTCTTCATCTGCTGATGTTTTTTTGAGAGCAGTGCTATCTAAGCCAGTTTCTTTCATAAGAAAAATCACAGGTTACAGTAACAGTCATAGAAGATGCCTTTTAAAATAAAACCTTTGCAAAATTAGCAGATAGTTACATGTATTATACATGTAGCTTTGTTGGTTCCCTCGAGTAGTGTGCCAGTAGAGTGATTACTGCATCGTTTGTCTCAGTGGTGTGTGAATAACATATTCAATGCTGTGAATTGACACACTGACACTTCCGAAGGTCAACTATTTTACTTTCCTTTAAAATGTCACGGCAAATAATAAGACATTTATTCTGTCATAAGACCAGTTTTTATCAAATAAGTAATATCAATATTTTTGAGTTGACCTATATTTTGATTAACCAATAGATGGGCCCATTTACAACTTATACAAGTGGCCCCTGATGTTTTTGTTAAGGTACAGGTAAGCATAACCCTCAGTGTTATTTGACAAGTTGTAGTTTCTTAAATTAATCGACCCACCAGGCATCTTCCAATGTCAGTCCTTTTTTTATCCGCGCCGGACCGATTAAGCGACATCAATTTTAAACACTGATAAAGTGTCTTGTGCAGGACACTTGTCTTACTCTGTAGCTACATGTACATGTATGTATAAAACTGATCTTATACCATTACATTGTCTATATTAAGCACATAAATCTTGACATCAGTTACTGAGTCCTTACAAACCTGTCTAAGTTTAAAAATAAATTTAGGTCAATTGATTTTTCAATTAATTTACATACGGAACATATTGTCACCAAAGTTAGTCATTGGTGTCACTATTTATCGGTATAATAGGAATAAGGAGAATTAGAGGGATATATTAACTGATATTATTCACTTTGTACTGTCCTTGGCTTAACAATACAATTTGTAATGTAGACAATAGGATAGGAATTAACTATAAACACAATGTACATGTAATAATATACTTTGCTCATTTTGAGAAACCATGCAGCTCATTTTCAGACTACTACATGTATAATATACAGCTCATTTTGAGACTACCATATATGTTGAGACTGCCACATATTTTGAGATTACCATATATTTTTTTTACGACTGCTAACAGTAACATACATGTACATTTTAAGACTACCACAAATTTTGAGACTACCATACATCTTGGGATTAACAGTAACATACAAATTTAAACAACCAGTTCAATCGCCATTGTTTAATTTCAAAGAATGACCGTCATTGAAAATAAAAATAACTCTTGCATGGATTTGGAAAGATAAGGATAAGAGTTTGTGTTATACAGGATCTTTATACTACATTTTATTAACAGGAGATCAATTCTTATATAAATTAAAACTCTTCATATAACTTATAGCTGACATACAGCTTACATTTAGCTAATTAATTAGTAATGATTTATAATATATAAGTACATTCACATGAACTAAATAAATTCATGTACATATATAATCTAAGACTATATTATTAAACATATACGTATATTTGTTTGTTTGCACATGTGCATATTCCAAAATTTATACATCAATGATTTCCATCCAAAAATACTTTGTGATAATAATATTCATAACAAAACACAACAAAAGGCGTAACTACTTCTCTATAATTTAATAATATATTTCGAAACACATACAGCTCACGTTTTCAAGTTAACGATAAATATCCATCTAGTCAGCCTATTTATAGATATTTTGGCGTACATCAAGTTAATAAATTAGACTTGAGCTAGCTTTACTAAATTTAGATTGGGCGGACTTGATTTCATTGATCAATTGTCTGATATTGAATGCAACAAATCTATCATATTATCAGGATTATTATTAGTAGCCCAATTACTTTATTGTACTACAATTAGTACAAACTAAACAAAGCTTAAAGATGCATTATGCAAGAGCTAAATCTGCCTATGGCAGGTCTTTATTCTGGCTTCAAGTTATGTTCTATAAATTCTTATAAGACATTAACCCAAATGACCAGTCAATAATTAACTCTCTAGTAGACCCTTTGATGCCGGAGACATTGACCAGATTATACAATATATTTGTTAAATGTTAAAATGAAAACAAACAAAAAATTATTATCTCAGCAATAAATAAATGCTTGGATTATCCTCTGCCAACTTCTATTTTTGGTAGATCAACAAATGTGACCCGTTCTGGCACAACAAGTCACAATGAGGGAAATTTTGAAAATGGAGTTTCATATTCTCCAACTCAATATACATGTATATATTACCTTCAATTTTATCTAATAGTTTGTTTGAATCTGACAAAAATAAAAAATACAGATTTAACAATACAGTATTCTTACAAAACGTATAAAATTTGTGTTTTAAAATGCTTTATTGATATTTTGTTCTCTTGTGTTCATAGTATATTCATGGACTCATGTTTGTGAAAATCTCAATTTCGACCAAAATCAATATTTTCATTTATTTTGTCTGTTTCATTGTTTCTAAAACATGCATTATGCAAGAGCTAAATCTGCCCAATACAAGTCTTTCTGTAGGCATATGTTATCTAAATTATCAATTAGACATTAATTAATTTATCCAGACCATAATAAACTCTCAATGTCTAGGCTAGTCTTCGATGTTGGCTGGAATAAATTCCTATATGCTACTTAACAGCCATTGATAATTAAATTTGAAACATGGATAATCGAGACTACGCTGTTTATATTAATTTCACCTGGTTCATTCGTGGCTCATGGTGGATCAATTTGACTGAAATTTTTAGCTAATTATCTACACTATCCAGTTTTTAACTATTAACTATAGTGAGAACTGCCAACTCTTTATCTTATCTCCCATACCGGTAATGTATCTTTAATTCATAGATTATGCACAAATAAGAAACCCCCCTTTAGTCTTTATATCACTTGAGGTGACATGCTGCTCTGCTGGACACACTAACATATTTGTCTAGTAGGAAACTATGGGTGTTTTTCAGGAAATTCAGTATGCTATTATTCTCGTACTCTCGTAAGATTGGAGGTTTCTACTTTCCCAAATAAATATGCTATACTTTGATTGGAAATAATCACCCAATAAGATAAATACTTTCTTGGGAATGTAAATGTTTCTTTAATTAAAATCTATCATACAACTATTGACCAGGTGTCTTAATGATATCTATACATTTCATGTATAGTATATGATGAAGTAAAACTCACATCTAGTAACAAACATGATTATTATATAACATACATTACATGTGTACATATACGTACTAGTAGTAAAAGTTCATATAAATTTCGTTGAATTTATTCTCTCATACAAATCTGGCAATAACCTTTTATAAGCCATCCTCTTATATTAATCTTTTTAATATACGTCCAGCACAGAATTACATAGTACAACAACTTAAAGAATGCCTGACATTTTATTTGCTCCAATATACATATCGGTAGCTTAAAACCATTTTGTTGTTTTTTTACTCATTTTGTATTGAATTGAAAACATAAGAAATCATCTTTCTTTTAAAGTTACATTATGGGAGATAAGATAAAGAGATGGCAGTTCTCACTATAATAGTTAAAAACTAGATAGTGTAAAGGTAAAGGTAATTTGTTGAAAATTTCAGTCAAATTGGTCCACTATATTAGCCGAGAAAAAAGCATTTGAAATATTCACATAGCCTCGGTCATCATTACTCAAATCATTAATATAAACACTGTAAAACAGCATAGTCTTGATTATTCACTTGATTGATTTAATTATCAACGGCCATTAAGTGGCATATAGGAATTCAATCCGCCAACATCAAAGACTAGCCTTGACTTTAAGAGTTTATTATGGTCTGGATACTTAATGTCTAATTGATTATTTAGATAATAAGCAGATTTTGCTCTTGCATAATGCTATTTTAACTTTGATATTTGTATGGACATATATACATGTACTGTGCTACTGCTATTCAATGACTAATTTTCATTTCAAACTAATGGCAAAGATATACCAGTAGTAAATGTAATTTCAAAATAGAGATAGGTAATCTGACATCTGCAAACAGTGTTATATACAGTATGTGGGTATCTTCGACTTTTATTATTTGCTGTAGGTTATTAAGAATAGTGATTAAACTGTAGATATCCAGTTATTAAATTACAGTATTGATTATTTACTGCAGAGACTCAAAAACTAATCAAAGAATTCGAAAATCTAAGGCAAAACCAGCCAGATTTAATCTTCTGATTGGTAAATTTATGTTAGAATAGAACACCAATATCAGAACGTTCTTTCAAACAGTAATTGAACATGTATCTTGACTTTTTTCTGGCAAACGTTTAAAAAAAAAGAGATTTAAAACAAGTCATTTGAAAGAGTGATTGTGAGAGGCTAGTTTCTGTGTTATTTGCTAGCTGTTATCTTGATCAATATACACTGACATTAATCAAAGTTTTTACTTTAATGTTAATGGTAAAATGGTGTCATTTCAGACACTACCAATAAATCAGAATGTTCGTATAAGAAGGTAAATTGTTTTTTCGTAAGTTAATGGAAGAGAGAGAAAGAGAGAAATAGGGTTTAATATCCACTCTACACAAACTAGTCCATTTTAGGACAAGCATATGATTTAATCTTATTTCAATAATTCGCTTGCACATATGGGTCCTTAGAAGTGGGAGGAAACCGGACGACCCGGAGAAAACACACGATGACCATACTATTTGTCACGTGACCATACTATTTGTCATGGGGATTCAAAACCACGCAAGTTGACTCGATGGCCGACTTCATGATATACAGCACGCACATGCTAACCATTCGACCATCGAATCCCCCTTGTAAATTAATGAATAATGGTACATGTTTGTTTGTATTTAATGTTAATACATAATCAATTTGTAAAACTCTTTAAAGACGCTTTCCAAAATATAAACTGTGTAATTCAATGATATATTTGGAATATATATTTAAATTAGTCAGTATTTGGCCAACTTCCACATGTATTTCTGTCATTTAATCAGAAAGTCTATCCAGTATGCTTGAAAAAAAATGTTGATCAAATTTTTTAAGGAATCTAATCTATATCATGTTCACAAAAGTCAAGCCTTTTTGGACAATCTCTGG
The DNA here is from genome assembly GCA_036850965.1 of Patella caerulea. Lineage (NCBI taxonomy): Eukaryota > Metazoa > Mollusca > Gastropoda > Patellidae > Patella > Patella caerulea. Next base: position 20,710,789 of record JAZGQO010000014.1, on the reverse strand, counting down.
AACAGAAAGTCAGTATAATTACAATGCTGAAAATTGATAGTGTTCATCCAGTCCCCAATGCCAATGATTGAAAACCAATAGAATTCATCTTAAAAGCACCATATAAAATTCTCAAAAATTCTATTGATAACTGTAACCCTCTGTCCTACATTATTTACAGGGAAGGCAGGGTATAAGAACTATAAGCCTGCATCAGGTTCACAATCAATTGTCGATGAGTTTGAAAATGAGCAGAACTCCATGCAATGTTATTTTTTTATGTTGCAACTTTTAAGTCGATATTTGCAATCAAACCCATTATTTATAGCCCTCTTTGAGAATCATTATATGTTCATTTTTCTGGCAGTTAGTAATAGTGTAATAGTATTGAATTCTCTCTATAGAATAAATCATTAGTTGGAGACAAAGAAGTATTATGCATACAAGCAGCGTTGTTACTTGCATGTACACACATGTACAGTTTGCAAGGACTCTGGTGGCTAATTAATGATGACAAGTTATAAATCACAAGGTATTAAAAACTATTATATTGTGGCCCATTGTACATGTATCTATTTGATATTCGATTCAAATTCAAGCCTGATGTAATCGAGAAAGATAGAAATGATCCACTCGACACAAACTAGGAAATTTGGGACTAACATATGCTCCAATTTATTTCATTTATTCACTTGAGCACAAGGTTGGACAGGCTACACAACTCAAAAACATGCCACTTGACTAAATGACAGACCCTTTGCATACTCCTTATGGGCAGTGTTTCAATTGATTACACCCAATCCCACTCAAACACTGTCATACTAAGCATAAATTTCTGTCCAATCAAACCAGTACATAACAACGTAACAAAATCAATCCGGACTAACCAGAGCTCCAAATCAGTCATGGTAAAATGTCAAGTGACATACGGGGCTACATGTACAGCGGCTACATGTACATTACGTCAGAACGTGCAAAATGTATATTGTATTACGCTCAATCAACTAGTACATAACAGAATATTGCAGATAAGCAACTTGTGTGATAAAAATAGCTACACTACATTGGTAATCACATGCACATGAAATCTTTTTATCATCTCTTGGACCACATCGCAGATCAAATAGAAGGGCTGTCATGTTATACATGTATGTACGTATTATGTTTTACAAACTGGATAGAATACATGTCTTAGAGCCTTTATTAATAAAATAAATAATTCATGGATTTTCTTCACAAGTATTGATGTTTTTCCCAAATGCATCCAAGGGTAAAATGTTTCTTGTCATAAGTACTAACAAACACAAGGAGGAGTTTTTTTTCGGTTAAGTCATGAAAATTCTCTATATTTTACTCAGGAGAGATTTGATTGGAGGATGCATTAGGATGGACAAGCTCTGTCAAAGACTTGAGTGTTCAGTTCCAATACAGCAATAGCTAGAGGGGGATTTTTGGGCCATCGCTTCGGAAATATGGACCCTATGATACATTTGTTAACCACCACCCATGCATAATATAGTTATGAGAAACAATGTATCAATGATCAAGACTTATACTCCAACTTGAAAATGAAAAGGAATAGAAGATGGTTTACTGTTTTGTCAACACAGTATTTGAGCCATTTCGATACTAAGAATGATAGAGTACCGGGATTCTAGAGGGAGCAGAAAAGAATTTCAAACTCTCAAGGGTTCTGTTAAGAGCATGCAAATTAATTGCAAACGTGTATGATGGTGGACCTTAGTATTTCATCTCACCGTAACAAATAGATACACCACATCAGACTCCCTCACAAGTGAATACCAGGTTTCAAAAATCCTGGGATATTCTAATCAAGAATTGACTGTACCCAACTTCCTCAGATAAGGATGGTTAATTGTTTACATAAAGATAATGAATGGCATAATAATAGTAAGCAGAAAAATCAATGATGATATAATATTGATACAATGTACACAGATGTAACTGATCACCTAATACATACATGTATCCTTGTCAATTCCTTGTTCTAGTATTATAGTCTCTATAAATCAGATCGGATACATGTATATTGATGGTTCTATACACAGTTAATAATGTAATATCATTTCTAACATCATAGTCAATCAGTACATTGACCTAAAACACATGTAAATTTCACAACAAAAGAAAACAAAGCAATATTTTCTGTAATTTACAAGTCTGTTATACATGTTGACAGTTTGTAATTTCGTACTTGCAATGTATGTGTGTGCACAGAATTAATGTAACCAAAATACCTTCTAAGTTCTACTAAGTAAAAATTAATAAATACTCTTATGTCTATTTCTGATAGTGATGATCATGAATGACTGATTTGTTCATGTGATAATTGACAGAAGTTTGATTTAACATAAATATTAAAGCATGTGTACCGGCACAGTGATTTAACTGATCTATTCTAGTCCTAAGTAGAAATTAATAAATAAGCAGGCTTACCACTATTTCTACTGATCATCAAAGATTTATTAGCTTTTACAAGTGATTATTGGCAGATGTTTGACATAACAAGCATATATATTTATGTCTATATTAAACCATATATCTATTGATACTGATAAACAAAATTAATATTGGTGTAAATTGTATTATCGGTATGTAAGAATATCGTGAATAATGTAATTGACATTTCATGATGTGTCTGATGTAAGCAGATTAATGATCTTTGTAGACTTTCATGCTGCCTTCAAAGAAGCTAATAATTCTTTTTGAACTATCTATTCCATTTCACAAATTAAATTCTAATATAGAGGTTTCTTACCGAGTAATTACAGTGCTCATTTATAATAATTCTGCTGGAAAAACTTTCATTGTATGCTGTGATTTTCAGAGTTCGGTTTCGACGGTCAAGAGCATTGGTCTGAATAAAATAAACACAATCAACACCAACAATCTGGAAAGTAAAAGTTTAATAAAAGTAAATTTAGTGGTTGTATTATTATAGAAACACTTGTCACTCAATGGAAAGAAAGAAATTGAGTTTTTAATTTTCTACTTTTCTGCATCAACATGGCTTATGAAGACGGGCATTACATTTACATGTATTTACATGTATGTGAACACCAACATATATACATGGTCCTTGCCAGGTCCTCAATCATGCACCACTGATATAATGAAACCACACTGGAAAACCTTGAGAACCATGAAACCCACCGAGTCCCCATGGCTCCTGTCACTCGGTAGACATACTGAAGACCGAAATTTCTGACTGAAATTTTGAACATCCCACTAAAAACATTCACAATGGACAGTAATAATAAGCAATATATATACCGATACATGTACATGTATGTAAAGTTATCCAACATTAAAATCCAAAATAATAATTTGAAATGTGATACTACCTTTTTAAGAAGATACGGTGCATCAACATTCAAGCGACATTTTCTTTCTATAGTTTCTTCTGCACCATCTTCACTGTGATATTCTGATAATATTTCACTTCCCAGAAAAACAGGAATCATTTTACAGGTTGGGAATCTCTTCTGATATGCCTTTTGAAAAAAAGAGATTATACATGTATAAAGTTTAGGCAATAATAGGAAAATCCTCTTTTAAATTCAATTCCTGATTATCGAAAGTTTAAAATTCCACAGCCTTCTGGTTTCATTTCCCAAGAAGAATGAACTTGATCTGTAATTCTAATACAGTAATGCATCAATCCCACCCAAGTTTAACCTGTAACTGTAAGTCAATGTAATTATACATGTATAGTAATTGAGGATGCTGGTACATTAGGGTGGACAAGTGCTTTATTTTTAAAGTTCCAATTTCATATTTTCTAAGAAAGTCAAAACATAATTATTTCTATGTCTTTTGCTCAAAAGGTTGTCAACTCACTATCATACGATCATGGGCAAAATTTTAGAGGTGTTAAAATGGGTGACACAAGCTGATTGAGGATATAGTAACTGAATTACCTCCCTTGTTTTCCCATTCCTCACCATGGACGGCCATCTTCAAACGTTTGAATTTGAAGTTAAAAATGATATTTTTGCCAATTTCTCAACTGGCAATAGTGAATTATAGGATTAATAAGATTATTCTTTAACAAGGTAGGACTGTTTATAGGTACAATCTATTTTAGGGCTTTATTTTAATAAATTTTAAAAATATAACTTAAAAATATGCTATTGGAACTTTAAATAGGATCATTCAATTTATAACCTTACATGTGAAGTAAACAGCAATCATTGTTTTATCATGAACTGTCTAAACAGTTTACATATTTGTTGTGAAGTTTGTTTTCCAAAATATATCGCTACATGTACAACAGTCAACAGTTTTAAAAAAAGATAATGTAAAGGGAATGTGCTGAAAATTTCCATCCAATAACTTCACTGAAATTTACCCAGGGCCGATAAATATCCTCATTTTAATAACCTGTAGCCTCGATTTTCATCGTTACTGTTGTTACGATAATAAACAAAGTCTTGATTATCCCTTTTTACAAAATCATCTATGGCTGTTGAACCACAGATAGGATTCAAATCTGTTGAAAATTGGACTTAACAAATAACAAATAATGGAAAAAATGGTATACCCAAAATGTATATTGTACATCGGCATGGAAGTAATTTCTTTGGGAAAATATTTTGATGGTATCTTACATTATCATACAAAATAAAATCAGTACTGTCAACTGGGGCTACTTTGAACTGTGGGGTAACTTTGAACATTTTTCAATATTTTGCTTGAGCATTTTATATCTTGTATTTATTTGTTCGTATCATATAATTAATGCATAATTTAAATAAATATACAAAATGATTTGCGTATGATGACATTTTAATCCCATCATGCATCTGAGGCATGTCTATTTTGGTCAAGCCTAGGCCAAATGAATAGCCTGTCAACTTTATGCTAGAAATCTTTAAGAATACATCATTCAACATAATTATTTCATTTAAATATGTAGATAAAAACATATTTCTTAAATGTCAAACAGTTATTTTATGGTTTTGAATTTAAATTAAAATTTTAGTACAAAAATACTAATAAAACACCACTTATAAAAAATAAAATGGGGGGTGTGTTTCAAAACCGGTAACCATACAGAATGAAAAAAAAATATTTATCAAGCTAAATAAATTTGTATTTTTAATGAACCTAAATATCTTGCCTTTCATTGCCTATACTTTTTTTTCTGGTCAGATTTTAACAAATTTTAACAAAATGTGTCGTTTGTTGTGAAATTCTATGGTGTGGGACGGAAAAGATTAAATTGTTGTCACTTAAATTATGTTAAAAATTGAAATTATCTGAAACTTGTTTATGCTTTACTAACAGTCCACTAATCCAATATTTTTATAAGTTTTCTTTTAAATTCCTTTTAACTGTTATTTTTTTTCAATTTTATTTCAAAATTTCCGTCCCACACTTTTTTTGCTTACAAAAAGTTTTATATTTCCTATAATTAATTTTATAGAAAAACTAAAGTATACCAAACTATCAATGAATTAATCAATAAAAGTAGTGGACACTTGTTCTTTGAAAACAAATTGTAATTTAAAAACATGCCCAGTTAAAAAGTCATTCCGTCCCACACCAGAAAATTTTCTGTCCCACACCATCATAAGGGAGGTAACTCACACTCACTTGACACTAGATGGGGCTAGAATTGCATTGCATCACCTTTTCTGTGTCCTGAAAACTATGCGAATTAACAACAAAATGCCATTCAAAGTTCCTATTTTGGCCAACAATCATTTCTTTATAAACATGCAATGTGTACTATAAGGATACTATAGAATCAGTGACAAAAAATTTTAATTTTGCATTAGTTACTTCAGAATTAGATCATTCGAGGGGTTCAGCATTTTTTTTTAATAATTATTTAAAGGGCCAATCCCGATAACTTTTTGGGGAATAAAACTGCTTAATTTTGTGTTAAAATCCCTTAAAACCCATTACTTAAGGCCGACCAACTAAGATGATATTTGTGATACGCTTGTAAATAACTTAAAGCTGAAAGTCTTCATCTGGAAATGGAGACCGGTGTATTGTATCTGGATAAAACCAGACTTTTTTCTATAAAAATAGTATGTAGAATGTAGGTGAAATTTACCTTTTGTTATCAAGTACAGTACATGGGTCATTCACTGAATAGACCTATCAAGAAACGGGAATCGATTAACAGGTCACCCAATGGAAAAAATTACCCGAAATCTTAAAAGGGTTACGTGTCCTGATAAGCAGTGTTGATGTTCACGTCCAAAAGACTCAATATTTTGAGCTGAAAGTTTGCGACAAGGTAAATACACCACGCCTCTAAATTTTGGTCCATAAATTTCATAAATACTCGGACTTTAATTTTTGAGACTCTGTTCTTATCGGGAGGGTCCCTTTAGTTAACTATATTTCTAATAAACATTTTTTTGATACTATTAATATTTTGTCAGATGGTTGTGCAGCTCAATTTAAAAGTAAGTTTTGTTTTCATTTGTTAACAAAATATCCAAGAATCCAAGCAAATATAAGATTTATTTGAATTACTTTGAGAGCCATCATGGTAAAGGTTCTGTTGATGGAATAGGGGGTTGTGTAAAAAACATGGTGTATAGACATGTCTTTGAGAAAAGAGTTATTATAACTTCTGCTAAACAATTTGCAGAGTATGCTGACAGTATCAAAAAGGGTATATAAATGTCATTTATATTAATACTGATAGTATGTCAGCAGATCCAACAGATGGTGCTGATATTCCTAATGTGCCAGGAACGCGAATGGTCCGATTCATTGAAAGAATTGAAAAAATACATGGTTTCAAATTAAATTTTTTTAAATTTTCTGACATTGGAACAGTTAAGAGAACACCTTTTATTGAAATTGATTACAACAATAAAATCACTGTTGAAATGGATGTAGAGGAATGTCATACTACTCCAAGTACATAACTAAAAGTAAAGAATATAATAACGGGAGATTGGTGCTGTGTTTTTTTGGAACAACACTCGTATTGGTACTTGGGTATTGTAACTAAGGTTTCTAAACGTATACAAATGGATTTTCTGCAGCAAACCGGTATAAATTTAAACAATTTTAAGCACGAAACAGAAATTTTTGAAGTGAGTCTTAATCAAGTCTTTTATAGGTTACAAAATATACCAACACCAATTTCCCAAAGTCAAAATGACAAACTTAAAATAGATGAAAATGAATTTAAACAACTTTACGATGAACTTTAAAATTAAGGATCTACTGTATTAAAAGATTTCAATTAAAATCAGAGCTGGATAAATAATAACTTATATATTGATATATTAGAGTTAATTTAATGTTAAAACTTTTTAATAATCATCCAACATGAATCGAAGACATGAATGAAAAAATTGATGGGCACAGTCTGATGAATCTTGGAACTTTTAGACTGTTTGTCATTATGTTATGAAAATTGGCTTTTTAGTGAGAAAATTTGTAAATTTTTCGATCTTTTTTCAATGCTCCAATATAATTTTAAGGACTCAGGGCTTATTACATATCTAGTCCCTTTGTAAAATATGTTGTTTTCAAAAGTTGTTACATTTACTGTTCAAATTTACATGATTTAAGTGAAAGTGTAGGATGGACAATTGTTATAGTGTGGGACGGAAAAAAAATGTATATATGAATATTTTTCAAGTATTTAAATATTTTTTAGAATTAAATTATGTGTTTAAAGCAATAAGCCCCTTAGAGACTATAGAATAAGTTTTTAGACTTAAATTAAAATCTTACTTTTTTGGCAACATTTCCTGTCCGTCCCACACCGTCATATTTTCCGTCCTACACCATTAGGCTACATTTTTCTTGATTTTGCAAAAAATTTTAATTTTAGGTTTTTAAACTATGTTTATATGTTATCTTCATTTATTTAAGTTTTATTTTGTGCCAAAATAATTAAAGATGTTATTAAAGTTTTGATAGAATTTGTCTTTATAATTAGCCAGTTGCAATTAGTCGATTTTATCGATTCCATCCCACACTGTCATACATCTGTCCATATCTGTGTTAAATTTGGAGTTTGGAATTTCATCTAGGTATAAGTATAAACTAATTGACTAAATACACATCTGTGAACAATACAAACAACTGTCAAATAATTACACTAATTTTTATTATCATTTTTTCTATCAATTTCCGTCCCACGCTGAAACGGAGGTTTTGAAACACACCCTGGGACAACTTTAAACATGTACAACTACATGTACTCCCCAAGACTGTTATTCACAAGATTTGTTATATTCCTTGTATTTGATAATCTATTACAAATAAATTTACTACTTGATAGATTTATTAAATTTTCATTAATTTATCAATGCAATTTTATGAACCGTTCAAAGTAAACCACCTTTCGAGGCAACATTGAACACCTAAATTTTTTGTCTTGAAAATTGAAAAAAAAAATTTGTGTAACCCAAAACTTTTTCTTATTTTGTTTAAATGTTTATTCTTCAAGTATTTTGATGTATTTAGACTATTTTGAATTGAAATTTATGTGTCGTTCAAAGTTACCCCACTGGCGAGGCAACATTGAAAAAAATGAAAAGTTAAATTCCTACAACTACAACAAAATAAACCTGAATTTATGATAAAACTGTTTCTTCCCCATGAATTATAGCTAAAAATAGCAATTAAAAATGTATAAAAGCTAAGTTTATAATCATTAATAATAAAAAAAAATGTTCAAAGTAACCCCATTAATTATGTGGTCAAAATGTCCATTCTATACTGCACATTCTTAATTTTATAATTTTAAACTTGAAAATCTCCTTTAAAAATTGAAAGGTCAGGAAAAATTACAGTGCTTTTCAATTAACAATCCAACAGAACTGAACAAAATGTCCTATTAGTGTATAAAAAAAAATTGATAATTTACTTTTCCAAATTTGCCTTTCCTGTTGTTATTTGTACATTTTTGTGAAACTAGCCCATGTAGGCCTACATGGAGAGAGAAAATATTTGTGTTCAGGACGGAGGCACTTGTCCATTATAAAAGAAAAGCAAGGGAGAATAATGTTTTACTAATCACCTATAATTGTTATCTGAACCAAATTTTCTTATAATATTCATATAACATTTCACAAATTTGATAAACATTTGCCTCAGAATTGCCTCCTTTGAATTTAAGGCTTAAATACTGTTGGTCTACTAATAGTTATTAAATTGACAATAAGACATAACATACATGTAAATATAAAATTGCATGATCTGAATAAAACTAAGATGTTCGTCATACTATGGTGGGCCATCATCTATGGGCTTGGCAGTTGGCTTGCAGTAACTTAGTGCCTAATTCATGATGATACAAAAATTGTGCATGCTAGGATAGTGCAATAATGAGATGGTTGAGTGCCATTTTATGATTTTACACAATCTGCCAAAAATAGTATTCTTTGTATATTTTTAGACCATACCATAAACCAAAATTGACATAACATGTACTGTGATAAAGTTAATAAAATGATAAAAATGAACACGTTGTTAAGAAAATCTGCTCAAAATGGATTTATTTGAGGAAAAAAATCAAAAGATCTTTATTTTTATTTAAAAACAAGGGTACTTGTGCACTTGGCAAATTTGAAATAATCCACAATTATTAATTCATTATTATTCAATTTCAGACTCTATCCATTCATTCAACTGACACATATTAAATGACATCCCTCTATTAATCTGCTATCACCCATTTAATATGGTGTTCAATCACGACAATCAATGATTGAATGATTATATTATGTCTAATGTAAAGTCAATTCCAATAAAATCAAGTCTCATTTTCTACCAACCTACTTCGTTGAACCTACTTTGAAGCTTGAATAAGAATTAGTAAGTAGTAAATTTAAAAACTAAATCTGGTTTGCACAACTACGTTTTAAAAATCGACTACTATGATTCTAAAATGTATCTAAATATAAAAGAAGAGGATAGGCCTGCAACCGTATTAAAAGGTGACAACAATGCAAGTCAAATTTTTGACATTCAAAACCTTGACTTCAACTTGGTTGGATGGATTTGGTCGTTGTAGATAAAATTTGAAATACTTACAGCCATTACTATTTCAAATGGGTATTTATAAACCCTTACGGGCGACTGGTATTTCTGAACCATCCTGCGTCAACGCCGATACCCAACAAAACAATTAACACCGCTTATTGTTAAATCACAACATCTTGATCACTGACAGTAAAGTCGACATCCGTAACTCACAACTTCTCTGCTTTGCGCATGTCTGATAAACAATACACGATTATCCAGCTCGAATCATTCGTCCTGGTGATAAATTATTGGTAGCACATGTAGTGTGCCGTACCTGTACAGTATGAACGACAGACTCACTCTACCTGCAGAGAAGTGACTCTGACACTGTCTGTAAACCTGAAATTTTTTCGGGCATTTCTAGTTTTGCTTCCCAACTGCCCTCAGCCCCAATAAAACACTAATTTTACTTTTCTTTTAATTGAATAGGCAACCACAAATTTGTACTGAGTTGACTATATGGATTAAAATATTTTGTCTGAAACCACTCTACTTTGTGCGACATTGCCACGTAGGCTACCCAGAGCCTTATAGAGCCTTATATATAGGCTCTGGGCTACTCTACGCTGTGCAACACTTTGTGCGACATTTTCCGGGCATCGATTAGTATTTGTGAATGCAGCTGCAACAGTCTGCCATGGTTGATTGGTTGCTTGGAATTCGGGTCCGCAGGTAATTTAAGTTGCTGTATTCACAGACTGGAATAGCGGGAAGACGCGTTTGCGACAGTTAAATTTTCAAAATTTTCCCGTCTCTGTGGGCTGTAACTTTTGATTGAAATTCGAGTCAGCCTCCTTAAATAAGCTATATTAGCCACTTTGAAGTTGCTTTGTCCACGGGTTGAAACAGCAGGAAAACGTGTTTGCAGCCGTCAAATATTCCAAAATTTTCTTGAGGGGAGGGGGGGGGGAGCATGTAAACCCAATTTTTTTTTCAGGCAAACATCTACGACTTTCGGTACAACTCAAAATTTGATGTCGGCATATTGGCACTATTTTGTGCTTCGGTCATGTCTATTTCAGATATACACAATCAATTCTGATTAAAATGTTTTTAGCGTGTGGATTGACTTATATTTAATTTATTCGGTTCTAAATAAAAATTTAAAACTTTAACGCAATTTTAAAAAAATATAAAGAAAAATAGCCAAATGCTGACTGGGATTACTGAGCAAAATGGCCATTCACATTCACTGTATATATATATACGTGCGAAAAAAGCCAGCTATAATACCATTTAATTTTCGTGCGTTAGTTACACACGAGTAGGAGCACTGAAGTTCAATCGGAAAGTACAAATATAGTTATTTGGCAACGTATGGAAATGGGGTTTAACGCACTACTGTTCTGCTCCTAAATGGACAAAGGAAGACGGGCATACACTAAACAGTGTGTTATGGGGAAATTTTGCCCAGGCAGCATGTACGGCCTACTCTTATATCGAAATCTTTTACGTGCACGAATGTAGGCGTACGCGGGACCTCGGGGTTTTGGCCCAACCCAACTAACTAGACATCTGTCCTTTCAAGAATTATTTGACAACACTCTCTTAAGTGCCAGCCTTCCTTTTTTGATCAACTATAGTAATTTACAAAACAGTGAAGGCACCTTTAAGAATAAACTTTATATAATATTCACACCTCACGAATGCGATAGCTACAGAGTCAGATTTGAACAGAGATGTTGCTCAAATTAAGCGTTATGCACAAAACCCCAACATCTCATCCGGCCGGGGATAATCAGCCTGATCGATAATCAGCACTCCAGAGTTACACCCCCCCCCCCCTCCTCAAACTCTGCGAAGTAGATAAATCTAGATCTGAACAGTTTGTTCAAATTTGGTGTGAAGCATTGGGTTCAGAAAAGGAACCCCCTATCGACATGCATCGTTCTGTCTTTCTTCCGTTCCGGAGTTATCACCCCTTCCATTCCGCCCCCACCCCATATATTATTATTTCGAAAACATTTCATTCGAACGCACGATACAGTGACTGTGACAATGTGGCCTTGACATAGAAGATATCACGACACATGACCGGTGGGTCACCGATCCATCTACAGACTTAGTGATTTTACTGATCGTTAGGCTACTTATACAGATCAATTTAAGGTAAATCACAATTGTTCCTTTTTCATGGCGAAAATTTTGTGATGGTTAGTGTGGTTTGGGAGGGGGGGGGGGCGTTATTGTGGCGAAGACTCGAAGAGTGATATTTAGTCTTGAGACTGTTAATATCGTCTACCGACGACTGAGTGTTACTTACTGATTACATGTAGTCTGGAAACCGTATAGGCCTATATTCTCGAATTTTCATTAATATTAACATTTAGCTGCCATTTCGGAGTTCATACCATCATATTTATTAGCAACGTGAACGGTAACCTTTAATTTAATCTGGCAGACTTAATTTCGTTTTTAATGCACATATTAAAAATAAGTTAATTTTATTTTATTAGGACTTCCAAAAAAACATAGGCTACACGTGCAGTCCAACAGGTGAGGTTAGGGAAACACCTTCATTTACATGCATCTGCAAATATTGTCAATAAATTGAATCAAATCAAGCGTTGTTTTTATCAAAATTGAGACGGATAATTAAAGAGAATTAGTCCTGTGCAACTTGTGTCAGGTTGTACTTTGTTTTGCTGTTGTACACGACATAAATATTAACCCGGCTGTCGTTACATATAAAAGAAGAATCAAGGGCAGCTAATAACGCTTCAAGGCGGGTCGTACCCGTGGATTATATGCTTAATTCGCGTTGGATATGACAAAAATACTATAAATAACAATGATCAACCGTTGTTTAAAAACTTGTATTGAAGAAAAAATAGGGTGCCATAGGTAACGAAACATATGAGCACTTACCAGCTAAATCGTCCGGGGAGTCAACAGGAGTTGTTGCTTATTAATTAATTATCAGAAAATCATAAGAATTTGTTTGGTTTTTATAAATAAAATAAAACCAAGTACGAACAATCCAAACCATTCGACAAAATTCGAAGTCCTAAAAAACGTTATAGGCAAAATAGTGTAATCAACCAATGGACTGTCCATTGTGTACGAAATACACAACAACAGTGGTAACAGGCGTCCGGAAGAGTAAGCTTACCCTGCCTGGCGCGCCACACCCGCCATAGCTGCATCCGAACTATATATACTAGGCAAAATGTCGGTAAAATAGCATGAATGGCCAATGGACTATCGGTATGCAAAATGCACGTGATGAACATTGTTAACGGTGTAGTAGACATATTAGAGAGATAGTAAATTAAATATATCAAAAAAAATAGCTGAGAGCCCCATGCTAACGTTAAGTATACGAAACATTTAATATTGAGAATTTAGCTGTTCCATTATCGATTTTCAAGAATTTCACAATCAACCATCATTAATGTGTAACAGGTATATAGTCAAGCGTTTTTTTTTTTTAATTCGGAATAAAATTGTGACCTCCGTAGGGTCCACAAAATTTAAAAAACATGATTTTTCTATAATCCGGGGCCATAAGAAGTTATGGTCCAACGTGCCCGAATATCGAAAGGAACCGCGATCTTTAGGTTATAAACATGCCTTTCAAGTTTCATCAAAATTGAATTAAAATTGTGACCTCTATAGGGTCCACAACCTTGATATACCATATTTTTACACCAGTGGTCTAGAGTGCCGCGCTTCGACCTCTAGCTGGTCGGTCACCTCTGGCTTGCGGCTATGGTTTCGAGCCCTGGTGTGAGCGTATGAGATATAGGGGCGCTTTCTCAAACTCGTGGGTTTATTGAAATAAAATGAAACCATATGTTAGTCCCAAAATGACCATGGTTTGTGTCGAGTGGAAGTTAAACCCCATTTCCCTCTCTCTCTCCCTCGCCTACAAACGGCAGCCATTAAAATTTTGTTTGTCAATTTTGGTCCGATTTTCACGAAATTCAAACTCAACTTAGATTACCTGTAACGGTGATATAATCTAACGTGGTTTTTTTTTTTTAAACCAGGTAATAATTGTGACCTCCAGAGGGACCACAAGCTAATAAAGGCGGTTTTTCGTACAATCAGGGACCATAGTTCAGGAAGTTACGATCCGATGGGCGCAAATATGCAATGGAACCAAGATCTGTGTGTTATAATCATGTATTTCAAGTTTCATCAAAATTGGTTCAAAATTGTGACCTCTATAGGGTCCACAACCTTGATATATTATATATTTTCACACTATTCGCGTACAAACGGCTGCCATTTTGTCCGTGAATTTTCACGAAATTCACCCACTCTTCATTACAATGTAACGGTGATATAATCAAACGATTTTTTTTAAATCGGATAACAGTTTTGACCTCCATAGGGACCACAAGCTAAAAAGGGGCGATTTGTCGGACCACCAGGGGCCATAATTCAGGAAGTTACGATGCGATGGGCGCAAATATCGACAGGAACCACGATCTTTGGGTTATAAACATGCATTTCAAGTTTCATGAAAATCGGTTCAAAATTGTGACCTCTACACCGTTCACATGCTAAAAACGTGATTTTTCGTACAATCAGGGGCCATAGCCCATGAAGTTACAGTCTAATACATGCCAATATCGAAAGGAACCGAGATCTTTGGGTGATAATCCTATATTTTAAGTTTCATTGAAATCGGATAAAAATTGTGACCCGTGGACTGTTCACAAAATTATTGTGGATGGACGGACGGACGAACAGGGGCGACGACAACATACGTCAACATGAGGATGTGGGCGTATAAAAATTGCCTGGTTTGCTTAATCTAATCCCGATCAGCTTATCTCGAAACACGGAGGGTTAAGAGGCGAGTTTTCTTATCTACCTATTTATGACAAAAATCGTTCAACGGCATAGCTGCGGCCGTCAAATATTCCAAATTTTACTTGAGGTCAGTTATGCTTCTTCGCCTCTGGAGAAAAAACTCGAATTTTCTTCTGTCATTTCTAGTTTTGCTTCTTTCCCCAACTGTCATCGAGCTCTATAACACTAATTTTACTTTTCTTTAATTGAATATTACGAATTTGTATTGAGTTGACTATGTATTCAAAAAAAATTGTCTGGAGTCACTCTACTTTGTGCGTCATTTCTCGGGCATCTATTATTATTTGTGAATGCAGCTGTAAAAGCAGTGCCCAAGGGTGGATGGGGGGTGGCAAGGGGGGGGGGCATTTGCCCCACCCCACTCCCCATAAATCTGGTCTGAATTATGGCCTCTGATTGTACGAAAAATCACCTTTTTATTTAGCTTGTGATCCCTCTGGATTTCAAAAACCGTTTGGTTATATCACCGTTACATGGTAATGAAGGTTGAGTTCAAATTTTGTGAAAATCAGACAAAAATTGACGGACAAAATGGCTGCCGCTTGTACCCGAAAAGTGTAAAAAAAAATATGGTATTTTAAATATGGTATTTTAAATCAATTTTGATAAAATTTGAAATATATGTTTATAACCTAAAGATCTTGGTTCCTTTCGATATTTGCGCATATTGTTCATAACTTCCTGAATTACGGCTCCATCGCCTTTATTAGATTGTGGTCCTTCTGGAATTCAAAATTATTACCCGATATAAAAAAAAAATATTTGATTATATCACCGTTACAATGTAATGAATGTTGATTTCGAATTTCGTGAAAATCGGACCAAAACTGACAGACAAAATGGCAGCCGCTTGTACACGAATACTATAAAAAATATGGTATATCAAGGTTGTGGACCCTGTAGAGGTCACAATTTTAATCTGATGTTGATGAAACTTGAAATGCATGTTTATAACCCAAAGATTTTGGTTCCTTTTGATATACAACGGATAATATCGGATTGTAACTTCCTGAATTATAGCCCCTGATTGTACGCAAAATTGACATTTTTAGCTTGTTGTCCCTCTAAATTTCAATTATTATCCAATTTTAGAAATAATATTAAATATTTCGTATACTATAAAAACCAAACAAATTCTAATGATTTTCTGATAATTACTTAATATGCGACAACTCTTTTTGACTGCCCGGACGATTTAGCTGCTGTGTGGGCGTATGTTTCGTTGCCTGGCAACCTATTTTTCAAATTATTGGGGACCTCTCTGAGGTTCGTAACTCCGTTCATTTGACACTTTCCTCTCTGGGGTTGGGAAGACTAGTGATCAGGCGACAGACGGCATCCGACCAGCTCTATTTATCTCTACGATCAGTGGCTGAATACGGTCAGGCAGCATTTCCAAAAGTCCGTTCGTTTGACATTTTGTTCTCTGGTCGGATAAACTAGTGATCAGGCGACGGACAGTATATATGTGGCCAGATCTATTTATCTAGACGTTCGGTGCCTGACTGAAAACTGTCACTCAGACAGCATTTCCGACAGTGTATTTTTCAAAATTTTCCGGGGGAGGTCCACCATACCTGCCGTAAATACTCCCTACTTTGAGGCTCGTGAGTGGGATTCGTCAAGACTCGCAAGTCCGTTCGTTTGACACTTTACCTCACCGATGATCGCCTGAAATACTGCTACAATACATTTGCGGATGCCTGTTTTTCAAATTTTTTCTCGGGGAGGCTCTTTTATCCCTAGTTGAAGCTTGTTCATTTGCCCCCTTTACCGTCGACTTTGCCCTAGCTACGAGAGACGTAGCTAAAAACGTTGAGATATACTGATATGTCACACGGAGTTGACAGATAAATTCTTTTTATCTGACTTTGCCCCAGCTTTGCCCGTCCAACCACCGCCGGCTGGCGCCGCCACTGTTCAACAGTCTGATGGCTGGTTGAATTTAGAGTGGGATTTCGCCTACACAACCATTGGATTCTATGTAGTTGCTTACACGGTCTATAATAGCAGAAAACGCATGATATCGATTGCGTATGTATATTTATTCTCTGTGGTTAATAATTTCTTTCACTTAATCTGATATGTGCGTTTATTGTTTGTGGTGTCAGTCATATTCCTGAAGCAATGACCCGAGAAATCCCTCTCTGCCCATTGCTGGAATAGCGTCTGTTTCTTGACAGTGATTTAAGGTATTAAAAACGGTGAAAGTATGTTCGTTTCTAAACAGTATTGTTTACATTTCATTCGACTTGATAGCCTCGTTTGTCACGCAATTAGTTTTACTGCAGTATTCTGCTATGCACGGGTTAATTAGGCGTAATAAAATCGTGAGCCATGACGTAACGTTATGTAAACATATTTGGTCTAATATTTGCTCTCGTGTTAAATGTAAAGCGTTTGTAGGGCAGCTAGCGATTGGTTGGTAGTCGGACTACTGACCAATCAAAATTTAAAACAACAATATCCACTCATAATAGCAATGTGTAGTGGGATTACCTCTAATCAAACGAAACGCTGTGCGGAGTATGGGTGTCAGTAGGCTATATTGTAACAAGTCTGTAGGTTTGTCTTGTGTGTGGTGCAGCCCCTTCCCTTATGAACCACTATGTTACGACAACACTCTTTTCCGAATACCGTGATGTCTGATGGCTGGTTGGAATTTAGAGTGGGATTTCGCTTACAAAACCATTGGATTCTATGTAGTTGTTTACACGGGCTATAATAGCAGAAAACGCATCTGCGGTGGTTAAAATTTTCAAAATTTAAATATTCCCCGGGAGGGTAAGACCTCCCAAAACAGCGACGATTGATTGGTTGTTTGGAATTCGGGTCAGCCAGGGGAGGTAGGCTATTTTGGACCAAATTAA
Organism: Patella caerulea; assembly: GCA_036850965.1. Lineage (NCBI taxonomy): Eukaryota > Metazoa > Mollusca > Gastropoda > Patellidae > Patella > Patella caerulea. The sequence continues at coordinate 20,693,078 of JAZGQO010000014.1, read as the reverse complement.
AGTTACTGTATTCGCAGGCTGGCATAGCAGGAAAATGCGTTTACTTATACAGTTAAAATTTTCAAAATTTTTCGCCCAACGGTCACGTCTTCGTGGACTGTAAACGATTGAATTCGAGTCAGCCACTTTAATTAGGCTATATTAGACCACTTTGAAGTTGCCTTGTTTATGGACCTGAAATAGCAGGAAAACGTGTTTGCAGCTGTCAAATATTCTTTAAAAAAAAGTTGTTTTATTGTTTTGTTTTTGGTTGGTTTTTTTTTTTGGTTTTTTTTTTTGGGGGGGGGGGGGGGGTCCATACAAGATAAGTCTTCTCCTCTCGAGGATGAATGGCGCCGCTATCTGTAAACCTCGAATTTCTTTCGAGCATTGTGGGTTCTGCCCATAATTGTCATCGAGCTCCACCCTCACACAATGGGATTCTTATAAACATATTTAGAGATGTCTCGTCAAGCTCAACATAATGACATCCCCACCCCACCCGCCTACACACACAGCCATTGTAGGCTTTGGATCCTCTATATCTCGAAAACGCCCCCTCAGACGCCTGATCACCACCCAGATTCGGAATCTACACAAAAAAGTGGTCTAGAAAAACTTGGTCTCATAAAGTCACAGCTCGTGTGGCGATTCCCCCCTTCAACCACCGGACTATTATTCACTATAGCATTTAATTTGGACGCAATCCGCCTCGGAAACTATGGCAGAACATTTTGGTTTTCTTTTCAGATGCCAAGTTTTCCTGAAAATCTGAGTGTCCAGACGCTGGAAAGAATATTTGGTGTTGTTGTTCTACTGTCGCTTTATGTTATATATCAACAGTATATAATTCTAACAATACTTAGTGTAATAATATTATATGTAACTTTATGTTATTATAAAAAGAAACAAGACAAATATATACCAGTAACTGGACACAGTGTCTTAATAACAGGATGTGACACAGGTGAGTAATAATTAGGCCTAATAGCAGATTGTTATAAAGTTCCTTTCGGAACGGTTTTTGATTGGATGCAGTTCTCTGACTGTTCCTGTCCGTCCCTATTAACAAATGATTTTACATTAAAGGAGCTACATCTTTATTCTTTGGCATCTAGAAATAGACACAAATATGTCACAACGTATATAAAAATGTAAATGTATATATACTGATTTACACTCAACTGATTTAGTTTAATCTGTAATCAGTTATCTTCGTCGAAATACGCGAAGAGTTCAAATTGAATAGCAGTCGCGTTGGTGTCAGGTTATTGCATTCTACACCGTCAAATCTAAGTATTAGGGTCACTTGCAGATTTCGTCAAGGTCCCGCGATGTAAACTGGTTTTGGGCAGCTACCCCATCCCACTCCAGCCTGTGTGCTATGGCTATATTTTTTGTTACCTTCTATCTTTATTGTTCGCCGAAAGGAATCATTTCTCGCACCACCTACGTGACATCTGACATACATTTACAATAATCCAGCACTTTGTTTAAGCAGAATTTTGCGATTAGAAACAGGGCAGAGATTTGCGTAATTATTGTTTTAAAAATCTATAAAACAATTTACAGGAATTGGGCATGAGTTAGCTGTACGTCTGAGTAAAAGTGGTGTTACTGTTTTTGCTTGTTGTTTGTCATCATCCAGTAAAGGTGCTTTAAAGCTAAAATCTGTTGGTAGTAATGTTCATGTTTTAACTATGAACGTTAAATCAGATGAAAGTATCGAGGAGTGTCTACAATATGTCAAAGAAAGATGCGAAGACAAAGGTAAGGCTTCTATAGCTTTTTAAAACATCACCCTTTAATGTTGGCGTACCATTATTTTCAATAATGTACGGGCAACTTGGCAATCGTACGTTATCTAAACTAGTTGAAATATAGGACTCGCGTGACGTATTTCATTGAAAAGCACGTGCGGGATAATGTCTGTATTTTAAGTTTGATTGTTTAGTGGTCTCGAGCTGAAGACATTCTGTAATTGAAACAAACTCGGCTAACATGACCTCGTGCAGTATCAATATATTAATTAGTAGTAACATTCCAATATCACCAGCTTATGGAGTGTTTGTGTCTCAGCTAAACCGTTACGCGAGAGCTTGTTCCTTTTATTCTGATCGTGGCATTTGTCATCTAAGCTTCAACTACAATGATACGTGCGCACTAAATTTATAAAACATTTAAAAGGTTTTATGGCAGTCATATTGACTTGATTGGTAAATATAATGTGTCTCTCTCGGTTATTATTATTCTAGATGTATTTAATTGACACGTATACTATTACTATCTCTCTGATTATGTCTACTACATCGTTAACACATCTGTTCATCACGTGCATTTTGCATACCGATAGTCCAGACAAGGTAAGCTTACTCTTCCGGGCACCCGTTACCACTGTTTGTATTAATACTAACAAGATATAAACGATTTATTGTTGTTTTTAAATATTTTCCAGGGTTATGGGGTATAGTAAACAATGCTGGGATAGTAAGATGTGGTGATGTGGAATTGACAACAATGGCTGTATATAAAGATGTTGTCGATGTTAATTTATTTGGAATGATTCGAGTTTGTAAAGCCTTTATTCCACTTGTAAGAAAAGCAAAAGGTTTGGGTGTGATTATTCATTTATTTTTAAATTCATATATGTTTTCACCGACAGGATACATTCGGTCTATTTGATAAAGTCAATTCAAGTTTGATCAAAGGTTACGAGATGTAGACCACATGTAAACAGGGATAGCGCTAATCCCAACCCCAACCCTAGCCCAGAACCAAGACCTAATGTTTACCCTAATCCTAAATCGCCAACAAATACGTGCCCTTACCTTATTTTTTATCTCAACAACTTGGACGAGATTTAGACCTGCATTGATCGGTAAAGGTAGTGCCAAATTAAAACAAACTGGCGTCTTTTTTCAGAAAAGTGAGGAAAGTAGCAAATATAATTAAAGTACGGATTTGTACTGCGTTTCGTTTTTTATGTAGACGTTACATGGTAATGTAGATTGAGTTCAAATTTCGTGAAAATCGGACCCAAATTGACGGACAAAATGGCCGCCGTTTGTACGCGAATAGTGTGAAAATATCTTTTATCAAGGTTGTGGACCGATTTAAAAAAAAGATTGATTATATCACAGTTACACCATAGTTAATGTTGAGTTTGAATTTCGTGAAAACTGTCGGGCAAAATGGCTGTCGCTTGTACGCGAATAGTGTAAAAATATGGTATTGGTTGTGGACCATGTAGAGGTCACAATTTTAATTCAATTTTCATGAAACTTGACATGTTTGTTTATAACCCAAAGATCTTGGTTCCTTTCGATATTTGCGCATGCATATCAGATCGTAACTTCCCGAATTATGGCCCCTGATTGTACGAAAAATTGCCTTTATTAGCTTGTGGTCCCTCTGGAAATCAAAATTATTATCCTATTTCGAAAACCGTTTGATTATATCACTGTTACAAGGTAATGAAGGATGAGTTCGAATTTCGTGAAGATCTGACCAAAACTGACGGACAAAATGGCTGTTGGTTGTACGCCAATAGTATGAAAGTATGTTATATCAAGCTTGTGGACCCTATAGAGCCAATAGAGGTCACAATTTTAATTCGATTTTGATGAAACTTGAAATACATGTGTATAACCCAAAGATCTTGGTTCCATTGCATATTTGGGCATATCGGATCGTAACTTCCTTAATTATGGTCCCTGAATTGTACGAAAAATCGCTTTTATTAGCTTGTGGTCCCCCTGGAGGTCACAATTATTACCTGATTAATAAAAAAGGTTTGATTATAAAAACTAAACAAATTCTAATGATTTTATGATAATTCTTTAATATGCGACAACTCTTGTTGACTGCCAGGACGATTTAGCTGCTGTGTGGGGGTATGTTTCGTTGCCTGGCAACCTATTTTTATATGATTTGAATCGCCTCCACAATATGAAGTGAAGAAGTACATAATCTGATTAAAGTACAGATCTGTATTTCGTTTCGTTTTTTTTTTCTATGCTTCCGATTGCCTCCACAATTTGATGTGGATTTGAACGATAAAAGACGAAACGAAACAGGACCTGAGCTATTGAAGTCAATAGACTGCGATAATGAAGACGGCCATACCCCATGAAGTGAACTATGAGAGATATTTTGCTGCGATATCGGACCACGGTCTACCTTATTTCGTATTCAAACTGGCATGGTTCTTTTACGTACATATCAGTGTATACCCGATACCTCGTTTTCGTGCCATCAGTAATATTTCGTTGTAACTTCGAATGTATTTTGTGGCCCTATCTTGCCGTTATTTTGATAGATTATTAAAAACTTGGCACAGGTTTCACGGTCTTTTTAATGTTCCCTTCAGAATTTATTGATGATTATTTTAGAGCTGGGGCGAATTTTTTTTTATAAGCTTGTTGACAAGCCACCGTGTCTTCATTTATCTGAAAATTGCTTATCCTAAACTTATAAATACTTATATGTATATGTATAAATTATTGCACACTTTCACATGTTTATGTAAGGAACGCTAGTCCCTGGTGTCTTTCAATGTCATTACTGATAATATCTGCGTTAATATTGGTGTCCAGTGAGACAGTGCAAGACAAAATTAGACTGGAATATGCCAAATGCCAAGGGGTCTGTACCACGGATTATCGACCGATGCGAATGACAACTTAATGCCTATGGACCCCTTCACGCTGCATCACTGACAAAGGGAACTATGTCGGCCAACCCGGGGGATCGAACCTGGTATCCCCAGGTACCACTGCGACTCCCATTTGGCAGCGAATTTTACAACTTTGCACTTTCAAAATTGCGATAAGTCAGCACATGTCTTTGTTGATATCCAGGTCGAGTTATTAATGTGACAAGCGTCCGAGGAATAATATCTTACCCAGCATTTTCAGCCTACAGCATGTCAAAGTTTGCGGCGGAATCTTTCTCCGATTCACTCCGAATGGAAATGAGTAGATTTGGGGTAAAAGTGGTTATTGTGGAACCTGGTAATTATGGCGGAGCTACTGGTTTGTGGGACCAAGAAAATGTAATAACATTATGGTTTATGTATTTTTAATGTTGATGTTGACTGTTAAAGATGCATTATATAGATTTAGATAAAGAGCCGACAGTTCTCGCTATAACGCTATAATTAGTTTTTAAAAAAATTTGAAAGGAATATTTTTAAAACTTCAGTCAAATTACTTCAGTGTGAATGTTTGAATAGCGTTGTCTTGATTTTCATTGCAAGAGTTGTTACAATAATTAAATAATAGTGTCGATTATCTATTTTTTAATAGTTAAATTATTAAATGGCGATCGTATTTTAATCCGTTTAAAATATCAACCATCCGATGATCTAGAGAATAGATTATGGGCTTGTTTAATTTCAGAAAGAGAGGATTTTGAACAGTGTTGATGAGATGAATTCAGAGGCTAGTTTGGAAGTTTTAGATACGTATGGAAACGGTTATCTGAGAAAATTGGCGCAGAATGGCATAGATGGTTGCTCTACAACTTATCCAAACCTGAATCCTGTTATTGACGTCCTTTATGATGCCATCTTCAATTTAAATCCCCAGACAAGATATTTGATAGACGGCAGTAATAAGATATATGATATCGATTGCGTATGTATATTTATTCTCTGTGGTTAATAATTTCTTTCACTTAATCTGATATGTGCGTTTATTGTTTGTGGTGTCAGTCATATTCGTGAAGCAATGACCCGAGAAATCCCTCTCTGCCCATTGCTGGAATAGCGTCTGTTTCTTGACAGTGATTTAAGGTATTAAAAACGGTGAAAGTATGTTCGTTTCTAAACAGTATTGTTTACATTTCATTCGACTTGATAGTCTCGTTTGTCACGCAATTAGTTTTACTGCAGTATTCTGCTATGCACGGGTTAATTAGGCATAATAAAATCGTGAGCCATGACGTAACGTTATGTAAACATATTTGGTCTAATATTTGCTCTCGTGTTAAATGTAAAGCGTTTGTAGGGCAGCTAGCGATTGGTTGGTAGTCGGACTACTGACCAATCAAAATTTAAAACAACAATATCCACTCATAATAGCAATGGGTAGTGGGATTACCTCTAATCAAACGAAACGCTGCGCGGAGTATGGGTGTCAGTAGGCTATATTGTAACATGTCTGTAGGTTTGTCTTGTGTGTGGTGCGGCCCCTTCCCTTATGAACCACTATGTTACGACAACACTCTTTTCCGAATACCGTGATGCAAAGACCAGGAATCAGTTCCGTCACACAATGCATCGCCATTTTGAAAGATACCATTAGTTGTCTTACGGACAGGTATGAGGTGCTTGCTGAGATAGTGGTTTCCATGACATGGACATGCCACTTATACTCTCCAATTTCAATCTTAACCCAGATAAATGATCGCAACTATAGGAACATTTATGAAACGCGTGCGCAACAGCATTTAATAAATCGAAATAGAATTTTCTGTTTTCTTTGTTAATTTTTGATAAACAAATATGTTTATGTATTTTTCAAAAATTATTCAATTTTTGTTTACACAATCTATAATGAATGTTGAACACCTGCTTGTTTTATTATTGATTATTACTGACGTAAAATTGTGATGACGGGGGTTACTTCCGCTGAGAGGCAAGTTTGGAACCTTTAGTAATTTGCACAATCGTACAAACTGTTAAGCCGTGTTTGCTTTTTCTGTTGAATGTCACAGGCGTAGATAACAGATTCTTACGTCCAAAAAACACCACCGGTTTTCAACTTGAATTGGTACGGCAAATATTTCAACGAAATTTTATTTAATTTTCAGATAATGGGACGTCTGCGACCATTTGTTCCTACTTGGATAATGGATTATGTTGTAATGACGTATTATGGACCACCTAAACCACCAGTAGTCGAACCATAACATTCTGAATAAAACTGGAAAGACGAAATTACTGCTATCTTCCCCTTTCGGCTGGGCAAAAAGAAACGTTGCTAATTAAATTTGAACGTGTCTTGTTATTTTGTCGTCCTTGGCTAATCGATGGCGCTTTTTTTTTTGGAGGAGAGGGGGGGGGGGTAAAAGTGTGAATTATTTCTTCAAATTACGTGTTTTATCTATTTCTATGGAATATTGAGTTATAAACGAAAAATTTCCGTGAAATTTATGAATAAAATGTTCTTTTCCCATCTATTAACCGTGGTATGACAAGGAATTAAGGAATAAAATGTTTTACTCCATTCTATGATGAACTCAATTCAGTTGTTTTGCGTAATAAACGGTGGAATGACCAGAAAATTGGGGATTATTTCTGTTTGCAAATGCAACGATAAGTAATCTATACATATAATCGTTCCTTATAATTATCATGTTATAGTATTCATTTCAATTTATTAACCATAATATGGAGAATCATATTTTGTAAAATTTGGTGTATTATATGGCATGTACATCTAATTCACGTCATTTATAAGACCTATAAAGTGAATTATTATTCCTAATAATTATCATGTATTTGTTTCAATTTGTTAACCATATTTTGTAAATTTTGGTATATTCCATGTCAAGTACTCCTAATTTCCTTTATTTATACGATCAATATAGTGTATTATTATTCATTGTACTTTAACCAGATCGTAAGTATATTCATAAATGTATAGAAATATTATATATTTCACCGGTTTATATGTATATGTTGTCTTATCTGTTAATTTAGCATGCATAAAACCGAATAGAACCGATTTGCTAGTGTTACCCGGTCTTTGTCTACATACATACAAATTGATAGTACCGCAAGCTTGCATCTGGAAGCGGACGTTCAATAGGGCTATATGTATTTCACACACGCGTATAAAGTCAGTGGTTAATTCAATAAAATTGTAATCACTTTCATGCCCAGGAACCAAAATAACCAAGATTTTTTTTCTGTATTTGAAAAGGGAATTTATGTTAATTGAAGGTAAAGTACAAGAGAAAAAAATACGGATAACATTTTTCGGGTAACTTTTTAGATCTCTGAATTTGCACATCCAAACAACAATAAATATATGTTTTAAAGTGCCGCTTTGCAGATACTTTGGCATGAAATCAGCTTAGTCTCCCTGCTCGAACCACTTGACCCCCCCCCCCCCCGACCCTTATCCATATACATAATACAAAAACCACTAAAAATCTGTCAAATATCAGAATGGACCCTTTTCGAAGAAAAACATTTATCTGTTTAAAAATATTAGTAGCACACATGTGTATTATGTAGGTCGTGTTGTTAATGTGACCTCTGTTAATATGCAAGTCGTGTTGTTAATGTGACATTTGTTAATGTTTAATGTTCTCAATTTGAACTATGTAAATATATATTTAAGTCGTGTTGTTAATGTGAGCAGATTTGATGTCGAGGTATAATAACTTACCAAGCATTTTCAGCTAGACTGGCCCAGTCTCTTCTATTTATTTTACATTTCGATTTATATAAAAGTAGTAATTTTTAGTAAACCAACACTTTCGTTTCCATTTGTATAAAAAAAAAAATTTGAGTAAACCTGTAACCAGGACCAGAGACTGGACAATTTGCGAGCTTCACAATAAAATGGGCGTTTCTTGTCCTGTTTTACGTTGTTTCTTATTTGGAATGATTGACAGTTGTCAAGCAAGCCCCGAGTGACGTGACACCAATTTGTAAATGTGATGTCTAAGATAAATTAAGTTCGATATTTACCTTCACGAATCATGCGTCTCGAATGGAGTGCAAAGCAGTCATGCTGAAACCGTCTGCGGGCTGATGTCACGTTTTTGTTTCCATTCGCCATTCGGCTTCGTCCCGATACGCATGAACTGGCTTCGTTAAGTTGTTATAATGATGTCGTGTGTAATTATTTATGTTCATTCACCTCATCCCATACGTTGTATCCGTTCATTCGACAGATATTGTCCGTCAACAAAATTCTTAGATCGTTAAAGTATCACTAAATAACAATAACTGTTATCCACAACAAACATCTCGCACCTACACCAGTTTGCCAGTGCAAATGCAGTAATCCCGTGCACGACGTCACACGACCTACATAATGCAGATTGACCTACTAGATGAGAATGAAGCTCTATTTGCCCAGTCTCTAGAGATTACGTTTTTTTTTTTGAGAGGACTGGCCAATTTTTGGTGTGTGGAGAAGACTGGCCACCAGTCTAATTTTCAGCCTACAGCATGTCAAAGTTTGCGGCGGAATCTTTCTCCGATTCACTCCGAATGGAAATGAGTAGAGTTGGACTAAAAGTGGTTATTGTGGAACTTGGTAATTATGGTGGAGCTACTAGTTTGCGGTTCGATTTGGTATTAAAGGGAGGTAACAAGCTAATGCAGAAATGAAATGTGGTTTTATGGCACGTAAACTGCAATAATAATTGGGCTACATTGTGCCAAAAGCTAATGCAGACGGGATGCATATTGAGGTACCGAGCAGGACGGATTGGGCCCGGGAACTGCTCCGGGCTCCTGTGTCGTAGCGGCCCCTTTTACTGACCGCGGACTCAGGCCGATGGGGGGGGGGCGGGGGCTCTCCCCCTGGAAATTTTTGAAAAAATATGCGGTTTGGTGGCATATCTGATTATAATCTCTGTCAAATAATATATTTCATAAATCGATTTACTTAGGCCAAAACCCCGACGGCAAGTAATTTACAACCATAAACCTGTGAAATTATCATATCGTCATATTATTAATTAACGTATATCTTTGTATCGTCAAGAGTCAAGAGAATTTTACTGGTTAAAAAATGGGACTAGTTGAGAAAATTTTGACCATTTGATTAACCAGTTAGGAATATCGAATAAGTAGGAATATTTTCATTGACGAAAGTGAAATTCATAAAAGCTGTTTTTTTAATTTTGCATTCTGGCGTATCCCCACAAACAAGGTGGCGGTGACTTAAGAATTAGTAAATTGTCGGGCGACAGTGCCGGATGAATCCGATGAAATTTTCGGATGAAATTCAGAATCCACATTGCACTTATTGCAGGATTCCGAATTCTGGCCCACGCCCAGCACACCCTACCCAGAAAGTCTATTATAGCAACCCATTCCAGACTCCAGTGATGACGAGGCGGCCCGTTAAAGCCACCGGCCACATACTGTACAACATGATGATCATCGCTCCATGGCCTGTCCAATACACCCTCCCCATATAATGTTTAGCAGAAAAGGGTTTTATTTTAGACGAACTGGACAAAATTATTGTTTTCATTTTTTGTCCGACAGGCCATTCGGTCAATCGTTCGAACGACCCTTCAGACAACCGCCCGACATCCCAATCCGCCCCTGGTACCGAGTCTTCGTCCTAAAATAAACCGGGCTGCCTTCCCAAGTTTAAAAAAAGAAACAAACATGGGCATAAACACCCCTTTTTGAAAATATCAACCAAATAATTGTTCCAGTATCATGCACAGCTTTAGCTGTACCTATTAAATAGATGTACCAGCTAGCCTTCCTGACTTGACTCATTCTCCCCACTGTGTACTTCCTGAGATTGGCTGTTCTTTGATACAGGATCTGTCATCCAAATACCTGCATGTTTCATCGTGCCAAACCGTTAATATGGCATTTTCTTGGTACCCTTCGAGCAATAATGGGATTTTTTTCGCTAAACAATAAATGTAATCTCGAGATTGTTCAGAAAAAAAGAACAATGGACGGGCGAGGTGGAAATTCAAGAAACTTTAAGAATTACCACGAAATGTCAAGAAATGAATTTAGGTTGGAATATTTAGATAATAAGATGTGATTACAAGGTAATAGTTTGAAATTTCAAAGATACTAAGTTCAAAACATACAGTATAGAGAACATTTTAAAATATTATGTATATGATGGCTCTCTTAGCTTCCATTGCATAATCAAATAAGGGTGTTTTTTTTTTTTTTGTTTTTCATAAAGTGAGAATTTTAAACAGTGTTGTTGAGATGAATTCCGACACTTGTCTGGAAGTTTTAGATACTTATGTAAACGGTTAACCGAGGAAAGTAATCGGTCTAATTCGTATCCTAATCTTAATCGTGTTACAGATGGTCTTTATGATGCCATCTTCAATTTGGTAGATGGAAGTATGATATAGTTTGCGCGAGTATCCCATATTGGAATGATTTCTTTAATAGCGGAGTGAGTCTAAAAACCGATCGGACATCTTAAGACCATTATTCGTTAATTGTTTTTCGGCTGTAATTTTTCCAGGTCTGGTCCGGATTTGCGCTTATTTCCGTATATGATGGTCAGTCAGCCGCTATGTTTTTGCATTTGCATTAACACAAGTCTCTTAATTTTCTGATAACACAAATCTTTGTTATTAAATGGTAGACATTGATGGAGTCACGTCGAATTGGTGTACATTATACTGGAAGTATCATGAGAGAGATTCACATCATTAAAACTCATTGGACTCCACCAACTGCAGGTGACATCCTTAGACACTAAATGTGACAATGTTTATCTTTTTTCCTCTTTTCGAATTAAAGCCCTGGACTTAATTTCAGAAAAAATGTTTCATCACTGAAATGGTCAAATTTGAAATTAAGCCAAGTGCCTTTTCTCAGACCCAAATACATGTATATGTATGTCCATTCCGAACGTTTATTTAGACGAAAATATCAACAAAAATGGCTCTTGGAATGGATATTGATGCAAGGAAATGACGGATATTGGAATGGATATTGATGCAAGGAAATGAGGGATAATTATCTTGGGGGGGGGGGCGTAAGTGCCCTCATTTTGCACCCTCCCACCTTTTAAAAATTCACAGATCCGCCCCTGCCAAATCTGAAAATAAGCCAATAAGGTTCATCCACACACAGTACCAATGCTTCACAGCCAAATTGAATAAAAAACAATCCGTTAAAGAAACTGTATCCAGTTTACAAGGTTCAAGAGTGAAAAATTTGGTGTGAGGTGTTCGCAAGCAAATTGCGAAGGACGGACCAACGGACTGGCAGATGCCACTTACTACGTCCACACTGAATGTGGGCGTATACAAATAAGATGGAACGTAACTATCATTTTTGATACTAAAAATTATAAAATATATAACAATAAATAACAGATGAAACATTAGTTTATAGAATTTGGTTGAAAACAGGATTAATATTTTAACTTATAAATGCCGTAATTATAATTAACAATAAATTTATAAAGGTATACAAGACAAGTGCAGTGTAAAGTAATTCCTCAAAAAATAACATGGTATAGTATTAATAAATACATAAGGAGGGCGGCTCCCACCCTAGTCATTCCGACACTAAAAATTTCAGAAAAGCACAACCCAAAATACAAAGCATCAGATTATGTAACTACGATTTCTAAAGACATATAAATCGTTTTCAGAAAGCACATAATAATAATTTCTTTTTGTTTTTTGGAATTGTAAATTTATATATGTTTGGTGAAATACGTCAGAAGAGGAAACTGAATGTTCATTGTGTCCTTCTGAATTGAACGGCAAGATATACCTTTAGGTCAGACTTAGCAATCGTGTTGATCGTACCAAAACGTATCTGCACGTACCAGGTCGTGGACCCAATAGGGACAATACTATCGTAACACGTCACGCGGCAGCAGGAACCCACCATTAAAGGTTTAACCTCGTTTAATAGATTAACGAGTATACACCACATAATTAGAATCTGCTTGGTATCGTGGAGGAAAAGATAGATGATTAAGAATATACGTTGTAGAAATAAAGCAAAGTAATATACAATATATCACAGAATCTTTGATGTGACAAAAGTATAAATATAGAAGTATTTTTTAAAGTCAGCTTTTCCAGCCCATGTCAATATATTGGTAGATTATGTTACAAAGATAGGCTTTTAAGGGATTTTCTGTTATAATACAATATCGTTGAATCTGAATCTGGGTGATTTGATGACATATTCAAACTAATTAATCTATCAGAAATGTGCTTAAAACATTGTATTCACAAGGAAATAACCCAAGCTCTAAGAAATCTATTTAAAGAAGTCATTTTGTGTCATGTGACTTGGGGTCGTTGAAATTGGTCACTTCTACTAAGCCGAAAGAGAATCCATTGCATATTAAAGCTTCCCATTTACCATAAATGTCGAAGACTACATGAATTCTGAGATTATTCCCTTCCAATTGCTTATCCGCTATTTAATCTCAGAATCTGTTGTACGTTTAAGTCTCTTACATTTTCAACGTTCGCCCACGATCATGTTGTTCAACGTACATTAAGCGCTCCCTAATGAAAAGAGGTGCAACAATCTATGCGTGCAACATTTAGTGACACCTTTTCATTTTCTCCGGTACACGCTCCATCATGGATGTTTTTTTTTTTCTGGGAAGAGTAGGTGTCTCTATATTCCATACATACCAAATTTCCCATACTTTTATATAAAATAACTACCCGATAAATACTTTTGTGGGAAAGTTAGAATGTAACTGTAATGTATTTATAATGTCAGCTATCCACTCTCGATTCACCCAATCGAATTTTATCAACATTTTTGTGTCTAATCCATGAAGAAAAGGTTGCCGACACAACATAACCGCAGCCAAGATTTCATTGGCTAAGCTATAAGCAGTCGATCAAATTACTACGTGTTTTGAAGCGTGAAGTTAAAACAAACAGGGCGTGAACTAATTATAATTAAAAGGAACATTTTAAATCAAACTAATATGGCAACTGAAGAGAATATTTACAAATTGCAATATTTAAGATGACAAATCAGATTAAAAATATTGGAATATTTGGTTGTATAACAGTAAGCAGCAAGTTATATCAACTCCTGTGTGAACGGGTATTTACGTCATATTTTCTCAAATCTAACCAAAACATATCTTAATTCATCTTCTTTCTCAATTATCGCTTAGACAAATAAAAATGAATACAACTGATATAGACCTACAGTGTGGGAAAAGTTGATTCGTGTTTTTAGAATTGTCAATCATAAGTGAGTTTTTACTGATAAACAATACGCCCCCTAATGTTTGTGACAGGCTTTAAACTACGCACCGAGTTGCTTCTGGAGATCAAATACGGTATATCATTTTCACCATCCTCGCTGCTCTGTGGTTTACGATTATTTTCTTGTGCCAATCGCGCTGCAGTCATTACGTTCGTCATTCTTTGATTACCTTTCATATCTGAAATTTGTATACAGAATGCAATAAAACATGAATTTTAACAGAGGAACATACATGACAAGTTACAAGTTGTCATTAAATTTATCTACAATATTGGGGCTAAAATTGTTGGTTATATCGATTATGAAAAGGACAAATAATCACCTGACGTCGATGCGACAATTAATAAAAAAAAATAGACATATGATTTAATGAATAAAAGAAGTGAGATTAAACGTCCTATTCTGGTCCACCCGGCTTCAGACGACAGGAATACATCATGCGTAGTGCGATAAGGGAAATTTTGCTTAATTTCAACTACAAAGAGTTCTTTTACCTGCACACCAACGTTTTTCCGCCCTCGCTAATTTTGCCCAATTCAAATATACACGCGAGACAAACTAATCTACAAGTAAACTTATGACATGAAAACTGAGTGAGCGTTGCTTAACAATCAAGTTTCAAAATTTTCTAATCATGATAACGCTTTCTTCCCCCAACTGACGAATTTGAACACGTCTTTGCTTACTTCATTAGCAAAATACTTTGGTATTAAAAAGGGATATTTGGGAACAATGAAACGCGGACACAATACATATGACAGTTGGTACATACGTATACTTACCCGGTTTTCGTCCAGTAAAAATACCCAGGAATGACTGCCAAACGTAAGAAATCAATTCCATGTCTAAGTCAGCTTCACTTGTTTCAGCACCCTGGGTCATAGCCATGACATCTAACATGATAGCGAGGAATATAGTTGTCAATGTAAGTGTTACCATGACAACAAACAAGCAGAAATAGAGAATGGTTATCCAAGTGTCCTGTATTTCGGCCCCAGTTTCTTTAAAATCTGGACTTCCTAGGATGGCCATAAACAAAGTCTCTAGAGATGTAATAAAGCTGAAATATCTCTCTGAGTTACTACCAAAACATATTAGCCCCCAGAAACCGAAACTCGTTAGAACTGTGACGATATAAAATGACAGACCAGGCAACACTTTAGAACTGTTCTTCAGAACATTATAAATTTTAGCGGTTCTACTAGTATATCCAAGCGCTTTAATCAGACGAACTGTTGCTATGGCTACCAAAAATCCGAGGAAAGCAACAAAAGTTCCATCCCATATAGCCACGTGATAGAAATTGACAAACTCTCGGTTATTATCGCGATATTTCTGTAAGGCATCGGCGGTAAATCCTTCACGAACTGCATACAGAGCAATGGCTGCAATAGCTACTCCTATCATTATTAAATCTATGACTTGCCAAAACTGTTTAAAATATCTCAACTTCTGTTTCGCCATTCTGATGATGATAATTATTACGTTGATAACGATATAAACGCAAAATGCTAACTCACAGAGGAGAACATAAGCGGCCTGTGCACCTTCGTGTTGACTTGGTCGGAAAGGGTAGATGTTACTGAACGTGAGAGTCCCGCCAGTTTCTGGAAATTCTGTCAACAAACTGACGTAAACAAATATATTTTTGTTAACGTTATAAAGTGTATATTCGAAGAATACAGCACGGGTGTTTCTGTCGATCCATTTTGAGTTGAATAGTTCCTTGAGTGATTCAAATGATATAAGCATATTGACGTCCAAATTAGCGATATATCCGCCACCACCGTACACGTTGTGCTGACCTGCAATGGGATAGCCCCAAATATCTAAGGCAGACGTAAACTTATACGCCTCGTAAGTCAAGGCTAGTTTCTCAAAGTCGGGACAAGGAGTTGATGTCCAGCCCATACAATATGTACCGGTATCTTCTATTGGTAGTTGGTATCCAAGGATGCATTCAGTGTTACCAACGTACGGTATATCACATGTGGCTGAAATAGAATTAGGAAAGCCAAGTAAGTTCTGCACGCTGAATATATATATATATATATATATATATATATACAGAGAAAAACCTATTGCATCACCCCTATTTGAAAATAGTGCTATTGTTTAATTAGATATCTTAGTTATTTTACGTTCTGGAAGACATTCAAGCTTCCTTAATTGCCCGAGAAAACATTGGACCAGCAGATTTACAAAAATCTGAAGTTTAATGATAGGATTTTATGTGATTCTGCCGTGTTTAGGGATAGAGGCCGAAAATAAATGAAACCACGTTCAAGAGCTATTGGTACTGCAGGTCAATTGGAAGTCGTGCAATTTAGTTCATTTTATTTCCTTACAAGTTGCCCATAGAACCGTTAATGTCTTGTGTAGCCTTCGTCAGCCTGGATTACCAGTTTAACTCTCCTTCTGAATGAGACATTGGATCTGAGCCTGGCGAATTTTAGCCCAAGAAGGCCCGGATATGCTCAATTGAATGTGGTCTAGCGTTATCGTCTATAAAGATTGGCGTTTGTGTCAACATGATTATTGAGAAAGTAGGGCACACAACCCTTTCGTGCACTCTCTTTGGTATTGCCAAAAGGCAAGCCCATATGATAGAACTTCTGCCCAATAGAACCTGCTCTTGGATGCTCCTCTGTGCATATGTAGCGTGCCTACATTCGCCATACCCGTGTTTTTGTTTACCTTTCGTGACGAACAAGTATTGATATCAAAGTCCATTCTGTTCCCAAAACTAAATATTGCAAAGTCCAAATATTTTATGAAAAACTAATTTTATATTATTGCCTCAAAAACATGACGCGATCAAGCCTAGTTTTTTCTGCAGTACAGATTTGTAAAACAGTACGCAGACACCAACGTAACCACCAACTCCCAGTAATGATTCCTGATCAAATTTACGATAAATATGGTTCTTACTTTTCTTAGTTCTTACTTGTCGTAATCGTGGCGGACCAACTCTAAAATTATTCGTATCATACGAGAACAGCCGTTGGCTAGACACCATTCTATAACCTCGATAATCTTCTTCAGTAAACAGTGTTGGCAAAACTGTAGAATTCAACCAATCAAAAAAATGTGCAGCTTCGCCGATCTAACATCAATAGAAAGATATCTCAGAATTAATGTAATCGGCTAGTTAAGCATTAACAAAGATTGTCATACCAGAATAATATAATACGAATAAAAAAAAAATATTTTGTTCTAAAACAGGGCCATAAACACAACAATCATCGTACCTGCATTGTGCCAGAATTAGAAACCTATAGGCCTATAAATTTCAAGGATGCTTTTGACTCGCATTTTACAAGTTTATTGAGTCGGCAATAATTTTCCATAATGCACAAAATTATGCGATGCTGTTGGAAACCAGATGTATTTCTCAGAGAGACATAAGCGAACATGGATTCAATTAGAATTAACATTCGGCATAAGAATTTAAAACTACTCACTTTTTCGTATGTTCTGAATGGTTTAGGTGGTTCCATAAAGTTATTTTGTACATATTGGTGTAGTAGATACGATTGCTGATCTCTGTTACTATATGATATACTAAACAATATCCACAAGAAAACAGAATTAAAACACAACTCTTTAACCGATTGCTTCATTCTCACATTTCGCTCACGTTGAAGTTTCAGTCGTTGAAATTCTTCTTCTGAGTAAGGCATGGAGAATTTTAGTCTTCGTCGACCTGTAGAAAAAGACAAAATTATGAATGATTGAGATAATTTTCTGTGCTAATGAAGACAGGCATACGCCATGATTAAAATACAGATTATTTCCTTTCGTTTTTTTTTTATCTTTCGATGGCCTTGAATAAAGCGAACTTTTGAACAATAAAAAAATAAAACGAAATAGGATCTGTGTTTTAATCAGATTGACAATGTGCTGTGGGGAAATGTTATGCTCAGACAGCAGTAGAATTCCAACCCAAAGATTCCTTTACATGCGCGCGGATAAGTACACGAAACCATATTTTCTGTCCCATCCAAACGATTAAGCGTTTTTTCTACAAAGTTATGTAAGATGAGTGTCTTGACGGAGCTAAGCAGAGATAAGCCAATTTAATCGAGACTTTATTACAGAATAACACTATTTGTAATCTAAGTAGAATGTTCAATCTTGGTGTAGATGTCCATTACATGAATGTTTTCTGCTTAAAGGGACAATAACATTCTTGCTGGCTTGGTAGCTCCAGAAAATAAATAATACCCTTATTCTAAGTACTAGATGTTTAAGTGACCTACCTGTTGTGTAAATTATCCATTACAACCTATTTTACTTGTCCAGAGCGTTCGAAAATATTTTAAAATCCAAGTCACATTTGAAAAGGTTTACGTTAGACTTTTCAAATCAATTGGCTGAATTTTTCAAATTTTTTAAAATAGGTGTGTTAAGATGAAATTTATATCATAATTTAATTGGAATATTCTAAAATAATACGATTTGTTGACTAGAATGAAGATTGGGACATATTATTCAGTTACAACAAGAGTGTTATTGGGGCTTTAAGCCAACAATACATAAATTCGCAATTTGATTTATGGATGTGTTTGCACGCCATAATTAAGTCTTATTCTAAATGTGAGATTGGCAAACCTTGGCATATGGCTTCATTGCATCTGGACTTTGACTAAGAATATGAATAATTTTATTGTCCGATGACTTAATAATAAAATATAAATCTGCAAGTAATTAATGAATATAATCTATTTATTCTTTGGGCTTAATGTATGTGGACACCAGTCTCGTTGTTGTTTTTTTTATTTCATTAATTAGGTTTTAGATAGCTTTATTGTATCACTAACCCTACTTGGTTTCTTAGTGGACGTACCTGCGTTTGGTTGTCCTTTCTCGTTGGCCAGCAGCGTTATCTCTTTCAGATCATAGTGAGTAGGTTTACTACTTTTAATGGCTTTAAGGAACAAAGCAAATACGACAGCCATAAATATCACCTGTAATAAAAGATTATAATGTAAATAATGCAATACACAGGTACTAGATAAAATTGAGATTAAAACCAGCCAGTGGCGTACAGAGATATTGGTAGCGGGTGTGACGACCACTGTCTCCCATTCCAGGGGGTGGGGCATCCAATCAAAGAGTGACGTTAGCATAGGTTTTTTTTTATTTTTAAATCTTAATATATCGCTGTAAATTCTGTCGCAGAAGCTACTCTGGTTAATTATAATACTAAGGTTTATGTCATCTGCTTTTAGTTCATCACTCTCTCTAAAATTTCAGGATACCTGGGCTCCATTTCACAAAGCATTCTCAGACTTAAGTTGAGAATTTACTTAATTTTCAATCACTGTTTATGAAAATAATATCTTTGATCCAGAAACATAAAAATTTGCACATAGTTTCTTATTGATGTATTTGATACATTAAAACAACAAAATATAATCCTGTAGTGGCATTTAGCGATTGAGCACAATAAAAAAAAACACAACACAGTTTATATGGAAAAGCAATCACTGTTTTATAGGCAAAGTATGGGGTTTCGACAAGTATTCTCTTCATCCATATATACCTTGTGTTGTGTTTTATTATGAATAGTGATCCGTGCTTCTAGATGTCATTTAAAGAATTGAAGTATTCTCTTATCGTTATCAAGCACAAATGAGTTCACAAAACAACAAAAGTTTAATAAAGGGTTAAAAATAAGGTGATCAATTTTTGAGTAAATTGTTAACTTAAGTCTGAAAATGTCAGGCCCATACTTGAATTTAGAACTTCTCCCACCGATAAAGACTCCTACACACGCGACAAAACGATTTACAGATAGTTAGTACCTAAATAACCCAGTTTGTGTCGAGTGTATGTTACCACCCCCATCGTTACTCTCTTTGAAAGAGTGCATATATTTCACAGTTGTTCTGTACTAAAGTGGCTATATGAGTATAACACATTCATTCAGATTCAGCCAATAATCGGTCTACAACTTTAGATAGAATCCCAGACCAGAACAGGACCAATTTTGTCGATTAATAATTCACTCCTGGCAAATTTCCTTGAATTTTGCGCATCCTTGTATGAGGTACTAATTTAACGTACTTAATTACAAAATTACAATCAAAATGAAATGTGTCAGCAACATAAACTCCTCGCATGGCATCGGGCGCTACATAAACATGCTTAAGACGTGACAGATAGTCACTGATAAACACACCTTAAATGGATCGACAACCACCATAGACTGGAGAAAAGACAGAAAGAATGACGTCAGCCATTCTTCTGATAAACTCTTGCCCCATTCCATACTGAATAACATCAAGAAGAAAGCTGATACAAACGCTGCTATAAATATGATAACCCAGGCTATATAGACGCAGAAATGTGGCAAAATCCCTTCTTTATCATCCACTATATCTCTCACTACCAGAGCTTCTTCCAGTCTGTTACTGAATTCAACGTGTTCTTTGATAAACTTTGGTAACCAGTTCGGAGGATCTTTTGTAGTTCTCCTATCATTTAGTTTCAACTTGGTCTTTCTGAACAAAAGGATGATTAAGAAGATAGGAATAGCCGTTATCAAGATACTGACGAACGATATGTACAACTGATTCAGTGAAAATCGAATTGGTCCAAGTTCTATTTGGGATAGCTGTTGGCGATCTTTCTGTCCTTTTCCCTCAAAAAACATGGCATTGGCTATCATGGTAAGCATGAGTAAGGCGTAACAACACCCAATACGCTGAACTCTGTAAAAGTGACTCTTGACAGGTCTCAAAAACACCGACAACCACAGGTGATCATCCGTAACATGGCTTCTAGCGTGTTCATAAAACATTGTCTTAAAGTTATTAAAATTGATTCTTCCACTAACAGGCACCAGTCGTTCAATATGGCCATCTTCAACAGATAACCAATCGGAACATAGAAAATCATACCTGAGAAAACAAATCAGAAATACACTTAAAATGGTGGAATATAATTAAACAAGGACAATAAAACAAGGAAATCTATTGTTATGACTTTTGGCGATTAAATCCCCTTTTCTTATCTATTTCGCATGGGTGTAGTATGCACTTACAATCCGAATTGTTTAAATGAGCTTTTTATCTTTATTTCAAAGCTTTTATACAGTTACTAACGCTTGGCAATGTATGGATATAGCCATGAACTAGAAGTAGCGTAACTACGACACCGGAAGTGGTAGACCATCGCCACCAGGCCTATATATATATGTTACTCCCCGGTCGGGGCTACCTCTAAACACCAAATGTCAGCCTGCGTCAGCCCTAGTGTAGCCGCCAATTCCGAATAGACAGACTGAGAGACAGTTGCAAATATTATTGATAATAAAGTGTGCAAAGAAGTGTCAATTAAAACTGTCCTTATTGGCAGCTTAATATTTAGTATATCAAAATCGATGGATTTATGTGAGAGTGTACAAACTCGTTTTACATTTGAAATTTTTTTTTTTTTTTTGGGGGGGGGGAGGGGGGCTTATACCTGTCATTTGTTTGAATGTCATGGATTTCGATTCTACTCAGATACCAGGATGCATGCCTGCCTTTTCCGGAATTGTCATGCCATACCCTAAAACACTGAAGAGCCCCCAGGCTGGTTGGCACTGCCATTAGAAAATGCATTACACTTCCTGCGGAGAATTCCTGGAAATCAACAAGAGAATACATTAGTTATGTCCCAATGGATGCTATCTATATCGATTTTTTACTAACTGGTTTGAAGCGATTCTTGTTAAAATATTTACGCGGCTTGAATCAATTATTTTAATAATAATATGACGTAAGGGACTTAACAAATAATGCACAGATCGTTATCAAAAGCCTGTCTGGGGTTCTTAAAAATTGTTATCTTTCAGCAACATCTTACAATTGAAAAAGTGCATACAAAATATAATAAACAGAACTAACATTAGTTCTTAACATGTAAGATATTTTAAGGACTTAAATTTGATTAAATGAAGCTTTCTATACATCAACATTTTACCACTTTAAAGTCCACAACGGGAGGTTATTTGTTTACGATTAGTTGTGAAGCGAAATGGCAGCCCGACAAATTGTCGGCGATAAAACTCAATAAGTTGTTTGCACATCGTACGACATCGTTATGTAAATAATAAACGAGATGACTTTTTTTTTTATAAAATCAAAATATTCTCTCTCGATTAACTAGCTATCTCAAATCTTCTACTGAATGTTTAAACTGTGATTACACTATTGCCAACAACAGTATATTCTTCTGTGAATCTGTACGTTATTGCTCTGTAATGGTGTCCAGCAGGACAAATTAGGCACATTCGTAATACATCGGTTTATATTGAAAATAACACCCACCTTTCTGACACCATCTGTTAGTGTACGCACCCCACTGTCATCTCGTTCACCAGAGAGATTAAAACTGATATTAGATGTTGTACCCCCACCACGAACTAGACCAGTATAAACTGTTATTAGATAGAAATAGCTATCATCTTTATAATTATCAGCTAGGACCGTTACACCCCACTGTAATAAATATATACAATATTTAATCCAAATGTACTTAAACAGCGCTATAAGAATAAATGTTACTTTTGTGATCAATTTCGATTATAAGATCTTTGATGTATTTAGGGGCAGATCCGGGGGGGGGGGGCAAACCCACCCTGCTTAGCTATAAAAAAAATTGAATGCCCTGCATCAATGAAATTAAATCACAATATGATCCTACATCTTTACAAAAATGATTTCTCTCTTTAAAAAGCTCAACTTGGTCTTAAATTTCAAGACGATGATGACAGAACCTGGCAGACCCCCCTTACTGCAAAAATTCTTGGATCAACCCCTGTTGCAGTCAAGTGGCATGGTTTCCGTTACGCATACAGTTTTTTAAGTCCTCGAATACTACATATTGTGTTAATATTTGCATGCTATAACTGATTATATAGTGAATTAGACTTATAGACATACTAGATTGAATATTTTAGGTTCACTTTGTTGTAGTGTAGAAATAATACTTTACTTAGTAGAAATAACATTTCACTTAGTAGAAATAACATTTCACTTAGTAGAAATAATACTTTACTTTGAAGAAATATGTTGAAATACATTAAAATGGTTTTAAGTTCATTAGATAGATAGATTATAAATATTACAACCAAAACAAGGTCTTACTTGAAGTTTATCTTGTCGATCCTTCCAATGACCCCAAATTCCCGCCAAAATGGCGATCAATGTAATAATAATAATAACTGCTAAAACTGCTGCCTGAGACTTGATGTCAAACTTGCTAAATACTGTCGAGAAATCGATAGAATTCGGTGGTACAAAAAATGAGCTTGCTGTTATTTCTTGATTTGTCGGATTTTGGCATAAACATGCTGTTCTATTATTACGAAGATCCATTTCAACCTGGAAACAGACATATTTAATTAATTTTCTGTTAATTAACAAGGGCGTTTTAAACACCCGTATGAATCACTAAACATGATTTATTAAAATGTCTGATTGTTACTTCAGGGATCTTGAATAGGCCTACCCGGTAAACTACGATTTTGTGAATATTGAGTCTCTAGAATGACGATCACCGACTTTAACTGTTAAGAAATGGTAAGTTTAAGACGCGTACCTCACAATTATTAGGGTCCCAATCCTGTGTCACACCATTCCACGAAGCACAAGAAAACGACAGCAGACGAATCCAGTAAGGGGCCTCTAGAGGGTTATTTGAATTGGCATTCCCGCCAAAACTTGTTTGTGTTTGATTGGTTGCTCGTTTCTTCTTGGTTACAGGATCAACTAAACAGAAAAAAAAAACATTTATCTTATATAATTAAAGTAGCTAAGTCTCTAACTCAATATGGTCCAAAATCTTCAACATTGAAAACGCGAATTATTTGTCGATTTAAATCAACATTGACACTGTGATCATTCCGGAAAAAGATGGGCTTCTGATATCCAATATTATATAAGACAAAATAAACATTGTACCAGTTCTAGCAAGAGACCCAAGGAACGAGGCTTGAAACATTGCACAAAATCAAACAGCATATGTAGAGTGGAATAACCAGACACTAGGTTACTTAAGCTGGTGCTTTTACGTCCGCTTCCACATAAGTGATATCGCAGAACCAGACACTAGAAATTTGCATTCAATTGAGACTGCTGGCTTATTTCGCCGAACGTAACTGATTTGAAATTAGAGTAAAAACGGAAACCATTGAATACATTCATATTACAGTATTGTATGCGTTGCGACCCACTTGTGTCAATTTCAAGACCGTAAACGTTAACGAGTTAGCTCCTATGTGGCTTAAGTAGTGATAATGGCGCACGATGTTTGCGTAGTTTGTGTGTCTTGTCCGCAGGTTTCTTGTATTTGTTTTGTTTGTGTGTAGTGCGTTCCACCTGCAGTTAGTATTGCAAAACGGGGGGTGGGGGGTGGCAAGGAATAGTATCAACTCGTTGGGATAGCGCCAAAAACGAGGTCACGTACACACAGTGGTCTGCGCGAAAGAAAAATCTAAATAAAAAAGGCTTTAGAGTCGCTATTTTTGTAAAATCATTGGCCAAGTAGGTGAATATAAGTAGGGCGTTAAACCTCATTTCAAGCAAGGATAACATTAATAACCTTCCTCTTACCTTGGTACGGACGAAGACCAAGAAAACCTGCTCCTAATCGTTTAAGTCCACCTGGTTTGATGCACCCATCCAATTGTTCAACCCAATCATCTATTGTATCGCTCAGATGAGTAAAATCGTATTCAAAATCACTGGGTGGTATCTTGCTTCTCCAGAATGCCTCGTATTTAATCGTTGGTACCGTAGGTCGAATGGACACGCACAAATATTCAAATTTATGACGATAAACAAATCGCCAATAAAACATAAAAGAGGCATCTTCGTCAATAAACTTTGGTGTCGGAACGTGAATAAAGTTGGTATTCTGTGGATACGGGTATCCAGCCCGCGATCGTACAATCGGTAGCTCGGGTATATTGGACTTTTTAACCGCTGCATGGACAACCGGGCTTGTATAAATTGGTGAGTTGGGTCCTTGAATATAGATACTCTTTTTCAGTAGAACGGTCTGAAAAAAAGTGACAAAAACCATTTTTTAATTCCATTATATCATACAAATTATATCGCAGGAATGGATGAATTAATCTAATGCGAGTCAATTTTTAAAAGAAAATGTGAACTCCCTATTGTAAAGTAATAAGACACAGGTTTAAAGTATAAACTTGGCGTGCCTTTATTATAAGGGGTGCCTTTATTATAAAAAATGGCCTTATCTGGCGTTCATTTTAAAGCAGTACCTTACGATGAAGTTCACTTTAAAGAAGAACCTTTCAATGAAGTTCACTGTGTGTGTGGGGGGGAGGGGGTACCTTGTGATTAAGTTCACTATAAAGGCGTACCTTGTGATGAAGTTCGCTATAAAGGAGTACCTTGCGATGAAGTTCACTATAAGGGGGTACCTTGCGATTAAGTTCACTATAAGGGTGTACCTAGTGATTAAGTTCACTATAAGGGAGTGCCTCGCGATTAGGGTCACAAAAAAACGAGT
Source organism: Patella caerulea (assembly GCA_036850965.1). Taxonomy (NCBI): domain Eukaryota; kingdom Metazoa; phylum Mollusca; class Gastropoda; family Patellidae; genus Patella; species Patella caerulea. The sequence goes on along the minus strand of JAZGQO010000014.1, from coordinate 20,667,610 downwards.
TCACTATAAGCTCAATTTTTTGATGAACTAAATCGGTAAGATTGATGCCGCTGATGAACTAAATCGGTAAAATTGATGCCGTTGATCAGAGATTTGTCAATCGAAATATAAATAAAACAACATGCCTTTAAATCAGCAGAAGATTTATCTTTAACGTCTTCAGTGATACCAGTAAAATTAAACGTCACACCCTGTTGATCAGCACCAATAACTGTATCAGTTTTGCTTTTTTGTAAGTCTACAATCTGCTCTATTATACCTTTCATTAATTCCGTGTTGAAATTATTATGGTCTGATTTATATATAGTGTTATCTGCAGTGGCCTTGTTCATAATTGTAAAGGCATTCTCCCAGATGGTTTGGCAGGCAGTTATTGTCTCCTGGGCCTACACAAAAGAAAATAAGAAAGGATATACGCTTTACAGTAGAACTGTTCCAGACAAATGATCTATATAATGTATACATTTTAATATAATAATAATAAATCAGCTAGATTATAACATCACAATTTCTCGGTGGAAAGTGGTACTTGTGCAAATATACTGGGCCAACAATTCCCAAAACAATTTCTAATTCATGGCAACACAAATCTATAGATGTAGAAACAATACATGGGGAAAAGCGGGTTTAAGTAGCCAGAAGTCAATATCGAGAAATAAAAATAAAATAGGATTTAACGATCCTCCTGATTCTCTGCACTGAGGGTGATACTGAAAACGGATTACCCAATTCAGTGTCCTTTGAGGGACATTTAGGCCGAATATCTGCGTTCCCAATTACTCTTGGTCGACGTCCAAACAGTTAAGGGTTCTTTTACGGGTATGCAAAACTGTGCACGAGTAGACTATAGATGCTGTGATGGACATTTGGACCGAATAGCGGCGTTCCCAATTACACTTGGTCGAATTCCAAACTGTTAAAGGTTCTTTTACGAGTACGTCAAATTGTGTACGGGTAGACTAGGCGCTTCCCCTCCGTCTAGAACCGAACCAATGGGAAACGTGACTAGATAACCCCAAGCATCGGGATCGAACCAGGGATTTTCTAGTAGGTGAGTCATAGTCATAAGGACAAAGCCACCGTTACTATAACTAACCCAAAGAGAATATAATGTTAATACAGTGGCCCGAACCCCAACACCAATGAAGCCTAACAATACAATAATATAACCGAGTCAATTTTGCCTCGACCGTTTTTTAGTACTTCAAAAAAATGGCTAAAATTTTGGATTGTTCGTACTTGGTTTTATTTTATATGATTAATATCGGATTCCCTATACTATTTTTATAACAGAATTTCATACAAACTAAAGAAAATAAACAGGGAATAGGACAGCGCTATTGAAATAAATTATCAGACTCATACTTACGTTCCTTATGTTACCTGCAGCATTTGCTTTTTTCCGTTGGTTCATGAGTTCTGTAAAATATTGTTGTTCATATGGATTGAATCCATCCCCTTGTGGGTCATATATGACATTAGAATAATCTGTTCCTTGTGGTAAGAAACCCGACATGTCTGGTGATCCTATATCTATGATTTTATCTTGTAGGTCACTTATAGCTGTAATAAACGATTTGAACCAGATTACACCAATGGTCCAACTTTACTCACAACGTTACACAAACTGCTATTCTCTTTACGTTTCCTGATAAAGCTCGAAACTGTGGATTTTTATTTTAACAATATGGATTGGTCATTTTCATTTTATTGTTTTAGATTTCTGTTTATTTCTAGGACCTTATTCTGGTTTCGTACAAGTCTGACATAGCGATCGTGCCATGCACTTGGCTCAATAAGAGTGTGTTGTAGAGCAAACTCGGTCACGGAATGAAATGTACCTAGATAATCCTGATGAGGACTCTCCCAAAGTTAACTAACAATCTAACAATCTTTTTTTTTTACATATTTTTATTTCCAGAAAATTAAACTTTATTAAGGATTCCCTTTATTGGAACCCAAATCGGTGACATAAAATAGCCGTTATAGTATATCACAGTGCATTTTATTGAACCCTGTAGAGACGGGTCAGTTTAATAAAAATGAGGACTAGTCAGCATATATTCCAATAAAAAAAGACAGTTTCGAGAGGAAGCATGATAATGGATTCCATTAACATCTTCCATGCCCTTATGTTCTTGTTCTGATACAGTGCTTGGCTAACACTGCTGAAACCATTTCGGGAGCTACGGGAACTCATTAACCAAGAGATCCCGGTGTTGGCCAACAAAGTTACTCGGGATTTTCCATTCTTATTTACCCTTGCAAATGGGGCAGGATGGAGGGTCAGGCGTAGAACATCATCTAGTAGTTTGGAGAGTCGAATAAACGGGAATCTTCGTCTTCATTAGCAAAGTCGGTGAGGAAAAATAGGACGTTAAACTCCATCTCATTTCAATCATCTGATATGAAACAATATTTCCAATAGTTTTTCTTACCTCCCATTGCTACCATTACATCTTTAATTGTAACAGTTTCATTTAGTTTTGTAAGCAGGTTATTACTTAGATCAACAGCTGTCTTTGATATGGCCGACTAGAAATTAAATTAAAGCACAAGATAAACAAAATGTTGCCAGCTAACGAACGAACATACGCCCACCAATAGCATTTTAAACGGCGACTTTTAAATTGGCGGAGCTGGGGGCAATGACTAGAAATAAAATTTCGATGACTAAAATCTCATTAAATTTGAAGCTGACCTGTAAGCGTTTGCGAAGTTTGGAAGACAACGGCGTGACATAAAGCATCGATAGGGCTCTCGTTATGGACAAGTTTTATAAAAATATCTCAACATCTCTGACCTTTGAAACATTCACATATATGAAGTAACGGCGGGGGGGGGGGGGCTTGCACACCTCATCCATTTGCTCAATTCGATTCAGACAACTGCCTATGTTTTGTCAACAAGTCAGACAAAGTCCTACTTCACCGAAATTGAATTTCCAATTAATGTTATTGCCGTCTTATGGTGATTAAAACCAACGTGTGCTATTGATTAAGTATCTATAATGTTTATTTTGTTACCGATCTGTAACGTTAGTATGCAGGATGCATAGAGGAATATATTTAAAATAATCCAGAATAAATAGCAAATATATCACGCACTATCAAATGTAATTTTTTAAACGTATTATTTCAAAATTTTTAAAAAAAATATCACATTTATCAATCGACCATTTGACGCTGTCAGATTGATGCCTATCCTCTAGGATCAGTTCAGCATAAATCCTTTGGATATTGAGAATTATTATCGGTCTACGATCATGCTGCACATCCGAAGAGGCGATTTTGAAATCTTTTCGCATGCAATATAATATGTATAATTACCTGTGCTGTTTCTAAAATTAATGTTGGGTCGTCTATAGCTGATGTTAACGACGAAGAGAACACTGATACATCAGATACAGAGACATCTTCCTTTATATCATAATCTTTTATAGATTCAGTTATAGCTAATATCATAAACTCCAGCAACTGAAATAAAACAAAACCGCCAGATTATAACCGGTCTGTCACATGAACTGATATAACATAATCCATACCTATACATTTTACATAGAAACAAATAATAGCCATCTAGTCGTTTGGATGACATGAAAAAATATGCTTCATGGCTGAGAATAAGCATACCGTTGTTAATTATGGTTTTATTACATCTATATCCCATATATATGAATAAAAGATAGACACATCTTCAGGATTAGAATCCCTGGACCTACTGAGCAGTTCAACCATTAAGTGAAGTAGATATCTAATTTCTAGTCTCTAATATTCAAAATACTTGTCTGCATTAAATTATTTTTTTGTGAATGATATAATGTTCTTTTGTAATAATAAAATTTAAAAGAAAAAAAAATAAAATAAAATAAAAATAAAATAAAATATTCATATGCTTCAAGGGTTTAAATTTATTGACGTCTGATCAATAATCAGATATCAGTCTCGTTTTGTTTTATTTTTGCGGTTGTCCGGCTTTACATAAGTTAATAATAGTTTGAGATTTGAACATGCTGGAAAGCCAGATCGTTGCTATTTCTAGTGTTTAAAATACATGTAGCTCTACTCAACACATTGTTTTCAGGATATACTTACGTTTTTAACTTCGGTTTCCATTGGATCTACATTTCGTAATCCGTCCAAAATAAGTTGACCCGTTGCAAGAGAATCGTTATTATTGATCAGTTCCAGATTATCAACAGATGAGGGTTGTAATGGCTAAAAATTTACAATATCAAAAGTATTTAGGGTTTTTGTCCATAGATATAACTTTGTTGATTATATAACTTGAAAAATAATTCGAATTGTTTTAGCATTTAATAAAGTAACCGAGAACTTATAGCACTTTAAAGCATTTAAAAAATTAGCTGACAACTTACTATGCTATTCAAAACACTTGCAAAAGCTGAAGCCACCTGGGCCGTTACAAAGACACTACCAAAGCCTTTGGTTACATTCACCTCTTCTTGCATCTTGAGGAAGAATTCAGACAGTGACTCTGCTTCACTAACTTCTGTACCATTACTTTCATTGATAGATTTAGATAAGTAATATCCTATAGGGGACTGCACCTGTCAAAGTTTTAATTCATTACAAAGTTTAGTTTATTGTTATTTAATAAAACAAAAGATGTACAAACCGGTGAGGGTTTTTTATGTCAAAAATTTTATAGGTTACTGGTATTTCAAAAATTGCTTACTGGCCTAATAATATATTTAATATGATTACCTACATCTCTGACCAATAAAAACAAAATCCTGCTTCATGGTACCTCATTGATGTTACTAATATCACATTGTATTAAGTAAAAAAAAATCAATATTAATTATTGTTTTTTTAATTTCCATAAAGATAAATGGTCGACCTTACATCAACTGAGTTGGTTACGGTTGCTTCACTTGAGAATAAATCTTTAATATATGTTACTACACGACAATTGAATCCATCAGTCCCATCACACATTTGTAAGAAAAATGGTGGCGTACTTTTTTCAGCTAGAATTAGAAAATATTCAAATTTCAAATGATCAAATTAAACAGTTTTTTAATCAGAAAATGCATCCAGTGAAATATATCTGAACCAACGCATTTGATTGCAGCAAGCATCTTCAATATTCAAAATGTGATATATTAACAAGAAATATTTTTCGAGTCGATCAATACCCTTAGTAGTTCCGTGTGGCAAATAATCCGAAAATTACACTGGTAGTAATGCAAGTAACAATAATTAATTACTTACCTCCTTCGTAAACAACAAATGATCCTAATCTAGTTTTTTGCTCTACCCTATATCTAACTGGTTCACCAACATCCATTGCAGCATCCTTGATAAAACGAACTCCTTCATCTTTCCAATCGTTACAGGTTATTTGATAACGAGTTACTGTGGACCATCCTGTATGTAATTATACAAATGATGGGTCATACAAATCGTTTACTTAGTCATAAATAATTATGAATAAGATACACACAAAAGGACTTGTATTATACATAAGGATATATTAGCTGCCCCTTCTAATTCAACTGGAACAGATATGTATAATAAACAAAATAGTTATCGAGTTGCCTGGTCTAATTCAGCTGGAACAGTTATGAACAATAATCGCACAGAATAACTTATATTATACAAAAGAGACCGCCATGCGTTTGCTGGTTGGATCATATATAGCTTGTTTCTGTGAATAAGGACCCACACCAATCCCTGAGAGGAACCGGCATCCCTGAGAGGAACCGGCATCATAGTGAAAATTAGAACTACAACAGGAAAATTCTTTTTTTAAAAGGATGTTCTCTGCCTTAAGACCGGGCTAATGCAATCTTTTTTGCCTCCCAACAAAGATTTCTATACAATGTGAAGTTAATTAACAACAGCTTTATCCATAAGCTTGAATTACAATAGACGAATCTTACCTGTTAAAGGTAAAAGATCGCATGTTCCTCCATATGGATACCAATTTATGTTTATACGAAAAGTTGTCTGTCCCATATCTTTACCGGGAATATCAACTTCTAGTTCAACCATATAACTTCCACCCTCTTCAAAAAAATTATTTCCAGTGCGGAATTCTTTATCAGAACGAGCTGAAATAACATAATGTTAACAATTGATTTACAACCAGTGTTAACGAATCTTTAACTACAAATCTTAAGACCATCATACGGTTGAACAAAACTTTCGAATGGCACCCGATGTATAGATACCCTGTAATAGTCGTGTGACAAGAAATTGAAGCGCTATGTGTCCCTTCGAAGGAGGGAAGGGTGGGCGGATTCTTGATGGTTTTCGCCTATGAACGTTTCGTTAGGTTATGGTGCAAAATACTTAATATATGTTTAAGTTCTATAATCACAGATCTTGTTATAGTTTTTTCTTCTTGAATCTGTGACATAATTGAGTTAGAGACTGTCGTGTTACGAATGACTGATTACATCTTTTTCATCTACCCTGTAACATGCTTAAGGGTAAACCTTGCATTTTGATTGGTCAATTATACACTGTATACTGGACAATAACACCCCTCTGTTTTAATAATGTCTTTTAAAATCCTAAAAAAGCATGTTACAATGTCGACAAACACTTGCTGTTTCGCATTTAGAGGGTGTTATTGTCCAAAAGGCATGTCCTAAGTCGCGTCGTACATATTCATATAACTAATTCAGACTTGTATTGTCCGCTAATATCGTACCAGTAGTTATCCCCGGGGTCCATAGCTGTCTCTCGTCCTCTCCAGTTGCAAAATTATGTTTGTAAAATGACCAAAGATAAACAGCATTATCAAGTTGAGTCTGAGTACAGGATGGACACACGACATCTGATTGCAAATACGTGATGTCTTCTGGCAAGAGTTTCTGAAGGCAGTTCAGCTTACACCTGAAATACATATTTAATCACCAAGGTCACTCTTATCAATATTCGTATGTTTTAAATGCTTCCAAATGAGGCTAATATTCCTTGCGTCCATCCGATGTCGTTCTTTCATTCACATAGCCAGTACTAAAATTTCTAAATGGAAAGAGAAGATGGCATTCAAATTTGAAACCGGGTTCTATATGTATATTATCTCCCAACTCATTACTATCTTCACTACGTATAGCTCGGGTTAAGGTGAACCAAATTTCAAAACATTTGTATTTCTTTGCATAGAATGTGTATTTGCATTTATAGGAATTATGGTTTTAGCGGTCGACAATATGATCACATGCAGGTTATTATGATTTTCGGATTAGTTTTATTGTTATTTTATTATTTATTTACATTAAAAGAGGCACATTTTCTGATATAAGGTTAAAGAGATTAATTTCACTGCTACTCGATAGGACAACATCATTGAAATACTTGGAAAAATAGATATTTATATTATTGGAGACTTGAGTGTTTTTTGACAATCTACAAATTTGAAGTAGCAGCTGTTATGTACTAAATCTTTACGACATCAATGGCTTCTGGTTTCACGATATTTAAGTCAATAATGTCCCTATAATATCTTATAATAACAGACAGCTTTATGGATAACATTCACTAGGTTTATTAACTGCAACGTCCCTATACTTCAGAAAGAAACATTAGTCGCAATATACACTTTAAAGATGAACTTACGTGATTCCTATGAGGGGAGCACCAGCAGTTGTCATAAACAGCACCTGAACAGAATTCACGTATCTAACATCTTTACGTACAGTAACTTCAACAAGGTACCAACTGTTGGGTGTTGCTCCTGATGTATCTAGTCCAACAATCTTTCCTTCGTTTGGTAGAGTAAAACCGCATGGTGGGTTTGATCTGTACGATGTATCTGTACTAAGAGGCTTGGCATAATTCTGAACTGTTGTGTTATCAGTTATGATGTAGCAGTTCCATGAAAACCTGAGCAGTGGATCATCAACACCAAAGCCAACTCTGGGATCATGTGATTGTGTTGCCGCGTCCAAATCTACTGGCATACCGATACTAACACTCCTCTCACTGCCATAGTTTATCAATCCTACCAATGGAGGATCTATAAGTTCAACAAACATATAATCTTTGATGTAATCCTCGGGATATCCCGGAAAGGATATATTTAATGTCAGTTTGTAAATTGCTGGCTCTGAGAGGAAATTCAGTATCAAAAAGCTAATAGAATTTGGTGGCGCGATGACGATCTCGTCTAATCGAGATCCGTTGACTTTTTCAGCGGTCCAGGTGTATACAATGTTGGTTCTGTTTTTACAGACGTCCGTCAGTGATGCCCTTCCTGTAATAACTTGAGGCAAAGATGTATATATCTTCAAGGCCATGGCGGGAGTGCGATATGTTCTATCAAACAGACTCGAGCTGTCGAAACAGATGCTGAAGACCAGATAGCTGGCGTTAAGAACCTGCTCTGATAGATAATTGGAACACGTCACCCAGAGTACCTTGTCACCAAGCTCACTGTAATTGATGATTGTAGTTATGGAAGATGTGTCGTTTGAGAGATCGCCCATTTCTGTCACACTACCTTCTGTGTAATTAAAGGAGCATGATATATTTCTTACTGGATCAGAAAAGTTCCCCATAGTAATGATAGGTATAATATCATCCGCAAACGTATATGTTTCTTCGGTCGCTATTTGCAAATCTTTTATCTCATTTTCGATATAAACCGTGTCGTTCATATGATAGATCTCCATTCCACGAACTGAGGTATAAGTTACCACTGGATTGAAAACACCCCTTTTAATAAAAATATGACTTATGGTTGATGTGACGCCAGTAGGAAAAACTGGTACCGTCTGGGGAGTAACAGCAGTGGGTCCATAGGTAAGGTCTGTAGGACTAGAACCATCTCCCCAATCTACAGCAACGACGTGATTCTCGGAGACTAGGTAACGAACCAACTGAAAGTTTATGCTGGTAGTATTCGTTTGACCGATTCTACTACTACTAGGGTCCAAAAAGAAATTAACTCCACCTACTTTCACATATTTTGACTCCGTTCTCTCTACACTGTAGTACTCAAAAAATATACTGACTAGAAATGCATCTCTAGAGGAATATGTGTGTATGTCATTTAACTGCGTCATATCAACTTCAACTAATGTCTCTGCAATGTCCCAACTAATCGCGTGTGTCAAGTTCGGTGGTGGAGAAGTAAAGTTAATGACAGCATATGTGATCTCTAAATCCACAGGATTAGTATCATTCATGAGTAGAAACTCGTAATGAGTCACCTCTATTATATTAACGTTCATTATTCTAGCATCAATAACCGACGTTATTGAAATATTACTTACTCGATTACTGCAAACAAATAGAATATTCATAATATCTTCGGTTGTATAGATGTGTTCCACTTGTTTTCCCAATCCCACGGAATCATACGACAGGTTAACCCGTGCTTCAGACTCAACGGTGCCATCTCCAAAATCGAAAGTACAGCTAACGTCAGTAGGCAAGGGTTCAGCTATGCCATTATTCGCATATATAGAAAAGAGGACATCTCCGGGTGGACATAAAAGCATTCCAGTTATATCATGTTTAATATGGGATGGTGGTATTGCATGTTCAAAAATAAATGATATATCTTGAACAATGGTGTATTCAGGATTACTTCCAACAACATGCATGGTATAATTCCCCGGCTCGTTGTAGTTAAGAACCGGGATTTCAATTGTTTCGAAAAGAGTCATTAGATGGTCAGTGCCATTTTTTTCTACTATGGTCCCTTCTCCAAAGTCAAGAATATAGTCAAAGTTATATACCGGTGCGTTTTCCAAGGTAAACGTGGGTTTAAAACCAATAGCAAAAGCTTCGCCAGTAGGAACAAACTTGAACTTCAGATTATCCCATACTTTGTAGGTTCTGTTAAACAAATGCTTATTTTCTAAAGGACTGATAGCAATAACAGCAATCTCATAACTTCCGGGTAATGACATGTTGCAGGATATAGGTTGCATGCCTCCTGCAGTAATAGTCAACAATTCTGTTACCATTTCAGTTGGACACGTAACATTTAACGTTGTTTGGCCGAAAGGAACGTTTGCTCCGGCAGCAATCGAAACTGATAACGTTAATAAATTACCGGGTTCCAACAAATCTGAGACACCATTGTCATTAGCTGTAATTCCGTTCAAGTTATATATCGCCTCAATTGATAACGCTGAAGATTGTCCACCAGAAACCATATCTGATGCCTCGACGTTCAGTTGAAATTGTCCAGGATTCGCGTAAGTATGAATTAATTTAAAAGACGAAATTGGACCGCCACAATTCTCCATAACTGTTATAGAATCCCCATAATCAACCCCAAACACAACATCGATTTGTGTTTGTATTGTGACATCGATTGAAACATCCTCTCCAACTATCACGTATAGTGTATCTGAAGAAATACTCCCAGTACCCACAAGTATAACATCTATTAATTGTCCATCTCTCTCGAGAAAGACCTTTATATCCGTTATCTGAGGACCAGCAGAATCATCATGTGTCAGTGCCACCATTTGTTGACTATCCGTGACAGCACCCAGGTCTAACTCACTTCCATTCGACAGCATCACAAACAAGTTACCTACCAATGATGGATATGAAACGTTCATCACCGATATACAAGATGAGCATCCTTCGTCATCAAATGTAAAGTAACCAGATGCTTCCACTGAAATGGCAACCCATCCTGAAAGAAAACGTTTGCTTGCTTTATGTCTTTGATAAAAATAAAGTAATGGTGCTTTATTTACCATTAAATTTAGTTCTTGCACAACAAGCTGAGATAAAGTCAACGCGAACATCGAGAGAAAAACTTGCATCCAGCCTACGTGTTTTTGTTTAAGTCATCAGAATCACCAACTAAAGAATAGCTTTAGGTTCCTATTACTGTTCGCTTTAGTGGTTGGACAAAAATTTCGAAATAGTTCTAGATCGCGTAAGTGTAATAATATGTGCAATATTCTTCTATTACAGTAATATACATGTAGCATCTTTTCATTTATAATCAAGGTCGTGATTTTTGTTAATTTCTAACGTCTGGGATACCAGAAATAAATTTCATTTATAGAAACATTTGCTTTATCAATATCGTTATATTATATTATTTTAAACGTTTAAAACGCCGACTTGAATAAGAACTACATACATGTAGGTAGTGATAAATGACAAGACCCTTTCTCACAAATAAGTAGCTGCGGTGACGTAGTACTGGTGATTGGGACCTTTAATTTCCAGCCTTATTCACTGAAATTGCCTTATTAATTCCCATTTTTAAGAGTATCTTTGGGGCCATTGAATAAATCGCGTGTAGGCTTTGGTAAATAAAGAAATAATGTAAATAAAATGATGATGGTTTGTATTGCCTTATCAAGTTTGGCACCATCGTACCATTATTTGAGACATATTTTGTGCATTGATATTTGCATTCTGGTGTTGTCACATGTGGATTGAACAGTTTGGGAATTCTTTTTTATCATTTTTGCTTTTGAGTTTTGCCCTGGTGTGAGCGTATGTGGCATGGAGATAGGGGCGCCTTCTCAACCTCGTGGGTTTCCTCCGGGCACTCCGGTTTCCTCCCACTGCTAAAGACCCCTACGCGCAAGCGAATTATTGAAATAAAATTTAAAACCATATGTTTGTCCCGAAATGACCTAGTTCGTGTTGAGTGGACGTTAAACCCCATTTCTCTCTCTCTCTCTCGCTTTTGAGTTTTTCAGAATATTGCAATGATCATTGATATGTTCAGCGTGGACTAGGTCGTGGTGTTGTTTGGAACAGATTGCATCATTTAAATCTGCAAACACTTGGTTAAGACTATGCAGTGAAATATTAAATAGGATTGCTTTGGAGGAATCGAGATCTGGTTTTAATCCGATGTTGACGAAACTTTCGAAATTGGTATGTATCAGATCCTAATTAACTTCATGAATTATAACCCCTGAGTGTACTTAAATACGGTTTCTTGCTTGTGGACATCTGATTTTGATGGAACTTGAAATCAAATGCATGTTTATAACCCAAAGATCCTTGTTCCTTTCGATGCGCATATCGGATCGTAACTTCCTGAATTATGGCCCCTGATTGTACGAAAATCGCGTTTAGCTGGTTCCTTTAGATATCACGTTGTTATCGGATTTTGAAAAATACCCTTCGAATATATCACCGTTACATCGTTATGTTGGTTGAGTTCAAATCAGACCAAACTGTCGGACAAAATGGCAACCCCTCGTACGCAAACGGTTGAGTTTGAATTTCGTGAAAATCGGACCAAGGCCGCTCCTTGTACGCAAAGTAGTGTAAAAGTATGTAAGTCACATATTCACCCATTTCAGACCATAACTTCCTGGATTATGACCACTGATTGTACGAAAAATAGTTTTTTTTTCAACTTGTTCTCTCTTGTAAAATGTTGGGATATCTTGCCTGGCAACCGCTCATTGTCGTCATTTGCATAACATCGTAATTAAAGAACTATAGTTCCGGTCTAAACGGTCGACAAGGGGGGGTGATATTAGATGTCGACAGGACTCGAAATTGTTGAGCATCCGCCTTGTCCCAAGAACGAAAACGAGAAGAAAAACCTTGTAAAAAAGGTGAATTCCAACGTTTTAATAGCAATATTTTTGATTAATAATAGTAACATTTTACGATAAAAAATATGCCTCACAAATAATTCGAATATCCGTTACCTTTTATCAAAACAGGTTCTTGTTTCATCAAGTTAGTATAATTTCAATTTGGGTACGATTCAGAACCGTATCGTAAAGTTAAATTTTAGGATTCTGTTTACTTGAAAACGCGCACCGCAAATATTATTCATCAAGGATAGAACACATAATATACCAGGACATTCAACATGTTTTCGATCATTGTAGAAGGCTTTTTTATAATTTGAAAAAAAAGGATGGTTATTAATTTTTAAGGGATCTGGGATGTGGGATGGGTGTATGGAAGATGTCTGTTCGAGTCTCCAACCTAACTTTAAAATAACACAACAAAACATATTTATGATTAAAAAAGAAGAAAATTATGAACTTACTGTTTACCAGGAGGTACCAAAGGTAAATTATTACCAACATCTTGGTTGTTTTAATGAGCTTACGTAAATGTGTAGCAAGTATTTTCCGTCATATTTTATTCTGTGTCTTTCTGCTATGGAATACTGTGATACAATAGTTAGATTCGTGAGTCTGAATTACAGTCTCTATGTTTGCTAATTATGTTCAGTTTTTATTCTCGGTAACCAGTGCATCGTAAAAAAACACAATACATTCGTATATTGACGTCCACGCTTCAAATACAGCATTTGAATTATTTACGGCTTTCATGACGATAAGCAAACTCGATACCAGCTATAAAAACTCAATAAATGATGCTGGATAAATTTCGCTATAATGTTTATTGTCTCTTGCATTCAACCTTAAAACAATACATAGAATACTACACTATTTATAAAGTGGGGTGGGAGAGTAGAGAGATAACTGTATAATTTGCAATCGAAATAATCTAAATTCCTGTTAGGTTCTTATTTTATGCATACCATTTTTTTTTTCAAATTTCATCGATAGCTATAAGAAACATATAGACGCAACCTTTATGCGATTTTTACTATTTTAAATTATTATTAAACTTTTTAAAAAGTTCTTTCGTTTAGTCTAACCTGTTCCAATAACAGTCCGAATATAAATTGGGAGCAATTCGGTGAATATGTTTTGAATTTCGTTAGGGTTGTATCTTATATGATAACTCCAATGGCTAGAAATGCAGCCTGTACAGAGCCCAAAAGAAAAGATGGGTGAGAAACATGGTAACCGTGGCATTGCGGAATTCGGTATTTACAGGCTCAATATGCTGGCGGTTTTAGTCTGGTGACTGATGGGGAAGCTGCGAATTTAAGAGACCAAGTTTTTCCGAGACCAGTTTTTTGTGTATATTCCGAATCTGGGTGGTGATCAGGCGTATGGGGGGGGGGGTTCGAGATAAAAGGGTCAAATGTCTACAATGGGCGTGTTTGGGGAACGTAATGTTGGCATAATATATTTCTAGGCCTGTCCATCTTTAAATAAGTGTTTATGATGCCCTGAGCAACTGTTTTGATTTGTGGGGAGGTATGGTGGGGGTAGCAGGTGTAGGTGTGCGTGTGTAAACGTTGGGGTGTCATTATATTGACATAAACGATGATCATGATATATATTAATAAAACATAAATGTCTAGGACTCAACTCACACACTTGTAACCACAATCTTTTAACTAAAACAATCTCATCATCATTTCCATTTATTAGTTAAAGTGTTACAGATCAATTTAATGGTAACTCTAGTGGCCACTACCCCAACCTCTACAATAACGCTCTGATAAACTATACTCCGGAGTGCCATGTACAAACTATGCTTCTAAGGGAAGCATTTAATTGGTCGATTACTAGACGAAAATAGTGTTTTGTGCCAAGCACGTCCGATTAGTTTACACTGTAAATGTCAAAATTATAATTTTATTGTTTTTTTGGGGGGATTGGTGTTTGGTTATTCTGATTCCTAAAGGTTATCTAACCATGCATATAAACATGATAACATATTTTGTGAAAGCATTGACAATAAAAAATATATGTATCGATCACAGAACGTCCGTCCATTACCAAATATTAACATTTTGTCTCGTTCACTGATAATTATTTATGGAAATGATTAACAAGCGGTTGCCATGCCAGATACGCACACATTCTGCAAAAGATGGACAGTGAACAAGATCAAAAAAAGAATAATCAAGGACAATAATTTGAGAAGTTTAAAACCCGATATGCGCGAATATCGAAAGTAACCAAGGTCTTTGGGTTATAAACATACATTTCGAGTTTCATCAAAATCGGATCAAAATTGTGACCCCTAGCGTGTTCAGTTGCCTAAAACAAGCTTAAACGTCATTATCGTACAATCAGGTGCAACACTGAAAAAAACAGCTTGTGTTTGATCTCAACACAAGTACTTAGGTCAAAACTAATCTACACAAACTTGTGTAGATTTGTTAGCGTGTTCAGTTGCCTAAAACAAGCTTAAAACGTGATTTTCGTACAATCAGGGGCCGCATAATGCATGAAGTTATGGTCCGATACATGCCAATATAGAAAGGAACCGAGATCGGCAGACCTATATTTTTTCAAATTTCGTCAGGGGAACGTATGTACGGACAGGGGCGACGTCGCGACGATAATATACGTCCACATGAAAATGTAAGCGTATATAAATTCATTTCTAAGATAACATCGCCCATTCTTAGTGTTATTATGACCATACAAACTATAAATACTATAAAAAAGAAAACGTTTATAGCAAACATTCTCAGAATCACTTACTGTTTCATAGCAAACTGATCCCGCAGTGAATATTCGCTTGGCCGCTACAATCACTGATAAGCATGACATCGACGAGGCTTAATGAGTACGGCATATTAACCTTTTTTACTCCGACAAATTAAATTCTCAAACATTTTTTTGAGGAAAAATAAAAATAAATAAAGACGTTTGAAGTATTTGTAGTTAAAAAATAGTTCCTATTTAGTGTAAATTGGTGTTAAAATGAGTAAAATGCATCATTTTGTCCAAAGCAGTTAGGTGTTAAGTAAACATTGCACGAGCCGTTGAGTCAATGACTAACATCGCGTGCAGTCAACGCACGTGTTGTGGACAGTCATCTGTTACAGAGATAATTCGTAAATGGCTTGCGTTATCTAAATGTATCTTTAATCGCTGCAGATGTGATTTCCCTTAATCTAGAAAGTAATAGAACCCCAAAGTTGTCCAATGGTTTCGCCCACCCCCCGAATCCTACAACCTGGATTGCAATCATCGAATCTAACTTTTCAGGCCCGAAGCTGGCCCATTATTGTTGGTTTTGGAGGGTGGGGTGGGGCAAAGGCTTCTGTGGACGCCTATCTACCTACTCTTGGTGGTTCCCTGCGAACATTACAACCAACAGACAGGTCTACCTTCTTTTGGACAGCCAAAAAAAGTCAATATTAAGAATAATCACCATTGGACTTGAACATATTCCTTGAACTAAACTGGATTTGAGTGACAAATATCACTTCCCAAGCAATAAAGAGAGAGAGGGAAATGGGGTTTAATGTCCACTCGACACAAACTAGGTCATTTCGTGACTATTAAACATATGATTTAATTTCACTTCAATAATTCGCTTGCACGTAGGGATCTTTGGCAGTGGGAGGAAACCGGAGTAAACCCATGAGGTTGGAGAAGCAACCCGACTCCTTGCCACGCACAACCGGGGATTTCCCAAGCAATAGGTATATAGAAAGATGCATTGTGTAAGATCTAAATTTGCTTATTGCTGGTCTTTAATTTGGCTTCAAATGTCATATAAACTATTATTTAGGCATATGAAAACCAATGAACCTATACTGAATTCTCTAGATCATTGTATCAAAATAAAAGTGCCATTTAGTGATTTAATTAAAAATGGAGCAGCCAGATAAGGTCTCGCATGTCAGTACAGTTGCTATGATAAACAATCAGTGTGACAGCTTCGCTCAGCATAATTTGAATGAAATTTTCAATATATTCACATTTCATTATATATTTTTAACCAATAGCAAGAATGGCACACCTTTTTCTACATAATGCAGCTTTAACATTCTTGCATTAGTGTGAACTAGAAATTCTTTGGTTAATTCCCTTGCTAGTCAGCCTTTCCCCCAGCTCCTTTAATCAGCCACTTATCTTTTACTTCAACAATCACCAGTTTGGAGGTCAACAATTATGATGGGGTAGCTAATTGGATTGATGTGCTAATAAAGAACACCAAATAAATGACAAAATTTGTTGTTGTAACAAATCATGTTTTACTCAAAACATTCAGATGTTAAAATATCTTTAAGGAGCAACAAATCTTTTACAATAAAAGGTACTTCTAGACTTGCAATTTTGTCTTTTATATCGTGACCGATGAATGTTCGAATTTTATGGGTACATATGCTTAACAATGTTTCTGGCTTACTGGACAATTCCTCCAACCATTTGATAATTTCGGAGCCCGGCTCTTCATCATTGCGAAAATTCAAACACCCCTTCCTCGACATCCCACAAAGATGTAGAAGCTTTAACAATTTCATCTTCTTGGTGCTTGTAAAATTAGCTCTAGACCAGGCATCGTCCATACATGTTTTAATACACCAATACAAAGCATCAGAATCTTCCATTTCATGATTGAACTTAAAATTACTTTTTTCCAGAGTAACATTCTCGGATATTAGGTATTCCAGTGGGAAATTAAAACCAACTAAATAGTATAAACAAGCAAAGACAACGGCTGGCAAACGATTATATATTTTGGCATTCAGATCTACTTTTTCTTTAATAAAAAATTTCATCATAGTTTTAGTTCTTTCATATTTTTCTTCGGTAGTCGTGTATTGTTTGTCTGCATAGTGATTGTCTTCATTGTATTTTCGAAGCACTTCATGTAGAACTGTTGTCCCACTTTGGTTAATCTCCTTCAGGTTGCCACCTTTCGCTATAAAAAACTTCACGGCTGGTAAATCTAAGTTGCTAGCTGCCCACAAAAAACAATCATAAAAATTAATTTTACATCCAAACTCCATTAATAATTTAATAATTTCAAGGTCAAAGTCAATTCTCAAAGCTGTGTCTATTAATGTTCCATCAAGGTGGGTAATAGAAAAACTACACCCAGCTTCTTTCAGTATTCGTAGACAAGCGATTTTCTTACTGGTTGTTACCGGTGCTGGTGTTTCATTATCAAAAAGACAATGGTAGACTGCAGTAAAACCATTTCTATCTCTGAAGTCTAAGGTTGTACAATACTTTGCCATATATCTTGCATAGTAATTTGGATGATCGTTAAAAAGATATCGATCATATTCATTGTCAATATCACTGTCAGAAAAATCATCTTCATCCTCCTCCTCTTCTTCATCATCATTCATTTCTTTGTTGACATTGTTCTGATTAGAATCTAATAATAAATCTGTTTTTGGTCCATTTAAATAACCAACCTTCAAAATTTCTCTCAAGCAATCCTCCTCGCAGAGATTTGCAGCAATCATAAGCGGAGTTCTATCATCATGGAGTCTATACAACTGAGATCCTGCATTTATCAATAATCGTAAACACTCGAGTTTTTCCTCTTCCTTAACGCCATCTTTAGATCTCAAACAATAAACTATGGGTGTATTGTTGTAACTGTCTATAATGTCTACCTCTGCACCCGATTTCAATAACAAATCGACACATTCAGCGTTGCCTGCTTCTGCTTCCTTCCCAAGTATCGATGGATTTTGTAACTCAGCATTTATAAGTTGTGGGTTTTCAGCGATAATCTTTTTGATTTCTTCCAACCTTGTGGCGGCCATCCCGTGGTAAATCAACCGTGCTTTGCTGACTATTAATAATACTAAATTAAAACATTTTATAGTCACAAAAGAAGAAAGGTATGTGCTTAAAAATTGACAACCAGAGTTACCTCACTTGTAACCTCGTTATGGTTGAAGAAATTACCGAGCCGGGGAAATATTAGCGAAACGAAATGATAACAAACTGATGAAACTGTATGATTAAAAGGTTCTGTTGACTGGGAATGTAATAATGTTTATAAAACTGGTGCCATGATTAAGTCGATGTTAAAAAAAAAAAAAGAAAAAAAAAAAGATAATAAAAAAAATAAACCGCAAAGAATTAATTTGGATTGAAAAAAGCCCTTGAAAATGCCACAATCATAAATACATGTGAAAAATACATTCATAACAGGTCTTTGAAAGTTATATCTTTGGCCTAGCTGTATTCGGTGTATTTTATTTCATAATATACTTTCGTTGAGAACACTTAACAGACAAACAAATACCATAAATTATGATTAGGACCAGTAGCGGATCTAGAAACTGGGACGGGGGTCGGGCGACAAAATCCAGAGCGCCATCCACACTCCCACCCCACAATAAATTTTAAAATAGGCCCTATGTAATAAAGTTGTATTAAATAAAATCATAGAGCATAGATCGTTTGTGCCGAACGTTATCTCGCCGAAAAAACGTTTTGTTCAAGGCCCATTCAGTGTTACATAAAGATCATGTCATGATGACCAAATAGTGTGAAATAATCGAAATGTCGACCTACGGTTTATGGTGTTTCAGAGTTACTATCCTTCGTCACACACCCCACCTCCAAAAAAGAGATGGGACACTATATCGTGTGTCACAATTGTATAGGATACAATTCCGTGTCTTTACTTTAAACCTCACCGCGGATGTTGTGAACTTCACTTTTCATCGCGTACTTCTAAGATCCTCTGTTTGCCCCCGCCCCCAATAATGATCTGGGGCCGGTTGCTCAAAACTAAGTTATTTTAACGATCCGTTAAACTAACGGATTGTTATCTTTCATGTGTCATTTGGTAACGGTCCGTTAAATTTCTGTTGCTGGACAGTCAATTTCATTATCCGTTAAAGTTAACAGGGCTTCCAGCAACAACCTTTCTCTCCGTTAAAGTTAACGATCCGTTTACTCCATGTTAACGGATCGTTAAAAGTTAACAGAGCTTTGTGCAACCGGCCCCTGACCAGTTCTATTTACCTCAACGACCGTTGTCTGAAATGCTACCTGGCTGCATTCCCGGCAGTCTATTTTACAAAATATAGTGGCGAAAATATTCATTCACTTCAAATTTGAGTCACTCTTACTCCGCCCGGTCGACACTTTCTTCTCTGGACCGATAAACTAGTGATTTGGCGACAGGCGATATCTGTTAAGCTCTCAACAATCAATGCCTGAAATACTGCCAGACTGCATTTAGGGCAGTCTAATTTTATTAGGGACTTCGTTGAGTTTCATTTGACACTAATTTCCTCTCTTGGTTCGGAAAGACTAGTGATCAGGCCACAGACGACATCCGATCAGCTCTATTTATTTCTACGATCGGTGTCTGAATACTGCCAGACAGCCTTTCCATCTGTCTATTTGTCAAAATTTTCATGGGGAGTCACCAAAACCCCCTTATGGACACGCTACTTTGGCGATCCCAAAGGTACTTCGTTGAGGTTCGCAAGTCCGTTCGTTTGCCATTTTGGGCTCTAATCGTACTAGTGACCAGGCGACGGGCGGTATGTGGTCAGATTTATTTATATCAACGATCGGTGTCTGACTGAAAACTGACAGACAGCATTTCCGACAGTCTATTTTTCAAAATTTTCTAGGGGAGGTCTCCCATACCCTCCATAAGTACACCTTGCATTGGCGCTCGTGAGATGGATTCGTCGAAGTTCGCAAGTCCGTTCGTTTGACACTTACCTCAACGACCATTGCCTAAAATACTGCCAGGCTGCATTTCCGGCAGCCTGTTTTTCAAAATTTTCTGGGGGAGACCCCCCCTTATTGAAACTCGTGCCTTTGCCCCCTTAACCCTGAACTTTGGCCTTCCAACCACCGACGTCTAGCGCCGCCACTGTTTGTAAGATTAATACAGGAACATACAAATACAGATAAGGGGGGGGGGGCTAATGGTTGTAATCTAGAGTCAAAGATCCGGATGGTGTTTGCTAAACCATGACCAAATTTGAATTACCAGACTGTGCGAATATATCTGCAGGATACCTAATTAGCTTAAATTTAGACAGAACCAGGGGCGTACGTAACGATTTCGTTTGGGGGGGGGGGGGGGGTGTTTTAGCCAAAATGTGATTGTTTGGTTATCCCATTAATTCATTTAGTCGGAGACCGACTGTGGTGAGTACTTTTTTTGAGACCGACTATTTTTTGCCATGGTAGAAAACATTTCATAGAAGAACAACATACTCACAACAGAATAAGAGTGACAAGCAGACGTGGTTATTGTATAGTTTTGTGCATGGGCGTCACACATGGGGGGGGTCCGGGGGGGTCGGACCCCCCAATTGTTTTCCTGGGGGGGGGGGTCTGAATATACTTGGACCCCCCCCCCCCCAAAATTTGGCAAAGTAAAGTGCCCGAAATCTAATAAAACACTAATTTTAGGACTGGAATAGCAGTAAAACGCGTTTGTGGCCATCAAATATTCCAAAATTTTCTTGAGGGGTCGAAGAAAACTGGCCGCAGCCCGTAAACCTGCTTCGGGAATTTCTAGTTTTTCTACCCTAACTGTCATCGAGTCCTAGTAAAACACTTATTTCACCTTTCATTTAATTGAATACCACTAATTTGCACTGCGTTGACTATTGATTAAAACATTTTGTCTGGGCCACTCTACTTTGTGAATGCAACTGCAACAGTGTGATTGGATGGTTGGAATTCAGAGTGGGATTTCGGTTACAGAACCATTGGATACTTTTGGACTTGCTCACACAGGCTAGAATAGCAGAAAACGCATTAGCGGTGGTTAAATTTTAAAAATTTTCTCCGAGAGGGTGAGTCTCCCATAGCCCGCGACGATTGATTGGTTCTGGGCAGCCAGGTAGGCTATATTGGAACAAATTGAAGTTGTTGTATTCACGGACTACAGACTGGAATAGCAGGAAAACGTGCATGTGGCATGTCAATTTTCAAAATTTTCTCCCAACGGTCCCGTCTTCGTGGGTGTAAACGAGTGATTGGAATTCGAGTCAGCAAGCCACCTTAATTAGGCTATATCAGGCCACTTTGAAATTGCTTTGTTCATGGACTGAAATAGCAGGAAAAAGTGTTTGCAGCCGTCAAATATTCCAAAATTTTCTTAGGTGGGGGTAAGTAAGCCACGCTTCTTCGCCTCTCGGGGAAGACCGGTGCCAATGTCTGTAAACATGATAAACATTGTATTGGTGTGATGTTAACAGAAGACTGAGACTTTAAACAAAATTTATGGGGGTACCCCCCACCCCGTTGCGGACCCCCCCCCCCCAATATATATTTCACGGCTACGTCTCTGGTTTTGTGTGACGTATGCAAATTAGGTACACAGATTCACGCAAAACTACGTAGTATTTGGGATCTATTCTGGCATTGTTTTTGAGACCGACTACAGTGACTGCACTAATTTTGAGACCGACTATTTTTCTCCTTGGGTGAAATTTTATTGTTAGACCAACATACTCACAACAGAATGAGAGCGAAACACAACATCTTTTCAAACATGATAAGTTGACAAGATTATTTTATACTTAAGTTTTGTGTGAGTAGCGTGACGTATAGAGCGAGCACTTATTTTGATACCGACTGCTCCTATTTTGTGACCGACTGCACCGATTTTGCGACCCACTATTTTATAGTAAAGTTTTGTTTGATTAGCGTGACGTATACAGTGAGTAACGTATTTCGATAATGACTACTCTATTTTGCGACCGACTGCACTGGTTTTGCGACCGACTATTTACGCCCCTTGACAGAACCCGCAAACACGTAAAGGTGGCGAGAACACCATAGTGCCACATAACTTAGCTTTTTTTCTGCCGTTACAGGGTAAGTGTCATCATAGTATACTATCTCTTTATTTCCCACAGTTGATATTATGCTAGCTATGTGTATATCAATTTAGTATTACTATAACACGTTTCACCTCATGGCAATATGTAGACAAGGAACCCCAACAGACTCGACAATCTTCATGATAACAATGGTTATCTTATATCGTTTCTTATCTGTATTGATATACGCAAACATCATCTGTCCATGTTCTGATGATCAGGTGTTATTGGTAAACAAAGAAATTAAAAGGAAATCACTTAAATTTATCATAGGTGGTCAAAGTAGGTACTTCAAGTAATCATTAATTATCAATATCATAGATGATCTATTTGAGGACTAGATCCGATTATTTAGAACTGAAAGACATATTTCAAGGCAAGTTGATATTAATGTTGCAACGTTTTTGGTTCTTGACAACTAATTGAGGAGCCAGCTCTATGAGCATGACTCTGGCTTATTAACCAGAATGCCAGGGGTTCGATCCGGGTTTTGACGTATAAATTTCCCAGAAATTTACAGCGTGATTCCCCTCTGATTAGTGATGCAGGATCGGGTCCGGGTAAAGATCAGTGTCTACGAAGTACCGGGCCGAATGCAGTGTGCACGTAATAAAACGTCGATAACTGAGTATTTTCCGCAATCATTTGTCAAGCAGGTTCAGAAAAGCAGGACGTTAAGTCTAATCTTATTTCACATTTTCAATATTATGTTTGCTATGTCTTTTGCCAGATATTTTCTGATGCAATTGTTTTGATATGATTGATTGTCGAAAAGGTGACATTAGATGGCCAGTGTCAAAATATTTGGTTCAATATTATTTCAAAATTCCTCGTTAGTTTTTTTTTATGATTTTGTAGTTAATTAATACTGATTTTTTTATCGCTAATAAGACTCGAGTGTTATTGCAAAAAGGACATTTTTTTTAAATTTTAGTAAACAAATGGATCAAGAATATTGTAACAGAGATAAGAAACGTATTTAAAGTCCATCATTTATGCCTTATCACGATCGAAGAATGGCAATGGATTTTGCATGCTCTTGAGATAGAGTACAGGAAAGAACTTTATCTTCAACAGTTTATCTTGAGAGAAGTCCATGACAAAGATTAACTTATAACCTAAGCTTTTCTTTGTTGGTTATTATGATCACCTGTTGACCGTTGTTTGGCCTATGGATGAATTAATATTAGGGTGAATGTATGTGACCGTTATATATTTACCGAATTGTTAAAGACAATTAACAAGGACCAGCTTAATATACCTACTGTTAGTACAATCTTCCACTGTGAATTTACTTGGGTTTAATGACCGTTATCATTATCAGTATATGATATGCTATGATGAAACATAATACAACAAAACAAATAACTACTTCACGTTTTATTGTCTCTAGACCAATGAAGATCAGTGTTGTTGTCGTAGGTTTCAGATTTGAACTATAGGGTTTTTAAAAGTGTGTTGACTAGCAGTTTTAGAGTGGATTAGTTTTTAAACTATCGTTCGTTTATGCTATATATAATTTCTTGATCGTGGATTAGACACATAATTGTGTATAGACTGAGACGGGAACTGAATTAAAATAGGTAAAATAGGTGTACAGATAATGGATAATAGTACAACAGAGTACAAATAGGGTGCAAGATATAAAGCTTTGATGATTAAATGTATATAAATGTTGTATTAAGTCTGTCATGGTTTTTATATTTCTGTTTTGGCAGAGCCATGAATTAATGTAGCTTTGTTTTTAGGAACTAAAGATTTATTTTGAATTTGTTGGAGAACGGATTTAACCAAAGGCCAAAAGAGAGTCAGATCTGGTTTCGTGAAGATGGAGCGCCAGTATAGTATTCACACGGGTCAGAAGAACTCTTTTAGCATGGTGGATTATTTTATATTTGGTGGTACCCTACTAGTATCTTCAGTGATTGGAATATATTATGCAATCAAAGACAGGAAGAAAAAAAGTATTAAAGATTTTTTATTAGCCGGAGGTGAGATGCATGTGGTACCTGTAGCTCTTTCTCTGTTGGCAAGTTTCATGTCAGCCATTACTTTATTAGGAACTCCAGCTGAGATGTATAACTATACGACTATGTATTTATGGATAGCTTTGGGTTATGTTTTAACAATGGCATGTGCTGCACATATTTATATACCTATATTCTACAATCTGAAGTTAACCAGTTGTTATGAGGTTAGTATAAAATGATTCAGTTTTTAAGTATAACATGAATTAAAATCATCTTTATGTCCTTGTGGGCAGACAGTGGACATGTTATTTGACAAGGATACTGGTACCCTTATTTGTTATTTTTTTTCCACCGTTCCTTGCTTGGGGGTTTAACTCAATGTGTGTAGTTAGTTTGTATTTAGGGAACTCATAAGTCGTCGACTTACACCTGTCATACAAAACAAAACGATATATCACTCGTGCGGTGTCATATGTTGTGTTTTTTTTTAGCGATTTAAGATTCATATCATATGACTGACACTTGATTCGACGCCAAGTAGTGGTTACTTGAGGATGAGAGAAGAGGTCCTTTACTATTCTTTGACTATATTAATATATTACAGTTATTCGAATGGCCAAATGGTTAGCACGCGCGTGCTGTATCATAAAGCCTGTCATTGAGTCAATTGGCGTGGTTTCGAATCCACGGTTGTACGTGACAAGGAGTAGGGTCGCCTGTCCAACCTCGTGGCTTTTCTACGGGTCCTCCGGTTTCCTGCCACTTCTAAAGACCCCTACGCGCAAGCGAATTGTTGAAATAAAATTAAACCATATTAGTCCCGAAATGACATAGCTTGTGTCGAGTGGACGTTAAACCCCATTTCTCTGATTGTAAAAGCTAATTGATGTCTTCACTGACCGTCTTTGTACGCCAATATACAAACAAGAATCAACATAATAACTGAACTTACTGACACCAGTCAAAAAAGGATAGATCTATATACGCGGCATACATAAAATGGTTACTTTTTGATAAATATTTATATTTCAAAATTAAAATGTGCACCATCTTAAATTATTTCAATTTTGTATAGTGGGTTAGTCTGACAATTTGTTGTTATTTATAACCATTTTGTGTACTGGGGGTAATTATTATCAATACCGGGCGGTAGGGGCCTCTTGTAAAATGGGACCAAAAGTTCCATAGAAGGACTGAGGTGAAATACGGAGGTGCATTAACGGCCTTGATTATGGTTTTGATTTATACTTATTAACATGAACTCGTATTGTGCTCTTTATTTCAGTATTTAGAGTTACGATTCAATAAATGTGTTCGGATGATAGGCACATTAGTTTTTATTACACAGATGGTAAGTGATGATTATAAAATTTTCATTTAAAGATGTGAATATTGTAATTGTTCTTTCATAAAATAGTGATGCAGAGCAAAGGACGTTAAACCCCATTTCATTTCAATGCCTTTAATGAACTTCAAAGGATGTCAGCAAGTCTTCTTCGTCGATTATTAGTCCCTGTAGAGACGAATTGTACAAATTTACTTCCCGGTGGATCATTATCGCTTGGTCAATCACGAAACATTGTTATGCAAACTTTAACAGGGATAATCGCCAAGTTTTGTCCAAACTTTTCTCGTTTGACACAAAATATATGAATGCTTTATCTAATGAGTTTCTGAGGTGTAAATAATACTTTATAGTAGAAGGAACCGATTTTAGTTCTGTTACATTGAATATGATAAAGTGCAAATTATTATTTTGTGTACATTTAATTTAATGGCATTTTTATTATCTAATAAAGACATTAAGTTTTGATAACGTGTAGACTTATATAAAATCTAGTGTGATCCTGGAAGACTCTCAATTCAGAAATAGCCATATTTTATCGGTTAAGTGGTACTTTTTCTAAAATATAAATAAGAAGTGATGTGCATTAAAAACATATTTGTAACACTATCTAGGTTAAGAGTAAGAATTATGTCGTAAATGCCGCTCCATATGAGTGTATACGAGTGGTTTAATGTAAATAAGATGTATAATGTATTGAAGTAAGCATACGTATCATTAAGAGGTAGAATTATATCGTATATCTCGCTCCATATTAGCTTCCGAGTAAATAAGTAGTTATGCATTGAAATGGGCGTATGGGTAGCTCCCCGCATACTACACGCATTACTAGGTCATGGTGAAGGATTATGTCGTAAATACAGTCTTTGATTTTGGTCCTTCTGAAAAGAGGTATAGGGTTAAAGAAAAATAAGTGCCCTAAGCAGTGACGGAGCCGGGGTGGGGGTGGGGGGCTACTCTGTGACTTGCCCCCAACCTCCCTTTTTCTGACACTCAGTTTAAAGCAAAATTTTAAAAGTTAAAAAGTCAGTATATTACATATTATGCGTAGCTTGGTTACATTATGCCCTTTTTCTTCCGCTCCGCCTGGCGCCTGGTTAGTATTACGACTAGTGTGCGTTGGTCGTGGGGCGACAGATTGTACAAAGGTTCTGATCCTCTCCGTCACAAGATTTTGCTCCCATCATTGAGCTCAAATACCAGGAAATTGACTAAAAGTTTCAGGCTTCGTCCCAAAAACTTAAAAGTTCGGTCACATATTAAACGTCGCTATCTGGATTGTTTTCGCACCTACAGTACTCGTTTCCATTGTATCATTGAAAATAATAGGAAAACAGAAGTTTTTGTCTGTTTCATGTTTTGAAGGGGAATAACGTCCCATGAATAGAATGGGGCTTCCGAAGAGCTCTGTAATGATATACACACGACAAAAAAAAACAAAAAAAAAAAACGATCTGCCTTTACAGCTTGATCCTTATTGGGTGTCATTTTGCATTAAAATACTTAATAAATAAATTGCATTTTGCTAAAAAAAAAACGCCCTTTATCTTTTTTAGACAATATATTTGGGAATTGTTTTGTATGGACCATCAATGGCTATAAATGCAGGTACGTTTACAGATTATATGATCAAGTGGGTTTAATATTGACCACAGATCAACCCATCGTTTTTAATTCACATAGATGTTAAAAATAATTATAACCAAAGGAATTTTGTTGCAAGAATCGCCTAACGGCCAAACATACAAGAAATATGCTCTGTTTAAGTTACCCCTCCCCACTTAGCCTGCAAACGTGTTACGGTGAAGGACATATTTTGCAACCCCCTAAAAAAGGTACAATACCAAGCCAAGCCAGGTTCAGATTTGAAAGGCGACCTGGTACCTGAAATGGGTCAATATTGACTAATGTAGCACACGTCGCTCCACTGCCCAACAAAATACCAGAATTGTGCGCTTTTTAAGTTGACAACCCACCCCACCACTTCACAAAACAATTTAGCCCACAAGCGTGTCACTATAGGACATATTATGCAAGCGCGGATTCTAGCCTGAGCGGGGGGGGGGGCTAGAAAAATTTTTATGCGATTTTAGCGTCAGCGCTGCAATTATCAAACCTAGAACCTCCCCTTCTGCAAAAAATCATGAATCCTCGCCTGTTATGTTGGAACTAAACAACTTAAAGTACCATGTCGAACCGGGTATTAGATCTAAAGTACATGTAGCTAAGTCTCTAACTAAATATCGCCTTCGGCATTCAAAACATTGTCAATTTAAATCAACATTGATGTAGTTGTTAGGCGCAATCTTCACCCCTCGCGCAGATTGCAATCTGCGCTGTCGTTGTGCGCAGATTGCACTTCGCGCGCGCAGATTGCACCTCGCGCGCGCAGATTACAATCTGCGCTGATGAAGCTGGAGCGCAGATTGCCCACGTTGCGCTGATTACCCCTCGATGTTTTTCAAGATGTTAGTTGTCTGTCAGACGTATATATATTTGCCCACGTTGCGCTGATTACCCCCCGATGTTTTTCGAGATGTTAGTTGTCTGTCAGACGTAAATATATATATGACCTGCCTCCTATCGGCTTTGTAGTGAATAATTTTTAAAATCACAACATAATTAGCGTGTGTGCATAGAAAATAAGATTTAATTTGAAATTCTGTCAGCAGTATCTCATAATCGGTGCTGACCACGTAACTGAATGTAAAAAATATTTGCTGTTGTTTGACGTAACTACATATGGTTACAATTTATGTGTTCACAATTAATAGAAAAGAGAGATTTTGAAAATATTCATTGATTCAACTTGGTCATCGTTTTATTCTTTCTATTATTCATATTCCACCAAGAGGAAATTTATTTTATAAAAATGGCTGACTAAATTACTGCGTGCACCAAACAACGATAATTTTTCATTGGTTAGGGCCGTCTAAACGCGTGTAAATTTAGAGTAGCTATTGGCTAACAACACGCATAAACAACCTTATTTGCATATTGTATACATAATAGTTATTGTGTTTTGTGTAGGATGGCATGCAGCCCTAAAGAAGACGATAACCTCGCACGTACTGTTAATATATAACATCCGCTTGGTCGTAAAATGCGTAATAAACTTGACCAAAAAAAAAAATCTAGTTCGGGTCATCAGCACGGATCACCCATCCACATGTTTTCCTCAAATGCATACGGCCAATTACTGGTCTGGTAATAAACTTGCCGTATCTTTCTTATATGATACTATATCGAGAATATACTATATCTAAGTGTTTGTAAGTATCGATTTCTGGCAACGGTCGGTAAACCTTACTGTTCTTACACGTACATAAAATGGCTTTCGATTCTATTTTATGTAAAAGAAACTTACTGTACGACGGTATTTTCACAAAAAAAACCCAAAACACACAATGGCCTATCATTGGTTCCAGTCTACGAATAAGGCCGCAGTCGCTTGGAATATACAGTAATAAATGTCTGTCATTTAGATTATATTCTTTGAATGACTACCACCATACTACAGACGTGTAATTACACCACTGTCGCATGGAATATACAACAGTCATAAATGCCTGTCGATAGATTCTTTGAATGGCCGCTATACCTATTGTTTAATTAATCCCCTTATCCAGACACATGTCTGGGTTTCATCCGAAACAACACCGTCCAGGTTAATATGACAAGGTAGTAAATGAAATTATTAGTCACTTATGTGGAAGCGGACATTAAACTACCAGCTTAAGTAATAAATGAAATGATCTGATTGTCTACGATATCACCCTTGGTGGAAGTGGACGTTAATCTTCGATTTCTGTTACACTATACGTACGCTATAGTATTATCATTGTGCACATAATATGGATTAATCTAGCTGGAAATACACCTGTGGACCACAGATAATGTAAGACAATTTTTCACGAATATAATTATTTTAGACTTGTGTACTATGTATGGGAGCAGGTCGTTTCATCCCATGACCGTGCTACCCTACTCGACACTATGTAAAACACGGTAAGTTGGTCCTTCATATTCCAACCAATAATAATATTAAATAGTATGCAATATGCAAATAAGGTTGTTTATGCGTGCTGTTAGCCAAAAACTACTGTAAATTTCCCCGCATTTTTACGACTCTAACCAATGAAAAATTATCGCCGTTTGGTGCACGCCATTTTTATTTTAAAAATTTCCTCTTGTTGGAATATGAATAACAGAAAGAATAAAACGATGACCAAGTTGAATAAGTAAATATTTTCAAAATCATTTTTCTATAAATTGTAATTATAACCATGTATCGTAACCACATAGACGGCTCTCGAGTCGGTAAAGTGGTAATTTGGCGTAAAATCTGAACGACTTGTGTTATAAAACACTCGGTTCATTTCTCGCAAATTTAATTAAAATGACTTATAATACTAAGGCAGTGATCCATGGTGATTACCGATTAAGATTAAGCGAATTATTATCATCGCAGTAACTCATTAAATTGCCCGGACAAAGTTCACTTCGCGCGCGCAGATTGCTCATCGAAAATTAGACGGAGATTCACGCATGCGCAGGGGTAATCTGCGCAAGGAGGGCAATCTGCGCCTAACATAGTCATTTTACAGGGAAAAGATGGCTTTTGATATCCAATATTTAAGACAAAATAAACATTTTACCATTGGTACGCGAATCGTGTACCATAATGCGTTTCAGCCCCAGGTCTAGCAAGAGACTCGGGGAACGAGGCTAGACAATTACACCAATTCAAACGGTGTATGTAGACTGGAATAACCGACACTCGAAATGGCCACTCGATTGAAACCTCTACGTATTTCACCGATTCAAAATTAGAGTACAAACGAAAACATTTTGTATACATTCATATTATATTATTATATACGTTGCAACCCATTTGTGGCAATTTCTAGGTCTCCAATATTAGCGATTTAACTCCTTTAAAAAGTGACCTGGCAACTGAAATACGTACAAATTCCATCATTCATCCAGTAAAAAAAATGACTATAAAGGCTTCGGTTGATTTGATTCTTCTAATTTTAATTGTAACAGAAGATAAAAGAAGAGATTATTGGGCCATAGTATACAATATTGTCTTTTTTAAAGAGGAGATTAGCCAATAATTGTTTTTTTCAATTATCTAATTTTATTTGATGTTTCTTTTACGTATAGCAAACTCTGTTCAATTGATGATTGTATTAAATATTTTAGTAACTGGTCTATCTCTATGGGGAGCTATCTGTACCGTGGGAATTGTTTGTATCTTTTATACGACTTTGGTTAGTATTGATGAAAGACGTTCTTATTTACTATATATAAGACTAACTGAAGGTATTGTATATTTCTCTGAATGGGAATTCTGTGATAGTCCGGGAGGTATTCGAAACCACGGAATGATCTAACAGACCAGTCGATATTTCACCATATTTCACCTGATCTCTCGCTGTCCTTTCATAAATAATTAACCGAAATGATCTGTACGTTAGTGCAATATTTGGTCTCATGTAGCGGTTTACAATCCCCACTTCACAATCCTCAAGATGTATCACTTACAAATTGCTTTATAATCCGTCATTATTTGTTGGAAGACAGCACAGTGGGCCCAAGTTCACCAAGAAGCAGAAAATATTGGTTGCCAGGAGACAAAGGGGGCCCACCCACCAATACAATTCTATCATTTTTTTTAAAATTAATAAATTAAAATTTAAAAAAATATGTAAGTGGAAACAAAACGATGTAATTTGAATCTTCCCGATTTTGGTTTCTTTAGTAATACATGTATTTATATATTTTTGATAATTTATAATTTAAATATATTGTCAAATGTCTAAGGGTCCTGTCTCCTCGGAGGAGCACTTTTCATTGGGCAAGCTGACATTGGCAAACTGGCCACTCCGCCATTACCAGGGAAACAATTGCGCCCATATACCTACCCTTGACTATCCAGTAGTATGGTCAAGGTTAGTTAGAGTAACATTTGGTTAATCAAGAGGGTTTGTTTAGTTATGTTTTGGATAGGGTAAGACTTGTATTTGCTCCAATTATTGATAGTGACTTGACATATTCTATATAATAGGGTGGTATGAAAGCTGTGTTATGGACAGATGCATTTCAAGTTGTAATGATGGGAATGGGTTTACTGGCAGTAATGATACAAGGTTCAATAGAAATTGGAGGATTATCAAAAGCTTGGGAGATCGCTGCACAGAATCAACGAGTTGTTTATGATGAGTAAGAAAATTATATATTGATTAATTCATAATATATTTATGACATTAAAGATAATGTTCCCTTAAGGTTTAAGGTTTGTTTGACTATTCTGAACGTTGTACATGTGACTATCTTTCTACGTCTTTACTGTACTGAATACACGGATGTTTTTCAAAGTAATGACATAGTAGCACTAGCAACGTTTCAAAGAGAAATGAATAATAAATAGTATTGAAGGAACTCCCTGTAACACAGGGCCAAGGCCAGCATCTTTCAAACATCCATCACAAATACGTAAAAAGAACAATATATTTAAGCTCATCTAAGACAATGCTATGTCGTTTTATTATTATTATTTTCCAGTTTTAGTGTTTCCCCAGCAACAAGACATAGTTTTTGGTCGCTCGTAATTGGTGGCGCCTTTCTCTGGACGTCTGTATATGGAACGAATCAAGCCCAGGTTCAAAGAACACTGGCGTGCCCAACAGTTAGACATGCTCAAATGTTAGTAAAGTATTTCTATAGATTTGTAATCATTTTTCTTTCAATGATACCCAAAAGACACGTTCGCTACAATTTTAATGCTTACATTAATCCATACATATACTTTTTAGGCATTAATTTCAATGTACACTAATTTTGCACTGTACGTACTTCTCGTTTAAAGATGCTTTATTCAAGGGCTAAATCTGCCTATTGTAGGTTTATTTACAAATGTTTAAGACCAAAAGCTCCTGGACACCAATATTGCTGATATGCTGCCTTATTCTCGTTATACTGTCATAACAATCATATTGCCAATGGGTGGGATACCGGAAAGTATTGTGACGATAACCAGTTAGGTCGTCATTTCTCTAGAACAACCGATTGTTCCGATTTTAAGTAGATTAGAACTGTTCGACCATTTAATGATTTAATTCAAAAATGGAGTTGCTAGGTTAAGTCTAACTACAAAGAGTTATAACTGGGCCCAGAATAAAGTAATTTGAATGAAATTTGCATTATCTATTTTTGTACTATTATAGCTCTTTATCTAAATTTTACATAATGTATCCTTAACCCAGTATTTACTACTAGGATCTAGACTGTGTCCTATCAACCATAAATATGTGAAAGTAAAGAATACAGATGAAAGCAGGTGTGTCGTTTAATTCGTTGTGTAAAACACACCTGTGTTAGACGTATTCAAGAATAAAAGATGATAGTAATTAAAATATAAGCAAGATCACTTAATTGAAAAGAATTGAATTCGTTTGGGAACAAATTAGCCGGTCTACCCAAAGATGTATAAATGATTTGGAAAAGACAAAGACGGTGTCTCCTAAAAGGCTCTGTAACACTTCCGGTGTATGGCCTGTTTGGAGACCAATGTCAGGTTATCTGGTATTCTTGACGTCAATCACCACTAGATCACGGGACGCTGTACTTCAATGTGTATTCAGTAAATTCTTTGAACTAAGACTTTTATTATTTTTTCATTGTTCGGAAGAAACCAAACAGATGAATTCGCCAACAATCGCGTTGCCTTGATATTTTTTAACTCGCTTGATATTTTGGTTTTAGTTTAAACACCCCTTTAACACAAAATTCCAATAAGATAAATTTGGTCAACCTACTAATATTGGTTAGTTTATCAGGAGTGTTAAATCAAGAACCAGGTATTGGCTGCTTTCCGTATCTTGTTCGGTGATTGTAACTGTGTCTTGGTTGTTTTGCTTTACTATCTTGGAGTCAGAGTGACTCAGTGAGTAAGTCGTTGTCTCGTATTCCTGAGTGGTTTCCCCTTGTCGGACGGTATGAAATACCGACGTCTCGTGTACGCATTGGTGTGTACGTAAAAGCGCTCTACAGCTGGAATTCTAGATAAGAGTAGATCGTAGTGCCGCTGTCATGGCAAAATATCCTTCAGAGCATAACTACTGTATTCCCAGTGGGTGCCGAACAGTGCATGGACGTTAAACCCCATTTCATTTATATTCCATGCTATCTTCTGACTGGTGATACATAGCGTTTCCAGCTGTGTCTAATGTTACTGATGGTATCTGATGATACATATTACATCTTGAAGGCCCATGTTTACCATTATCTAACGACGTTACTAACTTAACAATCTCATTTTAGACTTTAGACTTTCTCTCTCTCCTCTATTCACAAGTCCAGGTTCGCATTCTGTGAAGATCAGATAATCGTTTAGCTAACTTTATGTACTGTATCTTCTGTATATTAACTACATTGTACGGTCTTTTGATTAATCGAGAGGAAACCTTTATTTCTTTGTGAATTACACGCGTATATAATCTGTAACTATAATTTTAAACAATATATTTATATTTCTGTAAACAATTTCTTACGGGAGTGATTTTATTTAAGACCCGGGTTTGTTTTAAGATCACATAATTAAGTATTATAATATGTACATATTTATTGAATATATTTAGAAAAAATAAAAGTATTTGAGAAAGCGACTTGTAATTAATTATTAGAGTCAATTAAAATCCATCCGTTGTGTTTTAGTTGATGTATTATTTATACTTTATTTTCAGGGCTATATGGTTAAACGCTCCAGGTCTTATGATAATTCTTGTACTTTCATCACTAATTGGCATTGTCATGTATGCCTTCTACGCTACGTGTGACCCTATCAAATTTGGCCTTGTGTTTGCTTCAGATCAGGTATTATTCAAAATAAACTTATAAAGAACTTAATGAAGTTAGCATGAAGTTTTAGTAATTTAAAGATCACGTTTTGGAGTAGATATTTCCAATAAAAGTATGGCGTATTTGTTATCGCTCGTTATTTCAATAAAATGGAAGGATAACTCGTGTTTTCCTGTTGCTTTCGTCATTCCGTTTCTTCAAATCTTCATTACGCATCTATCGTAGCAATGGTCTCTGTGTTGAAATTATATCTGGAACGTGTTTAACCAGTTCTTTCTGTAGTGATAATGGCTGACACCAATGTTGTCCTTAATTTGACTTAAGATATAAAATGAAACAATGTGATAAAGGTTGAAACCAATATTGTCTTTTAAAATAATTTGACTTAAGATCTAAAATGAAACAGACACGCTCCAAGAAACATCCATACAAAATGACATATTTATATCAACATATATGCATCAAATCATGAGTAAATTTAGCACTTGTATTATGTGAACTACAATGTACGTTGGCATAAAATGAAGATGCTTAAACATGTTTTATAGGATCATCTGTGCTAACTGTGAAAGTAAGGGCATGTTTTATCTCCTGTGTTTCAGTTATTCCCGTTATTTGTTATGGACATACTTGGTCATATTCCTGGTATACCTGGCCTGTTTATAGCTTGTATATTTTCTGGTTCTCTCAGGTATACTA
The DNA here is from genome assembly GCA_036850965.1 of Patella caerulea. Taxonomy (NCBI): domain Eukaryota; kingdom Metazoa; phylum Mollusca; class Gastropoda; family Patellidae; genus Patella; species Patella caerulea. The sequence goes on along the minus strand of JAZGQO010000014.1, from coordinate 20,632,345 downwards.
TGCAAGCTTCTGAAATCCAATGAATATCGATTTGTGAATAAAAAAAATAATATTTAAAACGTAATGAAGAGATGGCTGCTATTACCAATGCATCATATATTATAGGGTTAATGAGTACACCTTGGTTTTTCGTCTCATTCAAACGACCAGAAACTGTTCCTCGTCCATCACCTCTAACAAGAAAAAATCACGCTGAAATATTTCGAGAATCGATTCCATGTGCGCAGTACCGTATATTATAATAAGCACAATAATTTCTCCACCAGCCACTGCGTCATAAAAGATTTAGGGCCAATCTTAAAGGGCCAATCCCGATAATATTTTGAAGAATGAAACTGTTTAATATTGTGTTAAAATCCGTTTAAATCTCCCACCTTAGCTCCGAGCAACTAACTCAACATGTGTGATACGTTTTCAAACAAATCAAAACAGTCTTCATCTGGAAATGGAGACTGGTATCCCATGCTGTATTATGCGGTGTCGTCTGGATAAAACGAGACTTTTGCTTTATAATTCATAATGTGTAGGTGAAATTTACCTTTCATTATCAAGTACAGCACATGGGTCATTCATTGTATAGACCTCTGAAGGAACGGGAATCGATTGTCAGGTCACCAAACGAAAAATGTGACCCAAAATCTTAAAAGGGTTACGTTTCCGGTTAAGAAGTTTTAAAGTCCACGCTTAAAATTTATACATACTCCTACTTTTATTTTTGAGACGCAAATCGGGATATCCCCTTTAACGGCATACCATGTTTAAATTGGCCATATTTTCCAACCAACCCCACCAAATAAATGAATACCCGAGAGAAGAAAAAAATGAATTCGTTGATATTTCTTATCAATCTTTCAGTTCGATATCTTCAGGACTGAATTCTTTAGCAGCAGTCGTGTTACAGGATATATTAAAACCATGGTGTCTTAAGGGTATATCAGAAAAAAGAGCAACATTGTACTCCAAAATAATAGGTATGTAACTACAATCTTTGATATAAAATCAATATTGTTGTGCAGTATTGTAATAAACTTTCAAAGTGTGAACGCATAATTAAGTAGACTTTAGTCAGTAGTCTGAAAATAGATTCTTTGATAGTTTTCAATATATTTAATGTAATGGAAGTGGAACAATGCCAGATATTTTCAGATACCGTTCTTTGATATTTGTTTTGGTTTACAAGACTTTTACATCGGTTTTCAGCCTTGGTATTTGGAATAGTATGTCTTGGTTTAACCTGGGTAGCGTCTCAATTAGGAGGTATATTGCAGGTAATAAAGTGACCCGAAACTCTACTAATAACCTATTAAAACGGCTATAATTAAGGGAAAATAATAATCAAACAGTAACAGATGCTTTGGGCATAAATTATGAATTGTTATTCATCCATCCAGCTCTAAGTTATTAAAATAATGAAACACGCTATACCGGAACAAGAAGAAACCATTATACTAATCGTAGTATTAGCGTTTTTCAAGCATGGCCCACATCTTGTTACTCTTGTTTTGTATTTGCAGGCAGCTCTCTCATTGTTTGGAATGCTTGGTGCGCCAATGCTAGGTGTTTTCACGCTTGGAATTTTATTTCCATGGGCCAACTGGAAGGTGTGTTTATTTGTTTCCTTTGTAACATTTTGGTGCTATCGGATGCTTTATTCTTAAATTATTGATATTCAATTCAGTGTCGAATAATTCGTTTATAATGAGTTTGTTCACACATAGCCTGATTCGGTACTTACATTGATAATGACTAACAAGAGATTTTATGCCCACATCCCCACCCATCCAGACAACTTGCGAAGGGTCCAAAATCCAATTTTAAGCTTTTTTGCCATTTAAAACATAATAAAACACAATATGATTAAAACACAGATCCTATTTCGTTTCGTTTTTATAGTTCAAAAATTCGTTTTACTTGTCTTTATTCTAAAAGAGTTGTTATCATTGACGTGTTCTGGATAATGTGAGAGATTAGCCAATGAAACGGCCTGTGCTTACACGTCAACCACTATACGCGTCAGCGCGATTGGTAAATCAATACCTGACGTCATGGGGATTGAATAAAACAATAAATAAAACAAATACTTTTCCCCTGGTCACGCCGTGGGGTGGGGTCTGGCTGTAAGGCCCCAGTTACCTTTCTCTGGACTTAAGGTTTTCTGGACAGTACCCCCCACTCCCAAATATCTACAACAACAAGGTTTCTTAGACAACACTGCAACCAGATGAAAAAAAAATCCGTTAACACTTAATCTTTTAAAACCTACATCTATTGTGAAGCAGCCTTGTCAGTAATGTGGTGGTTTATGTGTCAGGTAAATGAACAAGTATTTTTGTTTACAGGGTGCTGTAGTAGGATTATTAAGCAGTATTATTGTTATGTTCTGGATTGGTATCGGTTCATTTTTAGCCAAATTACCAACGAATAAAAGTCCAGTTAGTGTTGAAGGGTGTAATTGGACTTTAGTTCATAAAGATGAATTTATTAATAATATAACAATATCTCCAATATATAACACCACTACAGAACCACCTGAACTGTAAGTATTATTTACATGCACAAATAAAACGTGGATTTGGTTACTTAATAGGGTGATTTCAGGGGGAAATTTCACCAATGAACAGTGTCAAGACGTTCGGATGGTTATTAAAACCAGAGATTGGGCGTGTACGTAACGTAATCTTTGATGGTTAGAATTCAGATAAAGAGTAGGCCGTAATGATGCAGTCCGGGCAAATTACCCCCCCCCCTTAACATATTGTATGGCACATGCCCTTCTTCATTGACCATATTGGTGCAAAAAAGTTGGGTAAAACCCATTTCACTATTTTTTCATTTACGTTTCGTTTCTGTGCCATGTATCATAAAGCACGCATAAACATTCTGCGGGCTCTGAGGGGCGTTGGCTGGCCGAATGATTAGCACGTGTGCGTTGTATCATAAGGTCTGTCATTGAGTCAACTGGCATGGTTTCGATTCCTCTGGTTGTAGGTGACAAGGAGTTTCTGTCGAGTGGACGTTAAACCCCATTTTTGCTCGCTCTCTCTCTCTCTCTCTCTCTCTCTCTCTAACCTTCTGATCATATAGATTATACTTATGTTTGACATGTGCATTATCTTTTGGGTTTAGTGCATATTCTTAGCAATCTTATTTTTGTATTTGTAATCTCTTACGTCCTCAGCAAATAAATTTGTAAATATTATTGAATACTTCAAGTGGAACATATACATTGTTTTTAAATTGTAATATAAACTGGTTTGTGTGTTTATTTTTGTTTTTTTTTTCAGTCCAATGTTTGTGGGTTTATATAGTATATCGTATTTGTGGTATAGTGCAATAGCTGTATTTATTGTAGTAATTATAGGTCTTATTGTTAGTTTTATAACAGGTAAGTTTGATATTAATATTTGTATATACGGGACTATAACAAATCCCTGAATCTGGAAAGGAATTTATCAGACCGGCCATGGGATCAAGTGTTTCCATCCCAAGCCTGGACGTGAATGCCTGTTTTCCCTAATTAGTGATATAACATTATATGTGTCAGTCCCAAAAGGACGGGGTGTGTCGAACTGATGTTAAACCCCATGAATCCCTCCCTCCCTTGAATTTCGACCTGACGTTACCCCCCCCCCCTTGAATTAGTATGATATGATAATTAAAAGGCCATCTTGCAGAGATCGAGGGATAACAAAACAGATAGCGGAAATGCGAGAAAATGAGTATCGGTCCTTAATTTAATCTTACCAAAATTTTGAACGCAATCCTTTTGAAATATTTGCCATTTTATTTGTATTTTTGCTTTTTTCTCCAGGGCGCCAAGATCCATCAGAATTAGATCCAAGGTTAATCTGCCCAATATTTGATATTTTTGTACCATGCTTACCGTCTCATATACGACAATGGTTGCATTTTGGAGTTAAACATAATAAAGTAAGTCTGTGTAATTTTTTTGTATTGTCTACAAATGACAGGATTGTAAATACCAGTTACGTAACCTATTACTGGTTTAGCTACCTGAAGTTGCAAGGGAAATGAAATGAAACGAAATGGGGTTTAACGTCCTACTTTTCTGGGCTAATCAAGACGGTCAAGCGCCATGCAGTGTGTTATGGTGGAAATTTTGCCCAGGTAGCAGAGCTACGTACGGTGTACTTTTATTTCAAACTCTGTTCCTTTGCGTTCACGCAAATGCGCATACGGGACCTCGTTTTTTGTTCCATTCGAACTACTATACTTTGTCTCTTACCAGGTCCTCCGTCTTACTTCACTGGCAACTGGTACCCACGCCAAAACAATCACCATTAACTTTCTCAGTTAACACAGGAATCGAACACGGGGCCTTCAGTTATAGCGGACAACTTCTTACTCATTGGGTCACCACGTTGACACGGTACTTCAAGGGTGACAAATGTCCAGTTATTTAAGGAAAAACAAACAAATTCACAAAAATATAAATACAATATCACATGTATATAATAGTGTTTTAGTAACCATGACTTATTAGTAGTGTCGGCAGGTAGGATGGTCTGACTATAGACATAGGGGGTGGGTGGCCGAATGGTTTAATGCGTAAGCATTAAATCACAAGGTCCGTCATTAAGCCTGCAGCATGGTTTCGATTTCCTGACAAGACAAGAAGTGGTGTCACCTGTCTAACATCGCTGGTTTTCTCTGTGTCCACGTGTTTCCTCCCAGCACTATACGGACTCTACGCGCAAGCGAATCATTGAAATAAAATTGAACCGGAAATGACTAGATTGTTTTAAATGCTGATTATTAACATAATGTTATATTGTTGTTTTAAACAGCGGTTAGACCCACGCTTGGAAATGCCATGTGTTGCTATCTCATTGAATGAAGACGATTGTTGATTTCCAACAAATTTGAGAACTTTTAGAGCTATTCTCCTTTAAATTCATGTCTTTCTTATTAAAAGGACGGCAGATCACTATTGATGTTCAATGATATTTTGATTATTCTGGTCTTTGACTGCAACATTTGTTTATCAGTTGGTTGGCGTATGTTTTTGCCTGGAGACCTATAGTACCATTGGCTTAAGTTATTAACACGATGATTCAATATTTTGTTCTCTTTGTTGCAGGATAGTAAGAATAGTGGCATGATAATAAATTCTAGAACCGAAGGGAAATTTAAGGATGATAATAATTTTAGTAGTGAAACAAACGGTGACATTATGTTAGACGAACAAATCAGATTAACAAACTTTACTAAAGAAATACCAGATTAAGTACAAACGTGTGTCCATAAAGTTCGAGGCTGGTCGATGATGGCAGATAAAAAAGTAACCCGTAATAACTCACGAATATCGGTGTTCGTGAAGATTACAAGGCAGCTATTATCCATTTATTGTAAAATAACTAATTCATTATGCTTATATAAACATTATTCATCAGTTAAAAAACATAGTCAAAACATTATATCTTGTTTGTGTCTTGCCTGATTGGGTTCTGGTTTTGTTAATGCATTGTTAACAAAGTTAATTGGACACTTTTCTCAATTTATATGAACTGATCAAACTCAAATCATAATGGACAACTACTGTAGGTGGGCTTACATATCGATGATTTATAACAATTGTGTATTAACTATTGTTAATCCATAGGCTAGTTGTCATGTTTTAAATGTCTTACTATGAGAGAAAATCTTTAGGAATCGCGTTATGGAACAAAATCATACAGTATGATGCGTAATTGGATGTTTAGGGTCTTACCAACATCCGACAGTCGCGTTTTGGTCAGCATCACCCAAAGTGATCGACAAAGAAAGTATGTTATAGATATACATATTCTTCTCATCGAGATATCCAAGTTTAAATGATTCCATAAAAGAAGAAGACAAAACTACGGATAATTGAAGGAGGACCGATAGCTTACACTGGATGAACCATATATATTTTAAATCAAAGATTCGTAAATCATATCAAAAATAATATTTTATTTGAATGAAAATTAAGTAAGTAATTAAGAAGCATGAGATAACTACGAATAAGTTATGTATGAAATTTAACGTGGTGTAACGCTCTACTTTTCTACACTATGGCCTGGCTAATAAAGACGGACATGGTTGAATTCCAACTGTCAAGGATTTCGTTATGTCCACGCTCACCTGTACACTGAACATCAGTATTTCGTGCCATTCGAATAACTTACACGATGACTAAACTTGTCAATAACTGGCCAATAAACACACCTGATTATCCATGGCGGCTACGTATAATAATACCGTATACATATCATTATTCATTGTGTGGACAGTTTTCTTTTGAAATACACGGGAAAATTATACAGCTAACTACAATTACGGACATCAATCTAAGCCAAAATTTGCCCCCCCCCCCCCGTCTTTCAATCGTCTATACGACTATTATGGCGTCGACATTGATTATTGAGACATACATAAAATAGAATAAATAAACGATTCTACTCTCAGGTAAAAGTATATAGAAATATGAGGTTTCTAGAAAGAAAAAAACTAATTTCATCTTAGCTATCCACTACGGGGATCGTCAGGCTTTTATATATACATCACTCGTGTATTCTTAATTGCCTTTATGTTTCACACTTTTAGCATTTTGTTAAACATATACAAGGGCTAAATCCGCCAATTGGAGATCTTTCTTTAGGCCTGGAATATTACCTAAATTATTAATTAGACATTCATTAACTTATCAACTCTCGATGTCAACGCTAGCGTGTGATATTTACTGGATCTGGTGCTGCTGATTAAATCAAAAATGGATAATCGAAACTACTTTTTTTTATCGTACCGACTTTAGTAATCATGATCGAGGCTAGGCTAAATTCTCGGTTCAGGGAGGATCAATTTGACTGAAATTTTCAGCAAACTCCCTGTACATTATCTAGGTTTTAACTTCATGTATATATTATAGTGAGAACTGCCAGCTCTTTATCTGATCTCCCATAATGGATTTAAAATTACAATCATTCATAATGTGGCCAATGTTTTATGAAATCATTTAGATTAAGATTGATATGATGTGTAGAATATGCATCCCTAAAATATATATCCTTGTCGGACACCTTTTACAATACATTTCATCCGATGCTATTGGCAACATTTTGGAAAAAAAACTCACTTGGCGATTTACATAAAAAAAACCGGATGTTTTTGCCCATGAGACTACGTATATACATGTAATGCGTGTATATAAACTGTGGTAGCCTACAAAGTCATATAATTCTACAGAATAATTGATGTAAGTCACAATAGCTTTATAAATGATTAACTAGTACCGTTACCTCAACAAATCCCATGGTATGATGTGACGTATACTACACGTTCTCGTCTTTGACTTTTATCATGTCTATAATCTCATTGAAATGGAGAACCAGGTTACACGCTACAGTGATTACTATGTCTTTCTTAAATTTATATTTATCGTCTATCCATATTTGTGAAATAAAACAAACCACTATTGATCATATTCTATACGATTATTGATTACCACGGCACCGTATGTTTCAATTTCTAAAATGTTTTGGTTTTTTTTTTTAACGCATTCAATACTGCACATCTCTGCTGTAAATAGAGGTGGGTGGGTGTAGTGAGATACGCATTGACAAACATTAAAACAGTAAATGTTTATCACATGCCCTTGCCGTTGGTATGTATAGTCCCACATCGGGGTCTAACTTTGGTTCAATCTATATGTTTCTGGCCTCAGTTCCCTGGTTGTCTTCTGGTGGCGATTAAAAGTAAGAGTAGCCCTACCGGTTTGGTCCTGCCGAATTAGTTTCGAACGTCTGGGAAGGTTTGATGTCATCTACAAAAAAATGTTGCATGAACTTATTTCGTATAATAAACTTCCTTTGGGTTGGTGGGGTGGGTGGGGACTGGTTGGAAAGAAGTACAAATACTTTATATAAAATACATTATAATATATAATTTGAAAATAACATTATTTTCAAAACACGAGCAAAGTCATTGAAGAGATTTTAGCAGTGAAATCAATTTTTATAATACCTTTAGCAAAAAGTCCTACAGAATACCAATGTAGTTTTCTATTAGTTATATAACCAACTATAGTTTTTACTCCAAAGGCTAAAGAAAACTAATAGGATTACTCAATTGGCTCGAGCATACAAGTTAGTTTTATAGAAAACTATAGTTTTTGCCACCAACTCTATAGTAGCACCTATGTATCTATATATTTATTTTTTCCCCAATAGTGGCTAAGTGGATAAGGCGCTGGTTCGCTAGCCTGGAGGTCGGGTATTCGATCCCTGCATTGGCCGAGAAAGTTCATCTCGATTTTCCGGCGTGATTTCCCCTTGTCAGTGATGCAGAAGGAGGGCCTGACAAGGACAGCTGCCTAGTCGTTCGGATGGGACGAAAAACCGAGGTCCCGTGTACGCATTGGAGTGCACGTAAAAGATCCCTTGACAGTTGGAATTCGATAAAAGTATGCCCGTCTTCCATTAGCCCAGGTTAGCTGCAAAAGAGTAGGACGTTAAACCCCATTTCATTTCATTTCTTAAATTATTCTATAGAATTCTATAGGAAATAAAATTGGAAAAACCTCATCTACCGATCCTACACAAATTATAGTAATTATTTTTCAATCCAGTCATGTGAAAGAAAAACCCTACTCAATGAATTAAATTTGTTTTCCTGTAGCATTCTATAGAATCCCCCAAACTAGGAACCTATACTCCTTCTATAAGACTTTTTCATAAGGGTAGAAACATCGAACCAACTTTGACAGCATATGCAATTAGGAACACAGATGGGGGAAATATTAGGCCTATGTCGCGGTATGACAGTAATTTTGTGATACTCATTTTAATTTTTCCTATCATTTTCATCAATTTTTGGATTTAAAACCCATGTCCCATTTGCTCACATTTTTGTACTCGATACTGTTGAACTATTAAGCCTATCAGAGTTTTCATGAAGATAGTTTAGACAGTAACCTTTTGCCCCATAGACAGAGGCGAAGGCTAACCGTGAAATATATATTGGGGGGGGGGGGTGGGGGGTGGAGGGAGTCCGCAAATGAAATTATGTAAAGTTGACAATATGTGACGCCGGGGGCACGAAGCTGCGCAGCAGCCGATGTAGCCCGACTGGGAGAATGTGTGTGTGGGGGGAGGGGACCCCCATAAAAATTTGTTAAAGTTTCAGTCTTATGTAAACGTAGGCTATATGTACTGTTTTTGCATATTTTACGGGGGTAATCTTCACATCATAGGCCTACCAATACAATGTTTATCATGTTTAAGTCATGGGTTGCCGTATTCATATTTTTTTCAAGACTTTTGCGTAGGCCTAGTCTATTGAATCTTACGCTTGAGTTATGAACAACACGACAAAGAGAGTTATTTAGTAGGGGAATTTTTATGAGGAGTATCGAAATGAAACAAAACTCGATCACATAATTGTCATTTACAAGAAAGTTGTATAAAAATTTAAAGTGTTTTGCATTCTGTACATTTTGCGTAATAGGCCTATATATAAATGGATTTCAAAAAGTAGGCCTAAATAGGCCTAAGACTTATAAGATTAGTGTTTGTGTTTTAATTTAATTGTAATTGTTTAACGCCTAAACCTTGTAACTTTATATGTAAGACATAGATTTCGCTATATTTTTTTTTAAAATTTTGGCGGGGGAAGGGGGGGGGGAGTATATTGAACACTCCCCCCACCCCCATGTGTGACTCTATCCTGCCCATACCCCATCTCGACCCCATCTGCTGATCCGTTTTGAAATGTCACTTATTCAGAAATTAAAGGGAGCTAACTCTATAGCAACATTCAACAAATATGGCGGTCGACAAAGTGGACATGCAAAACCCTGATGATATTGAAAACACATCTGACTGTTGTTTTCATGAAGAATTTAAAGATTTAGCAGAAGTAAAAGATTTAATTTCTAAACTTCCAGATAACTACAATGAGCAGACAAAACGGGAACTGTCATTTGAGAGAATTACACGTGAGTCATCATCAGCAATCGACTGTCATTTTTTGAACAAAAATTCCACTACACTACTACTACTAGTAGTACTACACTTGAGACTTATTTGTCTGTTCAGTTCATATCGCCAGATGGATCTTATAATAATGGTCATCTCCATCCATTCCTATATATTACATCTAACATCATTTATTCATAACAGGTGAACATTTTATTTCAGATCAGCTTATTCAGTCTACTAATGTAATTAATAGTACGGATACTACTATAAAATGGCAATCCATCTACTTGGTCTTCTGAACAAGCATTGTCACCATTGTCCTTAAAAAAGTCACATGTGGTAGACAAATTGCTTATGTAGGCTACCGTTACTTTTTTGCCCAGACTTATTACATTTTTACAATTTTTCTTGGATCACATCGTATAGGCTACTTATTAATGTTGTCTGTAGGGTATTGTTACGTACGGTACAAAAATTGAATGAAATTGAGTAGGCCTACAATTAAAGTAGCTAAGTCTCTAACTCAATACAATATCATCAAAAGTCTTCGACGTTGAAAACACAAATTATTTGTCAATTTAAATCAACATTGATGCTGTGATCTTACCAGGAAATTAGGGGCTTCTGATATCCAATATTTTTAAGACGAAATAATTTTTTTACCATTGGTACACGAATCGTGTACCATACAGCGTTTCAGACTCATTTTCAGCTAGGGACCCAAAGAACAAGACTAGGTATACTCCACATTACATCTCAAACAGTGAGCAATAAAGACTATGTAGACTGGAATAACCAGATGCTATATATATTGTGATTCAATTGAGACTTCTGGTGTACTTTGCCAAACATAACTACTATTAGTTAGCGATTTAGCTCCTTTAATGTTGTTTGGTTTATAAAATTAAGATAAGTAAATTATCTTTGTAGAAATTGTAGATTATTATCAAGCACAACCCCACCTGATAGATCCTCATATTGGTAAGTATTTTATTTAACCAACATTTCTCAAGAATTAATGCTGGGAAATCAGTTCATTTGCATGGTGTGCAACAGCAAAGTATTAAGACTTGATAAGTCATTATAGTTCTGTTGATAATGATACATGCAGGCTATGTCAGTCATTTTTCACATTATTCAACTTATCTTGATTAAACATACATTATGCAAGAGCTAAATATAATGTTATCCAGACCATAAACACCTCATGATGTCAACGCTGATATTTATTGGATTGATATCGGATTTGCTGCTCAACTTTCATTCATGATTTAATCATGAAATGGATAATCGAGACTATGTTTTTTATCATACCGACTTCAGTAATGATGATCGAGGCTATGCCGAATTTTCAATCGCTAAAATTTCGGTTCAGAGTGGATCAATTTGAAATTTTCAGTATATTTGCCTTTATATTATTTAGTTTTCAACTATTAAATATTATTGTGAGAACTGTTATCAGCTCTTTATCTAATCTCCTATAATTTATCTCTTTAAATTTGATTTCTTGATTTATTTTATTTTATAGAATCGATATTATCAGACTTACTCAAAATAACAAGAAGCAATGATAGTCCACCAGAATTAATAAATGAGGCATTTAAATATGTCTATCTTATAACAAAGGTATAATATGGTTAAGAAATGGGGGTTAAGTTTATAAAGTTTTTCTACACCAGCTGTGTATAGGCATACACCCATATTCCTGAAGCAATGAGAAATCCCTCTCTGACCATTGCTGGATTGACTTCTGATACTTGAGCTTTTTAGGGAGTTTCTGTATTTTTCCCATTCAATCAAATCTCTCCTAGCAACATGCATATGACAGTCCTTCATTTAATCTGGGTTGTTCCCTAAAACTTTGGACAGTGATTTGAGGCATTAAAAATGGCAAGTATTGTTCGTTTCCAAGCAGTATTGTTTATATTGTAGATGTTTTCATAGCCTCCCTTGTCACACAATTAGTTTTTTCCGCAAAATACTGCTAAGCACTTGTTAATTGGGCATAATAAATTTCATGAGTCCTGACATAATGTTATGTAAACATATCTGGAGCTCTGTTTAAATGCGAATGACATTGTTACATAGTTAGGTATTGGTTGTTAATCAAACTCTTGACCAGTCATAATTTTGAAAAGAAATTTCTTCCATTCGAATGACTGGACACTTTTCCACGCCAGAAAAATCTTAAGGAACTTTCTCGGCTTACGCCATGATCCAACCACTAAAGTCCTGCTTAGGAGCCAGCCAGGGCCTCAGCTACTGAGCTATGATATGGATTGAATAAAAGGATGTACACTACATGAATTATGTTACCTGTACTAGTTGTATGACTTCTGTGGTTGTTTGTTGACCTGGTTGTTTGAACTTATTAAAATGATGAAAAGAACAATTAGTAAGTACCTTAGTGACATGAATGATAATAAACTTCACAACTGTATATACATCTGATTGTCTTTAGTAATTGTCCAACCTCGGGTGTTTTTCACCAGTTACTGCTAAAGACCCCTACGCGCTAGCGAATTATTGAAATAAAATTAATCCTTATGTTAGTCCTGAAATGACCTAGTTTGTGTCAAGTGGATGTTAAACCCCATTTCTCTCTCTCTCTCTCTTTAGTAATTGTCAGTATTACCTGTAGTAATATATATAGTTTGTCTATTTTGAGCTCTGCAGATTTCTGAACATTTTGTAGAATTTTGACTGTAAACCACATACTGAACCCCCAACCCAAATAATTTGATTTGACATTTCCAATGTAAATTGTTTTCAATGTTAGTACCCACAGCATAATAATTATGTTTGTATTTCAGATGAGAGGATATAAAGTTATAGTCCGGTTTTTACCACATGAAGTAGCAGATGTTGAACCTGTTATGGCGTTACTAGTCAAACAAGATCCTACAGATTTTACGGTATAGTATCTTCTTTTATATCTATACATTTTCTTGATTTATATTTACTCTGAAATTTTTGTTATATCAATGAAAGGTATGGTACATGAGTAACATTTCATTTATTTGATACAGGCAAAACTCTTGAATTAGTAATTTCAAAACAAAAAGAATTTAACGGTATATAAAATACATGTAAGCATATACGTGCTAGATATGTAATTCATTTGAAATGTGAAGCATTAAATAATACACATATGTTGTGCCTTTCGAGATGTTAGCTGTAATTGGTAGCCAGATTTAATAGGGTGTCCCATTTATAAACTAACCTGGTGGCTAATAAGTAAGACACTGGTTTGCTTGCCTAGAGATTGTTCCATGTATGGGCAGAGAAAGTTCCTCTGGATTTTCTGGCGTTGTTTCCCCTTGGTGCAGGCCGGAGGGCTTGACAAGACCTTTATCTAATCATCTAATCATTTGGATGGGACCAAAAATAAGGCCCTGTGTACACATTGGTGTGCACGTAAAAGATTCCTAAGGCTTATCTCCAAAAAATGTTACATTTGTTTAACTATGAATTATTGATTATGAATTCACATTAAATTTTCTATTTCAGTGCTGGGAAACAAGATATATTATTTTACTCTGGATGTCCATGTTATGTAAAATACCATTTGATTTAACTAGACTTGATGCCTCTGGAAAAGCTGGCCAGAAAGAACCTATTATGGACAGAATTTACAAACTAGGAGAGGTATAAATTTATAATAGGTTGCCCGAATTTTGCCACTAATAAAATTATCTTTGAGGTGACGCTTATAGCTAAATACATGAAGGACTTTAAGATGTTAGTATAGATAGTTCAGTTATAGCAAGAAATTCTGTAGATGAATGGTCATATGAATTATTTCTTAAAATTACAACTCTTGTCTTATAGTTGATCTATTAAGATGGGTAAGTTAAACTTTGTTTGACATAGAATTAAACAACAAATTTTTTTTTATTTAAAGAGATACTTGACTGTCAATGATAAATCAAGAGATGCTGCAGCCTTTATGATGAGTCATTTTGTAACTCGACCAGATGTCAGTAAAGTCAAATTATCTCCGTTTCTGGACTGGGCACTTCAGACTTTACGTGAAGCTGATTGTAAGTAAAGTTATTATAGAAGAAGACACAGTGGACGGCGAACACTCCCTTAAAACTGTATTAAAGCTGGACAGGCTTCGGCATCTATCTGGATACTGGATCAAATACTGATACGGGCGGGGTGGTAGATATCGAAGAGTAAAATTTAAAGGGTTTTGCCACCTGAAACGTTGTGCCAATAAATCTTCTCAACTACCTTCAGTCTATTTGTCATGCTGTTGCACGGGGATCTTTAAATTTTACTCTAAAGTTATTATACAATAAAAAAATTAAACACTTTATTTGATAGGTCATAGACCTAACATAAATTCCATGTAAATTTCTGTGATCATTCCAATTTTGTGACAGCAGATAAAGGAATCATTTCCAATTATGTGTGAGTAATATCTATGCTTTCAAGATTTATCTTCTATGGAATTATTAGGAAATTTCAATGAAAAGTCCCCTTTTTCCCCCTTTAACATCAATGATTTTAATTTACACTGCTATAATCATAAACTTACCTTCCTCTGTAACTCGGCACACCTCACTTTGCATTATCATAACTCTATCCCTACATCCGATCAAAGTCTCATCACATAACTGCCAGATTTATGCACCTACCACTATCAATAATGCTGAATTCAGATATTTCTTTGCTTTGAGTCTATAGTCTAGTCTAAAGGATTCGGTAGTAGGAGAGAAAACTTTCAAAGACTTTAAATAGTCTTTTCCAATGAAGGGTTTAATACAGGGGCGTAAAATTTTTTTTTAATCCACTAGCCCCATAGTTCGACAAAGTAAAGGGTTACACAGTTAACCGGTCACGGTTCGGTTGCACTGGTGAAACGGTTTAAAAAAACCTACAAATTGATAGTCATTTCATATCATGTCTAGCCTTGAAATCCAGGAATGGTAGCCACAGCAATATTTTCTGTCACTAAAGACCATATAAATACTTTATATAGCATATGTCATTTGTAATATATCTCGGTTAATTAACGTCCTTATTATAAATTCCAACGCGAAGTTTTGTTTACGCAAAACCCGAGAATTAAATTAAATTGACAAATTAATTGTTTTGCCGTATTTATTTACCTGGTCATTCTGTAAAGAATCTTAAAACGAAACAAATCAGTTTGATTTCTGATACAGTATTGAAATAGACAGGATAGTAAAATTGTTTATATTATTACTGAGTAGTGAGTGCCATGCTGCATGTCGATAGGGTCAAAGTTGATGACACACGGGTCACTGGAACCATTCGGCATGGTGTGTGTGTGTCGTGTGTGTGTAATGAACACATGTAGTAAATTCTTTCAATCTGATTAAGACACAAATCCAATTTGGTTTCGTTTTTTATAGTTCAAAATTTCATTTTTACTTGTCTTCACTACTCTTGGATCTGGAGGACTTGTTATTTAACTAGTGTTCTGCCTGAAATGAGGGGTCAGCCAATCAAATGGTCTGTGGAATTGACCGTTTGACCTTTTCATGCGTGGAACTGTGGGTAGATATTACCAGCCAATGACGTCTATACTAACACCAGCGGATAGAAATCAAAACAAAACAAAGGTAGATTTTAAAAAAGCATGGCGGTCGCCAATTGGTTAATCGAATGACTGACGGTATCGGGTCAAATGTCCCGTGCTTGATTTCCTGACGTCATAGAATGTGAGCTCCCACTATAACTTGTTAGATCTACATAAGTGTAGGCCATCGAAAGTATAAAAAACGAAATGAAATATAGATCTATATTTTGATTAGATTGAAATTCTTTGGAAATTTTTGACATGTTAAATAATCAAAATTATCTTGTTTTTGAAAATACAAAGGTATGCTTTCAAATATTTATGTCAGAACTAATCTAAAGTTTTTAAATCAACCTGATTTCAACTGGTTTATAGTGACCTGTCAAAGCGTGCAAGATGGAGAAATGAAAATGTCAAGAATGAATGAATAAGAGTAGTACAACAAATGCCCATACAGTTTTAAGTTTTACTACAGAAAATCTATTGCTATGACTGACCTTTCCTTGGAATTTGAAAAATAAATGAGGGATGTTTTACAGTTTATTTATCTATATCATCACAAATAAGTGATGGCACTAGTCCAGGACTAGTACGGCAAAATAGGTCACTAGCCCGTAAGTTATTTTTGGTAGCCCCAGGTGTCGGGCTAGTGGATTTTTAGGCCCCTGGTTTAATAATAGAGGAGTCGCTATGCCTCAGTGATTTCGATGCTTTCTTGCTAACTAGGAAGCTCCTAGGTTGGAACCCTGCATTATGTCCCAAAAGTTCCTAGTGGATTTACCAGCACGTGAGCAATTCAGTAGCATAAGTAAATGACCCTTAGATAGTTGAAATTCGCTGTAAGAGTACTCGAAATTTCCCTCATTGAGTTTCCCTGTTTTTATTAGCCTGAAAGAGAGAGAGAGAGACATGGGCTCATATTGGGTAAAATTGTCTATTGATAATGATATCTATCCTAGTATATATTTATAATGTATTTTATATACAGGTGAAACTATGTTGGGTATAAACAAAGCTTGTGGTGTTTTATCTACTATAGCTTTATTATATAAACATGGAAAAAGAGAAGATATGTTACAATATGGTAAGTATTTAACTAAACTTAAAAAAAATGTTTTTTCGCAAAAACTTTGAATGCAACAACTGCTTAATTTGACAGGCGTAAGTCTGTCTAAAGTCTGCTTCCTTGAGGATCTGTAGATGTACTGTTTAATCAGCATTTGATCTATAGATGTACTGTTTAAAGGGTAATTTGATGTATGCATAGATGCCGTTAGTATCAGTAAAACATATAAGTGAGAGATCACCCAGACTCATCTGGTTTTCTTGTGTTTCGGAACAACCTTCATGTATGGAATTATTCAACTTGATCTCAATACTTAATAGTTATACATAAATACTGAAGATCATTTTGATACCGTTTGATAGACAATCAATTAATGAAGCATTAATTACTGCTTTACATAATATTGCTCAAGTTCTAATAACTGGTTTTATTTATTATAGCCCCCAAAGTTCTTGATGGAATAAGTGAATGTAATTTAAAAGAAAAAGAAAATTCAATTCTACGGAAGATAGCAATTAAAGTGACTCAAAGATTAGGCCTTACATTCCTGAAGACACAAGTTATATCCTGGAGGTATGAAATAATTCACTGTATTCAGACATTTCCTAATTGTTCGATTCAGATCATGTATTCAATTTGCATTCTAATTTAAAGGAGCAGGGCCAGAATTAATATGGTATCCATTAATGAAAATAGATTTAAAGGAGCTAAACCTCTTATTCACCTGTCTTCCATAATATTCGAAATATAAAGTAACAATTAGAATCCACTGTCAGTCTATTTCAATCAATATTGATGTTATCTTACCGTGAAAATATCGGAATCAACCATCTAATATTTAAGACACAATACACTATGAGCATAATGATTTTGAGCACCATTATGGTGTTAATAAAATATTATATTTTGTATGTATCATTGTTTTTGAACAGATATAATCGTGGAAATCGAAGTTTAGCCAGTAATCTACAATCGAAAAAAGACGAGGCAGTGGGTAATCAACAGATAAATACTATACAGGATGACGAGGAACATGAAGATATACCAGAATCTATCGAAGAAATATTAGGTAAATCATTCTTCGCTAATAGAGAGATGAGATTTAATATCCACTTGGCAAAATACATTTCAACAAATTGCTGGAAGAAACTGAAGGAACAGGGTTGGGCAGGTGACCCTACTTCTTGTCATGTACAAGCTGGTAATCAAATCCACGTCATTTGACTAAATGACAGACCCTGTGATCAATGGCAGACCCTGTAAACCATTTGACTACCCAACCCTCGCCTTTGTTGAATAATAGAAAAATACAGATGTAACAGGGTCAGAGGTGGGGACCTGAGAGGTCAATGTGGGGTTGGAAGTTGGGAATTTAAGATCAAACCTCGAAACATATAATATCCAAAATAATGTATGGAGGATATCATAATTCCCGAGAAACTGGTTGGTACCCCTATAAACATATAGATGTCAACCAGCGGAGTTCAAATCAAAGTTGAGGCTTTTGCGAAGCTTAGGATAGCCTATAGTATTTCCTTATTTTTAAATCTGAATTAGAATCTCTTGGTAATCCATTAGAATGGTCTTCCAAGGGTGTAGAGAGTTGATAATAGGCTTGTCATGGTAATAAATGTTAAATAATTCTTTAGCTTTTACATACCGGTACCGTAATATATGTTTATTAAATGTACTGTTTGTTATTTTAGGTGAATTATTAGAAGGACTACGAGATAGAGATACTATTGTCAGATGGTCAGCAGCTAAAGGGTAAATATGTTATTCTGAATGGGTAGTATGCATAGTATCATGGAAAAACAGGAAAAGTCCATTGAATATGCACCAAGTAAAGTAGAACTTAACAGCTTTGTATATGTGATAGATAAATCACTCTTAATATTGGGTTACGAAGAAGAAGCCTGATTTTTTTGTTTGTTTTTTTAGTATTGGTCGTGTAACTGGGCGATTACCTAGAAGTTTAGCTGATGAAGTTGTAGAATCTGTTTTACAATTATTTACGTTACAGGAAACTGATGGAGCATGGCATGGAGGTTAGTACCATGGTTTTATATACATACAGTAAACTGTGCATAAGTCGGATATAATTGGACTGACCTATTTTATTCAAGTTAAGCAAAGATCCGAGTTAGCTGAAGACTGAATTGATTCAAAGGCACATTTCAAGCTTTTGTTTGTATGTGAGAGTATATAACTTCCGTTTTGGTGGGAGTTGATAACTTCTGTTTTTTTTCTCTAGGTTGCCTAGCAATAGCTGAATTAGGTAGAAGAGGATTATTATTACCTGAAAGATTACCAACAGGTAAATTCATAATTTAAAGGTTCAACATTCCAAAAAGCAAATATAAACTGACCATAAACAGTAATAGGTTGTCTTACCAAAATATACTTCACTCTAGAAATTATTAATATAGGTCATTCCCAAAGTAAAGACCATGTTGGAATCTTAAACTTAAACAACAACTTTAAACCTAATGTATTTTAAGATTATGGCCTGCCGGCGGACTCCCATGTTTTTATTTTCCATGTGATAAGACATTCTGTCTATTTAAGCTAATTGTGGAATGTTACAGATATATAATTGTTTATATAATACACTAAGTTATTGCATCTTAGAAAAATGTATGATAGACATAATTATATCCTCACCACATGCTACAACTTTTGTTCAATCTCACAGGCTTTCATAGGTATTTGTTGCGAATCATAATGAAAGTAGCACTGTACGAGGCCAGCCTTACATGTTTATAATAGAGATGTTAGAACCTGCTAATGATATCCGATGTTTATTGATTAGAAGTAATTATCCTTGTTGACTGATATTATTGATATAAATGTTGTAATATTTTTAAGTTGTACCAGTAGTGTTAAAGGCTCTAGCGTATGATGAAAGAAAAGGTAATTTCTCTGTTGGATCACATGTTAGAGATGCTGCTTGTTATGTCTGCTGGTCTTTTGCTAGAGCTTATGAACCTGAAGAAATCAAACCTTTTGTTAACAGAATTGCTAAGTGAGTCGCTTTATTTTAATTTTGATTTCTCATTTGTTATTGTTGCATTATGGCATGGCCCACTTTCCACGGGTAGAACATTCAGAGATGAAAGGTGTTATGTAGTTGTTAATCAGTGCACACTGGAGTTAACAGGAAAGGCCTTGTATACTTGGAATTCCATAAAAAAAAAAATGGGTGGATACTCCACTGTCCAGACAAAATTCTGTTCTTTAGCATTGTAGTATCAATCTGTTAATCGCAAAGATTAAAAATAGCCAGAAACGAATAGATGACGTAACTTATTTGTAATGAAATGATTGCTAAACCTACTCAACCATCCAGTGTTTGGTTGTATTTACAGTGGCCTGATTATAGCAACCATATTTGATAGAGAAGTTAATGTGAGGAAAGCAGCGTCTGCAGCATTTCAAGAAAATGTGGGAAGACAGGTAAATATATTTATTGATTAAATGTTAATTTCATAAGTACAGGTCATGAGGCTTCGACTAGAGAACATTATATTTGTTAAAATCAAAACCTATTCCAATAAACAGTTTGATAAATAATTTAAAGTAATCTAAACATGAATATTAACAGGATGTTTATTACTCCGTATTCAAATTTGACTTGACTGTTGGAGTATAAGTTCAGTCGTTTCATGATAATTATATGAATTAATACCGATATATGATTGATAACATTTATAAATGTTTTGTACTTGATAACTGAGCCTACTGTGCATTGATTATGAGAGTTACCTTGCAACGGTATCAAGAATAATGTTTTTCTATCTAATATATTTTTACTAGGGTATATTTCCACATGGTATAGATATAGTTACTACAGCCGATTATTTTGTAGTTGGTAATAGATCACAGTGCTATCTAGAAATAAGGTTAGAGCTTATCTATCTCTTTCATATTCTTATTGAATTAAAGATGGATTATGTAAGATTCAGATAAAGAGCTAGCTGTTCTTGTTATACTATCACAAAAATATCTAAGCTATCTGATAACCTAAGATTTCATGTGAATAACTGTTAAAATATAATTTGTATACCATTTAATTTAAGCCCCACAAAAAGACTTGCAATATGCAGATTTATCTCTTACAAAATGCATCTTTAAAGGACGTAAGGTGCTAACTCAAAATAGTCCAGAGTGTTTCTACATTAGAAACATGAATTATCGGTCCATTTCGATCAATATTGATGTTGTTATCTTACTGTGAAAATACTGAGTCCTGATCCAATATTTAGGACAGTGAAAAATTTAAAATCAGTGCTCTCAAGCTCCTTTTGAAATGTAAAACCATACTTTCATTGTAGACTGGGCTAACAAGGCGCAAGTGACTACCATTCAATTTGGACAGCTCACATATTTTGATAAACAAAACTGAATAAAAATTACAATATATATTTTTTAAAAAAATTAATGAAAATCATTTTTTTGTACACTTATTTTGATTTTGTGATGATAAACAATAAGTAATGCTGGTAACAGTTTATTAACTCATTTACAGAGGTCATTTTACTCATCTCATGAAAGTTTGCCTGTCCGATGGCAAAAAACCTAATGTGAACCGATGAATATATTCTTTTTCAATTGCACCGGCAACTCTAGACTGTATTTTTTATTTCAGTGTATACATTGCTCAATTTGAAGAATATACAGAAAGTTTAGTCAATCATCTGGTGAATGTAAAAATATCACATTGGGATAGGTTTGTAAGCCGTATTATTGTTTTAACTAATTTTCTTAGCTAAAAAAAACAATTGTCTCTACTATGCTAAGATCTGGAAGAGTTATTAAATAATCTTCCTTCTAATTGATGTGGGGGTTTCGCCAACTAAATTCTCTGTTAAGTTGAGCTCTTATTGCCCGATCTGTGCCATATTGCCTATTTGTTTAATTGTGTAATTGTAATAAACAGTGTTATTTAAATGTTTTATTATTTGTATTATAGTGCAATAAGAGAGTTATCTGCTGAAGCTCTCTATAATTTAACAGCCACATGTCCACAATATATGATTAAAACTGGTAAGTAGGTATATATAGTTTTACATTCAGGTTTCCAGTTAGTGGTAATCACCTGATTTGTGTATCATGGTTTCTTTCCGAGTAAGAAATATGAATTGAAACTGAATAATTGTTACAAACTTGATCAACTAGCTATACTGCAATAAGAATTTTTTATATAATTGTTACAGCTTTTTGACCAATTGTAATAGAATAAGAATTGTTTATATAATTGTATTTCAGCTTTACCAACTATATTAAGTAGAACAGCTAGTATAGATTTATTTATGCGACATGGTGCAGTATTAGCAGCAGCTTATATTACACATGCGTTATATGATTACGCTCTTCAGAACAAACAGTAAGTACATAATTTACTAACAATATTTAATTAACTTCTATAGTATAGCTAGTATTTGATCGTTATATTGTCAAGATATAAAACTAGAAGTTATCTCTGACTGATCATTAAGGGTCTTCTTTAGATGGATGATTAATTGATGTGAGGAATGTGCAGTAGATTGTATTGTGTGTAAGGCATGTGGTTGATCTTGAGCTTCCAGCTAAATACATCTACATGCAAGTATATGTTAGATCTGGAATCAAAAAGATGTGTTCAGTGGTCATTAAATCTCCATCCCAAACCCTTACTCCTTGAATCTTAGTTAGGTTTATAAACATTAACACTAATTTATTTTACAGAAAAATTCAGGATATTTTAGATGAAACAATATTAGATGAATTAGCTGACATTGCTTTAAAGGTGAATTTTATTTTTTATTTCATAGATGTACCATTTGATAAGGGTTGAATATCGTGAAACACTTCTCTCTTGTACTTAAAATCTCTGGTACTACTGTTAAGTTAAGCTGGGTTTTTTCAATTATGTATAATTTTATCAATTGTTATTGACATTATTGGGAGAATGTTAATGGGGTTGCTTTTAGTGCCACACAGTAAGAACTTGACTCGATTTGATGTCGCCCAGAACTTGGATTCTTTACATATCCTAATCCTAATTCCATTTTAAACATGGAAAAAAACAATGATCTGTGTTTCAATCAGATTTGGTTTCATGTGGTTTAGTGTCAATTACATGTTGATATTTCTTCTGTCTTCAGTTACAGAATGCCAATCTATTTAAAGGATTAGGAGGTGAATTAATGAGAAAAGCAGGTAATTGTAAATTATTAAAGTCTCTTATCTTCTTTTGTTATTTTGAATCCCTTACAAACTACAATACTATGAAAGTTAAATCTCTATATTAAATTGGAACATTTTAGCAACAATTAAACTGTGAAAAATCAAATCGGACTCCATTCCTTGTACAAATTGTCAAAACTACTGCATCACTTAAAAATTACCAAGTTTGTCTTGAAACAAATATAATTATGAGACATCAAATTATTCTTTTGTTTGTATTCTAAATATTGTTTTCCTTCTTTGTCCTTCATTTTGATATGTTGTATTTTCAGTTTGTTGTTTGATAAACAAGTTATCCATATCTGAAATACCTGTACATGGTAGACCTATTGTAGGTAAGGATGATTATATTTTAATTCATATTTATATACATAAATTATTTTATCTATCATAAAAACATAATTATTTTATCCATAACAATTAAGACTATATTGTCAAAACTTAAAACACTCATAACTTCGCTTAGAATGAAGTAACATTACTGAAATGTTCTAATATATTTATTTTACATAATCTATTTGAATATAATATAAATATTAAATTTCTTTTTCTTGTTATACAGATTTATGGCAGGACATTATAGATGATTGTTTGTTACATGTAGAACCAGAAGTTCAGGTATGTTTTACACTCTATTTTAAAATTAGATTCACAATGAACAATTTATAATATTGTATGTCAATTGAGTAAATTTTATTCTCTCTATATTACAGGCATCTGCTGTTGATGCGCTACCAACTATGATCAGTGAATATTATATCAGTGAAGAAATTATACTACAGCAGAAACAAGGTAGGCGCAAGAAGTATATTTGATTCCTGGTTTTATTTTATTTTTTATTCAATATAATTTCTATCTTCATTGTTTGAAATTAAGAAATGGTATTGTTCACAGACCATGATACAATTTTATAAACTCGGAGATAGCTCACTTAATTAACTCTAGACAAGGCCACATGACTCAATAACATATACCTTGTGCAATAGACCATTCAGCCACCCATCCCCACCTCATTTAAACAGTTGACTGTGTATCTGTTAACGTTAAACTAGACCTTTTACTTTCATATAAAGTCCTTATACATATCCAAATGAATTCTGAACATATTAACTCTTTTCGCTACCAATTAGTTCTCAGTACTAGCTCTTGCTAGTGGAATTATTATATACATGTACATATGAAAAGATTTTGAACATTTTCTTTGTGTGCTTGTTTCAAGAAAGAAATATGAGATAATTGACTTGACTTGATCATCATTAATAATATTGGTAGCAAAATATTTTATTTAATATTATTGCTTTAAATTTTTACAGATGAAATTATTAAAAGATACTTAAATTATTTGAATTCAAGTACTCAAACCATAAGGTAAGAACACAATTTAGTTTAATGACACTGTGATGAGGAAAGGTCACACGATCGCATCAGAAACTAACAATTGCTTCAATTTCACATAGAATTCCTGGGTGATTGTTGAGTTTGTTTCAAACTTGTGATAGTTGAATCTCGCAAAGATATATATTGATCCAAAATGGTCCAAATGATATAAACAAGCCAGCGCCAACTATTAGTGTTCGATAAAATCTTTTGATGGGCCTTTTATTCTGATTAAATCCAAGCCAAGAAAATATCTACCTGATATTTTGGTTTTGTTGTTTTAATTAATTATTAAAAAATCAATTAGATTATGATCAGTGGCTTTAAGTATCTGTAATTTTTCTGTTCTTTAAGTTATGCATTGATAACATTTAATTATTAAATGATTGTATTTTAGATGCGGTTTTAGTTTAGCGTTAGGATCTTTACCTAAAGCCATGTTAAATGGACGTCTCAGAGCTGTACTCGATGGTTTAATTAAAACTAGTCAGATAGTGTCAGGACAGGAAGCAATGGCTGAATCTAGGCGAGATGCAATAAAGGCCATTACAAGGTATATTTTGTTCAGTATGGAGATTAACACTGCAATTAGTAACTTTGTTAGCTGTTTTTATTTGGGTTAACTCAGGAAGCATTGACAATCCTTGTTATCGCCCTTTTTTATCAAATTGGTTATTTGACTAGTTTGGACAAGGAGTAGGGTTACCTGCATAACCTTGTGGGGTTTTTCCAGGTCCTCTCGTTTCTTTCCACGAATAAAGACCCCTATGTGCAAGCGACTTATTGAAATAAATTCTGAATATATTTCCAGAGGTCCAGGGGTTAATCGTGGTCAAAATTTTTCCGGCCTCCATTCACCTTGTTAGAGGTCCTATGTATACCAGTATTTGAACCATGGATGCTATTTTACCTTTATATGCTATTTTACCGTTATATGCGGGAGATGTCCTATCCTACGTTTCATTTCTTTTCATTAGAATTTTTAATTTTACAGTATATGCAAAACTGTGGGTGTAGAAGAAAATGGAAGTTGTGATATTGTTTTAACGAAGGATAACATACCACAGATATATGAAGCTTTCCTTGCGGCCATGTTAGATTATACCCTTGATAGCCGTGGAGATGTAGGAGCGTGGTAAGCGTCAATTGTTTCAATTTTCAGTGAAGACAGTTGTACTTGATTAATGTAAACAATATATCTAGAAAAGAAAGTTTGTTTGTAAGGTCACTATATCATAGCCAACCCATCAGTTGAACTTCATTAGACCATTTTTTTCCAAGAAATACAATGGTGCTATTTGTTATGTAGTTGGTGTAATTGACAAGAAAAGATCATTGTGTTATTCTGGATGTTTTTACCAGTGAAGCTCTGGGTAATGGACAATTTATGATTGTAAACCCTATGTTTATTATTTTAGGAAAAATAATGCTAAAAGATTATTATGTATATGATTATATTTTAGGGTGAGAGAAGCTAGTATGTCAGGATTATTAGAATTAACAATATTAGTCGTAAATACTGCTCCCAATTTAATAACTCCAAACATGTAAGTACATTTTAAGTGAAATAGAAAACTAAAAATTCAATCCTTTCAGAAAACATGTAACGTTTCTTTGGGTAGTGTTATAGGTTTTTTTCAGAATAGCTAAAGATGAATACACTATATTAATTTAAAGCAACTTCGATAATAACCATAAATAATGTATGTTTAAAATTAAGTTGGCACTATTTTACAGAAAATATTAATATGTAATTCACATTTAAAAATGATAATACTAGAAACATATATTGACTGGCAATATTTATTTTTGGTAATGTAGATGTGAAAAGATGTTTGGATGTTTAGTTCAGCAATGTTGTGAAAAGATTGACAGAACAAGAGCTCATGCTGGAAATATATTTTATCAACTTCTTTATCTCAAGTAAGTTCCTGTTATATTCATGATACTGTCCGATAATGAATGATGATAAATGGAATTTTTGCAAATTTGACTTGGAAATTGTGTTTACAGAAATAAATTGACATTTTATTTTCATAGTTTTGTCTTTATAGAAATTCTTTTAAATAAATATTTGTATCTTTGTCGATATTTATGTGTTTTTTTAAAATTATTTCCAGTCCTAGTGTTCCTAACATTCCTCACAAAGAATTTTTGTTGAAAGTTTTTTCTCAGTAAGTTACTTATTTTGTAGTTGAACTTTAGAGAATTTTATATCAAAAGTGAAACTTTAGAGAATTTTATATCAAAAGTTAGACTTTTTTAAACACATAGAATAATAATGGAATTACGTTTCATGGTTACCTTTTTTTGGTGGAAACAGGTATTTACTTGTCTGTGAATGGAGATATATATCTGGTTTTGATGCCAGACATTTTTTAATGAAATTAAAATAGATATGGAATGGAGTTTGAAATGTAATTAGATTGTATAACAAGATTGTTTTATTAGAAAGAATCATTTGTGTTTACAAATGGAAGCCAAGACAGAGGAAAACAGAGCTGTAGTTGTTTTGGACTATATTATACAAAGCAATAGACATTGTCAAGACCATTAACTATTTGTTACAAATGGTACAATATACCAACATTTCTTTATTTTTAGATCCAACTTTAATACAGCAGGACTAGATCAGATTAATTGGGCTGCTCCATCTGTTACGTTTCCATTGTTTATAAAGTTACTGGAAGTACCTGTCTATACATATAGAGTATTAGTAGGTACATGTGTGAGTGTAGGTGGTCTAACAGAATCATTGGTAAGATTTCAGCCTTTATATTAATTTCTTCTTATCTGTTGGTTGTTTTGTCAAAATGAATAATAATCATTTTCGTCGTTCAGATGAATCCAGTAGTAATAAATGTACCAGACTGAACTTATAACCCAAAAAATATATCCCCAATAAATATATCCATAATAAGTATTCCTAATAAAGATATCCCTAATAATAAATATTTCCCTGTTCCTCTCTCTTTGTCAAATTTAAGTCCCTCCTTTACTACCTGTAGTTATTGCATGTGTTATACTACATTCTTTGTTTTATTTCTATCTTATATATTTTGTTATTTTAGGTACAGAATTCAAGCCAGTCATTATTTCACTATATAAACTCAGTTGAAAAAGATCAAAGTAAATTAAAACATTTCTGTGATACTTTGTTACAAATTTACTCGGATTATCTAAAAGTCAATAGGTAAGTACACTATATCATCACTACACAAAAAGTTGTATTTGACTTCTGCCAAATTGGCCTTCAGGTCCAAATTACGTATAGAAACAGCATCCAAATTACGTAAAGAAACAGCATCAAAATGATGTATTAGTGAAAGATTTCTGTTTAAAGTATGGGTGTAGCCGTTTATACAACATGAAGCTATCAATGGGTTAAACTTCTAATGTTGAAATTGGGTTTTAAAAGTTAGAAATTTACAATTTTATACAGTAAAGACGTATCTCGTGAAATAGATTCACCTTTACTAACTGCTTGAATTTCATATATATATAACACAGTAGGTGTTCAACAATAATTTTAATACATACGTAATTAACCATAAAACAATAATGGCTACATTCTGAAATATAACTTTTTTCAAGGAAATAAGAAATGTTTCGATCTTAGTATCTATATTTATTTGGAATGCGCAATATACAATATTTTGAAACATTTTAAGTTTTCATTGATATTTGGGGAAGTGTAGCAATATCGAACTACCTTGTTGTCTTATGATTGTATATAACAACAGGTTAATTCTTCTTTAAATTATATTGTTAAATTGCTTGCAAGGCTTCTGTGTTCCACATTCTCAATAAAGCATAGATGATGACTGCTTGGAATATCTGGGTGAGCTCTGATCAATTCCAATCAACACCCTCTTCTATAACCCCCTTATTGCTGCACGTTATAGACTGTCCTTGGCATTAATATCCTTCCCAAATATGGAATAAAACACTTCTTTCAAGACAGGTGGGGAGGGGTGAGGGAGGTGATTGTGGGGGTGGGGCGGTTAGGAGAATATTTTGACAATGTTTAGGATCTTAAGGATCAAAGTATTACGCAAGCAAGCTGAATTTCTTTTATTAAGATATATTATAAATTCCAGACTGAATAAAAAAAAAAATACATGATTTAAATCTACATTTCAATCAGAATACTAATGAAGTTGACGCTGTTTTTAAACAATAGCAATTGAGTAGTTTGTAGGTAACTGTCATGTTTACCCTGGATTGTGTTTTAAAACACCAAAAATATGACACAGATTTTTCCTGTGTGATCTAAGTCAAGCTAGTACATTATGCCCAGTGCTTTTTCCCATGGGTGTTTTGGGGGTAATCCAGTATTTTTCCATATTCGCCATACCTTTATTGGAAATAATTACTAGATTTGTGGAAATCTATGTTAGTTTAACAGCACATCTAAATGGTATTCTTTAATTAAGCTGTATATAGACATTTTACAAATTTGACTGTCATCGTGGTTTTATTTCTTCAATATGGAAAAGGTCCTCATGAGAATTAATTATTTATGTGTTTTTTTAAACCTGATAATGTTTGACAGAGTATCAATACCATTATTAAAGATGACAGATCAGTTATTATCACGGGCTTCTTTAGATAAATACCTATATTTTGAAGGGTGAGTTATCAAAATACATTTACTTACTTTTATCTTAAATATATTTGTCGCTCAGTTATATATAATTCTAGTATGAAAGATTATTGTTCAGACAGACAAGATAATTTACCTAACAAACATTTTGATTATTGTACAACACTTATTGGTTGCTCTCCTGTTGTCCACTATACCGTTGGACACCCAAATCAAAGATGTAGTGATATGCAGCGCTATGAGTCGCTGATTGGATGTGGAAAAGCAGGTTACGAAAAAGCTGCCCACCTCCACTACAGTTGTATGGTGATTGTTTATGTTGACTATGTTTTATTACAGCTGTACTATGTCTGTGTCTTTATGTGAATGTGTGAAGAGAGAAATACAAAGATCTGCTGATCCACAGAAGTTAATGGCCAGTGCTGATGTGTAAGTCTCTGTTATTTGAATTATTTTTTTAAAAGAATAATAATTGATTCACTCCACTGTTTGAAGTATTGATGTTTGATAGTACTACTTTTTATTTTGGCCAGGATATCCTTATGGAGTCTCGACACACCACACATAATATAATATGCATTAAGTTGAGTGCACATCGATTCAACAATGAATGGAAAGCAAAATTATGTAGTTGCTAATTGTGGTATTAGTGTTTGGCTATAGAAAACAGTAAACTATAGTCACTGAACAAACATGTTTATTTATCATTTTGACAATTTAAAGTGAAGTTGCATATTTTCTATAATAAAGTCAAAACATAATAACTTCTAAATCTATTGCTTAAAGGGACAATCCCTATAAGAACCGAGTCTCAAAAATTAAAGTCTGAGTATTCATGAAATTTATGGACCAAAATATAGTGGTATGGTGTATTTACCTTGTCTCAAAATTTCAGCTCAAAATATTGAGTCGTTTGGACGTGAACGTCAACACTGCTTATCCGGACACGTAACCCTTTTAAGATTTCGGGTCAATTTTTTCATTGGGTGACCTGATAATCGATTAATGTTTCTTGAGAGGTCTATAGATTGAATGACTCATGCCCTGTACTTGATAACAAAGGGTAAATTTCACCTACATATTATTTTTATAGAAAAAAGTCTGGTTTTATCCAGATACTGTATAATAAAACGTTCTCCATTTCCAGATGAAGACTGTCAGGTTTAAGTTATTTACAAGCGTATCACAAATATCGGGTTAGTAGGTGGGCCTTAGGTTATGGATTTTAAAGGATTTTAACACAAAATTAAGCAGTTTTATTCCCCAAAAAGTTATCGGGTTATACAGTGATCATGATTATACAGTCATAGAAATCATTTTAGCACTTAAAATAATAATAACTCTGGAAATACTAGCAAATCTACCTGCCTTATTTTCTGGACACTCCATGGAATTGACTTTAAAAAATGCAACTACTGCTTTAAAAAAACTATGTTGATTTTCTTCAATCTAGGTACAATTTGATTTTTTTCTTTCCCTTTATTACCCATGACCAGTAGTGGCTGTAGTGGTATAATGGTTGTTACTTTTATGTTTTATTTTGGCAGTATGTTGTTTCTGTTTCTGAAATGTGGGTGTAGTACATGATATACAAGTAGTGTGAGCTACACAAATCTATTTATTCTAATAGGGATCAATGTAGCTATATCATTTTGATGAAAGTATATCTGGTTATTGTTCTTACAGATTTTGTGGATTGCTTCCATTTGAAGAAGCTAGGAAAAAAGTTTTGTTTCAACTTATGGTTTTCTTATGTCATAGATATCCAAGGGTAACGTTATTTTCAATACTCTATAATACACATTATTTAAAACGGAGATTTATATGAATTGATAAAGTCTTGGTTATCTGTTTCTTATTCCAATTAAAAAACAGAGACCAGAAGTGGACCAGTTACCCAGAATAGTTGATTAATAATATTCTTCAAGAGAGTAATTATATTTAACTTGAAAAATACATGAGATATTATTAATTTCAGGTTCGAAAGACTACGGCAAATAAATTGTATGAAGCTTTATTAATGTATGATGATGTCATCTCCGATGAGATTATTGATGAAGTACAATCAACACTCTGTGATACTGATTGGTTAGAATTATAATATTATATATACATGTTTACTGGTGTTTATTGTTTATTGTGCCAATAGATTTACGCTTATTCAGATTGATTGACCCCGCTAGATATGTTCTCATAACAGTTTGAACAACATTTTAAAGTAACATTTACTTTTTGTTACCTAAGCAAATGGGTTAAAATATAAAGTTGTTTTAAATATAACAATACACAAGTGAAGGCATTTTCTCATAGATAGAGCTGTTATTTAATATATTGATAGTGATTAAGCCCACTTAGTGATTAAGCCCACTCTTTTTATTGGGAAACTAATTTAACCAAAAGGTCAAACTCATTTGTTTAATTATCATTATATGAAGGTAATTATATAACATGTAATAATGTATTATTACTAGGCACTAATGTAATCCTGTGTTTTATTAATAAATGTGTCAGTTAAGGAAGGAACATGGGAAATATTTGCTTTTGACAATATTAGTTGAAATGATTTTATAAACTGTGTCTGATATTCAACTTATCCAGTTAATTATTTAAATCTGAACAATGGCTTTGATACTGAAAATCACTAACTGAGAGAAATGGGGTTTAACATCCACTAGACACAAACTGTCATTTCAGGACTAACACGGTTCAATTTATTTTCAATAATTTGCTTGCTCGTTGTGGGTCTTTAGCAGGACCCAGAGAAAACCCACGAGGTTGGAGAGGTAACACTACTCCTCCTTACCCAATATCTAGGATCTTAGAATATTTAATTAATGGTATTAATACAGTCATACTTCGGTATGATCCCTATCAACAAAGTGTTAATTCCTTTAAGAATCACCATGGTAACAAACTATTAATTTATTGTTTATATTATTAGGGATTTACCTGTAGACCAGCTCCGTCCTATAAGAAATAATCTGTGTGATCTGATGGGTGTCACTAAACCAGTTATAAAGGTAATATAATTCTTTAGATAATGATAAATTCTTTAAAACATGGTTTCTCTCATATTGTAAGGTATATTGTCCTTTAGGTTGTAATTTTAAAATCATATATTTTGTACTAAATTGATGCTTTATCTGTACATACTATATCATGACATACAATGTTCCAAATTGTCATTGAGCTTTATTAATGATTAAAGATATACATGTATATCTTGTTGAATTAGACTACAAATTATTAGGGTCATCCCCATATTACCTGACTAAATTTATATCAGGGTATTATCTCTTTATCCGTCATTACAAAATTTAAAGTTTTCGTGAATTAGGTCCCTGGCCTTTGCTGTAAAAACAGATGAGCAAAATTTGAGATAAAAATCATTTAACAATATTAAAATGTTAAGTGTACAACACATTGATAAAATACCACAAATTACAAATTCAAGAGTTCTCTCCCTTGAAGATTGGCTTGTCCTGGGATTGTTCTTCAAGTAAGGGTTTATGGCATTTGTCTTATCATTTCCCCATCTAATGCAAATCCCAGAGAACCACTTTGTAAATGGGTGGGTTGGTCATCGAGAAGTGGGTGTAGGCCAATCTAAAGCCACAAAAATTTGAGATTAAGAATATTAGAACCAAGTGTGTCATGAAAATCTATGTGACCATAAATATTTCTGAGGCTTCATTTGCCAGGACTGTATACTTTTAGAAATATTTTTGGATAGAAAGGTTCTTTTATTTAGTAGATTTGCTTATTGCAAAGGTTGGTTTGCAATCATATTTTGACCATATTTTGACTTCTTAAGTCTGGAAATGCTCTTGGTGGACCTATCAAAGTTTGTGAGACAAACAAATCAAGACTAATTCTTGATTTGGGGTTTAGAATTATGGATTTACTTTGGACATACTTTGTCCCAATGCATAGATATATGTGAAGAATGTTAACTGTAATTTATGTTATGATATGTACTAGTCACAAAACAACATTTTAGGACAGTATACTTTAAATATTTGGATACTAAATGTTACTAATTTTCATGCAATGATAACCCATACCAAAAATATATTCTGTAGTTTTTATTTCTAAATAGACACTTTTTGTTTGTTTTTTGTAGAGTCAGACAGCTGGTACATCCTGATGATTTCAAGATGAAAATACTATGTTTTATCATATAAAATCAATACATTAGTATGTTCAGTAACTATAAGACAATATTACCATGTGTCACAAGCCTGAAAATATCAACATTCTTATTTATGAACTTTTTTCTGCCAATAATAAACCACATATTGTTATTATTTATTATGATAAAATGATATTTATTGGGTTTCCAGTGTCAAGAATGAGCTGATAAAGGTAGAATCAGGTTGTTTTAGAGTTCACTATTCGAGCACTCGGGCAACCAGTGGTTTAATTACAACCAGAGTTAATTCACATGATGAATTCTATGGAGAATTATAAACAAGTGTGCTGTATATATTACACTTTAAATTGTGTAGAATTATGTGATGTACATTAAAAGTGCTATAAAAATAATTTTTGCTTTTGTAGAGTACTCCACTTTATTTATTTATATAAAATAAAACCAACAAACATAACCAATTGTTTTAGATTGTTTCATTTTGTTAAGCCTTCATATGTTGTACAATGAGAATAAAAAGTCACATTTTATTAAAAATTTAAACACATCTCTTATAAGACATTATATTAGTACCTCTGGATTTCTGGCATAGTTGGGGGGTTGGGATGGCCTAGTGGTCTAGAGTGCCGCGCTTCGATCTCTAGCTGGCCGGTCACCTCTGGCTTGCAGCTGTATTTTTGCGCCCTGGTGTGAGCATATGCGGCATGGAGATAGGGGCTCCTTTCCTACCACTGCTAAAGACCCCCTACGCGCAAGCGAATTATTGAAATAAAGTTAAAAACCATATGTTAGTCCCGAAATGACCTAGTTTGTGTTGAGTGGAGGTTAAACCTCATTTCTCTCTCTCTCTGGCATAGTTTCTCTTTGGTAGTGGTGCTGGGCAATAGGCCTGGCAAGAAGCAGCGTCTTGTTTGGAGGAAGTCGATCTTGTGTACAACTTGCGAATTCTATTGCAGTCCTTCCGAAGAACCATTTGCGTCATTTTTCCAGTAATGCGACAGTCATTAAACATGAAGAAAGCAATTGAACAGAAAGCTCCACCTCTACAGTGCATTTTAGGTAGCAATAATCTAAAATGTTTGACTCTTTCCGAAGCCTATTTATAGCTTTTAGGGCCTGCTTTGTCTATAACGTAACGAGTCTTCGGTTTGTGAAACAGTGTATAATCTAATAATGACCCTAGTGATGCCAAAAATATAATCTGCGAAAAATTTACCAATGACCTAAATAATTTGGAAAAAAAAACCAACACGAAACAATGCCTCGTATTTACTGTCTCGAACCTTGCTGTCCTCAAACACAAAACATCCTTGAAATAGGTCAGGGAAATAGACAGACGCATTCCATACCACAAAAATGCGGTAAATACCAGTTTACATAACATACTGTTTTTATGATAATTAAGTAAGAGTCGAGACGCAGGTGTTGAGAAATATTCATCAAACTTATCAAGAAAGATGAGCACTATAAAATAGCCATTTATATAGCAACTGAAGTTAATCTGAATCATTAAGCCGGTGCCATTCTCTTGCCAATCGGACAAAAAAAGCAAGTCTATCAGTCTTTCCGGAAAAGCTCTATCATGATTAGTGTGATAATCAAGAGACAGAAGTCCACTCGGAACGGATGAAGGAGGATGAAAGAAGTTGACAATCAACTCGATAGATACTAACTAAATATGACAGTAAAGTGTGATTAGCAAGAGACTAATGTTTATCGCTTGCGGCATTTGCAAAATAATGGATAATGAGGTAGAACCATACACATATTATTTTGTCGTACATATTCTAATAGGCTATTGTCTAGCCGCTTGGCGTTTAACGTCTCAATATTCCCCACCAACCGGGCTAAAGAAGACGGGTCTAGGCCATGGGGGAATTTTTGCCCGGACTAGGCATAATCGCTTACTCTTCTTTGAATTCAAATTGCCATCGACAAAGGGAAACTGGCTCGAAAGACCCGATGAATTTTCGCGGCCATTACCAGAATTTAACCTGGAACCTTATTATAGCTCCCACAAACTGTTAACTTAGTCGCCAAAATGAGGAGCTAAATCGCTAACATTTGCGACCTAGAAATTGAGACACCTGGGTCGCACGCATATAATATTCTAATATGAATGTATATAAACTGATATAAATTCAATGGTTTCCGTTTTTCCTCTAATTTCAAATCAGTTATATTCGGCGAAATAAGCCAGCAGTCTAAATCGAATGAAAATCCCTAGCGTCTGGTTATTCCAGTCTACATTCGCCGTTTGATTTGGTACAATGTTTCTAGACTCGTTCCTCTTGTCTCTTGCTAGAACTGGGGCTGAAACGCATTATGGTACACGACTCGTACCAATGGTAAGATGTTTATTTTGTCTTAAATATTGGATATCAGCATAATTAGCGTAACATGCTTTGTGTATGACAGTCGTCACAATAGTTTCTTTGTACCTTCATTAATAAATTTCTCCGAAGAATTTCAAATAATTACCAATAAGGACTTAATACGGGAGGTTCACCATAACTAAAACTGTGGTAGTGATGAGATAGCACAAAACCAGAGCGAAGGGGGAGATAGATAACATAATGAATCGGGCGCCTAGATTTTAAATAGTGACACATACTGAGCTTTTTAATTTTTTGGGCACTGGATCTGATGAGCATGGAGCCAGGGGCGTGGTGAGAATGAGTTCATGAGTAGCCATACTCATGCGCCAAAAAGTTTTTGCGCCAAAATCACAATCAAATTACTCAAAAAATGAAAAACATTTGTAAGTGGAAAAATTGTTTCATCTGACCCAATTAAAAAAATTTTGAAAGAGTCAAGTTGGAAAATTTAATCATATTTTATTACCGTATTTCTTGTCTCGGATTGCTGGAGATTGCGTTTCTGGGCTTCTAATTTTCGAAATTTTCCGCGGTCAGTAAAAGGGTTTTTGTGCCAAAATCTTTTTTGTTACTCATAATTTCTTCTCAATAATTGCCCTCACCACGCCCCTGCATGGAGCTCACCCCCGTCGCTACGCCACTGAATGTCTGCTGTTCGTGAGATTAGATAGGCTAATATCCAATAAAACCGGAGTGGAATTGAAGAATGACGGCATAATCGAGCGACGGAGGGCGGGGGATGGGGGGTTGCAACACGGCGCTGTTTAAAAGGCAAACTTTATGTTTAACAGGAGTGATTAAGGCGCTAGCTCACTTACCAGGGGAACCAGGTTTCAATTCCGATGCCAGTCTGAAAAGTTCCCCGCGATTTTTCAACGTGGTTTTTCAACTTGTTTAGTCTTCTTGGTGGGACACGAATCCGAGGTCTCATACATACTTTGTCCTTTTTGAGAGAAAAACCCAACCCATGGGAGATGCAATTCAATTTCCCACCATAGCACACTGTAGGTCATATACCCATCAACATTAGTCCAGTGGTAGCAGAAATGAAGGAGGTTAAATCTCATTTCATTCATTACATTCTAACGTTCACAATAACAAACAAAATCATTGGGATATAAACCCGGGTCAGTCTTGTTCAGTAAGATGACAATAATATAACGATTGCAGTACACTGTACACGTTGTGAATATATTCAATATTGTATGAAATTACAATATATAAATCTGCTGTTACTTGTACATGTAGTATAAATTGCTGAAAGATTGAAAAAAGTTATACAAATCAATATGTTGTTGATCTGAAATTTGTCAGAATTTGAAATCAAATAACACAATCTCTGTCGTAAATACTGTATACTAATAATATGTCAATATCAGCTAGTTTAATATCATAGATATTGAAATATGACATAATGTTATAATATCAATATTAGAGTTAATTAATTGTCATGTTAATGTGATTTATAGACCCAATATATTATGGGTATTCTAATATATGGTCGTTGTAAATTACAACCATGCCAATTGAATACATTGGATTTAGATAGTAAAATAACTAAGGGTCAGAATCGAGTTAATTTGTCATGTTAATAATATATATAAACCCAATATATAGGTATTCTGATATATGTTCTAAGAACCCAATTTTGTAAATTACAACGATGCCAATTGAATACATATTTGGATTTAGATAGTAAAATAGCGTAGGGTGGGTAACGTGCTGTTTTACCCTTCCGGGTTGCACAGGAGCTCCGGAAATCTAGGGTCGCCAGCAATCTTAAAGGTTTGTTTAAATACCAATGTAATTTGAGTTCAGAAAGCTAATGCAAATGTTCCCTAATCATCTCGACAGACTTAATTGGTAGATTTAATGCGACAATTTCTCACACATAAAAGTGTTAAATTACTGCACTAATTGTACAGTGCGTACATATCATCTGCTCGGAAAAATGTTGAGCAGGTTCTCAAAGTGTATATTTATGAAGACTGTTATGTGTATCTGATACACGCCCATGACCAGTCGACCGAGATTTAATTCGAGCTTTTTTGAATTGTTGGACACAAGTTTCAGAGAAACAAAAGTGCTCATTTTACTTTGAGATATAGCCCATGGCATTGAATGTTAGAAACAGCCCTTGGCATAGGATGTTGGAAACGTTCTGCACGTGAAAGTGTTCGACTTTTTTCCTTGTTCAGGAATGTCAGGGAATTCAAACACCACCATGGCAGATAAGTCACCCGGAAAGTCCACAATGGTTGTCGCATATTTATTTCGTGGTTAATGGGGTAATCTACACGACATCAAAAACTATTTAATAACCCTTGTAATAATGAATAAAATTTGATTATTGGCTTCTAGTTAATATTATATTAAGCATGCTGTAACTTGAGGTGTTCATATTACTGGAAATCACCGAACATCAGTAGACGCTTTCGTATCATCAACATACACACAGTCTGTAAAAACTGTTCACATTGATCAAGGACCAACCCTCACAGTCAATCGGATGATAAGTATACATGTAGACTAGTGTTAACAAGGGTTTTCAATTTGATCAAGGGCGATATCTCTCAGAATAACTATCAGGAATTGTTGAAAATCGTAGGCTTTTTCGTCTCATGAACATAGACACGGTGTTTAATTTCCAAGTCAATCGGGTGATTACTTCAGACTATAAAGTGGCGGTGGGTGGATGACCGCATGCTTAGCACGTGCGCACTGTGTCATAAAGGCACGTCATTAAGTCAACTGGCGAGGTTTCGATTCCCTGGTTGTATGTGACAAGGAGTAGGGTTGTCTTACAATCTCGCGGATTTTTCCCCGGGTCCTCCGATTTAATCTTCCTGCTACAGACCCCTACGCGGAAGCGAATAATTGAAATAAAACGGAACCTATAGTTTGTGTCGATATGACATTATACCCCATTTTTACCTCTCTATCTATAAGGTGGCTTCAAGGTTTTTTCAAATTGATCATCACCCGGACAGTTATTATCGGAAATCATTTAAAATAGGATTCTTCACCTCATAACCACGGCGTATAAGATTCTTCACCTCATAACCACGGCATATACATTTCAAGTCAGTCGGATTATAAATTTAACTAATAAAGCATCCTCAAGAAGCATCAGAGGACGACGGACGGGATCGCAACAATATACGACCACATTTCATTTAATCCGTTTACACTTACTCAAGTGGCAAGAAGTTGCTACTTTTAGTAATGTAATATAGCTGATCTTCAGTCGGATGAATAAACGCATAAATAAATACGGAGGAGAGTTACAATCAAAAATATGTTTATACCCATGGAGGTAAATCACATAAAATACGCACAGAAATTGACTTTGGGATACTGAAGCAAACCTTGGTAGAATTTAACAACGTGTTCAATGCGTATCAAACTGCTTATCTTCAAGCAGAATACTTTTAGCAATACTCTTTTTAATAGTCCAATGATTTTCCAAGAATCATTAAATAGTCTAAGTAACAGCTCACTTGACTTGGTAACAATACAACAATGGTCAATCACATATACCAGCCACGTGGGAAATACCCAATACGATAAATGATTCAATACGAAGCTTGCTATTCTACAAGGAGAAAAGTAGAGCTACAGTATACAGCGATCAATTTCTGCCACAGATGTATGAAGTGGTCTCATACCATAGTCACTATGTAACAAACGCTGGCTGTCATTTCCTAACATGGATCTAGCTACAACATAAGTTGGGATGGCGATGGGGTGTGTCACGATCCCTCACACAAAAGTTTCTCACAAAGGATATGAAATGTTTAAAAGGGGTAAATTAAGCAATGGGAGTATTGTTTTCATATTATATGTGTTTATGATCAATTTTTGTATTGATATTTGTGTTTGTGATTCAATTCGTATAGGATATATGACCGGATCCCAACAATCAACGGAAAACAATAGCAAAATATATAAGAGACCCGGGCAAGCCATTTCTGGCGCCCTTACATACGCAATAGCAGAGATTAATAATAATCCTGACATTTTACCTAATCATTCCCTCGATTTTATTATTGCCGAAACATATGGTAAAGAAAGTGAAAGTATTAAAGAAACTGTTTTATTGTTACATAAAAATATAAGTGTGTATATAGGACCGCAGGAAACGTGTATCCACGAAGGACGAATAGCTGCTTCTTTTAACCTTCCTATGATATCTTATGTAAGTAGAAATTTCTTATCATATACGTAATTTTATTGCAAAAACCCATTAGTGCCATTTTTCTCAAATTGTTTGCACGGTCTCTCATTGAAAGTAATAAGAAAAGATTTTATCACCAAGGTTCGTTAAATTGTTTATGATATTTATGGCTCCACTCCACTCTAAAATTTAGTTGTAAGTTTCGTATAGTTTGTTATAAGAGCTTATAATATAGCGCTACCTTGAGTATGTGGATATCCCATCTTTGCTACCATTTTGTGAAAATGTCAAAACTCTGAAAAATTCACAATATTATTCATAACTGGTACTGTTTTGTTAAAATGTGAAATCTTTGCAAAGAGCCAAAACAGATGTTTCGAAGATTCAATCCAGTGTGTTAAAAAAAAAACAAAACCTTTTATCTTTGATGTTAGAAAGTCGAAATGCCATACTTATGGGAAAAAATCAGATCTTTTATCAACTATTCGACATCGGAGTTTCTTATCAAAGGACCACCTCTTAAGGCGAGGGAATTGAATTAGTAGAAGTAATCGAATCAAGAATAATGAGTACATTTTGATTTTCTTTTTATTGTAAGGATTGGTCGTATTAAGTCTATGTTTATTACCTCAGTAGCTAAGGTACGGCGGGGTAGTTAGTTCTATTGTAATGATGTCAGTATATCTGTGTTAAAGACACTATACTGGTTGTTGTTATTGATAATGTGTCATGGATCAATTGAGTTTCTTGTCTTATGTTCTATCAGTAACAGGTGGCTCGGTCTTAGTTTTATAACCAGTTTAATATCTCTTTATTATAGAAGAGATTTTCAGTAGCAATTTCATTCATGTTTCAGGTTGGCCTTTATATGTGTAAAGGTTTCAGTTAATGACTTTCTGTATTTTATGTCGTTTCTTAGATTAGGGCAGGTGATATTACTTTGTTTTGTTAATACAGTAGAATACGAATGTTACCATTTTGTGTGACGAAACCCAATTCCTATATGACCGATTCTCATAGTACCTCAGCAATGGTTCCATAAATTAGGGTCTGTATGGGGATGGGGTGGGGAGAATCCGGCCGATTTACGTGTTGGTGTTTTCCAACGCACAGTTTCGTACAAAATAATTTCCAAAGCAACCTATTCACGATACTAACTCTTATGGGCATAGGTTTGGTTCAATATTATCTGGTCTCTTTTCACCATGGTAGCACCATCATCCTGACATTATTTTCTTTTTGTAAATTGTTATTGGGATTTTTAGTAACGGCATTTTGACTGCTTTTGCAACTAAATGGACACATGCTAAACATATTTGACCCAATTCTAGTTAGCTTGTTGTCAATCTAATTGGGAATATTGGTTTTATTTATCCTTACTAGTTCCAGTGGGATACCAAATTTAACTGTGAATTACCGTTATACGTCCTAGATGACTAATAACAACACGTATTACGTAGTTTCAACACATTCTTTTTTAGATATCGAATCGCCCTTCGTCGTAAATTTCCTGCTACAAATGTAATAACCAATTTAACTTTCTGTTTGATATCAATGAAATCTTTCACATTATTTCTGTGCATAGCCATTATGAAATACGTTAAACGGAAATTATTAATCTAGTAAAAATGTATTAAGCAATTTAATTCAAGTATGTTATTGCATATACAGACAAATATTTTATATATGGACGATGATTTTGAACGACACAGGGAATAATCGAAATAAATAGATTTTGTAATGAGATTAAATCAGCCGCGCAGAGAAAGCGTCAATTAATGTGTTTATTGATATTTTCAACACGGGCCTATCTCTTTTATTTATAATTATACTGAAGTTTTGTTAATTGACAATATATTGAGACAGTGGTGGTGTCCGACATAATAATTCACTCCACACGGAGAAGAAAAAAAGCATTATCCCCACCCCCTTCGAAAATTCTAAGCCACAAAACACGAAAATCGAGTGAATAGATCTTGGGCCTTGATGTACATCGGTACATAATCTGGCTTCAAAAAAGGTGATGTTGTCCAATGAAAATGACGCATATTTCAACGAATGATCCGCTGACGTTCGAATAAATCTTGCATTGATTTAGTATGACATCAATGATCGTTGAAGTAGAAGAAATTTATAAGAACCTCGAGCAATTTTGTCAATTTATAAACGACAGTCATTCACATCATAACGAAAATACTAAATCTATGTCACCAACGAGGCGTTCCCTAAGAATCGAACTGGGTGTTGTTATACATGTAATCGCCGCTAAATCACACAAAATCATCATCTGTCTCAATGGAAGACACAAATAGTTTGTACAAATAACACATCCATCCCCGAATTACACGCTGGCACTAATTATACATTGATGATGTTCAATTTCTCGTTTGGTGCATAATTTACTGTTTAGCTTCTATAGTTTTCATTTTCTGTAATGAGCTACTTCAAAACTGAGTACAGAATTATTTTTTTTGTCAGCGCCCTTGATGAAACATAATGAACGGTATAATTCTTCCTGTGCGTTACATAGAATTAGGTTTCAGAGAAATGTTTCTAATGTTCATATAATTGGTGACAAGCTAACGACATTGACATTTAAGACAGATATAATAATATTGCAATCGCACACCCATAGTTGAGTTTCACATTATAATACACTACAATATGTTCACTTTATATACTAGAATATATTATTTTTATTCTCAGGCTGCTTTTTTTTAAATAATTGTTTATATTATTTTTTTGAAAAAAAAAATCGATATGATTACGGTTATTTTTAGCAACAAGCGACCGATGTTCATATTTTCTGTTTTGTGTAATATATTGTGTGTAAAGCTTTGTCAGGATTTGATCTACTTACATCTTTGATATATTAGTTATAAAGAATATAATAATAAATCTGGTTGTTTTTTCATCTGCTTTAATATAAAAATATAAGAATAGCATTATAATACCTATTAGGTATTCTACATATCAGGTTGGTGGCTGTAGTCATAATGACCAGCGTCCCAAGTCACGTCATCTTCCATTGCCACCAAGATCAATTAATATATAAGGAATTAATTAATTAAGATTGTAATATTAATATCTAAACGTGAAATAATTAAACAATAGTAAGATTGATTAAAAATGCATTATGGAAGATTAAATAAAGAGCTGACAGTTCTCACTATAAAAATTAAAGATAGGTTGCCAGGCCCACAACAGCTAAATCGTCTGAGCGGTCAACAAGGATTGTTTCATATTTAATAGTTTGTAGGTAATGAGGGGCATTTGAATAATACATATAAATGTCGTACAGATCAGATTGATCGTTGACAGAGAGATCCTTGGCGATGACTCACGTCCTGTAAGGCCAGCAACAGCATCCATCCAAGAAAACATGGTGATTGACCACTCACATATTGCCAGTGTTGTAGGCATCTTTCATGACAGGGTTAAGCAGCACATTATCGCCAGCGAGTTAGGAATGATTAAAGTTTCTGCAGATGGGTGCCAAAGCACTCGACTTCGGATCACAATATAGAT
This sequence comes from Patella caerulea, assembly GCA_036850965.1. Lineage (NCBI taxonomy): Eukaryota > Metazoa > Mollusca > Gastropoda > Patellidae > Patella > Patella caerulea. The sequence continues at coordinate 20,589,322 of JAZGQO010000014.1, read as the reverse complement.
AGGGAATATTTATAACATATTAAAAATTAATGATGTTAGGCGGTTATATCTAAATATCAATATGGTCTGGGATAATTGTTTTCAAAAATTTGGAAAATAACTCGTATAAATTTTATGGAGTCAAGGATGTTTTATCGTAGCCTAAAGAAGAGAATTACAAATACAATCACAAGTCTAACAGCATCTGTGTCGGGCGAGAATATATCGGACGTCGGATGGGGTAAGTTTTTTCACGGTTTACCCTTTCCATATCTGACCAACAACATATTATATTGCTACACTACACGTGTTAGATTCCTGGCACCCCGTGACAATCTGTGCCGCTTTGAAGTAGATCCTGATAATTTTTGGCCGAATTTATAACCATGGATCAGACCTGTTTCCAAAAATGAAAAAGTAACTAGCCGGTTGTCATTTTCTTAGTAATGATGACGTCTTCCTGACCGGCACCCAGGCTAAGGCGACAATGTATAAATGGAAACCATCGACGTTGTACAGGTCTTTTACCGATAGACATAGAACTTCTCAGCTAGCCCTCGCAGAACACTGTCAGAATATATTCTATTCACTGCTTTGTGACGAACGTTCTTTCTGTAGAGGTTTTTAACCCACTCGCTGCCCTCGGTTTCGTGCACACGGGACCTCGGTTATCCGTACCATTCGAAAGACTACACGTTGATCCTTTTCAGGTCCTCAGTCCTACACTACTGACAAGGAGGAACCACGCCGACAAGCTCAATGAATTTTCTCGGCCAACGCCGGGATCGAACTCCAAGCTAGCGACCCAACGTTCTACCCACTGAGCCACTGCGACGTCCACAAAGAAAAGCACTACTGAGTTGAGATACATGTTAATACGTTCCCACGGACTGTCAGTCATAACAAATAGGTTTATTACAAAGACTTGTCATGCTTGAATAAAAAAAAGCAGCCAAGTTAATAATATTATATTGATTAATAGCTTGACTTGATACTGAGTGGGATGATCAAATGTGTAATTAATATTGTATGAGTTATGTCAGCTGTTGCTTAAAGTACCACATAAAATGTCTGGAAGACTCTTGTATTTAAGCAATGATCACTTTTATATTAAACCCGGCGGAGTCTCCGTCAACTGTTCTCTTGTTGGTACTTACCAAGCCACATCATACAATATGAAAAGCATGCTATATTTATGTTAATGGCTTGCAGAAGCTTGGTGATGCCAGGGGACAGCTCGTTGTATATATGCCAACAAAACTCAAATTATATAGGGCACAGTACTCCGAAATGCAAGAAAGTAAGATATTTTATATATGTAAAACATAAATATTGCATTCAAATTAAACTGTGTATGCATATTAAGTAGAACAGGCTTGTAATACATACCACAAATGTAACAGCAATAACTGCTTATTCATATTAAAGATATATTATGGGAGGTGAGATAAAGAGCTGGCAGTTGTCACTATAATAGTTAAAAACTGGATAATGTAAAGTCAAATTGAACCACTCTGAATCGATAATCTAGCCATTGAAGTTTGGGCCTAGTCTTGACCATAATTACCAAAGTCGGTACGATAAATGAATATTGTTAATGAATATACAACACACATTGGTTCCAATTTTCACCCGAACTATATAGATACAAATCCAAAGATATGAAATGAAATGGGACGAATAATTAGTACGACTATCTATATACAATAATTTAATATAATCAAGATATATCGTTAATTCGTTTCTTTGGCCCTGATTTACTACTAGGCCGTGATGTGAAATTTCTAGCAAGCTTGCTTCTGTTGCTCCATCCCGACGATTTTCAGGCGGAAAACAAACTACATAATCTAATTCTTCTAGTATTACTTTGTATTTCCACACAACTTTTCTTTTATCAATTCTTTGACGTTTGACAGAAAACGTCAAAATAAAAATGGGCTTACTTATCAATGTGCGATGGTATTTGAATTTCGCGGTGATTTGGTTTTAATAGATCACGTGACAAAGCTCACCAATCAGACGCACACGACGAAAGGTCAACGGGTCGTGTAGAGTGAAAGTCACCGGTTTGTTTACGTTTTGATAGTAAACAAGCGGAAGAATAACTAGAACTGTATACTCCGTGTAGATTTTGTTTAAAACACCGATGTAAAACCGTTTACTGTGAGAAACTGGGAAAAATCTAGGGTATGTGCTAACCAGTGGATCAAATTAGATGGAAATATTGATATGTTGGACAAAGAATTGCAGGAATGTGCAGACAAAACTCTCTCTCATTCTAACAATACAGACTTCTCACATACATTACCAACGTAAAAAAAACCCAACAACTGTGTATGAATAAAGAACTATGTTTAGAGCAGCTAATATTTTAGCAGCGAAATAAGAAAAAGAATAATAGGTCTGGTTAATTTGTTAAGGGGATCATTATCTTAACATTTTCAAATTTTATTGCAAATGCAAGTTGATGAAGATATTCTCCTATTCCTAAATGTATGACAACTCAGACCAAGACAAAAGACCACTATGGAAATGACTGTGTCACCATTGAGGTGAAATACCATGTGCATTACTTTAAAGTTGCCTTACTGTATCTGCAGAAATTTATGCCCTTCTTGTTAAACTCTACTGTAACAAATGACAGGGTTAGGTTGACTATAGAGACCAAGAACCAAACAATATTTTCTCTGTGGATGCAAATCTGGCTGCATTAGCTACAGATAGTTGTATTTGTTACAAGTGAAAGCTTTCTAGTATGGATTTGTGAAAATTGTTTGAATATGAAAGTGACAGTCAAATGATATTGATGAAATTACATGATTTTTTATGAATAGTCCTATACCTGTATGTATTTTTGTAAGCGGTTTGGACATTGGTGTGCATGTAAAAAGACCCCTTGGCAGTTGGAATTCGATATAAGAGTAGGCCATAGTGCTGTGCCCAGGCAAAATTTCCCTCATAATAAACTGTATAGCGCACGCCCGTCTTCCTTAACCCAGTACATGTATATAGGAGCTACAGATAGATGTATTTTTTAGAAGTGAAAGTTTTCTAGTATGGATTTGTGAAAATTGTTCAAATATGAAAGTGACAGCCAAATCAAATTGATGAAATTGTGATTTTTATGAGTAGGCCTCAACCTGTATACATATGTATTTTTGTATTTTAAACATGTTTTACTTAAATGTACTGTACATGTCGATAAATGTTCATATCATATTTAGCTATTTTAAGTTGACATATATGTTTTTATTTTCCTTTTTTATTCCAATTCAATTCAGACGTGGTTTCTCCTTGTCAGTGGTGCAGGCAGAGGGGCTGACAAGGTACAAGGACTGCTGTCTAGTCGTTCAAATGTGACGAAAAACCGAATTCCTGTGTAACATTGGTGTGCACGTAAAAAGATCCCTAGGCAGTTGGAATTCGATATAAGAGTAGGCCATAGTGCTGTGCCCAGGCAAAATTTTCCTCGTAGTACACTGTATAGCGTACATGTACATGTATAACAGCAGAACAGTAGGACAGCGTTTAACTCCATTTCATTTCTTATTCATATTACTGGAACCATTTTATTTAGTTAACTGTTTGTTTTTCTCTTATATGTACTTTTCTTTACTGGCATAATACTTTTAATTTTGTACAGTGTATACGGACACAAGACCTGATCTGTGTGTAAATACATGTAGTCTGTGCGGTTTAGCCCCCCCCCCCACAAAAAAAAATTGATGATTTCTTAGGAGTATTCTTAGCCGGCCACATCCTCAGCCCCTCCAAAAAATTCTATACCCCCCCCCCCCCCAATTTTATGAGCTGGCGACGGGCCCGATTCTGTGGATATAAAAATCTGAAAAGCAGATTAGAAACCATTCTCCAGTATTAATACACTATATAAATGATGTTATTATTATTATATACATTTTTCATTAAAGATACATTATATAAGATTTAGATAAAGAACTAGCCATTCTTGCTATAATAGTTCAAAAGTAGATAATGTAAAATGAATAATTTGAATGAATAAATTTCATTCAAATTACTCTATTGCAAGCAAAGATATTAGCCTTTAAAGGTTTGGCAGTCATGTTCAACAATTTCAACCACTGTACTGTTTGATCAAAGCTAAGTCACGGTCCTCCATATTTGATTAAATCAAAGTATCGCTGAATCATTTTAATCTATTTAATATCGGAGAAATCTCATGCCATCGAGTGTTGTTGTGGAATACTGTATGAGGAAGTATATAAAATTGCATTCATTTCTTATTTTTTAGTACTGTATTTCTTTCTATAAAATAAATGTATACTTATTTGACATCTCTTATAATATGTCTTTATTGTTTTTTTTTTTTTAAAAAAACAAGTATAATTGCATGTTCAGGGTTGTTAGGTGAATCATTATTAATATTCTGTTGTATCAGTGGGCTCATGTAGATAGTATTATTTTTTTTGTTTTTTTCTCAACATTATATATAATTATTATACCGAACCAGTATTTCAATCATGCCAAAAACGTTTTCATCTGTATACTATATTTATATTTCTTTTGCATATTGTTTTATTGAAATAAAATGGAAAAAATACTTTTTCCAGGAAATATCACATTCATTGATACAATTTCGCTTTTGACCATATTTTTTCCGCAAATCACGGGCCAGCCGTGTTCACGGTGTCAGCACAACATTTATCTGATGTTATTGTCCCGTAATTCAGGCATATTTGCAGAAAAATTCTCTCATACAAATGTAAACAAGCCAACGTGTTCTGTCTCGTAAAAGGTATTCCCTGGTCTATTTATGGCTATTGACCCCTGACCTAATGACGTTGATTGCTTTTATGGTTTCTGATTGGCTTAGAATATGATTTCTTCACCACATTATGGCTACACTTGACAAATATAGTCCGAGGCGTAATTCGAGTGTTGGTCTGATTGTACAAAACATCGCAATAGAAATGTGTACTACAGTGACGACTTACTTGTTTACTTGTGCAGCAAAGCGTCAGATTTTCGCCTGGAATTTGCTGGGACAAAATGAAACGATTTTCGTGGCTAAATCACAGCCTATACACTGTGTAAGGTCTAAAGTATATATATTTACCTGGAAAGTTGTTTCCGCACGCTGCCAACCAGGCAAATCGACGACGATAGCCAATTTTAAATAGGCGTAACTCAAAGTGTTGTGTTTTGACGGGCTGTTTACAGTCAAAATCATTTCTTAATGATAAAACTTGTCACATTTTAAGTAGGACTGAATCTGGTAAAATATATAAATAAAAGATATATAGGAAAGAAAATGTAAAGCGGTTGATACCTATTGCTAGAATTATCTAACTAAAAACTTTAGAAAAATAATACGTGAAAAGACAAAGAATAAAATTCACGCATAGAAAAATAATATATAGTTGGTGTTGACATAATATGTATAGGAAATATACGTAGAAAAGTAGAGACACAACGTAACTTGTTTCGGGGGACTGAGTTACCCCCACCCTCACACCTTTGGGTAGACCGAGATATTTAAACTTTATCAATATTTTTTCATTGTGCAAGATTTAACCTTTACACCACGAACAAAAAGAATACGCCTTGTTCATGGTGTAAAATATTTTTTTATTGTGCATGATTTAACCTTTGAAAATGGTGAGGACAATCTGATGGCACAGTATATTGAATATGTATGAAAGTTACCAGGTTGAAATATAAAGGCAACAATTACAATAAATGAAATAGATTAGAAAATGAAATGAAATGAAATGGGGTTTAACGCCCGACTGTTCTGCTCCGATAGGGTTATATATAATAAAGACAGTAAATTTATCGGGAACAAACTGACATGTTCTTAAAAATTAAAACTATTAAGGAATGCGTTGGCTGTCAGCACTGAGCCCTCTATAAACAAGCATAGTATAGGTTTAAACAAACCCATTAAGATTTTAAAAAAATAAACACACGATTGCGAGGCATTGAAAATATGACTTAATCAACGGGATGAATGAATAAATGAACAAGGCAGGAAGAACAAATACAGAAACAAAAATATATGGCCTTTGCAGTAGACAGACAATCTTATATAGTGTCAGAATGCTGTCTCTGGAGATTTTGACAAGAAGTTTGACTTTCATTACTTCATAATAATACTGATCAACCAGTGTCACATATAATAGTGAATTTAATCCGTATTCCTAGTGACACAATACTCGGAAGGTCACAGATGTGTTTTCACTAATGCGGACGCCACACTTTCCCGAAATTGACACCAGACGAATGCACGAGAAAGTGAATGTTCAAATTCGGCTACGATCGTGGATTTTCTCAGATTCCGCCAACAACTTCTTGAGGGCTTACCAAAACAATGCCATGCCAACAAATTACTGAAAAAAACTAATAGATATTTGTTATTTTATTTTGGCGAAAGAAATATATGGCTAATAAATTGTGCACTGATCGTAAAATAAGGTCATCTTTTTTTAAAATCGTGTCATCTACGTCTTTACATCATTCTGTTCAGTGGTGGCTCTGGGCAAGTTTTATACGCACACATGTTCATATATTTGTTTGGAGACACCCTCTACCTGTCCCGATTTTGACATTACCTGCAATACAGGTTTATCTTCCAGTGATCTTGTTTCCATTCGATATTGGCATGATTGTATCGGACCGTAACTTCAAGGATCCGGCGAAAACCCACAAGGTTGGAAGGCGACCCTACTCTTTGTCACGTTGTCATGCACAACCGGGGAATCGAAACCACACCAGTTGACTCAATGTCAAACATTATGATACAACGCGGACGCGCTTATCATTCTGTCATCCTATCACCCAAATGCAGTAAAAGTCTGTAATACCAAGGTTGTGGATCCTCTGTAGATTACAATTTTTATCTGATTTTGAGGAAACATTTTGTCGATACATGCGCGTATCGGATCGTAACTACCTGGATGATGGTCCCTGATTTAAAATCGCATTTCTTTATCTTGTTTTCTGTCCATCTCTTGCAAAATATGGGTGTATCTTGCATGGCAACCACTTGTTCTCTTCACCAAAACTAAACAAAGTAAACAAGAATCTACCCAAATTTGAGTCACGCAAACGTTTAAGATGGGTACGTGGACGTATCAGTTAGGTTGCTAGACAACGAAACATACGCCAACTCCGATGACCAGACTCGGTAAAACTGAAGTTAACACGATTTGACAAAATGCTCTCATGATGATCTTATGAAAGGCAAAATAGACACACAAATTCAACATGAATGACCCGATGTTTTTTTACGACCAGAGTCGAATTTATACATTTACTTTATGATGTGACCATTTTTTGACACCCACAAATGCATACGAGTCAGTTCTGAACAACTCTACGGAGCTGTTATGTGGCTTTCGTGTATCTTGCGGGTATAAACTACTATACAAATTCACATCTTCGCAATACCTTCGTGTGTGGTTCGGTGCTATCGTGTGACGCTCTGTAGGCATCGCACTAGCTTCAGTTCTTGGTTGGCTGCTGATCAAGTTCGGGGCCATCATCGAGCGAAGTGTGACGCTAACACAACTAAACTTGAAAATAGGATAATGAAATCACTTTTGATGAATTCAGTGGGTACTAAAATGAAGATTTCGACATTCCACTTCGATCAAGTTTTCCATCGAACTATGAAACTGAAATAACCGAATATTTCAAAGGCACACACTCTTATTCGGATGAGAACATCAAAAACTACCCGAATGCTAGATTTCATGTTTTTGTCAAAATCTCGACCTATTTGCTGATTCCGAAGTTCAACTGAACGTGGACCTTTAATTTGTCGCATAGCAAAATTTGCGTGATTGAAAATAATAATTGTATAATGAATACTAATGTGTAATTTTTTATTCTTTCATTATTAATGTTTCTAGACTGGTCTATTATCATCACCTTTGTGTCACATTTCTATATAAATTTATTTCTATATTAGCATTATTCGCGTCGAAGCAATTTCTAATTAAATCCAGCAATAATTGGAAGTTAATAATTTACATTTACACCAAAAACATTAATCTGCAATCTCACAATTAAAGGCTGTGTATATGGTTAGGTTGTTCATCACGGGCGCCTTGTCACTCACAGTAAATAAAATGTTATAATGCGTAATGGCCGCATTTAACATAACGATACAATTTTTGTCGTCAGTAATTACCGAGAAGCATTAAACTCATTTCAAGATATACCAGATAAAAGATGATACCACCGATTGTGCGGACTATAATGTTTCCGAACTAAAAACAAAAGATGCTATCTGAGATTGTTCTAGAAGATTGGTGCAATTCTGATTTTTTTTAACGATTTTCCAATTAAGCAGAGTAACCAGGTGCATGCGAATATATTTTTGCAAGGAGCAATTGGAAATGACTGAGTTTTTGACTAACAATAAATTAATACTTCTCGATCATAGATTGATTGTTTGAGCATTTAAATTTATTAATCATAAATATGGAGATGTGGCAAGATCAATGGCTTGACCTTTTAAGATTATGTTAATAAATATCGCCAAGTATTTCCGTGCTTGAAGATAATTACCTCCCTTCTGGTTATCTTTTGCTTTATGTGATTAGTGTGGTCTTGTAGCCATTCCCTGTTGTATTAATAATAATATACAATGTAGTTCAGTTTGCCTGACAAAACATAAAACAAATATGAATATATCCACGGTGCCATTCTGAATGACGAAGTTCATTAAAACGAGAAAAACCAGAACATTAACCTGAATATTAAGGTATACATCTAGACAAGTTCAATATAATCACGAAGAAAACTGTTTGGTTTACATAATGTGTATGTCTTATAAAACGTGATCCAATAAGATTGGTGAACCTGATGTACAGTCAGACTAACGACGCTTGCCGGAAAAGTTACTCAAGTTGGGTTCCAAAAAGAGCTCTACTGCTGTCAACGCAACGAGTTGCCATAGTATAGACCATTATCAAATCAGACTTCCTTTTTAAAAAAAAATAAATAGATAAGTCGACAACGGTGAAATTCTTGTACAAAAATGAGGAAAATGCTAACAGCTACCACGAGAGAGAGAGAGAGAGAGAGAGAGAGAGGAGTAGGTCATTTCGGTATTGGCATATTATGTTTTAATTTAGCTGTATTAGTAAACCCGAAGAACCCGTGAAACCCCACGATGGTGGACAGGCGACCTGGCTCACTGACAGGCCTGATTGAACTCGTGAAACCACTCGGACACACAGTGGTTAAAAGAGTACAGCGCTGGCTCGCTAGCCTGGATGTTGCCGACAAAGTTCGTTGAGATTTCCAGAAGGGCCTGACAGGACAGCTGATCCACCCTTTTGGTGGGACGAAAAACCGAGATTCCTTGTTCACATCGGCGTAAAAGATCAATTGACAGTGGGAATTCGATATAAGAGTAGACTGTAGCGTGGCTGTCCGGGTAAATTTGGCCTAACAGCACACTGCATGGCGTATGCCCATCTCCTTTAGCCTAGTCGGAGCAGAACAGCAATCCCCATTTCATTTATCATTCGTTAAACCATTCGGCCACGAACCGCCCTGTTGTGCATGTAGGGCGCCTTTGTTTGCAATGATCCCGTCCCACTGCCGCCTGGAAGCCAAAATGGATGTATCCATTTTCATATATTGGTCTATATTAATACGCAACAGTTGTGCACTGACTTTGCATATATTTATATCTTTAGGAGGGGGTTCTCTTGCCCTAGCACTGGGAAATGTTGACGAGACGATCTGTAGCTGGTAAGAGCCATGTAATATTGGGCGCTATGATTATAATCATAACACTGCGAACCTTTGTGAAACCATATAAAAGGGAACACAAAAACAGAGAGCGGTGCAAAAACCATGACCCCGTAACCACAACGTAAATGTACATTAATTTTTGAATAATACCACATTGGGTTGAATGATGTCGTAACATATTCCTTTTGAGTCCACGAATTATTAGTTCACCGTGTTTATTTCCAAAATCACTTTTGACACCGAATATTTTCTCACCATTGCCACCTTGTTGTCGCAAGTATTTAGCGCCAATGCAATAGCCAATTTTGAAAGTTTTACCAGACCGGTTAGGTGTTAGTAGTATTTTCCTCTTGGCATTTGTTTTCAAAACCCGCCCCTTTAGCTAGTTTTAAACACTACTCCAAGTCTAGCCAGTTTCAGTCTGATTAAATACAGGTCTATATTTCGTTTCATTTTTTTTTTTTTATACTTTCGATGGCCAACACAACATGAAGATCTGACAAGTTATAGGAGTTCACGTCAAAGGTCAAACGAGTAACTTTTGACCCTATGGTGCTAGACATTGATTTATTAATCAGTATTCACGTCTGAAGTGGTTTACCCGCAGTTCCTTGCACTAAAAGGTCAAGAGGTCACGTAACAGAACTTTCCATTGGCTAACCTTCATCATTCAGAACACTTCAATGGTTACAAATCTTCCAGATTCTAGTGCAGTAAAGACAAGTAAATCGAAATTTTGAACTATACATAACACAAACGAAACGAAAATAATCAATTATACGTGACATAGAAATTTGTAGGAGTGATTATTTGGTATTATTGAGCATGAAGTTTTTCTTTAGGTGCGGTATAATATATACATACTTTAATGTTAATACTGTAATGATACACACATTTCTATATAAACTTACATGGTGGCACTTCGCTGTGATTGATCTAATACTAAATCGCTGATGTAAACGTGACTGGTCGCGTCTAACCAAAAACATGTCTAGATTGGTAACTACAATTAATACCAAATAAATTTCTCATTCCATCATAGCGTCGCACAGTTCAAGCTGTTTCTATAGATAAATGGGTTTCTTGCAGTAACCACTTTAAGACAAGTAGATATCACCATTTAGTTGACCATTGGGAATACTGTGACTTGAAAGATAATTTCAGACATTGCACCATTTTAATTGAATTATGCTATGTATTGTTATGTAAATATGTTATGCGCGGGTCAGAGTGGCATGTCGGATACTGTAAAATCCACACAGAAATACATGTGAAGGCTTGGTTTAATATATCCCTGTAAGATAATTTCGTTTCCTAGACTAAAATCGACGTATACCAATATTCATACATGTTGTTACCTTGGTCAAGGTTGAATAAAATAATGGAATAACACATCTTGTGACGTGGTTTGAAAGGGCAATGAGATATTAATCGAAAAGAAAGGTGCATGTACTTATGTAAATTGAACAAATAAATGAATATTTCTGCTAAATATTATGTAACAATATTGTAATAATGGAATTGGTTTTATCAGGGGACAATAGTGTCAATCTGACAAATACAATGGCGTTAACTCCGTATTTTCCGTTCAATTCTCATCCAATTTTCTATATATGGTTTTCAATGGAAAATAATGCTTTTACATTAAGTCTAGAATAAAGCAAAACTCGGATCTAAGCTCATTACAGAAGATTTGTAAAGATATTAAAGTGATTACCATTAGTATATTACAGGTTCGATGTGTCGTTTAACGTTACTGGAATTCCTCTCAAACTGCAATAATGGGAAAGTTTAATATTTAATAGGAATGTCCGTAAAACAGTTCATTTCCGTTCTGCATTTACAAAGTTATGATAAATTGAAATACCATCGACCTATGCTCTTCGAGCGGAACAAGACGCTACCATCTTTTATTTGTAGAGGAAAACCCTATTGAACCCAAGCCAGGATATTATGTAGCGTTCATATTTAGTTTTATCAATTAAATGTTAAATAATCAATTCGAGTACATATTTAGTGTTTATTAGCCGGAACTTTGAGGAAAACTTTTTGAATGGGATGGGTTAGCAACTACCTGTTAGAGATAATACACTGATTGTCTGTATTTAGGGAGCCGCTGGGTCTCAGTGGAGGTCCGGGGTTCGATACAGTTCATCCGGATGTCAGTGATGTAGAACAGATAGTCTGACAACGGAAACCGTACAATAGTCATTACAATAAGACTAAAAACAGAAATTTCGTGTACCCATCGGCGTTCATGTAAAATATTCCTTGGCAGTTGGAATTTAATGTAAGAGTAGATCATAACGGCGCTGTCCGTGCAACATTTCCGTCACAGCCAACTTCATTACTGCCGTCGTACACTTGAAGAGTGTGGGGGAATTTGCTCGTATTGAGGTAGATTGGTCAATAGGACTGGTGCTGCAACAGAGAAGAGCCCTATCACCAAACGAAACTCAAATTGTTATTGGTTTATTAAGTTATATATTTAAAGATCTTGTTCTTTTATTTAATTGAGATTCGGGGGTAGCTCGGAGCTGCAGCTTGAAGACACTTGTATCAGCAGAAAAATCTTATATTCTTCACATTTCCCCACAGGTAGTCAATGAAGGTTCCTAATAATTGGTGAAATATGATCTTGAAGTTTGGTTCATTTAATAATTCACACAGCCGTATTTTGAATCTTCTGCACACCATTTAATAAAGTCGACGAAAGAGGGCATATAGTAAGGAGTTAAAATAGTCCAGTAGTCAAGGCGAGAAGTTATATACGCCTTTGGTTGAATCAACATTAAAATATTTTCGAATTCTACTTATTTGGCGCAGCTGAAGAAAGCAGGATTTGGTTTTAGAGGAAGTGTGATTATTAAAGTTCATAGATGAATCGAAAATAACACCTAGCTTTCTGGCTGATTCGATAAGAAGGATTACACAATCTCCAATAGATATTTGGCTTTTGTTGGAATCTACTTGGAGATTTGTATGGTCCGTATAGAGATCAAGAGAAATTCTGTTTTGTCTGAATTAAGTTTTAGGTAGTTTTCATGCATCCACACTGATTTATCTTTTTCAAAGCAGTTTTTTCACAGATTTTATTTACCAATTTGAGTGTCTTTATAGGTATACTGGGCACAGTATTGGGATGTATTATGGGGATTCGATCATAATGGGTCTTTCTGTTTGATAAAAACAGAACGGTCACTAGAACAACAAGGTTAATAAGTTGGATTAAAATATAAAAATTAGAAGTAAAATCAGCGGAACGAAATTTTAATCTAATTTAAACATGAAAGTACGAACCACTCTGGAACAATTCTAAACAAAGCAAGATTCATGATTTGGAGTTATGTAAACCATGGCTTCTCTTGTAAACCCAGACATTTAATGGGGACTTTGTTTCATTTACAATATTACTTAAATAAGTCAGAAATGTGTTACCCACTACCTAGCCTTTTAAAGTAAAGCTCAAAATGTTTAAGGTTCGTAGAAAACCGACCAAAAAATCAGAGATTTGTCATTTTGACCAGGAAAGGGTCAAGATGATTATTCGGACTATAATTAAAGCCAATACTCGGGTGGAGTTGTCATTGGCGATAACTAATGAGCTTTCAGTCAATCGAAGTTCTGTCCATCATTAGATATTATATTATTTTATAACATAGTAGTAAAACATCATTACAGCCATTCGCTTACAGTATAAAAAGGTTTTAATGTGTATGTTCTTTATAAATCATTTACAGAACTAAAAGAAGAAGGACATCGGCGTAACCAACAGATATTTAATCCACATACTAAACTAGGTTAAGAATTTATGGTTGCTAAAATGTTACAATTTTAACCAAACATGACAGAGTAGCTGTTGTATGTGTTTCATAATAATCCGTTTGTTATCAGGATTGTTTTAGCCACGTTGACATTGAAATGTGGCGTGGTACAACATTGTCGCCCCGTTCGCCCCTCCGTCATCCACAATTTCATGTGAAAAATTATAATATTATTATTATATTGTTTACAGCTGTGATCCCATGATATGAAGAAATCTATAAACTTTCCAGAGTAGTTAGCCTTGTTCATTATGTAGAACCCCATTCCTGTGAATGCTCTAACAACAACAATTTGAAATACAGACTGGCAACAAAATTTCGGATAAATACTTGTTAAATTATAGCATTTAATTGTGCAGCAGTAACAATGACAGTATGCGGTATAGAGATTTGATTATAATTCACAATGCGAGAATCTTAGGCGACAACTTGACTGCTGTGGGGTGTATTTCGTTGTCTGTCAACCTATCTTTACTCTGTCGTTAACATTTACGTTAAAGTATAACCCAAAGTCATATTCCCATTGGCATGCATTGTACAAATATCAGTAGGTCGAGTGAAACGATCTTCAAACCATAATAAACAAATAAAACTAAATGTTCGTTTGATCTACAGTATTTTAATGAATTCATCATCTTAAAAGCAGAAGCAACAGTCCGTTGACTCCATAACGGCTCCTTTATTGTGGATACTGTTGTGATTTTGAATGTCGACCGATATGTCAACTGAAAGTAATTTTCATGTCAACGAATCGACTTTTAGAATTCCATACCCAACGGATCTGGCCCAAATCACTGACTTTTGTCACTGCTGACACCACAGATGTCTGCTCATTATAAAACAAGTATTATTTCTAAACTACCTACGTCTCTGGTATGTCTTGAGGTGATACACTATCTAAAATCTATCTGATTTGAGATGATACATTGTCTTAAACATATCTGCGTCTCTGGTATGTCTTCACATGAACTGAGATGATACATTATCTTAAACCTATCTGCTCTTATAATTTTCACTTTTTAAAAACATTTCCACATGACGATATCATAAAACAATTTTACCAAAGCGTCCACGAAGCCATTAGTTGTTTGTGTACTCGTAGAATGTGCCTACCTAAGGATTAACGTATTATTTTAAATGTCCCACATGTCGGACTAAGCGTCATGAAATGCAACCCACGACATACAACAATAACACGATGATAGCAGCCGTTCAAAATTTCTGACGGAAAAATTGATGATCAATTAATTTACAGCGTTTTAACAGAGCACGTTTCAATGCACTCTTGTACTCAATATAATATTGGCAACTAAATATTCCTACATATAGTATCATTATATTATTCACAACCAGAATGCAGTTTCCCTCGAGGCATACATTGACGGATGCCCGGAGGCGACACGACACGCTATTCCGATGCACGATGATTATTGTAAATCTGATGTCAATGTCCCTGGTTTTTTTACGCCAAGGCGAGTTGACGATAGGTTATTGTCATTTGTATATCAAAGAGCGGCGTGAAAACTGTTGCAGAGCATATTCCGCAACTAATCTATCCAATATGTGTGGTTTAATTGTCAAAAACGAGACACTAAATAATATATTGAAACAACAAGATAAAGACAATCACTCGTGCATTGCAATGAAATGCGTAGCACGTATCCAAAATTTTAACTTGTGTAAAAAATGTACGCTTGGCGCATTGCCCGTACCACTATTTGAGATAATGATACGCCAACATCAAAGTATGACGTCACATCTGTATTTTAAATCTAGTTAACAAATGACAGACACAAACATTACAACACACAGTGATCCTTACAATATTATGTGATGGTCGCAACTGAGGTTAGTGGAAGGGGGCCATTGGTTTCTCGTAGTTTATCAAGCTATACATTAAAGGTGGCAAGTAACTGACTCCATATCGTCCACAGTCTTCGGCATTGTGCAAACAAAATTTATTGGTCAATTTAAATCAACATTGATATTGTTTTCTTATTGTGAAAAGTTTGGCTTCTGATATCCAATATTTAAGAAAAAATGGAAATTTAAAAAAAAAAATTGGCAGGCGAATCGCATGCAAGAATACTTTCGAGGGCCATTTGTTATCAAGCTACTCGATGGGCGAGGTTGGACATATCCCGCAGGAGAATACTATCGGCGTACACTGGAGTGACCAGATGTCAACGACTGCCATTCAATTTGGACTTTTCGCCTATTTCTCCGATCATAGCTGATTCGAAATTGCAGTAAAAACGTACAGAAACCATTGAATGTAAATCCTTTTATATATGTGTTACGACCCATCTGTGTCCATTTCTAAGTGGCAAAGAATAGAGATTTAGCTCCTGTAACTTTGTATTCAATGTGTGTTATCGGGTTGGTTTTTTTTCAATGACATTGTCGTACATTGTCTAAAAGATAATAGAAATAGACCTCTTTTCGTCAGTTTCAACTAGCTTCCGTTTTTTTCCAAGATTTCATTAAAGGCCATGATCATCATTTAATGTGTTTTGAATCCCCTGAAAACTACAATACTGTGAACGGTGAATCTCTAATAGGAATATCAGACCAAATATAGTTCAATTTACCATTTACAGAGATATGATTGAACGAAAATTTGGCAGCATTCGACATCCGCTGCAGACTACATAGACAAGCCACTAAAGCATATAAGTGATTGATAAAATCTTTTGATATTTTTGGATTTGTTGAATTAATTAAGGGCTATATAAATCAATTGGATACATGTTTGCGTGCAGTAAACCGTAAAAATTGGGTAGTATTCGAAAAGAGCAAATGGAGATCAATTCTTAGTTAACCGGACCGGCTTCGCGAACATTCTATTTGTTTGTTGTCGACAACTCTCTAAATAATAAGTTTTTCTATGCCATCAAACGTTTTGAAGCTGATAGTAATTGGATATGGCAACATGATTAAATATCACGCAGCATAAGTCAAAAAACGTCCCGGGAACAACAAGACATCGTCGCGTCTTCCCTCAGGAAATAAGTAGAGATTATTTAGGTCGCACTTGCCGAAAGGAATCAAGATGACCCAAAGTGCTGTTGGCAGATCGACAACGTAGTGAATTAACTAAATAATAGCCCGCAGGCTTTATTTCTCCTGTTCCATTACTCAGGATTAACGTATTTTCTAATAGTTTTCGTCATCCAACCATATTATAACCATATTTCCGCTCACAGACTGCCTTTTACGATGTTTTAAACTATAAAAGAAGCATTCATAACATATGTGTTGCAAAAATATATTCTCGAAAATACCACATGCCATAAACATTGTAATAAAATTAGATTTTATTCGAAGCGTGGAAAGTTTATTCTATTTGCGAAGAAAATGGTGAATGCATATACGTGGGACACAACAACAGCAAGGCAAAAACCAACCTCGACAGAGCAAAACAAAATTGAAGCGTTAGGAAATGATTGCTAAATTTGCTTAACGGCGTCATGGGACATAGTTAAAAGCAATTGCATAGTTCCATTGTATGAATGGCGTGATAATCTCGACAATCGCAAGTATTGACGTGGTTGCTCGGACACTTACATAGCGTGAAATTGAGAGCTTTATCACCACAACCACGTGGGAACTCAAATTTGCTTTTATCCCCTCAAAATATCGCAGAGCGCCAACCCGTTTCGCAGGACTAGGATACAGTTTCCAAATAATATCCATTATATCTCGGTAATAAAGCCCCATTTTCCTTTGTTTTCGGTATTTTTTTTAACAATATTAACAAGTACGGCATAGACCCTACCTGTCACATAACATTCATTCACCAGAACTTGATGGATTTGGATTGTATGACACATTATCAATAATATAGATCTTAAATGCTTATTTAACTTACTTATAGAGATACCCAACCATTAGCGATATCGGGGGTTGGGTGGCCGAATGGTTAGCACGTGCGTGCTGTATCATAAAGCCTGGCGTGGTTTCGAATCCCTGGTTGTATGTGACAAGGCGTAGGGTCGCCTGTCTAACCTCGTTAGTTTTCTCCGGGTCCTCCGGTTTCCCCCCACAGCCAAAGACCCCTACGCGCAAGCGAATTATTGAAATAAAATAAATCTATATGTTTGTCGCGAAATGGCCTAGTTTGTGTCGAATGGACGTTAAACCCCATTTCTCTTTCTCTCTCTCTCTCATTAATGATATCCGATTAAAATGTCGTAGTAGTCCCATTTTCATTTTATATTGGTATTTCAAATCAACCTGGAAGAAAACTAACTATTAATCTAGTTGGTATATTTTACCACCTTACATGTGTTTCTTAGTGTTTTGATATGGCGTTCACGTTACATTTTAACGCGACATTGTGCTGGTAATCAGACTTTTTCTTGCAGATTTTTTCTGGGTGGGGGTGTGGGGTGTAACCATAAAGCCTGTCATAGAGTCAAGTTCCGTTGTTTCGATCTCTGGATTGTAGATAGATCACGAGGAATCAAGTCGCCTGCCCGGATACTCCAGTTTCCCGTCGCTGCTGAAGGCGGGAACGTACAAACGATGTATTAAAATGAAATAGTTTGTATCGAGTGTACGTTCAATTACATCTTTCTCTCTGTGGGATACGGTATTGGTGAATAAAACTATATTTATTGGATTGGGTACAGAGGTCCTAGTTCGACATAAAACTCATATCCTGACCTTATAGGGCGGTGTTGCTCATATAATTTACAACAGAAAACACATTTAAGGGTATATATAATCAGAGATTATATTTTATCCACTACTAACTTTCGTCAGTTATGTAAAATGTACCCCTGATTCATGTCTTTTCCAATATCACATTATAAAACAGTTTGTGCTACATACATCACCCAGTAGGAGATATTATAACAGGTTCATATCGCACGTGTGTGATTTCTGTGAATACATACCTAGTACATATCACTAAAATTCCAGAAATCACTCGGAACAGACACAAATATTTCTTTACGAGTAGAGTTTCTCAAGTCTTCAGATACGTTAATTTTTAAAACAATTCTCGGAGGAGGGGAGAAAACCAATTCTCAAATCGAATACACCGTCTTTTGAGATTATAGATGACTGTCTTGGCTGAGATCTATGATGAGCAATTTCTGCTGGGATTAAGCAGATATGACCAATTTGATTTGTCCATGCTATGGGACACAATAACTTTGATTCTAAATGAGTAGGGGTAATGGTAATAGGTATACAGTTTTATTACATCAGTACCATAATAAGCGTTAAACAATTTGATTTATCGAGCCTTTGGAACACGATAACTTTGATTCGAAGTGGATAAGAGAGATACATCTTGCTACATACTTTCATTACATCAATACATTAGCTAAGTTCGATAACATCCATTGTCTGCTGCTGTTAAGCAGAGTGACATGCAGTGATACTTAATTATCATTTTTTGTTGGGGTGGAGTTAGAGACACCAGCCTCAATTGTGGATTATTGTTATAGCTTCCGTGAGGACAGCCAAGTCTGACGTAAGGAGACATATACGAATCCCCCAGCTAGAAATCAAATAATATTATCTTTATATGACGGGAAGCGTATGAATTAGCCATGTTGTTATTGATTGGTTCTGTGCGTCATATTTATCTCCATGCATCTTCGAAATATCAGACCGTCTTCATTAATCCCGTAAGTGAAGGTAAGTAGGACGGTAAACCTTATTCCATTCACAAATTCCAAATACAAACTTCAACTGTCTATCGGTATAGGACAATGGCTAGTCGGGTACTTTTCTTCAAGTCCGACTCTCACTTGTCGAGTGCCTGCTGGACGATATAGAAAATGTGTCTAGGCATTCGGAGAGGACGGAAATTCGAGGTCCACTCGTGTGTATGTAAAAGAACTCTTGAATTGCAATTCGAAGAAGTGTAGATGAAAACACTGCTACACCTCCTCCCCACCTCTTGCTTTGCTGACGTTATCATTAAATGAAACTTACCATGGGTAATTCTCAAAATCGCCAAAGTATTGTGTTGATGATACTTTAAACCTATCCAATTTTAATATATGATAGTTTGTTACGTATAAATGTGTCTTACTTTGGCGAAAAACAAATTATCCCCATACGTGTATTTTGGTATGCGCGTGACAAGGGCAGTATTCAATCATTTGATCTGCCGCAATTACTGTCTATAAACCTGTTTAATTCTTGTAGATGTCTACGGAATGTAAGAAACTCATGAATATTTAACGTTAAAGACTATAATTTCCATGGATACACAATAACATACACAAACTGCTATCATCATGCCATCCTCATTCCTGTGATCGGTAAAATTAATGAGCGGGCCACATGCTAAATACTTAACGCAAATTAATTAACAAGGTTTGCCTCTAGACACAGCGAGTTTGTTCTTGTATTTTTTCAGTTAGGCACTACTTAACTAATTATTGTCGGATTTAAATTGTTTATAGTAGAAAATATATCTTACGAGTTCGTTTGATTCTTGGCTAACACATATTATGTGGTAAAGGCTGGGCGGATTGAATTCTTCGCAGGAGACAATTTTGAAAAATCAGACTGTCAATGTGATCTGTGATCTGGACCGAAATAATACCCCTCCCCACCATCACCATCACCATTTATCCATTCCCCAGCTTGTACTTTATTATATTACGTTCAATGACATTTTGATTTTGTTTCGGATAACTTTAAATATATTCTTAGATCCCTTGTGATGTTAGCTTTCTTGGTTTATTTATGTTGAAACAAAAATAAAGTGCGTTTTGTAATTCCCTTAAGTTGACTACAGGATTTATATCTCTTTAGATATATAAATATAAGCCCAGGTCATTAATCTATATTGCCTTTTTGATTCTTGGTTTATACTTACAAACAATATTGTTTCTTACTGTATTGAGTTTTCCTTATTTTCGCACTGTTCTAATATCCGCTTTACATATGGCAATCTATCACTGAAATCTGGATATTATCAAAATAAGTTTGAAGAAACTATACTACATGTATGTGAGAAAATTCAGCAAAATGAAAATTAACATGCCACTATTGCGCCACCATAGAGTTTGTTTTTAAATAATTGAAATTTATTAAAGCGTTATCAGTACCATCATGAGACGAAACAGCAATGAAAGCTATGGAAATATTATTGTACTTACTGTATAATACTAATGTACTTACTGTATGATATGGTAATGTACGTTGTGATATTAACGTGTGCACATACATCATGTATATAGACACCACTATTCATCTCAGTGATAACGTTGATGTATCAATAGAATGAATTAATTAATAAAACGTATGCACCAAGCCGGATAATGAACACGTTCATCCGTCATACAGTATTATTTATGAGGGAAACTTTTGTCGGACAGCAATTGAATCCAACTGTCACGAATTCTTTACAATGTTATGGCAGAATATTTTGTCAGGAGAGCAATCGAATCCCAAACGTTCGCGACAACAGTTCCTTTGTTTGCACGCCAATTTGTACACGAAACCTTGGTTTTTTTCTTCCCATCTCCTACACCACTGACTGGGGAAGCCATGTTGGAAAATACAAGGGAGCTTTCTCGACCAACACCGGCATCGAAATCCGGAATTCCTGGTTTGTGAGCAGTCTCGTGTACACATTGGCGTGTAAAATCAAAGAACTGTTGACAGTTTGAGTTCAAAAGAATAGCACACTGCATTGCGTGTGTCCATCTTCATTAGCTCATTTTATTATTGTCCCACGACGACACATTCTTGGGAATCTTGGATTCGAACAGGTCTTAAAATGCACTGTTTATTAAAGGTTTGAACCAGAAACAGAGCATTGACTAGAGATTAAACTTCAATTTATTTTTTCTGCTCAATTTCTATGTGTGAGTTCATTTCTCCAGTCACCATGACTCGAGAAATTTTATTCCTCACAGGTTTGAAATCACTCAGATATAACTTAGGTTTTGCTGTGACCCCCGGTCTTACCGTATTGCTGATATAATCGAATTATCGAAATGTCACGCTGTTAAATAATGAGCCTTGAGTGTTCATCGTAATTCGCTACGTGAATAAGGCATTGGGAGTTAAAAAAGAAATTTAAAAAAAAATCGGCAACTACGTCTATTCTAAAATGTCATTACCATTCACAAGGATGCGCGTTTATTTTAGAGAGAGATATACCTTTTTTTTAGAGAGAGAGATATACCGTTTTTTTTTAGAGAGAGATATACCGAAAACTACCCTTTGTATGTAAACGAATATCCCCTGTGTATAACACAATTAATCTCTATATTTTCTTTTGAAAAAAAAAATCATGTACTCTTTTTGCTATACTCTTTGTTATACGCCACATTTTAATTTTAACATAACCCCAACCCCTCTCCAAATAAGTACGAAAACATTAAACTATGTAAAGCTCAGCTTTGCGATCACAAATGTATCTAAGGGTTTCTTTTTATCAGAATGGTTTCTAATTATATGTTTTATATTTTTTTTTTTTAGTTTTGCTCCGAGAATGAAGTGAGTGATAAGGAGTTATATCCAACTTTCGCAAGAACCAAACCAACTGTTTCTCAAATATCTAAAAGTGTTGTGTCCATACTGAGGTTATTTAACTGGAAGAAAGTCACATTTATCCACAGCAATATTGATGAATTCGAACATACAGCTGATACCATATGCGATGTAAGTCTTAATTTACGTTCATAATAATATGCTTCGTTTCGTTTAATTAGAGTGAGGCATAAATTTTATGTTCTAATTAATTTATCTTCCGGAATGTGAACTCTTAGCGGAACGAATTCTTGATATGGATTATTTATTTACATACAATATTTGATTGTTTTTCATTCACCAATAGCTTGAAACATATTACTATCGTTGTACAATAATTCCAAATTTCTCATTGAAAGGTGACGATTGCCATGCAATAGGAATATAAAACTGTTTTGGCTTGATGATTCAAAATATAGCATGATTCTATAAGGTGTGGACCTTTGTAGGAACTTTCAACCCATGCATAAACTTGTATTCGACCCACGACTCTTGGCCCAGAACTAAATTTCGCATCGACATCCTCATGCTCGACAGTGTAATCCTTGATGGAAAACAGTTTAAAAGTTTGACCTTTCACGGAATGAGGTTGTTGACATTGTATTTTTGGTTATAATTTGCATACTAGCTACTGAGTTTACGAGGGATGGTAGGATATGGGGGCTAGACAGCAATGGGTCCGCCTACACTTACATGCACTGCCAATTTGTTCACATATATATACTAGCTTTCGTTTACTGCACTGCGCCACTTGACTGCTAAGAACATGGACATAATAACTACCGAAATGTCTTCTACGAAGACCGCTGGATTCTTACTCAGGACATTCTAGTTATGAACATGTTCTCTAACGACAGAACCTCCTTGAAACCCTTTCATTATTTATATAAATGCTAGCAATATTAAAGCAACAAAGTAACAGTAGTAAAACAAAAGTGTATCCAGGTTTTGTAAAGTATCTGGTTGATATACAACGACCATTTGATTCTTATTGTTCCGATATACTGTAGTAGAATATGAGGGCATATCTCCGTCGTTCACAATAATGTTCCTAAACACCGTAAACGAAACGACTTCTTGAAGTTTTTTTTCTAAACTGGCTGGGATCCGCTAGTAATAATAATATTGAAGAATTAAGAATCGGCATGAATTTTTGCAGAATTATTGTTCCTGTCACCAAAACCTTGCACTTACACCTGGGACCAGATCTGTTAAGTTAAAGGAGCTAAATCGCTAACATTTACGACCTAGAAATTGACTCAAGTGGATCGCAATGTATATAATACTGTGATATAAATGTATATAAACTGATTTGCATTCAATTCTTTCCGTTTTTACTCCAATTTCAAATCAGTTATGTTCGGCGAAATAAACCAGAAGTGTCAACCGAAGGCATTTTTTTAGCGTCTAGTTATTCCAGTCTACATGCGCCGTTTGATTTGGTACAATGTTTTTAGCCTCGTTCCTCGAGTCTCTTGCTAGAACTGGGGCTGAAACGCATTATGGTACACGATTCGTGTACCAATGGTAAAATATTTATTTTGTCTTAAATATTGGATATCAGAAGCCCATCTTTTTCGGGTAAGATCACATCATCAATTTTGATTTAAATTGACAAATAATTCGTGTTTTCTATGTTGAAGATTTTGGAAGATATTGAGTTAAAGACTTAGCTCCTTTAACCCCCGATTATTAGGATTGTTGAGTTAGTCCCAAGGAGGATACCTTTTGGTTGGTTTATTTCTCCTTTCTCTTACCCGATTAACCCTACATCTCTTTAGAAAACACCTAGTGGGCGTATATTCGTTTCCTGCTAACGCTATTTTTATTTAATAATTGTACCTTTCAGTTGTGTTTTTAAGAGGATTGTTAGCTCGGAACTCACATTAAAAATGCACTTTGCCATGAAACAAGACACTCTGGCCATGTAAAACTGCACCTTATAAAAGCTGTTCGTTTTACAAAACTGTTCTGTTTTAAAGGAACTAAATCTTAAACTTCAATATTAATCAATTTCAATCAATAGTGTTGTTGTTATCTTGCCGTGAAACTATAGGATCCTAATATTCAATATTTAAGACACAATTAACATGTAATGAATTACTTCACGAGTCGTGTCGCCTATGGTGAGAGAGAGAGAAATGGGGTTTAAAGTCCACTCAACACAACTAGGTCATTTCGGCACTAACATATGGTTAATTTTATTTCAATAATTCGCTTGCGCGTAGGGGTCTTTAGCAGTGGGAGTGCCCGGAGGAAACCCACGAGGTTGAGAAGGCGCCCCTATCTCCATGCCACATACGCGTGTCGCCTATGGTTTCGCGTGCCTTTTTGTAATGAACAAATAGAAACATATTCCACCACAACACAATGTGGAAGTAATTAGTAAGAGCTGATTCACAAACGACAAAATGATAACTTTAAAAAGTGTATAATGCACTAAGCAGGCTTAATCGACTGTCGTTAAATTTCAACTGTTCACGTATTTCACCAAAAATAACTGATTAGAAAATGCAATACTTTTTTTTTTCAAAAATCGAATATAATTCACTCTACGTGCATTGGTGTTGCATTATGTGTTTTCATAATCATTTTTGTCTATTTCAATGTTCCAAAACACAGAGCCAAACGCCCTTTAAGAAACAAGACAGACTAGTCCTTCTTTCTTTGATCTTTAATAAAATAATTCTGTTTTTTTCACTGAAAGAAATCAAACCATGACTAGTGTGGTAATAAAAGCAAGGAACAATAGAATTTGGTCGGAACGATTATTACCCCCCACCATGACAATTCCAATAATAAATAGGTATCTAATATCAACACAAATTTTTCTCGACAATGTCACAAATCCGAATGTTCTTGGGTAGGTATCGTGTTCAATGAAACGCTATTATTCGTATGCGTTCACAGTAAAGTCATTATCCTATCAATGCATAATAAGCTAATATAATATTATTTGACACAATGTCTCAGTGTGTGTTGAAGTAGTGTCAAACATATAGATAAATCTCAACATTATCCTGCCAGAAATAGTCTCTTGTAATTATAAAAACTTGAAATGTGATTATCCCTGTACTTTGGAAGCGAGTCTATACTTGGACAAAATAATCTGTTTTGTCAACATCGCCTTTTATCTTGGTGATACTGTCAATACGGATGTTGACAAGTTAGAATAAAAACATTTAGACCCTACTAATTAAAGTTGCAAAAATCGATGCGTCGGCTTCTTAATTTAAAAAAAGAAATTAGGCGATCGAATCAACTCATTGAATGTTATATTGAAGGAAAGAATTGGTTCTCGTGCAGATAATGTATCTGTTAACACATTATTGAATGAATTCAGTGTCACTGTCCCTTGCCCACAGGTTCTTTAAACTTCTATTGGTTATGTTTTTTATATTGACTAAACATAAAGTCTATCGAAGCTCATTGTCGTGCGTTAATTATTTTTTTCGGGAAGGTTTCATCAAACACCATTAAGTAATTGTTATTAGCACACTTTCCGAGGTGTATCCTGATATTCACCGATACACCGAGGAAAGGTGCTAATAGGTTACTTACATCACATTTCTATCGAGTATTGTGAAGCAAAATGTGAAAAATAGTATTTATTATCGAGTCGTTTCAACCGAAAAGTGACAAAAAATGTCAACTCGTTTATTTATCCCTTTCTGAGCCTCACGTTACATTTAATGGTAGTATTTACACGTGCGTTCTGTTGTGACACCCCGAGCGTAAACTAGCCACGTGTTCGTTTAGACCACATCGTCAAATCAACTTGTCTATGGCGTAGAGGACTGCGATGATATTAAATGTGGTGTAAAGGAAATTCGAAACGTGGGTCATTCATGGTCAAAGTATACATCGGCGCATGGTTCGTCCGTTGAAATTTAATTGTAATGAAATTTATAACTTTCTAGGCGTTTTTTTTTATATCCTGCTTATTTTCAAGTCTTGTGAAGTGTCTAGCAAGAGAATCACAATTAGTTAAAATAATTATTCAATATTCTCATTTATATGTTTTGCATAATAAATCAAACCAAATTATGGAATAGATGCCAATAGATATGTGTTGTTATGTTGATTTAATGTCATTGTATATATTTTTGCACTGCCATGTAGTTCCTACCGGTTTGTTTTGTTACTATGATTTTGATTAGTTGTCTCAAGTACCCTTTCCTAGTGCAGTATCTAACAACTAGTTATCATTGCGATCTGGGTCGGACTAAACGTCCGCTTCTTATAAGTTTCTTAAACGGCATAAAAGTATCCGTGCATCAGAAATGAACAGTACTCTTTTTCAAAAGTGTACTGTTCATTCCTGATACACGGATACTTTTGTGCATGTATAGGAAATGAACAGGACAGTTTCATCAAAGGTTGTCATTGACAACGAGTAGAAGTGGGATGTAATCTCATTACACATCAGTTTGTCAGAATTGATTGTTCGACACGTTGTTTCTTTAAGAATTGACTGTTCGACACAGTGTTATTAGCATTGATTGTAAGACACATAACAGTGTTTTTTAGAATTAATTGTTCGACATGGCATTTTCTAGAATTGATTGTTAGGCACATAACAGTGTTTTTTAAATGATTGTTCCATACGGCGTTTTTTAGAATTGATTATTGGGCACAGTGTTTTTCGAAATGATTGTTCGACACTTTGTTTTTCAAAATTGATTGTCCGACACGCTACTTTGTAGAATTGATTGTTCTACGCGGTGCTTTTAGAATTGATTGATTTTTTTAAGAATGGATTGTTAGTTTTCAGAATTGATTGTTCGACACGATGTTTTTTATTTAGAATTTATTGTTGTTTTTCAGAATTGATTGTTCGATAAAGATATAAGAATGAACTATAGCTACTGTAGCCAAGTTGATATTAAATGAACATTGAATTTTTTGGAATATTTAATTCGGAATATATATAAGGGTTATTGTAATGACTGATTACCACATATATTAGTATTTATTACTCGACACTTTGTTTTTCAAAATTGATTGTCCGACACGCTACTTTGTAGAATTGATTGTTCTACGCGGTGCTTTTAGAATTGATTGATTTTTTAAGAATGGATTGTTAGTTTTCAGAATTGATTGTTCGACACGATGTTTTTTATTTAGAATTTATTGTTGTTTTTCAGAATTGATTGTTCGATAAAGATATAAGAATGAACTATAGCTACTGTAGCCAAGTTGATATTAAATGAACATTGAATTTTTTGGAATATTTAATTCGGAATATATATAAGGGTTATTGTAATGACAGATTACCACATATATGAGTATTTATTACCGGACTCATACTTCTTTAGACGGTGATCGAGTTTTATAAGTCTAGTTAATGTTTAATCTATTGATATAATCAGCATTAAGTATAATTAAATATACACGCGACTTAACATTTACTCAATTTATATGATTAATTTATGTTTTAGGCCACTAAAATCCATATACGTTCAAATACTCATTATCTTCCTAACGTTATTTTTAACAGTCTTTCAACGCGACTATGAGTCTACACAGGTGGAAATCATTTGCTGTCTTGGTTTAGTTGTTAATTATTTTTCTAAACAGCTTATAATATAACATTTTAAACTCCGGTACTTGTAATATCCTCGAATAATGCACGTTATCTTGTCTTGCCAACCAATTTAAGAATTAATGTCTTCTAACGTTGTATTAAGAAATGGGGTTTGTAAGATTCAAAACATTTGTAGCTGCCAATAATAAACTATGTTTTTACTTTATCAAAACACTGGACGTAGTTGAGCTGTTATGAATTAATAACAATATGACTACTTTAAGTTCAATCTAAGATTATTGATTCCGATATTGTGAGTTTAATTCAGTTGATTTCTTTTCTATTCGCAGCATGACTTTTATTCAACGATACATGATAATTCTTGATTTGAGAGAACCTTTTAACATTAAATTCTAATAACGCCTGTATTGTTGTTTAATCACCAATCGTTACATGTTTTTTCTCTGATGCAGTCTTTGGAAGGAAGTGACATATAAGCACAAATCAACTGGTCGATTTTATTCAGCCACGGAATATCTATACCGTAAACATGATGGGGTGGGGGCAAAGGGGTAGGGGAGATCAGATACTTTGTTTGTATTATTTTGTAAGTTAGGTGTACCGTAATTGCTGGGTGTGTTCACAGTTACGTTAAATGGAGTTTCGCAAGTATCAAGATCAGGAGAAATAATTCATACGAACCAACATTGTGCAACACCACTTGTCGAAACGTCGTGTTATATGTGTACTTTGATTGTTGCACTCAGGGATTATTACCCAACAATTATGCCCAGGAATTCTGCCTATGTTATTTTCGACAACTAGTTTAAATTTGGGACGCCAATAAAATAATTCCCCAGACCATTTCTTCTCTGACATCTTTAGTAGACATGACAAGTCGCCCACAAGGGGTCAGGAGTCGAGGGAGAAACAGATCGATACACCACACATTTATTGAATAGGTCTTTATCACTCCACCCAGGAATCTATCAAAGACAAACTAGTTCTAATATAAAGATTAACGACACCATATGGACAAAGTATCAATTGTGTCATTTAATAAAAATTGGTTCTTTCTTACGATCAATCGCATTATCAGCCTCTCTCAGACTTTTAATAGCAAACCTTTATTTTATGAACCTAATAAATAGATTGAGAACATACATCAAAATTCAAAAATACGGAACAATGTATGACTGGTTTTCTTCAAAGTGTATACATAACATGATAGAAGCTTAAAGAGCCGTACCAATCATTTTAAAATAACCGAATTTGCAAGCTATTCATATACAATAAAATTGAAATTGTCAGAATATAATTTGGTATATGGTGTTCTGCAATTTCTTATATTATATAAAAGTTGAAATTCAGATAAAGAAAAAAATAAACTGTGCGAGTTAGTAAATTGCATAAACTTTAAGTTCTCCAAATAGTATAAACGGCCAAAATGGTATTTAATATAATCCGTTAATAAATAAACTGATACGTTCGCTCAAATTCAACTTTGCCCATACATTTACTGTCCACTACGACTTTATATATAGGGTGGTTCTCTCTATATTGATTTGTTCTACATTCCACGTCATCTAGAAATCTATCTCACTATTTTTTTAGTCTTAATATATAAAGATAAGGGGAGTCAGATCATCCGATATTTTGGCGGCTAAATCGATAATTCAAATAACATTTTCTACTCACGTCTCCACACTAAGAATAATCACTGATTTTTCAATTTTTAACTGTGAGCTGAATTGTGATCTGACAGCAGCGAGAACTATGAACCGTGGGCTAACTTACAACAAAAACAAATTATACACGCTGAAGCATCTCGTTTGTGGTTATTGGACATTGCGAAAAGCAAATCAATGACAAGCAAAATGAGGAAAGAATTCAATTAACACTTGTAATGAGGTTCGCGTCAGTATATAAAATAATAATAACAAATGTTTTGAAAAGGAGCTTACTTTTATAATTTTGAAATGAAATGGCGTTTAGTGTTCTACTTCTCTGCTCTTCTAATTTTGATCGATGATTGAGAGTCTTACAATTCAACAATCAAGTTCAAGATGGCAAACGCTTGTCACCATGATCAAATGATATACAAATCCCAAAACTTTCTAACGGACGATGCAAGAGCTTAAGCCTTTTATTGCGTTCTTTTTTTCCTACTTATTTAGCCAATAATCTACATGGCAAGCCCATAATCAACCCTCTAGGTGCCCGATTGTCGGAGACGAGGAATAGATAAGAACACACGTGCCGTTTAATAATACAACGTTACCATGGATAATCGTGACTTTGCTTATTGTCGTCGCAACGGTACTTGACAATCGGAACAATCCTTTCAAAACGCCACTCGCCCCACTCGGCTAATCTCGACAGATTCCGTAAACTACGTCAACTACATCTAGTCTCGGATGTATGACAGTATGTGGTATGTACCTACGCCCATACATTTGCGATGCGGCTACCGGTTTACTTTAATTAACAGGAAAACTTGACGCTATTACACAAATTGGGAACCTATTCGGCTAGCGACCTATTCGACCGATCGAGCTGCAACCTGTTCGTTGGTAACCTATTTAGAGTAAAGACAACAGTCTCTATTTATCAACAAATAAAATCCAACGTATGTCTATCAAATGAAAGTAGAATATATTATTTTTTATCCATTCCTTCAGCTCAGAATAGACGTGTAATTTCGTCATTATCTTACAGCTGGATCGGTCGAATAGGTCGCTAGCCAAATAGGTTGCCAACTTGTGTTTGGAATGGGCGCAGCCATGTTTCATCCGGGACCTTTAAAGTAGTTCCAATATGGCGAAATTCATCATACAGCCGAGTTTAGATTCCCGAAATCTTACGAGGTTTGCCGAGTGCCACTCGCTCATAACTAAAGATCGTCCAGAATTATAGGTAATTTGAATTAAATTTTCAATCGATTCATTTTTCAATATGTATCTTTGACCTATTATTGCAAGGGCGGCCAGCTCTCTGTATGTATAAATCTTACATATTATATCGTTAATCTATATGGATTGTATTCATTTAATAATTTGTATATTTTAGGCGATCGATAGGTCAATCAATATTTGTTAAGCAATAATCATCGAATGGCCGTTAGAGACAATTGAACCCTTTCCGCTTTCGTTCCGCCAATTTTTTGCTTCCAAAGTAAGAAATTAGTAAATAAGAGGCCACGGGGTACTTATTTTATCATACAATGAAAACAATAATCGTTCCTAATAAAAGCTCCTTGAATACGGAACGTGGTCGACTTGATGAGAATGACAAGTCACGGTAACAATTCATTTAGCTGCGTACATTGCTCTAGTAGAATAATTGACATAAATGCTTTAACCTTTCTTTGCAATGTTTGGCTTCGTGATGCCCATACAAAATCACAAACAACAATAGGCATGGCGCTTTTTTTACAAAGCACTTTTCTTTGTTATTTGACCCAAGAGCCAACTGTTGACAGGCTTCTTCTGTAGCAACTTTCCCCGCACTACCTTGATATTTTTTGTTTTTAGATTGCATTGTTTGATTTATTTTATTACGTTTCACAAAGTGTCTTGAAGAAACCGCATAATGTACGCAGATGTCAACGAGATCTTAGGAAAGGCTTTTGTCGTCAAAGATTACCAACCGCATCTTCTCGTGACAATGATGTCACTTAGGCCAATCTGTCACATTTTATGAATGGATTCTTATCGGGACGATGAACTGGCTAGATGGGGTGGAAGATTATGCCCTGGCAGCTGTGGTTCGGCCTACACCTTTTTCGAATTCTAACTGTTAAGGGTTCTATTGTTTGCACGCCAACATGTAGGCTACACCGTACCTCGCTTTTTCGTTTCATTCGAACGACTAGACTCTGTTTCGTGTCAAACCATCCGCCCTGCACCACTGACATGGACCCACTTAATAATCGGGTCCTGAGCCCCCTCCCTCCCGGTAAGCGAAGCCAAACTTGTTTTACTCTTAGGAATGACGATATTTGCCCGATTTTAAAGTTTGCGCAGTTATAGACGTATAGAAAACACGTCATGTTCTAATTGTCTATGATTATAATTTAAAGATGCATAAGTCACAATAATAATATCCGCGTCAATATTAACTTTTAAAGAAGATATGATGAATATTGTCTAATCCATTCATTATCTCAGCTATCCGACATTTAAGAGAGTTGATTTTTGACTTTTCACTTGAATAAATGTTTAGAGAGAGAGAAAAAAATGGGGTTTGACGTTCACTCGACACAAACCAAGTCATTTTGGGACTAACATATGGTTTCATTTTATTTCAATAATTCGCTTGCGCGTAGGGGTCGTTAGCAGTGGGAGGAAACCGGAGTGCCCGGAGGAAACCCACAAGGTTGAGAAAGCGCCCCTATCTCCATGCCACATACACCCACACCAGGGCTCGAAACCACAGCCGCAAGCCAGAGGTGACCGGTCAGCTAGAGGTCGAAGCGCGGCACTCTAGACCACTAGGCCATCCCAATCCCCAAATGTTTACAGAATAACTTATATAACATTTACCGACTGAAAAAGACCTTGCGTAATGTCTTCTTAAGGAGTCACACCACTAATAATATACTCTTCAAAAAAAGAAACGCACAACCCATTTTTCATCATTTTTTTATTTGAACCAGGTCTTTGTTTCGGTAAATCTTACTTGTTTTTAATGCCATTATGTAAGGATAAAAGAAATTCATTATTGATTTTAAAGGTAGGGTCACTAATTGTGACTGGTCATCCTTTTTGTCGAAATTTTTTATCGCTTGATTGCACCAAGAAACATGAATTTAACAACTTCGCGAGCTTTTCGCATGGAACCTAAATCTAAGGTCTTTAAAATCCCGGGGTTCTCAGTTTCCAAATCAGTTGCACATGTAATAACTCAAAGACCCAAGTGATGCCACATCCTAACGAAGACCAACGCAAAAACGCTATTGGTGGATTACAAGAAAATAACTCCAAGACAGATGTAGCCAGCCTGCTGAATGTTTCCCTTAGTTCCATTTCTCGCCTTTGGGATAGGTACCGACAGCGAAGTTCAACACGTGAACGCCCAAGCTCAGGCCAAACAAGTGTGGTCCCACTTGTCCTGGGTCGTCACTTCCGGTTACGTCATTGGCGTAATTGGTTTTCAATAGCGACCTCTACTGCAGCAGCAATTTCCGGACGGCGTAGAATCTCGTACCAGACAGTAGGCAAACGCCTACGTGAAACCGAATAACGAGGCAGACGTCCCCGTTAGAGCTTCTGTTTTGAAATACGCCGACACCATGAAATCCAACTTTAATGGTTTCAGGCACTGAGGGTATGGTCACAGCAACACTGGAGAGCAGTTTGGTTCAACGACGTGTCGCCGTTCTTGTTTCAACAAGGCGATAGTAGAGCGAGGATATACTGACGACGAAATGTAACGTTGCGTTTCTTTTTTGGGAGAGTATATATAGTTAAACATATATAAAGTTTGTCTCCCAACTCGATGATTAACACTGGACCCCGATTCTATCTCATAAATGACCAAAATGTTGTATTAGGAAATTATTTGATGGTGGGATGTAGATTGAGGTTTTGGAATTGATGTAGTTCAGCATTGGAATGAAAATGGTTTGGGTAGTCGACAGACTAATCAGATATCAATAAATCTGATTGATGAGAAATAAACTAATCTGATATTGAACGATAATATCTCAATTATACAGATTATCATTCTGTATTTCATTGATTTTATCTGAATTAAGTGTTCTAAAATATATGCAGGTCATTCCGATATGAAAACTTTATTAGATTTCATTTGGTCTTTACTAAATGAGCAGTCACTCATTTATTGAGGTCAGCCATTTTTGTTCTTATCCAGCTGCTCATAATGGGTTTATTCTCCTTTTTGAGGACAACGCGTAAGCTCTGCAAATTTAAGTACGGTCGACATGAAACATGGAATGCCTTTTCTTTGGACAATTGCGCCTCGATTGACGAGTTTTCATATGGTGTTACAGTTACAGGATGGCTGCTATGACGCCATGGTCCTTTTAGTATATTTTTATTTGTTGATATTCCTCCTTGCCTCAACTGATGGTATTTCCGTTATCGTGTTTTTGTTGCGATTGTCAGTTATAAAACAGTCAGCTATACATGTACATTCAAGGTCAATATTTTGCGTTACCCCATCGTAATTTTATAGAGGACATCAAATAAGACCTGTGTTCACCCTTCATAGACATATTTTACTTAATGAATAGAGTTTAACGTGAACTTAAAGCAAACTCGGCCATTTCGGACTAACATAGCGTACTATGTCAATAATACTCTTGTGTACAAGGGTTATTAGTAGTGGGGTTAGCTTGGGATAATACTTGTGTGTACCGGGGTCATTAGCAGTGGGGTTGGCTCGGGAGGGAGGACCCCACGAGTTTTGGCAGGTCATAATATACCTTGTGTAACATAACATGCAAGCAGGATCATAACCACGCGTTAGACCACTCTGTCACACCCTACATTTTCCCGGAAACAGGAAACGACGCGTGGACCATGCCCTAAACGAGTAAATGGGAAATTGGATCGGATTGTCACCGATTTTAATTGTGTTAAAACATTCTTAGTTTAAGATGTAAAGATATGTTTTATCTCATTATTAGCCTCATCGTACGAGGAGAGAGTTTTAGATGTTTGACAAAACCGCCTTATAAAAAAGATAAACACCAAATGTAAATCTAATCGATGCCATTTCTTCTCTCTATAAATTACTTCCTTTAAGAAAGAAAGATATGCAGATATCGATCTACGTGTATACAAAAAATAAAATTGACATACACATGTATATAAATGGAAACCATTTTTCATGCGGTTGTCTCACAGACAGTTTAGAATTTATAGATCAAAATAAATGGAATTAAAATGTGCGAGATGAAATATAATACAATTAGCTGGTAAATTAGTTTCAGTTTATACGTCTCCTCGCGTCTATTATTTGGAATGGTGGAACCATTTATATTTCATCCTGCTGTCAAGGAAACAAGAATTTTCTTTGATGGATATTTTGGAACAGGAGGATTTAGAACTCATTACCTTAAAAGATTATAAACCCATTCTTATACTAATAACAAAGGTTTGACTTAAGCGCCATTTTCTAGCGGAATATTAATATTTCCTGACCAGACATATAATAAAGTCATTGAGTATAGATTGTATTGAATAGAACTTACAAACAATAACTATTGATGTACATATTATTGATATTTCCCTAGTTGATAGACCATCTACGGCAGGACACATGAAATAGAGAATGATATTTTCTTCAGAGAATCAGGATGGGATTCGTATATAATTGACACATTGAATAATAACTTTCCAAATATTATATTTACAAAAATATACTATTACAATATACATTCAGTATCTTCACTCGAACCCGCACTGAATACTGAACTATTTTATGACATTTCAATCGTACTATAAGATATTGTTAGGTCTCGATCATATAGTAGTAACATGATTGTTACCAAAGCTAGTTAACAGTGGATGGCCGAGGGAAGGGTCGTTATTCATAAATTCATAGACGTTGTAAATAAGACCATTTATTACCCCGTCTTGTAATAAAACATTTTTGTTTTCTATCTTGATTAATACTATTATAATGTCTGCATGGAATCATCATATTCTCGGCAATATTATTTACATGTTGGTATATTACCGATCCAAAGACAGGCATTGTTGTAAATTCTGTTTATTATTTTATTATTATTTAAGCTATCGTTCTATCGAAGTTTATTTAACTATTTTATTTTTGATTTATAGCAATTGGAATCATATGGTATAACAGTGAGGTTTAGAAAAGTCTACCAAGGTCCATACTTTCATACACATTCTGAAAATCCGTTTATTAAAATCGTCAGTGAAACAAAACTTGACACTAGAAGTAAGTATTATTATTAATTGATTTACTATCCTGATTGTGGTTTACAATCATTATCCTGATTTTAATTCACTATGTGATGGTTGTGATCCACTTATCATTATACTTCTAATATATCTTGAATGTTATTTACTAAAGATTGTGATTCACTGTATCGTAATGGTATATTTTTTAATCTTGATCGTGATTTACTTTATCTTGATTGTAATTTATCTTGAATGTTATTTACTGAAGATTGTGGTTCACTGTATCGTAATTGTATTTTTTTATCTTGATTGTGATTTATTTTATCTTGATTCTAATTTATCTTGAATGTGATTTACTTTATCTTTATTATGATTTACTATATCTTGATTGTAATTTACTTTCTCTTGATTGTAATTTACTGTATCATTACGATTATTTATCGAGATAGGGATGTTATCGATCTTTGTTGCGATTTTAGTGTACTAGATCTTAAATGTTATTTACTCTATCGTAATTGTAATTGGATTTTCTTTATCTTATTGTAGTGTGCTAGAACTTAAATGTGATTTACTAGGCCATATATCTTAAACATACATTATGCAATAGCAAAGTATTCCTATTGTAGGTCTGTCTTTAGGACTGACTGAAATGGTATAGGTGTATTCCCGCAATGGCGCGGTTACAGAGCGTGACCAAAATTAATCTTAAATGTGATATGTTGTTATTAGAACCCAATTAAGGGTGTTAAAGATTTCATGTTCACTCTGAATTTTATTCACCAATTGGCAACTAATTTTCAACCTTTGCATCTCAATATAAATTCAAAAATACCAACAAGAAAACGTGAACTTGAAATACCCGATACTCTAAGGCATACCATTGGTGGTGAGCCATTTTACCTAATCGATGATGGTGCCGATGATAGGATTCTTGGTTTTGTTACCCCAATGCCAGCCAATCCAAAAATAACCGAATTGGCCGACTACATAACAAATCAATGGTTCGAGGTATGGAAGCATATCAAGGGTGAATTTTTAATTCGTCAGTGGAACCACTACGACACCGAGGAGCACAGAGCCATCAACAATCTGGAAGGGTGGCATTCAAGAAACTAGATGCGAAAGCCCATCTGAATGTTTTTGAAATGATCGCATTTTTGCAACAAGAACAAAATATTAATGAGATAAAAAGCGTCCAGTATGCCTGGAGACAGGAATCACCAAGGAAGAGGCATAAATATACCCAAATCCAAAGCCAGCTCCAGGAAATAAAAGGAAGAAGAATTGGGTTTAATCGAGTATTTAGACAGGGGGTCTTATTTGTCGAAATTAAACTAAATTTGTTATAGTATAGTTATGTTTTTTATTTATTTGGCGAAATTTGCTATAGTATAGCTATTTCTTATTTGGAGGAATCTGTTATAGTATAGTTATGTTTTTATTTCTTATTTGGCGAAATTAAATTAATTTTTGTTTTAGTATAGTTATGTTTTTAATATCTATGCTAAAAATGATGCTAACATGATGGTTAATTAGTTACAGTGGGGATTATGAAAGTGTAAATGAAATTCTTATCATAACAATCTATAACACCATTGTTACGTTTTTAATCCATTTTAATTCCCTTTTAATCCTAGGAGCTGGATTCCCGTGAAGTCGTCGAAAACGACCTCTTTTAATCCGTTACGGCCAATAACTGCGCCTTCGCGGGAATAAACCATGTTATAAAAACTATTAATTAGACATTAATTAACTTATCCAGACCATAATCAGTCTGCGATATTTGTTGAATTATAGTCCGATTAACACTCAAAACTTTCCTTCGTGGTTAACGATTAATTGGATAATCGAGACTACTAGTTTTGTCTTACCGACTTCAGTATTGATATCGAGGCTAAGCGGAACTTTCATCTGCTTCGTTCTCGGTTCATAGTGGATCATATTGACTGAAATATTCAGCAAATTGCTTTTTCATTATGTAGTTTTTAACTATTATAGCGAGAGCTGCCAACTCGTTATCTAATCGCCCATATCTTTAATTTTGATTATTAATTATAAGTTTCTACATCTTGGTTGTGGTTTTCTTTGCCTTACTTGGTTCTGATTTATTGGTACTGCGATTAATGGTGATCAGTTCAGAGAGATGAAATAATAGCCTTATAATACCTTATTGTTATTTAAATTCGATACTACATTTTAAATGAAATTCAATTCGTTGGATGCTGTTGTAATATTGAACGAGAGAATGACAAACACAGGTTTCACTATCAAGACATGTTTTACTAACTAACTGATATGATGACGTAGTACACAACAATGTATTCATGGGTGAGCTGTGCACCATAACAGGTTGAATATCATAACATCCCCCCTGTTTAGATACGAATTGTTCTTTGAGAGATTTATATTATATGCATAATAATATTCACATTACACAGTCTTTGAGATAAGAAAGAAACTGATATAGTTTGATTGAACATTTAAGAGTCTATGTAACGTGATGGTTCTTTGATGATTCTTCTGGATCTGGTTGTCTTCGGTGGAGGTTCATGGAAGTGGGTAATGGGTTGTTTTTGAGATCGTTGGTTTAGTTTGGGTTGTTTCAGTTGTTGCTCAGTGGATTTTGGTTTACTGTCTTGTAGTTCTGGAAGTGTGAAGTGTACTCCAATGGGTATCTTATCTTGTTCATTAACTACAGGAATGTGTTGTTTGATCATTGGCTTTGGTAGACAGTTTGATTCACGAAGTTAGGATCTGTTTCTGTGTAGTACAGTTCCGAGACTAGTTTTGACTATATATGATCTTGGAGGAAATAATATTTTCTCTATGATGGTACCTGGAGCCCATGTCCTAGAAGCGTAGTCTAAGATACGCCCTTGTTGTCCAGTGTACAGTGGTGGCAGTTCATGTTGTGTTGAATGACCACCATGTTCTATTAAGAAGTTGGGAGCGTTGTATTTCTGTTGACGGAATGATGATATGATGGGAAGTTAAAAGCGTTCTGATTGGTCTTGACATTAAAATTTCAGCAGGCGATAGTAGACAGCTATCGACAGGTGTTGCTCTTATTTGGAGCAAGGCCATGTCGATGTCTTGGTTATTGTCTAGACATTTTTTGATGACAGATTTCACCATTCTTTTAATGAAACCATTGGAGCGAACACTGATGATGTAGTATGCTCTATACTCCATTCTGTGCAAGTTTGACCGGAGTACTGGGGTCCGTTGTCGCTGACTATTTTCTCAGGCTTTCCAAACAGTGAGCATACTGCTTTTACTTCTCTTGTGACAGCACCACTGGTGATTGGGTTAGCCATTTCCATGACGATTGAATATTTACTGAAATAATCTGCAACGAGTAGGTAGTGTCGATTACCAATTTGAAATAAGTCTGTTCCCAGCGTCATCTATGGGGCCTGGGTTATTTCATGGGGTTTTAAAGGTTCAGTCCGTTGTTGTGGTTTGTAATGTTCACATTCATTACAAGATCTGACCATTTTATAAATGTCTGTGTTGATTTTCTGTCGATACACTGGCTCTCTGGCCAGTTTTCTGGTTTTCTCAATTCCTTGATGTGATGAGTGTAATTTTCCCAAAATGCTTGGACGGGTGCGTTGCGATATAAGGACTTGACGGCCTTTAAAGATAAACCTCCTTCAACAGCTAGTGAATCGCGGTAAGACCAATATGGTCGTAAGTCTCTCGATAGTTCCTTAAGTGTTTCTGGTCATCCAATTAAGATTCTCTCACGTAAAGAGTTGAACACTGGGTCGTTTGTTGTTTCGACACGGAGCTGTTCTTATTTCACAGTGCCGAAATTGATAAGATCTAGATTGAGGCTGTCTATGATTATGGGTGAACAGCTGGGTTGTTTACAGGATTGGGTAATTAGGTTGTGGTGGCAGACATTTTCTTGATGTCTTGGATCTTTACTGGGTCTGGTGTGATGCCATGGTCTGTGTATAAATTACCAAAAAATGGAATTTGTTTCTGTTTGATCATGCATTTGTCTGAGATGAATACAAGGCCTCTTTCGGCAGCTCTGTTCATCAGCAAAATTAAATTATGATCATGTTCTTCAACATTTTCACCAAAAATACAGACATCATCAGCAATGCTCACAATACCCGGAATGCCTTCAAGGATTTCATTCATTCTCTGCTGGAAAATATCTTGGCTTATACAAGAGAATATCTTTGCTTAGTAAATTTAGGATTGAGTTCTTCGAGTGTAGGAATCTTGTGTGGTCATCTCTTGAGGGACATGTTGAACCTTTGTGGGTCGAGACACAATCTCAGGCAGGCAGTGTGACGTATTGTCTACTGGGCACAATTCTGGAAATCTCTATTTTTTTCTAGAAATTGAGATGGCAGTCTCTGGTTCCATGCAGATTTGAGATTGCAAATGAAAGCACTTTCACCTTATTTACGAATGTTCTATCCTTTTGGTGATCCAACTTTCTATTTACT
Source organism: Patella caerulea (assembly GCA_036850965.1). NCBI lineage: Eukaryota > Metazoa > Mollusca > Gastropoda > Patellidae > Patella > Patella caerulea. The sequence continues at coordinate 20,549,367 of JAZGQO010000014.1, read as the reverse complement.
ATCCCACTTCTGACACCACAGGTTTCACTATCAAGACATATTTTACTAACTAACTGATATGAAGACGTAGTACACAACAATGTATTCATAGGTGCGCTGTGTACCATATCAGGTTGAATATCATAACAGATACTGGCCAATAACGTGATCAATAAATGGGATGTAAGTTAACGTGGAGTAACTAATCTCTTGTACAAACAAAATTTAAGCAAATATGACTGTTTACGATTTTTGCATGGTGAAGTACGTATAAACTACTATTTCAGTTTCTGCATAATAAAAGCGTAAATTGGAAGGGAAGTGGGCAGATAATCGCAACAACGACAGTCATGTCTCTATTATTAAGCAGGGGCGGGTCCAGAGGGGGTGGGGGCAAACCCCACCCTGCTCAGCTACATAAACAAAAGTCATGCCTTGCATAAATGAAATTAAATCACAATGTGATCCTACATCATTATAAAAATCGGATTTCTCTCTTTAAAAAGCTCAATTTGTATGTATGCCTATGTAATTCAGAGACGAGAGATAGAAATGGGGTTTAACGTCCACTCAACACAAACTAGGTCATTTCGGGACTAAATTCAGAGACGATGATGGCACATTTTCTTCACAGGAATCTGAAAACCCCCTCCTGCAAAAATTCCTGGATCCGCCCCTGTTAAGACGATCTTTTCGGCTTCGGTTGTAATTAATTAAAATGCAACGTTACAAAACGTTACTTTTCCTGAATTATTTTCCTGGTATGCTGCCGCTGTTGTTTTTCCTGTAAATAATTGTCGTTAATTGTTAGTTCTCTTAATCATGTATGAAATTTCAATATAAAACTAGATATTAATCTAGTAAATTATTACAAAGCGAGACATATAGAATAATAAGTTGAAATCAATGAAATATTAGAGTAGACATATCATTAACTGGCATATTACTATCAACCTCTTACAATAACTGGTGATCTATTGAAAATAATATCAAAGTTCATTGATTATCCACTCCAAATTGATTACTAGCAGTTAGCCTCCCAAGAAACACTTTATTAATGACAAGATGAGCGGTCGGAAAGTATCAAAATGTCTTGGTCACAAAGAACTCTATATTATCTAAAATCTTTCAATCCACGTCGCTTAATATTATCATCGTTTTTCAGTATTTTTTTCAGTTTTCTTGGTCGATCATATGCAATCCCTTTAGATTAAAGGACAATATTGGTGCCAGTCATTATCACATATGTGATAGAACTGATTAAACACTTTCCAAATATAATATTAACACAGAGATCATCGCTACCATAGAGAAGTAATAAAGGATTCATGAATCGGAAGTGACGAACGCCAAAGGAAAACACGAGTTATTCCTCTATATAACTAACTGAAGTGACTAGTGAGAACAGATACATGCGCGAATATCTGCTCACTAATAATTCCCTCGAAGACCTAAAGTTGCTGTGTGACACTGTGAGAGAATGTCTTACAATTCATAAAACGAATTGACTGCCACTAGATAAGAGAACAGGAAAGAAAAACAGATTAAAAGTCCGTGCATTACCATGTTTTTATAAGGTAGGGGAGACCGGGGCACATTGAACCACCATGGATATATCCTTTATAAATAATACTATACAACCCAACACTATACAGAAGTGAGATAACTTCTTAGACCCATTTCTCCATCAATAAGCCACATGTTGTCAATTATTTTCTTAGGCAGTGGATTTTTCAATAAAGCGCTTAAAAGAGAAACATTTTCCATACATGTTAACTTCTTAGCCTAGGAAATTCTTGTACTTAAGTTCATATATGTCTAATCTATACAATCCAGATAAACCAGGGTTTGATCCATATAAGAGGGCATATTGATATTTTTTTTTTTAAATTTTGATCATGAAATAAAGAGATCTTCTAATAAAAACATTTGATATGAAATGAGGACAAACATGTATGTGAACAAAGTGGTTCAATGTGCCCCGGTCTCCCCTATAGAAGGAATAAAAACAAGGGGCTGTACGGAGTATTTCTATTTTTCCCGTGTTCTCTTATCTTATGACACTTAATTACTTTATTGTATCGTCAGATAACCTCTTGCGGTCCCATATAACAACTTTTTGTCTTCGAAGGAATTATTAGTGGGCAGAAATTCGGTCGTTTAGAGAGATAACTCGTGTTTTCCTTTTGCGTTCGTCACTTCCGATCCATGAATCCCTTATTACTCTTCTATGGTAGCGATGATCTCTGTGTTAATATTATATTTGGAAAGTGTTTAATCAGTTCTATCACATATGTGATAATGACTGGCACCAATATTGTCCTTTAATATTTGAATAATTACCGAAGACCACTGTGTTCTGTAAATACCAATTATCAAGCCACCAACCGATGCATCTTAAAGCATTTTCCAGTGACAGATAATGATTGTACTGTCACCAACTTGAAAAATGTACTCTTTTCAAATGTTTTTTTTTTAATTGTTTTGTTTTCATCGGCATATTCCGGGGAATGTAACTAGTTCCAAACTTTGTTCCACCCACACTCTTTGTCAGTCATTAAAAACCATAAGAAGAAGCAAAGAAAAAAAAAGAATGCCTCTAGAAAAAGTTTCTACAATGATGCGCCAGATTGGTACACCTTCATTATAATATAATTAGAATGATTACATATAAATATATTAGCACAACCATAAAGTTGCACTACTTTATTTCACGATAAAAGATGAAAAGATAAAAGGTATGCCAACGCAACTGTTTTCAACACTAGTTTAAAAAAATATTTATATAGGCCTGTTCTACAAGACGTTTTTTTTTTTAAAAAAAAATAGTCACGAATTTAAACATGATTTTTTTTTTCTTTGTTTGGAGATCTTTGTTACAGGATTTTGTCGATATACATAGGGCCTACTAATAATATTGTAGATGCGTTGTTAAATACCTAAATCTGCCTATTAAAGATTTATTTCAAGCTTCAAATGCTTTATAAATATTTGTTTGTACATCTATTCGCACGATAAGCCTGTAATAAACTTTCTAGGTCATCGAATGGCCGAGGCTGAGATATTAGGTGTTCCAGGCAATTGATGTCATATCTTCGTAAACGTTAACATGGAAAATCGAGACGACCATGGTACTTGACAATAGCGACTGTTCGTGCTCTTTCCTGTCACAATTTCAAGCATTCATATGGTAATTTTACTGAAAATTTCAATATGTTCATTTTTTAATATCATTTTAAACCTATTTTAACACATACGACCATCTCGTTATCTAAATCTTACATAATGCATCTTTAGCCATTAAACGATTAAATCTCAAAATGGCCATCCCCATATCTATCCCAATATAGAAAACCGAATATGGAAATGACATTTATTTAAATTAATGTTCTTCAGAAGTTTTTCTTTAAGCGTGTATTTTCGAACTATTAAATTATCCCCTCCCAAATGTTCTTTATTCTCGTCCTCTATTTTAAACTTTATGGAACGACATTGATCATAATTACACATTATTTTATATCGGTTCACGTGGATATTGCAATCGACGCATTAGGAACTGGCCAGCAAGTGCTACTCATCTTGCTGTTCTTCTTCGCGCGGACGCCCGTACTATTAAAGTGCGATTGACAGACAGCCAACACAATGTTAAAGTTATGCACGGTTCCTGAGTTCTGCTGTACCTGTTTGGTCGGACGTTCAGTCCCATTCTCGATCTTACGCTGATTAAAATCAAACGCATGAATTTTAATATTTCTGTGTTCGTAATCCATTACACTATGAACACAGCCATTTCAGTCAGTCGCAGTCCTCATTTGGTACACATTCAAAAATAACTCCCACAAAGCTGTGTTGAGGCTTCAAATGAGGGATTGGTGAAATATAAAATATGAGTGTCATTGACAATTCAAACACTGTGGTATATTTTATTTCAAATTGTGGGGGGAAGTCACTTTGACGGAGTTGATGTGGCACTGGCACATTAACCATGGAAGTACCTTCACCCCTCAATCCTCCGTGTTTCGAGATATGAAATGGTCCTATATACCTCCACGTAGCAAAACCCAACGCGAATCGCATCGGCATAGCTAAGCAAAGTTGACAATATTTTTTATCAAAACAACGATTAATGATTATTGTTGGTTATAATATTTCTGCCACATCCAACTGCAATGAAGCATATAATCTTATCTGAAACGGGTATAAATCCTCGTATTTAATATCGAGGCGTTAAGCCGTTACTAAGAACGCCATTATAAACGGGAGATGTATGGCGGTGTTTGTCGGATAAAACAACGCTTCATTAAATAAAACACCGAAAAAACCGGCGAAATACATGAAAAGAAAGGAAAACACCATTTTATTGTGAATACAGGAAACACCAGAAATACACTACATACCGGAAAAACACTTAATACCAGAAAACACTCTAAAGGTTAGGGTAAGGGTATAGCCTGGCTTAGGGTTGGTTACCTACTGAGGGTGTTTTTCCGTAGGTAATGTGTTTTCCGGTATTTTCCGGTGTATTCCGGTATATAGTAAAGCCCTTGGATTGTTCTACCACTACATTGACCCCTGTAAGATTACTATTGGTCTTCGTAGTTAATAAAGAAACTGAATTTACCACTTGGAACTAAAGGCATCCAAGCGTAGCTAAAAACAAACACATCAGTATATCTCAAAGTTTTCAGCTACGTTCTCGTACCTACCAGAACCAGTACCCGGGAGATTACAGTGGAGATACTCGATAGAATGCAGCTTGCCATCTCGAAAGATATAAAACAATGCCGGAATGGATGCACTATTATTTTTTAAAATGCCGTAAGCGGACCACGGTGCTTATCGGGTTCGATCCGGTGTTGTCTTTGGATTTCTGAATTTTTTCTTGTGACACAGCATGTATGGTCTGTCAATGAACAGCGTCTTTCACTCATGTACTCGTTGGTGTGTACGTAAAAGATCCTTTTACAGTTTGAATTCTCTTTAAAAGTAGGCAGACAAGTTCGCAGTCAGAGAAAGATTTCCACCGTAGAACAATAAATCTGTATGACGACTGGTGAAGAAACGTAGAACATAAAACCTCATTCCATAGATTACTTGTTTGTTGCAAGTTATATGTACGTTCTATGATATAATTGTAAAACGTAAGAGAGTCTTATTACTTTTCAGTGGTTGACCTATTGCCATTAATGATACGAGATTTTATGATTTGCCGTAAAACATTTACTTGTAAACAATACAGTGGTCTTTATCTGGAAATAATGCATGGTATTACTGTAATGCTCGCTTAACCTTTCTAAACCACTCACACACTACAATCATTAAAATGACACACAATAATTCGTAGATGACTATATCAGATGCCATAGAGATAAATAGATCTAATTTCTCATCTCATAGCTAAAGAAATGAAGACTTAATTGGGTTGTCAAATGCATTTTATATTTTAAAATATCAAACACTGACATAGTATTTAGATGAATTGCACTAATATAATAAATGATAAAGATACATTATGTAGCATTCAGATATATAGGTGACCGTTATTTCTATACTATTGTAAGAACGGATAACAAAACTGAATCAGTCAAATTACTTTATTCTTAGCAAAGTTATGAATGTTTGAGGTTTCGAGAAAATATAACGTAAATAATCTCTATTGTCAATACCATTTCTACGATAATAAACAAATTCTCCGCGTTAAATTTCTGAATCTGGTGTCTTATATCCCAGCCATCTGATGGCCAAGAGAGTTGATTATGGGCTAATGAATAAATGTTTAATTGATAATTTATATAACATTTAAAGCAAGAAAAGAGACTGCAATAGGCAAGTTTAGCTCTTGCATAATGCAGAGATTGTCAGTATGTTAAGATACTATCGTGTTCAGATTGACCTAGCAACTGAAAACACGCTGCTTACTCGCCTAGACTACTTTATCTTGCAAAAAAAATTACTGTCCGGAAAACAGTCGGGGTCGGAGATCTTGTTCCGCAAAAGCATCTAGTCGTCCTGATGGTACGAAAAACAGACACATTGTGTATGCCCGTCTTGCTTAGCCCTGTTGGTGCAGAAAAGTGAGGCGATAAATGCCATTTGATCTTTAGTGCAGTTCAAGTCAACCATTACATAAAACGGAATCGCCCACGGTCTTGATTATATGGCAGCAGTAAAACTACATTACCATTTTATTTTCTTTGTTGTAAGACGTAACTTTTCAATAATGTCAAATGATTATATTACTTATTCTAGAATAACGAAAAACGTCCGACATACTACAGACAGGTAAGGTATATCTTTTATGTGTTGAATAACAAATTTCTCGAACTACAAATATTGGTCGGTGTGGAGAATGTTGGTGAAAAAAGAAAAGAGGACCCGATTAGATATACTCATATAAATTTGTGCTGCTAGCCGCTGCGGTTCGCTAACTAGGAAGTCCGAGAAAGTTCCTTAGAATCTGCCAGCATGGTACGGCACACCGAGTTCCCGTGTACATCTTTGCGTGGACAGTGCAGGAGCATTGATAGTTGGAATTCGAAATAAGAGTAGTCCGTAGCGTCGCTGCCCGGGAACATCTCTCCTAATCTTCGTTAGACCAGCTGGGACAGAAAAGTAGAATGTTGCCCCTCTCTCTCTCTCTCTCTCTCTCTCTCCCCCTCTCTCTTTTTGTCCCTCTCTCTCTCTGTCTCCCTCTATGTCTCTCTATCTCTCTCATAATGCCATAATAACTATTATTATGAGACTATGTTGTGCGGATTAAGGTAATCCCTTCTAACGTCATAGGTCATAAAGCTATTTGTTTATTTCATTTCTCTCTGTAAACTTGCCAGTAAGCTACATTAATGATGCCCTTTAAGCCGATTTACAAAGAGATAATAATATGGCTTCGTAGTTGTACTCTGAAAATTTATGTGTAATCTGCCTGATCACAGATTCTTATGACCCTACAAACACACACAAAGGATTAATATCTAGAATCATACAGAAGACTGCCTACGTCATCGGTGACATCGAAGCCATGAACCAAATATGTTCTTAATTATCTTAAGTAACGTTTCTGACTAAAAGTGTTATACATCTCCATATTTGTTCCTAAGCAAAGATTGGAATCTTCTTCCGTGTTTGAACTTTAGTGTAGGATTGTATTTAGTATCGAATACAAGTCCCGTTCGTTTCAATATGGTTTCTGTTTTGTCAAAAATAAGACATTTAATAAACTTATGATTGGTATTGGCCACATAAAATAACTCAGCCTGGATTGAAAATGTTTATATCCTAAAATACCATTCCATAATTTTACATTATCAAGTGCCGAAGTATCTTTGTTTCAGAAGTTAATTAAAACTCGATATAACTTTCGTCCCGTTTATTTGTTTGGTTAATCTACTAATATCCAAATTACATGTTTTAAAAATGGCGTTTTATGTCATTTGCCGACAGCAAACCCATGGGCTTAGCCTTGGTTCTTAAATGTCTCGAAAATCAAAGCCTTCAAAACTGTTGTCTGAATTGTCTGTATCGTAGGATTTAATTGGTAGGTTAACTCAGTTTAAGCCACAGCCCCCCCCCCCCTTGTAGATGATACATAGCTTTTCTTTATATTTTGGATACGATGTGTAGAATATCAATGGATTATGACAGTATAGAGCAAAACGTGGCCCTTCTGGATGATTAAAACTGCCATTCAGGTACTAGAATTGACAGGAACTTCCAATTGCATCGGCCTTGTATGACCCAGATGCAACTTGGTCAAGTGATTATCTCTAAGGGATCGGAACCAAGAACTGCTACCTAGGATAAAGCAAACATGTAAACAATGGCTTGGGTTTTCTTTTCATCTCCAGTTTATGTAAAACTTTCTTCTTTTATTATGTCTAATTTCAGTTTATGTAATGGCATGGAATAACACTGATTTTGTTGTATAGATTTAAATTAGATATTACAGTGAACTAACTATAAGTGTATTGTTTAAATCCACAGATTTCGAAGCCAAATGTGTTTAGTATCCAGTTTATGTAATGCTGGGGCCTGTATTAATTTAGTCTTTGCTTACAACGTTATGTAATGCGTACGAGCTACAACGTCCAGTGTCCACTTCGAGCAAATGTAATGCTAGAGAGCTAACTGAGTTTATTGTCTACTTTCAGTTTATGTAATGCTAGGGGCTTATTATGAGTTTATTGGGTTAATGGACCATCTACAAGATACAGGCCTTCTGGACGCTGGAGAGTACTTTGTTGTTGGAGTTCATGTTGGTGTTTATGACCTTAATAAACCACAGAACTTCTTACAAGGTAATGATTTTATCCAATTAAAGCCATCGTTTATATTGTTCTGGCTATATTCGCTCTAGAAATATTAACCTAGATTCAAACATCAGAAGATTCTAATCATGAAGTGTGAGGAGGTGGGGGTCTTAAAATTTGTGTTATACATTCGGGAATGGTAAGATATGGACACAAAACGAACTAAGAATTACATCAGGATTTAAATGAAATAGGGAGACAGTAGTGAAAATAGCTGGCTATCTAAAAGTCTGATTGGGATTGCGGATCATTTGAAATCTAATCGTTATTGTTCCTTATTTCTTTTACAATATCTTTCTCTCAGGTATATTTCAAAATAATGTTACACGAAGAGCAGCAGCTGCCTTCCGCCATTTTGTTGGTGTGGTTCACTCTCCGCCGATATTTCCAGATTACGACCATTTTGAAAAAATAGTTAACAAATTCCTGGAATCTCCACCATTTAACTACACCAATCCTTATAAACATCTTAAAGTCATGAAACAGGTAATGTTTTAATTAACCTTCGCAACATTAGACATCTCAATTTGACTATAGAAAACTTTTATCGCTAAATAATTTAAAGCTTTCATATGTTTCGAGATATACATGGAGCCAAGGTGGAGACGTGAAAGAGACGCAGACTCGCTAACCTGGAGTCACAGTATCGCTCACGGCGTTGGCCTAGAAAGTTCAACGGTATTTCTCAGTGTGGTTTTCTCCTTGTCACTGGTCAGGAGGGAGGGCCCGACAAGGACAGCTGGTAGTCGTTTGGGTGGGAGGAAAACCCGAGGTCCCGTGCGTAATAAGAGTAGACCGTAGTGACGCGCTCCTGGCAAAATTTCGCTCATAGCACACTGTATGGCCCATCCCCGTCCCCATTAGTCCAGTCGGGGCAGAACCATGGGACATTAAACCCCATTTTATTTCAGTGATCCAATAACAATCTGTACATGAATATTGTTTTCCTTTATACGTTAGTCTGTAATGTATCAGCCGGGCATACACGGTGGTTCAATAAGTAGCGCAGGCGTAATAACTGGACGGACACGGTGTTTGTCGAGGAAGTTCCCCGCCCAATGAGCGTCAAATAACCATTGCCAGCTGATATTCGGTGAAGAGTATGAGTTCGACTGGTTAGCGGAAAAGTAACATACTTCATTTGATTATATATTAACTAATATTGTAAGCAGTTGTTCATATAAATTGCACACTGAAGATGTTGCAAATGATTTCCTCTATTTAGGTCGATGGAAGCTTAACCGACATCTTCAAATAACTTGATAGTTCCGCCCTTATAATACCCATCTTATATCTTTTAATTTTTAATATATTCATGACTTGAATGTCGTGCCGGAAACTCACCACTCGTAATTATGTTCAGTCGCAGCGTTTCCTTTGTCCCAATCCTTTGACAGATTAACCAATATCTTTCAAATTATTTCCCCGTCTGCATAGTAATATATCTCTTCAGAGACAGTGTGTCATTTTACATCTGGAATCATGATAAAACAAACGATCTATGAATTAAGTGTCAAATAGACTGACGTAAAGATTATATTATCTTGTTAGTGAGACCGACCCACACGACAGAGTTCAGACAGACTGTCACGTACATCATTGTCTAGTCGGAATATAGATCAACGTACATTGGCATTACCACTTCATATATCGATATATTACACCTCCGATGACTTCTATTAACGGAAATTAACACTCATTAGTTCAATATAATTTAGGAATTAACGGATACCTGATATGATTTATCCGGAAAAGATCGTCAACGGACAGTATAATCTACCTTGATTTTATGTACCAGGAATACTTGTAATGATTTAGTCATTTAATAAGAGAATTCTATACTTCTTATCGGAGGAGATTTGACAGCTATTGATGACGAGCATTTGATGGAACATATATCCGGAAACGTTAATAATTACGCTTTTGGCGTTTTTGTTTTTGATCAATTCTAAGAGCAATTGTATATGTATTTAAAATGACAATGAGAATCACCCATTTTAAAGTCATGATGTGTTGGCTTAGGGCTAGAGTATCTGCACAAGCTCGATCGGATAGTATGCTACAATATCTTGCAAATTATGAAGTTTATCGATCCTTAGAGTTGTGTCTATTAAAATTTCAGCAGAACAAAATCCAGAAACGAAATGATTAGGTTGATTAAAGTTTCCGCTCTAGTATTAACATTAAATTTCCTAATATATAGTCAAAGTCAAAGATTAATCTATTTTTGCATTCTGGTAATCATTCTTTGTCTTTGACAAGAAATATACATATACCACGTTTATCATTGATTCAATATAACGACGCAACCTTCCCTGTAAAACATTTTCCAATGTTATCAATTACTTTCAGATAAAGCCAGAAGCTGCCTATTTATATGATGCTGTTTGGTTATACGCCAAGGCGGTGGATAAAATCCTTTCGTCAAACGGAGATATAAAAAATGGAGAACTAATCATAAACAGCATCAAGGGAATGACATATAAAAGTAAGATAAAATGCAGGATTGATGTAGAATCTCTAGTGTATAAACCCCAGGGAAATATTCTCACCTAACTAAAAGATGTTCAAAGAATCTTGTCGGATCAACAGGCCTCTTATTGCCTAAACAAATGTTAGAGAACATTTTACACCAACTTCCCAATGTTTGTGTTATACATTAGAACTAATGTTTAGACCTGCAGCTTATCATGCTTATCATTAAAACAAATGTTGCGTTCTGTTCATATCGTTTTTACGGTAATTACGATTTTTCTTACTTGAAATTAAATTTCTTATCACGTTACAAGTTAAATTTTCTACTTAACGATTGTTATTTGTTATTTTGACACTCATGAAAGTAAAAAAAAATGTAACTTGGAATGTGAATAGAGCCGTTGTTTTAAATCGGTAAAACTGCCAATACGACCTCATTAGAACAGTAACTTTCTAAGCAGTTTAACTATTTACGCATCATTCTTCATGCCGCGTGTTGATAATGTGGATACATCCATTTTCTACATCTGTACTTGTATTTCAATGGATAGTACAGATTTATAATTATGTTAATTTGCAATGTAAAATTATTGTGAATAAAGGTGTTGTACTACTATTTTCTAAAACTATCTGGAACTTTTCTGAAAATCGTTTTAGAAGCGATAGCGTAGGCGATATGTATTTAAAACGACATACATGAATTATAATTCAATTCCCGAGTGTAACGTCTTTAATATAGCTTAAATTCAGTTTATAAACTCCACTCTGAGAATAAGATAATGACATGGTATAATAGTACGTTCTGCGTATTTTTTTCTCTTTTTTATTGAAATATAGTCACTTTGAAACAGTCGACATTGATGGAATGATTCCGGATTCATCAGCAGTTTGGCCCGTTAATATACGTACTAGGTATTAATAAAAACACTGGTGTGTTCAGAATTGTTACAGATCAATATGCTAGAGAGGAAAGCGATTATGTTTTCGCCAAGTATTGTGAAGCTTTCTTCTGTTTTTGGCCTCTAATTTCTATCAAAATCAAACAGGCAGCACGGAAAAGATACATTAGTATAGCATTGAAGTGCAAATTATGTTTTAGAAAGAAAAAATCCCCTGTATTTTAGCTGGAATAAGATCTATGGTAATTTAAAGTTTATGGAATTTCGATAATGGACAATCAATTTCAATCTGCGGTTGCGATAATGTTGTTGGTGTCGACCTATAAATCATTTGACTTTTCCCGTTCACTGGTGAATGTCTGGTAAATGATTGAATTTCGTCATCTCGTGCCATTTATTCAATCTTGATTTATTTTACTTTGATAATTTCCTGGTTTAATTCCGCACCTTTTTCCCGGTAACCTGATACTGACAAGCCTCTTAGAATATCTCAGAAGAGGGGTTTTTTTTTTAAAAAAAAGTATATATTCTCATTGATGATCATCTCATTCGTGTCAAACTCAGTCTTTGTGCTTGACTTCGTATTATATCGGTTATTGGGAATTTTAAAAAAATCATCTAACAATGGCATTGTTTTAACTCCATTGATTCGTCTTTGATATTTATTGATCCCCGTCCCGCCTCACAAACACTTAAATTATGCAATCTATCAATTATATAAGTTTTGGGCATCGCATACTTTGATTTTAAAAAAGTCATAATAATTTGCAGATTATTAAGAGAGGCTAACAGAATACAATTTTGTACGGGAAACAATCAGCGGTTTTATTCTAATATCACGACATTTCGACAAGTAGCCTCTTATCGTTATCAAACACAATGATTATCAAGAGAGGATTTTGAAATTCAGAAATTGAAAATGTTCAAAGAGCACATACATTGTGCATATAAAGTTGTATATACTTGAAGGCGGTGAAGTTATATATACACATGTTCCTCAAGCAACGATTGCGAGTTTTACAAAATATGGATGTTGCTAGGATGCTTTACAATTTCCGAACTTATAGCTACGTTATCTGTAGACACGTGAGCAGTAGCGTCCAATCACAGGTTGGGACCTCCACGAAATCCTTGACAATGAAGAACCCAGGGCCCGGTTCCTAGAAAATTCTTAAAAGTAAGCACAAAGTTATGCTTACCTTTTGCTTACGTAAGAAACTTTATGAAATACCGTCTCTATAGAAACTTCTCAAGACCGTTTTTACGCAAGAACAAGCCAAGTATGAGTCTAAGCACAGTGTGACTGGTAAATTGAGACTAAGATGCTCTTTAGCGTCACAAAAACAAATTTGTATGCAAATTACACCGTAAATTCGTCTGCATATAGAGTTTTTTTTTGTTTTTTGTTTAAATGGGGTTTAACGTCCACTCAACACAAACTAGGTCATATCGCGACTAACATATGGTTTTAACTTTATTTCAATAATTCGCATGCGCGTAGGTGTCTTTAGCAGAGGGAGGAAACCGAAGTGCCCGGAGGAAACCCACGAGGTTGAGAAGGCGCCCCTATCTCCATGCCACATACGCTCACACAAGGGCTCGAAACCACAGCCGCAAGCCAGAGGTGACCGGCCAGCTAGAGGTCGAAGCGCGGCACTCTAGACCACTAGGCCATCCCATCCCCCCCTGCATATAGAGTTATAAATAGATCAATGACATTAACTTCAAATAGTCGATTTAGATGTATTTGACAAATGACATGAAATGAAATAGGGTTTAACGTCCTACTGCTTTGCTCCTAAGCTGGGCTAACGAAAACGGGCATACGCCATAAAGTGTGCTATGAGGGAAGTTTGCCCGGGCAGCGGCGCTACGGCTTACTCTTATTCAGGCCTATATCGAATTACAACGGCCAGGGGAATCTTTGACGTGCACGCCAATTTTTACACAGGACCTTATTTGTTCGTCTGCATCACTGACAAGAGGATGAACCTTCTCGGCCAATGCAGGGGTCGAACACCCTACACCTCGGCCCGATTCATAAAAAATTCTTTAACACGTTCTTGCGCTTAGCCTACATGTAGATTTTAAGTAGACTTTGCAAATAAGTAAACTTATCTTATTTCGTGGTAACAGAAAATTCTTAAGAACGTTCTTGTGCTTAGATTTTAAGTAGACTTCAGTGTAAGCACAAGCACGTTATTATGTGTTCCAAGAAAAAACTTAAGCACAACTTCGTTCTTAAAATTGTCAATCTAAGCACAAGTCCCAAGCAAGGTATAGGGCTTGCTTACCAACCCTAAAGCCTGTTTCTGCTTCAAACAATATGGCTGACCGTGGATTTATTCGACGATATTTGCTACATCTCTTGACACCTTAGACTCAATTGAAAGACAGAAAATCCTTTAGAAACATATTCTCGAGAAGAATGATATAGAGATTTTCGCTTCTACCCTAAACACAATTCATTTATTTCCAAATTGGTAAACAACACACACGCGGGCAGGCACTCCCACAATTATTCGGTCTGTTTGCATATGCTTGCCTTTTGGGTTGTTTTCTTTCGTTTAGTTTGTGTTATATTTTATATGTGTAGGCCTATGGGGGACACGTCAAATGCATCAGGGGATCACGTGACTAAGTGGGTAAGACGCTGGTTCGGGTGTTCGATCCCTGCATTGGCCGAGAAGGTTCATCCAAATTTTCCGGCGTGGTTTCTCCTTGTCAGTGATGCAGGACGGAGGGCAGCTGTCTTGTTATTCGGATTTGACGAAAAAACGAGGTCCCGTGTACAAACTGGCGTACACGTAAAAGATCCCTTAGCAGTTGGAACTCGATAGAGTAGGCCGTAGCGCCGCTGCCCGGGCAAAATTTCCCTCATAGCACACTGTATGACGTATGTCCGTCTTCATTACCCCAGTTTAGGAGCAAAACAGTAGGACGTTAAATTTCATTTCATTTCATTTGTTAAATAATAAAATACATCTAAATCGACTGTTTTCCGGGAAGTTAATGTCATTGGTCTAATTATAACTCCATGCAGACCATGGAGCTATAGGCTATATAGAAACTCTGTGATGCAGACGAATTTACGGTGTAATTTGCATACCAAAAATGTTTTTATGACGTTAGAGAGCATCGTACTCTCAATTTACCAGTCACAATGTGCTTAGACTCGTACTTAACTTGTGCTTATGTAAGAACGGTCTTGAGAATTTTCTAGAGACGGTATTTTATGAAGTTTCTTACGTAAGTAAAAGTAAAGCAAAACTTTGTGCTTACTTTTAAGAATTTTCTGGGAATTGGCCCTGGCTAGCGCCTTACCCACTTAACCACGTGATCCCTTTGACATGGCCCCTATAGGTCTATAAGCTAAATAAAAAAACAAAAACGCAAGCACATGCAAACAGACGGAATGACCGAGACAGCGCCTGATTTTAACGTAGCTAAGTCTCTAACTCAATGTCATTCAGAATCTTCGACATTGAAAACACGAATTATTTGTCAGTTTAAATCAAAATTGATGATGTGATCTTACCGGATGGGCTTCTGATATCCAATATTTAAGACAAGATAAATATTTTACCATTGGTACACGAATCGTGTACCATAATGCGTTTCAGCCCAGTTCTAGCGAGAGACTCGGTGGAACAAGGCTAGAAACATTGCACCAAATCAAACGGCGCATGTAGACTGGAACAACTAGATGCTAGAAATTTGCATTCGATTGACACTGTTGGCAAATTTCGCCGCGCATAACTGATTTGAAATTGGAGTAAAAACGGAAACCATTGAATGTAAATCAGTTTATATACATTCATATTAGAGTATTATATGCGTTGCGACCCACTTGAGTCAATTTCTAGGTCCCAAATGTTAGCGATTTAGCTCCTTGCAAGTTGCCTGCGTTTGTGTTGTTTACCAATTTGTAAATAAATAAAATGTTTTTAGTGTAGAAGCGAAATATTTTATAGCATTCTTGTCGAGAATATATTTCTTAAGGATTTTCTGTCTTCCAAATGTCTCTTAGGTATCAAAAGATGTAGTAAATGCCGTCGAATAACTAACTATTGTTTGAAGCAGAAACAGGCTTAAGGTTGGTAAGCAAACCCTATACCTTGCCCGGGACATGTGCTTAGATTGACAATTGTAAGAACGAAGTTATGCTTAAGTTTTTTCTTGGAACACATAATAAATGCTTGTGCTTACACTGAAGT
Source organism: Patella caerulea (assembly GCA_036850965.1). NCBI lineage: Eukaryota > Metazoa > Mollusca > Gastropoda > Patellidae > Patella > Patella caerulea. The sequence continues at coordinate 20,533,491 of JAZGQO010000014.1, read as the reverse complement.
CTACTTAAAATCTAAGCACAAGAAAGTTCTTAAGAATTCTCTGGGAACACAAAATAAGATAAGTTTACTTAATTGCAAAGTCTACTTAAAATCTAAGCACAAGAACGTGCTTAAGAATTTTCTAGGAATCGGGCCCTGAACTTTGCAACTCCATTACCACAGATAGACATTTTAGCTGAAAAGCGAGATTTGGTATTCACGATGATCTAGAAATCTGTTAGGCTCTCAAGCTGGGTGAATACCCAATCGACATTAGTGCCGAAATATCCACGACATAACGTGAAGGCCTTGATAAGATGTACGGAGTTAAAGCGAGATTGCGCCATCTATTGAAGAAGATATGCATGTATACAGTTGTAGTACTAACTCATATTGAACGCCGTATCGCTCACTGTGATGTTACTGGCAGTCTGGGAACCTAAGACAGTTTAGATAATCGGTAAAGAATGTTCAGTGAAGTTGCCTCAATTAATTATAATTGTTTAGACGAAATTGTATATAACAACACTAGCGTCAAGTACATACCATTTTTAAATGGTCATTTCATGTGCCTCTTAAAGGTGGACATTAGCTTCAATATTCATTCTCCAAGAGAACATAATTCCACACAATATTCACTACGGAAATGGTAAATTGTAATATAATAAATTTATATAAAAATCACATTAACCAAGATCAAGTAATAGTATGAAAAGAGCACAGGTCATTTAATGTTAATTAAATTTTGTTGTACCATCAAATAAATCATTCTAAGATTTAATTAGATTTTCAATCGTTCCAGTATTACCATCATCATATCGAATAAATAATATTAATATAATTGGATTTTACGTGAAAAGTACGATTGTTAAAAACTATTATGAACTGCCTGCGAGACTAATTATTGTAATTTATTTAGTCGCTACGTTTCTTCTATTATGGGTATTTTACGTATAACTCAATAATTATAATTTTAATGCAGGTGCCATGGGATACATCAGTAGAATAAATGCCGTTGGTGATGCCGAAGGGAACTTTTCTCTGGTTGCTAGGCGACCAGTTCAAGGCGCACCGGGGGAATGGGGACTCTTGCCCATTGGCGTGTTCCGTTTGAGCGAAAATCTGACTGAGTTACCGGTAAGTTGAATTCACGAAATAAATCTAAAATTGTAATCGATCTTTACCAATAGCTATATATAATAATTGTCAATAATTGTCAATTTTAGTGTGTCATATTTAACAAACATATAGCTAAGTATAAAGAAGTAAATATAGGAATTATAGTAATTGACACTCTGAATTTATGTAAGATGTCTACAAATGTAGCTTTAGGTATGTGACTATTATTAATTCATTTACGAGATAAAACTTACAAGGAGACCATTAAATCAGACAGCCAATGGAATTGATACAAAATGTATGATACGAAAATTAAAGATTGTCTAAAATTTCAGAATTCCCCAATAAAAGAGAGATGATTTCTATTATCCAAAATATTCCTGAATACATTTGGATCACGAATCCGTTTGGTTCTGTTATTTTTGATGTAACATATTTGTATCAAATAGAGACAGAAGTACTCAAATGAAGTTAATAATAGTTGCATATAAATGCATTCGTGGCCATCATTTATTATGTATATTCCACTTTCCAATGATATTTATTATTCAATCATTCAATTACCAAAAGAAAAAAGAACAACAACAACCCGGAACAAAGTAAGTAAGATTTATTCATATTTTCAGTCGTTCCACTATTACGATGGGGAAACTATAAAATGGATAGCCGGTTCTCCACCAGTAGATGAACCAGCCTGTGGTTATAGACATGAAAAATGTATTCCACCAAAAAGTATGTTATATTTTTTTACCATATGTTTTAAAAAATGATTTGTCGTCAACACGTACAGTCAATCAATAATCTTCTTTTCGGGATGATTTGATTTTTCTTTATTGCCATTTAAAGCGGTTTCAGGCGTTATGAGGGCTAGCTTAATGTAAGATAAAACTCTTCAATAAAAAAGTAATTGAGATATGGATCTCTTGCATCTTCGACCCATGCGCTAACTTGATGTAAAATCCACGTGTCTGTGCATATATTTCTGTGTATCGATATTTTATTAAATATAGGAATCACAAGGCAAGAGACATTAAATTCAGTTTGAAAATACTAATTGTTGGGGGTAAATGTGTTCCGAGATCGGGAGTAATGCAGTGTAAGTCACAAAGCAACTCCTAGAACGAAACATTTCCATATAACACACATTAATTTAATTGAGTTACTACTGACAACAGAGACACTAAACGTATCGAAACTCTTGGTGTCTTTCGTACAAAAGCCAGGATGTAGTGTAATCTAGGATTGCTGGTATCCAGGGTTATTCAATTTTATAATGTGGAACTAGACGTGTGGTGTTTCCAGATACAGTTTTATAAAACATTGGCTGTTATACATAGTCGTGTTTAATACATCTCCTTACTTATATAACGATGATGATATCTATTTTTGGTTTTGGAGACGTATGTAAGAAATAAACAGGTTAAACCAAGACCCTAAAGAATTAATTCTGTTCATGACAGACAGCCTGACTTCACCAGTGATGTGCTTTCGCTTAGTGTAAAACATGAGATAAAGCAGGCAAATAAGATTGTGTCTACATTAACTAATTGTATTTGAAAAAAATACCGCGATAGTTGCTATAACCTGTTGAGGTTTGCTTTAATGGAATGTAAATAACTTTAGTAACATAGACACAAGATAGCATATCATTTTAAAGCCTTCTCACATTATGAACATATCTTTCACTGAAGAGTTATCGATTTTAATAACTCCAATTGATTTGATATGAAATGGTGTAATCTAACGTGAATAGTGCTTTTGTAACAGACCTTTAATACACAATATTAACACACGTATAAAGATTTAATATTATACAAATGCTTGTACCCATTTTAAAAACTTGTAATAAACAATACGCACACACGTGTAAAGATTTAATATTATACAAATGCCTGTACCCATTTAAACAAACTTGTAATAAACAATAAGCACATTCGTGTAAAGATGTAATATTATACAAATGCTTGTACCCATTTTAAAAAGCAGAAAGCACATTCGTGTAAAGATTTGATATTATAAGTCACTTTGGAGGATTTTCTGAGCTACAATGCTCAAATGTGTAATGCTGGAATATGTTAATGATATAACTAATTAAGGAATATTGATTATTGTGTTGTCAAGAATGGCGGTACTTGGCGTGAAAACACACTTCTTAAGACCCAATAATATGGACAACTAGGTTTAACGTCCACTCGGTTTGCAAGTAGGGGTCATTAGTAATGCGAGAAAAACGGAACGATCTGGAGAAAATCCGCGAGCAAGCTGAGAGTCGAAAACACGACATCTGACAAAGTGACAGATATAATGATCTAAAGCACACGTTTGTAATTGCAAGTTGTAATTTTCTAATGAGGTCCTTAATCGGGCCCGTATCTAGACACCATTAAACGGGGGGGGGGGGCATTACCTTTCGGTAGGGGGGCGAACATTTTGAGGAAATTTTCGGAAAGGTCATCATTCTAACAGACTGCTGTAATCATCATGCTATGTAGTTACCTAGGTGTCTAATAAGCATTTTAAAAAAGTATTCAAATAGAAAAAAATAGTATTTTTAGGTTAATATAAGCAACTGTGTAAATTTTAATGTTTGTTGGATATTTCTGTGCGGGTGTGGGGCATGCCCTCCGCGGTCCCCTGTAGATACGGGCCCGTCCCTAATTAGAAAAGGATTATGTATTTGTACTTTTAACTTGATACTATTGCATATAAAATGAGGTCATTAATTAAAAAAGGATATGGGGGTTTAGTTCTGTTTTTTTTATTTTTGGTCACCAACAGTACTAATGAGGACGGTCAATAATTAGATCTTAGTTCACATGAATAGTATTCTGATGTTATACTCTTACACAGTGTAGAATTGGAAATTTTCAAATCACCGAAAAAGATACGACTGGCCTGAAGAAATATAGAAAAAAAGCAAGGCCTTGCGAAATGTTTATCGAGGCATGTAAATTTCTTACGAGTCAAGACAAATGCTAAAGACTCCTTACAAATGGCTTGTGATTGCTTACGAAAGTGTTGCGAAACTAATGAGAATATTCTATCCTGATGAATTTTACGAGCATGTTCCTCGTATTTTCAACACCCTATTTACGACCGATAATGATCACGAACACCCACTGCCGAATTATATGCGCAAGCCCATTCACCATTATATTCGCCGCTATGTAAGAGTAGCATTACGATTTAAGGAAACCCGTCGATGTCTTTTCATTCGGTTAGTTTTCAATATAAAATTATATTGAGTTTGATATTTTCAAAACAATTTAGAAGTAATAACATTTCGTATACAGCGTATACAGAAAAATCAACTAAAATTGCATTTAAACGTAATTTTAACGAATATACATGTATATCGCAGTTGAGAATCTCTCTTTTCAACTTTACCAGACATTTCACTTAGTGATGTATTGAAGTGAAGCAGCGGAGTCGTTAAACGTCTTTGAAGTAATTGTTCGTATTTTGGGAACCATCACTATAAATATATTTTCGCACTCCCATCACTTCCGAAGAATTTGAAATGCTTCACAACCTTAACACCAAAGCGATGCTTTTCCATTAACAGATACACGACTTGTCTCTTGTCAAATAACTGACAATAACACTACACAAGATATATCTAAATGTCGGCTGCAATTGAAGCATGATATTTTGTTTTAGCTGGGTGCAGGGTCACACTGTTTGAACAGTTGAATACACCATCATTAAATTGGTTGAAAGGAGGTTTGGAGACAGTAATGCGCTCAGCCAAGAATATTAATATGTTCAGATGTGTTGTCTTATTAAATTAACGACATTTTGTGGCTTCATTTTCCCAGTTCTTTGCGTGTTAAGAACGTGACGAAAGGATGTGTTCGGTTATTGATAAGGATAAATACGGGGAACACTATGATATTATTATTTATGCAGGGACCTATTCTATGTGTTTATAAAATACATGAATATCGTTACAGGCGCGGATCCAGAGGGGGGGTCTGGGGGGTCCAACCCCCCCCCCCCCTGCTCAGCGACATATAAAAAATAATGCCTTGCATCAATGAAATTAAATCACAAAATGATCCTGCATCAGTATAAAAATGATTTCTCTGTTTAAAAAGCTCAATTTGTATGTATGCCTATGTAATTTAGAGACGATGATGGCAGATTTCCGTGACAGAAACCTGGCAAACCCCCTCCTGCAAAAATTCCTGGATCCGCCCCTGCGTTAACAAGCCTTTGCAACTGAAAGGTTACCAAGAACCACTAATCAAAATTTAGAGCACATCCTTGAAATTTTTTATAAAATAGTGCGTTTTATAAATAGTTTATGCAGTGTAAGCTACAGCCTCTTCGTATTACATCGCTTTGTCAATGATTTTGTCATTTTGTTATGCAATTAATTAGTTTATTTCTGGGCATTCTTCTATCAACCATCACCAGCATTATCAACGAGCCATGTGAGTGGTACAGATCCGACACTCTTTAAATAAGCTATAGTATTTTGTTTTTTACTTAAGCTTAAATATACTGTATGCAAGAGCTAAATTTGCCTATTGCAGGTCTTTTCGTAGGTGGGAGTGGGCGTGAATGACCGAATGGTTAGCACGTGCGTGCTGTATCATAAAGCCTATTATTGAGTCAACTGGCGTGGTATCGACCCCCCTCCCGTTGTACGTGGCAAGGAGTGGGGTCGCCTGTCCATCCTCGTGGGGTTTCTCCGGGTCCTCCGGTTTCCTCCCACTGCTAAAGACCCCTACAGGCAAGCGAATTATTGAAATAAAAATTAAACAATATGTTAGTCCCGAAATGACCTAGTTTCGAACTAGTATTGCAAGAATAGTTAGCTCTTTATCTAAATCTTACATAATGTATCTTAAAAAAAACCAGCCATCAATCAAAATATTACAGATCAGTTTCCAATCTGCATTTTTTATCCAAGGATCTGGAAAAGTAGCCTAAACATGATAACTTTTTTTGTGAAATTTCAGTTAATTTAAATACATCCGAATCAGCCAAAAACAAAGTTATAAACGATCTTCAGGCGAGTGTCGATAAGGGGCGTGTTTCACTGCTGATAATATTATTAGACCACCAAAAACTGTTTTTTCCGTCTTAAGAAAGACTTTGGTATTAATGGCGCTGTTTTGAAGGGTTTAGATATTATGTGTCATATCAGACATATCATCATGACGTATTCCTCTAGTGTGTGGTATTCCCCAAGGTTAAGTTTTAGGACCTGTTTCATTTACCCTGTATACAAAGCAGCTTGCAGATGTTCTAAATTAAATGCAGACGAAACCGAAGTTATCCCTTTCGGCTCAAAAAATCGGCTATCGGACCTTTCAAACATTACATTTGACATGGGAGATATAGAATTTCCATCACCATCAGTGGTAAAAATGCAGGCGTATTATAGGTTAGTGGTCTGACCTTTACAAAACAAGTCGATGCTCTGCGTAGAAAATACTACTGCCATCTAAGCAACATCCGTTCCATCCTCCATGTTCCCCCACAAGATTCAGCTTCAACTGTAGAGAGATCATTATTTTTTTTCTCGACTAGACTATTTTAATAATCTTCTCACCAGTCTTCCCCAAAATAAATCGCCTTAGCCAATCACATAGCAATATGGTCAAATGATATTCATTGGTCAGTGGAGAGGCTACTGATTATACTTATGAATTAATTCAACTGTATAATTATCCCAAAACGACAGTTGTGTTCAAACAATCTCAAATAGCTAGTCGCATCAAAGTTGAAACTTGCAAAGAGCGTTAGCTGTATCTACTCCCAGCTGAACTCCATTTTGTGCCCTCTTTGCCAATCTCCAAATCTCGACTAAATACAAAATTCACCACAACAGAAAACTTGAAGTCAATGAAAATGTTTTGTGGATTTGACACGATAGAGATGAACATATTATTATTGTTATTATTTATATTTGGATATGATAAGTAGAATATTCATCTATAATATACATTTCCTTGACGGTCAGGTTTTGAAAAGATAAGGTAGTTTGCAGCGCTTTAATGTAATATTAACGTTAATACAACTTAAACCCGTACAGAACCGTAACTTGGTATAGCCTAAATGTCACAAACACCCAAAAGTAATAAAGAAATTGTAATACAGTTTAGATGACACCGAGTTAATGGTTATACAAAAATTGAATACAGATATGATTGCTTTTCCATTTATTTTATGTAACGATATGTCAGAAGTTATCATTGGATCGAAGACTTTCTGCTAATTAGGGGACCCCTACAAAGCATTACAATTATTGATAATTCTTACGGTTGTCGTGAAAGCTTAATTTATACATGGTATCAGATCCCTAAACATTGTCAAGGATGTGGAACATGTGGAATCGACAACGGCTGGAAGTAATTTGAGTATTTGGTACATATTTATAAATTTGATGCCCAATGAGTGAAAGGAATTTATACAGTAGCATACTAGTGTTTACTAGTATGCTACTTACAATTATTGTTTTGAAATTTTCAATACGAAAACTGATAAAATTATGGATGAAAAAACATATATTGCTACATGTTGGCCTCTGTATGGTAGAAAGTGTTGAATGCAGCGAGTGAAAATAAGGGCAACAGTTAGTGTCTTGGAAATCAATGGTGGACAATGTACTTGTAAATATGTAAATATTATATTCCACTGTATTTTGGGGTTAAACAAATATAGTTCCACTGCTAAAAATAGTTTGTTCATTGTAGGACATTACATTGCTGCACTTTATTGTATTTCATTACACATGATTATATATAATTGCACCACTTTTTATATATGATTACATATAATAGATAACAAGCTGAAACAAACTGTTTAGTTTTTTAGTCCCTTAATCTTAAACGCTGTGGTACTTTCCTGTAATAGACACAACAGCACACTGTTGGAATATATATGTCAGTATTACGCCGAGCTTTACTTATTTGTCTTCTATATATACAAAACTAACAACAAATGCTAATGAGTAAGATTTAGTAATATTATTGAGATTTATGGCACTGTCTACTAGGAAATGAAAAACAATTTTTTTATATTAAAAATCATCTTCCCCACCCCATGATGTCATTTATGTGTTGTGACCTATTTAAACTATCCAATGAAATGCTGCATGATTTAAATTAAACCTGTAAAACGAACCAGGCTGCAATTAGTTTAGAAGTCGCCTTGACTAAAATCCGAAAGGTCAGTTATTAAAATTTATCTTGGTAAAGGAGTATTACATTCTCTAGCAATGAATTAACTGTACCCAGCGAATGGAAGATGTAGTCATAGAAGAATGCAAACGGGTTATAATTAATTAATCTATGGGCGTTTTCCCATAGTAATAATTATTATCAGTAATTGACTTTAATTTTATTCGATTAATTCTCTCTAACAACCCGCAATCATGGGCTGAACATGTAGTTCATTAGATTGTTTACATACCGGTTATATATAAATACAGTAATTGTATTAAACTTGATTTATTCATTGAACTTGAACAGGAAATGCAAAATGCCACGATATTGGTTAGATTGCGTCTGGTGCTTGTTTATTTTTGTTATGTCTTGATTACCTAGTCTGACAATAACTATATTTCTATAAAAAAAGGAGGGAGACAAATTTGGTTCGTATGACCAATAGAAACAATATAATATGCAAAGTTACCAATGCTTTTATGTTCTAAGATTCTGAATAAATCTCAGTTTACAGGATGTACAGACACATTATTAAGAAAAGAAAGTATAGCCATTGTTTCGTATTTCTCATGTGATAATGGAAATCGGTTGGGGCTATGTCTTTTATAGAATATGTTTTGTTTTAGCGGATGCCATGGGTGTATGAACATGAGCCAGTATCGATGTTCTTGTCTTTTTCACTTGTTTCGACCATTTTAATTTCCTCCACAGGAAACCCATTCTTTGATTCATCTTGCCTTCAACATTCGGCGTAGAATCCAAATAAAGTTTAATAAGTGGCAGTTCTTCTCTCTGGGTGATTTTCCACTGATGGCAAGAGCGATCATATTTTATCTTTGGGACTGATATCAAAGAAAAAAAAATACTGTATGAAATTAGCAACTTTACGATAACGTTTTAAATGATACTTTATAATAGGATTTTCATGTAGGATCAAGTGTAGTTAGAATTATTTGGCCTGTTGATTCGAAACGCTGGTGTCTTAGGGAGATTCTCAGTGCAAAGCACCTCTACAACTGTAAGCTATAACACACTCGTAGATCAGACAGAATTAAACCTAGGTTTAATAGAATATCCGGGGGTTATTATGCCACGTAACAACCTAATCCCCTTCCTTATTATTCGACGATGTGAATTTTAATTTTAGTAAGATCATATAAAAGAAAGGCACACGTGGTTCTAAAAGAATTACAATAACAATCCAATGAACGAGGTTGATAAAATCACGCTACAAGTTTTGGATACGTATGAATGAACAGTGGTATTAGGTAACACAAAAACGAAAGCGGGTCGGTCGGAAATAACGAACACATGTAAGAATATCGACAAGATGATGGGACACATAGAAATTATTGCGGTAGATTATGAGTCCTGGAACACTTGACAATAATTTCCTGTCATCTGTAAACACCATTGCCTGAGCAAGATATAATTTTGGTTTTCACTTGTTAGTAAATAAAACGAATATGTTCTAGCATAACCGGGACCAATACGCAGCCAGCCACTATTGTCATACATATTATAGGGGCATGTATGTGTCGCTATGTCTTGACCACGGTATACATTCTGGGCATTACATGCCAAGAATTATGATCACAGCTTCCTAGAAAGGTATTTTACGTATCAGATTTTACTTTTAAAAGCTTTGTTTGTTGACCAGGAAAAGTGAATGCTAAGATAGGTTTGATGAACGGTAGATCAAAATAAGCTCATCCATGGTTATGGGTCATCTGGATGACCAAGCCACCAAAGGGTACATAATGTGCCTCTAACACTAGCCGTCTGGTTTCATAGACTGTCTTTACGGTCCTATCTCGGGCTGATTAATAAACAAGGGCTTTAATACTATATATAGTATTGGGTAATATGACCAACTGGAGTAGCTGCAACCGTGTATATTATTTTTTTTATTATCAAACCACACTATCATCCACAAAAAGTCTCGCCTGCCATATTTGTCCAAAGCGGCTGCGAACGAGGGTTTTAATTGAGTACTGTTTTTCTAAACAGGGCTATTTACTAAACATGACTTTTGTTGATGATATCATAAAAAGTACTGGCATTTGATATCAACATATTGGCATGCAAATAATTTGTCGATCTTAACGTTCACTATTCTTGATCTATAAATAACAGTTGGCTAGGCTGTGGCACCGCTGTCCAAGTAATATTTCTCCTTGAAATTATGTATGTCCGTCTTCATTATCCTTAACGGCGCTGAAAAGTAGGACGCTATATCTCATTTCATTCAATATATGTTTTATTATTATACAAGGGTGAAACAAACACGTGCCATGCGTTAAGCGATTTTAATTAATATTGGTACCTACTTATAAGTGTAAACATGTTATGATATGTCTAGAAATGAGACAGATATAAATTGGACTAGCCTATTTAGGTGTATTTTTTTTTAAACTGACCCAGCTGTTAATTATTTCTGTAAAATAAAGTAAATGTATTTCTAATTCTAATTCCTCGATCAAACTAGAAATATTTTTTGTGTTAGTCTATATATAGATTATAATTGTATTGACTTCTATGAACAAATCCTTCAGCTTCATATCAATTACTCAAAAATACATTCGACTTGTCATAATCAATGTGATATGTTTTTCGAACAAATAAAAAAATAAGTGTAGCATTTCATTTCTTTAACTAGGAAAATCAAAGGCCGTGTCTCTTTGGCGTTTCTTTTTATGGGAAAAATAGTAGACATTTCTAGAAAATAATTCACGAAAAAAAGATCAGTCCAAACACCAAAAAATCCCAAGAAAAGATGATAGTCCAAGACTTAGGCTAGTTGGAGGTCATCAAATAGCAATTAAAGCGCCGGTGACTAATAGAAATAAGATTGGAGGATGACGATTGTGATTCTAAATAGCTAACGATGATTTAGCTAGCTTAATGTTTCATTTCGGGAGTTTGGCTTGTATAATCACTGCTTTTATTGTAGACTCGTATATACTTAGTTTAAACAATATTTTATTAATTTGAAAAGGATAAGTCCACTACTAATATCAACACAATAATACAAAATCGATTTCGAAACAAACTTTCGACTAGTCCATTTTGGGACTAACATGTCATGGTGCAATTTTATTGGTGCCAATACATTTATTACCTTTGCATATTAAAATAATACATGGTGTTATTTAAACCACCCAGAAAAGACGAATATATGATTAATTAAGTACATATATAATATACATGGTTTTATTTAAATCATCCAGAAAAAACGACTTTATGATTAATAAAGCACATATATAATATATGGTTACATCAATATCCGATATGGATGATGACCAGACCCATTCCAATAGACATAGCAATATAATATCTATCTGGAATATCCAGTATTCTGGTAGTGATCGTGTAGAGCAATTTATTTGATTGTAGTTTGTATTATGGATGACCATCTTGCATCAATCTCATTCCTCATTCACGGTCCCATTGTGACCCCGAGATAAGTGAACCTGTCAAATTATTGTATGATTTAACGTTAAAACGCCAAGTGATATCAAGCGACCGTAGTAATTAATATACGGTGGATATTAATTGATAGATTTTCTCTAGAAGGCTACAGTATATCCAATAATAGTATATTTAAAGGGGATCACCCGCAGTTTCTAGTCTACGGTGCGATCCCAGGGTTTACCGAGAACGCCCGTGTCATTGGTGCAGGTTGAAGGACGTGGCTAGGAAAAGCGTTTAACGTTTTGGGTGGTACAAAAACTGAGACTTCGCGTACACGTTGACGAGCACGTAAATTAACCAAGCCGTATCCAAAAGCTCGGTCGGAGTAAAACAGTAAGAGATTAAATCCAATTTCATTTTATAAGTCCAATCGATGTGGAAAATTAGAGAGGTAAACCCAATTTTATTCATTTATTCCGAAAGTTTCCCAAACAAACTTTATTGACAGCCCAGGGATAATGAAATTTTAGTCTCTTTAATGCCATAGCTTTGTTTATTGTAGGAACAATTAGTTCAACAAAAATAATATGCAACTATTTAGACGTCGTTCATTAAAGCGGAACAAAAAATTAATTCAAGGCGCGAACCAGTAATCTGAATACGTTTCCTTTCTTCAGGTTTTTTTCTTAAAATGTGTTGGTTTGTCATTTTATCTTCCAAACAGCGTCAGCGCATACATCAAGCTACTTGACTGATATTTTATTTCTATATCGACGAATTTAGCCAAATGCACTCAGTTCACTTTGAGGATTTGAACATGTCTGTTTACAAGTGAAACTGCAGAACAAAATAGTACATTAATTAATTCTGAACTATGGCGGCCCTCCATTGTCCAGATCTTTTCTCAAATTAAATACAATGTGTGTGCGGAATGAATTGGGTACTTTTAAACAGCTAATGTGAATTTTATGTCTGTTTGATATAGTATTAAACATGAATGTGTTTTAGTAAAGGAATGTCAGTAATCTAAGTAGACTTACTTGACTAACCAAATTACAGAACCATGCTCATATCTTTTATAACTCGACGTATTTCATAGTAATCTACACGACGGAGATACTCTTCAATTCTAACCGATGCGCTACGGACTTTTACATATCCATACACGATACCAATCGATTTTTCACACATAGTTAGTGTATGATTTTCATTGTTTTAACTGGAAGAAACGCCAGTGAATTTATATCTCAGAATTTATATACATGTACACCTAATATCCAACTGTCTTTCAAAAATCAACTGTACTTCAAACAGATAACGGCTTATTCAGGAGGGCTGGTGGGGGATCTTCTATAAAACAAAATGTAGAGGTTTAGCGCGTTTAATTCATGTAGTTGGGAGTGTGACTTTTATGGGGTCATATGGTATTCTGCATATTCTCTTGATCATTTATCTTCCTATTTCATCATGATCAAATGGTATATATCAGATAGAATGCAACTAAAGAGAAATGGCATCACATGCGTTATAAAGAATAAGCATACATTGCACGACACCCGTTAGTAGCTATAAGTGACAAGAGTGATGGTCCGGATCTGAATTTCAGATTTTTAATTACACCGAGACAAAGGGGCATGAACTTGCACCGTCACCAAACCAGCGGGAAATGTAAAAGTAACCATAACCCACTTTGATTTGCTATTTGTCGTTGTTGTCCACTGCTTGCAATGTCTGTGAAATTGGTGTCCCCAATTGTCCGCAGGTTTGATGGGTTTTGTCCATGTGCGGGCCAGTCCTCTTGCACATACTAATACAGTTCTTTGAAGAAATAAGGCAAAACAAAGGTCAGACTTTCATTACGAGTTGCAATATCTTTTAAACACAAAAGACAGTTCTGAGTATTTACTTTTCTATACACTTAGTTAAAACAACATTTAAGAATTTAATGTCTTTTGTATGGTTAATTATTCAGCTTATTCAGTCGCCACGATGAAGTATATGATGGCTAGCAATAATCGTCTATCTAATTTAGCTGAAATGGTTCTTCACACTCAATAACATTAATATAGTTAGTTTACATCCAAATCAATCATTTTTCTACAAGATTCTATTCTAGATCATGAATTATAGACATTCTCACGCTCCGTGGGGATATTACGTATCAAGTTTGTTCCGTGCAAAAATATTCTCGAGATTTGCTTAAATGTTCTCTTGCATTAACATTTGATGGCTTTTAAAGAATAAAATGTTTTTGACAGGAATGTGCTATTATAACATTTCTTACAGAAACAATCACTATTCCCCTGGAAACCTTTTACAGGCATGCCGTTATTAGAAGTACACGTATAGGAAAAATACATAATAGAATATTTAACGGTACTGGATTGTCAAGTACTAGTTTAAACTAAGCCTGTCTTGTTGACATTTCAAACAGTTTGAATTTTAACCCATTAAGTCGAGGTCCAAAAATTACAACCGACACTGTATAGCCCTTTTGTCAGTTGAGATGTAATTTTCTCTGTTGCAATGATAGTTTAGCTTTGAATGAACATGCTACATGATACACCTGCACTATCATATGTGTACTCAAACTATTACAGCAAGGTAGACTGTGGAATGGTGTCTAATTATATTCAAGTACAGGGCATGTAGATTTACCATCATATTTTAAAAACAGGTTCACAGATTCAATAGTTCGGCTGTAACGGACGGGAAATGTGCAAAAAACTAATTCTACTTCATTGAGCAGGGTTAAGTTCTTAACTTCACAATCTCGTTACGAGGTTTCACAGTCAAGATCGTCCAAGTAGAATGTAGTTTGATTTTTGAATGGCATTAAGCGACTGAACATATTATAAAACAACATAACAATCTTGCGATGTTTCGACAATATTTCATAATCAATCAGATTTATAAATTATAAATGAGGTAAAATGCGAACGCGTTAAAAATACGTGAATTTAGTTGTCGCGAGCGCCATCAATACATAAATTAAATCAATATTAATAATAAGTCCGTCCGTTTTGTTTTAACCCACTTTGTCATGCCATATTTCAAAAATAACATTAAGCTGTGACTAAGTATATGTCTAAAGTCTGTTCCCTCCATGTTTGTAACTGGGCTGATCTTAATTTTTAACTCAGGAGCAAATAATTCGTCTGAAACCTATTTCCCTTCAGTAGATATAATAATACCAAGGTGAGAAACGGATTGATATTAAATAATTGGGATCAAAGTTCACATTGTAGATTCTATCAAACAATAACAATACTCACTAAATTTCGCGAAATTGACAATTAAGAGTACGATGGCTTTTTAAAATTATTCACACGACCCTCTTTAAGTGATAAGATCTACCCGAAAGTAAGTAAGCATATGTATTACTAGCCGAAAGCGAGCCTCTGTTACTATTGCAAGTTTTGGTTATTCGTTTGAGATGACACTCTTTTTGTCAAAAATCCCACAAAAGATCTGATTTCTGCTATATGACAACGACAAAAAACGGACAAATTAATGCAATGTCACCAGATTTCCATTATAGACTGGAGACAAATAAATATTGACCTGATATTATATATTTATATTTGTGTGTTTCAGCGTATACAAGAGAAGTGTTGGGTGGAGTTGCTGGTGGTGTTATGTTAGTAACAGCTATTATTGGTTACTTAATATACAGGTAAATCTTCATTTTATATTTTTTGGAGGGGGTTGTGGGTGTTTCAGCGCGTGTGGTTAGATCACAAGATCTGTGTCAAGTGGCGTGTTTTCGATCCACACTTGTTGTACGTGCCATGAACTATTGTCTCCTGTCTAACCTGTTCTCGCCACTACTAAAACACCTATGCACAAGCGAACTATTAAAATAAAGTTATGTTAGTCCTGAAATGACATATTTTGTATTGAATGGATGTAAAACCCCATTTTCTTTTCTAATTTTATGTTAAGACATGATAAGAGTGTCATTCTGGGCAGCGACAGGATGATTATACACCTTATCTGGGTCAAAGTTGTGTCATGTAGGGTATCTTTTTGGCGTTCTCCCAGTGTATTCAGCACTAGCCATTTACACCGCAAAGATCAACTCGATGGGTTTAAACAACATAACACATGGGAGTAAGCTCAAGTCGGTGGGAAAAAGAAACGGTGGGCTTTCTTTTGGCAAGTTTTTGTTTCCTTGGTTTTATTTTTTCCGTCGAGAACGATTCCTTTTTCGAACATACACTAGTATACCGACTTTACTCTTGGTCACGTCATAATGCTGGATCGAAACAACCACAAGATACATGATGACATATCTAACGGAATAGCGCCCAAGCCTTCGCCACTCGGTATGATTTTGATAATGTATACGAATATACTTTATAGTCGCTTTTACCATGACTGAGTAGAACATCTTGATATTTCTTTTCAGAAACTGGAGGTATGAACAAGATCTGGCCAGTCTCCTATGGAAAATAGAATACAAAGATCTAAGTTTTGGTGATCATTACATGCAAACATTCCATGGAGGTCGCTCAAAGGTAAGTAAATATCATATAAGTCATTGTGATTTCTGGGTGGTTTCTTGAAATGTATCTTGATGGTTTCTTGAAATGTATCATGGTGATTTCTTGAAATGTATATTGATGGTTTCTTGAAATGTATCTTGGTGGTTTCTGGAAATGTATCTGGAAATGTATGGGCTTTTTGTATAGCTAGTTTTCTCGATTAGAAGATGAAGAATTACGTTAGACACGTGTTGCTACTATGTCAAATTAGAGTTACCCCTGGCCCAACCTTATCTCACACACTTGGTTCAGTGATTCAATCCTACACCATTACTTCTGACAATGAGTGTCGGGATATACTTTGTAGAATACCAGGCATCGTAAGTCATGTGTCTGACTTTGTTTTGTGGTGGTTATAGAACACAATTTATAAATCCACATGGTGTCCATTAAAAAAGAATATAGAAAGCAAGGCCCCTCACGGGCAAACAATCCCAAGTCAATCGGTTCTTAGGATCAAAGGCAGACTTTACCAGAGGAAGTTACCCCTGTAACTGGCTTTATCATGACAGAGTAGTATAGAGTTTTTGTCGATAGGTTATGTGTTTGTGTTAAATAAATAGTGCTGCTGCATTGGGATATTAATGGCAATACATTACCCTTTAAGGATAATTTTATTATGTTTTGTCTTTTTACAAATAATCATATTAAAACAGTAATGAATATCGCAATCTGATTAAAATACAGATCTATATTTCGTTTAGCTTTTTTATACTTTTGATGGCCTACATTATAAGTTATGGTGGGATTTTAGGTCTAGGGTCGAGCGATTGACTTTTGATCCTATGACGCCAGGCATTGATTAATCAATCAGCGGTGGCGTTTCTATAGGTGTACCCATAGTTCCACGCAGAGGACCCCAAGACCTCACCATAACAGATTATTAAGAACGCCTATTATATAGCAACTCTTCCAGATCCTAGTGTAGTAAAGGCAAATAAAACGAAACAAATAGGATCTGTGTTTTAATTTAATTGTGAATATCGAATAATGCCAAATTTATTACGCCTACACAACAAATTATGGCGACATCAATGTGTAATAATAATAAAAGCGAATTTACAACCATTGCAAAGCGCAAATTGCGTTGGATACATGGCACTGAACAGACGGACCCTAAATACTATTTTATTATATCATGAAAGAGAAAACACGCACTCCTTACCATAGTTTTAAGTTGAAACTGATAAAGAAAAGAGACGTAAGAAAGATCTAAATATGTTTACAATGCCCGACAAGGTTAAAGAGTTGTCCGAATTGAATCTCGTATATAAAGTCATGGAAATAAAACGTATTAATTTCTGGTTCTGGCGGCTGCGTGTCTTTTTTCTTCCCTCTGGCTTTTATAGAATCTATATGTCTTAATTATTTACTTGCAAATAATAAAAAATGTGGTCCTGCACGCAAACAATAAATTTGGCCTGGAAATCCATTTTTTTCAGATAAACCGTCGCTCTATCTTTCTACCATCATGGAACATGATTTTCTGTATGTATGATGTTTAAGTTCAAATATTTTTTAGGGAATTAAGTCCAGGCCTCAACTTTCAATCACTGGTTATGAGAAATATCTTTAAATCAGAAACACACAACTTTGCACATAGTTTCTTGTTAGGGTATTGGATACATTAAACCACCAAAAGTTTTATAAAGGGTTACATTTTAGTTAGAATAAGGTAAACAATTTTGAGTAAATTCTTGCCTTAGTCTGAGAATGCTTTGTGAACTCGGGGCTAGATCAAAACAAAGGTGGCTCAATGACTAAGGTACTGGGCCTGGCTCACTAACCTGTAGATCCCGGGTTCGATCCCTGCATTGGTCGAGAAAATTCATCGTGATTTTTCAACGAGGTTTCTTCTTGTCAGGCCCTTCACCCTGCGCCACTGCATGTCCAGTCGTCCGGATAAGACGTAAAACCGAGGTCCCATGTACACATTGGCGCGCATGTAAAATAAAAGATCCCTTGGCAGTAGGAATTCGATATAAGATTAGACCATAGTGTCGCTGCCAGTACATTTTATTTCGGTCGTTGAAAGTTGAAATTCAATTGCTGTCCGGGGAAAATGTATACCAATATTCTCGCCATGGCATAATATTAGTTTTTAATTCGTAAACAAGCTTTGTTAGACAACAACGAAAGGCTAAAGAAAGAGATAATACATACATTTCCCCTCGTCATTATCGAACTAAATGTACCAAGAGTGGCGCAATATATCTATCTGACCAAATAAGGAAATAATCGCAACTATTCTCTACATTATGCGTGAATACCATGCATACTTCTAGCATTAAGTTAACCGATCAAGTAATTAGTATTCAGTATTTAGTGACGAATTTCCACTTTGAGCGCGTTTTAGCCTTAAAAATAGAAATTCCGAAACCATTCGGCGTTCCTAGAGGGACAGTATGTAACGTTTCCAGAAATTAGGCGCTCTGACGAGAGTGAGTTACTGGAAACCGAAAGCCATTTTATTTTCTCAGTTAGTGAACCTTATGCTTGAACTTATATAATTATGTGCCCTACTTGATATACAAACGTATTTAGAATAACAGCCATAGTGAGTCCTTGGAGAGGTCATATGGAAATCTATTTCGAAACACCACTTGAAGCAAGGAATTAGCGGCGCGAAGAAGAGCTTTGCTGTCTTTCTTTTTAGTGCCGTTTTGCAGACGGTGTAGCACAATGCATGGTATATGTACATCTTCATTAGGTCGTCGGTCCAGAAAAATAGGACGCTAAATCTCATTTCATTCATTCATTCATTCATTCAAAACAAATATGTAGTAAAACTCCCAGGGAGTTTTAAATGCCTTGTCGATTTATAGATGTTCTTGTCCAGTCGCATTTTCCTGTAGACACATTAATCCCTTTATCCAAATAAAAGTCTGAACGGATCAAACCCTTCTTTGGAATGTTGGATGTTGGCTGTTTACTAATTAGTCACCATGATGTCAATACTATGAGCTGTTCTTTATCATAATATTAGACTATGATCACTTGTTACATGTTTACTTTATCAAATCACCGCCCGCCCTAAAGCCACCATGAGTAACAGGCTTACTAACATAATGAGGAAGATTTTGAGTTTCTAAATGTAGCTGAATACAGATTGATAGTGAATTACCAGAGCATCAAAAGATCTTTGTTACTGGTGTGATCAAAATAAATTACCAAACAACGTGGTTGCTGGCACGATGAAAATCGAAAAGATTAGTGTTGTCTAGAGTAATTAGTCTTGCAATCACTCAATACACGCAGCATCATAGAAGCCTGTTTGTGGCGAGACACGTAATAATAGGTCCATCCTGAAATGACTTATATTAAGAAATGTTGTTAACATTGATGTGTGTAGCTATAATCGGTTTATCATCAAGACATGATATGCGCCATTAATCCTGTCTAGATTAAGGCTACCTATAACGTCATTAATATAATCACTGCAGTAACAGGGATGGCATTTGTACCGGTTCGAACCCGTAGTTACATAATTGCAACGCACAAAAAACCTTATTAATTCAGCATTGCCTACAGCAGATTAAACCGGAGAAGATTATCTGATGATGATTTATACCAAACAGACGTCTGTTCTTTAGACAAAATATGGCGAACGTTGAAAAGCTCATCATCTGCAATGGAACTAATGGTTTTATTTTGTCTCAAGAGAGAAATATCCAAAGGGGTATTAATAATTTATATATATATGTAAATGATCACATTGATGAATTTGGCGCTCAAACACGGGGCGTGTCAGAAAGTGTCCCGATTGCCAACGGAATCAAATGATGCCCCAATCTATGTTTTGCTGTGTTTACATGTATATCATTTATTTTGTTAATTTCTCGGACACGGACAGTTAGCTTTGATAATGTCTTAGACGACACGTTATATCTGTTAAACACGTTTACCAATTAATGGGAAGAGAGAGAGAGAGAGAGAGAGAGAGAAAGAGAGAAAGAAAGAGAGAGAGAGAGTACAATGATGATTGAAGATACATACGATATATGAATATGTATGTCACAGACATATATAACTGGTATTTAATCATTATCTATTTCTATTCCTGTCTCTATATTTATCATTTTTATATTCAATAGAAATAAATAGGTTTTAGCGTGTTTCTACTCCTGGTCGGTTTGCCTGTTTTTGAGCTATATAAACATCTGACAATAAAATGTTATAAAGCACGCATTGTATTAACAGAACAGACAGACTGACTACCCTGAGCAGGACAGTTATATGGTCGGTAGACTTGTATCCGTTGACGTTTATTAATAAGTACACAATTTTGCTGTAATTCATGTATATGTGATAGCAATGGAAATGTTCAACACAGTTCTTAAATTGCCAAATCTTTACATCGCCAACGGAATACGACCGTCTAGTACTAGTAGTGTCGCCAGTAAGTAGAGAGCGCTAAAGCAATGATCGCGGAGGAGGTGGTTCCGGAGGGGTGGAACTGAAGTATATTGTAGATGCTAGAATCAATTTGGACAGGCGGGTACAGTGAGGTTAAACCACTGTAGCTTGTGAATTCTAATCATTTGAGGACTAATGCATTGTTGAATAAGTGTGTGTCTCATACACCCACAAAATAATCCCCGTTCTTTCTACATTTTCTGTCTAATGGTTACTAAGCCGGGTCTAGTAATACCGGAGGAAATTCTATATTTGTAAATTATCTATAAATACAGCTACGCGAGGGGTTCGCTAAGCTTTTCAACTCACCGAGTGTTTCAATAATCAAAACACCCCAGGTTTTGGTGGCAGTATCGTGAAAGCGATACTGAGTATGCCAGAAGCAAACATTGTTCGGCTTCTTCAAAATCATATCATTGACACTAAAATCAAATAAAACTGTTTTATATTGAAAAGAGACTAGAACTGAAGAAGAGTCTACCCTACACCTTCTCCAGTTTAGTCAACTTTGTAGCTGTCGATATATGTCTAACTACACAAGCGACAAAAACTTCTAGTTATGTCGATAGGGAAATAAAAGTTTCTGTTCTGAATTGCGTATTTGAAGTCGATCGCTGGCAACTGAAATTTGGGTTTATAACTTGGAGATCTGAAAATGCCAGCCTTTAAAAGCTTAACACAATTAGCTTGCTCAATTAAATGATCATTCTTGTATTTCTTTCAGCCCAATGGATTAAGTAAAACGGCCAGTCAAATCTCACTGATTTCCCAAGTTGATTTAGATCTAAGACAACTGTTTACGCATGTCGGAACTTACAGAGGAACCATAGTAGCTATAAGAATCGTCAACAAAAAACACGTGGAGTTAACTCGGAATGTGAGGAAAGAATTAAAAATCGTAAGTCGACTGTAATTTAACTCTTACTGACAGAAAATGTTTTAAATCAAATGGGTAATTTAATTTCAATGGCCTGTTTCCATTTATCTCATTAATTTGGTGATTTAAAGGATTTATTTTCGTTTTACAGATGCGTGAACTACGTCATGATAATATTATACCATTTATTGGTGCGTGTATTGATTCGCCAAATATACTGGTTATAACGGCTTATTGTGGAAAGGGAAGTCTTCAGGTAACGAACAATATACAATTTTAAAGACGATCTATATAAGGTTTTGATTAAATTAAAAAAGAAAATGTCCCAATCCCCTTAAAGAAGTACTTTGAATGTTGATTAGACAAGGGCAGGAGACGTTAAGTCAGTGTTATCAGCCTAGCATTAACTGTGTTCACTACTGGCCCCGATTCCTAGAAAATTCTTAAGCAGGATCTTGTGCTTAAATTTTAAGTTCACTTTGCATGTAAGTAAATTTATCGTATTTTGTGTTCCCAGAAAATTCTTAAGAACATTCTTGTGATTAGATTTTAAGTAGACTTCATTGTAAGCACAAGCACGTTATTATGTGTTCCAAGAAAAAACTTAAGCACAACTTCGTTCTTAAAATTGCCAATCTAAGCACAAGTCCGAAGCAAGGTACACGGTATTGCCTATTTCTGCTTCAAAAAATATGGCTGACCGTAGAGTTATTCGACGGCATTTGCTACATCTTTTGATACCCAAGAGACAATTGGAAGACAGAAAATCCTTTAGAAATATATTCTCGGGAAGAATGCTATAAAAAATTTCGTTTCTACCCTAAAATCATTTATTTACAAATTGGTAAACAACACTTTACTTTAAGATCAGGCACTCCCTCAACCAATCCGCCTGTTTGCATGTGCTTGCGTTTAGCTTGTATGCCAATGGGGGACATGTCAAAGGCACCAGGGGATCACGTAGTTAAGTGAGTAAGACGCTGGCTCGCTAGCCTGGGGGTTGGGTGTTCGATCCCTGAATTTGCCAAAAAGGTTCATCCAGATTTTCCGGCATGGTTTCCCCTTGCCAGTGTTGCAAGACGGAGGGCATGACATTAATAACAAGGAGAGCTGTCTAGTCGTTCGGATGAGGTCCCGTGAACAAATTGGCGTGCACGTAATAGATCCCTTGATAGTTCAAATTCGATATAAGAGTAGGCCGTAGCGCCGCTGCCCGGACAAAATTTCCATCATAGCACACTGTACGGCGTATGCCCGTTTTCATTAGCCCATTTTAGGAGCAAAACAGTAGGACGTTAAACACCATGTCATTTCATGTCATTTGTCAAATCCATCTAAATCGACTATTTGCTTGGAAGTTAACGTCATTGATCTATTTATAACTCTATGCAGTCAGATTTACGGTGTAATTTGCATACCAAAATTGTTTGTATGGCGTTAGAGAGCATCGTAGTCTCAATTTACCAGTCATAATGTGCTTAGACCCGTACTTGACTTGTACTTACGTAAGAACGGTCTTGAGAATTTTCTAGATGCGGTATTTTATAAAGATTCTTACGTAAGCAAAAGTGAAGCATAACTTTGTGCTTACTTTTTAGAATTTTCTAGGAATCGGGCCCTGGTCCTTAATATTTAAGCCAATTTGATAATGAGGCCAACTACAACAATACAGCCGTAATAATTTTACGCCAAAAGCCCCATGATGGCCAGAGATATTCTAATGAACTCAGTGTCAAACTTGGCCCAGGCTTAAGCATCTCTTGCAGGAAAATTTAAATCATGAACGATTTGTGCTGAATAGTATTGTCTCCTCACAGAGCTCAATATAGCACCAACATATTCCCAAGTATTTGTAAAAGAGATTTAAGCTTTAGTACTCTCTTATGGTTAGTGTTATTACTCGAGCTAAGCGCTAATATTGTCTAAGATTTTAAATTAGCGGCAAAAACTTTCCCACAAAAGATTCTTAAAATTGATGATTTGGTGTGTTTAAATAAGTCACTGGGTATTACAGTGGGTTCGGTAGGTGCAATCATATTTGTGTCTCCACAAAACTATTAAATATTAAATATTTCTCGGTATATTGAAAGAGGAAACTATGTCAACGCTTGTGTCATATTAAGGGCGTCTGCTATTGTCCCATGCCATAGTCCTATACTATTCATTTCATTTAATTTGATTTACAAATTCATTTAATTTGTACGAATGCCTCATTTCAAATCTGTCCCATGAGAACGATTTTGAAATGGGTTGAGAGTGATTGTAGTTGAGAAATAAGACTACACTGTTAAAAATAATTCTGTAAAAAAACAGAAAAATTCTGGCAGCAGATTTACCAGAATTTTCTGTAATTGTTATTGTTTTTTAACAGATAATTTCTGTTAAGTCACAGAAGCATGTATCTGTAAAATTACAGGAAAAATCTGGTAAATCTGCTGCCAGAAGATTTTCTGTTAAGTCACAGAAGCATGTATCTGTAAAATTACAGGAAAAAATCTGGTAAATCTGCTGCCAGAAGATTTTCTGTTAAGTCACAGAAGCATGTATCTGTAAAATTAAAGGGAAAAATCTGGTAAATCTGCTGCCAGAAGATTTTCTGTTAAGTCACAGAAGCATGTATCTGTAAAATTACAGGAAAAAATCTGGTAAATCTGCTGCCAGAAGATTTTCTGTTCTTAAACAGAATTATTTTGGTTAAATATAAAACAAAATCATCTGTAAAAAAATAATTCATTTTCCGTAAATGTAATTTTTCAATATGAATGTACAAATATATTAATCATGAATAGAAATTAAGAGCAAGAAATCGTGAATGTCTTCGAAATTTGAATTTTCTGAAGGCCAGGTTTACTACTTTCTGGCGTTCCTCTGTCCTCTTGCAAATTCTGTTACTTCCATACAAACCTGAAACAAAATGAAGCACTGCATACAGGACTTGAAATCAAAATGCGTTAACTTTACTGTATGTCATGGAGAACCCTCTCGCCGAGATAACTGTTTACGGCTTAAGGGTCTTTGACATGTAAGGTCAATCTAAGCACGGGTAGCTTTCTTGGCTAATGTTAATAATCCAGCATTATATTCTCTGAACCGTCGCGTTTCTTAAACTGTAATATTGTTTACTCGGTCGATTTCAAATTCACAATACAATACACATTTGCATGCATGACCACTATGTGCATTGATCTTGGAAACTAAACATAAAAAAACAACACACTAAACAGACAGTACAGAGGTTGCGTCTTTAAATCCAATAACATTCGCAGCATCTACTTAAACTGTAGATTTTCACACATAAATATTATTCGAAGGACTTACCTTCACATTTTTCACATTTCAGTGTTGATTCTCCTCTGTTCTTTATACTGCATCGTCAGTGCACATTCAAACATTCGCCGCCATAAGTTATGTCTGCGACGCGCATGCCTTAACCGAATCCAACAGTATAACTATGTGAATTAACAGAACAGTACCTTTAATATACAGGTTATTCTGTAATATTACAGGTCTTTTGATTTATAATATAATTTGTGTTGTTAATAAACAGTTTCTATCGGTTAATATACTGAAAAGTATGTAAAAATACCGACGTTTCTGTCCAAAGACAGAAATGCATGTAAAACATCAGATTTAATGATAAAATAACGAGTTATTTATCTCAAATCACAGATTTTTCTGTGATAATACGGATAATTTCCTTCAAATAACAAAAAGTAGCGATTTTAAAAACAAAAATTTTTTACAGTGTATGGTCGGGTGGAAGACATCGCAAGATTTTTTTTTGAAATTACATCCACTGATATCTTAGGCGTTGTGGATGTGTTGACGCTACTACCAGTCTTGGATTAATTTAATGTGGGAGCCCAAGTCAAGCATTAGGCTACACTGAACACTTTGGGTAGACAAAATACAGACTCAAGGATTCTCTATTATAGAACATTTTGAATGTCATTTAATACCTTATGGTGCACCAGACCTATTGTTTCATGAAGATGAAACTAGAGCAGGATGTGTACCGTGTCGGTATTGAGGTTAATCGTAGTACTGTACTACTAGTACAACCAATACAAAGCTCTTTAAAAATATGCTCAGTCTGCTGTGTTTTGAGTGTAGTGGGGTGATGAGTTCATGCTACTAATAGAGTCTATGGGAATGATCTATTTTATAAACGAATTAATATGCTAATGACCTTCAGAAGTGTGAAATAGGCTTATTGAACTTCTGTTTTCACCGTTGGGATACTATCAACAGCAACCATTCTTTGATTGGCATGTTCATGTACTTGTGTTCCTATGAAAACATTATTTAATTATATTTGATGGACAATATAAACATATGAAGAGAATTTATGTGCACACCGTTGGCCACATTTTTGTAACATAATATGTTTGCATTTCCTTTGCATATAAAGAAATAAATTATTGTTCACAAATACAATCTACTGCGCTCTAGATTGATGATATCTTTTTTTTTCATTATTGCAATACAGCAGATATTTCATAATTACATTTTTGTCTAAATTGGTCTTAGCGACATTTTTAAAACGTACAGAGCCACAGTGAAGAGTGACGGTATATACGTAATTATCTTATCAAACAAATAGTAGTATTATCTATACTTGTTGACAATGACATTTTGTATTGGTACCGTATTTGTTACGTTGTGATTATCAAACATACATTATGCAAGAGCTAAATCTGTCTTTTGCAAGAGCTAAATCTGTCTTTCTTTAGGCCTGAAATGCTATAAAAACCTATAATTAGAAATTACTTAACTGATCCAGACAATAATCAACTCTCAATACCGTCTTGAATGGATTTGAATACATTTCGTGATGGATAATTTAACGTAAAAATGGATAATCGAGACTTCGTTCATTATAGTACCAACGATAATGATGATGATCGAGGCTAGCATAGTTAATAGTTAATATCTCGGTTCAGAATGAGCCAATTTGACTGGAATTTTCAGCAATGTCTGTTTTCAATATCTATTTTTAACTATAATAGCAGAACTGCCAGCTCTCTATCTAATCTTACCTAATTCCCCTTTAAGGTTTCTTCTATTTAGTAATGGTTTTCTGTTTGCAGGATATCTTAGAGAATGAAGATTTACAGCTTGATTCCATGTTTATTGCATCTTTGGTATTTGATATGATTAGGGTAAGAACTTATATTTTGTTGGGGGGAGGGGGCACTATTAGTTTCTGACTAAATTAATACTCACCACTCTTAGTAATTCGTGCCACACTAAACTGATCCTTCATTATGTACCCCTGCAAAGTTTCGCCGATCTAACTAAATTAAGCCTTATGGCACCGAGAAGATTTTGAATATTTCAATTTTATCGCTTGAAAAGCGTTCATTGATGCATGTACTTACAAACGATATATTACAATCATACTTATTCCGACAATTTAAACAGCACTAATGATTTAGAATTGTGATGTTTAACATTCAGTTATTATCTATAATATAGTTATTCCATTTTGCGACTAAACTTTTAAAAGATGACTTTTAATAGTCCAATAAAGTATTGTTTTCTTAAACTTTCTGGACTCAAAGACCAGAATCGATCGTTAGAATTATGACAAATGTTACGGTGGTCTCACAAATTATTCTACATGGGTATTTATGATTTTGTGTCTGATCAGTAATAAAAATGAAAAAAAAAGCAGATCATATGCAGTGATGATTAACCGACATATACTGATATTTGTAATATTTACATGTTTTCAGGGAATGATGTATTTACACAGCAGTGAGATTAAATCACACGGGAAATTAAAATCTTCAAATTGTGTAGTCGACAGCCGATGGGTTTTAAAGATAGCAGACTTTGGTCTTCATGAATTTTTATCAGGTCAAGAAGAGGATTTGGGAGAATATGCCAAGTATAGAAGTATGCTATCTGAAGTACATTTTCATGTTAAATTAGAAGTAAAGTTCAATAACCTTATTATTCGGTTTTTGAATTCAACCTTGGTGTCAATAATAAATATACTGTTATTCAGAGGGAGGGAGGTGGTTGAATGGTTAGCACTGCGTGTTGTATCATAAAGCCTAACATTGGGTCAACTGGCGTGGTTTCGAATCTCCGGTTGTACGTGACAAGGAGTTGGGTCGCCTGTTCAATCTCGAGTGTTTTCTCCGGGACCCCCGGTTTCCCCCCACTACTAAACTGCTAAAGATCCCTACGCGCAAGCCCCCTCCCCACCCTTGCCTCTAGAAAGTTTTGAAATTTGTTTATTCCGAGAACGCTGTTTAGAGCGCCTCTAGGATTCAAAATTCCAACATAAAACCCTTTAAAACATGATACTGAAAGAGACAAAAGCCTGATTATTCACAATTTTCGCATCACGAGCAGTTCATCCCATAAAGAAATTCTTTTTAATTTGACATTCAAAACACCAGTCTGCACCAAGAAAATAGAAAAAGCTTTTTGAAAGCGACAGTAAGTTTAGAGACACGATTCTTGCAAGAGCTCATATTCAGGAGCAAGTGTTGACGAGACACTATAATGAGACTATAACCGACTGAAAAAATTGAAGCGCTCATCAGATTTCACAATAAATTCATCAGTGGGGCATGGGTATACCCGTATAACCCAGAAAAGGGCAGGGTATAATTTGTTCCGGCGCCCCTGGTTTTAATGATTTAAATCACCCATCGATCTTTAAGACGAAGGAGAATTATAATCCATTTAGATATCAGATTATGCACAATGTTATATTCATGATAACTATATCATGTTCAACATGATTATATTTATATTAATATCACAACAGATACTGTCTCAAGACATAGCTTTGCTTACTGTTTATGTGTTTCAGTTATGCAAGAGAACATTCTTTCTAAAAGGTTCATTCTGGTTATGTTGATAGGCTTGAATATGTCGTGATTTTTATATGATTGCAGCATATTATAAATGATAAACCAACATTACTCTCTCTTACATTTATTATTTTCGGGTACCCGAATCATAATATTCGGATATAATATTTATATGATATAATCAATAACATCTTAATTTACATATCAGGTAATACTTCAATACTTCAAAGTATATGGGTTTCCTTTAAAGTTAAAGCAGTTTATATTGCAGCTTACACAAAAAGATATCTTTTTTTTAAAGTGGTAATCGACTGACTTCTGGCATGGCATAGCAATCAATGAAAGAATCAACCACTCATTGCCTATAACTTCCTGCTAAAGGAAAAGATTAATCAGACTTCAAACACATGTGGTGGCAATTCATACACGACAACCACCTACATATGTTACAATCTGTTTATAGACTTAAGCGATTAACCCTCGGAACAAAATCCTGAATGGCGACCACCAGTTAAGAGATCCCTGGGGTAGACGCCGGTGATTTTCAGATCACCTCTGTTTGTAGTGGATACTCTCTTTCTCTTGAGCTTTCAATCATAGCCATGAGAATGATGAACATTCGTGCTGTGAATGTTGATATATTCATTTGTATTATTCTCTCCACTCTCCCTCTTAATTATCCGTCAAGTTAAGCATATACAGTTATTTGTTAGCCTTGATTTTAGCACTGTATATTTTATCAGTATCCAGTATATTATATGTCCATCACGATTCTGTTATATCGATTAATGGCATATAGTCTTTAATAAATTGCTTATAGATTTAAGACACAGCTGTCCATTTCAGAATATATCTGTATACCAATTATAACTGAAATATAAAACCAAACCGACTTTATTCCATACATATATATAGAAGTTTTGTAAACGTCCCCATAGGAGCATTTCCAATATTTGCATTTGTTATATATTCAAAATAGATTCTAATCAAGATTTGGGTTACAACAAAACCTCAGATTGTATCCACTAATTGTAATTAGATAATAAGGCACCAACTTAACCACACATGTCCAGTATATAGTAATTGAGACAAGACAAGACATAATCAATAATACATTACGTTTCTAGAAAGGTTCATTTAGATATTCCGCTAAGTAAGACGTAATGCAAAGGGCTTAATCTTGTGTACAAAGACATCACAAAAATGGAGACATCACAAAATTGAAAATTATAATTTGAAAAATAAAATCCATATTTATTGAGATTTTATCATTAATTAAATTTATCTTTCTAAATACCGCCTCGGGGATATTGGAAAAAAGCGTTGACGAAAATAACATATTTAAAACTCTTTCCATAAATAGTGTATACGTATATTGATAAAATAAACGACATTCAATCCAACGCCACACAAAACCCAGTGGACGAATTAACAAACATTATTTGGCGTTGCTAGTCCCAATGGTGCGTTGATGCAGTCCGCGATAAAAGAGGCCATTCACTTTATATAATGATGTTATATCTTCTGTATTCATTATAGCGCTACCCCCTTCATTACATGTATGTGCGAAATATTCCTTTACTGTTTGTCTTTTCAGATTTATTGTGGAGAGCACCAGAATTGTTGCGGTCAAAAACTACAGTTCACCGAGGAACACAGGAAGGCGACGTGTACTCTTTTGGTATAATAATGTTCGAGATACAAGGAAGAATGGGTCCTTTTGGTAACATCGATCTTTCACCTAAAGGTGGGCAAATTGTTTTTGAAATTTATAGCAGACGTTGTAAATGTAAACTCTTGTGTCTGAGAATACCTTGTGAACATGGGGTCGGGTCATTTGGAAACAAAGGTTTAATTTGTTAGATCTCACAGTATGTGTACATGTAAATGACATAAACGATAAGGAAAGGGGAGTATGATTTCATATTAATTGTTTTTAGCAGTGGGAGGAAATTCGAGGAGCCAATGAAGACCCTCGAGCTTGTTCATCACACCCCCAAGCACAAGCTTGGGATAGTAACCAAGCCATTTGACACAATGACAGACCTTATAGGGTACCCTCGCCCCACCCACATCGCGGTGGTAGAGGAGCACTGTAAATTTAATAGGTGTATGATAAACGAGAAGTGTACAGTGAAGTGTGTTGTCTTTCTGGCACTTTCTATTTGCTGCTTTTCCTTTCACCATACATCCGGGAAAACACAGCTCTTTGTTACAAAACAAATTATTTTAAGATGGACACCAAAGCCTCGACAGCCATATATTAAATATGTAGTTTTCACCAACCTTTCATCTACAATCTTCTTAAATTGGCCAAAAATTTAAAAGGAAATGACACAGCTGATGCATCCGTTTACCCTATATAAATAATGTTTAAAATAAAAAATAAATGAAATAATTCACAGTATTATATGTCACTTTCTTACAGGCTATATAATAAAATCTCTGAAGGAAAAGATTCTGCTTTTCTTTTTTTCATTCTCTTCGATTTTGTATGTCAACCATAATAGATGAAACATTGAAAGTCCATAATTCCATTTTCCCGTGAATATCAGCTCGCATCCGTCTCTACTCTAACATCATTATAATGAGTTACCAACTCTTGTCTGATTTAATAATTATACATTAGGCTCGTCTAGCCTGAAAGGCTTTCACTCTTTTGAAAAATGAACTTGATTTAAAGAAATAATTTAACACCCCCAACGTCTCCCGGTTTCTTTTTATATACATTTTCCCCCAAACCTTACTGGAATTGTTTGACTGGTCATAATTACAGCAGAATAGTATGACGTGTATGGTCCCACGCTATGTTATTAGCCTTGATTTCAACGAATTGTAACTGCGTCCAACGTCTTGTAATCCCTGTGAAGATCAGGGGCCTATTTCACGAAATTTTAACTAAGATAATATCCAAATTTTAGTAATTTGATTGGACAATATTAGATTGATTTTAGTTCTTAGCCAATCAAAATTTAAATATCTACTGAAATTTGGATTTTATCTTTAGTTAAAATTTCGTGAAACAGGGCCCAGGGATTTTGAAATGTTTTCGAAATAAACTACATGGACTTCTGAAACTAGTTAGACATCAGCCCCATTGATAGCCACATCAATTATTTGCAGAGTTATTTGATATCCAAATCTTGTAAACGCCCCGCAGTTCAATGATTTGAAGTGGGTCGATGTGAATTTTCATGTGATTGAACCATACTCAAATTCAAATTCAAGCATAATTTAATACACATGAACCATATTGAAATAAACCTTCGCATATACCTGCGGATGTTGACATAATGAACCCTTTGGCGTATTTTGCCTCACAACATTTTGAAAGATACTGGGAATGTCATTATAATCTTATAAACGAAAACATAAACATTCAAGATCAAAAGCCGAGGGCATACCGTGTCCCCGTCTTGTCTGCGATATCACCCTCGGCGGAAGTAGCCGTAAAACCCCGGGAACGAACGAACGTGTCCTCGTTGGCATACATTTAAAAGAATCCCTGAATTTAATAAGGAGCAGACGGGAATCCCATTTTCGGTCAACATCCCGCATCAGCGCGATTGGTGCAGACATGTAAGACGTTAACGCCCATTTCACCTCCAACTTACTAGACTATGGAAAGAAAAATATGTATAATTCTTCGTTATCTAACTAATACCATTTGTATTAATTGTTGTATTAGTTCCATACTGTGATCTAAAACGTTGATCCTTAATCCTTTGTAGGTTCCTGACCTATCATTACTCACCCTTATATCTTAACTGCTTAGCCTATTGAACATATTGTAGTAAAAATAGACAAAGTTTATCCCCATTGCCAGCTTCATTGCAGTCCATATTTCAATTTGGTTAATCTTCGAATCAAACTGATCGTGCTCAATGGAGATTGTTGGCAAATCTCGCCTCCAAGACCAAGTAATTGTTTTTCGTAAAGCTCTATGAACAGACCACGATTGTTCATCGATCTATAGGCTATAAATTACGCACAGGGGGAGGTTGGAATGAGACCGGAGCAAGGGTAACTGGGCACAGTATTGAACTATGTTGAATTAATGTATTAATGAGTTCTCAGAGGAACCAGAATTGTCCATTACTCCTACTGTCTTAACCGAAATACACCAGAACCCGCCCGCGAACGCAATATTTATTCATTTCGTATCATGATCAACAGTTGATTTTACTTTGAAAAGATGATGCCCTTTGGTGACTGCAGTTCTGCCAATTTCGAATACTGCTAGTGCCGTTCATTTAAAGTTTTTCCGCAGCTTGTAGGTGGTGTTTGCAGCCTCCTACGCCTGGGGACTTTTACAGCGAGTTACCGATAATCTATGAGAATGCATGAAAATCTCGTTTATATTTGAGAGAAACTATGTTTCTGCGTCATGAATAAGGCATGAGTAATGGTCTATAAAGTAAGAAGTGTAGAAGAAATATGTTGTAACAATAATCCATGTATTGAACTAATTGTTAAATTCTTGAAGCCATATTGCTCAAAGTAGTTCGCGATGCGTGGTGGCAAGGATGGGGTTGGTTACTATTTAAACGCTTTGAGTTATACAGATACATAAATTTTTGGTTGCCGGCACAAACCATTGATAAGTGAGATCATGTGTTATAGATTTTGATAATACCTTGATATCAAGGCTCTTTTTGTATTTAAAGATGCATTATACTAGAACTACATCTACATAATATACATTCATTTCTCCTGCATCAGCTTTTATATGAAATATTGCGTACTTACATGATAAACCCACAACGCAACCATCTAGATCATCGGATTACCGAGATATTGAAAGAATTCGACCACCCGCATAATATAATAGGCTAAAATTAAAATGGGCGTAGAGTCCTCATTTTTCATCTTCGTTGGCAATTGTACTTGGCAATATTCTGTCAAACTTTACGCAGCCATAACTTCGTTCAGAACAAAGCAATCTGACAGGAAGTTTGAATATATTCATTTTGCATTATCTACTTTTGAACTATTATATCAAGAACGGCCAACTTTTTATCTAAGCCTTGCATAATGCATCTTTAAGCGGTTGGACTTGAAACTGATCTTTGTAGACGGAATAGCTCTTTAACTATTACATATAATGATAAATGTCTTTGGCGGAACAAAAGAATTTAAATTAAGGCATGCGCTATTGTAATAAGAAAGTAATATTAGTCTTATTATAAGAAAACACATGAATAAAAATAAATCAACTTCTTTATCAATCACTGGGTATTTGAAACGGCGACATTAAGTTGACTTAAACGCATAAATAATATTAATGGCGATAAAGGAGGAAAAAGTAATAAAATGCAAAGCTAATTCGTTTTCCTAATAGATCTTGATAATCAAATTTCTGCTTTAAAAATCGCAACAGAACATGGTTGTGAAGGTTTGTTTCAAACCGACGCCTGTCATGTATTTTGTGTGTCTATCTTTTTTAGTTCTGCACAAAACTCGGTTTCTGCGGTATCTGCTATCAAGTCTTCACTTTCGACAACGTTGATTAATTTTGCTCAATAATAACCCTGTTAGCAAATTCATATAATTTGATTCAGACCGGTATACTGTGTTTTTATTATTGAACACTTCCGTTTGCCACGTGCCTGTGTTAAATATGCAACAACAATTCAGGATTTCGGTTGTTGAGGTTAGCTATTTTAAATTGGAAACTGCGGTGCATTAAGTACGTTATTATTTTGTGCTCCATCAAAGTCGCGTAATGCTAATGCATGTTTGTCAAAATAAATGAACTAAGTTCCATTCATCACCATTAGCAAGACATAGGCCATGTAAATATTGATCCTATGTTGTTTTTGGTGTAAAATAAAACGTCCATTATTACTTCCTGGTTTCACCTTTAAGTAGAATAACAAAATTCATATACAGGGCCGAGGGCTTATCTTTATTGTTCCATCGTGCAAAATCATCCAAACTGCATTTATTGTAAATGTAGAATTGCTGTTTTATGATACAAACAAAACCCCAGTGGTCCAGATGATAAAATACTGTCAGAATAATCTAAAACCATTTTACACAATATTGCCAAACTGTTGTTTGCAAACGGATCTCGTCCCGGACATTATCTTAGAACAATAGCAAACAGGTCTATACCCCTGGTTGAGACTTTGCTACTGATTGTGTTGCTTCGTCAATTTAGTGACTGCCATGAATTTTGGTTGCTTGTTCCCATGACAATATTGTGTGCACCGATTGATGGATTTCAATTTTTTGATGTGACCTCTCTAAGATGGCTGTGGTGACGTCACACCCGATTCTTGGTCCATAGGAACACAGTAAATCATTGATGCAATAAAATTTGATACAATAATTTCTAAAAGTTTTTTTCTGTTTCCAGAAATAATAGAACGGGTGAAGTTTCCCAAAGAAGACATAGAATTTCGACCACGTCTCTCGGAGCTAAGTTCTACTCCAAAATTCATCACAGATGTCATCAAAGAATGCTGGGATGAAGATCCTGTGAAGCGACCAGACTTTGCTATTATACGGTCGAAGTTGAAACCAATGCAGAAAGGCATGTAAGTAACCGGTGACAGTACACATAAGTTAATGAGTAGTAAATTAGCTTATTGATTGAAGGTTGGTTATTTTAATCACGGTCACGCCGAATCATTGCTCCATTAATTTGCACTAATAACAAGACTGGCATGTTATTAATCCCTGTTGCCAACCCACGGTAATCGCGCAATCATACCATGGACCTCTGTTCCAATAAATGACTTACATTAAGTGGCGTTTGGTTTAATATTCTAGATAGAATGTGATGTATATGGCAGTTTTATTTATTAATTGGAAAAAATGAAACATACTATTATTTCAATACCGTTTCCATCATAACATGCGTTGGCCTGTGAGCGCCCTACAGGTCATTCAGAACATGGCAACGCTGTGTTTGAATTTCGATTTTTAATTAAATTTTCTGATATTGAAAGATAGGTGGGTTTCATCTCAGCACTGGCCTGTAAAGTTACATTTTTCATTGTGAATTGAAATGAAATGCGATGGGGTTGCCAGGCAGTGTGCTATGAGGCGATTTTTCCTGGACAGCGGCGCTGTTCAACGAATCCCAACTGGCATTGGTTATTTTACTTGCA
Organism: Patella caerulea; assembly: GCA_036850965.1. Lineage (NCBI taxonomy): Eukaryota > Metazoa > Mollusca > Gastropoda > Patellidae > Patella > Patella caerulea. Next base: position 20,498,010 of record JAZGQO010000014.1, on the reverse strand, counting down.
CGGCAATGTGTACACGGGAATTCGGGTTTCCGTCCTATCCGAACGACTAGACATGCATCACTTACAAGGGGAAGCGGCCTCTGAAATCCCGTAATACAAGGGGCGAACCCTAAACCTCCAGACTAGCGAGCCAGAGCGGCTCCATTTTTCTTTTGTTGCCAAAACACAACAAATCAACATCATCTTTAGTACAGTTAGATCCTCAGTTTTGGTGTGTTTTTCTTTACTAAACTATAGATAAACTCCGCCTTGACTTTTCTATCTTCTAAGACAATCGTTTGTTTCGTTTGTGTGTTTTATTAACTACATAACAACGTTTAATCCCGATAATGTATTTTTCTGTTTTTATTACCATAGTTTTTCTTTAAAATATGTCCAGATTTCAATTTCTTTTTATAAGTCGCTCTTTTAATCGTGTCAAATTAGAACGGGGTATTTGTTTCGGTTGAGTCAGCTAGATATTTAAAGATGAACCAATGGAAATAAGTAGACAATACAAACTGGAATTGTCCAAACCTTTGTAATCGCTGTCTGACACAGAGGTTTGGGGAATTCTTTGGAGATCAAAAGAACTTTCTTTGATATCAACGATCAAGGGTATCGAATCCCGGACCTCCTGGTCGATGAGTGAGCGCCTTACTCGGCAAACCTCACTGGCTGTTTGTAAATTATGAGTCAATGTACATTGCAGTGGATGCTACCAGATCCATTAACTTCATTTGATAGTTTCCTACGAATACGAATGTCCGAATCTTATTCGTTGTTTTTAACCTATTGTTTTGTGAAAATCGTCTGCACTTGATAATAGACGGCACGGGTTTAGATCTTGAAAAAATAGATCTTTGATTTGAAATTGTATGTGAACGATTTATCAAGACCGAGCTTCAACGCAATATGCTGTCGAGGCTTGCCCGCCCTCAATTCTTGATTTTGTTAAAGTTTTAGCCAGCAAGACTTCATTAATTTCATTGCAACAATTAGGTTAAAGGAGAGAAGATTAGTCTGCGTGGGCCAGTGGGTATTACTGGCTGTCAAGCTAACCTGATATCTACTGTAGTTAAATCACCAGTAAAGACAAATAAATGATATATTGATGACACGTGGATTCAAAATATCATAACAGGCTTATCCTAAGGTAAAGCAAAATACTAGTAGAAAATTGAGCTTTATTTGTATTCTAAACATCAGAAAAGGGAGCATATAAAAAATTATAATAGGGTGTTTCTGGTGGCCGTCTGGAAACCCTTCATTTCATGTCAATGATGACCCCATTATACACTGCCTAATACTGATAACTGTAAGATAGGAAACCACGTCACATTAATTTGAAGTACTGAAATGGTGTAACACTACATACAGATAACAGAATATCAGCATAATTGATAGACGTTTATTGAGAGCATGAAATAGGCATACTCCAGGAGGAGCGCCATTCCAAGTCTTCTGTAACTAACAGTTAACTCTGGCTTATAAAGCATACAATTAATTAAGAAAAGTGATACACAAGCGATGTACATATTTGGCATTGTTTATTTATGAGATTATAGTATCTGTAACTGCACTGCATATTTAATGAGATCGTGCCTTTTGTTAAAACGAGCAGAGGCCATTCGTGTGTAGTCCGTAAATAACATATTGAACACATTAGATGTTTTATTAAGTCCGTGCCTTGAAGAAGTTGTGTCGAGTTGAACACGTCAATATCATTAATGATCAAAAATCAGCAGAGGTCAGAAAGTTCTATCTGTATATTTATATTTCAACATGATGTAGAGATCACTTTGTCACAATGGGTGTCAGCCACCACCTTTCCCTCAAAGTCAGTGAGTATTTGAGAGATATTTGAAAAACTTAATATTGATTGTATACTCTCAAATGGGTGTCCGTGACCATCGATCGCTGCACGTCACTGGGTATTTGAGATAAATATACTGACCAATCAAGAGGAATATACGTTAATTAATGACTGAATCACACTGACTGATTTTGTTAATGTGTTAATTTGGGCCGGGAACCGGCCGGGGCTCCCGTGTCGGAGCGGCCACTTGTACAGACCGCGGAGCTCGGCCGAAGGGTCCGGGAGGTTTTCTACTGGAAAATTTAAAAAATGAACCCCAAATATACGATTTGATGGCATATCTGATTATAATCTGATGAAATTTTCGGATAAAATTCGGAATCCCCATTGCAGGATTCGAATTCCGGCCCGAGCCCAACACACCAGGCCCAGAACGTCTATTATACCAGCCCATTCCAGACTCCAGTGATGGCATGGCAGCCCGTTAAAGCCACCGGCCACCATACAGCATGATCACCATCGCTCAATGGCCGGTCTAATACCCCTAACCCATATAATGCTCAGCAGAAAAAAGTGTTTTAGATGAATTGGATAGAATTATTTTTTTCATTTTTTTGTCCGACCTGGTCTGTGGGTTATTGCTCGATCGCCCGATGGCCCCATCCGCCCCTGCACACGAATGAATATTAATTTTACGACATTAAAGACGTCGTAAACGAGTATAATAATTTTGAGTTATAGTATATTATGGTATTATTATTGTATTATTAATGTATTATGTGAATTGGCATTTTGGGTGAAGATAAGGTGTTATTTTGTTTTAATAAAAGAACTACATGTAAACTTTATTTTGATATATATTGTATCGGGAAAAATATGATTCTATGGACATTTATTCCCCCACCCCTCCCACTGGCGGATTTACTTACTAATATTCAGACCTAAATGGTGATGTATAGAGGACCCCCAGCCATGTTGTTTTTGTTTTGCAAAAATATGTCCAGAGTTATTGGCCCTGACATACGGTTTCTTAATTAAAAAAAAAAACTCGTACAAAATCTACAGAGCTAAGGGTTAGTTGTTAGATTATTTGCGTCTTTCATACGATTTTGGATAACACACACGTATCCACACAACTTAGTCAACTTTTCATTAAATTTTTTAGGAGAAACTTGTAGTGAAGATGGCTCATGTCGGTTTGTACCATCCTTGCCAAAACAGTTCCATACTTATTGTCCATGGAATACGGTCGTTGATAACGTACTCGTACACTCTCTGGGGAGTATAGTTATCGACTGCCGATTTTTTCCTTTCCAGAGTTATTGCCCCTGACATTCCGTCGTGCCAACGTCTTGCAATCATTCCCCGGGTCTGACGTTTTGGGATTTCCCTTTCCAACATGCCTCCCTTTGTCATTTACTCATAGACACGAACCCGATATTTAATTATTTGTTTGACTAATCGTAGGATGAGGACTATGGCAATTATATTAAAAGCCATTTATCTGTTACTTGCTGGGTTGTTGCCCTTGTCATCACACTCTTGCAATCGTTCTCTGATTTGATGGATTTTTTACTGTTAACTTCTTAACTAGGGATGGAATGACCAGTTTTTAGAATTGCTGTGATTGTCATTAGTCAAGTCCTTATTCAATTATAGGGTTGAATGTCAGTCAATTTTATTGTTTTCTAGCCTGTTTTTACTCTCATCATGTTGCAGTGTTTTTAGGAAGGCCTATTAAAACTTGTAGAGCGTGTTCAAATTGCTGTGAATCTCAACCATATTACAATTTATTGGATCATTTATTATGTTTCTTTTCATTTTGCGTTTTGAAAGAATATCGGAGAAAAGTGTGGATATTTATGAAGGAGGGGTTGAAGTACATTTGGTTTGGTTGTCGCAAATAATCCCATCTTTTATCTTTTATTCTCTTTCAAAGTGTGCAGACATTCTAGTTGCATAGATAATTGGTTTGGGTAAATATCTCTAATCTACGACCCTGTTATCGTCTGGTAATGAGTTCGAGTAGTTCATCCTCTAATCACATAATCTATACGACATTTACCCCCGCTCGCTAGATTACATCATATTAGCACACTGATTATTGAAAAAAATTATATTGTGTGGAAATGATTTAACGCGAGCTGAACAATATCTTTTACTGACGCGTGGATGTCCCTAGGGGTGGTCTTGTCAGACACTAGTACCCTGTTCATTTAATCCACATGCTATGATGAAAATTGACTTTGGTTTGCTAGTTAAATGAAACGTGCACGACATTACATACATTTTACGTTGTTTCATTTTCTCCACCAGTCAAAGGTCGTTCGTGGCTTTCTATAATTTCATTCCACCAATACGTCTTGATTGAATTCTGGGTATAATCACTTGGACTGGAATTTATAACACTGTCTGTTCAGCCTACCATATTACTTATAATTAGCAGAAGGCAATTATACGTGGCGAACCAAGCTTCTTTAAAAATGGCTTTTAACTGAATAAAGTGTCCTCACAATTGATGTCTTTTAGTTCGTGAGTGTCCTTGAACACGCTGATATTGGCGCTGCAATGTGTTAATTGAAATGGGGTTTAACGTCCTACTGTTCTGCTCTGACTGAGATAATGAAGACGCGAGCTGTAATATATTTGCTGAGAGTGGTGACTGCAATAGTCCATGTGGTAATTAAAGTAAATTGAATGTTTTGAATTGTATGATTAGTTTGTGTAGTTTACTGATATAGATTGTTAGTTTCATTTTTTACACCTTCACATGGATGTGAATTTTAGAAGTATACTGCTGACATTTGGGAGACACATCTTTTGATGTAAAGTTTCTGATGATTTCATCTAAAGTTATCTTGGTATAGAATCCTGTGGATGCTGTGGCGGAACATGTTATCATCTGATTTATTTGAAGGTTGTATTGGTCTTTGTGCGACAATTAGATCTGCTGAATAAAAATAATTTCCAATTTTTCCGCTCAACGTTATTGTCTTTCTTCAACTTTCAATTTTCTATGGGAAATGGTATTTTATATTGAGACAAAGAAACCCATCGGATGATGACATTTGCAACAATAGTTACTGCCTTTGATCATCCCAACTGTTATAAATGCTCCAGTATTTCGATTTATTCTTCGTTGTCTTACATTTTATCTGATATACATTTTGTACATGTATACTAAGACAACGAAAACGCACCACTGAATTGGCGGGAATTTTCAGGACATAAAGCAGCTGAAATGTTTTTGGCATGATTGTTGACTGGACATTTACAAACACAAGTGAGTCGACAAAACCCCAACACAGGCCATAACAATTTTACTTTACTGTTAAACGCGGGAACAAGGGGTAAATCTCTAATGTCAATAACGGCGTCCAGCCAGAAATGTAAGACCGTCTGGCAAAACAGTTCAACAGTGTCAGTATTGATGAACTCATGTGGACCTCTCACAGTAATAGTTGAATGGGAAGCCTTGGCCGACCTCTAGTGGACCTTGTCTACGGGTAAAATCGTTCAGTCTTGGGATGGTTGAGTAGTGGTATCTAAACCTTCGGGTGACGGCTCTGGTACATACAGGTATATTTCAGAATGATACAAAAGAGTCCATTTCAAATTAAAGGATGACAGGAGCACGAGCAAACCATCTCGTTTATGGACGTGTGGCCTCGGGTGTCAAACTTAGAATATAATTGCGTCTTCTATGGGACTGTAGGAGTTGTACTGACCTTATTACCGTTTGTCTGCACCATTAAATCGCAATTTTCCACATTTTCATTCTGTCCAATTCAATTTTGTGAGAATTGATCTGTAGTGCGTTTACGCCATTGTGAAAACATGTGTTGTATTGTGTTCTGATTTTCTCACATTCAAAATTACAAGAGTAAAGCCCATCTCTCGAACTTGAATTACAAACATGCTTTTTCGTATCTTGGAATATATAATGAATTGTTATGTATTTGTCTGATGGGGATAATATAATCATAGATTGACCGAATGCTAGGCTTTACTAGTTGTTTACGGTGACCGTCGCTCATAAATATGGTAGCTCATCGTTGATGGCATGGTTATGATTATATTAATATTATGATTAGATGTGATATTTGTTATTACGTGTGGTTCTATAGTATATCATTCTGATCAACCAGTTTCCTATACTTGTTATTAATATTGGTTTGTGAATAGTATTACGTATGCATGTCATGTTTTTTCATCGGGGTACTATATGACGCCGTCGCAGCCATCTTGAAATTTGACGTCATATCAAAAATCAAAGCTCGTCTATCGATGCGAAATTGTAGGCTACATGTCCTAGGAACAAGCATGGCAATTTTCATATCGCTCTCAAGAACAACAGCTGCATGTGTACTATAGCGTTTTGGGGCCAGTTTCTGACTTAACAATGTTCTCCGGTTTTTTTAAGGCTGACTTTGAGTTCTTATGTGCATCTTGTTAATACTAAGTGCAGATGGACCGCACCGCACATCGTATTAGTACTTCGTTCTGTATAAAGTTTACACAAGACTATAACAGGACTGCAATAATACCCGAGTAACGATCGGATTTTGCCGTCGAAATCGCTATCCGTTCGTTAGTTCATGGGGCTTAAACTCCGTTTGCACCTACGGTTTCCTCGGAAACTCTCATGAAGAGCATGCGTAGGTTGGAGACTGAGAAATTACCACCCCTGATCATATGCAGTTTGGTCGATTTTTATAGTGGATCAGGCCCATATGATAATTGCAATATTTCGCGAAGAAAAATATTCTGGTAGCCTAGCACATTATTGGACGAGGTTCACATTATAATTGACATGATAAGAGACACGCTAAGATGGTCTGTCAAATTGGATTTGATTTCTATTGATCCTAGAGGGGGGGGGGGGGGGGTGCGCTGTCTTATTCAGGTCTTTCGACTCCCTAACACTGAAAAGACATCTACTCGTAAGCGAATGAATGAAATAAAATTAACCTGTAAGTCCCCAGATGACCTAGTTTGTATCAAGTCTCTCTCTCTCTCTCTCTCCCTTACTACGATTCAGATCTCTCTCTCTCTCTCTCTCTCTCCCTTACTACGATTCAGAAAAACAGCGAACTAATATTATTGTTCCGTATAAGCTTGAAGTTGTTATGAGTTCAGTTGATCTGATCTGATAAAAGGAAGTAAATCTTCTTGCACTCAAGACGACCAGCTTAACATTAAAGCCGCTTTGACTAGGCACACGTGATGCAACATAACAAATCAATTATTTGTTGTTATAGAATCGGTTCAGTGAGAAATGAAGATCCAGATAGCTGCGTCACGGGTGTATTTTCTTTTGAGTCCAATGCACAAGAAAGGAAGTCAAGGGTTCCGAGTCAACAAGCCGAATAAAGATATATTTTCTTATATTGTCGTAACAGTTTGTAGCTAAAGCGAAAAACTCTTGTATTGCACCCGACATAGGCCGTTCGTAATGTTTCCTTTAGTGAAAATCGCAAAAAGTGTGCAATCCAATATGGCTGCCATTCTGAAATATATCACTTTAGTGCAGGTTTTATTAGTTTAATACTGGAATGGTACATTAAATCTGATTGAAAAAACATGCAGCTTGTGACGCATGGTCTTAACTCGTGAGTAACCCTTGCAGACGGCGACAATTGCAGTTCCTTTACGTAGGCCATTAATAACAACCACAAGGAAGAAACTGGTACAATTGTCTTTTACATAATGTTGTCTTCTCACTGAGGTATCACTCCTTGAACACGTAATCCAACAAAAATTATTCTTTAAGAAAAGCAGTTATTATCTATAATCATATCAATTTTGCTGAAAGACGCGCGTTGGCTGCAAACGTCAAATAAACTGGAAAATTCAATATCAGACGATATAACAAAATTACTTTATAATCTTAGTATTTTGGCTTTCAATATATTGTTTCCTCTTTAATGTGAATAATTCGATTATAGTATAAGAATTGACGTCTTATTATGTGTTTACAGGAAAGCTAATATATTTGATAACATGCTGGCCATTATGGAGAAATACGCTGACAGTCTTGAAGCTTTGGTAGAAGACAGGACAGATCAATTAATACAAGAAAAGAAAAAAACAGAAGAATTATTACATCAAATGCTGCCAAGGTAAAAAAAACAAAACAAAACAAACACGTTAAGACCAAGGCTTAATTTCCTTACGTCCGCCCGTCTGTGTTTTTGTCCTGCTGTACACGAGTAACTGAATTTACAAGGTTTGGTTGGCCTTATGTAATTTCAGTGTAAATGTCCTATGATAAACCTAGTATGCCTATTCATGCTACCGTGAGCTTAATCTCTCAGGAATACGCGTATATCTTCAGCATTTCAGTTAATTACAATAAAGAATGTAATTTTCAAACTTTTGTCACAAAATCCCTCAAAGGCCATCAAAGACCTGTATAGTGAATATATGAAATGGAATAAGGCTACTATTCTACATAAGTCGGCTAGGTAGGGAGCTGTGGGGCAAAGCGTGTTTGGACATCGGCGTTTTCGCTTACTGTTCGTGGAATTGCAACTGTCACTAGTTCTTTTACGCGTTTACGACTGGACCTCGGTTCTTTCAAACGACTAGAGACGCATTCCTTGTCAGATCCTTCGTCTTACATGGGGAAACCGTTCTGGTAAATCCCAAGGAAATTTGTTTGTCAACGCCGTAATCTAACCATAGTCCTACACTGTAACAAAAATATCCGTGAAAAACGGAAAAAAACTCCGGAAACAAAAATCACCAGGAAAATTTTATCCGTATTTGTTTTTCCTGTAATTTACAGAAGTTCCCTCTATTAACATAAATTCCATTTTCAAATACAGAAAAATAAATCCTGGTAATTTTTGTTCCCTAGACTCGAAAATGATAAGAATTTCATTGAATTATCCATTGACTTTGTATGCGAAAAAGCTTTATTTAACGTCGGTTTCCGCCGAAGTGCTATCGCTGACGAAATTTCCTGTTTAATACTGAATATTCCACAGAATTACATAAAACACATAATTTGAAGAAATGATTCACTCTTTTAGCACAATTTCTCCAAAAAATCCATCAATTAACAGAAAAAAGGTGTTAAACTGCGGAATTCGGCGACATAAAAAATGGAAATTTTTTACAGTGTAGTTAGTAAACCGGCGCCATGCTTTAGTAAACCACCGCTGTTCCAATGTGTTGTATACACCTCCAATTTAAGAAAAAACGCAAATAATTCCGCTAGCGGATAACAGTTACAAAACAATATTGGCCCAATCAATAAAGAAATATCTCTACTGTTCTTTTGATCCGATTTTTGACATGATAAAATTAGCTTTATATAAATATAAAATTTTCGTATAATAGCGTTTTAGATCGAGGGATATGTTTTACCACACGATTTATGACCATTAGTGTTATGTGGCACATATTAACAAGGTAGACGATATGTCGACTTTGTAATATGTTACTTTGAAAATATGCTGCAGGTGCCCGCTGACTTCTTATATATATATATATACATGTATATCCTCATTTGATTTATAAGTTTGAGTAATGTATATGTTCTTACAAAAGTTTTTAAAGAAATTACGGGCTAATGAACATCCCCCATACAGTACGCTATTAAAGCATTTTAAAGTGGCTTACACGGGACTTCCATTCCGCAACATTGTGACAAGAGGGAACTTCGCCAAGGAACTTTATCAACCCAAACCGGGATCGGACAAAAATGTTTTGTCCTCCTTACAATAACCTTGAAGGCGTTTTTACATACAGACCGCAACACTCCATTCCTTAAAAGTGCTTCATAAACAGCAGTTATATATATATATATATATATACATTCATCTGCCCAATTTTCCCTCATACATAGTTTAACATATCCATCCAGATCCCGTTTTATGATTTTAACATTTGTATTCCAGTTCTGTAGCTGACCAGTTGATGTCTGGTAAACAAGTTGAAGCAGAAGCATTTGAATCTGTAACAATCTATTTTAGTGATATTTGTGGTTTTACTGCCATGTCTTCAGAGAGTACACCGATGCAGGTTTGTCACACCAATTAAGTTTCTTCGGGATTCGCAATTAGCGATTTATTTAGTCTAGATTTGCTTTTAACATATGGGCATACCGGTATTCATCAACTGTCCATCTTTTGCATAATCGACTTTATTGGTTCCCCAAAAACATCGAAAGGCATGCTGCCTTGATGCCTTTAGGCCGGAACGGATTCGTAGAACGAAGCAAGACGGGTCCATAGAAATAAGTTACCAACGTTTTGATATTCCAACATATCACATATTCCACTTTTTCTCCTAAACCGCTTTAAATATTGATAGAATCCCAGGAACTCGTCTTTATTATCTGTCAAATCTTGTATTATAACAATTGACAGTAAGCTAAACAACCAAGATAGTGGGCCTACAGCATCCCGGTTCCTAGAACGTAGTCCCCGATGGCTGATTCATCTTATCTTGATTCTTGTTTAAAACAGATTACGTCCCACTCATTTTGTTGATTAACTGACCTTTAACCCGAATATATTTATACGCAGACGTCACTAGATGTTGGTCGTTTCCTTACCGTTAGTCAAGATATGTATCAAAATTTTATTATTCAGCATGTAATGAATGCGCAGTTTTCTTTACAAAACATCAGTCTATGGAGAAATTTTACAGATAACTCTAAAGTGTTTTCACAAAAGTAAAATACTCGCAACACTGTCAAAGTAATGACTTGTTTAATAACAAAAAGCGTGCCGAAACTCTTTGTTTTGTTTTATAACCAATTACACGCAATCCATTGTCTAAAATTCAATTTCAACATTTGAAAGATATTTGCTAACAAAATGGTTTATCGTGATTTAAGCGATGTATTTAAATGTCCACGGGGAATCCATTAAATGAAGTGCCTTGCAATAAAAGTGGTGGTGAACCAGACAATGTCAGTATGTACTTCTTGCTGTATATTCATCAGAAATATAATACGAAACTAAAGCGATTATTGCACTGTAGAAATATAGAACCATTTGTGCCGAATTGTTAACATGACTTATAAGATATAATATAATTGAATGTCGCCACCACCATGGACACAACAAATGGACAATTTGTTAGACACTCATAATGTCAAAACGCCTTGTACAATATTAAAAACGAAGTCGGTTCTATGCAAGTTACGATTTTAAGAACTATAACTTTACTTTGTCAAATATGTGTAACCCGTCACCAAAAAACATTTCTGGCCACAGTGCTTTTGAACTCTAATTATGTTAATTAGTTTAACTCAGGTGAAAATGTGATTATTATATGCCTAACAAATGAAATCAATAAAATTTACAGAGAGAAGATATTGTATGCCTTTAAGCAGCTGGTCGTGTTGATGCTAGCTTGTATTGACCATTATCGTCTGAAGAGGCTGTCGCATGTTGACAAATATGCAATTCATCATATCTTTGTAAATACTTAACGGAATCATGTTTGAACTTATGTTCATTTTACAGATCCAATGTTCACGACATCTTTGTCTACCAGTGTTCAAAATCCCTTAAATGACGATCGGGCTTTAAATTAATAATGTATCATATTTATCTATTATAGGTTGTTGGTCTACTTAATGATCTGTATACACTGTTTGATTCGATCATAGAATATTATGATGTATATAAAGTAGAGACAATAGGTGATGCTTACATGGTAGTCAGTGGATTACCTAAGCCAAACGGCATTAATCATGCTGGAGAAATCGCATCCATGTCCTTACACTTACTGGAAGCTATTGGCAAATTCAAGATTCGTCATAGACCCGATGATAAATTAAAATTACGGATCGGGGTTCATTCTGGAACATGTGTTGCCGGTGTAGTTGGATTGAAGATGCCCAGGTTTTGTTTATTCGGTGATACTGTAAATACTGCATCTAGAATGGAATCACACGGAGAAGGTAATGTAGATATGCTTAACCTCTATCAGAGAATTATTGAACGCTAGATTGTGTCCTGTTGAGATTGACACATAACGACCGATAAAATAATTCAAATACGTTAAGAGATTTTAACATTAGACCTGATCTTATTCCGTAGATATCCGAACGGTATACCGTAATTATTTTAGATGAAGTAAACAAACCGCTGTCAAATAAATCAATATTTCGCTGGTTGGGCATGACGGGCTGGGGGCTGCCAGGGGATAACGTTTAGTCATTCAGAGGGGACGAAAAGCCAGCATCCCGTGTACACGTTGTCCGGCACGTACAATAAATTTGCCCATATAGCACACTGTATGATGTATGCACATCGTCATTACCCCGGTTGGTGCAAAAAAGTAGGACGTTAAACCCCCGTTTCATTCACTGCAAACCAGACGTTGTCTATAATTGCTCACAAACTCTACATTCCATGCCAATCTCTCCTGAATTTGAGGCAACCATTACAAGAGCTAACTTTTGAATGCATTGTTTTGCATGCACATTATGGACGGATGGGCTGCCAATATAAATGAAGTTTTGATAAATATAACAACCTCGAGGCTACTGAAGCATTATGATTTAGTCTACGTGTATTGTCAAAGGACTAGTTAACCGAGATTAACTTGAAATCGACCAAGGGAAGTTAACTAATATTATTAAATTGTTTCCTGAAGACTGAATGTTTGTTTGGGTTCTTATTTGAAGGTCTGGTCAATTGAATAGCATCCAGACACCTATCATTTAAATTGATTAGATACGTGTTGGCATTAAATGTAGATATTTGAACTGCGTCGTTTAGAATAGTGCAAATGTTAGTTGAACAGCATCTCCGAAAAATGTGCGTAGATTAAAGGTGATTGACCACATATTTCTGTGTGTAGCAATAGGTATATGTATCTATTATAATCAACTTTAAACACTTTATAGACAGAATGCTACAGATCATGCAATCAGAACTACGATTTTTTAAGATTACAAATAAACAATTGCAGCTTGAAATCTGTTTCTGTATGTAATCAAATGAAAGACGTATCCAGTGTAGCTGTACTACAACAATTAGAGAACATGTTTTAATAGTTTTAAACTTTATTACATTGCGTTGGAAATTTTCCGTCAGCTCTAGCAAGGAATGTCGCCACTCTTTTGGTCCGGCAGAGTAAATGTTTTCCGACAGCTACGCCACGTGTAGCGTTTTACAACAATATACAAACAGGGTCAGCTCCTTTAAACATATATGGATAGATCGATGAGTAATTGACTAATTGGAATGTATATCTATTCAAATTAATCAAATACAAATTATGAAATCCATTGTGACCATCACAGGCATCATTTCTGTTTCATATTTCTTTACTGCATAAACAATGATAAACGACATGTTTTTATGCTTGATATTATCTATATTATTACAGCATTGTATCAAAGAAAGCAGCAAACCGTATCATGTTAGATACAAGCTCTAGCGTGATTAATAAATGACGCCCGATTGTCTCAAGAGAGATGATTGCCTTATTCTATTTGGTGTTGTCTCTGCGAGTATCGGAATATAATCACATTTGTTGGTCATCTGGTATCCATTACACGCAATCGGTTACATTCCGCCCTCATACAGGACTGACTTGTACAATTTTTCATAAAATTAATTACTAACTGATGAGTAAGCTTCCAATGGTTTGCAGGGAGTTAAATGGTGTCTATTCTCATCACTAAAAATCTTTTTATATACTTGTGTTTCAACACAATTTTCTCTGGAGGGAGAATAACAACACTAAAAAGAGTATGATGTGTTTTATTTCAATTAGCCACAATCAGAGCCACATCTAAAGAGGGTCTGGTCAACTGCTGCCGTGGTCACTATTTTGTTACCCAATCTATTAGACCAAATTAAAGTAAATTAGCATATATGAAAAGGGCCTGGCCAACTGCGGCTGTGGTCACAATTTTGTTACCAAATCTGTTAGATCAAAAGTAATCAGCGTATATGAAAGCGAACGGAGTAGTATGCTTGATAGAGTGGGCCACCTGTGTAAGAATCTGTATACTAAGGTTGTTACCTGATGAGACTTGAGAAAGCAGTTCGCCATGATCTGTGTATTTATGTGGTTCTGATGCCAAAAGCTGACATTTTACCATATATTATGCGGGGAGGGATAATGTTTTACCCCAAGCAATTACCTAAAAAAAAACAAGAAACAATGCAGTTTGGTTCAGTGTTATACAACAACATAGTCAAATTCGGCCGAATTCTAAAAAAGGCGAAATGACACAAATAACATAACTCAATATTTTGCTCCTAAACGTGCTTTAAACCGAAATAGTTTTAGCGGCGAAACGAAAGGACAAACGATTTTAACAAAAACTAAATTTTAAAAAATGTATTTTTCACATGGTGCTGGCTAATCTTTCAAAATTGCTGCCAAATTTGATAACAAAGGGACATTTCCCCCATATAAACAGCAAGGGTCTTCATTAAAATATAATGTTTACTTTGTCGGTTATATGGTTTTAAAAATGAAGTTTCATAGTGTTATTGTTACGTCATAAAGTTATTGCACTTGATGCAGAAATTCCGTGTTCTGAACGGGCGAACAGTAAAATACTATTGACTGGTTAATATATATTTCTGTTCATAAATTCTATGTACATACACCAACTATTTTACCGTCGTTTTGTACTTAGTGGTTATTTACGGTTTTTGCTTTGTTTTGTTTTTGCTGTATAAGATTGTCAGCCAGTATCTCTCAATAATACCTGAAAATTAATTTATAAATGTTTCGCCCTTGCTATTTTTTTAGCCTTAAAGATTCACTGTTCGCAACAAGTCAAGGATCATCTGGACAACCTTGGTGGTTATGATGTCATGGAGAGGGGTGTCGTTAATATGAAGGTGAGTGAAGAAACCTTGGCACGGGGAAGGTGTGACGGTAGAATTTCCTGACTTTACTCAATTTCACCCTCCATTAATGTTATTTTGTGTTGTTTTTTTCTCGGGAGAAGGGTAGCGGTAGTCCCAGAACCCTTTAAAGGAGCAATTCTACGCGAGTGTCATGCTTTCGACATCAGGCTTTGGTGTGCCTACCTTGTAGAAGATCCCTCGTCTTTGGTATCCCCAGAGTCATACCAGTCTTTGCATCAATGTTTACGTTCACCACAATACGGCAGCTTGTACGCTTGATCATGAAAATGTTTTGAAGAAAGTTAATTTCAATTAGGTGACACGCCCACAAAAAGATGTCCTAAAATATTTTGACAATTTTTGCAACCAGGATTAGTAGCAATAGAATGCAGAGAAATTAATGATATAAAGTTTGTTCTTCTTTATAATGAGTGAAATAAGCACAGAAGGTGTTATATTCCATTTCTTATCTCCAATATTCGTGTTATTTCTGTTAATCTATTTTACTCTTATTATCTGACAGGATCAATAATAAACCATATTAATTATTAAAACACACTTATATATACTAAGCTTAACATGTTTTTTTTTCATTGAATATGGGATTTAAAATTCGAAACTGACTTCGACTTAATCGTGTTCATTTTTACAGGGAAAGGGGGAACAAATAACATACTGGATAGTTGGTGAAGATATTGAGAAACGTCGTAGAAGATTCCAGAATGTTACACATTCCTCGGCTGTTCCCTTGTTTATTGGTGGATCTTTCCAAAAAAGGAGAATACGGGATAAACGACTCAGTGGTGGACTGGATTCAAGGGAGGACTCACCGGACGTTCAGCGTTCGGATAAAATGACCTGTAACGGTAGCTTGACGGGCACTCCTTCGGGATCCAATTTATTACAACCTAACGGATTTTTTGTCGGACCGAGCAGTGCTGAGCTATTACGACGCTCGTCATCAAGGCGACGTCGTTTAAAATTCACGATAGGTGGTGACGATGAGCCACACGATGCTAAGGCTGACTATTACAAAGCGAATTGTCATGTGATTGAATCAACTCCTTTAATTAGTAGAAGGTGTGATGAGGGAGAAGAAAATATGACGTATCCACCCAAGTGTACGAGCTGTGTTTAGTGTGATAAATTTACGTCACATCGTTCAGCCTTATGTTAAATCACCTCATTAAAATCTTCATCTACTGCACGTGGACTATTCGCATACAATAACGGCAGTCTTAAGCATGTGAAAAGCAAATAAATGAGAGCGTTTATATATTACCCTTTCATTCAAAGAGACCGTACTTATATTGTAAATAATGCTTTACATTCCAATGTTCTTATAGTCTTATAACTTCAGTTAATTTCACACACATTCTTCTAATTTAAGTTTATTTCGAAAATTAAACAACACTCTTTACTACAGTTTGCGTAGTTACAGATGATTCATGTTGTGATAATGAGGAGATTTGGTGGACGATTGGTTACTCTCTCTCTCTCTCTTTCTCTCTTACTCTCTCTCTCTCTTCCCCCTTCTCACTAACTCTCAAGTTATATTAGTGCCTAATTTGTATGGTCTCCCGATGACACAAATAATCAATTATTGACAGTATTTTACAATAGTAGTTATGTAAGCTATTCTAAAATGCAGAAAATCAGTTGACAGAAGCGATTACCTCTAGATCAAATTATTTGTTAAAAAAAATTAAGGTACTTAATATAATCCCAGACCTCTAATAATCATAAATTCAAGCACTGGCCTAAGTTTTGTAACGAGCGTTCATTGATCAGCTTAAAGCGAGAATTTCATATTTTCTAAGAAAGTCAAAACATAATTATTTCTACGTCTTTTGTTCAAAACTCACTATTATACGACCATAGGCATTATTTCTCACACTTTGAAATCATTCACGCCGGAAATAATAACACAATGTTTTTCTATTTCCCTCTGGCAATAGTGAATAGTATTAATAGGATTATTCTGTAACAAGGTAGGAATGTTTATAGATACCATCTATTTTAGGACTTTATTTTAATACATTTTAAAAATATAACTTAAAAATATGAAATTGTAGCTTTAAACCTAGTAAATATATTGGTACCACTCTTGTACTGCACGTTAAAACTTTCAACCTAACTTGTTACTGTGCAGTTTTAACCTAGCGTCTTTTAAACCCGTTTCATTATAGTTTGAATGTTGCAGGATAATAACAATATATTTTTTTGTAATACGAAATATTGCATTCTAAATTAGTGTTTTGATAAACGATGGGTATAATAACAATGCTTTTCATATAATTTTATTTATTATAATATTAGAAATTGCATTCTTAAAGAGCGGTTTGATAATTATAGTAGTTACGTATTAACTGTTCCTATAATTTAAGTATTTATCTGTATAATACTTTGCTTTATATTAATATCTTTAAAGAAGGCATATCAATCGGATTGTTTATAAACGATATTTTCATTCAAATAGTTTCTGATTAGAGATTGGGGTAAAGGCAGGGCCTATTTATAAAACCCTTTCCTAATGATTTATTTACAAGAAATCAGTGTTGTATATGTAGTTTGTGTTCCCACTTTGCAACCAACGTTATTAATTACATATGTACAGAATAAAATGAGTTGTTGTAAAATAATACACATGTCCATCACAAAATTATATATTTCATAATTCCATATTATCTTAAGACTTATATCCCCTAGCCTATAACCAGCAGAGGGGGAACATGGCTTAATTCTTCTGGGTATATAGCTATACTGTAGGCAATTGTACATAGGAGTGAAACCATATTAAATCTACAGACCAGATTGGTTAATACCCAAGTAATGTAATGACAAATCTTTGCCTGACATGTAACATGAGTTAAAATGCGTTGTTATTTTTGTTTGTATTATATAAATTTTTATTTGTATACACATGTTATTATTTGTTATTATAATAACATACATGTTATTCATGGTTATAACCTATGAGTTATTAATTGTATTATACGAATTATTAATTGTAATATATGAGTTATTGTAATATACGAGTTATTGTAATATACGAGTTATTGTAATATACGAGTTTCATGTACTTTAATGTTATATTAAATTCATAAAAAACAAATTAGTCTTAACTAACAATTATGTTTATCGCAAAGAAGACCGTGTATATACCAAATGTATAGACGTAGTTGACATTGAGTCACAATCGTACAAACAATAGCAAAATTTTTCTTTTCTTTTACCGTAAAACTCGATTTGAAGCAGTAGATCGACAAGCCGCTGTCAATCTGCATTAGCCCTGTTGGTTCATTCATGCCATTTCCAGGGTCTTGGACCATGGTTAATACTAGCAAACTAACCATCTATAACAAAATATGTTGTTTATTGAGCCATGTATATTTTTCTGGGGTAACCAACCTGAATATGATAGGCAGAAGCTGCTATAAAAGATATGTGATTACAACGATATTTAGACAGACGATCCTTATGTGTTCAGCGATATGTGTTTTAAAATATGAATACAATTCATTTCTGTCATGATTGGCGACTGATTGTTTGAAGACAAATGTTTCGCCGAAAACCATTTGGGTTTATTACGCCGATGCTACATTACTAAGTCTTGTTAGATGTCTGTCGCACTTGATTCTTCCTCTATAGTCTAGTGCATATACACCAGAAACAAATTTTCACAATAATGTAAAAACGCCACATTGGAATAGTTTATCATATAAACTTTGCCGTTATGAATGTAATAAGATCTAGATGAAATATTTCTTCCTCTTGAATATTGAACTGCACTATATCATGATGAGATGTTTCAGGCCCCTAAACTTCTTAATTAGGATACACACCTCCGACATTATTTGGCAATATAGGAAAACTTCATTTACAAAAATCGTGAGGATCCGAAATTCTTTACAGCAGTAAATGTAAATACGACTATTTTGATTGTCGCACACAAGGACAGCGTGATTCGTAATTCTGCTCTGGGTTTTCTACAGATCAAAATATTGTGACTCCTGGTTTTAAATTTTTGCATCATGTTTCTTCATATCGAATCTGATTGTGTTGTAAGATTTGAAAAAGATAAATAAGTCTTTTCGTTATCTAATGATTAATCAGCTTAAAGATCTGAAACTTTATAATAACGCCCTTGTCTACTCTTCTTGTATAAATAGATCTGATTTATTTCGTTATATAGCCCTCTTATGTTTTTATTTCTACAATAATACATAAAAGATTATATCCTTTTATCCCCAGTCTTAATATTTATGTAACAAATACAGAGTCCTTTAAAATAACCTTTATATTTATTGATTATTTAAATCAAATTCAATCTTTTAAAGTCTATCTTTCCATGAAGTCTTATCCGTGAAGTATAGGAATCAAAATCAGGAATCGACTGATTTTTGTCAAAATGTCATCATCTTTTGACTTTATGTTGATAGAAATCTTATAAAGAAATGATATCCACGAATACAGCCATTTTATATCCACTGTCTAATCCAATCAAATTCAGTCGTTGTTTGGTCCTACAATGTTATAATACAGATATCAGATTGTAAATGAAGTAGGTCAATACTAGTTGTCTGAAACTGATTTAATTATATTGTTTAGTATATTATTACTCCCTGTCTGATAACATATATTAAATACTAATTAAATTCTTACATGCTTCAATGGAAGTGAAATTGATCCGATCCATCAAATGTTACAATAAAATAGATATGGAATTAGATCTACATGTACAGACATTTAAAAAGTTATGGGAATGTTTGATAACGCAGATTTTCCTATTCTCAATTTCACAAGTCTGTCTGCGTCAATTCTTTATCCACCTATGTGATTTCTTTAAAGCAATTGGAGGTTTTTTTTCCATTGCTTTGCTATCAGTCATACTATTTGATTTGATGTGGGCGTGTCCGGGCCCGTAGCCAGCTCATAAAATTTGAGGGGGACTACGGAATTGTTTTTTTTAGGGGGGGGGGGGACTACAGAATGGTTTGGAGGGGCTGAGGATATGGCCGGCTAAGAACACTCCTAAGAAATCATTATTTTTGGCGAATTTTTTTTTTTTTTTTTTTTGGGGGGGGGGGGAAGTGACGGTCCGGGGTTCCAATTCATGAGGGGCATGCATTCAATGAGCGTAATTAAATAAAGCAAGTTTGAAATAGAATTTATGACAGTTAACATTTCTGTACAAGCTGCCCTTCTTAATTTGTTTGGCATATTCCAAATATCTTCAATTCTCCCATGTCTGCGTGCTCGGCCCCTTATTTGAGTCGAGGGAGGCATAACACAATCAATGCATTGTCACGGAACCATCAAACACCATGTCACTTGCGGGTATGTCTATGTGCGGTTAATGGTCAACAATGAATTCCTCTATTTCTGTAAGCTAAGAAACCTACAACAATATTGATGGACCGGTTCTTTCATCTTTGAAACTCCAATTCTTTTATAAATTATCCAGGAACAATCATATCGGAATCCATTCCGTTGTCCGTGATTAAGTACACGATCTTGTTAAATTCTTCCAAGTGATGTTATGGTAAGTTACCAGAGATGTATTCTACTTATTTTTTATTTTTCCCCTATTTAGAGTCCAACTGAACCTACATTTACAAATTTAGAAACATTGATGCGTTGATGCACGGGATTGATGCAAAGCTAAAAAATGCTGGATTTGTTTTATTCTTAAAGTGTAGTTTCGGTTACTCGTTAATCCCTTCTGTGTAACCTGCTGACATAGCATTATTAAGCTTCGGGTATTAAATTGAATGTTTGTACTATCAAAAAAGGATTGGGGATGCCGATATCACTGTCAACATCTCTGAGAAATATTGATGTATAGTTCGATTGAGCAGTGAAATCCCATCATCTATTTGTAAATCTTGCAATTTTTTTACCTGTACAGTACAGCATTGGTAAAATCCGCCCTTGTATTAACTGAAACCTGTAAAGTACTTTACTACACCCCCTTATGACATTGTAACTCGCTGCTTGTTGATCTTTTCACAAAAAGCTGTATACTCCTGTCAGTATAATTATGACTAATATGTCTTAGTCTTGAAGATATGAAAAGTAACTTGTCAGGAAACGTTGTGCAATATATCTTGACTTGTATGATTCTACCATTTACCTGGTTAAATCCAGAAAGGGGAAATAACTCGTATGCTACCACGAACCAAGGGATCCGAGAGAAAGAGAGAAATGGGGTTTAACGTCCACTCAACACAAACTAGGTCATTTCGGGACTAACATATGGTTTGAATTTATTTCACTAACTCGCTTGCGCGTAGGGGTCTTTAGCAGTGGGAGGAAACCGGAGTGCCCGGAGGAAACCCACGAGGTTGAGAAGGCTACGCTCACACCAGGGCTCGAAACCACAGCCGCAAGCCAGGCCAGAGGTGACCGGCCAGTTAGAGGTCGAAGCGCGGCACTCTAGACCACTAGCCCATCCCAACCCCCACCAAGGGATGTAGACTAGTAATACTAATCCATGACATTTCTTGGCCCATACAATTTTGTATTTAACGTTCCAATGTTGTCTGTCTTTGTAACCACAACTACCCCAACATGTCACAATCATCTGATAAAAATATTGAACGATGTGTTGTGTAGCAAGATCAAAAGAGTCTATATAGGCAGTGACGTCAGTTTAACTGGCGATCGCGCTTATTTATATAATACATTGTCTTTCTGATTCTTCCGACTCAGAATTCGTGAACATCCCTGACAACTAGACATGCAATTGAATTGTACAAACCCCGTTCTTCAATTTTAGACCAAAAAGACACAAAACAATTGGAATGTAAAATGGGAGAGAGGTTGGGGAGAAGAGGGATTTCTTTAAATAATCGCCATACATGAGATCAGTCTTAAACCAGAACCGTCTTGGATAACTGTACACTAGAAACAGACTACACGGATTCTTAAAAACGGACTTTATTTTCAGATAAAAGCTGTACATATACATTTACAAATCATTAAATGTATTACTTTCAAAATAACAATCTTTGTTCCCTGTTGCTCACAATAAAGTCTAGTCTATATTTAGATCTAGATTAAAATAATATTTATTATTATTATTTCTCTATATACACATAATCTTATCTACATCTTCTAGTATTACTTGTATCTTTATTGCACAGTTTAAGTGTAATCGACATCAACCTACATAGTTCCGGTATACCAACAAAGGGAATGAAATTGCTCGCGTATTTCCACTCTCCTTCGGTACTCTTTTTGTATAATCCAGGAATCAAAAGGAGCAATTTATAACATCTTATGTTGTGAGCTGTAAAGGCGTGGAAACATATACAGTTACTTGTAACGTAGTAATCCGATTAGTTTCTATAGTTACTGAAAGGTTCTCAACCATTTCGTCCCTTTTTTGGCAAAATATGCTACAAGTAGTACAAGTGTTACATAATAGTTGATTAAAACATTCACTTTATAAAAAAACCTTTCTTATATATATTTTTGGTATTCTCTTTGATTAAAACATCAAATAAAATTCAGATCCCAACGCGTTCATTGGCCGATATTAAAATACAAGTACTCAATCAACTAAAGAAAGAAAAGTACGAAATATACTGTCAGAATAATAGGAATTTCCATACCGAAATATTGGAATTATTTGGAATTCATTTAAAATTGTCTTTTCATCTACATTTCACTGCATTGCATTCCGAAAAAGATTAACGTGCTATATTTAGACTAGCTGATATGGTGGCTGTGTCAGTATCGTTATCCCCCAGTGATGCTATGATGTATTTATACTTCATATATATGCATTATACAAGCTAACCTTTACCATTATACATTCCACATCCGCTCAAAAACCACCTTTTGTTAACACAACTAAGAAGTTATTTCTGCCTCAACCATATTCAACACAAATAAATGTTTTTTTCTTAAATAACATGCATTATGCTGTCATAGAAACGGTAACTATTATTTGGGAAGATCAGCCCTATTCATGCATTTCCACGAAGCGGGGCATGCTCATCGGTTTTGGGGCATTATTGGCGATCGACTAATTGCTTATTGGAATATATCCACTGGAGAGCAAGTTTGTTATTTTGGTGATCAACTCATTGGAAGTGACACTTAAATTTCAAGACATTCGGAACAATACAGTTTTATTGTCCCACTGACGGTTGATAATTTCGTCAGTAACAACCATGGTGTGGTTGGCGTCATGCGACCGGATTTATTGAGACACAGTTCACCTGGGACTGCGCTTAATGGCGATTAAGTGTAAAGCATGTCTGTAACACCGCTAAGACTCTCTTTACACAGTCGGACATTTACGTCGTGGGTTCATAGGGCTGTCAGCTGGGCACTGGAAAGCTCGAGCAAAAGGTGCAAAGTTCATCACCGCACCGTTTATTCTGGAAATAGAAATAAAATGGAAATTAATAGGAGAAGCTTTATTTATGCTATCATATCTTTCAAATTTATTCTTTTGTGTCAGACCACTCTATTTGTTTAACGGGAGTGAGCGCAGGTCATCAAGACATTTTTTGCAATACAGGTTTAGTTGGGCGTGGATATATTTTAGTATCTAACCATGTAGTTGTGTTCATTCGTGTATTTTGGTACACATATTCCTGGTGTTGGGCACGGTTTACCTGGGTTCTACCGGGACATTTTGGTGGAAAAGCGATAGTCCACGGTTTGACACTACAGTTTATACGGTTTATTACTGTATCAGTAATACTACAGTTATTACAGCAGTTGATCAGGATAGACCACGTTGCACCCGCTACCACCACCACGACCATGCTAAGGATACCCACAGTTGGTCCTGGTTTGGTCACCGAGAAGATGCGACTGGGGCTTTAGATTCATGATAGACAGATGGACTTTTCCTATTTTGTAAATGATGTTACTCATTTAGGACACCAAATTTAGAGATAAGGGGTCCATGTACAAATCGGGTGAGGGTGATTCCTGTTGGATCAGAATCAATTTTTATTTTTTAAACTTAATTGTTTCGATCGAATGAAAATGGATGTTTGCACGTTTGTAAAGAGGAATCCAATCGGTCATTTCTGTAAATGTTCATGCCAATATTAAATGCTTATTATGGTATTAGACGGATTTGGCTTCAAATGCTCGATGTCAGCGGAACTACGGATACCTTATAACTGGTGATCGAATAAACTAACGCTCGCGGGAAACTATTCAGTTTAACGGGGTAGTCTTCGATAGACTGAAGATAATCTCATGTGATTGTCTCCCACGGTAATAGCGCCCCGGATTTATTAGGTACATGTATCTTAAAAGTATAAAGTATCAATATTCTATATATAGATTGGGCTAATGATGACAAACATACACCATACAGTGTGCTATGCGCAAAATTTGACCGGACAGTGGCGCTTCGGTATACTCTTATATCGAATCACATCTGTCATGGTTCATTTGTACACTGTCCCAAGCCAGGCGCTCTGTCCTTAACCGCTTGATTGTATCATCCAATAAATATAGTTACCTGTATTTACTGGGAGGTAGAGGGTTACTAGAATCCTGTATATAATGATCTAATATACCTCGTTTATTCACCTTTTCACACATTGTCTGAAAATTAAGAAATACATTCGAAAAGGCTGCCTATATTTAACAAAATTATATACAGGATGTATATTATATATTAAAATGTATCCGTATTTAATATATAATAATAAGATGGCAATAATTAACCATTTGAAAGAAAAAATTAAATATTCATTACACATTAGCATTCGCAAAGCTTTTATCACTAATGTTATCGGAATGCTTTAACAGTTTATTTTTTATTTTGCGGTTAATCTGGAAAGAAAGAATGGCCCATTAGTGAGGTCATTGACCAAGGCCCACAGAGGGACGCGCCAAGAGCGTCCCGAACGCATGCGAATGTCCGAGGCTGGTCTGGGAGGGGTTCTCCCTAAGGAAAGTTTTGAAAATTGACAACCGCAAACCCAATTTCCAAGGATTTCAGATCAAAACAGGAGAAGGCAAATTTTTGATTTCCTGACAATTAGATAACAGAATGACCCAAGAGCACTATCATAAGATGAATTTGAGATCTCATGTCTTCTCCTTCCTTCGTTCTTTTCTTTCCTCCCCCTCTCCTTTTTTATAGGCTTTGGCCCACTTTTTTAATGAGCCTAGGCCCACCAGTCACTGAATGGAACAAAAATATTCCATTCACTATACAAACCTGTGCAAATAAAACAAAAAACAGTTGATTTTGATTATACGGTAATCCTGGTATAGTTATCACATCACGCTTTCCATTATTATATCTTAACCATGCCTACAAATATACATTAAACATACTGATGAAAACATCATTATTAAAGATGGATTATATAAGAGTTAAATCTCTCTATTGGAGTCTTTTTGAACTTCATATATTATATAAATTATTATTTTAGACAATTCAACTCTCTAAATCATACCATTGGATGGCTGACATTACACAATGTCTGCCACATCTTTGTCAAACGTAAAATGGAAAATAGAGACGTAGTTTATTATCTTAGCAATTGTACTTGACAATTTAGACTAGTTATGCAATAAGAACTCACTCTTATCATAAATCGAGAGCAGCAGATATAATGTTGTAACCCGACTAACTAAACCCCCATTGGTAGCCGTGGCGAAATGCTACTTTTCATATAGAAACCCGTGAAATGAAGTGTGTTGAGTAACAAATAAACAACAATGCAAAAGGGGGGAAGGGGAAGGGTTAAACGATTTCTCGGCAAATGTCTCACGGCTGGCAAAAAACCCGACAAACAATTAGTGGTGTGAAACGTGATAGAAAGGCAATAAAGATGGTTGTCTCCCCTGTACTTCTGATCTTTGATTTTGTTAAAACGAGAACCGCAGTGCCATGTCTTAACGTGGTGGTCTAAGAGTTGTAACCGCTCATCACAATAACATATACTTAATTAAATCATGTAATTAAGTACTGTAATGGTGAAAACAGCCAATGATGTAACAGAACCCACCTCGTATGTCAATTTCAGTGACAGATGATCTTTCCAACTTTCATTCTTGATATGATCTCCCCGTACCTAGAACATTGAGAACGGTTTGGATTAAAATCTAGAAAACAACACACCCCTTCACATAGAGCATATTTGGAGGGGGTGGTTCAGAGCGGTCTTAATACTATACTCAAATAATGATGCTTGCCAATCAGGAACGTTGTGTCGGTGTTATTTCGTATTATTGACATGGGGTAATTGATATACTTTAAGGTTACTATTTTCAATCACCAAGCTGTTTTTAGTTGTCAAATATGCACAGTACACCATAATATATTTTGCCGATGTTCAGGATTATAAACATACCATCACAGAACATTTTGAATGTAAATAAATGAGACCAGATGCCGACGTAGATGTTTAAAGTATACTGTACGCGTGTTACCGAATGAATGAATGCTATAGGGTTCCTTTACATGATCTCAGGTCGAACCATTTGAACGAATAGACGCTGTCTATGCCAAAACCGTCTGCTACAGTCCTGCTCGACTACCAAGGGAAAACCACATCGTAAAAAACGGTAATGACAGTGAACAGTTCTCGCAAACACATTTATCATAAACTGCTGGTTTTTTTCGTAATGGGCAGTAAGATGTCTAGAATACAACTCAACAAATATGTGTTCGCACACTAGTCAGTTCCAATTAAGGATACACTTTGCTATGTGAATAGAGGACGACATTGTGAGATGTCATTGTTACAATAACAGCAGGTTGAAACACGACAGTGGCGTGTGGTTCATCCTTATACAGATGGCAGTTAAACATGCATTGTGCAACAGCAAAATCTGCCTATTGTAGGCCTTTCTTTAGAACTGAAATGTTATAAAAACTATTAATTAGACATTAATTAACTTATTCAGACCAGAATCAACTCTCGATGTCGAGACTAGCATGAGATTAATGTTGGATTGTAGTTCGATTCACTGAAATAATTGCCTTCGTGATTTGCCGATAAAAATGGATAACCGAGACTACTGGTTTTGTCTTACCGGCTTTAGTAATGGTGACCGAAGCTAAGCGAAGCTTTCATTCGCTTTGTTCTAAGTTCATAGTGGATCAATTTGACTGAGATTTTCAGCAAATTTCCTTTACATTAGCTAGATTTTAACTATTGTAGTGAGAACTGCCAACTCGTTATCTAATCTCCCATAATGTATCTTTAAATATGAATGAAGTCAAACATGTGAGTATTCGTTCGTTCGTTTGTTCGTGAGATTTTACGTCTTCTTCCACAGGGTGATATCGTAGACAAGTATTCGAGACAAGTTTTCCAACTTTTATTATATTATGGAAGACATAAACAAGCAATATTTATCTTCATACTCTACTGATGTAAGTAGTATATAACATTTATAAATTATTAATACGTTTGTCGATAACAATTGAAATGGGGTGATAAATTAAAACCATATATACGGGATGAAATAAGAATTAGATTTTTGTTTTATTATTCTCAAAACACTGAAAATTCTCCAATGTACCAAATTCGGCAATGGTCCTTGAATTATAAGAATATAACGATTACAGATTACGTCGTCGACTGTCTTATGAAATCCGATACTTTCATTTCTTCATTAATATATGTGGTCATGAAATTTAACTCCTAAAATATTCATAGTAATAGGTATTATCAGAGAAAAATAACGTAACATGAACTTAATTCATGTTCCATTTATTATTGAGTCGACAAATTCCATCATTACATGAGCCTAGAGACCTCAGTCTACTATGCAATCAAATGATTACAAATTGAGAACAGCTTTCCCCGAGGCTTGGTAATTCTTGGTTTTTCTTAAGCATTACAGGACTGGATATCTGGGTGAGAAGATACGTCGATATAAAAATAGCGTTTAGGTCGAACGACTTGTTAAACAGAAAACCACATTACCTTGTAAGTTTGTGTTCCCTCTGTCAATAACTGGAAGTTACTATAAACACTAGCTAAACACTGAAGTTTTAATGCTAGATTTAAAACAGCGCTATGATCTAATAAATCCTGACCATAATGGTTCAACACAACTTAAACGAAAAATAAAAAGGTTATAAAACCAACAGTGTGGCGAGATGGGAATGGTGTTTAGTAATGACTTGATTTATGTTGTATGAAATGAGAAAATAGCAATTTTACTTGCATGTTAGGTTAACAAGGTTTATGCCCCTCTTCTCTTTAGAAGCTATTAAGTGCATCCATCATTTCAAAGTTCATTATTTTTTTCTTTTTCATTTAACTACATGGTATTTTGCGCCATTCATGCAAAAGTTCACTAGATTTGGTCAACTAGATAAGCTTATATACCGAAATGATCAAAAATTGTTTTCTATAAAATAAAATGCTCGTAACAATTTCAAGTGATTGAAAGCATGCAAGCAGTTGGTGATTTTAAATTTGAACCAAAGACCAAAAGTTTCTGCATCTTTTATAAGTTACCGATGCAAGAGTTATCCGATATTTGAATGTCAACGTGCTGAAAAAAGAAGTTTATTTCAATTTTTACTTTTGATCTGCTCAGTTCAGACACTATTAACCATTTTAAAACCCCAACCGCTTGAGCCTCAAACTACAACAACGATATTAGCATTTGAACCATGCAAGACATTCCGATGCAAAGTTTAATATATAAATAAATGGGCGTTATGTTTCTAAATTCTACTTAATCTTAAAACCATATTTTCTCGAGGCTACGGTTGAATTTATGTACATATGTAATGACAACTATAGGACGACATCAGTCATTGAGTTTACTCAATATGGATTTATTTATAGAAAATGAAAACATTTATAGACAATATGCAACAAGATGTTACAACAGATTGAATGAAAAGAACAATGTGTCGATTTGTTTTGCAGACATTAACAATTGAGATGTATTCTTAATTCTATGATATTGTGAATTTTTCTAAACATCTTTACTCACCATCTAAATCTAATTTTTCGGTCATCTGTCGAGCTAAAAATGATCCCATAGACCCAAAGTGTATATTAATTGGTAAGGACAAGGGGTAGGATATAGGTCCACTCACACCTCGACCATCTGAAATTATCATACACAATGATTTGTAGTTTTAAAAAAAGACATGATTTATAAAACAGATAGATAATTCGAGGAGATCAGGTAATGAACGACTGAAAGAAAACATACGGTATACGAATGAAATGGACGGGATGGGAATGAAATTTAACGAATTATTGTGCAATTTGTCCGGACATCGGTGTTTCCATCGTATTCAAAATGTCAACGTTTTTTTTAATGCAATACTTTTGAAAAATGGGAACCGAAACATATCTACCAAAGCGTTCAGAGTCCTTACCGCGGCCCACGAAGTAAAAGTCTAAAATAAGATACCATGTCAGTTAGAACAGTATAACAATATCGTTTTTGTGAATTACCATTTTGTTGAACACCCCTTCTGTTAAACAATAACTTTAATATACGGAAATAAACTCAAAATTGATACGAATGGAAACTATCGTTTGTTCCTGGAGTCTTAAGTCCACTTTCACTAAGAGTGATATCGTAAACGAATGTCTCCTACTAAACTTGTCCAAGGAAGCCACCTAATAGGTTTGATCCAGATTTTGGGGTAAGACACAATGCCTTTGCTGGGAAGGTGAATTTCGTCCATTGGAGAAGCTCCAGGTGTAGGCAACATGTCGTGCCTCGATCTATAAGGCTTGACGTGATTTCGTTTTCCCCAAGAGTTCCACAAGATACTGGACGTGAAAATAAAATAACAGAAGTTCAACTAAATAAATATCATTGTAATTTATGGTCTGTTGTGTTCCACGGGATATTTGACTTTTCAAACATATATTCTCAGACCTCGTTATCCCCATGTGTGGTGCTTTCTCTCAAACACATGACAGGACGGAGGGTGTCAGAATATAATCAACACCATGGTTTGGTAATATATTAATGAACATAAATATCATTGTATCAAATAGTCCAAACACGATAAACGCATCAAATACGTGTTTAGTTATGATTATTAAGTTGTAAGTGATTATAGCTAGTAGTAAAACTAAATATACCAATCTCAGATTTTAGTAAACATGTTGACGAGAATTTTACACCCACCTTCCTGTTTTGGGCTCTGTTTACGGATACATATGAATCAATCGGTAATTACTATCAGACTGAGTCATTAGAATGACGATAGTCACGTTTGTATGGAACTCCTTATTAGCTTGCACAACTACAATATTCTTTATAAAAAAACTTTGTTTACTGCGTTAGTTGTAAATATATAACATAATACTCTGAATAGTTCTTAATAAGGGCGGTCTGTAATGATGGACGATTTCGTGCAGGTTTACTTGTAAATGTGCGCCCATCACATGATTGATGCCAATATCATGTTTAAAGAAGATCGGAGATTAACTAGTAACATGGAAACTAAATATTGGGTATCAATGTTCTCACATAGTTCCTGTCAGTGAACATACAACACACGAGCTTGATTACCGATAAACATCTCAATTAGAATGCAGTCGTGACCTTCCCCACTTGCAACTGCCTCGTATATTATATGTCCAATTTAAAAGTTCTGATAATATGTCTAATTCAAAAATTCAAATAATATGTCAATTTAAAAGTTTAGTCAATATGTCTAATTTAATAATTCAACTGTTTCTAATTGAAAAGTTCAGATATTGAACTTTTACAATTTTTTTTTTTATTATTTCTCGAACTAAATGAAATGAGGTTTAACGTTTCACTTTTCTGCATCGATTGGGCTGATGAATACGGATATCCGCCATACAATGAGCTATACGGGAAATTTGTCCCGGGGAATGACGCTACGGTCTACTCTTATTTTCAGTTCCAACTGTCTCTAACGTACAAGCCAACATATACACGGGATCTCGATTTTTCGACCTACCCAAACGATCAGACGCTGTACGTGGCCACGACCCCCGCCTGCATCACTGACAAGGTATTTTCTCGGCCAAGAGTGGTTCCTGAAACAGAGCCTCGATGAGTCACTGTATTGGCTGAAATTATGTTAATTTGAGGGTATAAAAACACCGCTTAATTGATTCCAGATCCTGATGAATGGGTGATACAACTGAATTGGTGTTTAGTTCATTTCTAAATGGTATTTTCTCCTCAGGAAGTCAGATAAACTGACATTTCATAAAATAAACAAACTATTTCTTCAATTAGCAAAGCTCTAAACATTCAGTTTATTGGTGGCAAACAAGAGTTTTTTTTCGTATACAGACACTTTTATTTAATCTATGCAGGATAGAGATTAATTTTTATAAGTATCTATAATTGGTTCTTTTCGTTCCTGAATTTCAATTAAAATTCATTTCTTTTTCCAGGTTTACATTTCTAAGCCAGACATTATGTTGTAAAGGAACAAATATTCCATCCATATTCCATACAATCAAGTTTAATCATAGATATATCTTTTGTAATTATTCATTAAGACGTCAAATTAAAGCGAGAGAGTAACAGCCGTTTCCCTGCAGATATGAGCAAATACTTAGATTCAATTCGAACCCCAAGAGGCAATCTGTAAATATGTGTTTTAGAGATGATTTATTTAGCTACAAATTGTTCTTTAGAAAATAATGATGAAAATAAGAAAGTGAGAGAATGTAAATATTTACAGTGACCAGTAAATAGATAGGCCTCAACGCCATATTGATTTCATACTTAATTCAATAAGAGGGGACGGAAGAAGATATATAGGAAAGGAACCCGTTATAAACAACTCAACAAATTGAGTTAGCAATACACCCTATAAAACGACATTTTTCATTCCATCTGATTGCTAACTTGTCATCTTTATGAAAACCATACACAAAAGCCAGACAGTCGTTTTCTAAGCTGAAAGATGGTGGATATCTCATAGGAGAGATTTACACGGAAATCATATCTGGTAATGGCGGATAGGGAAATAAATAACGTGCTGTATAGAGTTGGTAACTATAAGACATTTACTCGATTAGACCAACTAATAAAACCAAGCAACTAGAATTGTTTCCCCTCTTTCCGACTGGGTAAACCTAGTTCGGACATAATATAGTTCTAAATCAATACGCCATATCAAACTACAGTCAGCATCGGTTTGAACCCAGTGTCAATAAGTAAGTGTAGAATCAGTGTAGCGTGAGAGTTGTCGTTTCCTGGGATGGCGCTCTCACGTCTCCAAATCTGATCCGGGGTAACCGACGTCCTGATCCGACTGTTACGACCCTGTTGGCGATTGTAGCAGACAAATTGGTTTTAATGAAACAGAAAACAGGGTCATATTAACTGTCGGTTAATGGAAATCTAAAGTCTAATAGTATATCGACGATTTACAGCTTTCTTGAAGACATTGATTGTTTACTCGCCGAATATCTTCTGACGGCTTTAAGAGTTTTAATGTTTGTTTTACTAAAGTTTCCAAATTTGTGTTGATTTGATTAGCTTTTCTGGTAACCTACTCATATCTCAGATCAATTTAATTACACGAACATAGAAGGCCAAGATAATAACAAGATTTTTATGGCGTCTTTAATAGACGTCTATATAAGGACGTGAAGAAGACTGGGCCAATGGTTTAGTTCTAGTTGTAGAACAAGAATCATCCAAACTTCAAACAGAATGAGATTAGGAAGTTAGCATCAATCTAAATTATTGACAACCTTTATTATGTTAATATTTTACAATAATTGACCTAAATGTAGTATATTATTATTCTATCAATGAGAAATCGATCTATATTTCGAAGGAAAGAAGTGCAGACACGTTTGGTTAGAGACAATAGGATTGGTTAGCGACGATAGATATATTTTACTTTACTATAAGTTCTATGACAGATCAGAATAAACTGAAGTAAAATGCGACTAAATAAAAACAGAGCTGGTATACGTCCATGAGGAAATGTTTGCCCCATTCGGAACTGTCCGGGAATCTGTAACGCTTTGCCATTAACGAAAAGGAGTCTCGAGTATTTTTCTCATCGAACGTCTAGACATTTTTACCTGTCAAACCACCCCCCTTACACCACGGAAAAGGGAGAAACCAGACAGCAAACACTCGGGGAACATCCTCGATGGGCGACTGTATCTCTCAGCTTCTCTTATATCGAAGTCCGTCTGTCAAGGGATCTTTTACGTGCACGCCAATGTGTACATGTACCTCGGGTTTTCGTCAGTTGTCTTTGCCAGGCCCTCCGTCCAGTATCAACCACGCCGGAAAATCTGGATGAACTTTCTTGGTCAATGCAGGGATCGAACACCCGACCTCCAGTCTAGTGAGCTAGAGTCTTACCCATTTAGCCACCTTGGGGCTTGTAAATAATGTATATAGTAAACATATTAAAAATGAAATAAAATGTTTTTGATTCCCTATCTAATGAAAATGGGCATACGCCACATAATGTTTAAGTAGCATTTAGTGATCGGAGAACACAATAACAGACCACAATTTTTATGGGAAACAATCACTGGTTTTATTCTAATATCACGACATTTCGACAAGTATCCTCTTATCGTTATCAAGCATATGCCTTATTCACTTGGTGAACGAGGCTACCCAGATAAATAGTGAATTGACAGAAAATATGCGCCAGTAAAAACGATGTATGGCGACAGTATTGTGTATAATGTCAATAATATCTAGGAGATGAGATTGTCTCAAAAGTTTAAGTGTTCTCCGAAATTCCGCCACAGGTCAACAAAATTAGATTTATATGAACTTACGATACAGGCGATGCGTATGAGTTATATACAACATCTCACAGACTTCTACACCCGTCGCGGTAGTTGGTACATGTTACCACCAGAACGACATTTTTAGAATATAAATGAATCAAAGAAACATGATCTGACGATGGAAGGAACAGCGTGGTAATGGCCGTGGTAATCTAAGTGGTAATGGCAGTTGGTATGAGAGAGGGAGACGGAGAGAGGGAGAGGGAGACGGAGAGAGGGAGACGGAGAGAGGGAGCAAAGAGATATAAATTTGGCTTTACGTCCACTCGATAAAAACTAGTTCTTTTCGGGACTTCCACATGGTTTAATTTTATTTCAATAATTCGCTTGCGCGTAGGGGTCTTAAGCAGTTGGAGAAAACCTGAGTACCCGGAGAAAACCCACGAGGTTTGACAGGCGACCCTACTCCTTGCCACGTACAACCGGGGATTCGAAACCACGCTAGTTGACTCAATGGCAGGCCGTATTATACAGTGCTCGCATGCCTTTTTTTTTTTTTTTTTTTTTTCATCATCATCCAATCCCCAGTTGGTATGAGAACGTGTGGATCAGTGAGTATCAATAACTAACTCAATAACCAGTGGGCTCTAGGTTCGATCGCGTTTAAACACAAGCAAGTTAACCGGGATCTTCCAGTCATATTTTTTCTTTATGGTGGCGCAAGAAAAGTGTCTTTTGACCTTTTGATGTGACAAAAAAAAACGGGGTTCATTCATATATTCGTTGGGCGCGCACAACAAACCGTGACAACTGGAAATCGATAAATTATGGGTGCAAAAGCCACTGCCCGTGGGAAATTCGCTTCATAGTTTACTGCAATCGTATAAGAGCGTAACCACAGGTATCTAGAAACGTACGTACTCAGGTATGATTGAATAACAATATCAGGTATGGGCGTATATATAGTTAGTGACATTATGTAACAAATAGTCATTGTGTTACAATTCCATTTTAATTCTCTTTCCCAGGCCGTCTTATTATTTTTATTCTATTTCACTGTCTTAATTAGTATTGATGCCGTTGATTTGTTTGTTCTATATAATACTACTATTTCTCATTAACCCCGTTTCGATATCATTTAAATACTAAAATGGTTTATTCTTATTCACACTCACGGCTTCCTGTTATCTTTTAATACTGTATCAATTGCTTGGTACTATATAAACTCATTTAAACAGCAAATTGATGAATTTCATTACACTTGTTAATCGAATGGTTTGCTGATGACATTTTCCAAGATGATGAATAACCCAATGGTTTCTTGGTTTGTCGTATGAATGAGATACATATATGTACGAGATAGTCGGAATAAGAGACCCAATTCAGTCTGTTCGAAGTTCGACTTAGGAGAAACAACATTTAGGTTTAAGTGACCTCTTATATGAAACAAGTGAGATTATTGTTATTTTTAAATCTCGTCTTAAAAAATATTAGTTTAAGATGGTAATTAAAGTAGTTTTGATGTTAACTCCTATTAACGATTTTAAGCCTTTCTTTTAAAGATGTTAAGCCTTTCTTTTAAAGATGTCAAGCCTTTCTTTTAAAGATTTTAAGCCTATATTATTTTATATGTCTCTCTTTTATTTTATCTTAATACGTTATTATTTTAGTTTCTTTTATTTAAGTTTGTGATTTATCTTTGATGATTTGTGATTCTTGCTTTTGTTTTCACACATATTTTTTTAAAGCGCCCCAATCACTTAAGTTAATATGTGCGGGCTATAGAAAATATATAAATAATACCATGATTTATCACATAAATTTAAAAATCTTACAAAATGATACAATTCCCTAGTGCGTTTTGCCATGTGTTTGGCATTTAGGAACGGTGAGATATTTTACAAAATATGGCGATTCATGCAGTAGTTAATATAGTGAATTCATAGTCAAAATACGGAAATAATTACGTCCTACCATCCACGGTCTCGATTCTAGTCTCCGCCCCTACCCGTCCCCAACAAAGATGCAAATAAACACACACGTCTGCCTATAGCCATTTCCTAAGATACAGCAGTGGTTGCGAAAATTATGGCCAACAATGTATCCGTCTAGTTTCATACAAAGCTGTTCAAGTAATGCGTGAAATTTAGAAGCGTTCTGTTCTCTAATCCACCAAGGATGCTAATCGAACAGTTATAAAAGTATAATTTAAGAGAGAGTGGTAAAAAATGGTAATTTGGCATGCCAATGGAATCGCCTTCGAATGAATGATATTTTCCTACTAATTATTCTTCACCTCAAACCTACAATTCATCTAAAATAAATCAAGCGTTCAAATATTGGAAATCTGGTTACATTAAAATGACATTCATCAAAGCTTCAATCAATTATTCATTTATTTAAAGATACTTACACAAACATCCCACGAATTGTGCGACGGATGCCACATTGAGAGGATTAACGCTGGGTTTCTTGTGACCGTGTAAATATTGGATATTTTGGTGTGTAATCAGATTGATAATATTGATGGTGAATGATTGATCGGTGAAGAAACCGCTGGGTATCGACGAGTCTTGGTTGACTGTTTGGTTCCAGATCTGACCGACGTCTTCACTGCACCTGTTGATGATGGGTTGCGAGTCTGTGATATCGATATCAAACAGTTTGACGATCTGATCGGATAATGTCGCTCGTATTGTGTCAAAAACTGAAGAGAACTTTCTCCCTCCTTCATATCTCTTCGTGTTATTGATTGTACAATGCAACGATCCGGGAATAAACTTAAAGACATAGCCGACACACTGTCTTTCAAGTTGATGATCAAATCCTTCTATCAATAAATTATGTTCTTGTTTCGGGGTAAGCTGTTTAAGTATGGACGGGAATAACACTAATAAATCCGTATTAAACACAGTATGAAGTATAGTGTATCTCTTTAAAACGTGTTTAGGGGTGTTTTGTAATAAGGTTTGAACAGCGGTATTAAGCTGTACATTACACAATGTCATGTGTTCACCTTGAAACACATTATTAAAGAAAACTGTCCAATTAAGTTGGTAGCCGCTAAATTGTAAATCCATTTTCGATAATATATCAGTTCTTCTTTGTGAGCAGTCCCAGAAGTCTTCATTGAGATAAGCACTTTCATCGTCATAGAGGATCTGAAATGATAGAACCAGAACATATGTTTGATTTGGTAAATCTAGGATTTATATAAGCTTGATGAAAGTACTTCAGAAAACTTCAAACTTATCATAAATTGATTGTTGATGATGTATATCTGCCCCCTACGCGAGCGATAAAAAACCGAATTTTATACCAAAGAGAA
Organism: Patella caerulea; assembly: GCA_036850965.1. NCBI lineage: Eukaryota > Metazoa > Mollusca > Gastropoda > Patellidae > Patella > Patella caerulea. Next base: position 20,461,344 of record JAZGQO010000014.1, on the reverse strand, counting down.
GGATCGGGTGTCAGATTATTTATTAGAATTTAACACATCACGATTAACCATCGAATTAATGGACGCAAGTTACAACTCATTCTTGCGTGGTAACATCAATGCCAAACCGTTTGAACTGTGAAATTTGGTGCATTTCAAACTGATGACCTAAGATTCTATATCGACCTTTTACAGAACAGTCATCGGGTTACTTGTATCTGAAGAGCGTGCTTGGGTTTGATTAGATGGCTTTATATTTTGGCACTGAGCAAACACTTTAATGTGAGTTTATAGGTTTTTGATACGATTGGAAACAGAAACTGTTGTTTTAGTCTGCTGGTGAGACTTTGATCACTATCTGTCAATCAGGGGTCACAAATATTAAAACCCCAGAAGCTAAGACACTAGATTTTTTTGCCCAGTCGACATTTATCTAAACTCAATCTTTTATTTTAGAATGATCATTAAAATTTTGATTAAATGACAAAGTAATATATATTATATTTGTACGTGTATCAATAGCCCACTAAGTCTCGACAGTGAATGAAACAACGTCTATTAACATATGTATTCAACGTAGGATAAAATCAAACACAATCGATCATAAGAAATATCAAAATACAAAGATAGGTTGCCAGGCAACGAAACATACGCCCACAGCAGCTAAATCGTCCGGGCAGTCAACAAGGGTTGTCGCATATTTTTACTTTTTGGGGGGATGAAACATTTGTAATACACTAAAATCTGATTAAGAGTAACAACTCATTATGTAATTATCTGAAAATCATTAGAATTTGTTAGCTTTTTATAAAGTTTTGCCCCACGCTAACAATTAGTATAGGAAATATTTAATATCATGGATTTAGCTGTTCAGTTATCAAAATTCATTGAAAATCAAAATACTTGTTCGTTTCAACACCTTAAACTCTGTGTATCAATCTGAAGTCAATCGGATGATAAGTTTGGCATCTATAGTGTCACAAGGTTTTTTGAAGAGATCAAGGGAGATAACTCTGGAAGTAATTATTTGAAATCGCTGAAAATCAGTAGGTTTCTTCGTCTCATGACCTTAAACAGTGTGTGTAAATTTAAAGTCAATCGGATATTAACTTTGGCCTCTAGAGCGACCACAGGATTTTTTGATATGATCAAGGGCCATAACTCTGGCAATAATTATCAGAGATCGTTGAAAATCAATAGGCTTCTTCGTCTCATGACCTTAAACACCATGTATAAATTTGAAGTCAATCGGACATCATCTTTGTCCTCTAGAGCATCCACAAGATTTTTTGAAGTGATCAAGGGCCATAACTCTGGCACTAATTACCGGAAATCCGTCAAAAACAATAGGCTTCTTCGTCTTATGACCTTCAACACTGTGTATCAATCGGATATTAACTTTAGCCTCTTGATCATTCACAAGATTTTTCAAAGTGATCAAGGGTCATAACTCTGGCAGTAATTATCGGATATTGCTGAAAATCAATAGGCTTCTTCGTATCATGACCTTGAACAATGTGTATAAATTTAAAGTCAATCCAATATTAACTTTAGCCTCTAGAGCGTTCACAAGATTTTTCAAAGTGATCAAGGGTCATAACTCTGTCAGTAATTATCAGACATCGCTGAAAATCAATAGGCTTCTTCGTCTCATGACCTTAAACACTGTGTGTAAATTTAAGGTCAATCGGATATTAACTTTAGCCTCTAGAGCGTTCACAAGATTTTTCTAAGTGATCAAGGGTCATAACTCTGGCAGTAATTATCGGATATTGCTGAAAATCAATAGGCTTCTTCGTCTCATGACCTTAAACACTGTGTATAAATTTAAAGTCAATCGGATATTAACCCTGGCCTCTAGTGCGTTCACAAAAAATTGTGGACGATGGACGGACGGACGGACGGACCGACGGACGGACGGACCGACAGACGGACGGACGGGGGCGACGGCAATATACGTCCACATTTCTATGTGGGCGTATAAAAACAAATGTGTACTAGACCTGCATGCAGGAATGACGGGTTTCACTGGTGCCACGTTACCCTTAAACATGTCACTTCCGGTGCCAAGTTACCCTTGAACATATGTCACTTCCGGTACCAGCGAAACCACTAAACAGTTTTCCAAATTAACATTGCACACAAATAAAATGGACGCAGAATCAACAAAATCCAGCAATATCAATTCATTTTATACATTTGTTACTTGTAAATGATCTTGACAAAATTAAATTACTCCCGGTGTTAATGCAAATTTTCAATTAGTCTTATGAAATCAGAAATGGCATACGATATCATATAGTGAAAATTTTATGTAAATCGAATAATAATTGCCACTTTTAAAGACCAAAAAACTTGAAAAGTGACTTGTAGGAAATCGGCTATTTCTCTGCAACCGTACAAGTTAGAAACCATTTTGTGGTATCTGTATGATCGTATGGGTTCATTCTATTTGTTGATTGGCATCAAATACCATACTTTGAAAACGATTTCAAAACAGACTCATTTGAATAAAATATCTGTTTAAGAGGCTAAAAATACAGTTTTTGCCAAAATGACGTTACTTCCGGTGATAAGGAAAATCTTGAATTACTTGTATGAAATCCCAAATGGCATTAGGTATAACATGGTGTGACGTTTATGAAAATCGAATAATAATTGACCCTTTTATGGCCCCGAAACCTTCAAAAGTGACCTGTAGAAAACCGTCTATTTCTCGGCAACCGAACAAGTTAGAAACCATTTTATGATATCTATATGACCATATGAGTTTTGTTTATATGTGAATTTAAACCAAAAGTTAAAATTATTAATACATATTAAGTTATTCTTCGTTGAATAAAACATTGATTTAAAAAGTTTAAAATGCATTTTTTGACCAAATGATGTCACTTCCGGTGTCAATTTTAAATTGTAATCAACTTGATATGACGCTACGTGCTTTTTGAATCAATTGATGTCACTTTTATAAAAATCCAATAATAATTGACTATTTTACAGGCAAAATAACGAAAACAGTGACTTGTACAGAACTGCCCATTTCTTGGTAACTGCTTATATTACAAACGAATTTTAACATACATTTTCTTCGTATGGATTATAGCTACAAGTTTATAAAAGTTACGAAGAAATACTTTAAAATCTGAAAAGCCTGAATAGGTTGTAAATAGGTAAATTTTACACCATTTTTAGGCTCTTAATCGAATTTGCTCGAAAGTGAAATCGAAATTAAAAAAACTGCTTCCTACATTTTTTGCGCCTTGAAAGGGCACACTCTTTGAGTCAAATAATTTTTCCAAAAAATAATATTTGTTTTCGAAGAAGGAAAATAACTGTCAAAATTGTAGTTTTTGGTAAAATTATGCCACTTCCGGTGCCGACAGATAAAACTTTTGGTAATAAAAAAAATGACAATTGATACAACGAAGCATATGAATTTTGTTTTATACAAATCGAACAATAAAAAATTAATCTAGGACTGAAAAACTGAATTAGCCAATGGCGGCCAAGGAAAATTACTGAGACAAATTTTTTTAACATTTTTGCACTAGTCAGACGACTCTTTAATTCTGTGCACAATACGACTAAAAAATATTCATAAATAAAAAAGTTTTTTGTAAAATTTTAAATTTTCGAAATTTGGCGCCTAATATCTTCGAAGATTTGCCGAAAATCAAAAATCGAAAATAGCGTAGCCAAAATGTATCGAAAGTTAAAATTCAATGATTATTGTTAAAATTACTGCAATATTTTAAAAAACGATAATTTGGTGATTTCGGATATTTCGCATTGTCGCAGAACGTTCAAAATAGCTTTATCCTCTAAGTCACACCCACTTTCCCAGTAAAACCGAAGAAATCGTAACGATGCGACACGTAGTTGCTGAGATCTATTCAAATTGGAATCTGAATAATAATAATAATAATAATAATAATAATAAGAAGAATAATAATTTTAACAAAAACAATAGTGTTTCACACAAGCTACGCAGTGTGAAACCCTAAATAACAAGTTGTCTTGTCACATTGACTAGCATAAGAACTAGAATAGACAGTTTTTGTCTCTGTAAGCTGTAGGGGTGACAGGAGACCATCTATAGACTGATTCGCTGGTTTCTCAAATCCATACATGTATTTGACGAATATCCTTAAGCTACAATCTTGGGGACCGCTCTATAAATACTCCCAAATTATATATTCAATGTCTTTTATAATGCAGCATATAAATCTATGGCCAGTATCTTCAACGTCCATATTGGCAAAAATATTGGAAGGTTTATTATTAAACTATTTTCTGTGAGATCTAAGAAGTTCCAATCTCTAAAACGTTCCATTTGCAAAACATTATTAGACTGCAGTCGTTCATAAGCTAGACTGTTATCAACTGACACCTAGTGCGAAACTTTTAAATACATTACAATGCAAATGAATGTTAAATCAATGACCCAAAGACTTAGTAATGCACAAAATTCAAATGTAAAATTGTGTCAAAAAAACTGTTATTCACGTGAAATTGAGTCTAGGTGTTCCAGAAAGTATAAGGATACCGTACTTCGTGCATGACACCCTGTAGCTATTAGACCATAAATAACCAAAGTTTACGTGTGGGAGGGGGGCAACATTTATGTCGATAATATCACCACGTAGCTGAAAAATCGTTTGCTATCAAAAAGACGTGATTCTTCTTTTTCGCCGAACAATTCCTGTGTTATTTTTAAATAAAAACCAACGGTCAAATGACACCATGTCTTATTAATTATGTATCTCTTCGTCAAATTCCTCTAACACAATAAAACACATGCATTACATGGACTACGTCTTGTAATCATAAGTGATCCAAAAATATTGATTAAATACTTAGATAAGTATTAGAAGGCCGCGGTATTAACGTCATTGTAAATTTGTCTTGGATGTTCTTTATGACAGTATGATGTTTTATATGTAAAAATAAAAGCAAGATTACTTATACAGACATAATACATCATACTATCGATGGAATATTAATCATTTTTGGGTAACTTGATTCAACCTGGGAATTCGTTTGGCATCGCTCGTTCAATAACTGGCATGTTGTTAGGAGGCAAAAAGGAAATTATAGCAACATAACGTGGACCAAAAAATGGTTTTGGTTTCCATTTTGATAAAGTCATTTCAGATTATAAAAAAAAAACACAACTTCCAGCAAACATTGTAATGGAAATGTTTCACAATTGTTTCTGGCATGAAGAACATGTTTTTTTTTTAAAAAAGGAAACAAGATTCGAGAGCTAATTCCTAAAAGAGTTGATTGAATAGAACAAATTTGGCAAATCGAACATGATCATTAAATGAACACCATTATAAAAATCCTGACTATTACGTGAATAACTCAAACGTAATATACATGTTTAATGTGGTGCGTTGAAGGTTGATATGCGTATGTATGAATTACGGAAATATGGTTTTGCGTTTTATACCTTATACAAAATGTAATAGAGGACGACTCGTTAAGTATCTTAGATCCTATCTGTTTACCTCCGTGGTTCTAAATAGCTGCACGATCACCGCTAAATGAAAATGCCCAGTAGATTGATTGCAGGAAAACGGGCCTTCGGTGCCTGGTACTTCAAATAAACTGTTGGTATATTAACATTCCACTTGGAAAGTCGACTGGTTGTTTCTATGATCCATTCTAGGCGTAGAATATTCATGATTTTGAGGCGGAATGATATAAGAGTTGAGAGGTTAGTTAGGTTGAAATTTGGGGCGGAGAAATGCATGTTTATATTCCAGTTTGTGTATCTCAACTTTCATAAAAAAACACATACGTGCTTTTGGGCAAGGGATTGCCACATGCTACTTTATCTGTGGGAGAAAGTGTTCTACCCAACGAACCTTTGGAAAAGAGTTAGAGCTGATCTGAGAGGAGAGAATTAACAATTAACATTTAAGTCAATGGGGAAATCATTAATGATTTGTGACCTTTGTGGCAGAAATGTGTGGAACATTTGCCGATGATGGTCAGTGGAACTGCACCAAGCTTAAACATATATTTTCAGTGTATTATCGGGTAGCTACCTTTAATTTTGTCCTCTAAGCATAGTAACCCACATCCTAAAAATAGACTTCCATGCTTAATGAAGAACATTGCACCGACCTGTCAAAATCATGAACAATTTAAATGTGGTAATATTGTTTGGCATATGTTGCACAACGGTGAAGAAACTCATAATACAAGTTGATTAGCCTGGTTGACTATTAAATGAATTATAGAGTATTATGTCGTATAAGTGAAGTATGGACTTAATACGACGTAACACAGCAACGATCAGTTGATTGGTATAATGTGTGCCGTAAGTGAAAGTGGATAAGAACATCTAATATAGTACACCCAGACAAAAAAACGTTCTTTATTCTTAACCAATAATAAAACAAGATTGAATAAATATACGTTCAAAGCTGAATTGATTAAATCTTTTATCATTTGTTGTGTTGAACAAACAGTTTTCTCCTTGAAGAGGCTTAAAACCTGCAAAATCCTTTACAGAACAATGATCAATAGAACAATATGACTAGTTTATATTTATCTTGTGTACTCGTGCCTAACAATAATGATTAAATACGAGATTGCTAATTTCACAATCAAAAGAAATATTTAGTTCCGTACCTCCCAGATAAAGGGAAAAAATGAATCTGCAATATTCACGTACATGTAATGTTTACTTTAGCCTCTTAATAAAAATAAATCTCATGTGCAGCTGGGTTTTAAATTTCGTTCTTCTTTTCATGTACACGAGTGTTTTCTATTTTGAGCACGTTATTGTTGTAAGCACACTCCAATAGTTTTAGTTAGTTCTAGTTTCAGAAGAATATTACTTCAAGGTAAATTACATCCAACGGTACAGTAATCCTAATGAAATGGGATTTAACCTACCAACCGGACTAAGCCAGAAAGGCATACGTCATACAGTGTGCCATGAAAGACACTTTGCCCTGGATACAATTGAATTTCCACTGTCAAGGCGTCCTTTAAGTGAACACCAACGAATACACGGATCATCGGTTTTCTGTCCCATCCGAACGACTAAATGTTGTTCTGTACAATACCCTCCGTCCTGCAGCACTGACAAGGAGAAATCACGCTAGAAAATCTCGGTGAAATCCCTCGGTCAACACCAGAATCAAATCCCAGAAACTCTGCCCCCATCCCACCCCAGAAAAGAAATGAACAGTGTTTTAACAACGGCATCCGGGAGGTTTTATCGCAGATAAAAGACAAGATTGGGGGAGAAGAATCCTAACAGATTACACACACGGTTGATTGTACCAATCACAAATACTGACGACATATAGAATGGTCTTCTTACCAGGATATCAAAAGAATTACCGAATTGGAATTTAGAAATTTGTGATCTGTGTGTTGTTCTGGGCAGATTTTCACGAAAGAGTCGATAAGGGCAATTAAAGACAAAAAAAAAGATGTATGAAAAATATGAAAAATATTGAGATAATAAAAGAGAGAATTCATCTTGAGGATTATTAGAAAGAGCCTGTAAGCGAAATCTTTTTTTATTTCATACGCGCTTTAACTACATATATATATGTTTTATAAATGGTCCGGGAAGCCAAGTCTGGTGAAACGGAAGCAAACAATTAATTGTATCTATCAGTCTTAAACATAAACCTTCTTAAATACTTAATACCTTCCTCACCACAATACAATCATCACTCTCTCTGGCGTTTTGATTTGACTCTGGAGTAACTACATTTGTTTTTATTGTGCCTATCCTTGTATTCATCCACTGACGATTCCTTGAAATATGCTTGTATAAATAGAAGATTCTTACCATATGAAGTTCATCTTCAAAGCTGAAGACTTCATCTAAAACTTTGTCGATGGAGGAAGACGCTGACTGTGGAACTTCGGCAACAAGACGTCGAAGTAGATTAATTTTCTGGGTTTGTAACGTCTGTAAGTAAATAAGTGAAAAGAACAATATTTTTTTAAATTCTAGCTCCAAAGATATAAAACTTTACTTTGCTAATCTTAAGTTCACACAAATTTCACCCCCAAGGAAATGGTGTGCATATTCAAAGCAGTATAATATTTGCCCAGTAGAGATTTACTGACACCCAAATCCGCTGTTAAAATATTAATTTTTTTCACAGACTTAAAATAGACTATTTTTGGGTTGAATAATATAAAAAAGGCTATTCTCTAGATATTCTGATTTTATTTCAATATCCTTCAGCAGTTGAAGAATCAAATGTAATAGTTATCGACTATAACCTCCCAATTTAAACAACTTTCACCAAAATTAAAACCAGAATTTGTGATATAAAATAATTACTGAGCCATTGAGTTCTTAATAGCCTTACATGTGCGTGTGAAGGAAGGTTTCAGTTTCATGTCCAAGCAAAAATTTTAATGTCAGCTTTTTGATAAAATACAAGATAAATTACTTTACGAATAAAGGATCATATGAAACTTGTGTGACTGAATAAATGTCATCCGTTTTATAAATGAGTTGAGACCAAAATGGTAACCAATATCACTTAATGACATTCAACATGCTTCCATGAACTTAACTTCTCCAAAAAGGAAAATCTAAACGGATCTGAAATGAGGATTGAAGGCTCTATTGGTCATTGAATTTAGTCTAATATGGAGTCGCGATCGAGCTGAAAACCCTCTTTAGACATCAATGGATGACATACCTCAACTTTTTCTGTTCTATAGTAATATTCACTAGGCAACAGGAACCGGAAATTAGGGATATCGTCGGAGCTATCCCGCAGCAAATTGACCAGCCTATCAGAAAATCGATTCACCACCTAAAACATAATTTGATACTTTAAAATTAGCTTAGAGTTTTTTTGTCACCTTTGAAAAGAAAGGTGGTTATTTGTCAATCAGAGATTTCATTTTTTATTAAGGGGCAATGTATCGCTACAAGGTTTAATATTAACAATGATATTATTATAATATCATTTTTTATGAAGACAATTTCAACATTAATCCACAACAATGCCCAGATTTGGGATGACAATGTTACCATTTTAACCACAATGAACCACGAATAGTCACTACCCGGATGGTCGATTTCAATTCATAATAATGATACTTGAGCAGGCCACAAAAATATTGAATGGAAATGTGAATGATGGTTAGGATACGTCTGTTATTGAATATTATTTGCATGGAAATTGGAAATTGTATCAACGAGTTTGTTTTAGCTACTTGTGTTTGGCCTGTTTTTTTTAATATCGATGTAGCGAGTTTTGTCCTTGGGTGAACTATAAGTTTTAGCTCAACATTTCATCATTGTACATTGCTAATGCATGTTATAACTATTATTTTTTATTAATCTTTTCCTGTCCCAATCTAGACCAATGCTCTAAAATAGGGTTCCTCCGAGACCCATGAATGCATAACATATTTCGCATGATTTATTTAGAATCACTACTTTTAGAACAACTATTTCTGAAAATAGCATTTATCTATTTATTTTGTAATATTTTAGTCATGAGGTGAACGAAGCTATCAAGTGTCCAGTCTTGGAGAAAATGATTTATTAATTCCGTGTTATTTCACTGACATAGATAACGCTGACAAAAAAAATCCCAGACTTCTATTAAAATATTTACGTAAATTGCCTTTAGGGTCTAATTTGATCTGCACCAATCTTAAGGAGCAGAGAGTCAAATTGGACTTTGTATAAATCATGTGTGTCCCACCGCGCATAAAATGTATTTTTCAACCTAGTTAAGGATATACAAAATCTTTAATAAAATATCTAAAACAGAATTGAATTGCATGGAAGAAATATAGTTACGTATATTGATTTAATAACACGTATTATGCCTTTCTGTTTTGATTTGAAACCAAGATACTGCACACGGCAAGACGTGATGTCATAACGATAAGCCGTGTGATAGTCCTAAAATCCTGATCAACAGTATCTGTAATGGGAAACAGTGTTGGAACCTATTTCGGAAGGGAATATCTATGAAACGTTTACCCCAGTAATATCAGGGCCGATGGTACAAGATCTTATATTATTGGACCGTACTTTAATTCTTGCTTTAGTCCTACAATCTGCCACGGTTTCGTTCAAGGGGGAAAACAAATTGATCAGTATAATGTATCAGGCGATTTGGCCTTCACATTAGAAAACTAATCATTCACAAACTGACCAACTAATAATTAGAACTGGACAAACACTAATTTAATTGTCGACTGTTTATCGGACATTATCGGTCAGTGTGGACATTTACCTATATGTACAATCTTCTCGGTGCTACTGTGTGACCCATGGATGACCACCAGTGGGTTTGCCACATGTACCAATAACAGCCATTGATTAGCGACATGGAGCAATATGTCTACTAGCCAACTAGTACTGTAAATTAACTTCGGTCAATTTAGTTCTGTACGTCCTTTTTGAACGCCGCCAGAATATAATTTGTGTCGTCCAGTATCCTGTCAATTTGTTTATATGTCTCGTTTGAACGTTACTAGAATACCAGTTGAATCCACAACAAGAAATAGCAATTCATATACTTTTCCCCTCTTGCCCATTTACACTACAATAAATGTGCCCATTCTAGTAGAATCTAATCGGAACGATTTCTTAAGATGTGAAAACTGATTACCGAAAATTTTCCTCCTCCATGGATAATAATCTTAAAGAAAGGTGATGCACCATATAATCTAGTAACATTGGCTAGTAATGTTGTTAAATCAAAATCTGTATCTTTCTGTATTGAGGAGAGAAAAACGCCACCTAAATCATCAACTATATCTAAAACTGAAACAAATTTAAAATGTCAATAAAATGGATAAACATATCAAAACAATTTATAATAAAGTCAATAAAATTCATGATAATTTCAATAACATTCATGATAATTTCAATAAAATTCATGATAATTTCAATAAAATTCAAAATAATTCAATTCAAATTAAAAATAATGTCTAATTCATAATAATTTCACACAAATTCATGATACTTTTAAATCTAAACAAATTCTTAATAATTTCAAACAAATTCATAATAATTTCAAACACATTCTTAATAATATCAATCAGATTGATAACAATAATTTCAGTCAGATGGATAATAATAATTTCAATCAGATTAATTATAATTTCAACCAGATTAATTATAATTTCAATGGAATTATTTCTAAATTCAATGGAATTATTTCTAATTTCAATCAAATTAATCATAATTTAATAATAAATTCAATGGAATTATTCATAATCTAATAATAAATTAATCATAATTTTAATCAAATTAATCATAATTTTAATCAATTTAATCATAATATTAATCAAAATAATCATAATTTTCATCAAATTAATCACAATTTTCATCAAATTAATCACAATTTTCATCAAATTATTCATAATTTTCATCAAATTATTCATATATTTTAATCAAATTATTCAAAATTGTAATCAACTTATTCATAATTTTAATTAACTTATTCATTATTTTAATTCATAATTTTAATCAACTTATTCATAATTTTAATCAACTTATACATAATTTTAATCAACTTACTCATAATTTTAATCAAATTCACTTCGTTGAGTTAAAACTTAAACCGAATTAATAATAACATCAATCACATTTATAATAACTCTGATCGAATTAATAATATCTCAAAACCAATTATTATTAACTTCAATCACATTATTCGAATCCAACTGTGATGCCCATTCGTTTACAAAATGAAGCAAGAAGTTAAGCTACACATGACATTTAGCGACTTAGCATATAAAAAACCACAACACATTTTATGTGGAAAACAATAACTGGTTTATACACAGTGTTCCTTATAAATTGTGTTGTGTATTTATTTTCTATAGATTCAAAAATAGAAGTTCTTTGAAATATCACTATCAGAAGTATTTGTCAACCCAGAGAAATGAATTAGATGTTACTTAAAATTTGCAAAAATCTATTCGTATTGATAAAACGTATACAAATCCTATGAGACGATATTAGATCATGCTTTTAATGCACATTAAATCTCAATTGTTTAGCTTCCAAATCGACTTCCTCCTAAGCAACATAACGAAATGATGTTTCATTAACTAACAGTTATTCTTTTTAAGATATATAAATGTCATAGGGTATAGTCTGGGTATACTTACAGGCCTTTCTTGTTCCTAGTTCTGTGTCTAGAAGACATGATCTAAATAAAGTCTTAAAGTTACTGGTTATAAGATTATCTGTAGGTAGGTAGGATTCCGATAACACATCTGTAATAGTAAATAAAACGAACCCATTTTTTCTACGAACGATTTGTATTAGATATTAACAGTGTTGGGAGCAAGGGCAGTGTCGACATATTTACTAGACACACACTAGATCATTTCGGAACTAACTAAGTATGGCACAAATCTATGAAAATAACTCGCTTGCGCGTTTGGAGGAAACGAGGGACTCGAAGGTACACGTAACTCACTATGTTGCAATTGGGGAGACAACTTATTCCTTGTTACGTACAAACTTGAGATCGAAACCACGACCTACGGTTATTTAACAATTCGAAGAGTAGGTTGATTTGCTGAAAGTCATGTGGTTTATTTCCGATTACGGAATATACTTTTTCAAAATTAACATGGAAAATTCCCCTTTGTTTTATCTAACAACGTTAATAGACAATGATACTGTGGGTTGAGATTAGTCGACTATACAGAATAGTCCAAAGTTTGATTAACGAAGTATGGACAGTACACGTCCCGGGGAGGATGCTATACGCTTGGATTTTAGATTAAGTTAGATTCTAGGGTTGTTTGGAATATGAAATTATCTATCATTTTACATACATTTTCTTATTGAAAAACAGATCATGCCACATGGTTATAACATTAATAATAATGTATTTATATAGCGCATATTATCCAGTAAACTATTCAATGGCGCTGAGTTGTTTGTCACAGGAAATTATTTTATATTGCATTAAAGAGATGAATCTTTACTTCCTTTTTGAATTCTGCAATAGTTACTTAATTTCACATGTTGGGGTAGCTTGTTCCACAGGACTGGTGCTGCTACGGAGAAGGCCCTATCACCACACGATACGAGATTGGAAGATCAAGTTGTGGTACATTTGACGACCTAGTACTTCTTTGATGGGATTTATTGGAATTAGGTCCTTGAGATGGTATGGAGCTCTGACATGAAGACACACATTAGCCAATGTAGCCAATGAAGTTCCATAAGAATTGGTGAAATATGCTCATGAAGTTTGGTTTTATTAATACTTCGTGCGGCTGTGTTTTGAATCTTCTGTAGACGATTTAATGAAATCCAAGAGAGAAGTTACGGGGGCATTGAAAAGAGTTTTGGTCGAATCCACGTCAAAATATTTTTGAATTTTACTTATTTGGCGCAGCTGAAGGAAACATGATTTGGTAACAGGAATTACACAATATCTGATTCGACAACAGGAATTACACAATATCCAATAGATATTTGACTGCTGTGGAGGTTTGTGTGCTCGGTCTAGCGATCGAATGAAATTCTGTTTTGTCTGAATTAAGTTTTTCAAGTAGTTTTCATGCATCCACACACTGATTTTTTTAATGCAGCTTCCCAGTTGGTGTTTTTTTTCTCTGGGACGTCACAAGGTGGGCCTCCGAGATAATAATTGGTATCATCAGCGAAGAGGTGAAAATTTGCATCACATTCCCTGATAACATCGCCAAGAGGCAGCGTGTAAACTGTGAAAAGAATTGCGCCGAGGCCGGATCCTTGGAGAACCCCTTGCTGAAGTATTGTTCGTTGTGATTTTGCACCACACGCCCCAACACACACTTATTGCGATCTGCATGTTAAATAGGATCTAATAAGCTCCAATGACGAATCAGATAGCCTTATTCTTTGCTTTAAGCGCTGCAGGAGACGTTGGTGATCTATGGTGTCGAATGCGGCTGATGTTCACAGCATTGCAGACCAATTTTTTATGGGGCCCGTGTTTGCATCGTCAATAAGCAACGCGAAACCCGCTCTAAAACAGTTCAGGTGTTTGGTACCACATAATAACTTACTAATACAGTTTTTGTCACGATATAAACATTGTCTATATTGTACCCATGAGTTTGAATGTGCCAAACTAATTTGTAATAAACCAGTAGCCACAACATAAATAAGTCTACAGGAAGCATAAGTGACAACGCCATGTCTGTCCGCCATGTTTATAAATTGTTCAATGACAAGCAAGATGGCGAATTCACGTTATTTCTCGGTCAATGACCAAGGTTGTCATAAATATAATTGATTGGTGGATGTCGGAGATATATTTGAGTCAAATATATCGAGTGCGACAAACAATATGTCTAGCTATTCTACTATCATTTCAAAATTAATGACAGTGTTGCACCTTGAAATTATGAATAAATAGTCTGCGTACTATTATATATTCACAATGGAAATATATGTATAAAATACAAATTTTAGTAATCTCAACGTGGTCACACATTTTTTAAAAAAATAAACCGTAGATGCAAACACATATATTTTATCCAGGATATATTTAAAATATTTTAAATATGCCCCATTGCTTGATAACGGTGAGAGTATCCTCAATGAAACGTTGCAGTTAATAAACCTAGTGAATGTTATCCATAAAGTTTTCTGTTTTTTATATATCGCGTTAATTAAATGCATTTCAAAGACAGCTTTCTTAAGGATTGCTCTCATATTTTAACTGTACTGATTATAGACTGCATTAATTTCTCCTGTGTTGGTTTACCATCAACATGACTCCCCTTTTGTTAACAGTAGCTCGAGATTAGCGTCTCTTATAAACTAGAATACTGTCTTGAAAACGATGTATTTTAATATTTCGATTTATTTATAGGCTTCTATGAAGGTTTCTTCCTACCCCTTCCAATAGTATATTATTTCCATCTCTAAATATCAATTATATAATAATAATAATATTTTTTTCTTTCCTGCCAATTGTCAATGCAGACAATAACCGAAACAATTGGCCTCCATAACTGAAAGAAATTGTACTCACCAATTAGATAAGACGCATACGAATCAAGTATTTGCTCAGGGTTTTCTTTTAAACGAGTTCGATGCCAGGATAATGATGCTTTAGTAGCGAAACCACCGCACGCAAAACGATTAAAATCCTGAAAAAGAGATAAACGCCAAATATATATATTTAAATTATAAAATATCTAAACCAGGAAGAAGGACTGTACCGTCTCGTAAACAGGTCATTTTGAGATTACCATATTTATTTACTATGGTCATTAAAGATGCATTAGGTAAGATCTAGATCTGGCCATTATTGTTATAATAGTTCAAAAATAGAAAATGAAAAATAAATATATTGATACATGTACTTTCATTCAAATTACTTTAATCTGGAAGACATTATGACTGTTTGAAGGTGTTGTTGGTTGTTCTTAGCGTTTAACGTCCGCTTCCACTGAAGGTGATATCACAGACAAGTCTTATTTTTCATTGTCATTATCTTAGCGCACGCGCACGGGTCATTGCTGTAGGAGGAAACCGGAGTGCCCGGAGGAAACCCACGAGGTTGAGAAGGAACCCCTATCTCCATGCATATGTTCACACCGGGGATCGAAGTCAAAGCCGCAAACCAGAGGTGACCGGCCAGCTAGAGGTCGAAGCGCGGCACTCTAGGCTACCCCACCCCCCTTTGAAGGTGTGGTATACATCGTCTAATATAGTAGTAACGGTTCTTGACAACTGAGACACGATTATCCAGTGTATTGATAGATTTTTAAAGCTCGAGGGTGTGTTCAAATCTATTTGATAGTCTAAAGAGTTGATTATAGGCTCGGCATGAGAATAAATCTCTAAAAAAAATTAATTATGTAAAATCTAAAGCCAGCAAAAAACCTGCCTGCAAGAGGCAGATTTAGCTCTTAAATTAAATCAACGCATCTTTAAAGTTATGGAGACACAACCTGTCTTAGCACTTAGTGTTTCTGTCTACTATTATCGTTGACATGTAAGGGCCGAGCTTGGACATTTTCAGCGTTTCATCGCAACCCACACAGGCATCAAACCCTGGAGATCGACGACACCAGCCCCCTTAAGTAACGAATGCTTGATATTTACTTTACTGATATCGTGACGCATGATTAGAATTTACTTTATTTGCCAATACAGTTATCCAACAGATACAAACTATCAGGAATAAATCAAGCAAAAACATAGAATATCAATTAAACGATATAAACAAATTTTCCAGAACAATTAGTATTCCAATTATGTGGTATATGATTCATAAAATGGCGCTGATTCTAAATAACGTCACAACAAAACCAACACCGGAAATCAAAAAGTAGTGTGTTATTGAATTATGCTGGAACACGCAACTCATCTACATGTTTCTATAACATGGAAGGGGCGGAGGGGGCATTAGGGTTTAACGTACACTCGACACAATCGAAATTATTTTGCGACTTACATTGTTCAATTTTGTTTTAATAATTCGCTGGCGCATATGGATCTCTAGCAGGGAAGGAAGCCAGAGGAATCGTAGAAAACCTAAGAGGCAACATTACTGCTTATCACGCACAATCGAGGAATGACATACTTTTTATGACGTCAAAAATACTTATATGTGATCGTATACAAACAATTAAGGCATGGCGATGCTTTATCCTATTACATCGTTCATTATTGATATTAATAAAAGTAAAGAAATGTAAACATACCGTTGTCGGACAACTTTAATAAACGTTACAGGGGCAATTATTCGATAACAAATTTAAGGAGGTGGGGGGGGGGTCGTTTGGATGGCCCAATGGTTAGCACGTGCGCTAATAAAGCCTGTCATTGAGTCAACTGCCGTGGTTTCGAATACTTGGTTGTACGTGACAAGGAGAAGGGTCGCCTCTGCAACCTCTTGGGTTTACTCCGGGTCCTCCCACTGCTAAAGAACCCTACCCGCAAGCGAATTATTGAAATAAAATTAAAACCATTTGCTATCCCCGAAATGACCTAGTTAGTGTCGGATGGGCGTTAAGAGTCTATTTCTATCTCTCTTTCTCTCACAAATTAATGACAGGGGAGAAAGGAAAAACGGGAACTCGGACACGAGTTCTACCTTCATGTCTAAATGAAAACCCCACTGTGTACGAAGAAGTATTGTCTGCGAATGTGGCGCCTAAGATCTTAATTGTAAAAGTTATAATTTTTAAATCAAATATAAAATAAAGGTCCTTGAAAGTAATAGTGTTAACAATACTCTTCTACGAAATGGAATTGATCACATTATAAGTCTGGCTTCCAAATACTTTCAAGTATACTTTTTGCAGAAATTTCATTTTAGAAACACGTCAGCTCATTTGAAAGTTGACATTTAAAGTTTTGGGGACAATAGAGATTGTGCACTGGATGTATTCTTGTATGTAACAAATATACAGCTACGTTCCCGTCAGACATAAACAAATTATCGTTCAACTGATTTCATGCCGCCACATTTTTTTTCTCTGAGATTGCTGGAACAACGCACATGTTTTGTTTTACTGGTTCATATTACTATCTAAAGATGTCTTTTGTGTCCAGACTTTTATTAAGTCTAATCATAAACTAGACCTGCATGCAGGAATGACGGGTTTCACTGGTGCAACGTTACCGTTAAACATGTCACTTCCGGTGCCAAGTTACCCTTGAACATATGTCACTTCCGTTACCAACGAAACATACTAAACAGGTTTCCAAATTAACATTGCACACAAATAAAATGGACGCAGAATCAACCAAATCCAGCAATATCAATTCATTTTATACATTTGTTACTTGTAAATGATCTTGGTAAAATTAAATTACTTCCGGTGTTAATGAAAATGTTCAATTAGACTTATGAAATCAGAAATGGCATACGATAGTGAAAATTTTATGTAAATCGAATAATAATTGCCACTTTTAAAGACCAAAAAACTTGAAAAGTGACTTGTAGAAAATCGGCTATTTCTCTACAACCGTACAAGTTAGAAACCATTTTGTGGTATCTGTATGATCGTATGGGTTCATTCTATTTGTTGATTGGCATCAAATACCATAATTTGAAAAAGATTTCAAAACAGACTCATTTGAATAAAATATCTGTTTTGAAGGCTAAAATACAGTTTTTGCCAAATTGACGTTACTTCCGGTGATAATGAAAATTTTAAATTACTTATATGAAATCCCAAATGGCATTGGGTATAACATGGTGTAAAGTTTATGAAAATCGAATAATAATTGACAGTTAAATGGCCCCAAAACCTTCAAAAGTGACCTGTAGAAAACCGTCTATTTCTCGGCAACCGAACAAGTTAGAAACAATTTTATGATATCTATATGAACATATGAGTTGTGTTTATATGTGAATTTAAACCAAAAGTTAAAATTATTAATACATATTAAGTAATTCTTGGTTGAATAAAACATTGATTTAAAAAGTTTAAAATGCAGTTTTTGACAAAATGACGTCACTTCCGGTGTCAATTTTAAATTGTAATCAACTTGATATGACGCTACATGCTTTTTGAATCAAATGATGTCACTTTTATAAAAATCCAATCATAATTGACTATTTTACAGGCAAAATAACGAAAACAGTGACTTGTACAGAACTGTCCATTTCTTGGTAACTGCTTATATTACAAACTAATTTTAACATACATTTTCTTCGTATGGATTATAGCTACAAGTTTATAAAAGTTACGAAGAAATATTTTAAAATCTGAAAAG
Organism: Patella caerulea; assembly: GCA_036850965.1. Lineage (NCBI taxonomy): Eukaryota > Metazoa > Mollusca > Gastropoda > Patellidae > Patella > Patella caerulea. Next base: position 20,442,641 of record JAZGQO010000014.1, on the reverse strand, counting down.
CCTGAATAGGTTGTAAATGGGTCAATTTTACACCATTTTTAGCCATTTAATCGAGTTTGCTCGAAACTGAAATCGAAATTAAAAAAACTGCTTCCGCCATTTTTTGCGCCTTGAAAGGGCACACTCTTTGAGTCAAATAATTTTTCCAAAAAATAATATTTGTTTTCGAAAAATGGTACCTAACTGTCAAAATTGTAGTTTTTGGTAAAATTATGCCACTTTCGGTGCCGACAGATAACACTTCCGGTAATAAAAAAAATGACAATTGAGACAACGAAGCATATGAACTTTGTTTTATACAAATCGAACAATAAAAAATTAATCTAGGACTGAAAAACTGAATTAGCCAATAGCGGCCAAGGAAAATTACTGAGACAAAATTTTTTAACATTTTTGCACAAGGCAGATGACTCTTTAATTCTGTGCACAATACGACTAAAAAATATTCATAAATAAAAAAGTTTTTTGTAAAATTTTAAATTTTCGAAATTTGGCGCCTAATATCTTCGAAGATTTGCCGAAAATCAAAAATCGAAAGTAGCGTAGCTATGTGCCCTGTCTCAGGCTATGCCAAAATGTATCGAAAGTTAAAATCCAATGATTATTGTTAAAATTACTGCAATATTTTCAAAAACGACAACTTCGGTGATTTCGGACATTTCGCATTGTTGCAGAACGTTCAAAATAGCTTTATCCTCTAAGTCACACCCACTTTCCCAGTAAAACCGAAGAAATCGTAACGATGCGACAAGCAGTTGCTGAGATCTACTCAAAACAAAAGAAGAATAATAATAACTAGACCTGCATGCAGGAATGACGGGTTTCACTGGTGCCAAGTTACTCTTAAACATGTCACTTTCGGTGCCAAGTTACACTTGAACATATGTCACTTCCGGTACCAACGAAACCAGTAAACAGGTTTCCAAATTAACATTGCACACAAATAAAATGGACGTAGAATCAACCAATCAATCCAGCAATATCAAGTCATTTTATACATTTGTTACTTGTAAATGATCTTGACAAATTAAATTACTTCCGGTGTTAATGAAAATGTTCAATTAGTCTTATGAAATCAGAAATGTCATACGATATCATATAGTGACAATTTTATGTAAATCGAATAATAATTGCCACTTTTAAAGACCAAAAAACTTGAAAAGTGACTTGTAGAAAATCTGCTATTTCTCTGCAACCGTACAAGTTAGAAACCATTTTGTGGTATCTGTATGATCGTATGGGTTCATTCTATTTGTTGATTGGCATCAAATACCATAATTTGAAAAAGATTTCAAAACAGACTCATTTGAATAAAATATCTGTTTTGAAGGCTAAAAATTCAGTTTTTGCCAAAATGACGTTACTTCCGGTGATAATGAAAATCTTAAATTACTTGTATTAAATCACAAATGGCATTAGGTATAACATGGTGTAACGTTTATGAAAATCGAATAATAATTGACACTTTTATGGCCCCGAAACCTTCAAAAGTGACCTGTAGAAAACCGTCTATTTCTCGGCAACCGAACAAGTTAGAAACAATTTTATGATATCTATATGACCATATGAGTTGTATTTATATGTGAATTTGAACCAAAAATTAAAATTATTAATACATATTGAGTTAATCATGGTTTGATAAAACATTGATTTAAAAAGTTTAAAATGCAGTTTTTGACCAAATGACGTCACTTCCGGTGTCAATTTTAAATTGTAATCAACTTGATATGACGCTACATGCTTTTTGAATCAAATGATGTCACTTTTATAAAAATCCAATAATAATTGACTATTTTACAGGCAAAATAACGAAAACAGTGACTTATGCAGAACTACCCATTTCTTGGCAACTGCTTATATTACAAACTAATTTTAACACACATTTTCTTTGTATGGATTATAGCTACAAGTTTATAAAAGTTACGAAAAAATATTTTAAAATCTGAAAAGCCTGAATAGGTTGTAAATAGGTCAATTTTACACCATTTTTAGCCTCTTAATCGAATTTGCTCGAAAATGAAATCGAAATTAAAAAAACTGCTTCCGACATTTTTTGCGCCTTGAAAGGGCACACTCTTTGAGTCAAATACTTTTTCCAAAAAATAATATTTGTTTTCGAAAAATTGTACCTAACTGTCAAATTTGTAGTTTTTGGTAAAATTATGCCACTTCCGGTGCCGACAGATAACACTTCCGGTAATAAAAAAAATGACAATTGAGACAACGAAGCATATGAACTTTGTTTTATACAAATCAAACAATAAAAAATTAATCTAGGACTGAAAAACTGAATTAGCCAATGGCGGCCAAGGAAAATTACTGAGGCAAAATTTTTTAACATTTTTGCACTAGTCAAATGACTCTTTAATTCTGTGCACAATACGACTAAAAAATATTCATAAATAAAAAAGTTTTTTGTAAAATTTTAAATTTTCGAAATTTGGCGCCTAATATCTTCGAAGATCTGCCGAAAATCAAAAATCGAAAGTAGCGTAGCTATGTGCCCTGTCTCAGGCTATGCCAAAATGTATCGAAAGTTAAAATCCAATGATTATTGTTAAAATTACTGCAATATTTTCAAAAACGATAACTTCGGTGATTTCGGACATTTCGCATTGTCGCAGAACGTTCAAAATAGCTTTATCCTCTAAGTCACACCCACTTTCCCAGTAAAACCGAAGAAATCGTAAGGATGCGACACGTAGTTGCTGAGATCTATTCAAATTGGAATCTGAATAATAATAATAATAAGAACTAGACCTGCAAGCAGCACTGAACCGGCTTTCAGGAATCATACAGGAAGTTCATTATACCATAGCCGATCCATTGAGCTACCAAACTATACTTTAATTGTTTTGCTTCAGTGACACCTTCTATCATATGTAAAAGTAATATTTGCTGGCGAAAAGACCGGTCAAAATTGTAAATTATGGCAAAATTACGTCACTTCCGGTGCCGAAAGAAATTTTTATAGGTGAAAAATAAGTCGAAAATTCGCAACATACAAAATACAAACTTTGTTTTATACATATCGGGCAATAAATAATCAACCTATAACCCATAAACTGAAATTAAGAAGGTATAAAACTTAAAAGTGACCCTGGGAAAATTGGCTATTATTCGACAAGGGAACATGCTAGAAGCCTTTTCTTGATATCAATATGATGGTATTGATTCAATCTTACTGCCCATTAGAGTCAGACGTTATAAAGTTAAACGAATAATAAATATAAATCCCTTCAAAAAAATGTTTGTTTTGAAGGCCAAAAATACGTTTTTTGCAAAAATTACATTACTTTCGGAGATATTGAAAATGTTAATTTAGTTCATAGAAGTCATAAATGGCATAAGGCATCAAATGGTAAAAAAATGATAAAAATCGAATAATAATTGACACTTTTATAGACCAAAAACCTTGAAAAGTGACTTATAAAAGATCGCCTATTTCTCTGTAACCGTACAAGTTATAAACCATTTTGTGGTATCCGTATGGTCGTATGGCTTAATTCTATTCGTTGATGGGAATCAAATATCATAATTTTAAAAATATTATAAGGCAGACTCATTTGAATAAAATATTTTTTTTTAAGTTAAAAATACAGTTTTTGCCCAAATGACGTCATTTCCGGTCACAGTGTAAATGTAAAATTGGCTTGACCTAGTCCAAATTGGCATTAAGCATCAAATGGAAAAAAAATATTGCAAATCGAATAATAATTCACTCTTTTATAGGCAAAATAACGTGAAAAGTGATGCATGCAAAATTGCATATTTCTCGGCAACAGCTCATATTACAAACTAATTTGCGCATACATTCTCTTCGTCTGGATTATTGCTACGAGTTTACGAAAATTACAAATAAATATTTCAAAATATGAAGACGCTGAATGAATTGTAAATAACTGAATTTTACACTTTATTTTACATTTTATTCGAAATTGCCCGAAAATGAAATTGAAATTAAAAAATCTGAGCTAAGGATTTTGTGCACCTTTGCAGGGTGCATCCTTTTAGTTATATCAGTTTTGAAAAAAAATAATATTTGCTTTTAAAAAGTGGTACTGAACGATCAAAATTGTAGTTTTTGTTAATATTACGTCACTTCCGTTGCCGACAGAAAAATTTCACCGTAACAAAAAAAATTACAATTGGGACCACGGAGCGTATGAACTTTGTTTTATACAAATCGAATAATAAATAATTTTTCTGGGTACGAAAAACTAAATTAGCCGATGGCGGCTAACGCAAATTACCGAGACAATTTTTTTTCTCATTTCTGCTCAAGTAGGATGATATTTTTAACCCCGTGTAAAATATCATCAAAACATATTCATAAATAAAAAAGGTTTTCGTAAAAAAATTATTTTTTTTCAAAATATCGGACATTTTTTCGACTACTTCCGGTTTTACGATCGTTGTAGTGATAGCTTTACGAAGTTCTTTAGATAATTAACTTTCTGTACCAGAAGTGTCAGAAACATCCATTGAGTAGTTTTGGAAAAAAAGATAAATTAAAGAGCGTTTCCAAAAATTTAACGATTTTTCAATTTTTTTCAAAGTTTGAGGCCATTTTTGGACCATTTATATTATTTCAATGCATTTTATTTTGGATTCACTATATAGACAACCGATAGGACTTTGAGTAAGAAAAGTTTGAGAAAAATCTGCGGCGTCGTTTTCGAGAAAAGGGCGTCACAGAATGTTAAAAAATCGGAAAATAATATATTTTTGGCATACAATAATTTATTTCCTTACCATCGAAATCGTATTATTTAGATACCATATGATGGTCCATTAATAGGGCTATCCAGTGACACTTTAGTTCTTTTGGTCCGCTATTACCTAAGGGAGAAATCAAGTTTCTCGCAACTGCGACAATGGTTTTAACCTTTTTTTTCATTTTTTGAATACTTCCGGTATGGTTATTATTGTCGGAATAGTTTTAATAGCCGGTTTGGGCACTAAAATAGCCACGGGGCTCTGTAATGATATATTACATTATCTGATCAGATAAAATGCCTCTGAGAAATCCTATGTTCAAAAGTGCCAAAAATGCAAAAAAATTAAAATATCGAAAATTAAATTTCAATAACTACATACATATTATACATCATTAGAATCGTAATTAGGTCAGCTATCTGAATATACAACCTTTTTTTGAAAATCTCTTAAAATAAAAAAATAGTAGAGCATTTTCCAAAATTTCACGATTTTTCGACTTTTTTTGATTTTCAGTCCCTTTTTTATCATATTCCAGACATTTCAAAGTCTTATTGGATGGCATAATTCACAAGACTATCGAATGGACTCTCGATAGAGAAAGTTAAAAAAAAAGTTGCGGTTAAGTTTTCGAGATACAGGCGTCCAAAAACGCTCCAAATCAGAAAATACTTGATTTTTAGCGTGCCATATTTTGCTTCCTGCTCGTCGTATCCGTACAAATTGGGTATCATACGATAGCACAATACTAGTGCAGTCCAATGGTACCCTAATTTGTTTAATCCATTGATATCGGACGGAGAAGTCGCGTTTTTCCCCAAAATACCCATTTTTTGCATTTTTTTCAAAATATCGGACATTATTTCGACCACTTCCGGTGTACAGATTATTGTTGAAATTGCTTTATTCCTTGCAATGGTCATTTGGCTTCATGCCTCAGAAATTTCAGAAACGTCAATTCGGCCATAAAACGAAACCCGAGCTCGCAAAATGGGTAGAAAATTCGAAAAAAATCGAAAAATAAAGGGCGATAACTCTGAATGAAACTTATATTACTGGAATCGGATGGACTTCAGGTATCCAAAAATGTAGGTCAAATTTCAAAATTTTGAAAAATAACAAAAATTGTCTCTCAAACAACATTTTTCATTTTTCGATCGCAAGAAGTCAGCGATGAAGTTTCGAAATATCGAAATTTTCAACTGCTATCGTCCGAGAAAAGACTCAGGGTTTCCGAAAATGTCATTTGTATGAAAATAGGTACAGAATTGACGAATCTACGGCCGTTTTTTGATTTTTTGACACCGCACGAAATTCGACCACTTCCGGTCTGCGCAGAAGTTTCAAATATAGTTTATCAAGTAGCCAGCACATGGTTTCCCGATAAAGAATCAGGTCCCAGATCGGTATCTGTTACAGGCACTGAGAAATAGGCTCCGGCAAAAAAAAAAATAATAATAATAAATAATAATTTTAGTAATCACAATAGGCTTTCAGACGAAAGTCTGAAAGCCTAATAACTAGACCTGCATGCAGGAATGACGGGTTTCACAGGTGCCACGTCACTTTCGGTGCCACGTTACCCTTAAACATATGTCACTTCCGATACCAATGAAACCATCAAACAGGTTTCCACATAAGCATTGTAAACATCAAATAAAATGGACGAAGAATCAACCAAATCCAGCAATATCAATTCATTTTATATATATGTTACTTGTAAGTGATCCTGGCAAAATTTCATTACTTCCGGTGATAATGAAAATGTTCAATTAGTTTTATGAAATCAGAAATGGCATAAGGCAGCATAATGGCGAAAATTGTATGTAAATCGAATGAGACTTGCCACTTTTATAGACCAAAAACCTTGAAAAGTGACTTGTAGAAAATCGTCTATTTCTCGGCAACCGTACACGATAAAAACTATCTTTTGGTATCTATATGATCGTATGGGTTCAATCCATTTGTTGATTGGAATCAAATATCATAATTTGAAATATATTACAAATCAGACTCATTTGAAAAAAATGTCTGTTTTGAAGGCTAAAAATACAGTTTTTGCCAAAATGACATTACTTCCGGTGATACTGAAAATGTTAAATTAGTTCTATGAAATCATAAATGACACAAGATATTATATGGTGAAAATTTTATGAAAATCGAATAATAACTGACACTTTTATAGACCAAAAACCTTGAAAAGTGACTTAAGGAAAATCGCCCATTTCTCTGCAACCGTACAAGTTAGAAACCATTTTGTGGTATCTGTATGATCGTATGGGTTCAATCTATTTGATCAATAGAATCAAATATCACAATTTGAAAAAAATAACAAATACGACTCATTTGAATAAAATATTGTTTTTTGAAGGCTAAAATTTAAGTTTTGAGCAAATGACGTCATTTCCGGTGGCAGCGCAAGGGGTAAAATGGTTTGACATAGTCCACTATGGCATTAGGCATCCAATGGCGAAAGAAAATTGAAAATCGAATAATAATTGATTCTTTTACAGCCAAAATTACGTGAAAAGTGACTCATGCAAAATTGCTTATTTCTCGGCAACTGCTTATATTACAAACTAATTTTCACATACATTCTCTTCGTATGGATTATAGCTACAAGTTTATAAAAGTTACGTAAAAATATTTTAAAATCTGAAAAGCCTGAATGAGTTGTAAATAGGTCAATTTTACGCCTTTTTTCACCTCTTAATCCAATTTGCTAGAAAATGAAAAAGAAATTAAAAAAACTGCTTCCGACATTTTTTGCGCCTTTAAAGGACACACTCTTTGAGTCATATAATTTTTCAAAAAAATAATATTTGTTTTCAAAAAATGTACCTAACTGTCAAAATTGTAGTTTTTGGTAAAATTATGCCACTTCCGGTGCCGACAGATAACACTTTTGGTAATAAAAAAAATGACAATTGAGACAACGAAGCATATGAACTTTGTTTTATACAAATCGAACAATAAAAAATTAATCTAGGACTGAAAAACTGAATTAGCCAATGGAGGCCAAGGAAAATTACTGAGACAAAATTTTTTAACATTTTTGCGCAAGTCAGATGACTCTTTAATTCTGTGCACAACACGACTAAAAAATATTCATAAATAAAAAAGTTTTTTGTAAAATTTTAAATTTCCGAAATTTGGCGCCTAATATCTTCGAAGATTTGCCGAAAATCAAAAATCGAAAGTAGCGCAGCTATGTGCCCTGTCTCCAGCTATGCCAAAATGTATCGAAAGTTAAAATCCCATGATTATTGTTAAAATTACTGCAATATTTGTAAAAACGATAACTTCGGTGATTTCGGACATTTCGCATTGTCGCAGAACGTTCAAAATAGCTTTATCCTCTAAGTCACACCCACTTTCCCAGTAAATCCGAAGAAATCGTAACGATGCGACACGTAGTTGCTGAGATCTACTCAAAACAAAAGAATAATAATAATAATAATAATAAGAATAATAATTTTAACAAAAACAATAGTGTTTCACACAAGCTTCGCAGTGTGAAACCCTAATAATAAGAACTAGACCTGCAAGCAGCACTGAACCGGCTTTCAGGAATCATACAGGAAGTTTATTATACCATAGCCGATCCATTGAGCTACCAAACTATACTTTAGTTGTTTTGCTTCATTGACACCCTCTATCATATGTAAAAGTAATATTTGCTGGCGAAAAGACCGGTCAAAATTGTAAATTATGGCAAAATTACCTCACTTCCGGTGCCGAAAGAAATTTTTATAGGTGAAAAATAAGTCGAAAATTCGCAGCATACAAAATACAAACTTTGTTTTATACATATCGGGCAATAAATAATTACCCTATAACCCATAAACTGAAATTAAGAAGGTAAAAAACTTAAAAGTGACCCTGGGAAAATTGGTTATTATTCGACAAGGGAACATGCTAGAAGCCTTTTCTTGATATCAATATGATGGTATTGATTCAATCTTACTGCCCATTAGAGTCAGACGTTATAAAGTTAAACGAATAATGAATATAAATCACTTCAAAAAAATGTTTGTTTTGAAGGCTAAAAATACGTTTTTTGCAAAAATTACATTACTTCCGGTGATATTGAAAATGTTAACTTGGTTCATAGAAGTCATAAATGGCATAAGGCATCAAATGGTAAAAAAATTATAAAAATCGAATAATAATTGACACTCTTATAGACCAAAAACCTCGAAAAGTGACTTATAGAAGATCGCCTATTTCTCTGTAACCGTACAAGTTAGAAACCATTTTGTGGTATCTGTATGGTCGTATGGCTTCATTCTATTCGTTGATGGGAATCAAATATCATAATTTAAAAAATATTATAAGACAGACTCATTTGAATAAAATATTAGTTTTTTGGGTTAAAAATACAGTTTTTGCCCAAATGACGTCATTTCCGGTAACAGTGAAAATGTAAAATTGGCTTGACCTAGTCCAAATTGGCATTAGGCATCAAATGGAAAAAAAATATTGCAAATCGAATAATAATTCACTCTTGTATAGGCATAATAACGTGAAAAGTGATGCATGCAAAATTGCATATTTCTCGGCAACTGCTCATATTACAAACTAATTTTCGCATACATTCTCTTCGTCTGGATTATTGCTACGAGTTTATGAAAATTACAAATAAATATTTCAAAATATGAAGACGCTGAATGAATTGTAAATAACTGAATTTTACACTTTATTTTACATTTTATTCGAAATTGCCCGAAAATGAAATTGAAATTTAAAAATATGAGCTAAGGATTTTGTGCCCCTTTGCAGGGTGCATCCTTTTAGTTATATCAGTTTTGAAAAAAAATAATATTTGCTTTCAAAAAGAGGTACCGAACTGTCAAAATTGTAGTTTTTGTTAATATTACGTCACTTCCGTTGCCGACAGGAAAATTTCACCGTAACAAAAAAAATTACAATTGGGACCACGGAGCATATGAACTTTGTTTTATGCAAATCGAACAATAAATAATTTTTCTGGGTACGAAAAACTAAATTAGCCGATGGCGGCTAACGCAAATTACCGAGACAATTTTTTTTCTCATTTCTGCTCAAGTACGATGATATTTTAACCCTGTGTAAAATATCATCAAAAAATATTCATAAATAAAAAAGATTTTCGTAAAACAATTAATTTTTTTCAAAATATCGGACATTTTTTCGACTACTTCCGGTTTTACGATCGTTGTTGTGATAGCTTTACGAAGTTCTTTGGATACTTAACTTTCTGTACCAGAAGTGTCAGAAACATCCATTGAGCAGTTTTTGAAAAAAAGATAAATTAAAGAGCGTTTACAAAAATTTAACGATTTTTCAATTTTTTTCAAAGTTTGATGCCATTTTTAGACCACCTATATTATTTCAATGCTTTTCATTTTGGATTCACTATATAGACAACCGATAGGACTTTGAGTAAGAAAAGTTTAAGAAAAATCTGCGGCGTCGTTTTCGAGAAAAGGGTGTCTCAGAATGTTAAAAAATCGGAAAATACTAGATTTTTGGCATACAATAATTTATTTCCTTACCATCGATATCGTATTATTTAGATACCATATGATGGTCCATTAATAGGGCTATCCAACGACACTTTAGTTCTTTTGGTCCGCTATTACCTAAGGGAGAAATCAAGTTTTTCGCAAGTGCGACAATGTTTTTAACATTTTTTTTTCATTTTTTGAATACTTCCGGTATGGTTATTATTGTCGGTATAGTTTTAATAACCGGTTTGGGCACTAAGATAGCCACAGGGCTCTGTAATGATATATTACATTATCTGATCAGATAAAATTCCCCTGAGAAATCCTAGGTTCAAAAGTGCCAAAAATGCAAAAAATTTAAAATATGGAAAATTAAATTTAAATAACTACATACATATTATACATCGTTAGAATCGTAATTAGGTCAGCTATCTGAATATACAATCTTTTTTTGAAAATCTCTGAAAATAAAAATATAGCAGAGGATTTTCCAAAATTTCACGATTTTTCGACTTTTTTCGATTTTCAGTCCGTTATTTCACCTATTCCAGATATTTCAAAGTCTTATTGGATGGCTTCATGCAAAATAACTCCGAAAGGACTCTCGATAGAAAAAATTACAAAAAAAGTTGCGGTTAAGTTTTCGAGATACAGGCGTTCAAAAACGCTCAAAATCAGAAAATACTTGATTTTCAGCGTGCCATATTTTGCTGCCTGCTCATAGTATCCGTACGAGTTGGGTATCATACGATAGCACAATCCTAGTGCAGTCCAATGGTACCCTAATTTCTTTAATCCATTGATATCGGGCGGAGAAATCGCGTTTTTCCACAAAATATCCATTTTTTGCATTTTTTTCAAAATATTGCACATTATTTCGACCACTTCCGGTTTAAGGATTCTTGTCGAAATTGCTTTATACGTTGGTATTGGACTATAACTTCATGTTCCAGAAGTTTCAGAAACGTCAATTCTACCATAAAACGAAACCCGAGCTGATAAAATGGGAAGAAAATTCGAAAAAAATCGAAAAATAAAGGGCGATAACTCGGAATGAAACTTATATTACTGGAATCGGATGGACTTCAGGTATCCAAAAATGTAGGTCAAATTTGAACATTTTGAAAAATGACAAAAATTGTCTCGTAAACAAAATGTTTTCAATTTTCGAACGATAAAAGTCATAGACGAATGTTCGAAATTGAAAAATGTGAGATAGCCATTGTCTCAGAAAAGATTCAGGGATTCCAAAAATGTAATTTGTTTGAAAATGGGTAAAGAATTGACGAAACTATGGCCGATTTTCAATTTTTAGACAACGTCCAAAGTTCGGTCACTTCCGGTATGCGCAGAAATTTCACAAATATTTTATCAAGTAGCCACCACATGGTTTCCCAATAGAAAATCTAATTCTAGATCGATATCTGTTTTCGATCATGGAGATCTAGGCCCCCGCGGTAAATAATAATAATAATAATAACTAGACCTGCAAGCAGCACTGAACCGGCTTTCAGGAATCATACAGGAAGTTCATTATACCATAGCCGATCCATTGAGCTACCAAACTATACTTTAATTGTTTTGCTTCAGTGACACCTTCTATCATATGTAAAAGTAATATTTGCTGGCGAAAAGACCGGTCAAAATTGTAAATTATGGCAAAATTACGTCACTTCCGGTTCCGAAAGAAATTTTTATAGGTGAAAAATAAGTCGAAAATTCGCAACATACAAAATACAAACTTTGTTTTATACATATCGGGCAATAAATAATCAACCTATAACCCATAAACTGAAATTAAGAAGGTATAAAACTTAAAAGTGACCCTGGGAAAATTGGCTATTATTCGACAAGGAAACATGCTAGAAGCCTTTTCTTGATATCAATATGATGGTATTGAATCAATCTTACTGCCCATTAGAGTCAGACGTTATAAGTTAAACGAATAATAAATATAAATCCCTTCAAAAAAATGTTTGTTTTGAAGGCTAAAAATACGTTTTTTGCAAAAATTACATTACTTTCGGAGATATTGAAAATGTTAATTTAGTTCATAGAAGTCATAAATGGCATAAGGCATCAAATGGTAAAGAAAATGATAAAAATCGAATAATAATTGACACTTTTATAGACCAAAAACCTTGAAAATTGACTTATAAAAGATCGCCTATTTCTCTGTAACCGTACAAGTTAGAAACCATTTTGTGGTATCCGTATGGTCGTATGGCTTAATTCTATTCGTTGATGGGAATCAAATATCATAATTTTAAAAATATTATAAGGCAGACTCATTTGAATAAAATATTTTTTTTTAAGTTAAAAATACAGTTTTTGCCCAAATGACGTCATTTCCGGTCACAGTGTAAATGTAAAATTGGCTTGACCTAGTCCAAATTGGCATTAAGCATCAAATGGAAAAAAAATATTGCAAATCGAATAATAATTCCCTCCTTTATAGGCAAAATAACGTGAAAAGTGATGCATGCAAAATTGCATATTTCTCAGCAACTGCTCATATTACAAACTAATTTTCCCATACATTCTCTTTGTCTGGATTAATGCTACGAGTTTATGAAAATAACAAATAAATATTTCAAAATATGAAGACGCTGAATGAATTGTAAATAACTGAATTTTACACTTTATTTCACTCTTTTATAGGCAAAATAACGTGAAAAGTGATGCATGCAAAATTGCATATTTCTCGGCAACTGCTCATATTACAAACTAATTTGCGCATACATTCTCTTCGTCTGGATTATTGCTACGAGTTTATGAAAATTACAAATAAATATTTCAAAATATGAAGACGCTGAATGAATTGTAAATAACTGAATTTTACACTTTATTTTACATTTTATTCGAAATTGCCCGAAAATGAAATTGAATTTAAAAAATCTGAGCTAAGGATTTTGTGCACCTTTGCAGGGTGCATCCTTTTAGTTATATCAGTTTTGAAAAAAAATAATATTTGCTTTTAAAAAGTGGTACTGAACGATCAAAATTGTAGTTTTTGTTAATATTATGTCACTTCCGTTGCCGACAGAAAAATTTCACCGTAACAAAAAAAATTACAATTGAGACCACGGAGCGTATGAACTTTGTTTTATACAAATCGAATAATAAATAATTTTTCTGGGTACGAAAAACTAAATTAGCCGATGACGGCTAACGCAAATTACCGAGACAATTTTTTTTCTCATTTCTGCTCAAGTAGGATGATATTTTTAACCCTGTGTAAAATATCATCAAAACATATTCATAAATAAAAAAGGTTTTCGTAAAAAAATTAATTTTTTTCAAAATATCGGACATTTTTTCGACTACTTCCGGTTTTACGATCGTTGTAGTGATAGTTTTACGAAGTTCTTTGGATAATTAACTTTCTGTACCAGAAGTGTCAGAAACATCCATTGAGTAGTTTTGGAAAAAAAGATAAATTAAAGAGCCTTTCCAAAAATTTAACGATTTTTCAATTTTTTTCAAAGTTTGAGGCCATTTTTGGACCATTTATATTATTTCAATGCATTTCATTTTGGATTCACTATATAGACAACCGATAGGACTTTGAGTAAGAAAAGTTTGAGAAAAATCTGCGGCGTCGTTTTCGAGAAAAGGGCGTCCCAGAATGTTAAAAAATCGGAAAATAATATATTTTTGGCATACAATAATTTATTTCCTTACCATCGAAATCGTATTATTTAGATACCATATGATGGTCCATTAATAGGGCTATCCAGCGACACTTTAGTTCTTTTGGTCCGCTATTACCTAAGGGAGAAATCAAGTTTCTCGCAACTGCGACAATGGTTTTAACCTTTTTTTTTCATTTTTTGAATACTTCCGGTATGGTTATTATTGTCGGAATAGTTTTAATAGCCGGTTTGGGCACTAAAATAGCCACGGGGCTCTGTAATGATATATTACATTATCTGATCAGATAAAATGCCTCTGAGAAATCCTATGTTCAAAAGTGCCAAAAATGCAAAAAAATTAAAATATCGAAAATTAAATTTCAATAACTACATACATATTATACATCATTAGAATCGTAATTAGGTCAGCTATCTGAATATACAACCTTTTTTTGAAAATCTCTTAAAATAAAAAAATAGTAGAGCATTTTCAAAAATTTCACGATTTTTCGACTTTTTTTGATTTTCAGTCCCTTTTTTATCATATTCCAGACATTTCAAAGTCTTATTGGATGGCATAATTCACAAGAGTATCGAATGGACTCTCGATAGAGAAAGTTAAAAAAAAAGTTGCGGTTAAGTTTTCGAGATACAGGCGTCCAAAAACGCTCCAAATCAGAAAACACTTGATTTTCAGCGTGCCATATTTTGCTTCCTACTCGTCGTATCCGTACAAATTGGGTATCATGCGATAGCACAATACTAGTGCAGTCCAATGGTACCCTAATTTGTTTAATCCGTTGATATCGGACGGAGAAGTCGCGTTTTTCCCCAAAATACCCATTTTTTGCATTTTTTTCAAAATATAGGACATTATTTCGACCACTTCCGGTGTACAGATTATTGTTGAAATTGCTTTATTCCTTGCAATGGTCATTTGGCTTCATGCCTCAGAAATTTCAGAAACGTCAATTCGGCCATAAAACGAAACCCGAGCTCGCAAAATGGGTAGAAAATTCGAAAAAAATCGAAAAATAAAGGGCGATAACTCTGAATGAAACTTATATTACTGGAATCGGATGGACTTCAGGTATCCAAAAATGTAGGTCAAATTTCAAAATTTTGAAAAATAACAAAAATTGTCTCTCAAACAACATTTTTCATTTTTCGATCGCAAGAAGTCAGCGATGAAGTTTCGAAATATCGAAATTTTCAACTGCTATCGTCCGAGAAAAGACTCAGGGTTTCCGAAAATGTCATTTGTATGAAAATAGGTACAGAATTGACGAATCTACGGCCGTTTTTTGATTTTTTAACACCGCACGAAATTCGACCACTTCCGGTCTGCGCAGAAGTTTCAAATATAGTTTATCAAGTAGCCAACACATGGTTTCCCGATAGAGAATTAGGTCCCAGATCGGTATCTGTTACAGGCACTGAGAAATAGGCTCCGGCGAAAAAAAAAATAATAATAATAAATAATAATTTTAGTAATCACAATAGGCTTTCAGACGAAAGTCTGAAAGCCTAATAACTAGACCTGCATGCAGGAATGACGGGTTTCACTGGTGCCATGTTACCCTTAAACATGTCACTTCCGGTGCCAAGTTACCCTTGAACATATGTCACTTCCGGTACCAGCGAAACCACTAAACAGGTTTCCAAATTAACATTGCACACAAATAAAATGGACGCAGAATCAACAAAATCCAACAATATCAATTCATTTTATACATTTGTTACTTGTAAATGATCTTGACAAAATTAAATTACTTCCTGTGTTAATGAAAATGTTCAATTAGTCTTATGAAATCAGAAATGGCATACGATATCATATAGTGAAAATTTTATGTAAAATTTTAAGACCAAAAAACTTGAAAAGTGACTTGTAGAAAATCTGCTATTTCTCTGCAACCGTACAAGTTACAAACCATTTTGTGGTATCTGTGTGATCGTATGGGTTCATTCTATTTGTTGATTAGCATCAAATACCATAATTTGAAAAAGATTTCAAAACAGACTCACTTGAATAAAATATCTGTTTTGAAGGCTAAAAATACAGTTTTTGCCAAAATGACGTTACTTCCGGTGATAATGAAAATCTTAAATTACTTGAATGAAATCCCAAATGGCAGTAGGTATAACACGGTGTAACGTTTATGAAATTCGAATAATAATTGACACTTTTATGGCCCCGAAACCTTCAAAAGTGACCTGTAGAAAACCGTCTATTTCTCGGCAACCGAACAAGTTAGAAACAATTTCATGATATCTATATGACCATATGAGTTTTGTTTATATGTGAATTTAAACCAAAAGTTAAAATTATTAATACATATTAAGTTATTCTTGGTTGAATAAAACATGGATTTAAAAAGTTTAAAATGCAGTTTTCGACCAAATGATGTCACTTCCGGTGTCAATTTTAAATTGTAATCAACTTGATATGACGCTACATGCTTTTTGAATCAAATGATGTCACTTTTATAAAAATCCAATAATAATTGACTATTTTACAGGCAAAATAACGAAAACAGTGACTTGTACAGAACTGCCCATTTCTTGGTAACTGCTTATATAACAAACGAATTTTAACATACATTTTCTTCGTATGGATTATAGCTACAAGTTTATAAAAGTTACGAAGAAATATTTTAAAATCTGAAAAGCCTGAATAGGTTGTAAATAGGTAAATTTTACACCATTTTTAGCTTCTTAATCGAATTTGCTCGAAAGTGAAATCGAAATTAAAAAAACTGCTTCCTACATTTTTTGCGCCTTGAAAGGGCACACTCTTTGAGTCAAATAATTTTTCCAAAAAATAATATTTGTTTTCGAAGTAGGAAAATAACTGTCAAAATTGTAGTTTTTGGTAAAATTATGCCACTTCCGGTGCCGACAGATAACACTTTTGGTAATAAAAAAAATGACAATTGATACAACGAAGCATATGAATTTTGTTTTATACAAATCGGACAATAAAAAATTAATCTAGGACTGAAAAACTGAATTAGCCAATGGCGGCCAAGGAAAATTACTGAGACAATTTTTTTTAACATTTTTGCACTAGTCAGATGACTCTTTAATTCTGTGCATAATACGACTAAAAAATATTCATAAATAAAAAAATTTTTTGTAAAATTTTAAATTTTCGAAACTTGTCGCCTAATATCTTCGAAGATTTGCCGAAAATCAAAAATCGAAAGTAGCGTAGCTATGTGCCCTGTCTCAGGCTATGCCAAAATGTATCGAAAGTTAAAATCCAATGATTATTGTTAAAATTACTGCAATATTTTCAAAAACGATAACTTCGGTGATTTCGGACATTTCGCATTGTCGCAGAACGTTCACAATAGCTTTATCCTCTAAGTCACACCCACTTTCTCAGTAAAACCGAAGAGATCGTAACGATGCGACACGTAGTTGCTGAGATCTATTCAAATTGGAATCTGAATAATAATAATAATAATAACTAGACCTGCAAGCAGCACTGAACCGGCTTTCAGGAATCATACAGGAAGTTTATTATACCATAGCCGATCCATTGAGCTACCAAACTATACTTTAGTTGTTTTGCTTCAGTGACACCCTCTATCATATGTAAAAGTAATATTTGCTGGCTAAAAGACCGGTCAAAATTGTAAATTATGGCAAAAGTATGTCACTTCCGGTGCCGAAAGAAATTTTTATAGATGAAAAATAAGTCGAAAATTCGCAACATACAAAATACAAACTTTTTTTTATAAATATCGGACAATAAATAATTAACCTATAACCCATAAACTGAAATTAAGAAGGTAAAAAACTGAAAAGTGACCCTCGGAAAATTGGTTATTATTCGGCAAGGGAACATGCTAGAAGATTTTTCTTGATATCAATATGATGGTATTGATTCAGTCTTACTGCCCATTAGAGTCAGACGTTATAAAGTTATACGAATAATAAATATAAATCCCTTCAAAAAAATGTTTGTTTTAAAGGCTAAAAATACGTTTTTTGCAAAAATTACATTACTTCCGGTGATATTGAAAATTTTAACTTGGTTCATAGAAGTCATAAATAGCATAAGGCATGAAATGGTAAATAAATTGTAAAAATCGAATAATAATTGACAGTTTTACAGACCAAAAACCTTGAAAAGTGACTTATAGAAGATCGCCTATTTCTCTGTAACCGTACAAGTTAGAAACCATTTTGTGGTATCTGTATGGTCGTATGGCTTCATTTTATTCGTTGATGGGAATCAAATATCATAATTTTAAAAATATTATAAGGCAGACTCATTTGAATAAAATATTTGTTTTTTAGGTTAAAAATACAGTTTTTGCCCAAATGACGTCATTTCCGGTCACAGTGAAAATGTAAAATTGGCTTGACCTATCCCAAATTGGCATTAGGCATCAAATGGAAAAAAAATATTGCAAATCGAATAATAATTAACTCTTTTATAGGCAAAATAACGTGAAAAGTGATGCATGCAAAATTGCATATTTCTCGGCAACTGCTCATATTACAAACTAATTTTCGCATACATTCTCTTCGTCTGGATTATTGCTACGAGTTTATGAAAATTACAAATAAATATTTCAAAATATGAAGACGCTGAATGAATTGTAAATAACTGAATTTTACACTTTATTTTACATTTTATTCGAAATTGCCCGAAAATGAAGTTGAAATTAAAAAATATGAGCTAAGGTTTTTGTGCACCTTTGCAGGGTGCATCCTTTTAGTTATATCAGTTTTGAAAAAAAATAATATTTGCTTTCAAAAAGTGGTACCGAACTGTCAAAATTGTAGTTTTTGTTAATATTACGTCACTTCCGTTGCCGACAGAAAAATTTCACCGTAACAAAAAAAATTACAATTGGGACCATGGTGCATATGAACTTTGTTTTATACAAATCGAACAATAAATAATTTTTCTGGGTACGAAAAACTAAATTAGCCGATGGCGGCTAACGCAAATTACCGAGACAATTTTTTTTCTCATTTCTGCTCAAGTACGATGATATTTTAACCCTGTGTAAAATATCATCAAAAAATATTCATAAATAAAAAAGGTTTTCGTAAAAAAATTATTTTTTTTCGAAATATCGGACATTTTTTCGACTACTTCCGGTTTTACGATCGTTGTTGTGATAGCTTTACGAAGTCCTTTGGATACTTAACTTTCTGTACCAAAAGTGTCAGAAACATCCATTGAGTAGTTTTAGAAAAAAAGATAAATTAAAGAGCGTTTCAAAAAATTTAACGATTTTTCAATTTTTTTCAAAGTTTGAGGCCATTTTTCGACCACTTATATTATTTCAATGCTTTTCATTTTGGATTCTAACATAGACAACTAACAGGACTTTGAGTAAGAAAAGTTTAAGAAAAATCGTAGGCGTCGTTTTCGAGAAAAGGGCGTCTCAGAATGTTAAAAAATTGGAAAATACTAGATTTTTGGCATACAATAATTTATTTCCTTACCATCGAAATCGTATTATTTAGATACCATATGATGGTCCATTAATAGGGCTATCCAGCGACACTTTAGTTCTTTTGGTCCGCTATTACCTAAGGGAGAAATCAAGTTTTTCGCAAGTGCGACAATGTTTTTACTCTTTTTTTTCATTTTTTGAATACTTCCGGTATGGTTATTATTGTCGGAATAGTTCTAATAGCCGGTTTGGGCACTAAAATAGCCACAGGGCTCTGTAATGATATATTACATTATCTGATCAGATAAAATGCCCCTGAGAAATCCTATGTTCAAAAGTGCCAAAAATGCAAAAAATTTAAAATATCGAAAATTAAATTTTAATAATTACATACATATTATACATCGTTAGAATCGTAATTAGGTCAGCTATCTGAATATACAACCTTTTTTTAAAAATCTCTTAAAATAAAAAAATAGTAGAGCATTTTCCAAAATTTCACGATTTTTCGACTTTTTTCGATTTTCAGTCCCTTTTTTATCCTATTCCAGACATTTCAAAGTCCTATTGGATGGCTTCATGCCAAATACCTCCAAAAGGACTCTCGATAGAAAAAAAATAAAAAAAATTGTAGGTTAAGTTTTCGAGATACAGGCATCCAAAAACGCTCCAAATCAGAAAATACTTGATTTTCAGCGTGCCATATTTTGCTACCTTTTCATAGTATCTGTATGATTTGGGTATCATACGATAGTCCATTCTTCATGCAACCCAACGATACCTTAATCCCTTTAATCCGTTGATATCGGGCGAAGAAATCACGTTTTTCCCAAAACCACCCATTTTTTTCGTTTTTTTGCAAATTTTGCACATTATTTCGACCACTTCCGGTTTAAGGAGTCTTGTCGAAATTGCTTTACCTGTTGATATTGGACTTTAACTTCATGTTCCAGAAGTTTCAGAAACGTCAATTCTGCCATAAAACGAAACCCGAGCTCACAAAATGGGAAGAAAATTCGAAAAAAATCGAAAAATAAAGGGCGATAACTCTGAATGAAACTTATATTACTGGAATCGGATGGACTTCAGGTATCCAAAAATGTAGGTCAAATTTGAAAATTTTGAAAAATAACAAAAATTGTCTCGTAAACAACATGTGTTCAATTTTCGAACTATAAAAGTCATAGACGAATGTTCGAAATTGAAAAATGTGAGATAGCCATTTTCTCAGAAAAGATCCAGGGATTCCAAAAATGTAATTTGTTTGAAAATGGATAAAGAATTGACGAAACTATAGCCGATTTTCAATTTTTAGAGAAAGTACAAAGTTCGGTCACTTCCGGTATGCGCAGAAATTTCAAAAATA
The DNA here is from genome assembly GCA_036850965.1 of Patella caerulea. NCBI lineage: Eukaryota > Metazoa > Mollusca > Gastropoda > Patellidae > Patella > Patella caerulea. Next base: position 20,422,009 of record JAZGQO010000014.1, on the reverse strand, counting down.
TTTTATCAAGTAGCCACCACATGGTTTCCCAATAGAAAAGCTAATTCCAGATCGATATCTGTTTTCGATCATGGAGATCTAGGCCCTCGCGGTAAATAATAATAATAATAATAATAACTAGACCTGCAAGCAGCACTGAACCGGCTTTCAGGAATCATACAGGAAGTTTATTATACCATAGCCGATCCATTGAGCTACCAAACTTTAATTGTTTTACTTCAGTGACACCGTCTATCATATGTAAAAGTAATATTTGCTGGGCGAAAAGACCGGTCAAAATTGTAAATTATGGCAAAATTACGTCACTTCCGGTGTTGAAAGAAATTTTTATAGGTGAAAAGTAAGTCGAAAATTCGCAACATACAAAATACAAACTTTGTTTTATACATATCGGTCAATAAATAATTAACCTATAACCAATAAACTGAAATTAAGAAGGTAAAAAACTTAAAAGTGACCCTGGGACAATTGGCTATTTTTCGACAAGGGAACATGCTAGAAGCCTTTTCTTGATATCAGTATGATGGTATTGATTCAATCTTACTGCCCATTAGAGTCAGACATTATAAAGTTAAACGAATAATAAACATAAATCACTTCAAAAAAATGTTTGTTTTGAAGGCCAAAAATACGTTTTTTGAAAAAATTACATTACTTCCGGTGACATTGAAAGTGTTAATTTAGTTCATAGAAGTCATAAATGGCATAAGGCATCAAATGGTAAAAAAAAATATAAAAATCGAATAATAATTGACACTTTTATAGACCAAAAACCTTGAAAAGTGACTTATCGAAGATCGCCTATTTCTCTGTAACCGTACAACTTAGAAACCATTTTGTGGTATCTGTATGGTCGTATGGCTTCATTCTATTCGTTGATGGGAATCAAATATCATAATTTTAAAATTATTATAAGGCAGACTCATTTGAATAAAATATTTGTTTTTTAGGTTTAAAATACAGTTTTTGCCCAAATGACGTCATTTCCGGTCACAGTGAAATTGTAAAATTGGCTTGACCTAGTCCAAATTGACATTAAGCATCAAATGGAAAAAAATATTGCAAATCGAATAATAATTCACTCTTTTATAGGCAAAATAACGTGAAAAGTGATGCATGCAAAATTGCATATTCCTCGGCAACTGCTCATATTACAAACTAATTTTTGCATACACTCTCTTCTTCTGGATTATTGCTACGAGTTTATTAAAATTACAAATAAATATTTCAAAATATGAAGACGCTGAATGAATTGTAAACAACTGAATGTTACACTTTATTTTACATTTTATTCGAAATTGCCCGAGAATGAAATTGAAATTAAAAAATCTGAGCTAAGGATATTGTGCACCTTTGCAGGGTGCATAATTTTAGTTATATCAGTTTTGAAAAAAAATAATATTTGCTTTCAAAAAGTAGTACCGAACTGTCAAAATTATAGTTTTTGTTAATATTACGCCACTTCCGTTGCCGACAGAAAAATTTCACCATAACAAAAAAAATTACAATTGGGACCACGGAGCATATGAACTTTGTTTTATACAAATCGAACAATAAATAATTTTTCTGGGTACGAAAAACTAAATTAGCCGTTGGCGGCTAACGCAAATAACCGAGACAATTTTCTTTCCCATTTCTGCTCAAGTAGGATGATATTTTAACCCTGTGTAAAATACCATCAAAAAATATTCATAAATAAAAAAGGTTTTCGTAAAAAAAATATTTTTTTTCAAAATATCGGACATTTTTTCGACTACTTCCGGTTTTACGATCGTTGTTGTGATAGCTTTACGAAGTTCTTTGGATACTTAACTTTCTGTACCAGAAGTGTCAGAAACATCCATTGAGTAGTTTTGGAAAAAAAGATAAATTAAAGAGCGTTTACAAAAATTTAACGATTTTTCAATTTTTTTCAAAGTTTGATGTCATTTTTTGACCACCTATATTATTTCAATGCTTTTCATTTTGGATTCACTATATAGACAACCGATAGGACTATGAGTAAGAAAAGTTTCAGAAAAATCGTAGGCGTCGTTTTCGAGAAAAGGGCGTCTCAGAATGTTAAAAAATCGGAAAATACTAGATTCTTGGCATACAATAATTTATTTCCTTACCATCGAAATCGTATTATTTAGATACCATATGATGGTCCATTAATAGGGCTATCTAACGACACTTTAGTTCTTTTGGTCCGCTATTACCTAAGTGAGCAATCAAGTTTTTCGCAAGTGCGACAATATTTTTAAACTTTTTTTTCATTTTTTGAATACTTCCGGTATGGTTATTATTGTCGGAATAGTTTTAATAGCCGGTTTGGGCGCTAAAATAGCCACAGCGCTCTGTAATGATATATTACATTATCTGATCAGATAAAATGCCCCTGAGAAATCCTATGTTCAAAAGTGCCAAAAACGCAAAAAATTTAAAATATCGAAAATTAAATTTCAATAATTACATACATATTATACATCGTTAGAATCGTAATTAGGTCAGCTATCTGAATATACAACCTTTTTTTTAAAAATCTCTTTAAATAAAAAAATAGTAGAGCATTTTTCAAAATTTCACGATTTTTCGACTTTTTTCGATTTTCAGTCCCTTTTTTATTCTATTCCAGACATTTGAAAGTCTTATTGGTTGGCTTCATGCAAAGTACCTCCAAAAGGACTCTCGATAGAAAAAATTAAAAACAAATTGTAGGTTAAGTTTTCGAGATACAGTCGTCCAAAAATGCTAAAAATCAGAAAATTCTTGATTTTCAGCGTGCCATATTTTGCTTCCTGATCATAGTATCCGTATGAATTGGGCATCATACGATAGTACAATCCTAGTACAGTCCAATGGTACCATAATTTCTTTAATCCATTGATATCGGGCGGAGAAATCGCATTTTTCCCCAAAATATCCGTTTTTTGCATTTTTTTCAAAATATTGCACATTATTTCGACCACTTCCGGTTGAAGGATTCTTGTCGAAATTGCTTTATAAGTTGGTATTGGACTATAACTTCATGTTCCAGAAGTTTCAGAAACGTCAATTCTGCCATAAAACGAAACCCGAGCTCACAAAATGGGAAGAAAATTCGAAAAAAATCGAAAAATAAAGGGCGATAACTCTGAATGAAACTTATATTACTGGAATCGGATGGACCTCAGGTATCCAAAAATGTAGGTCAAATTTGAAAATTTTGAAAAATAACAAAAATTGTCTCGTAAACAACATGTTTTCAATTTTCGAACGATAAAAGTAATAGACGAATGTTCGAAATTGAAAAATGTAAGATAGCCATTGTCTCAGAAAAGATTCAGGGATTCCGAAAATGTAATTTGTTTGAAAATGGATAAAGAATTGACGAAACTATGGCCGATTTTCAATTTTCAGACAACGTACAAAGTTCGGTCACTTCCGGTATGCGCAGAAACTTCAAAAATATTTTATCAAGTAGCCACCACATGGTTTCCCGATAGAAAATCTAATTCCAGATCGATATCTGTTTCCATCATGGAGATCTAGGCTCCCGCGGTAAATAATAATAATAATAATAATAATTTTAGTAATCTCAATAGGCTTTCAGACGAAAGTCTGAAAGCCTAATAATAATAATAATAATAATAATTTTAGTAATCTCAATAGGCTTTCAGACGAAAGTCTGAAAGCCTAATAAGAACTAGACCTGCAAGCAGCACTGAACCGGCTTTCAGGAATCATACAGGAAGTTTATTATACCATAGCCGATCCATTGAGCTACCAAACTATACTTTAGTTGTTTTGCTTCAGCGACACCCTCTATCATATGTAAAAGTAATATTTGCTGGCGAAAAGACCGGTCAAAATTGTAAATTAAGGCAAAATTACGTCACTTCCGGTACCGAAAGAAATTTTTATAGGTGAAAAATAAGTCGAAAATTCGCAACATACAAAATACAAACTTTGTTTTATACATATCGGGCAATAAATAATTAACCTATAACCCATAAACTGAAATTAAGAAGGTAAAAAACTTAAAAGTGACCCTGGGAAAATTGGTTATTATTCGACAAGGGAACATGCTAGAAGCCTTTTCTTGATATCAATATGATGGTATTGATTCAATCTTACTCCCTATTAGAGTCAGGCGTTATAAAGTTAAACGAATAATGAATATAAATCACTTCAAAAAAATGTTTGTTTTGAAGGCTAAAAATACGTTTTTTGCAAAAATTACATTACTTCCGGTGATATTGAAAATGTTAACTTGGTTCATAGAAGTCATAAATGGCATAAGGCATCAAATGGTAAAAAGATTATAAAAATCGAATAATAATTGACACTTTTATAGACCAAAAACCTTGAAAAGTGACTTATAGAAGATCGCCTATTTCTCTGAAACCGTACAAGTTAGAAACCATTTTGTGGTATCTGTATGGTCGTATGGCTTCATTCTATTCGTTGATGGGAATCAAATATCATAATTTTAAAAATATTATAAGGCAGACTCATTTGAATACAATTTTAGTGTTTTAGGTTAAAAATACAGTTTTTGCCCAAATGACGTCATTTCCGGTCACAGTGAAAATGTAAAATTGGCTTGACCTAGTCCAAATTGGCATTAGACATCAAATGGAAAAAAAATATTGCAAATCGAATAATAATTCACTCTTGTATAGGCAAAATAACGTGAAAAGTGATGCATGCAAAATTGCATATTTCTCGGCAACTGCTCATATTATAAACTAATTTTCGCATACATTCTCTTCGTCTGGATTATTGCTACGAGTTTATGAAAATTACAAATAAATATTTCAAAATATGAAGACGCTGAATGAATTGTAAATAACTGAATTTTACACTTTATTTTACATTTTATTCGAAATTGCCCGAAAATGAAATTGAAATTTAAAAATATGAGCTAAGGATTTTGTGCACCTTTGCAGGGTGCATCCTTTTAGTTATATCAGTTTTGGAAAAAAATAATATTTGCTTTCAAAAAGTGGTACCGAACTGTCAAAATTGTAGTTTTTGTTAATATTACGTCACTTCCGTTGCCGACAGAAAAATTTCACCGTAACAAAAAAAATTACAATTGGGACCACGGAGCATATGAACTTTGTTTTATACAAATCGAACAATAAATAATTTTTCTGGGTACGAAAAGCAAAATTAGCCGATGGCGGCTAACGCAAATTACCGAGACAATTTTTTTTCTCATTTCTGCTCAAGTACGATGATATTTTAACCCTGTGTAAAATATCATCAAAAAATATTCATAAATAAAAAAGGTTTTCGTAAAAAAAATATTTTTTTTCAAAATATCGGACATTTTTTTGACTACTTCCGGTTTTACGATCATTGTCGCGATAGCTTTACGAGGTTCTTTGGATACTTAACTTTCTGTACCAGAAGTGTCAGAAACATCCATTGAGCAGTTTTTGAAAAAAAGATAAATTAAAGAGCGTTTACAAAAATTTAACGATTTTTCAATTTTTTTCAAAGTTTGATGCCATTTTTGGACCACCTATTTCATTTCAATGGTTTTCATTTTGGATTCACTGTATAGACAACCGATAGGACTTTGAGTAAGAAAAGTTTAAGAAAAATCGTAGGCGTCGTTTTCGAGAAAAGTGCGTCTCAGAATGTTAAAAAATCGGAAAATACTAGATTTTTGGCATGCAATAATTTATTTCCTTACCATGGAAATCATATTATTGAGATACCATATGATGGTTCATTAATAGTTCTATCCAGCGACACTTTAGCTCTTTTGGTCCGCTATTACCTAAGGGAGAAATCATGTTTTTCGCAAGTGCGACAATATTTTTAACTTTTTTTTTTATTTTTTGAATACTTCCGGTATGGTTATTATTTTCGGAATAGTTTTAATAGCCAGTTTGGGCACTAAAATAGCCACAGGGCTCTGTAATGATATATTACATTATCTGATCAGATAAAATGCCCCTGATAAATCCTACGTTCAAAAGTGCCAAAAATGCAAAAAAATTAAAATATCGAAAATTAAATTTCAATAATTACATACATATTATACACTGTTAGAATCGTAATTAGGTCAGCTATCTGAATATACAACCTTTTTTTAAAAATTTCTTAAAATAAAAAAATAGTAGAGCATTTTCCAAAATTTCACGATTTTTCGACTTTTTTCGATTTTCAGTCCCTTTTTTATCCTATTCCAGACATTTCAAAGGCTTATTGGATGGCTTCATGCAAAAGACTTCCAAAAGGACTCTCGATAGAAAAAATTTGAAAAAAATTGTAGGTTAAGTTTTCGAGATACAGGCGTCCAAAAACGCTCCAAATCAGAAAATACTTGATTTTCAGCGTGCCATATTTTGCTGCCTGATCATAGAATCCGTATGAATTGGGTATCATACGATAGTACAATCCTAGTGCAGTCCAATGGTAACCTAATTTCTTTAATCCATTGATATCGGGCGGAGAAATCGCGTTTTTCCCCAAAATATCCATTTTTTGCATTTTTTTCAAAATATTGCCCATTATTTCGACCACTTCCGGTTTAAGGATTCTTGTCGAAATTGCTTTATAAGTTGGTATTGGACTATAACTTCATGTTCCAGAAGTTTCAGAAACGTCAATTCTGCCATAAACCGAAACCCGAGCTCACAAAATGGGAAGAAAATTCGAAAAAAATCGAAAAATAAAGGGCGATAACTCTGAATGAAACTTATATTACTGGAATCGGATGGACTTCAGGTATCCAAAAATGTAGGTCAAATTTGAAAATTTTTAAAAATAACAAAAATTGTCTCGTAAACAACATCTTTTCAATTTTCAAACGATAAAAGTCATAGACGAATGTTCGAAATTGAAAAATGTGAGATAGCCATTGTCTCAGAAAAGATTCAGGGATTCCAAAAATGTAATTTGTTTGAAAATGGATAAAGAATTGCCGAAACTATGGCCAATTTTCAATTTTTAGACAACGTACAAAGTTCGGTCACTTCCGGTATGCGCAGAAATTTCGAAAATATTTTATCAAGTAGCCACCACATGGTTTCCCAATAGAAAATCTAATTCCAGATCGATATCTGTTTCGATCATAGAGATCTAGGCCCTCGCGGTAAATAATAATAATAATAATAATAATTTTAGTAATCTCAATAGGCTTTCAGACGAAAGTCTGAAAGCCTAATAATAATTTTAACAAAAACAATAGTGTTTCACACAAGCTACGCAGTGTGAAACCCTAATAATAATAATAATAATAATAATTTTAGTAATCTCAATAGGCTTTCAGACGAAAGTCTGAAAGCCTAATAATAATTTTAACAAAAACAATAGTGTTTCACACAAGCTTCGCAGTGTGAAACCCTAAAAATGGGGTCGCATTTAGGCTTCGACATGATATAGTCTTTGGTCGTTTTGGAACTACACAGACTGTGTATTCAGTTATGTTTACTATCACGCGCAAAGCCCTGGACACGTAATTTAACCGCCGAGAGTCTTTTATTTTTACACCTAACGGCCAGGAGTTTTACGTGCAAAATGTGATTTCCACCTTTCATCCCATCACACAATATGATAAGCTCCTATAAGTGAGCAACGGCTTTGAAAAAAAAACCAATGTTCTCCCACGCTAAGATCAAAATTTCAAATGTCAAAGTAAATTAAGTTACAAGATTATAATACACAATAATGAACCCTCCGAACACTCATCATACAATTACATTTGGAATTGCTTAGTCCAATGAGGGTTTATATCGCCACGTATCAGCCAACATGCTCTGTCGTTCTCCAATTATTATTGTTCCCATTGCTGAAGTAAAAGTGAATAACCCCGTAAACTGACGCCTAAAATAAGCCTGTATTTTATATAACAAAGAAAATGATTAAAGTGAACAGACCAATGATGAATACAGTCTGGCCGCTTCAAATATTACCATAACCATGATGGCGATTATGATGTCTTGGATGGATAACAAGCTCAAGTTGCATCCCGTGATGCGGAGATTTTATGATGTCGTTCCTCTGTCTATTGTGGGTATTTTATATAGTTAATCTCATAATCCACAAGAATTATTGTACGGTTCTTAAATCCCGTCTATGACCCAATCGGCTGTTTTAAATAGGCATCTCTGATCGTCTGGGTTGTCGTCACATTAATCCCGCTTATTTACGAGAAGAAAAACACATTTACCGAGATTACCATTCCATTACGACTGGCTTTGACGCATCGGATTTAATGGTTGTCGTTCTGACTGTGCGTAAGACATATTTTCTCAACGCAAGAGAAGAGCGAGCTCTGGGTTATTGAATAAGCCAGGTTGTCGTGTCAAGATCTCGTGTGATAATGAATTTAGTCGTTAATTAAGCGAGAAACAAATCTAACAAGGTAAAGAGAAGAACCGATAATCAACCAGCATTGATCAGGCTAGCCACGATTTCTTTCACCTTTCAATCAGTCACCCTTTGTATGCAGCAAATTATTTTGGTCAGTCTCGTTTACGAAACTTTAAGGGTCAGCTAATCTGATATGGAAAGATAACGGTAAATCTCTTTCTTTAGAAACTAATCAAGCGGGCCGACTTTCCTCGTCTGTGCTTGTAACGATAGACCTTCTGTCCTTTATAATTGTGTTATTTGGCAAATGTTCTATACCTTCAGCAGTCAAGTATACCTTAATATGTCAAATTGACGAATGAAGAGCCCTTAATTGATGAAGCAATCAGTGGTGGATTTCGCGTGAAAGGACGACCCCACTTGAGAGGAAGCTACCAAGTTTGACTTTTAGCTATCCGGAAATGTACTTCTTTGTATGGAAGAATGATACCAAGTTGATGATCTGTATGGCAACTAATTAATGTCTGTTAGCATTTACTGACAAGGTATGGAAATTAAATAATTGATGGCCAAAAACGAAAGGAAAAAAGTCATCCAAGGGTAAAAAGTCAACTGATAAAGAGTTCTAATATGCTTTGAAAAAAACTAGTAACATCATGCTTTAAAAAATATGAGAGATTCAGAAAGAAACGGTAAACGCCTACAGTTGAAGTTTTTACTCTCTAATATGGTTTCGACATTTGGAATATCTGTCGCCTATAGCGTAATACTATAAAACCCTACTCACAATTGTTACGTTTTTTTTTTCTTTGCAACCAATTTATTGTTCCCATTATTTTTCAACGTAGAAACTGATAATGATTAAATTATCGAACAGTAGGTTTTGAATAAGCAGCAGTAATTAATAGCGAACTTTTCAATCATATAATGTTTTGCTAGAATTATCACTGATGAGAAATAAAAACAAACATGAGTCTTGACATTTTTTCAAGATGCTCAATAAGGACAAAACGACGTCTCTTTAATTAACACGTTACTACCCTTTTTTTCGGAGACATGTACCCAACGCTTTAAAGAACTTGATATTTTAACTTTACCCTTTCTGTCAAACAACAAAATTCTTAAACAAAAACAGTTTTCGTATTATGTAACGTTACGGTTCCTTGACGAATATGGTATTGTGAAACAATAAAATAGCTATTTACGAAATTGATTCAGTAACCACACAAAGTCCATGAATGTTCAGAGAAGATGTATAACACATCAAATAATAGTTAACATTTCGATCAACGTATTTCTGTAAAAATACACTGTCCGTGCGTGTTGCATCGATTAAGATGGTGTTATCCGACGAATCTGTTGTTTCAGAGAATGGTACAATTGAGTTGCAAGAATTCTGACTTCCAGTTTATGCTGTTTATATGGCCTCCTATCGCAGTACATGGAGTGATAAAAACTTCTGATATACTTTATATACGGTGTTCTGAATTAAATGTCGTTCCCGTGGGTATTGTAAATTAGATTTAGGTTGATATACAGAGGAAGACATACAATAAACTTTCTTTTGGTCAGAATGAGATATATGGAGACCGAAAGAATGGCTGCTATAAATCAATATGATATATGGCAAGAAGATGGCCATTCTCGTTGATTCTATTACTGATAATTAATATTTCCAAGATGATAATTTTAACTGCTAATCCCTTAATCAAAGTGACAATCCGTTTAAATTCATTTCATCTGGAATAATTCCCTTGTGGTTTTCCTGAAACCAGATTTTCGTCATATTGTTGTACAATGTATCAACGTAATTTATTTATTTTCACTAATTCCTTCTGAGAATGTAATTCCCCATGCTTCCTCTATAAGCCTGTTAATTATCTAGACACCAGCTTTGACTTGGAATCATCAGAATTAAAACGGAAAGATCGATTAAAGTGAAATTAACCGTATTGTTGACAAAATTTGAAGAACAATGGTCAAATTTGTGAGATCGTGCCTCTCTGGATACTTTCCAACATGTGTTTTATTTTTTGTGAGGTGCCGGTGATCACGATCCAACTGCTCTGACACAACATGTATTTACTATTTACTATAATAATATAGGTGGTGAATATAAATTCAGAATTAATGATCAATATTGTGACGTCACTAGAACAACCATAAATCGCTAGCCGTGTAAACTTACAAATAAATAAGAAGTGGTATCTTTATTGTACCTCCCCAAGTCACGACACCTTTTATTAATTTTAGCTTCTGAAGTCAAAGCGACGTGGTATAGGCATATCAATTAATTTGAGAACCTGGATTACGCATAATTGAGGCATGCTGGGTATGTAAAGGACTTTTGTGAATAAAGCTATACTGCGTAGAAGTTTATTGCATTTAAAGAAAAGGTATATGGGTTCATTGTACCTGTTTCTCCAGTATACACTGTAGTTTGTTTACATTATGCCTAAATCCGGATTGCATATTCTTTCCATAGCGTAGGGCAATAATATATATTTTGTTACTATATTCCGTGAAATCAATAAATCTGAAAACAATCTTTGTATCATCATCCTTAACTTAAAGGTGCTAAGTAGAAATTGGCATTTCAGATTTCAGATCTTTTATAAATCATCCAGAAAACGACCGTTAAACTATAATTTCTAACGTTGGCGATAAAATATTAGAACGTTAAAACATCGGAATACAAATCGTCACTGAGCAGATTTTATATTCATGGGAAAAAGATGACTGAAGGATAGAGAAAATGTAGAAAGCAGTATCTCGATGGGTAGGTTCTAAAAACTGGAGGATTGGTAAACAAGGCGTGCGTGTGTACTATGATGATAAAATGGAGAATATTATATTCGTTAAATATGGTTATCTACAATGGTAATGTGTGTTCCAGGCGCCATCTTGAGAACATACATGAACATTTAATCAGGTTTTACGATCTTACAAGTCAATACAGCGATATCAAATACGTCGTTACAAGCTAAAGTGAGTCTTCAAGCCTCACTGCACGGTCAATATTAACATTATGTAATGATATATTGCACGTCCATGTTAGCTATAGAAAAAGGACAATGTAATATTTACATACGAATAAGTATATCATGGCTGTATTTAGCAGTAAGATGTAATAATAGTAATGCAGATGCCTTGTGTTCAATAATGACACCAATACATCACACAATTTACATCAGACTGGGAAAGAAATGGCGCGAGACATGATTTCATTAGACAGTTTGCTGCCGTTGAAAAATTAATATTTTTTTCTCGGTTAAGAATGTTGGAGATTGAGAATTGAAGGAACCGTGTGTTGTTTATGGGTGTGTATATTTGAAGAGTGCTATCCAGTATACAGACAGACAGATGCCAAAGTTGGACGATGATTGGTTATACTATACATCGATACAAGTTTTCAGACGCATGATCGCCACCGTCGCGTTGTGTAGAATTTTCTTAATTTAAAGTTAGTTCCAAACCAAGAAGAAATAATGAAATCTTAAAATTGGTTGGAATCTCATTTGGTCAATTCTTTAATATGTTCTTAATATCAGACTGAACAAATGTTTGAATTTTTGTCTATCAAGATTCTAGACTTAATGGCAGAAATTTCGTGAATCACCACCCAGACAAGAGATTTCTTGATTCGGCTATTATTTAAACTGAAATACCAATTACTATGCAAAACTAGGCCCAATCAAGTCTGACAAACGGAGAACTCCAAATACTTTTACAATTATTTTATATTCGTACTTTTGTTCGATAATACATGTGGGATTGATCAAAATGAAGTAAATAAATAAATGAACTGTGTGGTACATAATACACAAAGGTTATGAATGTTAATTTGAAGGTAGATCAATTCCATATTAACTGATAACTAACACATGGCCGGTGCGATTAATCGAAAGAATTCCTATATCAACTACATTCTTATTATGAAGATAAAACAAAGTGAAGCAAAATCGATTCTTACCAATCGTCAAACCACTAAGTCGTATGGATGAGGTAGCAAAATAATATGAGATAACGTCCATAATCGAAAAGTGTACCAGGTGTACTGAAAAGGGTAGGTATCTGCACTGATGCCCTTTACGGTGCATGCTTATAAATTATCGAGGGTCTAATCAGGAGTAAATGGTTAGATCAGGCCCCGAGTTCACAAAGCATTCTCAGACTTAAGTCAAGAATTTACTCAAAATTGTTCGCCTTATTGTAACTAAACTATAGCACTTTATAAAACTTTTGTTATTTTTATGTATCAAATACCCTAATAAGAAACTATGTGCAAAGTCTTGTGTTTCTGTGTCAACGATTTCTCTTTTAAACGGTGATTGAAAGTTAAGTAAAATCTCAATTTTAGTCTGAGATTGCTTTGTGAACTTAAATTTTGCCTTAGGTCACGGATCTAGCGCTAATCCCAACCCACATTCTTAAACCTAACCCTGGACCTAGCTCTAACGCTTACCCTAACCGTAACCTTCACTCTCCCCAACAATCATGTGCCCCAACATCTCAGCGACCATGACAAAAATTGAGTTGGTCTTGCCGGAGAAAAAATATATTTGCGAGTTTATATCCCCATTTATCTTTAACTACAGCTTCGAGGGCATTCGCAATCATATTTCACTCTAGTGCTATCGAAATGCACATTGGTCAATTATTGACGACGTACTCACATGCGCAGATTTGAACCGGTATTAGTATGTTTGTGAGTGATTGTATTGACGGTATATCGGAAATCAAATCAACAGATAGGGAAATCGAACGATCATCCATGGCTTGGGACGTGCAAAGCCTTTTAACCTTGAACCAGTTCTAAGTTTTATCAAGACATGTCTTAAAGGAAAAAATAGTTTTATAGCAAAAATAAATAAACATGAAGAAGTATAAGACATACCTGGCAAGGATCGGCGTTTGGTACCATACGACCTAATATACTGGCGGCTGTTTCTATACATTCTGGGGTTTTACATACCTTTAATAGAAAAGAAAATAAACGCTATTATAAGAATATTGTCATACCTTCACAGCTGTTCATGAGACATACCCACAACTCTGAATCTACTTGAACTGCAGATTCTAAGAAGAATTGTTGCCACAATTACTGAAATGTTAGTATACCCTTAACACTTATATCAACGCAATATTATACACGGCTATGGCCTTAAACATATTTGAATACAGAGTACGTGTAATTTGAAATTTAACTTTTTGGGTGAGATAACTTCTTATTCAAACTTCTGCATTACTATAAGCTTTCAATTAGGTGTGCGACTTTCCCATTATAGAAAGTGTAGGTTAGTCGCGGATAAGGAATTTGAAAAACACTTTTGCTTAGGAGGAAATATGATTAATGGGATTCTTTAATACTAATGTATGCCTTTATTCACGCTTGCTGAGTCGTGTATCTATAGTTTAATTAATATCTTTATGATTCACAGACCTTATTCATGAACAGATCATAAAAAATGGCAAGGAACTATTACGAGGTTACGGCATCTTAAACATGTGAAATTCGAGTAATTATTGATTAATTTCTATTGAATTGTAACTGATCTTACTAGACCAAAGAAAAAAATCCTATTGCATGTTCGCTGAATCACTTAGAACTTGGCCGAAACCGGAGACGAAGCAGAAAATACCAGTTAATTAGCCAGAAGACGGATTAATCGGAAACTTGTAAATTGTGCGGATGGCCAGATGATCATAATGTCAACAGATATTAGCATCAGGTCACTTCAGTCAATACTTTCATACAGATTCATCTTTTTTTTCTACAGATCTTGCATTTAATTAGCACGACTTAGTGAGCTTACATACCCCGATCATCAAGAGTATCAAGCTGTAGGCAATATCAGTAGTAATATTACTTTGATAATGTGCCAAGCTGAAATTTATGCGGTGCCCACAGTAAATAGCCACATCTGTTTAAAACCGTTTCACAGGAAAGGTGAATGAATGTCAAAAGACTTATAGATGTAGAAACAAAATTCTAATATTGGATAAGACAACCACGATTTAAACAAACATATCTCTTAAATATTTAGAATATTAATTAGTTCAGAGTTTCCTAACCTGAAGTTCGTGAAATCCGCTGGGGAAAAGGGGGAAAAAACATGACAGGCTAACGATGTGGACAAAATAGTGGACATAAGAATATCAAACAGCTAGCAATCAATGATTGACCATTTAAAGACTTTATAATCGTTCATCCGAATAAAAAAAAAATATACGGATATAGGTAGACATTCAAATCTGAAAGCTTTAAGTAAGAAATCTTAACAGGAAAACAAATGGTATATTTATAGCCGTGAACACAGACAAGAAAAATTAACCCCGAATCATCTGAGGATTCGAGCGAATATTGGGTTGAAATGATCAGTTGATTGAAATTGCGAATGCGAACGAAAACACATTAGACTTTACGTCACAATAGACGTCTTGAGCCATAAAAAAATGTCTCTCAAAGGGTTAGAAATATCTACTAACTTGTTGATACCCTTAGTCTACATCTACGTATCTTCTACAACATATGTCAAAATAATATACAGCTTTTGTTATCTATTATATGCAGTTGACACGGGTAAATTACTTTGTTTGGCTGGCGAGGGGGTTTTACTAACATTTCAATTTATTAGAATGTGAACTTGCCAGAATGCGCTGATTGATATTTTATCGAGAGCGAGGTCCCCAGGCATCTCATCCCAAACCAACTTCATCTCTGTCAAATGAAAATAAACACGAAGCCTTCAGCTGGCCAAATGTAAAGCCAATGATATTCATAGAATCAACAATTACATTCAGTATAAGAATATGACATTATTTGACAGTATGTCAAGTTGTGGGTACAAATCAAACTATCATTGTATAATGAAAATAAGACATATTATAGATTGGGTCAAAGATGACCAAATCTGGAATCGTTTATTGATGTCATAGATTTTACAGATTATTCCGTCGGATTGGTTGGTAGTTCGCTTAGTACTATGGAAGAACTGATTTAAAATCAGCTTGGATAAAGCATTTTTTTATTTGCAAATAAAACAGACAATAATAGAAAATAAATGGAAATGAATTTTCGATGTAAACAATGATACTCTGTACATCATAACATAATTGCCACCCGCCAACATCATCAAATACATTTTATTATAACATTATTAGATATTTTTCGACATAAAACCAATTGGTATCAAAGAACAAAAGTACGGTGTATGTAATGACAGGGACAAACTGTACACTCCCACGATACGTTTTAGGTTTATTACCACTGTGCTAGTAATTTCTATCTCTCCAACCTCGTGGTTTTTCTCTGGGTCCTCCGCTTTCCTCTCACTGCTTAAGACCCCTACGCGCAACAAAATTATCGCAATAAAATTAAACCATATTATGTTAGTCCCGAAATGACCTAGTTTGTGTTATGTGGACGTTAAATACCATTTCGCCATCCCTCTCCCGCATTTCTATCTCATAGGTTGATGGAAAGTTTAGAACTCACCTTATGACGACCACGCCACGTTATTGTAGAAGTATTGTTATTAATTCATGAAACATATCATATCTGATCTTGACATGCGATATAGCATACCGCCTTACAAGGAATAAATGAATAAAATGGAGTGTAATGGCACGCCAACAGCAACCGGGCCATATTGCGTCAAACATATAAATTGAACAGCCATCATATCGCTGTATGCATATAAATAAAATTTATTATAAAAAACTGTCTCCGTTACAAATGTTACAACTTTATTATATAGTTCACGTTGAGCAAATATATTCACAGCCTACTTTATTGAAAAACCCACAAATTGACATAAGCGGTAGGTACTTTGTGTTCTACAGAGAGTAAACACACTCTATCAAGTACATGACCAAATGTGGCGATCGGGCCCGTAGCCACGGGGGTGGGGAGCTATGCCCCCCCCCCCCAATATTCCTCAAACAATAATGATTTCTTAGGAGTGTTCTTAGCTGGCCACACTCTCAGCCCCTCCCAAAAATTCAGTAGCCCCACCCCCTCCAATTTTATGAGCTGGCATCTATTTATACAAGAAAAACAACTGTCAACAACGGTTTTGTTTGATATTTTAGGGTATTTTATTCTACACAATTTGAAACAACCTGTATATGTTATCTGCTTAAAATACGGAACCTATTTCGTTTCGTTTTTTATAGTTCAAAATTTGGTTTTACTTTAATTTACTACACTAGAATCTGGAAGAGTGGTTATCATACGTGTTCTTGATGATGTAAGGGATTAGCCAATGAAAAGGTCTTTTACGTTAAGCTTTTGACGGGAGGTGCACAGAACTATGGGTAATCCATTACAAACATCAATGCTAATTGATCTGACGTCATAGATCCAAAGGCCACTCGTACGACCTCTGACACGACCCCTAGTACACCTGGTCAGATCCTAATATCAATTCTTTATTACCTTACAAGCATTATTAAACATATAGACAAGAGTTGAGAAATTTGATACAAAATAATAAATAGAAATAAGTATTACATAATACATAGATATATGTTGACAAATGACAGCCTGTTGCATTTCGTCAGATATTACTTGGTTTAGTACACATATGCTTTGAGGATAAACGATGACTGACATCTTTTTGTTTTAAATTTTGGCACTCTGTAGCGATGTCCTGGGGGTAGTTAGTAATTCATATTCACTATAAAGGAAATGTGTTTCATCAAAGGCTATTTTTGGCCCACATTTAATACAAATTTATTGTGCAATCTACTGAGTGGGGTGTGCTGAAATTTTGCTTGTGTTAACAATTTTGTTGTCTTTAGCAGTGGGGGGAAACCGGAGTGCCCGGAAGAAACCCACGAGGTTGAGAAGGCGCCCATATCTCCATGCCACATACGCTCACACCAGGGCTCGACACCACAGCCGCAAGCCAGAGGTGACCGGCCAGCTAGAGGTCGAAGCGCGGCACTCTAGCTCACTAGGCCATCCCAACCCCGCTTTGTTTTGAACGGTGAGGGAGGGATACCAATATTGGATAGAAAAACAAGGATGCTTTGTATAAATGAAGAGTAAAAAAGTGAAAGTATGGTTTGGTTAACGTGAAAAGATCTCAATTTGCGCATGTAATAGAGTGAAGGCAATCGGAGGTATTAAAAAAACGAAACGAAACATTGATCTGTATTTTAAGAAGATTGATGTATATATTTCTAGCGAAAGGACACATTTAGCTGCACAAATCTGAAGATGTTATTAGTTAGAAAAGAGAAACCAGGCATGGTGATTGGGGATCCAGTTTCGCGGTTTTTAAAATGAAATGGGGATTAATGGCCTACTGTTCTGCCTCGACTTATCGTATGAAGAGGGACAATACACTTCTAAAATTAAAATTAAAAGGTCTAATCGTTTCATCAAAACGTTTCATCAAAAGAATTTGTTTTGTCTCAGAAAGCCCTCTTGAGAAACAGCTTCACAATACGTCACAATACGTCTGTACTGCACATGACGTGTATTTTTAGCATCACTTGCTCTCCATCAGAACTTTTACAAATTTGGAATTTATTTAAATTTGACAAAAAGGAAAACTAAACAAAGGAAAAATATTTTCAAAAATGATTCACCAAGGGACAATAAATTTAAACTATTGAAACATTCTAAAAGCCATAAAATGCAGACTGTAAATCATTGGTATTTTAAACAGCTAAACTGCTTTGAATTATTAAGCCTTGGGGGTGTGTGCGATGTATCATTATATTCGATGTTCTTATTCTGTCGATATTAATGGGTTTTAACGAGAATTTCCCTATGGATTATGCAATGTTCTTCCGTGGTTAGTATTCAATGGTATCGGACAGGTTTAGTTGAGAATAAATGCAATTCTGGAGCTTTGTGGCGAACGTGTTGACAACATCAGAACAAAATATATCATGGTTGTGTGGATTTTTATGTCTTTTCTGTCAGCTCTGATGTTGACTACTACATGGATCAGAACAAAAGCCTATAAAAAATGTGGAATTAAAAATTATCTATCAATAGTCAATGAAAGACTGCCTTAGACGAATTTCAATGAGAGTCACGAGATAGATAAAAAAAAAGTAGACATGAAAAGTCAAAGTCACCATTACACCTCAGATCCACATAGTTCTTCTATTCAGATCTGGTAGAGGCGGCATATAATGCTCGTATCAGCCATTCGTAACGACCACTTTTAATGTTGGCGAAAGTCAATCAAATTCTCATTATATAGAGCAGAAAGAAATTAATAAATATAATCAGACGTTATAAATTAGGTATATGTTAAAGTTTATCAGTGTTCCTATCCAGCTGAAGAATGGCTAACTATCGTGTTGAACAAGGCGTTGAAGAAATTGCTGATACATAAAATTGATTTAAAGTAATGAAGGGTATTAGGCAGTTATCTTAAATCTTACATCGTCTGTAGCTGGAGGCGGTGGTAATCGACGGATAGTTTAGTAGAATCAGTTAATGCATTATATAATGTCACTATTGATTCAATATATCAATTAATATTCACGTGTTATTAACTACAAGTGACAAATTTACTATCTATAAACTTAATTCCTTTAGTTACAGTTATTGTATTTAGTGCCATTAGAGTTCAGTCTTAGACTATATTTAACACAGTTTTATGACGTTTGTCTGTCGTTAACATTTCATTTAACTAGTTTTTGCAGGATTTTAATGAGAAATAACCCATTTTAAATACCAGAGATAACGGACAAGTGACCAATTTCTCTTCTAATTAATGAGACATGCCGTCCTTACTTCTTTCAACTTTCAATAAAATGTACATACAATGGTTATATGAGAAATTCAGTTATTTTTAGCCCAAACATCACCTATCACGCCGTTTCCCTTTTGGTTACTGGGAGGTTTGATGACCGAACAGTTTACGCTTGCGCGTTAGATAAGAAGGTCTGTCATTTAGTCAAGTGGCGTAGCTTCGATATCCCACAGTAGGGCCACCTGTCCAAGTTTTCTTCTGGTTCTCCGAGTGGAAGTTAAACCTCAATTCCCTTTCCTTTCGCTGCCAACCCAAACATGTGCAATTTGGTTAAAACAAATCACATCAACCAAGAGAAAAAAAGCAACCAATTCTGTAACATTGGTGTTTGTGGACATGGTTAATACGTGACTAGATAAACACGTAATGTAGCAATGGAGAAAACAAAAGAGTGGAAGTTGCAATACAATTTCAGTTGAGTGACGGAACAGTTAATCAAAAATCATTATCATTTTTCTACTTGCGACGACACGTTATAGTGGCGTCATTCTAACTAGCTTTGTCGTTTTACGTTCGGTGATTACAGTCGTTTGACGTTTTTTTTTATAACAATCGTATCCAAATTATCTCTAACGGTTATCCCGTTTTAAAATATATCCAACGTTTTAACAAAATGTCAAGATATTGTTAAATATAACGAGACAAAGCTATTTCCGCGATCTTCTTCCTTGTCGTTTTTAGGCAGATCATCACTTAGCAGTTCTTCACGTGCTCTAAATAGAACAGTTTCTATAATAAGCTGTAAATGCAGTGAAATGCGATTTTTGTTTTACCAGAAAATAAAAGACGGACTTGTAGACCAGTTGCTACAATTTCTGTTCTAATTCCCCCCGAGACCTTAAATTAACCTTCTAGATATATTAAGTTTTCGGAAAGTTCATGGTTATTACTAGGCGAGTTCTTACTTAGATTAATCCAATAAATTTCATGTTGGCAAAGAATCCCCAATGAGCACTTAGTCTCTCTCTATAGTGTCGGCATTTTTGTTTACTTTAAAACACAATATAGGTATTAATGGATCGTAGTGGTTCAATAAGCTACAGTTTAGTGTAGCTAATGTTGTTAGAAATGTATCAATATTAGATAATGATACTCAGCGTAAAATGATCAAATGCTAATTCATCAATTATCTCCTCCTGACATTTATTGACAGCTTGTCAAGCGACCAGTGCTTAGCAAATAGAACGGTTAAGGCTATCATGACGTCATCGATGTTTAAAAACACATTCGGTTACTGCTAATACAAGTAAGAAAATTTACAAGTATTCTTCACGTTCAGTTTTGTAAAACACTATATGTATATAAACACAGTTTTCCTGAAATACAGAGAGAGAGAGAGAGAGAGAGGGGGGGGGGGTAACATCCACTCTACACAAACTGGGGGGGGGGGCTAACATATGGTTTTGAATCTATTTCAATAATTCGCTGACGCGTAGGGGTCTTTACCAGTGGGAGGAAACCGGAGGACCTGGAGAAGACCCACAGTAATAGCTGAGACCTTTTAGAATATTAGCTATGACGGCGGGCGTACACCATGCGGTGTGCTATGGCGGTTAATTTACCCAGACAGCAATTGAATTCTTATTTTTAAGGATTATTTTACGTGCACGCGAAATTGCGCAAGTGGCCTCCATTTTTTCGTCCCATCTTCACCACTAGACATTAGCCCTTGTCACCCCCCCCCCCCTTCCTGTACCATTGGTTACTATCAACTAGTTTATAATACACAATAACACAGAAAATTCAAAAAGAATGATCAAGCCTTTTACAGGACGAAAATTTAATCGAATAACAAGATGGAAATGACAAGTATCTAAAGGTCAAAAACAAAATGTTGGCGCGTAGGTTGTTTCAGAAGACATATCGAAATTCTTACGTAAACTTACACAGGTGTATTAACACAAAGTACAACCAAATCCGTTAGTTTGGCGCGTTCGTCAAATGAAAAATTATATCAGCCTTTCTAGAAAACCAAAGAGTATTCGCATCCTTTTAGACATCTACCGATAGCCAACTAGCTCACGAACTATGATATTATAGGGCTATAAGTTAATTATAAATGCGAATTTCGCAAGTGCGCACTGGCATCAGGTGTTCTAAAAAGAGCAGGCATTCAGAATCTCTTGAATGATACTCTTCACTACTGATAGCTAACAAGAGAACCTTGTATTATTGCAGATATCTGGGTTATTGTCCACTTTTTGCGTTGTATTTTACATTTGGTTTAAAAAGAACTCCATGGGAACAGACATTTGGGAGAAGGGTATCGTTCTCTAATCCATCAACTATTAATATAATAACTGGATACAACATGTACGATGTCTTATTTAGATTTTTGGTCTATTTACATTTAAGGGCCTAAATATTTCAACTGGTTTCCCATTTTATTATAAAAAAAGAATTGAATAAATTTATCACGTGGGAAGAATTTTGACTTGAAAAATGTAATGTAGCACGAAGACTTATATATAGTAGGCTACCTATAGTGTAGCTACATACATACGTATAAGCTTAGAGGATTTGTATGGTGCGTAAATGTCTTTGTGAAAATGGACCCTTATCGGGAAAGTATACTATTAGTGAACTGAGTAATTACCAGCTGCACAAATTAAGACATCGAGTTGACTAAACAGCTAATTTAATTTATAAAGTTGCTAATGGATTGGAAATGTGTTATATTGTGTAAAACCATTTAACTATTAATGAAGACTAATTACCCTTGTGTCCACTCTGTACTTAACAGGACATAATCATATTGTCATGAATAACATAGAAGATAAAGCCTTCTTTGACTCGCCCGAAGACAGCCATTTGTGGCAATATTGTTGAATTGTCAGGTTTCCATAGAAAAACAGATGATATACTAGAATTACCAATATACTCGTCATGATGTTTATCGACCTGATGTCTATATTGTATGTACTATATTAGTTTAAAGTGTACCTTATAAGACCATCAGATGAAATCATTAAGAGCTATTATCCAGGTAAATTCTACCAGAGGAAAAATAAGATATAGGTTTATTTCATGATTTCACGCCTATCTGACTTACAGTTATTACTAGTAACAAATTATTCTACTTATTAGCTCCACCAAATGAATTATAAATCGCAATTTCGCTTGTACTCGAAAAATACAACTGGGGGATCTTTATTTATTAAGAAATATATATATTTATGTGCAGGCCCAATATTATGTAAGTTACGTATCCATAGTCTAAGTTACCTCTTCTGATTTTCTAAGATACCCGCGTTTTTTTCAAATAGTAGAGGCCACGTTAGCAAACAGAATAATTAGATTTGTAATAAAAGAAATATAAAAAAAGATTTATTGCATTTAAAAGTTTCAGGTTTTAGAAATGTGGTTTCTATTTTTTTAGAAAGTCGAAAAACATATCCCTTGTCCTTGAATAATCACAAATCATCTCTAGCAAGAATTAGTGAATACTGTAAAAAGGAAAATTTGGACAAATTTAATTATAGGCCATTTATTGTCTTAAATACTAAACACGTTATAAACTGATCAAAGCTAGAAGGAAATTATCAATAAAGACCATATTTTTGATGCAGTATTCATTCGATTTATTTCGGAAGCTGGGTTTGTCATTTAACACTGATTTATTTGATGAGTTTAATTGAACTTGGTATTTTTTTCATCTCGGTTATCTTCAGCGACATCGCAATATCGTTATTTTTTAGAAACTTGTCTTATTTCCATTAGAAGAAAACGTGAACTGTCTTCTAATTTTACATTAAAACAAATTGAACAAACTTGCAAAAGTTCATTGATAATGATTACATCTTAGATTGAATTACCAGAAATTATTAGCAATACAATATTAAAAAAAGTTTTAACTGAAATTTCAATTGTTAAAAAGCTGTTCACCCTTGAAATAAACAAAAAACACAGAAAAAGATATAGATGATCCAAATTACCAAAAACCCGACTTGTATGAGATATTTATATAAATTCGATAATTAAGAAATCCCAAATAACCGTGACTGACCGTATTCAATAATCTAACGAATGTAAGAAACTTTAAGAGGATAAGTTCCTACTTTTTATTCGTTATCCCCAGAAAGGGTAATCAGTATGTCCTATATTATTGTGCTTATGCTTTACATTTACCGAAAAGACAGCCTCGCAGTTAAAGAACTAGTTTTTGAATCCTAAAACAGTTTGTAATAATATCTTTCATCCAACTAATTCCTCACTCTTTATATCATGTTTAACAAAAATTAAACAAGTATATTTACCTGTAATTTTCTATCTGAGCTGTAAATATCTGTACCATTAGGATAAATAGAATGAGCTGTGGTGATTCTACTTGCTGTTGCATTACGATATGAGGTAAAGTGCACAACACCTGTATAAACTAAACCTAACAAAGTTGCCAATCCAGTTGTAGATAAAAACAATATCCATATAATACAACACATACATTTCACACGACTATCATTATGTCCTTTTAGTCGGGGTCTATCGAACTCCCCATCATCTAACCATCCTACTTGTTGGGGAAGAGACACTGGTGATTCCTTGCCTGAAGTTCCTTCATGATCGTCCTCATGGGTCAAGCACCCATCCGTCAATTCAGGGTACGAATCCATAGATAAGGAATACACGGCACTGTACTTGCCACCCGACAACTTTGCCATTTCTGTGAGTCGTGGCCGGAGCCGATCCGCCCATACTTGAGATGGCTTCAGTTGGAGAATCTGGTGTGACTATCGCTCTATTTGATTATAGTATGGGTATAATCAACTAGTCGATGAAGAATTGGATATTGAGAAGCAAGTTGAAATATTTTACAACCCAGGAATTATCCGGCAAACATTGTAAACTGAATCAATTCTAGTCACGCGCCAACATATTTAGAAGTGGCTGAGGGAAGAAAGTTGATGAATCCGCCTCCCCCTCTATATCAAGTTATACTTTTCCTCAAGCTGGAAAACAGTGAAGCGTACGGAACCCTCTTACAAACTAACTACTTCAACTCTACTGACTTTTCTTATTTTATACAGCCTAACACATTACACACATAATTTGATCGGTGCGCTAGGAACATGAAATGAAAGTCGGCAACATCGACTAAAAGAGTTAGCCCCAATGACACGATGTTGAATATAAAGTATTAAGACCTATGATGCGTTTGTATTGATTGTAAAGGTACGGCCAATAACCAGTCTATAGATTTATAGGGACGGTACGAGACGCTGTAAGTCTTACTTTGTGTCCTGTTCACACACCGCTTCGTCCGTCGTGATTCCGCAACTAGATAGCAGTTGATTTTGACGGCTTAATGGTCAGAATAAAATAGATCTTTTGAATTATCTAATCAATTTGTCTCACAATGACCCGTCCTACAGCAGTTATCATTGAAAACAACCGTCTTAAATAACCTAAACTCCACGTCGACCATCACTTCAAAATTCTCATTACCGCTTTCATAAGCGATAGATTATGTTATGAGAAAAAACTTTGGAGGGGCTGTCTGTAACTGGTCGGAATCCTGCGATAATTACTCCCTCTTCTGTGATCTTTCAATTCATCAATGACAATAGAAGAGCGGCTGGTGTCTTGAATTAATGGCCAAAATTTTGCGAATGCCAGACTAGTTGTAATCTGTATTAAATGTAATGCTAGTTTACTGTAGCCATTCCAAATGAAATGTTTTCAAGTAAATTCTAGAAGTAAAATCTCAGACTTAAACCGTATGTTGAGGCAATTTGTCACGTCGTATCAATAAAAGCTTCCAACTGTTATAATCTCTTCCAAAATACGTATGTGAGGTTTCAGAAAAACTAATTGTTCTGACCTTTATAGACAGTTTTCTTTCTACCAAGCTAGTTTGAGGTATATCCATATAACCTTGGGTATCATAATAAAGTCGCGCCTAAAGACTGAAAACCAATCGGAATCAGGTAGTGAAAATATTTGGTATTTTTTGTAACTAAGATGAAATAAACCGAACAGGGAAGTTCCCTCATTTCCAGCCCAAAATTATTGTTCCTCACTTCAATTACTCCCCTGTCCAAACAATCACTGCGGTTATCAATGGTAGGTGCTTACTATTTCTCGAAAATGTGATACCCCTTCCCAATCACCAAATTCATAGAGCTTACAACTTTTACAACGCTTTAATTTTCATAAAAATGGTCATTTCAAATGTAAATTCTTGCTACTTTGTATCTTTCTTAAACTATTCAAATATAGAGGAGATTGTGGTTTAAAACTTAAAGTGAAATTATATTGATAATGTAAGTATAGTTTTGAGTGTATAATCCTTCGTTGAAGTATAAAAAGATCTCATGGAAACAGGTGGAAGAAGTAATCTATAGTCTATCTCTTGTTGTCTTATCAAATATAAATTCTGCATATACTCTTGTACAACACTGTACGTTCTCGGGGAAAGCTGCAGACACCAAAGTGGAGTAGGAAATAACGTTAGTTGGTTTCAAAGGGTCATCTAGAAGGTCATTTAAAAAAGACCATGGTTTCAAGTTCTGAGAATGTAACGTTCATGTCGACTCCAAACCAGATTTACTGCTGTAGTTGAACAGGTATATACTTTAAATCGACCATTTCGTCAACGAATGATGATATGCGCATGTCCCAAGTACGATGAACCTATCAATGCACATCTGTCGAATTCAGATTGTCAGCTGCGTCAATATACCTTTCGAGAAGACATTTATGAAGCTGGTGGGTTTTTTCTTCAACTGTGTTTTTAGCTGTGGTCAGATGACAAAGTTAACGATCGACGCTTTTTTAATGAACGGAAGTAGTGGATAACACCGCGTGGAGAACCGGTAACAAGTATATTAAAACATAAACAAAGTAAGGAAATTAAGAGACAATCTCCTTTTCAACATAGTAGGTTGAGCGCTCAAAATTGATCAGCAATGGGTATTACCGTTTGATATATATATATACAACAATAAGGTCTAGACATCTACCTAAAAACTCTTCCATTAAACCAGCTATGTTAAAATATGGACTGACATCTTGTTTAGACTTCTATTATTTATGTCCTTAACATGTTTTCCCCAACTCATCAAGACATAAAAAGTACTTTCTATTCCCAAAGGCGCCAACTTAACTCTAATCTCAACGCCAGCTAATGATGCAATGTTTTCCTATCCAGATCTCATAAGTATTCCATATCCATTCTTTTCACATAAAAGTGGTTTAGAGCAACATGCTTATAAGTTAAAGCGTATTCTCCGATAAACATGATGACAATACCACAGTGATTTGGGTGAACTTGTTAACATTTCAAGGGAGTAGTCGTAAAGAAAATATGAGACCAATTCATTGCGTAATCAGCAACGGGCCAATACTTCAATTACTTGTTATTCAATTACAATGTGTTTGCAAACCATCGAAGCAAGTCCTGCATGTCAAAACTTGACTTGTGTTCCTCTAGTAAGAATGGAATCAAGTTTGGGTCTTTCAACAAAAATACTCTTAAGAGACTGAATACATCCTTAAAGAAAACATTCCATGTATACTTGTCAGCTATGATGGCGTAATTTTTTGTAATGACTACTTGTTAACGTTTTAAAAAAAACTGGTTATATAGTTTAGACGCAAAATCGGATTAATATTTCATTGTGCCACCGTTTGTGGGTTTCAAATGAGAAAATTGGCAGGAACTGGGACGACGACTGTCTTGCCGCAAGGCTATCTTTATTATGTTAATGTATCTCTTATAAAGACTCGATGGGTAAGGGGTCATGCCGATTCAGAAAACCCCTATTCCCACACAAATACATTCTGCTGAGGCTTTAAAACCCCTATTTTAAACAACATTTGGTAATATAAGTACATATTTCGGGTTTTTTTTTTAAAACTCGTATCATATGTATTAAATTGAGATAATGCAATCTTCAAATTAAAATATGAATAAATCGAATCTCATTTGCATAAACCATATCAGAGCCACATGTTAAGGTCTGAAGACGGCATAACCCTAACCCTTGTTTATTATAAATAGTGTCTCAGTAAAACAAATGTATTAAATTTGGATAAAATAAAACGTCAAATAGAAATATTAATATATCCAACCTCATTTGCATGAGCGGATTAAAGTCCAAACCTTTGGATTACCTTTATCATAGTCATATTAAGCTTTGAAGATGACATTGTTAAACTAACTGGGGCTAAACCCTAATCCTTGTTTATTATACATAGCTTCCCAATAAAAAAGTTACCTTAACCCTAAGCACTGTGGTTATATGAATACCTTCTTATATTCAGTAATATCTAATGAGGTTTCTGATTGTACTATTTCTGTGTACAATTTATTGCCACCACTTTAAAAAAAAAAGCTTGTGTATTTGAAACCTTTTTTTATATATTAGATGATAGAATTACCAAATTAAACAATGGTGGAAAAACTATCAAACTTAACTCATTTGTAATATTATAAGATAGTTTGCACCAATATCCTCTTGTATTAGCTGTTAAATTCATTTACGTGCATGTATTCTCTGTTCTAAATTGAGGGAGGTCATGTTGGTTCTTTATTAATAAAAGTTCACAGTTTGAACGAGATAACAACTGCACTTTTTGTCTATGTTTCTCAATTATTGATATAATTTATATTGAACTAAAGTTACATAACCTTGTACTTGGTTACTAGTTTTGATTGTGATTGATCAAATACGTATACACTTATTTCGTTCATTTAATAAATAGAGCTCATATCATGACATAAAAAAGGGTTCTTTATCATACAGATTTTCAATTGAGAGTAGTGGCATTTACTGAACTTGGAAGCAACATGTTCATTTTATTGATAACCCATTTTGGAGACATTTTATTGATAACCCATTCTGGACTTAGGTGGAGTTGTCGACAGACTACGACAACTATGATACACAAAGAGAACCGGACTATCAAAGAAAATAAATATAATTATGAATATTATATAATTACAATTTATCCTTAAACAAGATAATAAAAGGGTTTTCTTGTTTTCATGTATCCCTGATACTAACGTGGATTCAAATTAAGATCAAATCAATAATAATTGTTTGGTATTGGAAAATTCACTTCTGGAAATCACAGTGTACAGGTGATAATGAAATAAACGTTGGATGGATTTCGACTTCCTTTCTCATAAATATAATGATCATATGTCTTTGGCAACCACAGACGATAGTACACTTATTAAAAAATCAACGGTAGGTTTTTTTCTGTAATTGCTTTAGACTATATCTAGCAGTCTGGTCACGGGTCGATGGTATGAAGGATGGATTCTCAGTTTTGGTCAAATTTGATAAAACCCATAAAAAACAAGATTTATAACTTTCTGTACTAAACTGTCATATTTGTTAACAACTTGATTAATAAAGTAACTTATAAATATATGGCGCTAGATCGCGTCGCTGATGATTAAGCTGTAAATGACTTTTTGATGTATTTATATCTTTATTATCCACGTTACTTGTGTTGTGAAATACTGCCCCCCCCCGCCCCAACTACAGCCATCACTAAAACGAAAGACCTTCGGAATAACGCAGGAAAAAAAGTCAGCTGTGGTCTTTGACAGCTGTTAAAAGTGTCGTTGGGAACGATGTGTAGAGTGTACACATACCAATGTGATCGGACGTCAGCTTATTACGTCTGCGTGAAAATGTGGCCGTATAAAAAAAAAACAATCAATATTATAAACTAGCGTATTACCCGGGACTGTACGGATTAAAAATGGTACAACTCCACAACCGGAAGCGATAGTCCAACGCCACCAAGCCCACGCTAGGCCTACTGTCCGAGCTTCTATTTAGAAATTTCAGCGTCTGGACATCTCTTGTGTAGCCACCAACCCTAAACAAATAGACAAACGACAATCTCAAAATAATGTTAGCATAGATAATATACAAGGGAAAGTCTGCAAAAATACCCACCCATCTCTTATTTGTTAATAACACAACTTTAAAGACGACAGGTTAAAATATCACTGAAATATGGTCTTATTGCCCTCTGGTATATTTATCATAAATTATTGTATCATTCTGGAGGGGCAACTTACATGTTATACTTCATATCTGATGTATCTAATATACTGGCATCAAATTAGCTTTGTGTTTGATTTAAGAGACAACAAATTACGTACGGGTCAATCAATGATAATAAATAATAGACAATTAACCCAAGCAGTACCACAAGACCACCGAGGAAAAATAAGAACCCTGACATGGTAGAATCAACAGGCAAAGCACACCAATATATTTGATAATGCCATTTTAATTAGGGAGCAGGATATAATATACCATTCTCCAGTATGGCGAATGACATCCACCTGAAAAACGTCATGGACCTTAAAAGGCGGCTTACACAAGAAGAGTTGTGCGTGATTAAGCATGCGGATAAGCTAGTCATTTAATACATTGGTCCCACTTAATAGCTAGAAACTGTGGCATAAATGTTCACCTTTATGTCGAGGACACACAACTGCATATAGCTTATAAATATCTCGTAGCCAGTGTTTATATATTTAACTCGAAAAGGGTTTGAATTCAATAAAAAAAAACTAATGTTTGTAAATTTTCCAATTAAAAAATTATTGTCTAAAATTACTGAAATTAATTTGATATGTGTATTCCTTCACCTGCATGTATTGTTCATCGGTAAAGGTATAGTTGTTATATTCAAAATATCAGTATACCCAAGACGCAATTTAACCGATGCCACAAATATACTTGTAAATTCCTTCTTAATTTCACCGAGGATTATTTAAATATTTTCTGATTGAAACTAAAGTGCCACATTTCAAGTCAATTAACTTGTTTCAGTAATGTTTTACTTCTGACATTAGTGCCTTTTAGATTTGCATTTTACTAGGTAAATGCGCCTTTACTTGTTAGGTTAGACTTTAATTTATTTCTCAGTCAATCATTCCATGTAACCCAATCCCCATTAGACACAAGAATATATGTATGTCGATTGATGAATACGAAATAAGAACACCACAAAGGAATGTCACACCAAAGTTCAGTATCTTTAATATTTTGATGATTTTTTAGTTGATTTTCTTTGTCATGCCTAATTAAATCACTCAGAATATGACGTCCCCTTATATTATATTCACGACTTACATGTACATTAAGCGTGTGATGTGCAGGAGATTTAATAAAATTGAATGTGGTTTTACATGGCGAATGAAGAAAACAAGGAATTTTGAGCATGAAAAAGCTGCCGATTCATCTACAATTTAATTATAACTGGCACATTCTTTTTACATGATACAATTTAATAAGACAATTCCATCTCCACAGCCTCTTCTGTTTTTTTCTATTAATAATAGGTAAAGAGATACATGAACTTTAATTACAGTTCTTTCTATCCCCGTTAATCGATTATGGTCGAGAAACGTAAGGAGAAATTAGGAGACAAAATCGAAACACTTAATTTAAAGCCCTGGAGTGGCGGGAAATGTTTTAATAGTTTACAGGCATAATTAAAGTTTTCTTAATTCTACTAAATAATAAGTTTGTCTCGGGGACCCATCACAAATGTATCTGTAGACTTTCTTCTTTCACCTTTGATAAATTCTCTGAAACGTTAAGCTGACATAATCTTCTTGTGCTCCATTCACATTGATGACCTAAGACACGAATATTGTTTTTGCTTACCAAGATCCATATTTTTAAACGAAAAAAGAAATGCCGATGATTTGACTATAGAGTTTTGACAAATCTGAGTGTGTTCTCAAAACATAAGATGGTGATCGGATATTAACGTCTGTTTAAGTTCTGTTGTCATATGTGTAATAAATTGTCATATGCAGCCAACATACTTAAATGTAACAGCGGAAAAAACTTGAATCTTTTCAGGCAAAACACCATTTATTATTCCATTAAACTAGAATAGCTACCCAAAGCGTAGAAATATGCCCACATAGCCGTTATAGATCGACAGTAGCTTATCCGAAAGGTAAATTGTCCTGCCGTTTTTACAATTACATGTATAACTATTGCATCTGAAGTCCGGTACGGGAGGTCACTAAACGTTGAGTTTTATAGGGTTCGTTCTCTCATGACCCCATCACTTCACACTAAATTTTAAACAAAGCCATTCGTGACTGTACCTCTATATCATGTTCACATTTTTTTTTTGTCAAGGGGGCATATAACTATGCAACGAAACATAGTAGAATGCTGAATATCGATATGTTTGACGTCATATTTTAAGGAGATCTGTTAAATCCAGTATCCACGCCAAATTTGAAAAATGTCTGTTAAAGCTACCTTCTGGGTGATTGGATGATATATTTATGCTAAAACAATTTTGACTAATTAATCTCTCAACAATTTGCTTGAAATCCCTCTCTAAACATTGTATTCGCAAGAAAACTGTCCAAGCTATAGAAAAGAAGCTATGTTTGTGTCAAGTGATTTGGCTTTCACGGTACCTAGCAATGGATGCGAAACCGGGGGGGGGGGGGGGAATTCGTTGGATAAAAAAGACAATGTTGTTTTTAATCGTTGTCCATTTATCACGATTATCACAAATATCACCGGAAACAGCCCCATAAAATGCACCAGCATACCTGGTTGAATCATTCAGACTACAACGCCTGCAACATGCCACGTCTCACTACAGCTCAGCGGAAGACTTGACGCTGGCCACACCGCCCAAGCCGTTGTCAATCACTGTAGCAATATAGACATTGTTTTTAAAGATTATAGACAAGGAATGAGGAGATAAGATATAGTTTTATGTTTCTAACATATTCACATAATATGTAGTATGTACTAAATATCACTTAGAGTAAAATGACATATTGTTTTATAAAAAGAGTAGTTTAGCCAAAACATAACTTGCTCTATATGTCAACAACATGATAATTAATATCTCATGGGAAATTTATCTAGTAAATTTCCATGACCATTTAAGGGTGGGTTTTGACGTCATTGGGCTCAATTAACCAATCTCTCTAATTATTTACATCATGTTTGACGAATTAGATAATTGAATGTCCAAAACCAGTTGATATAAAATTAGGATACTC
The DNA here is from genome assembly GCA_036850965.1 of Patella caerulea. NCBI lineage: Eukaryota > Metazoa > Mollusca > Gastropoda > Patellidae > Patella > Patella caerulea. The sequence continues at coordinate 20,389,909 of JAZGQO010000014.1, read as the reverse complement.
GTGAGAATTCAGCAGACTTCGATTAGATTCCAGAGGGTTACCATCTAAGAGTCCTAGACACCACGAAGTGTCTAGGTTGAGAAGAGTTTAGTTAGTATTGACTGTAATTGTAATATGTACTGTGCTTGTATGTATACCTATGCTACATGAAAGCTAAAAACGAACTGTTGCATTGTTATAACTGAAGAAGACAAACGTCTTAAGAAAACATTAAGAAGAAATACACAACGTGAAGGGGAAGCAAAGACGACCAGAGATAAATCCTAGACGATCACAAGGCTACGAAAATATGTAGTAAGAAAAGATGCATGGGTCATACGTAGGATGTGGGGACCGGTCTGTGAAAGGTCCGCTCGCCACGTCAGACAGGAAGGCCTATGGTGCTACATCACTCCCAAGCCAATGTTCGGACCATCTACAGGCTTTAGCAACGCTTTCAGGCCACCAACACCACGGATGATCGCCCCTGAACTGGTGGACCAGAGGTTACCTCAAGCTCAAGATGACATGTTTCTGCACATGGAAGAAATCTAAACTACTCTGTCCAATGTATTAACACTGAGATTTATTGTCACCGAATCGATACTGGTATAATCAAGAATAAATACAGTTTGTTTTAAGTGAAGTCCGCAGTAATGGAATGGTACTTCGCAATGGAAAGTGTGTAAACTCCCATCCATTTACTATTAATTTCAGTACCAAATACTTGGTGTCAGATGCCCCATCCCTACCCCTATTCTTTTGTGGTTATGTTCCATTGATAGCTAAGGATAAATCAATTAGAAAAGCAGAGGGGAACTTATTGACAAAAGAATGATATTGCTTTCCTTACAAAGCTCTGCCAGAAGGCGTCGAAAACGCACCAAAATATGAGTTAATCAAAATGGGAAATGGTATTTAATGAATTTTTATAGCAACGAAGATCTATGGGGGTTCAGAGAGTAAAACGTTGAACTGACACGGAGGTTGGGGTTTCCAACCAGGTGTTGACTAAAACCTCTCCACCAGTTGTTTCCATTTATGGCCAGGACTGGGCGCCTTTAGAAATAATGTCTATGGTATTCTAGTTCTATGCAGTGATGAACCCAGTATTGTTTTCAAACAACTATTCATTGCCATTTGATCTTTATTATGAAAATATCTGACGTTCTTTGATGGAGGGGCGTAATATTTGGCGTCCTTTTATAGAGGGACGTGATATCTAGCGTCCTTATAGGCATATAGGGGGAAGTAATATATTACGTCCTTATATGGAGGGACGTTATATCTGGAGCTCTTATATACAATGTAGAGGGGCGTAATTTTGAAGCTCATTTAAGCTTACAAGAACTACAAAAGATGTAAGCCGCTTGTGTCGCTTCTTGATGATTTCCAAAAAAATACAGGCATATCTTATAGTGGATGATAGACATACCAATTGAGGAAATTTATCCACTTGTAAAGCTGTACATTCATTTACGTGCACGTATTCTCTCGTCAAAATTGAAGGGGGTTGTGTTGGTTCTTTTTTTGAAAATGTTCATACAACAACTGTACATTTTTGTCAAGTAAAGACGTTACTGGTACGAGTTACGTTTGTGTGAATTTTTATTTTATTCTTAACTATTATTTGGTTAACTACATTTGCTTATAGATGGCGCTCATTTCATGTCACTTGTGATATCTAAACGGCCATTTTACAAATAAACCATTTGAAGCTTTCGTTATCTGAACATGAGTAAGTTTCGATTTTCATGTACGAGTTTTTCGCGCGCAGGAAAGTCTCTCAAATGGTAATGTAAATTATACCGATGCTTGCTCAATCTGATGTTTATTTTCAACTTTAGCAACTCAATCAGCAAACAGATTGTTTATTAAAAGGCGACAATTAAAAAAAATGTTGGTTCCGCGTTGTAAAAAGCAGTCCTCACTTATGACGTCACATCGATTCCCAAAATAATCAGTACACACGGCGATAACGTGTAAAACGGAAGCAGTCCCAATGCCCATGGCTACAGATTGTTTTTGTTATTATAAAAAGGCCACAATTAAAAAAAAACAACCTTGGTTCCGCGTTGTAAAAAGCAGTTCTCACTTAAGACGTCACATCGATTCCCAAAATATTCAGCACACACGGCGATAACGTGTAAAACGAAAGCAGTCCCAATGCCCATGGCTACAACGCGTAGGCTATTTGGAAAGCGGACCCAGTGCTTATATAACAGACAAGGAATACATGGCTAACAAATAAAATAAATATTATAATTATGAATATCATATAATTTTCTTTTTCTGAGATAATAGTAATATATTCGTATTTCTACAAGGTACCAGCTGTTTTAAACAGAATAATAGGGAGAAAATCAATAGTATTTGTTAATTAACATCGCTCATTAAAATATACCCTCGACTTTCCTTGCCATAAATAATATAATCATACCCTGGACAACTGGTAAAGATTATAGACTTAGAAGCAAAAACAGTGGTTATTTACAAAGGATTGTATTTTGTTACGCATCCATTTCTGCGTGGGTGTATTATGTCTTCACACTGTCTGGTCGTCTGTTAGTTCGACGAAGCAATTGACTTAATGGTTTCTGTTAATTTGGTTCTGGTCTTATGAGGAATAGTCCTATCGATATTCGGCATTCGGGGACTTTCCGTTCCTAATTTATGCCTGATATCACGAAAACTACAGTTTTTAACGGATTGTTTGATATTTGATGGAAATCATTGGGATCCTCAGAGGACGAAACCTGTCGTTGACTTGCGTTCCTTGCTTACACCCCACCCCTTCCTTAAAAACCCAGTGAGCATGATAGAGGCCATAGATTTTAACTGGTATTCATCCTTATATCAAATTTGGTCAACATCCAAGTTTTCGAATCTTCTTTAATTGCTTTAGACTATCTTTATTAGTCTGTTCACCAGTCGATCGGATGAAGGATGGGTCTTCCGCTATGTCGAATTCCACAAAATCAAGATTTATACCTTCTGTTATGTTGACTTGTTCTTAACTATTACATTTGCTAACACGCTGTTTTTACATTTTCAATACTTTATAACTAACGCGAGAGAGGGGTTGGGGTTTTTTTTTTTTTTGAGGCAGCAGTTGTCACAATTGGATACAAGAAAGGTTCCACCTGTGCTGGTATGGCTAGAAAGGTTTCTGTCAGTACTTACTTGAACTATGGAGTAAGCTGGTATTACTTATAATAAATAAAACATACAAATTGAATATACGTTCAGATGAAACAGAATAATCTAACATCACACATCATCGTGTTTTTATCAGTATTAGTAATATAGAACATATCTCTCCTATCTAGACTTACTGTCTAACTTCTATAAGGATGTTATCTTGTTCAATAGATATATAACTGATGTCAGATGTTACTGTCTGATACATAGGTGTTGAAAATCATCTATTAAATAATGTTTTTTATTGATTATTCATGTGTTTATATCTAGGGCTATAATAGTTCAGGCTAACGTTGTAAATATCAAAGGATACATTACTTGTTTTCTATCACTGTGGTTTTTTTGTTATACAAATTTGATTATGTTGTAAAAATGATTTTGTCCATGTATTAGCACAATCTCTACTCAGCCTTATAACTAAGATTAATATGTCATGTTAGCACACAGACCTGCATATACTTATGTAGGATATGTTTATACACCGAGTTCTAATTGTGATTTGGCTCAATTGTGAGAAATTTCTTGTGACAGAACTACTTTGCAGACAATGTTACATGAAACAGTCAAGAAGCTGGATAATATTATGGGCAGAAGAGGTCAACTTCCCAGCAAGCCAAAGAGCAAACACTACAGATTCAAAAGCTGAACGGGGAAGTGTGTTGACTATTGGTCTCATGTCGTGATTTCGGTCGAGTGGTTGTCGCCTTATGTCGGTTTGTCCCCTTATTAACCGAATATCACGACAACCCGACATAACGACACCACGATATGATACCAATAATCCACCACACTTCCCCGTTCAGCTTTTGAATGTGTAGTATTTGCTCTATGTCTTGCTGGGAAGTGTCCATTATACTATCCAGCTTTTTGACTGGTTTACATGATGTTGGAAAAATGTGGTGAAAACGAAAGTAAAGAATTGCACGTATCTATCATTCTTAAACATAATCCTTATTAACTACGTACATCGATCAGTCTTCCTTATGTGGACATAAATGTAAAGACGTCACTTAAAATAGAAATAAGCTTAAACTATGTGGAAGTATTGACAGGGGATCCACAATGCTACAATAAGTATATATAGTTCCGGGTGCGATTTTGTAAACCTGAAAAATACAGATGCGTGATTTAGATATAACTTCATTCAGATTACTTCAACCTATGTTTGAAGAAGTAGCGTAAAAGTTTATTACCATAGCAATGGTACTTGACAACGAGGACTGTTTCGATTATATCAATTTTATCATAAAATTTTAAAATCTCGCGGGTCTTCAAATACATTTAAATCCCGCCATCCGATCTTCTAAAGGTGTGATTGTGTGTTTGTCATGTAAACGAATGGCTTAACAATCATTTTTAAAACATTAGTAACAGTTAGCTCTTCTATAATGTAAATTTAACCGTGCATTGCTTTTGAAATAGGTATTTATCAAGCTCGTTATACAATGCCTTGGAATTTTGCGTTTAGAAATCTACAACACCGGTATTACGTAACGTAAGACGCTGGCTCGCTAGTCTGGAGGTCGGGTGTTCAATCCATGCAATGGCCTAGAAAGTTCATCCAGATTTTCCAGTGTGGTACCCCCTTATCAGTGATCCAGGACATGGGGCCTGGCAAGAACAGTTGTTTAGTCGTTCGGATGGGACGAAAAACCGAGGTCCCTGTACACTTTGACGTGCACGTAAAAGATCCCTTGACAGTTGGAATTGAATATTAGTAAGCCGTAGTGCCGCTGTCCGGTCAACATTCCCCTCGTAGCACACTTTATCGCGTATGTCCGTCTTTATTTCCCCAGTTCATTTCATTCCAGACATAAATCGGGGTTGTGATGGATGAAACTACGTTGTTCAGTATCATCACAAGGCATTTTCTTTCTTTCTATCTCTTACAGTGAATATCAATAATTATGAAATAACTAAAATTTATTATTTACATGATTGTAATATAAAATAACAACTTATTTGAAACAAAATCTGTATTTTGATAAACAATATTTTTACTACCGTCAGTAGAGCTATAATTAGAATTTGTATATTTTGTAGGAGTTGTCTTGTAGATCACGTATCACCATGATATTACCTGTTTTCTTATATTGATTATTATGGGTATTGTTATAAACATAGCCAATTTACACCTGCTTATAACTGTAATGTTAGAAAAACAAAACATCCATTACTGCTTATTTGATTTGTTAACTTTATAATTAGTTAATACAAACTTCACATTACCTGTATTCTTATAAACGTAACATAAGTACAAGTACATGGATCTGTAAACTTTGAAATTATTTAAGAGAACTCCATTACCTCTATTCTTATATTGATTATTATATTGATTTAATACGCACCTGTTTGATATGTAAAGTTTATCACATACTCCGATCATCTCTTCTTTACTTTCATTCAAACCTAAAACCTGCAGCTGTCACATGTTTGTTCTACATGAGAACCAAAACACGGTAGACATAAGAAGTTATCTATACCGAGTGATGATTGCTATTGATCTCATAGTCAATTACCAAAACAAAAGACTTGTCGATCTGCATAAAGAAAATATTGAATAATCGTTGATTAAATAGAATAGAAATTGTAGAAAAATATTGATGTAATATATTAAGTGATATAATGAGGATATAGTAAGAACATGTAAGGATTTAATTAATCGATAATAAAATACAGAACACACTAAAATTATCAACGTCCATACCTGTTTAACATAGTGTATGATTTACCTTTATAATCTTTATAACGACAATATTTAAAAAGCGGCTTACAGTGTTTGTGTTTATGTTTTCATTCATTAATGAACAAAGTCTGATTACACCCATGTCTAAAGAAGAATTTTTGGAAGTCTTCGCCGGAGGGTAAACAATTATCTAAGATTTGATGCATGTTGAAATAATGTTACATTGGTTTTTAAATTCTTTATTGAGATAGAGAGAGAGAAGTGGGGTTTAACGTCCACTCGACATAAACTAGGTCATTTCGGGACTAACGTATGGTTTAATTTTATTTCAATAATTCGCTTGTGCGTAGGGGTCTTTAGCAGTGGGAGGAAACCGAAGTGCTTCGAGGAAACTCACGGGGTTGAGAAGGCGCCCCTATCTCCATGCCACATACGCTCACACCAGAGATCGAAACTACAGACGCAAGCCAGAGGTGACCGGCCAGCTAGAGGCCGAAGCGCGGCACTCTAGACCACTAGGCCATCCCAACCCCCCAAATTCTTTTTTGAACGTTCGAATCAAATAATTACTTTTAAGTAGAACATTACTTGAATTTTCATAAATAAGGAGATGCTACGTTCTACGCGAACCTGGCTAATGAAGACGAGGATTGTCTGGACAACCGCGTTTTCGCCAATGCTTCGTCAAATTGTAACTTTGTGTCAATTGATATTTTACGTATGGAACTGTGGTTAATCGCCCAATCTGAACGACATGCATGTATGAAAATTGATTTATATGCAATTTGTTAAACAAATATTGTAATTTCTAATCAAATAGGTTCAGTGAAATACGTGAACAGTCCACATCTAACGATATTTTATAGGCTTCAGATTCAACAAAGATATTATCAATTAAAAAATCCAGCATCTGAATTATCTTGTTGGCGGTGAATATGTTTTGGAATGACTTCAGTTCTTAACAAAAAATATGTGGAATTGTAACGAAGAACTAAATGTTGATATATCTAACAGTTCCCGATTTAGATGCAAAGACACTGTAACTAATGTCTTTTAACCGAGCTTTTAATTTACTATGGGGAATTATAGTGAACAAAGTAGAAAAGTCAAATGTTGTAATAGATGACAAGTGATCTAGATTGCAAACCATCTAGTAATTATTTGGAATTTTTTAATATCCACATTTGATTTATACCACTACAAGACTATATTTTGTTACAGTATTTTTGACCACTCTTTAACTGCCGTTAGTATAGATGTCGATACTTTTGAAAGTGGTTTTGTGGAACAACGGGATGAACCTGCTATAAAACGTTTAGGTATCCAATATAACAAGGGCAAGTCTGTATAGGTATCCCCATTACCGATCTGTGATTGGATATACTGTCATCCTTACTAAGAGTAGTGTTCATACGTTGCACTGTCGATCTGGACAAATTAATAGCAACAACTTCATAATTGTGGATAAAATTAAGTCTTTAAGAATGAACTGTTGAACAAATGATGACATTTCAACATATTCGCGTGAAATTTTTCACACAGAATCAAAAGGTGTTACACATTGCAGTGTACAAAATTTCACGCGAATATGTACAAACGTCATCATTTGATCAACAGTAAAGTTCATTCTTAAAGACTTGATTTTCTTTGCAATTAAGAAGTCGCTATTAATTTGTTCAGTACTGCAGATACATACATTGCCATTGCACCCGTAAGGGGTGGCAGTACCTAAATTAAGTATCAAATATTCCTCTTAGCTTCTCCGAAAGGGAGTACTCAAAGTAGGGTTGTTGGTATGGTGGAAACTTTTTTCTAATATGGACACTCTCATTGACAGCATAAAGAAGTTACAATTTGTATTCAATTTTAATAAATGTCTAAATTTATCACACTACATATCAATGAAGGTTGAGTTCGAATTTCGTAAAAATCTGACTGAAACTGCCGGACAAAATGACCGCCCCTTGTACGCAAAGTACGTAAAAGTATATCCGATTTTGATGAAACTTGAAATATCCCAGTTCCTTTCGATATTCGCACATTTCAGACCATAACTTCCTAGATTATGTTTTAGCTTGTTCTCGACCCATCTGTTAGCTCATCTTACCTAGCAACCGCTGGTTTTTATTATTGTTTTGATGTTTGTTAATCAGAAGTTACTGTTTTTTGCATATTGTCTTCACGGGTATGTTTTCTGTATTCATTAAAAATAAGGCCCGAAACCATAGAGTAAACTACTCATGTACTGATTTTAAAATGTTCATTGTGTCTTAAATATTGAATATAAAGATCCCATATTTTCACGACAGGATAACGACGGTTGACACCAATATTGAATTCTAATTCCAATATTTTGGAAAATATTGAGTTAGAAGTTTGGTTCCTTTAAAGACAATTATCTTCGGACGAATACTGTTTTATTGTGACATTAGTTTAAGTAAATTAGGTTTATTGTTTGGAATTTCACTTGATGATAACATCCTAAAGTTCGAATGATTTTTCGATCAATCATTTTGTGCTATCCGATGTCTGTGGACCGTTTGGATATCTGGCGATTGAAGAATACAAAATCACTGCCATCACAAAGGAATGTAAAATCTAATTTTAGTATCTGTATTATATGTGAAGATTTTTTGATGATTTGTTTTTTATGGTGAGAATTTCTTTGATATCACGATGATATATGCTTAATTAATTCGCTTGTTTCACACGCAATAAAAATCTCATATTTTATTCACGAGTTACATTGAGCGATTGATATCTCGGATTTTTCACCAGGTTAAACATGGTTTTACAGGATGAACGAGGAAAGAACGGAATTTTAACAATTAATCCGGTCTCGATTTATCGATAATCTAATTAATCTAACTGACATATTCTTTTCACATTATAACATCTAATAGACCGTCCATCACCGCCACCTCTTCTGCTTTTCCTTCAAAATTAGATTATTTGACACCGATTGAGATACTCTAATTACAGTTTCCATCGCATTTAGTCGATGATGGTAAAGACACGGAGGAAAAATCGAATCACTTAACTTAAAACCTTGAGGCGCGGAAAATGTTTTAATAGTTTACAGGCACAACTAAAGTGTCCGGAATTTTACTAAATAATAAGTTGGTATCAATAATCGATCACAAATCACGCTCTAGGCCTTCTTAATTCAGCTTTGATAAATTCTCTGAAAAATTACGATGACATAATCTTCTTGTGCTCCTTTCACTAGATGGCCTTTGACATAAGCATTGCTCTTAATCACCATGATCAACCTTCCTTTACGTAGAATTATAAATGGAAAACGATCACGCTATGTTACTATAGCTGCTTTGCACTTTATTTTACTATTCAACATATGTTGGTGTTCTTAGTGTTTAACGCCAGCTTCCACCGGAGGTGATATTGCAAACAATTTGTCTTGTTTTTTCAAGTTTGTTTTATTACCTTAGCACACGCGCAGAGGTCTTTCATGTGGGAGCAAACCGAAGTACCCGGGGTAAACTCACGAGATTGATAAGCGCACCTTTCTCACAAACGTTCACACCAGGGATCTAAAGCACAACCGCTGGCCAGAGACGACCGGCCAGCTAGAGGTCGAAGCGCAACGCTCTAGACCACTAGCCCCCCCCCCCCTATTCAACATTTCATATTCAACATATCCCGACTATCTGCAACGGAACAATACATATATTACTTGTTATTCAATCATCGAAGCACCACAAGTCAAACTTGACTTCGATTCTTTCAAGAAAATGGAGTAGAACACAAATCTTCGGTAAAATGTAAAATTCATAAATAAATCAGGTTTTAAAGAATCTATGCAACATCAACTTTTTTTATGACGGAATTGTGATTGGAAAATTGTTGCAACTTCATCACAGGACTGATTGACTGGATGTTCGAGGGATGGCCAATGATAAGCAATTTGTAATATTTTTAGATAGAAAAGGAATGAATTTGCAACAGTATCCACTTGTATTTCGTATTATATTTATCTACGTGCACGTATTCTCTGTTTTAAATTGATGGGGCCTTGTTGATTCTTTATTAATAAATGGTCATAGTTTGAATGATAAAACAATGTTACAATTGACGATGATTCAGATGTGAGTTTTGTTTATGTTGTATTTTTAGTTATTATTTGAAATGCTTTACCTAAATGGACTTACATAACCTTGTACTTGGTAACTAGTTTTGCTTTTGATTGATAAAGTCCGTAAACAAAACACCTTTGTGGTTCTATTAATAACGCTCATGACATGACATTTATTAAAATTTCTTTATCATACAGGGGTTTTTTTGTTGTTTTTTGTTTGTTTTATTTTAAATCGTGAGTACATATATTTTCAATTATTGAACTTTGTAGCAGTAAGTTCATTTTACTGATAACCCGAGTCTTTTATTGTCTGAGCATGTATTGGGGTAGGTGCAGCAAATCTATTACACGCAGAAACATTAAAATATCAAATAAAACGTATCTGTTATCTTTATACGAGATAAAAAGAAGCTTCTTGTTCCTGTGTATAACTGGTACCCACATAGATTTAGATATAGACAAATTGCGATAAAATCAATAGTAATTGTTGAGTATTGGAAACATTCACTTCTGGAAATCACAGTAAATAAGTGATAATGAAATAAACGCTGGACTTAGACTTTCTCTGCCATAAATATAATGATCATATCTTGGGCAGCCAGGGAAGATTGCAGACTTATTAACAAATCAACGGTCATTTACAAGACGGTGTATTTTCTGTAATTGCTTTAGACTATCTTTAGTAGTCTGTTCACGAGTCGATCATATGAAGGATGGGTCGTCAACGATGGTCGAATCTGATAACATCCAACAAAATAAAGATTTATAACTTCTCTTACGTTGACTTGTTCTTAGCTACCATATTTGCTAACACGGTTATTAAGGAATTAACTTATAAATTTATTAGTAAGACGGTAGATCGCGGAGCACTGGGTTAAGCTGTAATGACAATTTAATGTATCTTATCTGTATTTACCACGTTAGGAGTAGTGTGAAATACTACCCAGTGTTGTTTGCGTTGTCCATTTTCTCTACAATAATATTCAAACTGAATAAAAAAATATGCTTTGTCTTTTAATGATTGTACCACCATGACCTTAAAATGTCTCGTCACTACATGTTGCCCCGCTCCCCATTCCTCATTGGTGCCACCGTAGCTCATCGAGAAAGGCACAAGCTTTCTAACCCGGAGACACGAGGTTCGATCAATGGTGTTGGCCGAGAAAGTTCAGATGGTATTTTCCAGCATAGTTACCCATTGATCGAATGAGACGAAAATTCGTGGTCCCGCGTACCCGTTGGCGTTCATGCAAAAGTACCCTTGATATTTGGAATTCGAAATAACAGAAGACCATATCGTAGTGCCACTGTGATAGAGCCTACGAAGGGACTTTATAAAGGGACTGGCTGATACAAACTTCTTTTGACCTCACTTCGTCGTAATTCCGGTCCGTTCAAGATATGAACAATTTAACTACATTGGAGGGCGTATAATAGTCAAATAAAGTCTCGTTGGCAATTAAAACATGGAAAGTCTTAGAACTAGTGAGTATTGTGAGATAACAGACGATATATCGTAAACCAGTCATAACAAAGATGGCGTCTGAATTACATTTATTATACTATACTATATAGTCAGGCAGTAGTAAGAAGTTTTATTTTAATCCCTATCAAGTGCCTGTGGCCTGACCGGTGCATAACAGTTAACTCCATTTCATTTCAGTTACTTTCACATTTATATAGTAGAATTCCCAGTCTGTGATGAAGCTTATATCAATAGGGTGTTGCTATACGGTAGTGTTTATATTTAATTAGACTTGACTGAAAACACAACCCAGTACTATTAGATATGTTGTTGTCTAGAAAAGGGTTAAAATTCAATGAAAAAGCAAAAAATAGTTATTAGTTTCGTATTACTTTGTCTCGCCATTCTGTCTTTAATTTTACCCACATTTTCTTATTACAGATTTTCAATACTTTAAAGAGAAGTCCTTCTTGAATCGATAATTATGAGTTACATGTATATTGGAATTCATAATTTGTATTAGACTTTGATTTTGTTTAATATTTGAATGCAAGTATGATATTTTATTTCATTACAATGATATTGATATTTTATTTTATTACAATTTAATGATATTTATAATTTATTTCATTACAATGATATTGAAAGTTTATTACACATATATTACTATGATATTGATAGTTTATTTTGTTGATATTGATATTCTATTTCGTTGATATTGATATTCTATTTCATTGATATAGATATTCCATTACAATAATATTGATATTCCATTTCGTTGATACTGATATTCTGTTTCAATACTATTGATATTTTTTTTCTATATTTTTGATACTTTGTTTCATTTTTTTTAAAATCTATTTATTTATTTTTTTTTTGAAACGACATATGGTTTATATTGTAATACTAAATATATTTTACATTTACTGATATATTATGGTTTATATTTTGTTAATATATTTTGCACGATTTTTATCATTTATCATATGTAGCTAATTGTTTGGTTTCACGTTATAAATGTTCTAAATTTGGTCTAAATGGTCTTCTTTCACTTGCATAGAATAATCGTTTTTATACGTAAAATGCAACGCTTGACTGGAGTTTTTGACTAATGTTTCGATTAATGTCTAGTCCAGACCATTGACGATCGAGAATCAATGAAAAGATGAAACAATGGGATATGTATTTAAACCAAATCACATAGAATAAACATCCATCTACTCTTTGTTATTTAAACAACATCAACGATAAACAAAGACAGAAACAAAATGTCATCGCAATTAGAATCTCAATTTCCTCTTTAGTGTTGATCAATCTAAAAAGGCAATTTACTTGTCATCCTTCATATCTGATGTATCTAATATACTGGCATCAAATTAGCTTTGATAAGTGCCGTGTTTGATTTAAGAGACAATGAATTAAGTTCAAGTCAATCAATGAAATACTTAACCTTGCGTTCTCCGTTCTTTATGACGATAACATACACACAATATGCAGTATTTAGTCAAAAGACTATGCATATGTACAAGTCGACGATTTAGATAATGCATTCTAAACAAGGATTCAATTTATTGATTGGTTAACGTTTAAGTTTATTAAAGGTTAATGCGTGGCACTGTCCTGTTTATATCGTCTGCATAGAAGCATAGAATACCGAATGTTGACAAATTTTAAGTTTATCATATCTTTGTAAATACTGAAAGGAAATGAAACATTTTTGGACTGATAATCGTTTTATATATTCAGCTTCCATAAAAAATTGAAAGGGATTCGTAGGCTAATCCTGCAAATGACTATCGATGACTACACAAAGTTGTCTTGATACATTGCACAACCAAAAGCACCAATATCAATATCAACGAAATAGAATAAATAGGAATCAATATTACAAAATAACGGAGAAGTCTTGATTTTAAATAATAGCCTTGGTAATTTGAACAATGTGCGTTTCATTATATTAAGTGTACACAACGTGAAGTCAAAATAATGATGCCCATAATAAAGTTCAGGAAAGAAGAGTCCGGTATCGCAAGATTGCCTCATTTCCAGGCTATTGTCACATTAGTCTGAAAGTGGTGTATATTATGTTATATCACCAACTTGTTTTTATCACTATTAGTAATATAGAACATACATGTATCTCTCCTATCTAGACTTACTGTCTAACTTCTATAAGGATGTTATCTTGTTCAATAGATATATAACTATGTCAGATGTTACTAACTGATATATAGGTGTTGAAAATCATCTATTAAATAAATTATGCTTCTTTTTCACTGATGTATATAATTATTATACCACTGTAGGGGTGGGACTTAGTGATTCAAAGTTTGCGGCTTTTGGGTATTGTGTATCTGCATCTTTTATGGCAGGATTTCAGTCTTAGTACATAAAGTTCTGGTGTACGTAATTATGTGCCACTAAGACCTAATACATGTATTTTGTCAATCCCTGCTTCTATAATAGAATGATAACACTCAATTGAGCTTGAAAAAAATACATAATATCACCAAAGATCCCTGGGTAAATTATCTGTTTCGATGTAGTATTGTCGCGAGTTGAAAAAATTATTGAACAGACTAGTACAAAAGAAGGCGGTCTGTGCAACGAACATAGATAGTGTAGCCTAAGTCACTGCTAAATGTATATCAATTACACTTTCTTTTATATTATAATTTATTATGGAGGACGGAGGAGATATGCTTGCGAAAGTATCTGGAAGAAATAATTGTTTTAGTTTGAGTAATATCTATAATCTTGTAAATAAAACTACTACTAGATTGGTACTGCCATGTACTGAGCTTGTCATTGCAAAATTTATATCAATGATTACACATTATTCTATAATAGTATTGATCATGGAGAAGAGTTGTTGGTGAAGTAACTTAATTAAAACCAAAAATAATGGTTTCTATATGACTTGAGTTAAGACAAGCAGTATTAAATGACTAAACTAGTAGTGGTTTGGTTTTTACAAGATGAATACACCCTTACACGAAGATTACGTTAGGTCGGAGTTTGTATGATTTTTCAATCAATCATTTTGTGTTATCTGTTGTCCTTTTGGATTCTAGGCTGTCCATTGAAGAATATAAAATGATTGAATTACAAAGTAGCATGTAAAATCTAATTTTAGCATCTTTATTATTTGGGATGATTTTCTGATGTAGGATTAGAATTCCCCTGATGTCGAAATGATAGTTATGATGCTTAATTAATTCGCTCATTTATTTTTTTTAACAATATTTACATATTATAAAGATACAATCTTTAATTATGGGATCCGAAAACAAGCCGGAGTTTATATAAATCCATTTCACTCGCTATTAAAAAAAACCCTTATATTTTATGCACGTGTTTACTAAGCGTTTGATACCAAGGTCATTTCACAAAGTTACACATGATTTCACATGGTCAATAAGGAATTTAAGCAATCAATCGGGCATCGATTTATCGATAATTGATTTAAATGATATAACTGACATATTCCGTTTACATTATACCAAGTTACAGACAGTTCATCTCTCCGACCTATTCAGCTTTTCATTCAAAATTAAATTAAATTGATAGGTAAAGAAATGCAAGAACTTTTAATTAATTTTCATCCCCGTTAATCGATGATGGTGTGGAAGTTCCGGCAACATTAGTAGAAAAAATCGACACACTTAATTTAAAACGCCGGAGGTTCCACAGTTTTTAATGTCGCTTGACAAAACATTTTTAAGAAGGATTATTTGAAATGTCACCGTAAGTGAATATGGATTAATTTAGCTCTTAATTTATGTTCCTCTGTGATCTTGCAAATGGCTGGGGATTGTGTGTGAGTGCGTGTGGCGCGTGTGTGTGTGATGGTGTGTGTGTGTGTGTGGATGGGGGGATTTTATGTACATGATTTTCAGATCTTCATTAGGTTTAATATAAAAATGGTACAGTCCTGCAAATTCAGATCTAGCAATAGAAAAAATCATGCAGCTTGGTGTAGCAGATAGCATTGAGCTAAAGAAATGTGGAACAAAACAGGTGACAACGCCATTAACATAGCTTCACGAACTTATCAAGGACAATAATTTTAAAAATGATATTAGAAATGGTTGAATTTTAACCTTTTTTCTCCTCAGTAAAGTGTAGAATCAAACCGGAATTAGGTCTATTCTATCTAGCAAACTGTCTAAAGAAAACGATGTTCTGAACGGCTGAATTACTTGCTACTAACAAGTTGAAACACTATAATTCGCGCAATTATCTTAAAAATCTTTAAATTCTTGACACGTTTCACATTTGAACTGGACATTAATTAACCCATGTCATGTTGAAGTAATTTTCTCGTGCTGGACGAAGTTGAGTTCTCGTCGTGTTAGTATTATTAATGGTTATTTTGGATGGTTGATCTCTAGTCCTTGGCGCTCACCCCCGTCTGTTAACAACCTCTCAAATATGTGTTCCAAGTGTCAACACTAGGTTTCTTTCTCTAATATACATGAATTGTAATGACCCTTGGTCAGATCCCAATATCCACAAGACGCCACCGAGTATACCAAGGACTAGATTGAGAAGCCAAAGGGAAGATAACTTTATATTAATCTCATTACAGGACTATTTCAGCCAAGTGTTTATTGGGAAATCTTAGTGATTACATTATATGACATTCTTTAAGTTATTCTTGTGAACATCTGGACATAATATTCCATTGTTTTATATTCACAGAAACGAAATGGGCTTTCAGAATGAGTCAGGGACTGGCTCGATAGAAAGTGCTCTTGGATTTTCCAGCATGTCTAGTCATTCGTGTGGTACAAAAACGTTGTTGTGCACTTGACAGTTTGAATTCGAAATAAAGAGTAAGCTGAAGCGCCTCTATCCGGGTAAAAGTTCCGTAATATCTGTCCAGTAATCAACTCCGGCAATACAGTAAGTGTAGAAACTCGTAATTTGTGTAATAGTGCATGTACTAAAAGGCATGCGCATTCTTTCTAAACATTAGGCATGCGTCACATCCTTCTCGAGCAGCTCTTATAATACCTGCGAGCAGCCGTGACATTGCCATCAATCTCATACGACATAATATAGATGTTTTGTTTTGTTGAACGAGTATGTTATGTATAATATCGTGATGAAATATTAATTAACTGTATCTGTAATGCCCTGTTCATAGCAATAATCTTTGTTTCATCAACTAATTATTACCTTCATGTGTACTGGGATTAATTATAGTTGCCAGTAAATAAACTTGAAACAATTTATAAAATACACCATTAGTTTGGTCTATATATAAATGATTGATGAATTTCTATTTGAACCGCAACCTGTTGTCATTTGACACAAATACTTTACTGGTATGGACTTGGTATTTCTCCTCAAAACATCCAGTATTTCAGCAGATTTTGGGTATGGAATATTTGTTAAAATTCGTTAATTTCAAAATGGAGGAACTGTCACACAGTTTTTAAAATATTGCAAATTGCTTTCACGGCTCTTGATATCGACATCAGTGTATATTTAGAAAAAATGAAAGCAATTATTTGGTCAGTATGATTGATTGGCGAACTATGGGAATTGTTTACTCGGCTACATGTCCATCTATGTTACACAATTGACTGACTTGCTGTCACTTATGTCATCCGTTTTACAAAAAATCTCAAGATATTTTTAGATCATCGGTAAATATTAAAGTCTGCAGCCCAGACTCAAATAACATGGGTTATCAATATTATATTTAACTGAGTGACAATGTCAATACCATAGGTTTCTTTGCAATAAATAATAAGAAAAGAAAAACAGTAAATTATCTATAAGGGCCTCACAAGATAGTCAATGTTGTTACCGAAGGAACACTGTCGAATTGGGAAATTGCATGGAGTGATAAGCCGAGCTATGGGATCACAATTTTCATATTTGCGATATATACCACTCTAACAGCCCACTATTGCATTTTGGCGAGCAATTTAGATAAAGGAAGAAATGTCAACTATTTAGAAGTTGCGGAGATTGGAGATATGAACTTTCTCCAGACGATTTTATGGGAAAAGAACATATTAATCAGAGCATTATTTATTACTTAGATTATCGATAAATCGAAGATTAATCGATTGTCTTAATTCCGTAGCTCCCATTCACACTGACGGTATAGAACCAGGTTTTACTTGATGAAGCTTCCATGGTATCACACGCCCAATGTAACCAGAGAATTTAATATGAGGGGTTGTTTTATTGTCATTCGACAAGCAAATTAATTAAGCATAGATCAAGTTGACGGCCATATGAGATATATTCTAACCAAAATCATCAAAAAATCTTCACAAATAATACACATACTAAAATTAAATTTTACTTTCTTTGTAATTCAATCAATGAATGAAATTAAACTGATTTTCTTTTATCTGGCGTCGACAACTTGATCTCCAGTACATCAGATGACTGATAGAAAATCGATTTGAACTCTGACCAATTCCTTAATCTTCAAGTAATGATGCATTCATTTATCTAGTAAAATAATAGCTCTATAAAACAAAAGTTTGTCAGTTTGTTGTTATTTTCGGTAATTAAGACATTAATGGTAAGAGATAATTAGCTTTAATTGCTGCAGTTTTCAGTAACCGATTTCCATTCATTCGGTGGTTGCATGAATGAAATTCCAATGGACATAAATTCTCAAATGAGAAAGTGATAACAGTGATTGTAATCATTGGCTAATTATCTTGTCAACACGATAATCATTATCTTTTTGTTTTGCTTACTAAAATATCGATTATCGATACAAATCGCATTAAATTGTGTTACGTTACACGTTCTCTCTAAATAAGATACCAGCTCTCGATCGAAGTCTTTATAATACCAAATAGTTATCTCATGAATAAAGGGACATTTCTTGTTTAGTGACTCATTTAATTATTTTTAATTTTATTATCGATTAATGCAATCATTATATGTTCTCCCTATATCCTCATTATATCAATTAATATATTACAGCAATATTATTCTACAATTTCTATTTCATTAATCAACGATTATTCAATATTTTCTTTATGCAGATCGACGAATCTTTTGTTTCGATAATTGACTTGTTAAAACGAGGAAATCTATATCATTCACTAAGCCCAGAGAGTATAACTACCGTTCTTCGTTTTTGATGCAGAAAAAATCGTGTTTTTGACAGTTAAAAGCAGCCGCAGGTTTTTTGGCTTTGAATGAACGTGGTGTCGAGGTAATCGAAGTTTGACTATTGTGTTAAATAATTATAAAGTTTACATATCAAACAGGCAGGTATTAATGTCTTATGTGAATATTGTTGACTAACATCGGCTTTATAACAATACCCGTAATAATCAATATAAGAATACAGGTAATATGATGATGATACGTGATCTGGTCTTTATATAAACTACAAGACAACTCCTACAAAATACACAAATTCTAATTATAGCTCTACTGACGATAGTAAAAATATGTTTTGTCAAAATACAGATTTTGTTTCCATCACGAAGCAGTCTCTTTTAAATTTAAATTTTAAAAATAAAAATCAATGGCACTATTTGTATTGAACTTGTGATATTACGTTATAGGTGTATCTAAAGGGTGTGTAATCGAACTCGTTATTAGTACACAAACATAGGGAATGATCGGGACAATAGTTTGCGTAAGCGGGTCTCTCTTTCCAACATTTGTCCTGGCAGAACACTGGGTTCACCAATTTGTTTCTGACCCAATAAATGTTAAAGTTCATAATGTTTGCTTTTTATATAGTCATATGTTTATAATGGTTGGAATCTGCTTCATTTTATTATTCACGCAGTTTTTGAACTGAATATACTTCACAACGTTCAACTGTGGAAGTTTGGACACTGATAAAAATATTTTTTATACGTCTTAAATGTAATGTGGTCGAATATTGCAGGTATCCTTAACCGTACGCCATCTTGAGTTCTTGCACAATGTTGCATCTATTTGGAATAGATATGTGTTAATTTGTTGATTATCTAAAAACCAAATCGAAATTGTCTGCAGAGTTATGCCCCTTCGTTACAAAATCATGTTCGTTCCTCTTGAAGTCGCGGCTTTTAAAACAATTTTACTGACGTTTAAGGTGGGTCAGATCTAATTCAACATATCCCAACTACACAGTTTTACAATTTAACACTGATTTGTACATCGCAAAGTTAATGACTTGCTCTTTTCTGTTCACTTTATTTTTTTCATATAACATTTGCAAGATAGAATATTTGACCATTATAATATAACGGTATCATTTTATAACCGGTTTAAATGTTAAACGCATTGCTTTACTGTTAGAAGGTTGGCAATAGCCCAGGGCAAGTGGTCAGATTCAAACATTACCGTGAATTCACTATTCTATATGAATTTTTATTTCAATTTAATATGAAGGCCGCCTGAAACCAAAGCCATTGATTCTCGGAGACTTATTCATGGTATAATAGTCGATATGTGTTGTTGTTTAGTCTAAGCCCTTATCGGCCATCTTTGAGGCCCCAGTCTTGTTTGATCTCTTATTTACTTTCAAGATGTGATGGAATAGCAACCACTCGTCGATGCGAGGGAAGCCCAACTCGCACATTGTCAAAAAGTCTTATTAGAATGGCAGTAGTGCCTCTAGGATGTATTAGAACGAACAGTATGACTGTTGACTTGCCATCAAACGAATTGATCCATACGTCAATGCATCATGTAATTAATTTTTTTTTTCTATTCCATATTTTGTGAATAAGCACTGTCGCTCGTTTTATGTTCCGATTCAATATAGAATAGCTAATAAATTGAAGGAGTTGTGTATCTTGGAAAACAATATATGGATTAACATGTCCTTATTGGCACTTGAATTATTAAAGGAGACGTTGTTTCTAAAATTCAATAATATTGATGTTTGATTGAAACACGTGACGGATCATAGTTTATTTCTATAATTTATAGCTACACCGTGTAAATTACATACATCATCACGATTTGATCGACATTTCTGACATTTATCGTCAATTTCTATTTTGTAATGTAATAATTGTTCTGGTATGTGATTGTTATAACTCTATGTTTAGTAATTATACCTGCTGGTAGTACAACGGTAGAAACAATTACTTACAATGACTCACAGACACGGACAGATTGAATTATTAGTACGTGTGGTTTAACGCCTTACTTTTTTGCACTAACCGGGTTAATAAATAAAAAATATAATGTCTCACTTTTCTGCATTAACCGGGAAATAAATACAATATATAATGTCTCACTTTTCTTCACCAACCGGGTTAATAAATACAATATATAATGTCTCACTTTTCTTCACCAACCGGGTTAATAAAAAAATAAATGTCTTACTTTTCTGGGCCGACCGGAATAATGAATGAATAAAATGTTGTTTAACGTCTACCTATCTGCACCACCTGACCTAATGAATGGAGGAGATCTGGTATGCCTTACATTTTGTGCACCAACCGGTCTAATGAAAGTGGACAGACGCTATTTAGTATGCTATGTTGGCGAGTATACTCAACTGCGGCGTTCCGCCTATTCCCCAACCGCCAAGAGTTTGTTTAAGCGCACCACAGTGAATATAAGTAAATAAAATAAAACCAAGTACGAACAATCCAAACCATTAGGCAAAATTCGAAGTCCCAAAAAAACGTTTGAAGGGTGGACTATACTCTCATTCTTCTCAAATCCTTCGACTTGCGGCTCTGACAAGGTAGAAACATATTAGAAAACTTCGTGCAACTTGTTGGTTAGTGATTCAGCCCATATTCATTAATATTGTTCTATTCACAGGCATACGGGATGCCATCTTGAGTACCTGCATTTTTCAATAAATGCATAATAACCGAAAATGGTACCTTTTTGGCACTATTATTTGGAGTGTTTAAGGCAAAGGTAGCTAAGTGATTAAGGGGTGGCTCTATAGCCTTAAGTTCGCGGGTTGGATCCAGATGTTCATCGGACAGTCCGGCGTTATTTTCCTTGGTCAGGGGCAATGGACGGAGGAATAGCAAAGTAAGTGTCTAGTTGTTTGGATGTTACAACAAATTGAGGACCCGTGTTCACATTGGCGTGCACGCAAAAGATGCCTTGGCAGATGGTATTTGATATAAGAGTGTGAAGCGCGCTAACCGAGCTTTAGCCCAGTTGGAGCTGAATAGTCAGACGTTAAACTCCATTCCATTTCTTTTCATGTAATCCCTCTGCTGAGGCTCGATTAAAACACATACAGAAAATAAGATAGACTAACAACCACACGTCTGATTGGTGCTATTGACGTAATGTGAAATAATTAACTTAAGGAACGGTAAAGCATGACAAGCAACCAGTTTCTGCAATGAATATAAATGCGAGTGCGTTATCTTGTTGTTTACTTCCGGTTTTAAATGTAAGCTTGTGACTTTCTCTAATGGAAGTTTTTAACTGCTTCTTTAAAATGTTCTAGGCCCCCCTAAAGACTAGTATATTATAAGATATGTAAGTAATCTCGATCAACTAGATCACATTAAATAACTCAGATATCTACAGAGAGCACACACGATCCACCTTAATAGGAAAAACCTTTTTAAAAGTATGTCTAAGATCTTAAAGAGGATGACGTGAACCATATCAGTTACAAAGGAAGCAGTGTTTAACTCAGAGGTTTAAGTGTTAGAACCGATCGTAAAAATAACCATCACATTGTCCATCTTAAAAATATGGCGCAATTTAGACCGTAAACGCGAACGGTGATCATTTGTCGTTTTGCAATTTCTAACATGGAGAGTTATAATGTATAATGCGACAGTGCCAACAACAATGGGGTAGCTATGTGAACTCCTCAAAGAAGAACTACAAAGAAATATATTATAAACCAGTGTATCATATTTGTGTCTTGACCAAGTTCATCGTTTGTAGGTCAGATTAATAGATTCGATATATCTGCAGCACTATATTTTCCAAAACTTCAAGATAAAAATGAAACAATTACCCATACCAAATATATATTGGTTGGCTATTCCTTTTTTTCTTGCACAATATGCTTTAGAATGTACAGTTAACTACATATGGGCGGGATTTTTCGGCGGTTGAACGTTTCATACATTTGCAGGTAACAAGGAGTTAGTTTAACACCGCAGAAACACTTAATTTATTTAGATTTGTACACTTTTCAACCGAGAAGTGTTATCAGTCGTGCTAATGGAGTAAGTATTTCGTGCCTATTGCACACCATGTGTATGTGAAACGTAGCGGACATATCTACAACTTACTACAAGACAAAGACAATTGACAAGAAATAAAATCACCCATATTCTAGCTTTCTATTGGCCTGAAGCAAAACTAAAATAGTGAGACAAAAATAGCCTAAGACTGTTGTCCATGCATACAGCGGAAAATTGATAACATTAGGTTTTGACTGTCCCTAAATCAGTGTCAAATCTAATGTCTATAGGTCGAATGTCTTTAACATCAACAAGATAGTTTCAAGGGTGATTAGACAATAATTTTCGGTCAGTTTTACTGCCAAATTACCCTAGAAATAAGTGACATCTCGTATAGAGCATATTTGTAGAAATCGTTATACAATCCCGGCTTCTTACTTCTTAATTCAAAAGGTATTATTGGTGATCGAAGTTCTGTATTTAAACGTAACCAATGTGGACGATGTGGCGTTTTAAATAGATTCATTATTCAACTGGTGCTACAATGGCCTCCTAGTGGTTTATTAAACAATAAAGTGTCGTGATTACTGTTGACGAATACTCGCCACTACTGCCAGTTCTCTTCATTTTACAATATTGATATAGTCTGGTCAATAGTCAATACATTCTACTGATTGTGCATTCAATAGCTGTTGATGAATATTGGAGAGGCCATTTTGATCGATTTGAGCCAATAACCGACAATACAACGAACACAATTCAATAAAGGACAATATTAATAAGGCGCTTCATTTGAAGTTTCCAGTGATTGTTAGAGAACATATTGTAGGATTATGTTTAGTTCGAATCCAGACGAACATTTATCGGAGAATAATATTGTTGTAGGGGTTGAAATCAACCAAAATCAATCTTAGAACAAGCTTTAATGAAGAATGATAGAGTTAGCGCCCCTTGAGAGCACGAGATTAGTTTTCTAACATATGAAGATTGGTTGATTAAAGTTTGGCTTTTGATCAAAAAAATCTGTGAAGCATCAATTTGAAGTGTCAGAGATATTGACGTAACACAGAAGGGTGGTTGGCTTTTGTTTTCGTTGTAATATGTAAAATAAACAGAAATTCTTTACTCATGGACTCGCAAGATTAATTTAAAGCAATTAAGACTTGATGTATTAAATGGCATAGGTAGCGTTAATGATATTATCAAATCCTGAATTAAAAATTGTTACCATGGCAATATTGCATTTTCAGTACATACGATTCAATGACATCTTATCTTTCTGCAGCAATCGAGATAATGATAACTGGCCTTCGGCATGCGCTGTGGTTTATCTAATTGCGTGCCCGCAAACGTGTACACGGAACCTCGGATTGCCATAGTCGTCATGAACCTTTGAGGGAACACCGCAGTCGAACCCGAATCCTGGTTAGCAAGTCACCTACTCAGCACTGTGACTCTCCGCTAACAAATAGGCCATCTCGGTATTGCCATCTTTACGTCGTATTCTTCTATGGTTTTTATTGTTGTTGGGGTCTTTTTGGAGAGGGGGGGGGGGGGCAGACATCATGCAATGGATAGAATTTAGCTTTCTCAAGCATACATTGCACAATATCTAAGCCTGTATATTGCAAGCCTTTATTTAGGCTTCAGATGTTTAGAAATCATTAATTAGACCTTTATTTACATGAAAAGCCAATAAACAACCATGTACCCCCGCAGAAAAGTTTGGATTGAAACAGTCGACATTTAAACTTAAATCAAAAAATGGCCGTCCAAACTAACCTCTCAGTCTGTTACCGCCGATGAAAGGCCTTTCCAGTGGGGCTACCGCAGCCATCGAGAATGTTACTTGATAATCAAGACTATGTTGGTGAAGATATCGTCTGTCAATCAAACGATAGGATGTTCTCGTAGACGGCGCAGACAGACGGCGCAGACACAGTTGATACATTGTTCTAGTCCAAATTACCCACTTGTCTACGATATCACCTTAGGTGGAAGTGGACGTTAAACCCCACGAACGAACGAACGAAATTACCCACAGTGATAACCCCGTTCAGAACGAAGTATTTTGACTGAAAATTCCAACATTTCCCCTTTTTATCATCTTTTTTTAAAATTATTATAACAAGAATGGCCAACATTTTCTTTATCAAACGCTTAACTAATGTATCTTTAAAGGGAGACAACCACATTTTCTGTGACAATGCCGAGGTTTATATATCACACACAAATATCAGAAAACATGCACGAATACTATTTGGAATAGTAATTATCATAATTTTAAATGAATCCCATTTGGCTGTTTCTTAAACTGAAAAGGAAAATTTAATGCCTCATCTCCCCCGTTCGTCATCAACAATAGCCATCATACTGGAATACTTTATAAGTCACTCTTATCACTTGATAAACCACCTGAACGTGGTAAAAAATGTTTAAATTTTATATCCAATGACATGATCACAAAATCACAGTCTGTATATATAGTATACATGTTAATAGATAGGATTATGAATACTGAGCTACCGTATCAAATAGTGGTACGTACGTGTCCTAAACTACGCGGTTTATCAAAATCGTAATAATACAAACATGTCAATAATATTTATCTGACATAAAAATCATATTCATTTATTATGAAAATTTGTCGGCGACATTTAATCATGTATGACATTGGAAAAGCCCACAGTTAAATAGCAGGACCTCGAATTATCAACTCCTGTCGACATATTTGGAACATCGCCATTAATAGGTTTATGGAAATCCCCGTGGCGTCACAATGATGATCGTTGCCCACGGATTCCCACTGCCAGGAATGGTGTTTTTTCCTCATAATATCATTGAAAACCCTAGTGGTGTTACTTTAGATATTGTCTGCAAACCAGCGGAAGAAATGCGTTTCAGGTCATCATATCTTATTCCTTGTCCGACGATTAGAATCATGGAAGCTTGCAACGATTTCGTTGATCGGTCCTCGATTAGTGGCCCAGTCACTTTTCTGCAACATAATACGCGATGTAATAATATAAAACATATCAAAAACTTAGTGAAGATAACTATACTAAGTAGTTTGATCACGTCCCGATTATAAAACCCAGCATCACAATTGTCAAATAGCAGTTAAATACTCGGTCTGATTGTAGATTAAGAATGCATGTCCGGACAAGTTCCAAATAAAGCTAGCTATGGAAATCCCACGATATTTTTTAAGACCCTTAATAACCCAGTCTGGCTATTCAAATAGTTCCCATATGTTTATATACTTTTGTTGGTGGTTTTAGAGTCTATTCAGATAAGAATTTTTATAATGGTAATTCTTTAGCCTTTCTTTCTGTTCACCAATAACGGAATCAATTGATTGGTATACAGAGCTGCGCCGGTGCACCCGAGGCTCATTTTGCGCTCCGGTTCCCAATGACTATATAACGGGGAGTCGGAGATAGTCGCAAAATTTCACTTTGTCTACGATATCACCCTTGGTGCAAGTGGACGTAAAACTCAAGGAACTAAAGAATGAACAAACAATCTCACTTAAGCCTGGTCAGTTCTAACTGAAGAAATCTGGAACGGCTACCGTACCCACCACCTATTGATTTCTAGTTTTGTTAGGCTGTTCATAGTGCCCAAATAATATCTACTTTAAATGGGCATACAAGACATAATTGAAGTTCATGGTTTGTAAATACTATACAGCTGATCGAACCCCGTTGATTTAATATCTATGTCTAACGTGGTTATCTAACAAGAGTTATTTCCCTTGTGTCATTTTGTGACTTGGCTGAAGAAGGCCCCAGACTATCAATGGCTACTGTTGACTGATTCCTGTTGAGTGAGGCCAGAGACTGACCAGATATTACCATTTTTATTACTTCTAGACCTTTGGCATACTGTAATATTTTAAGTGCGAAATTTGTAGGATTGTTTAGTCTTAATTTAATGTCATTTGTGTAGTCATACTTAATTCTTGATAATCGGTGCTCTCGTGTCTGGTCGGAAAGACGGCATGACATAAAATTTGTTGGTAGATTTCTTCGAGCCCAGATCAGCATACCAAATGGTGAGAAGTAATGCAAACAACTGCCTACACCCTAAATTGCATAGACTGTGTTCCCCAAAACAGCCAGGTTTTTTCTTAGGCAAGTTGGGTCTGTGATGCTCGGTCCAGCGTTTTGGGCTTTTCGGCAAATTAATGCCCAAAGTCGTTACCCCGTTTAAATGTTTTGTTCACACACGATTTCACCGTTAACACATTCGTGCTGTATTTAAGACTCTTTGACTATGTGTCTCCTACTGCTATTGCCAACCTAATGTTTCCCTGTCAGTGTTGATCTAGGCCTATCTAGGCTAATGGGCTTGATGGCGAACTGGCGGTCATTCCCCCTAATTAAGGTTTCTCACACAGTGTAGAGCCAGCCCAAATAGGCTACGGTCCCAATTGCAATAAGAAGGCCTCAAAGATTCGCCCTACTTGCCATATTAGTTTATAATAATTATATAATGGTGTATCAGGCAATCTTTAAACATGCTGTGTTAGAGAATTATAAGATTTTAAAAAAAAAACTAATTTTGAACGAGTGTACCAGTTTATCTCTTGTAAGATGTGAAGTTTACTGTGCCTTTTATACGGTTTCGATGTCTATGGTTTTAAAAATGAATTTTGAAAATGATGTTGTCTGACATATGTATAATTGAACTATAAACTACATTAGTCTCGTTTGCAATTTGTTTTGGGTTAAAAGTTACCCCCCTCCCCCGACTATTAAAAGTCGTGTCAGAGGCCGTAGGAACGGTTTTTGACCATATCACGCCAGACACTGATTAATCAACCAGCAGTGACGTTTCTAGTGGTTTACCCACAGTTCCGTGCACAGTACACCAATTACTCGACGTAATAGACGGTTTCATTGACTAATTAACCAGAACTCAGCTTATTATATAACAACTCTTCTAGATCCCAATGCCCAATGTAGTGCACACAATTAAAGCTAAATTGTGAACAGTAAAAAACGAAACGCAATAGTATGTTTTAAATCAGGCTGATCTTACGGGTAAATAAATATATGTGCGGAATTATTCCTTGTATGTATACTACATATAACTGAATGGCTTATTCATATCTGTATATGCACTGTAACATCTAAAGACGCATATGAATTGAAGTATTTTTTAATGAAGAACAGTTTTTGTTTGTTTTTTTTTTATTAAAGATACATTATGGGAGATTAGATAAAGAGTTGCAGTTCTCACTATAATAGTTAAAGTTCCAATTTCACATTTTCTAAGAAAGTCAAAACATAATTATTTCTATGTCTTTTGCTCAAAAGGTTGTCAACTCACTATTATACGGTCCTGGGCAAAATTATTTGGGCATTATAAAGGGTGACACAGGGTGATTGAGGAAATAGTTACTCCATTACCTCCCTTGTTTTTTCCCATTCCTCTCCATGGACGGCCATCTTCAAACGTTTGAATTTGAAGTTGAAAATGATATTTTTGCCAATTTCTCAACTGGCAGTACTGAATTATAGCATTAATAGGATTATTCTTTAACAAGGTAGGAGGACTGTTTATAGGTTCAATCTATTTTTAGGCTTTATTTTAATACATTTTAAAAATATAACTTAAAAAAATGCTATTGGAGCTTTAATGTAAACGTAATGTAAACGTAATTTGCTGACGACTTCAGTTAAATTGGTCAACTATGAACCGAGATTTATCACTAGCCAGTACGATCAAAAGCATAGTCTCGATTATCCATTTTTGATTTCATTATCGATGACTGTTAAGCAGCATATGATCCTAATTCAGTCAACATCGAAGGCTAACCTAGACATCGAGAGTTTATTATAGTCTGGATAAGTTAATTAATGTCTAATTGATAATTTAGATAACATTTCTGGCCAAAAAAGACTTTCAATAGGTAGATTTAACTTTTTCATAATATATGTTTAACCATATAACTCTTTAACAAAGCAAGTTAATAAAATCTATCTGAAGTTAGATAAGATTTTTTTACTTTTGTTGAAGTCCTAAAACAGATCTTTTATAACTTGTATCACGTCAATGCTCTTTCAAAACCTAAATATGGCGCCATGTACATTGACTTCATATGGCGAACTGCTATCGATCAATTCATATGAATGAATAAAAAACATCTTTTAAAACACCGATTGAATATATGACGCATGAAGCCCATTCAGACCAAGTGTCAGTATTTATGCAGTCAGTTCTCAGAGATAATTATAATCGTAAGTTCTTGTCTCCATCAGAGGTGAGTGAATAGTTTAATATTTTAGAAGCAATATTACGCGGTTGTTCGGTGATCATCTGCATGGTAGGGATGGAGAAATCGTCAGTAGAATGCGCAACATATTATCGACAGCAAATCATTGCCGATTAAATTTTTTATGTAAACATAGAATTTTCACGGAAGACTGACGTGTAAATTTTCTACCCGGAGTTTTCTAACAACGTGTCGTGTGCGCTCCCGCTGTTGGCCAACTTTCCGCGTTGATTTGAATTTAGTAGAGATGTCATGTGACAATTTAGTCGATTTCAAAGTACTTTGGCCAGTTCGTTAAATGCTCCGATTAGCTGTAAACAATTATTGTGGCTGGACACAGTTGAAAAAAAAAAACACGTGACCACCCGATCAAATCGTCAAATCGCACCCTGAACTGATTTGGCGATTTGATGTAATCGTTTCGGAAATCGATGTCGATAAATTCGTTGATTAGGGTAACCAATTTGAATTAGATGGACGGTAAAGATGAAAATGTGATTGAATGCAAATCACTTTGGCTTATCAGTGGTCGATAAAAACGCCTATTATAATATGTTTTCACCCATTGCACTCGATCATATGATTATTAGTTAACGACAGCCACAATCCGTTAGCTGCTATTATTTCGACGGATTCGAACTTTTGTAAAGATTGCATCCTACTGAATATGCTATGCTCAGTATTCTTATGTGTATCTTTTCAACTTCAAGCTACCTAAATCTCCCAAACGATATCTTTAAACTAATAATAAATGGAAGCATTTTAATCTGATATTCCATTATTGCTTTACCGGGGTAGCATTTTTCATTTTAATTTATTTCATGAAAGTATTGTTCTCTAAAGGGACATGAATTCTATTTTACTTGATCACCAATGGACTCGTTTGGGCTCGTGAGTAGGCCACTGACTTATTAACTTGGTCCCGGGTTCGATACCGTTATTGACCGTCAAAGTTCATCTTTATTTTCCGGCGTGTTTTATCCTTTGTCAATAGCACTGAACAACATCAAGTCCGTAGGCTGGGGCAGGAAAGCGGGGTCCCGTGCATACTTAAAGGAGCTATATTGCTAATATACTATTCAAAAAAAAAGTAGGGGATATTTGAGTTTTAAGTGTTATTAAAGTCACCTAATGAAACTGACGAAGAAACAAATGACAAAATGAAATGAAGTTCACATTCATCGATTTATTCCAAATGATCGTTAGACTAAGTAAGGCACAGACTGACCATTATAAGGGTAAAATGATACCCGGGGTCAAACAGCAAAGTTACCACAGCATCACAACAAAGTCAGTAACGGGTAAATCCTCCCCTGTTTGCCAAACAAGCATTGATCCGACGTGGCATACTCCTAATGAGACGTCTAAGGTCATTTTGGTCCAGATTGTCCCATTCCTGTTGCAACGCAGGAGCAAGTTCTTGGACATTGGCAGGACGTTGTTGACGTTGACGTAACCTCTGTCCAAGCATGTCCCAGACATGCTCGATGGGGGAGAGGTCGGGACTCAGTGCTGGCCAAGGTAATGTGGTGATGTTCTGTTGTTGGAGGTAACCTGTAACGATCCTGGCCCTGTGACATCTTGCGTTGTCATCCTGGAAGATGAAACGGCGGCCATGACGTCGTGCGAACGGCACAACATGGACTGCCAAGATGTTGTCCCGGTAGTACTGGCCTGTAACACGCCCTGCAACAACATGTAAAGCCGTTCTTCCAGCAACAGTGATGTCTCCCCACCCCATAACAGAACCACCCCCAAATCGATCATGTCTGATGACGTTAACGTCTTGGAAGCGTTCGTTTCGACGACGCCACACCCTCCTACGTCTGTCCAAAAAATCAACAGTGAACCTTGACTCATCTGAAAACATCACATTGCCCCAGCGTTGATTATCCCAGTGTTGACGATCCCTACACCAACGACGTCTTGCCTGAATGTGATGATCTCTCAAACAAGGGATCACGCGAGGACGTCGGGCGCGAAGGTGACCCCTATGCAGTCGATTCCGAATCGTCTGGCCACTCACTCTCACACCAGTGTCTGTTTGAAGACGAGCTCTGATCTGATTTGCTGTGATGACACGATTTCTCAAGGCCAAGGTACGGATAAATCGATCCTGGGCTTGAGTTGTCGCCCTTGGTCGACCTGAGCGTGGTCTTTCCTGTACAGTTTGTGTATCACGGTATCTGGACCATAGCCTGCTTATGACAGACTGAGAAACATTCATCGTCCGCGCCACAACAGCCTGTGTTGTGCCGATCTGTAGCATGCCAAAGGCACGTAACCTTTCATTTTGGGTAAGCCGACGCATATCAAAATTTGTTTTCTGGTCACTCAAACAATTAAACTGATGTTTCCACCCTGGAATTCAATGCCACAATGACTGTAACATTCAAAGTCAGAGTCGTGCAAATCTTGGATTGGACCCCCATGATGATCCCAAGCATCACCTGCATTCCATGCGGTAGCTATTGGTGCGTTTGGGCGTCACACGTAACTGGAAATTTTTCTTCTGTTAGGTTCTATAGTGACTTTTTTCGTAGTATTACGCCCCCAAAATCAAATATCCCCTACTTTTTTTGAATAGTATATTTGGGGCCTAGAAATTGACACAAATGGGTTGCAAGCCATATAATAATTTAATATGGATGTATATAAATTGATTTACATTCAATCGTTTCCGTTTTTACTCTATAATATCAAATCAGTTATGTTTGGCGAAGTACACCAGAAGTCTCAATTGAATCACAATATATATAGCGTTTGGTTATTCCAGTCTATATAGTATTTATTGCGCATACTCACCGATGAGATGTAATGTGGAGTATACCTAGCCTTGTTCTTTGGGTCCCTAGCTGAAAATGAGTCTGAAACGCCGTATTGTACACGATACGTGTACCAATGGTAAAAAAATTATTTCGTCTTAAATATTGGATATCAGAAGCCCATCTTTTCCTGGTAAGACCACAACATCGATGTTGATTTAAATTGACAAATAATTTGTGTTTTCAACGTCGAAGACTTTCTATGATATAGAGTTAGAGACTTGGCTACTTTAAGCGTAACAATTGGAAATCCCTAGCGTCGCTGCCCAGTTGGTATGATACAGCAAAATCCGGGATACACGCTGGCGTGCACACAAGAGAGCCTTCGGAGTAAGTTATAGTTCAAAATAAGAGTAGCGCTGTCAAGTAAATATGGCCATCATAATATACTGAATGTATTTCCGTCTTTATTAGCCCAGTTGGCGCATAAAGTTGTAGACCAGTGATTCCGAGCAAAATCAAATTTTGGTACTTATTACTGTCGGAAACACCTGTCGCCCCACCTCAATACGACAATGTTAACAGCATTGTACAAGGTATCACCCTATTAACTCAGAGTTATCGATTTTCGATCACCCTGTGTTAAATTATGTTTTGCAATATCTTTATTGTTGTATCGTAAATTCATACTCATTGACTTTTAAGATCTGGGTATTTTCTTCAAAACATATGAGAATTACAAAATTGTCGGTCCTGGAGTGATATCGCATGTTGGGAGCGTAGCGTGAAACTGACCTCATTAGAGCTCCGTATTAAAATTTGTCAGTAAAGACCAATCACCCGGATCTAACTAAGTTTTTCTTAAACTAATTACTTTTTTATTATTTTATTTGGATAATTTTATTTATTGGAGGGAGTCAATATCTTATTTTTATTATTTATCTGTATTATATACTTTTACAAAACTCGATTTGTTTTCATATCAAAGGGAGGCGAAAAATATTTTGTGGTGTTGAGGCGGGGCATGTTACACAAAAGGTTGGGAACAACTGGTGCACACTATATGACAGGTGTGACATAATGCGACATTAAGGTCATCTTCCATTGTTTTAAGCATTAATGAATGAAAGCTAAAATATCATTGATGCGGAATACGGCAAGATGATTGATAACTATATACTTGGAAAATTAATAGACATTCTTTGTTTAAAAGTACTGTGGAGGGGCGTAGATGTTTACAGAAATATTAAGATGGAAAAAATTCTTCAACCGTAAAGTAACCCACGTTTAACGCTGTCCACTGCTTCAATAAAAAGCAAGTGAAATATGACATTAAGAGATTCGAAGACACCAATTTGAGGAGTGAATGTCAATTAGATGGAACTTTTATGTTACTAATGGTTTTATGCCACTCGCATAATAAATCAACTTCACATAAATGAGAGGGTTAAAGTATGTGTATATAGCAATTTTGACAATAACACCATCTAAAATTGATGGGCTTCTAAGAATTCCCATAGAGTTCCTCCATATGACATGCAAAACAATCAATCGTACATAGTGAAAATAATAAGTGAGTTTGGTGGCAAATAGGTTGCCGCTTTTAGTAATGTAACGCCTCACCTCCAGTGGTGTGATCTGATACGCTACATTAAGATGAGCGTTTCACTGAAAATTTACGTCACATCTTCGCTTCCTTGTCATGTGCAATTAAGTTCATTCAGTACTATAAGAGAATCCAGACTTCCTTAGTCTTGTTTATCAAACTTCCCTTCCCCTTGATCCGACTTCGGTCCAGATTAACTACAGTGGTGTCTGCGACTCATTAAACTAAACACTGTTATTATTAACTCTTCAATCAATTCCAGACATCTTCAAAAATCTTCCCATGCATGGTTCTTTTGATTACAAGATGGTGCGTATGGGACCTTGGTTGCTCGTTCCATCCACACAACCAGACAATGCCCGTAAAGCTCATTCGCCCCGCACAAGTGACAAGGGGAAAGGGCGCCGGAAAAATCCGTGAAAATTTCTCGGCTAAAACTGAGACCTCGTGGTTAGCAAACCAGCATCCTGCACAATGAGCCACTGCGACAAAGTAGGTAGTGTTGTTTTTTCCATGTAAATTTGTAAACGACTTCCGCGATCAAATGACTTGGTATTAAGTATATACCAATAATGATATGTAAAGGGTGTTTAGTCCTCCCGGACGGACTACATCTAAATAGAGAGAAATGGGGTTTAACATCCACTCAACACACACTAGGTCATTTCGGGACTAACATATGGTTTAATTTTATTTCAATAATTCGCTTGCGCGTAGGGGTCTTTAGCAGTGGGAGGAAACCGGAGTCCCACGAGGTTGAGAAGGCGCCCCTATCTACATGCCACATACGCTTACACCAGGACTCGAAACCACAGCCGTGAGACAGAGGTGACCGGCCAGCTAGAGGTCAAAGCGCGGCGCTCTAGACCACTAGGCCATCCCAACCCCCTACATCTGAATAACATGCAGAATAACCCTACCTGAAAATGTTTAGTCTTTGTAGAACATCTAGTAGGCCAAGGTATAAAGTATTCAGTCATGTATCAAATTATTAGTGACACTGCTTATAGCTGTTAAATTAAACGTTACCGAAGTCGTGATTTCGAGTTTAGACATTATTGTTTGTCATTGTTAATGTCCTTTGCAATATTAATTAATACACATTAAATTTTCAATAGATTTCTAATAAGGTCATGGATAATTTTAATCGAAGCACTGTTTTATATAAACCATATTAATCACACTGTTAAAATTCTATGTATATAAACAGTTGTAATAAGTATAGTAAAAATACAGTGCCGGATTTGTCAGATCACACGGTTTATTAACTTACATTAAAACGATGTACTTTACAACCATATGTCACTTTGCGTGATGTGTGCTGTATATTAACAGAAATACCGTTGAAAATATTATTTTTACAGAAAATTGTAAATTTACTGTCAAATAGGTGCACATCGACAAGATATCGAATTTTGTGCAAATCGAATTTTTCTGTTCTGTAAGATAGGTTAGCCTAGAGTAATAGGTTATTCAAAATTTGAATACACCGAACTGGCTTATAAAGACAGGCATGTGCAATATATTGGGTTGTGTGGGACATTTTGCTTTGACGGTGTCATACCACCTACTCTTTCCATTGTAGCACATTAAACCCCATTTCATTTAACTTAACGACGGTTGATTTACACGCTTGGCTGAAAGGTCCGCAAAACTATCTGTGTTTTCCAGAATCGAACCAAGGACTAATTAGCCAATTGGGACACACATATTCCTTATAGTAATGTCACCTTGGCAAGTTACCCATGAAGTTACAGTCCAATACATGCCAATATCGAAAGGAACCGAGATTTTAGGGTGATAAACCCATATTTTAAGTTTCATTGAAATCGGATAAAAATTGTGACCTGTAGACTGTTCACATGAAGTTACAGTCCAATACATGCCAATATCGAAAGGAACCGAGATCTTAGGGTGATAAACCTATATTTTAAGTTTCATTGAAATCGGATAAAAATTGTGACCTGTAGACTGTTCACAAACAATTGTGGACGGGTGGACGGACGGAATGATAGGGGCGACGACAATATACGTCCACATAAAAATGTGGGCGTATAAAAAGCATGCAATGTTAAAATACAGTTATGATGATTGCAATATTTCTGCCACTTAAAAAATTACATAATAATTTCAACAGTGCACTCGTTTATGCGTAACTTTAGGGAAATTGTACTAGTTTTCTGAAAAAAATCTATCTGTGTACATCATTCAACACTCGTGATTTTTTTTATGGTAAATTCAAGGATCACATATGGCTTTTATTATTCTTAATTCGCCGTCACGATTTATGTTTGTTTATAATAATGCCTGGATAATAGCAATTATTTCGGTAAGGGGTGCCGTTCTTTTATGTATTCCTTTAAAAAGTTCCTTTGATTCACCAATAACAAGGCAGGTCACCTCGTTATTCGTTATTCACCGCTTGGATAACAATCCGGTTTATTTACCGACTACATGTCATTTAATAGGGGATACTTTGCAATCCATTACTCTATTGTTGTTGTTTAATATCGTTTAAAATTAAATCCTGAAATATCTTCATTAAAGATACACCTATGTGAATCTCGAATAACGAGGCGAAAAACGAATAAAGAGGCATATTTTTATCCTCGTTACAACGTGGCTAATACATTTGTTTATTGTTTCAGTGTAAAATTAAGTCCTGAAATATCTTCATTAAAGATACACCTATGTGAATCTCGAATAACGAGGCGAAAAACGAATAAAGAGGCATATTTTTTTTCCTCGTTACAACGTGGCTAATACATTTGTTTATTGTTTCAGTGTAAGCGGGCTTGGAGGGTTTTTTTTCCTGTTTGGGTTAAAGTTCAGGTTGTATTGATTTCAGATTTGATAGAATTACCATGAATTCAATTCCTTAATCAGCCAATTAGATCTGCTTAGAAAAGTGTGGTGTAGGACTACATTTCTTTGGTACTGCTCTCAGTGACAACAATGTTTGGCCGTTAATGATTCACATCCGGTCCAATCATAACGCAGGCGTTCTTACTTCAGACCGCTCTGGAAACTGATAGCACTTGCAAGGACTTGAATTGACGCCCAACCATCGAAAGAATGCCAAAACTATGTTTTTCAATCGATACCGACTCTGGAATACCATTCGAAAATTATTTTTTGAAAAAATTCCAGTCTAAAATATATGCAAATTCCCTTTAACTTCGAGCGGGAATATATACAGAAACCATACAATCATATACACAGTCCAAATATTTGAAGTAAGCTTGTAGTGACAGAACCCGACAATACGTGGGACCATTCTTCTCTTCTCCAAAATAAATTGAATCGAAATACTAGAAGCAATAATTGTTGGGTTATTATATAGACCGGCCTCTAGTCACCAAATATTATAACTGGACCAACCAATTACTCCGTGTATAGAAAATCTACAAGGCTTAAGCTTGTCATGTTCATGTGCAAAATGAAGGAGTAGAATATTGTTCTTATTAACGACGTTATCCAATCTAGATTGCCGAGTCAACACAAATCCATAATTCTGAATAAACCAGTTTCCACACATTCTATTTTAAACTAAACATATATGCCACTTACAATAAGTTCCTAATATTAGCATTTACAATCGAATCGAAGGCGTCATTTCACCAACATTAATTCTCTTAAGAAGTTGATCCAAGTGTCTTACATCCATACTTACTTCACGACAACATCTCAAGCAATTCCTGAATATGAATAACCAATACAATTGCTAATAATTATAAAGATGCGGGATCATCCACAGGATCCGTTGTGCTAACAAGTGCACTCCAGAATATGTTGCTCTCTGATTGGCCAATAATAAATTCGGAAGATGAAAGTATTCCCACGACTTTTGTAAGTGCCAAGACCAAGATTGTAGTCGAAGCTGATGTAGGCCTACTTCAGATTTGAGACATGGAGTGAGACTTTATAATATTTATCCATTATCTCTCTGATAGTAGAAAATCAGAAGAAAATAATATCCTCTAGTAATTACAGTTAAGTCACGCATACCTCCTACTAAAAGATATAGTTCCTTTATTTTATCATCATGATTCAATCAGTTTATCTTCTTTGATTACTTGGAATGATTACTTTATGGGGCATTATTCTGAAAACAACCATTTTACGCAACGGCCTTTATCGAAACTCCCAATTGCATTTAATACGGAAAGGTTAGAAAGGAAACATTAAAGCGTGAATGGAATCGAAATGTTGCCATTAAAATCTATAACTGTGTCTGGAGTACCATGTTTTTAATATTCTTCCTTGTGAATTTATAGACTGGTATCTCAGTGACATAACATAAATATATCTACTTACAATTACCAGACCGTTTTAATTTGGTTAAAAATGAAAAGTCGATTTCAGACGATTTTATGACTAGATATGTTTGTGAGAGAACAAACTGTGTGATGTTAAAGCGTGTCTTTAGATATAACCGATTATATCTTCCATTATAAAAATTAGTACAAAGGTACTATGCACCAAGAACCAAGTATGGCGTCGTCGTCGCCATCTTGAAATTGTGACGACATAATTATGCAAGTACCCCGCAGGAAAACTTTCATGTTGATCGTACTTGAATTGGCGGAGCCTTTGGTTTTTTCGAAGAGCGGCTCTAAGAAGAACAGCGACAACAATGAGTAGCGCTTTTGGGCGAGTTTCTGGTTAAATTATATGATGGAAACTAGTTAATCATATAGTAGGCCTACTTGGTGCAAACACATAACTGATGGAAATAACACAACACCATCTACACAATGCAACACTCTTGCTTGTATCTAAATCCTTTAGCTCCTTTGCGCATGGTGTTTATGGATTTTACTCTTTCTGTATAGTGAAGGATCCCCGCCGTCTCTTCGCCGGGATGTCGAAGTTAACAGCTTACATTACTAGTAACGATAGTCTTTTAGTCAGGTGTATTAAGACATTTAATGTTCTCATTTAGCTTTGATCTAATGTTATTAAAGGATGATAAATAAACTAGACAATCTTGTGTTAAAAGCCCCCTTTAAGCAGTTACATAGACCACTGTTTTAGAATTCTTGGTAGTATAAAAACAAATATCATCACGTTTTGCAACAGCCCCACAGTATGGTTCCTCTTATAAATCATCTGATATGAGGTTTGTTAATTTTGTATTTGCTATTTTCAAATACATACATATTGACGAGTTTTTTTTATATCAAAATGTTGTTGGCAGTTGAACTTGTGGTCATAAATTAAACAATCACAATTGGCTAAAACCCATTAATATTCACCACAACCTAACAACAAACCTAAATCTTTTTTTCAAAGACGACAAAAATAACATGCAGTGTTTACTATTATTTTCACCGGTAACTGAACTGTCAACATAAAACGCTTCCGCGGTTCGTAAGGTTATCATAATTTATCATCACTGACAACACAAAAGGCATGCATGGCAAATCGCACAACTGGAATGTGAAAACTGATTTTAAATCCATTTTAAATGTAACTGTTTTGACGGTTATTGAATCTGTGAGTTGCCGTGTGAATTATTATCGTATATTGGTTGTCACCGAACTAAATGTCAACACAAAATCGCGTCAAGACAAAAGTCTCCATACATACAAACCAATAACATACTATTGGCTTAAAGATGCCTTCCCGGGTACAAACTTGATGACATGATATGATGCTATATTTGGACTATATATTCAAACTAATAGCTATCTGTCAAAGAATTGATTCAATTCCCGCTCAAAACTGTTCCATTGGACGAAAAAAAAAAAACAAGCAGTAAAGTCTAGTTTAAGTATACTTGTTTGTCACGTGATTTAATTGAGATAAGGGTCCATTTTCAGCAATTTGTCGTTACAGGATGTTCATTTACCATAACCATCGAAGCAGCGGTTAAATAGTGGATTACCTAGTGTATAGTTCTTTTATTGCCGTTTAACCGCAGAATCTGCAATACGTTTTTGCCTTTCATCAGCAAGAAATCCAAACGCCATTCAATCAGGCAGCAAGAGGCAAGCTGACCGTTTGTGATCCTCTTACATTTTTGGCATGTTTTTCAGGGAATCCAGTATTTTTCTAGCACGATTAGTTGTCTCTCTAAACTAATAAGAAACTGACGGTCAGTTAGCGACGAAATGAATTCTAAGTAATTGTGTGCGAATGTGGAGATGAATGCGGGGAAACAATGGCTGTTTAAGGCAGAGAACGTGCCACTTAAAATTAGAAACCTGCTCATGACAGCAGCCCTATAAGACCACACCTGAATAAGCCGATTGTTATGATAAATTGCTTTATTACAAATGCAATATGTAAGATATACATAAAGGGTGTGTCGTTCTTGTTAAAAACAATATTAACAAATAAATAATTAAGTATGAATATAATGAAACTTGCATTCAAATTATTATATTCTGAGCAAAGTTATTGTTGTTAAGTACCTTAGCAACGGCACCGGATAAGCAAGACTTAGCCTCATTAGTCCATTGCATTGTTACATATTTAGATCTAGCGGACATTCTAATCAATTTGAATCCCTGCCTTCCGATAACTTAGAGGGTGGATTATTGGCTTGTCACATTAATAAATGTCCAATTAAAAGTTAATAATATATTCGAAGCCAAAATAAAGACATTAGTGTTATGTTTTAGTTTCATGGTTTTACCAAGAGGTTTCATGAATGCTTTTACTGGGTGGTTAGATGCTTACCGACCCTTGGGTAACCAATCCATGACGCCGGGATCAATAGGAAAGCCGTTGTCTAAAAGTTGATTTTCGGGATTTTAAAGGGCATCATGACTAGGTATAACCCTTTATTATCACAAGTCCTGAACCTTGTCTTTTATTTCTACACCATTCAAATTCTTTGATCCACGGGCATATATGACCGACACAAAGACAGTTCTCCAAGTATACACCCCACCCCACCGTGGAAACTAGATTTGAAAATATCTGAAGTGCACCTCGGGCTAAGGCCCCGTGGCTGATAAAATAGACAACCTATAAAT
Organism: Patella caerulea; assembly: GCA_036850965.1. Lineage (NCBI taxonomy): Eukaryota > Metazoa > Mollusca > Gastropoda > Patellidae > Patella > Patella caerulea. Next base: position 20,349,722 of record JAZGQO010000014.1, on the reverse strand, counting down.
GTAAAAAAAAAATCACATAAGCAATTCACGATGTTTAAAATACTTACAAATAACCATAATATACAAGTCAGATATGTAAACAATAATGACCGACCCTTGTCTGGTGTACATGATTACTGTAGTTAAAACCCGTTATAAAAACATGTCTACATCGGTAAAGAACATTTTTTGGCATTGACATACAGGTCTAATTGGTCGAACGGTGGAAGATGTAATGGTGTGGGATCTTTTGACACACGGGTCTAATTGGTCGAACGGTGGAAAATGTAGTGGTCACCTGGTGTGGGATCTTGTGCTTCGAAAGTCATTTGACACCAATCGATATTATATTTGAACCTGTAGTCCGCAATTTCAACGTTTCTCGCGCTAATTTCGTATATCATTTCGTATATCATGCAAAATTAACATTCTTCCAGATGTTTTATACTTAAATAACACAATTGACCGTCTGATTATTTGTTATCTATAATACACGTGATAAAAAATACAATATATCTTGTTTTATACATCAAATATCAAACAAAACAACCAATGACCACTACAGTTTGACTTGGTTTTCCAGTTTTATAAAAGCACACATGTATACTACATTCCTGACATTCTCTCAGGTTGATCAGGAATATTAACGTTACAGGAATTGTTTGTTTTGTTGATCTATGTAAGATAACATTAAATCTCTGGTTTTGGTTGGGGTTTTGTTCTATTATTCTTTCATTACTGTGTTATGAACAGTAAATCGACTTCTAAACAAATGTATCTATAAACATGTCAAGATTTCTGGTAGTGGAAGCTGGTTATGTGGTTACACGGATAATGGTTAATTTTGTGGCATAGAAAGATGTCCAATAAACATGGCGCCATCGAATTGATTATTTTATTCGATAAGTATATGTGTTATAGTTTGTAACTGTTATGTCCTAATCGTTTAAGATTATCCATATGGAATATGATTGTTTGCTCAGCAGTGCATAAAATTTATTTCTACATAAAATAAATTAATGTTAGGAAAAGGCACAACGTTTATATCCATATAGAATAAAAAAAAAAACAGTCTAATGGCATTATATAATACTATATTTAATTGAATGTATTGACCAGTGGGAAGTGAAGAGTCTTTTGCATGTGGATTTCGATAGTCGCAAAAGAACCTACTTTTTTCCCGTAAATGCATATCAACAAAAGATATTATCAAAGCAAGAATCAATTTAATACTTACCAGTTAAAAAACAAAATATTTTTGAAACAATTTATAAACACCTGACGACGGAATCAGTGCACCATCTTTTTTGACACTTCGACTAGATTGTCACAGCGTCTAATCTTAACATAAGAGGAAGAATTCTAAATTGGGTGTGGATGGTGAGAACTCTCTTTCAAGCAATGAAGAAGAATAGAGGGAAGAGACCCCTTCCAGGCAATGTAGACAAATCGGACGAGTCCCCTTCCAAGCAATGTCAACGAATCCGGAATCTTTTCTTAACATATGCTTTGATACATTTTAAGATTGGTTTCTCCTTTGACCACGAATCAATATAAATTTGTTTGATAAAAAATCGGGACACACTCTCAGTCATTGCATCACTACAAGGATCAATTCAAACACGAAGGAACAGAAGCCAGTTAATAAGAATTCTACAATTACATGTACTGGTGACTTCTCCATTATTACAGTACAGGTAACCGTCAAATTAGGGATTAAGCTACAAATGCATTTTCATTTCAGTAAAAGCGAAACCCATGACGTTATCAAAGACAAACGAGTAAATTGGGGAATATTGGTTTATTGGCATGATTAGTCACAGCTGAATTGGTGAAGTATAACTTGACAGATCAAGTTTTACTTACTTTTCAATATTTACTAATAGCTATACATTAGCTATACACTATAGTTCAACTCAATATTTACTAATAGCTATACATTAGCTATACACTATATTTCAACTCAATATTTACTAATAGCTACACATTAGCTATACACTTTAGTTCAACTCAATATTTACTAATAGCTATACATTAGCTATACACTATATTTCAACTCAATATTTACTAATAGCTACACATTAGCTATACACTTTAGTTCAACTCAATATTTACTAATAGCTACACATTAGCTATACACTATATTTCAACTCAATATTTACTAATAGCTATACATTAGCTATACATTATAGTTCAACTCAATATTTACTAATAGCTATACATTAGCTATACATTATAGTTCAACTCAATATTTACTAATAGCTATACATTAGCTATACACTTTAGTTCAACATACATTCTTTTCACTTCAATATTTACTGATAGTTTAATATTTACTGATAATAACTCATTAACGTGAATTTTTACTTCTAGTTCAATATTTACTGATAATAACTCATTTAAGGTATTTACTAATAATCCGTTCCAAATATCACAAAATTCACAGAGTGTTCATACTATTTTCTGCAAGTAACTTTTCTCTTCAATATAATACCAATGTAACTTCACCAATAACTGTAACTTGATAGATATATATATTTACTAATTCAACTAATAATGGCCACCGACAGATTGTCTATATGGCATGCCATTCCATGCATATTATTGATATCTTTTATTCCGCTGGTATCTGGGCTACAGAAACCAGAGTGAGATATCACAGGGCAGCTGAGTGTGCCGGTGTCTGGGATACAGAACCTACGAGCAGCACCAGTAACTGATAAACATGGATATGCATTGAAAACCTCTGTCCTGGTAAAACACTGGAACGCCAGTAGAATTGTGTTACACCAATTATCGGATTAACCTGAAAATATAAAATGAAACGCAGAGACAGCACAGCAACATAGATACATGTGGGAGGGATGGGATGGGTTAAAATGTAATGAATTGATCTGTTCCAGGATAAAAGTAACAGCCTTTCGATATGCGGTATTAAATAAATTCCAAAGTGGATTAAATTGTTTCACAATTTGTCAATGATGTTACTCACGTAAGGCGACGTCAATATAATGTGGAACACAGCGAAGACTGACGTCATTATAACCACGTGGTTCGAATATACTTTACCGTAAACGTTCTAACAGTTGAGCTTTGATAACGGATTTTAAGTTAATCCTTAAAATCATTTATCAAAGACAAACGAGTAAATTGGGGAATATTGGTTTATTGGCATGATTAGTCACAGCTGAATTGGTGAAGTATAACTTGACAGATCAAGTTTTACTTACTTTTCAATATTTACTAATAGCTATACATTAGCTATACACTATAGTTCAACTCAATATTTACTAATAGCTATACATTAGCTATACACTATATTTCAACTCAATATTTACTAATAGCTACACATTAGCTATACACTTTAGTTCAACTCAATATTTACTAATAGCTATACATTAGCTATACACTATATTTCAACTCAATATTTACTAATAGCTACACATTAGCTATACACTTTAGTTCAACTCAATATTTACTAATAGCTACACATTAGCTATACACTATATTTCAACTCAATATTTACTAATAGCTATACATTAGCTATACATTATAGTTCAACTCAATATTTACTAATAGCTATACATTAGCTATACATTATAGTTCAACTCAATATTTACTAATAGCTATACATTAGCTATACACTTTAGTTCAACATACATTCTTTTCACTTCAATATTTACTGATAGTTTAATATTTACTGATAATAACTCATTAACGTGAATTTTTACTTCTAGTTCAATATTTACTGATAATAACTCATTTAAGGTATTTACTAATAATCCGTTCCAAATATCACAAAATTCACAGAGTGTTCATACTATTTTCTGCAAGTAACTTTTCTCTTCAATATAATACCAATGTAACTTCACCAATAACTGTAACTTGATAGATATATATATTTACTAATTCAACTAATAATGGCCACCGACAGATTGTCTATATGGCATGCCATTCCATGCATATTATTGATATCTTTTATTCCGCTGGTATCTGGGCTACAGAAACCAGAGTGAGATATCACAGGGCAGCTGAGTGTGCCAAATTGACAGTGTTAAGAAGAATTCGAGACACTGTCAACCGCCACAAAGTGCGCCCGAAGCTGCAACTGTGACCAATCATACGGGAAACCAATTTCATATTTTTAAGTTATATCTTTAAAATGTACTATCAAAATAAAGACCTAAAATAGATTGTATTTATAAACAGTCCTACCTTTTTAAAGAATAATCTTATAATTCACTATTATTGTCAGTTGAGAAATTGGCAAAAATATCATTTTTCAACTTCAAATTCAAACGTTTGAAGATCGCAATTCCATGGATGGGAATGGGAAAACAAGGGAGATAATTGTGTTATTATTTCTTGTGTCAGCGATTTTAATGTCTCTAAAATAATGCCCACGATCGTATACCTACTTTTTTAAAGAAAAATCTTATAATTCACTCTTATTGTCAGTTGAGAAATTGGCAAAAATATCATTTTTCAACTTCAAATTCAAACGTTTGAAGATCGCAATTCCATGGATGGGAATGGTATAACAAGGGAGATAATTGTGTTATTATTTCTTGTGTCAACGATTTTAATGTCTGTAAAATAATGCCCATGATCGTATAATAGTGAGTTGACAACCTTTTGAGCAAAATGCATAGAAATAATCATGTTTTGACTTTCTTAGAAAATATGAAATTCCCTCTTTAAGGGTACCTTACGATATTGCACTCCATCATCTGTAAATTTATACATATAGATATATATATACTATCCGCAATTATATCCGGATAAGTTACATAACGACCGTCATTATTTATTATATACCTAAAACTGGCGCTGTTTATTCCTTTCCTGGTAGAGCCGATGGCTCGAGTGTCCCGAGGGCCGAGAGTGACGCCCGATTAGTCTCGGTAATTTGTGACCATATAACAGTCGTCCTGCCCAATTCACACAAAGTTGTTGCGAAGATAGCCGACTTTCGTCTTGCCGCGACCAACGCCCGATGCATGTATGCATGTATGAGAAATCTTGGGAGTTAATGGGAGGAATCACATCTTCCATTTCATACCGAAACGAATTACTGCCATCATATATAAGTATTTATTCGCTTTAGATCTAGATAAAATACATCCTGTTCGAAGACGAGCTGCGATGTAAAGCATATTTAATAATTGAAGGACCCTAAATCCAAACGTTATTTGAGCCTGAAATCAAAGTATATTAGCAAAGCAAACAGTTCAAATTCTAATAGTTGACACATTATTCAACTTAACATCAAAGATACCTCTGGTAGGTGTTTGACTTCAGACGCCCCACATCTTTAATTATATATGATGTTAAGCCAATACGGAAAAAATGGGCTGAATATTGAGTCGCACGCATATACCCATAAAGTTTACCGTTGAAAATTGGTTGGCAGTAACAGCGATGCTATCAAAGTGGTTAATGAGTATCCCTGTGCCTGGAGGACAAGTGATGTCCTATAATTTATTAAGTTTTATTTCAGTCCCTTTTCGGAATTGATCGGTTTTGACCAACCAAGAAAAATATTTAAAGTATCGGATAGACAATGAATATTATCGAATGTAAGGTGGTAATTTTGGGTATTCCTCGGGTAAAATGTGATTTCACCAATCCTAAACAACCATGCACGGCCAAGGAAAAGCCGACTGCAAACATTACCAAGAGACTCTATAATGTTAATTAATAATTGGCAAACGAGTGTCCGTTGTCGGACCTATGGATAGGATAACCTTAAAGGATCTTTTTAAGCAAACACGAATTTGCTGGTTCAGGAAGATTATTAATCTGGCTATCAAAACTAAAACCGGAAAACTATATAAGAAGCTATCTGTAGTGGCCAAACCGCTGTAATGTCCAAACGCTATCTGTAGTGGCCAAACCGCTGTAATGTCCAAACGCTATCTAGAAGAGATATATACAGCCAAGACACGGATATTGTACAAAAATTATTGTAAGACAAGAGGCTGTAACAGTGACACAACCCTGTGCGATTTAGACGATTGTTTATTCATAAGCGACACCCACACATGAATGATTATCAACATGAAGAAGAACGACACATTTATTTTGGAGGTATGAAAACCATGTAATAAAGACAAAAACAGTTGGAATCAGTTCAATTGATGTCATATCTCGCATAATATCCTGATCGGCCCATTTTTAGGCCGTCTGAACTGTAACCAGTGACCACAAAGGTACGCGCCGCAACCGAGATCACTGTTACCGCCAGTATTTGTAAGTAATTGTAAATATGTCTTTGACAACCAACGCTGATCTGGGATATAACAAACGCAATTAAACGAGTCCAAAAATGTAAGCCGGACCATAATAGTTGCCTTCAGACTTCCGGTAACTCGTATGTTATAAAATATTAACTAGATAATGTAAAGGGAATTTATTGAAAATTTCAGTCAAATTGAGCCCCTTTGAACCAATATTTTAGCGATTGAATTTTGAGTCTACCTTCGATCATCATTACTAAAGTCGATACGATAAAAAACAAAATTGTTAATGGACGTTAAGTAGCTCATAGGGTTGTAATCCAGTAAATATCGCAGGCTAGGGAAGTCATCGAGGGTTGATTATCGTCTGGATAAGTTAATTAATTTAATTAATGTCGAATTAATAATTTAGATAACATCTCAGGCCTTATGAAAGACGTGCAATTGGCAAATTTACCTGTTGCATAATGTATGTTTATTTCACGATTCAAAAATGGCAAGTTTATCTATTTTGGCATTTGTATTTGCGTGTTTCTTGTATTAATACCCAAACCTAAAACGTAAGGCCAACTGTTTTATCGTCTGCTATGAGAACAACAGAGACTCGCATACACGAGACCTTGACAATCTCAGAAATTACTGACCCTCGCGAAAATAAAAAATTATCTGGGTAATGATCAATGCTGTGCAGTTCAGATTGAGAAATAACTACCGATTGACAATATCTGGAAAGGGTCTTGAATAACGAACACGATACAGTGCATCCCATTGGCAGACAGTTTCTATGAAATTATAATTATCAAAATAAATACCGAGAAAATCAAAGTCGCCCAGATGAACGGAAGGCAAGCGGAAAGCGGATTTTATATCCATTTTCCTTAACACTGCATTTTCTCCCCAGGATGCTATCTTTTAAAAGACAAATATTTAACACTGGCATTATCGTCATCAATAAAATTGTTAAAAGAAGAAATTTGTAATTTGAACAAGGGTCTTGAATCATTATACCCGCCTCTATGGCACCAATTAAATTCTTCCAGGTTTACACAAAAATTATTTTCTGCAGATTTTTGATTTGTTGGAAAACTTGCGCAGCTGCGGGCCAGTATATTCTAAGCGAAACCTGTATTTAAAACTGCATAAAAGTGTGAACGCGTCTCCCTTCTGTGAATAAGAACCACACAGTGGTTTCAAAATATCAAGTCGAACTGGCGAAATTAAACAAAAACTTTCCCATATATCTGATAAATTATAAGGTTACCTACTAATTCATGAAACAAAAACGGTGGCAGATTAGATCATAAACAATAATACGGTAAACCTATCAATTTTCAAATTAAGGCTTATTAACAACATTTAAAGGGGTTATTACTCCTCATTCTTCGTGGAGTATATACTGAGGAATATTGGGTGCCGATAGGTAATTGGAGCTGTTGTGGATGTCTGACAGTGTATAATTGGGTAGTCCCTATGGCAACGAAGACATTTATTGACATAAGTACACGAGACCCCATCGGTTCATACCTCTATTAAGGGTTATTCTAGATTCAGTTTTGTATGGCTCTACAGAAAGATGACTGCACTATAAATCTGCTGCTACGCGTGACGGATGAATCATCTAATAGTAGGCTAAGGCTAAATCGATAAACTCCCCTTGGATGATTTTTAACTGAATATTAGTGTATGCATTTTTACATCCAGGGATCTGTGAATATGTGACGGGGAATTAGAGTAAATGTAAGCATTACCGATAGATGAGGTTTCAACAACTGATGTTAGGACACCACCAGGCTCAATCAATCTTTCAGTGTAGGGATATTATTTTTTGTCATCCTTACTGTGCTCTGTCCTAGTTGGCCATTTTGAGTAAAATACCAACTCTTTACTTGAGACGCTGAACTTTACTTGTAATAAGTTGTAACGGTCGATCTCCTTCTATTTGACTTCCACATTTTAGCTGCTTATACTAATCTGAAACTTAATTTAATTATTTAATTGACCAAGTAAATGTGAACAGAAATATGGAGGGTGCTAGTCCCTTTAAAAATAATCTGGTTACAGACAAAGCTAGCACTAGACAGCTACTGTGCGATATCAATACTTATTAAACAAGACCAGTCCTTTAAGTAAAATTATTAATAAAATTATATCAACATTGTTGCTGACAATGCACCCGGTAGCTTCCGTGACCTTGGCATGGTTTATTTGAACTAGGCCTACTATGTATTATGGCACATTATATTACGCCAAAATATTACCTTGACACCGATTCAGACCAGTATGAACTAACGGTTCAATATTAAGGTCAACCGGTACGTGAGGTCAACTTCACTACCCATGCGGTCAACAAACTAAGAATGACTTTTACTTTTAACACAAAATAAAACATTATCATTTTCTTTAAAATTAGCTCTAAAATAATATGATATGGGATCGAATAGGCCTACAGATCTAAATAGCGGGCAGTGATAAAGATAACACGAGAGAAGTACATGTGTGCCCGATGGGATTAAAAAAATTACATAGAACATTAGAATAGAAGTAGGCCCAAATACATGAGTAGTCTACATTTTCAAATGACCATGAATGGAGATACAATCCAAAGACCCGCATAATGGGCAGTGGTGAATGAAATAACTTTAAAGATAAGATAGAAATATGCTCTAATACTGAGTAGCCTTAGGTGCTATATACATTATTATGTGAATAAATAAATAAATAAAGTTCTACAGACCTGAAAATGTAATGAATTGATCTGTTCCAGGATAAAAGTAACAGCCTTTCGATATGCGGTATTAAATAAATTCCAAAGTGGATTAAATTGTTTCACAATTTGTCAATGATGTTACTCACGTAAGGCGACGTCAATATAATGTGGAACACAGCGAAGACTGACGTCATTATAACCACGTGGTTCGAATATACTTTACCGTAAACGTTCTAACAGTTGAGCTTTGATAACGGATTTTAAGTTAATCCTTAAAATCATTTATATGTTCCATATACTAAACGTTAGCATGGGGCAGAGAGTTATACAAACAAAACATATTCTAGTGATTTTCTGATTACAGAGCGTTATACAAACCAAACATTCTAGTGATTTTCTGATTACTTAATGAGTTGTTACTCTAAATCAAATTTTAGTGTATTATAAATGTTTCATTACCCAAAAAGTAACAATATGCGAGAACTCGTGTTGACTATCCGGACGATTTAGCTGCTGTGTCTGGCAACCTATCTTTATATCAATATAGTCGGGAATATAGAGAGAGTTGTCTTGTTATTTCGTAATATTACAAGATATGATCTGAGATATTTTATCTACAATACTGAAATTTTAGGAAAAAAAAAACGTGTGTCGTAAAAGACGACCCTGTTCGTTTCATAGACGATAATTTGTTTTTATTAAATAAAAAAGTAAATGGTGTTTATCGTACAAATTTTAAAAAATGAAATCTGAAATACATGTAATAATGGAAATTCCACCCGTATGATTTAACGTGGACGCGAAAAGAGACACACTACATCGACTGGTAACATATTGTTGTGTTAATTTAACAAAATATATGTAAATACACAAAAAAAAATATATTAAATTCAGCTTGATATTTTCAAATAATCAATAAGCTTATGGGGCAATATTGATTGCATTTGGTTTCGTGTCTGGTCTAGGTTTGAATTCACCTTTTAAGCTTAGCTTATGTCGCCCTACGACGAGACAAAACTGACGGCGACTGGCTATCGGCGACTGGTTTACGATCAACTGGAACTGATCAGTCGTGACTACCTTGGCGACCTGAGCAAGTCGGACGGCGATCAGTCGCCGTCCAGTCGTCTCCAGTTTTTTCGAGTCGCGCATGTTCTACTCTTACGACTGGGGACAACTAGTTGTCTCTAGTCGCAAGCGGCATGAGCGCTATTACGACAATCTCGACTCAGCGCTTCCCTGAGGTAGCCAATAAGATTCGGTTATTTAGCCACGTGGTAACACGGGAGGCAACAATCGAGGCCGACGAAGATAGGTTAATTGAATTATGGCAGTAACGACCCTCGCTATTCGGCAACACGTGACTAAATCTGATTTGTTTAAAAACAAGAAAAAAAACATGTTAATACCGCGCATTGTTGGGATAAATGAACAGTAGGGCCTACCTCCTTTTATTTATTACAACGATAAATTTTGTTGATGTGGAACTCTCCTCTTTCAGAATTGCCGCCGCCATTTTGAAGCTTATCACGTGCTACTTGCAGTCATGTGATCAGTTGTGACTCCGATTCTCTAACTGATGCCGGGCGACATAAGCGGGCTTACGATAAGACCAACTAGTTGCTCGTGGTTGAATCCAGTCGTGGATAAATTCAGTCGTAGCGACATAAGCTCTCAGTCGCCGTTAGTTGCCGTCAGTTTCGTCGCGTCGTAGGGCGACATAAGCTAGGCTTTAGGTACACTGAGAAATCGGTAAGGATGAAAAACAAAATTTGCTTCATAAAAATCTATGTCAAAGTGTCAATAACGATGTAACTGGATAAAAACATAATATTCGGATTATAACTCCTCATTATGGCTTAAAATCTCTAGATAAGGTGTGTTAATTAACAGGGGGTGAAAATGGACTGAAAGGCGAGTTAATTATCGGTAGGGTTTAACAACTCTCGGACGGTGCGTTTTCTGTACTGAGTGTGTTAATTAACCGACGGGTAAAAAACGAATGACACGGTGTGTATTGTTAAATTGGTGTGTTTTCTCGATAGTTGTTATAACTGCACCAAAAGGGTATAATCAAGGACCATGAGGCTTTATTTGATGCGTAATTGTTAAATCAAAACTTGGGAAGGAAAACTGTTTTTACCGTGCGATTTTTCATTCGTCGGTGTGTTTTACGCAAATAGGTCTTTGTATAAGGATCTTTGTATGTCCAGTTGTACGGGGCTGTTTCTTCTATGCGTATTTTGTATTTGTTGATGAACGGAAGACACAGTACGTGTTTTATAGTCACGCCATTTATAAAATTGAATAATGAAATATAAATATAGACATTCATCTGTCGTAAAAAGGCGAAAACAATGTCGTCATTTATACGTATCCAGCAGTCAGACCCCAATTTGATTATATCCAGGTATATATCGATAAGCTTAATTTTCCGTATGTCAATATATTTTCTAATGTTCTGACAATTTATTGTTGTGCGTGTTGACATGAGTACCACGTCAACAGTAACTCATTGTCAGTTTATTGTTTTGCGTGTTGAAATGAGTACCGCGCAACCCGTAACTCATAGCCATTTTATTGTTTTGCGTATTGAAATTAGTATAACGTACGTAACACATACTTGTTTCATTGCAACTTATTATAAAAAAAAACTCTATACAAAAAACAATAGAAATGTTAGCAGTTCAATAATAATTATTCGCGGGCTGCAGTTATTTATTTTTCTTGTCATTTTGTGGATTTCATTTGTTAACATTATTGTGGTACCACTGAACTATAAATGCATGTGTCTTAAAATTGGTCGCATGCAATATCGCTATTTACCGATATCCCGATAAACCTCCATTTGATTATCCGATACATGTATTAGTCCGAAAATATTTTGCTGACTTTTTAATTTCGGCACAAAAGAGTGTGGATGGTTGCATACTGTCAGTCAGGGTTCAATAATGTGAATTGAAACGTGGCATCATAAGAAACTGATTGACAGAATATAGACGCCCCTTTATCAACACATTGTTGCCTTGTAAACTTTAATTGTAGATTGCCAGTAGTTATAATTACAGTAGGCCTACAAACAAATTTTGACTCATTATTGAACAATCAAAACTGTTACGCTATCGCCAATGATTACTTAAACCCCTTTCCCATGCATTCGTAATTTTATGTCCGGTTAAAATTCATGTCTCACTTAGCATTGTTACATTCTTCAAAATATGAAAACGCTTTAAGTTTTAGTTACAACTCTATTTCTAATAACCATCGTAAAATACTAGCTGAATTACCGGTAATTAAATTCTCGGTTAATATACATCTGACGTCCTGAAAACGTATTATGAAATGGTGAAGCACTTTTGTGACACAAACTATTAAATTACTTGCATGCACGATTAATAGTGAATACAAAATACCGTACTGTTAAATGTATTTTGTATGTGAAGTGTATATATTATACGTTTATTTTAGTATTAATTAAGGAGGCGAATTAATTTAAGCCTTTGGCTTGTTTTTGAAACCTTAACTTTTGACAGTGTATAAAATCTATCTTATTTGACATAAATATTGTTAAAATCAAGATAAAATCTTGAAAGAGGTTTAAAATACACATTCACTGAAATAGCTGAGCTGGTCGATGATCATTTAATTACCCCCAATAAAGTCTGACAATTAGCAGCTGTTATATAATATCTAGGTCAGCGTTGATCCAAGTTAGTGTTCAGCGAAGCGTACTTCCTGCTTTGATGTCAGTTTGTGTAGTAATATGGAACTTTGAAATGTTTAATAATTTAACCAATTCAAGAAGAACAACCAATGGCATTAAATTTTCGCATATTTCCAATACGAAGGTTTTTTTTGTTTTGAAATATACTGTAGTAAAATAACTTAGTCCTCTAATTTTCAGTACGACATGATAATAATGTCATAGTATTTCATCCTATATGTTTAATCTTACAACCCCTCTTGTTGTTTTCTGGTACCGTGAAGGTATAGGAATCGAAATCTCAGATAGGATATAAATTTTGATATTATTTGTAAGATATATGCTGACAATTATACTGAATTTTGATATTATTTGTAATATATCTTACAATTATACTCATCAAGCATTTTGGCGCTGGTAATATCATGTAGTCAGTCTGACATCAAAAGTTCATAGTCGGGGAAGCCATGTTAAGAAAATGGTGGTATTATAAGGTTTCCGACCAATTAATTTCGTCGGTTGATCCTGCAACAAAGATTATACCCAGGTCGCACAAATCAAAATATAAATAGCTTAATGACACGTGACCTGTCTTTGTTTTTTTAACACAGGTAAATGTCTACGATGCAGCAGATATTACTAATACATAATCAAATCCACAATGTCGTTTGTAACAGCATTGGTTCAACATGGGAGACGACATGTCTACGCATCAAAGAACATTGTCTTGAAAGAATCGTGCAGTTGGCTATTGTTACATTGGTATTAGTTTCGATCACAGGAATACTTAGAGTTCAAAGGATGATTGACAACTTAGTTCTTTTGAAGCCAATCACGTACAAATTACTTTGTGTTCTGCATTAGCAATATAAATTTTGTGAGGAGATAAACGCAACGTTATTGATAATATTCATATGCATGGAAATTCTATTTTATGGATTTTATTTCGATGAAGGTAAGATACTCCATAAATAGAGATGTAAGTTGTGTTCTGCATTAGCAATATAAATTTTGTGAGGAGATAAACGCAACGTTATTGATAATATTCATATGCATGGAAATTCTATTTTATGGATTTTATTTCGATGAAGGTAAGATACTCCATAAATAGAGATGTAACTAAAACTTAAAGCGTTTTCATATTTAGAAGAATGTAACACTGCTAAGTGAGACATGAATTTTAACCGGACATAAAATTACGAATGCATGGGAAAGGGGTTTTAGTAATCATTGGTGATAGCGTAACAGTTTTGATTGTTCAATAATGCGTCAAAATTTGTTTGTAGGCCTACTGTAATTATAACTACTGGCAATCTACAATTAAAGTTTACAAGGCAACAATGTGTTGATAAAGGGGCGTCTATATTCTGTCAATCAGTTTCTTATGATGCCACGTTTCAATTCACATTATTGAACCCTGACTGACAGTATGCAACCATCCACACTCTTTTGTGCCGAAATTAAAAAGTCAGCAAAATATTTTCGGACTAATACATGTATCGGATAATCAAATGGAGGTTTATCGGGATATCGGTAAATAGCGATATTGCATGCGACCAATTTTAAGACGCATGCATTTATAGTTCAGTGGTACCACAATAATGTTAACAAATGAAATCCACAAAAAGACAAGAAAAATAAATAATTGCAGCCCGCGAATAATTATTATTGAACTGCTAACATTTCTATTGTTTTTTGTATAGAGTTTTTTTTTTATAATAAGTTGCAATGAAACAAGTATGTGTTGCGTACGTTGTACTTATTTCAACACGCAAAACAATAAAATGGCTATGAGTTACGGGTTTCGCGGTACTCATTTCAACACGCAAAACAATAAACTGATAATGAGTTACTGTTGACGTGGTACTCATGTCAACACGCACAACAATAAATTGTCAGAACATTAGAAAATATATAGACATACGGAAAATTAAGCTTATCGATATATACCTGGATATAATCAAATTGGGGTCTGACTGCTGGATACGTATAAATGACGACATTGTTTTCGCCTTTTTACGACAGATGAATGTCTATATTTATATTTCATTATTCAATTTTATAAATGGCGTGACTATAAAACACGTACTGTGTCTTCCGTTCATCAACAAATACAAAATACGCATAGAAGAAACAGCCCCGTACAACTGGACATACAAAGATCCTTATACAAAGACCTATTTGCGTAAAACACACCGACGAATGAAAAATCGCACGGTAAAAACAGTTTTCCTTCCCAAGTTTTGATTTAACAATTACGCATCAAATAAAGCCTCATGGTCCTTGATTATACCCTTTTGGTGCAGTTATAACAACTATCGAGAAAACACACCAATTTAACAATACACACCGTGTCATTCGTTTTTTACCCGTCGGTTAATTAACACACTCAGTACAGAAAACGCACCGTCCGAGAGTTGTTAAACCCTACCGATAATTAACTCGCCTTTCAGTCCATTTTCCCCCCCTTGTTAATTAACACACCTTATCTAGAGATTTTAAGCCATAATGAGGAGTTATAATCCGAATATTATGTTTTTATCCAGTTACATCGTTATTGACACTTTGAGATAGATTTTTATGAAGCAAATTTTGTTTTCCACCCTTACCGATTTCTCAGTGGTACCAAATCGCTAAAACTAACCTCCCCTTCTGGTGTCGACGAGACGTTCTACCCTATAGTCTACCTCACAGAGTAGCAATCCGGGGGTGGAGGGGGCAATGACCATGGACATCAATTTTAAAAGTGTGTTCGAAATTAGAAATTATTGTTGTGAACTGTTTGACGTTTAAAACATCTTCCTTTCTCACATTTCTAACCGGAGTACTATGTTCTATACTTCAGTCTTGTTGGTATATATATATATATATATACAATCAAGGATTTTTTTTTCTTTCTACTGTTAGTTTCTGGAGATGGACCTTCTTTCTCATCTGAACAAAAGTGCCAGAGATTTCAAATCTACATCCCCACAATGTGATTAATTATTAAGACATTTCTATAACAATATCCAAATCAAATCAGTTATTGGAAAGATTTATTGCCAGTGTGATAATGAACCAGAGGAAATACACACTAATCTAATATGTTCTACATGAGCGTCTATTAGCATCACATACTGACTCTCCCTTAAAGACCACAATTACTTCCAGACCTTCGTGTAGTCTTGCGTTAGTACTAGTTGGCCTCTTATCTGTACAGTGTACCTTTCGCGATTTAAAACTAATCTGAATAGCCGCTTCTTTTAGGATTTTTAAGAATTTGCGTCTGATTGGCCAATGTATTCTAACTGATAATCTATAATTGAATATTGGTAATATCCTATGCTTCAAACACTCCAAATGTATGTGACATATGAAGTACAATGTGTGGTCTGTGTGTGAAACAACCATGATTTTCAACATTTGGCACATATTCCGCGCAGTGTTGCGTTTGATTAGAGGTAATCCTACTACACACTGCTATTATAAGTGGATATTGTTGTTTTAAATTTTGATTGGTCAGTAGTCCGTCAACCAACCAATCACTAGCTGCCCTACAAAAGCTTTACGAGTGCCAATATTGGACCAAATATGTTTACTTAACGTTACGTCATGACTCACGATTTTATTATGCCTAATTAACCCGTGCAAAGTTTTAGGGAAGACCCAGATTAAACGAAGGACTGTCATGTTGCTGTACTTTAGTGATGGCTTTCATTGAACGGAAAGAATGGACACACTCCCGCATAAGTTCAAGAAACAGACGCTATTCCAGCAATGGTCAGAGAGGGATTTCTCGAGCCATTGCTTCAGGAATATGCATTTGGCAGGACTTGTGTAAAACTGAAAATAACCAGCTTTTATGGTGTTTACAATGACCTGGTGCAAAAATAATTGCTGGGGCCTGAGTGTAGTTGCCATAATTTGAAATGTCCCAACAACGTTAGTGTTCTTTCAACGTTGGTGTTCTTTCAGATTTACGTGCTAAAATACACTATACATAAAACCACACACAGACAGGGGCGACGGGCGCATAAAATGAGTACCCATAAGTCCCAACAACATTGGTGTTCTTTCAACCTTTGTGTTCTTTCAAATTTACCTGCTCACAATACACCACATACAAAAACACACAGAGACGACATACGTATAAAGAGATTGAACCTCCGTAATTCTCGAAAATCTATCGTAAACTTTGATTATATGTTGACAGCGATTGACTTCCCGATGTTATCACAATAATGGGTAGTCTGTCGGAAATTGTAATATAACGAAATATATGACTGAAGTACGGTAATTGATAACATGATGTTAATAACTCGATCATTATAACCAATCGCTCCTGAAAACATCAATATATGACCACGTAAAGTATTTGCATAAAATTAACATTTTTGTCAAATTAACAATAAATTAATGGTTCGGGTGGGGGTTGTCTGCAGCAGTAAGGAACATGGTATGTGGACGATGTAAGCCATGCATGAACTTCGTTTATTAATTTCCAAATATGCTTTTTTAAGTATAATAATGTATTTCTATGAAATGCTTATAAAAAGCCTATTTATCTAGTGTGCCGCCATTGCAAACGGTTTTTCATTATTAAAACGTTTAATAAAGCACGGAATGATCAATAACATTAATATACAATTTGAAACATATTATTTCAACACACTATAGACATGAACGCCAGCACTGTATTGAATAGCATGTTGATATCGGAAACAAAATTTGATTATTGTACGCGAAGATCGTGACCGTTTGAAGACATTTATCTATAAACCCAAGCAAGTCGTTCATTTTAAAGATAAAACAGATTACGTGCACATGATGAAGGGGATTTGGAAAGTTGATTGAACTTATATATAAAGCTAGGTTGTTCTTAATAGTAAAAGCAAAAAATGATTTGCGCTGTACATAAGGATGAGGGTCATTTGAACAGTTGGCTTGATATTCCCAATGCGCGGACGAGTAGGACAGGATAGGACAACAAAGCTTTTATGTAAATCAGTACACCGATTGTGTCAAAATAATTCACAAATACATAATATTGGGAAAAGTGGGAGAGTGCTCTTTCGTTGAGGGGGGTCGCTTCCTGCATCACGAATGGTGAAACATGAGAACGATAATGCAGATATGAAGCAATAGATTTGTTACCGTAAACGTTTAATTACGGCGTAATTGGACAATTTGAACACATCAAAATATCAAATAAGCATTATCTGAAAATAAACATATATCGAAATGAAAGTTCATTCGTTTGCATTTCATCCAACCGCTAACTCAACATTTTCCATAATATTTGAAATAAAAACACGAATTACAATTGGTCCATTTATATCAATATTGATGTTGATACCAATGTGGGGTCCTAATAGCCAATATATAGGACACAATAAACATTTTAAAATCTCTACATCAGTCGTACATTTTATGGTTTCTAGTGCCATTTGCTATCTGTAATGGAGAAAGAAAAACATATGCGGAAGTGATTCATGGCTGATTCACTGGCGTCAAAATGATATAAATTTTTTTTTAAGAAAAAAACGTATATAATGGGCCCAATATGTGTAAACAGCTGTCGTTCAATTTGGACGGTTCACGTATTTCACCTAAAACGGAATTACAATAGTTTGGTATTAATAAATTAAATACCGATCACTTTACAAATTGCTTTTAGAAGCAATAATGTATATTTTAAGGTTTCAAATAATGCACCCTTTAATGTTATTGGCTGCACATCCTGACTAAGTTGCGACGGTGGTTTCCTTTGTTTGCTTTTTTTTTACATATGGTTAGAACTGATTCCTCTTTATTTATTAATAAAATACACACGGGGATACCCACTCTTTCTATCTCACCCGATGCCCTTTCTTGTTTTTCAATATTACAGAACTAACGATACTATTGTTGAGAAGAAAATCACTGACATTATCCCAGCTATGTCCACTAATTCCATTTTCTAACGAAATCAAGGAGAAAAGACTGCCAATTTATTTTACCCATTCTTGAACATGTACGTCATTTATCAGAAGTTAGCACTACCTCAACGATTTTCCAACAGAACAGTTTAATGAAATGTTAACTTTATTGGTTACCTCGACGTATTGGAATCCCTACGAAGTTGTTCGTTCAGCATTTGTAGTTTATCATAGCCACACATCCGTGCCATTTTCTCCTGTAATTCAATTAAATATGTAGTTAGTGGTCTTCAAGTTTAAAGATAGGATGTTTGTGTGTTAGTCTGGTTCAACACACCCATTAATTCACTAAAGGTTGTTGAATTTAGACCGTGCGATACAATTCCCTTCCAAAGCTACACTATAGCATTATGTTTTGTCTTTTTTTAAAATAAAAATGTCGAAGAGCCTAATTAGATTTTGTGTTGTCCATGTATGATATAAGATGTAAGGTAAATGGACATATTGGAATGAAAACCGGTAACTTGCCATGGCAATATATCTACTCCACACAACTGTTCAAATTTGCTAGGGCGTATTGCCTGAATTAATTAAGTTCTCATTATCTAACAGCTTTATTCACTTTATCATTTTGGATTTTCATCTGGACGTATTTTTTGTCGACCCTGTCCGCCCGTGTATCTTGAATAAAGTTTTCAAAACTAACAGTTATATTCACTTCAACATTCTGGGATTTCATTTGACCACATTTGCATGTGGACTTATTTTATTGTCTTACCCCTGTCCGTGTGTCTGTTCACTCTACAGGGCACCATTTTTAAACGAATTTGACGAAATTTGAAATGAAGGTTTGTATCCCAAGGACCTCGATTCCTTTTAATATTGGCAGGTATAGGGCTATAACCTTATGAATTATGGCCCTTGATTGTACGACAAATAATGTTTTTGGGCATGGGCCGTCTAAACATCATAATTTTATCCGATTTTAAAAACTGTTTAATTATATCACTGTTACACACTATGACGGGTGAGTTTGAAACAGTCCGACGAAAAGACCGTCCCTGCTACTTAAATTCGTGTTAAAGGTATGTAATTCACATGTGAACACATGTCGGACTGAAACATCCTGAATTACGCATGGTCCGTTATTCTACGAAAATAGCTTTATTAGCTTGTTCAGGGTCCATCTCTTTCAAAATGTGAGCGTATAGTAAATGGTAACGTCTTGTTTGCCATGCCATGGATTTTGAAAAAAAAACCCCATGTGTTTAGGTTTATAACATTTTAGCAGTTGCTGTTCTTCAAAGATTAATAGACAAAGCGGCTACGGTACTTACTACTTTCCCGCTCAGTTAAATTTGCTTTCCATAAACAACTTTTATAACAAGGGTGTCGCTTTAGTTCATTTGGTCAAAGATATATTTTTGGAATATTCGCTATAATCAGAAGCAATGAAAACGTTCCACTACTTTGACTGGACGTGGTATGGAGATATAATGCACCTCTGGCAACCATACGTGTTATGCTACGTCGCCGGATGGAAAAGATAGCTGGCTACATGTCGAATCCTTATAACTATCGACTGGTGTTTAATGCCGTACTGTCCTGCACCAGCTAAATTAATGAAGATTGGAATAAGTCAGGTACACACGGTACCTTGGTTTTTCCTACCATTCTATCATACTAGCTACACACTGTCCCTGCAAGGCCCTCTATCCCACACCATTGAAAAGAGGAAACCGCGACGGAAAACAA
The DNA here is from genome assembly GCA_036850965.1 of Patella caerulea. Taxonomy (NCBI): domain Eukaryota; kingdom Metazoa; phylum Mollusca; class Gastropoda; family Patellidae; genus Patella; species Patella caerulea. Next base: position 20,329,439 of record JAZGQO010000014.1, on the reverse strand, counting down.
GGGGACCCGGAGGAAACCCACCAAGCCGGACAGGCGACCCTACTCCTTGTCAAGTACAACCGGGGAATCGAAATGCCGACAATTGACTCGATCGCAGACCTTGATGCAGCGCGCAGGTGCTAACCATTCGGTCATCCACCTCTCTTCTAGGTCGTCTTAAAGCTTGGTTCGCTGTTCAGGGTATAGCTATACATACATGTCGACCGGAAAAAAAAACACCACAATGTCATAACCTTAATGCATTTATGTTGTAAGCATTCTCTTCGTGGGCTTCATAAAATATAAGGTTAGTATAAATTATAATAATATATACCAGATGAAACAGATGTCACTAACAGCATGTTCAGTCATATAGAGTTCACATTCCTATAAGAAAGAAAAATTATTGTAAATTCAAAAACATATAATATATGTTTACAAAATTAGAATTTATTACGAACAGCGTGTGAAATAAAGCTACGGAATTAATGAACGTATCTTTTACATATATTAAATTTTATGAGTGTATTGATTGTGTATGGTGTGCGGCAGATACCATTAGACATTTATATTATTAGCCATTGGTTATTTAAAGAACTTATTTACTGGCCTTAAGAAACGACCAAATGATGTATGAGTGTATAAATGTAAGTAAATGTACTATTTTTGTACTTACATAAACAAGAATATAATAAATGTATGTATCTACATAGTCCATATACTTGCAAACTCTGGTTACAGGTAAGACGTTTTATTATCTTAACTAAAACTATTGATGTTTTTTGCCGGTATTTTTATGATTTAAAGAACATAAAATCTTCTTTTGAAAACATATTTGATACCTCATAAAACGTTTTACATCGATAATAAGATATAAATGTTGCACGTGTTCACACGACGAGTATACGAACGGTTTCCCAATGTACGTACGCTTTGTGTTCAATGTGGCCATAGCGGATTCGAAATTTATTTTTAGAGTTTGAGTATTCTTACACCAACTGAAGTTAATTACTTACGAAGACCTTAGAACAAGGCAAGAAATTTTAAAATATGATGAAAGTAGCAAAATAGTTAAAATCCTCATGGTTGGATAATTCAAAGCAAAAGAATGTTCAAACTAAACCTTGTTACATGTCAAGATAAATCAGTAATGATTTTGTCATTATTGTGCCCTGCGAGAGGTGTATATTGCTAACAGATTTGCACTAGTTTGTTGTTGAAGAGTGGAGGATAATACTATTAAAATAGAAAATGGGTCTAAATAATTATATAGTAATGTAAATGAATTTGCTTTGTTTGTTTTTGGGGGGTTTTCTTTGTAATTTATCATTTCAATTCAGTGAAATAAGCAAACTGTCCAAATTGAACAGCAGTCGTTTGCGCGTTCGGGTGTTTTAATTAATATCAGCCATTTGTAATCACTTGTCTTCTGGAAAATGTTTTGCTTAGTTCATTGTCCATAGACTACACGAGGTCGTATACTGGTTTTAAAATGTTCACGCTGTCTTTCACATTGTGTATTAGGATCCATATTTTCACGGTAAAAACATCAATGTTGATTGAAATGGACCAATGTTGAATTCTAATTCTTGATATTTATTTCGAATATTATGATAATCAATAGAGGTTGAGCTCCATTAATTTGTCATTTAGTAAGGGCTTTTGCCTTTTTTTGACATAATGTTGTGTAAAAGTAAAACTTGACGGTGCATTGTTAGTCTATCTATCGGGAACAAATCATGGCTGAAGTTACTATAATTTAGGTTAACCTATGTTTAATTTAAATGTTGTATGCGAGTATGATGCTCTAATAAATATGTCGATATCTTGTTGACTATTAGTATTATAAATATATATTATTGCCTTGTCTAAAAAATGATGTAATAACATATTTTCAGTTCAGACATTATTGAAACCGCAGAATTTTGATTAATTTTCAATTCATGATATCTTTGTAAATAATGAACGGAATTGGATTGATATTCCGTCTAGAGACCCAACCGTCACAATATTGTTACTACTGACGACCAGAAACTTTGAAATTAATTAGAAGGGTGTCTTATGCAAGCTCATTAACGACACTTGCTTTTGAAGAAAATCTGGCGCCAAAAGAATCTACTTAATTGCCACCTGTAAAACTAGTTTATACCTTTTCAGTAAAATACTAGTTCTCACTTGGAATTGTAGAAGAGGATTTTTTTCTTATAATAAAGAATGCACAATAAGACGCACCCGTTGATACATCTTCGGTATCCCATATCGTCTCATTCCCTTCCACTCCACTAACCCATGGATTCATCTATGGGGGAGACATGTATTCGTTTGATAGCATACCGACTTGTTACTGGCTGTTTTGACTGACATAAAATCAGCTTTCCCATCAAAAAGAACATCTTTTTGTGTCTATGTCACTTCTTCTATGTTATACTAGTGGTTGACCAGCCGTTGCACCGGTTGACACTCTGAAACCGGAAGCGGTAAGCAAACGCCACCTAGCCGAATTACCCATATAACCAAATTTCAGTTTTGGGACAGCCCTAATGTAGGCGCCAAATCTGAACAGACATACAAACGACAGTCACAAATATTAGTATAGTTTTCTTGCAGACTTTCTCATAATCATGCAATCAAGCCGTCATATTGTTGTAAACGTGAACATTGAGGCTAAGGCTGGTTTGTAAACTTTTTTTGTTTGGATCGTGGAATTAAGACCAGATAATTTGAATATATGAATACCCCATGGAAGTTCCCAGTTTATAGTGGAATAGAAGAGTGTAAGACCAATGGAGATACCGAGGATGTTGTTGATCAGTCTTTAGGTAACAACATTAGCTTAACGGGTTTCACACGAACCACAGATCCAGCGTTCAATCACGGTGTTCACAACAAACGTTTCTCGTGGATTTTACTGCTAGCTTCCCCAGGCTAGGAAATCGTTGGAATGGGAAGAAATAACACATCACATTAATTATCCCTTGACAGTTTGAAATCTAATCAATGGCTGTTAAATACTGATAAGGTTGTTGATGACACCTTGATCATTATACATCATGGCGTCTTCTTAGTTCATCGCCTATTAGTGCATTACGTCCACAAGCAAGTTGCCTTATTATTTTTTATGTTTAGCGCACGCACGCGCGGGAGATTTCTTTTTTTTTTGGGGGGGGGGGATGCACGAAGCGCTCACACCACGATCTCATTCCAGCTACAGATCCAAGCGCGCCACTCTGGACCGCTAGGCCACACCAACACCTATGTCTTCTTAGGGCGTCGATATTATCTGTATAGGCCATAACATAAGGTAAGTAATTGGGATTAAAGGATTAGTATATGCCTCTTCATTACCTGTTATTTAACAAATACACTTTTTCGTGACCTGTGTTCATCCTGTCACTTGACTAGCACCTATAAAACCTATTCCGACGTACCACTTTGATGGAAGATATTTCACACATTGGACATAAACCCTGTATTTGATGGAGAGACAGAACAAAGAAGGGGTGGGGATAACGTCCACTCGACACAAATTATATCATCTCAGGTCTTTGGTTGTGGAGGAAACCAGCGAACCCAGTCCTTGAGGTTAGGCAGAAGACCCATATCCCTGTCACATACAAGTGTGGAACGAAACCACACCAGTGGACCCAATGACATACCTTATGACCTGCAGCACACGCGTGATATTATTCAGCCACTCAGCATCCCATTATGGCTGCATTATGTTAGGTTTCAGTATTATTTACCGGTTATTATCATAATAGAAGTATGGCTTCTAATGTTAGTTGCTATATTCTCTTATAGAGGGGGTGGGGGCGAATGGTTAGCGTGTGCGCGCTGTACCATTGACTCAACTGGCTTGGTTTCAAATCCCCGATTGTACGTGGCAAGGAGTTTGGTCGCCTGTCCAATCTCGTGGGTTTTCTGTGGGTTCCCCTGTTTCCTCCCTCTGCTAAAGACCCCTAAGCGAAAGAGAATTATTGAAATAAAAAATTAAACCATTTTAGTCTCGAAATGACCTAGTGTTAACCCCCATCTCTCTCTCACCCATTTCTAACACAATACTGCGAAATAAACCCTAAATTCCTGCAAAAAGGGTAAACATTTAAACTATCCTATTTATAATATTATTGATAAATGGAACTGCGAAATATGAACTAAAAAACAATACCATTCATTCATTCGTTTCAGTGTGACCATGGAGATGTTACCTTACAACATTAAACCACATTTCAGGCATTCACTCGTTTTAATTTCACCTTGTAGATGTGATATCACAATGTTAAACGCCACTTCATACATTCACTTGTTTAATGTGACCACGCAGATGTGATCTGACAACATTAATTTATACACCCAATTCCATTCATTCACTAGTTCAAAAGTGACCATGCAGATGTGATATCACAAGGTTAAACGTCACTTCATCCATGTAACAATTCAGTTTAACCGTTTATTTTGTTATACATACGGTGTACCAGTGTAAAGGGTGCATATCGGGTGCATATCGGTTAAACTTAGGTAAACAAACTTGTTAAAGCATCTGAGTCTGAAGCTTCATAGTACGTTTCGGCGATGTCATGCCATAATACAGTCTAAGTAGAGAGGGGCGATACGTTATCGTAGTAATTCCTACAATGGCTCAATGATATTGGTTAAATTACAAGATACGTAAATCCATTAAGCAAAGCTGGGGTTTATTCATTAATCAAAGAGCCAATATCTTGATTTGAAACTCAAATTGGTTTATACCACCTATTTATTTATCCTGTGAAGTCGTCTATGAACCCTTTGAGTAATTCATAGTAGAAAGACAGCCGAGATGTCCATTTTATCATTTAATAAAGTTAAAATAGTAGTTGATAGCTATGTTAATTTGACGATTAAATAACACGAGCGTAACCTTCACGTCGTTAGGTTGATTAATAGTCTTATATTGACAGGCCTTAGAGGCACACAATCTATATGCTTTGAAACCTAAAAATGAAAAGCACATATGGATGTAATTTCTAACCAATTATACTCGTTAGAAATGAATGACAGGTTTTGGGGGATCAACCACTTTTAATTACTTCAGCATTGACGAGATATGTTTTGCTTCATAATTTGTTCATCAAAGTTTCACATCACAAATGCCGGTAATATTGAGATCTAGTTCATTTAAACCACGGCATATCTTCTGTGTACCGAATATTAATTTGACCTATATGATGACAAAGTATAATAAGTTCACAATAAAAATTAGTTAATCTAAATAAATCAGTTATAGTCAACATAAGAAGTACAATATTTAATGACGAATTAGGGGAAAATTGAGAAACAATAAGTCGACTCAGCAGTTGGCAATTATAATATACCAGGCGTTGTGGCAGTTTCTTCGTTAGATTTATGTTAATTTTTTTTTCTCCCTTTACCTTTCCAATATATCTGTAATAACGACATAACCCATATAAATCTAACTGCTGGCACTAAACAATTACAAAGATGAGCTGACTTTAATATATGTTTGAGTCCTTCAGACTATATAGCATTTATAACAAAGTTTGGGACTTTTATGTGGATTTTTCACCACAAGGTTGAACAAATTTCTTCTCACAACCCATTATCTCCATGTGTGGTACTACATTCCACAAGATATTTAACTTTGGATGTTTTTGATCTGTGTAGTTTTCACCACAAGATATTGGACTTTAAAACATTTCAATTAAGGGTTACACTTCTTCGTTCGCCCGTAGAAACTATTCTAATAACCAGGTTCAACTAGGTTGTTGCCCAAAATGTAGAATGTTAAACGGCATTTCATTTCTATTGCATTATGGTTTCAACTAACACTATATATGCTAGAATAGAAAAAATAACACAACCAGGATCAGATAACAGATTTTTATGTAGTGAATGTTGTCTAGGTTTTCCGTAGTAAAAATTACATCCTTCTCGTGTGCAATGAAAGGGGTCTTAAGTTTCCAGAAACTATGTTTTGCTTTTATTTAAAGAAATTATTATTTATTCGTTTTTAATGTGACGTGGATGATATTACGATATAAAAGTGTAGGTAAGACGTTTGTATAATTTGATGACATTAGGTCATTGTATTTTTGATCACGAGCTAGAATGGAAATAAATGAAATGAAGCGGAATTTAACGTACTCTTTTTCTGCAACCGGGTTAAAGAAAACGGTCAGTGTGTCATGCGGAGTTATAGCTCGGACAGCCATGTTGCCACGGACACCTTGTCGATCTCCAACTGCCAAATTGTTTTTCTGAAAACGGTCAGTGTGTCATGGCGGAGTTATAGCTCTGACAGCCATGTTGCCACGCACTCCTTGTCGATCTCCAACTGCCAAATTGTTTTTACGTACATGTTAACGACAATGCGGTTATTCGTCGCATCCACTGATCTGTCGTGGATCCCATTGGTACGAATAATCGCCAGTGAGTAACGGGTCATTTATACTAAGTGCGAACGACATTTGTCGACTGTTCAATGTAACTTTCCCCGCGAATCATTGTTCGCTAACATTCGCAGGTGAAACGGGCGCATTGACGATTTGACCACGTATGCCTTCTGACTTTACACGCTGGTTGGCTAATGAAATCGTTCGCTCGAACTATTCACAAATTGTCGATCTCGAGCATTCGCGCTTACGATAAACGACTCTTAAAACAGTTAGCACGACCATAAAACGGGCATGATGCACACATCACTCATTAGGAAAGTTGAAAAAGTAAAAAAAATACCATGGTTAGACTTGGTGTATATTTGGTGACAGCTAACAACGAGGCCAGCCTTTGCATTGTAAACTGCATAGTTAAACACAGTTAAGACTTCTGGTCATGCCACTTTATGTGGAAGTCTGAATAGAGCACCTACAAAAAATATCTAAGCAGGGGTTGTAGATTGATAGATAAAATATCAGTAAATAGGGCACTAGGAAGAGAAACATACAAATATCCAGTAGACGTGGTACAAGGGTTAATCAGTGAACTGGATGTATGAGATGTGTTGTTGACGTTTGGGAAAGTAGGTCGAGGGGAAATGTGTAGGGAGTGATAGTTAGATGTATTATGAATGGTTAGAGTGGCTGTGGTGTTACGGTGAAATACTATGCCGCTACCGTAACACCACAGCTTTATGATTTGTTAGACAGGAGTGATTTAATGGGTGTCAACAACTGGGTTTCTGATTTTAATGCTGTCTTTTCCCACAGGCACCGACCGTACGCCAGCAACTGAAAATAGCTGACGAAACAGCTAGGGCGTCGATTGTTAGTTCGCGTACAACTTGAAAAACCGAATGTCGTACGCCATTGTGAAACTGAAAGTAGCTGACGAAGACAGTTAGGGCGCCGATTGTTAGTTCGCGTACAACTTGAAAAAAACCGAATGTCAGTATGGTATTTCTGACATAATTGGTTATCGGTGACCTGAAAGCTGGTAATCTCGACTCAAAGCGAGTAATCTCGACTCAAAAGTATAGTGTATAACCTACTTACTGTCTACAGTCGTCGCTAGTCTTAATATAGTTCCTTCATGATTGTTTGTGGACGATTTACTACTCAGTAAGAAAGCCTGTGCCCAAAAAGAGTTCTCGTCTGTTATTATTAGTATAATGACTTCCTCATGTGCGGCAGGTTCGTTTGTTTTTAAAAACACTGTTTTTCGTTCCAAAAAATAGAAAAGTAATTTTTTACCAGATGATCATGGTTTTTCACCGAGACTAGATAATTTCTCTCGGTGTAAGGATATTATCGCTTCTGGTTAAGTTCATACACTGTTGAGAAAATAATCCCATTGGTTTGCTTAGCGGCAAATAGAGCGGGGATAAACTCTGTACTGAAAATTTTTTGCGTGATCTATATAAACTGTCTTCACACACTCGATTTATAATTAGCGATACAGAGGTACAGTGGCAAGTGTTATGCTTCTCAGGCTAATACCTCAAAAGTACCTCCGCGCGAAATCCCAGATTTTGGTACATGCAAAAGAAAAGGAAATAGTGCCCGTGCGCGCGCCAGTAATAGGAAAATTAAGAGTTCGCGCATAAAAATGCACGAACGTACCAGGCGCGATGTCATCCAGACCTTGAAAGCTACCTATCCGGAACCATTTTGTGATTTTGTGTAGGTTGGAATAGATAGCTAGGAAAGAAAAGAACTATATGAAGTTATATAGACGGATTATGTTTCCGGGTAGACGGTAAACATTAAATGGGATGCCTCGCTCAGTGTGAGATACATAATATGCAAATGACATGCATGTACATCTATGGTTACATGCGCAATAGGTAGAAGAATTCTACCCAGACCTACTACTTCAGTGTTAAATAGGCATTAGTCAAGAGTTAAATCTTCCTTCTTCCTTCTGCAGATCTTTGTTTAGGCCTTAAATGTTATATAACTTATTAATTAGACATTAATTAACTGATCCAGACCATAATCAACCCTCGATGTCATCGGATGACTCCGATATAGGTAACCTAACATATTCATATATGGATGTCTGCTCAGTTGATTAAAGTGGCTTCTGAAGCCCCAAAGATGATACCGAAAAATGAGCGGGATCATAGACTGCGAATACCACATGGTACATCTCACTGGATACAAACATGTACATTTAGGTCTAGATTAAATACTGGAGGTACTGCATGAAACAAATCAACATTAAATCCATAACATTTCTTCATATCTTTTTTAAAAGTCCGTTGATCGTCTTGTAAATATTTTGAAGAGGGTTTACCTTTGGTGAGGGATTTCCGACCATGACTATTCACCCAAACCTCTTTTCTTCGAATCTGATGAAAACTAAAATTTCGACAAAAATTTTGTTAGCCCTTGTAATAAAATGGTACACATATAGTTCATTAGACAAAAAATGTAGACGGTAGTCTAATCCTGATAGAACCAAAGTATTCTGTATATTTTCTTTGCGAGGTCAAATTACACCTATACAGTTGTAATGTTGTTTCCCCAGGGAATTTCCCTTGTGAAACCTAACTCCCCCTTTAAGTCATGTATATACATTTATTTTGTTAAAGCGTTATTATTGTGTATTTAAAAAAATAGATGATTTCAGCAAACAAACATAAATGATGTCTGACAACACCTGAAGTAGTCTATGATATATCAGGTTAGCTAATCGAGTATACACGTGTAGATAATATATTATGACAGTCGTGTAATTATCGACAACTAGTGTTGTGTAACTGTGGCTGGTCTGTGTAAGAAAGATAATAAGCTAAATAATATAATGTGTTTCACAAAGTAAACTGTTTCCCACTGTATGTTAGGATTGGTGTACTATTTTACAGGTCAGATTATTGTAGTGTCTATGAACACTTCCTCGTGTGTGAAATTGCACGCCAATAGAACACCGTCTCTGTTTACAAGATTATAGTTATACAGGGAATGGGTTGTTCTTCTTTTTCTTTTAGGGAGCAGGGGTAACAAACTTCTAGCATTATCTTATAAAGGGTAGATTGGAAATGAAATGAAATGAAATGAGGTTTAACGTCCTACTCTTGGGTAGATTGGTTACCCTTGTAAGCCGCTGAATTACTGACTAGATGTTGTATAGTTCGATTCCGGGGATGGCCCATACACAGTTACCCGGGATTATGCAGTCTCAATTCATTTTTACCTGGCAAGAAACGGCATCTGTGGTCGTTCGGATGTAACTTTGGTATTTACATGCTTAGAAAGACAGGGCACAGACTGGCAAAACTTCCTTCATAACACTCTCTCCGCCTTCATTATGTCGTTTGGCGTAGAAAGGCGGGCCGTCCGTTAAACCCCATTTTCATTTATTTCATCAAAAAAATAAAAAATTCAAACCAAGCGTTTATTACAGTACGTCGGCGTTGTGGTGGACCTTCACCTCACCCAGAGATAGATGGAGTAAGTAGGGATGTGGTGTCAGATGTTCGAAAAAAAATCCAAATTCATAAATATGTTCGATAATAAAGTTTACATAGTTTGATATTACTACTAGTTGTGGGGGTTTACGTCCGCTTCCAACTAGGTTGACGGGAAAATTCATATACACCCATAACATAGTAATATACATGCAGTTGTAATAAAGCGTCTCATCCGTAATAACGTGACGACGTTCATTGAATATTCGGGCTGATAAATTTTGAGACCTCTTTAAGATTTGAAAGGAACAATTATTAAGCCAACCAGGACGTTAAATGACGTAGTAAGGTTGTACGAATTCGATGTATAATACATCATATTGTATTTGTTAAACACATAATAATTGGCCAGCTGCTCATATAGAAACGCTTAACATATATGTCACGAAACCACACGATTCAATTAGTGTAATAGACAACACGGACCAGCTATACGAATTACCATAATGTCGTCGTAACATGAGTATAGCATCAAACAGACAGAAAGAGCAAGAAAATCAAGGAAGTGAGCGGTACCAGGAAGGGTCAGTTATACGTTATGTAAAGAAAGCAAACCGTATAAACGCCGAAATACTAATAGAAGAGTAGGTAAGATTTTAATAATATATAAACAGTATTTAATATATGCTTAAAATTGTAAGCTAGATATATACTTGGACTTATATGTTACGTGGATATCTCTGTGTTGGATGTGGGCGTATCAACAGAATCCGATTATTAGGATGTCGACCTCTGTTGGATTTATTAGTTGGGTAATTTTGTACAATATTTGGTGTATGTCTACATTTTCAATATTGTCATTTACAGCATTGTTGAATTTTCTTTTTAACATTTTAAACAAGTCTATATATTGTTGTATTTGTTGACGGGCATGTTATAGTAGTGTGTTTACTATACGTATCCTGACTTGTACGTGACAAGAAGTAGGATGGACGGACTAACCTCTTCGATTTGTGGTGAGTAGACGTCCCTCCATCTCTCTTAATGCAGTAAATTTATAACGGTAAAGGTGTAATCAACAACTACATCAACCATTAAATATAATTAGATGTACGAGAAAATTCCCATAATGGATAAAGTTTCAGACCTTAGCAACGTGAAAAAACATAATATTTAAAATTACTGGTGTCCACGTTTACCTAATCTATAGAAAAAAATACACTTGTCATTATTTTGAATACATAGGGAGTGGAAGGGGGGCAAGGTAAAACGGGGAGTCCAATTATTGTACATCTTATCAAAATATCATAGTATTATACATCAAGGAAAATATCCTTATTAGTTAAAACTCTTTATTTCTTTCTATTTCCTCTACAATACAATGCCATTGTCTGTTTTCTAAAGCACAGATAGCAGAATACTTCAAAATTAGAAATACTATTCCTGTGTGAATATGGAAAACTAGATTTCTCACACCTCAATGTTTTAATAATTAAATTCATTTACATATTACACAGCGTAGCTCAATTTTAGCTGTTGTGTCATTATTAACCATTTCTCCTTTCTCCCCGTTCAGAAAGTTAGCTTAGTCATTTTCAGGCATGGTCCCGCAATGACCTAGTTTGCGTCGAATGGGCGTTAAACCCCATTTCTCTCTCCCCTTTAAAGACACGGACTAATCAATGTTTGAAATTGTAGTATATATTGTGATTTTACTTCGCATTAACCGCTGTCGTATTTTCTTTATACTTTCTACCATTTCTCATCAAAACAAAGACATTTTTCTAGATGTGTTACAACTGATTAAACACATTCCAAATATATCATTGCTACGATAGATGCGTAATAAAAGTTTCGTGAATCGGAAGTGACGAACATTAAAGGAAAACACGAGTTATCCCTCAATAGAGGACTAAGACTAGAAAGTATTTCCCCTTATTTCATGATGGACGAATAGACACTTCTCCCTTAATTGTCTCTCTTCTCCTCCTACATATTTGGGTTTACTTTTTGGCCTAGAATTGGTGAAAAGGGATCAAATTTGCCATTTTAAGCAGTTTTGGGTAATAGTGATGATATTACAGCGAGGTGATGTGTAAAGTGTCTTTCTGCAGAGCAATCATTTTGTCGGAGGTGAAAATTTTCACTCCGGTCAATTTCAAATCCCCGTAGCATAAAGATCTAAACGGTTACCCCCTACAAATTTCTGTTTTCTTTCGTCTTTTTGTCTTCGAAGGAATTATTATTGAGCAGAAAATCGCCCATGTATCTGTTATCACTCGTCACTTCAGTCAGTTTTCCTTTTGCGTTCGTCACTTCCGATTGTAGGAACCTTTATTACTCATCTATCGTAGCAATGATCTCTATGTTGAAATTATATTTGGAAAGTAATTACCCAGTTCTATCACAAATATGATAATGACTGACACTAATATTGTCTTTTAAGTTAAGATATTGTACATCAGTTGATATAAAATGAAAACCGGTATGAAATAATTTACCCTTTCATAAAACGAATGGTATTTGTTGAACAATTTATCGCTAAAGATGGAATGTTATTCACACTTTATTAAAATAATTGCTTTCATTGGCGACAATAATAATCTTTGCACATATCTATGTTTTGAGATACTTTGTAGGTACGTTTTATTACATAAGGATAATTAAATTCCACTTTGTTCGTAGATCCTTTTATTGTTTGATCAATCTGTCTAATATGCTTGAAAGATCACCTGAAATTTGACGTCTATGACTAAACTTGTAACCTATATTTGGTTTCGGGTCATTTGCATGAGGTTCGTCAAATACATTTATAATATATAAACCGGGTTTATGGAATACGATATTAAATTATTATATATCATTATCATGATTAATAAGCCGGTTGTAGTTGGATGATTTTTTTAATAATATTATTGAGTGGCTATACGGCGTCATAATTACCCATTGGGGTTGTTGTGTGTAACCCTTATTTTAATTCAAGGGATAATGTAGGCGATATTTCAACGTATTAATATGGCGGTAATATTTCGTGGTGGGTATTAAATTACGACGTGTTATAAAACATGTCAATAACTCGACATCAATCATGCGAAAACAATGGTTTCGGAACCTGACGAGTGGGTTATGATTATGCCAATTTTTAAAGGGACTATCCCGATTTGAACGTAAATAAAAGTCCGAGCAAGTTTGAAATTTAAGCGCCAAAATATAGAGGAATAGTGTTTTATCTCCTTATCCGGACACGTAACGTAACCCTGTTAAGATTTCGGGTCATATTTTTCAGTGGGTGACCTTATAATCGATTCCTGTTTCTTTAGAGGTCTATACAGTGAATTTCCCATGTACCGATAACGAAAGGTAAACTTGACCTACACATTATTTTTATTTTTTAAAAAAATGTCTGGTTTTATCCAGCCACGCATAATACAGCCTGGGACACCAGTCTCCATGTTCAGATTAAGACTGACGGGTTCGAAAACGTATCACATTATTGAGTTATTTGCCCGGCCCTATATGGTAGATGATTTTAACACAAACTTAAGCAAAATATTTTACCCAGCAAAATATTATCTGGATAAGCCTTTTAAAGACAAAATAAATCATTTACAAATAGAAAGAAAAAAGGTTGTCGCTAACGTTTCATTCACTCCAGTAGAAAATCTTGATACACATAGGACGCAGTTAACTTATTATTATGAAGACCGACTGGCGCGACTAATCGTGGCTTTCACAACTGTATCCAGATACGAGTATCCTTAAATTACATAACAAAATACATACGACCTTCTTACTCACAGATAAACCAGATCAAATAAAGATAATACTATTGTGAAAAGAAATATAATCACGCTTTTCTTACATACATATTCAGAGGGCAGCATACAATTTATTTGCTTCAGCGCATTAATGACTGACCTAAATTCGAATTTCCCATCACTAGAGAGGCAATACGTTATTTAAAAAAAACAATTGATATGCAGATTTTGGACTTTGTAGCTCAATGTAGTATGCTGATATTTTGACACGGGTAATAATTTATGTAGCGGTGAACGCCAACTTCTATAATGTCATTGCTGTAATAGCTATACCATAATTATTTTAACACACGAATAAAGTTCGTTATGCGCTGTTGCTGTTCTTGTGATTGAATTTAAACACACAGTTATGACTGGACGTGTTATTTGTCTATTGCCTTTACTGTGATCAGATTTATATGATAAGTTTATGTTCTTTCATATGTTACTGTGATTGAATTTAATCGTTATGTTGCGACTGCTTATGTGCTGTGATAGAATGGATGTCACGTGGTCGAGTTCTAGTGGGAGTGATGAAATAATCCCATTTAATTCCTAGTTTAACGAGAGAAACCATTATTAGTTCACTGGATTATTACATCAGTTTAGGTAACAGATCTTTTTATAATACACGTATTAGTTTTGGTTGACGAACTTAGTCTCAATTATTTAAGTGATATGACATTGACAACAAGCAACACAGGGTATGTATGCATTTAATTACAACTCTCTTTTCAGTGAGTAAATGGGATATAACGTTTTATTTTTCTGCGCCATCCGGAACAACGAAATGAGATTTTTTCCCTGACAGCAATTGAATTCCAGATCTCAAGGTTTCTTTGTCGTGCACCCCACGATGTAAACGGTTTATCGTGCCATCCAAACGACTTGACGCCGCCCGTCCGTCTTGGATTATTGACAAGCGGCACGACGCTGGAAAATCCCTTGGGACGTCTTGGGTACCCCTGGGGTCAGCGCCACATTCGATGAGCCACGGTGGCTACCAGGTCTATGGTGTTACATCTTATCTGATGCTAATTTGTCATTCTTGTACTGAATTTATAACTTACATAATAATCCATTTTAGTTTGTCGATCTCTATATCCCATAACCCCCTATAGCGTACATATTTCAAAAACATATTTACGGACTAAACTGGGGATACCTACATGTTGTTAGCACCAACTGTCCATTGTCGAGTCGGGCAGTAGTTCGGGGCAGAGGGTCTAGAAAGGAACAATGTCTACTAATTCAGATGGGACACACTGTATGGCATATGTCCGTCTTCTTTAGCCCGGCGTGTCCAGAAAAATACAACGTTAAACCCAATTCCATTTCATTTAGTATATATAAAACATTTCTTAAAGAAATAATTACGTGTACATTGTAATAATTCTAAACGTCGGACCACGTCCAGATTCTAGTCCAAACCCACTCGCATCCCCTCTGTAGCTGGGGTACATTGATCGTTACATAACAATACACTTTATTATATCAAACTGCTTCACAGCGGTAAAGCGATTATTCAAAAATCTTCCTTTGCCACCGTACAACATAACTCGCCTTTAACTCGTCACATTATATGGCGTCGGTAACACATGCGTTGATCACAATTTAGACATGGTAATACAAACTGGCGCCTTTAAAATGTAACTCATTTGTACTAAATAAGATTTATCCTGAAATATTTAAAGAAAGCTTAGTTGAACCTTTCCGTAGTTGTAATTCAGATTATCAACAAGGTAGACTGTCCACAGTGGCAATAATTATTCATTGCTTTCAATACTCTTGTGTATGCATACCTTTTAGATTTTATGTATAACATTATTTTTCTTAACTTCTACGAAGACATTCGTTTTTCAATCGATTTTCCTTTTGTGGGCATATGTAGTTCAAGATAATATGCAATTTAAATCGGTTAATACGATTTTAAAAACGATGTAGAACAACTCAGGATAATATAAAAGCTTCATTTTATAGGTTACTGTTATCTATTAATTGGTTGATGTTGGGTGTAGTTTGCGAATAGCATATGTCTTAAAGCTGCAATTTCATATTTTTAAGTTATATTTTTAAAATATACTAAAATAAAGCCTTAAAATAGATGGTATCTATAAACAGTCCTACCTTGTTAAAGATTAAAATATCATTTTCAAATTCAAACGCTTGAAGATGGGGCTATTGCATGAAGGGGGGGGGGGAAGAAACAACAGGGGGTGGGGGTAATTGTGCTATTATTTCCTGTGTGACAGATGTATAAGTGTGGAAAATAATGCCTATGATCGTATAATAGCGATTTGACAACCTATTGAGCAAACAACATAGAAATAATAATGTTTTGACTTTCTTAGAAAATATGAAATTTCCGCTTTAAAGCGTTTGAAAGTTACATCTTAAGACGGGGCCAGTGGTTCAGTGATGAGGAAGACGCTGGTTTGTAACTAAGGGGTCATCTGGATTTTCCAACTTAATACCCCACCACCATGTTATTGGTGAAAGACAGGGGGGGGGGGGTAAGGTATATCAGCTAGTTTTTCGGTGGGGACGAAAAATGTAGATCCTGCGTATACGTTGGCGTGTGCATAAAATGCCCCCGATCAGTAATCAGAAACGCCACTGCCCTGAGCAAAATGCCCCCCACACACACACCATCGCCTGGTTGGTGCAGAACAATTTAAGTCGTTAAAACCAATTTCACTTCATTTCATTTCATATTGAAGGACAGGTGAAGCGACCGTACTCAGAATTGTATTAATTTGTCATTTAATAGCTGGATAATGGTAAACAGTTCTTTCATGATATACTCACTTGCCAACAATATAGAAATATGTAGCCAAATTTATGAGATAATTATTCTGTGGGTCTCTATTGAAATCTCAATATTTTACTACGCGGCTTGTGACTCTCCTTCCAATTACACGCATGTCAAACGCTTTGTTATGTTTTTCAATGAGATGATCGCGCCGTTTATATAAATGCCAATTCTCTCCACTCACTTTCTTTATGTTACAGTTTCCATCATGAAACCGGAATTAACCAATTTAAATATCGAATATCAAGTTTTGAAAAGCTAACGTATCGGCCCTTCGTGTATCTATACTAAAAGGTAATTTGATTATTCTAACGTGGAAATGGGCTGATTGAATAAATTGATTGCTTTGCGTATCTGAAGCTATTAGTGGATTGGATTTATGGTAGAACTTGTTATGGCTCGTCTTAAGTGTATTGTATTTTAGATCTTACAGCCTTTGTTATATTCATATGGATGTTTAACACTTGACATGACTGATTTAATACGGTAAAATACTTATCCGTCACCTAGAGGACCTTAATCAAGTGCTATCCATGTGCGTTAGATTAAGTATATTTGTGTACTGTTTACCTTGTTCTGTGACGATAATCAAGTAGCTGTCATGCTTATCACACTGTTTTACTTCAGGTAATGGTTTCATTAATTGTTTCTCATTGATGCTTCATCACGCTAAAACTTCCTTCGACATTCGTGTTATAAATTAATTTTGAGTATAATGTTAAAACAGGCTTTATGCAAGGGCTAAATCTGCCTATTGCAGGTCTTTCTACGGGCCTTAAATGTTATATAAACTATTTATTAGACAGTAATTAACATGTCGATGCCATCGGATGGATCCGGTTTAAAGCGTTCGGCCATTTAATGATTAAATTTAAAAATGGATATTCTAGACTTTGTTAATTATCACAACAACGGTAGCAATAACAACCGAGACTTCACCGTAGAATCGGCATTAAATACACTCAGAAGGAAGTAATTTGAATGAAATTTTCAACATATTCCATTTTCATTATCTATTTTGTCAGCTCTTTATCTAATATTACATGATGCTCCCTTAAGTGTTGACGTCCGTAGTCGTTGTCAGTGGTATAGTCAGGAATTTGAAGTAGTGTTGCTCTAGTTATACACTAACCGATTGTCGTAAACCAGCACCGAATGTAGGTAGTTTCTTTGGGTTCATGGGTCGGTGGTTAAAGATTGCCCGATTTAATTTTGAAAAAGAATTTGTTTCTTTATGTATTCGACGCCAATTTTTGGGTTAATTGGCTATCTAATTTACCTCATAAATTTAATACAGGGATAAAATTAATTGAATCAGTAAAAACATCTATCAAATTGTTATATCTAGGAAACATAAACCCTTACTCGCTTATAGGCAGTCTATGGATACCTAAATTAAATCTCTCTTGAGATTGTGGCTTGATTTGTATACAGGAATTGTCGACCACACTCTTGGTTTTCGCCCCCTTCCCTTACCCTACCACAAACCTTTGCTTTGTTTGGACAATAAACCTCTTGTACAGGTATGTTAAGCGCTCGATCAATTGTGGTGGTGGTGAAAATCCTATAGAAACTGACCATTTTAATTTTGACCCAATTCAAAGCGATCTAATCATTTTCAGCATACGCACAATAATCTATTTCACGGTATGACCACTCGGAACACGAATATGTTTTACATGAAACAATATCTATCAAATCAAATATCTGACAACTCTAAATCAATTAATGTTTACGGTTCATATAACATTTGGTTGCCGAACACGCATACATCGATGTATACTATACAGGAAACATTTAATACTTTTTGTCCTTGGAAACCAATTAATTATTTTTCTCACGCTCTTAATTAACGCCTACATTGATTTCCAGATTACTACAATCTGTTCATAGCTTGAGAAATAATAATTACATTCAGGCATGGAATGAGCGGAATAAATTGGTGGTTTAACGTATTATTAGCATTGAAAAGTTCATCTGCAGGCCAAACTTTGAATACGTTTCTTTTATTCGTGTACATGAATTGAGGAGGAAATAGCGGAAGCTTTTTAGGATCTGGCCCTGTTTTGTTTGGGTTTTTTTTTATTTGGGGGGGGGGGGTAATGTTCCTCCGACACAAATTAGGATATGGTCTATTTTATTTCAATAAATCGCTTGCGCGTAGGTTGTTTTAGCAGTAGTAGGAAACCGAATGGTTAGCACGTCCACGCTGTATCATAAGGTCTGCCATTGAGTCAACAGGCGGGGTTTCGATTTCGATACAAGAAGTGGGTTTTTTTCTGGATCCTCCGGTTGCCCCCCACTGCTAAAGACCCCCTACCCGCAAGCGAATTATTAAAATAAAATTAAAGTATATTATGTTAGCCCCGAAATTACATAGATTCTGTCGAGTGGAATTTAAACCTCATTTCCCTATCTCTCTCTTTAAGAAAAAATGAAATGAAATGAAATGAAATGGGGTTTAACATCCTACTCTTTTGCCACTAATCGAAGATGGGCATTCGCCATAAAGTGTGCTATGAGGGAAATTTTGCCCGGGCGGCGGCGCTACGGCCTACTCTTATATCGAATTCCAACTGCCAAGGGATCTTTTACGTGTACTCCAATGTGTACACGGGAACTCGGGTTTTCGTCCCATCCGAACGACTTGACAGCTGTCCTTGTCAGGATTTCCTTCTGCATCACTGACAAGGGGAAATCACGCCGGAAAATCGAGATGAACTTAGCCGCCGTGACCCCCTTCTCGAAAAATGAACATGACTGTAATGATATATTATATATATTTATATATATTCCCCCCCCCACTCTTAATATTAGTTCAAAATGAGGGAGCACCAGCATGGTTGTATTCTATTATATGATGTAATATTTTTCGCATGATCCATTTGTGCCAAGGCAGATTTCGAATTACAAACTCAACCAAATTAGAAACTAAACTAAACTGATGTATTCAACTGAATGCTTGAAATTTGTTTCCGTTCCGTCGTCTTTTCGGAGTGAGCAGACGTTGTTTTAATTGCACGCAGATCATGTTCGTTATCCTTATAATATAATAGAAACCTACATTGTTTGTAAATGCGATTTTGTCACCTCATTAGAAAAAGAAACTATCCAATTTCCATACTTTAAGAATTGCGTTAGATATTCAAACCCCTAGAGATTAACTGCACATAAGATTAACAATCTTCTATCACCAGAGAGTGGTTTATGTAAAGAAACCTCCAACATTTCATTGGTTGTTTAAAATTTTGATAATTAATTATGATGGCAACAATCTGGCTCGTTGTTGATAACTCGGATACATTATTCAAACTTGTACCTTTCATGAACGAGTTTCCAAAACTTGATACCGTTCCCAATAATAATAGTCACACAAAACTAACGTCACAGTGGAATATAGAACATATACAAACTAAGGATTAAAATATTGTTTAATAATATTTGATAAGAAATGTTTAATTGTAAATAAGAAACATACAGTTACATACAGAAGATGATAGGAATAAATGGCATTTAGTAGCTGACTAGTGGTGCATTTTAAGGCGACATTTCGTAAAGTATTCTCTTAACTTTATCAAGCTAACAGTGTTCCTTAAAAGATGCATAATAACACCCCTATACTCTTCTGAACTTTTACGTCAAATTTCAGTCTTTTAATTAAGTCGAATTTTATTAATGATACAACAAAGGTATATATTTCGTCTATTATTTGTTGTCAGGCACGAAAAGAAGAGAGGGGGTAAAATAGGGTTTACGTCCAGTTGAAACAAACTACGTCATTTTGGGACTAAAATATTATACAATTATGTTTCAATAATTTGCTTGGGCGTAGGAGTCTTTGGTAGTGAAAGAAAATGGCCATAACACTAAAAGAATCAATGATTAGTTTGAATAATATTTGGACCAAAAATATTTTTGAGGTAAATAAAGATTGTACTATTTGCATTATTTTTAATAATCTCTATTTTCGGATTATTAAATGCAGTTTTGGATATTTTGTTCAAGCAGTGTCAATTATCAAGGGATATGGTAAATTCCACTGTACTAGTTCGGTTAATTATGCAATAAACTTGGTTTAGTTTAATACATTAGTTGATTGCAGAATTAACGATGATCAAACACGCCATTTAAATCTCGTTTATAAAGTTTGTTTTATTCGTGTCCAGGTTGCTCAAAACTGGAATATCCCCGCGTGACCCAATCCTCTAGGATGCTCTATAGAATATTACATTGGTAATCTATGACAACCCACTAATGGCATCAGTAAACAAATAACGGAGCCCAGCACCTCCGTTAAATATAACGCCAAGTTAACGACACCTTAAAGTGAATGAAGCTTCCATCAACAATCTTTCTCTCCGTTAAAGTTAAAGATCTGTCAACTCCATGTTTCTGGATCGTCAAAAGATAATGGAGCTTTGAGCAACCGGGCCCAGATAGACATTGTCATAGTTCGGTTAATTATGTACGAAACTCGGTCGACTTTAATAAATCATAGTTGAATTGGGTTGTTACAAACATCAAACACACTTTTTAAATCTCGCATATAAAGTTTCATACGTGTCCAGATAGCCATTATCGTACCTTTGAAAATGAAAATTGTTGCACAACTTTATCGACTATGATCATAATAAATAAGTTATATCTTGGCAATCTTCGATTTAACCAGGCTATTTCCTTATATTGATAGTCCCCCATGACCCGTTGCTCTTTTGTAAGGCGTTTATTGACTAGTGATATACAAGGAATCGTTGTGAATTTACATTTTATATCCACTTATGTTTGTGTATCTCAAGATTGTCATGGCGAAGCTCATACATGCATTTCAGCAAAACAGGTTCAACCAAACTGTGATTTGTGGTCAACTAGAACCACGGTATTGGATAGGTTGACAACAAAACCAAATAATGAAAACGATTACAATGATACACGTCTAGTGATAAAATCAGTACAATACATATTCGTTATTGATTAGTTTTGAGGATAACGTACTTAATCGAGGGAATATCATCAATTAAATAATCATTGAATAAGTAAATAACGGTTAATTAAAATTATAAGCTTTGAATTAGACTAATTGCCTCTTTGGACGGAATATTAGGATAAGTCAAGTCGGACGTCATTGTGTTCATTGAATATATCTCATTGACTCATTAAGTACGATTCAATCTAGATGATAAATTTATGACCATAGCATCGTAAAATCAGGTAAAGGAAAAGTTTGGATATTATGGCCAAAACAGACAATATATCACCGTATCATTGACTATTCGATACTTCTGATAAACTTTGTCAAGGGGTAATTAAAACGCAGCAATATCTGTAAAATTATAATATTAATCCATACTATATAACCGAAAACAAAAGAACAATTGGTCATACATAGGTTTAAAATTCTCGGGAACATTGGAATTGTAAATCAGTCAATAAGCTCGTCTTCATCCACCCTACTTCTAGACGTTGGTATTTCTTTGAAAACGTATCATAGAGAGCTTTAAACACTGTATGTTGTTTTTGTCTAGAATAACGATTTTACACAGAATTACAAGAGTTGTTTTTTATTAATTAGTCCCTCTTGTAGAACGTAAATTTGGAATTCGTGTCTGGGAATGCCATTCTTTACTTCACTGCATTCTTCATTAATATCCGTACTCTATCCCAGAAATTTGGAGCTTTTGAGTCCCATTGGAGTTTACAAACACGTTCTTGTTTGTGTCCTTTTGTTTTTATCTATCGTAAAGATCGCTGCTCCCTAATGTAAAACGGATGATCCATAATTGTTGATCTGATCAAGCTTAAATTAACCAAAACACATTATCTGGTAATAACAGTTAGTGAATTTTATGGACAAACCAACAAACAATAGTACTAATTATAACGAATATAACACCAGAGGCATGTAAATCAGGGAACATGGCTTATAATCATGCGGAATTTACTGCTTCATACAAGCAATTAGAAGTTTTAGATAGTCCCACGTGGAGATAATCACCTTCTGTTTCCATTATTAACCTGACTGACCTTTCGCTTGATATTGTTACATCTACAAATCTGGCTTCAATAGATACATGCGGCAATTATTAAAAATAATCACCTTCTTCAGTTTCCTTTATCTTAATATACGATCATTTATTTGTTAGAAAACGCTCGATACCAAATAGAAAATAAACAACAATTTAATTAATGCCATGTGTAATCTGTTTATACCAATCGCCTATGGAAGGTTATTGTTGATTATATGTAAAAAGTACAATGTACAAAGTCATAATACCGGTAATGATAAGGTCAAAATGCCTCAAAGGCAATAGTGAGTGATGTGTCAAATGTTGTACCGGAAAAGGCTTTTTTATGTGTCTACATTATTCATTTCTCTAAATAATTTTGCATTTGCGCTCTGCCGCATCCCTTTGACGTTGTCCTTCACGCTCTCTACATCGCATCTTACGCAGTTTACTATGTTTGCTATGCAAATGTGGGATATGACGTGACTTATTAACATCTACGGAAACAAGGCTGAGATCAAGCTGGCACACAACAAACTAGGATACTTTTAGGATATTCACCTAACAATAAGATGATATGAAGCTGGCACAGTATAAGGAAGTCACTGGACGACCGTGACTACAACGAAACCTCGCGATTGGTATGGCTTAAAGAGACGAATGACTATACATTTCTTAACCGAAATATACGGAATTCTGGATTACGCTCCGCATCTTTAGTTCCCCTTCCCCTCCCTTTACTTAACTTGAATATTTTTGTTTTCAGGTTATAATAATGCATGTGCCTGAATATTATTTGCATATTTGAAAACTGATATGAACGCGAATTTCAGTGATACGCAACATGGTATTAACTGTTGCGATAATTGGGACTAAAGGGGCCAATACACGTTTAGAAAAAACAGCAAACAAAGTCAAGATTTTTGATGGAGAAATTTGATACATAAACGATTGCCCATACACGATTTAATGATTTTCCACCAAATATCAGTCCAGTCAAAATCTTGACATGGACGCATCGGTCGCCCTCGTTTTGGGGGGTTGGGGTGGCCTAGTGGTCTATAGTGCCGCGCTTCGACCTCTAGCTGGCCGGTCACCTCTGGCTTGCGGCTGTGGTTTCGATCCCTAGTGTGAGCGTATATGGCATGGAGATAGGGACGCCTTCTCAACCTCGTGGGTTTCCTCTGGGCACTCCGGTTTCCTGTCACTACTAAAGACCTTTACGTGCAATTATTGAAATAAGATTAAACCATATTAGTCACTAAATGACCGAGTTTGTGTCGAGTGGACGTTAAACCCCATTTCTCTCTCTCTCTCATTTCACGTTTTGGGCTCCGGCGAAAAGCAGCGGAAGAAATTGTCGAAAGACTGATTTTTGAAGAGCCGAGAGAACGTTCATGTCAACCTCCTCCGAGAGTTACGAGCCAAACCAGAGGACTTTCGTTTTCGTAACTTCCTTCGAATAAACGCTCCATCCTTCGGTGACTTACAGGGCTGTCAAGGTCTTGTACACATTTAGCACTTCAATCAGAAACTTCCTTTCTGCCGCTTTCCACACAGACATGGTAATCCAGACATCTCGGCGGTCGGCGCGTAATGAAATTTTATTCAAAATTTTGACAGGAGACCACACATGCTACAAGGTATTCACGACCCGTCATTAACTATCGAAAGTTTGATCAGTCAAAATTTGGACTCAATACTAATTTTTTGACATCAAAACGCCCCTTAGGCTGTCAAAATTTGAAAGTGTATGGGCTCCTTAACAAGATAGAGTACCAAGTCTAGATTGTTTATCAAGTCATTACAGGGGATAACTTGCTATAAATAAATACAATAATTTTATGCGTATTGTTTTGATAACAGTAATCAAATAGTAAATTATAGAGAACCTAGCTCCATACCACAGAGCGCAGAATAATATAACCAGGCAAGCAACTGATGTGAAAGAATGTGAGGCAAACTAGCCGCCAAACTAAATTATAACTATCCTTCAGGACACAGAACTAGTTTTCTCAATTTATAGCTATTCCTTTTCCTCTTTTTGTACTCACACATTCTGCTAACATTTTTATCTAGAATTGAAGAAAAGCGTTTAAATTTACATTTTCTGACAAGGTTGTGTGTATATTCACATTATTATAAGACGATGAATGTGGGAATCACATCAGAAAGCCATCTGAGAAATCGTCCCAAGAATATGAGGTGACAGTCTATTGATTCGTTTGGCCAAGTCTGGATTAAATGATAAAGGTCAACCCTCTTCAATATTTTTAACAGATGACTGTTCGGCTCTTTACAGTTAAGATGTGTTTTGGGTTGTTTTTTTAAAAATATAGATCAAGAATTGTAATTAATTTTAAATTGATGCTCAACAGGAGAGAGAATGGCTAGTTTTAGTACCTCGGCTACAGTGCCATTGGTGCCTCGAAAAAAAACCTACGGGAAATGCCGTAGAATAATATAGCATTTTATTTTTCATGGTCCACTGCCCCGGTTGACCCAATACAGAAACCGTTCGATGGGCCACTATTTAAATCTCTGTATTAATGAAAGATAGAAAGGTGATATATGGATTATTTAAGGATGTTTATCCGTTCAAATTAGTAACCGTATTGGGAAAGGAAATGACATTTTCTCGATTTGATCAATCGGTGCAATAATCTGTAGTAATAAGTCAAGCACACTTCCTGTCAAATATTAAAGATAACGTCAATGGGCGAACAATTCACATTGATGATTCAACAACACCAATTGGTTTATGGACGACTAATAAATTCTTGGTGCCATTTGAAACTAGAGCTTTGTCTTCAGGTTATTGTCTTGTAAAATAGTTCGGCAGTTTATTTCCCGTACACATATTGAAAAATTCCTATTTAACTCAAAAGGG
The DNA here is from genome assembly GCA_036850965.1 of Patella caerulea. Taxonomy (NCBI): domain Eukaryota; kingdom Metazoa; phylum Mollusca; class Gastropoda; family Patellidae; genus Patella; species Patella caerulea. Next base: position 20,304,112 of record JAZGQO010000014.1, on the reverse strand, counting down.
TTTTTCTTACAAAAAAAAAAACAACAACAAAGATTCGTCATTGGTATTAAGGTGATTTATTTGTTTTGCTTTTGTTCTTTTTCTTGAGTTACTGTGTATGTGATGGGCTCAAACTGGTTTCTGCATTAATCAAGATAGGTTTAGATATATGTTATGTGTTTGCTTTAAAGGACCTTATATAGCATTGGTATATGGAATTTTTTCATTAATTGTAAAAAGGCGCCAATCTATACTAGTTGAAGAGCAGACAGTAAGTAAACTGAAGAGATTGGTGTCCTAGTATCATTTGTCAATAATTGTCTTTTGTAATCCGATTCTTCCTTGCCAGTGGTGCAGGGTCTAGACAGGGTCAACATATAATCGTTCAAATGTAACGAAAAAACCGATGTACCGGGTGCACATTGACGTGTACGTAAAAGAACCCTTGGTAGATGGAATTCGATATCAGAGTCGGTCAAAGCGCCGTTATCTGGGCAAAATGTCCTTTATAAGACATTGTATGGCACATGCCTATCTTCATTAGACCCGTCGGGACAGAAGAGTAGGACGTTAAACCCCATGGATTGTATTTCCTGTCAGCTATTTTTTAAATATACCTTAAAATAGCATTATGCAAGAGCAAAATCTGCTTATTTCATGTCTTTCTTTAGGCCTGAAATGTTATCTAAATAATCAATTAGACATTAATTAACATATCCAGACCATAATAAAATCTTGATGTCAAGGCTAGCCTTCGATGTTGGCGGATTAAATTCCTCTATACCGCTTAATGGCCATTGAAAATTAAATCAATCATGTGAATAATCGAGACTATGCTGTTTATATTAATGATTTTAATAGTGATGACCGAGGCTTTGTTCTCGGCTAATAGTGGATCAATTTGACTGGAATTTTCAGCAAATTACCTTTACACTATCTAGTTTGTAACTATTATAGTGAGAACTGCCTTCTCTTTATCTTATCTCCCATAATGTATCTTAATATACATGTTTTTATTTTAAATTTTGTGAGCGATAATTATACACCAGTATTGATTTCGTATCAAATAAACAATGTAAAATGCAATGTGTTATTGGCAGGTGACATTTCTTACATCGATGAGTAAATCAGACGTGTTTTGAAACAGAATATGTATACTTCATCCTATAAATGAAAAACATATCAACCATAACTTCAATATCTAGTGTTACAGGATATAATTAATTGTAGCCTCATTCCATTAAATTTCATACAATATTTCTTGTGTGTCACCCAGTATAAAACCCAGCCATCGGCATATTGAGATAAGCAGAATAATGAGTGCATATGAAATAATTAACTAAATTTCATTTCACTACTTTCTTCACTTATCGGTTTCTATGGTCATTGTCGATTATTTAACTCGCATAAAGCTTTCAGTAACTGACGGTGACGCATAATGAAATTGACACATGGTTTGGCCCACGAAGGATGATTTTCAAGCAAGGACGCGTTTTAGTTATAAAAGTTATAAAAGTCTGGGGGGACATCTAACATCCGAACTGTAAAATCTCACCCAAATATGGATAACAAATTTACTTTGTTCAGCGAAATTGACCGTCATCTCATCTAAATGTTCATTTATTTTCAAAAAAAAATAAATTATTATCCATTTTGTGTGATCTAACTAACACGAGTGTTCGCTCTATAAGCAACCAAGAAGTATAAAACAGGAAATGACTTGGATGGACGAAGGGTCAAATCCGGTTAAATCAAACTTTAATTCATTTATTTTGTTTCTTAGTTAATTAAGATGTCTCAAATTAATGTTTTAGGATATACGTAGATTCGTAAAAACACTATGGCGCAACATTTCCGCGCGTAAAAGTAGCACAAAAGACGATAAAAGGACGATGATGTTATACGGACTTTTCCGTATGCATGGAAGCTGTTCAATACGTGCTGCCGTATCCGTGTGAAGTACAACGTATTAGAAATATACACCTATACGCGATACGGGCCAGAAATTTATGCTTACCAAAAGTCTCTAATATTCACTTTTAGGAGTTGGCGCAGAGGTTTGCCTAATTAGGTAAAATGGACGCACATAACGGTAAGCACCATGGAGTAAATGACCACATATTGAAAATGTTTAAACCAGTGAGCATATTTATCAAATGAACTATGATAGGGTTTAAACGTCCTGCTGTCCTGCTCCGAACATTTATCACACATACTATGCAATTTGGTTCGAACTGCATGAAAATCAAAGAAGAGTCAACTCTGTTTTCAAACATACCGGAACTGTCAGTCGCCCAGCAAACCGAATCGAATGAACATAGTGGGTTCTTACTTTCAAGTTGTTTTCTGGACAGAAATGGATGTTTATATATTTCCATCATTTTTCTTGTGTTTGCGCCATTAAAACTCTCAAAACAATCGTAAAAAATCGCGAGGAAAACAAATATAAGACATCTCCTGCTCAGAATTTATCAGAATCAGACTGTCATGTCTTGGTGCGCATAGGAGTCGAGGGTCTGACAAGGACAACTTTCTAGTCGTTCGGATGGGACGAAAAACCGTGATCCCGTTTACAAATTGGCGTGCACATAAAAGATCCCTCGATATAAGAGTAGGTCGTAGCGCCAATGCCCGGGCAAAACCCCACTTCATTTCTGTATAGATTTAATTAATCGAATCCTTCAAACGTTATTCCGCTTCTCTTGTTATTTTTAAGCCAGGGGCTCCTTTCCAATGAAAACGTACTCAACTCAATACGGTCCAAATTCAAAATTTATTTTACCTTAGAAAATATACACCACAGATGTAAACCCACAGCATCTGTACGACATTCATTCCTGTTCATATTAATCCTTCATGGGAAAGACTTGGTGTCACATCTTGTGGTGTAATGTTTCCATTCTATTAGATCTGAAGCCGTCATCAAGAACGTTCTATGTTATTAATATACAATGTGAATTATGCCGCGGTGGTTTCTATAATATCATATATCTGATATAATATGTCTGTTGATTATTTCAAATCATTTCAATGTATAATGACTGGAAACAGAAACAAGTCAAGTAGATTCACCTTAGAGCAAATGCCATTAATATATCGTAAAAAAATTATAACCCGTGTAGATATTACACATATCAGCTACATTACGATATGATAGACGTATCATTAGTATAAATTGACAGCCATCTCCTGTCCTTATGAATTCTTTTAGACAATATATCCGCCGGACAATTACGTTATTTGATCATATCAATATTATGGTTCGAAACAGCACTAGAAATAAGCAAAAATCGTGACTAATCAGTATTATTTGGTTTCAAATGTCAAAAAGTGGGTGAAAGTGACAACAGTAAACTGGATGAATTGTGTGTGTACACCAGAAGACATTAATTTGTATTTTTAATAGGCAATAAAGATGGGGTTTTCTGTTACAATTCCTTGGCTATCTGATTTCTAGATAAGACAGGATATTTTTATATAGCATCAATTCAACAAGAGTGCTGAAAGGTGTCATTATACATGAATGTATGTAAGTAAAACAAATAAAAAGCGACTCAAAAATAACATAAGCCCCTTCAACAAATAATTTTTAAGACATTTTAAAACTTGATATCATATGAAGGCATATTCCTTATTGGCGCTACAATCCCAAATGATCTTTGTAAATAGGATTGGCATTCATGTTACAAAAAAATACTAACGACGGGGATTGTATAGTCGTTCGGATTGTACAAAAAAGCGAGGTCCCATGTATACATTGGGGAACACGTAAAAGAACCCAAGGCAATTGAAATTCGAAAATGCCGTAGTACCACTGTCCGGGTACAATTTGCCTCATAGCACACTGCATGGCGTTTGCCCGTTTTCATTTGCCTAGTCGTAGCAAAACAGTAGGGTGTTAAAACCCATTTATTTTCTGTAAGTGCAAAGTAAATAATAAGGTCTTATTTCCAGTTCTTAAAACTAAGTAAGTTATGCAAGATTGGAGTTATGTGAACTGTGTAGCAATCCCCATTCATAGTTCAACTTTTGTACAGTATTTGAAATTTATCAGGGATGCTTACATCGAATAACAAAGAATTAAACAAACCTAAACAAGAAGTGACAAGCTAACCAATTAATCCCTTTGTAGACTGAATTTGTATCGTAAATATTTGTGGCAATGTTTCTGATAATAAGCACTGAATAATGTTGTTGATATGATTCCCCATGGACAAGTGAGTTTCGAATTGTACACAGATGTTTCTTTTGAATAGGAGATAGAGCTGCCTCCCGCACGAATAGATCCCAGTTTATGTTATTTTTCAGATTTGCCCCAGGCCCAATCACAAGGTACTCAGCCTTGTGGGTGTTGAGTTTTAAAAACTTGTTGTTCACTCAAGATCTAAGTTTTCCAGTGTGTTCAGAACCAGGGCCGAAGTTCCAGAACGATTGGAATTCGATAATTAGTAGGTCTACCGAGAAGAGAAATGTTTTTGAAATCCGTATGTTCAGGTTCAGTTTTAATCACATCAGAATAAAGAACGTCTAAATAAAACTCATAACTGCTGATCGGATTTCAGAGGTGCGCAATAGATATTAATACATAGGATAAGGGTATTCGACAAAGGTTTTTGGGGTCTTGGTATTTAGAGGCACCAACTCTCTCAGATAATGCCAATGCCCCAACTCCTTTTGGCTCAAGGGATATGTATTACTGAATAGTCAATCGGCACCATTTCACAACTTGATTTGGTTGTACATTCTAATAGTGCATGTTGTACAAACAAGTTCGTGCACAGGATATCCATTGTAGAGATATAGACATTCGTGGTTAAAGATTTTTAAGGAGTACAGTACATGCTCATGAATATTCTTAGGATTTGTTTAGACTATAACCTATATACCGGTAACCACGGTTAAATATTGTACCAGTGAGACTCTGTCACAAGTTAGTCTTTGATGCGCTTAGTAAGTTATCCTGATATAAATAGAAAAGTTGTCAAAATTTCATGAATCAATCACATTTACAACCCCATTTCTAAAACCAGTCACTTACAAGGTGGGTGTTGCAATTTTAAAAATTGTTGTCAAAGGAAAGAAGAAGTCTTTTTGGTGAGTAAGTCCCAAAGTTCTGTGCTTTTTAAAAAAAATGCTACCATAAATCAAACACGTCATTTAGTTCATGCTGTAAATAAGAATCAAAGTTATTCGGAGCAACCGTATAAGATTTTAACATCAGTGTGTCGTTTATTTACATTGGTTTTCGCAGCTACTGCTCTGACCAGAAAAGTCAAATGGGTCGACGAAATTATGTGTATGAATATATTGCAGCGGATAAATGCCACTTCGCATAGACTGGTTAACCCAGGTAAAAAGTTCATTTATAGTAAATATACCCGCAACTCTGTCAGACAATCGGGTGTTGGTATTCTTTTTGAAAAGCGCACTAACGAACTTCGGGTAGTTTGTCCTCACAGCTTTTATACACTGGTATATATCTAAGACTACTCCTTTACCCTACTGAGCTAGTTACCTTTGATGTCGAGCTTATCTCCTTAGTTCCAAACCATTGCTCCGGTTAGCTAGAAGTGGTTGGAGTCTACATTTTCCAGACACAACGTTTCATTTAAGGAGTTGATGCATGTAGCGATTACAGCGTGTTAATTTAATATGTTGTATGTTAAGCAAAATCGACTGGTTATTATTTTCAATAAATAAGTTCACTGTACTGAAAACTGATCTCTTAAAAATCGATACAATTCAAAATTTGTCAACCTGTCTGGTGATACATATGTTTTGGCAAACAGTTCTTTGTGCGGATGTTCGAGTTCTAACTGATATCCCCCGACAATCTCATTTTACGCCAGATAGAAATAATATTTGGGCCCATATCCAATAAATATACATAACTTCCTGCATTCAATGGCATTGTTAAGTATCAAGTGTTTAGTCTTTTAAGGTATTCAAAGGCCAGTTTAAGTGAGAAAAATCCACTTAATTTTAAGTGACCTATGAGAGGTACCTTAAAGTTAAGTATTGAGATTGAAACAAAGACATTTGATTTTGTGGAGCCATGATAGTGCATAATGGTCAAGGGTTTTTCCCGATCATCTATCATGTTCGTATTGCTTAATCAATCATGTTATCCACGACTGTCATGTAATACAATTTGTTGTGTTAAATTTATTTATAAATTTGACATTGCCATGACATTCCATTGTATTATAGATTTCAGCAAATATTAATACGAGTAAGGCATGGTTTATATTTTTACAATTCATTACCCTTTGAAGTTGTGATTGCTACATATTCTTGTCTTCGTGTGTATAAATTTACAAATATATGATGGTGACTGCTGATCCAAGTGTACCACCAATGTTGTACAATTAATTTCTTCTGTTATCTGTCGTGTTTCAATCGATAGTAGGCCTATTCATTCGGGTAGAAAAGGCGTCACGTGCATCTTTCGTACACACAATGTACCGTCGTGACAACCCCTTTGGTATTCTAAAGTGTAGGAACTAACACAATTTCTATGTATTTCTCATACTATGATAGATTGATAGCAACACCGAATAATTTGTTCAGTTTAACTTTAAAGCCAAATGTCCTTGCGCAATTCTAAAACGTCGTTTTCTATTTTTGATACATTGTTAAAGTTTACAATATCCATTATTACACAACCACTATTCTATAAATGCTACTGAAATCTATTTTTTTTTTTTTTCAAAAACATCTACCAAAACAGCTGTTCCGACAACGGATGCGTACTATCATAAATCACCATATTTTCGTGCGTTACAATATAATATTTCGACAAATATTTTCCTAGTAATAACAACTAGGATTTTAATCGAGTACTGTGGGACATAACGTTAGTAATTGTACGATTTTTGGCAGTTGGGTTATTACATAAGTTGAACATTCAATGTTTTTGATTAATGTTGGTATTCCATATTTTAAGTGTTAAGTTTTTCACATAGCCAAGTATACATATACATTTATATAAATAGCACTTTTAAATCCAGGTTTAAGGTTAAACACTTGGTTAAATGGGGACATTATAAGCATTTCACTTAAAAATACATTATGGGAGATCAGATAAGGGGTTGACAGTTCTCACTGTAATAGACAGTTAAAAACTACAGGCAATTTGCTGAAAATTTCAGTCAAGTTGATCCACTTTGAACCAAGAGTTAAGCGATAGAACCCAGCCTCGATCATCATTATTTAAGTCGGTACGATAAAGGGCATAGTCTCGAATATCCATTTTATAATTCAATCGTGAAGGAAAGTTCTGCAGCAAATTGGACCATAATCACAGGCTAGCGATGCTACCGAGAGTTGATTATGGTCTAGATTAGTTAATTACTGTCTAATTAATAATCTAGTTAACATTTGAGGCCCAAAAGAAAGACCTGCAATAGGCAGGGGATCTCTTTGAATACGGCAATTGGTCATCTGAATTTGTGTCACAGCGAAATTTACCCGTTTATGTTACGGATCACCCAAGGCAACGCGCTTTACTTCGACAGTATGTGTTTATCTACTGTTGTAAACTTGGTGGACAGCAACATTTTAGATTTTCTTCATAATTCGTCCTATTCTTAGGCTCGTACACTGACAATGAATTGCTCGTCAGTATTAATACATGTAATGTGACAATCCGTAAGCTTAATGCTTGTAGCCCATGAATTCATTAATTTACTGAATAATTTCTATAATCGACGTCGAAAAATATGGAGACCTAATTCTGCTCTAGGCACATTAATTTTATATCTTTATGATGGTACGATCGACCCTGATGTCAAAAGATGAATTTGAAGAAACGATAAATCATCACGTAATTGCTGAGAAATTAATCACCATATCAGATAAAATATATTTGGGATTGTGGTGGTGGATTAATGTTGATTAAGTACCAATTTCCCACATAAACCACTTCTAAATTGTAAATCCTAATCATCCAGTAGCAAGATATACAAACAAAGCAAGGAAACTCCCATTACCCCCCCCCCCCACACACACACACACACACACACACACACACACACACGCACCCCCCCCACACACACACACACATACACACCATCCTACACGCAGGAAAAAGGAAGACATTACTTTATCCACAGTTAACTATGAAAATATTCTTGGAATCTACACTGCATAAGTTAACAAATGTTTATCAAATAAAAAAAACCTTGGTAGTGTGTAGTTTTCTTTATCGGTGAGAGAATAAATTACCCTGTTTCTATGTATGGCCTATCGACGCAAAAAAAAAAAATATTGTAATTATTTTGAAAACTAAATCAGCAGCATTTACTTCACACTTTGAAGTAGGCGATTTCAGACCCTTTGATCATTCATAACTGCACAATTTATTCAGTAATTATGGCGGGGGAAAGCGGCAAAAACCTAATGCTATGTAGAAATGTCTAATTCAAAACACACATGTAACATAATGCCACACCAAATACCTAAAACGTCTAAAGCAAAAAACAAAATACAAGAAACCTCTAATACAAAATACCTCATACGTCTATTGCAAAAGACAAAATACAAGAAACCATTAATACAAAATACATATAACCTCTTATGCACAATTGATTTTACAATCTAAAACATCTACCATAAGCATTAGATGACATATCTCTCATGCATTACTTACGTTTCTCCACTGAATTATCTTTATTTAGGTCAATGTCAAGGTCACCGAACACAACTTGGCGACCTATTCGGCTAGCGACCTATTCGACCGATCCAGCTGGCAACCTGTTCGTTGACAACCTATTCAGAATTAAGACAACAGTCGCCCAAACTCATCTATTTTTAACAACCAATAAATCCAACGTTACGTCTATCAAATGAAAGTAGAATAATATATTATTTTTATCAATTCCTTTAGCTCAGAATAGAGATGTAATTTCGCATTATCGTACAAAATTCTAGACATCCAACTAAATATATTCCGAAAGGTAATTAAATAGGCTTTCTAAGTATTATCAGTAAAAATTGGCACATTCATATTAAAGGGGTGCACCCTCTTCCTAAACATGACCAATTTTTTAAAAAATTTTAAAGAGAAAAACTGTTAATATCCCGTGTCAAAATTCGGACCATCGTACAAAATTCTGATGATCCAACTAAATATATATGGTCCGAATTTGTACTTCGAAAAAAATACCTGTCTATCTTCACTTATAGAATATTGAAAAATTTGATATGTTCAGGTTGAGGGCGCGCCCCTTTAATATGATTGTGCCAACTTTTACTAATAATGTTTGGAAAGCTTATTCAATTACCTTTCCGAATTTATATAGCTGGATGCTCCGAATTTTGTACGATGGTCCGAATTTTGACTCGTAATATTACCGTTCTTTCACTTTAAAATATTAAAAAAGTGGCGATGTTCAGGTTGAGAGCGCACCCCTTTAATATGATTGTGCCAACTTTTACTAATAATATTTGGAAAGCTTATTCAGATACCTTTCAGAATTTATATAGCTGGATGCTCAGAATTTTGTACGATGGTTCGAATTTGGACTTCAAAAAAAAATACCGGTCTATCTTCACATATAGAATATTGAAAAATTGGATATGTTCAGGTTGAGGGCGCGCCCCTTTAATATGATTGTGCCAACTTTTACTAATAATATTTGGAAAGCTTATTCAATTACCTTTCAGAATATATATAGCTGGATGCTCCAAATTTTGTACGATGGTCCGAACTTTGACACGGAATATTACCGTTCTTTCACTTTAAAAAATTGAAAAATTGGCGATGTTCAGGTTGAGAGCGCGCCCCTTTAATATGATTGTCCCAACTTTTACTAATAATATTTAGAAAGCTTATTTAATTACCTTTCAGAATATATATAGCTGGATGCTCAGAATTTTGTACGATGGTCCGAATTTCGACTCAGAATATTACCGTTGTTTCACTTTAAAATATTGAAAAATTAGCCATGTTCAGGTTGAGAGCGCGCCCCTTTAATATGATTGTGCCAACTTTTACTATTAATATTTGGAAAGCTTATCCAATTACCTTTCAGAATATATATAGCTGGATGCTCAGAATTTTGTACGATGGTCCAAATTCGGACTTCGAAAAAAATTCCGGTCTATCTTTACATATAGAATATTGAAAAATTGGCTATGTTCAGGTTGAGAGCGCGCCCCTTTAATATGATTGTGCCTACTTTTACTAATAATATTTAGAAAGCTTATTGAATTACCATTCAGAAAATATATAGCTGGATGCTCAGAATTTTGTACGATGGTCCGAATTTCGACTCGGAATATTGCCGTTCTTTCATTTTAAAATATTGAAAAATTGGCTATGTTCAGGTTGAGAGCGCGCCCCTTTCATATGACTGTGCCAACTTTTACTAATAATATTTAGAAAGCTTATTCAATTACCTTTCAGAATATATATAGCTGGTTGCTAAGAATTTTGTACGATGGTCCGAATTTCGACTCGAAATATTACCGTTCTTTCACTTTAAAATATTGAAAAATTGGCTATGTTCAGGTTGAGAGCGCACCCCTTTAATATGATTGTGCTAACTTTTACTAATAATATTTGGAAAGCTTATTCAATTACCTTTTAGAATATATTTAATTGGATCATGAGAATTTTTTACGATGGTCCGAATTTTGACACGGGATATTAACAGTTTTTCCCTTTAAAATTTTTAAAAAATTGGTCATGTTTAGGAAGAGAGTGCACCCCTTTAATATGAGTGTGCCAATTTGTACTGATAATACTTAGAAAGCCTATTTAATTACCTTTCGGAATATATTTAGTTGGATGTCTAGAATTTTGTACGATAATGCGAAATTACATCTCTATTCTGAGCTAAAGGAATTGATAAAAATAATATCTTGTTCTACTTTCATTTGATAGACGTAACGTTGGATTTTATTGGTTGTTAAAAATAGATGAGTTTGGGAGACTGTTGTCTTAATAGGTTGCCAACGAACAGGTTGCGAGCTGGATCGGTCGAATAGCTCGCTAGCCGAATAGGTCGCCAAGTTGTGTTCGGTGACCTTGACATTGACCTAAATAAAGATAATTCAGTGGAGAAACGTAAGTAATGCACGAGAGATTGTGACAAAGTGATCTCTACATCATATTGAAATATAAATATACAGATAGAACTTTCTGACCTCTGCTGATTTTTGATCATTAATGATATTGACGTGTTCAACTCGACACAACTTCTTCAAGGCACGGACTTAATAAAACAGCTAATGTGTTCAATATGTTATTTACGGACTACACACGAATGGCCTCTGCTCGTTTTGACAATAGGCACGATCTCATTCACGATCTTATTAAATATGCAGTGCAGTTATAGATACTATAATCTCATAAATAAACAATGCCAAATATGTACATCGCTTGTGTATCACTTTTCTTAATTAATTGTATGCTTTATAAGTTTACTGTTAGTTTCAGAAGACTTGGAATGGCGCTCCTCCTGGAGTATGCCTATTTCATGCTCTCAATAAAGGTCTATCAATTATGCTGATATTCTGTTATCTGTATGTAGTGTTACAGATATCAGATCTGGATGCCGTGACCGTCCTGGGTCGTATCAGATTTGGCGCCGTGAATCAGTGAACCAGACAGAACGGGATCCAGTCCCATGAAGCCGCAGGCAATCTTGTTAGACAGAATTCTCCAGTTAATCTGCAAGTTGAAAAGATTTTGGTTTCATTTGTAATCAACCGGGATTGTTAATTACAATTAGTCAAGATATCAGATTTGGTTGCTGTAACCGTCCTGGGTGGTAGCAGATTTGGATGCCGTGACTATATGAACCTGGGCTTGAATCGCCATACCGGCGGGAAGTCTTACCAGTGATAATGCCAATAATTACAGCCACAGCCATCAGTCATGGAATCACTGACGTCCAGGTTCGTAACCGGGAGGAAACCCATGGAAGAAGAAGTTTCCAGTCGTTTTTAAGGTAGGTGCATATTTCCTTTTAACTGACAATGGAACGCCAAAAATGACCAAGGGATAATTTTAAAATTGTTTAAAGATTAGGGATTTGATCAATATAAAGTTTTCGAAAAAATGGCAAACTAGTAAATAATTAAGTTAAGTAAATAAGAGTTAGTTTTACACATGGGTAAATAATTTCTATAAACGTCGGTATAAATAAGAATTCTAAAACTGAAACAGTATAACTAAGCTAAAAGAAATAAAATGAAGTCTCCGTTCTATAAGGTTATAGATCGTAATAATGTAATGTAGTGTTATGTCCAAATAATGTATATATATGTGTTTAACCAGGTTTGGTTAACGTGTGGATCTGTGTAAAATCCGTTTTTAAGTTTAGGGTAAAGGAAAATGCCCAAGGAAAATTTAAAACTTAATGGCCCTTTGTGTGGGTTGGTATTAGGTTTTAAAAAAATGTTTAAATTGAAACTGGGTGCATTGCAATATATAGCGAGTAGCTTATGCAATATAACTGTTTCTGAGTTATTCGTGTTGTTTTGTTAAAAAATTATAAAGGAGAATAAGTTTTAAGTAATATTCAAACCAAAAACAAAGTATAACGTGGTAAAATGGATAATTTAAAGTTGAATTTGAATGTGCGATTAGCTGTCGAATACATTTTGAATTACCTGATATGCCATGAGTAGTGTTGCGTAAAACTATACTAATGTATTGGAGACGTCAAGAATTGTAAATTGTTATTTTGTTATATGTGATAAATGTCAGGAATATCATAACTTATGGATTATGGTTATTTATTTTATTTTACAACCAGGAGTATAATACAATTAGGGTCTTGAAATAAATACTGAACCCTTGGATTCTAGAAGCTGTTTCTCGTTTGAATGCAGAACGAAATGTTAATAGGGAGTATCTATATGGACATCTCACACAGGCGCATGTCTGTCTTATCTGTTCTCGGCGTGTAAGATAGCACCTCTTGGCTACAAGCTTGTGATATACACCTAGTTCTATATAGTACCAATGTTAAGACGGGTTATAATCTTAACCTGTCACTGTCAATTAGTAAAGCAGACTACTAATGAGTTTCAATGTTATTAATGACTTTAGGTGATAAGTACTAATTAATACTGCTAATTTTTACTTCGAGGCAGATTAAGTTCTATTGTTAATAGTTTATTCAATTAAAAGTAAATAGAATTAAGGATTATTAATGCAGGTTATTCCCAATGAAGTAAATACAATATTAAATTTGAATAAACTGAAGTGTAAGAATATGATTAAGTATTATCTCATCCAATTAAAATCAATGTTATAAATTAAGGGTAATGTAAATTGGTCTAATTTAGCAAGTACATTGATCTTTTATGGGATTTAGTGTACCTTATCTTAACGTACCGCAACGTTGAACCAGACCAGGGCATTCCAGTATGTCAAAAGCTATGAACAGTGAAATTATTGACATTGAAAAAGTGTTTTTTGTTGATTTTTTTTTCGGTTGGAACGTATATAACCGAGTATTTATATTGAACTTATATTATTGTAGCATGTTTATCAATGTAATTGTTTTTGTAGAATTAGGACTTGACTTTGTGATGTCCATATAAAATGTTTTCAAGTGTTGATATTGATATTGTATTATATTTAATGTATGTTAGATAACGATAATTAAGGGGATGGTGTCGGCTGAGACCGAGGACGAGAATACGCTCCATGGAACAGATGTTTCCACACCAGCACCAAGAAATAAACAAGTGTCATTCACTTTGTCATAATTAATCAAGAGGAATGCCAGAATTTAATGGTATAATGGTATCGTCCTACAAAAGTCAAGGACCTAGTGTTCCGAAAATATCATATAACTATATAATCGTGTGTGTTTTCATTACTATTATTATATCGTGTGTGCTCTTCTTAATTCGTGTGTGATTTAACTTAATTGTGTGTACCTTCAATTGATAGAGATGAAGACAGTGTCCCACCTGTGAGAATTGTATTAGTTATTTATTTTTAATAAATAACTTAAATGGGTGGGGATGGAATGTGACAAAGTGATCTCTACATCATATTGAAATATAAATATACAGATAGAACTTTCTGACCTCTGCTGATTTTTGATCATTAATGATATTGACGTGTTCAACTCGACACAACTTCTTCAAGGCACGGACTTAATAAAACAGCTAATGTGTTCAATATGTTATTTACGGACTACACACGAATGGCCTCTGCTCGTTTTGACAATAGGCACGATCTCATTCACGATCTTATTAAATATGCAGTGCAGTTACAGATACTATAATCTCATAAATAAACAATGCCAAATATGTACATCGCTTGTGTATCACTTTTCTTAATTAATTGTATGCTTTATAAGTTTACTGTTAGTTTCAGAAGACTTGGAATGGCGCTCCTCCTGGAGTATGCCTATTTCATGCTCTCAATAAAGGTCTATCAATTATGCTGATATTCTGTTATCTGTATGTAGTGTTACAAGATATGTCATCTAATGCTTATGGTAGATGTTTCAGATTGTAAAATCAATTGTGCATAAGAGGTTATATGTATTTTGTATTAGAGGTTTCTTGTATTTTGTCTTTTGCAATAGACGTATGAGGTATTTTGTATTAGAGGTTTCTTGTATTTTGTTTTTTGCATTAGGCGTTTTTGGTATTTGGTATGGCATTATGTTACATGTGTGTTTTGAATTAGACATTTCTACATAGCATTAGGTTTTTGCCGCTTTCCCCCGCCATAAGTAATGGCCATTTCGTTTCAATGAATTAATTGATTACAGGCAATTGTCTTCTATCATTAAAGCATTATTAAAATAATCAAATAACATAATTATATAGATTTTATATCATTAATGTGTAACAATGATACCATCATTAAAGAGTTTTTTTATGCTTTATGCTTAATGTTATTTCTTTCTCAGCGAACGTGATTTAATGATTGAAGGTGAGCATCAAGAAAGAATAACTTGCAGATAGATAAAGTTTGTTGAACATCTCCGTAATCGTGTTTTGGCACAAATATCAGTCAACCAATATTGTATTGTTTTTAGTTTAAAAATAGTGTAACGATATTATAGTCCGCATTGATCAGAAAATCAAAGAACTTCAAAAGACATTAAGGCAGCGAATGATCTCTTTATTGTAAACGACCTTCGAGTTATATTAAGTGCAGCGTGTAAAATATTAAATAACAGAATATGACATCCCAGGAAGCAAACGGCAATGTGGTATATGGTGGTTATTATGATATTAGAATGATTAATGGATCCGTACGAGTTAAACCTTGAATGAGATGTGATCTATTAGAGCTTAAATATCAAATCTAATAAGCTCTTCTAGTGGCAGTTAGTTACTTTGTGATTGACAACTTTCAAGAACTAATGCAAATCTGACCAAATTATACCCCTAAAGCTGGAGATTCGTTCAACTTATAACCTTGCTGTTGATGTATTACTTGCAACCTGACATGATAATTCCAGTCTATTGTCTACACAATTTACTGTATGACAATTTACCCTTTGTATACAGCTAATCAAAGTATTCGGTCAAACGTTTATCTTTGATTATACTACAGTGAAATCTTTTTTTCAGATAAGAAAACTGCAATATATTGATTCATTTTGAAACTTGCATAAGATACAACCTTTCAAAACCAACAATTTTTAAAATTGTATAAAATCGCACATCTATAAATATCAATATATCAGTCTAGGTCAATGACATTCAAGCTATATTAAAGGGCCTATATACTCAATATTGTCCATAATATTCGATATTATAAAAACACGAATTAGAATTCAATATTGGTATCTTTCAATCAGTATTGTGAAAATACAGGCTCCTGATATCCAATATTTAATACATAATGAACTTTTTAAAATCAGTTCCCACACATCAGTGTGGAATTGATTAATAATAGGAAAAACGATAAAATAAAAAAAAAACGTGTAGAATTGACTAACAAGACGAAACGTATTTCACCAAGCCTAGTTACAATAATAATGTTAAAATTGAATACAAATACATTCATATTACATTAATATCAGCTTTTGATAAATTTATATATATAGAAATGAATGTTACTTAAAGATATATTATGGGAAATTAGATAAATTGTTGGCAGTTCTCGTATAATAGTTAAATTCTAAATAATGAAAGGCAATTTGGTCACATTTTCAGTCAAATTGATCAACTATGAACCGAGAAATTAAGCGATTGAAATTTCCGCCTAGCCTCGATCATGATTAGTAAAAGCCAGTACGATAAAAGGCATAGTTTCGATTATCCATTTCATGATTAAATCACGAAGGAAAGTTATCCAGCCAATCAGATCATAATCCACTATAGATCCAAATTTTGGTTGGATGATATTAGATTGATTTTAGTGCTTAGCCAATGCGAATATAAGTATCTACTAAAATTGGGATTTTGTCTTGAGTAAGATTTCGAGAAACAGAGCCCAGTACTACCCTTTTTTAGCTTCTCGTAAACACAGTGCGGTGATTTTTAGACTAATGCAAACGATGATACAAACACCATTTGAAAACAAACTTCCCTTTTAACCCCTCGACAACACAGTACGGTCATTTTTAGACTAATGCAAACGATGATACATCACTATTTGACAAAAAGAACCCTCTTCAAGTTGACAAATGACAATTATGGTACCACCAAGAACTACTAGTCATGCAAATGATACACCTGATCCATGCCCCGCTATGATACATTGGGAAAAATACATTTCCATTGATGTCTTGTATTAAGTACCCTGTTTCAACCACGCGAACATAGAACAACAAATGATGACAGGATAAAAATAAATATGATTGATTTAATAGTTTGACCTTCTACTCGTGATGACTCGCCATTAAATTATCCCTTGTGTGACCAGTGATACTTTACAATATAACATGTTTAAAGACAATAATATGTGTTGGATATATTCAACTTAAGGTAAATATGTTTCCATTATCATTCGGTCCTGTATCCTTTCAATGGCAGGATTCTACCTTTTATTCTGAAATAATGTTAATTATTTAGAAATGAAATAAAATTGGGCTAACGAAGACGGCAATATGTCATACAGTGTGTTATGAAGATACTTTTGCCTGCACGACGGCGCTTCAGCCGACTTTTATAACGAGTTGCAATTACCAAAGGTTATTTTACGTGCACGCTAGCGTTTTACTCACTGAGCTAAATCTCTTTGATTTGGGTCAAAATAAAGTTTCAACTGGTGTTTAATTTACAATAGGGCAATCTAATATTAATTCGAAAGTTAATTTGTTGGCCAAAATCAAAAAGAGCGCGTCTATAATTGTTTTGCATAAGAGTATTTTGCAGTGAGGTGGGATAGGGGAACGCGATCAGACAGGCGATCTACTTACTGCTGTGTACAAGACAGTAATAGATACCACTCGACCTGGTTCATCGACTGACCTTATGATATGAAGCGCTTACGTTAGACCGCGAAATATAATTTATAACACCGAAGAATAGTGTTATTTAATATCTTGTGCCTCTGAGTTTTTCCTGGCATTAGAATAAATTGATCCTAATTGCGTCGTTATCAATGGTGGTCAATCACAACATTTTTTGTTGACAGAATTATATCAAAAGATACTTATTCTTAAGTATATTGATTTTATATACATCATATGTATATTTCCCCGAACAACAATGATAAGGCCAGTGCAATCTACATTTAAGACATTCAGATCTTAAAGGCTAAATTGATTTTTCCTGTAAATGTTCGCCATAATGGATTATGCATATTATATACCCGCAATCATCCGTGTCTGTGATATATATAATAATATGAATATATATCTAGTATAAACATCAGTTATTTTGTTATTCATATACTATATTGTTTAAAGCGAGAATTTCATATTTTATTTAAGGGGGATGGGATGGCCAAATGGTTAGCATGCGCGCCCTGTATCTTATAGGCCTGTCTTTGAGTCAAGTAGATGTTAAACCCCAATTCTCTCCCTCACTCATATTTTTTAAGAAACTCAAAAACATAATTATTTCCATGTCTTTTGTTAAATAGGTTGTCAACTGACTATTATACGATCATAGGCATTATTTCATATGCTTAGAAATCATTAACAACGGAAGTAATAACATGATTACCTCCCTTGTTCCCTGCAATGGCAATCTTCAAACGTTTGAATTTGAAGTTGAAAATGACATTTTTGCCAATTTCTCAACTGGCAATAGTGAATTATAGGATTAATAGAATTATTCTGTTTATAGATACCATTTATTTTAAGGCTTAATTTTAATACATTTTAAAAATAAAACTTGAAAATGACATTTTTGCCAATTTCTCAACTGGCAATAGTGAATTATAGATACCATTTATTTTAAGGCTTAATTTTAATACATTTTAAAAATATAACTTGAAAATATAAAATTCTCGATTTAAGTTTGTGCTTAAGGTTCGTCTAACTTTTGTATTCCTCATGGAATATTTACATATACTTCATAATTCTTTCCCCAAAAAAATTGGCAAAGATATTATCTAGATTTTAATGTTTATAGATAACCGATGTAAGCTAATTTAATTGTTTTAGTTTGAAGACAAAGTTATAGGTATATATTGCCCATGTTTATTCATTGGAGAATTACGCTAACTGATGTCTGGTATTTGGTGATAAGATAAAGATGGTAGAAGATTAAATACCCCTGTATATTTATCACCAACTCGCAAATAATAGATCGGATCGTTGTCACGTTATTTTTGGGCGACGTGAAATATAAATCCCAGGAGAGCCATCCAACAATTAGTAGATAAGATAAGATAAATTTTATTGCATAAAAACGCCCACGAGAAGTAACGTACAATTACATAAATTACATTAATACAGTACAACAAATAAAACTAAATGTAACAAACGTATAAATAAAACTCGTTCGGAAGAGACCTATACGTTTTTGAACCAGGAACTGATCCCTAAAAGGCTACCCGTATTCGTGTCATTCTTCTTCTTCTTGAGCGGCGAGGGCTTTTCAAGCAAATTTATTTATACAATTTAGATTAAAGTCGACATGGTAGTTCCTCGGACAAATGCGTGGATTAACGGCCTTCAATTTTGACGTCACGATGGCGATAGGGATAGCTTTGTGACCTCTTTGTCCATTACAAAAGCCCATCCAGCGAATCGTAAGGGAACTTTCTATATAAGTTTATATGTATATTAAAATAATCAATCTCGTTTAGAACAGTACTTGGTGTTCCGGAAGAGTATTTAACCAGAGGCAAGCTGAAATTTTGGCCTCACATGATAGTTCGTTTCTTTAAAAGAAAACGTGCATAAATTAGGTTAATTAATGAAAGTAGGTACATAGCTCAGAAGGAATAAAGAACTGTCTCGCATATTAGTTGCCTTTGTTCTATGGATGACCAGGCATTGTGCCAAACACCATAATACACAATTATCTTAACTGGTTCAAAAATACAGTAAATCATATGATTAACAATGTCATATAGCGATTACTACTAGTACGAGTGTTTCCACTTTTACCGTTATGTATTATATTTCAATTTTCCTTTGCCTTTTCATCATTTACACCTTTACCGTTATGTTTCATTTCAATTTTTTTCTTGCCTTTTCTTCCTTTACGCCGTTGCCGTTATATGTTTTATTTCAATTTTATCTTGCATTTCCTTCCTTTACACCATTTCATAGTTATATATTCTATTTCAATTTTGCCTGGACTATTAGAGTTTTCTGGTACTGTTCGGGGTTTTGTATAATGATCATATTCAAACGGTACAAGAATCGTTGGTCAGACGAACTCACCCATCCATAGTTCTATTTGTATTCTATTAATGAAGTCCGGTGTGAATTAAAAATAAATACTATTTTTATCACGCTTGGTCCACATGATTTCTTAATTAGAGGCGAAAACGCAGCGTCGCGTTATGCATTTTTGAAACTTGTTCTACACAATGACCAAAAAATATATTTTTAAAAATCTGGAACTGCTATAGTTTTAAGGTGGGTCAGTTATGAAAGCGCCGGATCGCTAAGCTAGAGGTTCCGGGACCGAAGTCGGTGTTTAACGGCGTAGTTTCCCCTTTGTCATTGGTGTCTGCAAAGGGATGTTATCTAGTCGTTCGGATATGAAAAAAGCGATGTACAACTTAGAGTGCACGTAAAAGAACCATTGACAAATGGAATCCAATTGCTGTCCAGGCAAAATTTCCCTCATGGTACAGTGACGTATCACGGTTGGAGCAGAAAAATAGGACGTTAAACCCCATTTCATTCATTCATTACTATCTGTATCTATGAAACAATATTATGTGTAGGATAAAGCTCGAAACTGAGCTTATGATGGGGAAAGAAAAACTGAAGAAAATAAATTGAGATAAAGAAAAACCGAAGCCGACAGACCAAGGTTTTTCTGTCTAGGGGTTTTCTCTAAAGTCTTTCTTTCCCAGCATAACCGAAGTCGAGAACCTTATCATGCTTATAAACCGTCTATGTTGACATGTACTTCAAATGAAAAATATCCCGAAATTACAATAAGAAAACCGTATATCATTTTTACTTATGGACAAAATCCTATCCTGGAAGAATAACCCGTTATAAACTTTCATAAGAATAACTCCATCCCTGACTTCCAGACCGCAAGTTATTCCGAGCATAGCATACACCCCAAAGATCAAAGAGATTTGTTTACCTGTCATAGGTTTATAAAAAGAATTAAACAATTTTAAGCAAGTAAGGTTATTACAGATTACAGTGCAGTTGGACGTTAAACCCCTATTTCGTTTCATTTATTACAGAATAACGTATTGGATTAGTTTTCTAATCATATTATAGTAGATTATAGACAAGATATCAGCTAGTTGAAACATCACATGACTTATGATAATCTGATTAAAATACAGATCTATACTTCGTTTCGGGTTTTTTTTATATACCTTCGATGGCCAACACTACATGGAGATATGATCGGTTATTGCGATAGCTCATGACTTTGTCAGAGGTCATATGAGCGGTTTTTGACCTTATGACGTCAGGCATTTCATTAACCAATCGGCATTGATGTTAATAGTGGATTATCCACAGTTCCGTACAAAACACGCCTTAAGCTCGCCGTAACAGACCGTTTCATTGGCTACTACGTCACACCATTCAGAACACGTAAATGATAACAACTCTTCCAGATCGAAGTAAATACAAATAAAACAAAATTTTGAACTATAGAAACGAAACTAAATAGAATCTTGGACTTATGGATGATATATTGATGATTTGTTATAATACTGGTGTAGCAAAAGTTAAGAAGTTGTTAGCCATGAATTAATTGTTACTGTCCTGTTGTTGCCACTTGTGATTTTGTCCGCGTGTTTTTCTTGTGATTGATTGCATTGGTGGTGCGATCATCCTGTATTGTCTTATCGATTTAAGGTTAGGTATTTTACAATCGTCTTACGAATTAGCGAAATTCATCTTTTTTCTAGCTTTATCCTATGATTGTCATATCCTGATGCATGAACATTGTTCAGTGTTTCTTTCGTCTCAAATAAACAAGATTAAACCTTTCCTAATAATACATTTATTTTCGTCCGAGTTCTTTCGACCTAGTGAAACATGTTGATGGTCGGTTGAAAAACTTAATTTAACTAAACATGTAATCTTGTTCGATATCGAGGATTAGACGCTGATATATACTATAGCAATATGCTGCACGGCATAAATATAATAATCAAAATATCAGTGGAAAAAGAATGTTTACTTTAGCGATGTCTGAACGTTGCATAAATTGGAAATAAAAACCGATATAATCCGACAATCCAGGCCTTAAGGTAATTTCATTATAGGGAATGCTGTCTGTGAAGATACAATTGCTGCTCATTAATCGTCGACATTTCTGCCGGCCCACCATTAGTTATATGTCAATGTATATTATATTTTACCCTGTACAGTGTATATGTGTAAATATTGATACTAATACTAACATTAGATCACCATAGGTTACCATATCTGACAATCATTCGTCAGCTTCCAGTCAATCACAACCCGAAATCACTTTATTAAATTCCCCTTGATTATACTTGATTTCTGTCACGATAGATAGCTATAAATTACACGGCATTTGTTTCTCATTCATAAAGCAATACGACAGGCTCCTTGAAGCATGATAAAGGGTTGCTTTACACGTTTTTTTTATAAGGATCAAGTGAATGCATGTTAACCATTCTTGACATGACATATCGGTATGTAATCCGTTCTTTAGTTACATGTACATTCTGTTTTCTCATTAATGTGTTCTCGAAATTGACTCTGAAAATACATGTATGTAAGGAGTTTAGCATAAGGGGCTATACTATGTAGCGGAAAACACAAAAAAAAGCGTGAAACACCGAAAAACACCGGGAAAACTACCAAAAACACCGGAAAATCATCCGAAAACACCATATTATGCTGAATACTGGAAAAAACCGGAAAAACAATAAATACCGGGAAACACACTAGATACCGGAAAAGGCACTAAATACCGGAAACACCCTAAATAGGTAATCCGGAGTTGGGCTATACTATATACCGGAAATTAACCCTAACTCTAACCTTTAAATACCGGAAAACGTACTACATATAAATCGGTCACCCAGAGCCGAGCTATACTATATACCGGAACTTAAGACGGTAGTTTTCCGTTGGCTTCCGGAGTTTTCCTGTTGTATTCCGGTGTTTTTCGGCATTTTCTGTTTTTCTGGTATATAATATTGTCGTTAAGCATAAGCGCACGGACGGGCTCGATGAATGTTAAGGGGTTAGAGCCTGGGTTACAAACGGCGAGTAAGTCCCCCCCCCCCCCCCGCACACACACACCTAAGAAAATTTGACTGCCGCAAACGCGTTTTTCTGTTATTCCAGTCAGGGGATTCCAATCAACCTATCAGTCGTTTACAGTCACTTCAGTACAAATTCGTGGTATTTATTAAAAGAAAAGTAAGATCAGTGTTTTATTAGATTTCGAGCACTTTGCCAACTAGATGAAATGATTATTTTCATTTTCACTTTACCTGTACGCCCCAAACTTCAGACTGCCCCGAACATTAGGGGACTGCCACTATCAGCCTCCATGTTTTAGTTTATATTATAAGACGTGGTAGATACGATGCCGAATACCTAAATTGTTTCTGAAAATATTGAAAGATTAAAGAGCCCAAAATGAAACATCGAACTGTTTCATTGTGGTTGGTTTCTTGTGCGAGGTATGATTATTCATGTTTGGAATTTCATACATTTATAACAATCTTGGCGTACTTATTCTATATATAATACTAATCGATATAATTGAAGAATATTTAAAGTTCATTCATGTGAGATGTAAAGGCATGAAATATTTAACCAATAAACCCCGGGTCCCTGGTTATAAATTTAAATTGGTGTAAATGTTGGCACATTAAAGATATATCATGTAAGATTTAGATAAAGAGCTGACCGTTCTTGCTGCATTAGCTCAAAAATAGATAATGTAAAATGAAAAAATTCATTCCAATTACTTCATTCTTAGCCAAGTTATCACTGTTTGTAGTTTCGACTAGATATGTGCATAGTGGTCTAACCAGGGCAATGGTATATTCGAGATATAACCTCGTTTTCCCATTTATAAATTAATGTTTTAAATGGCAAACCGTTCTAATCTACTTAAAATCTCGAGTATCCGGTGTCATCGAGAGTTAATTATAGTATTGTTTTGTTAATAATTAATAGTTTATATATTTCTAGCTTAAAAAAGACCAGCAAATGGCAGATTTAGCTTTTGCTTAATGTACACCTTTACATAAACATGGGTGTAATTATGTTAAAGTCATTTTATTTTAGGCCAGCGATGATCTGCAAGTTTGGGCAATTCTTAAGTTGGGTTAAAATAGAATAATATTGTGACTCAGGACCAAGTGCCAATAAAGCAAAGATTTTACTGTATACGTTAATGTAGTCCGACATTTGTCTCAGTGAAATGTATAGTAAAATTACTTGTTATGCATACCAAAGGATAATAAAACGTTAAACAATTACCATGTTAATGATATGCTGTGATATCAATACGGTCAGTTTCCATTCATTCGTTAATGATTTGTGGGGTTAGAACTCACATATTGAAATCAATTAACCTGTTAAGAGTATAGTAAGTCACACATGAATACAGCTCACAGACATTGGAATATGAGCTGATCTGTAGCAAAGCCAAGATGATAATACCCCACCCCGACCCCCCATTGAGTGAAAACTTTAGCTAGGTTTTGAAATATTTCACCAATCCATTTATGTTGTTTACATCTATGTTGTTATCCCATTTTGTAATGAAATGCGATATTAATAAAGCGTCTACAAACACAATTATTTAAATTATTTTGTTTTCTCTTTTCAGGATCACGTACTAATTGGATCCAAAAACATTTCTTAGTCGAGTGGAAAAGGGTTTTAAAGACCATAAATAATTAACGGATATGTGTATGTGATCGATATAAAGGTTTTATAAATTCCCATCGGCGCCAGAATATCCTGTCGCTTTTCATCGGTAGCGCTAAAAATGTTTCAGTTTTCGCCATAATCTCTGAAGGTAATCTGTTAATTGAATATAAAGGTGGTAAAACTATATAATGTTTTATATATGAATCATATAGTGAATATACATATGTTTGTCTCTAATGACTTATAAAAGCAGATACAAGTCTATCAGACCAGTTACCTTTTCTTTCATTTCTCCAGGTTGTTGTTCCTTTCCTTTGTAAATCCAATGAATAGGCTAAACACGCATCTTTTTTTTTAAAAAAAAGAAGCTTGTTTAATTAAGACATTGTGGATAGTGAGATATAAATATTGAGATTGATTTAATTTATGTCTATACAAATTATTATAAACGCTTTAGACGATCGAGTTATTATTGACTAGATAAGTAATGTATATATAAAATGTTACAGCAGTTAGAATATACACGTCGAATCATATGTTAACGAGTTCTTTAGTCAAGATCTGTAACCAAACACTCATGATGTTGGAGATTATGGGCACAGAGCACGAAGTTTGTCAATAAACATAAAAAAATCTATTATATGGATCGGAAGAAATACCGAGGATGCGCTAATATCTAAGAAGACAATGCAGTAGACTCATTCGGTGTTGTCAAGTTTCGACTGGCTAACAGACTCCTAGTTAACTGCCAGATGAGATTTCGTGTCGCGTGTTGTACGTCTAAGATTAGTATCCTCCAACGCTGAGTCTTAATTCCGGGGATGAAGCTGTCTGCTAAATTGTGATATATTTGTCTGATTACCATACCCATTCGTATAGTAAGTGATTTAAAAAATTAACAAGCGCCTTGAATTGGTGATTGTGATTGGAAATTGTGGCTGAATATTTGAATATTCACTGTGAACATGATCGAGTTCATTATAACATACTTGTAAAATTAAAACCAACGTGAAACATTATCACAAAATTAATTTAATTGCGATATAAAAATAAGCATGATAATTCAATAACTAAGATTGACGAGCACAACATGTTGAGTATACTAATAACTACGTATGTTTTTTAAGTAATTGGAAATCGTCCTTACCCCTAGCGGAAAAGAGTAATTAAATCCAGATAAGCCGCCCTGAACGTGTGTATGTGTCGATAACGTAAAACAGGTGCCGACAGTGTTAACATAAGTTGTGCGGTGATGCTGTCAGTTGAAATCTTTATAGATCGAGCGAATCATCTGCATTGAGGCAAGCTGATCCCCGATTAGTCTTAATCTCTCACCAGAACCGATGTGGAATAACGGGATGTATATCCGTCAAAAGGCCAGTGGTAGTGCAGTGTTAGTTTATTCTAGCTGGGCTATGTGTTTATCTATTCCACACGAATAGACATAAGCACATACATTTGTTGTACATAGTTATCGTGATGCTATACCGCGATGTGTCATCAACAATTCTTACCTCTAACAAGTTTAACCCTTACTTTGATGTGGATTATTATTTTGGAGGTTTCGTCAAGCAGTGGAGTCCAAAACATAACTCTAGGATACCTAACCGTAGATAAAGCCAAGGGTTTAGTACGTGGAAAGCAGGGGCGGGTGATATCGGGAGCTATAACATACGCTGTGGATGAAATCAACAGCAATCTATCTCTGTTACCGGATATTAATATAAATTTTATATGGAATAATACCTGGGATGACACTTTAATATCAACTGCCAGGTTAACGGAGCAATGGAGTAAGGGAGCTGTAGCATTTTTTGGTCCTGAAGATAGCTGTACGGTTGAAGCTAGGGTAGCCGCTGCCTGGAATCTACCCATGATAGCGTATGTAAGTACCAATTACTAATATAGTATAATTAAGACGAAACCTGATCGTTATGTGAATTTCTGAAATAAATGTTTTCAGGCTTTGTAAAATAGCTAGGTGAACATTTTGTCCCGTAAAATTATTCTGTCTAAAATAATGATTTTCTCATTTATTTTCCATTAAAATTTCACGGATTCTTAAAAGTGTTGAACATTAGATGAATAAACTTTCCTAGCAGTTTTATTTGATGGTTGGTGACAAAATACTGTGTGGACATTCTGATAAGGCCCCCAGGAGGTAACTCCATGTTACTGGGAGAAGCTTTTTTCAGTAATACCCCATTTATTTTAATTTATCCATAAGAGTGAATTTTAAAGTTAGTTCTAGTCGGTTACCAATTTTTAGTTATTGTATTAATGAAATTTATCAGATTTTAAAGGGACAATAACATTCTTGCTGGCTTGGTAGATCCAGAAAATAAATAATACCCTTATTCTAAGTACTAGATGTTTAAATGTCCTACCTGTTGTGTAAATTATCCATTACAACCTATTTTACTTGTCCAGAGGGTTCGAAAATATTTTAAAATCCAAGTCACATTTGAAAAGGTTTACGTTAGACTTTTCAAATCCATTGGTTGCATTTTTCCAATTTTTTAAAATAGGTGTGTTAAGATGAAATTTATATCATCATTTAATTGGAATATTCTAAAATAATACGATTTGTTGACTAGAATGAAGATTGGGACATATTTTTCAGTTACAACAAGAGTGTTATTGGGGCTTTAAGTTGATTTTAGTGTTTAAATGTCTTATTGGTATTTTAGTTTAAATTTCTGTACCATAAAAATACACCACCTAATCTATTTTGTCGTACGTTTATATTTCAAAATATATTGAGTTTTGTAACCATCCAAATTGTTTACACTAGACTATATTATTATGGCCTGGATATAGTTCAACAAATTATTGACGTTGACTTGTTTGACAAGTCATGACAAATATCCGGATACGAAGGAACTGGCTATAAGCAAGCACGTCATTATCACTAATCAAAGTTTCTGTTCTTATTATAAATACTTCTGCTCTAAAATACAAATTTTGTGTTAAATTTCGATGTAGCAAAGACAAATGAAACAAAATTTTGAACTATAACAAACGAAACGAAATAGGATCTGTGTTTTAATCAGATTGGGGTGCTTGGTTGCATTAATAATAGATTCAAATATAAAGAGCTGACAAATCTCGCTATAATAGTTTAAACATAGGATAATGCAAAAGGAATATATTGAAAATACCAACCAAGGTACTTTATTCCTAACGAATGTATTGGAATGCATAACATGGTCTCGATTATCATTGATACCATTGTTACAATAATGAACCAAATGTCGATTGTACATTTTTAAATAAAATTATTAAATAGTGATTGTGGTTCAATCCATTATAAATCACGACCATCCAATATTCTAGAGAGTTGGTTATGGGCCTGCCTAAGTAATAATTTGTATAACATTTGAAGCAGGTATATAAATACCTACAATAAGTCGATTTAACTCTAACATAATGCATCTTTAATCTATGATAATCACAAACGTGTACGTCGCTATGCTTTATTTTGTTGAAAGCCCAGTATCGAGTGTAAATTTGTGATAATTCTTTCCTCGCACATAGGTTTTAATATACTGATTGATATAGCTACTGTAATTCTGGGAAATTACAGGATTTTGATAAAAATATTTCCTCATTCATCACTGAACAAAACAAAATCGTTTTTATTATTGATTATTTTTTTTAAAAAAAACAAAATTGTGTCAAGTCTTGGTTATTATTAATAATCTCTTGTAACGTTCTCGTGAATTTTATAGAGTTGCAAAGCCCACGTTAAGCCGCTATGTTGTATAGTTAAACTAACAAACACACTCTTATTACGTACACTGTCATGAGATACAGATATTAATATTCCACCGCCTGTGACATTATACGTGTATGCCAACTGATCTGTATCGTTGCATACAGTATGCTATTTCAGGATAAGATTTTATTATTTCTTAATTAGAAAAAAGACATGGTTTAGACGTATAGTCACATTATCTTTTCGTCACTTGAGCTATATTTAATCCACTGTAAACTACAACACTTTTGAAGCCGGGACGCTTAAGGAAGTGTATTAAAAATAATCTAATGTCATGTTACTTTACATACAGGAAGTTTCTTCCTTTTTGACGTGTTAATAAACAATAGTATGCGTAATATATAGGTTCAGTTGATCTGGAATTAACAGACTTATCGAGGCAGGGCTCAAGCCGTTAGTGCGGATACTCTTTAAGAAACAATCAGTGACATATATGTCTGGTATCTGGAAGGCCATTGCAACGCCGTCTCAATACCTTGACGACTACTACCTTGTACACTTCTGCGATAAATATTTTTCAAAGATGTATTAAATGTACCAAATACATCAAAAATTAAATGCACCAAACGTATCAAAAAAGGTATAATTCAGGTATCTGCAGACACGTATTTTGTGTAATGTCATGACACCTACTAGAAGAGAGGTTGCACAAGGTGACCATTATAATATGGTAGGGTGAGACCCAGACTAACCAAAACCTATAGTTCGCCATTGGTTTATTAACGGCTAAAGCAATGCTACAAAAATGGTCGAAATTTACCTGAAAATGACGAAAATTAGCCGAAAAACGTATCTCGCAAACTGTTGATTTCTCAAATCGGCGAATTTGGCTGGGGAGTAGGCTCGAAAGATCGAAACAAAACTTGTAGATATGAAAATATAAATATAAAGAAAGTGAACTCAATATGAATGCAATCGACCGACTCCCACCTTCGAACCTTCTGTGTGGTTTTCTCGTGGAATCGATCTTAAATGTACCAAACACATCAAAGATGCATTAAATGCACCAAACGTATCAAAGATGTATTAAATGTACCAAGCGCATCAAATATGTATTAAATGTACCCAACGCATCAAATATATATTAAATGTACAAAACGTATCAAAGATGTATTAAATGTACCAAGCGCATCAAATATGTATTAAATGTACCAAACACATCAAAGATGCATTAAATGCACCAAACGTATCAAAGATGTATTAAATGTACCAAGCGCATCAAATATGTATTAAATGTACCAAACGCATCAATGTATTAAATGTACCAAGCGCATCAAATATGTATTAAATGTACCAAACGCATCAAATATATATATTAAATGTACAAAACGTATCAAAGATGTATTAAATGTACCAAGCGCATCAAATATGTATTAAATGTACCAAACACATCAAAGATGCATTAAATGCACCAAACGTATCAAAGATGTATTAAATGTACCAAGCGCATCAAATATGTATTAAATGTACCAAACGCATCAAATATATATTAAATGTACAAAACGCATTAATGGTGTATTAAATATACCAAACGTATCAATTTGAAATATGTAAATAACTACATTTAATAGTTTAGAACAAGTGACGCGGTACCTGGTTTGCTGGCTTCTCGTTCGCCGACCAGTTTTTACCAGTGATCGTCAAAGGGAATATTTTATCAAGCAGTATTTCTTTTAATTTTTTCCACGGACGATTTTGCATTCTTCAAATAGGACTATGTTAATTAATAGACTCCAGCAATGAACACATGTATATTTTAGCCGACAGGAGTAGACATATTCCAGCGGATATTCTAGAATATGACTTGATCGCAAGATACAACAATTTCCCACCAATGCCACTCCCGCCCTCCTAGAATGTTTAAGATCTGCCAACTCTCTGAAAATAGTTATATCTAGAACTTAATTGTGGACAAATTATCATTTTAATATTTAACAATATTTAACATACTTATATCTTTATTATTGTACTATCGTTGATGTTGTAGAAAAATTAGAGTAATAAATGGTACTATGTCCGAAAAATGAAGCGTGTGCGTCTTTGGCGAAGCTCTTACTAAATTTTCCATATTTCCAATTAAAGTATCTGATCAATCTTTGTAATAATTGGATACCCATGAAACTGTAATATTGTGAACGGCAAGTCTCTAAAAGGAATACCATTCCTGAAATGGTTCAGATCCGTTCATTATTTACAAAGATATGATAAATTGCAAACTTGTCTACATTTGACATCCTAATCTTCGCTGCAATATTTTAATGGGGATCTAATCCGATGAATCCAAGACTTAGTTATCTACCATTATTTTCGTTTTCTTGACAAAATGTCAAATTATCTAGTATATATTAGAGTTGTTTAGGCGGTGAAAAATTAGATACTGTTTGAAAAATGCTAATGACGATCAATAACTTTAAAGGAGAACAATAACAAAGTTTAAAATTAAGAAACAGGCCCGTAACTTGGATAAAAAAATTTATTACATTTGGTGTTATATTACCCTAAAACTATTTTGAAAAGACTCCTACAAGAACCGTGGTTCTCTTCTAAAAATATGTACGTGACCCCCACTAACAAAACCAGCTAAGCATCGCCGAAGTATTAATATAGGGACGATCTCTGTCTAATAATCAGTCTCTATACTATACGGGGCTGAAACTAAAAGTAGAAACAACTGGTAAGGCTCTAATAAGTTTATGGTTAGTAGACAAGTTTCTTGGATTTATATATCCCACGTTGTCAAGTTAAAACTATAGAAACTTGTTACAAACTCATAAACAAACTTCCCGGGTTGCTACCTACTATATGTACACTCTACACCTCAAAGTGGTTAATCCTATTAATTAAACAATTCTAATTAACTCTATTGTTTATAGGATTAACACCATATCGGCATAGACGAGTCGAACATCTGACTAGATATACGTATATGCATAAAAATATCGTTTTAGGTGAATAAGTTGTATTTACAAAAGTGAACAATATAACAGTATCAAGGTATACGATAGGAATGGTATTTTAAGTGCTCGTAAACATAATACCTCTGCCATTTTTAGACGGGCATACGGTTGTTTTATTCGTATCAAAGCAATGCCGGGGGGAGAATTTTGCCCAATAGTTTCAGTCCTCTCTTCAAATTCCAACTGTCAACAGTTTTTTTATTAACATACCTTCAACATGTACGCATGTGGACCTCATATTTTTCTTCCGAGTGGAATAACTAGGCAACGCTTTCCTTTGTTATCCCCACGGGTGTTTTCCCCTAACAAGTATAAACGTGGATTGTATAATTATACCCAAGGTTGTCTGCGATATCACTTCTGTGGAAGCGGACGTTAAAACACCAGGTAGTAGTAGTCATGTAGTTGATATTATAAAGATGCAAACAGTGCTCCTTCCTTAGAGACCTGACGTCTCGACTAAGAACGGTAATTATGTAGTTCGTCTACTTATGGCAATTATATCTTTGACATGCTAATTTGTGTTGCCCTTTTGTGTTGACCTTTTGAGGAAAAGTGTTTACCAACAAGTTTGGGTGGAACTTTGATGTTTGTATCAGAAATGAGATGAAATGTTATGTCCTTTGTAGTTGTAAAGATTAAAAGCATTAAGATAGACAAATAAATCTTATAGACCGAGAAATGGCATTGAATTAACATTGCACCATTGTTGGATACAGACCACTAAATTGTCTCACATTCTGGACTTATTGTCCTTCTCTAACTTTTCCCAAGTTCAAAAACAGATAATAAGAAATAATGCATTGAAAATTTTTGACAAAATTTTGCAAACATGTAGATTTTTTATTGTTGTAAGAAAGGTATTTGACTAAGTCTCGGTTATCTATTTATAGTTAACCTACTTAAAATCGGAGTTAGAAAGTTGATTATGTGCTCGTATATGAATAAATGTTTAAATGATAATTATATAACACTTTAAGGATTCATTATGGAAGATAAGATAAAGAGCTGATAGTTCTCACTATAACAGATAAAAACTAGAAAATGTAAAGTGAATATGCTGAAAATTTCATTCAAATTCATCCATTCTGAACCGAGATATTAGCTATTGAATTAGCTATTGACCTAGTCTGTATCATCATTACTAAAGTCAGTACGATAAAAAGTTGAGCAGCAAAACGGATCCTAATCCAGTAAATATCGCAGACACGCGTTGACATCGAGAGCTGATTATGGTCTGGATAAGTTAATTTAATGCCTTATTAATTAATAATTTAAAGAACATTTCAGACCTAAAGAAAGACCTGTAATAAACAGATCTTGCTCTTGTACAATGTATGTCTAAGCCCAGAATAAAAGATCTGCAATGTTCAGATTAACCTATTGCATAATATTAATGCGTCTTTAAATAACACCAATTATCTGCCAGACCCCCCCCCCCTCACACACACACACACACTTTGAAAACACTCGCTTAAAAGCTGCGGTTCAGAGCGCGCGACATATATAATCGATCTTTTATATAAAAAAACCCGAATCCCTTAATTAGCCGTTTCGTTGAGTCTATTATCTGGGCCAAAATCGTGTTTTGCATTTATTTTAATTTTAAATTCAAACTCAATAAGCCGTTTCGTTGAGTCTATTATCTGGGCCAAAATCAAAATCGTGTTTTGCATTTATTTTGATTTAAAATCCAAACTTAAAAAAAAAGCAACAGATAGCGGATGCAGAAATAGGTGTAGAATGTCTTGGGCGACATATTCAATCAGGAACGATTGATTAATTTTCTATTAGATTGGCCAAACGTGTATTTCAATATAGATGTAATATTACCGGAGTGATAGAATCTATTTACTTGTTGATACATGATTGATATATTTTGTGTGTCTCTTTGGGTTTCGCTTGATTGAATTACATGGTGTATTAAAAAGGATAATTTTGTTTTCAATCATAAATGTTCAGTTACTTATAACATGAAGTTTTCTACCCTTTTTGATCATTTTGGTATAATAATGTAAAACTACAACATTATAATTATTTGATTATGTTTTTTCGTCAAGATAACCATCTTCTGTTGGGGAAACAACGATTTGATTATATAACTAGAAGCCATTAGGAACAGCTGCTTTTGTTTTCTGGTATATAGAGCCAATTTTTTGTTTCTTAATTACTCGTTGATTTTCTGTCAAGAAATTGTACTTGAACTTTGACTTGGTGTTACTTTCTGATAATTATTAACATATTTTTCTTGTTCACTTATTATTGTTATAAGAAATATTAGATCTATTGTATGCTGCATTTAATAAGATGTATCCCTGGGAAGCCCCTTGCATGAAGAAGGAAAATCTATCACTAAACCCCCGAAGATATGATGGATCGGTTAATAGCCTTTGCAAAGGACCCCAATGCAGTTGGGTTCAATTATACAATTGTCAGACAATATAATACCCAAATTCGGCCGTATTCGACCAAGGGAGAGAGAAAGAAATGGGGTTTAATGTCCACTTGACACAAACTAGGTCATTTTGGGACTAACATATGGTTTTTTAATTTCATTTCAATAATTCGCTTGCGCATACTGGTCTTTAGCAGTGTGGGGGGGGGGGACCGGAGTGCCCTGAGGAAACCCACGAGGTTGAGAAGGCGCCCCTATTTCCATGCCACATACGCTCACTCCAGGGATCGAAACCACAGCCGCAAGCCAGAGGTGACCAGCCAGGTAAAGGTCGAAGCGCGGCACTCTAGACCACTACGCCATCCCAAACCCCCGAATTCGGCCAAGGCGAAATAACGTAATAAACTCAATAAACTCGGTTTTCGGGAAGTTTCACAGAGCGATGCCGATATCTCGTAACCAGTGTGTTTTAGTGGCGTGCCGAAGAAACCTACAATGAACCCTTATAAAGTCGGATCGCCTCGAATCCAGGTTCATTAAGCTGCGTTCACACTAGGAGTTTAATCTTAATTGAATTTAGAATAAAGTCGTATTCCGGACTTTGGCGTCACACTCAATTCGATAAAAACCTAACTGAATCTGAATCTACGAATCTATATATTTTTCCGAACAATTATTTCGAACGGGTTATTCGCAGTCAAGATTTGAGTGTGACACGCTTAATTCAGATCAAATTGTTAACCATCCAAGTCCAAATTTTTGTCCAAAAGTCTTGTAACGGTTGCTAGTTTCAAAAGTGTACAGCCAGCAGCTGGGGCACTGGCCTCCGAAGTCTTGTATCTTGTTTTGCAATGGCTGGTCTCAACAAATTGCAAATTATCTCGAACATAGCCCTTGACATGCGAAGGCTTAACAATAGTTCACCAAAAATTCATGGCTACGCAAGAACATTAACTAGTTTAGGGACCCTTAAAACTACCTTACCCCTTTTCAACCTGAACAGGAAGATGAAAGATGGGATGAAAAACGTGTTTCATATTCCTGCATTACTTGATTATTTTATGCCATATAAAATGACAATTCCTGCATAAATTTCCAATTATATGAAAAAGAAACTGTTTCAGTTTTATCCAATGAGCAATTTATTTTTAGGTCGTGTAGATAGATATTTCATTGTAAACATTATATAAATTAACATTAGTATATTATTTTACAGGCATAAATAATGTTTCCGTTTTATACAATGGACAATTTTATGTTAATTCGCGTAGAAAGACATGGCTTTTAAACGTGTTACAAATTAACAATTTGTATATTAGTCAAGTATTTTACAGCTACAAAAAAGTTTACGTTTAATCGAAAATTCCAATAAACAATGCATTACATGTAATAAACCAAGGAGTAGTAAATCCATAAAGTTGTGTTATTATGACTATTATACCTCTACTTCTAAATGTCATTCGAGGAATGTATAATTAGGTTAAAATAAAAATGCCACAGCTGTTCGATCGTATTAAATGTTGTTTAAATGTGTATTTTCGTGAATTTTTTTAAACATAGATTATTACATGTATATGGAAGTTCCGTCTGAATAGAAAATATGATTTTGTACGAAATTAGTGTGCATCAAATATCTGATTCTACAAATTGTTTGTCCCTTCTATGCTAATTTCTATGCAGAACAAACCTTTCCGTTTCACCAAAAATTCCAATAAATAATGTGCTACAGGTGGTAGACCATATGTTGTTTAAATGTGTATTAAAATGAACCTGTAGTTATTATCGGTCTATAAGATGCCAGGGACGGACTAGGGGTCTAGATCCTTTAGGGGTTGAAACACTATGAGGGAGATGGATGGGTGGGGGTTCTCTCCAAAAGGGGGCGAAATTTTTTGAAAAACTGTATGTAAATAGTACTTTCTATGTTATATCATGGTGTTTCTAGCTTATACACATACTTAATGGGTAGTAGTAGTATCCTTAACAATTCATAAAAACTTCATGACTAACAGGGGCCTCTAAACTATGCAAGAACATTAACTAGTTTAGAGACGCTTAAACTTAAAACTACTATACCCCCTTTTCAGTCCATTCCTGGAATCGATAACACAAGGTCTGTAAACATAATCTGGTGAAAGCAGTTTCGTTTTTTATACTACACTAGGATCTGGAAGAGCTGTTATATAAAACGTGGTGTGAGTTATTGGCCAATGAAACGGTCTGTTGCACAGAGTCCTTGCAGGGCGATGTACGGAACTGTCAGTATCTACTAGAAACATCAAATGTCTGACGCCATAGGGTCAAAAGTCGCCCTATAATCCCTAATGCGACCTTCCACTACAACCGGTCAGATCTTCGTGTAGTGTAGGCCATCGAAAAAAAATTTAAAAAACGAAATATAGATCGGTATCTTAATCATATTGCTGTAAACACGAATCGCGCCATTTCGCGCAACTTTAAAACCCGGTGAAGATGGTGCAAAGAGATATCAAATGAAGCAAAGGGAACGCTACACAGATGTTCCGAATTCTTAAATTTAATTTGGAACACAAAATTTAATTTAACAACCCTGAAAACCTTATTAGATATTTTTAAATGCAATATCCACATGAAAAACATCGCTATTATGGATTTTAATTTTATTGCCGTTTTAAATCTATACAGAGAGACCCAAAAATTCAGTTATTTTGATAGCTTTCCATAAAAATTATGTTCTATCCAAAATATGCTCCAAATGGCCTCCGCGGCATTGAAGGCAAACGTTCGCAATCAGCGCAAAATTGTCAAATACGTAAACACATTCCTCCACGGGGAAATTTGCTGGACTTGAGATTTGAGAAAAAAAAATGTATGGGTTCTGTATTTTAGAGTCACCCTGTACCATTTGGACTATATAATTTAAAGTTAGATTTAGGAGTTATCTACAGAATTGACCCAGTAACCTTAAAAACCTTATATAAGATATTTTACAAGCCATAGAACGGAAGAAAATGACGATTAGTTAATTTTAGCGGTTATTTTAGAGATCTGTATTTAAACAAATGACATCAAAAACCATGTTATAAGTCGTAGGCTAAAAGGAAAAATAACGATTGGTTTACAATCGATTTTGGCAGCCATTTTGAATTTTTACAATGTTGGATTTTCAGAATTCATTTTTAAAACCAGAATTCCAACCAAAAGGCTGTTCATTGGAGCAAATTACAATGTTGTTAAAGTCATTAACAGAATGACTCTCAGAATAGTTCTGTTTTTAAGTTCCTTTTAAATGAATGTATATTGTCACTGTTTTTATACTTTGTGGCAAATAGTTCCAAACAATGGGAGCAGCAGAGGAGAAAGCACGATCAGCACGATTTGACTTTGTTAAAGGTACCTTTAGTAAATTCTTATCACGTGATCTTAAATTGCGAGACGGGCAGATGTTGATAAGCAAAATCACAGTGGGAGACAGTTATAAGTTAAAACAGATATTTTAAAAACAACGCTTTGTTTAACTGGAGGCCAGTGTAAATCCTTAAGGACTGGAGCTATACGTTGACTTTGCTTCGTTCTGGTTATGGTACCCGCTGCTTTATTTTGGAGTGGATTTACAGGGATTTGGTAAAGGGAATTACCATAGTCAAGTTTTGACAAAACAAAAGAGCACATTAACATTTTGGCTACTACTGTACGGTCCGATTTTCCCAATGTTAGAAAGTTTACAGCACGGCATGTTTGACTTATAAACGTTTTCATGTTCAGCGCCTGATCAAACATAACCCCAACGTTGTTCGCAGTTTTCGAAAGTGGTATGTCAGTGTCATCAATATATAAATTTTCCTTTAATAGTCGATAAAGTTGAGTTTTTGAGCCAAACGGAAGTGCAGTTTTGTCACCATTCAGGATTTCAGTGATACAGTGTTGAATTTTATTTATCTGGTTATATTTATTTTCTGATTTTAGTGACATATAGAATGGAGTGTCGTCGGCATACAAGTGATAGTCCAAGCCATATCTTCGAATAATATCACTAATTGGAGAAGTGTATGCCGTAAAAAGCAAGGGTCCCAGTAGAGATCCTTGAGGCACACCAAGGGCAATAGACGATGGTGACGATATCTTACCGTCAATGACTACTGACTGGGTTCGGTTTGTCAGATAAGAGCTGAACCAATCCAAAACTTTTCCCTGGACACCAAACCAAGTGGAAAGGCGTTGGATACTAATGGACTGATCTATTGTGTCAAACAAGGACGAACAAATGCTACTTTTACGGGTGCTGGCACATATCCTTGTTTAAGAGAACTATTACTGGGATGATGTATAATAGGCAGAAATTCATTTATGTAACGTTTTGAGTAGCATTAAGTCAACTGGTATGGTTTTGAATCCCCGGTTGGCCGCCTGTCCAATCTCGTAGGTTTTCTCCGGTTTCCTCTCTTTGCTAAAGACCTTTACGCGAATTCGAAATGACCTAGATTGTGTCAAGTGTACGTTAACACACCCCTCTCTCTCTTTCTCTCTATTGTGGGGCATTCTCGACTTTGCATTGATGCGACTCACATGAATAAAAAAAACATGCGTCGACACACCTTGTAAACAAAGGATATATACATATTACATACCTTGTAAAAGGCAAAGAATTTATTAAATAATTTATTCGAACTGGCAGACATTACTACGGGCTATATAATGTACGTAATTTATTAAAAGAGCGTCTGAAATCTAACAACGGTATCCTGTTTTCACAAAACGGAAAACAAAACAAAAATCATGAGCATGAAGAAGATTGGATTTGCTAGGCGACACGTAAACACAAATACTAAGTAATACAAATACAATTGAATTATTGTTAATAAACGCCTGAAGAGCCGCTATCGCGGTGAAAACGTTAGCACAAAAATGAAGTCTCATTTTGGCATCTTTTATTTCAATAAATATATTTACCAATGAGTAGCTTTAATTAACTATTCTACTATATTTAGATACAACATATACATTTATAAACATTAAAACGAT
Source organism: Patella caerulea (assembly GCA_036850965.1). Classification (NCBI taxonomy): domain Eukaryota; kingdom Metazoa; phylum Mollusca; class Gastropoda; family Patellidae; genus Patella; species Patella caerulea. Next base: position 20,265,586 of record JAZGQO010000014.1, on the reverse strand, counting down.
AATAAAATACAGGGGAATGATAACTGTTAGTGTGTTTATTCAAGCGACAGAACCGCTAGTAAATTGTATTTTGAAAAGCTATTACCGTGTAAACATAGATATATAACTTAATTGGGATCATATATTTGAAATACTAATCAAATTATTCATTCATAATTTGTGTCATTGTGTTCATCTATTCAATCTATTTTTGCATATATTGTATTGACAAGAAACTTGTTTGTCGATATATCAAAACTATTTCCCAGACCATCATAAAGTTATGTTATTTTAATAATATTATATCTTATCGCGTTTACATGCATCATATAACAACATCGTGCATGACTGCCTATCGGTAAACTGTTTAAACAATCTGTTTATAACACAGCATGTTTTACCGGAATGTCTCTGATCAGAAAATTGATAAAAGGCAATGATGGCAACTACAGACGGAAATTCATAATTTTGCTCTCTTATTTGCCTCAAGTAATCAACAATTTATGAAGTCGTCTGACTGGAAGTTAACGGTAATGTTAAAATGGTATTTTATGTTTTTCTCGACTCTAAAGAAATCAATATATTTCTAGACAGGATAAGCTATTCCAGTAAATCAAACACAAAACAAGACAATGACTGAATTTAATAGCAGAAAAGTTTCAGCAATATTATCCCGTCGTGATCACGAACTTATGTCATTATTGGTTTGACAAGGAAAGATAAATCAACACAGTATAAGCCCTTGAAAACATAAAGATATACATGAAGAAAGTAATTGGAAAGATGAATCAGTCAGTTAAAATGTCGAGAAAGCTTGCTTGTCACTGGCCTGAAATAAAGGTCTTGTATTCCATAAAGTTATATGCATTACTAAATGTCATCAATTACTAAAAGGCCCCTTCAATTATGTCTGCCAAAGGCGATGGTATTTTTTTGTAATCATCTTGGTTCACAGGAATCATGGAGAATATAAAAATATTCCTCTTCAGTCAATTTGGTGTGTATATATTTAGGCTGGGTTAAGGGTGGTCAACGTGTTTGTAAAGCGTAAAAATCTCCTAAAAGAGTTCTATATGTAGCATGTGCTTCAACGGTACCAGATGTTTGAATTCTGTGGCAGGTTTGTAACCTTGAATTGTAACATCGACAGTTCAGCAAAGCTGCTTGACACCAAACAGTAATTTGCCAAGATACACATACATACATGTAATATTGTGCCCGTGAATGCCAAGAAGCAGGGTACTTATTGTCATGTCCACTGTAATAACCACGGAATGTTGATTTGCCCACCAAAGGAGAAAACGGAGGCTGTTCCTCATACGGGGTCGATCCTGGGAAACTATTGTGTCCATCCAGTGACGGTTCAGGGCTTTGCTATACATCCCAAACGGACCGGGCCCATAATTAATTACGGGGAAGGAACCATTTTGGAAGTGCTCCCTATTCAAAGCTGGTTGCTAGTGGGTCGATATTTTGTGGACCGTTTTGCCCTTTTTTGCGTTGTATTCGCTTGCTCTCCAGTCGCACAAGGACAGGTCGATACGTTCGAATATTTTTGCAACTGCTAGGTTCCGGCTTTGGAATATATACCAGTTGGATACCTACCTTCTCTTATGATCGCTCTACACAGGTCGACTTAGCTCCTACGAAGTATGTTGCATTGCCTGGCAACTATCTTTACTTTTAAAGTAATAGATTTGTATCGCGTATTCTATGGTATTTGTTGACAGATGCGATTTGACACTCGTAGGCGTATAGGGAGTCGGACGTCCTCCCTCCCTCATCCGTGTTTGTCTTTATTTCGAAGACTGGACAAAACAGGAGGAAATGAGATCTTCGATTTACTGCCTCTAATGATGAAAAGGCTATATTTTTGTTAGCAAAGTCTACGATCAGCAGCCGAGTGTGGCCTCATTTCAGCTAACGCACACAAAATTAACAAGGGGCGAACATTCGGTCGAATCGTATTTGAAAAACACATATTTTACGGTCTATAAACAGATACGAGTCGTGATGGTTTTAATGCCATGCCTCAATTGGCGATCTGCTGAATAATTTGTAGATTTTGTGTCTGATATTTTCTTTATATTATTAATCAATACTTCTATTGACATGATTTGTCTGTCTGTACCTCATTATTTGTAAAAGACAAATGGGTGGAAGAGATATGAGGTTGACTTAATGTAATTATCTTTTATAACTTTGAATAATGCTTTTATTGTTTTCCATACATTTATGAAAACAGCTGAATAATAAATGCGTTTGATATTCTCTTATTCGATGACATAGCAAAGGGGCATATGGAGACTTAATCTTCAGATCAACATGACTACTTAAATAATGTAGCACCACGGACTTTTCTATAAGACGTGAAGAGCGAGATATTCCAGACCGGTCGTCACAACCTACGTACGACCCATACATTTTTTCTTGCAACATACCTTTGTAGCCTTGTGATCGTCTAGAATTTATCTCTGGTTGTCTTTCTTCCCCTTCACGTTGTGTATTTACTTCTTTCTGTTTTCTTAAGATGTTTGTCTTACCAGGAATAACAATAAAACAGTTCATTTTTACTTTTATATATCATAGCCGGATACATGGATACAAGCATAACATAGATTATAATACTTAAGTCATTTTCAAACACAAGTCGGCCAAACTCGCTGGGCTAGTCTGCTGATAGAAATGTTTACATCTTCCCCCTTCTGGAATCAAAGATATTAATTAATGAAATATAATATCATCATTAATATCATCAGAGCAAAAATTCTACCAACATTGATACAACAACAAATATGTACGAGGGCTGACTGTACGGTGTCGGATGATAGAAAACGCACTATATATTTGAATATGCATAATAGCTTATTCCACGGGTTACATTCATACTTAAATTGATGCGACATGTTGTTGTCTATACTGAATGAAGTTTATCCAACATTGACCTAGTCTGTTCTCTCTCTCGTTTACGTTTGAATGCACGAAAAACTGTGACCTGGACACACAACAAATAAGAAAAACATATGGTTCAATTTTACTTTAATAATTCACTTCCGCGTAAAGGTCTTAGCAGTAACAGGAAACCAGAGTATCCAGACAAAACCCACGCGGTTTGTCAGGCGACCAAACAAATTGTCACGTACAACAACGGAGGAATCGAAACCACGTCAGTTGTTTTGTTGGGTCTTTTTTAGTTTTTTTTTTCTCTTTATTAAAATTCAGATACATACATTCAAATACAACATGTCACACAGTATAAAAAAAAAAACATTATAAGACAACTATATCACAGACTGAAAATAACGATATAACTATAAAGGTAGATAAGAATTATATATATCACAATATTTTTAACAAGGTTATTGCCTAATACAATAGAAGGGATAAAGGGAAAAAAAACTTTCCGCGAAATTCCATAGGTTTAAATTTATGAAAAGGTCGAACTTCTTCTAAAGCTAATTTTAACATCCTTTTAAAAATTTCTATTAAATTAACAGTCACATTCGTATTCACGATTAAAAAAATACGACGTCGATAAACAGCTCGTCTCAAACAAATAAAAAGTAGATTTAATAGTTCATAAGCAGCAACGTTTGACTGAACATCAAATGAAACCCAAGTCGGAAAAGCCATTATAAAATACATCAATAAGTAAATCTTTAATATACAAATAAAAAAAAAACGATTAATTCACTAGGATATGAATTATAAACACTATCGAATATTAATTTTTTTCGCATCCCAAAGTTTGGACGCGCTACTACGAGTTATATTTCCTGGCACAAGAATATTGTAGAAATAGATTTTAGGGTAGTGTCAAAAAAATTTCGTCCATTTTATTTTATTTGAGAATTCGGCACAAAAGCTGTAATGATTTCGATCAATGAAACAGGCGGCAGTTGTCTCCCGCATTAAATACCACGCGTCGATATCTACAGGTGTTAATAACGCACAAATAAAATTTACCACAGAGATGTTTTATTTCCATCTATCACATAAATTAATGTTCTACTACATGCTAACTTACATTTATATCTCTACTTTAAGTACGGTGCGTGTAATTAACACTACAAAGAAGACAACTGATCAAAGCACTGGTTAATGATATGCCACGTATTGAGCCTTTTATGAAAATACACAGGCTTTCAGAAACATTAAGTAAAACATCGATAATTCAGAAAGGTCAACTTGAATAAACAAAACCGTTATTTTTTAAAAAAAAAATAAAAGGCTATTTTCTAAAATAAAATTTTATATGTATGCTTAACGAGTTTAATATGCAAATTTTAAAAAAGGTTCAATTTACTGTGTATTTTATATTAGCTGTAATACAATAACGTGTGTAAATCTTTATAGTGTTTTGTGTGCTGTTGAAATCGTGTTCAGACTAAATTGCATCGCTTTCTTCATTGTGATACTAACATTAAAATGTCTGGATGCAGCATTATCTTCTGGATCGCCTTTAACCTTAATTTCGATTTGATTTGACCTTTTAAATGGAAGAGCTTTCTGCGTACCGTCATGAGGGTATTTGTTTCGGTTCCTTTTGCGTTTTCTAATAAAATCTCGATATTATCTGATGTTTCAGAAATGTACATATACACAGCACTCGTCAGTGGTTTGGATTGGGATTTCATATATTTTTATTCAGTACGTTATTAGCAAAGCTTTAAATCTGGGTAGTTGTAGTCCTAATATTCGAATATGAGAAACAACAAAAAGCAGACTTATGTACCCATGTCTTCGCTGAATTTTCCAGTTAATGCTATCAGTAAAAGCATATTTTCGCATGCCCTCTACATTCTGAAAGCTTTTAACGCTAGACGGTGTGCATCCTTATGTTGTAGTTTAAATGATTTTTCATAAGAGCTTTCAGGGACACAATAATGGCATCTGTAGTTTCGTGATATTTTATGCCTCTGCTTTATAGCTGTATGGTTTTATCCACTTAGATCTGTTTTAGTTCACGAATACTCCAAACACAACAAGTTTAGAACGACTTCATTGGAATACGCCCACGCTGAAAAGGGATCGTATGTTGCCACCACCCGTGCTCCCCCAGTTCGTCTACCCAGCATATTATTTAGGTGCTGCAGTGTGTATGTTCATGAGACGAATGAGCCTATTACTAAAGTTTATATTCGATAGTTGTGAAATTTATACACAGTATATAATTTCATAAGACAAAGAAGCCTTGAATATTTCAGGTTACTCACCAGCTAAAGTTATTATCTGATTAACAGTACATATTTTGTATTTAGTAAAGTAAGGCCTAAAAGCCAATTAAATTTTCATTATTTCTGATAATGACTTGCCACAACGCTTATGAACGCTTATGGCCGACTTAGTTGATGTGTTAGTATTTCTCATTGTCTTCCAACCTACTGTTATTTGTCTCGATATTATATATATGTACATATAGTCCATCAAACCGCCGAGCGTATGTTTCATAACCTATAGTTATTTCTCTCAGTATGCAGCTCACCAAATCATCCTTCACTTTGTCCTATATGTAAAAGGTTCTGCTGTCCTGCACAAGAAAATTATAACCTTGCTTTACTTTATCGAATAATTACAACACAGATATATCTCTATACCCTAAAATTAGTAGGAATTATATCAATAAATACAATAGCTAGAATTATCTATTTTAGAATTATAAAGGTAGCTGTTCAACATAAGTCGTATTACGAGAGATCATCTATAAGCTTATATGAGTGTTTGATCTGCTATAATTATGACGTTGTCCGTGAATTCATAAATGATAATTACTGATAGATTATGAGACATGAGCGTACGGGTTATTAAATGATTACTAGGATGTTAAAAAAATATAGTAATTATGTTGACAACTTAATTAGTCTAATTTAAACAAATGATTATGTGTGGTTTTATCCATATTAGGTATTTATTATATTAATTCGCCAAGGCGATTGGTTTTATTTATAGTTCCAATTAAAATATTTGACCCAGTCCTTGTCAATCGATGTGAATAGTACTTTACCAGAAAAACTGTTCCAATAGCATTATGTAATAAATGAAGACTAGAAAATCCTAGTCGAAACATCTTAACTTAAGCTGGTGGTTTTACGTCCGCTTCCACGTAAGTGATATCGCAGACTGGTCGAAACATCTAAAATTGTGTCTTTTTATCCACCCGTCCGTGATCTGTATCTACTCGTGTATATGTGCTAGAAGCTAGCGTTATCATCCGATTGACGTGATATTTGTACACGGTCTTTAGGCTCATGAAACGAATAATTAATGTCTCTTGATCAATTTTTAATATATTGTGGATTGTCTAAAGTTATTATCCGGTTGACTGAAACTTAAAAAAACAGTGTTAAGGTTCGTGAAACGGAACGGTCTGTCGCTTTTCAACGATCTCCGATAACTCGGACACAAAAGTTATTATATGATTACGGTGTTGTATGATAAATATAATAAATTCATAATAAAACACAACACAAGGTATAAATGTAGGAACCGTGCACACTGATCAGCAGTGAATATTCGCGAGGCTTAATGGTATGCTGTTATGTTCAGAGAAGTTCCCCCAATTAAACTCGATTTGATACTGGGCTAGTGACATGCTGTTCTGGTAATGGGGTTCCCAAAATAAGACTCAAGTTAATTTGATACTAGGCTAAAAACATGGATTTCTTAAACTGTCTCTCAGTAATTGATGCACTATAGTTGGACACGAGGGTGAAAAAAATCCTTGACGCTAGTTGACTCTAGAGAGAGGTTCGAATACAGGTTTCTGGATTAACACCTGACTGTGAAAAGGATTGGAATTTAGGCCGTGTTTTATCTGTGGGCGTTAAACAAAGCATTAGATACAAATCAAAGACGGGCCGCCATTTTAACGGCATTAAATATTTGAGTATGTTTGAGTATGCAGCTGGTCACCTGTATGATTATGTAATGATTTGATAAAATACAAATACATAATGATTTTCTAATAATCTTTCTAATATAATCTCATTGTTTGAAATGTTATTAGGCAGAACACCTGTTTAGAACATAAATGTGTGTGTTTTCGATCAATTGTCATTCGCAGAAATATATTTAATACTCTATAACGAGTGGGTATTTTTTTTTTTTTTTTGCCAGAAATAAAAAATATTGTTTCCGTTGCATTGATAGTTTTTGTATTATTATTATTAGATCAGTGACATATGTTTGTTCGAAATCATGAAAAGAAAACAAACTACTTCATTTTAATTAATAGGGACCATATGAATCGATGCTGAGAATTCATCATGCTGTGTAGCAAAGTAAAAACATTGTGCAACGTGAACTGTCCATTTAATGTTGTTGTTGGGCGTATTCTCCGCCCCTTGCACAAGTTGGACCACCACCAGCAGTCCAGCAAAAGTATGTCTGCGCATATCAAGCTGGTGCGCAGATTATCAACTTTGCGCCGATTACTCCTTGATTTTTTTAAGGATCAAAGTAGGATGTTAGACGCCCTGTGTAGGGTATGTCCTTCATCGACTTTGTATTGGGTTTTTTTTCAAATAATTTTCATTATCACTCCACGATTAGCGTGTGTGCTAAGAAAAAGATTTAAGTTCGAGTACTGAATGTTCAAAAATATTTGCTTTCATTAACGTAATCTTCAGTGTTAGTTTTGGGTAGTTGGAATAAATACATTAATTACAAAAAGTTGACATTTTTTGAAATATTTTATCAAGTGAAAAGTGAGCCTAAAATATTTTATTGTATGCAAGCCCAAATAAATATTCCATTCGAAGATATTGATGAAATCCGATGGTTGTTTCGGGCAGTGACATGTTAGCAATAACAAATAGAATGTTCTCCCTCTAAGGTAATCAATCAACTATGCATCATACTTTTATTTTCATGTACTTATACCGATAAACCGACGTTCACAGAATTTATTAAAAGAATAAAACTAACGCAGTGATCCATTGTGAATACCGAGTATACGATTAAGGGGATTTTCAGTTGGTGAAATAGCTTTATTTAACATCATTTTCCACTTAAGTGGTATCGCAGATAATTACATGTTATATATTTATACAAAATAAAATATTTACATGGCGGTTAGTGAAAAATTGAACGGAATAGTTGAATATTTAAATACAAATACAGAACAGATGGAACATGTAATGTCGGGCGGATTATCAGTGTTGTGCTCCATAAAATATACCTTGCATAGAGTTCACTCCACGCTCAGATTTCGTCAACGAAACGAAGACAGAGATTCGCAGAGTCTGCGTTCAACATTTACATCATTTAGATACAGAAAGAACTTAACCGACATGTTTCAATTTATGTGTTTTTGACAACCATCTATCGTGACTTCTGAAATACACTAGTAAATATAATATGATTAAGGTCGTGAAAGTTATGTGTTTTAGTAACATTTCCGATTTATCACTTGGAATCTTTAAGATAAAAACACATATCATCAATATGGGTATTTCTTGGATTCAATCGGATTAAAAACAGAAAAGCACTAAGTGTTAATATCCTCTGGGATTATCTCTGCAAATATTGAACGGAATTTTTGTATTGGTATTCCCTGTATAGACATACCTTTGCACGGGATTCAAAATCCCTTAAATGTACATGTAGATCAGCGGCTTTAAATGTGTGTCATAAAATGTTGTTGAACCCATCTCATTTCATTTCATTTCACGTTTCGCCAGCAATTATTGTAGTTTGAAACGTTATAGAATGATGCTACAGTTACTAGCTTAAAAGGCCTATCAACTCTGCAGTAGACATCGGACAATATAACATTAGAATTTTTCTTTTATTTTTTTAAATGAAGTCAATAATCTTAAACAGTTCCTCTAAAATTATAAGGAGACCACCTTAATTTGTGTCGGTTATAAACATCTAATCTTAGCTACGAAAAGACACTCCATAATCATAGTGTCTTATAACCAAACCGTTTTATTTTCTACGAAACCAACTGCTCCCTTACATGTAATTTCAAAGACATATAAAAGAAAATCGGACTTCCCTGATTCCTCCTGTGATTAATTCATCGGCAATATTTTTATTTCCAACATTTAAAAATGTTCGCAGTTCTGTTTTCAAAATGGATGGTTGTAACTGGTGAACAGGACGGGAAAGGCGCTGCTGCAGGAAAGCGGTTCTCATCTGTATCTTTAACTTTCTTTTTTTCTATTTTTCAGAAATGTGCTGATTATGAAGTATCCGATAAATCGTTATACCCAACGTTTGCTCGAACATATCCACCAGCTTCACAAGTTACAAAATCTATTATATCTTTATTAAAACATTTTAATTGGAGAAAATATACTCTTATTGTTGGCTCCTCTCACAAGGAAACTACCACAGCAGAGAAATTAATTCAATTATCAGAAATGTATAATATAACTATCAATGATCGTAAGACGTTTGATGAACCTCACATCGCTTTAACAACTGGAAACCCCTTCCCCGGTATTGTGGAAGAAACGTATGTTGGAACAAGAGGTAGGTAATTTAAAAGCAATTTTAAACCAGAAAACAAATCAAATTGATTTTTCATAGTCGAAAGAAATTTGTCTTAGCGACCACGTATCCAAGACCTGATATCATAGAAATAATATCATGTTACAAAACTTTTCTATTCCATCTGGGTACGCACCGTTACAGCCGCTGATCTTCATTCGAGTAATTCGGATTCCCTTGCAAAGTTGCGGGAGTACGGGTCCAAAACTAGAATCTAATTAAGATAATCAAAGCAAATGATACATGACAGGTTTGGATATTTTTGATCTAATACGTTCGGGTAAATTCTACTTAAAATAGTGAACCGCTTGACCAGTTACATAATTAAGGCAGTTTGATCAACTTTTGGGCGCCACTACACCAGACTAACAGTCCGAAACAGTTTTCAGTTTTGATGGTAATGTTCTGTCATGATTCAACAATTTATGCTCAAAGTTTAGCCACAGATACAGATCGGGTTTTTCGGATTTATTTATGTTATAATTCAAGACGTGTAATGTAAATTTGTGTATACCCTGTTCCGTTCCATTGATTACTTTCTAATTAGCTTTCCTATTATAAGAACATAAATGACACATTGAAGATCTTTTTAATTGGCTGCATGAATGGGTACATTCAATCTCAATTATTAGTATTGACAGCAGTGCCAATTTATATGCCGTAATGTGTTAACCACATGTGCATTCCCAGGACAATATAGATATGTTACGGATTTGGAATTCTGAGCTGTCATTCATGAAAAACAAGAATTGCTAACCATTTTAAACTAATCTTAGATTTGTGTCAGTCGACGAAATTTTTTATCATATTATATTTAGTATCGATTAATAAGATCTGTCATTTTTTTACGACGTAATGTCAATATCATGTGTGCTTGTAATATTCTTTAGGGTTTATTTCTCATATTTATTTTTTTTTTTTTAATTTTGTTAAATTAAACGATTTACAGTATATTTGATAATGCCAACGACTTCTGGGCGGGGATGCGGGGAGGGGCGCAAATGGTATGACGTGCGCGCCATATGTTTTGATGCTGCACTTGTGCGTGTAGGTCGCCTACCTAGATCTCAGACACGGGCACTTGAAGGGATTAAAATAAATTAAAATAAAACTTCTTACTACTGCTTGACTATAATACAAGAATACAAGGTTTTTCAGACGCCATCTTTGTTATGACTGATTTACCATGTATAACCTTTTCTTTTGTCACAGCTTCCTCCAGTGTTGTGTCTATTAGAACTGGGGGTTTGGGATGGCCAAGTGAACTAGCGTGCCGCGCTTCGACCTCTAGCTGGCCGGTCACCTCTGGCTTGCTGCTGTGGTTTCGAGCCCTGGTGTGAGCGTATGTGGCATGGAGAAAGTGGCGCCTTCTCAACCTCGTGGGTGTCCTCCGGACACTCCGGTTTCCTCCCACTGCTAAAGACCCCTACGCGCAAGCGAATTATCGAAAAAAAAACATAATTATGTTAGTCCCGAAATGACCTAGTTTGTGTTGAGTGGACGTTACACCCCATTCTCTCCCCCTCTCTCTATTAGAACTGCACAGTGTAGGTAACCATTACTATGATGAGAGTCTATCGCACTTTCCATCTGCTTCATATCTAAAATGAAAACAGAATGAAAAAATTACAGAGTAAATGATGTTTATAATGCTTCTTGCTCTTGACTCATCTTTGTATCACATCTTTTTTAAATATATGGACAAAATGGATATTCGAATATATGCTAGCCTAACCGATTTGTCGTCTCAGGGAAAAGAGTAGGTAGGACATGACAGTTAACGTTTCCGACAAGGGCATCTATATATTCAAGGTACAAACGTCACCTTCAGTGGTTGACTTCTGTGATTACACTATCTGGTGCTAATGGTAACGAAGTCAGCCGAGATTGCATTATACCATCGTGAAGTTCCCAACCGAGGTATTGGTAAATCTAGAATGATAGGATTCAATACCATCGTTTCCAGATACTCGCCTGTATGTATGCGCTGAACAATAGGACGTTAAACCTCATATAATTTCACTTCTGTCTGTATGTACGTCGAATGCACTGTATTGGTGGTAAACTTTCTACTCCACGGCAGATCTCCCTCATTGTGACATGTTACGCTTTTTAGAGTGAAGTGAGAATCATCTTACATTTTTCTTCCACAAACGGTGTTTGGTTCTAGACTTTCTCCAATTGCTTTTTAGTTTTCATAAATACTCCAATGCGTTTTCGTTTGGGACGGTACTCAGTACATGACTGGTGGCATCACAACCGGTAAGTTCATGCAAATTAATGTATAGTTGTTTTCCATTCTTGTACTGTAGGCCTCGATTTCTACCGATTACTCAAATTCGGTGTATCTGTGTCATTATAGTTTGTTAGCACATCTCGGTGCGTGACTTCAACCCCTTCTGTATCTACTGTTTTTTCACAACCTTTCTATGTAAATGTGACAAGGGACGTCTTAGTTTCAGTATTACATGTACTTAGAAAAACGTCTGCGCCACCAATTAATGTCGAGGGCTGAGTTTCCTAATCTTTATGTCTCCCTTTCGCAGCCATTATGCTTCTTAAAAGACCTGACTGCCCGTTTGTAGTTATTAAAATATCAGGATGAGGCAATTAGAGAAGACAGTACATTTTCTACGAATTCACTTCTCAATTGCTTACATTTTACTGCGGTCAAAATTTCCTCCACCGCAGCCATTCGGTGAATTTGGGATCGATTGTGGAAAGTATTTACGTGGCGGTCCCACGCCCACTTCCAGCTTCTAAAATATATGACCACGCTTTATCATCTGTAGGACGTTCAACTCAATTTCATTCATTCATTGATTTACACGGTAAATAGAAAGAATTAAAGAATCTCAGTGGACGCTTTTCGACATGTTCTTTCTTTTTATGGCGGCGTTGCCTCTTATTTTTCTTCATTATCTGCCTAAAGAATAAATGAGTTTGTTTTAGCTGAATGACTTAATTACCCGCGTGGACAGTTTATTTCCTATGTGTGTAATTCGTTTTTTAGGAAACACAGACAACATGGAACTCGTGTATTTCACTGCTCCTTTGTGGGTACGGTTTTAAAATTACACAAGAACTGCATTAAGAACGATCCATTACACGTTGTCAGTAATTTCATTCTGATTGTAGTTATTACAGAATAACTGTTCCCAGTAGAGTGTATTAAAGAGTGGTTGTGTTGAAATTTAAAGTGTGTACTGTCGTTAATTCACTTGATTTTACGCGTGGCTAACTTCAAATTCAAATTTGTTTTAAAAAAACATTGAATATATGAATGAAATCACGAGACGGGATACATTTTTTTTTATTATTTTATTCGTGATTCATCTAAAATCACGTATTCCATAGATGTCATTTTGAATATAAAATATCTAAATTATGCTATCCTTTGGCGCCTAGTTTTACGGCATGTCACAGAGATATTTGCCTCCATTTTAAAATCTCAAATTTCAATATTATCAGTGGCAGATTTCGAATTTCCGTGAATAGCTTATCGGACGCTTTTTATCACAGATTCGCATTTGATTCCTACAACAGACCATGATATTTATTACAAAAAAGGATACTATTACATAGAAATTAATTTTTAAATTACGGTTCCTTTATGGATCAATTTGAGTCACGAATAACGAATTATTCGTAAGTTGGTATTCAATGTCTGAATTCTGTTTATTTTATATTTAGTTTCGATTCTTTTACATGCTTATATAATTATTATAAGTACAAGAATAAGTCGAGGGGGGGGGGGGGGGGTATGTGGTTCATACGATGTACAATATAATCCGTAAATATTATTCTAAAATAAGAAGCCAGAAATGATTATACATATATTATATATTTTCATCCTCGTGGGTTTCGGGCACTCCGGTTTCCTCCTACTGCTAAAGACCCCTACGCGCAAGCGAATTATTGAAATGAAATTAAACCATATGTTAGTCCCGAAATGACATAGTTTGTGTTGAGTGGACGTTAAACCCCATTTCTCTCTCATATATTTACATGTATATATTAAAGAGAATTATTTCATTGGCAGTAGTAGTATCTCCCGTGTACACGTAAAACAACCATTGGAATTCGTTTGCTGTCATGTCTGTCTCTCCCTCTTTAGTGAATACTTTTCTATGGAAGGTGTTGACGATTACAAGTGCTTATTTTTAATCAGTTATATTCGCCACGGGGGGTTTGGACGGCATAGTGGTCTAGAGTGCCGCGCTTCGACCTCTAGCTGGCCGGTCACCTCTGGCTTGCGGCTGTGGTTTCGAGCCCTGGTGTGAGCCTATGTGGCATGGAGATAGGGGCGCCTTCTCAACGTCGTGGGTTTCCTCCGGGCACTCGGTTTCCTCCCACTGCTAAAGAATATATATATTCGCCACAATACGCAAGAGTGCAAATTTAATGACGGTCTTTGGTGTCTGGTTATTCCAGCCTCTTCCCTTATGGGATATGTTTAGCCTCGTTCATCCCGGCACTCATTAGAAACGGCAACCAAAAAACATTCTGGCACGCGATTTGTGTGTCAGGTTTAATTGTGTCTTAAATATTTGATACGAGAAGCCAATCTTTGCACGGTAAGATAACAACATCAATGTTGATATAAATACGTGATTTATTTGGAAATTGACAATGTTCTTCTGGTGACACACAGAACAGTTAATACACGAAGACACCTTCAATACAGGGTTATTGGCCAATTTGTATGAAAGGATGTACATCATAGGAAATCGTGTTATATGTCAGACATTTATAGAATTATGGTTCCAGACGAACATGGCCAATAACCCTGTCAATATTATTTAAAAGGGTTACTTATGCAACTAGGTCTAAAACAAGCACGTGGTAAATATGAAACCGTTTGTACCGTTTGTACCGTTTTAAAAGTGCAATATATTTTGTTGAATACAGGAGCATGATGCACATAAACCCTTTCTATTTGAACGTCCCTGACACTTTTCCAATTGCAAAATCCACATACAATTTTCGACGGCCCTTTAAAACTGATATCAGGTAATAAAGAAAAACGCATTTTCAATTCGTGCAGCTTGTTGGAACGTTATTACGTTGAACTTGGGTTTCAGAAGTAAGAGCTATGTTATTTACATACAAAAATGCTAGGATAATATTAAACATGCATTATGCCAGAGCTAAATCTGCCTATTACAAGTCTTTCTTTAGGCATGAAATCTTATTTAAAATATTAATAGACCTTAATTAAGTTATCCAGACCATAATGAACTCTCGATGTCAACGCTAGCCTTCGATATCGTTTGGATTAAAATCTTATATGCTGCTCAACGCTCATTGATAATTAAATCAAAATTTCGGTTCATATCGGATCAATTTGACTAGAATTTTCGGCAAATTACCTTTACATTACTTAGCTTTTATACGCCCACATTTTCATATAGACGTATATTGTCGTCGCCCCTGTCCGTCTGTCTGTCCACAATTGTTTGTGAACAGTCCACGGGTCCACAATATTTATCCGATTTCAATGAAATTTGAAATATATGGTTTTATCCCCCAAGATCTCGGTTTCTTTCGATATTGGCATATATCTGACTGTAATTTCATGGATTATGCCCCCTGATTGTACCAAAAGCCTTGCTTTTAGCTTGTGGACCCTATTGAGGTCTTAATTTTGAACCGATTTTGATGAAACTTGACATGTATGTTTATAATCCAAAGATCATAGTTCCTTTCGATATTTGCGTCCATCGGATTGTAACTTCCTGAGATATGGCCCCTGTGTGTCCGAAAAATCACCCTTTTTAGATTGTGGTCCTTCTGAAGGTGAAAATTATTATCCGATTTATAAAAAAACGTTTGGTTATATCCCCGTTGCTTGGTAATGAAGCTTGAGTTCGAATTTCGTGAAAATCGGGCCAAAATTGACGGACGAACTGGCTGTTGTTTGTACGCGAATAGTTGAACTTTCCAGTGTTTTAAATTAGGCGTGCTGAGATCAAATTTGTATCACCAATTAATTGGAATATTGTAAAATAGTACAATGTGTTGACCCGAATAAAGATTGGGACATATTATTGAGTTACAACTAGATGGTGCTGAGCCTTTAAATTGGTGAGTTTCAATACACTTTTATCTCATAATTTAGATTTGAAATATTCAACTCTTAATTGATTTTCTCAATGGACCAACTTACACGTACGGTATTGTGCGATTTTTTGTTTCATTAATGAATCAGCGTGAACAGAAATGTTTCAAATGAGAAGTAA
This sequence comes from Patella caerulea, assembly GCA_036850965.1. NCBI lineage: Eukaryota > Metazoa > Mollusca > Gastropoda > Patellidae > Patella > Patella caerulea. The sequence goes on along the minus strand of JAZGQO010000014.1, from coordinate 20,249,867 downwards.
GCACACGCATTTGAGCTACTCGAAACCCCATACGTGTCTAATTCGTAGATTAAGATTTTGAACGAGAGTTTGTTTTTATAGTGGTGAAATGAAGTGCGCACAAACTGAAAGTAGTCAAGAGTTCTTTTGATCCATGGAGAATTAGTTTTCTGCGGAGTTCTGATTGAATAACCTCAATAATGATGTTCATGGTTGTAAGATTTCTATTTTATTTACTCTTCATTCATCAATGAAAAGCTATTTGTCATTGCATTTTGGTAATTAACAAGAGCTATAAAAAGAAGTTAATTTGTTGAGAAATAACAAACATGGTTTCTCCGAGAAGATATTTAAAAACTAATTATCAAACTCAAAGAACTAATTTTTGTTCCACTTAAATGGGTTGCGTTCAAAGAAGATGAATGGGTCTGTACAACACCAATGTACTCATACTATATGCATTCAAATAATACATACTATTACATCATTATATAGATTATTTTCTTCCAAGGTTCTACGTTTGATAAGTAGACACGCATCTTGTCGAGGTAGGAATCTGCGACGTTGAGTGAGGAAGGAGGTATATCTGGCACAAGTGGCACCCAACCCGGAAACATTGAACTTTCCGGGCATGCATATCCTTAATTGTCATCTTGCATATGAGCTATAGATGATATTGTATGTCAATGGTGCATTTTATGTTATGTTCGGTTGAACCTAGTGTACACTAGAAATGTATCCAACTCATTCTGTTCGGATCACGCTATGTTAACCTTAGGGAGATTAATATTACAGAAAGCAAAATGGCATCAATTCATAATACAATGCTTGTCCAGCTAAACAGGCAAATCTCTCGATTTCTGATCAATTATTAATCAATGTAATTGTGTGTAGAGAAATCATTCATTGTGAACATAGATACGTGTAATTGTTTTATCTGTAACACAGTGATCTTGTTCTCTCACTTGAAATGATCAATTTCTTTCTCGATGCCAGGAGTTCAATGAAGAACGTATGTATACAGTTTATGTACTGGATATATTTGAAGTATTTGTCAAGTCAATTACAGCAAGCTTTGATATATATTTTTACAACATACAGGTTACCACTTCTCGTATATTTGCAAATTTTACACAGCTTAAAGATACACTATGGGAGATTAGATAAAGAGTTGGTAGTTTTCACGTTAATAGTTTTAACAAAGGTTGCCAGGCAACGAAACATACGCCCACCAGCAGCTAGATCGTCCGGACAGTCACCAAGATTTGTTGCATATTATCAAAAATCATTAGGATTTGTTCTGCCCCATGCTAACGTTTAGTATACGAAACATATAATATTATGGATTTAGCTGTACAATTATCAAAATTCATTGAGGATCAATATACTTGTTTGTTTCAATACCCTAAACTCTGTTTCAAGTTTCATCAAAATCAAATTAAAATTGTGACCTCTACAGGTCCACAACATTGGTATACAATACTGTTAAACTATTCGCGTAAAAACGGCGACCATTTTGTCCGGCAATTTTGGTCCGATTTTCACGAAATTCGAACTCAACCTTCATTACGGTGTAACGGTGATATAATCAAATGTTGTTTTTTTTTTTAAAATCGGACAATAATTGCGACCACCAGGGGGACCACAAGCCATAAAATGCGATTTTTCGGACAATCAGGGGCCATTATTCAGGAAGTTACAATCCGATATGAGCAAATATGGAAAGGAGTCAATTTCTTTAGGTTATAAACATGTATTTTAAGTTTTAGCAAAATCGAAATAAAATTGTGACCTCTATAGGGTTCACAACTTTGATATAACATATTTTTATACTAAATGATTTGAAAGGCCTAACGTAAACCCTTTCAAATGTAACTAGTATTTAAAAATAGTTTCGAACCCTCTGGACAAGTAAAATTGGATTTAATGGATAATTTACACAACAAGTTGGACACTTAAACATCTAGTACTTAGAATAAGGTTATTATTTATTTTCTGGGACTGTCAAGCCAGGGAGAATGTTATTGTCTCTTTAAATAGAAGACGTTTGATGTCACCAACCATGTCCGTTCAAATTTACCAACAAACACAGTAACGGAGAAAAATGTATTGATAAATGATTTCCATTGGTTGTGCGGCTCAGTCGTATGATCATTAAATTTAAGTGAAATGGGGTTTAACGTCCTACTTTTCTGCATCGATTGTACAGGAACATTTACTCGGACAGTGAAGAAATGGTTAACTCTTAATTCGAATACCATCAATCAAAGATTGGAAAGTAAAGATTCGAACTTTAAACTTACTGAAAGATATTAAACATTGTATAATATATTCCTAGACAATATATAAATTGTAATTATTTTCTGGACAATTTACATATTTTACCATTTGCTAGACTTATAATAATATAGGATTACAATATACATTGTAGAATACCTGGAAATATCGTGTCATGGACTTATAATATAGAATACCGAGAGATATTGTGTCACAGGCTTACAATATAGATCCATGCATGTCATAAATATTGAATAAGGTCGTTTTAACCTTATTATATGGGGTTACCTTGCTCTGTATTGAATTTTATAACTATATATTAAATTAATTTGATCATTATCATTATGGATATTTGATACGCGTGAAGTATTTAACAGTTTAGTCGACTCGTTAGCGCTATGTGATGTCGTAATTTGGACGAGTAATAAGTAGACCTACTTACAGGGTTTTCTACAAAACTCGGAGATGCTGATGATGGCAAGTGCATTGTAAGAATGGTATCGTGTTGTATTTGCTCATTGACGTATCTTATACACAAATGGCCTTACAAACTGTTACCAGGGCCTTCTACCATACCAAAACATCATGATTGGCTTGATCCCATCACGCGACACCATACCGTTTGAAAGTGAACCTTGTGGTATTTATTTACATGTAGTACCATATAAAATGGAAAGAGCAATTTTCTGCGATAAAACCCAAGGTGGCAGCGGACGTTAAGTCTTAAAGGCGCTAAATCGCTAATATTTGTGACCTAGAAATGGACACCAAAGGGTCGCAACGCATATAATAATATATTATTATGAGTATATAAACTGATTTGCATTCACTCGTTTCCGTTTTTACTCTAATTTCAAATAAGTTGTGTTCTGTGTAATAGACCAAAAGTCTCAATCGTCTCGTTATTCCATTTTACACTGATAGTATTTAAGGGCGTTGAGTAGTCTAAAATGCAAATTTTAAAGCTAGCACTGTAATTTTTGTTGATAAGATATGACATTTTTTGTTATTTGGGGTGATAAACTACATATTAATCACCAAATAAATACTAATTTTATTTACCAACTATGTTCCAAACTTGGCCCAAAAGCATGATAAAAAGGGGTATTGATGACAACAAAAGTAGAATTTTCTCAGTTATGCCTGCAGATATTTTCATCAAATTTCGCATGAACAATGCTAATAGCAAGTCCCAAAAATACACTGGTCAATTTTTGGCTATAGGTTGTGGTTTGTCTTGTATCCATGGAAACGCAAAAAAACGATGCGTTTTCTTGGAAATTCTATTAGTACAAGCTCAAAAGATTTATTGATAATCCTACCAGTAGATCGAAAGTGGAGGTTATAAGCTACATTTCGACACCAAAAACGTTAAAAAATACCAACTCAAAGTATTTTAAAATTGTTGTTCATTATTTACCTTCAAACGAGATTTTGCGATTTTGGGTTAATTCTTTGAATACGTCGACAACAAGTATTAAAATACAACAATTCGGATGTAAAAGTAAATAATTACTTCACTGCACTACTCCACCGCACTCTAAATCATGTTATGCATTCAAAAAATAATAATCTTTGACCATAAAAAAAAAAATCCGTCATGTTCCTTTCGTGATAGATAAATAGACCTGGATAATAGCGTCATACAGGGAATTCCTTCTGGTCACGTGACATCTTCCACTCCCGTTGAAGCCACGTCTGTGTTGATCACGTGACTGGCGTGCACGACGTCATAATTTATTCAACACCTGATCTAGGTCAGGGAATCAGTCTCGTTTGCTATAAATAGTTTTATTCCTCCGCCTCGTATCTCCATTGTTACACATAAAACGACGCGACTTTCGAGAGTTTTCTGAGTTATTTTATAAGTGGAACAAGTTTGCAAAGACTTAATAAGATTGGCGTTGAAAAGTTAGTGCGAATCTTAGACTGCTCAACGCCCTTAATGCGAATGTTCTCCAAATAAGAATATACCCTTACCGTTTGACATGACTTGTTGAATATATCACAGGAATCTGACCTTCTATCTGTATATATATGCATACTATACACCATACCGAAGTAGACAATATATAATAACAAAAAAGAACAGGAATGCAATGCCTGTTTTGAAGCTTTGATTTTACCTGCTCTCGCTTCGGCTCGGTTTTCTTTTTCAACAATTTGAAATGTCAGGCAATCCAATCTTCCCCAATTCGCTCAGATATATTTTTTCTTCAATTTAGCCGTTTTGGTTTGCATAAATCCTCCCCACAAAACGAAATCATAGCCACTTGTTTCCAATATTTACATTATTTTCCTTCGTTGACGTTTGTCCCCGACCCCATGCGCTAACGTCACAAAAAAAACCTGAGCAACCTCTGAAGTCTTAAAATCATGAATATTCGACAAAACCTGGCAAAAAATGTATATTCAAATCCTCTTCTTCCATTCTACACACAAAAGTTAACAAATATTGCCATGCAAAAAAGGGGAAATGGAATGGCAGAGAAAATCTTGAAAAATATTTGGCACTTGTTTTAGTGATCTAGTCACTGCGGATAGATTTTGTATGACGTCAGCGCATGGAGTCAGGGACAAACGGCAACGAACGAAAATAATGTAAATATTGGAAACAAGTGGCTATGATATCGTTGTTTTGGAGAGTATATTGACGAAAAAAATATCTGAGTGAATTGGCAGAGGTTAGATTGCCTGACATTACGAATTGTTGAAAAATAACGTGCGCAAGCGAGAACAGGTAAAATCGAAGCTTCAACAAGCATTGCATTCCTGTTCTTTTTATTATATATTGTCTAGCTCGGTATGGTGTATCCATATACGCATAGAAGGTCAGATTCCTGCGAATATATCTACCCACATTCTTCGAGTTCCTTGTTACAAATGGCGCTGAAGCGCATTATGGTAAAAAAAAATCGTGTACCAATGGTAAAATGTTTATTTTCATAAGCCCATTCCCCCTAAGATCACAACATCAAAGTTGATTTAACTTTACAAATAATTCGTGTTTTCAATGTCGAAGACTTTGAATAATATTTAGTTAGTCACTTAGCTACTTTAAGGAATGACGGAACGAACGGACGAACATTTAGAGCGGGTATATACGTCGTTCGTCGTTCGTTCGTGGGGTTTAACGTCCACTTCCACCTAAGGTCGCATCTATATATAAATATATACCCTCCTAACTGGAAATTGAATTAAATATTGATTTTCACAGCTTTTATTTCAGTTAAATGTGATGAAAGAGCCAATAATTGTATTGTTTCTTACATTAGTCTACTACATTGATACTCTTAATTAAATCTGGTTATTTTTACCATCAACTTTTTTAACACTACAAGTATTCGTAGATTGTTCCATTTGTAGTTATAGCATTTAAACTCAATTGTTGATAAATCCAATTATTGTCATTAACGACCGATTTTAAACTGTTACACCTACAAATCAATAAAAACGATCTCTTCGCCATTTAGTTTAAAAGTTAATCACACATTAAACATCAGCTAAATGTGTCTATTACAGGTCTTTCTTTGGGCTTGGAATGTTATCTAAATTATTAATTAGACACTAATTAACTTTCGATGTCATCGGATGATACTGTATTTGAATCCGATATACTGTGCCACCCGCTATTGTTCTGATGGGGGGATTAATCAAGCAAGGGGATTATCGAAAACAACGGTGTTAAAAGTATAGTCCGTTTTTTAAAACTACTAGGTTTAAACTGATTAACAACTTTATTTACAACAAATACATCTATCAAACACGAATCATAACCCTACATAAATGTGATATGACGTTAGTATATTCAATTGCACATTTTTACTCCATTTAACAGTTTTTTTGTTTTTCTTTTCTAACACTATTTATTCAGTAAATAATTTACATAATATAAATATAATATATATAAGTCTGGGATCTGAAAACAAGCCAGGAGCTTATATAAATTCATCTCCCTATTTACAACAATATAAATACAGTGTTTGGAATTATAATCATAAATTATATAACGGTTTAAATTACAAAGAAAAATGTATATTCTCAATGTTGCAATATTATATAGGGTATATCGTAGTTTAAGTACAAAGGGGGTTAATATACAGAAAGTAATGTATTGTAATATAATGTAGTGTAATGTGATGTGGTGTAATGTGATTAGCGAAGCAATTATTTGATGATGTTGATAGTAGTGGTGAGGTGTGCGAACCCAAAATTATGGATGGGGGAGAGAGAGAGAAATTTTGAAGTCTAATATCTAAAACGAGAAATGAAAAGCATCCGAGGATAACACCGCACAGTGAGATTAAAGCTGTTCAACGCTCAGTTATGATTAAATCCCAAAATGGATACTTGTGACTATGTTTTTATTGTATCGACTTTAGTAAAGACGTTCGGGGCTAAGCCTAAAATTCAATCTCTAAACTCTCGGGTCTGAGTGGATTGAAAACTGCCAGCTCTTCGTCTAACAAATCTCAGTAAAATTTAATAGTGCCTGATGTATGCCAATTCTCAGATAGGCCTACGTCTACACTTTCACTCTAGCACAATTTTGTATTTAAATATCGTGTTTGGATTTTCGAACATTACTCTATCCAAAATCGTGCTGTCCCATGCATAGCTAGAAAGACAATAAATCGATGCTGGTAGACTGACCTCCGGTCTATACAGATAGTGTTTACATGATACTCAATTGGATAGGTGTATGTCTTTTTTCATCAGGAAGCTCAAGTCAAATCCTAGCGATGGAATATTTATAATGATTGAAATTTAAAACGTGTCAGACACTGCCGTAACCGATCGAATCACGCCAGTGAAGAGGATAGTTTTGCCACGACAACAACAGACGGGCTTGTTAAAATTTAGCCAACCGCATAAATTTACTCAAATCTGGGCTGTGAATCAAGGCACGGCGCAAAAGGAACACATCTTATGAGTGACGATTTAAAAAAAAATATGAAACGGAAAAAATACTCGCAAATTTTTGAATAATTGAATTTGGCATTTTATATGACCATTTATAGAGTTGTAAATAGTAAATATTTAATATAATAATGTTCTCTGATATTTGATTTTATATACTAGAATATATACTCTCCCAAAAAAGAAACGCAAAGTTACATTTCGTCGTCGGTATATCCTGGCTCTACCATCGCCTTGTTGCAACAAGATTAGCTACACGTCGCTGAACCAAACTGCTCTCCAGTGTTGCCGTGGGGACGTTTGCCTCGTTATTCGGTTTCAAGTAGGCGTTTACGGACTGTCTGGTACGGGATTTTACGCCGTGCGGGAATGGGTGCTGCAGTAGAGATCGCTGTTGAAAACCATTTACGCCAATGACGTAACCGGAAGTGGCGATCGAGGACAGCTGGGGTCACTCTTGTTTGGCCTGAGCTTGGGCAGTCACGTATTGAACTTCGCTGTCGGTACCTATCCCAAAGACGAGAAATGAAACTGAGGGAAACATTCAGCAGCCTGGCTACATCTGTCTTGGATTCACCTTTTTGTAATCGACCAATAGCGTTGTTGCGTTGTTGGCATCACTTATTTGGAAACCGAGAACCCCGGGATTTTAAAGGCCTTAGATGTAGGTTCCATGCGAAAAGCTCGCGAAGTTGTTAAATTCATCTTTCTTGGTGGAATCAAACGATAACAAATTTCGACAAAAATGATGACCAGTCACAATTAGTAACATAAAATTTAAAACCAATAATGAATTTCTTTTATCCTTACATAATGACATTAAAACAAGTAAAATTTTTGGAAAGAGCGACTTCGTGTAAATAACAAAATGATGAAAAATGGGTTGTGCGTTTTTTATTTTTTTTTTTTGGGGGGGGGGGGGTGAGTATATATCATTGAATAATGGTGATATGAAAGGTACACCAAATATCGGCTAAATTACCTCTTTTACATGTAACTTATATTGTCGATTGGTCTATATTTCTATGGAATTTGGTATAAAAACAATAACTATATATTAATATTCTAAATTTGATTTTAAATATGAAATTATGATTTGAGTTGTGCAATACGATTAAATTAATAATGGTGAGACCCCGTTGATTCCTATCAGCTTCTTTACTCCATCATTTACCCCAGTGATATGTAACTTACATTTATTCTGGCATAAATTCCATTTGACTCAATATTCTCCAAATAAGGAGTTCTTGTGAGAAAAGAATCAAGGGGAAGCATCTGAAATACGTTGATTCTGAAAATAAGTTACTGGAATACGGCTTGTCTTTCTTAACGTCAATATAAAAGGAGTGCTCGAGTTGCCTAAAGCAACCATGAAATGAATATTTGGTATGTGGCCAGTGGATCCACGTAGGTTGTTTTGCTTGCGGTGTCATTCTTTTCGTAACCTATTTTCATTACGCTCAAATGTTGAGGCCCACAAATGTCAGTGTTATTTTGAGATGCTTATTATTTCTTGGCTAAGGTGGGTATGTTGTCTAAAACGTCATGATCCTACCTTTTTAGTCAAAAGTGTGTATTATAGAAAATAGATATAAAGTAACGTTTTTGCCGAACGCAGGAAAAGTGGTTTGGGATGTGTCCATTGCCATTAAATGTTATTTTGTATGGTCTTTAAGCAAATTAAATAAACCATTGTTATAATTTCCACATAAATTCTCAGGAAAGCATTATGGGAGTGTCGCTTTAAGATACCCTGTTAAAGCTGAACTCCGGTTACAAAAATACCGAAATAATGTAATAAAAAAAAAGTTAACGCCCGCAAGCCGCCATACTTGTTTCCAACTTGTGAAATAAGTATGGCGGACACGGAGGCTTATGACCTTGAAAGGTTAGCCGATCTCACTTCCAGTTTGTTTCTCGTCAGCTAGCTATACACATCCGGCTTTACTCTCTTCACACGGTTCACTGATTGCTGTTTTTTCCCCAACAGTATACCAAATTATTGAAGATTGAACATGTCTGATCAGGTAAGACTGTAAATAATTATATGAACTGCGTCTACTACAATATCAATTTCTTACACGTTGGTAAAATGGAGAAAAAAAATCCATAACATCAATAAATTTAGCACTGTCAAACACTCCCCAATGAGAGCCGTCCCAAACATGTAGTTATGTCCATTGGTCGTTTTCATGAACACTATTCAACATGGAACACACGAAGAAGGCAATACTAATAGTTTGTATAGGTGATTTGTTTTGGTTGAAAAACAGGTTGGGTAAGACATCTGGTTGCATCTTTTGTTTTGGAGTAAAGCTTAGGCTATATTGTAGTAGACGCAGTTCATATAATTATTTACAGGCCTACCTGATCAGACATTTTGCAATCTTCAATAATTTGGTATACTGTTGGGGGGAAATACAGCAATCAGTGAACCGTGTGAAGAGAATAAAGCCGGATGTGTATAGCTAGCTGACGAAAAACAAACTGGAAGTGAGATCAACTAACCTTTCCAGGTCATAAGCCTCCATGTCCGCCATACTTATTTCACAAATTGGAAACAAGTATGGCGGCTTGCGGGCGTTAACTTTTTTTTTTATTACATTATTTCAGTATTTTTGTAACCGGAGTTCAGCTTTAATGATCTTTAGGGGAGTGATATGGGAATATGCCGTTACAACGCTTAACTGGATTGGGGCTAATCAAACCGGAGGATTAGACTCTTAAAGAAGAAAGTTAGATTGCTACCTGTATATTATCCAACTGTTAAGTCATATTGCACGCCAGACAAGTCAATGACATGTAATTAACTATTTTCCTATACAATCAAATACTAATAATCCATAGAATAGTCGTTATTTAGTTATTGTATAAGCAAGCCCAACCGAAGAATAAAATTTATAGACATAAGTAATTTTAAGAGGATATGTTAGTATGCTTATAACTTGGTATAAATGATGATAACGGTATTACTAATCTAGTGTATTATATGAATTTTATCCTCATGTCATGGATTGTCTAATTCCATTATGTCTATCATGAATGGATAGGTTTAAGTGTGTCTAACTAATAAAAAATGAATTATTAAAAGAGAAAACTGGATATTGAGGTGACAAATACAGGTAATCAGACAATCATAATTGATCTAGTGAATTTGAAAAGAAAATGGTGAAAAATAACAAAACAATCATAGCTCTGATATGAATTTACGTAATTACATGTAGAAAGATGTATATTTTTATCAATATGTATTAATACAAACACATCATAAATCTCATATTCTGTTACGTGTATAAGTTACCATGTCATTACCTGGACTGAAATATAAAGTTTATTCGATGTGGATGTTTTGAAAGTAAGTAAATCAGAAAAAAGTACAACTCACGAGGCGTTCTGTCGGTTTAATTACTAAACAAAGAAAGATTGTTAATAATTCAAACATAATTGAAGAGTCAGTAAAAATCAAATGGAAATTTTTTAAGGCAATTGATTTATTAATAGATCCCAATTTTCGTCAGAGTATTCGTTCTTCTCGTGAATACGTGTAAACCTGTATTCTTTTAGGGACTTCTTTATACGAAAAATTACAAATATTCGCGTGTTCGTTGGTCTTGCTTTCGAGCCATAGAGACTGCCTGGAACATAATCACATCATCGCCACAGAGGTTCTGTCTTTATACACCTATTCGTGTTTGTGAACTCTTTACATCAATAACTTTTATAACCATCCCGTCTATTTTTCAACTGTAAAATTGAGTCTTTTTTCTTTTATTAAGAAAGCAAATCTTGGTCGTGATCAATTCAAAAAGTACCAGAGATTTTTAAGTTTTAGTATTATATCTAAAATCCTGGAACACGGGTATTGCTCAGCATTGAGTCTACTATAAAACTACTTTGTCACATAAAAAGGGATGAACTGCTTCACGTAGTACCACAAGGGACCGTTTTGGGTTCAATTTTGTTCAGTATGTGTACTAAATCACTGTGTTCAAATGACAATATACGTGACCTTCTGTTCCAGCAATGCACACACAACACGCATATAATAGCTTTGATATAGTTCAAAATGCTACATCGATAAACATGAAATAGAATTAGCTTATTTCTTTTGGTGTCTGTCAAGCTACCACATAACCAAGGGCAGATTAGATGCACAATGGGGTTCAGATAAACAATGTCTGTAAATTATGTTAATAACTGTAATCTCTGGTGCTCCGTGTGGTTATTTCCCATAATAAAATCTCTGACCTCCTATGTTCATTTTTGATAATCGTCCATTTTATGTTAAAGTCTTCTCTTGAACAACGACCTCAAAATATCACCTTTGACAGTATATATGGTGACTACTTACAGTGGTAATTTAACAGTAATTGTATCTGTAACATGCGTGTATCTTTTCAATTTATACATAACACTGAAATTTTAAATTGATTTCTTGTCAACTAGTAATGCCTGTGTATATATTCTGGTAAATATAAGGTTTTAAATCTTATTAAATGTCAACATTAATGTCTTATTTTTTATTTTTATGTTTATTTATTTTATGTGCACACCTGGGCATTTAGTCGTAGAAGTTGTGTTCTATAAAAAAAATGAAGCAACCTTTTAGAAAATTGAGGAATTTGTTTTGTAAATCAATCAAATTAGTTGTTTCTATCTATTCAATTTACGATTTGTTGTTCATTCTCGTCCTGTCAGGGAAGCCAGGAACTCCATCTTTGGATGTTGATTTTAGATGCTTTTTAATCTACGTGACTAATGAACCTGTCAATGTTGATTTTACGGTGAACAATTGTCTATGATAATATATTTATATTTAAAATCATATTCCACATATATTTTAGTAATCCTTATTCATAAAAAACATTTTTTTATTTATTGTAGTTTATGTGTTTCTTGGAGAACTAAACGGTGTTGTAGATTTCATGACCAACTTGTATGACCGAGGTTTACTTGATACCGGTGACTATATCGTGATATATGTAGATCATGGTACATTTGATTATGCTGATCCTTTAAAATATTTCAAAAGTAAGTTAATTTTATTTTCTTGTTGAAAAGCTTAGATAATTTTATATTCTGATAAAAAGAAGCTTAAATAGTTCTATATTATTTGTACAAATTGCTAAGTTGATTTTATATTGCTGATGAAAAATTACAAAGTTAATTTTATATTCTTGATGAAAAATTACTAAGTTAATTATATATCTGGGTTTTTTTTAGAAAAAGATGGTTCATTTTTATGCGCCCACATAAAAATATGGTCTTGTGTTGTCGTCTCCCAGGTACTTACGTATTGTGAACACAATACAGACTATATTTATCATCTGATTGTTTTGAGATTTGATATATGTTGTTTACATTAATGAGATGAAGAAAGCCTAATTAATTTCAATAATTTCCAACAATTTCTTCTGGGGTTATGGTCCTGGTTTCGCTTTGTTGAACCTCGTGAACGCTCCAACGATAATACTTATCATCGCATCATTTAAATTAGTAAATTTCAGCAATTTTCGGTAATTACAGCTAGAGGTATGGTCCTTGTTACACTTTGTTGAACTGTGTGGACGCTCTAACAACAAACGTTATTATCCGACCTGTATGGAATCTATATTATGCATGATTTAAAGGAGCTAAATCGCCAATATTTGAGTCCTAGAAATTAACACACATAAGTGGCAATTTTCGTTAATTACGTCTAGAGTTATGAAAAAAGTATATTGGGGTGCATAGAGCTGTCAGTATTCCACTAGAAATATGAATACTGATTGGTTAATTAAATGTCTAAATGTCTTAGGGTCAAAAGTCGCTCGCACGACCCTTGACGCGACCTCCCACTACAACCGGTCAGGTCGTCATGTAGTGGAGGCCATCCAAAGTATTAAAAAATGAAACGAAATATAGATCTGTATTTTAATCAGATTGTTTCATCTTATTTATTATCTGAATTTGCAGGAACTATGGATAGACCAGATCAACCAAGAAACCTTGAAGCATCTCGTTCTCTTTTAGTCATAACATCCAGCCCAGCAACAAATCCACAGTATGAAGATTTTTTAAAGCGCGTCAACGAATATAACGAAGAGCCGCCATTTTCTTTTCCCAACCCGTTCCACATAATGAAAAAAGTGAGTTTATACAAAAATTGATATAATTTGGTAAATCAGGGGAATTTATTGAATGGGATAAATATATAATTACGACAAGTACTTTGTGTGACATTTTATGACTAGTACACATTAATGGCGTCAAATAAAAGCGGTTCTACCAATCAGAGATATCAATATCGCCTAAGGTATTGCAAAAAGTGACCGAGAATAATATGCATATCATGCCCCAAATTTAAACGATATTATAAAAAAAATGAAACAAATACAGATAGTCATTAGCAGGAATCTATAAAGCATTCGTTACAAATGTATCAATGCGATCTTATCAACATAGTTGAAAAATAGATTGTATTAGATAAAGCACACCTCTTAAGAGGCAATTTTAAATTGCCTGAATATATTCCCATTGAAACCGATTTGTAATACACGTTCAAATTTGTAATATCCAATGATTTTTTTAAAAAAAAAGAATCGATAGTTACTGTTATTTTTGAACGGTTTTCTAATACATGTTCAAAGGGTTAATACAAAAGTGCTTTATCCTCAGATATTTATTCGTTTTCGTATGGATGCGAAAGGTCTCTATTAATAGACGATAAACGTATATGAAGGCATTCTCGTGAATATAATACGGTGGTCACAGTGATTATGGGTCAGTATTACCAATGGATTATAATCTACTTGGACTACTCTACAGAGTGATCGTGTATCTTAATTCCATCATTGACTTCAATCATTATCGACATTCTCATATTACTTCATTGATAATTCATCCTAGGTCACTAGTATACTTATGACATTACAATTTAAACCTCTACTTCAGTAAATATATTCGTGGGAAGACATTGAATAGGGTGGTCACTGCTGTCAATCAAAAATTCAGTTAATGTTCTTGTGAAATGCCATATGTTTCTTTGTATCGCACGTTAAGATATAGATTTCAATGGAGATTTTTATCCTCTATAAAAGCAGCGTTGCTTTGGAATCGGACGTAACATATAATCTAGATATAGATTGTTTATGGGGATAACATCGATATCACAATATGGGAATCTACCAGATGTCCGCGGCTGACAGGGAAAATATGCCCATCGTCTGGATAATGTATAGATATAAAAAAAGGTCCTCTGATATGTGTACCACCAGCAAAATTTCAAAAATTCTGACTGCCCAACTCAGAAGTTACATTGCATGTGATCTGTATCCTATTTCACGTACATATGTCTAAAGGGTATTTTCACAGTTTCTGGTAAATTTCGTAATGACCAGTTTAATTGTCCTGTATCACGTTAGTTGAGTTGGCAGTGATTAGTGTGTGCGCACGAAATCACGGGACTCATCATTGAGTCAAGTGGCGTGTTTTGGATTATCTTCTTGTGCGTGACAAGGAGTAGGGTCCCCTTTCCAATGGCGTTGTTGTTCTCCGGGTCTTCTGATTTCCTCCCACTGCTAAACCCCAACGCAAATCCCCCCTCTCTCTCTCTCTCTCTCTCTCTCTCTCTCTCTTATGAATTATCTCACTGACAGCTATGCCCTCTATTGCATTCAAAAAGAATAATAGTTAAAACGATGAATCTTGTATTAAGTTCATAAAATTAAATTAGGATGATACAAATTTTTCAATTTCAATAGGGTTCTTCCCTATGATCAGTCGCGTCAAGAATCACCTTCACAAGAATTAAACTTCAAAACACAAACTTTCTTCTTCATTCGTATTAACCTACTATCTCGCCAATAATGGCGTGCCCTAAACTTAATTAGATCTCAGCGACCTTGACGAAAATTGAGTTGGCCTTAACAAATAGATCTAGTCATGCTTGTTCCCTCGACAATTGCCAGTGACTGCGATGACTCGGTTCATAATCCATAGAGCGCTCGTACTTATTATTTAAATGAACCCGACAAAAAATCTTAAAGAATATTAATAAAGGTGTATTTTGTATTGCATATTTAAGATATCGGTGTACGCTGCCTATTTATACGATGCTGTGAGATTATATGCCCAAGCTTTACAAGAAGTATTAGATGAAAATGGTAGTATCAAAAACGGTACAGCTATTATTGACAAGATACGAGATAGATCGTATACAAGTAAGTGACATATACATTTAGTTCTTTTAGGATATAAACCAGATTTCGTTTATGATAATATATAGTTTTTATTGTTCACTATTTGTCTGTCTGCCTATCTTCGGTTATTCTATTGATCTGTTAAATATCTTTCAACTTGAGCTGAATCACATATTTATTAATTTAATATGGTAAAGTTCTAGATTTGCGATCTTAAGCTTATAAACGGAAATGTTGTAAAGCTGTTAGAATACACTGAAGTAGTTATATACGTCAGCACTATTTAGTGGGGGAGGTCATACACAGACAGCGGATATTACTGTAAATTAAATGATAATAAAGAAAGCCTAAATGTAATTAGGTCTATAATGCAACCAATAGATGAAAGTTATGTCCAAAGACAGCTGCGTGAGGTTCGATATTTGATGTTCGAGAGACACCTAAGCTTTTCAGAACATTCGAAATACAAGGCTTGTGTTTATTTTGTTCGAGTTAACGTTGTCGTTAGCAAATAAAACACCTTTACGTCATTTATCCGTAAAATAAAAACACATATTATTTTGCCTAGACAATGTTTTCTCCTAAACCCGTCTACTTTTTCCTGGCATATTTTTTTCAACCTAGTGCTCTATAACCTGTGGTTTATTATTGTCCGTTACAAATAATCTAAACCATAATTAATCTTATATATACTCCGGTTTTTATAAATCTAACATCAGAATCTTTATCCCTGACATTTCAACATACGCTTACGAAAATTGGATTTTTTAAAAAAAAATCCAGATATTAAAAAAATTGCTGGACCCTTTTAAACAAAATTCAATAAATCATTAGGATCTTATTCCTAAAAGCTGGTTTGTGTCTTTTTTTAATAATGCTGGTATTTCACAAGACTGTTTGAACTTATACAATATTAAAGATATGCCAATACTGTACTCAGCTACTACTCCTAATGGGTTGTTCATCGACCGAGAAGTTGTGGTTGTTGTTCGTACGTCGTAATCGACGATGACCTAGACATCCTTTACTGTACTCTCAGGCAAAGCAGGAGTTTATTTAACCCTACAGACAACATGCTACTGTCATTCCGCTGCATACCGTCACGGATACTTTTTTATGATACACAAAGATTATATGTCCATAACTATATTATTTTGCATAAATATACACTCACATTTCGATAGGCAGTACAGGAGAAACTCACCACATACAAACAAATTGAAACAAACCCGCAGATTAGATGCACACGTTGTAAGCAACAAAAGTATTATCAAATGATACCAAAGAATCCGAGGGACTACCGTATAAGCACCCTCTGCGTCCAACACTAAGATGTTCCAGTGTGATTGTCAACTCCCATTACGGCCTTATCCTTAACACATTTGGACAATTTAATAATATAGAAGGAGTAAAAAGAAAATAGATAACTGTTTTTGTCGTCATAGGTATGTCCATCGACAGTTTGTTTTAAGCATCCTGTACGTTAGAGTTTTAAAGATGAGATTGGGGTCGTTTCCAACCTGTTAAGGGTGTTCTATAGTCACATGGAAGAATCATATCGCATTTACAGACGATCTCTGGATCGGAATCGGAAACCCTATCGATGTCCATTGCATCATACTTTTAAGTACTAGAAATGATTTTAGTTATACTAAACAGCAAAATACACGTTAGTACAATTTCAAAACGAGAGAGGCACTTTAATCAAATCATTCTAGAAAACGACTTAATAAAGGATCAAACAGCATGTTGACACATTTATGATTAATTCGTCACATTTCCAAGACACTACGAAAAGGTTTAGAGTCTGTACACAGTCTATACGCCAGTATCTGGCTGGTGTGTCCAACGGGTGTGTCACTAACAGCAGCGCAGCGTCTGTACAAGGAGAGGATCAGACGATTGATGAACGCCTTTGGCCCCTGGAACCACACTCTCAGAAAAGCTTGGCGCGATCAATCGGCTGTGTTTGGTCAAAAACATTTGACAAGTTTTATGCAATGCTTCTTTTCAGAGTAGCCTACCAACCTGACGTTTAGTTTGCTTATATATTAGTATGTTTTCATGAAGTGACGGAGTCATCGCGTTTCTACTATCTATTAAATATGAAAAGTCACAAAGAAGTTATAAAAATGAAATTGGTAATTTTTTTTTAGGTATACAAGGATTTTTATCCCATATTGATGAAAATGGAGATGCTGAGGGTAATTATACACTATTATCACGAGCCTGGTTTGAATCTTTTTATGCAAACTATTCTATGATGCCTGTTGGCCATTTCCAGATTGAAGAAGGAAGTGGAATACCAGTAAGCACGATTTGATTATATTTTCACTGTTAATATGCATGAAATTTATGTTGAATTCGGCTTGTTTCTATATCCTAACACGGTTCTATCATTATTCTCTTGAAAGTAAACTGAGATACGTTATAAAGATACAAAAATTAAAAGAACAATTTATTCTTAAGTGTGTAACATAACCTAAGAATGAATAGTAGAAGCAGATGCTCACTCCATCCGCCTATCACTGAAGTAGTCAATCATGCATTGACATCTATTTTACGGCTTAAAAATGCATGATTAAAGAACTAAACTGCTTTTTTCAGATCTTTCTATAGGCCATTAGTATTCTATAAATTATTAGACATTATTCACTCGACAAAACCATAATCAACTCTCGATGCCATGGGATGCTCGAGATTTTAACTAGATTAGAACGGTTCGGTCATTTAATGATTTATTTGCAAACAAGACACAATCAATTTACACATCCTACCAAAATTACAAGCAGTGATAAGCTGGCTCAGAATAAAGTAATTTGAATGAAATTTTCAATATATTCATTTCGCATTATCTTTTTTGAACTATTATAGCAAGAACGACCAGTTCCTTATCAAAATCTGACATAATGTATCTATAATCTATGGTAAAATATACTCATATATATCATTTGATATTCAATTGAGAATACGAAACTATTATATCAAGACTATGTATTATTATTTCCTTCAACCGTATTACAAATAGGTCCATCGATATAGGTGATATGTTTTTACCATTGCATAGGATGACGAATGTTTCGAAATATCAACCCATCATCTGTTTGTAAATACTGAAGTGAACTGAATCAGTTTAAAACTGACAACCTCGTGGGTTTTCTCTGGGTACTCCGGTTTCCTCCCACTGCTAAAGACCCCTACGCCGCATGCCAATTATTGAAATAAAATTAAGCCATGTGTTAGTCCCGAAATGACCTAGTTAAACCCCATCTCTCTCTCTCTCTCTCTCTCTCCCTCTCTCTCTCTCTCCTCTCTCTCTTTCTCTCTCTCTCTCTCTTTCTCTCTCTCAGTTATTAAACTGATATGAATTGATTAAACTTGTTTCTCTGGTCTATAATGAATATAGAGATTTACGCGTACAAGATGAAACGAGTTTAATATATACCAATTCGAGATATTTTTCAGCATTTTGATTGTGATGCATGGTCTCTTTAATTATAGAGTTTTCGATATTTTGAAGAAAATGAGATTGACTGGATATCATTTAAACCACCTATAGACGAACCTCAATGTGGATATAGAGCTGAGAAATGTATACCACCACAAAGTAAGATGTGTCATTTTTTATTACTAAGAATACATCCTTTTACAAATAAAATGAATTTAATTATAGCTTTCTGAGATCACTAAGCACAACGTTCCCATCATCTTTAATAATTCCAATTGGAGAAGTATAGAAAGATTACGTCAAACATTTGCTCGTATAATTTCGTCTGGGTAAAAACATGAACCATAAAATTGTCAGAGTTTTCTCGGATATTTTGAGTAATCAAAGTAATATGTCATCTATCCTACCCTTGCCTTAGACGAAATAAAATATGAAGTTGGAGTGGCGTTATGTCTACAATTTTCCGATCTCTTGTTTATTTAGCCAAAAGTGCATATTTAAAACTTTCAGTCATTCAAACATGTAGGCCGGAATTTTCCAGAGCAGTTTCTCCATTTGGCAGTGAAGCCGGGTGGAAGGCCTGACAGGGATGGCATCTAGTTGTTGGGATGGGGCGAAAAACCGAGATCTAAGAAATGAGAAATAAGACAGCATTTGAGAGTAGGACAATTATTCAATTGACAAAACCATAATCAACTCTCAATGCCATCGGATACTCGATGTGCGGTCAAATTTCCCCCATAAGATATGGGGGGGGGGGCGAATGGTTAGCGTGTGCACACTGTATCAAACGGCCTGCCATTGAGTCGGGTCACCTGTCCAACCGCGTGGGTTTTCTCCTGGTCCTCCGGTTTCCTCCCACTGCTAAAGACCCCTACGCGCAAGCGGATTATTGAAATAAAATTAAACCATATGTTTGGCCCGAAATGACCTAGTTTGTGTCGAGTAGACGTTAACCCCGCCCTCTCTCTCTCTCTCTCTATCTTTCTCATAAGACACTTTTAAGGCGTACTCTGTCTTCATTAGCCCAGTCGCTGCAGAAAATTAAGAAGTTAAACCCCATTTCATGTCAGACATGTAATAAAAATTGATGGAAATCAAATTAAATGGGGTTTGGGTCTTACTTTTACTAATGGTTTGTTATAGTTAGATATATGATCGTCGTCTCCATTATTAGGGGGGAGTATTATAGTCCAAGTCTAAAGATAGCCCAGTACATCTAGTAGAGTAGAATTTCATTCAATAAATAAATTTAATAACAACTGTAATAAGATAAAGTAGGAATATATAGAATTACTAGATATCTTTGATTTGAGTAAAAAATAAAAATGTTGATTTAATAAAGTTTGATGTGTTGATATGGTTTGTGAAGTGGCAATGTGCAGATTCGCTTCTACTACTGAAGTGCAATCCAATTTAATTTGAAGAATTTATTTTTTACCAACAGGCGAAATAAGCTAAATCGATCATGCTACTTCAGTCTATATTAAACCTTTTCTGGGGGAACCTACATGAAATGTGCTCTGTTTCTGTAATTAAATCTTCATGGCAATTTATAAAATGTTTACAGGGCTAAGACTTGAGGAATATAGCTTTTCAATTATGAAAAGTAAATTGTTTTTTTTATGTTTTGATCCAGAACTCATTAAAACAATTACCATATTTCTGATAGAAAAATATTTTTGATCAAGTGAAAGGTATATAAAATTATTCCCTTTTTGATGATTTTTGTCAGGTGGCGATGAGTTGGATCGTTGAGTAAATAATTACTACATGACTAACGGATATGACATTATCTGGCTATAAATTGATTTATGATACACGTTTACGGCAGGGGCGTTTTAAGGTTTATCATGGGGGAGGCTATACTATTTTTGGGGCCTTCTTTCGAGGTGGGGGGGGGGGGGGGGGTCTTGATTGATGATTTTCATGCCAATGCAATGACTGCATTCTCATTCAGTAATGGATTCGACAGTAACAGTTTATAGAAAACGATTGTCTCTGGGCCATTTCCCTTGACCAGAGGGGCCCTTTGTCTGCCTTTAGGGCCCCCTAACTAGTGTACATTTTCATTTTTCTCCCGTTTTATTTTTCCAATTTCTTTGATTTTTTTTTTTTCGCGAGGAGGCTGACGCCTCCAGCGCCTCAGCTATAAAACGCCCTTGGTTTACGGCAACGAATTATCGTAATGCCAGCTTTAAATCCTTGTCTTATTGGAACGCCCGTCTTCCATTAGCCTAGTTTAGGTGCAAAAGAGTAGGACGTTAAACCCCATTTCATTTCACTTATTGAAAGGATTTCGCCCATGATTTGAAAAAGAAAGAACAATTTTGCTATAGGTTAATAAACATGTTGACTTTTTTTTTCAGCTTACACTTTGGAAATTGTTGGTGGAATACTGGGCGGATTAGCATTTATAATAGGTGTAATATTACTTATAATATACAGGTAATACTATTGTTATCTTCACCGTATATAATATATTATATAAGCGTTAGTATAATTTAAAGTTAAGTTGAAACACCATCTAAAGACGCCAGAAGATTAGGTGTATTCTTTCTTAATTGACATTTATAACTATAAAAGATGCTTCTGTGGTAATCGAATATGCCCGATGATGAAGCCCATCAGTTATTGTAGAAGATAGATGATCCCAAAGGCAATCGTATCACGCCGTGTTTACTTCCGCTTAGAACTGATTCTTGATTCCTGTTTCTGTACAAAAACCACCGAGGGAAAACTACAAATATATCTGTTATGTTATGTACGCACGACAACACTGGTCAGTGCATTCTTTGTTTCGTTTTCTATATAAAGACCATCTGTATAAGAAGCAGCAGCAGGTTGAGAAGTGGAGCAAACATTGTTCGGGTATACCCGAGATATCGCCTAAACATCCCTTAATAAGTTAGACACATTGACAGTAGGTTTGGAAAGAAGAAGTATCAGCGAGGTCAACGAATTGAAAAGGGAAAAACATACATTTTATACTGAATCAGAAATACAGATTATGACTGAAACATATTATTTTACCGTATGCTGAAAAAAAACATGTGAACCATGAAGGCCCATACTCGAATATAACCCAAAACATATCTTTTAAATCTGCCTAAATGGCATGTAGCTTTAACTCAATATTTAAATCGACATTCCAAGCACGAACTGGAATTCTGTATTGGCATATTTCAGTCTATATTAATATTGTTATGATACCGTGAAAATGTTGGCACCTGATATCTATATTTAAATCAGGGAGAATATTTTAGAATCAGTACACAACGTTGTGTACGCTATGCTCAATGCGGAAGTAATTAGAAATGACTGATCCACAAATGATAAACTAGTTACGGGACTAACCAGGCGCAAACGAATACCATTTAATTTGAAATATTTACATATATTGAACTGATCATAACTGATTAGAAATTACAGAACAAATTTGAAAAATTGAATGTATTCATATATTCTTTTCAACTCATTTTATTAAAGGTTCCAACTATTAGAACTATACTTCCTTTAAAGAATACACATGTTTCATTGCGCCTTTATGTCCCTCTCGCTTCATTAGCATTGTGCCACATTGACCCAGAGGGTATGGCGCTGGTTCGTTGATAAGGAAGCTCCGGGTTCTCCGAATATCTCATCCTGGAAAGTGGTGCCGGGGCCACGAAGGGGCGCGGTAATACGAGACTGTCGCTCACAGCACAGTGCATGTCCTCATAAATTAGCCCTGTAAACCTTTATAATAATCTTATTATAGAGGGTTGTTTTCGTTTCAGGAATGTTATTATTGCAGATTTATAATTTGTCATACTAATTTAATCATATAGAGCATCTCAATTATTTACATTATAGTGTAGCCATTGACTCATGTACTGCGGTACGAACAAACTATGGTGCAGGTTGTTAAATGTCGAATTGTGAATTTATGAATTAAAAATAAGAAAAAATACAATGATTTACGATCCTTATTAGCCACATGTTGCAATTTTTTCATTAAATATTTGGGGGTTATTTGTATGATTATAGAAACTGGCGATATGAACAGGAGATAGCTGGTTTGTTGTGGAAGATTTCTATATCAGATATCAAAACAGGAGACGAACCAGGGACAGGACATCTAGATAGAAATAAAAGTGGTAGCAGGGTAAAAAATATATTATTCCTTTTATCTTTCCTGGTATAATATTGGTGTTGGTAAAAGCTACCCCTAAAGAGATGTACAAATGCATTTAATCTCTGATAATATGCTGTATAATCGGCTTAACGAATTTCAAACTATTAAAGTCGTCAACCCATTCCAGTAACCATTCTGGTAAACTTTCACGTATGGTTGGATTCCTGCATTGGGAATCTATAGTGGGTCATACAGTATCAGTTAATCAGTCAAATACAAATACAAACTTGCGTTGTATCTCTTTTGAACAGTCCAGGGTTAATTACAAAATTTGCAAAACGTTACCAGTGGCCAGAAATTTGTGTTGTGCAATTCCATATTGACAGTGGTATCTCTTTTGTACAGCCCACTTTGTAATGCCAGATTGGCCATTTCATTTTACGGTTAGCTGGCGGTTTCTGCTCCAAATATAGTTTCCTCATAGCACACTGTATGACGTATAGCTGTCCCCATTAGCCATGTCAAAACAGAACAGTAGGACGTTAAACCCTATTTCATTTTCAAATATAGTTTCACCAAAGGTTAGCTGTTTTTTTTCATTGGGATATCGGCGTCGCCATCGCCAGTCTAATGCTATTATTCAAGATCATAAATGCTCCAAGGTTCACCAAAATTTAATCTCCATGTTTTTCATATCAATGAGTAATTTATTGGGATTGATGCCATTGTGTTTTAATGACGAATTTTTTACATAATACAGTGAACATTAGATCTCTTCAATTATTGCTTCACAAATTAGAAGCTACGTATTTGTTGTCGTTTGTCCATATATGAAGGGCATGGGTGGGATGGATGTCCACCAGTGCTGATGTCCACGAGTGCATTCCGTGGAATATTCGTATAAGAGCCCATGATAATTGGCTAAATTTCCCGTATAGCACAATTCATGGCCCTGCTGGTGCAGAAAAGTACCCTAAGTCATTTGACAAATAATTAAGTTACGGAAAGATTAAGCACGAAACAAATGTGTGTTTTTTTTCTGAAAGGGGTGACGCAGTAATTTTGAGAGATTTAGGATGACGCCACGGACAACAATGGTGATTGCTGAGAACGTTAAGATAATGTCAGTCAGACTCGAGATTGATATTTCGTGATTTGGTTATCGCCATAACAATTTTACATTCATTTTCCTTGCTAACATTGTCTGGATTTTATTCAAATTGTGCTAATCTTGATGCAAGTTAGCATTTAATTTACAGCTCACCGATTAAATCTTATCTTATCCAATAAAGCATATATGAAATCATTTCCTCCATCAGACATCAAATCATTGTATAGATTGCGGTCTAATCACGTTGTTAGATTTATTATTGATAACTCTGCTGGAATTAAATCTTCGTACGTAAACTGTCTTGTAATAAACAATTATTATTTCTCTTACAGGGGACGCTATGCAGTCAACAGTCAATGGAATCTAAGTTTTCAGTTACTCAGATCTACGCGCGAACCGGATCTTATAAAGGTCAAGTGGTGGCACTCAAAATGTACGAAGCCAAAAGTTTTGACGTCAGTAGAAAGATGAAAAAAGAAATGAAACTGGTATAGTAATGGGTTCTTTTTGTGTGTGTGATTATTTGAATATTTACAAGAAATAATTGAATTTGTTGTCTAGGTTTTTAAGGTATCGGACTATATAGACCGTCTGGACAGATATCAAACATACAATATTATGAAAGATTTAGATAAAGAAATGGACAGTCTGACTATAATAGTTCCAAAACAGATAATTCAAAATGAATGTATTGAAAAATTTCCTACACAGTACTTTATTCTGGGTGGTTATCACTGTTTGCAATTTTGACAAAGATTGCTTATTATCGTGTAACGTTTCTTGTCAATCGAGACTCAGCCTCGCTTTTAAATTAGGACGTAAATAATTAAATTTCAATCGTATCTTAAATCGCTTACATCTGCGCCATCCGATGGAGTAAAGGGTTGATTATATAGGCTTGTCATCTGAATAAATTCCTAAACTTTTGAAACAATAATTAAACAGACAGGTTTAGTTCTTACATAATGCTACTTCAATATACACACACTGATTACTGAATTCATTATACGGACAAAACATTAACAATATATGGTCACGGTCCATTATGAATAAAATAAGTCGTTGCTTTCTTCACGAGTGCCAAGTTGACTGGGCAAATGAAGACTTAATTAAAGAAAGGGGTCAATTACCGAGTGACGTGAACTAAATATATTTCAAATAGTCAAAGAGAGTTGGAGCATGGACAAAATGTGATTGCCAGATACAATGGGTCATATTTAAACAAAGAGAATTTTATTTTATTTTGGTTTATGACTTTTTGTGTCAAGAGCCAAAAGGGCTTGATATTTAGGATTAACATGGTCTGTTGAAAAACTGATATCCTATAGAAGCTAATGGAAAATAATGTTGTTACTTTTTGGATAAAAAAATAATTTACTGAGTAAATGGATATGGATAACCCTTGCTCTAAAAAAACATTTTGTTAAAAAAGATTAAAAGCTGGAACTCTTTTAGGGAATGTCACGCTATACAATCAGAAGTGTTAAGTATTTAATGAATCATTCAAACAAAAATAGATAAAAGGCTTTTACTGGGAGTATTGGGAATAATAAAAAAATAATATATATAATAGTATTCAAGATAATACATTAATCGGATAATTCTCTACACAGCTTTAATCTAATGTAGAATTTCGTTGAACCCCCACGTATATAGATAGATTCCGTACTGTATAGTTTCGTTCCGCAATCAAAATTTAATGTATGTACATGTAGTTCTTAATTCATTTTTATCACATTTTCGGAAATACCTATAGTTAGTATATACTGGTGCTCTCTATCAATTTTGAAAGTTTTATTAAAACAATAGATTGTACTTGGTCTGGTGAGTTATATATTTAAAATATTTTCATCAGATATTCAAGAATTTTTTTTAAGGTTGTAACTTGTATTCTCAATATTATGTCATACTTTATCCCGATTCATTGTATGCATAGATTAACGTTGATTTTTGGACAACAGATAAATGCCTTATAGATAGATGTCAGTTGTATATGTATGTGTTGACTTCCTGACAACGGATAAATGCTTTATAGATATAGATGCCCATTGCATGCATATGTTGAAGTCGGTTTCCTGACAACGGATAAATGCTTTAATCATTATATATATATAGATGTCCATTGCATGCATATATTGAAGTCGGTTTCCCGACAACGGACAATGCTTCATAGATATGGATGTATGCATAGATTGGCGTTGATTTCCTGACAATAGATAAATGATTTATAGATAGATGTCCATTAAAAGATTTACTTCCATTATAAACATAGATTGAAGTTAATTTTCTGACACTGGATAAATGCTTTATAGATGAATATCCATTAAAAAATTTACTTCAAGTGTATGCATTCATTGGTGTTGATTATGGATAATGCTTTTGTCCGCCATTTTGAGAAATTTTGTTTGGAAAACACAATTTAAGAAAGATTTTGTATGTTAAAATGGTTCGTTTCTTTTTCCAGATGCGAGACCTACGCCATGATAACGTGAATGCCTTTATTGGAGCCTGTATAGATCCACCATATTTTATAATAATAACTGAATACTGCTCTAAAGGCAGTCTACAGGTAAATCCTGCTGTAAAGACGATGGTGGGAAGTGGCAATAATTAAGACATATTCATTGAAGATTTATGATCACTATACCAATGCGGAATTGATAGTTTTATGATATTCTAAAGTGTAAAACGTGCTTAGAAGTGGATGACTTTTCACTCTCCATAAGATTAGTCCTTGATGTAGTATATAATTCCGGTTAGATAAAGTGCCTTCGTGTGAAATTATCACAGAATGTCAATATTGCTCTGTTCTTACATCTGTTGAACGGCTTAATAGATTATCACACGCAATGAGGAAAGAGGTGATATGTCTTAATCTGAATATTTTCTTTTTAACTGTCTATACGTATTAAGACAAAAAAAGGTACATTTCTTTTGGTATGATATTATTGGTAGACGTAGACTCCTCCGAGTAACATTAATGTATTTTGCATTTCGTTTCGTTTCTAACTTCTTTTATATTCGAAAATATTATGAAGTTCTGATAGTCGCCGTCATATGAGAGACGCGCTTCATCATGGATCTGTCTCGTTCTTATGAGTGAGAATCAAACTATTTGAGGCCCATGTGATCTCGCCGTACTGCTGGAATTTGTCAATGACGACCAGGTTGCAATTTCACCTACGGTACATGCACAGAAATGAAAAGAAAAAGAAAAAGTGTTTGACGTCCTTTGTATCTGCAGTGTACAGCACCAATCGGCAAAGTGTACATGGAACCTCGCTTTTCAAAATGGATTGAATTGTTTGATAGCTAAAGGCTCTACTCTTTTGAAACAGCGATATCTTCAATAATTGGTATATATTACTGATTTTTCTTTTCAGGATATTTTAGAAAATAGTGATTTAAAGCTAGATGACATGTTTTTAGCGTCATTAGTAAAAGACTTATTACAGGTATATAAAACCATATAATATTGTCTACATTTCCCAAAAAAATTGTAACTTATAGCGGAAATATCATTTAGATCAAAAGCTGTCCATTCTCGCTAAAATATTTCAAAAATAGATAATGCAAAATGAATATATTGAAAACTTCCTTCAAATTGAGTGAAATTATCGATAGTTTATATTACATGTATATAGTTTTGACAAGATGTGTGCATTGATCGTAACCAGCGTATCATTAAATGGCTGAATCGTTCTCATTTACTTAAAATCGGAGCCATCGAGCGTTGGTTATGGTTTTTTCGTGTTAATGAAATGACTATATAACAGTTTATATCGCATTGGAGACCCAAAGGAAGACCTGTAGTAGGTAGATTTAGATCTTACATAAAGCCTTACATGAAACCAGAAACGACCTATTTGAATCGTCACGCTATTATCTCCTCAGTGCTCCAGTTACATGAAACAATTCAGCTATTTACCATCAATTATAGCATTATCTCACAGATATATGTCTAGAAATTTATGTGTGTGTGGCTTTTTTATACTGAGATTATCATTTTTATACGCCCACATTTTCATGTGGACGTATTATGTCGTCGCCCCTGTCCGTCCGGACGTCCGTCCGTCCACAATTTGTTTGTGGACTCTCTACAGGTCACAATTCTTATCCGATTTTGACGAAACTTGAAATGTAGGTTTATCCCCATAAGATCTCGGTTCCTTTCGATATTGGCATGTATCGGATAAGAACTTCATGGATTATGGCCCCTGATTGTACGAAATATCATGTTTTTAGCTTGTGGACCCTATAGAGGTCACAATTTTGAACCGATTGTGATGAAACTTGACATGCATGTTTATAACCCCAAAATCTTGGTTCCTTTCGATATTTACGCCCATCGGATCGTAGCTTCCTGAATTATGGCCCCTGATTGTCCGAAAAATCGCCCTTTTTAGCTCGTGGTCCCTCTGGAGGTCAAAATTATTATCCGATTTAAAAAACCGTTTGATTATATCACCGTTACATGGTAATGAGGGTTGAGTTCAAATTTCATGAAAATCGGAACAAAATTGACAAACAAAATGGCCGCCGTTTGTACGCGAATAGTGTGAAAATATGTTATATCAAGGTTGTGGACCCTATCAAGGTTACAATTTTGAACCGATTTTGATGAAACTTGACATGTATGTTTATAACCCAAAGATCTTGGTTCCTTTCGATATTTGCACCAATCGGATCGTAACTTCCTGAATTATGGCCCCTGATTGTCCGAAAAATGACCTTTTTTTTAGCTTGTGGTCCCTCTGGGGTCAGAATTATTATCCCATTTAAAAAAACGTTTGATTATATCACCGTTACATCGTAATGAAGGTTGAGGTCGAATTTCGTGAAAATCGGACTAAAATTGACAGCTGTTCTTGTCAGGCCATCCATCCTTCATCACGAACAAGGGGAAACCACGCTAGAAAATCTAGATGAACTTTGTCACCCAAAGCAGGGATCAAACACCAAACCTCAAGGCAACCAAGCCAGCATCTTACCCACTTAGCAACATGATCCCCAGTCGAATTTGAAGCCTACTGAAATGAACCTTTATAACCCAAATATCTTAATTCATTTCAATATTTGCACATATCAAATTCTAACTTAATGATGTAGGAAAAATCACTTTTGGTATTGCTTGTTCTATCCATCTCTCGAAAATGTGGGCGTATCCTGCCTGGCAGTGCCAGCCTATCTTTCTTACTCTATTTATATTTTTGCTGTCAATGTGACTCAATTTTCAACATTTATATAATTAATACCAAACACGCTCCGTCTTAGTGGCATAATATAAACATGAAAACAAATAATATATTCGCTCCAAATCTTCAGTCCGATATTATAACCGCCGTTTAGAGAATATAGCCCAGAGTGTATTTGTTTTTGAAAACATTCCATCTTACGAGTTATGATTTGGAAATCATATTTCAAATAATGAAATATCGCAATTTCAAGAACCGGGTCTGGTAAAATCTTACAGCTAGCAGCAATTTGATACATTTCAGATGGTTTATAAAATATATTTTATATACTGTGTCGTTTCACCGACGAAAACTGTCGTTAACCAAGATTCCAATTGACAAGATAGGATTTCTTATTTTTATTGATTGAAGTTTTCCGGATCACTTTCCGTCTGTGACCTAACTTTTTCCATGTCATAAGAAAATCTATTTAGTTATAAATAACTTATGTAATTGAAATTAACCATATCCTGCGATCGATTTGAAGGAAGTTAGGTTTCTCTGCAATAAGGTTGCTTTTCTGAAATTGAAATAGATTGTCCTTTATTTTATTATCGCCAGACTCCACAAATATTTTTTTTTATTTTTAATTTGAACAGGGTATGATATTTCTACACGATTCCGTCGTTATGATTCATGGTAATCTTAAAAGTTCTAACTGTGTGGTCAACAGTCGCTGGATGTTACAGATAACAGACTTTGGTCTCTTAAACGTTCGTGCTGCCACCTACAGGAAAGAAGATGAACATGCGTTTTATAGAAGTAAATACATTCCACGTTTAAAGTATTAGTAAAGCGAATAATTATTATTTCAATGATACAATATATAAGATTTAGATAATCAGCTGACCGTTCTTGCTATAATAGTTTAAAGATTGATAATGAAATTTGTATGTATTGATACTTTCATTCAAATTACTTTATTATGGGCATAGTTATGACTTGAAAATGCATCATAGATCGTTTAATATGGTAGCAACGGTACTTGTCAGCCGAGACTAAGTGCACGTAAAAGATCCCTTGGCAGTTGGAATTCTATATAAGAGTAAGCCGTAGCTCCGTTGCCCGGGTACACTTGCCCTCATAGCACGCTGTATGGCTTATGTCCGTCTTCTTTAGCCCAGTTTAGAAGCAAAACAATAGGACTTTAAACCTCATTTCATTTCATTTCACTAAGTCTCGATTATCCATTTTACTGTTACGAAGTTGAATACGAGTTGGCCATTAGATTTGATAATATCTGGGCTGTTATTTTCATTAATAAAATTGAGCTGTCCTGCAATAGTAGATGATGATTCCAAGTCTAAAATACAAGAGCGCCAACTATAAAGTTACGATTGGATTGATTGATGAAAATACATGAGAAAAAAATAGATCAGAGTTTTATTTACAATTTGATCAGTTATAAAATGCCAGCAATAAACATTGTGTTAAACGATGTGTGAATCTGAAGAATAACAACTCAGATCTGTATCTTTTTGAATTTAGTTTTTCACAATACAATGTTTTATAAGGTGTTAAAAATTAGAAACGAAAACTGTTACATAAGCTTTCCTGACACATTAATGTAAGAGAGGTGTAAAGATACATTTTAAATTCAACGTGGATTTTTTCAAGTTATGTATATGAGATAGCAAGTAAATAACCATTGCTTTCAACATGTATTTTAGATTTATTATGGAAAGCGCCAGAATTTATACGATATCCTCAACAGAAAGCCTCTCAGAAGGGCGATGTATTTTCATTTGGAATCATACTTCATGAGATTTATGGACGAATGGGACCATACGGGTGTTATAATTTAAGTCCTAAAGGTAAAATTGAATCTTTTTTTTAAATTCATTACTGAGGAAAGTAATTCAATGTATATGCCTTTCAATCTGTGAAAAATAAGCTAGTTCTGAAAAGGGAGAATGAAGTATTAAATGGGCAATACGCCAAACCAGCACATTAATTATTCCCAGGTTAAAGGTAGGTTATAAAGTATTTAGGCCTACTCATATATGTCTGGCAATTTTAAAGATGCATTATGTAAGATATAGTTAAAGACCTGGTGGTTCTTGCTATAGTTTAAAGATAGATAATGAAATGTGAATATATTGAGCGGTTTAGTGAAATTATTTTATTCTTTGTGAACCTACATGTGTTTTATGTCTTGACAAGAAATAGCCCATCGTTAACCAAGTAAATGACGCGGATGGTCTAATCCATTCAATATCCCAACACCCTGTGGCAGTGGTTCACAACCTTTTTTTGTCTTTTTTGCCAGCAGCACATCTTGGTAGACACGAAAAAATAGCGACACATCTGGCTAAATAGAAATATTTGAATTTTGCAAAATAAAAACATGGCAATTCATATGCGGAATACAACCGTAGATATAGACTATTATATTAGTCATGGACACTTAGAATGAATGAAACTTTATGGCAGTGTTTCGAATTTTATCAGTGAAATAGCAGGATTCTTTAGTGAAAAATTAGTTGCCGTTCAAACTTAGGGATATCTCGCTAGCGAGTGGTCTTGTCCTGTGAATGCTTGTCTAAATAATGCTTTATATAGCATTTGAAGTCAGAAAATAGTTGTGCAATAAGCAGATTGAGGTCTCGCTAAATGCATCTTTTGGTCAATAATATAAACTGCTGAGCCAGACTATAGCTATCGCCTGTGAATTTTAACGAGAATAATTGGCCTTCTGAACGACATATACGATCAATTTTAAAATTTGTTAGATGATGAAAAAAAACAGAAGCAATTTCATATTTTTGAATAATGGCCTCTATCGTAGATGTTTTATTTTTACCCCGTTCGTTAATATCACAAAACACAAAAACTACACGTCTAATCATATAGAGTCTATTGCAGGGTTCAGTAGGTTATTACACGTAAATGTATGAGTCTGTTCGAAAGAAAAATAGATCAATTTTAACGAGGCAGGTCTTATTATATCGTCTACTAGGCCGAGAAAATATCGCCAATTGGTCATTAGTACATACTGTACAATTTATATTATTTCATTGATTATTCATATTTAAATGATCTACACAAGATGAAGACGTGATTTGTTCGTGATTTAGTTAATAGCCAAACTTTAACCATGCATTCAATTAAATTGATACAATTTTTTTGTAAATCGACGCAGACTACCACAGTAAGTTCTATGAAATATCTGCCCTGTAGATTATTCATTTCCCAACACTTTTTATTGTTTCGTGCGCTGGACATAAAGTCCGTTTCCACCGAGGGTCTAGTAGACCTGATCTATTATTGTCAAGGCAGCCAGTTTTATACCTTCCAATTTTTATGGGACATATAAATGAGTGTTATCCATAAGACTATCCGGACACTGTCATTTGCATAGCTGTCTAGCTGTTGGAATGGTGTTAAAACATGTGTACGTTAAAAATCGTAAGGTCTGTCATTTAGTCAACTGGCGACTTTGTGTCGAGTGGACGTTAAACTCTATCCTGCCTCTCTCTCTACCTCTCTCTCTCTCTCTCTCTCTCTCTCTCTCGTCTAGCTATCCAAACTAGCCAAATCGGGGTGGGGTGGGGCGGAAATACTGATGTTTTCATTCAGCGCTCAAGAATCAAGAAGATCGATGAGCTGAGAACCAAATGGGCATTTGGTCTAGCATTGATCATTAGTACACAGAGTTTGATCTTCGTATTTCTCTCCGCCGCTCGTCCTTGTGTCTAGCAAACTAATTTCCAGGAATCAGTTACGGCCTTTCGGACTGGGGGGTTTCCCCGGGTCTCATTACTATTTCCTGAATAGTAATTGATTCGTCTGCATATAGATGAATAAATTGTTTTAGCTATGTTTTCTCATCTACAAATAAATCATATATTGCTCAAATGTGATGTAAGAATCGAGTCTCATGCTGTTATTATCCCTGTTCTAATTCCCTTCATCAAGTCAAGTTATATGCGTGGTGACATTATTAATAGCTAGTTCATTTTCACTCTTTGTAGATATCTGTTTTAAACAGCAGATCATTGTGTTTACTTAGAAGCGTGAACGTGTTTCTTAAAGACTTCCTTTGTGGGAGATTAGATAAAGAGCTGGTAATTCTCACTATAATAGTTAACAGTAGGATAACGTAATGGGAATTTGCTGAAAAAGTCTGTCAAATTGATCCACTATGAATCAAATTTTTAGCGACTGAATATTGGGGCAAGCCTTGGTCATCATTACTAAAGTCGGTAGGATAAAAAACATAATCTCGATTATCCATTTTTTGATTTAATTATGAATGAATGGAAGTCGAACAAATCGGAACGTAATCCAATGAACATCGCAGGTTAGCGACATAATAATAATTTAGATAACATTTCAGGCCTAATGAAAGACCTGTAATAGGCAGGTGTAGCTCTTGCATAATGTAGCGGTTAGTTTTTCGAGCTTTGTCAAAGAGGCAACTTACATAATTATGCTAACACAGGTTCCAGATTTAACAAAATATTGACATAATATCAACCCGATTTATAACATTTCTACTTATTATTTATACACACTAGAAAGACTTTCCTTGTGAATACGTACTGGAGCAAACATGTAAACAACTCAACCGATCAGACAATTCATTCTAATATAATCTTTAAAATAAGAACAACTAGTTCAGTTGTTGGCCACCTAACGTCAAAACGCTGATTTACAGTAGCCAGTTGGCAATTACACAGTCAATTTTCTGTTGTTGAAGATTCGCGTGTTTCAGGAATGTCATTCTAAAGAAAATCTTAATTACAGATTTTAACATCTTTATTGTTTTCATATGTTCGCCTTATTGTAGTATTTACAATAAATGGTTAACCCACTACCCAGTTTATACATGTTAACTTATGGAATTGTTTGGGTTTGATTTTCATGTCAGAAAAAAAAAACATTCTTAAATTTTTTCAAGGGTGCATTTCTTATCTCTCATATGTTTTTTAGTGCTAGTACAAGGGACTAACGAATTGGGCACTTTATACCTTTTATGTTAGCATTTATTGAAATGGAAAATAGTCAACGATACCGCTTAACAATATATGTATAGCGGAATAATATCTGTAATAATAGTGAATAATAGGCCCATTATCGCGCTAATTTCACATAGAGCCATGCTCATAGCGCTACATTTCTTTGTTTATTATTAATTAGGGTTTCACACTGCGTAGCTTGTGTGAAACACTATTGTTTTTGTTAAAATTCTTCTTATTATTATTCTTATTATTATTATTTTTTTTTTCCAATTTGCTTATATCTCAGGAACTACTTGTCGGATCGATGCAATGTCTTGTGTTTTACTGCGAAAGTGGGTGTGACTTAGAGATTAAAGCTATTTCCGGCATTCTGCGACAATGCGAAATGTCCGAAATCACCGAAGTTGTCGTTTTTTGAAATATTGCCGTAATATTAACAACAATTGTTGGATTTTATCGTTTGATAGTTTTTGACATAGCCAGAGACATGGCACATAGCTACGGGTCTTTAGAGTTTTAAAGTTCGCCGAATCTTCGGAAAAATAAGGCGCCAAATTTTGAAAATTTAAATTTTGACAAAAAACTTTTTTATTAATGAATATTTTTTAATGACCTTTTACAAAGGGTTAAAGGGTTGTCTGATTTGGGCAAAAATGTGAACATTTTTTTTCTGGATAATTTTCCTTGGTCGCTATTGGCTAATTCAGTTTATCGGTTCTATATTAATTATTTATTGTCCGATTTGTATAAAACAAAGTTTATATGCTCCATGGTCCAAAATGTCATTTTTTTTGTTACCGGCAAAGTTTCCTGTCGGCACCGTAAGTGACGTAAATTTAGCAAAAACTACAATTTTAACAGTTCGGTACCACTTTTTGAAAGCAAAACTTATTTTTTTGAAATCTAATATGACTGAAAAGATGTGCCATATAAAGGCGCACAAAACATCGCGCTCAGTTTTTTTTAATTTCGATTTCGTTTTCGGTCGATTTGGATTAAAGGGTGAAAAAAGGTGTCAAAATAAGCTATTTACAACCCATCCAGCGTCTTCATATTAAAAAATATATCTTCGTAACATTAATAATCTCGTAGCAATAACCCATACGAAGAGAATGTATGTAAAAATTAATTTGTAATATGCGCAGTTGCTGAGAAAAAGTCAATTTTGCATGAGTCACTTTTCACGTTATTTTGGCTGTATAAGAATCAATTATTATGTGATTTTCAATTTTCTTTCACCATTGGATGCCTAATGCCATAGTGGACAAGGTCAAACCATTCTACCTCATACGCTGCCACCGGAAATGACGTCGTTTGCTCAAAACTTAATTTTTAGCATTAAAAAACAATATTTTATACAAATGGGTCGTACTTGTTATTTTTTTCAAATTATGATATTTGATTCTATTCATCAAATAGAATGAACTCATGTGATCATACAGATATCACAAAACGGTTTCTAACGTGTACGGTTGCAGAGAAATGGGCGATTTTCCACAAGTCACTTTTCGAGGATTTTAGTCTATAAAAGTGTCAGTTATTATTCGATTTTCATAAAATTTTCGCCATATGATATCTTACGTCATTTATGATTTAATAGAACTAATTTAACATTTCCAGTATCACCGGAAGTAATTATATTTTGGCAAAAACTGTATTTTTAGCCTTCAAAACAGATATTTTTTTGAAATGAATCTGATTTGTAATATATTTAAAATTATGATATTTAGTTCGCATCAACTAATAGAATGAACCCATGCGATCATTCAGATACCACAAAATGGTTTCTAACTTGTACGGTTAGCCGAAATAGCCGATTTTCTACAAGTCGCTTTTCAAGTTTTTTGGTCAATAAAAGTGGCGATTATTTTTCGATTTACATAAAATTTTCACTATATGATATCTTATGCCATTTCTGATCTCATGAAACTAATTGAACATTTTCATTATCCCCGGAAGTACTGTAATTTTATCAGGATTAATTACAAATGTATAAAATGAATTGATATTGCTGGATTTTTGTTGATTCTGTTTCCCTTTTATTTGATGTGTGCAATGTTTATGTGGAAATCTGTTTATCGGTGCCATTGATTCAAGGGCAACATGGGAGCGAAAGTGACATAAGTTTAAAGTTAACGTGGCACCAGTGAAACCCGTCATTCCTGCATGCAGGTCTAGTTTTTTTTAATTTTATTAAAGCGCTTTACATCCTTAAAATGAAAGTAGCCGATATGATTTCTTTGATGTTTTGTTCTTTTTTTTTTGTGTCTTTATGAAGAATGAGATGCTTCTGTAATAACAGTTTTACATACAAAACATGTTTCGTGACAAATAAACAGGCTTGTCTTCTAATCTGGTTTCTTGCCACCACAAACAGTCGATTTATCACTGTGTTATAGATCGTTAAAGACTACGGTGTGTTTGTAAAGGATCGGTTGATGCCACTATTAACCCCGTCAAGAAAGATATATTATTCTCGGCTTATTGTTGTTTTTAAACTATACCCGTATTACGTGACCAATAATTATGTCGTTACCCAAGACGGTTTAAACTACTGATGGCGACATCAATCCGTGTCTACCATTTCTAGGACAAGGTCGGAATAAAATTGCCGTTAGTTGTTTTGTTATTATTATTTAGCAATGAATAGAAACAGGCGCGAATATAAAGGGGGAATAGGCAAGTGGGCACTCACATGGTTTGCAAAAAATAATACATAATCTACAAGCAATTACCGCTATCTCCTCACATTCTGAAATATACTTAATTAAATTCATTAAATATTTTTTAAATGTTTTTAAACAAACGTATGCATTATATTACGTTCATTTTGGAGTGGAATTGTGGATGACGCCCCAGAATTGTACCTCCGCCTCCCCCTGTTCACGACTTCTGCATCCGCTACTGAATAGAAATATAATATCACGTCCTAGTTTTACTGTTTTGTATCGGGTCAAATTTTTTAAGATATTTGATGATCATTTTAATAATAGATAGAATCTTCCAATCGTTTTTAATTGTCACCCACTGTTGTCTGCGTTGACTTAATGTCTACATATCACGAATTAACCATTCATCATGTTCATGTGGCGTGAATCTATTTTAGCAGATAACGAATAGTGCAGGGAAACTGTCAAGCATAAAACAGAGAGGACGATCAATAAATGCCCAAACAATAGTGAAAAATCAATCAATGTCAAAAACCCAAACACAGACATCATCTACCATAGATGAATTTAACACCACACCACATACACACATTATGTGAATTTATCACCAACGCCAAACCACACTACACCACACATCACCACGCACACGCACCCATCGCCACTCGTTCCTTTTCTCTCAAGACAAACTAAATATTAGGAAGTCAGGGTATCGAGCAGTATTTGCACAATCGAGATACGCGATAAATAACAATATATAAAACATAATGTCTTATTATCCAATGTTCTTGATTTGACATTTTGTTTTTGTTTCGAAATATGGTACTACATTTCAAATAAAATAAAATGCCAAGACTGTACCTCAAAGGATGTTTTATAGTGCGTGGGTAGGATACATTATTGGCATTGAGTCCTTTCGCAGGAAAGAATTGAATGTTTCATATTTATATATGTATACTTTTTTTGGCAGTGTGAAGTAAGCGCGATTTTCGTTTTTCGATATTGGTGATTATTTGAAAACGAGCTCCTCGTTTTTCGAAATTAGCGAATAACGATAAATAATTAGCTCGTTTGTCGATATTGGCATATGTCGAAAAACGAGCTACTGGTTTTTCGAGGTTTTCAAACTTGAATCTCAAAAAAGCAGATTTAATGGAAGAACGCCTACGGAATGTCTCCAAAACACATTTGATTAAATCAGTTTTGTAAAACGAACTAAAGATATCATAAATGAATCTATCTGAGTTAGTGGATTCACATAAAAACTGTCCTGTCTTCTGTTTTTTGACATTGGCGAATAACGAAAAACGAGCTACTCGTTTTCGATATCCAGGCTTGAATCTCAAAAATATATAGATTATAATCATGTATTTCTGCAGAGTGTCCCCCAAACTACGTATTATCATAAATGAGGACGCCTGAGCAATGGATTCACATAAACACTGCACTTTCTCCCTGTTTGTTGTTATTCGCCATTGTCGAAAAACGAAATCGAGCTAACTTCACACTGCCAGTGTGCCACTTTTTTTTTCAAAGCAGAAATCGTCGAGACCCAGGGTATCCATTTTGCGCGCAGGGTTTCGTTTGATTAGAGCTGCCATTGCTTCAGGAATATGATTGGTATCAAATGTTTATGCCTTTAAATATTTTTGTGTATCAAATGTTCTATGCCTTTAAATATTTCTTTTTTAGAAATAAAAATCTTTTAAGTGATTGTGTATTAAAATAAAAATCGTTGGGGCATTGGGTATTAAATGTTTTATGTTTTTGATATTTGTTTTTCAAAATAGAATTCATTGAAGGTTTAAATATTAAATAAAAAATTTTCATTTTTATTTTTATTTTTTACTTTATTTTATTTCATTTATTTTTTTTAAAATAGAAATCGTGGAGAGATTGGGTAATAAATGTTATGATCCACCGTTTCGACCTGATATTCATAGTTTAAACTGTGATAAATACATCATCGATTGTATGGAAGCTTGTTGGTCCGAATCCTCTGTAGAAAGACCGGATTTCCGCACAGTATGGATCCGATTAAAACCACTTAGAGCTGGAATGTAAGTATGTTAAGCCATAAACTTCACCGAGTATCCGTTGATAAAAATTGGCTTAGTTAGATATGAAATCAAATGCCACAATAACTTTGTCTGAGCCGTTCGGAAATGTGCTGAGCTTATATATTAAGGATGTTGCGTAGCTGATTTTAAAGATTCAATCGTTGTATGCTATACTTGATGATAGTGAAACCGGTATTGGTAGTCCTTTGCCACCAGGTCTATATACTCCCTGGTTCGAGTAACCCCTTTCCACCAAATTTCAGCCACGAGACAGCCTTAGTCTAGTCGCCAACCCTGAAACTGAAAAGGCAGACAGACGAAAAAACAAATGAACAAATACAAATATTTGTATGGATACATACATCGTCAGATATGGAGGGGGGGGGGGTTCTTGTGTCTTACGTTTCGAGCTTTAGCTTGCTGGTCACTCCTGGCTTGCGTTCCTGGTTTCGATCTCGAGGATTTTCTTTGATAACAACTGGGTTAGTAAGGCAATAGTAAAAACTATGGCTATTCTATTAATTGCGATAACAAGGCTGACGGGGTTCTTTTTTCATTGCCAATAGGAAACGCAATATATTTGATAATATGATGGCCATGATGGAAAAATATCAAGAAAATTTAGAAGAATTGGTTGGTGAAAGAACCGAACAACTTATTGAAGAGAAAAAGAAAACTGAAGCACTTTTACATAGAATGTTACCAAGGTAAACTTAAAGATTATATACTATTGACAAGGCTATAAAGCGGGGTGGTTCGCGGAGAATGGCTTAACACGGAGACTTTCGATCATAATGTCAGTTATTGGGTCATCTGACTTGTTCGTGCCAATGGGTGAGTAGCGTCGCCTGTTCAACCTCGTTTGTTTTGTCCGACTCTTCTAGGATCTTTTCACACTTAAAGACCTCTACGCACAAGCGAATTATTCAATAAAATTAACCATGTGTTAGTCCCGAAATGGCCCAATTTATGCAGAGCAAATTTTAAACCCCAGAGAGAGATAGAGAGAGAGAGAGAGAGAGAGAGAGAGAGACGGAATGAGATGGGGTTTAACGTCCACTCGACACAAACTAAGTCATTTCGGGACTAACATATGGTTTAATTTTATTTCAATAATTCGCTTGCGCGTAGGGGTTTTTAGCAGTGGGAGGAAACCGGAGTGCGGGGATGAAACCCACGAGGTTGAGAAGGCACCCCTATTCCATGCCACATACTCTCACACCAGGGATCGAAACCACAGCCGCGAGCCAGAGGTGACATTAATAAAAAAGAAGAGGTTATATCCCTTTGTCCAGTGTTGTATTTTATGCTGAATATTGGCCGTACTTCTATATGCCATTTAAAGAATTAAATATGGACATGTTTTATTACAATATTGACTGCAAAGTGTTAAACGATAAGTATATTTGTGGTGTCTCCGTTATCTCGCCAAAATTAAACAACACAAAATGTATCCAAATACGGATTTTGAAGGAGATGATCGAGGAGATGGTTCATTTTTTTCTATATTGTAACAAAGAATGTACCCTTATTAAATTTTAAAGAATACTTCGGTGACGCAATCGGTACTTCCAGATATTTAACATGTACACAAGCATAAAATTATAATGTTTTAGTAAATCGGTCAATTATATATGTCGTAATATACTGTTATGAAGGCGTTCATAAATGATTTTGAAAGTTGTTACAGATGGACCATCCACTTTAAAAAAAAAATTATCATCCCAGCAAAATGAATAAACACGCCACTCAGAGATGCCATAAACCTGAAACGTATTAAGTAAGGCTATTTTCTTAAACCATGTTTTGTCTAAGTCCTAACTGTCTATCAACCGTCACGCATTTTTCTATTTCGTCACATATCCATCTCAATGTATTCTGAGTTAAAACGTTCCAGACTCTTTCATATTGTCTTTATTTTATACACAGATCTGTATCTGATCAGTTAAAACGTGGTGAAGCTGTTATTCCAGAATCCTTTAATTCTACAACCATCTACTTTAGTGATATTTGTAGTTTTACGAAACTATCAGCCGAATCTACACCAATGCAGGTACGAACTTAAGCCTTTCAACTCCACACATCAAATTACTTTGAAACTAAGCCCACTTAAATTATGTCCATTTTCATGTTATTTTGACAGCTGGACTTTTTAGCATCAAACTTTTTTTTATAGAAGCAAAATTGCAGGGCAAGACCAAATGGTCACAGGCAAATACCCAATGGTGTTAATTTGTTTGCATAGCATACCATCATCGGTATTTAATACCGGCGTGTTGTTCTGGTATGCGTTTATTTGTATTGCAATTTGCAAGTCTAAACCATAAAGTGTGCACTTAAGAGATTGGAAGAAATCTGATATAGAACATAGTTTCTTGTTTGTTATTCCAGGGTTGGCATGCTTGTCTCACAATATGTTTACGAAACTTTAAAGAGGTGTTTCGTCGTAATTGAAAATACACAACCAAACATATAAAACTTAACGTTATCAAATAAATAGCTTTAGAGATATTCGATCTATACATTTTAACGTGTACTAAGCCCACATCAAAAAACAAAAAAAAAACTCGGGAGCGGGGGATGCAGCATAGACTAGAACAATATTTTTCAAAACGGTGAGAGATAGCATGGGGCAAAATAATAGCTGTACTTCAGCTATGTAGTATCTATCAAGAAAGAGCTGGAGGGCGTGAAACTACTTTTGGTGCATACTCAAAACAAACCAGGTCATTTCGACATTAAAACATGGTTCAATAATTTTCTTGCAGCTATAGGAGTCTTTGGCAGTGGGAAAACCATGGGACCCAGAGAAAACCCACTAGATTGGACAGGAGAAGTCCTCACAAAAGTAGTCATGCACGCGAAAGGGGAAATAACATATACTCAAATATATCGATTAATACCTCATCGATACTGACATGTCATGTATTTGTGAGATCTAGTTATTAGTTAACTTGTATAATATTTTTTATTTTATTTTCAGATAGTTAGTATGTTGAATGATCTATATACACTATTTGATAATATTATAAAGAATTATGATGTATATAAAATAGAGACCATAGGTGATGCTTACATGGTAGTCAGTGGATTACCTATTAGAAACGGTGATAACCATGCTGGAGAAATAGCATCCATGTCTCTACATCTTTTATCAGCAATTAAAACATTCCAGATACCACATAGACCTGACGATACTCTTAACCTGCGTATAGGTATTCATACAGGTAACATAAATTTTCACAGATCTGCACACAGAGAATAAATCTCTATTCTGACTCTCGGCCATCAGAAGCTGGTTATAGCAACCTACGCGAAAAATGTTTGAAAAATCCTCCAAAACAAAACTGAAGACACCGAATTTAAAAAAAGGTGGTATTGGGGCCCGTAGGGCAGGACGTCAAATACATTATTCATAAACTTGTTTGATTTATATTTTGTCATGTTTGAAGAGAGTTGCTGGTTAACAATTGCAGAACCACTACCCAAGTAGAATCCTCCATCTGTAACGAAAGAATACACCAACTTCACTGGAGCCCTCTGAGCCATTCCTTAATTCGCCCCCGTGTAATTTAAAAAAT
Source organism: Patella caerulea (assembly GCA_036850965.1). Taxonomy (NCBI): domain Eukaryota; kingdom Metazoa; phylum Mollusca; class Gastropoda; family Patellidae; genus Patella; species Patella caerulea. Next base: position 20,207,330 of record JAZGQO010000014.1, on the reverse strand, counting down.
TAACCGAGATTAGCTGGTGCCTTTCGGGAGGAGTCACCTTCGTTGGCCGATCCGTTAAACCACCCCAAGTCGCCATATTGAAAATTTGGGGTACTATTTTCTTCACTGGAGATCTCTGAGCAGTCCCTTAATTCGCCTCCGTGTAATTTCAAAAATTATCCGAGATTAGCTGGGGCCCTTCGGAAGAAGTCACCTTCGTTGGCCGATCCCTTAGACCGCCCCAAGTCGCCATATTGAAAATTTGGGGTACTATTTTATTTAAGGGGTTCTAATCCGTCCCGGACTCACGCAAACTAAATAAATGGAAAATGGAAGCAGAGTAAAACACTTGATTGATAATAATTTAAAGTGGTCACGAGTCTATGCAAACAAGAAGACAATATCGTCCTCAATCATACATATTGTTGAAAGTGAATGTCAATTTAGATGTTCTAACAGTTTAGACCCCAGCACATGCAACAGTTTAGACTCCAGTAGTACAGGCAACAGTTTAGACTCCCTTGGCAATTGGCATTCGAAGAAAAGTTGACAAGAACGCTACACTAATAGAGTGTGCCCGTCTCCATTACCTTAATTGTTTTAAATTAAAATGTTTTGATAGGTTCATGTGTTGCCGGTGTTGTTGGTATGACTATGCCAAGGTATACTCTATTTGGTGATACTGTTAATACAGCTTCTCGTATGGAATCAAACGGTGAAGGTAGGTATATCGGTCTTCTTGATTTCGTTTGCTGATCAGAGATGTAGCTGAGAATATTTGCGCATATGTCAAAACATCTGAAACTCATTTTTGTTTGTAGATAATACAAAATCATCTCAAAAATACAAGTCGATTTCGAGAATCTAACAAATTATGGCACTGTACTATACATGAAATAAAGTGCTCTGAAATAAACTCCATACAGGAAATTCCTGATTATGCCTACTTCCATGGCCTAAGTACGTCTTCCGGTCAGTGTGTCACTACAGTGGCGCCCCGTTCAAGTGGCACCAGGACACATGTACCAGGACGTTAAACTCCAGAAACGAACGAACGAACTGTTTCCAAAACGGCTTCATTCAATCAGATATGCTCAGTGGGTCATGAAGGACCACGCTATCTTGACCAATCAGGAATGCAATGTTAATGTGGGTTGTTTAAACAATAATCAAACATGGTCGGAATGTTATTGACGTGAAACAAACAACTTTAAAAGATTGTTTCATTATTTTAGCTTTAAAGATACACTGTAGTGCTGAGTGTAGATCCATCTTAATTAAATTGGGTGGTTATACTCTAGAAGAAAGAGGCTTAGTCAATATGAAGGTTTGTTTACTTTTAATTTATAACTGCTTCTGATTTGAGTGGCAATGCAAATAATTTACGTTTTGAAAACATCAACTCGATAGAAACGTGGTCGTTTTGGGACTATATAGTCTGGATAATACATGTCAGAAAGTGTTCAGTGCCCCAAATTACTGTCAAGTGTTACGTCATTGGTCGAAAACTAATTGGTGAATGTACCTAAGGATATTCAATTGGTCTCCTAATATGACGGCTACCATTAACCAACTATTGTGTATCAAACGACCTCAAAGAATGGAGCTAATTTAAAAATGATGGCATTGGTGTACAGCCAAATCTTATTATTCTGTTGTATAAGAATATTACATATTTTGGTAAATGTGGTAATCCACACAACAATATATTCCCAGTAGAGGAGATAAATACATCTTCAGTAAAGTAGATGGCAGAATAATTTAACAACGCTAATTACTATTATAGTCATGCATGTTTGACGCGCATAGTTTAAGAATTGTTGAAATCAATCAACTAATCAGTACGGTGCTTTTATTAAAACTATGTAGCTTGATAACAATTATCCGTTACATCTCAATATACGAAACTCTGAAGTTGAGATATCAGCTCATGTAATACTAATATCAATAATTTTACTCGTTTTAATAATTCGTGGTATAGATTTCTCTTTACTCCTCAAAGGATCCCACATTATTGGGTACATGTAATACAATTTGTCGATTTCAATCATTGTGTTTTGTAATTGATTCGCGGTTCGTGGGAACAGCCGTACTCACAGTTCCATTAGCTGATTAGAGACGCATTATAAGTTTTAATAACTTTATATATTTTTAGGGTAAAGGAGATTTGCTTACATATTGGTTAGTATCCGAAGATGTCCAAATACGTAAACAAAGAATGATGACAACAGCGAAAGTGGGTTCAGAGAGTGGTTCATTGAGACGGCGTGTACTCAGTGTCAATCATAAAAGAATAGCTGACACAAGCCCCAAATACATAGACGTCAGTTCCGGTATAGAAAAAAATCGCTCAGAAGGCAACTTATGGGACATTCTAAAGGTCTCTGAAAATAAATCCGATAATTGTGATTCCCAATCCATGCATACAAGAGTTTCTTCCTTTCGGGACAATAGAAATTCCAAAGATAAGATGTGCGAAATGACACCATCATTACGGAACCATTTGTTAGTACCCGATCGTAACGGACATCAGTGGCGACTGTCTCGGAGTGAAAGTATGGGTGGTCAAAATGACAACAATACGTCAGCAGAAACCGATTGTTTATTATGTAAAACAAATCCGTCCATAAGTCCGGTTGATAAAAATGGAAGACGTTGTTCCGTAGACTTTGAATTACGTGTTGTTGAAGCATAACGTTATAGAAATTTGTCTTATTATGAATAATAATATGGTTGACTCTTTCTGTGGAGCGCCACCATATTTACGGGTTTTAATTCTCAATACCACCCTAATCTTGTGATAATATAGTGCTTATAATGGATTTTATGCTCATAAAGACAATACCAGTAGCTCATGGGATATAACCCTTTTAATGTATAAAACCGCTTCAACTAGACAATGATCTGCAAACATTATACAAGATGTCTTCTTATAAGATTAACCCACGCCGCAAATTAAATAGAGTGGGGATATTTTCTTTTCTTTTATGCTTCCACACCTCAAAACATTATTTATAAATATCGAAAGTACAATCGGCGATAATGTGCTAAAACTGGTAAATTTTTCTGTATATTACTTTATGAATTTTGATTAATTATTTACTGCCATCATAGGAAAACGATTAAATATTCGTGATTCATTCTCGATTAACAACAACGTTTTAAAGTGCAAGTTTCATTTGTTTTCTCAAGGCAGAGTTATGTTTAAATCTATTATGTTTTTCAGTGGTATTGGGCCTACTTGTTATTAGAAATTATATTGTAAACCATTCTTCCAAAATATGTTGATATTAGCCCATGCAATACAATTAAAGATGTCACCTGGTCAGGGTGTGCTAGACTTACGAATATCGAAAGCGGTGTTTTGGAACTAATTATGTTCAAGGATATGCATACAATAAGACTGAAATATCTGTGCCTATATATCATAGATCTGTAAACCATATTATCAGATGCCTTGAAATTAGTGTAGATCATTGGATTAGCATACCGGTTATAATTTATTGTCTTCAGACATTAATATAATATACCCTGCACCCTGTTTCTAAAAATAACCGGACATGGTATTTTCGTAAGTTGTCAGATTTCGCAAATTCTGTGTCGATTGTTATTTTCTTAATTTTATTAAAATACAGATCTATATTTCGATTTTTTTTTTACTCTTTCGATGAACTACACGACATGACGATCTGACAAGTTATAGGGGGTAAAACGAGTGGCTTTTGACCCTATGACGCCAGACATTGATTATTCAATCAACGTTGACGATTCTGGTGGTTTACCCACAGTTCCGTGCATCACTGGCTAATCCCTCACCTCATACGGAACACATCAATGGTAACAGCTCTTCCAGATCCTATCGTAGTAAAACCATTTTTTTAAAATGGGGTTTAACGCCCACTTGACACAAACTAGGTGATTTCGGGACTAATATATGGTTAAGTTTTATTTCAATAATTGGCATGCGCGTATGGGTCTTAAGCAGTGGGAGGAACTCTGAGTTCGCGGAGGAAACCCGCGAGGTTGAGAAGGCGCCCCTATCTCCATGCCACCTACGCTCACAACACAGATCGAAACCACAGCCGCGAGCCAGAGGTCGAGGCGCGGCACTCTAGACCACTAGGCCACACCCCCCCCCATCCCCCCACCGTAGTAAAATCAAGTAAAACGAAATTCTGAACTATAAAAACGAAATGAAATAGGATCTGTGTTTCAATCAGCTATTGATAGCTTTATCTGCAATAATAAAATTGTTGAACAAAGTGTCCTGCAATGGTGTCCGTTTTAGACAGGGTGCACTGTATTTCATCTACCATTTTTCATTGTGATTATACATTACATAATATATATTGATTGTTGTGTTTAAAAATAAATTATCATTATAACATTGTCTTTATTATGTCATAGGCCTAAAATAAATCAGACTTTCTATGGGCCCATTGGGGAGGGGGATTGTATAATTACAGTAGAATGGATGTTGTTGGTTTATTGATTACACTTCAATTAATCGGTCTATTCTGTGACTAACATTCAGTGATATTAATTTCTGTGGAGATGTGTGCAAGATGTGAGCTTTGCGACAAGGAGCGGGTGGAAATTCTGTAATGGCAAATTGCACCCCACCCTCGCCACAAAATTCTAGTGTCCATAATATGAAGATATCAATGGAAGACTTTACTGTATTGGACAAGCTGTGAATCGGGAATGGGGAACAGACCCTCGTTCAGCCAACAAAGATGTGGCTTGAGGAAACCATTAATGATGGTTGTTGCGACACCCGACACTGACATGATCAAATGTTTTGTAATGTGTTTAAATAGAATGAGAAATAATGTGTTCACGACGAGTGCGAAGAAATGTCGCATCATTAACTATACTAATGTAATGGATAAAGCCATTACATTAATATAGTTAATGACGCGACATCTCTTCGCATTCGACGTGAACACATTATTTCTCATTCTAGTAAACACAGTACATGTATGTGCCATTCAAACACACAATGACAGATTTACCAATAGACCAAGTATAGACCGTTGGCCTGAGGCCCACGGGTATCTGGTTATGCACTCTCGAACATAAGTATATTGATATCATATATTAGCATTTCTTTATATCCGTAATAAGACTGGTTCAACAAATTCCATGACATCCGTAACGTTCACTCGACGTTCAGGCAGACGGGTAAAGTGAGAAAAAAAAATATTTCATCTACTTGGCAAAATAAAGTGCCCGAAATCTAATAAAACACTAATTTTACCGGCTGAAATAGCAGTAAAACATGTTTACGGTCGTCAAATTATATTCCAAATTTTTCTTGTGGGGGTCTATACAAGGTCAGCTCCGCTTCTTCGCCTCTCGAAACCTGAAATTTTTTCGGGCATTTCTAGTTTTGCTGCCCTAACTGTCACCAAGCCCTAATAAAACACTAATTTTACTGTTCACAATTTTTGTCTGGGGCCACTGTACTTTGTGTGACATTTTTGGGGCATCGATAAGTATTTGTGAATGCAGCTGCAACAGACTGATTGGATGCTTGGAATTCGGAGTGGGATTTCGTTTTACAAAACCATAGGATACATTTGGAGTTGCTTACATGGGCTATCTATAGAATAGCAGACAACGCATTTGCGGTGCGGATTCGTTGTCTGAAACTCGAAAATTTTCGGGCAATTCGGATTGTGCCCCCCCCCCAAACTGTCATCGAGCCCGTACGCCAAGGTGAAGCACACATTTAAGTAACAAAAATACGTAAAGCATTTATAAAAAGTGATATTATGGTTTAATACAATATGAAACTGAGAACATACAATATATACATCAAATGGCGAAAAGTGCTCATTGGTATATCGAAATCATACTAATACTAATACTAATCATAACAGATGAGGGTTTCAGAATCTCATAACCACTCGACAACCAGGTGATTATCTTTCTATAATCCCCGCATTTAATACTGTTATTTAGGACTATAATCTTATAAAATATTGTCGCCGGGGGTGATTTGCGGAAACTGTCTCATTTTCGACTCCTTAATCTTTGCAAAAATTTACTTGAGTTGATTATAAACTTTTTATTAAGAAAACAAAATCAGTCTATCAACAATCCGATTTGGATTCAGTCCGTTGAAAAAAGCGGCCTCTCAAAAGAATTTATAAAAGACTACAGATGGCGCTGGCTCGCGTCCATATTTCGTTCATATCAACTGCAGAGGATGTTGAATGTTGTCGAATTTCAATTTATCATATCTTTGTAAATACTGAAAAGAACTTGACATTTTATAACTGATATTCAATTCCCCTAAATTACGCTGGGAACTATAAAAGAAATGTAAAGATATTACTTTGTCGTTCGAATACGAGGTATGCACGGAACACTCATAAAAGGTGTCGTGTTCCAGGCCGCGCGAGTTTACAAAGAAATCTGAAATGAAATGGGATTCAACATCCTACTATTCACAAAGCAATCTCAGACTACATTAAGAATTTACCTAAATCTGCCTATTGTGGGTCTTTCTTTAGGCCTGAAATCTTATCTAAATTATTAATTAGACTGCGGCCTATTTTTTTTTTCGAATTCCCACTGTCAATGGTTCTTTAACCTGTACACCAATACACAGGACCTCGGTTATTCGTCCATGGCAATGGTAGTCCCTACGTCCCGAACAATTGGGGATGGGGAACCAAGCTGGAGAAAAAACCCATGAACTTTCACACCGAGATCGATCACCGGAACACCATGACTCCTTTGAAGATAATGAAGCCCATACACAAAATGTCATTAATTACCATTAGACCAAGAAATGTATTCACGGGCTATTTTTGGCGCAAATTGGTGATTTACTCCGAGAATTGGAGTTATCAGAATTACTCGGCGATATGTCTCTTACTCAACTCCATTAAAATCAGAAGAAAATGTTGAGAAAATACGTGACAAGGATAAACCAAAGAAAGGTAGCTAACAAACAATGAGTTTCAGTAAAATCAATGTAAGGTAGCTAACAAACCATGAGTTTCGGTGATGAGTGAAAGTTACGTATGGTCACTATGGCAGTTTGTTATCAACTCAATTTGTAGTTTATCATACAAATGTCAAATATATACAACGATAATACAATGAGTGGACACAGTTCTTTTTCATCCCACAATACTTTTTCTCCTAATGTTTTACTCCGATTCTGCATAGATCTTCGGGTCAAACTCTTTCCATAATTTCTCGAATTCATTCCTAAACTCATTTACTACATATGAATCGTTGGTTATGAGGAGATTTTCCTGATTTCCAGTGATGGCTTGACGTGTCCAGTTAAACGATCCATTAATAAGTAATCTTGAATCAACTATAACAAATTTATGATGCATGAGATATGATGATCTATCAGTACGTATTGGTATACCTACAATAAACAAATGAGAAAGTTTTAAAAATCTGCTTTAAAGGGAAAAAGTATAAAAAATAGATTTAGAAAACAAGGCAAACATAGACTCGGGCGGAGGCGTATAGATCTTCCTGAAGGTTTTACACGGATTAAAACATAATTTCTAACAGAAAGTCTTTTACTTTTCTTATCAATTGACGATACACGGTGTTTAATTCTTTTGCTTTCCCTGCTCCATTTTTCTGTCTGGTTTTAGCCAAAATGCCCCACAATTTGCCTGAATTTGGGAGGACATTACATGTACAGCGACAAGACATTTTCGATGTCAGTCCAATAACCCGATTTCATTAACATAAGTATAAGGATACTTGGGTATGTATCCTCATTAAATTATTGTAGGTCTAGGTCCCTGAAATGTAAATAAGATTAGGATAGGCTACGTGATTGTTGGCAAGATTGTGGGTTAATTCAAGAATTCAATCAAAGGGACAAAACTCCAAAATGGACGAATAGAATAATTGCATCTCCTTCGGTGCTGAAATTTGATTAAGAATATGTCATAATACAAAAATATTTGTGTTGTTATTGTATCTACAGAAAACAATTCGTATAAAATTAAGGGTTGGGCGGAGGGGGGAGGGGGGTGCCCACGGCCTGCAAGATGTCTCCTATATCCTATTCCTATGCTAGCTGAGGCTAGCTCTATCAAGAGATCCAAGTGAGTATTTTATCTAAAACAATAAGTTTATACATAACTCCATATTTATATACCCAATTTGTTGCAAGCTTCAAATTCAATGTCAAGCGATTTTGAAAGTTAAACACGACAACTCTAATATAGATCGAAATATTCTTGATTTTAATTACGTTATCTGATATATTTGCCACCTGAATGTAACCACATGACTCCATCCGTTCTAATATTCGAAAAATCCCACCAGAGCTCTTATTTTACCTGTTGTGGCTGTACGACAATATATTTCGAAAAGCCATGGCGGCGCTTCACCCCACCAACCAAAGGCAACTTATCAATTATGAACAGATTCTGTTATCTAACCTAACCAATTTGTTTCGTTGCTGTTTTATTGCAATGCTCACCTTCTTTTCTGAGATTCCAAATTTGAGCACCTGACGAATCCACCTGCTCATCATCTGTCATTATGCGAATTTTCACGCCACGTTTGTGTTTCATAATCAAAATTTCTGCTAAATCAAAACAAGTAAAACAAAATATACTGACGTCTAAACTTTTGTCTGCTGTATTCAAATGTCTATATAGTTCACTTAATGATGTTTTGGCATGTGAATATCTACACTTCGTATTAAAACAACCTCGGTCACTAATAAAATGATTTTTACACGCAACTTCTTTATCAGGAAAGAATAAAACTTCAGTTATCATCCCTTCTTCTTCGTGTTTGAGTTTCCTCTGTTTTCTTTTCCCCCTTTGCCAAACGAAGCATTGGTAAATCAGTTCTGTCGTGATAACCGCAGATACAGTTCCGAATGCAATAACGAGAAGTTTACCCATTTTTAATAAACTCGGACCCAAACACGTTTCTCAAAAACAAAAGTGGAAGTAGGCAACCGGAAGGGGAATCCTTTTCTGTACACGTCATTGTTGACGTTACCTATATCTAAAAATAGAAAGAAATTCCACTTCCGGCTGACGTTTCCAACATCCAACATGGCAGATTCCAGTTCAGTAAGTAAAAATATTTATGTCTATTTTCTCATGATTCAAAGTGAAATATTTGAAAAAAATTGTAAGAAATTAAATTGATTTGATCCTTTATAGATTATGGAAGAATCTAATGACGTTACCTTGAATTTTGGAGAAGAAGACGAAATTGATAGACGTAGAAGGTTGAAGTGAGTCTTACTATCTCTTAGTAGTCCTACTCCTAGTCTTGACTATTTTTTTTTACTTTTTTAGTTGTTTTTACTGTCTGAGAAATCGGATTTATAAATTAAAGAACATTTTGAATTATTATCCGAGATTTAGCGAAAGAGCTGCCCCCAAAAAAGATAATGAGAAATGAATATGCCAGTAATGAATGACAATTCTCTCAATAAATTGCCTTACTCATGACATGTACATTTTTACATGTACTTATGTAAGCCCAATTAATTGAATTACTGCAAATTTCTGATCATAACAAACTTTACCTACAGTTCATGTTCGTGATTTATCAAGTAACATTGTCACGATAATAAACAAAATTCTGTTTGCCAATCTTTTTATCAGCTCAGTTTTATTGAGTAACGCATGCTTCCCTGTGAATAGGTGAGTCTATAGCTATCACTATACTATCATAAAATTTATTAGGCCAAAAAAAAAATATATGTTTGTGAATATACCCAACCAACCTAACTTTTTAGTGCAAAAATCATTGACCCTAAATGTGTTTCTCTATTTCTCAGGTCTTATGTTTTTTACAGACAATTTCGAGCACAAAAATTTCACTATTTGCAGCAGTCAAAATCAGGCATCAGTTTCTGTAATTAAGCGATAAATACTATGAAATGAATAAAATGCACTTTGCAATAATGAACATTACATGACTGAGTCTAGGGAATTCAAATATCCATGAAGTAAAAACTTACTGCATACATACCCACGTACATTTCACATGCAGGGTCGCTTTTCCAACATCGTGGGTTTTCTACGGGTCCTCTAGTTTTCTCTCACAACAGTTACTAAAAGACCTCTACGTGCAAGCGAATTATTGATTGAAATAAAATTAAACCATATGTTAGTCACAAAATTACTTAGTTTGTGTGAAATGGCCGTTAAACCCCATTTGTCTCTCTCTCACTTTTCACATGGCCTAATTCTACTAAAGATATGGCAGTGAAAACGAGTTAGTGCTGGTAACCAAAACAGTACATTTCATGTATTTTTGTCAGGTTTTAGTCTTTAAGATTGATTGGGAATAAAAAATAATTTGACTTTTTTAAGACTGATATAATAATGGAAACTCAGAATGGATCAAATGAATTTCTTTGAATGTTTTTTTTTATCACATTATTGCAAATGTCTGATTTAGACAGAGCTGGAAAATCATAACACTTCGATCATGTAGCCCAGTTTAGTTATTCTTTTATTTTCCCATTTTATTTTGACAGACATCCGGTAGCAGTATTTTTCCACCTATTCTTCCGTACAGCTTCACTATTAACCTACCTGTTTTGTAGTTGGTTCAGCAACAGTGAAATAACTAGTTTTATTATTATAATTGTTTTACTTTCAATGGATTTTTGGACAGTCAAAAATATTACAGGTTGGTAATTTGTATTTCTAATTAAACACCTCAGACACCGATTGTACAAATAGTTCGTTGTTAACTGTGTGAGCTCATATCGTGTTTCAACAATATATGGTTGCTCCCAACTCTCAATGTATGATCATTTGGTAATTTTGCCGTTGCCTCTCAAAGGTAATTTAAAGGGTATATCGTAAATTACTTTGATAGACAGTCCCAAGACCAGGTTGAGATCATAATTAATTATGTTAAAAAAAATTGGTGACGATATATAATTGCTTCATGTTTTGTAATCCTATTTTAAAGACCCCTACTCGCAAGCAAATTATTGAAATGAAATTGAACCATATGTGTGTTGTGAAATGACCTAGTTTGTGTTAAGTTGATGTTAAACCCCATTTCTCTCTCTCTTTCACTTTAATTTTCATTTAATCAAGTGTCCTCAGGATATGATTAATCTCAGAACAACAGTTGTTTCCCCTTTAATGTAGGTATATTTCCATTTCTGATTATGAATTATTCTTATAGAAGGGACAGTAAATACATTTGATATTTACATTGAAGAATTGATGGATTTTAATTTTTCTGCAGGTCGACTTTTGGTTGGTTTAAGATGGTGGAATTATGTTGATGATGAAGGAAAAAGCCAGTGGGTATTTGAATCTAGAAAGGTAAGCTGTTTTAACGATTTATTAAAAATGGTTCATGTTTTAAAATAAGATTTGACATTGAGCCATGTATTAGTCCCGAAATTACCTACTAGATGTTAAACCCAATTTATACCTCCTTATTTTGTTGTGTTCAAGATACTTAAATTCATTGAATATATATTGATTTTGACTCAGAAAATCATTGTGAGTGTCATTTGTCTGTGATTTCCAAGTTTCATGACAAACAATAACAACTAGAACAGCTTATTTTAACAGCAGTTCCTCGTGTAACCTGCAAGAATGATGACACCCCTCCCCCGTCCTCTCATCTACCCATAAACTGTTATATAATAGTATTTAAATATTACACAATGTGCACCAACAAATATTGAGTATGTTGTGAAGTAAACTGTTATTTTGAATATTACAGGGCAGTAATCAGAGTAAAATATCAGCAGATGAAGCAAGAATATTTTGGTTAGCTTTAATTATAACAGAACTAATCTGGATTGTGTTTTTCTTTACAAGAATGTTTTCATTCAGTATAGTATGGTGTGTAAGTATAATTTTTATATACTTTTATATTAACGGTATCATTACCTTGACTAAGTTCGATGGTGAAATTTTCTGCTTAGGCCAAGGAGCGATAATCAATTTGATTGGTCATGGCAAAGAAACATAACAGCTCTGCCTTTAATTGAGGTAGAATGTTTAAACTTGTTCATTAGGTGAATGTCTTGACTTTGATTCTATTTGATATAGAGTGATGAAACTTAGTGTATAGATGATATTCATTTTGATTGCTCAATACTGTTGAAAAAAATAAATGTACAATTAATTAATATGTGCCAACTATTCATCTATTTATTTTGGGCGGGGGACATCAGCTTCATTTTTGCTTGCTTACTTTGTTCTCTATTCATCTTTTGCAAGAACTGTTAGCTCTTATCTAATATTAACTAATGCCACTTTAATGCGGGTGGCCGCATAGTTAGCTCGTGTACGCTGTATCATGGCGTGGTTTCGATTCCCCGGTTGTATGTGACAAGTAGTAAGTACTAAGGTCACCTGACAAACTTCATGGATTTTCTCCAGGTCCTCCTGTTTCCTCCCACTGCTAAAGACCCTATACGCAAGCAAATTACTGAAATATAATTGAACCATCTGTTAGTCCCGAAATGACCTAGTATGTGTCGAGTGAACATTAAACCCCATTTTTCTCTCCCTCTCTCGCCACTTTAATGCAGGATACATGTATGTGTATTTTAAATGATAGTAATTGTTGGTATATTAATATATGATTAGATAATATAGTAATTGTTGAAAAATATTTATGTATGATAGAAATTAATTTAATATTAATGTATGATTACACTAGGGACCGGGAATCTTCTAGTTTTTACGAAAAAAGGTAAGAAACTACACTTATCATCTAGAATCTAATACACGTCAAGAATGTGTTAAATACCGTCAAGATTCATCAAAAACCGCCCAGTTTGTGCTACGGTGTAGATTTAGAAACACCGTCTAGTTTTGTCACCGATCGTCTACTTTACGGCCGTCCAGTTTCTCGGGATGTTTTAGATTCGAAAGGGGTTTAGTTTTTAGACAAGGCCCTATTTTCCCGTATGTTGTCTAGAAATGAACAGAGTGTTGAATTACTAACGGCGTTTAGTTTTTACGCCAAATTACCACTTTACCGAGAGCCGTCTAGAAACTTACGGGTGATTAGAAATGCAATGCTGTTTTCTTTTCATGTCTTTTAATTAGTTTACCGGATGTCATCTAGAAAACGTACGGCGTTTGTTTTTGTGTAAAATATTTAATTTCTATCTCCCAATTTTAGAAACTATGTTCCGATTTAGAATCTGAGCATAGTGTCTAAAATTCTCGAATGAATTGCATATTTGTTGAATATCTTCTGTATTGCCGACGTCCGTTGGGAAACGTCCATTTGCAATGCATTGACAATTTTCCCGGCGTAAATAAAACTCAACAATTTATTTATTAGAAATAAACGCAACAAAAGGACGTATATCTTGTTTCTTATAATCTTGTTTTCTGGGTTATCTACCCGCTCCTGCAAACAATAACAAATGTATTTGTGAATTTACAAATTAATGTGTGCAGTACTCAATTTGACCACGAATGACGTAATTTTCGACGTTTATCAAGGCGCATTCGGGGGACTGTTTTCGTCAACATTTATTTTTGTATCCCGTGGAAATGTTGAATAAATGCAGAAGGAGGGGAATTGTTAACAGACACAGTTCAAAATATAATTATATGTTATTGTCGGCGATATGACTAAACAATTCATACTGTCGATTCATGCATGCTTTTCACACGGAATTGTTCTTTGATGTTGATAGATGACACACAGTGGTGTCAGCAATACAGATGATATTCAACAAATTAAATATGCAATTCATTCAAGAATTTTTGACACGATGCTAAGATTCTAAATTGGAACATAGTTTCGTTATTTACCGATATCCGGTCCAACCTCATTTTGATTATCCGATGTATTTTAATCTCGATTGATATCAGATGCTCCAATCTATATCGAAAACAAAATTATAAAACAAAAAATCTCGCAACTAATGACAACCTGTAAGTTTCGTCGCCGTTATATTTTATAAATAAATATCTCCTGTATTGCCGACGTCACTGTGTGTCATCTATCAACATCAAAGAACAATTCCGTGTGAAAAGCGTGCATGAATCGACAGTCTGAATTGTAAAACAATGACTGGATCGCGCGGTAGCGGTGTAGTAATATATGTCTGCATGATTTACTTTATTTATTTACAAGGCCGCTCAAAAGCTTGTGGACGATTTTTTATCATCATATTATTATATGCTTATATTAGGTATGATAAGATAAGATTTTATTGTATCATAACACCCATTACGGGCCGCATACAATTCATATACATGACATGACATAAGTAACATAAAATAAATGGCAATATACATAAAATGAAATAACGGTTCGTGATAAAAGTGAATGACATAAGGAACATAAGATAAATAGCAATGTGATTTATCTATAAGTGATGATATATTACGACCCAGGTAAGAAATATATTTAGATACGATTTGCGGTCCAAGTCCGTGTCAATGGGGGAAAACTGTGCCTGTTAACAATTCTCCTCCTCCTGCATTTCTTCAACATTTCCACGGGATACAAAAATAAATGTTGACGAAAACAGTCCCCCGAATGCGCCTTGATAAATGTCGACAATTACGTCATTCGTGGTTGAAATAGTACTGCACGCATTAATTTGTAAATTCACAAATACATTTGTTATTGATGGCTGGAGCGGGTAAATAACCCAGAAAACAAGATTATAAGAAACAATATATACGTCCATTTGTTTCGTTAATTTCTAATAAATAAATTGTTGAGTTTTATTTACGCCGGGAAAATTGTCAATTCATTGCAAATGGACGTTTCCCAACGGACGTCGGCAATACAGAAGATATTCAATAAATATGCAATTCATTCGAGAATTTTAGACACTATGCTAAGATTCTAAATCGGAACATAGTTTCTAAAATTGGGAGACAGAAATTAAATATTTTACACAAAAACAAACACCGTACGTTTTCTAGATGACACCCGGCAAACTAATTAAAAGACATGATAAGAAAACAGCATTGCATTTCTAATCACCCATAAGTTTCTAGACGGCTCTCGTTAAAGTGGTAATTTGGCGTAAAAACTAAACGCCGTTAGTAATTCAACACTCTGTTCATTTCTAGACAACGTACGGGAAAATAAGGCCTTGGCTAAAAACTAAACCCCTTTCGAATCTAAAACATCCCGAGAAACTGGACGGTCGTAAAGTAGACGATCGATGACAAAACTAGACGGAGTTTCTAAATCTACACGGTAGCACAAACTGGGCGGTTTTTGATGAATCTTGACGGTATTTAACACATTCTTGACGTGTATTAGATTCTAGATGATAAGTGTAGTTTCTTACCTTTTTTCGTAAAAACTAGAAGATTCCCGGTCCCTAGTGTTAGATGATAGTAATTGTTGGAATATGTGTTTATTAGATAATGTATGATATGTGTATATTTTAGATGATTATAACTGTTGGTATATTAATGAACGGAGCTAACATATTTGGTTATGTTAGATGTAAATATGGTTCTCAACAAAAGATGACATCAGTGGCCAGTAGTTTTTTTACGACACAGTTTTTTAAATCTGTAAGTTCATCTTCACATATCAACATTTTTACACTGCCATTACCAGGATTGAGTGTTCACTCTCAGAATTTTAGTTCATTAAAAAATATACAATGCTCATAATTTCTTTCATTCCTAATTTGCCATTAATTAAAGGTTATGTTATCAGTTCTGGAATTTTGAAAATAACCAATTAAATCACACCTATGATTTTATTAACTTGAGAATTCTTTTGAGTGGATCTTAAAATATGTTGCCTTAAACATAAAAACATAAATCAAAGTAAAAAAGAATCCTTAGATGAAGGAATAGATGATATATTCAGATGAATTTGCTCGGTATATTTATGGCCGTATTTCATGTTTTATTTATATATATATTGTAGATGTTCTCATCAGCAGCGAGTACCAAGGGAAATGAATCAAAGCCAGGTGGCGCTAAAGTTGGAGCATTATGATAGAACAGTTTCTTTGATGATTAAAAACAAACATTCCTAAAACCATTGTCTCATCTTTATTGTGATAAAACAAAAACATGTGGAAACATGTTGTTAGAGGTGACTAAATTATACTGTGGTGCTGCTTATATAATAGGTATAGGGTTAATAATTACCAGGTGAATTTTAATCCTTAGTCATGGAATATAATTTCGGACAACTAAGGCCATATAAAATGAATATTCTGTTTATCTAATACAGCTGCATCACTTAAATAGAAAATAAAAACACTATCATAAATTACTGTTGTCAATATTTCGCTGGCTACAGGAAGAAACTCTATAAAAAAAATGAATGAGAGCAGAATTGTACTGTATTCTCCATTACCAAATATGCAGCTCTGATACCTGATATTGACAATCATAAATAAAACTGGATAATCAAAAAACAACATGATGAGTTAAGTGTATAGTGCCTTGAAATGTGTTGTTTTTGAGAAGTCATTTATAAAAGTAGTGATTTTTTTGACGAAACACAAAAAAGTTTTGGGAAGGCTTATTTTTGAATCAGAATAACTGTATTATATGGCCTAAAATCTAGTAATTAGGGTTAATATTTTAGGACTAGAGACTAGAAGTGGTGTTTAGTTATAATATGGCAGTAGCTGTAGTATGTAGTTTATTGTTTAAGTATATTTATCTACTATTAAAAACAACTTTATAAAGATAAAAGATCTTGCCACATAAATTCGCTTTTAAAGGAATTTTTGACATAGAAAAAAAAGACACCAATAGCATAATATTAATTATAAAGATTTCAATCCAAATATTATACTACTCCGATATGATTTTAAGATCTACAATAGATGTATCTGTTATATATGATATAGATTCACCATCAAAACCAATTTATCTACACTAGTCAATTAGCATACATTTGCTGAATTTGAATGTGATATCAAAGAATTGAAGCAGCACCTTGTCTTATTGGATTTTTTCGGGATGCTTGTCATTTAAAAGATGCTGTGTGACAAAAAAAATTCA
Organism: Patella caerulea; assembly: GCA_036850965.1. Taxonomy (NCBI): domain Eukaryota; kingdom Metazoa; phylum Mollusca; class Gastropoda; family Patellidae; genus Patella; species Patella caerulea. The sequence goes on along the minus strand of JAZGQO010000014.1, from coordinate 20,190,375 downwards.
AAGAAAATGTGTTTGCATAAGTTAATTTTAGCTGTGCCAACTATATTTCTATACAGAATAGTTAACTGTCTAATATTTTAGTTGACTACCCTGAAAGAAAAAAAATTATCAGGTCCAAATGTTAAAGTTAAATAAAAGTAAGAATTAGAATGTGGATGCCTTACCCCCTCGATAGTTTTAGGTTGTGTCTTAAGTGGATAATTCTTAATGGCATCTACATATACTGTATGTAGTTCCACTTGCATATAGTTTTGTTATGTTTATTCATTAATGTGGTTATTTGTATATATATTGTTGAGATTATGTATATATTGATAAGGTATTTAATATTCAATTGTTAACATTCATTTGTATCTATCGCATGTTTATTCATAAAAACTTGAAATTAAAAAAGAAATGTGCAAAGGTAAATCATAGTTTTGTTTTTTGTCAAATACTATAATAGACATTCCATCGCTATTTAAGATAAGTTGAACCTGACTTCTGTGTATGGTTAATTCAAGATGCATTATTTAGATAAAGAGCTAGCGTTTTTTCTATAATAGTTTAGAAATAGATAATGATAAATTAATATGTTGAAAATTAGCTTGAGATACAGATGTATTATGTAAGATCTTAATCTGCCTTTTATCTACATGAAAAGTCCATAATAAACTATCTAGGCCATCAGATAGCTGCCTATTCATTAATAGGTTAATGCTAAAAAAAATGGAGACTTTGTTTATTATATTGTAAAACCTTAAACATCCATAACATAACCCAGTAATTTGAGTCAAATTAGGTTATAGGTACTAAAAGTGGGAGGAAACGAGAGAACCTGGAGAAAACCCACGACGTTGGACAGGCGACCCTACTCCTTGTCACGTACAACAGGGGATTCGACAATTTTACAGCAACCCCGAGAATACTTCCCGCACCCTTCGTTGCTCTGAGCTAGTTAGGACCCTGTAAAAAATACATTCATTCAACCCCTTCTCTTCTTATGTGCTCTTGTATCCACTAACTAGTGTAAACATTTTTATTCATATCAAAGAGTAGAGCAGTAGGACGTTAAACCCCATTTCATTTCATTTTTATTCGTATTTAAGACGCAATACTAATCCAGTGATACCATTTATCTTTATTCAAATATTTAAACCATGGATTTTAAATGTGTAGGGAAATGTGATCTTTGGTAGAGGATATCTTGTATCCATGGCAGAAATTTATAAACTTCCGTGTATATTCCTGGTTTTTTCGCATCTGAAATACAAATGGTTACAGTATATTTGATAAACAATTACATATATTTGATAAATATATTACATATAATGCATATACATGTATCTCCCAAGAAGGGGTGATAACTTCTTTCCTATGTTGTAAAGAAATGGACAACAGTAATACGAGATCCAAAGTATGAAAGACCAGCTTCTTTGCGGTTATAAACTCAGTGGATACGATGATCATAACCATAAGGTACCTACAGTTGTAACCACTATGATTCCGTAATTATTATTCCAAATTTTGATTGGGAATTACAGCTGTCGTGCTTGGAATATCAATATGGTCTTTTCTTTCGACTTCAACATTACGACTTCACGTTGTGGTCCGGAAACCAGCAGTCTTCGTCACATTGGTTAATCAAATTTATAACTCTTGAAACTCATATTGTTCTAAATCTATCACTGGTTCTTCTACCGTACCGGGGAAGCAGGTAAGCCTCCTTAGATTTGGATTAAACAGTAACGACGTACTATATCTTTAATTTGACAGTCTGCGGATAATATACCATGATTGTAATCTTCGACCTAAATATTGCACTCATAAGGAATTTACCTCTAGATATTTGGTAGCTAAATATTTAAGCATATTTATTTATTGTACGCGCACCGTACTCTATGACAAGAACGTAGTAAATTAAAATACTGACCAGCACAACCTATACCCCATGATATAACACCTTGTAAATACCACTGACCAGTAGAATACTGACATACCAGTGGTCCTCCCGAATCACCCTAAAACAAAAACAACCAATCAAATATTATCAATTAAAGTGATAGCACTGATTCCAAAGTCGGTCAATCGTCAGTCGGTATTTAAGACAAGTTGATTTATTATGATGGAGGGGGGTTGGGATGGCCTAGTGGTCTAGAGTGCCGCGCTTCGACCTCTAGCTGGCCGGTCACCTCTGGCTTGCGGCTGTGGTTTCGAGCCCTGGTGTGAGCGTATGTGGCATGGAGATAGGGGGCTCCTTCTCAACCTCGTGGGTTTCCTCCGGGCACTCCGGTTTCCTCCCACAGCAAAGACCCCTGCGCGTGCGCTAAGATAATGAAAATCAAAAATAAGACTTGTCTGCGATATCACCTTCGGTGGAAGCGGACGTTAAACACCAAGAACAACAACATTATGATGGACAGGGGGTGGGGCGGATGACGCGTTGTATTATAAGGTCTGTAATCGAGTCAACTGGCGTGGTTTTGGATCCACGGTTATACATGATAGGGAATAGAGTCGCCTCGTGGGGTTTCTCTGGTTTCCTCCCACTGCTAAAGACCCCTAAGTGCAGGCGTATTATTAAAATGAAATTGAACTTGATGTTAGTTCCGAAATAAACAAGTCTGGGTCAAGCGGACTTAACAAATCATACCAAATCCAATTAAAATTTAACAGGGATAAGGTGAAGATTTCGAACATGGTCCAGAAATATTGAAGTGAGTCGCATACCTAGAATGTTCAAAGATGCAATTATACTTTCTAGACCTTGGCATAGATCGGCTAAAACGAGGACAGAACTTACATGACAAGCATCAACCTGTCCTTTAAAATAACCAGCACAAAACATAGTATCTAGAACGTCACCATGGTAATAATCCTGACTATTACATATGGTGGTATTTAAAACTGGCACCATAGCTTGTTTTAGTACATTGTTACAACAGGTACCTGTAACATAAGGGAAAAAGAATGCCAAAGTTATTATATAACCTCGATTTTTATTTGTAATTTGTTCCGTATTGTTATATTTATAGATTTTAAATCTGAGTGTCGATGGTACTATATTCTAATTTATCGTAGTACTAAAAGCAAAATAAACCTCAAACACAATCTTGACGGTATCAAACTGATTTTTCCTATTAAATTTACTTTTAATTGATCTACAACTTGCGTAAATAAAAAGAAAACGACACTTTAAAAAAAACTGGTCTTAATTAGAGTAGTGGAAGCTTACTACCGCCCCGCCCCACCCAAACCCCCCTCCTCCGGAATAAAACGAGAGAAAGAAATGGAGTTTAACGTCCACTCGACACAAACTAGGTCATTTCGGGACAGACGTATGATTAATTTTATTTTAATAATTCGGTTGCGCGTAGAGGTCTTTAGCAGTGGGAGGACCCGGAGAGAAAACCCACGAGGTTGGGCAGGCGACCATACTCCTGGTCACGTATAACCGGGGATTCGAAACCACACCAGTTGACTCAAAAGCAGGCTTTATGATACAGCACGCACGTGCTAACCATTCGGCCATCCACCCCAAACCCCTACCCCACCCCCTCCGGAAAAAACACAATCCGTTATCTTGATTCGATTAGATATAGCACGTTTGTTGTCTATTGCTTGCAATAACCCGATTGCTTGTGTCCCTTTTCACAGGATTGTCTCCTGTATTTTGTTAGCGTGGTGCGGTCCTCAGGGGCGTACATAATGATTTCGTTTGGGGGGGGGGGGTGTTTAGCCAAAATGCGACCGACTGATGCACATACCCCCCCCCCCTCCCAGTGCGAGTGACGCAATCAGGATCCGAGCACCAAGTGCGAGTTTTCTGGGGAATTGGGGGTGGGGTAGGGGCGGTTTCAAATGTAGGGCGCCATCCACAATCCCACCCCACAATGAAAGTAAACAAAATGATAGCTATAAAATTAAGCGTCCCGGTAGAACATAGATATTATTATATAATTGTGTAGTTGTTCGCCGATCGTTGTCTCGTCGGAAAGTAGTTTTATTTTATTTCACATATAGTTTATGTCATATCAATGGTTGTGCCTATAACACTGAGTAATTTGAGAAAAATTTTGAAAAATTGATTCAATATCCTGGCATTTGAGGTCATTGCTGGGAGAAATTCCTGTGGACGAGTGTACCAGAAATGTCAGTCAATGGGATAGAATCTCCAGATTTATTTTGCAAGAGTTGGCATAACATCTGTACAATCTGACGCCCCCGCCCCATACAATGATACACCAGTGGAACTACATCTGGGAAGTTCACTATAATCGTGAATATGATAGTGCTGAGACAGTATAAGACAACTGATGAGTAAAAGAATGATTTTAAAATGAAATCAAGCGCCGCAGGCGCGAAAAAAATTCAGATATGTAACCCAGCAGAAGAATGATGTTATAATGGAATCGCGCCGCAGCTTTTAACTGAGCTTTTAAATTTTTGGTACTGGGGTTGATAAGAAATGGGACAAAATCTTGAAGCTTATCTGTAAATTTCGCCTGTTTTGTGATTGTATGTTTATCTCATTAATTCATTTAGTTGGAGACCGACTGCGGTGAGTTCTTTTTTTTTGAGACCGACTATTTTTTGCCATGGTAGAAAACATTTCATAGAACAACATACCCACAACAGAATAAGAAATACAAGCATACAGGGTTATTTTATACTATAGTTTTGTGTGACGTATGCAATTTTGGCACACGGATTCACGCAAATACATAGTATTTGGGATCCATTCTGGCATTGTTTTTGGGACCGACTGGAGTGACTGCACTTATTTTGTGACCGACTATTTTTATCCCTTGGTGAAATTTTGTTGTTAGACCAACATACTCACAACAGAATAAGAGTGACGTATGCAATTTAGGCTCACGGATTCACGCAAATATATAGTATATGGGATCTATTCTGGCATTGTTTTGGAGACCGATTGCAGTGACTGCACTTATTTTGAGACCGACTATTTTTCTCCCTGAGTGAAATTTTGTTGTTAGACCAACTATTCACAACAGATTGAGAGTGAAACACAACATCTTTTCAAACATGATAAGTTGACAAGGTTATTTTATACTAAAGACTGCTCCTATTTTGCGACCGACTGCACTGATTTTGCGACCGACTATTTTTATACTAAAGTTTTGCGTGAGTAGCGTGACGTATACAGTGAGTACTTATTTTGATACCGACTACCCCTATTTTGCGACCGACTGCACTAATTTTGCGACCGACTATTTTGGGGGCTGGGGGTGTACCCCCCCCCTCCACACACCCCGCATTTACGCCCGTCCTTATGCACATATTATTAGTCACGATAATACACGTAACCACAGTCTTTACGGTTCAAAATCGTTTATATATATCGTCTAAAATAAAATAACACATGGTGTCTGCAATGAATATTTAAGATGTTTTGTGTAAGTAAATTGTACTATATAATTATCTTTACAAATTCTTAAATGTTTAAAAATGATTTCAGCAGAAAATGACGATGCTCTACCTTGAGTTTCACCCCATCCTGTAATGTAACACTTCTGACCAACATAAACAGGAGCTGTTGGTAAACATGGTATGTTAACCCAGTCTGTGATATTAGCTGGAGTCAATAGTTTAATTAGAGCTACATCACTATACGACGATCTAATTTCATATGCGGGATGTTTTATAATATCTGCAACCAATATTGTCTGTTCCTCGCGTTCTGGTACAAGTACAGCATGTTTACCAACTTTTACCGTCCATTGTCGTGGTACGTCACTTCTGAAAACAACATATTTACAATTGAAAATAACAACATAAAAGATAAAACGAGCAAGAAATGGAAACGATCAAAGTTACCATTATTTATATCTCCTTTTTATTTATTTTAATTATTTATGGATTATGGGTACATACGACATCAGTGGAGATTTCAGATAAGTTATCTTATTTCTATTGTACTTTTATACTGACAACTCATAAGGACAAACTAAGGATCATTGAGTTGCTGTTAGTCCGGATAGAACTTACTACCAAAATCAACGAGCTGCTGTTAATACGGGTAGAACTTATCCCCGTTAAAACATGTAGAAATTACTATCAAAACAATGAGCTATATTTAATACAGAAAAACTTACTGCCCAAAACAATGAGCTGCTGTTAATACCCAGTATGGATGAATTAATGTTCCACCACACACATGATCCGACTGATATATAACTGATGTTTGCCAAGGCCAGCTACCCTTTACAGCTTCTTCACCACCTACTATTCTCCGCCCCTCTAAACTAGGTGATATAGTTGGTTTACCACAGATTTTACCTGCATCTATAAAAAGGAAAATTGGACTTTTAAATTACGCAGATTTTGGCTATTGAAATTAAATATTCTGGCTTTTCATATTAAACAGCTTTGACTTTTCAAATTAAAAAGGTTTGACTTTTCAAATAGGCTCTAATTTCTATATCGATTATATTATAATTTTATCAAATATATATCCTTGTAATTTTAGTTCCAATCGAACTGCATGATTTGCCTACCACACATTATTTCATCTGATTTATCTGTACAATCTGTAATATTATTACATACAGCAGTTGATGATATACATGAACCATCGATACATGTATACTCATTACTCTTACATAATACTGTAAACAAAATACATTATGTATAACTATAATAAATCATAATAATAAATAGTTTATTATCATAAATTATATGTAATAAACAGCTTATAAATCATAAATTATATGTAATAAATAGTTTATTATCATAAATTATATGTGATAAATAGTTTATTAATCATAAATTGTATGTAATAAATAACAAATTATAAATCATAAATATATAATTAATGAATAATAAATAATTTATGAATAATAAGTAATTTATGAATAATAAGTAATTTATGAATAATAAATAATTTATGAATAATAAATAATTTATGAATAATTTAAATAATTTATGAATAATAAATAATTTATGAATAATAAATAATTTATGAATAATAAATAATTTATGAATAATAAATAATTTATGAATAATAAATTAGAAGTAATAAATAGTTTATAAATAATAAATTACAAGCAATATATAGTTTATAAATAAAAACTTACAAGTGTTATATAGTTTCTAAATAATAAATTATATGTAATGAATAGTTTATAAATCATAAATTATAAGAAATAAATAGTTAACAGAGCCACATCTTATATCATAATCACTTGATACCCGACCACAAAATACCATCTTATATTGTAGGGGCGAAATCAATATAAATGACCAGCAGGGCGCATTTCGTCCTCCCCCAATGACAAATGAAATGAAATGAAATGAAATGGGGTTCAACCTCCTACTGTTTTGCTCCTAACCTGGGCTAATAAAGACGGGAAATGTTATGTGGGAATTTTTGTCCGGGCAGTGGCAATACGACCTGCTCTTATATCGAATTCGAACTGCCAGGGGATCTTTTACGTGTACGCCAATGTGCACACGGGACCTCGGTTTTGTTCCATCCAAACGACTAGACATGACCTCCGTCCTGCATCACTGGCAGGAGGAAACCACGCTGGAAAATCCCCGATGAACTTTCTCGGCCAATGCAGGGATCGAACATCCGACCTCTAGCTTCTTACCCACTTCCTCAATGACAAGGGAAAACTAAAGTGGAAAATCTCGAGGAACTATGTCGGCCAAGTCACGGACAAAACCAAGGATCTCCTTGTTGATGCGCCACACCAGCGTAGGTGCTTCGTTTTAATGGGGTAAACATTTTCCTACCTTTGGGATCGGTAGTATAATAAGTGAGGTTAAATCCAATTCCTCCAACAGCAGCATCTGATACAAATGTTAAGAAGAGACTATTTGTGGTTGAGGTAACATCTCGTGGCAGTGCAACTCCACAATACCTAGCTAATACGTGTCCTGAAGCATCAGCACCATCTCTTATTTCTAAATAATCGTATGAACATTTAGCTTCAAATTCTGTCTCGAAATCGTTGAACTGTAGAACTAAAACTTTTCCAGGAGTTGTAGAGAGTCGCCATTGACAGGTTAGGTTAGGACTGTACGCTTGATATCCACTATACCCTATGGATGTCAGTTGTCCCGATTCTCCCGTAATATTCTTTATTTCTTTGGGACAATGTAACAATGGTGGGTCGGTAAAAGTTTCTGAAATATTTAAAGTAACCAACTCAATATTATCCACAGTCTTCGAGGAAAAACAAACTGTAAAATTCCGAGAAAATTACTCGACAATCTCCAGGATTGGATCAAGATCTCGAGGTGTGTTAGATAGCGCCATACAGACCGAGTCACCGTGGATCGCATATCACAAATAGGAGAACGCCAGAAGAGAGAAATCTAGCAAGGACAAACGACGAAAAAGATGATATCAAATGCGACCCACTTAAATGTTGGTTATTAATACATAAATAACTAACCTGTTATTATGCCCACATAGCTGATTGTAAAACCCTTTCCTTGTGTAGAATTATCAGAGTGAAACTTAATAAACATTGAATTCGAGGAAGCTACAACACTAGCAGGCAGTACATGACCACATAGTTTTACCAATAGGGGAGCTGAATCATTTGCACCATCATATATAGCGAGATAATCGGAAACGCAGAGTCTAGTGAACTCGATATCAAAGGCTTCAAAATTGGCAATGGCGATAGATCTGTTGTCCCCTATGATTGTCCAGCTACAATCCGTATTGGGATAATACAGTTTGGTAGTGGTATAAGTTGGAGGGGATATATCAGCAACTGAACTGTTAACATAACCTCCACAAGTTGGTATGCGAAGTTCTGATGGCACTAATAATAAAAAAAATAGTCTAAATTGTCACATTTTGTAAATATACAACAGTAATATGTTTTCCTTTTTTTCTGTAGCATTAATCAGGCTTTTGTGTTCAATTTACATATTAATGTATAAATTCTAGCCGTTTAAGCCCCGTTACTTTATTTCGACAAAGTCGCATGCTGTAAACAAACGTTATTTTGACTACTATATGAGAGCATCCAGACGTATTTAAGAATTATGAAAGTTTCTAAGAATCGGTAATTTTTTAGATCGCAATGATATAGTATGTTTTGACCCCATTCCAAACTGGACGTGATATGTTTTTACAAATTAATAACAAACTGATACATTAGGGGGTAGCTACATTCACACCCACAAAAAGATATTATGTGTTTAATCCCACGCCAAATCTTGGTCTGTCAGATTTCAACAAATCATTAACAAATTGTTACATTAAGGGGCAACTACATTCGCATAAATATATGTCGCGACTGTAGCTTTTAAATATAAATTTAAATTTGATATAAACATATTTACCTTGATTCCATGTTAATTTGAATCCACGGTCATTATTTCTTCCATCACTAACAAACTCTAGTAGTACTTTAGAACTGTTCGTTTTTATAGTTTGAGTATTCAAATGTCCACAGTATCTTCCTACAGAAAAGCAAAATATATACAGGCAATGTTTGGAAGCTCTAAAGTAACATTATATTAATTAAACTATTATTGATATATGAATTATGGGTTGCATAGCAAATATCCTGAACCTATTTCGTTTCGTTTTATACTTTAAAATTTCGTTTTACTTGTCCTTACTCTACTATGATTTGGAAGAGTATGTATATAATACGCGTTCCGGATGATGTGATTGAGTAGTCAATGAAACCGTCTGTTAGGCCGAGTTTTTGACGTAAGGTGCACGGAACTGTGGGTAACATCAACAATGGTTGGTTAATCAAATGTCTGACGTCATAGTGTCAAATGACCCTCGTGCGCCCTCTGAGGCGACCTTCCACTACAACTGGTCAAAAATCAAAACGAAATATAGATCTGTATTCTAATCAGATTGTATAGAAAGCATTCGGGTCGGTATACTACAGACAGTACACGCTGTACTGCTGACCATTGGCTAACCCTGAAGCACACGACTTACGGTCAAATGTCGATTATGGTAGAACACGGTCCATGGTCAAATGTCGATTATGGTTCACTCAGTGACGGATTTCTTGGGCCAAGCAGGTTCAGCTTACTATAAGACCTGATACCCCCACATGTAATGAAAAAGTCTTGCCTATAAATTTCTTCTTTATCTCATCATATATTGAAACATAATCATATGGGCATCCTTCATTACGGTGTCCTTCAATCTGTAAATCTACAATCTCTATTGCTATATTCTGAAAAATTACACAACAAATCTCAAGCACAGCCGATATACTGGAATACAGAAGCGTCAGTATGTATATGGATTATTTGGAATTCTCTATAAATGTCATCTTATCGGAATCAAGGTAAACCAGTCATGAATTTCGCTTTGAAATGTGCAAACATCTCCGTACTTTAAGGAAAAACTATACTATGGTTGGTCGAAAATATAGGAAGGACCGAACTGACTTTCCATGAGATAAGAATAGCAATCTGGTAGGATAAAATTACATACAGCAGCTTAGTGAAATATTAACACCAGGATGTCAATGTGAGGACACCAAATAGGATTACATGTATATGTATCTCTATTCGTTATTCAGATTTGGTATAAGCTACCAATTCAGAATTAAAAATGTAGTAAATATTCAACTTACATTTAGAGAATCCGCTTGTAACGTCCAACGACACGTAAGATCGCTGTCATAGTTATTGGGATATAGTGGGCTGGTAATGGTTCCAGTGTCTGTCAAGATGGTGGAACTTTTACAACTAAATTTTGGTTGGTAGTTTTGAACATAGTTATATTTTATGAGAAATCCTAAACTTTTATGTTGGCCATCAGTCGTAAACGTTATAGTTGCCGAACTGTTGACATCAAAATCCTCCGGTCCATCACCTCCACAAAACAATTTACTAGCATTATTCCATGTTACTTTCAAGACATCATGTACACAGCTAAAATTCAAACATACCATTCTACTAAACCATTAAAGATTTCTATGTTTTATACATGAATTAATAACACGCGTGTATGGGAAGCGATCATTCTGAACATCAGAGACGGGCTATCCGCGGAGAAAGCCACCAGACATTTAATTTTTGTACGTTAGTTACGTACGGGAAGCGATGTGGGTCTTACAACTAGGAGCTTGGTATTAATTTTTATATTTTCAGTAGACAATTCCAATTCATTAAATCAGTCATTAGATTGGCTTGTTTGAAATAGCATTGTCACTATTCATCTGACAGTCTAGGTACTATTTACATATGGAAAATTTTGAAATTTTTGTGAGATTTGTGGCTTTACATTTAATTTCAAATTTACCATTTGCAACTGCATTAAAATTACTGCCAGTATTCGCCTGTCATTATTTTGAATTATATAATGGATAAAATGGTGTACGTACTTTTGTGAGGATTCTATATTAAAGACAACTTTATTTAGAATTATATGATAACCATCAGATGCTGTCAGCCTCCATGAGCAGTTTAGATTATCTGGATACAGAGTTGTTCCAAAACCAATATGAGATTTGATCAATCCAGTAGTTTCATTCAACTTTGACTCTGGCTGACAACCTATTAATCATTATAATAATTAAGACACAGATTCACCTTCAATAGTACTTCGGTGTTACGATCCAGTGATTTTGATTTCTAATTTTGGCTTTGATATATGGGCATGTGTTGAAACATGTATATTGTTTCAATAACATTTACTGTTTATTAATGAGTGATGTCAGGGTTAGGCTTCTCTTGTCACACCAATCTGACTTTCTTAATGAGATGTTGAGGATGATATCTTGTTGGTTAGCATGTTTTTTATTCCCCCGTTATGGGGGTTGGGATGGCCTAATGGTCTAGAGTGCCGCGCTTCGACCTCTAGCTGGCCGGTCACCTCTGGCTTGCGACTATGGTTTCGATCCCTGGTGTGAGCGTATGGAGCATGGAGATAGGGGCGCCTTCTCAACCTCGTGGGTTTCCCCCGGGCACTCCGGTTTCCTCCCACTGCTAAAGACCCCTACGCGCAAGCGAATTATTGAAATGGGATTGAGCCATGTGTTGGCCCAAAAATGACCTAGTTTGTGTCGAGTGGACGTTAAACCCCATTTCTCTCCCCATTCCCCCGGCGCCTTCTCAACCTCGTGGGTTTCCCCCGGGCACTCCGGTTTCCTCCCACTGCTAAAGACCCCTACGCGCAAGCGAATTATTGAAATGGGATTGAGCCATGTGTTGGCCCAAAAATTACCTAGTTTGTGTCGAGTGGACGTTAAACCCCATTTCTCTCCCCATTCCCCCGTTACACCTTTGCTTGGTAAAGGCTTGGTAAGCGTAATAATTGTATTTCAAAGAATTGTTACCTGTATAATTTGATGCGTTTTATATGGTACCCTTTGGCCCAATTGGCAATACAAACAATTGACTTATTCTCTGTTGTTTTTTTTTTTCGTTTTTTTTTCGATATTACTCAACGTGGAAGCGGACGTGACTGAAACTCTGTGAAACGGGCAAATTTGCGTGTAACTGGGTTTTTTCTGATCCGGATATATGCGCCTCAAATTACCATGCAGGGCATCTTGTGATATACTAGAAAAGAATATTAACACAAGTGGTCAAGTACTTGGGCATTAAAAATTCTAGATTTACCTTGACAAACGACTGGAGTAGAGATAGTCAGAAAGCACAAATACACAGCAAACAGATGAAGAATACCGACCGCCATCTTGATTGAACTAGGTGTACAGTGATAACAAATATTTGTATCACTAATATGATATAGTCAGTTTATTTTCTTACGTACATGTATTATAATACAACTATTCATGGAATGTCCCTAAGTATTAGTTTATACATTGAATTGATAAATATTAGAAATATAATCGAAGTTTTAAAACTAGATTAGAACTAATTTATACATTTTACCTGTGATATCTGCTCTGACTTCCGAATTCCTTTGTACGATTTAGTTTTCTCTAATTGTTTGTAATTATAAATGTGAGTCAATAACAAGCCAAGGGCGTGAATCAAAATGCCATATTAAGTCCACACGTTATGCCAAATCCACCGGCATAAAAGTAGATATTCATCAGAATTGATATAATCATGCCAACGTTTCAAAACAATAGCAAGATATGATGAGATGATAGAGAAAAATAGTGATTTGTCCAAGAAGATGGAAATCGTAACAAGGCTTGAAAAACAAAAAGTGGTTTGTTTTGTGAGATGGAAATCGTAGTAAATAGTTGTTGTCTGTCCGTACATTGGCCAAATTTTGTCATTCGGCAGTGAATCATACACAATTCAATCAAAATCCGCGACTGTTCTAATACAAATATAAATAAAACATTCGAGTAATCTTATCAGGGCGGATTCGACCATTGGGTCGAACAAAAAATGAAAAAAATAATTTTGTCCAATTTGTCTAAAAAATAACACCTTTTCTGCTGAACATTATATGGGGGGGGGGGCGGTCATGGAGCGATGATGATCATGTCGTATGTGGCCGGTGGCTTTAACGCGCCGCCACGCCATCAATGGAGTCTGGAACGGACTGGTATAATAATGCAGAGGGAATTCAGAATTTCATCCGAGATTTTCATCGGATTCACCCGATACTGTAGCCTGCAAATTTACTAATTATTAAGTCACCTGCATTGCATATTTGGGGTTTATTTTTCAACAATTTTCAGCTGTCAGTAAAAGGGGCGCTCCGACACGGTAGCCCGGGTCTGTTCCCTTCCCCAATCCGCCCCAAGTTTTGTACTATCTATCATTTTTCTTGTGTCAACGCCAAATGAAATGGTATTTGAAAACCCCAATATTTGAAAGGTGTTCATATCTAGGTCATTGCGCTCCACTCCTTTTTAAAACGACAGGCACAGTTCTGATAGTTATAGAACTAAATCGCCATTCTTTGACTCTTAGAAATTGACACAAATAGGTCGCAACGCATATAATAATGTAATATGAATGTATATAAACTTATTTACATTCAATCTCTTCGGTTTTACTCTAATTTCTAATCAAAGTAGAAATACGAGAAGAGTGTGAATTGAATCGCCGTCTTTGGTTATTCCAGTCTACACCGGTAGTGTATTTCCCTACATGGGATATGTTTAGCTTCGTTCATCGGTTCATCCAGTCGCTCCATAGGGATCGAAAGCATTCAGACCCACGATTCGTGTGCATATTTTAAATTTTTCATTTCTTCTTCAGAAGCCCAACTTTTTACGGTTAGATAATCACATCAATTAAATTGGCGAATACGCCGTGTTTGTAACTCGAAGACTGGATGATAGTGAGTTACAGGCATGGCTCCTTTAAAGCCCCAATAACACTCTTGTTGTAACTGAAAAATACGTCCCAATCTTCATTCTGGTCAACAAATCGTATTATTTTAGAATATTCCAATTAAATGATGATATAAATTTCATTTTAACAGACCTATTTTAAAAAATTGGAAAAATTCAACCAATTGATTTGAAAAGTCTAACGTAAACCTTTTCAAATGTGACTTGGATTTTAAAATATTTTCGAACCCTCTGGACAAGTAAAATAGGTTGTAATGGATAATTTACACAGGACATTTTAACATCTAGAATAAGGTTATTATTTATTTTCTGGAGCTACCAAGTCAGCAAGAATTTTATTGTCCCTTTAACCATATTCAAACTGCCAATGTCCTTGATAAAAATTTATATATCCCCATAAACAACCTGGAATGATTTGAATCTGAAATCATAATGGCCCATTTATACATCAGTAACAAATATTTTACAATATATTCATGACGGACGCGTCTCCGATTTATTTGAAAGGATATGTTTATCACATTAATGTTTAACATAGCATAATTAAGGTGTCTGTCAAATAAAATTATATAGCCTCTAAATGAAAGTGTGAAAAGGATGAATGAGGCAAAGTCACGACAGATTATTTCGAATATAACAAACTATTACATATATAAATTTATATTTATCTACGGCAGTTCATAAAACGCTACAAACTGATCGGGCTTGTCCTCTCAGAACACCATCGCTTCAGACCAAATTTAACAAAGTCCATTAAAAGTTATAGACTCTATCGCCTTACCAATTCGTAACAAAACGACTGGCCGATGGGCATGGGAAACGACGTATAAAAATGTTACGTTTTTGTTTTTGTTGTGTCGAATGCATAGAAACAGGCCTAGCCTATGTAAAAAACCTTCTCGCCATATTGTAACCAGTGCGGCATAATCTTAAACCCACCGATCGCGAGTCCGTGCCATCCGTGCCATCAAGAACCAAATCTTTCCTCTGCTAACATTGGCAATAATAAATTTGTATCTGTTGGGTTCCGAGTACCGTCCAATTTTCAGATAAATTGCACCATTGCATGTTCAGTGATAATATATGACAAATTGATCAGCAGTTGTAAATATTCGATTCGGCTGTTATTTGCAGCAGGATCGTAAAATTTTATTCACCGCAGAATGATACAATTTTTTGGTTCCTAAGAAGGCTTGTGGAGGGATGTCGAAGGTGCAAAATATTTTTCAATCTGAAATATAATTAAACCTATTTTTAGTCCTAAAGACTGCAGAATTTTCACGGCGCGGTGGTTCCCGAAATGATACGATATTTAGGTATAACTGAAAACCGGGTTAACTCGAAAAACTTTTGCATGCATTCTTATCCCCAGATTTATCTACTGAAAATAGCATAAACCAACAAGACACAATATCGACCAATGGTAATCACATCATATTCAATGTCTAGTTCAAGTATAGCGTAAAAGTACCGATAGTACGACCTGGTAGCAATCACGCCATGAACCGTAGCATACTTATATATTTCAAAAGATAAACTTGTATTCGATATAAATTACAATTCAGCAAAAAAACATTAATAAAATTAAGATGTGCGCATTACAGCGGGTCTTGTAAACACATTTACATAAATACGACCGGCGATTGTACTGTGCAGTTAAAAAATGGACAGTGTGACGTTAAATGGTTTTTTTTATTATTCGTTATTGACGAATATCGAAACAGCTAGAGCGCGTTTCGTTTTTCGGATTCAAGTTTTTAATAACAAACTCGAAACAAAATTATCATTTTTTCTTATAAAGTTCATATAATCGTTGTCCATTTGTCAAGTAAACTGTGCTTTTCATTTAATTTACTTAAAAGAAGGATGCCTCAGCAGTATATAAAATGAAATGAGGTTAAACGTCTTCTAAACCGAATGTGGGAATGAAGACGAGCACATGCTAATAACAGTGGGGTGTGGTGGCGCTATATGAGCAAAATATCTCTCATGGAAATGGACAACGATGATATAGAATTTATTAGACATATTTATAAATTTTGGGACTCTATAGTCGTTTCGATGGTACGAAAAGCACATTGACGTGCACGCAACTATCACTGGACTGGTGGAGTTAAAACAATGGTAAATGAAAACACTATTGGTTCTTCATGTTCTTAATGACAACACCGGTGTAACTTCATATAATACTTTCATTCTTGTAGAGGTATCTACAGATGTAAGCAATACTTCATGGTTTGAATTCTATCAGCATTCATACCTATATGCCTTACACGATGATACATGATGCTTTGGCAATTTTCATTGCTTCTTTCGTTGACAGTCGAGAATAACAATTGTCTTCCTTATTTCACATATTTTTTATGCCTTTTGACATTGTTAATTACTATGTGTTATTATATTGGTGCTGTCATCTTTTGTATTATAATTTCATTCTGATTATTGTATACTCCTATTCATCCATCTCTTTTATTTGTTTTGCTATCATCTTTTATATTATATTTCGTTTTCACGAAGGGCAGGATGGTAGAAAGGCTTCTACAGCCTAGTCCTTTACCTATCTTAAATAAAGTCATTATTATTATTATTTCATTTCGGGAACATCCAATGAGGAAATTCATGTATCTGACTCTCTATATACCGCTATAGTTTTACAATAGGCATATATTATCAAACATATATTATGCAGACCTTTCTTTAGGCCTGAAATGTTATATAAACTAATATTAATAAGACATTATTAACTTGTCCAAACAATAAACAAATTTCGATGTCATCTTCTCTTTCGTATTTTCACTGGATTTGAATCCTACAAGCTGCTTAACGTCTCATTGATAATTCAATCCCAAACTGGATAATCGAGATTATGTTTTTATCGTACCAACTTTAGTAATGATGATAGAGGCCAGGCTTAAAATTCACAAGCTAATATCTACGATATCTACTTTTTATACGTCCACATTCATAATGTGAACGTATTATGCCGTCGCCCCTGTCTGTGTGTGTGTGTGTGTGTGTGTGTATGTATGTATGTGTTTGCATATGGTGTATTAGCAGGACGCGAAGTTGAAAGAACACCAACGTTGTTAGGACATTTTGAATTGTTGGGACTTACACTCAGGTCCCCACAATTATTTTTGTACCAGGGCCTTGTAAATCACCTAAAAACTATATATTTTCAATCTTACACAAGTCCTACTAAATGTGGAAAATCATGCCAGTCTCACACACTGAACACACATTTTACTTCCTATATCACACACATTTGAAGTGTTTGAAGCATGGGTATTATCAATATCCAATCAGCTGGTCAGTTACAAAGTTAGATATATTGACCAATCAGAGGCCATTTCTTTAAAGTCCTGACAGAAGAGGCTACTCAAATTTTTTCACACAACTTGTGCATTTAATTGCGAAAGGTACAGATAAGTGTCGCCTGATACTACCCAAAGCTAAGCAACGGTCTAGAAGTATATTTTTTCTTAAGGGAGAGCCAATATATGATACCAATAAACGTTAAGTAGAACATTAGAGTGTATTTCCTGTATGATTCATTATCAAATTGGCAATAAGTCCTATCAATGACTGAAATTATTGATTTGGGTATTGTTATAGAAAAGTTTTGATAATTAATCAAATTGTGCGGGTGTAAATTTGAAGTTATTAGTCACTTTGTTCTGTTGAGAAGAGGATACATCTCTAGAAATTTACAGTAGAAAGAAAAAAGAAATAGGTAAGTGCTTACATTATGTCTCAACTACTTCAATTTTAATGCTGTCAAAATTGTACAAAATTATGATTTGTCAAAAAATTGTTTTTTTTTTTTTGCAAAAAATGGGAAGAAATTGAAATAAATAACGCGTATTGTTTAAATCTAAAGGTCCGTCATTGGCTCAAGGGCCCTGATTTTGTTGTCCGATAACATGAGCAGTACTGTGGGTCCCCCAGTTTCATGTTACTATTAAAGACTCCTGAATAGTACCATATGTTAGTCCCGAAAGGCGCTTTCTCCTCTCTCTCTCTCTCCATCCTCTCCGTATTCCTGCTTATCTCTCCTCGCACTCGATTCCCCTCAATCCCCTCCCTTTCTCTTTATCCCAACTTTAATCTCCCCCCTCCCTGTCTTTATTACCATTTATCTCTCTATCACTCTATTCCCCTGTATCTTGTCCTATCTCTCATCTCTCTCGCTTACCATCCCTATTTCTATTCATGCATATCCTCCTCTGTATCTGTTCTTTTCTATCCCTCTTCTGTATCCCCATCCCTCTCACCCCTCTCCTCGTATCCTCTCTCTACCTCTCCTCTCTCTCCACATCCTCTATATCTCCCCCACCGCCTCTCTTCCCCTCTTCATCTATATTGTCATGTCTCTCCTCATTCAAGCCCCCTTATTCTCTTAGATATTGAGTGGAAGCCAGAATGTTTCGCTTTCTTCCCCTCTTTCCCTTCCTGCATCTTTATAGTCCTCTCTCTGGTTTCTGTATCCCCATCCCTCTCACCCCTCTCCTCGTATCCTCTCTCAACCTCTCCTCTCTCTCATTTTGTCCTTGGTATCCTTATCCCCCTCGCATTTCCACATCCTCTATATCTCCCCCAACGCCTCATTCAAGACCCCCTATTCTCTTGAATATTGTGTGGAAGCCAGAATGTTTCGCTTTCTTCTCCTCTTTCCCTTCCTGCATCTTTATCGTCCTCTCTCTGGTTTCCTCTCACTGTTAAAAACCGATTGAAGTACAATTGCACCATATGGTGTAGTTGGTTGCGAAATACCTTATCTCGCTCCCTTTCTCTCTCCCATACCATCTCTCACTTCCCCCATGCTCCCTTTCACACTTCCCCTTTCAAGTGTTAGGTGGGCACCAGACTCTCTTCTCTCCATTTATTCTTTCTATTTCTCCTTTCTTTTTTTCTGTTTCCTCTGCATCTCTGTCTTCTCTCATCGTTCTTTTGGCCTCTCTTTACCTACTATCTTCATCTCATAAACAAGTCTTAAAGCCCAAACTGTTCAACTGGGTTTCAAAGCCCTGTGTTATAGAATAATATTTTAACTTTAAAATTAAGATGTTGGGCACTTCAAAATTTTATTTCTTAAAAAAAAAACACCTTGGTGTGAAAAGGTGTACTAGAAATATGCTGTAATAATAGAAATAATAAGTGTTCAGTGGATGGTAGTTTCTCTTCACCCATTTGAGTGATAAGTGGACATCAGTCTCTCTTTCCCCCTCTCTGGATTTGAAGTAATCAAAGCTTAGCCCAACCCAAGTGTTAGTAACCACTATTATTGTATCATTTCAGGGAATATGAAAACACGGTCTGGTGAAGAGCAGAGGAGAGCAGGATATATTGAATGTGAAATGTGCATCACAAACAATATGGTTTTAAGGTGGTGAAACTGGCCCTGTGTGAACAGAGTAATGGACATTTATTTAACCAATAATTGAATTCTTAAAAACTGACTCAAATGTATTAAAGATTCCAG
Source organism: Patella caerulea (assembly GCA_036850965.1). Lineage (NCBI taxonomy): Eukaryota > Metazoa > Mollusca > Gastropoda > Patellidae > Patella > Patella caerulea. The sequence goes on along the minus strand of JAZGQO010000014.1, from coordinate 20,170,656 downwards.
AATATTAATTTCTCGAATTTAACTTTTGAGGGTATCCATTGTTAAGTTTAAAATGTTGTTGGACTTCAGTGAAATTGCTTTTGTGTTAAAATCATAAAGAATTAAAACAAAAAGTGAATTATGAAGTATTTTGTTTTACCCAAACCAGTTTCTACTGCATTTTGAAAATTGAAACCCACCCATGGAACATCCAATAGTACACGTGTACCAGTGTGCCACAGTTTTACGAATTTAGAGGAAAGGTCAGACAAGTCACAATCCAAAACACAACCGTAAACCAACTTTCAGTTTGTCGCACAGTCAACAACGACTCTTACCTTATCCCAAGTTATATTTACCAGTTAGACTAACCAACTGTGTTTCCTTATTGTCATTTATTGATTTACATGCTTAATTATTAGGGGGGTTGGGATGGCCTAGTGGTCTAGAGTGCCGCGCTTCGTCCTCTAGCTGGCTGGTCATCTCTGGCTTGCGGCTGTGTTTTCGAGCCCTGGTGTGAGCGTATGTTGCATAGAGATAGGGGCACCTTCCCAACCTCGTAGGTTTCCTCCGGGCACTCCGGTTTCCCCCCACTGCTACAGACCCCAACGCGCAAGCAAATTGTTGAAATAAAATTAAACCATATGTTAATCCTGAAATGACCTAGTTTGTGTTGAGTGGACGTTAAACCCCATTTCTCTCTCGCTCGCTCTCTCTCTCTCTCTCTCTTCCTCGCTTAATTATTAGTAATATTTGCAGCTGATAGTTTATCTGTCTTTGTCCGAGGTAAAGAGGGGAGGGGGGTGGAGTCTAGTAGTGAGCTTAATTTCTGCACTTTCTTCCCCACACCAAAGAGTCATGCCCTTTAATTTTATGTAATAGAAATATCAAAGAATTTCCCCAAAATGACACAGTTAGTGTTGAGTGAATGTAAAACTCATTGGGTTTTATTTTATTTTGATTGTATTTCTACTCAATGTAATGTGTATACATTTGTGGCTTAATCCGCGATCAGATTAGGTTATGTCGCTTGTTGCCCTGTGTTTTATTTTCTATTTGACTTTAGGTCCCCTGCATGGGCCGCCGTTATAATTTGATCCTGATTAAAGTTTAAAGTACTGTAATGATGGAGATGTCACCAGCAATTTAAGAATTCTTATGGACTGGATCGTTATTAACTGCCTTTTAACTCTTCACAATTTAATCGAATTGGTCCTAGTAGTGATACAATGACTTAGTGTGTGTCCAGATTTTAAGTCAAAACAAATTTATATTGATTCGTGGTCAAAGGGGAGACCAATCTTGGTGTGCCTGTAATGTGGGCTAATTGCAGCCTTGTCACACTTCATACCAAATCTAGCTTGGACATGTTCAGTTCCAGCAGCGTGTGTGAATTAATTATATACATCGTTATAAGGACACCTTCAGTACCAACAGTTTATTAAATTTGTGGTGTGTGAATTGAATGTACGTCTTTAACGGGACCCTCTCGATAACCATTATGTACGTCATTATACGGACGTCCCAATAGTGCATTAAAACATAGGTGTGTACAATTAAATAGAAGTAATTATCAGGACGTCCCAGCAGTTCATTAAATCCTGGGTGTGTAACTTGTGTATAATAAGTGTAACTATACCACTTTGACGGTACGGCTCTTTAAGTGTCCATCAACAAGATTTGTCACACAACGTCCCACTAAAGTGTCCCAACAATCTCAATTGCTACTGTTTAATATTAAAGATTTATTATAACACATTTTTCATTACCCGTTGGTACTTTAGACCGATCAGTAATATATTTAAGATAAAAATATAAGAATAAAGCTTAGTCCCCACAAGTGTGGTTACTGTCAAGGACCTGACAAAGAATTAGATGCAGGTATGTGTGTGTGTGTGTGTGTGTGTCTGTGGTTCGCCTACAGGGCGCAATTCTTCATGGATTTTCTTCAAACTTGGTATACTTATTCCTTATACCCCAAGGAAGATCCCTATTGTTTTTGGGGCATGCCCGACCCCCAGGGGCCGAGCCACGCCCATTTCTAGTATTTCTTTGTTTGTCGTCTACAGGCCACATTTCTTAACTTATAATCTTGAAACTTTGCATACACATTCTTTGTACCCTAAGGAACATCCCTATCGTTTGGGGTGTATGCCCCACCCCCAGGGGCAGAGCCACGCCCATTTTCTTTTCGTGTGTCTTTGTGTCGCCTACAGGGCGCAATTCTTACTGGATTTTCTTCAAACTTGGTATACGTATTCCTTATACCCTAAGGAAGATCTCTATTGTTTTTGGTGCATGCCCGACCCCCAGGGACAGAGCCATGCCCATTTCTAGTATGTATTTTTCTTAACTTATAATTTTGAAACTTAGCATACACATTCTTTGTACCCTAAGGAACATCCCTATCATTTGGGGTGCATGCCCAACCCCCCTGGGGCAGAGCCACGCCCATTTTCTTTTCGTGTGTCTTTGTGTCGCCTACAGGGCGCAATTCTTACTGGATTTTCTTCAAACTTGGTATACGTATTCCTTATACCCTAAGGAAGATCTCTATTGTTTTTGGTGCATGCCCGACCCCCAGGGACAGAGCCACGCCCATTTTCTTTTCGTGTGTCTTTGTGTCGCCTACAGGGCGCAATTCTTACTGGATTTTCTTCAAACTTGGTATACATATTCCTTATACCCTAAGGAAGATCTCTATTGTTTTTGGTGCATGCCCGACCACCAGGGACAGAGCCACGCCCATTTCTAGTATGTATTTGTTTGTCGTCTACAGGCCACATTTCTTAACTTATAATTTTGAAACTTAGCATACACATTCTTTGTACCCTAAGGAACATCCCTATCATTTGGGGTGCATGCCCAACCCCCCTGGGGCAGAGCCACGCCCATTTTCTTTTCGTGTGTCTTTGTGTCGCCTACAGGGCGCAATTCTTACTGGATTTTCTTCAAACTTGGTATACGTATTCTTTATACCCTAAGGAAGATCTCTATTGTTTTTGGTGCATGCCCGACCCCCAGGGACAGAGCCACGCCCATTTCTAGTATGTATTTGTTTGTCGTCTACAGGCCACATTTCTTAACTTATAATTTTGAAACTTAGCATACACATTCTTTGTACCCTAAGGAACATCCCTATCATTTGGGGTGCATGCCCAACCCCCCTGGGGCAGAGCCACAACCATTTTCTTATCGTGTGTCTTTGTGTCGCCCACAGGCCACAATTCTTATTGGATTTTCTTTAAAACTTTGTATACTTACTCTTTATACTCTAAGGATGATCCCTATCGTTTGGGGTGCATGCCCAACCCCCCAGGGGCAGAGCCACGCCCATTTTCTTTTTGTGTGTCTCTGTGTCGCCTAGAAGCCGCAATTCTAACTGTATTTTCTTAAAACTTTGTATACTTACCCAAAGGATGATCCGTATTGTTTTTTGGTGCATGCCCGACCCCCAATGGCAGAGCCACGCCCATTCCTTGTATTTATTTGTTTGTCGTCTACAAGCCACATTTCTTAACGTATCATCTTGAAACTTTGAATGATTATTCTTTGTACCCTAAGGAACATTTCTATCATTTGGGGTGCATGCCCAAGCCCAACCCCCAGGGGGAGAGTCACGCCCATTTTCTTTTTGTGTGTCGCCTACAGGCCATAATTCTTTATCGGTCATCTTGAAACTTAAAATACTTATTCCTTATACCCTAAGGATGACCCCTTTTGTTTTGGGTGCATGCCCGACCCTCATGGGACAGCAACACCCATTTCGTGTATTTGTTTGCCTACAGGCTGCATAAAGATGACCCCTATTGTTTTTGGTGATTTCCTAACCCCCAGGGGCAGAGTCATGCCCATTTTTACTTCTTGTCTATGTGTGTTGTCTACAGGCCACGATTCTTAATGGATCGTCTTTAAACTTGGGATATGTATTCCATATAGCCTAAGGACGTCAACTGCATGTCCCGACTCACATAGGCAAGACACGACCAATTTTTGTGTTTGTCGTTTACAGGCCACAATTCTGAAGGAATCAGCTTGGTACTTGGTTTATGTATTCCTTATAGCCTGAGGGCGTCCACTATTGATTTTGATGAATGTCCCGACCCCCAGGGGCAGAGCCGCGCCCACTTTTTGCCTTTAGTGTTATGAAGGCACAATTCTGAATGGATTATCTTGGTATAGTTATTCCTTATACTCTAAGGACGGCAACTATTAATGTTGGTGTACGACCCTCAACGCCTAGCCTTCTAGACAAAGTACCATATCAATCAAAGCAGGAATGTGGACGTATATTGTAGCGTTAGCGTTATGTTTAACTATTATAACGAGAACTGTTAACTCTTTATCTAATCTCCCATAATATATCTTTAACTGTCAACCAGTTCAGAGGAACGACAACGACCCCAATACACCAGGAGACCAGGCAAACAAAGCATCAATAAATATCCGTATTTACTAGCTATTAAAATGCCGTATTTAACCATACTTATACATAACGAGTCTTCAATTAAAAAGATGACATCCGAAACAAACATTTTAATTATGTAAGATTACTGACAAAAGCCATATTTTTAAAATATACTTAAAGAAAACATATTATATAAGATATGTGTATATTATATAAAGTGGTGAGCTGTACAATGGGGGTATTTGCTATACGAAAATGTTGATTCTCGGAATGTCATCTGACACTTGAATCAAACCGTGTAGACACCTGACACACTTTCACAATATATATACGTTCATGTTGCTTTGGATATTGATAATTAATAGCTTTTTAAAATCTTTAAAAAAGGAAGCTAGCAATGTACAATTTATACATAGCACACCGAGGTACGAAATATATTTTGATTGTTTTTTTACGAAATATTAATTCGTTGTATATTAAACATTGTAATCGAAATAATAAACATTTTAATCGAAATATTAAATATTGTAATCGAAATATTAAACATTTTAATCGAAATATTAAATATTCTAATCGAAATATTAAATATTCTAATCGAAATATTAATTATTTTAAACGAAATATTACTTATTTTAAACGAAATATTTATTATCTAAAACGAAATATTGATTCGTTATAACCAAATACTACTTCGAGAGAGAAACAGAGAGGAGTAGACACAAATTAGGTCATTTCGGCACTAACATGTGGTTCAATTTTAATTCATCAATTCACTTGTGCAGGATCTTTAGCAGTAGGGGGAAACTGGAGGACCTGGAAAAACGCCACAATGTTCGACAGGCGATTCTACTCCTTGTCACGTACAACCGGAGAATCAAAACAACTCCAGTTAACTCAATGTCCGACCTTATGATTGGCACGTGCCAACCATATGGTTAAAGGTCTGTCATTGAGTCAAGGAGTGTTATTTCTCCGTATCTACCAATTTACTACCACTGTTAAATACATCATTACGTCCAAGCGAATTATTGAAATAAAATTGAACCAAATGTTAATTCCGAAATGACCTTGTTTGTGTCAAGTCGGATTCAAACGAAACAACTAATTAGTTAAAACTTAAAATACTAATGCATTTGATATTTCGTTACAGTGAAATAATTTTTCGTTATAGCGATATAATGTTTCGTTATAGCGATATAATATTTCGCTATGTTCATAATATATTTTATTACAACGATATAATATTTTGTTTTAACGATATAATATTTCGTTTTATAGCGAAATAAACAAAATAATATTTCATTTCAACAAAATGATTATAATGTAACAGGGAAATTGTGCACTTATATTAGTTTGAAATCATGCCATGCATCCAATCTGCAAAATCCCCAGATAATAACCTATTCGGAATAAATGTTCACGAAACCAACCATGACACTCTTTTAAATATAAAGTATAAAGCAACCTGGTGATTCTTCATTTCAAAGTAGTCAATTATTATGTATCTATCTTGAGAAATTGCTGTACATAATTTTGTGTCTGCGATTTTTCTTTTCTTTTTTTTTTTTTTTTTTGGCATAATTTGACATATTAAATATTTCTAGTTCCTAGTACATGCAAAACAGAGAATAAAGCGTTATTATTTGATTGGTCAAAGTAAGGCGTCTAGAAAAAAAAAAGCCAATCTCATTACAACGAACTAAGTCTCAATTAATTCCCGTTGTACACGCGATGTATGGAACCACCCAGAACCCTGCCCGAGCTGATCTGGGTATATTCTGGAATCAAGGTCAGACGGAAAGGTATATAACCATTGCCTGAAGCAACGTTTACTTGTTGACAAGATTCAGAGCAGTGTACAAGCATCGAAGCTCTTATTAAAAGGTAGGATCATTTTAGATATAAATTTTTCATTATTTCGTGCAGTGTTTATTTATTTCAGGAGATAATGTGCACCATTGTGAATTTTTGACAATATGAGTTCTCTAAGACTCTAAGATATTTTATGGACATAGCTTATTTATTTCTTACTTATATTCGATAACACAATCGATATGGGGAACCACGGTGGCTAAGTGGGTAGGATAGAGGTCCCTGACGTGGTCGAGAAAGTTCATCGGAATTTTACAGTGTGGTTTCCCATTGTCAGCGATGCAGGTCGAAGGGCCTGACAGTGACAGCTATCTAGTTATTCGGATGATAAGAAAAACCGAGGTCCCGTGTGTACATGGACCCGCTCACAAATGATCCCTTGGCATATGGGATACGATATAAGAGTAGATCATAGTGCCGCTACTCGGGCTAAATTTCCCTCATAGCACACCCTACAGCGTATGCGCGTCTTCATTAGCCCAGCTAACTACAACATATGAAATATTTTAAAAATCATAAAACCAACACTATTAGTTTTATTTGAACACAAATTATCAATTAATAACTAAATTGAATATAGTAAACAGCTAACATATTTTTTCTAATACAATGCTACCATCTAGCTTAAAGATACATTATGGGGGATTTAATAAAGAGCCAACAGTTTTCACTATAACAGTTAAAAACTAGATAACGTAAAGGGAATTTGCTGAAAATTTCAGTCAAAATGGACCGAGAATTTGACAATTACAAAAGTCGGTACGATAAAAAAATACCATAGTCTCGATTATCCACTGTTCTAGTCCAGTAAATATCCAGGGCTAGCGATGACATCGAGAATTGATTATGGTCTGGATACGTTAACTAATGTCTAATTAATAATTTACATGTAGATAACATTTCAGGCCTAAACAAAGACCTGCATTTAGCAGATTTAGCTCTTTCATAATATAAGTTTAATCTTAAAAGTAACGGGAAATTAGTAAACCACACTTTAGATATAATTGTAACTGTGTGAATGTTTATAAGTGTTAAATTTCAAACTGAAATATTTCTTACATAACTTACAATTTACAAGAACTTAAGAATACATGCACGCTATCCGATCATGTGGTTACACCTAGCTTTGGCAAACAGCTAGAAAAACAACAAAGATTTTGGATGTCGATACGTTTAAAATATGGGGTTTTTTTTGTGTTCTCAGTCCTCTGTCCTTGTTAACAGTTTACGCTCACCCAAGGACGTAAATGTGGGGGATTGGTAGCGAACAACTATAATTATGCAATACTATCTATATTGACATTCATTGTGGGTTGGGATTGTGGATGGCGCCCGCAATTTGGAACCGCCCCACCCCATCCAACGCAATATCCCCAGCTTCTAGATCCGCTACTGCACATGGCCCCCAGAGAACTCGGGGCGGGGGAGTTTGTGCATCAGTCGTTTGCAGTTTGGCTAAACACCACCACCCCCCTCCCCAAATAAAATCGTTATGTACGCACTCAAAAAGCAATTTACTTCCAACTCTGGGTTCTTTTACGTGCAAAATGTGTCTTGGTTTTTGTCCCATCTGCACAAACAGATCCCCCCCCCCATCTTGGAGAACATGTCGGCCATCACCGGGGTCGAAACCAGGACATCCAGGTAACTCGTGTTTATAAGTTTAGATTAAACATATACGAGTATCTGTATAACATATTTTGATCTAGTTCTTTGAGAACGTAGGTCATGTTTCGTCTTGTCTTGATAGACAATCCTTTTAGTGAAGAGATGATGCAGTTCTTCGAGTCTTAATGAGACGAATCACGCTAGTTCTAATCACAGATTGATTACACAGCAAATAAATGCATTTCGGACAAAACAAACGGGGAACAGAAACTTGATGAAACGGTCGAAGATACATTTTATCAACCACCAAAATTCTAACATCGCGGAAAACTATGATATACACATTTCAATAATATTTTGTCTACGCACGTGGAAGATGAAACAGAAATAGATTTTATAATCACTATATAGTTTGATTAAAATTAACAAATGTCTCTTAATACTTTTCAGGATTTAATAATGGCTTCTACGGCAATGCAGGAGGTGACCACCGCAGCGTCAACACAGAATGTCACCCACTTGTATGATACCTATACTGATATATTTGTTCATCCACATTGGAAACAGTTTCCACCAATTGCACCAGCTTGGCATAATTTTATTGGTATATTTATCACATTTGTTGGAATAACCGGCTGTCTTGGTAACTTTGTAGTTATCTATACATTTAGCAAGTAAGTAAATATTGTTGTTTATTAAGGATCGTGTTTTTTTTGGGGGGGGGGAGGGGGGGTATGTGTCTAATTAACAATTGTTCATGCTAATGGAAACAAGTTTAAATAGTCTATCTTCGCAATGTTCTGAAATGTTTTCACCAACCTTAACAGAAGTTATCGAGTTTGTACACGTTCGATATATTAGTGTTTGCGGACATATGTTCTCAACATAACAATCATTTTTGGTTGATTAATGGGAATAAACTTTAAACAAAAGGTAAAATCGTTTATCTTTGCAATACTGTCAATAATCACTTCGAATTAATCGGTATGTACATTTTCGACACGAAGAAAGGGAACGTCTATAAATCTCTACTATATAATATAGCTAGGTTTTAAGTCAGTTCGACTAATAGTCATATGATATAGCCACCATCAATGGTACCTCCAACGTAGTACGATGCTACAACCAGAGACAATGATAAACGATCACAAGGCTCTTAAAATATGTAGTGGTAATGAGTATGCATCACACGTTGGATGTGGGGATATCTTATGCGTCTTGGGCTTTCCACGTCTAACCAGAAACGCGGAACACGCGGGGATCCAGGATTTTTTTCGGGGGAGGGGGGGTCAGGTTTGATAATTGCCACCGCCACCATTACCAGGGGGGTTTGGGGCCCTCCAACAGAAAAATTTGGTAAATTAGATTCAATTTAGTGCATTCTGACGTATTTCCAGAAGGTAAATTCCAAAATTACAGGTCTAAAAATCGCCATTAAAATCGCATAAAAAAAAATTCAAGTCTGAGAAGGGGGGGGGGGGGCGGACCCCCTGGACCCCCCCTCTGGATCCGCGCCTGGGTGGCACCTGTTCGTTTCTACATTGTATGTCAAGCTCTGGATACATAGGTTACAAGCTTGGGTTACATTACAATACTTAAAATTAACATGTCTATCTCTCAACACCCTACAAATCAATGGGGTCTACTACTCAATCCAGCTTGCGTCTCTTGAACCTCGGCGGTCTTGCCCAATTTTAGCGACTGTATGTCGAACGGCCAGATCTCTGGTGGTTTTCTACCCTTGACTTCAGCTTTCAATTATCTAATTGATCAAATAAGTGATAAACACGATATTCTTATTTCACCCAGAATCTGCTATGTTTTGGTTTTACAAATCTTTTTATGTGTCTGCTCATCACTCATTTTAATTTGAATGCGTGAGATATGACTTCGCTACAATATTATTTATAATGCTATTATTAATTTAAAGGGCACAATTCTACAATAGAGAGAGAAGGGGAGAGAGAGAGGGAAAGAGAGATTGGGTATTTTGGAGAGAATAAATTAAGTCTTGTGACAGAAATACGTCACTTCTTATATAAAGTCAATCGGATTAAAATCGGATATTATTTTCGTTCCTTCTATTAGGATTGTCATATCATTAACATCTAAATACATTTTTCAGAATAGCACGCCCAGGGCCTATAAAATCCCATAATAATACCCTGGGTTTGGTTATAGAAAATCAATCAAACATTAGATAACCAAAGCTTTTCGCATAAGTTTTTTTATAGGTTTTGCTTGAGTAAAGAATCACTTGCCTCATCTTGTGACTTACTGAATGTTTAATATAAAGCAGTGCGTTCAGATTAAAATGATGCGAACTTAACAACCGAAAATAAGAATGAACAAAATGTTGGTGGACTGATATAAAGCTAAGTAATGCGGTGGTTTGGGCTTTGATTGTAGAAGCAACAGCTAGTAGTCACAACGAAATAAACAAAGTTTATTTTCCTCGGAATACTGTATCTCCAGCGTTGGCTTGATCTGTCATAGAACTAGGTGTAAATTGCTATCACATCTTTCATGCCTGGTTATTTTGTTCTCTTTTTTTCCAGAACGAAATCTTTGCGAACAGCATCCAATATGTTTGTAGTGAACTTGGCTCTCAGTGACTTAACCTTTTCTGCAGTAAATGGTTTTCCTCTGTTCAGCTTATCAGCATTTAATCACCGATGGATATTCGGCCAAGTTGGTAAGCAGTAAGAACACGCAAACTCTTCATGATTAGTTGTTCTTATAATCAGTAATTATCTGTATAGGAAATAAGATCAATTATCACGTTATATTGGATCAACCACATCATTATATATATGTACTTTACATACTTACATATATACATGCATGTATACATACTAAACTTAGGCTGTCTGTCCACAATTAGCTCCTCTTGAAAACATTCACTAATTTGTAGTTAAACGACATTTTAAGTCCTAAATCGACGAACTTAATCGAAAACACTAAGTATACTTTTACAAATCTGCTTCCATTTAATTGAATTGAATAGGTTTATTTAGTCTTTGCGTGTATGCCAGATGTGAAACGGAGTAGTACCACATTACAAACAATATACTAAGTTTTGGATATGACGGTCATTCAGGACAGAGATTTTTTTTTCGGAGTATGAAGTAGATGGATCGCCGTGTGCAGAATGGCATGTATATCCCAAAGATAAACATTACGATTCGAAATTAAATTATTCAAATCAAGTTAATGGTATCAATATGCCAAGCCATTATACTTGATTGGAAGGAATAAGGAAAAACAACTTTTTTATGCTATTGATAATCACTATATCAGATTTGGCAAACAGGATCACTGGCCCTCAGATTGTGGCCCTGTTTAGCAGACATTGCTCTCTCTATCTCTGAAAAAGAATGTCTGGTTGCTATTTACGAGAAGATTTGAGCTATTTATGACAATAAGCTCTGGTTTTTAAAAATTAGCTATGACTACTTAGCAGGTAAAATTTGTTTCCATGGAAACACAGAAAAATATAAATCCCAGGAATTCCGAAATAGCAATAGACACAACTACTATAATGGGTTGATATGTGGGTAAAAGTTTCAAAACGATAGGCCTATCCTGATCGGTTGATGAGATATGCATCGGAAACAAAATAATATACCAAAAACTACTGCAATAGGTTGATATGTGTACAAAGTTTCTGAAAGATATCTTAAACGGTTTACGAGATATGCTCCGGAAACAAAATCGGGACGGATGGGCCCCATTCCAATATCCCTGTCCAATTTCGTTTGGAGCGGGATAACGATGCGTTTATTATTGGCAATGAAAAATAGATTTAAAATCATGTAACTTTAATAACTTTGCTCGGGGCTCTATCAATATGAGTTTCCTTTCGCGATTAGTATATTTATAAACAAAACATTTTCCTTCTTTCAGCATGTGAATTGTATGGTTTAACTGGAGGAATATTTGGTCTGATGTCCATCAACACAATGGCTGTGATATCCATTGATCGGTATTTTGTCATCACCCGACCATTCTCGGCCATGCGTAACATGACACACAAACGTGCCTTCCTGATGATCGTATTTGTATGGATATGGTCCATTCTTTGGGCTATTCCACCTATTTTTGGTTGGGGAGCATACATTCCCGAAGGTTTCCAGACATCGTGTACGTTTGATTACCTGACCCGTACCGATAGTCAGAGATCCTTCATCATGTGTATGTATTTGTGTGGATTTGTTCTTCCCCTAGCAATTATTATCTTCTGTTACATTTTCATCATCAAATCCGTCATGAACCACGAGAAGGAAATGCACAAGTTGGCTGACAAACTCGATGCCAAGGATGCTCGCGGTGACAAAGAGAAAGCGAGAGCAGAGATAAAGATCGCAAAAGTATCCATGACCATTATTGTTTTGTATTTACTGTCTTGGACCCCATATGCTTTAGTTGCTCTGATCGCTCAGTGGGGACCGGCTAGTTGGGTCACTCCATTTGTCTCAGAAATACCCGTCCTGTTTGCAAAAGCATCTGCTATGCACAATCCCATCGTCTACGCTTTGAGTCACCCCAAATTCCGGGAAGCCGTCAGTCGCTTGATGCCATGGTTCTTATGCTGCTGTGCTTTAAGCGACAAAGAAAAGAAACTCCGAGACGAAGCTAATAGGAATAAATTGTCCAGAATGACTAGTCAGACCAGCAATATTTATAGTGAAGGTTCCAGCATTATGAGTAACCTGAGCGATACCACCTGTCCCAACAACGGCGGCATTGAAATGACTCCCAATGGACGAAAGGGGAGCAGGCGTATGCGTGACGTCCAAGAAACATCTATGGGAGTAGACAATAATGGTGATCTAATTAGAGATATACTACAAGCATTTGTTGGTGTTGTTCAGGGGAGAAATAACCAACCAGCTGCTCCACCACAGGTACCCATGTATGTACAATATCCATACGGATTACCAGCAGAACTCATTGGACCTGATGGACACCCAAGGCAAGACGTATATTCTATTTCTCAAGGCGCAGTTCCCCAGGGTATAGATCCAAGGGTCTTGCAACAGTTAGGCATACCCACTGGGATTGCACTGTCCAAAGATCAAATCTATCTGCCGAAGGATGACAATGATATGCCTCCACCACCAGAGCGATCCCCACAGAGATCTCCACATAGAGAATCGACGCCTATCCCTGGACAGGTTCCAAACAAAACTCCAGCAGCTGTCCTGGAGACGACGCAACAAACAACTGACGTTGGACACGACAACAAAACGTTTGAACATGAGCCATAAAAACATATAAAATGGGGTAAGTAAAATCTTTAAGATACCGCAATTGATTTAATACATGGGACTAATGGTCGTTGAATACAGAAAACGAAGCCAACTATAACGGAAACTGGTAGTCGTTGGTAGCGTATTGAGAATAGTAGAGCTACATTTGATTTAAATATAGGTCGTTAAATGTTCAAAGCCTTGACACTGACCATGTTGCTTCCTGGATGTAAGAAATAAAGCGTTTGACTTTTACATTTCAGAGATTTTGGAGAATGGCATTTGGATGAATAGACATACACGTGTAAATAACAGTGTACAAATACATATCGTATATTTCATGCCCTTTAACCTGTATATCAGGACACCTAATATTACCCCGATATATTAGGTATTGGGTTCGAGATCTGCGCTATTTTATTAACAACCTGGTTGATTGGTGATAGCCGACCAATCCATATACTCGGATGGAAAAATACAATTAGACATTTGTGATAATTTGAAATGATTCCGGGGGAAGGACGGTTTAACCTCACTTAGCCAATTCAGCAATTGGTTTGTAATCACTCTAAATGTATTTTCATTACCAATACCGATTGCGAGTCAACATTCACTATCCAGATGCGTTATTTTTTTTATGGTGTGTCTGGTAGGTAATAAATAGTATCTACAGAAATAGTATTTGTTATATTAGCCAAATAGTATATACAAAATTGTTATCTTAGCCTAATAGTATCTCCAGAAATAGTATTTGTTATCTTAGCTTAACTTGTAAATAATGTTATGTTATATTATATCATACATTACGTTGTTTGTCATATAGTCTACTTGTACCTATGTTTTCAATTTGTGCAATATTTTTTGCAATCGTTGAAAGTGGTGCAGATGAATTATAAGTTTTATTATATTCCTTTGAAAGAATTTAATTCTGGGTCTAATATTAAAACCAAGAAATGTATAGTAAGTAATAACATTTTGTCCATTATTATTTGTACATAGTCATGTATACCTATACTGAGTTATTTGTGTCCTTGATTCTTAGCCATACAAATAAAGGTTTTAAATAAAGGCTTGTTCTTTTAATTTGACGTGCAAAGCCAATAAGCCATAGAGAGACGGAGAGAGAAGGGAGAAGAAAGGGGGGGGGGGGTAACGTCCACTCGAGGCGATCTAGGTCCTTTCGGGATGGGGGTATAAATGGAGTTTAACGCCCACTCGACACAACCTAGGTCATTTCGGGACTTGCGCGACCGGAGAACCCCCCCCCCCCCCGGAGAGTCCTTTGGAATTAACACATGGTTCATGTACTCAATAACTCGCTAGCGGGCAAGGGTTTCTTTAGCAGTGAGGGGTAACCAGGGGGGGGGGGTTGGAAAGGCGATCCCACTCTGTGTCCCGTAAGATTGCTGAATAACAAACTTCCCGTGTCAAATCTTTACGATAGAACGGAAATCCGAGGCCAGTGTACAAATTGAGAAGTTTTAGAACCTCTGACAATTGGAATTCGAAATAAGAGTAGGTCGTAGCGTTGCTGTCAGGGTAAATTTGTCCCCACAACATAACACACTATGCTCATCAAACGATCAAATTATGTAATCGAAATCCGTGTGCGATTGGCAAAGCAACAACCGTGTAGCCAACATATTGGAATTTATGCAATATTCCCTGAACTGACAATATGGTTCACATATAATTCCTCTAGGTTTAATCACTATTGTGGATCTATTCTACTGATAAATGTTATTAAAAATTTAGTTTAATTTACTAATCACGCACCAGTCTAAATTCTTTCTAGAAATTCCGTGTGTGAAATTAAATTGTTCAAGGATACGTCGATAGAATAGTACATTTAAGCCAGTCTTAATTAATGGAAAATAAAGTAATCCATCTATTTAAAAAATGTTTCCCGTATACATCTGAGCATCTGGCGTCTTGATTGACACAATTATAATAATTCCACTATTATAGATTTTAAAATGATGATTACGCTATAACACATTCCAATATGAGAGATTTTAAAATGATGATTATTGTGATTTTGTAGAGCCCCCCTCCCCCTGTGGCGTAGGACGGAGGGCCTGACAAGAGACAATGTATAAACATCGGACAGGACGAATATCGAGGTCCCGTTTAGACATTGGCGTGGACGTAAAAGAACCCTTGACATTTGGAATTCGATATATGAACAGGCTGTGGTGCGTCTGGCATTTCATTTCATATCGTGTGGACGTAACAGTATATTGTCGTCGCCCCTGTCCTTCCGTTGGGCACAATTTTATTCTTTTCAGATTTTGACAAACTTTAAGTATAGGTTTATCACCAAAAGATATCGGTTCCTTTCAATATAGGCATGTATAGGATCGAAATTTTATGGGTTATGGCTATGACCCCCGGTTGTACGAAAAAAATTCGTTTTCAGCTTGTGGACATTCTAGAATTTTGATGAAACTTAAAATGCATGCTTATAGCCTAAATACCTTGGCTCCTTTCGATATTTGCGCATATTGGATTTCAATTTCCTGAATTATGACCCTTGATTGTATGAAAAATCGAGTTTCGTGAAAATCTGACTAAAACTGCCGGGTTAAATGGCCACCCACCCTACGCAAATAGTGTAAATATATATGATCACGATGTATCAAGGTTGTAGACGATCTAGTGGACACAGTTTTTATCCCATTGTGATGAAACTTGAAATACGTGTTTATAGCCGAAAGATCTCGGTTCCTTTCGATAGTCACGGATATCGGATCCTCACAATTTTTATGCGATTGAAAAAAAAACGTTTGAATATATCACCATTACACCCTAATGAAGGTAGAACAAACTGATTGCCCATCGAACGCAAAAAGTGTAAATATATGGTATATCAAGGTTGTGAATTCTCTATAAGTCACAATTTTGATCCAATTCTTTATGACTTGCTGAATTATGGCCCTTAATTAGCTTGTTCTCTATGTAATACTGATTATTGCTTATAATGTGAGGTGCATAATAATATGTCAGTTCTTCAATTGTATATTTTTCCGGCATTTCCGTGTGCATCTGACTAATGCAAACGTAATAGGATTGTTTCCATGTATCCAGCGAAAACGTATATATGGAAAACAAGACTGATCCTGGCACAATATTTTGGAAGGTAACCACATTAGTCATAGTTTAATTAAATGTTACCGAAATTTTAAAATGGTCAATATTCACAAGACCTCTATTAACCTTTTTTGTGTTTAGATAGGCCCCCTGGCTTGATTAGACAGGTATCACTATTACCTGTACTATAAAATTTAAATAAAAGAGACATAACTTGAAAAATAATTTTATTACATAATAATAAAGTAATTTATCCTATTGTGATATCAATAGGTAGATTTAATTGTTGAAATGAATAAAAGGCCACATCCCCATTATCTAAAACGGCCCAATGAACAGGAACACCATCTTTTAATGTATTTTCATGAATATCTTTTAAATTTGGAACATCATCAGTACTTCTGAAATAAATAATTATACTCTCAAAGAAGTTAAACATCCATTAAATACAATCTAGGTCAGTTTGGGACAATTACCAGAAAACTTGTAGAAACAACCAAGTGCTTGGAAGGGCGGCGACCCTATTCCTTGTCACATTTATGCTTTGAAGTGCCATTAGTGATGAATTTGAGGAACTAGATACGACTAAGATTTTTACCTTGTTATACAGACTCTATGATTAGGTTTACCAGGATCTGTTTTTTTAAATTTAGCATCTGGTAAAAACACATCAAATGATATCTTAAAACTGGAAGCAAGCTCAGTAGGGATCTCTCTAAAAAAACAAATATTAACATTTTAATACAAGTCTTCAACACATTCAACAGGGTTTTAATTTTCAAATTAATATAGCATAACCAAGTTCTAATATTATTAAAATTCTAAAGCTATAAGTGTGTCATTTATGTTAGAGAGGATTGGAAATTGGCTATTAATATTGTCACCATATCACAACTTGCTCAGTATATTCTTACGAAAATTTGCAATACCACTGGATACCAGTACTACGAGAGAGAGAGAGAGAGAGGTCCACCCGACCTAAACTAGGTATTCCATTGTTTGTGTGTAGGGGGTCTTGAGCAATTGGAGAAACCCCCACAATGTTGGACATTACCGATGACAGACTTTCTAATCCAATGCACACACATTAACCATTCAGTTACCTAACTCACCAATACCACCACATCTATGTATTATTTAAGTAACCAGAAAACATTTCAGTCCTTTGCAACACAAAAAAATTGTCTATTAAAATGTTACTGTGTTTATCTATTATTGAAGTAATAAAACAAGATACCTTTTTAATATCTCCTCGTCAAAGACTTGAATAACTTGCAATTTACTTAGAATATTAGCTGTAAAAAATTAAATACATTTATCTTTATCAATAATGTTGCCAAAATGAAGTAATAAAAGTTCCATATGTTGACTATCGTTTTTCTTTCCATAAAAAACATACTTGTATTTCCATTAGGGAGAATGCTAGATCGGAGACGTCCTACGCAAATTGTGACATCATATGTGAATTGTGGGTTAGGGTAAGGGTTAGGCTTGATCATGGGTTAGGGTTAGGGCTAGCCATGTTTACATCTCAGGACTTTGACCAAATCTACAGGTCCATTAGACCACAGGAACTCAATGTTCATATAATTAGGGGACTAGATTAATAGCAGGAATCTAGTTCACCCAACACACACATAATAACCTTTGTTCAAGCCTGGTTCTCATTTTTCAGACGTTTACTACACTGCAGCAGTTCAAACTGGATGACAAAGTGAACAAATAAGCAATACATGTAAACAATCCTGTGAACGTTACTTGTATTACTCTCAAATGACCAAACTATCTGATGATGAGGCATTAAACCCCATTCTAATCCATTCATCTTTATCAAATAGACGAAATTACATGTAAATTTACCTGCAGATGTTGCATCTTCAGGTCTAGTAAGAGGAGTTACCTCCCCTTGCCATAGAATATCTGCTGGTGAATCTTTTTCTACACATTGTTGAGCTTTCTTCAACTTAATTTTGTATTCTTTCCAATTACTTGCACTAACTGTTGTTTTAGTTTTAACCCAGTCTGCATACGAAAAATGTAAGTCTTTGTCATTAGGATTCACAGGGTCAAATCGTGGTAAAGAATACTTAGACTGGTGTTCTAAAACATTAAATTCACAAGATTCCTCAATTCTTATTCCTTCAGGGAGATATTGTTTAAGGGGCACATTCACAGTCACATAATCTGTATTTGCTATGTTAGGGAAGATAATCTTAGAGAAGTCCCATTTCGTTTGTTCCAAAGACGATTTGGGTGATGTCTTTGTAGAGCAAAATTTATTGATATCACAATGTAGAGAATCAAATTCAGTTTCTACAGGATTGTTGAATTGTTTACTTTTGTTTTGATTTTTTTCATTTTTGTCACAAATTAGACCCTCTTCTATGAATTCTTCATTATTGTCTATTGTGAAACCACAAATATCACTAGTTCTTGTTTTGCTTGAAATTTTTTTATCTGAAGAAACAAAAAAATCATCATCAACATCATCATCCTCTGTTATGTCACATTCTTCTTCATTTTTCTTCCTTTGTTTTTCTACTGGCATTGATAAACCTTCCTCACACACACCATCAGTTATATGGTTAATGTTTTCATCAACAATATCAATATTTCTATTCATTTCTTTTTTCTTTCTTTTTCTCTTTCTTGATTTGGTGACATGCTGATTTAATTTAATAGAAACTTCATAATCTGTAGCCCTTAAATTGAAAAGTTTAAGATAAATATAAATTGCAGGTCTTTCTTTAGGTATTAAATGTTATAAAAAGTATTTATTAAATAACTTGCAAAGACCATAATCAACTCTTGATGCCATCGCATGCTCTGGATTTTCAAAGAATTTAAACATAATTGGCAGTTAATCATTTAATTAAAAAATAGATAATGAAATAAAGACTTAAGACAAAAACTTTATAATTCAATAATTAAACATATTAGGATTATCATATCGTATTTCATAATATCTAGCAACTAGCATACATGTCTATCAATGGTTCCTCTGATAAAAATTTCCCACAATTGATCCCTGAATATTTCAGGGATTTAGAATGAGGTTAAAGCAGCAAAATCTTACATGAAATTTAATTGACTCTACAACCATTAAGGGAAACATGCAGAAAAAAGGAAATATTAACACATATCTAAATATATTTGTTTAATAGGATATCAAAAAGACATAAATCTTACAATGGTTGATGTCGTCTGACTAAGTATCCATGGCGACGTAGATGACAATAAACCTGATACTCCTCTAGATTAATACCATGAGACATAAACTCATTATAAGCTTCCTCAATACTCAATGGAATATCATTATAGGTTACTTCTAACATATTCTAAAATAAATAGAAAATAGGTTATAAACATTAAACATAGGTTGCCAGGCCATTAAATATAAACCTGCCCATATTATAGTCAATAGTACTATAATAACAATTATTCATTCACAAACACATTCATGCCATACTCTAAAATATTGATTGTAACAAGATTTTACTTCTGGTACATATTACTTACAGATTCCATTAAGAATAGGGCTTCCTCGGGAAACAGCCATTTCCTCTTATGATCTACAAAACCCATGTTACTCCAAAATTTACCCTGCATTGAAAAAGACAAAGTATAATTTATATTAATAATATGAGAATATCAAACTGGGTTTGATATCAGTTTTATAGAAACAATATGATGGTTAAATAATCTGTGTTAACTTACTGTATTCACCAAGATGTGTGCCTATTTGTGCTTCTAAATTTCAGGGAAAACAGTTCATAGTTTTGCTCATAGACATTTCATAAGGTTCTGCCTTGGGCTCAAATGAGTAACCAAACCACATTTGTCATTGAGTGAAAAGATTTTTCTGTACAGTCATCACATGCTGACTTTAACTGTATGATAACTTTACACAAATCATCATAATTTATCAGCCAAAAAGTCAGATGGAGTTCTTCTTTCATACCCACAATACAGTGACGATAACATACATGTAAGTTCACATTAAATGTGGTTGTATACATGAAATATCTAGAAATTTACCATTTCCCTTTCAAATTCGATCAAATACTTTTCTGGATTCCATATTCCCTGAACTAAATTACCTCTGAAAAAGAAATAATTTATGTAAATAATTTTAAATGTTAATGTTAAAAGTAGGTATATTTATATAAACTTGAATAAACAATGTATTTGTAGAAATCCTGAAATAGGTCAAATTATCTGCCAAAAATTTTGCAGGTTTTAGGTGCAAAGCAAGAGTCATATTGAATAGTGTGGATTCTGGAATTAAAATGTGTCCATGTGTTGTATTTTTCATAAAACACATACAGTACAAATCTTTTGTTAGAAAAAAAATATTTTCTAATTTCAGACAATACTTACAATTTCTCTGTTCTTTGTTCTTTCAGTAATGAGTGTCTTTCTTCATAGTATGAAGACAGACGTTTAGCTTGCATCCAAGATCCATCAAATTCAATTTCCTTACTTCCACCTTTCTGAGGTACACTATGATCACATGTTAAATGATTCTTGAATAATTCAGAACCACTGAAAATAAAAACAAAAAAGCACATGACAAACATAATTTATTTGCTCACATGTGGCATCCACAATGCCTGAAAAACTGTATCCAAGAGCTCAAAGAGGATCAGACAATCAAATATTTAGGTCAACAAATAAGAGTGATCTTAGGTGTTTATATCAAATCTTATACATGTACGGTATAACTATTAGAATTGACGGTATTTTGTAGTTCAATATTGTTATTATCATTTCAAAGAAATCAACTTATTCAAAACTCAACAGACTAATAAAGAAAAGAATATAGATTAAAAGGATTTGAATATCTAGAAATCTGAAAATGCAACAAAATGTCTAAAACAAAAATGTCTTCCGTAAATTGGATTGAATGTTAAAATAGAATTAGTACTGGTATAATGACTTTTAATATTCCAATTGTAAATTCAGTATTCAGTGTTACCACTAACACAAGGTATTTATAACATAGCCCATCTGAGTGTCAGTGACTTGGTTACCATTTGAGAATTGATTATTGCCCAGTGTTAAAGTAGCAGTATTTGGTAATATATATAAAAGCCTCACTTTAATTACCCTTGATGTGTAAATTTACTTTGCGAAGTTGGTAAATGTATCTGTCAACATTTGAAATTGAGGTTATAGCTTCTACTTATTCAAATGAAAAAAAAAATATCATGAGGGAAATTTTGCCTGGCGCTACGGAACTGGCAAAGGATCTTTTATGTGAACGCTGCTGTGTATACTGCTTGTCCCATCGGACCTACCACTAGACAGTTGTCTACATCAGGCCCTCCTCCATATACTGCACCACTGATTAGGGGAAACCATGCCAGAAAAACCTGAGAGAGAGAGATAAATGTTGGGGTTTAACGTCCACTCGACACAAACTAGGTCATTTCGGGACTAACATATGGTTTGATTTTATTTCAGTAATTCGCTTGCGTGTAGGGGTCTTTAGCAGTGGGGGGAAACAGGAGTGCTTGGAGGAAACCCACGAGGTTGAGAAGGCGCCCCTATCTCCATGCCACATACGCTCACACCAGGGCTCAAAACCAGAGCAAGCCAGAGGTGACCAGCCAGCTAGAGGTCAAAACGCGGCACTCTAGACCACTAGGCCATCCCAACCCCCAAAGAAAAACCTGATGAACTGTCTTGGCCAAATTAAACCTAGGTCAAATCAAGACTTCCAGTCTTACACACTTAGTAAAGTGGTTCTACTTCCTTTTAAAAAGGACATGACAGGTCCAGAAAATATTATGGTAAAGTAGCTACTTTGTAAGTCTCTTAACTCAATACAAACTATTTTTCAATTTAAATCAAAATTGATGATGTGATCTTACTGGAAATAGATGGGCTTCTGATGTCCAATATTTAAGACAAAATAAATATTTTACCATTGGTACATGAATCGTGTACCATAATGCGTTTCAGCACTAGACCCCAGACTGGAATAGGCGCTAGAAAATTGCATTGATAGATAGAGACTGCTGGCTTATTTCGCTGAACATGGTGATTTGAAATTAGAGTAAAAACGGAAACCATTGAATGTAAATCAGTTTATATACATTCATATTAGAGTATTATATGCGTTGTGACCCACTTGTGTCAATTTCTAGGAAATGTTAATAATAATGTTAGTGATTTACTGATTTAGCTTTTAACTTTCCTGCCAATATGTAAGTACAGCCATTATTGTCACGCAGGAGATAGTGCATTATTTTCTTTCAAGAAAGCCTGTATGTCCTCGAGGCCGCCCCTCATTTATTTCTTTAAGGCCTTATTTTTTATTTTATCATACTTCATTACTTGTGATAGGGTGCCCCACATGCCTATTGAAAAGTTGTACTAGAGACGTTGAATGTGCACGCTATACTTGGTTCACTACTACTAATTTTCTGACAGTCTCGCACACTCGTTGAGTCTAAAATAGCCACAGCCCGTGGAAATTCTAAACACACTAGCAACTATTACAGTCGTAAAAAATCTATTGTTGACGATTCTGAATAGCAGTAAAATTTATCGTTTTGGTAATTACAGCATCTTTAGATATTACGTTCATTTTATTCTTTAAATTGCTTTATCCTTCACATTACCGTTAGAAGCGACATATTTTGGTTTAGTACAAATAATATCTCTGAATAACTTGGGTTGGACAGGAACATGATACCAGCAGTAGTTTCATTTTACTTTTACAAGGTTCATAAAACGATTGTTGAGTCGCCCACCGTGTGTTATTTCTAAATTCGATTTCTTGTTCCAGCTTTCTGTCACGTTTCGTAAAAATGTAGTCTAGATTATCCCGGCCTGTCAGTCAGAGGGAGAATGGTCGGTAGGCTGGTGAAGTGAGACCAATTTCAAAACAAGGGCACGTAACCTATTTTTTCTGGAAATTGTCTGGATGTTATGCGATGCCCCAAACCATTTTTCAGTGTATTATTTATGATGGTAAATGGTCATAGCTTATTAAGTTCAACATGATCGTTTATTTAGTGACTATAAATATGTGAAATAGATTAAGACATGTTATATATATAAATATTGTGGTGAAATTGTTGAGCTATTTCGAGATATTTATATACATGTATATGGTGGTGCACCCTAACAACTTGTGACACTTGATTTGTCTGACATAACGACCAGATGCCAGATGTTGGTTTTGTTGACTTGTGACTTACAAACTGTTTAATTCAGTTAAAAAAAAACATATAAAAAGACTTTTAACAAGGCAGTGCATTGATTTCAGAAAATCTACCTCAGGACAATGTTTGAGTTCATCTTATTAACTATTTAATCGTAAAGTGTATTTTCCCAACCATGTTAATGGGCGCTGCCATTTTTCAGTCCCGCGGTAAATGTTAAATTTACGCATGCGCAGATGAAAAGTTTACAAATGGTGGAATGTTGCTGCTTTTACAAACAACTGTCAACAACAACCTTGTTAACTGAAGATTATGTTATCTGTACAATGGAATAAAAACCGGAACTAAGTTAACTCGGATCTAATATGGATCGTAAGTTCGATATAATTCTAAGATCAGATTTTAAGAAACATGCGGGTTGGCAAATAACATTCCTCGTCATGGTATCCGGACCACTCGGACCAAAGACCACTCGAACCAAGTCCACTCGGACCAAAAAAAAGACCACTCGGACCAAAACGGAGACCACTCGGACCAACCCAAAAAACCACTCGGACCAACCCAAAAAAACAATATTTGTTGCCTCTCGGACCATTCAATTTACGTTGGAAGACCACTCGGACCAACCCAAAAAACCAATATTTGTTGCCTCTCGGACCGTTCAATTTACGTTGGAAGACCACTCGGACCAACCCGAAAAACCAATATTTGTTGCCTCTCGGACCATTCAATTTACGTTGGAAGACCACTCGGACCAACCCAAAAAAGAAACAAAATACAAATTTTAAGTTAAATAAATAGTATTTAATAATTCAAAGAAGCAAATAATCTATAAATGAATCTATACAAAATCTAGCAAATATTACTCCAATCAAATCAATTAAAACTAAAAGTGAATCGATTTTCTTTGATGTGCTTCACGGGTGAGTATATTATCAACACACGTACTAATGCATTAATCATTACTCAGTTATCTTGTTTTGTTAATTAGTCTTCTTTGATGTGCTTCATTATGATTAAATACCACGGGTAATATACCACTTATAATATTCATATTAAAACAAACACAATTTATTAAAACAACAGTTTATATTCATATTAAAACAAACACAATTTATTAAAACAGCAATTTATTTGCGATCCGAGAAGTCATATTAAAACAAAAACAATTTATTAAAACAACAATTTATTAGCGATCCGAGTATTTATCTATTAAAACACTTGGTCCGAGTAGTCTTTTTGTTTGGTCCGAGTACTTTTTTTAATGTGGTCCGAGTAGTCTTTTTGTTTGGTCCGAGTGGTCTCCGTTTTGGTCCGAGTGGTCTTTGGTCCGAGTGGTCATGGAATCCTCGTCATTTGTATGTAAGCTGGAAATTAAAATACGAGAACCGACCCAATCAATTTCTACTAAACTTATTGAACTCAGTAATATTCATTCATATTCGCTGCTATATGTCACTCATACATTCAAAGTTAATAGCAGTACAGTCCTCAAAAGTGAATTGAACGTGGAAAATAACGAAATCGAATATATTAGATTATCCACTTTCTCTGATAGGCTACCCGAGTAGAATTTAGAATTAGAAGAATATTGTTCTCAATTGACAGGTCACAGGGCATGGACAGTCGGACAGTCCATCTGTCAAATCATTCCAGTATACATGTAAATATAATGTGGTCGTCATTTTGATCACAATAGATGTAGGCCTACACTACATGGTACCGTATTAATTTAAATGGAAGGGCCTAGGCCTAGTACGTTGACCCAACTATTATTCCTGGCTACTTTATACTAACCCTAAGAGTACCCCGATCAACTGCTGTAAAGACTTTGAGTTACTTATAAATATATTCATCTTTCTTTTAGGAGGCAAATACAGTAAAACAAATAAGAAAACAGACGGTCGGCTATCATCCAAGGTACGTTTTCTTCCCTGGACCAACTTCCATCTACATCGTACATCGGAACCATGGACATTTTTGAGGCAATTGTCACAGACTATATGTCCAGTACAAATTACCACACAATGTATATAAACAAGCCTGGACATAGGGCATCTGACCAATTATTACACAATGTATATGTTATAATATGATAATTTTTATTTGACAAAGCCTGTGTCGTCCCTTATTTCAAGGCTTGCAATTTTTACAACAGATATCTTACATTCTTTATTAATATTTTACAGAATAATTTGTAACAAACCATTGGTACGGTAATGAATGTTTAATATAGGCTATATATGCTACATTGTACATGCACAACATATGTTGATGTACATTCACGAACCAAGATAAGTACACACTCAGTATTCTGTATTTTGTTGTATTTTTCAGTCAGCTGCTATAATAGAAGAGGTATTACCAGGATATGATGAATATCTGCTTTTACTTCAGGAAAAAAACAGGTAGGCTCAAGGCATATTTAACTGAACATTCAAGATTCGACTTCTCTTATTTTTCTGAAAAGTGTCATTCGAGGAAACACAAGAATTTGGGTCTTGATTCTGTTATCACCACATCTGTTTTCGTACTGGCAGAACTGTGACATGAACCTATCCTTTTGTTTCGAAAACTTCTGGACTGACAATCGATTATCCCATTTGACTATTAATTCATGTTAAATTATTAATCAGTTGTCAATAAAAAATGTCATTGTCAACAAACGTGTGTTACATGTTGTCAGTAAGACTCTAACTAGATAGGACCAGATTTTACTGTTACTTTATGTAATGCATTTAGTGTTGATAAACAAACTAAAGATGAGTAATTGATGAACCGCATTAGTACAAATACAGTTGTTGCATTGCTTTATATGTGAATTTCATACTTATTCATGAATGAATACTAATGATTATTGAGATACTGTTGCTGCATGTCTCATTACGGTGATGACCGAGATTACAAAAACCCCAACATGTACCTAATATTGGACCATGTTTGTTTCAGATTAGTAAAGAAATTACGTAAAAAAGACAAGAAACAAGTAGACTTGGAAAGAAAAGAGCAAGGTTTTTCCCTGTATGTAAATGGAGCTAATGCTGAACTTCAGCCAACAATTGATACATCCCCATCATCATCTAGTAAATCTAGTAAGCAGAAACTACCTAGAACAGCTGGAGGTAATTTGATGATATATTTGGACTAAAAACATATTCAAACTGATTTGTGTATCAAAAATTTGCTTTAAATCCATGTCAAAAATTTGTTTTCATTGGGAGATACCTCAAGCTATAAATAAACTGTTGTGGGAAGCCATGATGGCTGTCACCTCAATGGAGGGGAGAGTCCATTTTTCAGAATGTATTTTACATTTACTTGTTGTCCATTTACCATACATATTGAGGACTAAGTAAATCCTGGATTATTTTCTGTCAACATCTATTTCGGCCATTCAATTGCTGAGTCTTTTGCACATTGATACCCTGCAATGTTCCCCAAACCACCTAACCATTTGATCAAGAAATAACAATTGCTCACTCTGTCAAGCTAGTACACAATAAGCTATCAGAAAACAGTTAGGCAGCCAGTTAATTAGTGAGATTGGGTACATGTATAGATAATTTCCATATATACCAAAATTGAAATACTTTTATTGGAAATAACCACCCAATAAATACTTTCGGGACAATGTATCTTTAGAGTTAGACCACTATTCTACATTGTGAATGTATATTCTCAATTTACATAATCAATTCATTCTTATAGTATTCTCAAATTCTAACTGTAAAAGTTTTCAAATATGGTATGTGCCCTTTGACATATTTTTTGTTAGATTTGAACCAGGCATACTACACAATGAACTAAAACCGTAGTCCATTGACCATGTGTCAAAACACATACACAACATTGGCTCTAAAAATAACTGTTTCAATTATGAAACCTTTCAGAAGTTCGAAAAGCACATGGACCTCTCACCCACAGAGATCTGGAATTTCTCGCTAAAGAAGAGAGAGAACGAATGAGAGAAAAACAACGAGCCAAAACAGCACCAACAAAAACTCGTAGAAAGAATTGGAATGTTGAATCAATAGAACTAACAACAGAGAAAGGAGCTAATAGAAGGATACATGCACCAGGTATGGTTTCATTTTATTTTGGGGAGTTAGATGGGTGAATGGTTAGCATATGTACTCTGTATCATAAGGTCTGTCATTGAGTCAACTGGCATGGTTTCAATTCCCCAGTTTTACGTGACAAGTAATAGGGTCGCCTGTCCGACCTTGTGGGATTTCCCTGGGTCCACCGGTTTCCTGTAACTGCTAAAGAGAGAGAGAAATGGGGTTTAACGTCCACTCGACACAAACTAGATCATTTTGGGACTAACATATGGTTTCATTTTATTTCAATAATTCGCTTGCGCGAAGGAAACCCACAAGGTTGAGAAGGCGCCCCTATCTCCATGCCACATACGCTCACACCAGGGCTAACAGCTAAAGTGAAATATTGAAATAGAATTGAACCATGCGGTATTTCCGAATTGGCCTAGTTAGAGTCGAGTGGAAATTAAACCCCATCTCTCTCTCTCTCTCTTAATATTTTATTTCAAGCAGGACATGGGTATGAATTGTTCGACATGTTGAACACTATACCGATTAAAAATCTGATTACATCAGAAAACTGTCATAAAAAATGGATCACGTTTGGTCATTTACTTGATTAACTATAATAACATGTCACAAAAACTTACCAACAAAAGTGTGGGAAATATTTTATTCGCACAAGAATAGTGTTTATTGTCAATTTAGGTTTGCTGTGTAAATTAGCGAAAACTTTTGCTAAATCAGATAGCAGTTATGGTGATTAAAATTGCCTTCTTTCCAAATTTTTAAAAATCAAAACAATAGGACCAAAACAGTTGCAAAAACATTATATGTCCTTTCTCATGATTTTGATTAGCTGGTAAGAGAACTTATCAGAACTATGAAACAATCAACCATAATGATGTCTTATGGTTAATACGATTTTAATAATGTTATGCTAATTATTATAATTCCTATGAATATGTATGCTAAATGTTTATAACTATTCCAGAGATATTAACAGGAAGATATGAAGAAGATTTTGAATCTGATAATAGTTCTGATGGTGATATGGAAATAGATGCTGCGAATCATACCAGACCAACATCACCTAGAAAAACAAGCTATGTCAAGAAAAAAGCGACCGAAATACGACAAGAGATGGCGAATAATAGAATGACATTAAGTATAAATGATGTTAAGGTAAGAAGAAAACATTATACAATATCTATATCTAATTTTGGGACTAAAAGGATGGATTTTGTGGCTCGAAACGTATGGCATATAAACAAATGACATTGAATATAAATGATGTTAGGGTCAAAAGACAACATATTTATGCATCATTTTGGAACTAATAGGATTGACTTTCGTTGCTCAGTGGGTAAGATACTGGCTCACTAACCAAAGATCTGTGGTTCGTTCCTTGTGTCAACGAAGAAAATTCCCTGTCCAGTTGTTTTGATGGTACTGAGAACCAAGTTGGTATGCACAAAAAAGAACCCTTAACAATGTCTGGGAATATTTTCTTCATATCACATTGTATGGATGGCACTTTTTCATTTTAGGGTTGATTTTCTATTTAAAATAGATAGTCGACTTGGCAATTTAACTTTAGGTCAAATCGGGGAACCCACAGTGGCTTGGTTAGTAAGATTTGGCATTTTCAAGCGTGGTTCTCCCGTGACAGTAGTGCGGAAAGGTGTGTTTGACAAGAACAGCTGGATAGGCGATCGAATGGGACAAAAACTGAGATCCTGTGTACTTATTGCCGTGCACATTAAAGATACGTTTGCAGTTGGATTTTGATATAAGAGTATGCTGTAGCGCTACTGTTTGGGCAAAATTTCCCTCATATAGCACACTGCATGGCATATGGTTGTCTTCAATAGCCCAGTCAGAGCAGAACAGTAGGACATTAAACCCCATTTCATTTCATGTCTAAATTGGGGGTATGTATTCAATATACTGGAGTGCAATATGAACAGGGATTATCATTAACTGAAGTAGACAAGATTATTGTAATCTTTCATGTTGTACTTAAAGGCAGATTAAAAGCAATGATCTCTCTATGATAATCTCTTTATCCTCATGTAATCTTACACTAGCACTGTAATAATTAGATCTCTGATTTAATATGTTTTGTTAACATTGTGTTTAGGTACATTTACTCAGATCTTATTGTAGTAAAGTTTAGTATAATGCAGGTTATAGTTATTAATAAATTAAGAGATACATCTATCTATACTCTGCATTTAAAAATTTGGTAAGACAAGCTTTGGTTTATAATAGATTTAAATAAAGTTCAAATAATTGGATGGAGAACGGTAAATGGCATATGTATTGGAATTTTCTTTTGCGAAAGAATGAAAGCTACTCCATACTACTATACAATGAGTTTGTTCACCGTTTTGGTGAAAATACTCATGTGATCTTATTTCTAATGTTCTGCAATCTTTATCATTTTTACTCTTCTTACAGAAACTACGACAAAGTTTAGAAATGAACGGCAATATTAAACAAAGTCTAGCTATGGAAATTAGCTCAGTAAGTACTTCATCCTTTATATTCTGTACAAACTTTTACAATTAGACTATAGATTCTAATTTTAAATCTCATCCGATTACTTCACACAATCCCGAGGCAGGCATCATCCAAAGATCTTTGTTAAATCTTCATTTTGCTCAGAAAGTAGGATGTAAAAATCCTTTTTGTTTGATTTTACTATTATAATACAATAGTATAGTTTGTATAGCTATCTATAGAGGTTTTATTACACATTTGATTTAATGTGAGCAATGATGGCAAAATGAGTCGGAAGTCAGAAGTCATTGTTTTCATGATATATGAACAAAAATGTTGAAATAAGCTAAAAAAAATGTAAAAGAAAATTTATTTATTTTATTGGTGAAATCTAATCTTTAACCTGTCATGTTATGTCATTAAAAAGATATTTTAGCCGATATTTGTTCCTTATCGTAAAAGACTTAGAGCTTCAAACCCATTTTGCTATCTCAGGTCACAAGTTTTATTGTCCCCCGCCTTTTGAAGAAAGTTGGGGGACTATTAAAATGGGTTCGTCCGTCTGTCTGTCTGTCTGTCCGTCTGTCTGTCCGTCACACTTTTTGGGACACAATAACTCTCTTCCTAATTGAGCTAGAATGTTCAAACTTGGTGTATGTGTTTATTAAGTCAATGCCTTGATGGAGTTCGAAGATGAGCATTTTCCGCTTAGGGTAAGCAGAGATAAGCAATTTGATTGGTTGATGCTTTGGGACACGATAACTTTAGTTCTAATTAAGTGAGATTGATGAAACTTGGTGTATAGTTTCATTAGAGTAATACCTTGACTAAGTTCGATAATGAGCATTTTCTGCTCAGGGTAAGCAGAGCTATACCCAATTTGATTGGTCGAGAATTTGGAACACAATAACTCTCCTTCTAATTGAGTTAAAATGTTCAAACTTGGTGTATATGCTTATTAGGTCAATGCCTTGATGGAGTTCGAAGATGAGCATTTTCCGCTTAGGGTAAGCAGAGATAAGCAATTTGATTGATTGATACTTTGGGACACGATAACTTTAGTTCTAATTAAGTGAGAGTGATGAAACTTGGTGTATAGTTTCATTACAGTAATACCTTGACTAAGTTCGATAATGAGCATTTTCTGGTCAGGGTAAGCAGAGCGATATGCAATTTGATTGGTCGAGACTTTGGAACACAATAACTCTCCTTCTAATTGAGTTAAAATGTTCAAACTTGGTGTAAATGCTTATTAGGTCAATGCCTTGGTGGAGTTCGAAGATGAGCATTTTCCGCTTAGGGTAGGCAGAGATAAGCAATTTGATTGGTTGATGCTTTGAGACATGATAACTTTAGTTCTTATTAAGTGAGAGTGATGAAACTTGGTGTATAGTTTCATTACAGTAATACCTTGACTATGATCAATAATGAGCATTTTCTGCTCAGGGAACGCAGAGCGATAAGCAATTTGATTTGCCGAGACTTTGGAACACAATAACTCTCCTTCGAATTGAGTTAAAAAGTTCAAAATTGGTGTGTATGCTTATTAGGTCAATGCCTTGATGGAGTTCGAAGATGAAGATTTTCTTCTTATGGTAGGCAGAGATAAGCAATTTTTGGATGACACTTCGTGTTCAGTTTGATTGGTCGATACGTTTTGAAAAAAATAAATGTGCGATTAATTAATATGTGTCATCTATTTATTTTGGGATTTCGGCAGGGGACATCAGCCTCACTGTTGGCTTGTTTTACTAGTAATAATATTAGATTAGTTTTTATTTTCAATATTTGATATAAAAATAATATTAGGTACCAATACGTGTTCCTTTCATGGAAGATTCTTCTTACACCAGTGATGATAACTGTATTGAAGAAATTATTCAGGTTTCTTATTTAATTTCTGCATGTATCTCTCTTTTAGAATTAATACCATGATTAACATATGAGTTATATTGGCATGACTGTCTGATGACAATGTCTAAGTTCCCCAGATTTTATGTAGCCTATGGCTTTTATTGTTAATATGTTCTTGTTTAATGATGGTTTATATTGGGCCATGTCTTATTTATATGGGCATAGCTGTCAAATGTCAAAGTTTGCTCATATTGTTTTTAGCCTATGGTTGTATTGTTATCATGTTCTTGTTATTGTTTCATGATGCTTTACACAGGCTCTTGTCTTAAGAGTTTGAATATTGTGTAATGTCTAAAATTATGAATTTTTTTTACAGTAATTTTATTACTATTTTTTTTTAATAAATCTGAATTCAAGATATGATCTCCAAAATTATATAATAAAAGTAGATCTTTTTTGTTAAGGATTCATTGCTTTGATTAGAATAGATTAAAAGTGAATGGTAGATATACAAATTATTTCAGTTTTATATATCTGTAGAGAGCAGTTGAATTAATAGTAGTAATTTCTAACATCTTTATATTATAATAATTAGGATTTCTTAGACCTAGTATAGTATAGTTTATAGGCTAACTAACAACATCTGATAATATAAGTAAATTAATTATACAATATCTTAGTTATAATTACAACAAAAATTAACCATAGCATGAACTTTTAAAATTAATGTTGTCTTTTGTGAGTCAGAAAACTGTGTATTTTGTAGCTATAATAAACAAAATACATCAAGAAATTAATGCTACATATACTCTAGATGTCCTACCAAATATCTGACATCTAGATTTAAAGTTTATGATATAAACAGATGTCCTATAAATAAATATTCTGTATTATTCTCTGGGTTTGAAATATAGCTGCCCTCTTGGTGATTTATATCATTATCTTTAAAAGACTTTCAATGAACAAGTTGATATATGTCTTCTGTAAGCTTTTGTTATTCTCAGATCCGAACCATATGAATAGTTGTTATTATCGGATATTGTAGGATGAATCTGAAGATGAGTTAGCACCAACAATAGAAGAAGAATCAGATGAAGATGAAGTAGAAGAAGAATTAATATCATCAGTAGATAGTTTAAACATCAATAACTCATCAGAAAAAAAACATAATCCACTTAAACCTGGAGAAACTATTGTACTAGAATTTGCTCCTAATGCTAAACGTAAGTTATTATAGTTATTAATTCATTCTTACATGTATTGTTATTATAACATACATATATTGGTGGACATACATAGACAAAAGTTTATTTTTGTTTAGATTTTCACTACCATTCTTGTCCCTTTCAATTTCTGTATTAGCTCTAGCTGTTGTTTCAACCTTGTCAGTTGTCTCCAGGTCCTCTGGTTTTAATCGCACTGCTAAAGACCCCTACTTGCAAGAGAATTATTTTAATAAAATTGTACCATATGTTACTCCCAAATGACCTATTGTCTGTCCCATGGTAAATAATAAACGGATTTCTACAATTATGAACAAACTACTCTACTTAAGTTATTATAAACGTACCTATGTGTTTAAAACCACCTCCGGTTAAATAAAATTCATTGCACAATTAAACATCCCAACGGAAAAAAGAGGTTCTCTCTTGAAAATTCAATGTTTTTGCTTGTATTTTCGTCTGTGTTCATCACAACATTACACACGTGACGTTATGGGCTAAACCATCGTAATTATGCTGAAGGGGGTAATCTATGATAACCACGTGTGTTGTAATCAAAACAGAACACTGCCTTTTCGGTCGTTTGAGTTTGGGCAAGAAAATAGCAACTGGAGACAATGACATTAATTTTAAACCGTTTGATTGTCAGTCTGCTAAATGTTATTCACGGATTATACGAATACTCGTAAATACATGTATAATATTGCTTTTCACCCCGTAATTTCACCCGTGTATATTATATATATTTTTATAAAACACATTACAGCCCAGTCAATCATAATTTTAATTGATCATATTTCGTATGAAAAAGACCGTCGCTTCTCAATAATTTCGAGATTTTATTCACGTTCGGACTGTTCATATCATTAATGTTCCTGATTAAATTACTTGTTTTTGTTCATTCGACAGATACTGAAATCGAAACATTCTTGATAAGAACAGTTCGGGATGTCTAAACATCGTTTATCGTCTTTATAAAAAATGTATTTAAAACAAAAAAATCACACGTCAGATTTTGTGTATTATTTGGTTTTGTGTGTTAATTATGCAGACCGCGGGGAAAATTCGTGCAAGTTTCGCGGCACTAAATTTAACCATCTGTGTAGCATATAATATGACATGGTACCTTTTACGGCAATATAATTCAAAGCGTTGATTAGCTGGGACATGATCGCGATCTACGAAATGCCATCGGAAAATTCCATTCTCCGTGGATTTCAAAATCTTATGGGTAAACAGCCTTGTGAATTTCACGATTATAAAATTCTGAACACACCAGAAATAATATTTAAAGAGAAATAGAAAGATATGGAACTATCTACCGATAATTAAACTGATGCGCGGTATGATTTGGTAATAATAATTATTAGTATTTATCTATAAAAAAAAACGTTATATACCTATTCAATGATTCAATGGCCTCGGCTATTAATTTTGCCGAGGCAAATGTAAAATACATCGGAATTTAGGCCTACCTCGTCCACAGCAGATTGCCGGGGTTAATTGGCAGGACTGCTTAAGTTCATCATCAGGAAATATTAAAAATATTCAACGGTGATATTCAAGGCCAGTAAAACAAATGTAATTCAAAAGAAAAAAATTCCCCCAGAACTCTCTAACCAAATAATTAATACAAGGCGGAAACAAAATATCGGACTATGGGCGTATTTATGTTTGTAAACGCTCAAACTCATTACTGGGTCTCAGAGCAAAAGCTTATTCATACATGTCGCGTTCGATTATTTGCTCCGTGCTTACTCGGACAGGATCCTCGAGTACGTTTCGACATGCGCAGTGGGAATGGGTAATCAAACGGCGCGGCACTTTCTTCGGATATCAAAATGGGAGATGAACGTCACCAAACAATTAATTGTGCTCGATGTTCTGATAAATAACAACGAGCAGACAATAATCCGTCAACAAACTTTAGACTTTTTCATTGGTATCTCATTGGAATTATTAAATCCAGAGAAGCGAAATAAAGCCCATATTATGCAGAACATACTTTAAATCACATTTTCGTTCAACCAATGTAACCTTTGGTTAGCTTTGTTAACCAGCTCCATAGCTTACAAGAATAAACACAACACTACTGAGACAAGTGTCAACAATAATTCTTCCGTCGCCTAAACTTTTAGCGGCAAATATAACTTCGATCAAATAATTTATTTGCTTCCATGCTGAATAATAGGATACTTCCAGTAGTAACCCGAACGCATTGGCGGTGGCTAGAGTAAGCGCGGGGCCAGTAATCGAACGCATCAACACAAAATATGAACTGTCGTAAAATAGCCTTGCTTTGACCCCCTCATACGAAATGATCTATTCCGATAAGTGACGTAATAAGCTTCCATTTCTTATTTCTCGGTGTCAAAGTTTGTGATAAGTTCAATTTTACAAGAGAGAACTTTTTTATTCGTTGGTATATTTAGCTGTATAATGGATTTTATTTAACCGGAGGTAATTTTAAACACATAGGTAAGTTTATAATAACTTAAGTAGAGTAGTTTGTTCATAATCGTAGAAATCCGTTTATTATTTACCATGGGACAGACAATAGTTTATGTTGAGTGGATGTTGAACACTATTTCTTTTATTTATTTTTGTCAAGTTCCTGAATTCTGTCAAATTTCCAGTACTGGTAGATGTATGTTATTCTATCTAAAGAAAATACTGTTTTCAGACATATTTCCTTTCTTTATTTGTCACAGAGAGAGTTGAACGTAATTTATCAACTGTTAAAAGAAAAGAAAACGATGGTCCACTTCTGTCTGCACGGAAGTCGTCTGAAAGTCTTATATCTCCTAGATCAGGAAAACAGGTTATCCTCAATGAAACAAAAGAATTACAATCAGGTAGGCATCTATATTTCTGAAACGTGGAATTAATATCATTTTCTATTTGGCAGGAAAAAAGTGAAATTCATTTTAATGTTATTATTCTGTCTAAAATATATAAACAGCAAACAAATATAATAAAAAAATTTTAATGTATCCCTCTTTGCTAAAGATATGAATATGAATGTATAAATTGCCACTATTGGAATACTTATGTTTTTTAGTTTCAAAACCTAAGAAACAGTTACACCCTATATCAGCCAATAGAAAAAGTTCTAATGGAGGTAAAGATAGTCAAGAAGAGGCAGCGGCAGTTTTAGCAGCGCTACGTGCCGAGAATGCCCAAGCTGAAAAATATACTAAGGAAATCAAATCCAAAACAAAACTTACACCAGACAAGGTAAATTGGATTATGCTTAATAGTGATATCTCAGAGGATCAAATAAAAAAAAAACACTTTGTCACATATTGAGGGCAAAATTTTTTACAAAATTGAAACACATCTATATATTGCTTTAGCCAATCTTTCAATATTATGCCAATTAACTCACAGTTACAACTACAAGAAGCTAGTTGATCATCTACAAATCATCTGAAGAAATTGAGAGATGTTAGAATCTAGTTTGTACCTCACCAGTGAAAAAATAGTTGATAACAGTAACTGAGCTATAAATGTAGATTTGTTGGTCTCCTGTTATTGGAAAATGAAAAATTACAGAATGATGTACATATGTTATGTATGACTTGTATTTCTCTGTGATGTTTATTAATGATATATTTGCTAAATAAAAGTTCTTTTTTTATAATGTTGATTTTATAGGTAGTGTCAAAAAGCCCTCGACCTAGTGCCTTATCGTCTCCTGTAAAATCTTCACAATCTCGTCCACTTCCTGTTCTATCTACTAGTTGTGATAATGGTGAATTAACAGATAAAAGATTATCAGATATTGTAGAAAAAGTTCTGGTAATGCCACCCAAGTAAGTACATAGTCATCTCAATTTGTTTATAATTGATTTTCTTGCTGATTACCGTAATAATTTAGGTCAGGTTGTAGTAGCAAGGTTCCTATAGATTAGACATGTCATTTTCTTTCTATTAAATTAAGTGTAGTGTTATGTCTACACTAAAAAAATATGCTTATCTAAAATTTAGATAAAGAGTTGGCCATTCTTGCTTTAACAGTTAAAAAATAGATAATGTTAAATGAATTGAAAATTCTTTATTCTGGGTCAAGTTGAGAGTGTTTGAAAGGTTGGCAAGATGGTCTTGATTTTCATGTAATCCATTTTGTCGTCAAGTTATGAAATGGCAAAACAGTTCTAGTCCATTTAATATCTAAGCCATCCTATGGTCTGGAGAGTTTATTATAGGCTTGTCATGTCAACAAATGTCTAAATAATAGTTTATATGGCATTTGACCCAGGAAAAAGTAGGCAAATTTCCACACAAAATTTCCATGATTTGACTATTAATTAATTAATGTATTTATTTGTAGACAACAGTGTCGTCTTGTTAAGTTATTAGAGAAATTAGATGATGATAGTGCTAAATATAAACCTAACACTGAATCAAGTCAAATTTATTCTTCGAAAAAACCTTTAAAAGCTATCACTCCAGTCTCCAGTATGGTTCAAAAACAGGTATTGTCTATCATGTTTATATTTTAAACCATAGAATATCACCACTTTATAAAATACAATAAAGCTCTAAAAATAATCTGGTGGCATCAAATACTATATCTAATCTGTAATACCCACTGAACGGAAGTAACAAACTGACTTCATGAAGAAAAGATTGCTAATTTAATGATAACATTTTGGTTCTCGGTCCCCATTTTTCAAATAATAAGAGAGTGCTCCAGATCAACCAATGTTTTATTAATGTATCAGTTGATATAATTACATTGGACATGATTATTGTTTTCAGACAAATGATAGTGATATCGAAGTTAATATAGAAATTTTATCTAACTGGGGTCATCCATCTAGATTAGGATTAACTGAGATCCAGTTCTATAATCAAGATAAACAGTTAATACCAGTTAATTGTAATGATGTTACAATACATGGTGGTAATAAAACACATGCTTCTATAGATGTTTTATTTAATGGTAAAGCCAAGGTGAGATATTATAATAGGTATACACATGTACTCAACATTTAAACAGATGAATGAATAAAATGAGGTCATTCATCCCATCCAAACAAGACCCTTGCAAGACCCTCCACTCTGCACCGCTGATAAGATGAAGCATCGCTGAAAAACTTTTGGAGAACCGCTGAACCTTCATTTAGTGATCCAGTGCCTTCATCACTGAGCGATCGTGCCTCCCTTCTTGTTTTAAAGTGACAGACATGTAACTATTGGTTTAGGAGGGATTGAGCATTTAGAAAAAATCCTTGTTTGCTCAACACCTTAAAAGTGGCATTATTGGTCTCACCCAGAAATGAATGTAATTAATTTTGAATAATATGATAATTGCAGGTTAAAATGTTTACTATACTATAACTTAGTAGATTTTTTTCAAATTTTGCCTGCCTTCTAATAGAACCATGCAGGGGTTTGATGGGCGAATGGTTAGTGCATGCATGTTGCATCGTAAGGTCTGTAATGGAGTCAACTGCCGTGGTTTCAATTCCCCGGTTGACGTGACAATGAGTAGGATCATCTGTCCAACCTAGTGGTTTTTTCCGGATCCTCTAGTTTCCTTCTACTTCAAAAGACCCCTACACACAAGCAAATTATTTAAATTAAAATTGAACCATATGTTAATTACAAAATGTCGAGGAGACGTTAAAATATATTTCTCTCTTTCTCTAATTGGAATATGTACATTTAACTGTTTTTCATCACATCCCTTTTTTTGATCTAAACGTCAAAATTTCTCAGGGTTTTGTACAAATTTTTAGTTATTTTTTTTTTTGTTTTTTCAGACAACTAAAGAAAGGTATATGTGGCTCTGTGATTTTTCTGGTAAAAGATTAGAATTTGTGATACCTTTAAAAAATCCATTTCCAGAAAAACCTTTTGAACTTTCTACTATTAAACTATGGAACTGGAATAAAAGTATAAATGTAAGTAAAAAGGCACTAGTTGTGTATGTTGATTATATGAAGGATTATATATGAAGATTTTTTGTTGTTATTATTATTCTAAAGTTGGTATATATATATTTTAATATAGTTTTCAGAAAAAATAAATATTTATATATAAAAATCAGATAAGTCCTATAGTCAATATTGATGGATAAGATTCTTACTATTTATTCCTTTCTACTTTCATTTTGTTTTCTATTTGAATATTTTTCAAGAATTTAGGTATATTTTTAATGAGATGTGAAGTTAAATGTAATATGATATATAATATAAACTGAAGTAAGTATATGTTTTATATTACAGGGTTTAGATATGGGTGGTAAACATGTACGTGTATTTGTGGGTGGGGAGTTAGTATATGATGGTGATATAGATAAAGGTTGTGGTAATCATATATACGACTACAGTACATCAATCACCGTTAAAAATAATACAACAGAAAATAAAAGTTCCACAGAGAATGGTTCGAAAACTCCGTCCAGAGAAAATTCTCATCATACATTCCGAAGTATCAGTCGTTCCTCGCTGTCTTCAGCCTCCTCATCAAGTTCATCCCGTCCAGTATCAGCAACACAACCACAGCAAAGTCCTGTTCGTAGTGAAACTAGAACTGTTTTAAATAGTGATAATAAATTAAACCGTCCTGTTATAAGTGGTGATGGCTCGGATTCCAGTCCTGAGAGTGATCAGCCTAGAAGAGGTAGGTATATGAATAAAGTATAATTCATAAAGTAGTAAGGAGGTATATTGATTGTTCTGAAGTTCTTGAAAATTGGGTTATTACGAAACTTTATTGTCCTACTTTTCTAAACCATACAGTCTAATGGGGACAGGTATACGAAAAAAGGAAATTTTGCTTTGACACACGGGGAAATTTTGCGTGGTAAGCGGTGCTATGGGGTCTTCTTATTCCAATTTCCAGTTATCAGGCTGTCCGTTTTGCAGCACTAACAAGGTGAAAACCTGGCCTGAAAATTTTATTAAACTTTCTGGGACAACACCGATATCGAACCTGACCTGCTGGATGAAACTATCTCAACTATACCGTGGCTCCCATTCTCTTGTATTACCACTGAATGATCTTTATGTTTCGTATATTTTTTATAACACTTTTACTCCTTCATCGTTATTTACAGAAACTAACAACAGAACTTTATATGACAGAATGATTAATATTGAATATTCTCTGTGTTTCCACTTGTCTAAATGTCTTATTTAATTTTACAGATCCATATAAATTACCAGAGCAAACAAAATGCAAGACACCAAGAAAATCAAAACGTTTAGTTGCCAAATTAGATGGTCATTCATCAGAAACTGAATCGTCTAAATCTGTAAATGACAGGTGAAATTTTTTGGATATTTTTTTTTTTTTGTTTTTTTGTTTCATAGTTTCTGGTAAAGCAATTTGATGGGTGTATACACTGAATACAAATCAATACCCAAGAAGCTCTCCACTAAAAATATAAGATTAATGATACCTGTAGTACCAAAGCATGACATTACAAATTCATTTGTTTTTTAATAGATTTTTGTTAGATTCTTGCTTAGAATTGTATTAGCACTTTGTAAAGACGTTATTAGCACTTTGTATAAAATGTTATTTAAACTTGGTATAAAATTTTATGTTAACTTTGTATAGAATTGAGTTTAAACATTTATATCTGTTACAGTAATGATCAGAAACCACCAAGGTTACCAACCAGTAGATCTAATAACAGTTTATCTGGTAGTTCTGATAATAAATTATCAAAAAATAGATCAAGTCCTAGTCCAACCAGTAGTAAACCACCAACACCTCGACGATCAGCCCAACATACCCCAGACGAACTAGATTTTGAACCTGAAGATCTCTCTGTTTTACATAAGATAAAAGATATGAAAAACAGGTAATAACAAAATTTATTTCTCACATAACATTGAATAAAGGGTAAAAATCAGATTGTTCCTTAGCTCTTTTTTATGTTACTAAAAATAAAATTAGTTTATATTTAGAATTTCTACTTTCATTTTGTTGTGTCACTTTATATCTCTCTAGTCCTATAAGTAGCAGTAATTCCTCTTCCAGTGATGAATATACGAGAACTATAGTTGCCTGGCGTTATCCTGACAAGTACAGAATCAATATTTTATAGATTTTAAATGTTTCTCCTGTGTGCTAATAATAATCAATTAATAATACAGCACTTTAATGCATCATAGATGACTAATGATTTTAAATGAACCCAAAATAAAGAATAACATTGAAATATAATGAGCCATAATGGATTTTTTTTTTTACACTTGTGAGTAAATTTAATATTATTTTCAGAACTGTCACTCTAATATTTACAATAAATCACAGTTTATTGATGTGAAATGTCCACTTTTATGCACTGTACATATTTATTCCTAAATATAATGATGTATTAAAATTATCTCCTTCAACAGCATTTTTGCAAATCAGATGTTTTTCATCAAAATCAGAATTTATATCCAACTTTATAATATTGTACCTCTAGAAATATCAGCCAATATATTCCATAATAGACGTCAAGAGGAAATATCTCTATCATGAAATAAATTAAATGGGCATTATATAAGAGCTAAATCTGCTTATTGCAGGTCTTTCTTTGGGCCTTATGTTATATGAATTATAAATTAAACATTTAATTTGTTAAAATTACACGACCATAATCAACTCTCGAAACCATCAGATGTCTCTGATTTTAAGTAGATTATTTGATTTAATTTAAAAATGGAGAAGCCAGGCTAAGACTCAAATGTCCAGTACAGTGGTTGAAATATAATACTCATTTTGTATTATCTAAAAAAAAAAACCAACTTCTAAACATATTTTTGGTTTCTTACTCTTGATCAGTTTTTATTGTCTTGTAAATACACTCATTAACTTTGTCAACTATTCTGGACGTATGTTTTATTGCCTAGAAACCTATTTTTTATCTACTGTGATTGATCTGTCAACCGTAGAGTTGGTATCTATTATTCATCATTTTGTAGACAAAAGTATGACTTTCATTTCTCATGAACCCTTTTTAAAAAAAAAAAAATATGGGTTTTTTTTGGACGGGAGGGAGGGGGCAACATAAATTACATTAACAAGCATTAACAAGGTGATTTAAATATTAAATGCATTCCTATAGTTTTGTATTGAATTTATTATTGATTATGCAATTACATGTTTCCAGTGAAGGATCAAGAAGAAAAGATATTCCTAAATGGTTGAATAGAGAAGATTTTAGTGGTAAGCGAATCAATACTGTTTTCCCATTATGAGCAATATGAATACTGTATGATATGTAGTTACATTTAATATATACTCTGCCATAATTCACATTTAACTGGTGTTCATGGGGAATGTAGGATTGTTGCTGGGATGGGCAAAGTTTGTTTGAAGAATGCCTAATACATGTCTAATATTTTAGTAATTTCCAACAAATTTAGGATATTTATGATTTCTATTATTCAGCTGATCGTTTTGAAGGACCACCCGAAAGTCGTGGTAGTAGTAGAAATGACATGAGGTCTGAAGAAAAGGCTAGATCATCCAGTAGAAAAAGTCAGAATAAAGCATCAGAACCTGTAGATGATTTGTTAGATGAATTAGATGATGCCCTGGCACCTTGGTCAACTCCTGGGTAAATAT
The DNA here is from genome assembly GCA_036850965.1 of Patella caerulea. Lineage (NCBI taxonomy): Eukaryota > Metazoa > Mollusca > Gastropoda > Patellidae > Patella > Patella caerulea. The sequence continues at coordinate 20,128,071 of JAZGQO010000014.1, read as the reverse complement.
TGGTTTAATATCACACCTTTATAATAATTATGTCCATTTATGTAGTGCCAAATACACTAAAAATGCATGTAGCGCAAAAACACTATATACAAAAGATGATTCATCACTCTAAGTATCACAATTTTTATGACTTCAAAACTTCAAACATAGGCTATGCCTGTGTGTTACACCATAAGAACTGACTAATACAACATGGGTGTCCCAAAAGTTCCAGCCTCCCTAAGTAATATGCGATCTATTTGAAAATTGTTATCCTAAAACAATAGGAAATTATAGCATGTGGAATTCCACATTTTGCATATCAAGCACATGCTGAGATATTTTTATAGCAACATGAGGACACCCCTGGTATGTTAGGCAGTGTACCTGGTAATCGAGCTGTGTTGCAATGATATGTTGACCTGACCATTCCTATATTCTTATAATATGGAATTACTGTTTATATACCTGCAACATTTCATGTTTATAAACCAGTGATTGTTATTCCATTTCATTATAGATGTTTTATTGGACCACTCCTCAATTACTAAATGTCACTCAAAGGTTGTTAATCTGTAACCAATGATGATATTGTTTGAATATTTAACTGGTAGCCCACTAATGTCCATGTTATGTATCTTTTATTCAGCCAATATAAAATACTTGTTCTGCATTTTTCAGAGTAAGTCCTTTACGTAACTTATCAGATGACAAAAAGACAAAAGGGAAATCTAAGTCAGCAGTAGAGGAAGAAGAAGGTTTGTTGTAATTAATTATTAATAGAATCTTGTAATAATATCATTAGCAATGAATTTTTAACTTCACAATCTGTTTTGATCTCAATTTGATATTGTTCTAGAAATTTGATCATTTTCAGATTTTATTCACAAGAACAAATTAATCCAGTCCTTGGCTAAAGAATGTTTTTTTTTTTTTTTTGAGAGGCTAGAATTGGCATTTTAAATTGGAATTATTTTATTTTATAATTGAGTTTATTTTTTGTATGTTTGTAATTTTAGATGATCTTGAAGATACCTTGACATCACCCATGGAGAGAATTGAAAGAAATAGGTCAAGATGGAGAGAAGCAAAAAATTCCAATTTAGAAGAATCATGGGGTTCACTTTCATTCTTTAATAGATCACAAAGAGGTCGTCTATCTGTTGACATGGCCGGTAAGTTTTAATTATACTATTCTTAAATCAACATGCACAATCTAACAGTTACAAATAGGAGGGACTGGAGGTTCAATCCCAAGTTTTCAAGTGGTAACCTGTGAAATATAGAGATCTTTAAAATTATATCACCACTTGAAAATCCAAGGGATACAGTGAATTTGTTTCCAGGGCACGTTCGTCATTTGTCAATATAAATAAACATCAGGATAAGGTTGGTTTGGGGGGGGGGGAATTGTGGTACTTCTAAATTAGTAATCAATGATGTCAGTTCTCGGTCCTTTAGATATAGTGACAGTGAAAGTAATGACCTTTACTTAATACTGTGATTGTATTTACAGATGATGCATTGGATGAATACTTGCCATCTTCGAAGAAACCTGTCCAATTAGAACCAACAATACAAGAAGATGAAATAGCAGAGAATGATGATGAGTTTACGATACCTGAATTACCATATGGTAGAGAACTAGTGATTAATATTAGTAGTACATGGGGTGATCATCATTATGTTGGTTTAACTGGTGTAGAAATATTCTCTAGTACTGGTGATAAAGTTCAAGTTACTAAGGTACCATACTTTATTATGTTTATACATTGATGTTATATTCCATGCCCTATATAAATTATTCTATACCACTGCATCACTTACAAAAGGTTGTTGGCAATCACTTCTGCGAAGTTAACAGCAGAAGACTAAACAAACTGGAATATTTATTTGTACAGAATGTAAATAGAATGACATTGAATTTGATGTGTACAGATTTTCCAGACAAGTATGACCATACTATGAAGTAGGAATGGACAATTTTGATTCATGGTGACATTGCAGCCATCTTGGATTTGTGGTGTTATAATTTGTGTTATGTTTTAATATTTTAGGTTACAGCTAATCCATCAGATATTAATATATTACCAGAATACTGTAAAGATCCACGTGTTGTAACTAATATAATAGATGGTGTTAATAGAACTAGAGATGATGTACACATGTGGTTAACACCATTTACACAAGACTCAAATCATTATGTATATTTAACATTTAATAAACCCTGTAGAGTTGCTTTAATACGAGTTTGGGTATGTATATCTTAGATTAATTCAAACAATGCCATAACAAATGTGATATGTACTGATGAGTTAACTGTTTCTTAACATCAAATTTATGAGTTTGAAGCTCATCAGGGAGTTTGGGAGATAGTCAAGTGATGTGGTTTCTGGCCTGAGCTTTACATGAAAACAAATACTACTAATAATTGTTACGCTCAAAGGAATTATCAAATTAAAAATATTCCATGTGTTAGTCTCAAAACAAACTAGTGTTTGTGTTGAGTAAATGTTAAAACCAGGGAATATTTTAACCGGGTTCGTATCGCAATTTGCGACTCAAACGTCCGATTTTGCGAATCAAATTCATATTTGATTAGCATTATTAGCATAAAACCCTGCTTCAGCTCAAATCAAAGTTTTGAAAATTAATTTTAACTTTAAAACCATTCAGTATCGTAAAACACATCAAAACAAATCTGAAATCTCCCAACGGTCCAGTGGAACGAGAGCAGTACATGTTGTCGTCTGCTATTTATAGGCGTAAAAGGTTTTGATGATAGAGATTACAAATTACTTGCTACAACACTACATACTTTCTATATCTGTGGTAGTCACAGTCGTCAAGACAGACATTCAAAACACTACAAGATAAATTTACCACAAAATTGAGGGTACGTCGCGAAATTAAAGATGGCAAGTCAAGCACATGATAATGTTCTGTCTTCAAATTCGACATTAAAATTAGCAACACTTCAAGATTGGGTGAGGAAATATGACCCAGAAAAGATCTGGCTAGAGTATGAAGTAAATAAAGAATGTCCAGGTTTCGTACAAAGAATAACATGTGGTCACATACTTTTTATTTTTATTTTATAAATAAAAACAACAGTTTGGTAATACAAATAATATGGGTATTGTTATTGTCACATCATTATGTGAAAAAAGAATTCTATTACATACTAAAAAAAACTGCTAATCAATTGGTAAATTTTGCTACTCAATTATACAATTGATTAGCATTCTTACACAATTTTTCGGGAAACTGGTAATCAAATGTAAAAAAGTAAAATATTCCCTGGTTAAAACCTATTTCTCTCAGAAGCTCATCATCTTAATACATATATTTAGAAATTTCATGTTCATCAATACAGCAAATAATTTCACCACTATGAGTAAATTTTATCTCAGTCCAATTATCTCAGTTTTATATATTTTTCTAGCTAGTTATTGTTTAATACTTTGTTTAATTTTCAGAATTATAACAAATCTAGAATACATTCATATCGAGGTGCTAAAGATGTGGTGATGAAGTTAGATGGTAATATTATATTTAAAGGTGAAATAGCCAGAGCTTGTGGTGGTATAGAAGGTGGAACAGAAGCTTTTGGTGATGTAAGTTATCAGAATTTAAACCATTAACAATGGATGCTAGAATTTTCTCTCGTATAAATAAGAGAACTTATGTTAACGCTATGAAGACTAATAAGCAGAATTTAAATTATTGTTTTCCAGACTATCTTATTCACGACAGAGGAGAGTATTCTAGAAGAAGTTTCTAAAAATGATGAAGCTTTTGAAGGAGAATTGTTCAGTGATTGTGAAGATGAAGATGTTCCATTTGAACGACCCAGCACTGCTGATAATGGAGAGGTTTGTTTAGTAAAACTAAATATGTAAAATTGCTTGCTCCAAACTAAGACAAAAATACTGTTAGAAACATAAAAGTTCTTAAAGAAGGGAGTCAGAAGTTTCAAATAAATAAGTGTATTCACTGAGGGAAAGTGAATTTCCAGAATGTGATAATGTAGCTCTCTTTTACCATGTTTGAAGATAGTAAAATAAACTTTTCATCTTTAGATCTGGTTAATGTGGATACTTAATTTGATATTTTCCGCAGGTCAATCTTATAGGTTTTTGTTTTTCGTGTAGTGCGGTCCCCCTGCACTTACTATTAAAGGAATTACCTACTTGTTATTATCACTTTCCACGAAGACTTCATTACTTAACATTGTAGACTGTAAATCATGTTTCGTACTGTCAAAACGGATTGAAAACATATTGATATTTTTTAATATATTTATTTCAGGAGAGACCATTTACAAGAGCTGTTGGTGTGATACCTAAATCAGAATACCAGGAACGACCAGAAACTAGTTATATTACTACAATAGATGATGTCACAGCTTATAAAACTAGGTGTAAGTTTATTAAATCTAACAGAAATAAAGAGTAGAAATAGGACTGTTGATTTTGAAAGATAGTTTGGCAAACCTTAATACAATGTATTTGATGTGTCTTTAATGATGCATTATGTAAGAGCTAACTGTTTTTGCTCTAAAAGTTCAAAAATTAATATATTGACAATTTCAGTAAAATTACTTTATTCTGGGAAAAGTAATAAATTAAGTATGTGTTTTTGTGTATTAATAAATTAAAGTTTTGGTAACGAATAGCACACTGTAAATAGTCTTGATTGTCAAGTCCAATTGCTATGTTTATAAAAGATACTTTGATTTTAGATTTTAATTTTAATGAAGATATTGGAGACATTGTCTAATCCATCTGATATCTTGGATGGTCTAGGGAGTTGAATATAGATAGGCTTATCACGTAAAAAAATGTTTTAAAATTTGAAGCCAGAAATAAAAGATGTGCAACAGGCAGATTTAGCTGCTACACAATGTATCTTTACACAATCAGTATAGAAAGAAATTAATTTTTTTTGTAGCATTGGAACTGAATTTTACAGCAACATGGGGTGACCCACATTATTTAGGATTAACAGCTCTAGAAGTTGTTGGTAAAGATGGTGAAGCTTTACCGTTAAAACTATCAATGTTAACAGCGCAACCAAGAGATGTTCGTATTCTACCAGGTCATGAACGAGATGATAGAACCCTGGACAAGTTAGTTTTATTTTGCACCCTTAATTTACTTTAACATTGTACATGTATAGACCAGAGTTGAGATTTCAAAATTTTTTGTGTCGGACATTTTACCGAAAATAAAGGGGCATAACTCTTATCATTATTTAAGCAGACGAATTCATACCACAATTAAAAGTCACATGTCAAAATATTCAAATCACGTACATAACAAAATTAGGTGAACCTCGCTATTTTTCATTTTTAATTCCCGTACGGTATTCAATTCATACCACAATTGAAAATCACATGTCAACAAAATATTCAAATCCCGTACGTAATGAAAATTGGTGAACCTCGCTATTTTTTTTTTTCACACCTAATTCCCATACGGCATTCAAATTTATGTCAGTAAATGTCGTACAAAATTAAGCATTTTCGTAATACATTGAATGAAAGCTTGTCGATCCTGCTTCGGCATAAAATTCACAACCGTAATATTCCTTTAGATTTACGTGGCAGCAAATGAATGCGAACTTCCGAAATAAGAATAGTTTGTGATGTCAGAACATCGTTTTTTCTTTATAAAATGTCAACAAAATATTCAAATCCGTGCGTAATAGAAATAAGAACACGACAGCAAATGAAAGAAAAGCGTTCGAAATAATACTTGTGATGATGACAAAAGGCATAGCTGACTTCAGCGTATTTCCGCTATGGCGTACGTGGCTTACAGCACACAGCTTCATAGTAAGCACTGCCTAATATGTTAAGCAATATTCGTGCGGCGCTCGAGATCACGGGAAAGTGCCACTGTGGATGAGAATTTATATATGGATTCTTAAAAGACGTAAAGGATATCGTAGACAAAATGAATTAAGGTGTTATAAAATAATATACTCTTACGATATGTGACATCTATGATTAGTTGATAGATGCTGTTGGCTCAAATCAATGCCCGACAATTAAAGACGACGAGGTAAACAGGTGAATTAAAATCACTCTTATTGGATTGATGAATAGTCCGAAAAAGGGAAAGCAATGACTTCTGTTTAAGATTAGATTGATGAATTGTCCGACAAAGGATTAAGTCAATCAATCAAAGCAGATTAAGTAGTTAATCAAGGTAGGTTTATTGACGATATAACACGATAAATACGTTGATCACTTAATTACCTAATCAATCCTGCCCATTGTCAACGATAATCAGGTTGAGTGGTAGTTATACTCTCAGTACACTATATTAATTTTGGAATTTTGAATATTATTCACTATGTCTTGATGTCCGATTGTGCATATTCCCGGTCGGACAATATTGTGCGTTTGGAAAAAAAAATCGGACAAGTCCGGAATAGACGGGCGAAATCCCAACTCTGGTATAGACCATAATTATAACTTTTCCTTTGTTTATCATTTTGGGAAAAGTGTTCAAGAATAATTTTCTGTTTTAACCTGTCATAGTTCATGCATAGTAGGGACTCTTTCTGAAATTGTATCATCACAATTTGGGTCCTAAAAATTGAGGAGGATCATCCCCCACCCATCTATACCCCAGACCATACACCAGCATGTAATGTGTACCTTATTTTGATGAAGGTAATTCTAAACTTTGAAATTTTTTGTTTCTTACTGTAGATTAATAGATGGTACTGCTGTAACAATGTTAGATGAACATATGTGGCTTATACCATTTGCTGAAAATAAGAATCATCTACTAACAATCAAATTTCCTGATAGAGTGCTAGTAACTGGTTTACGTATATGGAATTATAACAAGAGCCGTGAAGATACTTATCGTGGTGTATGTATATTGTTGATCTGGAATGGGTTTTAATATATCTCACACATACTTGATCAATCTGACTACAGAGAGAAAAAAAGAATTTTAGACCAAATGTAACTAATGTTCTCTCCCAATTCTCATCGATATGGTCAAAACCTTGTAATTTTATGTTGCTATTTATTGTTGTTTATTTAAGAGTAGAAATATAACATTGTGATTGTGTGATGTCAGTTTTATGATTAAATGGTTAATGAAAAACATGTTTTTAATTTTACAGGCTAAAATAGTTCATGTAAAAATAGACGGACGTCAAGTTTCTCCACCATCAGGTTTCTTAATACGAAAAGGTCCTGGAAGCTGCCATTTTGATTATGCCCAAGAAATTAATTTTACTTGTAAAAATAATAATAGTACAGATGGATCAACTGTATCACATACAGGAGGGTAAGATAACATTATCATTTCTTCTTCTCGTACAATCTAAGAAACAATTTTTTCAAAAATTTACAATGGATTAAACTGTCTCAGGTTGAAAAAAGCTTTGATATCATAAATTTTAAATTTTTGTTTTCCTTAATTAATTTTTTCTTTATTTCTTTAACAGAGTTGAAACAAGTCAAGATTACGAAGCTGTACAGATGCCTTGTGGATGTATCCTTTTAATAGATAAACAGACTCAAATTAAATTAGTTCAAGCTACTCAATTGTTTTGTATTTACTCCATGTATAGATATTGGAAATAGCTATTTGAAAAGCAGCAGTATAATTTTATAGTCTCTATTATTGAATATCTACATTATTGAACGTCTAGTAACAAAGTATCATGTCAAATACATATATGTATAATCTTTAACTTATCGAAAGTTATTTACCAATTTCAACTGTTTTCAACATGGGCAGATCCATACTATGTAGGATTAAATGGTATAGAACTTTATGATGCTAGTTTAAAAAAGATTCCACTCACAGACATAAGTAAGTATTGTTATCTTCTTGTTGTAACAGCAACATTTTAATTATGTTCATTTAAAGACTACTTCATTGACACATAATTAAATAAATATTAGAAGTTATAAGATATATATGACAACAATTGTGTGTTTATATTTAGATATATCAGCGTATCCAGATAGTGTAAATGTATTAGATAATGTACAGAATGATATTAGAACGCCTGATAAACTGATTGATGATGAAAATGACACTACAGATGGTAAACATATGTGGCTAGCACCAATATTACCTTCAATGGTAAGGGAGAGCTTTATTTGTTCTTTATTATATTGATAGTTTTCTTCACATGGCTAAATTGCATTTGTAGGATTTAAAAGTAAGTACAGTAGAACCACACTGACAAATACACACATGCATTATAAATAATAAGCAACAAAAGGAGCATCCTTATCCCAGGGCTGGTTGTAAGCGTCCTCTGCATTTTAATGTCTCAATTAAAATTAAAGACTTACAACACTGGACACAATCTACGGAAGTTGGAAATATTTCTCGAACATTGTATTATTCTATAGCGAATGGCAAAATCGGATGTGTACACTGAGAAAAAAACAATTTTGAGCTATTCAGGTCACAGAAATGAGATGAAAAGCTCAATCCAATAAGGTTTAACTTGAAAAATATATGAAAGGGCAGTTCATTTATCAAGAGTACAAGAAACAAACTGATGATATCCACTGACACTAAGGGGAGGTAACTCCTTATTTTATCCCTAACTCCATTTTATCTCCCCTTAGACCACAGAATGAGAAAAGTCAACCATACACTGTATGCATTGTAGATATTTTGAGTATTGTACAATATTTGTTGTATTTTATTGTAGTTAAATCGAGTATATGTGATATTTGATCAACCAACTACTATATCTATGATAAAAATATGGAACTACAGTAAAACACCAGGCAGATGTGTCAAAGACTTTGCAGTAAGTTCTCATTCTAACTTAAGGTTATATTATTAATTACAAAATAACATTTAATTGAATAAAAGAGCAAAAATTTTGACTTCATGGGAGGTGACTTGAAGCCCCAAGAATGAACAATCTGTTATGCAGGACATCTTGCTGTGTCTGGCCTTATTTCAACTTTCAATTGTCAGTTTCAACAGATCGCTTAGCATCCAAACACATGCAACTAGTATATTTAACATCAGTTCTTGATAAGTTATTACATAAAAAATTTACTGTGTAGAAAGTCTAGTGTTCTTTTTCATTTGAAATATTTCAAGTAATTTCTAGAAAAATGATTTCCTTTTTATTCTATTGTGAATGAGTAGATTTATTTATATTTTTGATAAATGTTTATATATTTTAGTTATTGGTAGATGATTTATTAGTATATAATGGTACACTAGAAGCTGTGTCTGCTGGTGTCAGAGGTATAATACCAACTTGTACTGTTCCACAAAAATATCATACCATACTCTTTACGCAAAATCCTGATATTGTACGCAAAGAAAAAAACACAATCATTAAGTAAGTTTATTTTGATATATCTTTACTTTAAAGTGGGAATGTCATATTTTCTAAGAAAGTCAAAACATAATTATTTCTATGTCTTTTGCTCAAAAGGTTGTCAACTCACTATTGTACCATAATAACATGATTACCTCCCTTGTTTTTTCATTCACAACCTCTCTCCCCCCACCCGCCCATGGAACGTTTGAATTTAAGCCATGGAACGGCTATCTTCAAACGTTTGAATTTAAGTTGAAAATTATATTTTTGCCAATTTCTCAGCTGGCAATAGTGAATTATATGTTTATTCTTTAACATGGTAGGACTGTTTATAGATGCCATCTGTTTTAGGGCTTTATTTTAATACATCTTAAAAATATAACTTAAACAAACGAAATTGCAACTTTAAAGGTTAGGTCACTCTATACTCTATATGTTCTGGTCATATTCTGTTTCTCCTGTAGTACAAATTCGTTAGTATTAACTAAGCCAGTATGTAATTACTACTTTTTGTCGGTGGGAAGTAAGTCATAGGTGTTGACTGTGTAGTTATTGGTGTATTAGGCATTACTGTAGCAGGATTGGTGAGGCGTGATTCAGTGGACATAAGTGACAGTAATATATATGGTATGCCCAAGGTATGGAATATATTAAGGACAATGCAAAGGAGTCACCACAATTTTAGTCCTTTACACCATTTCTTATTCGTTTGGGACACAGATTGTGGTGGACTATTCCAAATAGACAGTGTCTTGGTGAATGATACCTATTATGTTAATACTATGTTTTTCTATATTTGTAGTAATCATGCTGGAGAACAGGATGTACAATTATTAAATGATAAAAAAATTATAACTAAGTATTCTGATCCAAAAAAGGCTCAGTCTGGCAAACCTGTCAATCAAGGTGAGAACTTTGAAGGTGTATTATTGTCTATCAACAATATTGTAAAATGTCATACTGGCAGAGATATATATTTTCCACAGTTCTTTGAGAAATGGTCAATCAAATAGAACATACATAGAAAAAATTACCTCTTAGTAAACTGATTATTAATACATGGTCATGGATGTATTAAAATAAAAGATTGTCTGATTTGTTGTTTATTGTAGCGTGTTCTTTTTTTTAGGGGAGATCACTCTGTGTTTTAGTCCTTGACACCATTTTATCTCCCCTTAGACCACAGATTACATTATGTCTGAAAATGAAATAATTTTAATTAGTACTGTATTAGTATTAAATTAACCATTATTTCTCAAAATGTATTCAGTTATTATGATTATAATATTTCTGTTTAATTTTCATGTAGAATTGAGACCCAAAACAAGTGTAACAGCTCGCATGAAAGGCAGAAGATGATACCAACAGAACTTTTACTTCAGCTTCATCATTCAATAAATTATTTCTTCATTCACTATTTAAGTTCATCTTTATTATATGATATTTAACTTATTGGATAGTTTGATGGTTTGTTAAGCAATATGAATATGCATTTTTTTTACAAATCATGACTTTAATATGTTTGTATCATGATTATCTTATATATTAGAACTTAGTTATATTACAGTGGTAATAAGCTTATTTCAGTAAGAAATAAATCATTTGCTATTATTAATCAGCTTATTTACTCACTATGCTTATTAATTTCAAACTCAGGCAGATTAAGCTCCATTCTGTTAAAAAGAAATATCATTAATTGTAAAAAGATACTAATTTTGTTGCTAACTAATTTAAGAATTGGGGTTTTGAAACAAATATTGAAATTTGATCAATTTTGGTATATTTTCGAATAAAGTAAGCTGTAAAAGGCCATAATATATTATGATTTAAACTTTGCTAAAGATAGATATAATTGGATTGATAAACACATTGCTAGTTTCAATATGTTAATTATTATTATACAGATGTATTAATTATTTGAGAAAATGTCAGGCCCCTAGTTCACAAAGCATTCTCAGACTTAGTTAAGAATTTGCTCAAAATAGTTGACCTTATTTTACCTAAGATATAGTCATTTGTAAAACTTTTGTTGTTTTATTGTATGAAATACACCGATTAGAAACTATACACAAATTTTTGTGTTTCTGGATCAAATATATTTCTCTTAAACAGTGATTGAAAATTGAGTAAATTCTGAGAATGCTTTGTGAACTTGGGGCCAGATCTTGTCTATCACTGGCCAGTGAAAAAATTTCGAAACAATATTCTAATGAACATAGCACTTATACGTGTAGAAGTAGGTATGTGAAAATACGCAGTATGCAAGCTGAAGAAAAGTAAAGTTTTTCCTGGATACATAATCTTTAGCTAATAATATTACTTCTTACATAAAAACTCTTAATTTTTACATTATTCTTTATGTATATTATTACAGATATATATTGATTGTTATATGTATATTACATATAGATATATTGCTTTGTTATAAATGTATAGTGCCTATCAAAAGAGTGTATAAAGAATGTAAATATGGGAGATAAAATGTTCCTATTGCAACTTGTACTAAGATGTTTTAGTATATCATGTTATTTTCTGTGTATATCATAAAGGTCACAAACTTTCTTCTTTAAGATGTGCAGTGAATGTGAACACATTGTTTAATGTAGAACTTTGTTCTGATTGTATTGTTTAACAATTTACCTCATTTCTACTAATAGCCTTCAATGAGAAAGACAAGTAATCCTGATAATAGCCCTGGAGAAAATTAAGAATTTTGAATATCAGGGCTACTGAATTTTTGTCCAAGATAAAACTTGTATTTCAAACACATATCAACAATCACTGAATACGAAACAATTAAAGTGATGTAATATTGAATTTGTATGATGGAAATTGAAGTGAATCTTTATCTACAATCCCTCCGTATTGTTTTTTGTATTTTGACTGTGATAATCATCATTTTTACAAAAATGTCATCAATCAAAATATATGTTGTTTTGTCATAATTTCACTATCTGTCCCTAAAATTGATAATTGCATAATAATAGCGTTTTTCCGAGGTTATTTTAATTTACATCCACATGCATCCGTCCTAACATATTCCTCGAAATGAATATAGTTTCTGGTCTCTACTCCTTTTAAGGTGCTTGTAATAGAACTTTGGGGTCCAAAATTTATTTGTACTAAGGAAAAAAATGATTGTTAGTCCCAAAATGACCTAGTTTGTGACAAGTGGATATTATACCCCATTTCTCCATCAGATAGACTTAAAATAGTATTGAATATTATTGTGTACTTAGTTTCTGGAAATATTAGTATTTTATTACTTATTTTTTTGTATATCTGCTGTTCATCTCTGTATAATCAAAATGAGCTATTATTGTTATGTATATTGAATTGAATTTCATCAAAATAAATCATCCATTTATACATTAATTTTTTATTCAATGTGCTTCTGACAATGATATTCTTCAGGGCAATGAATTGTGAATGCTGATTGAAGAACAGGGTCAATAACATTTTAATGTGGGCGTATAAAAAGGAACCAGATATTTGATATTTCTTTTAGAGAGAGATAGAGATATGAAATGAAATTTAACATTCTACTCCAAACTGGGCTAATGTAGAAGGGCATACACCATACAGTGTGCTATGAGGGAAATTTTGCCCAGACAGCGGCACTGCAGCCTACTCTTATATCAAATTCCAACTGTCCAGGGATCTTTTACATGGCCGCCAATGTGTACGCAGGACTTCGGTTTTCCGTTTCTTCCAAACAGCTGTCCTTGTCAGGTCCTCCATCACTGTCAGAAAATGTGGATGAACTTTCTCTGCCAATACAGGTATAAAACACCCGACCTCCAGGCTAGCGAGCCAGTGTCTTACCCACTTAAATTGTTGGACCATACACCTTGCAGCTTTTCGTTTGATTAGACCTAATGCTTACTCAAACACAGCTGGACTGACTGATGATTCCTGTCCCAAATAATGACTGGTTAACTACTAATACATTACAGTACAGCATCACAAATGAATCGGGATTAACTGGTGCTTCAAATGGGAACATACAAGTTGTATCATGACAACCACAGCTACATCATAAACCATGAGCTTTAGAATAACAAAATATTGCAGAAAAACTAACAAGGCTATTCATATAGCTGCAAACGTGAACACCGGGCATGTATTTTGTTTAATCAAACTGGATAGAACAACGGAATCCAACAATGTTGTTCAGGAGAGATTTTAATGGAGGACAAAAATAAACACATTGCATCAAAATGCTACAGAGGGATTTCTTGACCACTGCTTCAGGGATATGTTGTTAGTCTCTAAGTACTCATTGTCACTTAGTATTGGATCTACAAGTTGTCGAACGAATGAAGTTTTAGTGAATAATTACCCATTGTTCTGTAGGATTCAAAGGAGGTGGTTTCTATATTGTAACAATCTGATTTGATAGCAGGTGTAAGTACATATTTCTCAAAGAGCCAATAGACTTCATTATATCAGTACAAATTCTCAAAGGTTGTTTAAAGATCAGACTAGTCTAAGAACACTTTCAATTATTCCTTTCATTCAAATCAAAAACAAACCAACATCATCTCATAAAATTTTAATCTTATTAAAACAAAATGTGAAGAATAATATGTCACTATAATTTATAGTTTGAATCTAGTCATTTTAGACACACAGTATAATTAGAATATTTTGGACCTAAAGTGATGTTACATTATATCTTTACAGGAAACGTGCCAGCTTCCATTTGATCATCCCATTTAGAAACCTGAAACAAAAAGAACGAAAATAAAACAATGTGATTTATTAAATATAGTAGTACACTAAAAAACATTTCTGCTAAATATATACTCAAGTGCTTTTAGAAATTATATTTGGCATTTTTCTATTCTTTTTCTTAAATTGAGCAGTCACAATTTCAGCAGAATAATTGAGGTGGGCTGTTGCGAAACTAGACCCCTGTAAATGAAATTTTCTGTGGTGGAAATACTGATATAAAGAGAAATAATTAGTATAGCATTACCAAATCAGTCAGCCCTCAACAATCATTTGGATGCCCAAAGCCAAGTATAAAATATTAACAAAATGTAACTTGTAAAATCGTATTTCTTAAAAGAAGAGAATAATATAGTCTATGACTAAAGATTCATTTCATTTCATTTCAGCCATCATTTATGTCACCTTTAGCTAAGGTCTGGATTGCAAATCTAAGACACTTTAAAGCTTAGTGCATTGCAGCTTTCTAGTTTTGTCATCTATCCATTCATTAAACTGTCTAATAATTGAGTCTCACAGTGCCTATTAATGGGATATTTCATTAATTTTAGATGTAAAAAGGGTCTTTCAGCTGAAGTAATGGAAACCATCTACATGCAGCAGGCAAAGCCCATCTTGCTGTGTATGGGGTAAAATTAAATCGACATAAATTGATCTGGTTGTAAGTATAAGAATTGACCAACAAATTTGTGTAGTATTAGAAACACAAGAAAATTAACCTTAATGTTACGTTTTTATCCTTATCCATACAGTAATGTCAACTATATTTTCAAACTGCCATTAACAGAAATAACACTACCGATTTACATACACAGCCTAAATCAAGGAATGAATGAAATGGAGTTTAATGTCCGTCTGGGCTAATGAAGACGTGCATTATGCCATACAATGTGCTATGAGGGAAATTTTGCCGCAACAATATCAAATTCCCACTGCCAGGGGATCTTTTACGTGCACACAAATGACCAGATAGCTGTCCTTGTCAGGGTCACTGTCCTGCATCACTGACAAAGAGAAACCACATTTGAACCAAGAACAAGAGAACAGGCACTTATTAAGATTATTTTTAAATACCTACCCAGGACATTGGACACAAAGACAAATATAAATTTTTAAAATATTCGCATGGGGCATAATCTTCTCCCTTAATCTTTTTACATCGATGGTAATCTATATAATTTTGGTTACAGTATCTGAAAAATAAAATTATATATTAATGCCTTGTTAGACACATAAGTTAGGTCCCAGCAGTTTCAGAATCTGTTCACATTATTACCTACTTATGCTAAACAAGTAATACCTTGCTTATGCTAAACAAGTAATGCCAATATTAAATGCAATCTCCATAAATTAAGAATCAAATACTTAAAATACCTTGTTTGGTTCTGATTGGGAAATCTCGAGTCAAATGGAGCGGTCCGGTACCCACTTGGCTTCCCTTCAGACATAATGGTAGCTGACATTACTATAAAAAGAAAATGAATATATTTTACTTCTTAAATAAATTTATGTTGATTGGTCATAAAAGATAACCCACTATTGTCTGCTGAACTGTACTGGAGAGACATTCAGTGAAAGACAATAATGATTGTCTTTAGCTTTCACATTACCATTGAATCTAAAAAGTTCCCAACAGAATATACCCTGCATGTCTACATGTATATTACTACTAGGTATACATCATATGTAAATTTGAAGGAGTCGTTGTCATGTGCCCTTCTTCTAACGACTATCTGCCTCAAATCTGCATAAAGGTATACTTTTATCAACGAGATTAAGTGTTTTAATACTAAATGAAAGAAAAGAAGATTGGTCTGATATGCAGTTTCCTAAGATTTTGGATATTTCCCGCAAATACGATACCTAGTTAGTTCCTTTAGGAACAGTATCTGAGCGATCAGACTATACCTCTAACCAAAGTTATAAGATAGCACTAATTTGTATGATACATGTAATATTATGAGTTGGGTACCTGCCAGAGTTGTAGGTAGTTTAGCTCTGAACGTAGGTCTAATTACACTCACCAGTACTACGTTCAGGTTTCTGCCATTGAATCCATGTCAACTTTTGTATGTCAGCAATCTAATTAAAATATAGATCTATATTTCGTTTCGTTTTTTTATACTTTGATGGCCTACACTCATGTAGATCTAACTAGTTATAGTGGGAGCTCACGTTCTATGACGTCTGAGGAATCAAGCACGGGACATTTGACCTGATAACGTCAGTCATTAGATTAACCAATTAGCGACCGCCATGCTTTTTAAAATCTACTTTTGTTTTGTTTTGATTTCTACCCGCTTGTAATATTTACCCACAGTTCCATGCATGAAAAGGTCAAACGCTCGATTCGACAGACCATTTGATTGGCTGACCCCTCATTTCAGTCAGAACACGACTTAAATAACAAGTCTTCCAGATCCAAGAGTAGTAAAGACAAGTAAAAACGAAATTTTGAACTATAAAAAACGAAACGAAATTGGATCGTGTTTTAATCAGATTGGTATGTCAGTCCCTGTGAACGCCTAAACAATGTAAATGAACATCTTAGTGAGAAAATAAGACCTTACTTACCTCGCTAGAAACACTATGACCCACACAACACTTTATTTAAAAATATGTCTCTGTCTGCTAGACGACTTGGCCGATGCCATTGAAAGGGTAATGCACAAATTTACGAACTCGGCCATACAAAGTGAAACAAGTTTAAGCAGGCCTTGGAGAAAAAAAATTGGGATTTTTGAAAAAAGTTGATATAAATTATTGTAATTGGAATAAAGAAAGCAATAAATGGCTGAACATTCGACTTTTCAAAGATTTTAATTTTTTTTCCCAGACTTACCTAAATTTCGTTTCATCTTATATGGCCGAGTTCGAAAATTTGTGCGTTACCCTATCAATGGCATCGGCCAAGTCGTCTAGCACTGACGCAAAAGTAAGCAAGGTCTTATTTTCTCACTAAGATTAGTAAGATGTTCAGGTTCATTTACATTGTTCAGGCGTTCAAAGGGACCGAAACGCGACCGTTTTGTATTGAAAAGTTGCCCAGTAAAACTGACTGGGACAGATTACTTTTTTGACATGGATTCAATGGCACGAAACCTGAACGTCGTACTGGCTGTGTAAAGATACCTACGTTCAGAGCTGAACTAAGTTACAACTTGTACATATGATCATGTAGACCGGTACTGCAAATTGCAATAAATCTCCCCACCACCACCATTTGGCTTATTATCTATAGCTGACATAGTTCAGCTCTGAACGTCGGTCTCATTACACTCACCCTGACCGTTCAGGGACTGGCCTATTCAATCAATGTCGAAAATAATTTGAACCCCAGTCAATTTTACTGGGCAACTTTTCACTGCGAAACATCGGAGTGTCAATCCGTGTGGACGTCTGTACAATGTAAAGGAACATCTTAGTGACAAAATAAGACCTTGCTTGCCTCGCTAGACTCAGTATGAGCGAAACAACACGCTGTTGAAAATACGTCCCCTCCTATCAAACTACCCTTTCCGCCACCATGACACAGCGTGTTGTGATGCTCATACTGACTCTAGCGAAATGAGCAAGGTCTTATTTTCTCACTGAGATGTTCCTTTACACTGTACACGCGTCCACACGGAGTGACACCCGTCGTTGAGCAGTGAAAAGTTGCCCAGTAAAGTTGGGGGTCAAATTATTTTCGACATTGATTGAATGGGCCAGCCCCTGAACGTCCAGGGTGAGTGTAATGAGACCGACGTTCAGAGCTGAACTATAGCTGACAACAACCCCTTCAGAACTACAGCAAGGGATATTTCTAAACATGTCTTAAATGGTTAAACCATAAACTAGTATTTCACCAAAGCAAACAGTAAGTAGATCCGTTGACATTCACAACGATCAACAGTCAAATTATTGTCTCTCTCAATTTGCAAATTTGCATGTGTCTGCATTTACGAATGATTAGATCATGATTTCTCAATAATGTTGGATTTAAAAGGAAAGCTGAATTCAAAATCGTTAATATAAAGAATGTATTTGATGGGAATTTTTAAATAAAACAACGTTACTGCAAAAGAACAAGATAAATACTAATAAATGAAATGACCTTCCCGTTATGACCACTCAGAAAGATGGAGAAAGCTTCGGCACATTACGTACTTACGTTTCCGCTTCCTCCGTCGCGCTCGGTAACAAGCCTCGATCAACCAGGCCCTACTCACTCTGATATTTCAATTTTTTTTCCTTTGCGTACGTGACGACAGGCAAATAATATTAACGTTTTAACAAAGACCACTGATTTTATTCCACACTACGAGTTTGAGTATCCCCCACACCAATAATAAATAATTTACGCTTGTTATAAATAAATAAATAAATTTTCACATGTTCATAAGGTCTCAAGTCAGGGCCTCACACGTAAAATTTTAAGAGGCACCACAGAATTACAATTATGCGACCTTGGGGTTTTAATCTATAAATATTTAAGGTTCAACCATGCAGCCTACAATGAAATTTCCCCCCCCCCCGCCCTCAGTCCCAGTGACATAGTTGATTTTCATTTTCGTTTGCTTTGCCACTATTGTAATCCTGTTTTATATCATCTAAGAGCAGATATGTGAACTACAAGTTTTAGTTCACACGCGTTTAGATGAGATAAACATGATTTTCGCATTGTCTCCGCCCAAGCAATCCACGGTTGCAACATATTACCCTTTGGTTTATAAACATTTATTTCAACTTTCATCAAAATAATGAAAATTGTGACCTCTTGCGTTTCCACAAACTAAACATAACGCTATATACAATATACGTCCACATTCCTGCTTTGATTGATATGGTACTTTGTCAAGAAGGCTAGGCGTTTGGTTTGTTTAGCGTTGAGGGTCGTGCACCAACATTAATAGTTGCCGTCCTTATAACTATACCAAGATAATCCATTCAGAATTGTGCCTTCCTAACACTAAAGGCAAAAAGTGGGCGTGGCTCTGCCCCTGGGGGTCGGGACATTCATCAAAATCAATAGTGGACGCCCTCAGGCTATAAGGAATACATAAACCAAGTACCAAGCTGATTCATTCAGAATTGCGGCCTGTAAAAAACGACAAACACAAAAATTGGTTGTGTCTTGCCTGTGTGAGTCGGGACATGCAGTTGACGTCCTTAGGCTATATATATACATATCCCAAGTTTAAAGACGATCCATTAAGAATCGTGGCCTGTAGACAACACACATAGACACGAAGTAAAAATGGGCATGACTCTGCCCCTGGGGGTTAGGAAATCACCAAAAACAATAGGGGTCATCTTTATGCAGCCTGTAGACGACAGACAAATACACGAAATGGGTGTTACTGTCCCATGGGGGTCGGGCATGCACCCAAAACAAAAGGGGTCATCCTTAGGGTATAAGGAATAAGTATTTTAAGTTTCAAGATGACCGATTAAGAATTATGGCCTGTAGGCGACACACAAAAAGAAAATGGGCGTGACTCTGCCCCTGGGGGTCGGGCATGCACCCCAAATGATAGAAATGTTCCTTAGGGTACAAAGAATAATCATTCAAAGTTTCAAGATTATACGTTAAGAATTGTGGCTTGTAGACGACAAACAAATAAATACAAGGAATGGGCGTAGCTCTGCCATTGGGGGTCGGGCATGCACCAAAAAACAATACAGATCATCCTTAGGGTAAGTATACAAAGTTTTAAGAAAATACAGTTAGAATTGCGGCTTCTAGGCGACACAGAGACACAAAAAGAAAATGGGCGTGGCTCTGCCCCTGGGGGGTGGGCATGCACCCCAAACTATAGGGATCATCCTTAGAGTATAAAGAGTAAGTATACAAAGTCTTAAAGAAAATACAATAAGAATTGTGGCCTGTAGGCGACACAAAGACACACGATAAGAAAATGGGTGTGGCTCTGCCCCAGGGGGTTGGGCATGCACCCCAAATGATAGGGATGTTCCTTAGGGTACAAAGAATGTGTATACTAAGTTTCAAAATTATAAGTTAAGAAATGTGGCCTGTAGACGACAAACAAATACATACTAGAAATGGGCATGGCTCTGTCCCTGGGGGTCGGGCATGCACCAAAAACAATAGAGATCTTCCCTAGGGTATAAGGAATACGTATACCAAGTTTGAAGAAAATCCAGTAAGAATTGCGCCCTGTAGGCGACACAAAGACACACGAAAAGAAAATGGGCGTGGCTCTGCCCCTGGGGGTGGGGCATACACCCCAAACGATAGGGATGTTCCTTAGGGTACAAAGAATGTGTATGCAAAGTTTCAAGATTTTAAGTTAAGAAATGTGGCCTGTAGACGACAAACAAACAAATACTAGAAATGGGCGTGGCTCGGCCCCTGTGGGTCGGGCATGCCCCCAAAACAATAGGGATCTTCCTTGGGGTATAAGGAATAAGTATACCAAGTTTGAAGAAAATCCATGAAGAATTGCGCCCTGTAGGCGAACCACAGACACACACACACAGACAGGGGCGACGGCATAATACGGTCACATTATGAATGTGGACGTATAAAAATAAAAGCCTGATTTTTCGTACAATCAGGGGCCATAATTCGGGAAGTTACTGTCCGATGGCGATATGCGTGAATATCGAAAGGAACCAAGATTTTGGTTTATAAACATGTATTTCAAATTTCATCAAAATAATGAAAATTTTGTCCCCTTGTGTTTCCACAAGCTAAAAACGTGATTTTTCGTACAATCAGGTGCCACAGACCAAGAAGTTATGGTCCGATACATGCCAATAACGAAAGGAACCGAGAGCTTTGAGAGACGGAACTATATTTCAAGTTTCGTCAAAATCGGATCAAAACTGTGACATGTAGTGTCCACAAATTGTGGACGGACAGGGGCGACGACATTGTACGTGCACGTAAAAATGTGAGTTTTGTCAGATTCCTCGATCATCGCGAATACAAGTATCACGGTATCATGCATTATGCAAGAGCTAAATCTGCAAATTACAAGTCTTTCTTTAGGACAGAAATATTATCTAAATTAACTTAGCCAGATCAAAATAAACTCTCTATATCTGTGCTAGGCTTCGGTGTTGGCTTGATTAGATTCCTATATGCTAACGGCCGTTGATAATTAAATTTAAAACGGCGATAATCGAGACTATGTCTATATTAATGAATTTAGTAATGATGACCGAGGCTTGGTAAAAAAAATTGCACTCGCTTCTTTCTCGGCTCATTGTGGATCAATTTGACTGAAATTTTCAGCAAATTATCTTAACACTATCTAGTTTTTAACTATTATAGTGAGAACTATCAATTCTTTATCTTATCTCACGTAATGTATTTTGAATCGAGTTGCAGAGGTCAATGTTCATTTAATGTCACAGTTTTTGCGGCGGTCGCTATATATGATGGGGTGTGTGCCACAACCTGAGTGGACGCCGATATTTACGCCCGGAGCAGAACAGTATGACTGTAAGCCCATTTCACTATTCACGTCTCTGCGACAATGGGTGGTAACATAGCTATAATTTCAGGAATTACAAAGCAGAGTAACTTCTAATGTAAAACTCTCGCCATTGCTTTAGGAGCATGCAGCAACCCCCACCTCATTTGATACAAGACCATATATATTCTTTCATATGCGACAAGACAGCAAGGTCACCCTATATGTAGGCTGTTGGCATGCACGTAACATAACAGGCTGAACTTGACACAAGACTAGGCCTCCGGGCAAAATTCCCTCCACAGCACACACCCTTCATTATCCCAAGCAGAGCATAAAAGTAGAATGTTAAGGTTCATTTCTTTTCAGTTTTTTACTGCATTTTTGCAGTCTGAACTCTCCCTCTTTCACCCACGATTTCTTGTATTCGAAAATCTATCAATTCTAGACCGAAAAGTAAAGACCATAGCATAGCCACAACAGGCTTCAATAGTACTACACCAAAAATCCTTATTTCTCGGCAGCCTATGATAGAATTAAGTTTTCAAACGTACTTCAGAAATGGGGAGGTTTATAATATTTACAATTTTGTAGTTGACCATAACATACATTTAGCATGATTTAACAACATACAATGGTTGTTTTTTTTATCAAATAAAAGCAATATTGCTTAGATTGTATCAATTTGAAAGTAAAACATAACTTAGTGACCGACAAGCTATCATAAAATGTGAATTTGAAAAAAAGTCGAAGATCTTGGGGACAAAAGCCCGAGTTGAATCAAAGTTGACAATATATGTAATATACATTCAATTCATAAATTGAGCACAGAAAAATTGAGAGATGGGGTATGACACACGGTTCCGGGCCATTCGCCTAAATATAACACAAAAATCGTATAGTTTCACTATTTTTTTTTTATTCCCCAGATTGTTAATTTAAAGATTTTGTTTTCTATATCTGTCCATCCAGGCACGGAGGGGACCGTGATCAGGTTTATATTGGACACTGACGCCATCTGGTACCAGTTGACCTGCCTTCATCTTAATATCGTAATCTTCTCGTGACCATTTGGTGAATCCCCATTTCTTAGAACAGTAGATCTACAAAAGATTATGAAAAAAACTCTTTGTAAGATTCTTTTTTTTTTCAATAGACTGATAGACAACCAGAATAAATTTCGAACAAATCACTTGGCAACCATCATAATTTTGAAAATTTTGCGACAGTCCATTTATAATTGCAGCAAAGTTCTGGATCTGAAAATTGAAATTCACTAAGCTTCTGCCAACAAATCAAGTTTTAAAAACACAGTCATGAATACAGTGATATTACGATCAAATAACGATGGAGGTTATCAAAATTCATTGATTTAGTATGAAGGAGAATACCTCTTGGAAATTATTAGCAAAATTTGTTGAAAATGAATGTAACTCTTATTGGTAGAATTTAATCATGGCATCAGTTATTGTAGCCTCTATTGTAAGGTTGCAGCGATACCCCGGGGATGCCGCATTATCGCGATTATTTTTTTTCAAGTGATATCGTATCGGCCAAAGTTGAATAATCGCAATCCCCGGTATTTTAGGATTTTTTTGGGCGGAGGTCGGTGCAATAAATCCAAAGTTCATTTTCACCGGTGCGGGGGCCGGATCGAATTCGAAATAATAGTTTAATTACTACTTGTAAAATTATATAATAAAAATCGGTGAGAGAAAGTTCCCGAAACACATTTTGTAAACAAAGCCGCACGCGACATCGGTGTACCGTAGCAACGGTGTGGCGAATCCCCGGTTAACAAGACTGAAAATATTATGTTTATTTCAATGTTAAGTTAGTACTGTACGATAAAGAGAATTATCGTGATAAAATTGATAATCGTAGACTTTTATTTATCGCGATAATTCCAAAAGCAGTTATCATGATTAATGGCGATATCAGAATTTGATATCGTTGCAACCTTACTCTATTGACTGCAACAAGATTATAATTTATCCATAACCCTACTAGTACTTATTATACTAAAACAATCATTACCTTTTGTCTGCCTGGGTACTTAAATTTGGCTCGTCGTAGAGCTTCAATAACATGAGCTTGATTGGTATCCCTGCATCTTACAGATAAGATGGGTTGTCCAATATTTACTCTGGCAACTGTACCTTGGGGTTTACCATAAGCACCACGCATACCAGTCTGGAGCCTATAAATACAATCATATCTTTTTATGCTAAGTGTCCAGAAAAAATATAAACAATATGTACAACACACAATTTCAAATGTGATTAAATCTCGGTTAACAATCCTATTCCAAATCCATTTCCCAATATTTATGTTAATAATTGACAGAAATTGATGCACAGTTAATATTAAAAGTGGACATATGCATTTTAAACTATTACTTATGTATTATCTCCTGCATAGCTAACAGCAGTTGTCTTCATTAGTGAAATAAACTCTGGAAACAATGGACCTACATTTATAGTTACTGTAGTAAAATGACCATGTCAGCTTCAAATGTATGCCAGTCTAACCTGTCATCGACATGGTTTTGGTTTGGTTTTTTTCAAGATGGTGTCAAAAATGGCCAAAGAAACATTTTAAAATGATCAGAACTATGTACATGTAACTATCACAATGATGTTGGCATAGTATGTCAAAGATAGGTTGCCAGGCAACGAAACATACGCCCACAGCAGCTAAATCGTCCGGGCAGTCAACAAGGGTTGTCGCATATTTTTACTAATTTCGGTAATGAAACATTTGTAATACACTAAAATCTGATTAAGTATATATACATGAAACATCTAATATCATGGATTTAGCTGTTCAGTTATCTAAATTCATTGAAAATCAAAATACTTGTTCGTTTCAACACCTTAAACTCTATGTATCAATCTGAAGTCAATCGGATAGTAACTTTGGCCTCTATAGCGTCACAAGAATTTTTGAAGTTATCAAGGGAGATAACTCTGGCAGTAATTATTTGAAATCGCTGAAAATCAATAGGCTTCTTCGTCTCATGACCTTAAACACTGTGTATAAATCTAAAGTCAATCGGATATTAACTTTGGCCTCCAGAGCGTCCACAAGATTTTTTGAGGTGATCAAGGGCCATAACTCTGGCACTAACTATCAGAAATCGCTGAAAATTAATAGACGTCTTCGTCTTATGACCTTAAACACTGTGTATAAATTTGAAGTCAATCGGATATTAACTTTGGCCTCTAGAGCGTCCACAAGATTTTTTGAAGTGATCAAGGGCCATAACTCTGGCACTAATTATCGGAAATCACTGAAAATCAATAGGCTTCTTCGTCTTATGACCTTAAACACTGTGTATAAATTCAAAGTCAATCGGATATTAACTTTGACCTTTAGAGCGTCCACAAGATTTTTTTAGGTGATCAAGGGCCATAACTTTGGCACTAATTATCGGAAATCGCTGAAAATCAATAAGCTTCTTCGTCTTATGACCTTAAACACTGTGTATAAATTTGAAGTCAATCGGATATTAACTTTGTCCTCTAGAGCGTCCACAAGATTTTTTGAAGTGATCAAGGGCCATAACTCTGGCACTAATTATCGGAAATCGCTGAAAAACAATAGGCTTCTTCGTCTCATGACCTTAAACACTGTGTATAAATTTAAAGTCAATCGGATATTAACTTTAGCCTGTAGAGCGTCCACAAGCAATTGTGGACGCCGGACCGACGGACGGACGGACGGACCGACGGACGGACGGACGGGGCGACGACAATATACGACCACATTTCAATGTGGGCGTATAAAAATGGCCGCCAATACCTCCAAATGACCGCAATTCCAAATCTATTGACTCAAACACGATGATCTTGATGTCTATCCCCAGGTTTGGGGGATTTTTGACATTATGCCAACATCATTTTTAATGATCTTACACTGTGTTCTTTACCCCCAAAACCTAAGAAAAGACCCATTTTTGAAGCCATCCTGAAATAACACTTTTCTGCGGGTCCTACTTCGGTAAACTTTTAGTATGCTATAAAGTACACTAAATCCTGCCAGAATCAGTTGAGAAATAAGGGTGTGTGTGTGTGTGTGTGTGGGGGGGGGGGTGTAACTGTATTTTGACTTGACTACACTGTATATCTTATTGCTGAACATAAACCACTACATTGTATACAATGTCATGTTTATCATGTTTACATCTTATTTAATGTCAAAATAAAGACCTGCAATTGGCAGATTTAGCTCTTACATAATGGATCCTAACAAATTCTACAATTCCAGTATCTATTGACCTAAATAAATATTTGTATTTAAGATGTCAATTTTAACTCATACCTATCAGCGCCAGCACACGACAACATCTTATTGATCCTGACAACATGGAAAGGATGGACTCGTACTCTAAGATGGAAAGCATCTTTACCGCAATGTTTTACTAAGTATTTGTTGGCACAAATACGTCCAGCTTCCAGAGCTTCAGAACTCAGTTGTTCATATTCATCAGAAACCAAATGGATACATGCAGGGAATTCATCTACGCGAGCCTTCTTTCTACCCAAATCAAAAATTCTGATTTTGGGGTCTGAAATATATTTGAAAATAACAATTGACTATCACTACATTGAAGGTGGCATTGGCTACATTAAGCGATTAAACATATATATATTTCAATAGCAGATGATTGCATTTACTGAATTCTAAATAAAGATTATTGTGCATAACTTTACATCAAACAAATATAATCAAATAGCTGATTACCAGGACTGATGATGATAAACCAATACATGTAGCTATTATATACTTACCAGGTACACCTCTACAAAATCTTGATTTGGGGTATGGTTTATTTTTACAGTATCTGTAACTAAAGAGACAAACACACACATTAAAACTAGATCAGATGCATGCTACCCAATATGACACAAGTAACATAAGTGGGAATTAGGGTGTGAAGACTAACAAAATACTTATTATCACTGACTTTCTTTTATAACTTATTACTGTACAGTATCAACTCCCCTAAATCAGTGGGTAAAAAGTCCATTAGGGTACATGTTCCTAAAAATGCTGACTGCTTAATTAGGTGGTTGTGGCTAGGACTGTCAATCAAAATCGAAATGTAGCCCACTTCAATCCACTATTTCGAATTACTCTATTACGTAAGCAAAGTTACCGTTTGGCGATTATTTACAGGAGACCCTCACAGGATAGGAAAATAATGCTCTGACGTCACGTGGCCAGGGATTTTCCATACCTTAGTTCCCGGGGGATTTTAATATCGAACCAATCAAACAATAGATTACACTTTTGTGAGTATTACTGTGATCCGACAATAACAGGCCCAGAAAACAGGTTTATCTGTTTTGCTACCTGAAATTTGCTAAATTTCGACCAAGGTATCATCAAGATTATAAATATTTGACATTTTATCATTCAAATTATTATGATTTTAATCAATCTTAGCTGACTATAACGTGCGGATTTCAAGGCGCAAAACAGAGGGGGGGGGGGGACGCACCCGTCGCAGACCCCCTCTATTTTTTTTTGCAGTGGCAAACAATTTTTAGCTCCATATATATTCTCCCGGGAAAGGAGAACACAAACCGTTTAGGTTGGAAATCCTAATTTACAGTACTAGTATGAAATTAATTCTTGTGGGCATTTTAGTTTACGCAAAAATCATGGGCCGGGCTTCGCACTCCCAAGATGGTGCAGCACACCCTCCCTTTCTGAAAATCCTGGATTTCAGTTTTTAAAATGGAAGTGACTATTTTGCATGTATTATCCTATTTTCTTTTAAAAATACTTCTCTGGTGTCTACCATCAGAATTCAAGTATGGCTATTTGCTTCCATATCGTCAAGCTAAAGCAAAAACTGCCTAAGTCACTTTTTTTCAAAATTTAGATTATTGGCTTAAAATGTGTATGACCACCTGCTTCATTGACTTCTTGAAGGATTTTACACAAAAATTGTAAAATATTATGTTTTAGGGGGAAAGTTTGAAAATGTTTAAGTCAATATGTGACTTAGGCAATACGTGTATTTTGACTTAGGCAGTTTTTGCCTTACGTCCAAGATACACAATGACTTAGGCAATTTTTTTCACGGGGTAATTAGAAAAAGGGCAGAATTATGCCACCCAAAAACCTCAAAGTTAACCGCAGCTGGTTAATAATAAGGAGACATCCGAAAAAAAAACCCTTTGTTTTTCACCAACTTTGCTATTCGAATCCCAATTTGGCAAAATTTTGTTAAAAACTGTATGCTCTGTCGCGTTCACAAAGTTTTAGGTAAAAGGGGGATAATTGCAGAACCAATAATCGCTAAAATTGAAAATCGATATGATCACAATGCGTCGCACCATATTTGAATGGAATAAATTCGTCCAAAACAGTCGTATTATAAAGGTTTTCGGACATTGGTCGAGTAACTCCAGAGAAGGAAGATTCGGAAAGCATAATATCGATTTTCTTACCACCAATTCATAAAAATACATTAAAAACTGTCATGTGGACAAGCTTTTCGGGAAAGGGTGAAGTGAACTAACTAAACGTCGTTGAATACTGAATATCATTAGGGTTTGTCCTCTCCTGACCCCAATGCTTAACACCAAATTAGAAAATAATCCATCCCAAAGGGTTATCGAATGTTCTTTTACATGCACACCAACGTGTATACGGGGCCTTGGTTAATGTCCGCCAAGGTTGATTTTAATGGCAGTGTAAACATGGTTTATGTCATCTTTTAGTTACTATTGCTAGGATCACACTGGTGCGACGCGTTACGAACGAGACGATTGGACATTCTTATCTATTTACTCCTCGATGGGATTGGGTCCACTTGGAAGCGTTGTGGTCACGACTAGTTATTTTCATGTGACATGATCTGTCACGACACAGTCTCCCATTCAAATACGATCAGACACGTCCCGACTGATTACACGATTTGATACAGACAGATATATTCGGCGACGTTTCGATACAATTCTTGTTGCGATATCGTTCACTAGTTTCACGATCGAGATGGAGAGTGATCACGATCTGAGCTACAATTGGACCCCCAGCTTCTACTCAGACCGGGTGGCACTGCTGCGGCAACAGAAAATGGTCTCGGGATTGGTCAAAGTCAGGGGCGGATTGGGCTGCGGAGGATCGCCTGAAGGGCCGGTCGGACGATTGCTCGAAGGGCTGGTCGGACAAAAAATATTAAAAAAAAAAACACATTTTTTTGTCCAGTTCGTCTAAAAAACAACTTTTTTCTGCTGAACATTATATGGGAGAGGGGGGGGGGGAATTGGACCGACCATGGAGCCATGATGATCATATTGTATGTGGCCGGTGGCTTTAACAGGCTGTCACGCCATCACTGGAGTCTGGAATGAGCTGGTATAATAGACTTTCTGGAATGGGTGTGCTGGGTGTGGGTCAGAATTCGGAATCCTTCAATGGCAATGCGAAATTCAACCGAAAATTTCATCGGATTCACCCGATTAATTATTAAGTCACCTGCACCCTGTTTGAGGGGATACGCCAGAATCCAAATTTAAAAAGCAGCTTTTATGATTTTTTTTTATTTTCGTCACTCTGTATCAATGTGTTTCGTGGCCTTCCATCACAGGAGGAATCAACTATCAACTAGCGCTCCCGGCAACAAAAATAGGACATTTTTCAATGAAAATATTCCTGCTGATTCAATATTTCTAACTGTTTTTTCTCAACCAGTCCCAGTTTTCAACCAGTTAAATTCTCTTTACTCATGACGATACAATGATAATACGTTAATTAATAATATGACGATATGATAATTTCACAGGTTGATGGTTGTAAATTACTTGCATGTCGTAGTTTTGGCCTGAGTTTTTTGACAGAGATTATAATCATTTTCCAAAAATGACCAGGGGGAGAGCCCCCGGACCACCCCACCCCACCCCCTCCGGACTCCTCGGTCAGTAAAAGGGGCCGCTCCGACACAGGAGCGTTCACAAAGTTTTAGGTAAAAGGGGGATAATTGCAGAACCAATAATCGCTAAAATTGAAAATCGATATGATCACAATGCGTCGCACCATATTTGAATGGAATAAATTCGTCCAAAACAGTCGTATTATAAAGGTTTTCGGACATTGGTCGAGTAACTCCAGAGAAGGAAGATTCGGAAAGCATAATATCGATTTTCTTACCACCAATTCATAAAAATACATTAAAAACTGTCATGTGGACAAGCTTTTCGGGAAAGGGTGAAGTGAACTAACTAAACGTCGTTGAATACTGAATATCATTAGGGTTTGTCCTCTCCTGACCCCAATGCTTAACACCAAATTAGAAAATAATCCATCCCAAAGGGTTATCGAATGTTCTTTTACATGCACACCAACGTGTATACGGGGCCTTGGTTAATGTCCGCCAAGGTTGATTTTAATGGCAGTGTAAACATGGTTTATGTCATCTTTTAGTTACTATTGCTAGGATCACACTGGTGCGACGCGTTACGAACGAGACGATTGGACATTCTTATCTATTTACTCCTCGATGGGATTGGGTCCACTTGGAAGCGTTGTGGTCACGACTAGTTATTTTCATGTGACATGATCTGTCACGACACAGTCTCCCATTCAAATACGATCAGACACGTCCCGACTGATTACACGATTTGATACAGACAGATATATTCGGCGACGTTTCGATACAATTCTTGTTGCGATATCGTTCACTAGTTTCACGATCGAGATGGAGAGTGATCACGATCTGAGCTACAATTGGACCCCCAGCTTCTACTCAGACCGGGTGGCACTGCTGCGGCAACAGAAAATGGTCTCGGGATTGGTCAAAGTCAGGGGCGGATTGGGCTGCGGAGGATCGCCTGAAGGGCCGGTCGGACGATTGCTCGAAGGGCTGGTCGGACAAAAAATATTAAAAAAAAAAACACATTTTTTTGTCCAGTTCGTCTAAAAAACAACTTTTTTCTGCTGAACATTATATGGGAGAGGGGGGGGGGGAATTGGACCGACCATGGAGCCATGATGATCATATTGTATGTGGCCGGTGGCTTTAACAGGCTGTCACGCCATCACTGGAGTCTGGAATGAGCTGGTATAATAGACTTTCTGGAATGGGTGTGCTGGGTGTGGGTCAGAATTCGGAATCCTTCAATGGCAATGCGAAATTCAACCGAAAATTTCATCGGATTCACCCGATTAATTATTAAGTCACCTGCACCCTGTTTGAGGGGATACGCCAGAATCCAAATTTAAAAAGCAGCTTTTATGATTTTTTTTTATTTTCGTCACTCTGTATCAATGTGTTTCGTGGCCTTCCATCACAGGAGGAATCAACTATCAACTAGCGCTCCCGGCAACAAAAATAGGACATTTTTCAATGAAAATATTCCTGCTGATTCAATATTTCTAACTGTTTTTTCTCAACCAGTCCCAGTTTTCAACCAGTTAAATTCTCTTTACTCATGACGATACAATGATAATACGTTAATTAATAATATGACGATATGATAATTTCACAGGTTGATGGTTGTAAATTACTTGCATGTCGTAGTTTTGGCCTGAGTTTTTTGACAGAGATTATAATCATTTTCCAAAAATGACCAGGGGGAGAGCCCCCGGACCACCCCACCCCACCCCCTCCGGACTCCTCGGTCAGTAAAAGGGGCCGCTCCGACACAGGAGCCTGTACCGGTCTCCGGCCCCAATCCGCCCCTGGTCAAGGTTGCTATGAGCTTGGTATCGTGCTGTGCACTTATTGGTGGCAAATGATCGCAGTGTCACAGCGTTTGTTTTGAGCATGTTCAAAACAAACGCCAAGGTTGAGCGATTATACATGGAAAGCTGTGAGAATGCGGCTTCTTCAAGTTTGTTATATAGGACATCATAGAGCATGGTATTTGTCAGGTCTATGGCCGATTCCGATCACCACAATTTGGAAGCAGGATCAGAACGACCTGTGTTACGATCTGAAGCGATGATCACTATTGAAATTAATCCTGTTGATTGTAGAAAATATTTGAACCGGCCTGAACTTTTTCTACGATCAACACCATTGCTGCGATGACCTCAATAGACTACATTTTATCTTGTTCTGTGTGCGTTTTCAAGAAATCGTTCAAATGCCATACTTTTTCGGGAGCTAACTAACCAATACATCCTTGAGGAAATGTACCCTAAACATTATTTCAACAATTAAAATGACTTCCTTGAACAACTTAGAGATAAATCAAATGCAATCACTTTGTTCATGAGAATACATAATAAAATGTTACTTCACAGTCTCTACTTGACTTTGCGACCACGGTGATGGCAATAGTCATGTTTTTTAACGTCCATTATGCACTATTCCCTGGCTACTAAAAAATATCGGTTCCTTCATATTATGGACAAGTAATGCAAAATTTGCCTAAGTCAGACTTGTACAAGTGCAATAATTGCCTAAGTCATTTAATGACACGCAAAATGCCTGTATTACAAAAATAATATGCCAGACCACTAAAGATTATATTAACAACACTCTAAACAAAATTTGATCTTAATACAATCACAGTTTTTTGATTTAAAACAGTTTTTTGTCTCTCCTGTAAAATTCAGTAAAAATGACTAAGGCAATTTTTGCTTTAGCTTGACGATATAAGAAACGGAGAGAGAAGAAAGGCTTATGTGGAAGCGGACGTAAAACCACCAAGAAAGGCCAGACAAAAAACAAATGTTGGTAGGGGTTAGGGTTAGATTTGGGGTTAGGGGTAGGGCCATGGGTTAGGGCTAGGTATCATTGCCAAAGCGAACACTGCTGAAAAATGCTAAGTCCTGATATCAGAGAACTGCGTATGTCGAACAGGAGGTGACGTGTAAACGGAAGTGTCCCCAGTGCCGGAAAAATAGCGTCTACCTTTTAAAATTGGTACCGGTACTAGAGATTCTGAAGGGAAAATACTGCTTATTGACCTCACTCAGATTTGACTGAAAAGGATTTATTTTGGTGCCATGTCGCACATAGACTGGTAAAGAGCATTATGATAATGATAACATTGTTGATATGATCTGGGATCCTAAAATTCTATATTTTTGGATCCAATGGCAATTAGAATATTTGTGGTACCAATAATTTTGCAGCAACTAGCAAGAGAATGATTATTGGTAGAATTGAGTTTAATTTGTGTGTGTATTTATAAATCTATTTGACATCCAAACTGCCCCATGAAACCAACATATTAATCTAGAAAGACCCGAGACTCAACCATGAAATAGCATTTTCACATTTTGTAATTTCGATTCTGTTATGATTATGAAACGGTTCAATTTCATAAACATTCTGTCAAAATAAATGAATGACAAGATAATAAAAATCAGCGTTAAAAACTCTGATTCGTAAATACTACGAGTTTCTCTGAAGACGAGACTACCAGAAAATTTATTGTCAATCTGCTGGCACTAGATCACAAGCCATGCACGTAAGCAGTACTTACCACCGAGCTGGTCGGCGACCCATTTTGTATCTGAAAAATAAACAATATGGAATAAAGTTTGTACTAAATCACTAAGTCGAGTTGGATATTGTTATTTTACCAACCATATGTAACGTTCAACTACATAAATAAATAGCCGAATAGGCTGATTAAAATGGATTTAATTCAGGTTTTAGAAAGAAACATCCAACATGACTACCTACTTTAGAAGGGAAAGAACTCCAATCTACCGGAAGTTGAAGTCATGTGACAAGACTGGCTGAATTTATTTATGGAGGCGTCAATAACCTCAATCAAAATAAACATGATAAAGAGGAAAATGGGATAAAATAAAATGGAAACAGGTAAATAAATAGATTGAACAATAAGTGTAGAAGTTGTATGAATAGTTACAATTATTTTGGAACTGATTAACTACCATATCTTAGCCTTGCATTGCCATTGTTATTCAGTTATATTATTGTTATTGTATTTACTTACTATACTATTTGATTTGTCTGTAGGCCAATAGTCAGTATTGTATTGTATTCATTTTATTTTTCGGATTTGATTATTTTGACTATTTTATTTTGAGTGAGGAAAGTTTTACAGTTTAGTTTGGACCCACTTGTTAGTTGCTAGACTTACGTGGTGATGGTGTATTTGATAGTTATGTTTGTAAACTGCAAAAGGGGGGAAATACAGGTAGGTACTTAGAATATAAAAATAAGGCTATATTATTACTATATTTATTTCTGGGGGTTTTCTTGCTGGCGTGACAGCTGACAGCTCAAGAAAATAAATAATAGCCTTATTTTAATAAGCACTAGTTAGATGTTTAAAAGTGTCCTACACCTGTTGTGTAAATTATCCATAAGACCCTATTTTACTTCTCAAGAGGGTTTGAAACTATTTTTAAATCCAAGTCACAATTGAAAAAGGTTTACTTAAGGCTTTTAGTTTTCAAATCATTTTATTTGAATTTTTCCAGTTTTTTAAATTGGGTGTGTTAAGTTGAAATTTGTATCATAAATGGCATTTTGTAAGGTAGTACAATTTGATGACCAGAATAAAGATTGGGGTATACATTATTCAGTTACCGTACAACAAGAGTGGTATTGAGCCTTTAAAATTGAAAATGGATTGGAAAATCCCATAAGTAACTCAATGAAAAAGTTAAAACCATAGGTAGAGTCCAGTTTGTCCAATTTTGATGAGGTCTCGCATGTGCAATGAAAATGCTAACTAAATTCCGGCGTGCAATCTAAAAAACTTCAAGCATGAAAGTTAGTAATCTCCCATGGAAAAGGCCTGTTAGTTTAGAACCCATGTTTATTGCAGATCAACAACAGATTACGAAAGACGTGACATTTAGTACAGATTAAAGTTGTTGTGTGCAAGGTAAAAATGCTGTGCCACATCTGGCGTGCAAAATCTGAAGAAAATTCATGTGCACCAATATCCAAAAGAATTTACTTGTGTGTGCACCTAATGCACGCTGCAGACTGTGACAGGGTGGTAGCATGTTGTACCCAAATTTGCAATTATTTCAACTCATATCACATTAATTTTTTTTCGAAATAATGATGGAATTGAGTAAACAGTGCTACCTGGAAGAGGGTGGTCCATGTTATAATTCAAAACTGATCTAAATCTTTATTTAGGAAACATAATTTAATTATAAAATACAGTAGTTAAAAAAACATACATCCAGATATTAACCCATGCAACACATACATGTACCACACTCCACACATGACTAGAGGTATGATCATTTATAATTTCTCAAATAGTTAGCTGAAGATTCTCACAGACTAAATGTAGCCATATTGACGTGGGGGGATGGCCGAATGGTTAGCACATATATATGCATTATATCATAAAGTCTGTTAGTGAGTCAACTGGTGTGGTCTCGATTCCCAGGTTGTATGTGACAAGGAGTAGGGTTGTCAGTCCAACATTGTGGGCTTTCTTCGGGTCCTCCAGTTTCCTTCTACTGCCAAAGACCCCTATGCGCAAACGATTTATTGAAATGAAATTGAACCATATTTTAGTCCCGAATTCACATAGTCTGTGTCACATGGATGTTAAACCCGATTTCTATTTCTCTCTGTACTATTTTGTTATGCATATTTAATCCGTTTACTTTTTTACTTGACTAAAAGATTATCTAAGTAAATTAGTGTTTTCGACTAAATTTAAGATGAAAGAATTAAAATGTTGGTCAGCTTGCTTTGTTAAATGGAGCTAATTGTTGGCCAGCATCACAATTTTCTTATGTGCTAATAGTTACACTATATATGACACAAGATGTAATCATTCACTCCTTGATGATAGTATACATATTGTAAATTATGTAAGATTAAATAACGGTATGTATATTACTGTAATGTTTTGATCTGATCTACACTGTGTGATTTTCACCCAAGGGAGTAAAGTAACTTCAACTTGTGGTTAGATGATGTATCTCTGAACGGATTAATTCTGTATTGCAAGTTAATTGGCACTAAAAACACCTAACTGATCAGTAGTAAATAATCGCTTTGCAGCTACTATCCATGTA
Source organism: Patella caerulea (assembly GCA_036850965.1). Taxonomy (NCBI): domain Eukaryota; kingdom Metazoa; phylum Mollusca; class Gastropoda; family Patellidae; genus Patella; species Patella caerulea. The sequence goes on along the minus strand of JAZGQO010000014.1, from coordinate 20,092,600 downwards.
GAATGTTCTCAGATTACTTTATTCGTAAGAGTTCCCACATCTTATTTTAAACAACCCTTTTCTCCGGTCAGCAACGCAGGCGTCACCCAAGTAAAACTGACTACCGTAAATGCATTATGCAAGCATTTTGGAAGAAGAAACGGCAGAAAGGCAATTTGTTATCACACACCGCACCTACATGTACCGTACATGTACTTACCCTTACTCATTGACTTCACAAACAGACATTCAAACTCAGTCAGTCTCGATCCCATGACAACTGGGTGACCCTGTAATATAAAGTGTTCCTATCCCCCTACGATAACTGTGTGATCCTGTCGAAAATATTGAGCCCCCTAACACCACTCACACACACCACTCACACACAGACATTTGGGAACCCCAGAACTACATGTATCTGAAACTCTGTGATATGTTTTCAAGAAATTAATTAAACACCATCATCCTGTTATCATTGTTGAGTTGGATTCAAGGGTTTGGATTAACAATCACTTAGTTTTCGCAGACAAATACCTACTTCAGTTTTGTTTTATTGTTATTTCCCCAACATATAAAGGACTGTTTGCAGGTTATATTGCTGCATTTAAGTATCAGATGGCAAATTTTACAAAAACTATCAAACACTTCATCAGGATCACTATCACTCAACAAAAATTTTATCATATAAATGGCTCAATATTTTTTACTGAATCTTTTAGGTACAAAAAAATGCATCATTTCTTAACATTGTATACTTATAACATTTATCTGGTGTTTATGAAAGGTGGTTATTATTGGTTCTTGTCATGGATCATTTGGCAAACCATATGCCTTGAATATCTATACTGGAAGGCTGTTAGATTGTACAAAAATTCAAAGATTTTGAAATAATTGGTCCTGTGATGTGTTGGATCTGGTTTGATGATAGGTTGGTTGTCGGTGTAGATTATAATTAGATTAATTGGTAACAAATGAAAGTGTTTAAATATAAACAAAGATCAGTTTGATATTATCAGTGAATAATAGTTTACTGATTGTAACTATCTGAACTTGGTACAATTGTTTTATATATTATAATTTATATTATCTAGTCGTTTTTCAAGAGCTATACCAGTTTTGAACATAAGGAAGTGAAAAATCAATTGTATTTTGTACCCTACAATAGGATATTTTTATATGAATTATATTTGTTTGAGGAAGTCCAAATTTAACTTTTGGTTTTATTAGTCAGAAAAAATTCAAAGTACTTTTAGTACCTATTATTCTGAATCTCGATCAGTTTATTTATTGTTTAAAAAACGTTTGACCAGATAATAATTTACTGTAGTTTTTATAGTTAACAATACATTTTCTGTTTCAGGTGATGATCCTCGCCTCATTGAAAGACAGAATATACTGACACGTCTGTTAGATTCTGTTAAACAGGTAAATAAGTTAACTATATTTTCTTCATATGATAAAAGTTTATTAGTTTATTTTTATACGCCCACATTTTCATGTGGACGTATTATGTCGTCGCCCCTGTCCGTCCGGACGTCCGTCCGTCCACAATTTGTTTGTGGACTCTCTACAGGTCACAATTCTTATCCGATTTTGACGAAACTTGAAATATAGGTTTATCCCCAAAAGATCTCGGTTCCTTTCGATATTGGCATGTATCGGATCAAAACTTCATGGATTATGGCCCCTGATTGTACGAAAAATCACGTTTTTAGCTTGTGGACCCTATAGAGGTCACAATTTTGAACCGATTTTGATGAAACTTGACATGCATGTTTGTAACCCAAAGATCTTGGTTCCTTTCGATATTTGCGGCTATCGGAATGTAATTTCCTGAATTATGGCCCCTGATTGTCCGAAAAATCACCCTTTTTAGCTTGTGGTCCCTCTGGAGGTCACAATTATTATTCGATTTAAAAAACCGTTTGATTATATCACCGTTACACCCTAAGGAAGGTTGAGTTCGAATTTCGGGAAAATCGGACGAAAATTGCCATACAAAATGGCCGCCGTTAGTACGCGAATACTGTTAAAAAATGGTATATCAAGGTTGTGGACCCTGTGGAGATCACAATTTTGATTCGATTTTGATGAAACTTGAAATTCATGGTTATAACCAAAAGATCTCGCTTCCTTTCGATATTTGCGCATATCGGATCATAACTTCCTGAATTATAGCCCCTGATTATACGCAAAATCGCCTTTTTTTTTAGCTTGGAGGTCACAATTATTATTCGATTTAAAAAAACGTTTGATTATATCACCGTTACACCCTAAGGAAGGTTGAGTTTGAATTTCGGGAAAATCGGACGAAAATTGCCATACAAAATGGCCGCCGTTTGGACGCGAATACTGTTAAAAAATGGTATATCAAGGTTGTGGACCCTGTGGAGGTCACAATTTTGATTCGATTGTGATGAAACTTGAAATTCAAGGTTATAACCCAAAGATCTTGCTTCTTTTCGATATTTGCGCATATCGGATCGTAACTTCCTGAATTATGGCCCCTGATTATACGCAAAATCGCCTTTTTTTTTAGGCTTGGAGGTCACAATTATTATCCGATTTAAAAAAACGTTTGATTATATTACCCTTACACCGTAAGGAAGGTTGAGTTTGAATTTCGGGAAAGTCAGACCAAAATTGCCATACAAAATGGCCACCGTTTGTACGTGAATACTGTTAAAAAATGGTATATCAAGGTTGTGGACCCTGTAAAGGTCACAATTTTAATTCGATTTTGATGAAACTTGAAATGCATGGTTATAACCCAAAGATCTTGGTTCCTTTCGGTATTTGCGCATATCGGATCGTAACTTCCTGAATTATTCGAATTTCGTGAAAATGGTACCAAAATTGCCGGACGAAATGGTCGCCGTTTGTACGCGAATAGTGTAAAAATATGGTATATCATGGTTGTTGACTCTGTACAGGTCACAATTCTTATCCGATTTTGACGAAAAGTCACATTTCTAGGTTGTGTACCGTCACACCATAATCATTGTCGACTTCGAATTTCATGAATATCAGACTGGAACTGACCAACAAAATGGCTGCTCCCAATACAGTATGAAATACAGGACTTAATGATGTAGGAAAAATCACTTTCCGTATTGTTTGTTCTCTATCCATCTCTCGAAAATGTGGGCGTATCCTGCCTGGCAGTGCCAGCCTATCTTTTTGAAAGATTTTAGAATCTCTTATGTCTTTGTCATGCATCACTAACAAGCGAACTAGGCTTATTTGGAACTCTTAATACAAGTATTTATTGTGTTATGTTTTATAGATTTTGATGTTATGTTGTGATAAGGCTGACTTTCTTGGCCAAGAATTTCTTATGACATTTTCATAAACTATTTTACATGTGAATCTTGTGGAATTCATCAAGGTAATAGATGAAGGAAACAGAAGAGGGATTTTCTAGAATATATTTTCTTTTAAACTATAGCATTGTTTTTTTTCAGTGTCAAGTAAGGTTTGGTGGAAGGTCAGAACTTGCTGCTGATGGAGATAGCAGGTATATTCTCTATTTATTCAGATTGATCTATGTATTATTATTATAAACTAATATTGACACCCAAATCTACATGAATTGGATTAATCTTGTTAATCCACTTTTGAAGATTATATTTACTAGTAAACAACAATCTGCCTGGTCAATTTCAGCTTACCACCAACAGAAGCATTGGGTCTTAGTGATTTGTAACATTTTCTTTTGTTAAAATGTAGAAGAGAAAATCAGTTCATTTTAATGCTTTAGGTGTCTTCGTCTGCTTCCATTGTAAGATGTTTAATGTCTGTTACCTACATATGTGTTTTATTTAATCAAAGTTATCTTTATTTTTTTCAGGGTATCATGTTTGTGTTCAGCATGGGAATCTGCTTTACAACATGGAATGAAACAGAATAATAAAGCTTTATTAGCTATCAAGTAAGAAGTCACATATTTTACAAAGTGTTTCACAAACTAGATGATGTCTTTATGACTTCAATGGTGTGCTTAATTTTGTTTTATTGATTAAATGAAATGGTGTTTAATATCCTACTTTTCTGCCTGAACAAGCTGATTAAAACAGGCTTGTGCTTTGACTCACTTTGAGGAGAAATTTTGCATTTTCAGCTATTCTTCATCAAATTCCAATTGTCAATGGTTCTTTCAAATATATGCCAACAAGTACCCTAGTGAACGATTTCATGCGGTTTACAAACCCAATGTACTTGTTCAGTGAATCTTGTCATCACAAAAAGGTCTTTCTCGTTCTCTGCTCCTCTCTGTGCCTTACAACATAAGAACAGTGGATTCCTCAAATGCAGTTAAACCTCAGTTAAAGACTTTCCTATTTACAGAGTTGTTTACTTGAATAATAGAGACTTCTGTTTTAGTATTATTGGACTATATTATATTTTGTTGATGTCTTTAATCTATGTCTGGTACAATGTTAGAATTGTCAGATACATCTTCAGCTGACTGTACCCAACATATTGTCAGGAACAATAAAACAAGGCCTGTAATCCTAATTATATCCTCTCTGATCTCTTTCAGACAAGTTGGTGAAATCACTGGATTATCTAAAGTAACAGATTTTTTCTCTGATATTAAAACTGTAGAAGGGGAACCAGGTATAACTCCATTTTATTTACTTCTTAATCTATAGCTAGTATAGACCTACCATAGTTTATAATTGATGTAATTCTATGGAATACAAGTTTCGGTGATTACTGTGTTCACGTTTTGTAAAGTGTAGAGAATTCTAATCACAACATCACACAGTAATGACTATAGAATTATAATCTCAGAGTTGTGTATTTCTAGATTAAATGCCATTGAAACAATCTTCTTGAGTTTCTGATACCCTTTCTAGACACAAAATATCCTTTTAAGTGTATTGATAGTGTTGCCAGGATGTCTAATTCTATTTGTACCTCATAATGATATTGATAGTCTAATATAACATATCACTCACTGGGAACAGGATTCTCATTTCTCACAATTGCAAATATTGAAAGTCAAAAAATATTAGCTGTCTTACCGGTATTGAAAATTTGCAACCTATTTCTTAAGACAAAAAAAAATGTTATGAATAAAAACCATAATCAACTCTTGATGCCATCGGATGCCTCAGATGTTTATGGATTTAGATATGCTTTGTGATTGATGAAATAACCGCAAAAATGGATAATGAAGACTTTGTTTAATTTTTGTAAAAAAAGTGATAGTATTTACGATGGAGGCTAGCCTAAAATTTAATCGCTAATATGTAGATACAGAATGAAGCAATTGGACTGAAATTTTCAGCATATTCTCTTTTCATTATCTGTTTTTTTAACTATTATAGTAAGAGTAAGCACTGACAGCTCTTTACCTAATCTTACTTAATGTCCCTTTAAGTTGATATTTAATTAGTTTGACTTTGCATTCAACCACTCAAAGATGATTTTTAACTCAACATGCTATAGTATAAAATAATAAGTTAAAACCTTTCAGGGTGATATGCTATTTGTTATCTTTTATTTATATCATTAGATAAATGATAAGATAATATATAAGCGTTTATGTCAATGTCATTTGTAGACGTGTTGATATCACTGCGAACAGTGGGAGGTTGAGATTGAGTTTAAATGTTTCACGAAACAGTGTATTTTTCAAAGGTGGAAAAAGATTATACTTGTCATTAATATTGTTATCAACAGTTTGAATCCAAGGAATTAATATTTACCTATAGAAGTAGACTTATATTAAGTTGCCTCGTAACTTATGATTTATAATGTAATTTAGATATCAAAGTAAGTAATTTGAACTTTGTTTTTACAGTGTATTGGCATTATGTGAAGGAACATTTAACTAAACATGAAATTCAGAGATTTTTTAGTTTAAAGAATATTGATAGTGATACAGGAAGAGGAAGAGCCTGGTTACGTGCATCATTTAATGAACATTCTCTAGAACGTTATATGCACATGTTATTAGAGAAAATAGAACTATTAAGGTACATTTATATCTTGGCATAGATTTCATTGTAGTTTTTTTATTTGTCCCCAACGCCATTCACAGAAATTAGCTATTTATCTTGATGATGCTTTGGGACATGATATTGATAGTGTGTATTTTAATCACATCAATGAAATCTGATCTTTGTGTTCCTAACATAAGATTATCCAGATTATCATCATTGATTGTTAGTCATGGAAATACTTACAGTAACAATTTTACTTACAGTAACAATTTTACTTACAGTAACAATTGGTAATATAAATGTATAATATTTCACAACATTTTCTCTTTAAATGACAAACCACATCTTTAATTTGATTGATGTATAATTTTAGCCAATATTATGAAGAATGGTCATTTTTACGAGATGAAGAAAGAAGTAGTATGCTGCCTATGATGGCAGCAGGTAAGTTATTGTGAATTAAATGAGAAAACGATCAAATTCAAAAAATACTCTGTTGATTATAAAGTTGAAAGGAGTTGAGCAAATCAATTGTACATGCAGTGCATAACTATTTAATCATAAAATGATAGAAATAAAAATAGTATTGCCTCCACTCAAAAAAGTACAACAGACTTAGTCTTAGTGGAATAAAGCTGTTGTTTAATAAATAGTTTATTTTGGGGTCTTATTACCTTTAATCTAGTGTGATATTAAAGAATCCTTATGAATGGGATAAAGTCTGATAAAGTAGTCTATATTGAATACAATGATCTGCTCATTTCTAAAACTAAAATGAACAATTGTATAAGTCCAGAAGAGTTCATTTGGCAGGCTTCTTATAATGATAATCTTTATGGAACAAAATCTGTGTTAACAGGGTTCTGAATCATATCTCATATTTATTGTTATGTAATACAATTAAATTTTGATATACTTGTTATAATATAATACTGTTATAATTTATGGATATACTTTTTTACAGGTCTAGGTTCTATTTTATTTGCTATTACAATAGACAGAAGTGAATTAAACAAAAGTAGCCTATCACAAAACAGTGTGCATATAAACACTAATTATCAGCCAATAATAAAACAAGAAAGTGAACCAAAGCCTGTTATAGCTGGTGAAACTATTGCTGTAAACGGTAAGTAGATTTTTTGACCTTGATTGTGTACCTAAATGGTCGGTTTTATTATAATGTAAATAAATCTCATTGCAGCTGGGAGCTTGTTTCATTGCCTGGCAAACTATCTTAAAATTTGATTGTGGATAATAATGTGTCAATCAGCGCAAATATAATTAGATTGAACAGTATGCACGTAAAAGATCCCTTGGCATCCAGATATTCAACTACATCTTATTTTATTTATATATAGACTAACAACATTGTTAAGAAACTAGTGTTCAGTTGACCTGTCACTTCTTTCTTCTGATTATAATCCACTATTATATAATACAGTATATTCATCTTTATCTCTGTCAATCAAATTCTTTATAAACTGATTTATTTCATAGTTTGACAGATAGTGTTGATCTATATTGTACTCTTATTTCAGAAAACATATCTCTAGTATTTGTTGTCTCAGACTATCTATATATATCCAATATTAAAACATTACATGATAAATCAAAATTTGAGTACAGATTAGGGACAACTTAGCTTTGAAAAATTAAACATTGCCCCAAAAATGCAAGTGACTATCACAGGCTTTGATTTAATTTATTTAAATATATATTTTTTTTTTTAGCAATATCATGAATAAATATGTGTTTTGGTAAGGGTATTGTCTATGGTTTTAAACATGACATTTGACTTTGGCCTGTTTTTCCTTCAACAAATTGATTTTGACATTGTTTGTACAGAGAAAAGAAAAGAGAAGAAGAAAAAGAAGAAGATAGCTAATATTGTTAGTTTTGATGAAGAAGATGAAAGTATTGTGGTTACAAGTAAAAATAAAAAAGACACAACAACCGTGAATTCTAATAAACAAATATTAAAACACAGTTTCAAATCCAATGAAGAAAGTGTGAAAAGGGAGGCAACTCCAAATAGTGATTCCACACAAACTAAAGCTATTGACATAGTTTCATCCGGTTCTGTTAAATCCTCTCAAAAAATGCAGCACCAAGAATTTATAAAACATGACAACCCATCGTTTGATCGTTCTGTGTCGAGTACGGTTAGCTCGATATCTAATTTATCAGCTGACAGGTTATCAAGATCAAGTTTAGGATCATTTAGTTCTGAAGATGTTGATTTTGGGTAAGTACTTGGTGGGTTGTAATTCACTTGACACAAGTATTAATGGTTTTCAGGAGCTACATGGCCTGACTCACTAACCGGCAGGTCCAGGGTCCGATCCCAGTGTTTGTTTAGAATGTTTCTAAGGAATTTTCAGTCAGTTGTGCATTATGGAAGTTCAGGCAAGGAAAAGGCATCTAGTCATTCGTATGGTATGAAAACACAGAGATCCACCAATGTGCATCTAAAATAATCCTTGGCAGTAGGAATTCAATGAAAAGTAGGCCGCAAAAAGCCACTCTTTGGGAAAACTCTCTACATCATGACGCACTGTATTGCATATTTCAGTTCATTTAATGTTTTGATCACTGAATCTTAACAAACAGAAAATTATTCTTTGTGAAAATATATTATGATTTTGTCTTTTCCAGGGAAAGTACTACAACATTAACACCTCTATCACCTTCAGGTCATCCAATAGACGATGACCTTTTACATTTGAATAAATCAAAAATGCCTCTAGGTACATCAGGTAAATAATGTTTCCTTTACTATTAAAATTGTTAAAAAAAAATAATGTTTTCAATTGCTCTTGTTTCGTGTTTTTCTTGTTTCTTTGTGACATATACCGTATTTATATTTATACGCCTACATTTTCATGTTGAGGTATATTGTCATAGACCCTGTTCAAACGTCCATTCCTATATCCGTTCATATTTTGTTTCTTTACACTCTATAAGTCAATATTTTTATCCAAAATGTATTTTTATAACCCAAAGATCTTGGTTCCTTTCGATTATGGCACCTGATTGTATGAAAAAATTGTGTTTTTAGGTCATAATTTTTATCTGATTTTAACATCATTCAAACATATCCTCAACAGTTTAGTTTGAATTTTGTAAATTTCACAGAAACTGTCTGACAAAATGTCCTTTCCTTGTACGCAAATCATGTCAAAGTATGTAATACCAATGTTGTGGATGCTCTAGCTCTAGAGTTCACATATTTTATCTAATATTGATGACACTTAAAATATGTAATGTTTATATCTCAAAGTTTCTTTTGACTTTGGCAAGTGTCGGATGGTAATTGGTAACTGACTGGATTATAGCCCCAGATTGTATGAAAAATCAAGTTTTTAGCTTGTTCCCTGTCCATATTTTGTGAAATGTGGGCTTTAGTTGCATGGCAACCACTGGAATGAATAATATATGAGATTTTATATTTTACAGTTGATTCATTGGATGTTTCAATGTTATCAGTTGAAGATACCGTATCAACTAATGCTCATCATAATAGTCTTTCACAACTCACTGACAGGTTAGTTAGTAGTTACTTATAATTTTACTGCTGTCATGGCCAAATATTGTTAGATAGACTCATCATCTAACTTCAGCTTCTAAAGTCTATGTCGCAGCCATTGCTTTGTGTAGCTATCAGTAGTGACTGATTCGGTAAGAACTTCCCACTGTCAAACACAGTAACTTTTCTTTGGGAAGACAGTACTTATTACACATATTATTGTCTAATTTTGGTTATATTTATGAATGTGTTATTTTAAGGAGGAGAACACAGGGTGATGGAGGTAATACAGAAGTGTTGTTAGATAGAAGAAGTGATTCTATATCAGCAGGTAAGAGAATAATTATCTATGTTTATAATCTCAGAGATCATGTACCTCATTAGACAAGGGGAACAATGATCAATGGAATTATCAAGCCCTAATATCATATTATGTGAATATAAATATATTCATAGTGTATGTTATATATTACAGAAGATTTAAAACAAGCTGTTGTTGCCATGATGTTACATAAAGATGAAGTAGAAGACAAAAATAAGTAAGGAGTTTAATAATTTCTAAGCTGGGATTGCAGTTCATATTTCATGTGGGGGTATAGTGTTGTCAACCCTGTCTTTCCACTGGTCCATACTTGTAAATACACTACATGTCAATCTCTCATGGATTGTTTGTCTAGACCTAAACAGGAACTCTCTCAAAATTCAGAGTAGTGCAACAATTTTTTACGTTGGGATATTTTGTTTCAAGAAAATATATTAAGATCTTGTTGCTTTGAATTGAAAACCAAGAATATGCACAAACCATATTATTTATTTTAGGTCTTTAAAAAATATGTTAGATCAAGAAATGGAAATATCGTCTACATTACGAGCTGAAATAGAAGAAATGAAGATATCATTTAATATTAGTCATGAAAAAGAACAGACTAAAAATGAAACTTTACAAAAGTAAGATTATAATCAGAAATGGTGCTTGAGTTGTGGTCTTTATAGAAATTGTATGAAATACCCAGTAGTTCTAGGAATAAGTGTCAGTATATAAATAACTGTTACAGATGGGCAATTATTGACATTCCATGCGTCATATATATCTGTACAACTTCAAATGTATCACATACAGCATTTTTGAAAATTGTTAAAACAGAGATAGAAACATTTTGATATCCTTGTTGATATTGGGTGGCACATTAGTTTTAGAGATCAGCAGAGAATTCTTTGTTATATTATATGACCATTTCATGAACTACAACGTGCCCCATGATAAAAATATATCTTCAAATATATTGATAATTACAGTTGTGCCATAAGTTAGTCACTCAAGGTAAACATAATTCTTCAATATTCTTTTTCTTTTTTAACCATCTATACCTTGTGATGATCAATCATGATTAATTAAAATAATGTTTATTTAGAGAGAATGAGTTATTAAAACATCAACTAAGAAAATATATAAATGCTGTACAGTTGTTGAGAACAGAAGGTGCCTCGGATAACCAGGGTAAGTTATAGAAGACTTGAGGCTGTAAACGTTTTATTGTTCACAAATTAACAATTAATAAAATTTGTATCTAGCCTTCCACCCTACAGAACAATATAGATGCAACACATATGAATGTTTTGACATTGTGTGTCTAAAGGAAATTGTTGTTGCTGATATAAATTGCATATTTTACTTTGGGTGCTAATGCTGGACAGGGGGTCTGGAAAGCAAAAATGTCTATTGTTTGGGTGGTGTAAAATATGGAGGCCTTGTGTATACCATTGGTAGCTTGTTGACGAACTCCTAAAAGTAGGCACCAGTGTTGTTGTGTGGAAAACAAATATGAATATTATAAGCTTGTCAGTCCGTTTTTAACTAAAGTAGATGTTGTTTTTCATGTCAGTGATCTTAACAATTAAATTAGATTCTTTAAATGAGTATGTTATTATATTAAAGATAATCTAGGTATTGCTTTAGAAGATCCCCAACCAGTAATTCCACCAGTAAAACCATCTATAGATTATAGCCATGAAGCTTCAGAATATGAGAAAAAACTTATACAGGTATTGATTTATTCTACAAGGCAATTCAAACTATTGTTTTTACTATTACAATGATATATATTTTCTTGTCCTTAATGAATATTTCTAATTACTTGGGTGTATGTATCTTATTTTGATTGATTCTACTGGATAATGCAAGCACTTTCGATGATATAAATATGTCAATATTGGTACCATTGCTTTCTTTAAAGTGAAATGTTCACAGCTTAAATTATTTGGGGTTTCCTCATATTACAAATAAGCTACTATTCCTCCCTTTACAAAACTCAGACATCCTTATAGTTAGAACAAATATTTCTTTGACTGAGAAATAAATAGCAAAGAATTGAGCCTTTGAAGAAAGTTGAGTATGCTATCTAGGAATTTGAAAAGTTTTTGTTTGCAGAACTTGTACTGGAGTGCTCCCATCATGGTTGTGCAGCTAAAAATAACTCTTTTTCAAATTCTCAACAATTGAACTCGAATACATTGTGAAATTCATTAGAAGTTAAGAACACCTAAATAAGTACCAAAAGATCCAAAGTTTCAAGACATTTTAATGTAATATACTGTTATTACTTATAAATTTAAATTTGATTTCTCCCTCTTTATTAAACTCTAGGTAGCAGAAATGCATGGAGAATTAATGGAGTTTAATGAACTATTACATAGACAGTTAAATGCTAAAGATGCTGTTATAAGAAGTATAAAAGAAGAATTAACAGATCTTCGTGGACCTGTAAGATCTATCTATTCACTTATTTCACATTCTGTCATTCAGTGGCAATACTCACGATTAGTAACTGGTCAACGGAATGTAGAGTAGAGGATTTTGATACCACCTTTAGTTGACTTGAAATTTTTCATCTACTTATTTTGAACATTGGTTTCAGGCAATTTACCTGATAATGGACTTTAGACGTTATGCGTGGTGTTATTTTGAAGTGCCTGTAATGAAAATTTCTCAGAACTGATGAATAGTAATGAGCTAATCAAGCCTGTGTTTGGTTATTCATTTACCCCACTTTGTTATTTTGTTTCTAACATTTCTGGAGATAATATCAAGTTATTAACCTGTTAAGCACAACGTTTTTGAAATGTTAACTACTCCCTGTTGTGTAATTAATTTGCCGAAAAAGTCATTTTTGGACCTTTTTATTTCTGATAGGGGAATAGGTTGGGAAAATTCCTCCAAGGTGTTATATTACGCCCTACACACAGTGTGTGGCAGTTGTCCAGGACGTCATATAATGACCTACACATTTAACGGGTTAAATTGTCACAGTGGCCAATTGTTAGTTCATCTCTATAATTCTATATTAATCGCTTGAACCATTATAGTAAAGATGATTTATATAATTTAATGTTTTATTTAAGTTACCATATAATGGTCAGTCATCAGATGATTCTTTATCAGGTGATCTAGAGTAAGTAGCTATTATATCATATTGAAGTACATTTATTATACTTTCTTAGTGGTTTCGCATTCCATAATTCTATAGATATCCAAGTAAAACAATATATTTTTCATGTTTTTATAGCATTTTATTTTTTAAAAGTCATTCCTTTTTTATTTGAAGTTCTTCTCTTTCATACAATATTATTTTTAAAAAACTAATTTCATTTTTTATTTGCAGGTCTTCTCTAATTTCCCGTAGTTTGATAAATATATGGATACCATCAGCTTTTCTTGGTGGTTCTAAAACAGACAGTCATCATGTTTATCAGGTACAAATATTACATTCCATTTCATATTACAATGTTTATCTGGTCCACTCCAATATTACATTATTATCTAAGTTACATTCTATATCTGCTGTCAGTCAATTGAATAAATTATATAGATGGAAAATCCTCCTGCTTTTTATTTATGTGCACATATAAATATTACATCACAAGCGTATTTATTTGAATTATTGTGTGCCTGGGGCCTTGTTCAGAGCGTGTAGTAAGATCTTAATCCCGAACCAACGAAAATACTGCACAACTTGTCATTTAAAAAATGTATCATTTTTAGCGAGTTAAATGGAATACCTATATAATATATTTATAGGTTTATATACGTATACGAGATGAAGAATGGAATGTTTATCGTAGATATAGTAAATTTCTTGATGTACATACAAAATTAAAAAAGGTTTATCCTTTGATTGGAAAAATCGAATTTCCACCCAAGAAGACACTTGGTAGTAAGGTAAGTTGATCATTGATATAGAGTACCGGTTGTAACAATGGTGTTAAACTGAAGTCCAGCAAGCCAACTAGGTGGACCAATCAAACAAACAACCATAATTCAAATCTGATGTAGTAGTGGTCTATGAGCAGATATATGCCCATTACATTAGCAATGTAACAATGCATAAGTAACTAACTTCTGTGCCCAAACAGCATTAGAGTCATAAAGATACATTATTCATAGAAATATCTAATTTGTTCGGCAATATGGAATTGAATGAGGTTAAACATCTCTTAATCATAATACATCAGTTATTTTGAGACTAACATGTATTATATTTTTGCTCTGATATTACTGTATCTCCGCCCAATTGAAATCCTAATTGATATAAGCGTGTATCAAGGTATGCACAGTTACATCTGGGTTTTTCCTACCATCTGCACAATAGACATGTTTTCTTTGTCAGTACCTCAGGCATCACCAGGGCCAAGTTAAAAGCAGGCTAGAAAAGTACAGTAGCTTTTTCTCAACCCATGTCATGATCTTTACCAGGAGAATTCTACAATATGCAAGAAAATATACAAAGAGCTAAAGTCAGTTTTCATCAAAGATAAAATATCAAATATTAAATTTACATATCTTATTCAAGAAAAGTATAATCAGTTAAATACAATAATATATTAGTTACCACTTACCGGTATAAATTTGTGTTTTGAAGGATCCTAAAGTTGTTACAACTAGAAGGAAAATGTTACAGACTTACCTACGTAAAGTTATAAATCATCTCCTTGAGAAAAATACCGATTTAGCTGATCATGTTAGTAAAGATAAACTTATAGCTATACTGCCATTCTTCAAGTAAGTAATTTGATATACATCCATTCTTATTGTGCCGCGAAATTTTGAACAGTACACTTAAGAAAATGCGAAAAAACACCTGATCCCAATTGCGTATTCACTGATGTCTATTGAAAGTTCATAGCTGTGTTTTTCGTTATTTAGCTTGAGCCATTCTATGACAAGTCTGTGTCTGTGATTGTATACCATCTATGACTAGCGAGGTTTTTAGTTTTCTAAATTCAAATATTTTTCATATATTTAGGCAGGTGTGCTGCTATTTTTTTTATGTGTTCCAAGGTGTGCAGTTGGCAAAAAAAGGTTGAGAACCACTGTTTTAGGCCAATACAGGATTCTAACCTGGGACGTCCATGTTAGACAATGCCTTATTCAATGAACTTCTATGGCTCCCATGACAATAAAATGCATGTTCATTATTTTTATTGCTTATATAAGATTTATTTAAGTTTTTACATTATATATTTTAGTGACCAACCAGATGATAAAAAGAAAGGTAAAAAGAAGAATGGTGCCACATCTCGCCAACAACAACAACAAGCATCAGGTAGTTTACCACAGGTAGACGCATCTCAGGTACAAGATGGTGGGCCAGGACAATATGAAGGCTTCTGATAGGATTGTCATATTAGTTTATAAAATAGCTAGTCAAGTTTACTGTAAGTGAAGACTTTAATATAAGTCTATCAAGTTGTGAAATTCAATAATTGTGGCTTGGCAGTTGATATGTTCTGTGGATATGAACATATTTATATCCGTATATCATTTACATATTGTATTTTCTGAGTTGAATTTGAAGATTAGTTAATATATGGGGATTACAAGGATGTATTGAGGTGTAACTGTTGTAATTTGGTTAAGATAAAATCTTCCAGCAAACTGTATGTAGCCTTATTCAATTCTTTTCTTGTAATCAAATTGTTGTTATGAAAACTGTTGATTTATGAATGAATTTTAAGTAATATCTTGCCGAAGTAAATGTTTTGTAATAAAGTATATATCTTATGGTGAATACTTTGATTAAGGCCAGTATGATATTACATGTATTTTTGAATAATGTGAATTTAACTTTTTAATAATTCAATATCACTCAGATGATGATCAGAGGCTTTAATAGTATCTGTTCAGTCACAGTTGTTCCCTTAATTAAATAAAAAAAGCTCAACTATGTGAATATGCTGGCTTATGTTGTACCAATAAATAATACATAATATCAATTTTATTTATCAAACTTGATGTATTCAACATAAATTACATTCTAAAAGTAAACATACCATTCTTGAACTTGATTGAACCAACTAACTATTTTAGTATGAAATCAAGAATGCTCATTATATATATTCAAACACAATTATAAACTATGGCACAATGTCTATCAAGAAATCTAATGGAAACATCTTCCCAACTTTTGAAGAGGTATGATGTAGAGAGAGTAAGAAAGTTGTTATTTATGTATATTCAGTTCAATGTCTCTTATATAAGTTGTTGATTGTCGACAGTTATGTACACTGTATGCTCACTACAATCATATTAATTCATTAAATCTTTTATCTTGTTTGTATACATGGATTTAAATACACTAATTGGACGTATAATTTATTGCTGATCATCAAGCTCTATTAGGTTTAAATTGTTACGACTTTGAGCATTTTCAGATTATAAACTCCTTGCCTTAAGTAATGGAACTATAGATGTTGAAGGAATGTCTTCAGTACTGGTTTATATTCAATTTGATGCTTCCACAGATAATTATATATAGTGCAATATGTAAATATATACAAGTCATGGTTTATATATTGCTTGACTTTTTAATTATTATAATCCATGGAACTGATTGTTATAATATTATAACACATCTTCATAAAGCCAGAGGCTGGGTGGTCACTTTAGATCACAAGGTCTGTCATTTGAGTCAAGTGGTGTAGTTTCGATCCCATGACTGTATGTGACATGGAGTAAGGTCATCTGTCCAAACTTGTAGGTTTTCTCTGAGCCCTCCAGTTTCCCCCAACTGCTTAATGCCCTTAAGCGCACGCAAATCATTGAAATAAACTTGTACCATGTGATGTGTTAGTTCTGAAATTACCTATTTTGTGTCGAGTTTGGTTTTCTCTCTTCACATTAAGGCACAGAACTAGCGTATATAAAGTCATTAAATATAGTTCACAACTCTTCACATAACTTGAGTGGGTTGAGGCGCTAGAGCGAGTAGTTATTTCAGGCAGTCCAGCTGCTAAATGGTTATCTGAATAAATACTCATACCGGTACTTATGAGGACACACCGATTGCATTACAAATGGGCTGGATGTTCCATGCTCAATTACTGTTGTTGCACTAAAGAGTGTGGATGTTGAATAAATGAATGGAAGTAGAAATACCTAAAATTGTATCATAGATTTAGATTACTGATCATTTATTCCTAGATTGATTTTAACTCATGGTTGAGGTACATAGGTCAAGTTTTATGAAACAAAGGATTTTATTGACTGCATCTTGAACACCCCAAAAATATATTATAGAACACCTGAAAAATATATTTGTATAGATGGCTTGTAAGATAATTGGTTAGAGACAGTTAGAAGGCTGAATAAGTTAAGTAAATTGTTTCTGACAATGATTACTAATTAAAAAGACAATTATATTTATATTTGCTATTGTATGTTACATGTATTTGATAAATAATTTATTTTGATACTTATAATGATTATATTTTTAAAATTTTATGAAATTAATTGTGAAATAATTCATAGCACTTATTAAAATTAATTAGGATATATGACATTAATTATATTTGTATGTTTTATTAATCACATCAGTAATAATTATATTGTATTATTATGATTTTGTTAATAATCGATGTGCTATATTTTTTGCAGTAGCGTATCTAGGTTGGGGGAGAAAGGGGAGCTTAAAGCCTTGGATCCTTCTACTAAATGGTGATATAAAATATTTCACTTAATGTTCTCTGAGCTTTTGGGGGGTTGGGGTGATGTGCATGCAGCCAATGACATGTTATTATCGGGTCCAGATATATGCCACAAATCACAATTGACACCAATCAAATATTGTCTCACCTTGAATAACCTAGATATTTATCCTGAACTTATTATCATAGATTAAAGTCTGTTCATGTAGCATATTTAGTACATGTAGTTAGATTTGATTGATTGAAAAGGGTTTTAATAAAGTTAATGATGCCAATAAATAAAGATTATTCATAGACTATTAGTATTGGCAGATTCAATAGCTTATAATACAAATCTGAAGTTACTATTATCTTATAAATGTTACGGTGTATATATTAATAAAACCAAAGACAAAAAAGCAAAAAAAAAGTCCTGAATAACTTTTCTGTCTAATATGTTTATAATAAATTAATAAAGGTCCATATATAAAATCTGTGATGTATATAGTTTTATATGTTTCTTATCCAATGTAATATTGTATGTAATAATTGTTTATATTTTGTTAATGATGTGAATAAATATAAGTATATATAATACCATTCTACAATAGATTATAGTCTAGACTGTACAATAAAATCTGTAACAAATATTGTATGTAATTTAATGTGGATGGATTAAATTTCTAACGATTTTGAAGCAACCTCATCAAAAATCTGTAATCATCTTTTTACGGATTTTTATACGCCCACATTGAAATGTGGTCGTATATTGTCGTCGCCCCCGTCCGACCAGCCGTCCAGCGTCCACAATTGCTTGTGGACACTCTAGAGGCCAAAGTTATTTTCAGTGATTTCTGATAATTAGTTCCAGAGTTGTGGCCGTTGATCACTTCGAAAAATCTTGTGGACGCTATAGAGGCCAAAGTTAATATCCGATTGACTTTAAATTTATACACAGTGTTTAAGTTCATGAGATGAAGAATCCTATTGATTTTCAGCGATTTCTGATAATTAGTGCCAGAGTTATGGTCCTTGATCACTTCAAAAATCTTGTGGACGCTCTAAAGGCCAAAGTTAATATCTGATTGACTTTAAATTAATACACAGTGTTTAAGGTGTTGAAACAAACAAATATTTTGATTTTCAATGAATTTTGATAACTGAACAGCTAAATCCATCATATTAAATGTTTCCTATACTAATTATTAGTGTGGGGCAAAACTTTATAAAAAGCAAACAAATTCTAATGATTTTCTGATAATTACAGAATGAGTTGTTACACTTAATCAGATTTTAGTGTATTATAAATGTTTCATTACCGAAAAAAGTAAAAGTATGCGACAAGTCTTGTTGACTGCCGGACGATTAATCTGCTGTGGGCGTATGTTTCGTTGCCTGGCAACCTATCTTTTTTTATGTACTACAAAATTATTAAATACGGTAGACTCTTTTTTCCTTCAATTTGTACTTTCTAATCTTAGCCACAGAATTACTAGTCTAAGCCCAAATGTAAATGGAGTTGCCTCCCTTCCAAGAGCGATCGAGAAAAACGGCAGCAAAATATTGTTCTGTACTAAAGACTTACGTCATAATACATATTAAAGGTTTGTCTTCATACATTATCAATTAATAATGCAAGAAATTTCTTTTGTTGTTTTAAATTCTGTTCTGTGTCTACTTTTAATATGAAGAATTATTCCTGTCAACGTACTTGTATTCGAATCTAAATAGATATACACTTGCAAGAAATGTTTTTCCCGTACATCGGGAGACACGGTAATCCAGTAAGGCGCGGAGTCACTAAACGTGGTGGAGGTGGGGGGACGAGAAAGTTCCCCAGGATTTTCCAGTATGGTTGCACACTATTTGACGTATGTATGTCTTCAGTATCCCAGTTGATGTAGTTCCTTCCACCAAATGTCAGAAAATGACCCCCCCCCCCACAATCGATCAACCGCCTATCGACGATTTGTTTGTCGGTTTTATATGGAATTTTGTTCAGGATTAATCGTTTCAAATAAATACGTAATAATAATAATGTTAGGCCAGGCATACAGATAGGCCAATTAATTATTGTGTTTCTCAACACATACTGATAACTAGCTTTTTGACTTTCTTAATGTAAAGTTGCAATGGATACTTCTTTTATCTAGAACCTGTCGTGAATAATAATTTTTAAAAAATGTCTTTGGGTGTTTTTCGGAATGGAAATACATTGTTAGATTTTAATTTGTGCAATTTTATATCGATTCTGCGATTAGGATTTCAAGAGGCATTTGACATTATCTATCAAACTATCACAGTCTACGCATGTAAATTGATTCATTAACACAAGCTGTCTTCAACAGAATATATTTAAGTAAATACAAAAGACAGATTAAATAGGAATAAATTGACACTAAACCGTCAAAAAATACTGAAATAAGACACGAAGCGAATTTTATTCATGACGCATTTTAGCATATTTCGGTTCATCGATTTTGACAAGAAGTGTGATTTTGCAAATCGGTGGGTTTATGCGTCTCCAATTACAGTTCTCACGGTAGATGAAAAATTCCCACAGTGAGCGCTGTTATTGTCACGAGTACTGTGACAGCCCGCGACCGGTAATTTGCGACATTCAAGCACATTTTGTCACAATTAGCAGCTTTTCACCGTCAATCTTTTCAATCAAAGTAAATGATTCGAACATTCCACTGGCCTTTCTTTCAATGGCAAATAAAGAGTTGTCAGTATTTTTTGAATATATTGTATGGACGATTAATTATGTTAGTGAACTAACGCTGATTCGTTTTGTTTCGGTGAGGATCTGTGAATGATACGAAGGACGCCATTATTATTAACCGTATACCATTGTTGATTGATGATATATCGTACGTCTTGCATGATCACGTCTCGTTTTGTCTCAGCAATTTGGTCTGCGGCTCGTTTTGTCCTTATCATACATGATTGACCTTCACTAAATATGACCAGGCAAAATATCACCTACTGTTTTTAAGTAATCAATGTTTGGGGTGGATAGAATGTGGTCTATCCACACGCATAAATTCCTTCAAACTGTTTTAATACATTAGTCCACAGAAGAGCAACTGGGTAAATTTAAGAGAAAAGACCTCCAGCACAAGAAAGTAATAAGAATCAAATGGTTTTTCAACACGATCCAATAAAATTCGAATTTTTCTTTGACAACATTTAGAATTCGAATCTGGTTAAATACCAATTCAGCTTTATTTCGAGAAATGACAGTTTGGAAGGTCATGCCATATTTGCCATTTTAATTCCTGTTCTAAACCCTTCAAAAGAATACTCGATTTTTGAAACGCTACAAAAGATTACGAGTAAATGGGAGTCTTCAATGGGTGGTTATAGGCGGTACCAGATCTCAAGTTGTCCACAGTGAAGATGGTTGTATTATCTTCGCCAATAGAAAAATAATTTGTTGTCAAAATAAAAGTTCAGTTCTACTTGAAAAACGTATTGAATACGTCAGGCAAGATACTTGAGACATTGCCGAACTCTCCACATCGGGATTACCAGAACAATATTGCCTACTTTAAGCAAGATGGCGTCCTCTATAGACCCAAACAAATGATGATCGGGCTACTCAGATCTCTTAACATTTATAAACGATGAATTACCATAGTCAACCTTTAAAACGTTTTTCTTGACCCGTTGTTATAATGAATATTCAACAAGTACTCATCCTTGGTTGACATCTTCAATTAGACACTGACATTAGGACTACAATGTGCTGGGAATTTATTTTACTTGTTTTATTATGCTTAAAAAAATCTTTATAATTCAACATTCAATGAATCATCATATTCCAACCTCTCTGCAAATTGTAAATTTAAACGTATATTCCAGAGTCACCGAAAGACGTTAATGTAGCATTTAGAACAACATGGACGCAAGATTCTTGCGGCAATATTCTGATTTCGTCCTTCGGATATCAAAACCGTCCACTCCCTGTTTTGTATTGGTCAATAACTGGTTCTGTTATATTATGGTGTAATAGATAAATAAGTAAATCGCCAGGGTAAGAGACTGCATCCATGACAAGAAAAGAATTAGAGAATAAAATAATGAAATAGAATATAAGAGGAATTTTGCACAGGTAGTTGGGTTTCCGTCTAGTCTTGTCGAATTTCTACCCACATGGGTTCTTTTACGTATTAGGAAAACACATACCATTCACTATGCATGCGTTTCCGTATCTAACGCGACATGGTCCGTTTCGAAAAACCGTACCGGACGCCGCATAGTGAATGGTATCCGCAGTCGCACATATTATGGAAACACTCTTACTAAAATTCTATGGAAGTGATTTTTTCCGTATCGAAGAACTGTACCGGAGTCGGACCGGATCCATACTAAAGGAAATGCAGCTTAAACCAGGTTTGAAAATTCCGGAGAACGTTTTCGGCCAATTATACCGGATGCTAAGGAAACGACGTTGTAAGTAATGCGATGAGCAGACGTTGTGCATATACGCCAAAATAATTGAGTCTTGGTAATATATTGTTCTGCTCCGATCCTTGAACCACGAAGAAAGTGTGTGCACTGGTTCGGATGGGACTAGAAACGGTGATCCGCGTTTTGTGTAACCATATGCATAGTGCATTGCGCATTCCAAAAAGTGTATTTAACAGCTCCCTCTCCCCAAACAAAGCACACGAGACAATGGAGATTGTTGTATTAAAAAACCATTTGATAAATCTAATTATTCTTTTTTATTCTTTGTCGACCTGACTTTTAATATGTGCAGAGCCTTGGTGTACATCTGTAAAATATGTTAATATATTAACATACAATCAGAGGTGAACAATGACAGTGGACGCCATCTATACGAACTATACATTTACTTTAAGACTTCCATGTTTGTTTATCATCTCATAAAATATCATTTCAACTAGAATATGCCCCATGACCTCGTCGCTAAATTTGACACCGTAAACGCGGTAGGTGAATAGAGTTCCCAGGTGCTTTACCTGACAGTCTATTGTGTAAAGAGGTTTTGAGGGAAACACCTGGGCGCAGGTTAAAACAAGAATATTGCACCGTCTTCTTCTGACAGCTCGTTAAATCCACCATATTGTTTGTTTAAATATTGTACGTGCTTCCCCAGGGCGATATAGCTACTCAATAGCTGTCTGCTACAATAGAATAGGGATGGTTTCAAGTGACGTCCATTCAAGGACCTCGTAAAATACACTTCTGCTGGAACCCCTTTTACCTTGATATCACTTTGAGGGGTGAGCAAGTTGTTGGGACATATTCTAGTTATGAAATAAGTTAAACATTATAAAAGGGGGGTAATTAGGTTGAAGTGGATGTGAGTTTAGTATCAGATTTAGCTTTTATCGTCTGCTTTTATCTGACTTGCATCTATCACATCTTTATATCTTAAAATTATCTCTTTTTTTTCTTTTGAAAATATTAATGTCAGTTTTAGTCCTGTTATTGTGTACATTTGCATAAATTTCATTATAGCTTAATTTTAGTTAAAGTGACAAATGACCAACGTCCTAATAGACATCTCATTAATCTCTTAAGTCTTCTAACTGCTGAGTTTATTCTGTAATGTAACGATATATATTACGTAATAATAGTTTACACTCGTTTTTGCTATGTCCATATCAACTTCTGTATTTAAACACCTGTTTCCTATGTGCGAGTTAAAATTTCCTACCAAATATATTTATTTAATCCTTAACTTGTATATACACTCCATATAACATGGCAACTTTAATCTGGTGATTGCGATATCTATCCCGTTATTGTGAACATCAATCTGTTTGAAATACACATCTATATTTTGTTTCGTTGTTTATATCCTGATGGCCTCCACTACATAGGAGGTCGCGCCAGAGGTCTTTTGAACTATGACGTGAAACTTTTGTTTAACCAATCAGCGTTGATGTTTCTACTTTCTGCATCGCACGTCAAGAACTCGCCGCAACAGAACATTTCATTGACTAACCCCTCACATCAACCAGAACGCGGGTTATATAACAGCTCTTCTAGATCCTAACCAAGTTAAAGACAAGTAAAACCAAATATTGAACTATAAAATAAAAAACGAAACGAAATGTATTTTGGTCAGATTGCATAACCGTTAACCAGTTTTGGACATAGTTGTGATACGATCTGTGTTGAAATATCCCGATGACGAAACAATCCCATTCTACTTACTAATGACAAGTGTATATAAATAACTAGTTATAATTATAGGAAGCCAATATTATTAATATTTAATTACTCTTTATTATAAAATATCATATAGAGAGAGAGAGATCATCGACCGCACCGTTAGGCATATAAATGCAATTACGATAGATAGACAGAAAGGTATGTGAACAAACACTGCAGATAGACGTAAAACAAACTTTATTCGTTGAGTTCTATATTAGTTTTATAAATTTAGAACACATTGTACCAATTACTATGGATAAATTAGGTCGACGTGTAATCCAGACTACCAGCTGGGCTCATATGATTTCCAGAATGAGTTTCTTCATTTCATATTATGTAGTCGGCACAGCTGGAACTATACACATACTACATGGTATCATGGCGGCATATTGTCGATGTAAATTATCACGAATATCTTGTTCAAACAACTTATTTCCCATCTGAAAATTGTTATAAATAATTGTGGAAATGTACCAAAAAAATAATCAAAGTTCGATATTCTACGCAGTATGAGCTGGTAATTGGTTTTTGGTGTCGAGTAAAAAGGGGCGCATTGTTGTGTGATTGAGTATAGATTGATTCATAACACATTATTAGATAAGAGTTTTTTGAATTCAGAATTGAGTATTTGTTATTTGTGGGAGCCGTTAATTGAGTTCTGTTGTTATTCTTGTAAAAGATAATGATCACTGCTAGTTATTTACCCATATATATGAATCGATAGGTCGCTATGGCGTGTTCAGTTTCTCGCCACTTGTCTCGACACCTGGCAGTCGATCAATACTCTTCTCCCCTTTTTTCATGGAGAAATGTTTTGTCCTGTTTGTGGGAATCAATTATTGATTTGAAACGCCTGTCAGCCTCACGTCACTTCAAACCAACTAATGGCTCATACTTTTCTTCCAAATTATCCTTCATTTTCCCTCTTATTATTGTTCACGTCTGCCACTAGTTGGGCCATCACCATGCCATGAAATGGGAATTGATTGAAGGAAATGCTACAGCGCCTGTATCTATCGAAAATGATAACAGCAACTTGCAGTTAGCTAATTATTATTGTATAACGATTTCTGACTTGTTATAATCCAGGAGCGGATCCAGATAGGGAGGGTCGGGGCGTAGGGGGTCCAAACCCACCCGGTCCAGCTACATGAAAGTAATTGCAAGAGAAAGGTGTAATGGACGTGAGCTTTATCATTTATCACCAGATGGTGTGATGTGATTTGCATTCAAAGCAAATAATGATATACACATGTGTGATATGATAAGTAATGCTTTGCATCAATGAAATTAAATCACAATGTCATCCTGTTTATTTATTATAAAAATTGACATCAGTATGTAGGATTCCTTTATTTAAAAAGCTCACTGTGTATACAGGCTTATTTGGGACGATGATGGTAACAGCCTGGCACCCCCCCCCCCCTGTAAAGGTTCTTGGATCCGCCCCTGTAACTGCTGTGCAAAAAGTACCGATGATTATAATATATATGGAATTCGGAAACCCTAATAACCTTTGTTTCAGTAAACATCTGAAATCTTTTAAGCCCGTTCGGGATCCAGTCTCGTTAAGCCAAGGGGTAGAAGAAAATTGGATCCGGCTTACAAAATGAACCCTTGATATTTGAAGAGTAGTTGTGACGTCTCTATGTCATTGAACAACCGAATGTTAGTCTCAAAATTACACAGGTAACGTATTGACAGACCTTTAATCCCCTTCATTTCAGTGAGGTTGTGCTTAATTCTGGTATTAAGGACCAATAGATAAATGCATAAGGTAAAACAAGAGAATAGGGTGAATGATTTCAGATTTTATGTTAATAATTCTAAACATATACACTCTTATTCGAAGAATGGTCGCAAAAGTATCTATCTGATTTGCCCACCCTTGCCTTTTTGATGTATATTAGTCGCCACAGTGCGTTCATCGTGATATATAGAGCTGCAGGACTAAAACGGTTGAATTTTTTTGTCCCCTCCACTCGAGTAGTTTTTAAGCAGCCCAGTAAACGATTCTGTGGTCAATATTCCCAAATTGTGGGGTACATGTATCTTTGCTCATACAATATCTCTTCTATAACATTTGTATACTTGGATACCTATTGAACCATGTGGCAACTGGCAGTCGTCATGTGACATCTTTGCAGGTAAAGGGTGGACAACTCGCCGAACAGTAACTTAAGTTGAGTTCCATAAAAAAAAACCTCGACCGCTGTCAAACAACGTAATCAGATTATGTGAACGCCCTTTGCTACTATAATAGTCATCATAAACATAATGGTTATAGACCTTCTTTAACTTAGTTAAATAATTGGCGTTCTTGGTTGGATTTTGTAAAAAAAAAAACCCTTAGTTGTGGGTAGTACTACGTAATATGAAAAAAAAATGAGAAGAGAAAATCATTAGCGTCGAATAAATAAATGAATGAAACACCAGAAATTCTAATTCCATGAATTAATCAGAAAACACATTTTCGCCCTACTTTTCGCTCAAAGATTCTCTATTAACACGTATTTAAATGTATGAACAGATTATCAGTAGCCTGCAGAGGTTGGATGATGCGTCGGGCTTTCTCCTTTAATGTATTCCGGAAACAAAAATTACCAGGAAAACTTCATCCGCATTGGTTTTTCCTGTAATTTACAGAACTTCCTTTAATTAACATAATTTTATTTTCAAATACAGAAATAAAAATCCTGGTAATTTTTGTTTCCTGGGCATGGATGTGATAAAAATTTCATTGAATAAGCCATTGACTTTATACGCGTGTGTGAAATAGCTTTATTTTAACGTCCGCTTCCACAGAAGTGAAAAATAATAAACGAACAAATGAAATGAAATGGAGTTTAACGTCCTACTGTTCTGCTCGTAAACTGGGCTAATGAAGACGGGCATACGTCATACAGTGTGCTTTGAGGGAAATTTTGCGGCGCTACGGCCTGCACTTATTCCGAATTCCTACTGCCAAGGGATATTTTATTTGCACGCCAATTTGTCCACGGGACCTCGGTTTTTCGTCCCATCCGAACGACTACAAAGCTGTCCTTGTCATTCCCTTTGTCCTGTATCACTGACAAGGAAAACCACGCCGGAAAATCTGGGTGAACTTTTTCGGCCAATGCAGGACCTCAAGGCAAGCGAGCCAGTGTCTTAACCACTTAGACACCGCGATCCCCCCCCCCCCCAACATTTAACAAATTTTATTCAGATCACAGTAGGATTATAAACAGGCTCATAAAACCTCGGCTCCATAAAAATTATTATACAAATCGCCCAAACAAACTTGATTTTCTCTTTAAATGTTCCATGAATTATTGTTGTACAGCGACAAGGAACTATTTTAAATTCGAAAGAGTTCATAATGACATCAACATGCCATCTGGTACATTCAGAAGAACAAAGACTCCTTAAAAGAACAAAGAACCATTAATCTGTGCTCGTGCGTTACACGTGAATTAGGTCTATATAACATATTGTGCATCTCCCACCTGGCAGCAGTGAGATGCAGATGGTGGCGCCAAGTAAAGAAAGGAATTGAAGAGAATGGATACGAAACAATGGCTTAAGATACATTGTGTGTTTGTCGTCTGCTTCCATTTAGTTATCAATATTAGATTTTAAGATAGGTTGTAAATTAATGAAACTTAGAAACATTATCATGCATGTTTTTATATTATTATCACAGATTTATAAAGCTAAAACAATTGGTGAGGTAACTTTTCCCAGATTTTTCTTGGGTAGCCTATTGTATAGAAATAAATTAAACCTGTCGTCAATAAATACATATATAGGAGTCAATATATTGTGCGTGAGACATTGTAATAAATTAATTAAGTGAGAATTTATAATATAATATCACACGTTCATGTAATTACTCGTCCGGAAGTAGTATACAGTCGTGCGGTACTGTTCATGCAAATAGAATCTTGCCCTCGAACATCCCCTAGGTCAATAAGAACATTCAAGTCGAGTTCCTTATTTGTGTAAGATGGACAATCTCCATGTTCCTGAAGCAACGACCGCGAGTTTTACAATTTACGTAGTTAAGGCGAGATCAATCCTTCTACATGTATTTAAGATGGAAAAAACCCAAGCTCCTCGGGTGGTGCTAAACATTGAGACCCCCTGAATAATCCGCTATCGAAAACCTGATGTTTTGAATACAAATTGATGGTCAATTAAAAAGGTACCAAGTCATTTGCAATGCTAAGACGAATATCAAAACAAAGTTCGCTTCCAGGTAAATACATATTGAACACGATCGACCGAAAAGAACTGTCTTTCCTTTATTACAAGTAGTAAATACAGCGCAATGCTTTTAAGAAACATATCATCAATAAACTGAAACTTGATAGAAATGAAGAAACATGTTCATCGATTACGTAAACGAAGGATCAGGCTATCCGACTCTCATGTTTAATTTATCTACATGACTCAATAACTACTATCTTATAGGTAAATATACACCACGGTGAAGTGTATTTACCTTAATAGATTGGACCTATTTGTGTATATGGGTATGTTAGGAACTGTTTATTAAATCTGTTATTATTATTGATGGAAGCAGGTAGCTATGTTTAATTGTACCCGATAACATGGTCTATGGTCTGTTATCGTGTTTAGATATTTGGTTGTCATGTCAATGACATATACATTCTACCAGAGATGGCTTTCACATCACGGAAACAGGTAGAAGATAGTCCATTGATTGCAAATGTCGATCGAAATTTCTTTTGTCATTCACCGTCCGCGACACGCACTTCGAGAATCGTAGCAGGGGATGCTGTAGCTGCGTTGCGGCTCAATAGTCGATGTTTGCTATTGTTATACACTGCTAACATCTGCTTTCATAGCCTGTGAAAAGATGAAATATTAATCAAAATTAATGATTTCTATTGTTACTATCATTTCACTTTGCAGATGGCTGTCGGCTATTTTAATAACGACCCAGGTGCGATCAAGGTATATCTTTTGTAAAGGAATAATCAAGAGTGTTAATGATGTTTAGAGTTGTTAGGTGTGAGGTATTGGTATCGAGTCACAGATTGTTAATCTGACCATTTACCAGCTGGACGATTCCGTCACCAGATGGAATCATATCTTATCCTATCCTAGACAGGGATTCCATTTTCAAAATAATTAAAGGTGTTTTAAAGATAATATATTATATGAGCTATAAAACAAATGCGCTTTATTTTAAATCAAGATTTCTTGCACAACCAAAAACGGTTAATATGCCATGTTCGTTAATATGTCAAATATTGTTAAGACATAAGCCGACTATTGAATAAGTCAGTCGGAGCAGAACAGTAGGCCATTAAACCCCAATTTAATTTCTATTGAATGTGGTGCATTTGGATTAAAATGATATATACATGTAGGATGTAATAGGCAAAATAAGAAATAAACATCAGTAGGAAATGTTATTCAAGTTAATTTTAGAACGATTTCTCCTGCTGTTAACAATAATTAACACGAACTCGTCCTTACTTATTTGAGTTTGTCAGTAGGATATAACCCTTTATAATGCACACGTAGAAAACACGACTTTGAAAACATGCATATAAAAGTTCATTATTGCGCATGTATCATTAATTTGTCGAAATTAAGAAATTGTCCGAATGGATGGCCGCGTTTGTAAAACAATAGTCGAAAACTAATTGTTATGTGATTCATTTAAATCTTTCATTTATTTTTATTCCCATAGATTCCAAATTAGTTGGGTTGCTTTTTTTCTTGGATTAGCCCACAAATTTAATAGTCATTTGTGTTTTACCTTTATAAGCAGACCTATACTTGAATTTTTTCGATTTGAATATACATGTATATGCTATTATTCTAAACAAATTAACATTTGTGGAAACATGAGAATGCTTAGATCTCCGTATTTCGTCTATAGTACCATTCAAAAGGAGAATTCAGGAGATGTCTTTTACACGTCTCCAATTACAGA
The DNA here is from genome assembly GCA_036850965.1 of Patella caerulea. Taxonomy (NCBI): domain Eukaryota; kingdom Metazoa; phylum Mollusca; class Gastropoda; family Patellidae; genus Patella; species Patella caerulea. Next base: position 20,063,034 of record JAZGQO010000014.1, on the reverse strand, counting down.
TCTGTTCATAAAAACGGATTTGTGGACGCAACAAACGACAATTATTTTACTATTGAAAGCTTGTTAACACAAGGGGGGGTTGGGATGGCCTAGTGGTCTAGAGTGCCGCGCTTCGACCTCTAGCTGGCCGGTCACCTCTGGCTTGCGGCTGTGGTTTCGAGCCCTGATGTGAGCGTATGTGGCATGGAGATAGGGGCGCCTTCTCAACCTCGTGGGTTTCCTCCGGGCACTCCGGTTTCCTCCCACTGCTAAAGACCCCTACGCGCAAGCGAATTATTGAAATAAAATTAAACCATATGTTAGTCCCGAAATGACCTAGTTTGTGTTAAGTGGACGTTAAACCCCATTTCTCTCTCTCTCTTGTTAACACAAAATACAATTTTATGGATACACAATTACTGAGTCTGATACTAAGCGACGTTTCGACGAGAACACTCTCGTCTTTATCAAGTTTGTGTTAATATGTTCAATTATTAATGCCAATCAAAGCAGATAAAAGCTTGTTCTTTAGTCATTTAATTACGCCCACATTCTATGATCGCATGTATTTTACTTTATCACAGATATAATTAATGATTATCATATAATCATACACACCATTCTAGTGAAATTAAGCATGTAATATCAAAACAATCTGAATCGTAATCGGTCTATGTACAAAATAGTAATCTAGCTGTTACGGGGGATATTTGTTGAGGGGTCAAACATCACCAGGTCAGATAATGAAATAGTGTTCTAGTCGAAATACATGGGATTGTAGCAAAAGAACCTCGTTCTTTCGGGCACGATTATTTAAGACCGATTCAAAAGAAACAACATTTACGATTCTTGCGATGTGCAAAAATATCGATAATTTTATCATTATCATTTACATTGAGGGAGTGGCAAAAGCTTTTGCCATAGCCACGAGATTAAATAAACAAAATAACCATAGTACAATCTCGAACTATCGGCAAGTAGCTCTCAGCGGAAAGAATTTTCTGTAATTGCGATTTGAGATTGAGAATTACTGACACCCCGAATCAAAAACAGAACTATGTGATTTTCTGAAACTCCTGTTGGGAATGGCTCCACCCTACCCAATGGTCAGTCCCGTATTTTAGCCACTCCTATTTGCGGAATTTAATAATCTTCATAATTCGCCTTAATATCTACTAAAAAAAAATATGCCCACTGTTTTTCCCCAACCCGACTCGTATGTCTATGGTTGCTAAAACAGCGCAAATGATCTACAACTCAAAGCTTTGGGGATTTCTTTGCAGGATTGTTCGACTAAGGGGAACACCCTGTCGAAAATCGGAATACTGGCAAATTACTGTCAAAACCATTGATATATGTAAATCCTGTCCCGGTCAGAGTTTTTGAAAATCTTTTTAACCTGGCTACTAGGTTTGTTAAGAAAGCTGCTTAGTATATTAATTTGACAAAGCCATGTGATCTAGTATGAAAGGCAGTCGCGCCCGAAATCTACTGACATTTGTAGAGTTTCAAACATGAAGGATTCAAGACAACACATTTTTTTCAGGAACCATTGGCAACTGTGTTTTGACAAAGGGGTATTTCAGGCGTGAATTATTATTTGTTGATGTACAAATGTATAAAAAATAAGTTATTGGTCTAGTTCTCTCTTGTTGAACAGGAAGTTTTGCTGTATTTGAAGTAAATGGTTTTTCATGGAATGATGGTGCCCATATTGGTATTGCACATTTACTGACCACATGGCTTTACTAGAATATATAAAGGTTATATACTATCATTTTTTTTACACCCACCGCAGTTTGCTTTCCATGCTGAATTAAAGAATTATTGACACCAACCCGACTTTCACTCACAAATATAGCATGTATTTTCAAGAAAACAATACAATCAAATAAATTCAAATCGAAAATATTTCATGTTTTTACCAAAATTATTTACAAAAAAAAAAAATAAAATAATAAAATAAAAAAACTAGATATTGACAATTAAAAGATCGCGGATTATTTTAAGGATATTAATCATCCTGAAAGATATGATTACGCTAATAATATAGTAATTAAATGCTCAAGTAATCCCATATAGATATCACGCCAAACTGGACATTGTCTCCTCCTTGGCGGGCCCACCTTTCCGCTGCTCAAATTCCTTAACACGTCCTACTGTTCTGTTCTTATTGTGCTTTTCTATCCCAGTTGTGAGCGTATGTGGCATGGAGGTGGTGGCGCCTTCTCAACCTCGTGGGTTTCCTCCGGGCACCCCAGTTTCCTCCCACTGCTAAAGACCCCTACGCACAAGCGAATTATTGAAAAAAACCTAGTTTGTGTCGAGTAGACGTTAACCCCCCCCCCCTCTCTCTCTCTCTCTCTCTCTCTGCTAATGAAGACGGACAAAGACAGGTATATGGGTTTTTGTTTACACCTGTTACTTTACACAAACGACTTCGCATACGTTACACACTTTTTTTTTACTAAGTTTACTTTACGAACGTTACTATGCATACGTTACTTTAAACGTGTTACTATACGTTACTTTACACACGTTACTATACATACGTTACTTTACACACGTTATTTTGTGTACGTTACTTTACATAATAATATGTTACTTTACAAACGCTTTGTGAAACGGATCCCTGCTTCTTTTGCGAACGTTTTTTTTTTTTGTCAAATTAAAAATGGTTTGATCTCAAGTGACTATAAAAACTCAAATTAGACTTTTAAAATATACGTTTATTAGTTATTCAATATTGGCTTTATGTTCGAATTTAAATGGTAGCCAATTCAACCGAAAACATATTTTGGCCACATGTGTTCACGACGTCTCAAAGTCTAGGTTTTTTAACTCTTATGATTTTGTACATTACATAACAATCAATTTTATGTAGGAGACAATGATATTCTATTCTAGGACAAAGATGGCCTCCAGTTAACATGTTTCCCTGAAAACACTTTTTTAAAAAATAATATTAAAGATAGTTTTTTTTTGTTTTTTGTCTGTGATGACATTATGTCACCGTTATAAAGATTACCATGTGGAACCAAAAAACACGAGTTAATCATTAGAGTTACATGAAACATCGCATGCTTCTCGTCCATATTATTGACAAAACATTATCTTTAATTAAAATGTCTGTGACTTGTTTTGTTCTCTGCAGAAGGGAAGTAATGGATTGTTTGATGAAATACGTCACGAATAGGAAATGTTATCAGATATAGACCAACATATGTTCATATTAAAGTTAGGTTCCTTTGAGTGTAATTTGCATTTCCTCTTGGCCTCTCGACTGTATTCTGTCTGGAAATGTGGATTTTCACATGAACTGGAAAGTAAAATCAGAAAATTTAAAGAGGAGTACAAAAAGGGCAATGGCAGAAGGATCAAACGGGGCATTGTTTATTCCATTTAAAAAGTCTATTAACTGTTTTGGGTGTAATGAATTTACTGTACTTGTTAAACCCCATGTACTTTTATGTGTATCTAAGTACAATAATATATGCACACAGAGAACTATATACTTTGAGAAAGATTTATGACCTCAGTAGCCGCCATATTAATAAAATGTGATTATGATCCGTTTTAAACCTTTCATACACACAAGTAATAAATAAACATTCCCATTTTATTAAATGGAAACAGAATAGATACTTATTAAAATTTTACAAGTATAGCGGCCCTTTATAGTGTTTTCGACTAAAATCGTCGATTTATGATTTAAAATGTACGTCAATTAGTTTCGTGTCTGATCACAAGCGGTGTGTAACTTTCGCATTGAAACAATCCAGGAATAATTACTTGCAAGGGGCCGGAGCGGCCGCTTTCACTGGCCGAGGAACCTAAGAGGGGGGGGGCGTGGCTCCCCCCTGGAAATGTTTGAAATATGAATCCCAAATATGCGATTTGGTGGCATATCTGAGTATAATCTCTGTCAAATAATATATTTCATAAATCGATTAACTTAAGCCAAAACCCCGACCTGCAAATAATTTACAACCATCAACCTGTGAAATTATCATATCGTCATATAAATTAACGTATTGTCATTGTATCGTCAAGAGTCAAGATTTTAACTCGTTAAATATGGGACTAGTTGAGAAAATTTTGACCATTTTATTAACCATTTTTATTAAGTAGGAATATTTTAATTGAAAAATGTCCCATTTTTGTTGCCGGGAGCGCTAGTTGATTCCTCCTGTGATAGAGCCACGAGATACATTGGTATAAAAGCTGCTTTTTGAATTTTGGATTCTGGCGTATCCGCACAAACTGGGTGCAGGTGACTTAATAATAAGTAAATTTACAGGCGACATTGCAGGAGAATTCTGTCCCACACCCAGCACACCCGACCCAGAAAGTCTATTATACCAGCCCATTCCAGACTTCAGTGACGGCGTGGTGGCCCGTTAAAAGTCACTGGCCACATATGTTCGGCATTTTTTGTCTGACCGGCCGTAGCAACGGCTAGATGTTATAAAACATATACAAAACGCCATTGAAAATAATCGATGATAAAATTTCTTGCAAGTTTTGGAATCTCGCTTTAAGTGAGTATTCCCAATACAAAACTTGTATCATTTCACTGTCAAATCATAATTTGATCAATAGTTTTTTTTTCAATTGTAGTGAGTGATTGATTGGTATTGGTCACGTTTATTCCATGAATACAATTCATATGATTGTCTCTGGACCACTTTAAACACAATAGTTTCGAACGCATCATTAACAAGGAGACGATCCCATATTTTTATATTTCAGATATTATATTTGTTAAGAGTCCGGAGAATAGAAAGGTCAGTGACACTGTATAAAACTTTGTGAATCCAAACAAACTAGAGCCACGGTGGATCAGTGAGGGACTTTAGATTTTCTCACGTTGTTGCGCACTTTGTAAGTTGCGTCATCTCGCAAGGAACACCGTCCAGTGGTGCGAATCACCGAGGTCCAATGCACACGTTGATGACCACGTAAAATAACCCTGGAGAGTAGAAATTCTATATAAGGGTATAGGCCGTAGCGCCAGTGTCCGTGCAAAATTGGAATTCAGTACTTTAAAACCCATTTACAGTCCTCAATACACATGAAACTGCTTTCCCGAGAAACGTCCATCTATAAACACCGCACACAGCCCCTTGCGTTCAATTTAAAATAAAGACGATACTGAACCGTAAGATACTCCAAAAAAAATCATCTTTCCCCCAGAATTTCTGATCGCAAAGTCCTGGATGGTTTCATTCGGTTCCCGATTAAAATGGTAAAGTTGAAGCATTTGCACCATCGAATTTCTGGAACTGGAAAAAAGTCTGTTGTGCCTCGCTTCACTTGGCGCCCTTATTACGTGCTTATTCAACTTGATTTATTCAGCGTTGTGTTAATGCAATATACATGTTTCACAAATGTAATTCATGCAGACATTTTGAATTTTGGATTAACTTCACTATGGGTACATATAGATAGTAAAGATGATGCTGTCACTGTGTTGACAATGTGCCGGCGGAGCTGTGTGTAGAGTGTACAAAACGCCACCCAGAGCATAATCAGTAAGAAACAAAATTTATATATATGTGTATTGTCGTCATATATTGCTTCATGACCTCCCCATATTTTAGTGGGTGTGCACGACAACAATGGTAGTTGTTTTGCGCATGTAAATATTGAATATGGTTTTTATATCTGTATTTTAATCAGATTGCTTTGTGACCTTCCCAAACGTTAAAGGCTGTGCACTGCACCTGTGGAAGCTGTTGTGCACGACACCCTTCACTACTAAAAAGATGCTGGCCCAGTAGTTTGAGCTTTGATATCAATAACTATTTTTAAGTATAGTATTACTATTTTCCAATTATAGCATATCTAGACAACCATCGTAATGTATCCACTTACTTTTTTCCTAACAGGTTTCATACTTAATACAATACCACACGATTGCTCATTACCTGATCACGAACTTGACTTTAGTTTCCATATTCTTATTTTAATATCTACAAATAACAATGATATGTTTTAATCAAAATAGATTTGGGACACGTGTAAAGTAATAAAATGAAATGCTAGATAAGATGTCGTGACTCGCGTGTCTTAATAACTCTCCAATATCGGCAAGATGTCGTTCAAGTCTCTATATAACTATTGATAGAATCTAATCATTTTTATATTCCCTTAGAATGAGTTATTAATCTCTCTATTCCTTTTAAAACAAGCGAGTTGCTATAATAAACTAGCCGTTTTTCAATAGTCTTGATTAAGCGATCGCGAGCCGAGTTGCCCTCGCCTCTCTAATCCTCCGAGATTGTTATTTCAACCTATTTATTCAAGAGATTTTCCAGTATTTCTTGCGCATTATATCAGCATAGTTGTGTCTTTGAGAAACCCGGATTTGTTTCCCCCAGTGCTGAAGGGAAACACTTGTTAAAACAGTTCAAGCTCCTAAGTTTGCGCGGGATCACATACCAAACGGGCCAGGTCGCGGCGAAAAGAGCTGCTATTGTACATGAGGCATAACACTGGTTTATGAACAGGTGGCTAGCACCGTTAGTAATCTGAGCTGAACATAAGATGGTTAACACTGCGGGAAATGTGATCTCTGTATTTAGACTTGTGTAAGTTAACATATTAGCTGGTTGTATACCGTGCTGTGTTGCACGTCGAGTAGCCAAATCTGCAGAAATCAACAGCGAAAAGGTAACAAAGGGCGTTTAACTCCCCACAAGACAAATATTTGATTAATCAGTAAATTAGCGGTTAATAAACACTGGGTCTTTTGCTGAGATCCAGTCATGAAAATATTCGAAGTGCAGCTGCAAATTTTTGATATCAGCATGAAATCTTGCGTATATAGTTCATACTATTTTAAAAATTTATTAAAATCCTTCTATGCCGAGAAGAGGTTATGGGGCAAATTGTTAAACAAGGGCGTATACTCAATTTAAAGACCAAATTTTAAAAACCCAGTCAGATACTCTTTTGAAGCTAGAAAGAGATTTGTCATTTTTTTTCTTCTGAATTTGACTTCTTTGAAAATTGCAGATGTTGTGGGCATAAGTTTATTCAAGATATGAAGTTTGGATTCTGCTCTTCGGGTGGTCACATTATGTTATAATTGTTTCGAAAATTATTTGCGTTTCTGGTTTATTTTATTAAAGTGAGAATAAATATCACGCATTAACGGTCTGGATTGGTGTTTATTATCTTTTCTATCAAAGGAGCCAAAATAATCAAAGAATTATGAAAATTCGTGGAATCTGAAACAAGTAATATAATATGATAAATTTGTTTATTTGTACCAGAAACCCAAATAGTTATAACAAACAACTAATTAATCTCCAATCGAGAAACATGGCACGCGCCAAAATTACCATAAATATTATCCATTTCAAAGTACTATTTCTATTATCGGCATCACAGGTTTTCATGCCAGATTCCATAAAGCAGTTCAACCAACAATATGGCAGATTTGTAACCGGATATTCGTACTCTGTTTTCTGTTTATACTGCAGATGGCATCACGAACACATGAAAAAAATGGCAGGAATTGGCGCACAGTGGGTAAACGGGTGTATTCATTCTCTTGTACATTTGTATATTTATGGTTTGATGGGAGCTGACGATATTTAGCCGTCTTGATTCTTGAACACGCTGAATGCCGAAAAAAAAACTGACGTGATTCGCTCTTGGAGAAGGTATTTAAACAACATGTGTTGAAATCATTGACACTGACTAAACTATGTGGAATAAACAACTGTTGCACAAGGATGGTTGTTATAATCATTTCAATCCGTTTGTTTCTCTTGCATCTCTATAGCTTGTGGTTTTAAACCTATTATATAAATGTTAAATAATACATTATTACATAAGCCACATATCTAAGCCCGTGTCTTAATGTCATCAAACATAATTCAACCTTTGATCTCATGTTGGTAGACAATACAGAACAAAATAATATATACCAATATATATGAGCACTGGCAGTGACAAGTAAAAGACATGAAATAGGGTTCTTAGCCAAAAAAGACGGACATACACCATGCAGTGTACAGTGAGATAATTTTTGTGTGGACAGCGGCACTGCAATCTGCTCTTATTTGGAGTTTTAACTCTAAAGGGTTCTTTTACGTGCATGCCAACGTTACCGGGGGGGAGGGGCTGGTTTTAACGCAAACCAACTATGCATACTGTTTCTTGTCAGACGGCGCTAGAAAATGTATGTATGGAAACCTTCTCGGCGTACACCGGGATCACACTTCGGAGGTCCTGGTCAGTGAACCAACTTGGTTCCGAGCCCAATTCCAGTTACAAGGAAATACTTTTTTGCTTCTGAAATCGTTTCCAATTGAGTGATATCTCTGATAATAATAATAGATACAGGTGATGAGAAATGACACGAGTGTGACGAATGGATTAGTTGCTAATCTTTAACACCATGAGCAATAATACTATCACTATCACCCGTGAATAGAGACCCTTGTATCAATCTGGTGGCCCATCCACTCTGTCATCATATGTTACTGTTGACCTGAGGCTAAACACACCGTGACCACTGGTTGACTTACTGTCTTCATATTTGACCTGACAACAGCTTAATATGGTCGTCGCGGGGCAGATGATGTAACCTAAAAAACATATGATAAATAATAAAGATATGAATGAGAGAGACAAAGGGAGAGAGAGGGGGTGGGGGGTACTTAACAACGACTTGACATAAACTAGGTGTTTCGCATGTTTAAAGCCCCAATACCACTCTTGTTGTAACTGAATAATATGTCCCAATCTTCATTCTGGTCAACAAATTGTATTATTCTTCAATATTCCAATTAATCGATGATACAAATTTCATCTTAACACACATAATTTAAAAAATTGGAAAATTTCAACTAATTGATTTGAAAAGTCTAACGTAAACCCTTTCAAGTGTGACTTGGATTTTAAAACTCTCTGGAGAAGTAAAATAGGTTGTAATAGATAATTTACACAACAGGTAGGACACTTAAACATCTAGTACTTAGAATAAGGCTATTATTTATTTTCTGGAGCTGCCAAGCCAGCAAGAGTGTTATTGTCCCTTTAATAAGTTTAGTACTGTGAAGAATTCTCACATTTACTGAAATTTCAAAAAAACAACAAAACATGCTTATATATTGGCGGGTTTCAGAAGGATGCAAGGTATGAGTACTCTTCTTGAGCACCTAGATATCAGCATACTTACTTATTATATTCGAGGATAGCACCAATTCATATTTCTTTGGGCTATGGTGGGTCAATGTTCGCCTATATTGTTGTAGTGTCTGCAGGCTAGACGGTATTTTCACAAAAACATGTTCATTATATATTTTATGTAACGCACATTTGATATTTTGGTGCTCGAGATAATGAAATTAGACCAGGTGTCTTCAAGTGTGCGAACGTAACGTGGGTTTGTGTGCTTAATCTAGTGAACTATTTGACCCCGTCTTTGATGTTCTTCGATATATTATATCGTATATATAAATACAGACTTGTTACATCAGAGTGGGTTATATAACACACTAAGTACTTATATTGTCTATATTATTGACTAATAACCCACACTTTAGACCCGACAACAAATTAATGGAGTAATCTACCCAGCCGCCTACTGTCAGGTCTTCTTTTATCAATCTTATGACAACTTTATCAAACTTAATCAGAGGCGATTGTTGTTGATATGGACATTGGTCATTTAGCGGTCAGGTGCCGGTCAATATGATTAAATTTATGGCCAATTTACCTCGTGTTATCAACAAGTTTTTGTCGATGTAGGGGTTACAGATGTCGGGATAATAAACGTAAGAAACCTTCCAGGCGGTCTTCGTGCTTAGAAACATTAACCCGTCAAAGACAGCCTATAGGGGTTCAATGTTGGCACCAAGACGACGCAGGAACTTTGTGTCTATTGTTAGCATTCTTGAACAGAGACCTTGATAAATAAAAAAATAAGAGTTGTTTAACAACTGGTGCTACAGCCAGACGTTTAGCCTGCAGCAGATTACAGCATCATACAGATATTCTAGGTTTAATATCGCCTTAATCCCTTTGATATAACAAACGATAATTATATTTGTTTATTGGATAACATGGCTGGCATTTAAACAGGTATACGGGAGGAAATAATTATTTTTCTAACAATCTGACAGCTTTGCCAATTAATACGGTTCCAATTTTCAACGTCTGTGACAGCAAAGCATCTCTTGGGGGTTCATATCGCTATCTTCCATTTTACTAAATAACAACATGCATAACAAGTCTTTTGTCTAGTTAACCAAATCAAAGAAACGACGTATAATGCATGTACTTGTACTTAGAAGGTGCTATGATTTTCATGTTCCATGGCAGTTGTAAATTAAAAATCAGCATGTAGAATTTCAGTTACCATGATATTGAGCACTACCAATAACTTATTTTCTGGGAATATTACCCGTATTCAATTAATTCGACACAATTGTCAAACCAATTACCGATTCGTTAAGAGCATCCAACTAAATATACAGCACCAAGTTGCTTCGGTTAATTAAACAAGTCCATCACGTTCTCAGATATTCTAACTACTTGTCGTCTGCGGTTTTAGCCCCATCTTAGCAATTAAATAGCTGGATTGACTGCAAACTGTTATTAATTGTTAAACACATGTAATTGGTATTAAAACTAATCAGAGTTGGAAAGGTCGTGTTTAGTCAGCTAAATAACCCGATTAGTTTATCAGCCATTCCACGCAATCACACTTAATTGGAATTTGTTTTCTTGCTAATAAGACTTGTATCAGCGTGTTGCAATTTGACTGTTCCCCTTTCATCAGCTATGTTTAATTGACTATCATTTACACCGCTTAACTCATCTGGTTCGAGATATCTACTTATCAGGCAATACTTATATGCAATAGGGAATGTTCCTTTATTTAAGAATAAGTAAATTAAATTATCTCCCATCTTTTTAAAATAAAATTTTTCAACTGGTCTGTGAGGTATATCCAATGTTCTATATTAAATGTTCTGGAAGACTATAGGTTACTCCAATCTCTTGTTTTGAAAGTCTATAAGATCCGCCTATATAATAATATTGTCACACACTTTAAAGTTCTCTATGACTGCTCAATGCGCTCATATCACGTCTAGATAATACTTTCTGATGCTTTCCTTTCAAGCAATCTTTGTAAATAATTCCGCCTGACGTCTAGTCAGTACTATCTGATACTTTTGTAAATCACCAACATAATCCACAAGAGTGTCTTTTTGTCAATGTCGCCAATAGTATTGCAAAAGGTGGCCGACAGGGAAAGATATGTTACAGATATGTACATATCATATCAGAACTTTCTACAATGTCATAACAAATTGACAAACGTCATCACAAACGTTCCTCTTTGGGCAGTAACACAAGCCTAGTTAAAATCCCCTTTCTTTTCTAAATCTTTAAAATAAATTTTACCGGCTAAATATTTTTTTCTGGCAATATTTATTCAATTAATATTTACATATAATAAAGATACAATTCATTTACAATTACAAGAAATAAACCATTTGGTGGTTAATCTTCAGTTGTCATTTTACTGGACCATTGGTTGTCAATCGCAAATCACAATATTTAGAAACCTGCGCACTTGAGTTCGTTTACAAACAGTGTCAAATCAACCATCATTCAAATTTTGACGGATTCTTTTCAACAATAATTTGTATCCTTGAACTTCTACTGACATGAATTAAACAAATGGCAAATAGTAGTTTTTTACGGATCCTTAACGGTCATTACATTGATAGGTGGTTGAAGTTGGAGATTAGTGAGATAGATTTCACTTCATTAAGCATCAACAAGTGTCTCTTCATCTTCTCGCTGTTAATCTCTTTACCACCTGAGAAATACCTTACGCTTAATGAATTCACACCTGTAAGGTATGACAATTAATCGTTTGTCTGCATGAAGGAATAAAGGGATTTCTGTTTTACAATGGGGAAAATAAGCGTATAATAAAAACTATTGTACGATCAAAGATCTGAGAAGGTTACGATCTGTAACAGACCAACAATACAGTTATATTACCTACAGTAGTAGAAGAGAGCTGTGAGGAATGTCATCAATAGTTGTCTGTGTTGACGTGTTGACCCCATGGCGTCAGAGTGTAAATGCAACAATAGTTACTCTCCAATCCGTGTTAGGACGATCGCTAATTCCACGACCGCTCGGCGCCATCAAGTATAATAAAGAAGATAATTGCAAACTCTAGCAAGTTTACCTGCGCTCGAGCTGAACACACACTCACACAGGCGATAACCTGGCGAACGGGATCAAATTTCTGAACTAACCAAGCGAGAAAATCACTTAATTGTCACTTTCGACAGACCATGTTCACTTGTTTAGTATTATGAGTGTGCCTCGAGCACGGCCTTTCATCAGTGACAATAGATAGAGAAGAAAAAATAATTTCGGGCTCATCACCGGGGGTGCCTGCTATCGCACCTGGGCGATAATATCCCGATTGCGACCTGTGAATAAGAGTCATATGTATTGTGGGTTTTTAGGTGTAGAAACATCCCATTGTCAACATATACTTGGTATACTATATAGTTTACTATGAAAAGCTTTAATATAGTGTATATATACATATGTGTAGTTTATGAAGATCGCTATAACCACCTGGGGCGATCACATGGTATATATAATATATATGTATATTAAAAACTAGAGTATGTAATATAAATCTGTATAATCTCTCTATATTATATACTTTACATATTATACCATACAGGATATCCTGCCGGTGAGTGTGGTAAAACAAAAATAAATTATATCAAATACTGGATACAAAAATACAACGATAAAAAGCGGTCAAAAATGGTAGATCGACCACCTTCTTCTCCAAATTTATTCAATCTGATTGTGTTTTTTTTCTATTTTTTCATGGAACCTACTTAAACATTTGGAGACCAAAGGCGTTTTATAGCTGAGGCGCTGGAGGCGCCAGCCTCCTCGCGAAAAAAATCAAAGAAGTTGAACAAATAAAACGTGAAAAAAAATGCTAAAACCGATGAGAAAAATGAAATGTACCCTAGTTATGGAGGGCTCTAAAGGCAGGCAAAAGGGCCCCTCGTCTGACAAAAGGCCCCCTCTGGCCAAGGGAAAGGGCCCCCGAGTCCGAGTCAATCGTTTTCTTTACAATGTTACTGTCGAATCCACTACTGAATGGGAATGCAGTCATTGCACTGGTATGAATATCATCAATCAAAACACCACCCCCATCCCGGACCCCCGCGAAAGAGGGGCCTCAAAATAGTATAGCCTCCGCCATGATAAACCTTAAAACGCCCCTGTTGGAGACAGGCATCCTTTCAAGAGTGCTCATAAGGTGACTCTCGACCTCTGCGGTTTTTTTTTTATTTCGCTGAGTGCATGTTTCTTACTTTCGGCGCATAGTTGGTCAGGTTTTTTTATTAGAAAATTGTTTATAATCAAAATCACTGCCACAAGTTTCTATGATAAGATTTAATCATATTCACCGTTTCCACAAACTATTTTTAGTCAGTTTTTAAAGAAAGAGACGCAAGAGGGTAAACCGCCATGACATTCCATACTGTAGCCAGGTGTGAATATAACATGTAAATATAAAACAGGTTATATAAGTTGTAAATATTTAAATGACGAGACAATTGTCGATTGACACCTGCTCTCTTGTCGCCAACTTTCTTACATACCATACATTTGCATACATTTATCTACCTGTCCTTGTCAACATATATTTATTACACACCTACAAAATTAGCCCCATTCATAAAAGATAGGTTGCCAGGCAACGAAACATACGCCCACAGCAGCTAAATCGTCCGGGCAGTCAACAAGGGTTGTCGCATATTTTTACTAATTTCGGTAATGAAACATTTGTAATACACTAAAAACTGATTAAGAGTAACAACTCATTATGTAATTATCAGAAAATCATTAGAATTTGATTGCTTTTTATAAAGTTTTACCCCACGCTAACAATTAGTATATACATGAAACATTTAATATCATGGATTTAGCTGTTCAGTTATCTAAATTCATTGAAAATCAAAATACTTGTTTGTTTCAACACCTTAAACTCTATGTATCAATCTGAAGTCAATCGGATAGTAACTTTGGTCTCTATAGCGCCACAAGAATTTTTGAAGTTATCAAGGGAGATAACTCTGGCAGTAATTATTTGAAATCGCTGAAAATCAATAGGCTTCTTCGTCTCATGACCTTAAACACTGTGTATAAATCTAAAGTCAATCGGATATTAACTTTGGCCTCCAAAGCGTCCACAAGATTTTTTGAGGTGATCAAGGGCCATAACTCTGGCACTAACTATCGGAAATCGCTGAAAATTAATAGGTGTCTTTGTCTTATGACCTTAAACACTGTGTATAAATTTAAAGTCAATCGGATATTAACTTAGGCCTCTAGAGCGTCCACAAGATTTTTTGAAGTGATCAAGGGCCATAACTCTGGCACTAATTATCGGAAATCGCTGAAAATCAATAGGCTTCTTCGTCTTATGACCTTAAACACTGTGTATAAATTTGAAGTCAATCGGATATTAACTTTGGCCTCTAGAGCGTCCACAAGATTTTTTGAAGTGATCAAGGGCCATAACTCTGGCACTAATTATCGGAAATCGCTGAAAATCAATAGGCTTCTTCGTCTTATGACCTTAAACACTGTGTATAAATTTAAAGTCAATCGGATATTAACTTTGACCTTTAGAGCGTCCACAAGATTTTTTGAGGTGATCAAGGGCCATAACTCTGGCACTAATTATCGGAAATCGCTGAAAATCAATAGGCTTCTTCGTCTTATGACCTTTAACACTGTGTATAAATTTGAAGTCAATCGGATATTAACTTTGGCCTCTAGAGCGTCCACAAGATTTTTTGAAGTGATCAAGGGCCATAACTCTGGCACTAATTATCGGAAATCGCTGAAAAACAATAGGCTTCTTCGTCTCATGACCTTAAACACTGTGTATAAATTTAAAGTCAATCGGATATTAACTTTAGCCTGTAGAGCGTCCACAAGCAATTGTGGACGCCGGACCGACGGACGGACCGACGGACGGACCGACGGACCGACGGACGGACGGGGGCGACGACAATATACGACCACATTTCAATGTGGGCGTATAAAAATGGGATTGTTTGCGATATCACATGGAAAGAATACCGTTAATTAAACAGTATATTATTTTAAAAAAAACACTTTTTTTGTAAATATGTATTTTTAAGACGTTTATTTGACAGTAGATTTTATAATATGTCTCTAACTTGTTTAAGTTGACTATTGCTTTCATCTAGATTTGAGATGATGGGCTTTTCTAAAATGAGATTTTTG
This sequence comes from Patella caerulea, assembly GCA_036850965.1. NCBI lineage: Eukaryota > Metazoa > Mollusca > Gastropoda > Patellidae > Patella > Patella caerulea. The sequence goes on along the minus strand of JAZGQO010000014.1, from coordinate 20,047,710 downwards.
CCAAGACAGTGGCGTTACTGAACACATTGTTAAGAATTTTAACCGTTTTGATCTTTGTTGTACTGCACTATTTCTATTCGCTGGTGTCGGGTTTATTCATTGCTTGGAAATTATAGGAAATATTTTCATTTTCAAGAATTGAGGATGTTAAAAACAACGGCACTTGTCCACCTTATTGCACTTGCATCCTCCATACCGGTGAATTAACTCAATATCATCCTCAGTCTTCGACATTGCACACACGACTTATTTGTCAATTTGAATCAAAATTGACGTTGTTATCTTGGCACGAAAAGATGGGCTTCTGATTATTTCCAATATTGAAGACAAAATGAATATCTAAAAAATTGACTCCCCGGTGATGGCCGAGAAAGTTCATTGCATTTTAAAGCGTCTTTTCTCCTTGTCAGAGGTGCAGGAGGGCCTGGTGAGGAGATGTCTAATCATTTGGATGGGTGAAAACCGAGGTCCCCCGTACACATTGCCGTGCACGTAAAAGAACCCTTTTCGTTGTAATTCGATATAAGAGTAGGCGGTAGTGCCGCTGTCCGAGCAAATTTTCCTCATAACACACTGCCGGAGCAGAACAGTGGGAACAGTAGGACGTTAAACCCCATTTTATTTCATTTCATTGCGACCCATTTGTGTACATTTCCAGGTGCCAAAGATTTGCGATTTAGCTCCTTTAGACGCATCCAGGAGATAGGTAATATTCCCCCAACCCTTTTCTGAGAATATAATGGTTTTTTTTCTTAAAAAAAAAATATCCGTATTTAGGAACCATCGGGTTGGTCGAGAAAGTTCATCGACATTTCGCCGAGGCCCAGCTTTGTCGTGCACGAAAAGGAACTGTTGACATTTGGAATTCTATCAACCGCTGGCCGAGCAAAGTGTCCCTCATAGCACATTGCATGGCATATTTGTCTGTCTTCATTACCCGTTCGGCGAAGAAAAGAATGGCGTTAACACTCGTTTTATTTCACCCATATTATTGAGCAAGGGTCTTTGAAGACCAGATTATACCCTAGAGCAATTATGAACAATTACAGACTTTATGAACTAAAAGGATGTAAGTTTTGATTTCAACGCATTTATACCTTATTTCAGGAACAAAAATCAATCGCGTAATTGTCTCACTTATACTTTAGAGAACAAAAAACAGGCGTTGATTTTCACAGCCTTCTGCTATCGATTGAACTTTTTTTTCTCGCGCCAATTGTCACTTCTGGACGGAGCAATCTTGAATCAATTATTTTGCTAGGGAACTATAAACAAAGATTTCTCAAAGCAACGTGTCATAATATAGATCATATTATTCTCAACCCATATACCAGTACACTGGAATTGTTCACACACATATTCTAACAAGCCAACACATGAGAGGTTTGAAAGTTCTTGTTTTCCCAGACCTCAGAAAGAATGGCGGTATTATAAAATCACACACTCTGTGCTACATTTGATATTACCCAATACTTTTGATGACGGAATCATTCGATGCTAAATAAACAACATACGATATTTTGAATAAACAACATTTTATATGCAAACGTAACAAAAATGGCGATACATGAACAAATTGGGACAGCACAGAAACTTCTTATGCAAACTTTAAGAAATACTAAATACATAATAAAATTGGGGCGATATATCCTTACCTATAGGGAAGGGCGGGTAATAATAATGGTGTCTCACAGGATAAATAGTGTTTTGATTAATAGGAGATATGGCGTAAAGGATTAGAAATGGGCACACCAGATGCCAAAGTATCTAACGATTAATCTTATTATTACGATTTAATCGATTTTTAGCCGACGCTGTTATAGTAACACAGGTTGTTTCTGCTGCCTTATTTTAATGTCTAATATTTTTTCAATGAGATAGAAAACAGAACATTAGTCACGTGTTTTAATAAGAGGATTAAAGAATAAACAATATGTTGAATAACAAGTACATTTGGGGGTTGTTGAGTGTTTGGTTACAAGACAAGCTTTTGAAGTTGAAAACATATGAAAAATCTGTAATATTACATACATATATATATTTTAATATCTTTAACTGCTGTTTAACACTCTCTAAAACTAGTTCACAGGGTTTTATTTTTATCTTAAAGGAACAAATACAGAATCTGGAAAGCTAGTTCAAGTGACCATTACACACAGTGATAAAGATTAATTTTCTAATTTTTTCACATACACCTCACTATTTATTTTCTATTCTTTACGAATATACATATTCTACTTGTGCGAACAAAATATGAAGAGTATTTGTTTGATAATAAAAGTGTTATGGTCACTTTAAGCTATTCTATTATAAGAAACAAAAAATGCAGCTTATTATATCTATATTGAAGCACACACCATTTTCTTCTTTGAAGTTAAGAGTTGAAATTAGTACGAATCATAATAATAGCTGCATTCAGTGCTAATAACCACAACTAAAGGAACAATTACTATATACTATTTTTAAAGTGACAGTAAATTATTAATAAGATTATCACAGAAAGGCAACATATATTTAAAAATTACAAAAAAACCCCAGAGAAATATTATTTATAATTTTCCGGTACATATGCAATGTACAAACTGGCCATTTGACAAAAATCCCATAAATAATAATAGGGATATAGTTATAAAATGTAAATATGCACTTTATTTGTTCATAAAGTGCTGACTGACAGATGAGTAATCTACAACTTTAACAATACTGAGATAATACCAGAAGACAACATGGAGACCTGACCGTATTAAGATCTACTATTATTACAAGTCACGATAAAGCTTTTTTTTTTCTCTTCCTTGTCTTTCAGGTCATAGGGTTAGTTTTATCAGTTTAAACAATTTTTTCATATGTTCCCTTCAGCCGCATCATCGTGAATCAAACATTTCTGTAGAACATTTTTTTTATATGTGAGTTTGTAATGAGACCTAAATAAAATGGCTAGCGACGATTGTAAGCTATCTCACTTCACATAATATATAAAGTGGTAAAAAAGGCCAGCTGTGTTATAATTTTGTTATCTTCACCACTCCAAACTAGCTGAAGCACGTCATGTACTTATCTCTCGGTGACAAGCCCTGTACAACTCGCCTGGTTGCCAGATGGTTTAAACGCCTAGAGAAAACTTACGTCGATAAGATAATTAAACGAAAACGACTCCACCAAAGTCAACAATACAATCCTTGACACCAATTTAACAAAGTTGTGAAATATAATCCCCGCGGATTAATAATACAATATTCATAAAATACGGAGAGAAAGATAGAATAAGACAGGCGGATAGAGATAGAAAAGAAAAATGGTATAATAATATTATGTTTGATTGCCGATTACAATAATTATCACAGTTATAATATCAGAATTAATCAATAACAAAATAATTAACAACTTTCCACTAAGCTAGATGTATAGCTTTAATAATTAAATTTCTCTAGTATTATTTTAATGTCTCCGTCTCGCCCTGCCTTCAGTTTGAATAGTCTGAGTACACATATCAACACATTCCGCAAAATTTGTAGTAGGTTTTGCGTCTTCGTCGGCTAAACTCGACAAAGCCATTATGTAACTAGAAGCTATTCGTAATATGGCTAACTTCGAGAGTTTTTGATTATAAGAATAAGACGGTACAGCTCGCCGTAAACTGTCAAAAGCAGCACTAATTGTGTGAACACGAGATCTCTCTCTGGCATTAGCTTCCACTCGTCTCTCTCGAGTCATATTTTTATAATTCTTTCGATTTCGTTTACCGATACTGTCACTAAACATCATTGATTCTTCGTCGGCCTCTTCGCCGATACTTGGAGCATTTTTAACTCCACTCCGCGAACCCTTATCTAACCGCCCCCTCTTTAATCCGTTCACTAATCCATCGTCCATTAATTGTGGTAATAATCCATTATGTGCTAAATTCGGTTTTCCATAATATAAATTTGGCACAATACAGTTGGCATGTACCCCTTTATAAAACTGAGACAGGTGGTTCACTTCGTCCCGAGGTCCTAGTCCTTGAGAAGAATCGTCGAGATCAGAAGCAAAGGTGTGACACGGCTCGGGGGTGTCGGGCGGATCCTCCTGTATCGGCTCATAATCCTCACTACCCGAACCACTATGAGACATCGCACTACCCGGACTATCAGGGCAAAATCGCTTAATACTAAAATCACTCCTCTTCCTCGGTTCACTAAGTTTTCTCTTATTTTTCCTGGGTGTATCCGTGGGTGAGGTTAACTTGTCCGGAGAGCTGCTATCCGTGGACAGGTTTCCTCTCAGCTGGACGCACGGTGTTGGTGAACACGGAGATTCACAGGTGGATAGTAAGCCCGCCATCGTTGAGCAAGTGATATCAACTGCCAGCTCGCTGTGTGCTGTTTACACTAACGGCTGAGCTAGTAGTCGGCCAGATGTTAAATGTTAAAGAATTCCTTGGATGCGTGTTATTTATTGACTAATCTCATTCAGATGGCTATCTTTCATAGAGGCAATTGAGGCGATATAAAAATAGACTCGACTAGCTCAGTCCTGTCCGCTTTAACTGCGCCTTGTCGTCTGCTAGATTTCCCCCTCGCTCTCGGCTTTTAACATTTCATCTGCTGCATGTAATTAGAATATGAAAATTGGAAAGCGGCTGTTTATTCGACTTTTATCTAAGCGAGTATAATGGCTACACCAGGTGGTTGAATACAGACATTTTACTTGTTCTCGGCTAAATTCAATATGTGATCTAATGGTTGAGTAGCGAGGAGAGTCCATTATGAAAGGGGTGTGGAAAGGTACCGCCCTCATCAATATCTTTTACGACTGGGTTGTAAAAGCTCGTACAACAAATGTAAGGCGATCAAACAATTAGTGGTATAATTTATAGGTTAATCAAATGCTGGCAATTAATTAACAGAATCAACTAGCTTGTCTTTGGCATTGTTGTACAAAAATATTGGACTTGGACTCGTGGCCCCGAAGATTTTTGAGCTGTTGCCAGATTTGTCGTAACATCTGGACAAGGGGAATATAGACGAATATGGCATGGCGTCAAATATTTTAATTAAAAGCTATTTGGCTTTCAGCCACAGATGCTATATTACGGAGGTTTTATTTATTCTGGCTGACGATAAACATGGCGACAAACAACCCTATACAATTGTATATTACTTCAACCACCTGTTTTCATTGAAAATAGTTTTTTCCTTATCTCTAGACAGAGAAAGTAAAGCGCATAATATAACTGTATTTTATTTCAACAGTATTAAGAATCACACTGGCATACAATGAGCTAATTTTATTTGAACCAACTGAGCATTAGAGTTACTTTGTTTAATTTGTTTGGAAAGAGACAGCTGCTGATTTGGGATGAATTTAAGTCTTATTATTTAACAACATAACAATTCAGTTCTAAATTCTCTGACTCAACCCTACCTTTTCTTAAGGCCAAGGGAACTTTTTACCGTTTAACGAGATCCCGGTTTGCTGATAAATCTGAATTTTTGAATCTTTAATTACGGTGAAGAAAATATAAAATAATTACGATTGCGCTTGGCACTAGAACACCACACTCTTGCAGGTTTTTGCCAGTTAACGCATAATTCTATAAATTGGTGGGACTTGGGGACTGGTGAGCAACCAAAATCATCTCTAAAAGATATTATAGAAGGCCTATGATCACGGCATATGACGTCTTTCAAATGTACATGTATTGTATGTGTTGTAATAATATTATAATGTATTATGACGCTTTGACAACGGTTAGGTCTTATTTTTCAACCCCATCCAGTTAATGAAGACGGGCGCGGAGGCTCATTATTTCGAATTCCCACTTTCAGAAAGAGAGAGAGAGGGAGGGGGGTTTTAACATCGACTTGACACAACCTAGGTCATTTTGGGACTAACACATGGTTCAATTCTACTCCTTGTCACTACAACCGCAGAATCGAAACCATGCAACGTGCTAACCATTTGACCCCCCCCCTCCAAACAAATATTGGGAATTCGAAATAATAGGCCTCGGCGTCCACTGTCAAGGGTTCTTTGACGTGCACACCATCGTGTACACCTTTTTACGATTCTTTCGAACGAATAGACTAATGTCCTTGCCAGATCTTCGTCCTGCTTCACTGACAACGTGGAACCGCGTCGGAAATCTCGAGAAACTTTACGGTCAACATCAGGATCGAACACGGGAAACCCAGAATGACGTGCCGTCGTCGTCTTACTCACTGAACCACAGTAACTCACATAATTTCAAAGTTTGTATTGTGTTATCTATCTAGTGCTGTTGTTTCTATAATTAAGAAGACATAATAGCATGATAATGGAGTAATTGATTTATCTATATTCTAAATTTCGCATATCTTTTTATCAGTGAGTTTTACTTGCTACACCCATTTTTATCTACATAATATCTATATGTGATACCAAATAATCTAAGAACTATAATAGTAAATACTAGCATGTATTGATACAATAACTTATATGTATCATTATATCTTTATATCCAAGTTGAGGAAATAATTGCTTGTCCAAACAAAATATTGACTTATATGGTATCACCCACAACAATATTTTTGAATAATTTAATTGAGTACGTTATGTTAAATAACACTGTGCAGTTGTGTTTGTAAGTATTAAATGTCATATCCTGAGAGTAGTGGGCAAAATTTCCTCAACAGCACACCACACTGCATATATGGGTTTCCGACACTTGGAGATCACCCAGAGTTTGAGATTTAGATATACTATTCAAAAAAGTAGGGGATATTTGATTTTTAAGTGTTATTAAAGTCACCTAATGAAACTGACGAAGAAACAAATGACAAAATGAAATGAAGTTCACATTCATCGATTTATTCATTCCAAATGATCGTTAGACTAAGTAAGGCACAGACTGACCATTATAAGGGTAAAATGATACCCGGGGTCAAACAGCAAAGTTACCACAGAATCACAACAAAGTCAGTAACGGATAAATCCTCCTCTGTTTGACAAACAAGCATTGATCCGACGTGGCATACTCCTAATGAGACGTCTAAGGTCATTTTGGCCCAGATTGTCCCATTCCTGTTGCAACGCAGCAGCAAGTTCTTGGACAATGACAGGACGTTGCTGACGTTGTCGTAACCTCTGTCCAAGCATGTCCCAGACATGCTCGATGGGGGAGAGGTCGGGACTCAGTGCTGGCCAAGGTAATGTGGTGATGTTCTGTTGTTGGAGGTAACCTGTAACGATCCTGGCCCCGTGACATCTTGCGTTGTCATCCTGGAAGATGAAACGGCGGCCATGACGTCGTGCAAACGACACAACATGGACTGCTAAGATGTTGTCCCGGTAGTACTGGCCTGTAACACGCCCTGCAACACCATGTAAAGCCGTTCTTCCAGCAACAATGATGCCTCCCCACACCATAACAGAACCACCCCCAAATAGATCATGTCTGATGACGTTAACGTCTTGGAAGCGCTCGTTTCGACGACGCCACACCCTCCTACGTCTGTCCAAAAAATCAACAGTGAACCTTGACTCATCTGAAAACATCACATTGCCCCAGCGTCGATTATCCCAGTGTTGACGATCCCTACACCAACGACGTCTTGCCTGAATGTGATGATCTCTCAAACAAAGGATCACGGGAGGACGTTGGGCGCGAAGGTGACCCCTATGCAGTCGATTCCGAATCGTCTGGCCACTCACTCTCACACCAGTGTCTGTTTGAAGACGAGCGCTGATCTGATTTGCTGTGATGACACGATTTCTCAAGGCCAAGGTACGGATAAATCGATCCTGGGCTTGAGTTGTCGCCCTTGGTCGACCTGAGCGTGGTCTGTCGTGTACAGATTGTGTATCACGGTATCTGGACCATTGCCTGCTTATGACAGACTGAGAAACATTCATCGTCCGCGCCACAACCGCCTGTGTTGTGCCGATCTATAGCATGCCAAGGGCACGTTACCTTTCATTTTGGGTAAGCCGACGCATATCAAAATTTGTTTTCTGGTCACTAAAACAATTAAACTGATGTTTCCACCCTGGAATTCAATGCCACAATGACTGTAACATTCAAAGTCAGAGTCGTGCAAATCTTGGGTTGGACCCCCATGATGATCCCAAGCATCACCTGCAGTACATGCGGTAGCTATTGGTGCGTTTGGGCGTCACATGTAACTGGAAATGTTTCTTCTGTTAGGTTTTATAGTGACTTTTTTCGTAGTCATTTGCATATTTTAGTATTATGCTCCCAAAATCAAATATCCCCTACTTTTTTTTAATTGTATATTTCATATGCGAAAGCTGAATCAAAGTATAAGTTACCCATTTGAAAAGGATGCCCAATTAATAGAATATAAATTTATACTAAACATACCACGACAGAAAGAAATACTGTACCGGAATCCTCGTATTCAAGACCTGTCGTTATTAGGCCCATGGGCTTATTAATGAGTTTAAATTTTGAATATAAGCCCATGGGCTTAAATTTAAAATGCGTTTTAGAGTTGTCTCCCTTTTAAATTTTCAAACCACATGTGTTGACATTGACGGAGTCACGTCGAATTGGTGTACATTATACTTTTCGAATTTAAGCCCTGGGCTTAATTTCAGAAGAAATGTTTCATCACTGGCATGGTCAAATTCGAAATTAAGCCCAGGACTTAAATACGAGAATTCCCGGTACTGTATACCAAAAAGCACCTCGAGGGTAAAACATTCCCAGATTCAGATCTCACAGTACCACCGAGTCTGCATGGTCTTATTCCGACTCTGACTTCCCGTCATAAATCTCATTTTATTTCTGTAAGTATTGGTAAGTGGACAATTGATAAACAACAAACCCTTCATGCTTTATGAAACAGCAACTCGCTGTAAGAGAACAACATATTATTGTGTCCGCGAAGCTTTACAGTAGTCCTGACCGCAAGTACAAATTATAACTGCACATTGGACCTGGTTTAGTTTCTCCGTTAATCAGTTTTATTACTCATCATGTAGATTCAACGTGATAATATTGTTTATGTACAGACAATTCATTATCATCATTGGTGTCACTAATGATAACATCATGTTGCATCCATCGATAATTACCAAAGGTGTCATCTCCTGAGACACCGAAGATGCTACATCTGAATTTAAACAGTGCTGCACCCATTGTTGTTATGAACATGCTCTGTGTATATTAGATACCATAGAGGCTATATCTGAAGTTAATAAATGGTGGACCCACTGATGAAGATGCTCTAACCATTGATAATATGGTTAATGCTTCTATTGGGCATGCCTGACGATACTGCATGTATGGAAGTTATTGATGACAATAAAGATGATGTTTGTTTTTATTGGTGTTGTCATTGGTGATTCTTGCTAGAGACCAATAAACCGACGTATGTTATTTATGTCATTTGTGGTGCATCCGTAATAATAATATCATAAATGTTGCAGTTACTGGCGTTTGGCAACGAACAGCAACATTGTTAGCTGATGTTCATGATATTGAGGATTCTCATCCATTGATGTTATTGCTTATACCAAAAACGTTGCATTCCTCTATATTTGTTATAGCGAAGTGGCATAACACTTGTTGCAAACAGTCAACATTGTTTATGAGAAAGATACTGATGAGGATCCACGTGACACTCACACCGAAACGGTGCATTCTTCCGTTTCGTTGTTTTACTGCGGAAGTCATATTAATTTGTGTTTATCACTTTATAATAGTAACGAAGATTGGAGGATGACACATTTACAAACTTTTTTGACGCCAAGGATGCAACATCCACAAGATTTAATGAAGATAACGAATACGCTACCTTCGCTTATTGGCGATATTAATAAAACGACGTCCTGTCAAGTCGGGAAGCCGAGAATATCAGATTCGATTGTGTTTTCATTGATAATGACCCGGAGATGCAATCTCATCACTAATGGCATTAGTTATGTCGATGGGGATCTTCCTGCGTCTTCTGAAGTCACCAAAGGACACCGATTGATGTTGCATTCAGTTGCGTTAGTTGTTTTTCTTCTTATTATTACCATGGAAACTTGTATTATGAATTAAAATCTGCTTCTTATACTAGTGTTTAATGTGCAAAACAGTGTCGCTCTCGTTCATTTCAAGGAGATGATGCGTCGATAGAATTTGATATCTGTCATTGGAATCAGTAAAAAGAAAATTTGTCTTGATATATTTGCATATTGTAGGCCTATTAAAGGTAAAATACTTGTATACGTACACATACGACCAGAAGCTACAATGATGTTGTTTTTACTTTTTTATACCGGAAAATGACTGCAGTAGATAACGTTATAAAGATGCTAAGAAATTTTCCCACATTCAAGATTCATTCTACCATAACCAAATATATATATATGCTTATCAAAGGCACATTCAACTTTCCCTAAAATGTTTCTTTAATGTTAGACAGTGCGATGCAACTGATTATTTTTCATTAATAAAAACACCCCCCAACATCATATCCTTAAGATTTATATCCTAAATGGAGATATTCTATCTTATTATTTATTCGGTAGGATATCTATATAGCTAGTCAGGATAAAGTTTTTAAATAAAAAAAATCCCGTAAATAAAAGGGAATAAGTAAAATGTTGACACTTTCTAGTGTGATGTTAGACGTTAAAAAACCCCGAGATTTCACATTTGACTGAGTCTCAATAGGTTCTCACTGGCGGCATTCACAAGAATGTAAGTAAAATATAAAGACTAGCGAATGAAATGAGAGGATAATTGAGATGAAAACATAAAAGCTGTGTGTCATGTCTATTCAGATATGGCGGGCAAAATGCAGACCTGGCGCCGTTTGGTCGCGTGAAGTTGAAAAAGAGGTCATTGTGTCGCCAATATGTACCTTCTCTAGTCAAATTAAATACACCACAGTGACATAATATGATTGTGTGCACAATTTATGTTACACCGGGACCTGACGCCTTTACCAGTTTCTATTTACTTGTTTTCTCAACTCTGAACTGGTTTTCCAAGACTTCACATTTTATATGTTTGCATCCGGGTACATTTTGATTCAATATTTGTCAAAGCGGTTAATTAATAGTAGGCTGTATATGGAAAGAGATTCATCTGGAAAAGGAGGCATTAAAGAGCTTTACGGATTAAATAAATTATAATAAACGACTATCAGACTCCCACCGTGATATTTTAAAGGGGGATAGCTAGCTTTCCATAAATAAAAATTAAACATCTTATTTGATTGTCACATCAAAGATAAAATGTATGCATGAAACGATCTTTTTTCTGATAATTGCCTACATTAGATGGTAATATAAAATATTAAAGTTCATATCAACATGTACACTTTTCATAAAATCTCTTACTCTTTTCAAAATCTGGAATTATATATTTGTAGTTTTGTTTATTAGGGAGAGTCATTGGTTTGTTTTGCTCAGCTTTAAAAAGACCAATATTTTATTCAAATTTATAATGGTACCCATCTAATCACCCCCTTGTCTGGACGAGTTTATTGCTTGTTGACATGTGATAATGACGGGTTGCTAGCTGTACTAAGCCAAGTTTATAATGGTTCTCAAGTTGGGCCTGTTAACCACCTGTGTACAATACAGCCACCACAATCGATATAATCCTTGGAGATTCCTGTTGTTGATAAGCATTATCCAACTAGTCGATAACCCAGCACACTATACTCGTAGAGATCACATTAGTTTAATAATCAGCATGTCAGTTTATATTTAATAATGGACGTGGGTTTACTTTAAATCGATAGGTGGATAGATCGTTTAGCCGATGTTCTTTCCCCCCCCCCTCCACCTCATATCGACTTTTATATTATGTTTTTATGTTTCTTTGTTCGTCATAAAACGTAATGTTAAAATGTTGATATGTATCAACACCAGCTGTTGTGCATTAAAACTCTCAACACACCACTTCTCATGTTACGGCCGAGTTTCATAATGTAGACCTAACCACTAGACGTGCGATAACAGTTTTTGTATGTTTAAATTAAGACAATGCTACATGTGTGTACATGTTTTATATACGTAAATAAAGATTAAAATCGACATGATTTATATCAATGAATAATGTGCAATTTAACTTTTATATTAGGACTTGATTATACAATATTCATTGACTTTTATACTCAGACTAGGGGGGTCAAGGTGGCTAAGTGGGCAAGACGCTGGTTCTCTAGTCTGGAGGTCGGGTTTTCGATCCCAACCTTGGCCGAAATAGTTCAACCAGATATTCCGGCGTTGACCCCCTTGTCAGTGATGTAGGATGGAGGGCCTGGCAAGGACAGCTGTCTAGCCGTTCAGAAGGGCCAAAAACGAGGCCCTGAATACACATTGGCTTGCACGTAAAATATCCCTTGGCAGTTGGAATTCGATATAAGAGTCGGTCGTGCAAAATTTCCCCCATGGCACACTTTATGATAGGGACTGTCTTCATTATATATATAGCCCGGTTCGGAGCAGAACAGTCGGACGTTTAACCCCATTTCATTTCATTTCAGTACCTTTCTACCCAGACTATGGTATAATATACAGTTTTAAAAACTGATTATATCATGTACCGAGAGAGTCGATTTACAGACGAAAACAAATAGGATTTATAATTACATTTATCACACGATAATCTCAAAGGATTATAAAGAGTTCTGATAGTTACATACCGGAATTCAACCCAAACACGTATGTGAGCGGTTGTCGGGGCGCGTACGTTGTTTTTGTAATGGGAAAAAGTGACAATGGTGTACAGTTAAATGTCCCGCAACCAGCATTATTTTGATTAGTTAATACAGTAATGGAAAGTGTCCGCTCAAAGATTTATGTAATGACCCAAAGTGTTATACCAGGAGGGGTTGTTGTTCTTTAATAGTTTGTTTTTATCACATATTATGTGATAATAATCATTGTATGTATGTTTGTTCGTTTTCTTGATAATTTAAAGATATCCCCAGCTTACAAATTAGGTAATTTGATGCTATATTTAGACTAAAAACATATTCAAACCAATTAATCTATCAACATTTTTCTTCAAAGCCTTCTCAACATTGTATTCGCGAGAAAATACCACTGCTTTAAAAACTCTAATAAAAGATATCATGTTTGTGTCACGTGTCTTGGCTGAGTGACGCGGTACGTGGGGGGAATACATTGCATATACATGGCGATGTTGACTTTAATCGTTGTCCATTTATCGAAGCCAGATTTTCCACATCTTTTTCCGTGGTTTTTATGTCAGAAACTGTTGTACGCTTAAGCTCACCACAAAGTTTATCAACTGAAATACATCAAGCAATAGCTAACGCTGGGAGATCAGACAATCTTCCCATGCAACCTTTGACGAATTGACGTCACACGGGCAGACATCCCTAATCGTCAGGTACGGAAACCCTTACATTTTTGTTCTGTATGCACTCCATGTCTGTTTTTCAGGGAATCAAGTATTTTTTCTTCTAAGATTGGAGGTTTCTACTTTACATATAATATATCAAAATTGCAGTTGGAAATAAGCACCCGATAAATACTTTTATGGGAGAGTACTTTAATGTTAATTTGGTTGGATTAAGGAGGTTAAACGTCCATTCGATGTACACTAGGTCATTTCGGGAATAAATGCGACACCAATTAACCCAATAAAGGAATACAATACCTCCCAAAACCAACTTGGTACTGAGTATTTCAAAACCGTAGAGATACAAAGAGTCGTGCATATATCATCGCCCATCACCCATAGATTCCCATATGTATGTAGGAATCATATAAAAACCGGAAATCTTAGGTTTAAATGAATATAAATGCGACGACAGTATAGCAACAGATATATCTTACAATATCAGGGTGTCGATATCTATATGGTATATTGGGTTTATTACAATTAACATTTAATGTTGCCGTCTAGCTAGAATATGCTCCCTTAAACCGTGCAAGCAGTAGCATAGAACCTTAAAGGGACAATAACACTCTTGCTGGGTTGGCAGCTCCAGAAAATAAATAACAGCCTTATTCTAAGTACTAGATGTTTAAGTGTCCCACCTGTTGTGTAAATTATCCATTACAACCATTTTTAGTTGCCCGGAGTGTTCGAAAATATTTTAAATCAAAGTCACATTTGAAAAGGTTTACGTTAGACTTTTCAAATCAATTAGATGAATTTTTCCAATTTTTTAAAATTAGGTGTGTTAAGATGAAATTTATATCATCAAATAATTGGAATATTGTAAAATAATACAATTTGTTGACCAGAATGAAGATTGGGACATATTATTCAGTTACAACAAGAGTGTTATTGGGGCTTTAACTTACAAATATATTTTTGTATTTTTTTACTTAATAGAAAGTAAACAAGATGTGCGTAACGCATATGTATTTTAATTTGATATTTGGAGTCAAAGACGTTTTATGAATGACTCACAAAATACCAAGAAAGAAAAGAAAAACAGACAATAAGAAGCGAACACCTAGTGGTGATCATGGGTAGTCTAATTGTTGTGGAAACTCAATATATATGTACTATATTAGATCATTTTATCACCATAAAGACCAATCTGTTAGGCTATCAATTCCTGCGAGGCGGTTATCCCAGATCTGTATGTCTGATGCCATTCTTATTTGGCTAAACAAAGGTTAATATGAGTCGGCTATAAATATATATATACCTACATGTATTTACATACACTGTAAGTTGGTATGCCTATGTAGATAAAAGCTGTAAGATCTATCTTTCTCTAATCGACACCTTGCATACCTGTCTTGAAACCCGATCCTACAAAATACCCGACTGTTACAACCCATCTGGCTGAAACTCATTTCTGCTGAGGGATGTGTAGACGGGTTTCTCCAGACCTAATATACAACGTCTTAATGATACCGTTTCTTACAACAGAGGCTAAACTTCTAAATATACATTTTTAATTCACAAAGCAAGAAGCCACAAAAATAAATTATTTACAACCACGATTAAGATTTCTCGTTTTTTACAAACCTCTTTTGATAAGTTTCCAATGTGTGTCTGGATAATCGTGTAAAAAGTAACAGGTATTCGAGGGTTAAGATATGTGGATAACAAACCGAATTTACACCAGCTAAAAATATAAATATATGACAGAGTAACAAGTGATATATTCTGTATATTTGTTGCTTTACTGACAGATTTTAGCCTTCAAATATTATTGTAGTTTGTGAACAGCTAATATAACAAAAGTCTTGAATATTCCACATGGTACTATACCTTTAAGCAGCCTAATAAAGTAAAAACACAGGCAAAAAAACGGGAAAACCTTAAAGATGTCTTGAAATCAAATACGAATCCATAAACCATTTCGATGACATTTTCCCAGTTGTGGGTTGTTTATTTATTGGATTGTAGCTTGGGATGTTTTAAAACAACGAGATCTACACCAACATAAATACATGTATACGGGACCGGAACGTTTCCCAATTTTGGGGTTTAAACAGAGCTTATGAAGACGAGCATACATTGCACAATGCAATAAGCTTGGGGGATTTTACCGAGCAGCGGCGAATTCCAACTGAGGGATATGCACACTATACGACACCACCCCGCCCCTCCCCCTCGCCCTGCACAACTAAAAATGAGATTGAGACATTGGCCCGAAAAACCCGACAATCACCGACACCGAACTCTGTCTCTCGGTATAAACATGTAGTTAAGCTAAAGTTAGTCTAGATATTATATTATATTATGTTTTGTCTAATCTAGAGAGAATGTAGAAAAACTAGTGTTTATAATCTATTGTTACAGCATCTGTTACCCACTGTTATGTCATTTCCTCTTCAATCATAAAACGCTTGCCAGATGGTAGGAGGAAATATGATCCATATCACATAAACCTCAATCGTTTTTCTATGACTCAATATCTGTATTTTCTCAAGAGTAAATGCACCCTTCTACGGCTCGATCTTAGCTCTGCAAGCAGATGTAATTGTGACCCGAGATGAACTTTATACGTCACGTGACGGTATTTTGTCGGTTCTAAGAAACCACCTGCGAGATACTTGTCTTGCTATCTGAGAAACGGCGTGTAGAACAACGAGTAGAGAATTAAGAATTTGGGTTACAGACAGTAATTTAATCTGTTTGATAAAAACAGACACTATGTTATTATATTAAATGTTCGTGTACTGTATTTAACATGACACAGAGAACATAATTTTTATTAAAGTGTAACAGGGAACATAATTGTGATCACATCATGTGTACATGTATTTAATATAAAGTGTACATCGACATGTTACAGACAACACACTTTACACACTTTTTATTATAAGCGTACATGTCTTTATATAGGTCATACTCTTTATTAAAGAACACTTGGCGGGCGAGAGGCATTACCAGATATTTTAATGGTGATCAAATTAATATTGATTTACAGTATCATTCTGCAAGTCATTATTGACCGATACGAATGACTGGTTTTATTCATTTTATTTTCTTCCACATTTTAATGTGATCGTATATTGCCTCCGTTTGTTTGCCTACAATTCCTGTTCATTATATATCGCTAAATCTGATTTTTATTGTATGGGGTATCGAGCTATATAAAGGCAAACGACCTAATGATGTTTATGGATTCCATAACTTGGAATTATGTCCCTTTGCTACTAAGCTTTGTTAACACTCTAGATGTTACCTTTTGGAGATTCGTATAGGTGCTTTAGTTTTTCGACGATTTCGGACGTCAACTTGAGGAGTTAAGCCATTCAGTACAATAGAAATGTTTTAATAAATAGCTCAAATTTGTTTAGTTTAGGTATTGGAATTAGGTCGTGTTTCTACCTTTTCCAATTGATTAAAAGTTCTGATGCACTTTTTATATCGTAGAATGTCTATGTCAATCGATAGTTCGTTTTCAAATCTATACAAATCTATACTACCCAGAGGCTGATTCAATGGGGGGCACGAGTGGTGCCCCCCTCCTCTAATTTTCGACCATGCCCCTTTTTACTGCTAAAAGTGTCTTTTCTCAGACATAAATATGTCCGTTCCGAACGTTTACTGATACGAAAATATCAGCCAAATAGCTCGTGGAATGGCAACAGATGCAAGGATATGACGGATAATATTCTTGGTGGACCCCTCCCCCCTCAACCCCCCTATCTGCGGCGTGTTCAGTCCCCGCGATCAGTGCCATCATTTTGCGGCGTATCCCCCCCCCTTTCGAAATTCCTAGATCCCCCCCTGCTACCACAGTCTTATGATCAATGTATGTTTCAACCATATGATCAAAGTATGTTTCAACTCTAATGAGGTAGTGACACGTAATTTATTGTCATATTACCACTGATAGATGAAATTTGTTCAGGTTATATACTTGATACGGTATTTCTTTTTAGGGTTCCATTGAATGATTGTTAGCGTAGTTGATATGCTTCTGTGTCCCCTTACTTAGGGTAAGAAGTTTACATGTATATAATTAAAGATATTATAATGTATGACGAAAGATGGATTGTGTAGATTGTATCGAGTGTAATTTGTACGTTTAATTTAAATGATATAATAGATATTTGTATTTTTCAGAGATTGCCGCCTATGTAGATCCATAATAAAGTAATAAAGTACCAGTTATATAAGCTATTTTTCCTCTTTGCTGAGGACGATAAAGCTGCTCGTGACACGGGTGTGTATTCTGTTGACTGGAAACAGCCCCCCCCCACCTTCCCTTCCACCTTCACTCCAGACAGCAAAATGGGTCGGTATTTTGCCGAGTGGGTTGATTTCTCAGGAAAATGGCCCGTCTTTTGACATTCAGTCAAACCAATATCAAGCCTACAAATCAGTCAAACATTACACAATGCTATACTTACAAACTACTTTTCGACCTAATTTGGGTAATAATTATGAGTCCCCCTCCCCCACCACACACACGCCTGGAAATATGTATGTGCGCCCCTGACTGGGTGGGCCCATTATATTTCTGCTTATTCAGGAAATGTACCAATAACCCGACTGTCCCTCCATAGATACATGTATATGTAAAGTACGACTTCTTGACAATACTATCAGATCAAGTTATATATTGACCTCTATCATGTGTCCAAAACAATCGCACCGCTTCCTTGTAAAATAACCTGAATAGAGATCCTGAATCAGGTAAATTTTACTCCAGCTCTTGTTACTCGCCAGTTTGATTCAATTGCTTGATGTCATAAATGTTTATGTCATCTCGAATGTCATATATTTTTTACCAAAAGTTACATGGTTTTATTATACATTAAACTGATCAACATCAAAATCTGTGACTGTCATACGGCAGTGCTGATATTGACTGAATCAATGGGTCTTGTAAGGAACGATCTCTTCTCATTTGGAATAAAAGTGCTGCCCGGACAAAATGTCCTTCATAACACACCGCAAATTATACATATGCACGTCGTCATTATTCCCGTTGGAGAAAAAAACTGCACAGGCAACAGTCTATTTACCCAAGATATAGACTCTACCATATGTGATATAAACACTATAATTACTTATTTACAGAATCTCAGCTTGTTCATTCACTCTTACCTATAACTTTGATAATACAGTCGTAAAATTCTGATTTTTTTTTTTTTTTTTTTTTTAAATGGTAGCTGTTGTTATTATTATGTAATCATATAATTTGTTATATATGCTACCATGGCAACATATAGCTTATAATTTTAAAAAAGATTATTATAAATAAACAGGAACCCAGCTCAGTAATATTTAGGCTTAGCATGATAATATTTTGGAATTTTTTGCGTCAAAATTACGTTAAAAATATTTGATAATTTTCACTCGTTTGTTAAAAAATAGTACGCCATCTACCATTATGATTGTTATTAAAAATTTCTTGGAATGGTTAGCTAATCAACTGGATGAAGTGACGTTTTATGATTTCAACGGTTTTAGAAGGGGTATTTATGAAAGGTGAATGCAAGTAGAAAAGTTTTTGACATGCAGCCTGACAAGGAAGCTGTCTAGTCGTTCGGGTAGTACGAAAAAAGCGATGTCCTGTGTACACATTGGCGTGCACGTAAAAGATCCATGACAGTTTAAATTCGTTATAAGAGAAGACCGCTGTGCCGCTGTCCGGGCAAAATTTCCCACATAGCACACTGTATGGCGAATGCCCGTCTTCATTAGGCCAGTTCGGAGCAGAGAACAGTAGGACGTTAAACCCCATTTCATTTCATTTTTTGACATGTTAAGATGCCAAATGGAGATTGCGTGTCTTTCGTTAGCTGCGTAGATGTAGATTATGAGAGGTCCCGTTATCTATGAAAGTCATTGGTCCAATCCCTCATACCTGAATAGGCCTACATCTAGCAAGAGTATAATTAAATACTTCGGTTTCTTCCCATTTCTAATACCGCTAGATGCGCACAACCACATGTTTGAACTATACATAAAGATTGTCTATAATTACTCTGTTTAGCCGCGAGCCAGTATACTTACTTACTAGATGTCCAGGTGGTATGAAATATTTATTACCTATACCTATATTCAATATATTTTATCACCCATTAACTGACGCGCTCTATTTCCCGCCCAAATCACGTGAACGGTAAATACTAATACCACAAGTCATAAACATCTGGGTGCAGATATTCTCGATCTTCCAGCAACCCTCGAATGTAGATAAAAAAATAAATAAATAACGGTCCATTCTATTAAAAACAGGACATATCGACCCGAATTCTTCATTTTTGTTTGACTTCTGCATTACATTCGCAGGACATAAATTTCAGAATAAAAAGGCATATCTCATACCTGTAGATATGAGATTAGGAACCAGGTTTGGGGGGCTAACACAACTTGTATCCCTATCGTATTTTCAACAGGAAAGAACACAACCACAGCTCTTTAGATTCAAGCACAAAAAGTGTTGTAAAAAAAAATTCTAACTATTATACTAATTATTGCGAGTTTTAGAAACAGACTGGATATTCAAGTTTATAATGATATTATATACACATGATTATAATGTAAGATAAACCGTAGCACCTGGGCGTTGTAACATTTAATATTATCAATACATCATACATAGGTATAATAACATACATACAATAAAATATACAACACCTACCGTTTATAAACTACAAATATTATCTTATATACTTATCTCTTACTTTATAACCTATATTGATATATACACCAACTGTTCATGTTAGCATGTTTCACATATATTCATTCATCTATTGTTCAAATGAAAAAGAAAGTTTTTTTACACAGATAACCAGTGGTGTGATTCCAAGCAAAGAAAACACCTTTTCTCTTTTTTAAAACGCATAAAATGTTGTTACTAGGGGTATTATTAAATTATTGTTTGAAGATTCAAGACATGAAGATAACCGATGCGTACCTATTGCTTTGCATTTCCAAATTTAAGATACAATTTCTATAGATCTTTGATAGTAAAGCGGACATAATGCACATCACACAAAACCATTATGTAAGAGGTAAACTTGCCTATTGCCGAACGTCTTTCTGGGTTTGAATGTTATATATATATTTTTATTTAGACATTAATTTACACGACAAGCCCTTAATCAACCATCTAGATCATCAGATGACTTAGATATTTAGTAGATTCAATATTGTCCGCTACATCTACGTCAAACTCCAATTCGACACCCACGGAGACTCTCTATGAACAAATTAAAAATTGAGACTTTTCTCAAAATAATGTAACTTGACTAAAATTTTCATAAGATTTCATCATCTATTTTTGAATTATTATAGCCTTTCTCTAAATGACGCATTTTACATCTTTAAATCGAAGTTATTTGTTATTGTATACATAACACTGCAGCCACCCCACCCCCCACCTCGCAAGTTTCAACTTTTTAATCAACGTTCAAACCTAAATTTATCCTATCAAAATAATTACCAACTGATAAATCATTAGGTCTAATATCCGCTAATGGAATACCTACAATATATTTTCGGAAAATGACAGAGTCATTTATACTAGACTGGGCTATAACAGGAATTTATTAGTTTAGAGAGACTGGGTGGAATTCGGGTATTTTTCCAATGTGAAGAAGATTCTTTAAAATCATATTCTGTATATTTATTTCCTAACACCAGTATCATGGTTGTTCAAGATGTCAACGTACATGAATTCAGATATTATATCAATAACCCTGAAGGATAATCATGTATGGAATAATGTCATGAATTGGATCAGGATTGTTATAACTATCGGATTATAATCCAGATAGATACCGGAAAGAGCGAGATCTGGAATATGTATGGATTACAAAAAGATACATCTAGCGAGCCAAAGTCTTAGTTTTTACTAACCGAGTCACCGCGACTCCCAACACATAGGCAAATAAACTGGCTTAACTTGCTTTGAGCCGGAAGTTACTTTAAATGGTTATTAGGGAATCGTAAACTTTATTCATTGTAAAGTTTGACTTAAACTTGTTGGTTTTCATTTGTATCATACTCTGGGAGAAATTTCATGACCACACCCCGACCCCACCCTAATATGCGCGCGTTATTAGCTATATATTTATCTAATTTACAAAGTGAGAATTATATAGGTGAGAATATAGTTTTAACTAGTTGATCTCCTATTAATAATCTTAACAACTCACACTTGGGTAGAGTATTATTTGGTAAGTGTACAAAGTGAGTGTGTCTGATATATGCAACAAATAAAAAATTGATGAAACACCTAGCTATATGGATTACAAACGTGACGTTTCACACAAAATGTATGTTTTTCATATATTAGCTTTACGTTTGTGCTAATGATTTTGGATATATACATCTTTGTATTTTGTTGAAACGTCACGTTTTTAATGTTTAATATATTATGAGAAAAGCACGTCTTTAATTAAAAGGCAGTATACGAAGCCCGGTAAGTGACACAAAATAAAAAATATCTTTCACACACCCGGCAAGTAGCCAGTGCGCTCCAGATAAAAACTTGTGTGCTAACACTTTCATGGGCTATATTGAAACTTAATGAATCGTTTTCAAATTGGCCTTGAATCAGGACGAATTCTACGGACTACCTTCCGTTTCAGAATTATGCCTATTTAGTTTTTAATGGGTTCAAATTTGATAGAAACATTTGGGTCATGAGAGAGCAAACCCTATCACTAAAGCACTGTCTCACTAACCAGGACAGTCCCACATTCTATCCTCCAGGTATTGGTTTAGACAGATCATAACGTAGGCCTATGGTTGTATCCCCCACCGGGTTCGGTATATCAATAATCATTTTTAATTCGTAAAAAATAGGATTTCATTTATTATATCAACTAAATATGGTGACATTAATTATGATATACTAGGTATATAAAATATACATTTATTTCTAATGAATTCTACATCAAACAAATCGGGACAAACAACTAATTTATACTGTTGAACTAAAATAAAGGTGAAATATAAATGTCCTGAACTGTTTTCTGCTGCAGTATTATCTACATACATAAACAAGATATACAGGTAGATTCATCAAAAACAAGTTAATATGGCGCCATGTGAATTGTTTTTATTCATCAAATAAGTGCACTATGAACATGTAAGTTAAAATAGGAGTAGTAACATCCCCTTGTCGCACCACATAAGTGAAATATCTTTATATTGTTTTATTGGTCATTGAGACAGGATGTCGCGCCATATCGCTAATAAAAAAGCCATAAAAGTAGTGAAAGTGAACGAGGTTCCACCTGGTGGTTGATTTATTACCTGTATATACAGGTATATGTTGTACTTGTTAAACTTCTGTACACAAATCATAATATCTATATTAGTTCTCTTATATACCCTATAACCTAATCTGTTTATAGACTATATATCATATATTATAGACAGGTCTATAAAACCGTTTAGTACACTGCCCGAACCGCCTTCACACTCCTTAATTATAAAATAATTATATACATATAAGGTACATAAACTGATATAGAATTACATATCTATAAACCGTTGTATTATTATCAGCCATCAATTATAGAATATAAAAACACACATATTATTATTATTATTATAACTTTCTGTCTCATTTGTTAAATATTATCAAATTTTTATTAAATATGTTCCAGATAACATTACGCATAATAAATATTAATAACAAGACTTTTATATGTAAGGTTTCGGTTGTTTAACTTTGATAAATTATATTTTCCAATTTACTTTTATGTGACAGAGACCTCTTTCAAAGATTAGATACGGGAGTCATAAAAAGCACCCTCTCGCATGTTAATATTTTACAGAGTTGTTGCCCTTTTCACCAGAAACTTGTAAACTGTTATCTTAGTTTCAGTATTTCTTCGATTTCCTTGCTCCGAAACCTTTTTTGACCCGGCAACATCCTGCCATCTTCCATAAGGCTAAGTAAGTAAGACGTTGGCTCGCTAGCCCGGAGGTCGCGGTTTCGATCCCAGACAGTGTTGACCGAGAAAGTTCATCGGATTTTCAGGCGTGGTTTCCTTTTGTCAGTGGTGCAGAACGGAAGGTCTGAAAAGGACAACTGTCTAGTGGTTCGAATGGGACAAAAAAGAGGTCCAGTGTTAACATTAGCGTGCACGTAAAAGGTCGTAGCGGTGACAGAATTTCCCTAATATCACACTGAATGCAGAACAGAAGGACGTAAAATCCTATTTCATTTCATTTTGTTCCAAAGAGCTGCTTATGGACTATTTTTTGGACTGGTAACGCAATTGTATGTGAAAACTTATACCTTACAGTACAGCAACATTATTTGGTCAGTAACCAGCATACCTTAACTTATATCAACCGCAATGTAAAGAGTGCACGGCAACCCGAGATCTGAGTCCAAATGGCAGAGTTTGCCGAGGAGACAGTTATGGATTTTTCATGGTCGGTTCTTATTAAGTTACTTGTCAGGAATGAATACCTTTGGGACTAACATCTGTTTATCGACAACATATCTAGAACAATTGATTATCAAAATCATTCTAATGGTAATGATAATAAACCCAGTTTTATTTAAATACGATTGTTTCGGTGCTGTCTAAGTAGCGATTGTGGTGGATAACGTGGCAAAGTTGGTAACTGTCTATTCGTTCGGATGGGATGAAAAACCACGGTCCCTTGGACCCAATTGCGTGCACGTAAGAGGTCCCTTGGCAGTTGGAATTCGATATAAGAGTAGGCCGTAGCGTCGCTGCCCGGGCAAAATTTCCCTCTTAGCCACACTGTAAGGCGTATGCCCGTCTTCATTAGCCCAGTTTAGGAGCATTTCATTTCAGAAGCCATTGATCATAATATCTCCTATATGATGTTATATCATTGGGACTATACATTAAGTCATTAACATGACATGATATCAATAACAATCATGGATGACCACATTTGTCAATCACATGACAGGCTGCCGATACAAATATACTTATATGTATTAAGTTTACCTTCATGACCTGTTCATTTACAGCAATTACCTTTGCCTTATGTTAAACAAATATCGATGTCATAGTTCTGAAAGGTGCTAAGTCACAAAAATTGTTTGATTTAGTTTTTGAGACATGGGAGGAAAGCCTATTCCATTCTTAATAAGGCAATTACGATAACAACATTTTTAAAAGTAATTTTTGGTTACGACCTTACAGTTTTGAAATTTTGCATAGAGAAGCCCCCCCCCCTCCCCAATGTGATATATGATTATATGCAAAAAAGCTACTTTGGTCATAAGTGGCACTTACAACCTTCCAGAACTATGGCATCGATATATTTTAAGGATTTTATCTCAACTCTTATTTTCACTTCACGTAGAAATAAAGGGATCGCGCATTGGTCCGACCGTCATTTATCGGTCAAGGTTGGGAAGTATTTACATGATCTTCGGATAACTGATATGCAAATCGTGTTTTGTAAATTATGTTCTTACTAATAAAGCCTCTTAATTAAATGTTAAATTTGATATCGTCCATAAAATGACAATAACCCATAGACACTTTAATACCATTTTCAATTCTGTCAAAAATATCTTAAATCCGTCCATCATGGCCATGTTTCATCATATATCACAGATTACGTCCCACATAATAATTATTAATAGAAACAGCTACGTTCTCCCAGAAATAGACCGAGAATGAGTCTGCGAGAAAGGTTGACTCCAGCCCCCTAAAGAAGTTGATGTTCTCGCTAGTTTGTGGGTCATTTATAGTCATGGATTTACCAATCAGATTAAAACACCGATCTATATTTCGTTTCGTTTTTTTTTATATTTTCGATTACCTACACTACATTAAGATCTGACCGGTTGTTTTAATCATATTACGTTAGACATTTAATTAACCAATCATCATTGATGTGTCCAGTGGATTACCCACAGTTCCGTGCACCTCACGCCAAAAGCTCACCGTAACAGACCGTGTCATTGGCTAATCTCTCACCTCATTCCAGCTCTCGGCAAATCTCGACAGATTTGGCTAATGAAGACGAGCATACGCTATATTGTGTACACGGGGCCTTCAATGTGTACACGGGGCCTTGGGTTTTTGTCCCAGCCGAACGACTAGACAGCTGGCCTTGTCCCAACCACTGATAAAGGCAGACTGCACGGCAAAATCCCAATCAACTTTCTCGGCCAACACCCGAGTAACCCAGGCAAGCAAGCCATCGTCTTACTCACGAAGCCAACGCGACCCCCAACACACAAAGAGAGATTTATAACTTTACTAAAATTATTAACAAATAACGTTCCGCTTAATCGAAAGTTAATGCTATCTATGATTAAAGTACAATTTAATTGATTTCATGCCGTCATCTGTTTCTGTTTCAGACTTATTACGGATTATGTTATATCCAACTTAATCTTACCCACGTTTATATTTTAATCTACTAGAGTAAAATGTAAATAGTATTTATTTTTGTTGAAACAAACAAAAGGATATAATATAATTATTAGCTTTCGGGGACGGCCATGCACCACACAGTGTGTAATGGGGGAAATATTGCCAGAGCAGAGGCTCAGTGGTTCTTTATGGGTACACCGACGTGTTAACGGGGCGTCAATTTTTGGTCCCTTCCGAATAACAAATTCCCTCTACATTATCTAGTTTTTACCTATTATAGTGAGAAGTGCCAGCTCTTTATGTAATCTCCCATAATGTATCTTTAACAGAAAGAAAAACGAAAGTATTTTAAATGGTAGTATTTAGAGGGTTATTACTAGAAGAACCCTGTGGAAAGTCACGGAAGTTGGTGTATGGCCGTTAGGTATATAATGAAATAATATACAAAGGCGAGGAAGCATATGGGTCATTCCAGCCAATATGGGACCAGTGGGGTTAAACGGTGTCTTTCCATCGTAAAATCGACCAGCTTGAATATGGGAGCGATATTGTATTTTTTAAAAAAAGATCTAATTGAGACGAACTCAGGACACTATACTTTTAATGGTCTGTGAGGCTTGTTTCATCCCTAATTTTGGATCCAAACTACAAAAATAGGCGAAAATTACATGTCCGTTTGGGTAATAATGTATTTTATCATTTCACTACATTTATCTTTTTCATCTCAACCCCCTAAATGAAGGGATATAAGTCGCGGAGGCGTGCAATAATATAATTTCTACATTTTTCGGATCGTAAATTGCTCTGCATAGAAACTGTCGGTGATAATGAGATGTCCGTAAAATTAGCGTTTATTACGTTATCGAACTTCTACTAGATGAACCGAACTGGCGAAAACATATGTTTGCGGTACTGAGACGGTTTTACAATCGTGAACATGTGAGAGTACATCTTAGAACACGTGGTTTGGGCAATACGTGAACGTTATGGTGCGGGGTCATATATTTGTCACCAATTCGCCCCGACACGTTTAAGCATGTTTATTACGTTACCCATTTCTCTTCGAAACTATAAATTCTACGAGTAATTTCATTATATCCACGTGTCAACACATACACCCAGACATCCAGATAATGTCAGTATAATCTTCATGGACACACGGTCTTAACTTTTTGACCAAAATACAAATGTCAGTTTAATACGTTATCAAGTTTATTACGTTATCGTATATATTATACAGTTCCTCTATCGACCACCTGGCGCCGTTGGTCGCCAGTGGTGGGAAAGATGGTATCACGTGACAGATAGCGGTGCAGACCACTTAACAATGTCAACAAATTAGTTGTGTACGACGACGAACGAGCAAGATCCAGGCTATAATACAGTGAATATTTGTTCTTTTAAGCATTTACAAGCTAATTAAGTCGACATATCATATAATAATTGCTTCGGATGGTATATCCAATTTGATTTGACCTAATTGATTTGAAAAAGCCTCCACGTTACTTCGAATATGATTTCAAGGCCTTAGATTTCCATTGGATAACGTAATTCACTTCGTATACGAATACGGTGAATCTCATTTTATGCTATTAGTTTGCTTTTTAAGACAATGATCGTTTTCGATATGAAAACACATTCACTGCGTGCATTATTGACACACAATATCAATATATTGGCCTGTGCTTACAAGGAACGTTTATGTGATTTTTGCGATAACGTAATAAACATTCAGCTGTAAAAATCTTCTCATGATTGCAAAAACATCAAACTATACTAATTTCTTGCTTGCCTTTGTATCTCAACGAAATAAGTACTAAAGAAAACTATACCAATACCTTACAAATGGATAAGTCATTGCCAATATAAACTCCATCACGATAACGTAATAAACATTTAATCACTTATATTGCTACATCGGGATTCCCCGGTGTTTTCCTCTTGTCAGTCGTGTAGGAGGGATGGCAGGTGTTTAGTAATTCGGATGGAACGAAAACCCCACGTCCCGTGTACACTTAGGCGTGGATCGTTAAAGATGATTTTACAGTTGGAATTCGATATTGCTGCCAAACGTTAAAATGTAGTTATTAAACATGTAGTTAACATCTCATGTTTAATACGTTATCATATAACCATGTCTGTAGCCATGTGGTATAAAATTTCTATTTCATAACGTTATAGTGTACCTAAACTTGTTGTTATTTTAGTCTACTTTCGACTTAAACCGAAGTGCCCCTTCAACTAGCTAATTTGTGTGACATGTTTGTTACGTTATCCGGTCAGAAGTTATGGGATCACGGCGACAAATATTGTTATGCGATATGTTGTGGTTATATTACTACACTATTTAATACGCTGTACTACTTTAAAACTAACAAGGTCATATTCACCATTGAACGTGCTCGATGTGTTTGTTGTTTGTTCGGAAACTAGTTTCGTTTTCTCTGATTAATCAGCTTTAGACAAGATAGATAAATTATCGTAACACAAAGGGTACGGGATATCAATTGTGACTATAAAAATGTTAAGAAAGTTCAATAAAGACAACCATAACATGTTCCATAACGAATAACCGTTGTTTTGTCGTTTATCCACACACCTGCCATATTAGTTTATTACGTTATCCTTGCACTTATCATGTTTAATACGTCTCAGACGACTTCATATCGGGGTTAATCCAAGTGGAACTGGCATCTGCCTTGTCATTGATATTCTTGGTATCGTGACATCGGTATTTTACCCTCCCCCGAACCAAACAATTAACAATGAAAAATAATGAAAGTTGTCACATTTTAAGGACCCAGTGAAATTGCATTGGCCTAAAAATCATAGCTACAGAAAAGAGCGGCAATTAGCCTTATGCCGGGCCACATCATTTTCTTTCTTGTATTTATACAAAACCTGCACCTTATTAGTGACGAATATAATATCCACTCGGTTATCGTTGGTCAGCTTCGTTATTGTAGAGCAGTTACAAGATAGCCTAGTTCAACTTGATAACGTAATAAACCGGCCAAATTTTGACGTAATATGATACTTTTCAAGCCCCTATTACGAAAAAACCTCGTTGTTGGTGATTCAAATGAGTGTTGTTTCTAGAAGACTGATATGTATTTGACCCGTTTGATACGAAATATTTGAAAATGAAAGAATTTTTTATATTCCCGTATGTGATGGTCCCTGGCCCCAAATTCACTGGAATGACCCATATTATATAAGTAATTTTTTTTATTTAGAATGTACAACTAGTCCCCAGGCTTAACTTCAACCACATGTCTGACAAACATCCTGCAGTTTGCAATAATAATATTCTCTCAATTTTAAGTGTTCGTTTCCTCATTATTTTTCAATTGGTCCTTTTCTATTGTTAAAGGTGCGCTGTCTAACGGGGGAGTTTTTATTTTTGAATAATAATGAGACAATGTTATCACGAAAATTGAATTATATACGAAAGTTTGTTTATCTAATTCCCAAATAAACGAGAAATACTGTTAGATTATACACAAAGGTTAAGCATACGCTGTCTCTTTTACGGTACTTGTACACTGAACTTGAAATTCAAATGCAAAGCTATGCTAAAAATTGGAGATTACATTGTGCTTACTGTATAGCCTATATTTATCTATATACTATACCTAAGAAATTCTTGTAATTTTTAAGATACACAGCCGAGATCTGGGTTTTAGCCCAACCCGAGCGACTATAATATATGACTTTTCTTGCCAGGCCCTCCACCCCGCACGACTGACAATGGGAAACCGTGCTGAAAAATGTTCTCTGTCAACACCGGGATCGAATCTGTGACCTCCTGGTTGATTAGTTAGCGTCTTATTCACTGATGTTTCATGACGTAAGAACGACCTGTTCAACAAAATAATACAAAACCTTTCATGCCTCCACAGAGGGTGATGGCGATATTTTAAAATATTGTAAATGAAATGAAATGGGATTTAACGTCTTACTCACTGAGTCACTGCGAATCCCTTGGAATATTGTCTACAGCAGATATGGGATAGGCCTATAATTATTGAATACTATTTACATGAAGTAAGAGTAAAGCGTAAAGTGTATAAGCTAATATATCTTTAATAATTTAAAACAGGCACAATGGTGTCTGGCTGGGTGTTAGATATCTAAATATGATAAATTAAATCGGGTTTCACTGAAGCTCACAGCTGGACGAGAAGCACACAGTCTGGTGTACAGCGTCGGATATCCGTAGTAATGGAAGAGTTACCACCCTTATCAAAAATCGTTCTTGTTACTTCAGAATGAAAATGTATCGGTCTGTCAAACAATACGATAATAATTTTTATTTAAAACCGACCATCTATCAGACCGACCAGTTTTATTGGGTGCACAGAAAAAACTCGCGAGATGAAACCAATTGTTGGTTATGATAATAAGGGTGGGGGAGGGGGCACCAGAAAGCGGATTTGATGAGACCCAACTTTTATGCAGGATTTTTTTTTTCGATTGTGGACGGTGATGACGCGTTATGAGGGTGTCCAATGCATAAAAAATTGTCCTGGAAAAGTTTTGTTCCATGAATACTTCTCTCGGGTGACAGTAACGTTCCTTGGGCCATTGGATTATAAAATATTAGTCAACTCGGAACCAAATAGAAATGTGATGTTTCGAAAAAGGATTAAGCGCAACGAACCGGGCAAAACATTAACGTGACGTTTGGTCTGTTGTTTACCCTGTTTAGACCAGTGATTCAGAAGAGACAATAAATCGAGATCACCTTTAGCTTAGAGAGGGAGAGAGATAAGGGGGGGGAGAGGGAGAGAGAGAAATGAGGTTTAACGTCCACTCGACACAAAATAGGTCATTTCGGGACTAACATATGGTTTAATTTTATTCCAATAATTCGCTTGCGCGTAGGGGTCTTTAGTAGTGGGGTATTTAAAATCAGAATTGGATGAGAATTATGAAAATTTTATTGTAGGCGTAATAAGAGCAATCTTTAGTAATTGTTTTAAATATAGTAGTTTTTACATGAAAATGCTAGTGAACAGCTCAAGCTCAATTACATGTTACTTCAAATGGTATAAATGATAATCACCAGTTAATTGCCTTTAATCCTATTTTTAATTTAATGTCACTGAATAGCTCAAAACAGTACTTCGAACTTCCTTTTATTCATGCTTGTGAATTGATACGAAATTGTGAAAATCTCCAATCAATTTCATTTAGTTGTTTTTAATTTGTCTAAACATTCACAGCAACATGATTTAACTGTTTCAAGTATTGATGTTTTGCAACTCACGAAAGAATCGTCACAATATGTAGAATGTGTGTCTATTGAAATGCCTGTATTCAGTTTTAAATGGTATTATTAATAATCCATTATTCGAATAATATTCAATGTATTATACTGAATAGCAGAATAGAAAACACTATAGAACTAACGGTTATTATTAACCGGTTTGTATTCGTATTCATTTTATTGTTTATTTATATTTTAAGAGAAATAACGTACTCGGTGTTAGTGTATTATTATAAATTAATAACAAGAAAAGAATAGGGGAAAAGTAATCAAAGACAGAGATTGACACATATTGACGGAATAAAGGAATCGTTTTACCTAAACAACAATACAATTGAATAGATAGAGCAATACCTAGGTGATTTATAAGATCTGTTTACTAATGTATATTTTATTAGAATCAGCCATGTAACGTTTATAAATATCAGTTTGTTTATAAGTGTAATAACATAACGTTCTGTAGTATGCAATTAGTTAATGTGTGTAGGGCGTTGAACATCACAAAAATCACGTTGTTTTACAACAGGGTAAGTGTTCTAACTTTTTAAGAATAAACTTGTATGGGATAAATATAGGCGTTATGGAAATTACTTCATAAAAAAACTGTATTCAAATGATTAGATTTCATCATTAATTGAATAGGTTTTACAAAGGTTTTCTTAAAAAGAGACAATCCCGAGTCGCGGAAATAAAATTCAGTGTACGTATTACATGTAAGTGCTAAAATATAGAGGAATGGTACATTTACCTTGTCTCAAAATGTTAGCTCAAAATATTGAGTCGCTTGGACGCGAATATCAAAACCGCTTATCCGGACATGTAATCCTTTTAAGATTTCCGGCCAATTTTTCATTGAGTGACACGCTAATCTATTGCATGACCCACGTGCTGTACTTGATAACGAAATGTAAATTTCACCTACACGTTATTTTCATAAAACCCTTACTCCGAACTGATAAAGACCTCTACGCGCAATCATATTATTGAAATAAAATTGATCCATGTGTTAGTTCCGAAATGACCTAGTTTGTGTCGAATTGGCGTTAAACACCCCCCCCCCTCTAGCTCTCTCTCTCTCTCTCTCTCTCTCTCTCTCTCTCTCTCTCTCTCTCGTATCCAGTCACTGTATAATACAGCTTGGGACTGATGAATACTGAGTAATCTTACTATATATCGGCTTCACAAAAGAAATCTGCTATTGTTTCTTCAGTTTTTCTTTCATATCTAATAACTCCTAATTAAATCCATACAAACTAAGCTTTACTTCAATACACATAGATGAATATCTTATATTAATTATCTTTTGAAAGGATGTGGCCTTGATATTCACAAGATTATTATAAACCTGTCTGTGGAATTATATCTTGGAGTATACCGTCATGGATTATTTAACACCAAGAGATGCCAACCATGGTCAAGGAACCCGATCACCAGGAGGATCTGTGTCGGGTCTCTCTAGATCATCATCAATATTCCCACAAACATCATCTCCTAAACATCGAGGTTCGTTGTTTCCAAGTTCTGTGACTGGAAGGAAGGATTTATTCGAGGACGATCTTGATACCCATAGAATGAATCTAGAAGCTGGGATCTCTCCACGGTTTGCGGTAAGCCGTGGCGGTGAAATCACTATGGTATCCGGTAGAAAGTCTAGAGCCAGAGAACCTATCATATCACCAGCATGGAAAGCTCTTATGAAATGTATGTTTCCCATAATTACCGGTACACAGATGTCAATCAAAGAGGTGAGTTTCATTTTATTATAAACCACTAGCCATTGTCTCAACCTGATTAGACCATAGACCCTAAATAATTTCGTTTTTTATAGTTCCAAATTTAGTTTTACTTGTCTTTACTACGATATGATCAGAAAGAGTTGTTATCATTCATGATGTGATGATGTGAGAGATTAGCCAATGAAACGAGTTTTTTGGCGTGAGGTGTACGGAACTGTGGGTAGTCCACTAGAAACATCAATGCTGGTTGGTTAATTAAATGTCTGGTTGGTTAATTATATGTCTGACGTCATGGGATAAAGATTCAATCGTATGTAGTGTAGATCATCGAAAGTATAAAAAAACGAAGCGATGAATCGGTCTGCATTTCAATCAGATTGGATATATCTAAGCTGTATTCGTGTCAACAGGATGCAAAACTTTTTGGGCTGATAAGACATGATATTTTTCCTACGGAAACATACGCATTCATACACATACAGATTCCTTGAAACGTTACACTCTGTAGCATCAAGATCTAGGTTCTATACAATCGATTGTTATATAAAGTATTGTTTTAAAATAACTGTAGATGAAAGCTTGTCAAGTATATACCTTCTGCACTCAGAGATCCATGTACCTCATACTTCGAGAATCGATCTCTGCCCCGAATAGGCCACCATACTTCGTTTCACATCTGTCATACACACACAACAAATAAACATTTTTAATGCGGAATAAATACTTCTTACAATTCTCGAAGTATACATAGTGTTTTCTCAGCGATTTCCCAAAACCCATTTGCCCGAAGAGTCTGGTCGTTTCAGTGGAACCAAAAACATAGTTTAAGAGTGTAATCGTTGATGTGCACGTAAAAGAACCCTTGATAGCGACATTTTGATCAAGAGTAGACAGAAACGCCGCTGTTGTTATGAACCAATTTCCTCAACAGCACACTACATGGCATAATGCCCATCTTCATTAGCCCGATTGTTTCAGAAAAGTACAACCTTAATAAACTCGTTTCATTTATTTATCAAGGCAAAATTGAAGCATCTACAAAAATCTGGATTTTATCTGTAGTTAAGATTTCAAGAAACAGGGCCCTGATACTGGATAGGTGTATTACAAAACAGCAATACAAACAAACAGATCTAATAAATAGCCGGTTTATATAAATGTTATATTAATTGCACAGGTTGATTTGTGGTTTGTCAATATATGAGCTTTACTGCAGGTAATATAGGTTGATGATGGTTTAATGTATTTATAAGATGATTGACGTATCAGCATGGAATGTATTATGGTACTTGACATGGTGATATTTGACTATAAGTTATCGTTATACAGTGCTTGGTGTTTGCTTTATAAATATCAGATAAATATATACTGTCTGTTATAATATGTGATGTAAAACCGCCATGTCATCCACCCGGATGCGGATTCTGTAATCTATGTCTAGTTTGATGAAATTCTGAACATTCTACCACAATGAGATGCAATTCAATGGTAAGTTGGGTTTAAACAAGGAACCTGTTGATATAATTTCAATACAGACATGATTATTGTTATGTTATTCCTGTTCATGAGAGAGAGAGAGAGGGGGGGGGGTAATGGTCACTCGACACAAACTAGGCCATTTTGGGACTGATAATGGTTCAATTTGATTTCAATAATGTAATGGTTACGAGTAGTTACCTTTAACAGGGAGTGGGGGGGGGCGATGGCCCGAAGAAACCCAAAGATGCTAGACAGGTGACCATACTCCTCACAAAAGGGGAATCGAACCCACGCCAGATATAATAATTTTGGTGTTTCCATGGAAACAAGCTGACTTTGTGCTTGGTGTTTGATATGCAATTATAATTCGGGAGCTCATCTCAGACACCATTTCAGATAGGCCTATATTGCTGAAACTCTGTGAGATTTTATTTCCAAACTTACAACAATCGTGCGTGTAGAAATGGGGAAACAACTTTTCAGTCTTTGATAGTGTAATTCGGTGGTGGTAGTTTGTAACCAGGTATCATAACTGGAACGCCCTGATACTATTTGCTATGCATCTTGTTCATTGGTAGTGTTTGGTTGTTAATTAACAACAAAACATAGATTCCCCATCCTTGTATCTTCAAAGACAGTTTCAACGACTATAGATGTTGATGACTCAATGACTGTGTCTTCTTGGTTGTTTTTTTTAACGTGTATAACCAAGGTCATCTTTAGCGTAAATGCCAGTGTCCTAAGACTAGTTTATTTGATAAATGTCAATGTGATACCCTGCTTTAAAAATCGAAACAAACAAGTCTTTGAATGGCACGACTGAGTTGTCTGTAGACCTTGTTGTGCAGTCCTCCCTTGACT
The DNA here is from genome assembly GCA_036850965.1 of Patella caerulea. NCBI lineage: Eukaryota > Metazoa > Mollusca > Gastropoda > Patellidae > Patella > Patella caerulea. The sequence goes on along the minus strand of JAZGQO010000014.1, from coordinate 20,012,634 downwards.
GAACTAACTACCGTTAACCGTAACATGACGACAGACAAATAAGCCTCTATTGAATATGCCAGTAGACAAATATGACAGTAGACGATATGACAATGAATAGGACATAAATTATTATCAATAAATGAGAAGAAAATATAATATAAAGTAATACAATAATATAGACCAGAATATAAAAATACAACATTGGGAATGATTACTAGGAATTTAAATACTGATAAACTAAATACATATTTTGCTGAAAAAGATAAACCGCCATAGATGTCATGCCACGAGAGGAGATAGTGGTAAGATCTTCCGAGACGGAAACGATTCAGCCTAATTGAACACCCACATGTAGAACATACATAAAGCTAGCTTTCTTATACATGTATAAATGATATAATCTCGTTTAGATCTGGCGGAGTAGTGTACATGTAGTTTTTCCAACCTTACCATTACTCAAATATATATCGACAATATATAAAAGTACCTCTTAACTGAAATGAAATAAATTACATGCGTGAATAATTAATGGAGAAATGTAATAAGAGATAGAAATAACAATTGTAGAAGTATTGGTAACTAAATGTATATTAAAATGTTTAAAAAAAGGAATTTTGCTACCGCTAAAGGCTTCAGTTTACGCTGCCACGTTCCAGATTTTTCAAAATTCTACATTCTTGGAAACGCATCTTCCTAGGCTTAAAGTTCTATTCTACATTCTTGGAAACGCATCTTCCTAGGCTTAAAGTTCTATTGTAGCCATGCTCCACCGCTACGCAAACTTAATAATATGATTTAGACATTGACCAATAGTCAAAAAAAAAGCGAAGCGTGTGTCGTTGATAAAGATTTAAGTCGGGCTACCTAACCTCTGTGTTCTCCTATTGCTCCAACTGTTAAATAGATTTACACACCTCAGTTTTCTATCGGGTGTTCCTGGGTGTACGTGACAAGGCGTACGGTTGCGTTGTACAACCTAGTGGGTTTTCTCCGGGTCCTCTCGATGTTGCAGGACGAAGGTCTCTGTACACATAGAAAGAACCACTGACAGTTCAAATTAAATGAAGATTAAACGGAAACGCCAGTGTATGGGCAAATATCCATCATAGCACACCTTTGCTTGAGGGAATTGTATTGTTGTTAATGTAACCCACCGATAAAAGATGTAGTGTGATATGATAAAACACTGACAATACAGTATAGGTTGTCATATATAAATAAACTTCTATTGTTATACCCTAACAACATCTTATTCTATATGTCAATAGTATTAGATTAACATTGTTTAAATGGTAAATAGAAAGGATATAAATTTCACACCAGGTTTACTGTTTATATAAGATATATAATCAATAGATATAGATTGCATCGACTGATTGATTGTCAGGTATCGGTTGTATATTACATAAAATAAATATTTTCAAATTCAAAGGAAAGTAGATCAGTGTCAATAATTGGTGACACGTTTTTTCCCTGTACGTAACTATCAGATTTTACAACCATTTCATCAGTTTGAAAAGTGTTATAAATATTCACAGGATTTGGTTTGTAAACTGTAGTGGTATAACCATGTATATCCTAAAGGATTAGCCGGGTTTCGAGTTCGTGGCACTGATACGAGGATGTGCGAATCTTTCAAATTCTTGCCCCATTTAATGCAATCTGGCTGAATTTGTAAGGGTGTTTGGACTAAGTGGGTTTACCTAGTTTTTACTTCAAATATTGGATCTATATGTATAAGGGTAAAATTGATTGATTTTTTGAAATTCTGATTCCTGAAAGGGAATATCGAGGTTAAGACGTTTGTGGCCACCTTCTTCATCCTGATCAACAGATCGATGTTGAAACAAGTTCATAAATAATTCATAAAAAAGTTTATACTCCACGACTAATAACTAAAACACTATTGTAGGTAATCTTCCAGATTAATGTTTCCATCATTTACATAATTTCAGGAAAGATATCTTCATACATGTTATACTTGAATTACTGAAATTGAAAGTAGATTCTAGATAACGTATAATTATGATCATATCAAAATCCCATTGTTCCTTTGAGGTGTCATGATCTGTAATAAAAGATAACAACAGAGAGTTCTTTATGTTAAATCAGTAATCAGAGATTTAGTTAGGGGTTTATGTTGATGGGTATAATCGAACAGATAGTTTAGTGTTTTATATATCCTTGTCCAGTGAATCTATGATTATAGGACAATGTTATTTCGTAGATTAGCACTTTGTGAACTTTTAACCTATGGCCAATACGCCGGTTTTCTCTTCAAAACTTATTTAAAATAGGTAATAGTCGAGTGTGAAATATGTGTTTGATGGTAAAATATAAACTTTATGTTATTTTATGTAAAACTTGAGTGGTCTAGAAATACCGTTGTCCCAGTTTAAAAACCATGTTACCAAGAAGACGTTTTACTTTATATACCAACTGTTTTGTGGGGAATACAAACAGAACAATCTGCTGTAAGGGACAGAGAGCAGCAACCGTTCTGAATATTAAAGCTAATACTGCGGATAATCAGGATAATAACGGTGAAGTGTTACGTGTAGTTAGAAATATAAGGAGTGCTCCACCCAGATTTCGGGTAAGTGAAGTCTTATAGACAGTGCTGCGTGAACGTATATGAGCGGCGTTTCCTTACTTTGTTACCATGTTTGGTGCGCGAAACGGCTATCCCTTAAACTTAGAATATTTTCCAAAAGAAATATTCGAAAGACTTATATTATTTTTGCTTCAACTGAGATTTTGCAAGCTTATTATAAACTTTGATGTATTGTGACGTTGCAACACCATTTTCAAAATTCGTTCCATCACGGGGGCGGGGGGTTAGGAGGCTGAATTGTTAGCACGTGCGCACTGTATCATAAGGTCTGTCAGCAAGCGAGGTTTAGATTCGCTTATATACATGGCAATGAGTAGGGTCGCTTGCCCATCCTCGTGGGATTTCTCTGGGTTCTCCAGTTACCTCGCACTTCTAAAGACCCCCCTACGCGGAAGCGAAATATTGAAATGAAATAGAACCCATATGGTTGGTCCCGAAATGACCTCGTTTGTGTAGAGTGTACGTTACACCCCATTTCCTCCTACTGCTAAAGACTCCTACACGGAAGCGAATAATTGAAATGAAATTGAACCATATTGTTATTCCCGAAATTACCTCGTTCGTTCGTGTTGCTGTTGAATGGAAATCTTTAAAGGTTAAAATGCACCCTTTTGATACATTTATGGGGGATCATGAGGCTAAGTGGGTAAGACGCTAGCTCGCTATCCTGGAGGTCGGGTGTTCGATCCGTGCATTGGCCGAGAAAGTTCATCCAGATTTTCCGGCGTGATTTCTCCTTGTCAGTGATGCAGGACAGTTGTCTAGTCGCTCGGAAGGGAAGAAAAGCCGACGTCCGGCGTTCACATTGGCGTGCACGTAAAAGATACCTAGGGAGCTGGAATTCGATATAAGAGTAGGCCGTAGCGTCGCTGCCCCCCGGGCAAAATTTCCCTCATGGCACACTGTATGGCGTATGTCAATCTTCATCTGCCCAGGTTAAGAGCAGAACAATAGGACGTTAAACCCCATTTCATTTCATTTGAAACATATATACGAAGTAATTAGTAACTTTTTGGGGTTAATTGATACAGGTAGATACTACTGATGACAACTATTTCAAACTTAATACCGTGGTTTTGACAGCCGAGTACATACACTGTCTCTTCTCGCACTTTGAATTATTAAAGGAAATCATACTAAACCATTCCATAAAAGAAAACTGTGGGATGACTGTTAGACTTTCAAGGCCGTAAACATGTAGTCCAGTGTTTTTTGATGGCCTACACTACATGAAGATCTGGCCGGTTGTACTGGAAGGTCGCATCATGGGTCGTCGAGCGGCTTTTGACCTATGACGTCAGATATTTATTTATCAATAATCGTTGACGTTTCTAGTGGTTTATATAAATGTATCTTATTATAATATGCTTTATGATTGATAACTTTATGTAAAGGAGAAGACTTACTAAGTTGTAAAACTTACGTCTCATCCTAATGTCATTCAATGAACAATGAAATATGTTTAAACTAAACTAGTGGTTTATCCACAGTTACGTGCATCAAACGCCAAGAAGTCACCGTAACAGACCGTTTCATTGGCTAATCCCTCACGCTATAGAACCCAATTTAATAACAACTCTTCCAGATCCTATATCGCGGTAAAGACAAGTAAAACGAAATTTGAACTTTAAAAAAAACGATGTAAGATACCAACTAGAGGGTGGTTCAGCCACTGGCATAGCATTCACCAGGAATAGCATTCTTAAATTTTGTTTAATATATTAAGCTTTTATAGGGCCCATGACTAAAAAAAGACACTGGTGCCAACAGTAAAAACGTGGTCATAATCTGGTCTTTATAAGTCACACAAAATAAAGTTTGTATATCAGTATATCCTTAGTTCTGGTTGACTTACCGTAACAGTGAAATATTTATGACCCCATTGTTAAACTCGACCTTAACATATGACCAATGTATTTATGGTACAAAATTTGTTAAAAGGCATGTATGTTTTGTTTTTTTTTGGTTTTTTTTTTATTAGTGTAGTGTAGTGTAACTCGATCAACATAACAACTTAGGTTGATGAAGGCAAATCTCTATCGAGAAATGGTTTTGATCGACATAAACGTGAAAAGAAAATCTATTTAAAGTTGTAGAGCAATAATGTACATTGTATCCCCATGCCAATGTTACATGATGGAGAGCCTGACAAAGCCAGCGTCTAGTCATTCGAATGGGATAAAAAATCGAGGTCCCTTGTACACATAGGCATGTTAGTAAAGTAACCCTTGACGGTTTGGACTGAATTGCTGAAAACGCAAAATTCCCCTCATAGCACTGATGACCGGCATCATTATTCCGGTTGTAACAGAAAAAATAGGACGTAAAACCCCTAGAAATTTGATCGTGAAACTTTTGATTGTCACTTTAACATATCTATTTTGCTGGGTTTTATTGTAATGTCTTGCTGGGGGTGCAGTAAATAATTTCATATTTACACGTAATAATAGAAGAGGTCGCATGTGAAAAGGTCAGAATTTGAGAAAAAAAAGCAATCGACAGTAACATTATGAGTTTGAACAAGATAGTTGTGAAGGCAGTTATTAAAGATTGTTCAAGTATTTTATATGTAACTTGCAACAATAATATCTTACTCTTACTTACAGTCTTTTGTTATCATATCTTATACTGATATATATTATATATAGGTATTGTTAATATTTATTAACTCTAGAGAAGTATCATAAATAACTAGAAACTGATATTAAATCTTCATTGTTTGTTCATATTTATTGCTCCTTAAAATAACATTTTAACCCTCAAACACCAGTCCATGTAACAATTTTTTTATTTTAAATAATAATTAGAAGTAAACCACAAATACACTGTTCGAATTTCTCACATAAAATAATATAACATTCCGTTCCGAAATGTTTAAATCCAGATACTGTGGCACTTTTTGAAACCACGTTTCTTCAACTGAAATGTAATTTATCCAAATAGACAAAACGTTAAAACTTTAAGGTCACAATAACACTCTTGTTGTAACTGAATAATATGTCCCAATCTTCATTCTGGTCAACAAATCGTATTATTTTAGAATATTCCAATTAAATGATGATAAAAATTTCATTTTAAAACACCTAATTGGAAAAATTGGAAAAAATTCAACCAATTGATTTGAAGAGTCTAACGTAAACCTTTTCAAATGTGACTTGGATTTTAAAATATTTTTGAACCCTCTGGAAAAGTAAAATAGGATGTAATGGATAATTTACACAACAGGTAAGACACTTAAACATCTAGTACTTAGAATAAGGGTATTATTTATTTTCTGGGGCTACCAAGCCAGCAAGAATGTTATTGTCCATTTAAATATAAACTGCATTTTTTCATTTATCAATCCATTCTGACCAAACTTCAACAACTATAGATACAGATTGCAATTGTGCAACTGTAGTTTTAAACCAACTACACTTTAACAATTATAAAACACAATCCAGATAGGCTACACTTTAACAACTATAAAACACAATCAAGATAGGCTACACTTTAACAACTATAAAAATAAGCCAGATAGACGACACTTTAACAACTATAAAAATAATCCAGATAGACTGCACTTTAACAACTGTAAAAATGTATAGAGTATACTCATGTATTTTTCCCAAACAGTTTAATTAGACTACCTTTTAATGCAAAATATTTAATTATCATGTTCTGTCCTTCCTGCCTGACTGTTAAAGGCAACAGGTCACACGTATAGACAATAATCATCTGATAATAAAGCATATCATATCTCTTGTTTTCGTGCAATATTAAATCTAATGGAAGACAAGAAGTTTTAACGAGTATCGCCTTCGAGATCAAAGTAAATATCAATGCCGTAACTACAAGATCATAAATTTAATACAGCGCTAGTCTTTTGAACCTGTAAAGGGTTAATATAGTAAGGTATTCTAATACAACGGGCGTTTGATCAGTTTTCTATAAGAAAACACCAGTTTTGTATAAGAACATACCATTTTTAAATTCGGTGGTTTTAGACAGATGTGTGTTAGAGGATATAATTAAGGGAAATGTTTAAGAAAAGTAAAAATGTCAAGTTTCATTCTGATGATGAAGATGGAGAGGAATCAGAAGAGGATGTTTTGTTGGTTGATCATCAGGTTCGATTATAATTATGGATTATGGATTTAAATTTACCAGGGTGGGGTTGAGGGCGGGGGAGGGGGTGTAAGTGACAACGAGTCTGGAATCTGGATTGTTCCAGTATATTAGTAACATTCTGACGTATCCTAACGCTTCCATATTCACAAAATGATATTAGTGTTCGAATTTATTATGTTATACAATAACATAGTTTTTTTATGATTTATGATTTTATTTGAGTATTTCTGCATGTAGTATAAAATTTGCCCATTTCTGAATGTGGTATTTTAATTAAGATAGATTTTTGAAGCGTCAGTTGGAAGTACATAAATCACAGATGTGTTGATTTAAATCCGTGAATGAGGTATAATTTAGGTAATGGTGTATGAGGCAGTAATAATTTTTGTATTCGTATTTTCTGATGCTATAGTTTAATTGAATTGGTCCTGGAAGTGGTAGTATTAATTTAGGTATTTGTGGATGAGATATAATTTAGGTATTCGTGGATGAGGTAGTATTAATTTAGGTAGTCGTGGATGAGGTATATTAATTTAGGTATCTGTGGATGAAGTACATGTAGTATAATTGGGGTATTAATTGTGGTGTTCCTGGAAATGCTTGAAGTATTCCTGGATATGGTAGTACATGTATAATTGAAGTATTCCTGAGGGTGGTAGTATAATTGAGGTAGAATTTAGGTAATCCTGTCTGTGGCAGAACAAAAGGGTAAGTTTAGGTAATTTTAAGTGTGGTAGAACAATTTGGTAAATTATGTATTCCTTTGGGGGGTAATTTAATTCAAGTATAATGAAGGTATTTGTGAATGTGGCATTACACTGAGATATATTCCTGGGCGTGGTAGTATAATTGAGGAATTCATGGATCAAGTAATAAGATAATAGATGCAACTAAACCTCGTATAAAATATAAATATCAGGCATTCTCCTATTTTACCAAACGCACAACATCGGAATCACGGTACATATTGTTCTTAAAGGGCGTATGACGAAATAAATCAAATAATACAAGTACGTGAGTGTGATGAGCGAGTTCACTTTTTCAGTGACAGTTAAGATCAACACGCTTCACCGTAGATATGTACAACGCACGCAGGGGCGGATTGGGCCATTTGTAACAAAGTTATCTGAACATTCATTTAGGTGCAAAGAACTGTATGACCTCTGTTAGTTTTGATATTTATTATAGTGGACGTTTCTTTTACTGTCTAAACTTATTTAAGGCACGATCTTGTTAACTACATAATTTATTCCATATGTTATTTACTAGTTACATACGATATGTACAAACGCCATAGAACTTCCTTATTTGATGATCCCTCCTGTCCACCTTCCCGAAGTGTTGGAGGCTTTATATACAGTAGTGTATACTCACAGATGAGTGAAAGACAAGACAGCCAGAGAGAGAGAGAGAGAGAGAGCAGACGACAGAGACCGGCATATGGACTCGCCGGAGTCCAGACGCTGCGTTGGCAGTGGTGTAGAATGGATGTTACAATGTAGTTAGATATGTTCCAGTATATATAGACTAGTTCCTGTAGTGTAGATGTAGGCCTATTTGTGTATTTGTTGATATTCTGTTCCCGATGTAAATAAACCATATATATACGAAGCTGACTCTGTAATAACTAAAATACTGTTACACATTGGGCGATCCCGATCGCCCGAAGGGCCGGAGAGGACAAAAATTAAAAAATAATAATTTTGACCAATTCGTCTAAAAAACCCTTTTCTGCAGAAAATTATATGGGGGTGGGGTATTGGACCGGCCATGGAGCTATGATGATCATGTTGTATGTGGCCGGTGGCTTTAACGGGCCGCCACGCCATCACCGGAGTCTGTAATGGGCTGGTATAGTAGACTTTCTCCTGCAAAGGGGATTTCGAATTTCATCCGAAAATTTCATCGGTTTCACCCGACAGTGTCGCCCGCAAATTTACTAATTTACGAAGCCACCTGTTTGTAGGGTTACGCCAGAATCCAAATTTCAAAAAGCAGCTTTTATGAATTTCACTGTCGTCACTCTGTACAGTACCAATGTGTCTCGTGACCTTCCATCACAGGAGGAATCAACTAGCGCTCCCGGCAACAAAAATGGGACGCATATTTCAATGAAAATACTTAATTCCTAACTCTAACTGGTTAATCAAATGGTCAACTCAAAATTTTCTCAACTAGTCCTATTTTTAACCACTTAAATTCTCTTGACTCTTGACGATACAATGATAATACGTTAATTAATTATGACGATATGATAATTGTAAATTACTTGCAGGTCGGGGTTTTGGCTTAAGTTAATCGATTTGAGAGAGATAATAATCAGGTATGCCACAAAATCGCATGAATCTATTTGGGATTCATATTTCAAAAATTTCCAGGGGGAGAGCCCAACCGCCCCCTTCCCATCTTGGCTCCGCGGTCGCTGAAAGGGGCACGCATGGTATCAAGACCAGGGGATCACGAGGTGATGATGACAAACAGGCCTCGGTGGACCATGCTACGAGCCTACAGGTCGCCTACCAATTTGAACACTTCTAAAAAATCATTATTGTCGGCGGAATATTTGCGGGGAGGGGGCTTAATCGATTTTGTGGGGGGAGGGGGTAGACACCCCGGATCTTAGGATCCCACGTTTTCACCGCATAATAACATCAATATTGATTGAAATAGATCAATATTGAATTTTAGTTCGTGTTTCTAATTTTCAATTTTCAAAGAGATTTATCCGCTTTAAAACGTATCGACTTGGCCAACTCATACGTGAAAAGATACGTGCCTTTAATCGAGAGTTCGACTCCTGACAGCCAGGACAATTGTTTTAAACCTGTAAATAAAGGTCACATGGTTCGAAATAAATTATTACTTTTATGGAGTCTTTAGGAAATGTATATATATATATATATATATATATATAGGTGCTGAACCAAGTATTTACTGGAATTATCTATTTCAAAGGTTCATGACCTGGGGGACTTCCTAAACTGAGTAACAAATGACAACGTTCCCAAAATTAGCGCCAAGAGCCTGTGGATTGCTTTGACCAGGTGCAGCTTAATATGGAGATGGTCAACACCCTTCAATATATGTCTCACGATTGTTACATCTTGGGCTCTTTATGGTTATGAAATTTAGGATCATCGGCTTGTTCAAAATGGGCCACAGATCAAGAAACGCCATGCATTTAACATTGAAGTATATGGGCTGAGGATTACTAGTCTGAAACCACCTTTTTCTGAAATCAGTAGTTGTCTCCCTTTAATCTTCAACGCAATCTTTCCCTCTATCTATTTCAGGCTGATGTCACTGAAATAACTGGTAAAAGAAAGAAGAGTTTCTCAAATCCTGAAACAATAGAAAAGTAAGATAAATTTATATATCCCTTTTAATCTTTCTAGATGGTAAAATGGCAGGATGAAATAAGCAAGATTTTTCCCTTTCTATTCCAATGTAATACCAATCCTTCAGAACAGGGCTCTATAAGTCTTCCTTACTAAGCCTGTCTAAGCCAAAAGTAACGAAGAATATCCCATCAATCAAATAGGAATCGCTGTTTAACTGCAGATATATAGATAGTTTACCGTACCATACAAATGACTTGACCACTGTTATTGTCAGTCCTGCAAGCCTGTCATTGTAATTGAGTCAACTGGCGTGGTTTCGAATCCACGGTTGTGTACGTGACAAGGAGTAGGGTTGCCTGTCCAACCTTGTGGGTTTTCTCTGGGTCCTCCGGTTTCCTCCCACTGCTAAAGACCCCTAAGCGCAAGCGAATTATTGAAATAAAATGAAACCATACGTTAGTCCCGAAATGACCTAGTTTGTGTAGAGTGGGTTAAACCCTTCCTCCCTCTCTCTCTATCTCTCTCTCTAAACCCCATCTCTCTCTCTCCCTCTCTCTCTCATCAGCAGTTTTGCTCCATTGACAAGGGGAAACCCCACAGGAAAATCCTGATGAACTTTTTGGTCAACACCAGGATCTAACATGGGACCTCCAGGTCAGCTAGACAAGAATCACTATAAGATATAGGCCTATAAACAAGACGGATAGGGTTGGTGTTCTGGGGAATTACTGGGAGCTTCAACCCTCCAAATAATATGCAAATTTGTATGCATTAGTTTAAAAATTGTTCCCCCAATATGAATTTCATTCCAGCAGTCATGCAATTACATAGGGTATGCAAAATTTGAGATGAATAAATCAACCCATTGCTGAGTTTCTGACATCTGAAAGTTAAAACGTTAAATTTACCAGTCATAAATTTTTTTATCAGTCATATTTATAAATTTTATAGTATGTTTCAAGGAGTTTGACAAACTCTCACAAAAATGTCTTACAATAAAGTCAGTAAATAAACTATATGTCTTAAGTCAATAAATAAACTATAACACATACTTTGAAAAACAGTTACTTATTTATTTGGATGAGGTTTAGAAGAGTATTCACTTAAAGCTATGAAGCTAATGAAGATTGAATAAGTAGCTGTTTTTCCATAAATATGTGTTCTGGTTTATTGCTCTATCCTGTAACTAATTGCCTTTTGAAGATTAATACATGTACTTAAACATATGTTATGCAAGAGCTAAATATCTTTCTCGCAAATGTTATCTAAATCATTAATGAGACATTAATTAAAATATCCAGCCATCACTAGCCTGTGATATTTACTGGATACGGATTCAATCTGCTGCTCAACGCTCGTTCATGGTTAAATCAAGAAATGGATAATCGACACTATGTTTTTTATCGCTCTGTCTTTAGTAATGATGATTGAGACTAGGCCCAAAATTAATCGGTAAAGTCTCGGTTCAGGGGTGAACCAATTTGACTGAAATTTTCAGCAAATTCCCTTTAAATTATCTATTATAGCGAGAACTGCCAGCTCTTTATCTAAACTTCCATAATGTATCTTTAAGTCGGCCAGTGGACTTTTGAAATTACGGTCAGTTGTTAGTTTTATGATATTATTAATAATTGATTATATTTAGTTACGATTGTTGAGATTGATAAATGATTCCTTTTTAACTTTGAATAAATACAAAAATCTAGACTTTTTGAAAAGGTTAGATAATAACTACAAGGTATAATCTTTTATAACATAGAGGGATATTAAATAAGTGAAATACACTTGAGGTTTTAATCTATCCTAAAGTTGGATATAAAACCTCTTAGAGATGTGTTATGTTGTTAATACTTCATACTGATTTACAGTCTAATAAAGGATTTTGTTAAAGGAGCTAAACCTCTAACTCAATATTTTCCATTATTCGAAATTAAAAATATTATGAGTTAGAATTCAATGAATAATGGCCCCATTTCCATCACATTTGTTGTTGTTATCTTGCCAGGAAAATATAATCCTAATATCTAATATTATGACACCATGAACGTTTTACAATAAGTACATCGGTCATATATTCTATTGTTTTGGGTGCCATTGGTAATGAACATAGAAAAGCATATATCTTACAAGTAATTAGTAATGACTGATTCAAAGACGAAATTGAAATAATAAAAAAAGTGTAGAATTTACTAGGTAAACAACTGTCAGTCAATTTGGACTGTTCATGTATTTCACCGAAAATAGTGAATTATATATTACAATAACGTTTTTAGAAATGGAATATTAATCACTTTGTATAGATTTGTATTATGTTAATATGTCCTTGTAGACCCATATTCATCTATTTGAGCCATACACCCTTTAAGAGTCCCATGTAAGTGTTACAATATGTAATATGCATGAAATCACTGTTTTATATTCAAACTCCAATATCTCCTTTCTGGAAGTGAGGTATCAAGAAAATGAGGCATCAAGTTTTTTTTGATTGTTTCTTGTGTTTTGTTTCACAATATTGATTTTACAAAAATAAAAGAAAAATGGACGACTTGTTTTGCTCATTGATATATCTTAAGTATTTTTTTGTTGAAAGGTGAAAGAATCTGGAAATTATTCATTGAGAGGATGGAAGACTTCATTTAGCCTTCTTGTATACATTGTACCTCGAGACTCTACTTTGGCACATTAGCGGCCTCCCCTCCCCCCCTCAATAGGAATACCCTGATATTCATTAAAGGGAGGAAGGGGAACTTCATTCAGGCTTATTACATTATCATGACCCAACTATCTACTAAATAAACCTGTACACTGGCTGCTATATGCCACATAATAATAGACCATAGGAGTCAGTGAGTAAGCTTATAAAAAGAATAAAGTTTCTATAGGTACATTGATTTTATTGTCAAACTGATGAATAGAAACCTGTTTTTTACATGTCTTCTATGTTTAATTCATTAACATATGTGACTTGATATAATCCTTTTTATATTGCTATAACTCACGGGTGTATTTCTATATCTCTAATCAATTTACAGTTTATAGATTCCAATCCTGTTTATGATATGTGACCCATCAACTAGATGGATGAGTAGCAATTTGACCATATTGAGTTATGCCTGGCTCCATATCATGTTCAACGGCCGAGATATCACCAAAATTGTCATGGTTAATTGGGGAGAATTTCAAAATCAAACTTTGTGAAAATTAGGGTTAAAAATGAGTTATTGAAAGACAAAATTTCCCTAGCAAGCAACAATTGATACAAACAATTTCACTACCAACTAAATGATTTTTATTCAAAAGCGGAACTATACCAAATAGTATCTTTACATTTTTAATATGAGTGCTAGCACAATACAGGCCTATGTCGCGACTTACTACCCGTTTCGATGGAGCCATTATAAAGTCTGAGAATGCTGTGTGAACTTTGGGCCCTTTTCCATAAACCGGTACTAATTGTTTTTAATGGATCGACTCTCTTCCAAAAAACAGGACTTAAGGCTTTTATAACTGTTGTCTAAAGTTATTTGGGGTAAAGTGTGTCTAAATTACAGATAATGACTTCATTGTATATTATCAACAGTTTGATTATTCTACCATCTGGTTAATTAGTATATTGTTGCTGTGTGTGGGGGGGGGGCGCGTTATAGTTGACAGCATGGACGCAGATCCCATTGGGGACACCGTGACGTGTTCCCTACAATATTTTTAGTGGTGAGGACATGATATACTGTTTGTGTCCCCACCACTTATTTCCTGTGTTTTGCTTACTGTTTATTTTTTGAAATTGAAATTATTCCAGAGCTTTTGCCCCAGGCACTTTAGGCTAGGGTCCTTGAAGTTTACCAATAGTCCCCACCACTTATTTTTGGCGATCTGTGCCATTGTAGACAGTACCACATGTTATAGCGACTTATATTTTATGTAAGAGAACAGAAAGACGTAGTGCAATTAATGTATTTGTTGCTCGTTTTGCAAAATCAATCATTCAGCTAATTTATTCACATTTATATTTTGGACAAAGAAAAATATCTGACAAAACCATTTTGTCCCGGAGTCTGAGAGTAAATAGTTAATCATTCCATTGACAATTTTAGTTGCTAAGATATTAATTGATCAATTTCCGGTGCCAATGCAGAAAGTGTTTGAGCTGGTTTCTAAGCTATGATTAATTTATTTATCAAAAAAGGCATAAAATAAAGACTGTATTATTAATCATGATATAAAACTCAACCCCCTATCTGGACAATGTATGTTATACTAAAACGTTCTCTATGTATTTTATTTCTATATAGTCTTCATTTAGATTAGAATGGGGTTTAAATGTCTCGTCAACACAATACTCAGGTGCATTTAAAGGTTTATCATGGCGGAGGCTATACTATTTTGTGGATTGATGATTTTTATGCCAATGCCATGACTGCATACTCGTTCAGTAATGGATTCGTCAGTAACAGTGTATAGAAAACGATTGACTGGGACTCAGGGCCCTTTCCCTTGGCCAGAGGGGCCCTTTTGTCAGAAGTGGGGCCCTTTTGTCTGCCTTTAGGGCCCCCCTAACTAGGGTACATTTTCATTTTTCTCATCGGTTTTAGCATTTTTCTCCCCTTTTATTTTTCCAATTTCTTAGGGTTTTTTTAGCGAGGAGGCTGGTGCCTCCAGCGCCTCAGCTATAAAACACCTTTGACAACACTGCAGTGATTTTGAAACTAACATACTGCTATGTTAATTGTTACATGTGACATCAGTATTTCTGCTTACTCTTCTTTATTTCCAACTGTTAAGGGATATTTATCGTGCACAGCAATGTCTAGACATATGTACCTTCCTTATTCACTTTTTCAGCAACTTGGAACACCAAAATATTAATGAATCCCAAAAAAAAACATTGATTTCATTGCCGATTATGGATTATCAAGTCTCCCCAAATGTGGAATATTGAATATTTATTTAAGGATGCATTATGTAAAATTTATTTAAAGAGCTGGTTGTTCTTGCTTGCTGTACTTATTTATTGTAGCAACTGTACTTGACAATTGAGACTAAGTCTAGACTATCTATTATTAGATTATCAAATGATTGAATCTATTTAAATCTCAGCCTTCCAATGGTCTAGAGAGCTGATTATTGATTTCTCAGGTGAATAAATGTGTAAATAATAGTTAATATAAATCAAGACACACTGTAGGCAGATTTTACATAAAGCATCATGAAAATAAAACTCTGTCTCTGATAACATATTGTTAATCCTGTATCAAAACAAAAAAACCCAAATGGTTTAAAATACTAAAACAGCTATAAACATTTATAGAAAATTCTTATCTCGGATAGAAATCACATGGTTACAATAGTGAGTATGCTCTACAATGGAATGTTAAACCATCTATTCATTTACAATATAGAGAAATAGAAATAAAACTCAGATATATCAATAAACAGTGACTTGATATCAATTTAAATGTGATTTAAGAATTTTTAATTAGAGAAATAAATACCTTATATTGTATTATCTGAACTGCTTTATTTACATGTGTATTGGGGAGTAATCTAGAATCAAATAATAACTTTGAACTTTTTGATAAAAATTAATATTTTTCTGAATAAATTCAGTATAGAAAAATTTATTCAATCGACAAAAGTTAAAGTTAGTTGAATTTAAGGTAGTTTGTTAAATGTTAACTTCACATTGTGAGGTGTATATTATTTTTGTAATGTCCGAATCCAGTGGTATTTCTTGTGATGAATTATCATCTAATTTTGACTCTGATAATGATGACAGCAAGGATAATATCAAGGATGATAAGGAAATGAACAAGGATGATAAGGAAATTAGCAAGGATAACAAGAAAGAAGTAAAGCGTAAAATAGGTGTTATTTCAAGAGTCAATAGAGAGGTTAGGTAGGTCTGTGGACATTTCTCATTAAGAAAATTTAAAAAAAACAAAACAATGTTCTTCATTTACCAGTATCATATCGAATATATAACTAATAGTGATTAAAGAGTCTTTTAAAGAGAATGGGAATTTAAAGATCTGATTAGAGCCTCTATTTCCTTAATATTTACTCCCCGTAGAAACGTATAATAGATAGTTGTTTTCTGGGTCTTGTCACTCTAAATATATTTAGTTAATTAGCGTTGGTTATAGCAATAGTTTATTACAATAGATATTGGATTTGTTATTTACATATTACCTTGTATATACCTGTGAATAACAATTTACTTGTAGTTTGTCTATTTGCTTACCTTGGTTGTGTATGTTCCTTTCCATTGTACAAATGGAATTCAGTTTTAAGAGACATTTGAAGTGAAAGCCTGTTTTTTTTTATGAGTTTATGAAAATCAAAAATGAAATTTAGTGTTCAAATTATTAACACCGAAGGAATTGTAACGGAACATAGATGTCAGATTATTAGTACAAGGTAAAATATTTTTTAGAAAAATATATGGTGACAAAGTCGAGGAATTCATAGTAGAGAGTTTGATGAATTTTGAACTCTGTAAGGATCCATGAAATCATCCACAGGCAAATGGGCTAAAAAAATAAGGTTGATTAAAGAGTTATATGGAGTGTATATAATCGACATTAATTTGAGATGTCATTTTTTTTTTTATCAAAATCAAAAACGACCAGAAGACTTAGTAATAACCATTACTGTAGACTGATGTTTTGGCAGTTTTGAGATATGATTTGGAAATGTAGGATAATAATTACATTTTCTACTGATGTATATATTCTCTAAACATACCACTGCTAACTATTGTACAGACAAAAGTCAGTTTTAGGGCTTTTTGGACTAAATGAAAATTTCTCTAGCATGACTATAGTCAGAGCAATCTATACTTTTTTAATTTGGAGATTTCAGATTGCTCCAAAACAACTGTCTTCTGCCTTATTGTACATATATGTTAGGTAGGGTTGAATAGGTTTCCTCCAGGATACATTAGAAAAAGCATTTCCAACTGTAAAATTTTCTGGGGAAAACCTTTATAACCCGATGCCACAGTGACACAAGGGGGTCCCAGTAGTGACCTCATGATCAGTCACCGATTGTATTGACATAATATCTATGTATTTCATTAATGATAACCTTCAAACCTAGACCAAAGTATGAATGATATACCAGGATACCTTGAAGTATTACTGCCTAGTGGGTATAATCAGAATGATTCGTAGAAAGTATTGATATGTTTACTCATTTCTTTGAAGAATATATTGGAATAATAATGGTGAATAATACTGAAGGCTGTTTGACTTTTTTTTGATAGCAATAAAGAGGAACAATAAAACATAATACTGATATTATATTAACTCGACATTTTAAGTTTTTCTTGCCTCAGTGGTATAGTCTTTTTGTTTGTAAAATTACCATTGGATGAGAAGTCAGAGAAGAATAAATGAAATCGTGTTCGACATCCTACTTGCACCTACTCCTACTGGAGGTCCTACTGGGTCCGAAAAAGTGCCACAAGAGAAATTTTGTCTCAACCACAATTAAACACCAACTGTATGTCAAGGTTTTTGTCCCATCCAAATGACTAGACACTATTCCTTGCCAGGCCCTGCGTCCCGCACTTTGACAAAGGTAGACTACACCAGAAAATATTGATGAGCTTTCTTGTCCAAAAAGGGATCAACCCCTGGACCTCCATGTTCGTGAGCCAGAACCTTACACTCACACAGCCACCTTGTCTCAATGTATGGGAGGCGTAATCAAGATGAACTTATAAATAAAAAAGGGAATGAAAATAACCAATCCAGAGATGACAAGATATTTTAAAAGCAATTTATGCTTGATAAGATTTCTAAATTTTTTAATGAACAATCTATCAATTATTTATATATTTAGGCATGTTAGTATTCATGTAATTAACTCAACATGCAATATTAGTTAAATTATAGATGACATGATTAAATATAGTCACTCCTGGAAGTAGAATCAAACTCTTATCTTGTAATTACTTTTCATATTAAATTGCTTCATTTTAAAGTAAATGTTTTTATACTGTTTGTGGTCTCAAGCCTTTCTATCAAGAGGATTAATAAAGTACTTGAGTTAGCTCTCACTGGTTCATGAAACCAGATATTTGATAATCTTTGAGTGACATTAAAACCTGTCAATAGTCTTGTCGTTTAATAGATTTGGGATTATATAGCGTAATGTACCAAGTAGAGGGGAGGGGGCTGTAGGTAACAGGTTCTTGTACCTAATGAAAACATTGGTCTCTATTTATATAGTGAAGAATAGTGTGTCTTGGTATATTAGCTTTAGAAATCAGAGTGAATTAACTCTAGTTTATTAATATTCAATGGATATGATCAATCTTTATGCTAAAATGTGGCTGATTTTATCAATAGGGATTATATCTGTGTGCATGTATTAATAGAATTAATAACGAATAGAGTCAGTTTATTTCAATTAGCAGCTCGTTTCAAGGAATAAAATGACACACGGTTAACTGTTATAGGAGAAAAAAAATGTCCCGATTTGCTTCGAGTATAAAAGCAGTTCAATTTGTGAATGATTTGTAAGTATTGATTTATAAGTTAGTAATGTTGTTATTTCAGTAGTTGATTAATAGGTAAAAAAGTTTATATTTGAAGGTGATATAATAAGAAATAATTATACTCTTGTGTTATTAAATGCTGTATTATTTAGTATAGGTTTTTTTGATTTGGTATAGACACAGGTATCAATTTTCTTAAATATTCTGTATGAATAACTATAAATTTTATTTGTTATAAATAGGTATAAATAATTCTGAATATTTCTGCTCTTTATAAAAAGTTATTATTAAGACATTATTGGTGAGCACCATCTAATGTATTATAAACATTAAACCTGAGATAACTTAGATTGAATAGATTCATACAAATGTGAGGATTAGAAAGTTTAGTATTAACATTATTTAATCTTAATTGGCGTTTGTTCATGTTTCTAAAGTGTTATTGTTGACAAGGGTTCTTCAATATAATAGTTTCGATTTCAAGACAGTGATCATCATCTGAATCGCTAGTAAACTACAATACTGTAAAATTC
This sequence comes from Patella caerulea, assembly GCA_036850965.1. NCBI lineage: Eukaryota > Metazoa > Mollusca > Gastropoda > Patellidae > Patella > Patella caerulea. The sequence continues at coordinate 19,993,551 of JAZGQO010000014.1, read as the reverse complement.
CATTCAGTATTTACAAAGATATGGTGAATTAAAAAATTTGTCAACATTGATTAGCATCCACTGCAAATGATATAAACAAGCCAGTGGCATCTATAGATATTTGGTCAAATCTTTTGATTGGCCTCTTTATAATCTGATTGGGGAGAGTATCATATTTTGGTTTAGTTTTCTTAATCTTAAAGTAGCTAAATCTCTAATTCAGCGCCATTTGTAACAAGAACGAGGCTAGATATATCGCACAAAATCTGGAGAACATGAGCAATGAATACTATTGCTGTAGACTGGAATAACCCGATGCTAGCAATTCCCATTCGATTGAGACTTCTGGCGTATTTCGTTAAACATAACTGATTAGAAATTACAGTAAAAACAGAAACCATTGAATGTAAATCATTTATATACATTCATATTACAGTATTGTATGCATTGCGACCAATTTTTGTCAAATTTTAGGTCCCAAATGTTAGCGATTTAGCTCCATTAAACATTACAGAAAAATCAATTTGAGAACAATTTAGCATGGATTAAGCCATGAAAAACTTGATATTGTCCCCAAAATGCAGATGACAATCAGCAGTTATAAAAAAAACAGTACATGATTTGATTGCTTTGAGAAGTTAGCAAAGTTTGTATTTTATATTTAACCACACCCATTTAAAACACCTGAAATCATGTTCAGATGATGAGATGTATATATATTATGTCAATATGTATTGTAAACTTACGGCGCAACCTAAAAGCTTTCTATACACTTATAACAATTAAAAAATGATTAGGTTACCAAGCTTGAACGTGTTTTATCACACTGACCCTCTCAATCATATTTTCATAACTATGTCATTTTATTGGGTCATAATTATTAGTTGGTGAGTTGGTAGATGCCTATTTATTGATGTCTTGTTTGATGTCATAAGTAAAACTCATGGTACGTAGGTAATGGCAAACTTAGCTTTCAGCTCTTTGTTTTTCTTTAAACAATCAACAAATTTTAATAATTTGAGCATTTCGATCGCAGTAAATTGAATATTCCATTAATAAAGAATTATTATGCCAAGATTTGTTGTCTTCATTTAACAAATAGATATATTTTGAGACACATAAATTCACAATATCATATATATATGAATTTACTTTTAAGTCTGTGTTTGTTATCAAAATTAACCAACAGTCTGAAGTGGAATCCCTGGTCATTTTTGTAATTTTAACCCCGAAACATGTTTGAGGAGTAGCTGATTCGTCTGCTCTGTAGACAAATCAATTTTATTTTCTGAAATTATCATGGTAAAATTTTCCAGTGTGTTCATCTTACAAATGGAAATACTCTTCATACTAAAACAAAATTTATGTTTAGTTACGTTTAGATAGAACAGCACATGTATTTAAGAGAGAGAGAGAGAAATGGTGTGTAACGTCCATTCTACAAAGTCACTTCGGGACTACCATATGGTTCAAAAAGGACCTGCAGTAGACCAACGCAGTTGGACAGCAACCCTATTCTTGATCACGTACAAGCAGGGAATGGAAACCATGTTACTTGACTAAATGATAGTCTAGTCTATTCTAATGTGCACACCTTGAACCATTCAGCCCCGCCCCCTCAAGTATTTGATAAAAAATATGAAACTGACACTTGCATGTTTAGAAGGGTGGAAGCTTGTTTTTTAATGTCTCTCTATACATGTTCCATGTGGTATAATAATTCAAATTTCGTTTCTTTTTATGTGACAGTTTTCAAAGAGAGAAACATGTACGTCTTGAAGAAGAGATCAAGCTTAAGCATTTGGAACAGCTCATGGAGGAATTTGACATTCATGACCCTGAGGATATTTGGGTACCAGCAGAATCAGGATATTTTCCTCCGAAACTTGTGAAAAGAATTCCAGGATGTATGAATGTAACAGAATTTCAGGAAACTATTGCTAAGGTTCTGGGAACAAATGAATATGATGATTATTTAGGAAAACTTTTCACCAAGGTAATTATTCAATTATTTATTAAAGATTTATTATGTAAGATTTAGTTAAAAACTGTTCGTTCTTGCTATGATAGGTCAAAAATAGATCAGAATATTAAGAGACTGTGAGGGAATATCTGTTGTGATTTTTCCGGCTCTGCCCCTCTTGTCTGGTGTCTGGAATGGACGTGCTTTGATGTCAACTGGGAAAATATAAATCCACGAGTATTAGAGCAAAAGTTATGAGAATTTTTTAAAAAAATTTTTCAAATCAAGCCCTGAGATCATAGTGAGCTATAGAATTGAATACTGACAATATGAATCATCTGAGGTGAAAAAGTCAAAAAGAAAAAGTTTATTAAACATTGCTACAAGTTTGTTCATTTGAACTCTAAATTTTATTAAGAAATCTTTTGATAACAAGATGAATTATTTCCTTTTGAGGTCAATAATAAATGAACTGATGAATACAATGGTTGTAATATATAAAAATGTTTTCAGTTAGATACATCTTGTGATGGTTATGTAGATTGGAATGAGTTTTGTACCTATATGCTATTATTATACAGAGAAAATGATTATCTACGCAGTAAGAAAGAAATACCATTTTTACAAGAACCCAAGATTAGACATATTGTACAGAATAGGGTAGGTAAATAACGTGTAAACTGGGTATGCATGTCAATCTTATGTATAGCTTCAGCAATCATAGTCAATACTGTAGCTTGCAGAGGATTCAAAATCACAATAAAGTGGGGGACCCTTCAGGACTACATCTTATTGTTAATGCCATCCGGTGCGAATGTTCTTAAACTGTGAATCCATTTAAATTCATTGCCTTTTCTTACGGGATCATTTTTGCCATTATCTGAATCAGTCTTAAAAAGCTCTATAATTTTAATCATAACATTTGTACTTGTATATCCATCAAAAAGAATTGTTATTATATGCACTATCAAAATCTGTAATGACTTTATTAAAATAAAACGGTGTTTAACGTCCTACTGGCGGTACTATTCTACTCTGACTCAGCTAATGAAGACAGACATAGGCCATACACTCTGCCATGACAAAAATTTTCCCCGAACAGCAGCACTTCACCATAAACTTATTTCAAATTCCAACTGTCAAGGGATCTTTACTTGCCCACCAATGTGTACACTGGACCTTGGTTTTTCGTCCTATCTGAGACTTTATTAAAAGTATTTAACCAGATAAATACATATTGATATGTGTGATGGATTAGTTAATGTCAATAAGAATAAAGGATTAATATAGTAAGATTATGACAAGATGTTTATATATCTAGGTAACTGTTAATATCTATTGTTGATGTAATCTATTTGATTTGAAAGTGATTGAGATGTGACAGTCACTTACTGTTCTATTATATACCTGTCTATCATATATTTTATTATTTACCTTACAGCAAGAACAAACAACAAAGATGATAGCTATAGATAATCCCACCAAGTTCGTTACTATAAGCAGGGTAATACAAATTCATACACTGAAATCTAAGCTTAGATTCTAACAGAGTTATCACCCCTTAATTTTCATAATTCAAAAGTGATTTTTGGTTAAAATAGCCATTGATTTAAAGAAATGGATAAAGGGATCTAATCCTAATCAAAATTTAATATTAAGAATGTCATATTGAAATTAGCCCAAGGACTGTATTTTCATATAGGCCTACTATGTGCATTTAATTCATGATTTGTTGTAATTTAAATATGAGAAGATTTTACATATATTTATAATGTATAGAATCATTCTAGAACATATTATTGTTATTTTGTTTAATAGGAAGGTATAATGTCAGTATGGAATCCTAACATGCAGTTTGAGAGATCGTATAATGTATCGGAGGACGATGATGAAAGTCAGAAAAGACGTTTTAAAATGTGGGTTACTGATGCTGTTTACATGCAGAATTGTCATAAACTAGCAATATGTTCTACTAGTAGAGATATACGTTTCTATGACGTCTCAGCAACGTCTTTCTTTGAAGAATTTCATTTATTTGGTAAGAAGATTGGTTGTCATCATTTATTGTAAGGTTATTTTATTGTGAAGTTTATCCATACTCCAATCTTATTTTAAACTAAAGATATATTTCTGTTGAAATTAAAGATTGAAATTAATTAGCTTGAAATTAAAGATTAAAGATTGAAATTAATTAGTAAGCTGAGAACGAATAAAATATGATAAACAAAGAAATCCTATCCTGTCAATCAAAGTTATAAAATTATCAATGGGTTTCTATTTCAGCAATGACAGATGTACCATATTGTTTAGATTATTGGTATGATGTAAAGGTATGTTCGATTTCTCATCAGATTTCCTTTATCATAGCTAAAGTTATAAACTTTGGCAGATTCATACCACCCCACCACCAGAAAACATTTTGTAAATGAAATGCACCATCTGAAATCTTTTTGCAAATGAAACAATCCTTTAAAAGAACAAATGCATACCAAAAAGCAGTTTGATGTAATGTTGTGGCCATTTCATTGAGGAGTAGTAGTTCTATGTTTCCAGATGGATATCATCATGGATATATCTAATATACATGTATCTAACTAACCATGAATTGCCATTTTTATTTCAGAATCCTAGTGCTGAATCTTTGTTGATATTTGGATTAGATTCCGGTGATATTTCTCTTTTACATTTTAAACGACCTTTAACCCAGTTATTTGAGACACCCTTTCTCAGTGAAGGTGGTGCACAGAAAATATTTATAAAGGTAAAACGACAATTATTTGTTTTCTTTTACCGCTGCAATGCCAAACCTATGTCACAGAATGAATGTTAAGCAAAAAAATCGAGTTTAAAAAAGTTATCTCCCATTAGTCTCTAATAAAAGAATTTTATCGGTTACTGTTTTTAACACTGTGATTCTTGAAAAGATTATACGATTTTGAAGAATTATGTTGTAGACATGATTAGAAAGATCAGTATGGGAATTAGCATTATATTCAGAAATATAAAGTACAAAGAGTTGTACCCCCTTTAGTCTCCAGTATGGAAAGATCAATCTTAATGGGTTGCTGTTTTCAAAACTTTCATTTTTGAATAGATTTTATGATTTTGATGTACTATATAGGAAACATATGATTTCAAAAATAATACTGATTACCATGTACAAATGATAGTGTATATAGAAGTCTATTTTTTTTTTCAAATTTTCTATTTTTAAAACAATGATGCATTATCGAAGAATACTTTATAACAATTAAATATATTTCAATTCCAGGATTTACCACAGCATTCTAAGTGGGTGACACACAAAGTTTTACAGAAGATACACCCAGAGATAATACGTCAAGTACGTTATATACCTGATAGTGATGCTATTATATCATCTAGTGGTTGTTCTAGATCAGCTGTAGTTATAGCAGATGTGTGTGGTTTAAAGAAAAACTATGTCTTTAGAATAGAAAAGGTATGTATTAAATATATCAAAATATGTACATATTGGCATGCATCTAAAAGAACAGTTGACAGTTGGAATTCAGTATAAGAGAAGGCTGTAGTACCACTGTCCTGGCAGAATTTCCCTTATAGCACACTGCATTATATGTTAAACCACTTTTCATTTCATTAAATATATGTTAATGTGTACTTACTGTCAGAGTTCAAATGATTTTCTCTCGGTCATAATAACTCATAAGGCCTCAAATTTATGTGATATGAATAACTGGTGATTTTTTAATAAAAATAGGGAATATTTTTCTTTAAATGGCTTCCATTTGTCTGTTGTGCAGATCAGGAGGATGTGTCAAGGAAATATGTCATTTTGAAGATGCCATAGCAGTTGGAAGTTGAAATTAGGATTAGTACTGCTGTCAGGGCAAAATTCCCCTCATATCACACTCTATGCCCATCCTTACTAGCCCAGTTGCTGCATAAGAGTAATTTATTTCATTTAAATTATTAAAATTTCTATAATTTTATTTATAAAAAGTTCATAAGCAGTTTTGTATTCTATGCATTTGAGACAGAGTTGTGATTGTGAAAGAACCATATTTTCTTGGATCTAAATACATTCAAACATTTTTTTTTTATTGACAGGGTGTAGAATGTTTTGACCACAATAGAAATTTGAATATCTTAGTAACAGGTAGTATTGATCATTATATACGAGTATGGAATCCTTATGTTACCAGTAAACCTACAGCAATACTCACTGGTCATTCTACAGGGGTTATAGGAGTCACAATACATGAAGAATTTTCTCAAGTCTTTAGTTATTCAAAGGATGCGGTAGGTTTATATTTAATATTGTAACATTTTATTATTGTATGAATATCCTTTTTTAAAATTATGAATATTCTTTTTTCAAAATAATGAATATCATTTTTCAAAATTATGAATATCATTTTTCAAAACTATGAATATCATTTTTCAAAATTATGAATATTATTTTTTAAAATTATGAATATCATTTTTAAAAATTATGAATATCATTTTTAAAAATTATGAATATCATTTTTCAAAATTATGAATATCAGGTTTCAAAAATATGAATATCATTTTTCAAAGTGCCCTTTTGCATTGAATATCATTTGATATCATTTGCCAAAGTGTAATGAATATCATTTTCCAAAGATAATCAGTGTCATCACAGTGTAATAGTATGCCTTGTTTGAAGATATTTTTCACCTTTTTTAAATAAAGGTGATAAAAGTATGGGATGTAAAGGAGCAAACCTGTTTACAAACAATAGTTCTCAAGTTTCCAAGTAGTATACATGGACGTATGCCAGAACATGGACAGTTTCCTATGCATTTACAGCCGGTACCACACAGTTCTCTATTAGTTACCTGTAATGATTATATTGGTATGATGAAACTAGGAAAAGGGGCGGAACCTACAAGTGTGATGCCATTAACACATGATACTCAGTTATGTTGTGCTATTTACAATCAATTCTTTAAACAGGTAAATACGAGATGATCTCACCAGATATTTATAGATCTTGATTGCATAATTGATGTATGTTCTAAGGGGGTCAAAATAAAATAAATGTCTCAGACTATTCTAATATCAATCTTCATTAGTCCAAAAGGTGCAGAAAATTTAAACCCTATTTAATTTTTATTCCAATGTTAATTAGTTGTCAGTTTTAGCTGCCATGTATTAGTTCCAATTCAAATGTATGCACACTGTTTCATTGATTACAAAGACAGTAGCACTACCACACTTTCATGAACAGCAGGTGCTATTCTCATATGGTGAGTCCAATTCAGGGCTCTAGATTCAGTTATATTTACCAATCTTGACTGACTGACAGTGAAATTAAGATTTAAATTTAAAGAATACAAGACATGATTTTTTTGTGTAACAACACTTAGACATATGTAAAACAGTTGGGATATTTTTGAAAATAAAATACCTTGCTGAAGTATACAAAATAGATAAAAAAAATTGATCTCCCAGTCCCACAATATATGAAGTAAAAGTCCTGGCCCAATTACTGTTGTATTATTTGTCTAGTAAGTTTAGAATACTGGATAGATCTGTTGTGTTTTGCTTGATTAAAATATTTTAGAGTATTTGTAGAAAATCTGTATTTATGTATTTTGTAGAAAATGTGTATTTGTATATTTTGTAGGTGGTAACTGGTTGTGATTCATCATGTATAGCTGTATGGGATATAGAAACTGGTAATAAAGCTATTGTATTCTCTAATGCTCACGGTGAAGAGGAGATAACTACCATGGTATTTGATGAGACCTGGAGAAGACTTATTACAGGAGCTAGAAATGGTAGTATCAAGGTTAGACTACCACTTTCTATGAAAAAATCCTCTCAAAATTGATAGAAAATGGGATTGATAAAAAACAAAACAATACAAGATAACCATAAAAAGTTAACTGTGAAGGTTTTTGTTGACATAAACACATTTAAACATAATGTCTGCATTCAGATCATAGAAATATTTTCCTTTTATAGGTTTGGAATTTCCAGAATGGCCATAATTTACATAAATTAGAAGCAGCAGATGATGCGGAAGTAACTGGTATATTACCTATATTAGATAAACGTGTTATAATGGCTATAGGATGGAGTCAACAAATCACATTATATGATGATTCAGATGGAGATGTAAGATCATTTATCTTCTTAAAGACAGAACTAATTTATATGCACAATAAGCCTGACTGTTCACAAATCTGTACTGTTATAACACTATAAAATATATCAAGTTCTGTTTGATTTATCGGGGTTGTTACCTACTTTGGCACTTATAAGTGGGTATCACAATACTATATTGTAATAACTTGGAACAGTTGCCTTTGTACATTGGACGTTAGATTTGGGGTTGATTAACTTGCTCAGTGATGTCAAGATTTGGTCATAGTCTTCGGCACCCATTCAATAGGCACTCAATGCCCATATTAGTACACTGTGTTAAAATTCAAGTTGGAGACTGATGGCATCCTGGGTTCCTAGATCCTTAGCGGGTGGTTTTTTGATTCTTGCTACTATAATAGCACCTGATCACATACTGTAGAAAAATATTACGTAAAGTTCTCAGATATAATAATTTAGGTATGTAATATAGCTGTTGTAATGTTCATAATTAGTGGTGTATTCTGCTATATAAAGATGTTTTAAGAACCACATGGCTTTCCAATAGTTACATTCATTAAAAGTGCGATATTATGATAATGTTGACTAGAAGCTACTGGTAGTTCCAATTTGACTGAATATGCTATATATTCCTAAAATATTTTGTTCTTCAATATAGCTGTCAAATAATTGTATATTTTAGAATATGTATGTTAGTGCCAACAGTGATTGGAAAGGGGGACAACTCCATAAAGAAGACATCTTAGCCATTGATAAATGTTCACCGAACTTTATAGCAACAGGAAGTTTTGATGGTGAAATAATCATCTGGGATATTGAAACAGAGAAATTATTCGTTAGGTTAAGAAAAGGACAACCACCAGATTTGTAAGTGTTTAAATATCCCTTAGTCTTATAGTGTTGGTTATTTCTCATTAGGGGGGTTGGGATGGCCTAGTGGTCTATAGGGCCGCAATTCGACCTCTAGCTGGCTAGTCACCTCTGGCTTGTGGCTGTGGTTTCGATCCCTGGTGTGAGTGTAGATGGCATGGAGATAGGGGCGCCTTCTCAACCTCATGGGTTTCCTCTTGGCACTCTGGTTGCCTCCCACTGCTAAAGACCCCTATGCGCAAGCAACTTATTGAAATAAAATTAAACCATATATTAGTCTCGAAATTATCTACTTTGTGTCAAGTGGACGTTAAACTCCATTTCTCTCTCTCTCTCTCTCTCTCTCTCTCTCTCTCTCTCTCTCTCTCTATTTCTTATTACGAATATATTTTAATGTATTGAACCTTGTTTTCCTGGGTGAGATTGAATAGAATATTGTAGCAATCAGTGCTTTATTCAGAACACTATCCATATTTTTCTATCTGTGAGAACATGTTTTCACAAGACACATATATAGTAGTAATGAAAGAAAAATGTTTAATTTTAAATCTTGTCCCACAAAATCATTGTCTGATTGGTTTATTCGGTTGATTTTTCTAAAATATTGTTTCAGATCTGGTAAAATAGAAGATCTAACCAGCGAACCTTCATCAGCTTCTACAAGTACTAAAAGTACAGGTACCAGACCCAATTCACGACATAAAAAATCTCATAAATTATCTAAAGGGTAAGTAATATTAATTTCTTCAGACTTAATTATCTCCCTTGACACATCAAGATGATGCCCTTGACACATCAAGGTGATGTGAAGGTATACCTAAATTTAACCATTGAACATCATTATTATAAACATAGTATAAAGTAAAAGACAAATTAAAATAAAGCTAATTCAAGTTCAAGATTGGTGATAAATAATTAAACATGTGTAAAATCTGAAAGGGTCCCCATTTTGGATTACCTCCCTTGACACATCAAATTCCATTTGTGTGCGACTTTATAAGGGAGCTAAAACTGTTAATCTTCAGTTTGGTGAAAATAAAAATCAAACTTTGTTTTATTATTTTAGACAACCAGCACCAGTAGATAAATTATTATTCTTAAAGGCCAGGGCAGCAGCTGGTGCTCGATATGCTGATGGTGCTATACTGGTGTCAAGTGAAGCAGGAGTTCTTAGATTCTGGAGTATTTATGGCCAGAAAAAGGAAATAGGTATGATGATAATCTCTAAACAGTTTGATGAATGGTTGATTTTAAAATAATCAGTGCAAATTGTTTACGGTATATAAATGGATTTCACGATAAAATCTTTTTAGTGCCACTGTCCGAGCAAAATTTACCTCGTAGCAAATTGCATGGCATATGTATTTACCCGGAGGGAGTGGAACATTAGGATGTTAAATCCTATTTCATACCATTTTATTATAATTTCAGGTTATTTTTATGTACCTGATAATGAAGATGAATCAGTACTAACTATGTGTACACCAGCCAGTAATACTATATTAGTTACTGGAGATACACAGGGAAATATTAAAATATGGAACATAACTGATTACTGTATTAAACCACAGGAAAAGGTACATTTATTAAAGTTCCAATTTCATATTTTCTAAGAAAGTCAAAACATAATTATTTCTATGTCTTTTGCTCAAAAGGTTGTCAACTCACTATTATATGATCATGGGCAAAATTTCACAGACATTAAAATGTCTGACAAAGGCTGATTGAGGAAATAGTAACACAATTACCTCCCATGTTTTCCCATTTCTCTCCATGGAAGGCCATCTTCAAACGTTTGAATTTGAAGTTGAAAATGATATTTTTGCCAATTTCTCAACTGGCAATAGTGAATTATAGGATTAATAGGATTATTCTTTAACAAGGTAGGACTGTTTATAGGTACAATCTATTTTAGGGCTGTATTTTAATACATTTTAAAAATATAACTTGGAACTTTGATATTAATTTATTTTACATGCACTTCATTTAAGGGATTTGAGTTAAACTTTAGATGTGTATATTAGCGATCTTATTAAATTAATTCTTTTATTAAATATACATGAGAGAATTTTTCTCACTATAATAGTTTAAAAACAGATAATGTTAAGGGAAAATGTTTAAAATTTTGGTCAAAATACTTCACTTAGAACCGAGAAATCCTTATTTTAAAAACACTGTAGCCTCAATTGTCATTGAACAGCAGATCACATTCAAATCTAATGAAAATTGAAGACATAATATGGTATTGAGAGTTGATTATGATCTTGTCATGTTAATAAATGTCTAATTAATAGTTTAAATAACATTTAAGGCTCAAAGAAAGACCTGCAATAGGCAGATAATGCATGTTTTATAAAGACATTACATCTTGATATATTTGAGAAATAAATTAACGTACTTGAATAAGTGGTTACATGAAAAATGATGTCTATAATATTTGATTTTTATTTCTATATTTAGACAATCAAAAGTAAACCGATGTTAGTATCATCATGGAGAGCCCATGATGGAACTGTAGTTAGTGTAGATTATTTAGAACATGAAGATGGTGTATTTATACTCAGTGCTTCAACTGATAAAACAGCTAGACTCTGGTCAACTGATGGACGTTACGTTGGTACATTTGGTCAGGTAAATAAACAATAATTTACAGTCAGCATTTCTAAATCATACATTTTACTAGATCCAATATTTTCAGGCTTAAGTCATGCTAGAATGTACAGAATCGATTATTTAAGAGTTAATTGAGAGAACTAAACAACATTCTTGACGGTAAATAATCTCCTGGCTTGGGTTCAATATCTCTATAAATACTGAATGGAATTGAACTTTTTTGGGACCGATATCCCTTTTAGAGATTAAACAGTGATGTACAAGAATAAAGCATCACAATTATTTCTCCCTAATGAACAGGGGGTTATATTGACTTTTATTATTTTTAAACCTTTTTCTTAGTCTCTTTTTCTTTGTTGACTTTTTCAATAAAATTTTTATTTTAGAAACAATCATGGAATCTAAAACACCCGTCAACATGGATGCATCCTAAAACACCATGGAGCATATTAGAAGAACAAACAGAAGGTAAATCAATCTATATATTTTTACCATTCCTTGCCAATTCAATGAAATTAATAATGGAATTTAATGTACATTAAATTAATATGAAACCCCTGATCATTAATATAACCCTGATCATTAACACAATATAATTTTTTGAAAATTCAAGACCAAGCCAACTTTATATGTAGAAGTATAAGAATAACTCTTGGTTAAAATATGTCTGAATTTCAATTTTAAATAAATAAAATTTATCTGAAATTTTGTAAGTTAAACATTGCAGCATCTATATCTTGTAAGGTCAGAAAAATTCTTGTGATTATATATACTTATGATAAATATTTATGATAGATTATTAATTTAAAAATTTATGAATCCATCTGAATCAGGCCCCTTTGTTTTAGCAAAGTAATTTCCTGCAAAATTAGACATTAGATCATAATAATTAGCCTGTATTATTCCAACTCTTTTGTAGAAGAAGAAGAAGAAACACATAGTACAATAAATAGACAAGAGACAACCATAACGGAGGTTGAAACAATACCAGAATTTGATGAGGTAGCTTTACCTGGTGAAATGGAGAATGGGGATAAGGTACCAAACGAAATAGATGCATCACAGGGAAAAACAGAGGTAGCTCTCGAAAATTTACAGATATCCTTCTTTTAGAATTTAATGATAGTTCTGTTGTTGGAAATTTTGAAAATTGTATTTATATATCCTTAATTGGTATTGATTTACTATTTTGTATGAACTATTTTGTATGACCCAGAATTTTATTTATTATTATATAAATTATTTGTTTTATAATACACTGCACTTTCCTGTGTATTTGTCTATGCACAAATTACCTTTTGTTAATATTCATATTTTCTGCACGTAGATTAGACCACAGACCTTTAATGTTAGCACCAAGCCTCGAGTAAAAATATCAGAATTTCCAAGAGACCAAAGATTACGATATAGATCTCAGACCTTTCCCACAGGTTTCAACAGAACTGATCCATCCAAGGTATTGATGATAGCACCTAATCCAACCAAGATTAGAATACAGCAAACTGATTGTGTAAAGCAGGGCTCTCACTTCAGTAGTTTTGGCAGTATTGACTTAGTGGGAGTTAAGTTGACCAGCTCAAGAATTCACCCATCAGTCAATTTGCCTTCCATTAAATCAGAATTTCAAAACTTTTTACCTAACCCCCAATAAATACAGTTAATTTTATAGTTTTCATATACTGGTATAAAAACACTTTTCAAAATGGATAAATGCTAAAAAAATATATCTTCATTGAAAGATTCACGGTAGAGAAAATAAATTCACAGTAAAAATAAATTTTGAAGAGAAAGCCCTGGTGTAAACACATGGACATATTGAATGAATAAACCCTAAATGTTCTCAATATGCACGCCTGTATTCTTCTTTACATCCTAATATGGCTTTATATTATGTTTTATTTCTTTCTTATATTTTTCAAAAGCACCAACCATATGCAAGCAAATCTTATCTTTACTCAATTTCTGAATTGGACCAATGGATGTATATATGTACCTGATTAAAGCGTATTTAATTCTTATTTTGAAATTTGCTGTTTCATTTTATTGTTTTATTTTTCTTCAGACATTCTTAGGAATAAAAGTTGAAAGGGATTTTGCAAGAAAACAACAGGATAGAAAAGGTCGTAGAGATCATTATGGTGGTATTAATTTCCAGGAAACTTCGAGATTTGGGAAACTTTGTTCACCATTCCAAGCTTTACAGACACCTGTAAGTCATGGGCACTGATTGATTTTTTCCAGTTTTGCATTGGATTAGGATCATAGAAAAAGTTCATATTACTAATAATACTGAAAAATTATGTACTGGATTTATCTGATTCAATACTTTCATAGTGTTCGAGCAAGCTTCATTCAATATTCAATATGGTAGATTGAGCAGAAGTTAGTTTCAGTGATTATTTATTTAAACCGTCAACTGTTGAACTCATACAGTTATATAATTATCTCAACACTGGAATAATTGGATGACCTAAGTGATAAATATCCACTTATCTAAACAAATCAGTGCATTGAATGTAATTAAATTGACAAAGATGGGGTCACATTATATTTGAATAGGTATTGCCTTTTGTCTAATGCATTAAACAGCTACACTTTTGATTTGGCCCTAAAATTCAAATTGTCAATTTCACTGGATTTTATGTGTTGATTTTTGGGATAACTGTCTTTCTGGAAAATTTTATGTATTAGATAAATCATTTGTCGAGATATAAGCAATTTTGTATTCCAGTTTCCACACAGTAAGTCAAATTTAAATTGGCAGTAGTAGTAAAACAAGTCCATTTCTATTAACTGGTGTAGAGTTTGTCTTGTCCACATCACTTATGGTATAAAGCTTGCTGTCACTAATGGAAATAAGAATCCATACTTTAAGGTATTTGGGCCTAAATCAAACACATTGATGTGATCCCATAAGAATGTACATGCATTAGAGTTAAGGCTAATCAGGAAAACTATATCCATACGTCAACTTTTAAATTTTTCTTTTACAGGAATTACGAGCAATACAGATGCCTAAAAATTTGCCATTAAGTGACAGAATGTTAAGTAAAGGATATACCAGTGATAATTTAACACAGGAACAGTTGAAAACAATGGACTTTTCTCTGGTCCGCCCTGACTCATCTCTTTATGGTGCTGATGAACCTTTGGTTAAGAAAACATCCAGTCGTAGACCTTCTGAAGATAAACAAGCAGGAAAATTACCACCTATAAAGTCTGGAAGATGGTCACGTCTGTCATCTATGAATATAACCAAGAAAACTGCCGCTTTAACTTAATCCTTTTACCTAAACCAGTTTTTAAAAAAATAAAATAAAAAATAGAATAAAAATATGATTCCTCCGTCCAACGGTATACATGTAGTAGTAAGTAGTAATATTTTGGGTAGAAGATCTGATAAAGACATATTAGATAAAAAAAAATGTTTTAGACAATTTTACAGACTACTTTCATGAACAATTTTTAGCACATTTCCTGGAATATGTGGTTTTAGCTTGATGAAGGGAAATTTTTAAAAAGTATTTCCAGAGTTATTGCACCAGACTGGACTTGATAAACCTATATATTATTTTTACAGGGTCTCATTCTAAGCTCTGGTCAATTGCCAGGAATAGTCAGATATGGGGTAAAGAGCACTATGTGTTGTTTTATGTCCTAGATATAACAATGCAGGTAGATGATGATTTAGGATACATTCCACGATCATATGTCCTCATGCAGATACTTATTTTATGGGCCTTGAATAAAAGGGAACATACCATTATACTATCCAGTGTGCAGATTTTCCCCAAAACACTTGCACAGTTATGCTCAAAATTTATGACAATTGGTTATACGTTATTATCCTGGTGGTACTGATTCCAAAGAATCTTGAAATAATCTGATTACAAGTTTGCACTGCAAAGCTGATAGGGCACATATATGTCACCTTGTCTTGTAAGCTCCCTTTTTTTGTAAAATTACTTGTAAACCCCAATACCCATAAATGTATGTACAAATGTGTATTTTATGTACATCATGTTGCATGTTATTTATCTATTTGATGGTCAATCATCTAACTATATCAAGCATAATATTATCTTAGGGGTATTACTCTATATTAACATTGTTTCTGTCAAAAATTTCATGTTGTCACCATCAGATACCCTGATTGCCATCATGACTTGAATGAAATAATGAATAATTTAAACTTTTCACAAAGCATTAATGTCATATTGTTATATTATTTTCTTGATAGAAATCATATTGTATATGTAAATATGCATATAAATTATTTATTGTTAAGTTTTCTCTAATAAAAGCTTATTTTATTGTTTAATTTTAATTTATTGTCCCCCGCCTTTGCAAGAGAGCAGGGGACTATTAAAATGGGTTCGCTTGTCTGTCTGTGTATCTGTCACATTTTTTGGGACATAATAGCTCTCCTTCTAATTAAGCTAGAGTGTTCAAACTTGGTGTGTCTGTTTAATAGGGCAATCCCTTGATGGAGTTCGAAGATGAGCATTTTTTGCTTAGGGTAAGCGGAGATAAGCAATTTGATTGGTTGATGCTTTGGGACACGGTAACTTCAGTTCAAGTTAAGTGAGAGTGATGAAACTTGGGGTATAGTTTCATTACATCAATACCTTGACTAAGTTTGATAATGAGCATTTTCTGCTCAGGGTAAGCAGAGCAATGAGCAATGTGATTGGCCGATCCTTTTGAACACAAAAATTCCCCTTCTAATTGAGCTAGAACGTTTAAACTTGGTGTAGGTATATTTTTGGAGTTCGAAAATGAGCATTTTCTGCTTATGGTGGGCAGGGATAAGCAATTTGATTGGTTGATGCTTTGGGACATGGTAACTTAGTTCAAGTTAAGTGAGAGTGATGAAACTTGGTGTATAGTTTCATTACATCAATACCTTGACTAAGTTCGATAATGAGCACTTTCTGCTCAGGGCAAGCAGAGCGATAAGCAATTGTATTGGCTGAGACTTTAATAACTCTCCGTCTAATTGAGTTTGAATGTTGACACTTGTAGGTGGTTTTTTTTTTAGATTAATGCCTCGATGGAGTTCGAAGATGAGCATTTTCTGCTTATAGTGGGCAGGGATAAGCAATTTGATTGGTTGATGCTTTGGGTCACGGTAACTTTAGTTCTAATTAAGTGAGAGTAATGAAACTTGGTGTATAGTTTCATTACATAAATACCTTGACTGAGTTCGATAATGAGCATTTTCTGCTCAGGGTAATCAGAGCGATAAGCAATTTGATTGGTCGAGACTTTGGAACACAATAACCCTCCTGCTTAACCGGTTTTCTTTCCCATCCAGACTGAGCGCCAACAAGCAAGAAGGATTGGTCGATTAAGTTGATAGTTTTCTTTTCCCAAACTGAAACGATCGAAATGGTCGCACTTTGTTTTGATTGCAACACGTGATTGTCAAAATTAAACCACCTCTGCAACAGCTTCACCGGTTTTGTCAAACACGTGACGAAAGTCAAACAAACATGTAAATACATTAGTCAGGTCAATATATGGAAAATATCTCCTCAACCTTCAAAAAATTGCAACAAAAGGTTTCTCAGCTTTGTCAAACACGTGACGAAAGCCATGTTATCTTGAACTCAGTCAAAAATACAAGTAAATACCAATCTCGTTCCCAGAGGCAGCTGCGGAGCCGAAGACCTCTGGCACATTAGACCGTCCATTTTTTCCAAACCTAAGCCCCGCCCATTCTGACCTCTGATTGGTCAATCTTTTTGGGTCGATTTCTGGAAAACTAGCAAACTGATCCCGCAGTGATTATTCGCTTGGCCGCTACAATCACTGATAAGCATGACATCGACGAGGCTGAATAAGTACGGCATATTAACTTTTTTACTCCGACAAATTAAATTCTCAAACATTTTTGTGAGGTACCGGTAACAGAAAAATAAATAAAGACGTTTGAAGTAAATGAAGTTAAAAAATATTTCCTATTAAGTGTAAATGGGTATTAAAATGAGTAAAATGCGTCATTTTGCCCGAAGCAGTTAGGTGTTAAGTAAACATTGCACGAGCCGTTGAGCCAATAGAGACTTTTGGCAAGTGGGATTTTCCGCATCCGTATCACGTATCCGTATCGCCACGTGATACGTTGCGTCAATGTAGTTTTAGAGTTTTGGCAGATTTTCGCGGCGTGTACATATGAGTAGCTGAGTTGAGCTTAGTTCTAATACAGCATGGTGGCAGTTATCTACCAAGATCTTCAGTACTAATCAAGTGTCTACTATGATACAACATTTCAGCGTCTAAAAGTAGCAAAAAGTATGGTAAAAAGACGACGATGTTATATGGACCTTTTCCGTATGAAAGCTGTTCGATACGTGCTGCCGTATCCGTGTGCCATATCACGTATGAGAAATACACAAGCATTGTTGACGTCACACACAAAATCGATACGGATACGCGATACGGACCAGAAATTTACGCTTGCCAAAAGTCTCTATTGACTGCAGTCAACGCACGTGCTGTGGACACTATCTGTTGCAGAGTTAATTCGTAAGTAATTCTCTGTGAAAAAAACAGATTGATTTTCCTATGTTCCTTAAAATGTCATTCACTTTTATCATGAACCGTTATTTCATTTTATGTATATTGCTATTTATTTTATCATTTATGTTCCTTATGTAATGTCACGTATATGAATTGGATGCGGCCTGCAATGGGTGTTATGATACAATAAAATCTTATCTAAAAGACAAGTAAAAACGAAATTTTGAACTATAAAAAACGAAACGAAATTGGATCTGTGTTTTAATCAGATTGGACCCCGTGACCGAACTTTGCTCATTTACGCCGAGGTTATCATAATAGATGAAATTTTAATAGGCTCAAAAGGCAGTTCTTAACAGATATTCGGTAACTGATCAGGTAATTATTGTAGCACAAGTACTTGCGAACTATGAACCCACTATACTACAGTACGTCGGTTTTGTTAGGTTGAGATTTTAATTATAATTATAATTATAGGTGAGACTTTACTGTTCAAAGCACCCGTTGGGGTTGCCTTTAATTGTTGCTTTTTTCCCATGGGATGCCGGTTCTACATGTCTTAAATGGTTATACTTTCGCAGCTCGATCGTTTCTTTTCCTAGGTTTATTAGTCCGACTGTTCAAGGGGCGGTGGGGGTGGGGGTATTGCCACATTTCGATACTGGTCGATGTTAATGTTGAAATAAACGATGATCATCTTATTATAGATTAGTACAACATTAATTTTTAACTCTACATCTCTTAAAATCAAGTGTATATGGTATTCAATGGACAATTTATTTTTTTAACACGGACGGGAGATCGTCCCTTTGTTCTTTCGTTGAATAAGCAGATTGTTTTGCCTGTTCTATAAACACACTGGAGCGTAGCCTAGCTGTGCAATAACTAGATATTTTCAATGTTATTGCACACTTTTGCTGGCTGACGCTAATTTTAGTAGAAATCATATTTAAGTGGGGTGGTTTTCCGTGCAATAACAACAAGGAGGCGCAGTGTTACAAGTCATTTATAGCACGCTTCATTCGTTAAAGCCCGCTATAACACTCTTGTTGTAATTGAATAATATGTCCCAATCTTTATTCTGGTCAACAAATTGTATTATTTTACAATATTCAAATTAATTGATGATACAAATTTCATCTTAACACACATAATTTAAAAAATTGGAAAAATTCAACTACATGATTTGAAAAGGTTAAGGTAAACCTTTTAAAATGTGACTTTGATTCTAAAATATTTTCAAACCCTCTGGACAAGTAAAATATGATGTAATGGATAATTTACACAACAGGTAGGACACATAAACATCTAGTACTTATAATAAGACTATTATTTATTTTCTAGAGCTGGCAAGCCAGCAAGAGACTGTTATTGTCCCTTTAACAGGAACATCTAGCTCGGCTTACACCAGGATGTTTAAATAACCTGTTAACGCATGAGAGCTGTGCTGTAAATATAACTTATTTTCTAGGGTGGTGATGGTTCTAATTTTGCACTTATTCATTAATATTGAAGCAATTGCAGAATTCTGTCAGTTTTGGATAATACTAAGGTACTAGTACTATAAATAGACACCCCAGTTTACAATACAATTTTTACTTTTTTTATAAGCAAATATTTATATAATTGTGGGAAATCTCGGGAATTGCTAAAATGGCTGGGTATAAAATCTCAATGCACTTTATAATGCATAGTCTTTATTATTACCTGTTTCAGTTAAATTGATATAATGGATTATAACAGTTCAGTTTCATTTCATATAAACGGACTGGAATATACAGGTAATATAATATATTTTGTTGTAGCAGCTTATATACACATTTTATAATTATTGCTTTGCTTTATCCATTGATACCTTCTTAAGAAAGATGTTTTCCCGTTGTTTTTGTATTTAAACTAATTTAAGTATTATGCCTAAACTTAGAAAGGCTAACATGTTATTTATATAATATATACCACCTTTTGCACACTGTTTAAAGCTATTTAGTATACAATGTGTGTAGTTATTAGCTGTCATACCCTACTATTAGCTGTCAGGGTCGGTGCTACTTATTATCTTGTGGCCACTAGTTAATCGTTAACAAGTGCTAGTTATTATCTTGTGACCACTAGTTACTATCTGACAGGTGTTATTATCTTGTGTCCACTAGTTGCTCCCTGACTAGTGCTATAGCACAGATATTATCTTGTGTCTACTAGTTATTATCTGGCAAGTGCTAGTTATTTGTGACCACTAGTAACTATCTAGTAGGTGCTAGTTATTATCTGGAGCACACCAGATAACTATTTTGTCAAAAGTTTACTATCTGGCAGATTATCTGGAACACACCAGATAGCTAACTAGTGCACATTGTAGTTATTATATGTAAAGATTTGGTTATTATCTGTACTTGGTGCGCAAGATATATATTTATATTTTCTGTCTCTTACTGGCCGGGCTTTGTAGCTTTCGCAATCAATAATTTTCTAGAGCAAACATTTGCTTTATATGTACTAGTTTCAGAAAATGAGTTGCCACCAACTATAAGTTTGAACGAGTATTTGAGAGATGTTTTGGGATTGAAAGGAACAAAAGTTATGTGTAGAGAAGGAGGATGTGGTGTCTGTGCCGTGACTGTAACAATACCATCATTTACAAATCAACAACAGACAATGACATTCTCTATTAATTCGGTAATATTTGTTTTTGTACGCCCACATTTTCATGTGTATGTTTTATGTCATCACACTTGTCTCTTTGTTAACATTTTGTATGAGTACACCCGAAAGCTCACAATGTTTCTACGATTATGAAGGTTCTTCGATAATGGCAAGTAACAGACAATAACTTTATGGATTATGGCCCCTAGCTTGTGGATACTGTGGAGGTTACAACTTTTCTTTGATTTTGATGAAACTTAAAATGTATGCTTATTTATATTCCAAAAATTATTCAATTTTTTACTACATTTGACCTTCCATTCTTGAGTTATGCCTTCTGCTTTTTTTTCTCACAATTTAAAATATGCACAACATTTATTTGTAAGATTAAAGTAGGCATATCAGCATATGCATAACCAGTTTTAGCATCAGACCGCTGCATTCCGGTCCATACATTATGAGGGAAATTTTGCATGGACAGTGGCACTACAGCCAACTCTTAATTTGAATTCCAACTGTTCGTGGTTCTTTTACATGGACCACTACCTCCTGTTAGTAAGCCAGCATATTACTCTCTGAGCCATCACAGGTTCTCAATTGGAAATGGGAAGCATTTTATTTATTAGATATATTTTTATATGGGACTAAAAGTAGGCATGCTCTTTTCAGAATAGTTTCTACTTATTGACCCATTTTACAAATTTTAATCATTGGACTTTTTATTTTGACGCTGTGTTAGAGGATCCATCCAATGTGTTAGCTTTATTATAATTGAATGAAATGAAGATATTCTATTAGAAGCAGAAAAATTAGATTTTCCATGGACAATAATATGTGTCATAAAGTGCAAATTAAGATGATTTTATGTGTATCTGATATTGTATTGAAATATCCTTATATATAATTAATAATGTCTGATTTCACATTTCTAGTGTCTGTGTCCTTTATTCTGTGTTGATGGCTGGAAGGTAAGGACTATAGAAGGTCTAGGTGATCAAGCATCAGGACCACATCCACTACAGAAACGCATTGCAGATTTGAATGGTTCTCAATGTGGTTATTGCACACCTGGTATGGTAATGAACATGTATGGGTATGTATTATATCGTTACCAGTACTCCATAATTGTTTTGGATAAATTTCTTAAATTAAATAAGTTGGCAGTTAACGGTATCAAGCAGTTGTCAGATCACTTGCACTAGGGGACTACTGTCTAAATAGAAATTCCAAACTTCAATCAATTGCAATACATTTTCTATGGTTTCACTCCCCTGTATGTGATCCCCTTTTCATCAATTCTAATTCACATACAAAGGGTAGATACATTTCATCAGGTGTTTTTGACAATTAGTATTGTATTAGAGCACATAATACTGGGGCTACCGGAGTGTTTTTCTCACAGAAACATGTTATCTTTCTTTTTATATCGTTCTATTTACCATTGTATATCATTGTATATATCTTTGTGTATGTCTCTCTGTAGGGTCTCCTGTCCAACCTCTTCGGTTTTCTCCGGGTCTTCCAGATTCTCCCCACTGCTAAAGATCCCTCTAGCAAGAAAATCATTGAAATAAGATTGAACCATATGTTAGTCCCAAAACGACCCGGTCTCTCTCTCTCTCTCTCTCTCTATATATATATATATATATTGTATATCTTTCTATATATCTTTGTATTTCTACCAGAATTCCTCACTTCCTATTCTTTTTATTTTAATAGATTGCTTCATCAAAATCCCAAACCAAATCAAGAGTTCATTGAGGATAATTTTGATGGAAATATCTGTCGTTGTACTGGTTATAGACCAATCTTGGATGCAATGAAATCATTTGCCACAGATTCCAAGTTTCCTGGCAGTGGCTGTATTGATATAGAGGACCTTGATAAGAAGATGTGCTCAAAAACAAACAAAATATGTCGTGGTACCAAATGTCGTCAAGTGGGTCCTTCAAAGAGTTTCACAAATCATAGATGGTATCGACCTCACAGCATGAAAAAGCTTCAGCAAATTGTCCAAATGAATTCTGGAAAGAATGTGCGCTATGTGTTTGGTTACACATCTTCAGGTATGGTGCTTACATTAATTTCCACATATTTATCAAGGCAATTGGAGCAATAGAAAACGCATACAGGAGGGTAATTTTATTTGGTCAAGCAACGGTTTATATTATAAAATATAGGCAGGTCTTGTCAAGCGACCTTTATACGGCAACTAACAGCAACAGCTTCTGTGGCAGTTATAACACAAAAGTGCAAATATTGCTAATCAAAACGTAAGGAAGAAATAACCCGATTATGTATGCTCTAAGTATTCCAAGTTTTAATAAGTGTTTCTCCTTTTCTGCCTAAGAGTTAATATATTTACATTTTAAATTATATGTTCATTTATATAAATTTTATATTGAAGGTGTGTTTAAAGAAACGTCTCTCAGTGATATGTATGTTGATATAAGATACATACCTGAACTCATTGATATAAAGGTAATCCTTTTTACTAGTTCTACAATAGTTTATCTAATTCGAGTGCTAACTATTAAGTAAGGTTAAGTGTGATTGATAAGAATAAATACCCTTGAATCAAAGAGGCAATAAAATATGTCCAGCGTCCGACAGAGACACAAGAAAAACCCAAACAAATTAGTGTAGTAGGGAATGGAAATAGAATTCACCAGGGGAAAGTGCTAAACTAACTGGCTTTCCAAATTTAATCTTTGTTAGAATTGTCTCTTAAGTTAACATTCTGAACCAAATTTTTATGTGATATGTGAAATCTAAAGGTGATTGTTTTTCATATTTTTAATCTTTCAGTTTATTTTATTTAATTATTATACATTATTTTATTCAGTTATCAGCAGATTGTGTAACGGTTGGAGCAAATACAACACTGACTAGGTTAATTTCTATTTTATCAGATAGAAAATCTCACCACCAGGGTTTCAGTTACTTCACCAATATTTCTCAACATCTGAAAAAGATTGGCAATGTCCTTGTCAGAAATGTGAGTAAGGAATGTAACTGAAAAATATGTGTATTTTAAATCTGGGAATAGTGCTATTTGAATGGTAAATTAACATGGTTTACAAGAGTTCCCATAAATGAGGCGTTTACTTTTTTTATGTATTGCTTACAGGTGTTTCGATGAAAGTAGACTTACCTTTCATTCTAGTGAACTGTAGGTACCTTTGTTAATTGCTATTTATGTGTGAGAAATTACAATCTGATTTATATCCCCTAAGAGCTAGGTCGTTACTTGTCATCTAATGGATGAGATTGGTTGTAGCAAGATATGTTAATGTTATATGAGTAACACCTTAATTTTTACTTCAATTGCAGGCTGGATGTTGGGCGGGTAATCTCATGATGAAACATGAACATCCAGAATTCCCTTCTGATATTTTCGTAGTGCTAGAAGCCGCTGGTGCAATCATTGAAGTCCAAGGTATGATTTTGAATGTTGTTTAGTTAATAAAGCAAACAAATGATGAAACTAATTTGAAAAGGTTCTTAAATTTTGATATTACTGTCTTACATTAGCCAAGTCAGTGCCAAACAGTAGGCCCATAAACCTCCGTTCATTTCATTTCTTTACAGATTTGATGACAGGAACATTGTCAAAGTTGTCATTGATGGAATTCCTGCAAACCAACATGAAAAACAAACTGATTATAAGATTGGATCTTTATCCACATCAGACAAATACAGTTTATCAATCATTTAAAATAATGGCCAGGTCACAGGTAATACCATTTTGTTTTCATAGGATGTCAGATAAAATCAGTAATTATTTTATTCTCTATATCTATATTTGTCTGAAAATAGTAAGCAGACTTCCATACTAGAAACCTTAAAGCTGGACTGATGCCGAACAGAATTGGGTTTAGCAGAGAACTTTTCTTTAACAGGTGCGGCTCCTTTGCCTCTTCTACACATTCCAGCAGTCAAGCAATCCGATTTTTGTCAAAATAACAGATAATACTCAGAAAAGTAAAACCAAATCCGGAAGCTATGAAAGATTGCACATTATAACTACTGACTTTTGTTTTCAGAATGTATATGCGTATGTAAATGCTGGATTCAGATTTAAATTGAGTGAAGATGGAAGACAATTTACAGATAAACCTTCTATAGTATATGGAGGATTGGATGTTATTGTAAGTATTTCAGAAAACCTTTTTAAACTAAATGATTCTTTTATTATAGTTGTGTAGAAAATCCAAATCATCCCAGTGGACTATATCAATAATAATATGATATTTTGTTTGCTTTTTATTATTTCAGTCTCATGCTGTGAATACTGAACATTATTTATGTAATAAAATGGTAACTGATTCTGTGATTCAAGGTTAGTTTTAGTAGAGGTTATATCTATATATGTTTTAGTGCAGAGGTTGTATATATATATGATTTAGTGTAGAGAATGTATCTATATATGTTTTAGTGTATTGTGGATGGCCGAATGGTTAGCATTGAGTCAACTGGTATGGTTTCGATTCCCCGGTAGTATATGACAAGGAGTAGGTCGTCTGTCCGACCTTGTGGGTTTTCTCAAGGTTCTCCTGTTTCCTCCCACTGCTATAGACTTATAAGCATGAGTGGAATTAAACCATATGTTAGTGCAGAAATGACCCAGTTTGTTTTGAATGGATGTTAAACCCTGTTTCTCACTCTTATTGTAGAGGTCATATCTATATTTTGTTTTTCTTTATTGTAGAGGCTGTATCTATATTAAGGAAAGAGTTGACTACAAAACACGAAGATGAGAATATATTGCTATCATCGTATAAGTACCGCTGTCAATTGGCAGTAAATCTGTTTTATAAAGTAAGTATTTTGTAGACATTTATGCCACCTTTCTATCTCTATAGTTTTTTTCATTTGTCCTATCTTTAATACACCTGTGTTTCCCATTGTCCTCCATCGTGCTTCTGATATTCAGATGTTCTGCCATATCCTTTTGGCCTTTTACCATCAATGATCTCAGTTTATATAGCTTCATTTGTCCTTCAGAGCTAAACTTGTGGGTCTTTCTTCTTATTTTTGAAATACAAATGTATCATTTAACCCCAAATAACAAAATTTAATTAGTTTTGTTAATTAGGAAAACATTAAATTAGAAAAGAGGAATTTTGACTTTATATATATAATGCTGAATACCTTATGCCATATTGCACCAATTACGAAAAACCCATTCTATCAATAATTTAATTTTCAGACAATGTTGGGTATAATGAATCAAGATACATTAGCTAGTAATAAAACTGGTGCAGTAAATCTTTCACGTGGAATATCATCTGGTCAACAATCTTACCAAACTAATACAACTGATTACCCTCTAAAACAACCAATGGTTAAATTAGCATCGTTGGCACAGGTAGATGCATGTCAATACTTTTATTTACAATTTCAGAAAATTGTCAAAGGGACTGAAGCAGATAGCAGATTATAAAATCTTATTCAGATATCAGAGAAAAATATACAGTTAATTGATAACAACTTCTAACCATTTATTTTTAGAGCCATTTGGTCAGCCCATACCAAGCTCTCCCCACATAGCTCAAGCAGACAGCAACTCAACAGACTGCCAGTTAGCGATACCCTTACATTTTGTTCTGGGCTTGCCCTTTGGATGGTTTTCAGGGAATCAATTTTTTCCAATATACCAGATTTGCCATATGGGTACATGTACTAAAATGTACTTGTTTGGAAATAACTACCCGTTACATACTATCAATGGAACTTATTGAATCTATTGATATTAAAGCATGTTTTGTTGTTTTGTTATATTTGAAGGCATGTGGTGAAGTGATATATGTGGATGATATTCCCATGTATAGAGATGAAATATATGCTGGATTAGTTTTATCAACAGTAGCAAACTCAACTATTACAAATATAGATTTTTCACAGGCTATGGTACGTTGTATTTATCCCAGAAACGATATACTGAAAATTAAAGTAGTGAAAAATCAGTGGAATAACAACATTCTCAATGTTCAAAAATTTGACAAAGAATCAAATTTGTTGGATTATATTTTACAAATGATTGTTCTGGTATTCTGGGAAATGGTTAACAGAAACCTCATACAAAACACAGGCAAATAACAAGATTAAGATCTACTTGTTAGTCAATGATATATCTTTTTGGGGTGAGCCAGGTTGGCTAAGTGAGTACAACATTTGCCCACTAATCTGGTTCCCTAATTTTCGATGACAGTGTTGGCCAAGACAAGTTCAACCTATAGTCGTCTGGTGTCAGTAGGGCATTAAACCCTATTTCATTTAATATATCTTTTTTGGATGAAAAGTTTAGCGGCATTACCAATAACACTACTAAAACAAAAAACAGTATGAGCAATTCTTTCTACAGAGAAATATGTTGATACTAATTCAAAAGTGTCTGCCATTTTTTCAGATGCAATAAAAATCATTGTTATTACAGGTTACTGAAGGTGTAATAGATGTTGTAACAGTAGACGATATACCAAAAGGTGGAATCAATCAATATCTACCATCATTAGGTTTACCTGTAGATCTAGATTTGCAGGTATTTTACCCGATCTTCAATCAAGCATTTTAAAAAAATTGATGATTTGATTTAAATTTATGACTTGATACTCTATTTTATTTTGATTTGACTTGGATATAACCAAGTTAATCATAAAACACAAACGTTTTAAAGATGATGTTTGATGTTACTGTTGTGTAAATGATGTGAAAATGAAATGAAAGTAGGTATAGTAGACAGATAGCAAGAACTTTCCAGGTTATTGGAAATTAAACCTACAAGCATAGCATGCACATTGACACAAATTATAGATATTATCGCTCATAAAAGTTCAAGTCCATATCAAATATCAAATGCTTACTTTGTGAATTTGAAAGGTTTATTTGGGTTAATACTACCTCAAATTCAACTCTAATGACTTTACAGAAGGTTGATACTTGAAATAGTCACTTTAAAACATCAATAGTTACTATGGGATATATAGTGTGTGTAAGATCTAATGTAAGGCCTACCGTAATTACCGGTAGATAGTATGTGAAAAGTCTCTTGCATTGACATTATTTTTGTACATTGTAGATATTATGTAATGATACAGTACATTATGCTGGCCAAATAATTGCAGTCATCATAGCTGGTAAGTTAACCAAATTATGCTAAAAAATACATTGTTAGTTTTGTTGTTGTGAATGATATAGGTATTTGATTGATACCAGATTCCCGACAATCGGTGGGAAATAATTCATTATTAAGTACTGCAAATATTCAGTTTAAACAATGTCCTGCATTTACCATAAACTGAAAACTAATGTAGTCTATGGTCTTTAGTAGGATCTCATAATAGACACGCATCAAGTAGCCATAGGGCACACAGGGGCTTGTTACAGTGATCCAGTATTACATGGTTCCTGTTTTGTGACCTAAACAAATTGTAATCTTTAAACAAATACATGTTCAGATGTATACCAGGATGCGAATGTTTATTTTTGGAAATTCAAAATTGTTTATTTTCTAGAATCTAGGTCTGTAGCTGATGCAGCATCTGAAACAGTTCAAGTATCTTACAAACAACATTCTAAACCTATACTGTCAATAAAAGATGCAATCAAGCATAACAGTTTTGAGAAAGTGCCATTTCCAGAAAAGGTTAAAGGAAGACCCAGTGGTATGTATGGTTTATTTTTCACGTGTTTTCTCATAAACTGTTCCAGAGTTATTGCCCATGACCATACTCTTTCTAAGAGTAAGGTATTTTTGACAGATTTGCAAAAAATTTCTATTGATATAAAAGTAATTCTAGAGTTATGGCCCGTTTCATTCCTGTTAAACTTGCTGGGACTCCATCCTAATTAGGGAGCCACAGTAGCTAAGTCACTAAGAGGCTGGCTCGCTAACTTGGAGGTGGGTTTGCTGCCAGTGTAGGCTGAGAAAGTTCATCAGGATTTTCTGGTGTGGTTTCTCCCTTTGACAGTGTTGTAGGATGGAGAGCCTGACAAGACAGCTGTCTAGTCATTGGATGGGATGAAAAAACTGAGATCCTCTGTAAACATTGGCCCGCGGGTAAAAGATCCCTTAGCAGTTAGATTTCGATACAAGAGCAGACCTTGTATGTGGCATATATGACTAATTTCTATGTTCTGTCTTCTGCTTCTGCCTTTTAATGGCCACCATCAACTTGTTGATTTTTATGCCGACATCAAGGAGATTAAAAATCCAACAATGGGAAAATCGTGGTCAATCACGTAGAGTAAGTTTATAATCATCTTATTGTATTGATACATATCCCGACAAAGAAGAAACAATGACTTCTGTTCAGGATTGGATTGATGAATTGTCCGATAAAGGATTAAGGTAGATTAACTAGTTAATTAAGGCAGGTACTTGGTGTTATAACATGATAAATATGTCGATCACTTCATTACCTAATCAATCAAGTGTGTTATCAACGCTAATCGGGTTGAGTGATAGTTATACAGTCAGTAAACTATATTCATTTTGGAATTTTGAATATAATTGCCTGATTGGGCATATTCCGGAATATACGCGCAATATCCCATCCCTGTTCGCGACCCTGTCCATTTCCCTCAAAGCACACTATATGGTGCATGCCTATCGTCATTAGCCCAATCTGAGCAGAACAGTAGGATGTTAAAACCCATTTCATTTCATTTCTGTCCTACTTAAGAGTCTGGCATCAATTAGGTTATCACTCTTGTCATGGTGACAAGATTTGTTTACAAACTTGCTTGGATTCTGGGAGTATTTGTAACTATTTAATGTAGAGAAAATATTAAACTATTGGAGGACTATGTTTTGTTGCCTGGCATCTCATGTTTATTTTATATTACAACTTTAGAGATTATGTCAGCGGCACCTGTTGTTACATGTGGTGAATGTGAATGGGGAACACAATATCATTTCTATTTAGAAAATCAGGTGAGTGGAAAATCTTTTCATTCGTTTCCAGAGTTTAACACCCACTTCGATTGGGGGTGATATCGTAGACACATGAAAAGAAAAGTCTTTCAATATTAAATGCCTTATTTTACCAAGCTTTCGACTAATAGTTTGGATGCAGCTATGGCGGGTGTGGTGCCAGGCAGGGTAAGCTTACTCTTCCGGACACCTGTTACCATGTTTGTTGTGTATCTTGTACACGATGAACAGTCCATTTGCTGATTACACTATTTTGCCTATTACTTTTTTTTAGGACGTTGAATTTTGTCTAATGGTTTGGATTGTTCGTACTTGGTTTTTATTTTATTATTTTATACCTTTTCTTTGGTCTATTTTTTAATCTGTGTCCCTTAATCACAGTTTAATATTGAAAGATATTTTCCACTTTACAGGCACCTGTAGTAGTATAAAGGCTACTTATTATCAGTTCGATTATTTTGTAATTAACTGTAAACTATTATTGTGAAATGAAAATAGATACATCATAATTTTTTTCAAAAGGCTCTATTCAAATTATGTAGATTTAATTTATATTTATTATGATTAGTCAGCTTTATGTGTACCTGTAGAGGATGGTTTAGATGTTTATAGTACCACACAGTGTCCTGATATACTGCAAAGAACAATTGCTAAAACAATAGCACAGCCAACTAATTAGTAAGATATCTTTCTATATTTATGAAGTAAATCTCCTGTCGTTTACTAGAATAAAAGGAACACGAAAATAATAAAACATTGTTTATTCATCTTGAGAATGACACTCAGAATACTGCTGTTTTCATATAAAATGATTAAATAAACCATGTGGTGAAAATGTATTAAATTGTCATACAAACACATATTCTTTAGTAGTCGCTTCTTCTCCAGTAGCATCGATCATCTTCTGTCAGAACAGAAACATCATCTACCATAGCCACATTTCTTAAGAACTTCTTCAGTATAGCCACAAGCATTTTTAATAGATTCAACATCTGAAGCCCTTCATCTCCTTCAGTAACTTCAAACTCCGTCAGTTATTAGGGTTTTATTTTTTAGTGTGCATGTCACTGTACCAAGAGTCGGTGGATCCTTCGGTGGAAAAGGCTACTCTAATTCCAACATTGCTACGTGTTGTGCTCTTGCTGCTTATAAAACTAAAAGGTGCATATTTAGATATAATGGATAGTATGGAGTTTACAACACAGCAAATGGGACATCTTACTTATCTGCAGTACACTGGATTAGAATTCTGTTTAGGGAGAATGTAACAATTTTTTACCCTTCTACAACTTTTAAACTAACAGTTTATGTCAAAGACTACTTCGAATTAGATGGGAAAAAACTGTAGTAACCAATTTTCACTTCGTGTAGAGGCCAAGTAGAGATAAGCAATTTGATATGCAGAGACTTAAAACATAGCCTACATTATGCAAGGGCTACATCTGCCTGTTGCAGGTCTTTCTTTAGGCCTTAACTGTTATCTATATTTTTATACGCCCACATTTTCATGTGGACGTATTATGTCGTCGCCCCTGTCCGTCCGGACGTCCGTCCGTCCGTCCGTCCACAATTTGTTTGTGGACTCTCTACAGGTCACAATTCTTATCCGATTTTGACGAAACTTGAAATATAGGTTTATCCCCAAAAGATCTCGGCTGCTTTCGATATTGGCATGTATCGGATCAAAACTTCATGGATTATGGCCCCTGATTGTACGAAAAATCACGTTTTTAGCTTGTGGACCCTATAGAGGTCACAATTTTGAACCGATTTTGATGAAACTTGACATGCATGTTTGTAACCCAAAGATCTTGGTTCCTTTCGATATTTGCGGCTATCGGAATGTAATTTCCTGGATTATGGCCCCTGATTGTCCGAAAAATCACCCTTTTTAGCTTGTGGTCCCTCTGGAGGTCACAATTATTATTCGATTTAAAAAACCGTTTGATTATATCACCGTTACACCCTAAGGAAGGTTGAGTTCGAATTTCGGGAAAATCGGACGAAAATTGCCATACAAAATGGCCGCCGTTTGTACGCGAATACTGTTAAAAAATGGTATATCAAGGTTGTGGACCCTGTGGAGGTCACAATTTTGATTCGATTTTGATGAAACTTGAAATTCATGGTTATAACCCAAAGATCTTGCTTCCTTTCGATATTTGCGCATATAGGATCGTAACTTCCTGAATTATGGCCCCTGATTATACGCAAAATCGCCTTTTTTTTAGCTTGGAGGTCACAATTATTATTCGATTTAAAAAACCGTTTGATTATATTACCGTCACACCCTAAGGAAGGTTGAGTTCCAATTTCGGGAAAATCGGACGAAAATTGCCATACAAAATGGCCGACGTTTGTACGCGAGTACTGTTAAAAAATGGTATATCAAGGTTGTGGACCCTGTAAAGGTCACAATTTTAATTCGATTTTGATGAAACTTGAAATTCATCGTTATAACCCAAAGATCTTGGTTCTTTTCAATATTTGCGCATATCGGATCGTAACTTCCTGAATTATGGCCCCTGGTTATACGCAAAATCCCCCTTTCTTTAGCTTGTGGTCCCTCTGGAGGTCACAATTATTATCCAATTTAAAAAAACGTTTGATTATATCACCGTTACACTGTAAGGAAGGTTGAGTTTGAATTTCGGGAAAATCGGACCAAAATTGACAGACAAAATGGCCGCCGTTTGTACGCGAATACTGTTATCAAAATGATATATCATGGTTGTGGACCCTGTATAGGTCACAATTTTAATTCGATTTTGATGAGGAAGGTTGAGTTCTAATTTCGTGAAAATCGTACCAAAATTGCCGGACGAAATGGTCGCCGTTTGTACGCGAATAGTGTAAAAATATGGCATATCATGGTTGTGGACTCGCTACAGGTCACAATTCTTATCCGATTTTGATGAAAAGTCACATTTCTAGGTTGTGTACCGTCACACCATAATCATTGTCGGTTTCGAGTTTCATTAATATCAGACTGGAACTGACCAACTAAATGGCTGCTCCCAATACAGTATGAAATACAGGACTTAAAGATGTAGGAAAAATCACTTTCGGTATTGCTTGTTCTCTGTCCATCTCTCGAAAATGTGGGCGTATCCTGCCTGGCAGTGCCAGCCTATCTTTAATTAGGCATTTAACATAACAAGACCATAATCAATTCCAAAATTAAACAGATTAGAACGGTTAAGCCATACTGTTATCTAATTTAAAAATGGAGGAGTGAGGTTTATCTTCGAACAACCAGTACAGTGGTAACAATTAATCACACATTAGTTCAGAGACTAATATCTTCGCTCGCAATAAAGTAATCTGAATGAAATTTTCAATATATTCATTTTGCATTATATATTTTTGAACTATTATAGCAAGAATGGTCAGCTCTTTATCTATCTTACGTGATGCATCTTTAAAACCTCTGCTGCTTTTTTTAGCCATTATCTTTCCTACGTTCGAATATGAGCTTTTTCTGCTAAGGTTATGCAGGGTGATAAACAATCTGTTTACTAGATATATGAAATATAAAAAAGATAATTATGCAAGTATTATTAAACTACCATCTATCAATTTTAGGATTCAGGCAGGAGACATCGGCCTCACCGTTAGCTTTTTTGTTGTTTTTTTTCAGGCCAGTTAGAATGCATGTTAAAATGGAAGATGCTATGGCAGCCTGTGGAAAACGATTTCCAATACTTGCTAAATATAAGGTACATATTTTTAAATGACCCCTTTGTTACTATGGATGTATATCTTCAATAGAAGTGTGCGAAAATTTGTTTTTAATATCATTAATAAATGAATAAATTCAATTGAAGAGATTCCAGAGGAAGAAGGATCTAAGTCACATTTTCCTTAGTCCACATTCATAATGTGGAAGTATTATGCCGTGGCCCCTGTCTGTGTGTGTGTGTGTGTATGTATGTGTGTGTGTCTGTGGGTCGCCTACACGGCGCAGTTCTTACTGGATTTTCTTCAAACTTTGTATACTTATTCCTTATACCATAAGGACGATCCCTATTGTTTTTGGTGCATGCCCGACCCCCAAGGGCTGAGCCATGCCAATTACTTGTATTTGTTTGTTTGTCGTCTACAGGCCACATTTCTTGATGTATCATTTTTAAACTTT
The DNA here is from genome assembly GCA_036850965.1 of Patella caerulea. Lineage (NCBI taxonomy): Eukaryota > Metazoa > Mollusca > Gastropoda > Patellidae > Patella > Patella caerulea. Next base: position 19,959,774 of record JAZGQO010000014.1, on the reverse strand, counting down.
GCACATTTATTCTTTGTACCCGAAGGCACATACCTATAGTTTGGGGTGCATGCCCAACCCCCAGGGGTAGAGCCACACCCATTTCTTTTAGTGTGTCTGTGTGTCGCCTACAGACCTCATCTTAAAACTTTACATACTTATTCTTTATACTCTAAGGATGACCTCTATTGTTTTGGGGGCAATCCCAACCCCCTGGGACAGAGCCATGCCCATTTCTTACATTTGTTTGTTTCTCGTCTACAAGCCACATTTTTTATTGTATCTGTAAAACGCAAAACAGACTTTTGGTCGAGAATGTTGAAAGGCCATTTCATAAGGTTCTTGGTTCGTTGCGAAATCAACCGTTTTAACCTGAAATTCGATTGTTCCACAGAAAGCTTATACAATTTGCTACCAGATGGCGCATTGACTGGGATTCGTTGAAAAAATGTCTTAGATTGTTCTTCCCCTCGACTCGTCAATTGTGAATATATATTTATATTATCACCAATTTTATATCTTCTGTAGCTAAATTCATGTAAATATTTACAATTTTTATAAGGTTGGTCATGATAAAAATGGAAGAATTCTGTCTGTAATTGTTGATTTATATTGTGATATGGGATGGAAAGCTTCATCTGCTTTCTTTGCTTTTGAATTAATGTCCAAGTTAGATCAAGGTAAACTGTCTTCACATCTAGTAAATTTTTTATAGATTTAGATTATTCTGTCATATTATGTTCCTTTTGAAATGTAATAAGCTTTGCAAAATATGATTTAGTTTCCCTGAGGAATTGAGGGGACACAGTGAGTAAGACATTGGCTTGCTAGACTGGAGGTCGGGTGTTCAATCCCTGCATTGGCCTCAGAAAGTTCATCCAGATTTTCCATTGTGGTTACCCCTTGTCAGTGATGCAAAATGGAGGGCCTGACAAGGACAGCTGTCAAGTCGTTTGGAAGGGAAGAAAACAGAAGTCCTGTGTACACATTGGCCTTCACGTAAAAGATCCCTTGACTGTTGGAATTAGATATAAGAGTATTGCTGCTGTTTGGGCAACATTCCCACACAGCACACTGTATGGCGTCTTCATTAGCGAAGTATAGCAGAATAGTAGGATGTTAAACCCATTTCATTTCATTTCCTAATAAATTGATGATACAAGCTGTTAATAGCCAGTTTGTTTGTATTTTTCAGGCTATAATATTGAGAACTGGTTAATTCATCCACATTTAGTTCGAACACATAAACCTCCACAAAGTGCTTGTCGTTCACCAGGTATGATGAGCAATCATATAATCATTCAACATTTTTATACATGCATGTTTAATGTGGTTATATGTTATCGTCATCAGCAATGTCTCGGGAAAAGATAGTGACTATGTTTATATTTGTCAAGTTATTATAAAGAGGTATGTATATATTGTAGGTTGTTTCCCGGCAGGTTTTATAATAGAATCTATAGTAGAACATGTTGCAAGTATTGTAAAAAAACATCCTATAATAGTCAAGGAACTCAACTTATATCAAGAGGGCCAGGTATGTATATAACTTAAATGAGACGTTATGGGAGAATAAATAAAGAGCTGGTAGTTCTCACTATAATAGTTAAAAGGGAATTTGCTGAAAATTTCAGTCAAATCCATCCACCCAGATCCAAGAATTTAGCTATTGAATTTTGGGTCTAGCTTGATCATCATTACTAAAGTCGGTCCGATAAAAGACATGGTCTCGATTATCCGTTATTTGATTTAATCAACAGCAGCAGACCGAGGTCTAATCCAATAAGTATTGCAGACTAACAATGACATCTAGAGTTGATTATGGCCTGTTAATTAATGTCTAATTATACAATAATTTAGATAAAATTTTAGGCTTAAAGAAAGATCTGCTATAGGCTGATTTAGCTCTTGCATAATGTACGGTATGTTTAAACCTTAAAAGTGAAACGGGTTCATTTGGCAGGATACTATAAAACAATGGAGCAGAGACCAGTTTCTTCCTCTGATCTTAGCCACACCATAACTATTTTAAATAATTTTAATTGATACTTTAGGTTGATATCAATGGGGATATATTGAATTACTGTACATTACCAACTCTATGGAAGCAACTTAAACAGATGGCTGACGTCAATAATAGACTGGAAGAAATCAAACAGTACAACAAGGTTGGACAAAATATTCACATGAACTTTACTAATCACAGTGAAGACTTTGAGTATATCAGAACAAGATTTCTGTGTTCTTATCTCTGCTGACGCTGGCTGTCAAGGAAATTAAGCTTTCCAATAATTTGCAAATATTTATTCCATAGTTTGAAAATTTTCCTGGGAGCAAGCCCCTAGAAACCCAATTTGAGATGTTATGAGGGACGCCTCCTCAATATGAATTTTATTCTGAGGGGTTTGTTTTGTTGTAGCTTAACACATGGAAAAAGCGTGGATTAACAATGACACCAGTAAAATATGGAATAAATGGGTTTCCGTTTCGTTTTACGTGTGAAATATCTATCTATGGTTCAGATGGTTCTATTAATATATCACAAGGTGGTGTCGAGATGGGCCAAGGTCTTTATACTAAGGTTTGTTACAACTCTCTTTATTCTACAATGTAGGTGGTGTGAATAGCTGAATGTTTAGCACGTGCACGTTGTATCGTAAGTTCTGCCAGTTCAAAAATGACCTAGTTGTGTCCCATGGACGTTAGTTCTCATTTCTCTCTCTTTAAGATTCGGATAACTATGTAGTCATCTCTATGTAGATGATTCAACATGTTTTCTGGACTTTGAAAAAGAATTATCGTATAAATAAATACAGCTATGACCATTAAACGCATGCATATAACCTCTGTTTTCCTTCAGTAGAAAGTCAGTATGAACAAGGCCTGATCTAATAAGGTTTATCCTGGAAATACCCTCTTCTACTTTGTTCACCCATCCACTCGAATGTCCTAGGTGTAAAATTAAAAATATTGGTAGTGAGAGTGCCCTAGGAACTAAAGCAAATAGCATATATGTGATAGGTAATGCTAGAAATATCACAGAACAGAGACTTCACAAAAGCAGGACTTTGGTTTATAATCTACCTGCAGAAATGCTAGGATCCCTGATTCAATGTATTATGCTATACCTTGTTTTGTTAAATTGATACAGGTAATACAAGCTGTGGCAGCAACATTAAATGTACCAATAAGTTTTATAAGAATTCGACCATGTAGTACTCTCATAGCACCAAATAATCTGTCAACAGGTAACAGTGTTAGCAGTGAACTGTGTGTTCAGGTAAGGTACTTTTGTTAACTCATCCCTCAAACTAACACTCAATTTAGTTGACAATTCCTTGGACTTTTTTTTATATTCCACAATTACATTGTCTGTAAATTTAATGTTCTTGGTTAGTACAGCATTGTTACAAGATCTGTTCAGTTGTTGGTAAGAACACTGTTGCATGGTATGTTTTAACGATTCTCATGGTTAGAACATTGTCACTTGGTCTGTTCTTAGGTGTCCTTGGTTAGAACATTGTTACGATGTCTATTTTAAAAGTTCTTTGTTCGAACATTGTTACTTGGCCTTTACTAATGATACTTAGAACGTTGTTACTTGGCCTGTACTAACGAAAATTTGTTAGCACATTGTTACTTGGGCTGTAATAATGATACTTGGTTAGAACATTGTTACTTGGCTGTAATAATGATAATTAGTTAGAACATTGTTACTTGGTCTGTAATAATGGTTCTTTTTTTTATTACAGGCAGCTATAGAATGTTGTGAAATTCTGAAGAAACGTATGCTACCTGTACAAGAAGCTAATCCTAATCTGGATTGGGTCGCTTTATGTGATAAATGTTATATGAGCTGTGTTGATCTTACTACTAAATATACGTATGTATTTAATTGTCACTGATGTTTTTGTGGTCAAAGTCATTTGCTAGCCAAAAGCTAGAGTGTGTGGAAAGGAGAATGTGCCAATCTTAATCTTTCTTTATACTTGCCACCCCCTGGCTACGGGTCTGATGTCACGTAATTCATGGCAAACCATTTTTGATATTTCAAACACGTTGGTATTGTTACTGCAGTTTGTTTTATTTTGTTAATGCAGTCGATTTGAATTTGTGACTGCAGTTACTTAGGTACCATATTGTTACTTTTTGGTATTAATGCAGTCACTTTGATTTTGTTATTGCAGTCAATTTGGTATACCTAGTAAAGATTTGTATTATAAATATTTTACCTATGCTACTGGGGTAACTGAGGTAGAAGTTGATATTTTAACTGGTGAAAATCATCTACGTAGAGTTGATATTCTCTTTGATTGTGGTGAAAGGTAAGGTATTATTCAGTATAATGTTTTGTACATAAACCAAATCTTTACATAAAATAATTTTCTGTTTATACAAAATAGGAATAGAAGGGATGTGTTGCTTTTGAACAGCACAGATATTTGCCTGTATGTGAACATCCAGTATATTGGTTGTGTGTAGTAGTTTTAGCAGTGGGAGGAAATAGAGGGAGAAGGGGGCTAATTGAAAACCCACAAACTGACAAACCTACACAATGAAAGTAAAATACTAACCAATACAGAAGAACAGCTTGGCAATGTAAGTTATAACTTCAGTAACTTGCTAAAAGCTACAACACCAAAAGTTCCACATATGCTAGAAGTTGTTGATTTCAATCTTGGGGCAATTACCAAGAAAGAAATTCGGATGACAATCCTGATAAATATGTACATGGCTCAGCTCAGATGTACAAGATTTATAGTAGAAGGACTGGTACTATTCTAAATGTAATCTAATTCAGCTTCTATAACTACCAAGGGAAACTATTCCGTCTGGTTGTTCTGAAGGGATCAGACTTAAAGTGGTTGCAAAGCTTAGAGATAGGCAAGCAAGACTCTGCATTGTGAGATTATGTACAGGCCAAATTTGAATTGGCCAGTCCTACAATGGAAGTCACCACTATTTACTATCTGTGAACTTCTATTGTGTACATGTACGATAGGCCATCTATAAAAGGCTATGGAAGGTTTTCAGGCTAATCCAGAAACTACACAGTGAAAGAACCTGACAAACAACACACAACACAAATTTATCCCACAAGACATTGAAGTTACCCAGCAATTTCTGCTATCACTGCTAATATTTTCCAGTAGGCCTAGTAATCAGTTTGGTTATCGAAGCAACAACCAAAGTTTCCTGAAAAATCATGTGAACGTTAACACGAAAGCCAGAGGACTTGAATTTTGCGAATGATATTACACTCCTAACTACAAAATCATCCATGTGAATGCCAAAATTAGTCAATTTGTTCAATATCGATGAATGTGTTGTAGAAAAAAAGACAAGTGCACCTATCTGGAGGGTATCGTTGATTCAACTGGGTGAACTGACAAGGATTTCGTAATAAGGATTTCTAAAGTATGTGCTGCTCTCACCATATTACAACCACTGTGGAGAAACAAGTCCTAAAGCTTTAACAGATGAACATCTACTGTGAAGGCCTAAACGTTCCATTGGGAATAGCAATGACATAACAAAAAATATTTGCATTTTGTCATAAATCTATACAGCTGAAAACATTCTTATCTTTTATATTCAAGATTAAATGTTTGTTTTTCGCAGTTTAAATCCTACTATTGATATTGGTCAGATAGAAGGGGCATATGTAATGGGATTAGGTGCAATGCTAACAGAAGATACTATATATAATCCTGAAACAGGACAAGTTCTAAATAATGGAACATGGGTAAAGATATGTCATTTAACTACATTATTTTAAATTTGATTTATCCTACTCATGTTTTGATTCCCTACTGTTAGTGGATCTTTCAAGTCCAGCTAATACCCCCTGTCAGACCAGGGTTGTGTCCTTACTGCGCTTCTACAGCGACCGAAATTATCTCAGAGCAAGTCAAGAACGCCATAAGCGTGGTAAAAGCGTGGTGGGGACGCTATATATCGTGCTGTGGTCTCCAGGGTCGTCAATGTTCGCCGAGCCACGACGTTTGTTTTGAACACGCTCATATGATCTGGAAAGCTGCGAGAACGTGATGGGGTCGCAAAGGTCCTTACTGCGCTGCTACGGCGACAAAAAAAATGGTTTCAGAGCGTGTCAAGATCACCATAAGCGTCATGGAAACGCGACATATCGTGCTGTGGGTCTCCATCGTCGCCAGTGATCGCTGAGTCACGGCGTTTGCTTTGAGTATGTTCAAAGCAAACGCCAAGGTTCTGCCATATAACCTGGAAAGCTGAGAGGACGTGGTGGGTCGGGAAGGTCGCGAGATAAGCGTGGTAACATCTCTATGAAAGTAGTACACGCGCAGTACACGCGTGGCAGAGACGCTGCGAAAATTGTAACATTTGCAACGGTGCCTTCATGGCGTCTTCACCACAACGCTCACGTGTCAACCGCGACCCCACCAAGCGTTCTGGCGATGTTACGATGATTCCACCACTGTTGCGCGATAGCACCACGACCTCATGGAACTACCTATAAGCATACGGCGATGTTATGAGGTTCCCACTACGTGTATGGAGTTCTTAATACGACCATGGCCCGGTTACCCAGCTTGCATTACTCGCCTATGGCGACCATGTTTTTCATGTACGACTTGCTTTGAAAACGGGCGATTCAAAGAGTCATCTTGAAATTTCGAAAACAAATCTAACCAGCTTATATAGTCGCCGTGATCACGTGGTGGAAACGCACGTGTGGTCCAGATAATACGTGTGGTTGAGCGACGCGAGTTCGCGATGACCGCCGTTGCCAAGTTTATAGATCGCGAGAGATCGCGACGGGCTTATAGAATGCTATATAAACGCACCGGTCGCAGTAAGAACGCGACTTTTTTAAGTTTGTAATTTTGGGACATTTTCCGCGTTGTGTTCACGCTTGCCGACGACCATGTGTATTTCCAGGTCTTTGAGTGCAGTGGGGTCACCACTCCGGTCTGACGGGGGCATAATGGTATTCGCAGAACTACAGTTTTTTGCCGAAGTTGAACAATCAGATACTTTTCCTTGCCAGGCCCTTCGTCCTACACTACTGACAAAGGGACTGACAATGGGACTAACAATGGGTAGCTATACTGAAAAGTCCTGATGAACTGTCTTGGCTAAACTAGGATGGAACCCAGGACCTCCTGCTTAGTGAATTGGTAATATAATAACTGTGACCGTCTGAAACATGGAGTATTGGGTGGACAAATGGTTAACGCATGCGCATTGGATCATAAGGTTTGTCATTGAGTCAAGTGGTGCGAATTCAATTCCCTGCTTGTACATGACAAAGAATAGGGTCGTCTGTCTAACCTCGTGGGTTTTCTCTTTGTCCTCCTCCTATGTGCAAGTGAAGTATTCTAATAAAATTGAACCACGTGTTAATCCCAGTATGACCTAGTTTGTGTCAAGTGGACATTAAACCCCATTTCTTTCTCTCTCTCCTCAAACATAGCAATTATTAACAAAATTGAAAAGATTTGAATTGATAGGTCTTGGACTAACTTTTTAATAGATTTCAATCAATTATAAATTATAATTGGTTTTATATACAGGACTATAAACCACCTACTAGTAAAGATATACCTATAGATTGGAGAATTCATCTATTATCTGATGCTCCTAATCCTGTTGGTATTAAAGGCTCCAAAGGTGGGTATAAAATTCATTCTAATTTAGTTTTGTATACTATTTGATATGTAGCTTCAAGCCATTCAAAAAGACTGCTGGGGAGTAAAAATAACCTACATCCACTATTTGACTACTGCTCCTGAATATGGGACACCTCATCTTCTAGAAAGCTATTCAACAGAATACAAAAACTTAGCTGCTGTCTTTTTGAAAACCATTCTGTTTCTTTTCTAACAGAACAGATATTTTAGAAGAATGAAAAACGCAAATAAAAACTAAATATGTATAGTGATATACTGTTTCTATGCCCATAACACTGTGTATATATATACATATTTGTATATTACAGCTACAGGGGAACCACCTATAGTATTATCTACTGGTTCTTTATTTGCTATTAAACAAGCTATAAATAGTTTTAATGATGACAATAATAGCCTGGAGTTTTCTCCAACAGGTATGTGCATGCTTCTCATCAATACAGTAGGCCTACTTTATCTTTGAGACTTCTAGTGATTATTTTTTGTATAGTTTATGCAGTTCCCCACCTTTCTTCACCTCTTCTTCACCTCTTCTTCACCTCTTCTTAAACTGGTTAGCCTGGAAGTCGGGTGTTCGATCCCTGCATTGGCTGAGAAAGTTCATCCCGATTTTCCGGCGTGGTTTCCCCTTGTCAGTGATGCCGGGCGTATTATCTGACAAGGACAGCCGTCTAGTTGTTCATATGGTATGTAAACTGATGTTCTCTGTACACCAATGTTCTCTGTAAATTGTATGGCATCTGCCCCTCTTCATTAGCCCAATTTAGGAGCAGAACAGTGGGGCGTTAAACCCCATTTCACATTTCACTTATTCTTAGAATGTTAGTGGTCCTTGATTTCTTGAACTTAACTTACATACTTATATATTGCACCTTTACAACCATCTTTGTTTCTTGTTCTTCAGTTGCACCCTTGACAGTGGAAAAAATTCAGCAGAGTTGTGCTATTATTTCTAGTAATTTAAGTTTATATGAAACCAAACTTCACAATACAGCTAGACTGTAACTACTGGGATGGAAGCCAACCCTCAAGATTACCAAGTCCCAGATGTAACACTATCCCTGCTACACATTCAAGCCACTAATCTTATTAGTTATGACTGGCCTGTATACCGTTGTAACTCCCCAATCTAATCAATTTCACGTCACTATAATCTCAAATACAAAACTGAGGAATATACCGTTCTAGAAAATGTTTTTATATGAAGTAGAATATAGAATTATAAGCATAATCTATGAACTCAAAAATAACAAGTCGCTCTCAATCCACTCAGTTGGCTTGAACTGCTGGAAACTTTGCATAATGTCCTGGGAAGGGGGGGGGGGTAGCACGTGCGCGATATATCATAGGGTCTGTCATTGAGTCAACTGGCGTGACTTCCCATCTCCTACCCAACTTCATGGTTTTTCTCTGGTAGGGCTGTAACTAGTTCAGAGCAACGAACGTGGGGGCAGGAAGCATTCTCAGGTGTGTTGTAAAATTGATGGGCAATGAATATCTATTGTTTTTATGGTTGACAATTGTACACTTACTTCTGTCATCAGCATTCCGACTAATTAATTTCAATATAGTTTTATAAAATTCAAGTCTTCTTTTCCACAAAGATGGTGTCCATTTCCCATGAATATGGTGTACATGGTCTTTTACAGATATTTTATACCATTCCTGTGTTTATAATTGACAGAAAGACTCGAACACAGGGTGATTTTGTAAAAATATTTATTTATGGTATTTTTCCCCCAAAAATATGAAAAATATATATGTTATAAAAATAAATTAGCTCTAAATTACAAATGAAATGTACAAGCGTAACAAAATACAGCTGTATGAAATCGACGAATTTGTACCCTTTTTAAAGCAAAAATAATATGTAAATTGTATTGCAAAATTGAAGCAGCCGAGTAATTATATCATACACAATAAAATCAAGCAATTTTACTGATGAGCCGCCATTTTACTCGTTGGGAGTAAAACGATTCAGCTTTATTGAAACAGAGAATAACTTTTCAACATGTGTTCTGTTTGAGCTAATGCTGCCTTTTGAAATGGTGCACAAATATGTATATGAAATGAGCATACTTGTATATTTTAAAGGAGCTAAATCGCCAACATTAATTTGGAACATAGAAATTGACACAACGCGTATAATACTGTATTATGAATGTTTGTGCATTCAATGGTTTACGTTTTTACTCTAATTTCAAATCAGTTATGTCCAGCGAAATAAGCCAGCAGTCTCAATCGAATGCAAATTTCTAGGGTCTGGTTATTCCAATCTACAAACTATTTATTGCGCATGGTCTCCAGATAAGAATATGGTGACGCTGTTTGATTTGGTGCAATGTGTCTAGCCTTGTTCCTGGAGTCTCTTGTTACAACTGAGGCTGAAACGCATTATGGTACACCATTGGTAATGGTAAAATGTTTATTTTGTCTTAAGTATTGGATATCAGAAGCCCATCTTTTTCCGGTAAGATCACAGCATCAATGTTGATTTAAATTGACCAATAATTCGTATTTTTAATGTTGAAGATTTTGGATGACATTGAGTTAGAGAATTAGCTACTTTAACTATTAAGAGAAAAACAGGAGTATGAGAACTGTGAAAAAATATGTTGGACAATCGTTTTCTGTGGTGATTCAAGAGTTGATTGCTGCCATGATAAGCTGTAATGAGACAAGAAAAAATTATTTCCATATGATAAACTTATCATTTATGAAATTATTTCCATATGATAAAGTTATAATTTATGAAATTATTTCTATATTATAAAGCTATCGTTAATGAAATTATTTCCATATCATAAAACTCTTATGAAATTATTTGGTATTTCATTGGGTTGACTATGATTTGATACTTGATGACGACTTGTGTTAACAAGAAATATAGAAGAATTATCACTTGACGGTAATACTAATTTTATAACACCCAAAAAATTGCATGCAAATCACCGCGGTTCATGGCAAAAGCGGCGCGATGGTGGGGAGAAGGGGTGAGAATGGGATGATTTAACAGTTCTTCACCATTACATGTCATTCCGCGCCTATATCCATTCGGAACTGAAGAGATTTCCCATTTAATCGAATATAACATAATTTCTTCTCGCAGTAGTGCCCAAACTTATAAGTCAATGTCCAATGGATCGCAACCCCAGCTTTGGTTGCGGAGCACTTTTTGTGGGATCGTTGCGGACTCCCCTGAAACTTTTGGAAAAGCTACATTTTAATGGAAAGGTTATAAATCTCTGATCTGTATGCTTTGTGCTACATTGCCAATATCTCCCCCCCCCCCTCTCTCTCTCTCTCTCTCAATAATATTTCATTGTCAAGAGGCACTTTGTGGAATTGGGTCGCAACCAACAACAGGTTAGGAACCACCCCAACATCCTATTAAACGCTATTTAAAGTTTTTGAAACATTCTTATTGTGTCCTACCTGTTCAATGTTTCCTTGTACAATTCCCTTCTCTAACATCTCTCTAAATTTTGCTAAAATAAAATATCACGATTAAAGTCAGTCTGATTTACCAGCAGCACCTCATTAATGTCAATAAAACTATGTAAATTTGTATTTGTTTCAAAGCCTACCATGCAGATTACATTGGAGTTTCGCGACTATGAAGGTGGGGCGGTTAAATCTATAGATTTAAAAGGCTATATTTACTAAAACTATAGTCCCGAGACGACAAGAATTAACATAACTGTGACATTTACACTTGCATATAAGTATTAAACAAGCATTAACCCTTTGGAGTTCAGTGCGTTTGGTCAAAAAAGCTTTTGATTTGGGGTGATTTGACCAACCTGGGTTAAATTCGATTGTTTGCAAAATTCGAGAATAATATGCCAATCTATTGCTGGAATATAATGTAGGATAAATTTATTTAGGAATGGAATTACAACAAATTTGGGGGTGATTTTTTTTTTTATTAAATTGAATCCTACTGAGATACATTAGTGATAATTTAACAGTTCATTTACCTGGTCTGTCATTTTATCACTTTGAATAATAACATTTTATTATACTTACTGTAAAGGGACATAACTTTGGCAGTACTTTGAATAAAATCTTCGATGTTTATTTTGCCATGTCGGTTGCCATATCTCTTGGCAATAACAGCAACAACTTTATAACTTACGTTAAACCCTTGGAATATAATACATTGTTTTTAAACAGCAACCAGGAAAATCGAAGCAAGACCACGTAACATTTTAAAATAGATTAAATTGAAAGTGTAATAAATATTTAAAATGCTAAAAATAAAGACCTCGCTGAGATTAATATCTGCAAAAGCGATCGTATATTTTATATATTTCTCATCGTGGATTATCAATTTTTGTTTCTTCAATATTTAGCAATCTACTTGGTTTGCTAATGTTAAAACTATTATAAAATGTAAATAAATAGTCAATACCCAGTGAATTGTATAAACTTCTTAATTCGTAGACTTCTACAGCTCTGGATTTGTCCATATCAAGTGCAACGAAAGAAAACTGTAATAAGAACATCCAATTACTTTTGTAGAATATGAAAACTGAATTGATTAAATTTGTTAAAAACTCATGCACATTGTCTGCGTGAAACTTCCGTTAAAAACATAGACGGACATTTTCTAGACAATGAATTCTTTTTAAAAACCGTCACAAGTCAAAACGCAAAAAGGCGAGGTAAATTCTGATACTGACAATCTGCATGCAAAGGAAATACTTTCCACTGCCAACATATATACTATTCAAAAAAAAGTAGGGGATATTTGATTTTTAAGTGTTATTAAAGTCACCTAATGAAACTGACGAAGAAACAAATGACAAAATGAAATGAAGTTCACATTCATTGATTTATTCCAAATGATCGTTAGACTAAGTAAGGCACAGACTGACCATTATAAGGGTAAAATGATACCCGGGGTCAAACGGCAAAGTTACCACAGCATCACAACAAAGTCAGTAACGGGTAAATCCTCCTCTCTTTGCAAAACAAGCATTGATCCGACGTGGCATACTCCTAATGAGACGTCTTAGGTCATTTTGGTCCAGATTGTCCCATTCCTGTTGCAACGCAGCAGCAAGTTCTTGGACATCAGCAGGACGTCGTTGACGTAACCTCTGTCCAAGCATGTCCCAAACATGCTCGATGGGGGAGAGGTCGGGACTCAGTGCTGGCCAAGGTAATGTGGTGATGTTCTGTTGTTGGAGGTAACCTGTAACGATCCTGGCCCTGTGACATCTTGCGTTGTCATCCTGGAAGATGAAATGGCGGCCATGACGTCGTGCGAACGGCACAATATGGACTGCCAAGATGTTGTCCCGGTAGTACTGGCTCGTAACACGCCCTGCAACAACATGTAAAGCCGTTCTTCCCGCAACAGTGATGCCTCCCCACACCATAACAGAACCAACCCCAAATCGATCATGTCTGATGACGTTAACGTCTTGGAAGCGCTCGTTTCGACGACGCCACACCCTCCTACGTCTGTCCAAAAAATCAACAGTGAACCTTGACTCATCTGAAAACATCACATTGCTCCAGCGTCGATTATCCCAGTGTTGACGATCCCTACACCAACGACGTCTTGCCTGAATGTGATGATCTCTCAAACAAGGGATCACGCGAGGACGTCAGGAGCGAAGTTGACCCCTATGCAGTCGATTCCGAATCGTCTGGCCACTCACTCTCACACCAGTGTCTGTTTGAAGACGAGCGCTGGTCTGATTAGCTGTGATGACACGATTTCTCAAGGCCAAGGTACGGATAAATCGATCCTGGGCTTGAGTTGTCGAACTGAGCGTGGTCTGTCCTGTACAGATTGTGTATCACGGTATCTGGACCATAGCCTGCTTATGACAGACCGAGAAACATTCATCGTCCGCGCCACAACCGCCTGTGTTGTGCCGATCTGTAGCATGCCAAGGGCACGTAACCTTTCATTTTGGGTAAGCCGACGCATATCAAAATTTGTTTTCTGGTCACTAAAAACAATTAAACTGATGTTTCCACCCTGGAATTCAATGTCACAATGACTGTGACATTCAAAGTTAGAGTCTTGCAAATCTTGGGTTGGACCCCCATGATGATTCCAAGCATCACCTGCATTCCATGCGGTAGCTATTGGTGCGTTTGGGCGTCACATGTAACTGGAAATGTTTCTTCTGTTAGGTTCTATAGTGACTTTTTTCGTAATCATTTGCATATTTTAGTATTATGCCCCCAAAATCAAATATCCCCTACTTTTTTGAATATATATAATTTCCCACATCTTTAGTGTAATTTAGTCATACAAAGGAAAGTTTAATTGATACGGGGTAGCCTTACCTTGCACTGTTCTACGAATTCCCAGACATTCTTTACTTGATTTAAATCTAGCACACCGCTTCCATTCGGCTGTGTTTTATTAAGGAACCCCGACTACACAATCGAGATGAAAATAAATGAAACCTTATCTACAACGTGAAATGAGACAATTCTCCTTAGCTGCGACATGCCATAGCAAAGACGGACTTGTCGCTCATACAAAATCAAGCAAGCAACGAGAATTAAAACTAAAGGGAATTAAAATATAACATAAGACTGAACACTACCCGAAGACCGATTTATTTTGAATAAAACAAAACTGATTTTATTAATCGCAACCAGTCGACCAATTTTTGTGCTTTAATCTGTTCAATTGTCGAAAGGCTTAGTAATTGATTAAGGATACATTTTCGCGATGCAATAAACTTCGAGTCGTTTCCAGGGTAACACCGTCACTGTTATTAAACTCTAAAAAAAAATTAAACAAACCCAAAATCAGTGCTAAAACAGATATTACAAAATGTCCATGATATAGTTGATAATTCCGAAGAATGGTTACAAGACTTTATAAAAAAAGCTGTTGATTTTCAGTAATAGTTACAAGAACTTTTTAGGATCAAATCAGACTATAATTGTGTCAATTTTGAGTTTCTAACTGTCTTATCCATGCATCCCAATTGTCCGAGAATGTTCGTCCATATTTACGGTGTGCTTTCCCCTTGTCAGTGATGCAGGACGGAGGGCTTGACAAGGGCAGCTGTCTAGTCATTCGAATGGGGCGAAAAACGAGGTCCTGTGTACACATTGGCGTGCACGTAAAAGATCCCTTGACAGTTGGAATTCGATATACGAGTAGGCCGTAGCCCTGATACCCGGGCAAAATTTCCCTCATGGCACATTGTATGGCGTATGCACGTCCTCATTAGCCCAGTCTAGGAGCAGAACAGTAGGACGTTAAACCCCATTTCATTTCACCAATAGGGAATATGCACATGTCCATCTCTTAGCGATGGGTTGGTAGCATATTAGAACCTACCTTTAAATTCAACATCATTAAGTATTTTCTGTAATTGGAAAGAGTTAACATTCTTGTTGTCTTTGGAATATTTCTGGAACAGTTTAGCAATCAAATAGTTCTTAGGGTCTTGTGGTTTCTATTAAAAAAAAATATAGTATTAGGCATGTTAAATAAAATTTACCCAAAGCCACCTAGTGTGGCGACTGCTGATGTTATGGCACCTAAACACCGGGTGGGTATACACGAAAAGGAAAGAATTATTTTAGATTTAGAAACCAAAGAAAAACTTTTGATTGCGATCATCTTAACTATATTTATCATGTATTCAGGCATCCCGAGCTTTAACTGATCAGGTAAAATCAACAGAGAGACCCCCTTAAAAGGATAAATATATTCTTAAAATATATAACCTGTCATTTTCCCACGCTCCTTTGGTCAATCGGGAAACGTCAAACAAATCGCCCAAAATAAAACAAAAAAAAATAACTGGCTTGATATAACACATCACCTAGATTATATATGTCCAATATATATTACTTACCTCAACAAATTCAGTGGTGTCATCTATGGGACTGGAAGAAATAAATGGAATATGACATTATGATACAAACTGATTTTCTTTCGTCTAGTTGATTAATACATCAAACTATTTAAATCAGATGGAAAGCGTCCACCACAATTTACCAACTCCTCGAGACGCAAACTCTCAGTCTTTGCTTTATTATTACGATCATTTAAATACCCCAAACAGAGCGGCACATATTTTGAGGTGTGTTTAATTAGGACTAATTTACAGTCCCCATTCCCCAATTTAGTGCTAGAGAATAGCTTGCAAATTGGATTAAAATTTCATCGATCTATGCTGCTCGTTATGCAATAAGATCGCCACCATTTTGTTGTTCGCAAAACATTATTGATTGGCCTAATTTTCTAAATCCGACTGAATCCATGCCGGAACATTATCTAACATTTGTATTTTGATTTTGTGTCCTTAATGAAATATTAAATATTCAATTTGGGTACGATTTAGCATGTATTAAACCGTGAATAAATGACATTTTAGCGAAAAATGCAAATAGTATCAGTGAGCGATTATTTGTATAATTGCAGGTTTCCATAGTCTATCTCAAAATAACAGTTAATAAATGCATGAGTTCAATTGAAGAACAATTTACACATGTATATTTGGATATTTACCGACTCTCTACCGCCTTCTCTGAAAATACTCGTAAAAGGAAATCGGCTTCTTCCCCTTCTTTATAGGTTGATGGTATAATGAAATATGTCCCAGCATCTAGTTCAAGTCTTTCTGTCTGTTCACGGGTTCCATTTCTGTATACGCCTGAATGAAATACTCTTTTTGCTGAACTTCGTTCGTCAAGTTTTCTCACGTTCACCCCAGGATTTAGCTACAATAGTAGAAAATATTTCAAAACTCGAACAAGTTGTATATTCTGTAAAATTTAAATTCAAGTCAAGAAGGGAACTAGGAACTGAAATGATAATTTTGCTCGGAGTATAGAAATCGAATTCAAATGGCCCTGTGAGAAAATCAACCCATTGCAATATTGTTTGTGTATCCAGGGGCCTATTTCACGAAATTTTAACTAAGATAAGATCCCAATTTTAGTAATTTGATTGGATAATATTAGATTGATTTTAGTGCTTAGCCAATCAAAATTGAAGTATTTACTAAAATTGGATTTTATCTTAAAGCCCCAATAACACTCTTGTTGTAACTGAATAATATGTCCCAATCTTCATTCTGGTCAACAAATCGTGTTATTTTAGAATATTCCAATTAAATGATGATATAAATTTCATCTTAACACACCTATTTTTAAAAAATTGGAAAAATTCAACCAATTGATTTGAAAAGTCTAACGTAAACCTTTTCAAATGTGACTTGGATTTTAAAATATTTCGAACACTCTGGACAAGCGAAATAGGTTGTAATTGATAATTTACACAGCAGGTAGGACACTTAAACATCTAGTACTTAGAATAAGGGTATTATTTATTTTCTGGAGCTACCAACCCAGCAAGAATGTTATTGTCCCTTTAAGTTAAAATTTCGTGAAACAGGGCCCTGGATATTACGTCCAGACTACAGTTTCGACGTTCTCTTTTCAAATTTGGTGTAGGGCATCGAGGTCATAAGAGGACGAATCCTATTGATTTATAGCATTATGCGACTTTCTGTTCCGGACCGACTTATCTGGCTTACGTTGGATTTGTTTTAATTCGATTTCCTAATGGGCTAATTCGCCTCTGTTGATAATATTTACCTTGTAAACGGCTAAACCAAAGAATACATCATCATCAAAAATATTTTTACCACTGCTATATCTAAGTAAGGATATAATGACAGTTGTTTCATTTCTTTCATTCTCTTCAATATCCAGCCTAAACTGTGGATTCATAACTAAAATAGAACAAATTGTTACTTTCATATACAGAGTCGATTAGTTTCGTTTTGAACATTTAGTACAAGTATACATTTTATTATACGCTCATATTTCAGTGTGGACGACACATTTATATGCCCCAGTCCGTCGTTACATTCTATAGGATTTCGATTCCAGGAATATGTAACGTGACCAGGCCTTATCCAGTTTGGTCAACATCAAACTTTTCCTTTCGGATTACCTGCTGTTTATTGAATACGTGGCCGTATTTACTCGGTTTGTGTGGTTATCGTTATTATGGCGGAGAACTAAATGTAAGCTATGTTCTTCATTATGGTCTTGTTCTCGATACAAATCACTAGTCGGCTATTTATTGTATGATACTGCATTATAAAGTATTTTAAGGCATGCACATAAATGAAATGAGGTTTAACGTCCTACTGTTTGCTCCAAATTGGGCTAATGAAGACAAGCATACGACATACGAATTCCAACTGTCAATGGATCGTTTACGTGCACGCGAATGTATACACGGAACCTCGATTTCTGTATCTTCCGAACGACTAGACCGCTGTCCTTGTCAGGCCCTCCGTCCTGCATCACTGACAAGGGGAACCACATCGGAAAATCTGGATGACCTTTCTAGCCAATGCAGAGATCGAACACCCCCTCCCCCTCCAGACTAGCAAACCAGCGTCTTAGCCACTTAGCGATCATGATCCACCACGCATAGTATGTATGTTTTCGTTATTAATTGCATAATAAAATTTTAGAAATCATTGCATTACAGATTTTCATTGAGTAATAATAAAGTAAATTTTATTACATAGCCACTTCTGTCCACCAGCGGTGATATCTTTCTTCCATGAACCTTCAGCTTCTTGAACTTTCCATTCTTTTTTACCCTGTAAAAGTGTTTGATTTCCAATACATATCGTAATTAAAGGTCCGGGGGGGGGGGGCGTGTTTACAGACGTCACAGACCATAAATTCATAGTTAATCTATACTTTCTTATAGGAATATTAAATTTAGAAATCTGGTCTACGTTTTGTAATATGCTTGAAAATGAAAAATATTTTGGAGCCAGCAATATGAGACAATGAGACAAGGGTTAGTACTCCTCAAAAGAAAACGAACAAAACAAGAACAGTAGTTTGGAGAAATTCGAGGATTCAGATGGTCTGCTGTAACATTGTGGGGGGGATGGAGTCGAGATTATCCGTTTATGTTATATATTATATAGTGTATATAAGATTCAAAACAAAAGATAGATTTGAGATGTTTACCATATTATCAGCAACTTCAGATGTGTAAGCATTTGGTGTTAGATGAAGTAAATCTAGGTCATCAAATTGTACCATTAAGTCTTCCATGTTCATCCTTCAGAAGCAATACATGCATTATATTTTATTACAAATGGTCCAATGCTTATCATTCAGATGTAATACATGCATTATAATTATTACAAATATTCCAATTCTTATCATTCAGATGTAATGCATGCATTATAATTATTATATGCAATGCATTGGAAGCGTTATATGGTTCTGGAATTATGTTTAGCTTTCGTGAAGTTTTGAGGTAGAAACAGACTTCAGACATTTTACTGACAGTTATATAGACACCTAAGAAGTGCTACCGTTTAGTGTTGAATTTTCGAAGAAGGAAATATCAAGTTTTGGCGGAAAATATGTTAAAAGTTTTATATATTTAATTTAGTGGGTTCTTGGGTTAATGTATATACAATCTGACAAAATGATGTTTAAAACATACCAGAATTCTCCATCATATCTTTCTGGGTCATAACCTATTCTATCTTTAACTTCTGTAGATACTGCTGACCATTCAGGTGAACTGAAAAAACAGAACAGATATTGTCAAAACGTATCCATATTTTTCCTTGATTACCAAACAATTATTGAGAATGACAGAATAAAATAAAAACAAAACCAATCTTTTAGTTCTATCTTTCCTGTCGTTCTTATCAATGTTGAAAGAATTATCCTCAAATGAAAAAAAAAATGCACACCAAATTGAAGAAAGGACTATATACTTATCACTCCAGGGTCCTTTCCATTCCGAGATGGACCTTTTATTTGCATTAGGATCCCGTATCAACACAAGGGTAACTGTTTTATTTTGATGACCATATTGTATCTGAAATGGAATTGGTGGGGGAAATATTATATTAGTCAAAAGTAATTAACCTTCTGCCGGATATCACGCGGACAACGTGATATGTTACCTTGTAAAACTGTTATAATACTTATGAAATATTGTGTAGTAATAACGCAGTCTTGGCCAAATCCTCGCCCATATGATACAAAATATATTGATGAAATTTGAGGCGCAGTGTTTGTTTATCGTGGAATGTGATAGACATCGAGTTAAAAAATAATTTTTTAAAATTAATAGTTTGGATTAATTGTTATTGATGTAAAGTATATTGACTGATCTTCCCAATCGTTAGTTACTAAATCATTGTCAAATAAATTACACTACCCAGAAGATTAATTTTGAAATATCACTGATCAGCTTATCGGTGGTTGACGAGCGTACATAAATATTTTTACCCGCGATGCTGTAATGTTGTCGATCACATTTTGGGAATAAAAATAGACGCGGTTGCGTTTTACTTGTCGCGGAGAACTTTGGGGCATTTCTATGTTTTTCGTCATTGGAAATGTTCAACCCGATTTTGTCTATCTAAACACGGAAACACAGTGGGTCAGTCACTAAATACGATGTTGGCTGGCTAACCTGGATTAACCCAGTCGTGCAGAACAATGGGACGTTAAACCCGATTTCAGTTAATTTCTTTCTGAACACCATGCTTAAATGTACCATTCCGATTTTAACATAAATATAAGCCCGTGTGCGTATGAAATTTAAGCGCTAAAATATAGGAAAATGGTGTATTTACTTTGTCTCACCTATAGGGGAATGGTGTATTTACTTTGTCTCACAATTTCAACTGAAAATATTGAATCGTTTGGACGTAAATGTCAAAGCCGCTTATCCGGATACGTAACACTTTTAAGATTTCGGGTCAATGTTTTCGTTGGATGACCTGATAATTTATTGCCGTCCCTTTAGAGGTCTATAGGCTAGGCCTATACACTGCTGCACTTTATGACGAAAGGTTAATTTCACCTTCACATTATTTTTTCTAAAATAAAAGTCTGGTTTTATTTAGACATCGTAAAATACAACTTAAGGCACCGGTTTCCATTTCCAGATGAACACTAACGGGTTTTAAACCGTATCACGTATATTGAGCTAGTTTCTCAGTTCTAAGGTGATGATTTTAAGGGTTTTTAACACACAATTAATCAGTTTAATTCTCCAAAATATTATAATCGATATTGGTCGTTTATATGAATCAATAATTTACCGTTTCAACTTTGATGATACTGTATGCATGCTGATCTAACAAATCTCCCCTCAGGTAATTTACAGATCGGCCCCAATCACTTTTTGCCTGAAATTATACGAATATTCAACCACACAGTCAGTAAAGCTCTTCACTCTACATGCATCCTGTTTCACAAAACGTTTTCAATTAATAATACTGAGAAATAGTAAGACGATCTTAAAGCAAACATTAAATACTTTACGCTACCATATTTTTATTTGATACTTACAGTAATACCCGCACCCATTAAAGTATTCATTGTATTACACTGGAGTAAAACATCGGCAAGAAACTCGGGTTTATAACGACGGCTGTAATCTTTTGGTCTTAAAACAAACCTTTCTGATATACCTCCAGTCATATCAACTAAAGCGTTAACAGAAAGACCACCATTCAGAGCAAGATAGCTACCATATAGTCTGAAATACAGAATGCAGTTATTATTTTGCGATAGAACGTAACACTAAGGAATATAAACTATATTATATTATGTTACCCGCCACTAATTATATTTATTAAATGATTACCAGACGCACACTACACCTGAAATGAGATATAGTTTAACTTTAACGTCCTGCGGATGTCATACAGGGAAATTTCGTCCGGACAGCGACACTACGGTCTATATACTCTTGTATCGAATTACAACTATCAATGGATCTTTTACGTGCACGTCGATGTGTACACAGAATATCGGGCTTTCGTCCCACCGAACGACTAGACAGCTGTCCTTGTCAGGCCATTCGCCCTGTAGCACGCCCGAAAATCCGAGGAACTTCCTCTTTGAGGGAACCCGCGACCCCCAGGCTAGCGAGTCAGCGTATTACCCACTTAGCCACTGTGACGCTACATGGGAAAGGAAACAATTCATGTTATAAAGATCATGCAAATGGCTAATAGTTTTAATTCGCGTGTTTATTTCTTTAAGGTGGATAAAGAAAGAGATTCCGTTAAATTTCATATATTTTGCCGATCATTTCAAAATGTAACAAATGTTATTGAGGTTTGATTATGCATTATCTTACTTGGCGTATGCTTTCTCCATAAGAGGACACCAGAATTCATTTGTCTCTTTTAAATTTTTAGAATAAACCAGGTGTCCATTAACATATGTTGGAAGGCGATCATCGATTATAACTTCTTGCCAATCTCCATTTATCCAAAAATTAAACACAAATACGCCTGGAAGAGACATGTTTGAACGACAAACTCTCAATAGTAAACATTGCTTAAATTAATGTCAATTGACAGTAATTTATGTACAATTGTTTTTTGTTTGTTTTTTTGTTTGTTTTTTTTTTTTGTTATTTATTGAAAGTTTAATCCACAAAGAGCGACATTAGTATAGTCGTTTTGCAATTCTTATTAAAAAGGTGAATTGTATAGAGGGTTAATTAGTTTATTATTTCTTGTGGGCCTTCCAATAATAAGGTGGTGGTCTATTCATGAATATATTTATTCAAGATACAAGACATCAGTTTTCAAAGGCGACATAATAATACATTCCAATGCGGATTTGTACCACCTTTACAACATTGTAGAAACCCATACTTTATATTTACACGATGAGAATGTAAACCATATTTCACGACAAATAAGTCACATATTATATTTGCAAGATCACCGTGACATATAACCGAGAATATCATATTGTAAACAAAATAGTATAGACAGAAATATTAATAAATACTATATTAATGTTTATTTCTCAAAACCTATTATATAGTAATGTCTGTGCAGAACTGAAATATAGTAATGTTTTTATATAAGTATCTGATGCGTTAAAGCTATACAATTTCATATTTAAAAAAATATTAAAATAAAGCCTTAAAATATATGATATCTATAAACAGTCCTACCTTGTGAAAGAATCCTTTATAATTCACTATTGTCAGCTGAGAAATTGGCAAAAATATCATTTTCAACTTCAAATTCAAACGTTTGAAGATAGCTATTGAAGGGGGGGGGGCAAGGGGGTAATTCTGTTATTATTTCCGATGTGAAAGATTTGTAAATGTGGGAAATAATGCCTATGATGGTATAATAGTGAGTTGACAACTTATCCAGCAAAAGACATGACTTTCTTAGAAAATATGAAATTCCCGCTTTAAATAACCAATATTTAATTAACTATGTTTGTGTTTTTTTAGAATTATATTTATTAATAAAGTTATTATTCTTCTATTATAACTGTCCTTTGTCAATTATTCATTTGTGCATTTGTAGAATCAGTATATGATAATTATATATTTGATCATTTTAATATAGATGTATACATACCAAGCGTCTCATCAATGACTTGATCATGTGGTACAACTCGTTCAAATAAGGTTTCATTTGTTGCTAATATAGAGATGGCCGATATAAACCAACAATCACCTATTAATGTAAATAATATAATATCGTTATTAAATATCATCAGTTCTAATACTGTACTAAAACTACCATCATGCTATCCATATTCCCAATACCATAAGACTATACCCACATTCCCAGATCCATAACAATATGCCCACATTCCCACTACCATAATCGGAGCAAAACGGTAGGATGATAAACCCCATTTCATTTCATTTCCAATGCCTTAATACTATACCCACATTTCCAGTATCATAATACTATAAACATTTCAAGTAATATAACACTATACCTACATTCTGAACACTACAATAATATTCCCATATTTCCAGTATCATAATACTATACCCGCAGTCTCTATACCATGACACTATACCCACATTACCAATACCATACTATACCCAAATACCCAATACCATAGCATTCCCAGTACCGTAACACTATACAGACATTTCCAATATCATCAAACTATACCCTCATTCCCAATACACTAACACAGCCCACATTCCAAATACCACAATACCATCGACATTCCCAATACCATAATACTACCCACATGCCAAGTACATCCTGCGTTAAGACACAAAGAAAAGATCTAAAATTAATAGCGTCTGTAAGTTTTATCATTCGACACAGTGGAATTATGTTTTATCGACATTTCCAGGGAACGTTGATTGAGGAATACGCCTGTTTATAAGCTTTAAAATGTGGACTTAAAAGTGACGACATATAAATTGATACATTCAAAGTTCTAACAGGGATCTTAGTCGTACGACAATGATCAAATATAATATACCAAGAATCACAACATCGAAAAAAAGTAACCCTGTCGTTTGCAGTCAAGATTTTCAGAATTTCATAAATCTGGTTGGTTTAGAGAAGTAGGACGTAAAACTCCATTTCATTCCATTTTTGTATGAATAAACTAATTAACTATTTCATCGCCGTGTGTCTTGACCCGATTTAAAAGCTAACAATGTCTAATTATAAGTAGGTCACAGCAAATGAACCAGCTTCTTTATAAACAAAGATTGACATAAACTCAGTATATATATAGTTGCTGTACATTCAGTATAATATACCACTTACCTAAATTACCCTGGGTTATGTCATCGTAGTCAGCCCCTCGAACAATAAATTGGGCATGTTTGGATATTTCCTACAGAAAACAATATACATATATATTCTCAAGCAATGAATTAATGCAGCTAAAATGCCACCTTGATAATAGTGTTTGAAGTCTTTACAATGGCGTACATAAATTTATAATATGACAGAATGTTAATCACCGTAAGTCGGACTGAGTGTATCCGATAAAAAAAAATGTTTTGTTTTGGGGTTGTTTTTTTGGACGATATAACAGGACTGTGGCCCACTGCCACCCCTCCATATGACGCTGATATTGGCATATTAAAAATAAAAACTTTAAAACATCCGTTTCATTGCTTCGACTCAGCACACATTAGGAGAATCTGCTACAATATTTCCTTCTTCCGTAGAAAGCAAATTCAGTTTTCTGCCCTGGTGTCAAAATAAGAAAATCTGTTCTCGCAGTGAATATTGAACTATTATTTAATCCGCCAGGCTGCTTTGTTAAAGTTGTATGACAATAAAATCATAACATATAAGGAAAAGAGTACAGGGTATTTCCCTTAATATCTTGTTTATTTTTCTACTGCACGGATATATATTTATCATTTTCTTATAAGATGCGTAAATATTATGTACAATGTAATAACTTTAATTATTGAAATGGTTGAAATTGATTCACCAATACAGAAATTGTATAGATTCAAAATTGATCGGATAATAACATTGTAAGATAAATAATCGTGTGAGTAATTGCTTTCATAGAATAATACTTCCGAAACGAGACATAATTTTTAAAAATAAACGTATGACTAATACAGGTATCCATAACATTCAAATAACTTTGACAGAGGTTATAGATTATTTGTTTATAGATTATGCCTATTTGTCATATGATATTAGTGACGATTGAATAATTTGAATGAATACATACAAACGGTCGTCTCCATTCAATAGATGATTCATTTCTTCCATCTTCTCCAACTAATGAGACATAATTAGCTGGGAAATCTGGATCTTTATACGGTCTTCCTCTCGATCGACATTGTTCTATAATCCTCAGATATTTAGAACTAGGCATGATTAAATTTAAACAGGTATTTTGAAGGTGAGATATATTTCCCTTATACCGGGTTTACACAACAAATGAGACTATCCACATATATTCATTCTATTTATAACTATGTGTGAGAACTTGCACAAACAAAGTGAAGCGTTGAAATCCTTACAAAGACTGTAGTGACAGTCGACATATATATGAAATACGTTACACAATATAAACCGTTAGATATTCATGACATATGACCGTGTTAAAGCCAAACAAAAGAATAAAAAAGAATACACCTACACTACAGGTATCACGCTGGCTCTCGCCAATCATAAACCTTTCTTGCTAGTCAACTTAGTTCATCTTTGATTATGAATAATTTATTGACTTAAAATGATATTCATAAGCAATGCAGTGTGTGTAACGACTAGCGATTGTAGTATGGGATTAAGAAATCTTATAAAAACAATAGGCGAAGAACTCTTGACAGTTGAAACTATACATAAAAGTAGACCGTGGTGTCGCTGCCCTGGCAAAATGTCCCTCATAACACACCGTATATCTGTCTTCATTAGACCAGTCACTGCAGAACAGTATAGGACGTAAGATTCGGGGGGGGGGGGGTGGGGGGTGGGAGGGGTAAACTGACAACCACTTGTCCACTTGACATGGAATGACTGTCAGTAAAACATAATCAATCAACGGTATATATACTTTCGAGCAAATCGGGACATTGAATCCATCCACTTCACAAAAGATACAGTCCTTCCCGTGGTACGATAAAGTGAAAATTTAAAAATAGAAAGATAAAATAAAGCGAGTCGAAGTATGTAAGGTCTGAACAGTCTTACACATTATATACGATGTACTTTTCGTAATAATATTGAACAATGGTGGAACTTTTTACATCGCATCCGTTTCCAGGCTCGGACAAAAATAGTTCCATTTTTTGATAAAATAATGGAATTTACCAACAAAATAAAATGTCAACAAGTTTTTTATTAAATAAAATTTGCATCAACAAGTGTATATGGAATAAATTGTTTACAAAAAAAAAAAAATAAATATATAGAAATAATTGAAGATGTATATAAAAAAAGTTTCTAAATAGAAATGTTTTATAATTTTATCAAACTGTCGCTGTTATTATATGGATAAGTATTTCCTTAATCGAAATAAATTTATCTCATTTTTTAAAAAAATCATATTTCTAATCACAATTCTTCTTCCATCATCTGTCTGAAATAAAATGTAAAAATAAGAATAATTCAATATCTCTGATATACCAAAATGAACTGGGGTTTGACGTTTTACTTTTCTACCTCTGAATGAAGGCATGGAACAGATTTCATTCTACTCATTTCTATTATCAATAAAAATATTAGAACACAACCAAGCTGGCACTAGGACTTGTACATGTTCCTTAAGCAACATCCGCGAGGTTTACAAACATCTAACCGTTGCTTCAATACTCGGCAATTCGCGAACATTTACGCCCGTTGTGTTTACACGTGACTAATTAGCATTGTCGAATCAGAGGTCGTGGCACATAACACACTGTAAACAAACAGGGCGGTCTCCTTAGAAAAAGAAACAAACAGGTTTACAGCCGTTGAAAGGTTTTTTTTTTTTCAATTGAGAAACTCGCGGACCCCCCGCCCCCCAAAAAAGAAGCAATTGAAGCAGTTTTAGGAACTAAAGATGTGTTTATTTGCACGAAAAGCGGCAGTGGCAAGTCTCTTTGCTATGAATGTGTTCCGATAATTCTCCGATATTTTTAACGAAGGAATCCGATCAAACTTAGTGCCGAAATATACGGGGTATTACGAGAAGGGGTTGAAGATGTATGTTGTTAAGGCGCGATCAAGCCTTCTATTGAAGATGGGACTTGTAGGACTAGAATATCCAGTTCCAGAGGTTTTTGGGGTTTTTTTTTCTTTCTTTTTTTTTTAAATATTATCATTGACAACTGTAATATTTACCTTTTCTATATTCTTCTTATTCTTAGTGTCTAGATTCCTTTTGTTCTCCAAGACATATTCTGAACGGTCGGGTAACAGTTGTCCAAAATTCTCTACAACTTTTTCTGATTCTAACTCCAAGTCGTGGTTGAATTTTCTTTTCTGTAAAGTAGACACCACTATAGTCAAATGCATTTTATAATATTAGAATATATAGATCGGGAATCCTTCATTGATAGAAGTGTCCTCGAATGTCAGTTTTGCCTGTCTCGAGGAATAAAAGGTGTCGTGGTGTTGAATGGTGCCAGAATCAAACACCAATGACATATTAATTATAATTCACCAGTAGTATCATGACACTAATTGTTCTTTATCAAATGTGCCATGTAAAGTGCAATGTAGTGTATATTCCCTTAGATATTGATTTAAATATGCGTATTGTGGACTAGCATACCTTGTAGCACCACTGGTGCAGCATCCAAATCACCATCAGCTAACCCTTCGTTTATTTTGTCTTCAACATTAGTACTTTTTGTAGCAACACTCAAACCATCCGCCAATGTTTCGGTTATTCTGTCTTTTGTTTTAATTTCCTGATAATTGGTATTTTCTGTAGCTTTGCTTTGTATAATTTCAGCATTATTTTGATAAACACCAGACGTGTCAGTTTGTAGAAGTTTTCCCGCTCTTTCACTCGTTATCTTCTGCTGTTGCGCAAGTTTCTTTGCCTGAATAATTGAACAGTGAATATCTAGAAGCTCAATTACTCTACTTTGGCGATCCTTCATCAATTTATCAAAATCATTTGAGGGTCTTTTCTTCTCTGCTTTATTCTCTTTTCGGTGTCTTTCGGCGATTTCATCAATTTGTTTCCACGCCCTCATGAGAACTGTCATTAAATTTTCTCCTCCATTGCGTTGCTCTGCAACAAATAGAATAAATTATTAGAATTATATTATATTTTAATCGCCTTTTAAAAACATTTAGTAAGCCTTCTATTCAATTATCTATTTTCACTTATTAAGAAGGAAACATTTAAAACAAACTTACTTGGCATCGTGTCAACTTTAACTTTTCTTGAGAAACAGTTGAAAGGCATAATTAAAACTCTGCAAAAGATAATAATATAGATATATAATAATATAGACAAATCTAATACTCAGACGCTATTTGATTTATTAATTTTACAATAACATTATAACAGTAGCATAGTTTCAAACTAAAAAGGATGGGTAATGTCGAAGAAACTTTGTTTTTTGCTTTTCTGCTACTTGGTTTCAAATTAAGACTAATTTTTGTAGACATATTATGAAGTATAAACGAAAGTTTAGTTTATATAAAAAAAGTAAAACTTACATGTATCTTATTCTTGTAAACTTCAATAAAACGATCAAATTTAACTGAATGCACACGATATTTAGATAATTACTTCTTTTTTCTTCAACAATCAACAATGATGTGACGTTTGACATGCATTATGACGTTATTCCATTGTGACGTCAATGTTTGCGAACCATTCGGGCCCCCAGCTCTGTTATTTCCGTACCTCCGCCAATATTATAGGCTACATGTGGATACACCTCCGTGATCTCAAGTTAACTATAGAATATATGTCCAAATTTACATGATTTCCACCTGTCGCCTATATTTTACTTACTCCACCAACCTTGCAACACTTGAATTTACATAACGAGCTAATTCTTTTATTTGTGGTACCTAGAAATGGGCACCCGATAGGTCGCAACGCATAATAATAATGTAGGCCTACTATGAATTATATACCCCCCCCCCCTGATTTACAAGTACATTCTGTCGTTTCTGTTTTTACTGTAATTTCTAATCAGTTATTTTCGGCGACATACGCGAAACGTCCCGATTGAGTAGCATACTTTGGCGTCTGGTTATTCCAGTCTACATCGATAGTTTTCTCCCTTGGGATATGTTTAGCCTCATTAATCGAGTCGCGTCATTGCAAATGACTCTCAAAAGCATTGTGGCACACGAGTCGTGTGTCAATTTTAAAATATCCACTGTGTTTTAAATATTGGACATCTGAAACCCATCTTTTCACGGTAGTTTAGCAACATCAACGTTGATTTAAACTGACCAATAAGTCATGTTTGCAATGACGAGGATTGTGGATAAGACTTATCTACTATCTTTAATGTACTTCGACGCCGCGATTACCCTACAGGACCCATGTTTAATGTTCTTATTGTCAACAAGTCCATGTTGTCACCAGGGGCCGGTCGCACAAAGCTCTAGGCTGTTAACTTTAAAGTTTAACGGATCGTTAAAATAACTTATTTTTGAGCAACCGGCCCCAGGTGTTTTAAAATTGAAACCTCCGGTCAAAATTTCGAAACTTCGAACATAGAATAATAGTAAGAAAATCAAAGTTAACGTTTAGAATTGGTTATAACTTTTTGTTTCTGGACTGATGATATATTGGGGTAGCGAATCCAATGTTTAATAACTCTTCATTAACTCAATAACTGCCTTCCGAAATACTGCCACTCAACATCAAATGAAATGGAATTGAAATCGTAAGTGACTAGATGACCCACATACGATTACATCATGTGTACCTACTTCAAGAATACACATGATGGCAAATGGCCGCCATTTAAAATACTACGCCCGCCTCTTAGAGACGATAACTTAACTCGCTATAAATTGTAAAAAAATTTACTTCGGCTAGAATTAAAAAACACCTAAGATTAACATTTGCTAAAAATTTCTAAAAAACAACCTAAATTTATGGAAATGGGGCCAAATCAAATCAGGCAAATTACATCAAATAGTCCATGTTAAACGTATAGCAAAAATTTTAAACTAACGCGAGCACGCGCGTTTCTAGACAACGCCATAGCGGGTCATAGCAACCAGTGAGTATAAATTGGAAATCCCCAATGACGTAGATATTATAAATTGGAAAGCCGAGTCTGTCTTAAAATAAGTAGTACCGTCAGTAAACAAGATGGAAGCCATCTGCTATCGTGTTTGATCATGGAGTAGGCAAGCACAGGTGTGTCGTAGGCAAGCACAGGTGTGTCGTATGGATGACCCAGAGAAACCTACAGCTTGGGCTTGCCACCCCTCTCGTTGTCACGTAGAAACATGGCATGAAAAACGAACCGCTTTACCCAATGCCAGGTTTTATGATCTAAAGCGCTTTAGACCACTAAGACTATCCCTGACTACAAGATTTGCATCGCGTAGTGTCTGTGTAGACCAACCTGTTTCACAGAGAATTACTAACGAAATATCCCTGTAACGGATGGCTGTCTAAAACACGTGCGTTGACTTGCACGCCTCGTAGTCATTGGCTCAACGGCTCGTGCAATGTTTACTTAACACCTAACTGCTTCGGGCAAAATGATGCATTTTACTCATTTTAATGCCCATTTACACTAAATAGGAATTATTTTTTAACTACAAATACTTCAAACGTCTTTATTTATTTTTCTTTTACCTCAAAAAAATGTTTGAGAATTTAATTTGTCGGAGTAAAAAAGTTAATATGCCGTACTCATTAAGCCTCGTCAATGTCATGCTTATCAGTGATTGTAGCGGTCAAGCGAATATTCACTGCGGGATCAGTTTGTGTGTAGACTGGTCTGTATTAATAATTGTTGTTTTTCCTTTTGTATCTTCGTAAAACTTATTTTTTACATGAACACATCCATTATAATAAGGTCTATTTCGTTTCGCGAAAACCGCCATCAGCTCTGGACTTGATTTTTATATTTCGTTTCAGAGATGCAAACGGATGCCATATTTTACTTAACGCCACTAAACTTCCGGTTTCGGCACGTGTTGAATATTTGTCAACAATAATTTCTTTTCTTCATATCTGAAGAATTTATTGACTCTGTATGGTGCCACTCGTTAATTAATCAACAAGATGGGGCGAAATAAAAGGGTAAATATTTTAGCATGCATTAAAATTACAAACTATCGTATCTTAAAAATATAACACTCAATTGAGATCGTGGCCCCCCACTCCTGCGAAGCCGGTTCCTCCGGGCACTCCGGTTTCCTCCCACTGCTAAATACCCCAACGCGCAAGCGAATTATTGAAATAAAATTAAACCATATGTTAGTCCCGAAATGACCTAGTTTGTGTTGAGTGAACGTTAAACCCCATTTCTCTCTCTCTCTCTCTGTGAAGCTTGAGTGGAATCAGCGTAAACATTTTCAGATTCACAATGGAACCATTTTCTCCATCCTCTGGGCATTGCCAATAAATTGATACATATCTAATGACTAATGTTAGCTACGGGAATGTAGCCAAAAATGTTGAGATATACTGTTGTGCTTATTTTTGTATTAATGCCTAGTCTTGAGATTAAGTGAATTTTATAAAGACCACCCTGATTTATCTACAAATATTGTCAATAAACTGAATAAAATATAATGTTGTTTTTATCAAAATCGATGCGGTCATTCATAATTATGGTGTATTATTACTGCGCAACACATATCAAGTTAATATTTATAGATGTCATATTTAAAATGTAGGTAACCCAGACTATTATTACTTTGAATTAAAATGGCATGATTTGAACCTATAAAATGCTTAATTTTAGTTGAATATGGCAGAAATATTATGAATAACAATGTTTTGAAGAAAAAATCGCCAGGTACATACTACATAGTATGTTAATGGAATGCGAAATGTATTATGTTTTGGGTCTTGCCAGCTGTATTTATGTTGCACCAATTCTTATCTCAAAACACACTGAGGGTTGTGAGATGAAGTTTCATAATATATAATATATTGTAAGCTGGTCAGAATAAAAAAATCGACTTTGGAAATTGGGTTTCTTTAAAAAGTTGAGATGATTATGCATCTACAAATTGAAGTACAAATCACTAGGCTAGTCCATGGACCTCATGTATTATAAGATCCAAGGCTAATCTACGGGCACAAGCTTTTGACTGGGTGGTCGAATGATTTTCTCTGGTATCCTCCCTGAAAAAAGCAGATTATTGAAATATAATTGTACCAAATGTTAGTCCCAAAATAGTCTACTTTCTGTTGGGCCGGGATAATAAACCACTTTCTCTCGCACAAAATCAAAGCTGAATTATAAGGTCTGTTACTAAATCCCACCTATGGGTACAGATCTGCCCTTGATATAATTAAACTTAAACTGGTCTTTTCATTTTAGGCCAAATCAGTTCGGAAAACTAAGGCTCATCAGCAGTCTTTACAAGAAGAAGAATATACAAAGACACCACATTCCATGGTTTTTCACCGTGGAGATGTAGGAAAAGTTATGGAAGAATTAGTCAGGAATCTGAGAAGTGTTATGGAACCATATACAGCATCTAATTTAGAGGTGGTTAAATGTATTTATAGAAGGACCCATTCAGGGCACTTAATAAAAATGTCACTGATCCAGATCACACACAGTTTATCATTTATATAAGAAACAAAATATCAACCGGTAGATAATCTCAAGTCTCCGGTTGAATTGATTAAAAAAAATGAACATCAAAAGATATTACCCAACACTTTAAATTTCTTTAGTCTGTGGAGAGATCTGAATGTTATGAAATTTAATTGAGCTATTTTTGAACTGATATACAATTTTGATAATCAATTTTAACACTATGGTATTTTACAAGGGATAATAAATCCCTCGAATTATGATGAGATTAATTACCCAGTATACGGCGCTGAGAATGCTCCAAATGAGAGATTCTGTCGGCTTTCTTTTACTCCCAAAACGGCACGGGGCACATTTACATTTCACCCGGCCCCCACGACGCGCATGATGAGCTTCTCTTATGCTGTTTACCATTTTACTGTATACATATAGTCGACATATATGTACTAACATATAGACTACAATGCATTTTATTGGGATTGTGATATTTTAACAAAAAAGTGTACACGTTTGTATAAGCCAGATTGAGACCATTATGTTCATGTTTATTTCAGGTTAGAAAAAAGAATACATTAAAAGACTTTCTTTCTGTGGCTGGTGCTTTAAATGTTACACATTTCATGATGTTTACAAAAAATGACTTACACACTAATCTAAGGATTGTACGAACGCCTAAAGGACCAACAATGACTTTTCAAGTTCATAAATACTGTTTAACTAAAGACGTTTTATCATCTCTGAAGAAACCTGATCTAGATAAAACTGTGTATAGACATCATCCGTTATTAGTGTTAAATAATTTTGGAGGTGAAGGAATGCACATGAAGCTAATGTCGACTATGTTTCAAAATATGTTTCCATCTATTAATGTGAATAAGGTTTGTATAATTGTATAATGCATGATATGATCTTTAAAATATCATCAGTCATCATATACACCATAATGTATGATCCATAAAGATAAGATTATAGAAATCCAATTAGAGATGCACAGGTACATGTACATGTAGTTGTGATTGAAGTAAAAAGCTGTCAAGTGGTTAGTGTGATACATGTAAATAATGAGGATAGACCATCTTATTAAACAGGTTCATTGGATTGATCAGATGTGTTAATTTCATCTGTGAATTGACAAATGCTGAGTAAATTTATATTTTAAAAGATTGAAATTTATTTCTGTTCATGGCTTACATTTGTCAACTGTACATGTATCTCAACAATGGCTCGAATCCCGAAATTTGAATTTACAAGTTATATTTAAAGTTCGAATAAAATGTTGGCGTTAAGCAAATGAAGTTTAAAATCTAGTGAAAATATAATCAAGTTACATGTAATACAAGTTAAAGGCAGCTAAATATATTGAATCAGGTTGATCGGGTGTGTTATTTTCATTAATGATTGGACGGCATTCAATTTTGTATTAGGTTATTGTGTTGTCAAAATAACACAAAACTCAATACTAGCCTAATCAATAGATGTAAACTATTAACAAAAACAGACTCACTGTACAAAATAAATCAATATATATACACAATACTCAAACCTATTTTTGACCCAAATTATCGATGTTTAGCTATTT
Source organism: Patella caerulea (assembly GCA_036850965.1). NCBI lineage: Eukaryota > Metazoa > Mollusca > Gastropoda > Patellidae > Patella > Patella caerulea. The sequence goes on along the minus strand of JAZGQO010000014.1, from coordinate 19,925,555 downwards.
TAAATTTCTACCTTTTGATAGAAACCTGAAATTGTTGTATTTTCAGGTTAATTTAAACACAATAAGAAGATGTGTATTATTAAATTATGATCCAGAAACTAAAATGATAGAATTTAGACATTAGTAAGTAATAAATAAACATTTGTATTAGCTATGTGGACATTTTATGTATAGGAGATACTCCACTGTTAACTCCAGATTTGAATCCTCTTAATACCACAAATTGAAATAGGTGAAAAGGGAGATTTCCGACAACAGTGTATGCACAGACTGAATAATAAAATACCCCAATTAACCACAACGAACCACAGAAGCAACTTTTTACTGCTTTACTTTCATGTGTCAGTCTCTGTGAACGCCTGAACAATGTAAACTTAACCTTTAATAGATTTCAATGCCGTCTGCCAAATAGTTTAGCAGTAGGGGACGTATTTTTAACAGCATTATGTGAACATATTGTCGATCTGACTTAGGCGAAGGAAAAGAGCCGGAATTAGATCAAATGGACCGAACATTTTGATCTGAGTTGAGCAAAGATCCAACTTATACACAGAATTTTCTAAGAAAAATATACAGGATCAAAGGGTCCGAACGATTTTATCCAAATTGAGCGAAGATCTGACTTATACAAACCTGGATTATGCGATGTTTACTGTATATTTAAAGGTTAAACTATTTGTTTTATTTTTCTAGTACTGTAAGAGTGGTACCAGTTGGTTTAAGTCGTGGTGTTAAAAAGTTAATGAAGTCGAAAGTGCCTGATTTAGGAAAGTATGCTGATGTCAGTGAATACCTAGCAAAGTAAGTAGCGATACATAATGTAAGATTGAGATAAAGAGCTAATTGTTCTTGCTATAATAGTTAAAAAATAGTCAATTCCAAATGAATATTGTAAAGGTTTGACAAGATGGGTACACTGACCATTCAAATCTACTTAAAATCAGACGTATCCGATGCCATCAAGATTTGATTATGGTTTTGTCATGTTAATACATGTCTAGTTTATATGTAACATTTAAGGCCTAAAAAAATGACCTGTAATAGGCAAATTTGCTTTGGCATAGTGCATGTTTAAGGATTTCTCATATTACACCAGTAAACCTTTGTTTGTGACAAATAGTTAATTTTGAAAAAAAACCTCATCACTAACAGCAAGTGCTGGAAACGTTATGCAGTGTTCAGGTGTCTAGCTTGGTGTATCATTGTATCTTCCACACAATTGTAGGAGTGGTACTGGCCCTTGCCTTTTAAGATCTACAATTTATACCCCATATCTGCAGTAGGGCTGGGTAAAATATCGATATAAATCGATAGTATCGATTGGACGGCACAGAAAAGCACTATCGATAGCGGTGGGTTACTATCGATTATCGCTCTTCGTCTATTTTTCTTGCGTCTGAAATGTTAATGTTTTCTTTCAGTTAATCATAATACACCGCTCACTTTAATTACTATCAAGTATCAATATAATGTAACACATAACAAAATTGTGACTGCTTATTGAACATCCGTTTTCATAAATTCACTCCCATTGAAACGTTACTTTAGTTTTGAAGAAATTATTGTTGAATATCGCTAAATCAGAGATACCCAGATGTGTAAATAAAGTTAGAGTTATTTCCCTTTGCAAGCTTCAGAATTGGTCTGTACAGTTCGCAATTTCGGTATGTGTGCCTCAGTAATAGAGTACCCGGTACAATAAATAGCAAACATTGTCATGGACGACAAAACGCTTGTTGATTTTCCCGGCAAAGCTAAAAGTGCTGTGTGGAAGCACTGTATGTTTTAGACAGGAAGAAACGATCTTTCGCAACTTCGTATGGTTTTGAACTTTGAACTTACACTGTATCCAGTCTTGATGACGACCATGAAAATAAGTTTGTTTTCGATACTATCGATTATCGACCGACATTTCATTGCCGATTATCGATAGTAAAAATCACTATCGATACCCAGCCCTAATCTGCAGTGTGTGTGAGTTAGTTGTATTTTACATCTGCAGTATAAAATCATGGTTTTTAACTGGCTCATTTTTTCGAGTACAAGCTTTTATGTATTGAGAGAATTCATCCATGGTGCGTGTGATCGTGAAAACATCATTCTCACATGGTATTATCGTGAAGTGATGTCACATTCACAATTATGTCTCAGTATAATTTATTATTTTATATTTTGGTACAATGTATTACAAGATTGTTCTGTGAATCATTGTTCAATATCAATGTACGTGTTCTCTTTCAGGGGAGGTAATTTATCAGAAAGTGAAGCTGAGTTAGATGGACCACACAATGAAGTGACATTACCACAGAATGTATTTGGACGGGGTAATATTAAATCTGCACAAAGTGCTATTAGGTAAGCGGTGCCTTTATCTTTAATGGCACAGCAAGCAAGATTTGTCACAAATATTTCAAATGTTAATACTATTGTGGTTATGTAATTAAGCAGATCTAAGTATAGGCACACTTTCATGAAGCATGCTCAAAAGGAATGCTTTCCCAAGCAAAAAGGGTTTTAAGTAAACACAACAATGTCTGGAGAGTTGCTTATTTCTAGTGGCAGCTCATTCCATTTTATTCTTTGGATTGAGTAGGTTAAGCGTTTTTAGACCAAAACTGACTGTTTTTGACTTAAGGTCCTGCAGGAGTGTAGAGTTGGAAAAGATCACTAAGTATTTTAGGACAGTACCATTTAAAAATAAAAATGTAGAACACAGAATTCTAAATTTGATTCTGTAACTTATTACAACTTAGTATTTGGGAATTGATGTTGTGTAACTGTAACAAGGAACAAGAGGTATTATCTTGGCGTTTGTGTTCTGGATATCAGACACACTTTATAGAATATCTATATTTAAGTTATGATTACTAAATTTATTGTTTGTATAACCAATTTAGATTAAAAGAAATCGGTCCTAGATTAACATTACAGCTAATAATGATAGAGGAGGGTTTCTGTGATGGCAAAGTTTTATTTCATGAATATGTGAAGAAAACGGAAGCAGAAATGAAACAAATACGGAAATTAAAGGAACAGAAAAGGTAAGACCATATGGCAGTAATGTAATAGTAAAACTTCCTATATTTAGTGGAATAAATGAGGTTGATTGAGGTTTTTCCATGTTAAGCGGAATATATGAAGTAAACAGAAGCTTCATTATTAGTCAAGCACACATATTGATTGGTGTTAAGAATTTTGTTTATGTTTTAGATCATTAAAAGAAGCTAGAAGAAGACAACAAGAATTGAATGTGGTTAAAAAAGCTAAATTAAAAGAAGAACATAAAGAGAGATCTCTTCAAGGTATTAGAAAGTCAAATCAGATGAAAAAAGAAGCAGAATCATTACTTGGAGATATAGGTATGTTACTAGGTCATCAGCTGTTTTTGTTGCAGATTCTGAAGCCTGATTATGTTATTCAGAAAAAGTCATAAATAGAACATTATGAGATTGTTCAGTGGCAATTAAAATTCAGAGAAGTTTTATTGTATATTTTGTAGTTAGTCCCTATTTACATTCTTGATGGAATATTTTACTGATAGATTGTCTATTAGGGCATAAGGAAGAACCCTTTCAAATTACAAAATTTCAAGCACGTTGAGAAGAGTTATCTTACTGTTGACAAAAGTTGACATTGTTTATTGTATATATGTAGATAATACAAAGAGTGGTAAAGATGTAGAAGATGATGATGATGTTGATTACTATGAGAAGGAAGTGGGAATTAAACCAGCACCTGGTAATTATAATATATATTTTATATTAAACAACCTACAAGCCCCACAATTATAAGCTAAAACCCTGTTGTTCAATCCTTTTCAGACGAATAAAATATTGTTTAAACTAAAACCCTTTATTCCTTTATCTGGCACCTTCACTGTAAATCTTTAAAAAAAACAATCCTTTCTCAACTGCTGCCCTGTCTAAGACACACCATTCCTTTATATGCCTACATGTACATTGTCATGTGATAATAGAATAATAAATACAATACAATATGAAAAAGAACATTGTTTATTCAACGTTTCATCAGTAAGAATACTTACTTCCTGTGATCGTATTATGTCGTTGTACCCGTCAGTCTGTTCACATTGGTTTATTCGATTTTGATGAAACTTAAAATATTTGTTTATATTCAAAAGATCTTGATGAAACTTAAAATATATGTTTATATCGATTAGGCTGTAATATTATCTAATTTATAGAATAACTGAACAGTGAACATGTATGTTAAAGATCAAACAATTGGCATTAGATTCATTTTAGTGTGCATCTAACCTTCTGTTCTATAGCCAAATTGGGAAAGATGTACAAAGTTTGTGGACCAGCCATAGGGTTAACGGATCAGACAATCGTGGGTGTATTTAATTTTTGTGTGCATTGTATCTTCTATTCTGGTGTTATGCCTATCCAGACAATTGGCTTTGTCACTGTTTCAAGTTTTTATGTTTCTATTATATTTTTTTTTTTATTTAGAACTGTTTGCTGGAATGAAAAGAAAAAGGAAGACAGATTCAAAAGTGCTACCCAAGAGATTCAAAAGAAGTCAAGACAGCAAAGGTTATGACAAGAAATCACAAGATAAAAAGGGAAAAAGAGAAAGACCCGGGCAAAATCAGTCAAAATTTAAAGTCAAAGCTAAAATAAACAGACGACCAACAACAGTATCGGGAGGAAAGAGAACAACTGTGTTTAAAAAGTCAAGGAAAAGATAACTCTCACTTCAGGATCTAGATATTGAGCTTTTGTATGGAAGATCAGTGATGCAAGAAATAAAAATTATGGCTATTTTTCTTTTTTGAGCTATCTTTAGTTGTGAAATAGACTACCTGAGAATAACTTTGCAAAGCTTTTATCTACTCTGGTTAAAAAGACAAAAAGTAGATAACTGATAAATAGGTAGAAAATTGTTTGTATAGTCAAAATTGAATCACATTTATAATTAGATGTTAATGAGATGAAGAAGCCTAATGATTTCTAGTAATTTCTGATAATAAATCCTAGACCTTAATTGCTTTGAAAACCCTTGTGGATGCTGTAGAGGCAGCTAGAATAAACATACAACTGACTTGAAATGCCTAGTAGATTGAGAAGTCCAAAATATTAACAATGTCATTCATTTGCTTTTGCGCCTTCTCAACCTTGTGGGTTTCCTCCGGGCACTCTGGTTTCCTCCCACTGCTAAAGACCCCTACGCGCAAACCAATTATTGAAATAAAATTAAACCATATGTTAGTCTCGAAATGACATAGTATGTGTTGAGTCGATGTTAAACCCCATTTCTCTCTCTCTCTCTAATTTGCTTTTGAGAGGTTCAATAGCAGTCTTGGCTGAGAAACTTCCCCATGGTTTTCCAGCCTAGTTTCCCCTTCCTGGTATTGGACGACAAGTGGTCAGCAGAGAAACCGTCTAGTCATTGGGAGGGGATACAAAACTGAGGTCTTGTATTCACATTGGAGTGCAATTTAAAAAAAAACCTTGGCAAAATTACCCTCATTGAACACTGTATGATATGCCCATCTTCCTTAGTCAACTTGGTGCAGAAAAGGATTTTAAATCATATTTCAATCATTCATTGAGTACCACCTTTTTTATTACATGGAATGTGATTTTAATTCAGTAATTAGACACTTTTTGACAAGTTTGTGTTGGATTGGAATTTATATCAGAGGTTCCTTATCAGACCATATTATTATGATATTCAAAGTACCTAGATATATCTTAGAATAAGTCATACATATTTCCATGCACCTGGGTTGACAATTACATAGTCAGATAATCATCAATTAACACAATTAATACTTGGTGAAACATAAATATGTACTGTATAATAACATTTAATTAAGCGCTGTTATATAATGTATAATTCATTTACACCCGAATTTACATCAATACCAGATTTGATTCAGTGTACATGTGGTTTTTTCCAATATATAGCACTTATCAAGTTTTTAGTCCCATGCTTTAACTAAAGTACTCTGTGATGGTTTTTATTTATTAATCATCAAAAGAAATGTGTGTAGTGAAAATAGACTAGACCAGTTATTGTCAGACAATTTTTTTTATAGATTTACAGTTGCACAGCCAAACATATTTCTAGAAGTTGTATCATCACTTTCAACAAGGAAATTTAATGTAACTTAACTCCCTTAATGAGGTTACTGGAAATAACCCCACACTCCCTTAATGAGGTTAGATTGACTTGAAATAACTTTACACTCCCCAAATGAATTTCAATTAACTTGAAATAACCCCAAACTCTGCAAATGATTTAAAAAAAATTGAAATAACCGCACACTCCCCGAATGAATTTCAATTTACCTAATTCATCTTTGGTTAATCAATATTAAAACAATGGGGTGATTACCATGAGTTATTCCATAGCCAATTAACTAAAAGTCGAATAAATTTACAATTGAAATAAATTTACGATTGATAATAAATTATACGATTGAAATAAAATATACGACTTATAGACAAATGAATGCTGTGATCTGAAGCTTGGCGCATTCATCCCAAGAATAAATTTTGGTCAGTCGTTCCCAAAACTGAAGTGATCTTTTTCTTATGTCATTGAATGTTTGAGGGGTGATTATCATGTTATTTGCCGTGCCCTTCAGCCCCAGTGACATAGTTAATTTTCATTTTCGTTTGCTTTGTTACTGTTGTAGTTCACATATCTGCACTTTAATAGATGATATAAACATGTTTTTATGCATTGTCTCCTCCCCATACTCCGCGCAGTGCTGCGTTTGATTAGAGGTAATTCTACTACACACTGCTATAATGAGTGGATATTGTTGTTTTAAATTTTGATTTGTCAGTAGTCCGTCTACCAACCAATCACTAGCTGCCCTACAAAAGCTTTACATTTAAAGCGAGTCCCAATATTGGACCAAATATGTTTACATAACGTTAGGTCATGGCTCACGATTTTATTATGCCTAATTACCGTGCATAACAGAATACTGCAGTAAAACCAATTGCGTGACAAACGAGGCTTTGGGACACGATAACTTTAGTTCTAATTAAGTGAGAGTGATGAAACTTGGTGTATAGTTTTATTACAGCAATACCTTGACAAAGTTCGATAATGCGCATTTTCTGCTCAGGGTAAGTAGAGCGATACGCAATTTGATTGGTCGAGACTTTGGAACACAATAACTCTCCTTCTAATTGAGTTAAAATGTTCAAACTTGGTGTATATACTTATTAGGTCAATGCCTTGATGGAGTTCGAAGATGAGCATTTTCTGCTTAGGGTAAGCAGAGATAAGCAATTTGATTGGTTGATGCTTTAGGACACGATAACTTAAGTTCTAATTAAGTGAGCGTGATGAAACTTGGTGTATAGTTTCATTACAGTAATACCTTGACTAAGTTCGATAATGAGCATTTTCTGCTCAGGGTAAGCAAAGCGATAAGCAATTTGATTTTTCGAGACTTTGGAACACAATAACTCTCCTTCTAATTGAGTTAAAATGTTCAAAATTGGTGTGTATGCTTATTAGGTCAGTGCCATGATGGAGTGCGAAGATGAGCATTTTCTGCTTAGGGTAGGCAGAGATAAGCAATTTGATTGGTTGATACTTTGTGACAAGATAACTTAGGTTCATCTTGATTGATGATTTTTATGCCAATACAATGACTGCATTCTCATTCAGTAATGGATTCGACAGTAACAGTGTATATAAACGATTGACTCGGACACAAGAGCCTTTTCCCTTGGCCAGAGGGGCCCTTTTGTCAAGCGTGGGGCCCTTTTGTCTGCCTTTAGGGTACATTTTCATTTTTCTCGTCAGTGTTAGCATTTTTCTTTATAAAACACTTTTGGATGACACTTCATGTACAGTTTGATTGCTCGATACGTTTGAAAAAAATAAATGTGCGATTAATTAATATGTGTCATCTATTTCTTTTGGGATTTCGGCGGGGGACATCAGCCTCACTGTCAGCTTGTTCTCTCTAAATAAAAGAAACATGGATTCATCGCTGGAAGACATCGAATTCTCGGTTGTCAAATGCAACACAAGCCAACAATGGATGGACAGGAACCCATTTTCTCGAAAATCCAATGGAGGGCTCACATCGCTTTTCCCAGGTAGGGCCTACTGATATTTAATTGCCGGGGGGGGGGGGCTTCTGATGGTCGAAGGTTTGGGTTACACTATTTAATGTTGTCAATCCGGCCCCGGGCAACGTCATATATTGTGTTATGGTGAAAACTTTGCCGAACTATTGTAATTCCAATTGCAAAGGTGTTTTTTTTTTTTACGCCCATCCCACCAAAACGATTGGGCACCGTTGCTTGCTTACCACCATTGATATAACTGACTGATATAATAATGTATATAATGTAATTTCATATAGAAGTGAACATAGCTAGATCTCTGTGTGTAGCTGAGTATTATTTATTGACTGACAGCTGTTTGCTTCATATCTACAGTATGGTCGTATGCATAATAACTCTGACCAAGCTTAACATTGTGGACACGTGTTTGCACCGCCCCCTTTTGTACGACATCATGTGACCGCATTGTTGATCTTTTAAACGAAACCCAGTCTAACAAAAACAACGTTTAGAAATAGAAACGGGTCATATTTTATAGAAAAACAAATACACAGTCAACACATTACTGACTGCATAAAGTTAAAAGTATTTGTGAAAAGGCGACTGGTTGAAAGCGTATGTCAAATAGGTAAGATAGACTTTTAGATTATATAGTGTTTCTTGCACGCATCAGTTACTCCATTATTTCTATCAGACTTGAGCGCTTTACACAGCAAACTTTCAAAGAACAGTATGTCGAGTTTAAAAGGTCAACCGAATCGAATCTTAAAAGCTTAGGCCTATTCATAAGTATAGACGTTTGTTATTCTAACAATATTTTGTTTAGAAGACTTATGCGATAATTCGGCACTCTAGCCTATATAAAATATATGGTCATTTTAAATAACATTTTGTATACCGGATATATTTAAATGTCAAAGTGACAAAAGTATCAAAATATAACTTGAAGCCACACGAAGGGTGACTATAAAAATCATTGAACATATGTCAGGGACAGTGGACCATGTCGCATTATTTATAATGATATATATTTAGTGTAGCCTAAAACTTGATGTAGCATGACAGACCAACATACAGTCCCTAGATTTGTACATGTAAGTAGAGTTTGTATATTTAATCAAATTTCGACTGATTTGGTTTGAATTAACTCGTGAAATAATTAAGTTCTATATGAAATGAATAATTACAGCCATGAGTGAGGAGAACCTGATAGAGCAGCTGAATATTTTATTTGGTGATAAAATAGGTGGTGTTGTCGGCGGCGTAGCCCTAACCCTTGCAGTAGCTGGTGCTATAACTTATTACATCATGTCTTCAATAAAACACAAACCTGTTAAGACGTCTATTGACAAGGAAAATCAATCCATTGAAGTCGAGGTAAGAAGTTTATTACATTTGCCTTAAAGTAGCTAAGTCTCTTACTCAATATCATCCAAAATCTTCAACGTTGAAAACTCGAATTATTTGTCAATTTAAATCAAAATTGATGATGTGATCTTACCGGGAAAAATTCAAGACAAAATAAATATTTTCCAATTGGTATACGAATCGTGTACCGTAATGTGTTTCAGCCCCAGTTCTAGCAAGAGACTCGAGGAACGAGGCTAGAAACATTGCACCAAATCAAACGGTGCATGTACACCGGAATAACTAGACGTTAGAAATTTGCATTCGATTGACACTGCTGGTTATTTCGCCGAACATAACTGATTTGAAATTAGTGTAAAAACGGAAACCATTGAATGTAGTTAGTTTATATACATTCATATTAGAGTAGATGCGTTGCGACCCACTTGTGTTAAATTCTGTCCCAAATGTTAGCGATTTAGCACCTTTAAAGTTATTAAAAACATTATGAAGTCAAATACCTTATGACGTCATTATCTCACAGAAGAGAAAAGTTGTGCTGATTTGGTAAATTATAGAGAATTTTCATCTATTGCAATAGATATAGATTTCTGTTTAATTTAGATGCTTAAAACATTATGAATTTGCTCTTATTCATGGACATTTGACACAACATTCAACAGAATTTTAACCATACTTTGTAACTTTCGTGTAAAATCATGACATCACAAGGTAATCTACGCCCTGGGGCCACGGTAAATTTGTTAAACTACATTCTTATAGTAATGGAATAACACTAAAATCGATAAATTTTAAAACTTGTTTTACCAGGTAAAATCTATTCACGTAATTGTAATTCTTCACGACATCATTGTATGTTTTCTGTGGGGGGGGGGGAGGTCAAAGTGATTAAGTGAGTGACACGCTGGCTCGCTAGCCTGGAGGTCGAGTGTTCGATCCCGGCATTGGCAGAGACAATTCATCCAGATTTCCGGCGTGGTTCCTCCTTGTCAGTGATACAAGAAGTGGGGACTTACAAGGATTGCTGTCTAGTCGTTCGGATGGGACGAAAAACAGGTTCCGTGTAGTTTAGTTTAAACAGTATTTTATTCAATAAACTGAACTGGATTGAACAACAGACAAGGGCTTATATAAGTTCTCTCTGTACACATTGGCGTGCACGTAAACGATCCATTGACAGTTGGAATTCGATATAAGACTAGGCCGTAGTGCCGCTGTCCGGGCCGAATTTCCCTCGTAGCACACATTATGCCCAGTTTGGACGTTAAAACCCATTTCATTTCATTTGATTGTATCTTATGGCGTTTAAAAGGAAAATCTTATCCCCGATTACTGTACATGGGTCGTATCATGCCGTATAGAACTACTGTATTTTTTAACTCGATTATCGTCTATTAGGATTGACATTTGAACATAATTTCAAATTACACTGAACAATACACTTATTGTAGCCTGGTGTGAGAATATCTGGATATTTAACCAAGGATTCTGAGTTAATGAGATACCTATATGAAGATTCTCAAACATTGTATGAATGTTTCCAAAGAGGAATTCGAGTGTCTGGTAAGATTATATTACTGTATCATGTAACCATTATATTTAAAAACTGAAATGAATTGATTAATCGATTTATCCACCTTAATTGTCGTTATAGTGTCAGTATTGTGTACAGGTGTGATAAATATATAACTATGCGCCAATTTTATATATTATGTCTCACTTATACAATACCAGAATATTAAATATATTCAAGGTTAACACTGATCTATTCAACTCTCCTAGTCTTAATACATATTCAATGTTGTAAGTGTTTGTTGTATTAGTATTGTGTATGGGTGGATTAGATATGAAAGCGCCAAATTTCAAATTTAATATTATTTAAAGGTATCCAGAAATATAATCTAATTTAATAGTTTGTATTGTTTAGTTCTCCATATTTTTTGTGTGGCTTCCGATTAAGAAGGGGCGATAACATGAAGGGTTGCGACCCCCCCCCCTTATTGAATTCTGTTAATTCTGTATTGTAACACGTACTGAACGGGCATATTTACATGGGTTCCCAAATGTGTTCAGGTCAGGGAGGAAGGGGGGGCCAAATTTTTGAAAGATCATGGTCTCTAGCCGACTCTATCTTCAATTTGGCGTATATCTGGGGTAACTGTGGGTCACTTTGCTAAAGTACAGGAACTTTGATTTAAAGGAGGCAGGTCGCTGATCCAATATCATCTACAGTCTTCGTCATTGCAAACACGACTTATTGCTCAATTTAAATCAGCATTGATATTGTAATCTTACCGCGAATGCAGGGTCCTTTCAGGCCGTTCCATTCCGAGACCTACAGATTAGCGAGTCAGCGTTTTACTTATTGGGCCACCACGGCTCCCTTTTCGGATTGGACGAAACACTGGGGTGCCGTTTATTAAGAGAACCCGTGACAGTTCTAATTTGACGAAGAGTAGACCGAAACGACGTTGTCCGAGCAACTGTTTTCTTCATTGCACACTGCATGGCGTATGCCCGTCTTTATTATCCCGGTTGGTGCAGATCAAGTGGGCGATAAACCCCATTTTATTTCATATCGGAAGTGACTTAATTTGGCCTTACGTCTGTCTGTCTTAAAGGGACAGTCTTAGGGACAGACATAATATTGATGTAATTGATTTTGTCATGATGTAATTGATTTTGTCATGATGTAATTGAATTTTCATGATGTAATTGATTTTGTCATGATGTAAGGTTTTCATAACAGTCAGTTCGTATAGGCCAGTAGGTAAACATTGCATTTGTTTCTTTTTTTTTAATTTAATACAGAAAATGGTAACTGTCTAGGTAGCAGAACTGGACCAAACAAATCTTATGAATGGATGTCATATCGTCAGGTAATATTTCATTTCTAAAAACCGGTAAAACCTATTCGTGTTATCTTCACTTGTTTAATGTTTTATTTTATTGTCCCCCGCCTTTCGAAGAAAGTTGGGGGACTATTAAAATGGGTTCGTCCGTCTGTCTGTCCGTCTGTCTGTCCGTCACACTTTTTGGGACACAATAACTCTCTTCCTAATTGAGCTAGAATGTTCAAACTTGGTGTATGTGTTTATTAGGTCAATGCCTTGATGGAGTTCGAAGATGAGCATTTTCCGCTTAGGGTAAGCAGAGATAAGCAATTTGATTGGTTGATGCTTTGGGACACGATAACTTTAGTTCTAATTAAGTGAGATTGATGAAACTTGGTGTATAGTTTCATTATAGTAATACCTTGACTAAGTTCGATAATGAGCATTTTCTGCTCAGGGTAAGCAGAGCTATATACGCAATTTGATTGGTCGAGAATTTGGAACACAATAACTCTCCTTCTAATTGAGTTAAAATGTTCAAACTTGGTGTGTATGCTTATTAGGTCAATGCCTTGATGGAGTTGGAAGATGAGCATTTTCCACTTAGGGTAAGCAGAGATAAGCAATTTGATTGGTTGATGCTTTGGGACACGATAACTTTAGTTCTAATTAAGTGAGAGTGATGAAACTTGGTGTATAGTTTCATTATAGTAATACCTTGACTAAGTTCGATAATGAGCATTTTCTGCTCAGGGTAAGCAGAGCGATACGCAATTTGATTGGTCGAGACTTTGGAACACAATAACTCTCCTTCTAATTTAGTTAACATGTTCAAACTTGGTGTATATGCTTATTAGGTCAATGCCTTGATGGAGTTCGAAGATGAGCATTTTCTGCTTAGGGTATGCAGAGATAAGCAATTTGATTGGTTGATGCTTTGGGACACGATAACTTTAGTTCTAATTAAGTGAGAGTGATGAAACTTGATATATAGTTTCATTACAGTAATACCTTGACTAAGTTCGATAATGAGCATTTTCTGCTAAGGGTAAGCAGAGCGATACGCAATTTGATTGGTCGAGACTTTGGAACACAATAACTCTCCTTCTAATTGAGTTAAAATGTTCAAACTTGGTGTATATGCTTATTAGGTCAATGCCTTGATGGAGTTCGAAGATGAGCATTTTCCGCTTAGGGTAGGCAGAGATAAGCAATTTGATAGGTTGATGCTTTGAGACACGATAACTTTAGTTCTAATTAAGTGAGAGTGATGAAACTTGGTGTATAGTTTAATTACAGTAATACCTTGACTATGATCGATAATGAGCATTTTCTGCTCAGGGTAAGCAGAGCGATAAGCAATTTGATTTGCCGAGACTTTGGAACACAATAACTCTCCTTCGAATTGAGTTAAAATGATCAAAATTGGTGTGTATGCTTATTAGGTCAATGCCTTGATGGAGTTTGAAGATGAGCATTTTCTTCTTACGGTAGGCAGAGATAAGCAATTTTTGGATGACACTTAGTGTTCAGTTTGATTGGTCGATACGTTTGAAAAAAATAAATGTGCGATTAATTAATATGTGTCATCTATTCATTTTGGGATTTCGGCGGGGGACATCAGCCTCACTGTTGGCTTGTTGATTTCTATATACCATCAATATATTATGGTATAAGAATATATTAGGTGAAATTTATTTGACTTTTAGGTAATTGGCTATACAAGGAATTATGTTAGTTTATCTCTCTGTAATAACGCACAACACCATATTAGCCTTGTTTATCAGAAGTTGTTTCTGTTTGTTCCGATTCGTAACTACATCATTCAGTACTGTATACCTATATATATCTACTGTATCGTGATATTATACCTAGAGTTGTGAGACATATGATAAAAGCCGTTATCATACAAATCAAGATGATAATAATTATAAATCCGCTTTTATCACCACTTATTGTATAGCTTATCTACATCAATTGTTTACTTATTGATTTACCTTGGCGAAGGAGTCGCGGTGGCTCGACGAGTAATGTGCTAGCTGGCTAACCTAGATATCCTGTGTTCGATCCTGGTGCTGGCCGAGAAAGTCCATCTGGCGTTTCCTACGTGGTTCCCCGTTGTCATTGTTACTGGGTGCTGTGACTGGTGACGAACAACATAGTTGTTTAGATGGGACGAAAAACCGAGGACCCGTGTACACATTGGCATGCAAGTAAAAGCCCAATCTGTAACACAGAGAATTACTTACGAATTATAGCCATAAGCGAATATTCACTGCGGGATCAGTTTGGTAAAAGCTCTCTTGACAGTTGGTACTCAACATAAGAGTAGGCTGGGGGTGTGGCCTACTGGTCTAGAGTGCCGCGCCCCGACCTCTAGCTGACCGGTCACCTCTGGCTTGCTGCTGTGGTTTCGATCCCTGTTGTGAGCGTATGTGGCTTGGAGATAGGGACGCCTTCTCAACCTCGTGGATTTCTTCCGGGCACTCCGGTTTCCTCCCACTAAAGACCCCTATACGCACAAGCGAATTATTGAAATAAAATTAAACCATATTTAGTCCCGAAATGACCTAGTTTGTGTCGAGTGGACGTTAAACCCCATTCCTCTCGCTCCCTAAAATTACACTGTAGTGTCGCTTTCCGACAAAAATTACTCTCATCGTGCACTGTATGGTGTATGCCAGTGTTATATAGCCTAATCGACGCAGAATAGTAGCACGTTGAACCCCATTTTATTTCATTTTTGACATTGACGAAATGTAACGTATTAACATTTCGCATTTATTAATTACGTCAGCTCTACTATTTCTTTTCGATTTCGTACCTTCTCTCCATGCATCAATGTGAAATGGAATTATTATATTATATATATACCGTTATTTTTTATATTTAGGTGTATGAAAAGGCGGTCAATGTGAAATGGAATTATTATATATATATACCGTTATTTTTTATATTTAGGTGTATGAAAAGGCGATCAATTTTGGATCTGGACTGATTAATTTAGGTCTTAAACCAGGATCATTTATTGGTATTTATAGTGCTAACAGAATAGAGGTAGGGTTGATTTAATAATTTGATCTGTTTTGTACACCATATAAATTGCTGCAAAACAATATTCGAAGATGCCTTTTCAACATGTCCGAATTGTCAACATTTACAAACTGATACGCGGAGAATTCATACTTGGTTGCAACAAGTCTTTCTCAAAACGTTTTGTGAGTTTTTGATTATGGACAAACAAAAACATTCTACATTGCAAGTCACAATGGTTCATTTCCTAAATTTGTGTAGACGAGTTTCGTCCAAAACAATAAACTGGTTTGCAATTTCGTGGAGCTGATATCTCTACTGTGTTTTCAAAATGGAGTCACGTTGAATGCGATCCATGGACCGTCAAGTATTTGATTTGTAATGAATTCCCAAGGCCATTTATTCATAATGGCCATTTCTGCAGGGTCTGTTACTATCATTAATTTGTTTTATTTACTATTGTATATTTTGTAGTGGACTTTAGCAGAACAAGCGTGTAATACATTTTCTATGGTGACGGTTCCATTATATGATACTTTAGGAGTCGATGCCTGTCAATATATTATTAATCAGAGTAAGTTATACATTGTCTGCATATTCAACAGTCGCCATTTATCTACACAGTCAATAATCGGTTTACAACAAATACTTAATTTGAAAGAGTTATTGCCCCTGATCTTAAACCATTAATTCGGCATACAGGTTTCACTAAAGTGGTGGACACACTAGCCGAATCATTCGGCCGAATCGTTCGGCCGAATCAATCGGCGTCAAAATTCGCCTAGTGTGTCCACTGTTATTCGGCCGAATTTCTATTCGGCCGAAGCATTCGCCCGAATCAAACAGGTTTGATATATTCGGCCGAATATTTAATCGGCCGAACGATATTCGCCTGGTGTGTCCGCTTCGCCGAAGCATTCGGCCGAATGTAGTATTCGTTAGCCAATCGTCATTCATATCGAGAAGTCACGTGATTGTTTGAAGACATTGACGCCGCCATGGTTTGATCATGTGACGTGAAAGGTGACGTAATCGACTGATGAATCGGGCGAAGCATTCGGCTGGTGTGTCCACCCATTCGGCCGAATAAAATTCGGCGCCGATTGATTCGGCCGAACCATTCGGCCGAATGATTCGGCTAATGTGTCCACTGCTTTAGTAAAGTAGTTATGAGGAAAGCGTATTATGGTTTACCTTTTGAAAGATTGGTATTGTTTTTCTATCATTAAGATGTTTGAGTATTGTAATGAGATGCTGAAGTAATTAAACTTTTATCTTAAATTAACTTTGACTTAAATTATTTATAAAGTCGATACATCAGTGGCGGTATGTGATAAACCAGAAAAGGCACAGATGTTACTGGAGAAAGCTGATAAACTACCCTCACTGAAGTATATTATATTATTTGAGAAAGCAACCGAAACAACTATACAAACAGCAAAGAAATATAACATTCAAATATTACATTTTTCTGAGGTGGAAGTAAGTAAAAATTTTGATTTATCTTTTCCAAAAGTTGTAAAAACTGTTCCTATCATGTATTTAAGCACATCTGATAAATAACACGTTTATTATAGGAATGGGTTGGCTTCTTCGAAAATGAATTATCATTACTATATTTGTCTTAGACACATAAAGATGGCAATGTAAACCACCCTTAATCTTTAAAGTTCAATAACTTCATAATTTCATGTTTGTTTTAAAACCGACATTTTTATTGACAGGAATCTGGTAAAACTAATCCTGTTACTCCAGTTGTAAGTATACATTGATCACTGGTATACTTTGAATGGTATTTTAGTAATTGGAACTTTATCAAATAAAACATTATTTATGGATAACCATTACTATGGTTTATTTCACTTCGACGTTTCAAGAAAATTTCACAGGTCGTGGCCGTGAAATCACGAGGTGTGTCGTTGGGTCAATTGGCTGGTTTTAATTCCCCACTTGAACGTGACAAGGGTTTTCTCCGAGCCCTCCGGGTTCCCCATAGAGACCCCTACGCGCAACTGAATTATCGAAATAAAATTGAGCCATATGTTAGTCTTGAAATTGCCTAGTTGATGTCGAGTGTTAACTGTCTAGTATGATGAACGAACATGGAACATGTTGTATATGATTGATCTCTCATACCTGAAAACCATTGTCAGCAAACTTATGTTTTGTTATAATTTAGTTTTTGAATTGATAAGTTCATTCATCAGCCTAATTATTGTTAAATACGGATATTGATATAGAAATACTATCCTCGGTAAAAATAACCCTCAGAAATATTACCCTTTATTTAGTTGTTTAACATTCGAAAACTTCAATAAATGTAAGCCGTCTTTATTAGCCAGGTTATTAGAGACAAATGGGACGTTAAACCCCATTTTACCCATTCATAGTAAATGTAAGCGCATACGCCATTTTAGTTGAAATCTAATTAAATAATTATCCAATATCACTTTAAAAATTTAATAACCAGTCAGGGATTACAAAAACGCAAAAATTGTATAATGTACATGTATAACACGATTATAAATAAAATTGATTCATATTTTAGTTACCTAAACCAGAAGATCTGGCAACAATATGCTACACCAGTGGTACAACAGGTAAATATATACTTTATGGAATATCATTTCCTGTAGTTAATCCTTATAGAATTTAATGCCACCTTATATTATAGTTTATACATAAGTACAGTTCGTAAGGCGCTTGCTCGCTTGTCAAGAAAGTTTGCCGGAAAATTGTCAAGCGTGATTCTCCCTTGTCATTGGTGCAAAACGGAGGGCCTGGCAAGGATCAGCATCTTATCCTTTGAAAGGTACAAAAACTGAGGTTCCATATACACTCTAGCTTGCATGACAGTTATATTTATTTTGTTGTTGTGACGTTATTTCCCGCACAGAACATTGTATTTGGTGAAGAAAAGTAGAACGTCAAACAAAATTTCATTCCTAGCCTGTCATTCGGTATAAAATGTGCAGTTGCTTTAAATATTTTATATAGAATAATAATATTAGAGTACAAATTAATATGTGTTTACTTTCAGGGGATCCAAAAGGTGTCATGTTAACACATTCTAACTTAGTATCTAATATATCAGCTATAGCAGCCAATCTAGATGTACGTTCAATTTGTTTATTTGAGATCATACAACATTTTATTAGTATGAATTATAGAAATTGAACTAGACATGCTCAGGACACAATTACGATGATTGCATGGTTAACTTAGCCCAATGTCTAATTTCTGGCGACTGTATATTGCCATATATGAAACATTAAGATGTTGCTCCACGCTGAGAGTCCAGAAATGACCAAAGCAAAGTTTACAAAGCATTCGTTATTTTATTCCTGGATTTAACGTGGTCGTGTATTGGAAGGGGGTGTAATGTCTCAACACAATACGTCCCTCATTTTAATACCAACATATGGTAATTTATTTTTATAATATATGGGTTACATACGCGAGATAGTGGAATTTTGTAAGGACAGTGACTTTTTCGTCTTTTTTTGAAATTCAAGGGTTCTTTAACGTGCACGGGTGGTCTCTCGATCTTTTGTCGCATCCAAACTTTCCTTGCCAACCACACAGAGAAGTTATTTTTGTCTCTTGGCGAAGGCTATTCTCTGCCCACGGCGAAGGCTATTCTCTGCCCACGACGAAGGCTATTCTCGGCTTACGGCCACGGTTATTGTTGGCCCACGGTGAAGGCTATTCCCGGCCAAAGGTTTGATTCGACCATGGGACAATCTAGTTGAGCCCCCAGTTACCTAATCGCTATTTAATAGTGACGTGGACGAAAGTTCATATAATTGTCAATTTGGGAATTCTAATCGCCTTAAATTTAACGACATTTCATTTCTATTTTGCTTGTGTTTCAGAGAGCGTATACACTTACTAAGGATGATGTTCATTTATCTTATCTTCCATTAGCTCATATGTTTGAAAGGGGCATGCAGGTAAGGAAACCGGGATGAACCCGTGAATTCATTTGCTGTCCGGGCAAAATTACCTCCAAGAACACCAGAAAACTACTTTAAAGTTCCCAAGACAGTTATTTTGAACATGACATGGTTTTGAGATATGTAAAGAGATTTTATGGACGACTTACACCACATTTGCGTTTATCTCCCTTCACTATTTTTTAGAAATTTTAAGATGGCGTACCTGTTCGAAGTTTACCCCCCCCCCCCCCAAAAAAAAAAAAAAAAATATTATTCATTTTTGTATCTAATTGTATCTTTATAGATACCTATCCATATAATTATAAGCCGCAAGGGTTACGTTTGTGCTCATTATTTACAGATATGAAAATAGATTTTTAATTTAGGCGTCACTATTATATTTTCTAGTTACTACTGTTTATGCACGGATCACAGATAGGTTTTTTTCAAGGTGATATTAAACTATTAACAGACGATATGCAGACATTACGACCAACTTTATTTCCGACAGTACCCAGATTACTCAATAGGATGTACCAACGTGTAAGTAGGCCTGTCATCACATATTTTAATTACAGGAACGGCAGATTAGTGCTTGAAATATTTAAATAAATTGATATTTACTATTAACTAATTCTCTACAAGGTACACCCAGGCTTTTTTCTCACTGAATACTCCATTTCTGGTCAGCGATCAGGTGCGGATCTAGGAATTTTGAAAAGGGGGGGGGGCGCCGCAAAATAAGGACACTGACCGCAGAGACGGGGGCACGCTGCTGAGAGGGGGGTTGGGGGCCCCAAGAAAAGTATCCGTCATTTCCTTGCATCTGTAGCCATTCCAACTTCCAAGAGCTATTTGGCTTATATTTTTGTCTAGACGTTCGGAAATCGTTGAAAAAGAGCCTCAAAATCGAGCAAAAAAGCCAGTTGAAAGGCACTTTCAGTAGTAAAAAAGGGCCCCTCTCCCCCTTGAATCCGCCTCTGGCGATCATTAATTTTAGGCAAATAACTGGAGGTTCACATACCGCAAATATAGATGATAATGCGTCGATGTATTTTGGCGCTCACTTTTGGAATGGAAAATCGTTGGTAAAAATCTCCAATGTGCTGGCCTTTAGATATAGACCTGCGTTTGTCGTTACGCCGACGACGATTTGTTGCTTGAACTAACAGATACAGTTAGGCATAATAATAATAATATTACAAAAAAGATCAGATTTCGGTGATCACACAATTGATTATAAAGGGAACGATGCGAGTGGGAAGGGGTAGTTGTACATTTTGCGGACATTCGACATGGATCTGTTAACAAGAAATTTTATTTTCTTGGTACGCGACTTCCCAGCTGCATAATATATTGTCGATACAACCACCGTCGAAGTTGAAAATCACGGAAATCGACGAGGAGTATACGGCCTACTTGTCACAATAAAATCACGTCATAATGCCATGACGTCACATCTATTGTTGATTATCGAAGAAGAAACACGTCTATCTATCATATCGTGTGCGCTTTATTGAAAATAGTTTAATTAATTTTCAAATTTCCACTTTTTATTGAAGTTTACAACACTTCTACATCAAGTAAGTGTACCTTTTATGTAAATTTTCATTTATACTTCATCATAATTTAACGAAAAATCATCTTAGTTTTAAAATATAGCGGAGAATAAAAAAAAATGATTCTCCCGGCCTTGTACATCCTTTTTTTTAAATTGTACTTCAGTAATGTTATTGTAAAATGAATAAATCTTATAACTTCTGACAGTATTAGATTAATTATAATTGTTATATATCGATAATATTACTTTCTTTTGCAGAGTTTTAATTATGCCTTTCAACTGTTTCTCAAGAAAAGTTAAAGTTGACACGATGCCAAGTAAGTTTTTTTTAAATGTTTCCTCAATAAGAGAAAATGGATAAGTGAATAGTAGAGTTACTAAATGTGTTAAAGGGATTTATAATATAATTCTAATAATTTATTCTATTTGTTGCAGAGCAACGCATTGGAGGAGAAAATTTAATGACAGTTCTCATCAGGGCGTGGAAACAAATTGATGAAATCGCCGAAAGACACCGAAAGGAGAATAAAGCAGAGAAGAAAAGACTCTCAAATGATTTTGATAAATTGATGAAGGATCGCCAAAGTAGAGTAATTGAGCTTCTAGATATTCACCGTTCAATTATTCAAGCAAAGAAACGTGCGCAACAGCAGAAGATAAATAGTGAAAGAGCTGGAAAACTTCTACAAGTTGACACGTCTGGTGTTAATCAAAATAATGCTGAAATTGTACAAAGCAAAGCTACAGAAAATACCAATCATCAGGAAATTAAAACAAAAGACAGAATAACCGAAGCATTAGCTGATGATTTCAGTGTTGCTGCAAAAAATACTGAAGGTCAGGATGTTGAAGCAGAAGACAAAATAAACGAAAGGTTCGCTGATGGTTTGGGTGCTGCTACGCCAGTGGGGTCACAAGGTATGCTGCACTCATTTTTTATTGCTTCCTTTGCTGACATAATTATTTGTTATGAATATTCAGTTCGTATTATGCTGTTTCTGTTGCTTGGTTGACAAAGTATACGCCTTAATGATATTATCTTTCCTTGCAGTTATGTTATTCACCGCGACAACATGTTCTGTTGTCTCGTAACTGACAAAACCGACGTTCCAGGGCAATTCTATCAATGAAGGACCCATAAGCCTATATATTCTAATATTATAAAATGCATTTGACTAGCTTATTGTGCCTATTTTACAGAAAAGAAAGTTCAACCACGACTTGGAGTTAGAATCAGAAAAAGTTGTAGAGAATTTTGGACGACTGTTACCCGACCGTTCAGAATATGTCTTGGGGAACAAAAGGAATCTAGACAATAAGAACAATATAGAAAAGGTAAATATAATATTTATCACTAATACTGCATTTAAAAAAGCTCCCGAACTTGTTAATTCATTCTTGGTATCAGCTTGGTATATGAGAGATATTAAATTATTGTTTTCTTATTTTCTATTTCAGACTGGTGATGGAAGAAGAATTGTGATTAGAAATATAAATTTATTTTCATAAAAAAAAATATTATTTTGAATAGAAATTGTTCTTTCAATTTAGAGAACAAAAATGACAATTTGATAAATATAATACATTTCTATTTATGAATATATCTTGAATCATCTATATAATAATATATACTTTTTTTGTCATTTTCCATATACATTTGTTGGTGAAAATTTTATTTAATAAACATATTTTGGATATTTTTTTTTTTTTTTTTTCTAATTCTGTTATTTTATTCAAAATGGACCATGTTTTGGGACTATTTTTTCCGGACCTGGGAATCATTGCAATAAGTGGAAATGGCTCGTATAATATAATGTGCTAGACTGAAAACGGGTCACACATAGTGTCTTTTATTTCGTTTTTTAAATTTTCACTTACCGTCCCACAGTTGGACCTTAGTGGTTAGATTCACCGAGCTCTTCAAATTATACCGTTCATTGATTATGTTTTTCTGACAGAATACAAGTCCCCGTTTCTGATTTTAGTGAATGATAAATTTTCCCTGGCTCGAATCAGTCCGAAGATATGATTTGTGTTCCTGCTTCCCAGTCAGGAGTGGCTTGGTTGATTCATCCCAAATGTAATCAAAATAGAATCGCATCTAAATAATTTTTTTTTAAAAAAAAAATACCAACTTAGATTATTGTATTACCTTGCTCGAAGACTTATGAGTATATAATACAGTTGTAGAAAATAATTGTTGAGATATTTATAGCAAATAGATGAGATATTTATAACAAACAGACGAGGGATTACTAGCAAAAAGGTTATGAAATATTTTATAGTAAATCGATGATGATACATTTATAGCAAATAGATTATGACACATGTATATAAGACATTTCTAGCAAATTGATGAGACATTTCTAGCAAAGAAATGCTAACATCTTAATGGCTATTTCTTCTATGCCTCGATTTATAACATCTTCACATATGTTGGACGTTCTGTTCACTTATCTAACATTAAAGTTTGTTCTGGTTGCCATGAATGATTGTTGTATTTTTTCTTTCATTTATCAGTTAATACCACATCGGCACTCCTAAGCCACATTTGCGGCTGGCCCCCGGATCCATTCACTTGATTTGATATTTGTTGGGGTTTTTTTTTTTGCAGTGTCTATTTTCTGTCTTGTCCGCAGGTTTATCATGTAGATTTTTTTTTTGCGTGTATTGCGGTCCATCTGCACTTACTAATACGGTGAGATCGAAATGACGTAATTTTCCCATAATATGTCTGGTTTATTTGTCTGGTATGAATTACCGTGTATTTTATTTTTAGGTTATAATTGGTGTTCGAGATAGTAAACTTAAATCAACATTATTAGATTGGGGAATGAAGTCTAAATTAAAAGAAATTAAAAGGTAATGTATATAGATAGAATAATTTGACCATATACTGGGATCGAACCCGCGACCTCCAGGTTACAGATCAAACGCTATACTTACCTGGCATTAGTCAATATACTCTGACCTATAAACATGATCTATACTTGTTCTTAGAGAATTAATAATCGTAATTACCCATTTTAATGTTTGAAAATTTTGTATCATTAGAGGTATTATAAGACGAGACAGTATCTGGGATAAATTAATCTTCAACAAGATACAGAATTTACTCGGAGGAAGAATAAAAGTTTTAATATCTGGCTCAGCACCACTTTCTGAACCAGTTCTAAATTTTGCCAGATGCGCTTTTGGTTGCTTGGTAAGATATATTCCCTGTTTGATTTTAAAAACCCGTTGTTCATACATGTATTATAGTGGAGAATCAGATGTAACCCTAAACTGTCCATAGCATGATTACAACCGAACATTCACCCGATACACCAAGAAACTGAATTATACCTACATAAACTTCTTACTGTTCTACCCCGACTGGGCTGACGAAGACCGACAAACGCCATATAGTCCCCACTACAGACTAGTCTTATATCGAATTCCATCCGTCAAACTTGTTTACGTTTACGCCAATGTGTACACTGGACCTCAGTTATTCGTCCTACCCGAACCACTATACAATGTCCTTTGCCAGCCCCCCCCCCATCGCGTCATACACGACTGACACGACGAAAACAAGGCCGGAAATTCCCGATGAACTTCCCCGGCTAACACCGGGATCGACATGAGAACTGTAGATTAGCGAATCAGCGTCTTACTCAGCGGATGGAGGAAGTGAAAATAGTATGAATAAAAAATGGTTTTATATATTGTAGGTGTTGGAGGGTTATGGACAAACAGAAGCTACAGCTGGGATTTTATTTAATATACCCGGTGAAAGTATACCAGGTGATCTTTATATTCGTTCCCCAATCTTTCTTTCCGAAGTTACTCCCCATTGGAGAAAACCATCTGGCCGTGATCATTTTTAACAGATTTATTTTAAATTTGGTGTGAAGCATTGTGAAAATGAGGGGATGAACCTCGGTCCATTTATTGTAAACTGTAAAATTGCACGACAACAGTTCGTTTTATACTAGGATATACAGCAACAAATTTATATTATTACCTTACGATTGGTATTGACTAAATGAAGATTATTTCTAACGTATACATATTATTTGTAGGACACTGTGGTCCACCATTAGTTTGTAATTATGTCAAGTTAATTGATGTACCAGAAATGGATTATTTTGCTGATCAAGGAACTGGAGAGGTAATTTTAATATAACATCCTTAGATTTATTTGATTTTTTACGTTGCGTTTCTGGATTTTTTTACGTTTTGGTTGTCAAATTGCAAGTATCTATACTCTTTGTACCGTCATGTCAATTTGTTTCACAGAGAATTACGAAAGTTTTCTAATATCTCTGTTAAAAGATGGCTGTCTTCAGCACGTGCAATCACATCACGTGGCTTATAGGAATGGTCTGCTTTTGTCAGGAAGTAAGATCTTAAACCATATTATAGGTAACACTTCATAGCAATTTAGTCGTCTGACATGAAAATGTTTTGCATGATATGACCGTTGCTTTTACATAATGTTAAAGGACATGTTATGACAATTGTTATTGCAGATATGACTTAAATGGTATGTTATGACCATTTTTATTACATATATTAGCTAAAGGACATGCTTGTTATGACCATTGTTATTGCAGGTATGACTTAAATGACATGCTATGACCATTGTTATTACAGATATTAGCTAAAGGACATGATTGTTATGACCATTGTTATTGCAGATATGTCTTATGACCATTGATATTACATATATAAGCTAAGGACATGACATGGCTTTTTTAGATATTATGACATACATGTGATATTGCTTGTTATTACAGATATTAGCTAAAGGACCGAATGTATTTAAAGGTTATTATAAAAACAAAGAGAAAACTGAAGAAGCATTGGATAAAGATGGTTGGCTACACACTGGTGATATAGGTACCTTGTTACCAGTAAGTAAATATAAATGGTTATAAAAGTATTAAAATAGTTGATGAAAGTATATATTATATCTGAAGGTATTAGAATATGTTAATGGATTGAAACGTGCTGTCCTAGCTATGTTTGAGTTTTAACCTGAAGAAATCATACTGTTCTCACCATATGAGGTTTAACCTGAACAAATCGTACCGTTCTAACCACGTTTCAGGTTTAACATGAAGAAGTCGTACTGTTCTAACCATGTTTGATGTTTAACATGAAGAAGTCGTACCGTTCTAACCATGTTTGAGGTTTAACATGAAGAAGTCGTACTGTTCTAACCATGTTTGATGTTTAACATGAAGAAGTCGTACCGTTCTAACCATGTTTGAGGTTTAACATGAAGAAGTCCTTCCCTTCTAAATATGTTTGAGGTTTAACATGAAGAAGTCGTACCGTTCTAAAGATGTTTCAGGTTTAACATGAAGAATTCGTTCTGTTCTAACCATGTTTGATGTTTAACATGAAGAAATCGTACCGTTCTAAACAAGAAATCATACTTGATGTTTAGAATGAAGAAATCGTACCGTTCTTACCTTGAGGTTTAACATGAACAAATCGTACCGTTCTAACCATGTTTGAGATGTAACATGAAGACATCGTAACGTTCTAACCATATTTAGGGTTAACTCGAAGATATGGATATCAATTAATGTTTGGTTTTTTTTCTTTTATAGAATGGAACTATGAAAATTGTTGATCGTAAGAAAAATATCTTTAAACTCTCTCAAGTAAGTTATAGAGATGATAATTGTTTTATATCCAGTATAATGTATAGTTCGTATTGTTGTTAAACATTATTAAACCAGTAAATGGACTCCAAGCTCTACTCGTCTTGCTGCCCTTCCTCTTCTGCCAATCCATGTTGGTTGGACATGGAACGTTTTCTTGGACAATTATGCGTCGTTTGATGGACTTAGATTTTTTGCATGACAATTTCAAGATGGCTGCGATAACGTCATGCTGGGTTTCTTGTCTATATAGAACGCGTGTACTGTGCCTTACTCAGCTTGAAAAAAAATCATTGCACTGTGACTCGGCGGTTCTTCTGCCAAGTCTGCCATAGGAGATGATACGAGAAAGGTAAATCGCAAACTAACGACTACAGACTATCTACTGTAAGCAGTAAACCACCACACAATTGCTTCACTTTACAATGGAAATGATACAAATATCTATTTCAGGGAGAATATATAGCAGCTGAAAAAATAGAGAATGTTTATCAGAGAAGTTGTTTTGTTGCACAAGTGTTTATTGAAGGAGATAGTTTAAAGGTAAACGCATGTGGTATTGTGAAAATGATACTCTGATAGGGAGGGTGGGGACAAATCCACTAGAATACGTTTTCAAGGTATCGGTTTTATAATTGCATGGACCTAATGTCACGGCAGTTGTTATCAGTTATAACTTGCATGAATTAAATGTCACGTCGATAACCTCGTGGTCGATATGTTTAAAGGGGGACAGTTTTATTAGGCTTCTTCACGTACCTTATTTATGACAAACTATTAAAATATGAGCCGTTAAAGTTAATCCGGGGGTGATATCGCTATGTAAAAATCTTTCCATGTAGCATTGTTGGATATTGAAGACAAAATTAAATATACTTCAAAATCGTATTCTTTTAAATGATTTTCTTCCTTAAAACAATAAATCCCCAACGAATGAATTGTCGCTATAACTGACAGGTCTAAATTCAGATTAAGCGACCTAAAACCGGTAAAATGCGCATTCTTTCGGCTGTGCGTGTAAATGATCAAAGGTTGTTAGACTAATCATCTCATCTTGTTTAACGGTGGACAGTCATATGGACTTGGGCATCAAGGATATATGTCAGTGTTATCACGTCTAACTAGACACTGATTGTGACCTACTTGGTGTATCGGGACCATTACCTAAGATTTGTTTTTTAATAAATCCTGTCACTAGTTGATATAGGATTTATATCTATTTACTGATATGTAATTGCTGGAGACATACACTAAGTCAATTGTCCTTCATGTTTTGACTGTATTGTAAATCACAAATTTAGGGTTAATTAACCTGCTGTATTTCCTAGCACACATTTAGTCATAGTTTGATCACACATCATGTGTCCAGGGACAGTTACTCATTAGCCATAGCAGGAAGCGATGATTTAATACAATGTTTAGGTCAAGATTGTAACACGGGAAATATTTGTCTGTAGATTAACTAATCATGTAAGGAATACCTCATTATATAGAGGGTTTGTTTCATCCAACTCAAGGTCACTTTCAAAGATAGGAGATGACTTTGACTTCTTGTCTGCGATATTACACCTTTGGTAGCGAACGGTAAATACGACTGATTCAGAAATAATGTTTAGAACTTAAAAGATTTAGTTATTTTATGGAACCCTTAGATATGTGTAGATATACCGTCATCAATTCAAATAACACCTACATGGTTTTCAGTCCGATCTGGCTAGGACGTTGTTACCAAGGATGTTTGAACGTTAAAGTGTGGTAATTTTATGTTGTTGTGTGCACTTTGTAACAGCCTTGTCATAAAGGTATATAAACATAGATTTAGAAGAATTTTGCCAGAGTTTTAAATTTAATGAATTGAGACAAAAAGTCCCATTTATTAACCCAACGTGAAGTCAGATTATTATATGGTCCAAACCAGACGACCGTACTTCCCACGTTAAACGGTCTAGTTATTGTGTAATTTGTATTAGTGGTGTTATAAAGATCTATACGCATAGATTTACAACAATACGGTTTTTCAGGTTTTTATATGTAATTGACTAATGATGAATCTGACTGATCAATTTAAATACACAAAAGTCCGCATGGAAACTCAACTCAATCTCCGGAATAGTCTAACATGTGCTTCTCTAGGCTTTTGGCGACTTTGTCAATTAATTGTGCGTGATGTTTCTTTCAGCATTTCTTGATGGCTATAGCTGTATTAGATGAAGAATATATTTTAAAATGGGCTAAAAATAACAACCAACCAACCTCTTTAAAAGAGCTGTCAAAATCTCAAGTAAGAATATTATTATGTTAGAAAATCAGTATAATGTACATAGCCCAAAGGAAATAATAATAATTTTATGACAGTCTAAAATGTGTTACCAGTTGCCCTGTTATAGCCCCAGAACAAATATTTTGTGTGAAGAATCAGGGGGGGGGGGGTGAAATGAAATAGAATACTATGATATTAATCTTTTTATATAGTGCAATAATATACGAAAACAGAAGTTTCTTTTGTGCCTTTTTCAAGTTTTCTCTTTTGAACAACATAAAACGTCTCTGTAAATGGGGATTAACTCACTTCTGCCCCAACCGGGTTAACCAAGATGCGCATCCACCGTGCAGTGTGCTATAATTTTACGAAGACAGCAATTGCATTCCAACTATCAAAGGTTATTTTACGTCCACGCCAATATGTACACAGGACCCAAGAATTAGATAAAAAGAAGACTGTTCTCGTTATAATATTTTTAAACACCGAGAGTTGATTATGGACTTGTCATGTGGATAAATATTTAAATGATAATTTACAGATTTAAAGTCAAAACAAAAAAACAAAAACAAATCTGCAATCTAGGCAGATTTAGCTGTTACATAATGCACTTTGAATCAAGAGATATAGCCTGTTTATTTTCTTATTACAGGAAGTTAAAGATATCGTGCTAAAAGATTTGTTAAGATGTGGTAAAGAGGCACAACTAAAGGGTTTTGAACAGGTAAAAAACACGACAGTATCGGGATAACATAGCTTTCCTAATATTAACAATATCCAGAGCATCATGCCGTGAAAGAATATCTATCCTTAAGCTCCGATGAATGATGATATTACTATGCGTTTCGGTCAATAACTTTATCTATTTAAGAAATTTTTACTCCGGTATTGCTTTAAAATGCACACACGTAATTCAAATAGCTTATAATTTCATATGTATATTATTATAAACCTTCTGTGTTATGTGTCGGATTTTATTTTGTTTTCAGATAAAGGATGTATATCTCCACCCCGAATTGTTCTCCATAGAAAATGGTTTACTCACGCCAACATTTAAAAACAAAAGACCCGCTCTGAGGAAACACTTCAAGGCTGAAATAGATGCTCTTTATCAAAAACACCAAGATTAATACGTCATGGAAACTTGTGTCAAAAAAGACAACGGAACGTTGCTCTAAGCGACTATCCACGAGAAGATACCCATGTTCATTTGTATATAGTCAAATTCTTACCATTATGTCATAGCAATTACTAATTAGACAAATTCTTAACCTACTGTCTGTTCCAGGCGACACTATAACTCGAAAAATGCTTACTATTTCTTCAATTTTTAATTGGTTAAAACTTAACGACCTACTTGGTATTGTCACCCCGTAACTTTCTTCATCGAACCTTAACGCCTATTAGTTCGATAACATCCTTTATTCTCTTGTAAATTTCACATTTTTAGACACTAGCCAATTTCTCAGAACATAAACAACATTAGCGCTGCGTCTGCATAAGTTGGGTCACTCATATATCATGTAGGGGTATCAGGTTTTTTCACAAATCGGGGGCATTCAGTTAATAATGCTTTGTGTGGGAAGATTCGCCCGTTTGTTTTACGGCAGTGCGTATGCTTGTTTGTGCGTGCGTGGGTGCGTGCGCGTGGGTTTATTTGGTTATCGGCCATTTTAATATTCCTTTGAGACATGCATTGTATTGCATGTCTCCTAAAATATTCCTCACATAACTCTTATTTTCAGCATAAGATGGCATGGTAGGTAACCTTTCTGATATAGTTTAAATATTGTACGATATCTTTTAATTTTATGGTCTTAATAGTATCGATTAACGGTATCCAATTTTATTTATATTCGCTGTCCACGGGCATACAAGATATATTCCAGATATTGTCGTAGAATAGATAATAAAAAAAAAAGAATGGTAGAAAAATATAATCCCTTGAATAATGGATTGTCCTATCATCACATACATGTGCAAGTGCACGATTGTGTGTGTGTATACAACACGTGAGAATATAAGGTGTGCGTAAATTGTATAATAGAAATAGATAGCCCTTAATCTATCAGTAGTGGATCGTGTGTGGCTACTTCCCCGTTCCGCCTTCTGTCAAAGTATCACTTGCTTGGGGACATTTCACACAAAAGAAAACTAAATCAAACAAGAAATAAACTAGACTATTTATAAAAATATCTTATGAGCACCCCTTTTCAACAGGAATAAAACTTTTGAAAAATAAAAAATAATAATACAACTCTATCAATATATATTGTCAATTATGGTGGTCCACGAAGGTAGATATCTTTCTAAAAAGTTTCACAAGACCACGATTTGATGTCTGAAAGGAGTATTAAAAGTCCTACAAAGCCAAATAAAATAGACAGTTATAAATCTATTATCCGAAAGCTAGATAGACAATTCGTTTGAATTGTCATTTAGCGTACATCCAAATTATCATGACGTGTCACTACAATATTAGGTCACACTTTGTATGTAGTTTATATCAATTTCCAAAAGCCATCTAAGGCAGTGGAGCAAACAAATGTGGTCTGAAACCTAATAGCAAATTTATATTACCCCCCCACCCCCGTAAATAGCTCTTTGAAACAAGTTCTATTCTACTGGGTCGGAACAACTATTTAAACATGCAAGAAGGACGAAACGACCCCAAACATTATCTACACCCATGTTCGATTTAGTTTATTCCAAATAACTAGGTCACGCATGGCTGTTATCAAAACCGCGAATAAAAGAAATTACGATTTTTCAAGAGAGGTTATAATATGTAGGTTGATCTGAAATTAGATAACGTGCGATAGAAAGTAAAGGGATGACAATTCCAGGTTGGTCGTTAAGTTTTAACCATATAGATTAAAAGTTAAAGAAATAGCAAGCAATTTTCGAGTTATAGTGTCGCCTGGAACAGACAGTGGTATGTCATAGTTATTAGACAATTTTTTTTGTATATATGAAAATATGTAATAAATATATATATTTTTGGTATATCGGACTTTTTGTTATAGATACTACCAATGAACTTAAAAACTGAACGGTTTAGGTCATAATCACTGATAATTACAAACCTTTGTTTAGTATATTGACAGTTATATTCTTTTTTTGTGCTTGAGTGGCCTGGTATTGTCTGCTGTTGGGGATACCCGATATAAAAAATTTCCAGAATTTACATGTTAAAAAACACAATGGTGCAAGCTTAGGGGATTATTTATTGGTACAATCACAACTCTTTCATAATGTGAAAAACTTTGCAGACGACCAAAGAGCTGAATCTGATCAGCAGTCATTAACCTTTGTATTAAGAGAACAGCATTTTAGAGCCTTTTTCGGAAAGTGACAATAACGGATTACAACCTCATACAAAATGGGATCCTGAAACGGAAGTTTGTAAAAACAATATCGTTAATTTTTGCGTAAAGTTCAATGATGTATTAATAATTTAAATCCCTGTAAATGCTGAAGTAAAATGTGTTATAAGTTTCGTGGGAAATTGTGCGGAATTAGTGAAAACCCGCGACAGACAATAAACATTGCAAAGAAAATAGGAAACCGCCTTGGTTCGATGAAGAATGCCTTGAACAGAAACGTTTGAAATCCAAATTCTTAAATCGATTTAGAAAAGGTAACAATGGCAATGATTTATACGTATATAATAAAGTAAAAGTGTTTTTAGATCGTCGTGTAAAAGTAAACAACATGATCACGAACAATTAAATTAATTTGTAATAAATTGTGTTCGAATAGTAAAAAGTTTCCATCTAAAAACCAAAGTTTGTAAACTGATCAGACAAGATGAATGGGTAAACCTCTTATAATAACACCTGATGATAACTCGAGTCAGGGTCTTTCTTAACTCCGTGGTGACTCGGATGACTCTAATGATATTCTAAACGGGCCTAGTTCAGAATATGAAGTTACGGAATGTATAAAGGGTATGTAATCTTGTACATCTCCTGTGCCAGATATTGGTGTAGATTTTTATGATACGTGTTTATGTCTGTTTGTACAGGGGGTCTCTTTATTACAGGGGGGGGGTGGCCTAGTGGTGTAGAGTGCCGTTGCCGGTCACCTCTGGCTTGCGGCCGTGGTTTCGATCCCTGGTGTGAGCGTATGTGGCATGGAGATGGGGGTGCCTTCTCAACCTCGTGGGTTTCCTCTGGGCACTCCGGTTTCCTCCAACTGCTAAAGATCCCTACGCTCAAGCAAATTGTTGAAATAAAATTAAACCATATGTTAGTCCCAAAATGACGTAGTTTGTGTCGAGTGGACTTAAACCCCATTTCTCTCTCTCTCTCTCTCTCTCTCTCTCTGTTAATTAGACTTTATTGGTGAAATATATATAGCTCTGTTTTCAACAATAGGTTACACACGTAATATTCTTTGGAAAATAAGTATTATGATAAGAACAAGCTGGTTACAGAAGAGGTTACTCTACGATTGATCAAATATTTACCCTGCAGGGACTTTTCAAAAATATTTTCTCAACAACCAAGGAGCGTCTGAACGTTTTATACGTCGATTTTTCTAGAGCCTTCGAATCCTTGAACCGACTTAAATTAATGTCCGTATTGTTAGAATTGAGAGTCAGTAGTAAAATGTATTGAACTCTAAAAATATGTATTCGTCTGTAAAATAATGTCTCAGAGTAGGAAAAAATTTAACTTTTTATTTTAAACATCTTTCTGGCGTTCGTTGGGTTGGGGTGGCCTAGTGGTCTAGAGTGCCGCGCTTCGACCTCTAGCTGGCCGGTCACCGCTGGCTTGCGGCTGTGGTTTCGAGCCCTGGTGTGAGCGTATGTGGCATGGAGATAGGGGCGCCTTCTCAACTTCGTGGGTTTCCTCCGGGCACTCCGATTTCCTCCCACTGCTAAAGACCCCTACGCGCAAGCGAATTATTGAAATAAAATTAAACCATATGTTGGTCCCGAGATGACCTAGTTTGTGTTGAGTGGACGTTAAACCCCATTTCTCTCTCTCTCACCAGCAGTGTCGAACTTCCTTAATATACCTGTTTGATTTGACAATACAGTAAGTTTAAGCTAGTATTTTACGCAAGCTATGTATAACAGACAAAACTGCAATTGCACATTTTCTATATCCATTCTATATTCATTCTATATTCAGCACCATATTATTATAGCCTAATAACGTCTTAATTTGTATCCGTTATCCCACAATTTGTTTGGACGTAACCAAAGCAATAGTCCTATTTGTACATTAGTAACTGAGATTTTATCGAAGACTTGTTTCATGTAAACATTACAAAAGTTTACGATCAATTTACCAAAGCAATAGTCCTATTTGTACATTACGTAACTGCGATTTTATCGAGGACTTGTTTCATGTAACCATTACAGAAGTTTACGATCAATTTATAGTATATCTATCAATCACCCACCTAATAAAGCGAAATTACACCAACTATGTAACAGTTTACGATATAAATACACTTGCTTCGTTTTCCTGTTATCTAAATAAAACTATATTTACTAGACACAAGGTACAATTTTATGGATACACAATTACTGAGTTTGATACTAAGCGACATTTCGACGAGGATGCTCTCATCTTTATCAAGCAATGATAAAGACGAAACGAGAGCATCTTTGTCGAAACGTCGCTTATTATCAAACTCAGTATTTGTGTATCTATAAAATTGTACCTTGTGTTAATATGTTCAATTACTAAATGCCAATCAAAGAAGATATATTTACTAGACAGTTTGTAAATAGCGAAACTTTAGGCAGTGTTTGATAAATCGCATATCATAATATAATAAGCAATATTATTATATTGCATTATACTTACATCTCAAAGCCAATTTATCAAACAATTTGAAATATTAAAAACTATCCATCAATATATTATATATTAAATTCTGTATAATAGCTTGAAAAAAATCAATATGTATTCCGAATGTTATTTGTATTTATAAATCGTATGATCCCCATACAGAATAAATAGATATTATTTTTATCTTATATAACGTTCATAATATAATTTCAGTCGGATCAGTACATCTCTATACATACTTCAATTCGTAATATAATCATCAGGGAGATGATCTCTCTCTCTCTCTCTCTCTCTCTCTCTCTCTCTCTCTCATTTTCATTTGTCTTGTTGTTTGGTGTGTGGTCGTCCTGAACTCTTAGATAAGATATATTACATTATTACCCATGTATAAATAAAACATGTTTTATTTTTTTTTTACCATAAAAAGTCATAAGTGTTTATTGATAACACCCCACCGCACATCTATAGACAGTAGCCATGATCTACATTTCACATGGACTTTACAATCTCGTAGAACAATAACCCCGCTATCAGATATCGGGTCGTGTTTCATGTCTAGGTTTCAACATCTCTCCATTCATAGGACACGCTTAAGTGAGATGAATTTGCATGATATGTGTTACCTTAAACAGGCCGAACAGTACTGTGAATTTCACTGTTCGGGGGTGGGGGGGCGCTGCTACACCCGCAACTCGGTTTAGCCAAGTACATTATCTTAGTCTCGACAGTTTTACAAGCAAATCGTATGGTATCGTTTGTTTTTCAGAAACTAGTCTTAAAAAAAGGTAAATCCCTTGGGCCCCTAATCCACCGTCCCCCCTCCCGTGGAATTCATTGGCTTCTTTACTTTTCTGCCAAGTATATAAAATATATATAACTACCAGTAGGCCCATGTCTACTTCAGACAAATACAGTTATACAGTTACAATAAAAAGAAAATGAATATTTTGAAACACGTTTTTTCATAACGTAGTTTATTCAGCCTGTTGTAGTGGTAAATAGTGTATGTTTTACATGTATTTACATTGTAGGTGACGGTGACACGACACATCAAACAGACCCAGGCAAGTTATCGCATAGAAATAGAGACAGAAATAGGGATTAATGTTTTGACGACACAAATCTTGTCATTTCGGGACTAACATTATAGGCGGGGCATGTTAATCTCAAAAGTGGAGTGACCCCCGACAAATTGCAAAAGAAACCAATGCAGTTTGGTTCAATCAAACTTATATTTGACAGCATTATACTCAAATTCGGCCTAAGGCAAAATGACATAATTAATATAATTCAATATGGCGGTCTTCGGGAAGTTTCTGCGAGTGATATCTCGTGACCAGTGCGTTTCAGTGGTGGGACAATAAATATACTTATATTAACAGCTTACGTAATAGAGGCGAAATGTTTCAAATATAACAAATTTGACTAAACCAATTTAAAAAAATATTTTTCATATGATATACTACCGGCCATTTTTTTTCAAAATGGCTGCCAAATTTGGTAATAAACTGGCATTGTCCCACTACATAACCATGACGTTTACTATCTCTGTTATATGTTTTTCGGTGTTTCTGGATTTTAAAAAAGAAAGGTTTTAAATTCAATATTGCCACCAAAATGGAATTCAAAATGGCAGATTTTAAGTTAATCGTTGGTTTGCCCTTTGGGTAGCTTCTTCGTGGTTTTAGATGTCATTTGGTTGATTTCCATGCAGAATGGCCGCTAACATAAAGACGAAACTGGCGAAGAGAGAGAGAGAGAGGAGTTTAATACCATCTCGACACAAACTAGATCATTTCGCGACGAATACATGGTTGAAGAAATGGTATTCAAAAGCATTCTGGAACGTGAATCGTGTGTCAGGTTTATAATTTCCATTTTGCCTTAAATATTGGATAGCAGAACTCTTATCTTTTCTCGGCAATTTAACACCAATGTTGATTTAAACTGAGCAATGAGTCGTGTTTGCAATGTCAAGGACTGTGGATGTTACTGAGTTGAAGACTTTGCTCCTTTAAACAACATTTAAATATGGCCTACCACCTGTAGCACTTTCATTTCAATATAAAAATAAATTTTTTTTATTGGAATTTTCAATTAAACGTAAACTTCAATGTATGACTAATATACTCATTGTTAATTTGTAAAACGTTCAACATCATATCTTTCTACGCGAATGAACACTACATTGTTCATTGGATAAAACGGAAACAATATTTCATATCTGTAAAATAAATACAAATTATTTATATGATAACCTCAGGTCTACCATGTAAGATGGAAATTTGCAACTCAGCGTAACAATAAATTGTTTATTGGTTATAAGCGGAATTTTTTCTTATTTTATAACTGTAAAATGATATATGAATTATCATTTTATACGGGGTATATATGTTCACTGATAAATAAAGTAATCTAGTAATGCGTAAAATTGCAACATTTTTTAACGTCCTATATATCTTTCCCCTAACTTTTCAGGAATGTTCTGCGAAGGGGTGTTGTACAGTTTCAGGCATCCCCAAACTGGTTAATCTCCTTGCGTATAAGTAATGAATTTACGTCGTGTTTGACGCATTTTAAACTATATGCATATGTTAAACACACCGGGATACACTCTAGAAAGTGCCATTGTCAAAAAACAATATTACCGTGGCAATTGCACGAACATGTGATATGAATAACATACAGAAATGAACCCGTGTTCACTCTGGGTGTATACGATTATACCAGATGCGGACCTGGGGAAGAGGGGTCCCCACTGTATGGAGGTTCGGTGTGTTCTCTCCTCCCCGGAGTTAAATTTCTTTTGAAAAACTGTCCTGGTGTTTCTAGTATACGAAAAAAATTTATCGGAAATTAATTTTTGAACCCGTGTTTAAATTAAGTTATCCCGAAAACGTTATCTTACAAGCAATATCGTGGTAATATAAGGAAAAGGCATTTCTATCGCCAAATTTTGCAGTCATTAGCCGTCAATATGAAAAATACATTGTTTGTTTTTATTTTCTTCAGATTCGTTATTTCGGTAGAATTCTCCGCTCTAACTTCTCCGCTCCTACCACAAAAACACACTGGTTACGAGATATCGCTCTCCGAAACTTCATGAAAACCGCCATGTAAATTACGTTTTTTCGCCAGGGCCGAATTTGAGTATGATGTTGTCTGACATGTGTACCTTGAATCAAACTGCATTGGGTTCTTTTGCAATTTATTTTAGGTAAAACGCTATCCGAGCTCGATAAATATGGTTAGATTATATTTCAATAATTAGCTTGAGAGTAGTGATTTTCAGAAGTGGGAGAAAACCAAAGCACACAGACCTGTTCTTGGATCTTTACTTAGGTGTTTAAGAAAGGATTGGTACACTCGGTCTCGCGAACTTTTTAAAAAAATATATAATGCAATTAAATTAAATTTAAAAATATTTTTTGAAGCATATACTCCCTTTAACTTACTATGATACGACCGAGTATGCGTATTTCACAATAGTCTACTTCTCTATTATAGAGCACGGTAATATTCACGAGGTTTTATTTATCTATTATGAGCATATGTACAAGTGTCAATTTCATAGTCCCCATTTCATTATCATAGACGCTACTTAAGGACGAATAGAGATGGGCGTGTCTTATATATTTTACCAACTATGCGGCATATGAAAGTTGAAACCATTTTACATATTTGTGTTCAAGAATCAAGTAAGTATTGATTTCTCAGTTCAATTTATAATAGATGAACATGATGACAATGGTGTTGATATTTGGCTATTTTGATTAAAGCAATGCTATTAGTTTCATTATAGTAATACTACGACAGGTCACAGACATCGGGTACATGTTTTAGTTAATCCTATTATAGATATCTATAAAGCGATAATAAGTAGGTATAGTACAGATAAAAGCTTTGTTTAAAGAGGGTAAATCGCTATTATTTAGCAACTAGGCATGGACACAAATAGTATACAATAATCATCAATAATGTAACATGAATATACTGATTTACATTTAATCGTCCGTAATTACTAATCAGTTCGGTTTGGCGTCTGTGATTTAAGCCCAGACCGGTAGTTTTCTCCTACAGACTCGTTCATCGAGTCGATTGATGCAACTGGCACTCAAAAGCATTTAGGCCCACGATTCGTTAGCCAACTTTAAAATATCACTGTGTCTTAAATATATTGGATATCATAAGCACAACTTTTCACGGTAAGATAACAACATCAATATTGATTTAAATTGACCAATTTGCAATATCGAAAACTGTGGATGATATTGAGTTAGAGACTTGGCTCCTTTAAGGCGCTACTTCTACATTTAACAATTAGATCGTTCTGCATCTTAACATATTTCTATTTATATACATTGTATGTGGATATCCAATTAATGCGTCTTTATATATATTAGGTCCACTTAATGAACCGCTATTATATGTATATTTCATTCACGGAACTATAACTTATTGTGCTTACGGTATTACACACCGGACACCGGGTCATGTATTGGTTATTCATAAATTATTAACATGTCTTTCTGTGTCGACATGTGGACCGTAATGACCTTCACTACGGAAGTAAGCAATCAAATCTGAACAACTGTAAGCTAATTATGAATTATTGTAAAAATTGTTACATTGGACTTACAACCCCTGTTTTAGTTTTGCTGAACATTTATCTTGTTTTAAAATACAAATATCTATAAATATCTATAGATATCTGAATGGTTGGCTTTTCGTGTTTATACACGACCGGCTGGTCCTTAGAAACGTATATATCTCATGTTTCATGACTATACAAATGCAAAAAAGGAATGTTAAGGTACAAAGACCAAAGGTTTATTATTGGCCTGTACTGTGAACTTTGGTGTTACTCCTGGCAGTGGATGAAACTATTGATATACTGTATTCATTTCTCTCATGATCATGATCTTTAGTAAGGATACTTATTTTGTATTATCTATCCTGTATCATTCAGGTCAGTTTAAAATCAGATCTACCAACTAAAAGGGATAAAATCACCGCGCTGGTGACTGTGATAGGATGGATAGCTTAATAGAATCCAGTAATAAATTAATAGCAACCACCAATGGTAAGATAGCAGTAGCAGGAACTCTCGTTGGCGCATCAGCATTGGCATACTATCTGTATTCCAAACCACAATCACCCAAATTACCATATGATCTAGCGAGCCAATCTGTTGAAACAAAGGTAACGTTTAAAATAATATTTTATAGAAGTTTGGGAGAGAGTGTGTAGTGAGTGACACCCGTTGACGAGGGCTTTTCCCTGATAGAAATTTCATAATGAAAACAAAATAATCGAAGCCATCGCTTTTATTGGGCGCGTGTCAAGGCTAACTGCATGGCAAAACACTAAAGCCTTTTGTGTACATGCGGCGTGGTGGTTTTGTATAATCTTTATTCACCGTCCTGGTCCTTTAAAGGGACTATCCCGATTTGAATAGATGCTCAAAAATAAAAGTCTCAGTGCGTATAAAACTTAAGTGTCAAATATAGAGAAATGGTGTATGTGTCCTGTTTCAAAATTTCAGCCAAAAATATTGAGTCATTTGGACATGAAAGTCAAAACAGCTTATCCTGCACGTAACCCTTTTAAGATTTCGGGTCTTTTTTATTTTCGTTGGATGACCTGATAATCGATTCCCGTTCATTTAGATGTCTATACAGCGCATAACCCACGTGCTGTACTTGATAACGAAAGGTACTTGTCACCTACACATTATTTTTTATAAAATTAATAAAAGTCTGGTTATATACAGACATCGCATAATACAACCTCGGACACATGCTTCCATTTCCAGATTAAGAGTGACGGGTTTAAGTTGTTTGGAAATGTATCACATATATTGAGTTAGTTGCTCGGTCCTGAGGTAGAGGATTTTAAGGGATTTTAACACAAAATTGAGCAGTTTTATTCTCCAAAACATTATGGGGACTGACTCTTTAACGTTAACTTAGACGTGGTTCTGGCTATATATTTTTAAAATGAATGATAGATGATAATGTGTATAAACGTGTGTAATATAAGTTTGTATTCAGTAATACTAGGTTGTGTTATATTTCTATTCAATAAACATCTTAATAGGTCACAATAAGCTGTTAGGTGTTGCGTAACATGTTTTGAGCTGGTTGTAATATAAATGGCCTTAAATAAATAACATTAGCAAACTTATTGGATTTTTAAAATAAAGGTGTTGTTTATATTTTTTCTGTTGAAATGGGCAGCATTGGGTTTTTATAAATCTACGCTTTGTTTTACATTACCCAAAGGGTTCCATTAAGATTAGAAACTCGTGCC
Organism: Patella caerulea; assembly: GCA_036850965.1. Lineage (NCBI taxonomy): Eukaryota > Metazoa > Mollusca > Gastropoda > Patellidae > Patella > Patella caerulea. The sequence continues at coordinate 19,884,713 of JAZGQO010000014.1, read as the reverse complement.
AGCGTCATTACAATGAGACGGATTTATTAATTGGTATTTTTTGTTATTCATATTGATTGACAGTTAAACATGATAAAATTCTCTACAAAGATGGGTCGAGAGCGACAAAAAAAATGTGACTTAACGTCCACTCGACACATACTAGGTCCTTTCAGGACTAACATATAGTTCAATTTTATTTTATTAACCCTTTAGAGCCTAAACCATGAAGGAGGTCTTCAAAAATTCACAAATTGTTTTTTTCATGATGCCTGGGGTGTGAATAAACCTGATCCAAAAAAAAAAAATTCATCAGAAATCATTTCCCAAATTTTGGACAGGTATCGATTTTGATACCATAGGCTTTAGAGAAAGATGACTAGTGGATAAGGCGCTGGTTCGCTAACCTGGAGGTCGGGTGTTCGATCCCTGCATTGGCCGAGAAAGTTCATCTCGATTGTCCGACGTGATTTCCCCCTTGTCAGTGATGCAGAAGGAGAGCCTGACAAGGACAGCTGCCTAGTCCTTCGGGTGGGACGAAAAACCGAGGTCCTGTGTACACATTGGCGTGCACGTAAAAGATCCCTTGGCAGTTGGAATTCGATATGAGTAGGCCGTAGCGGCGCTGCCCAGGCAAAATTTTCTCATAGCACACTGTATGGCGTATGCCCGTCTTCCATTAGCCCAGGTTAGGTGCAAAAGAGTAGGACGTTAAACCTCATTTCATTTCTCAACTGAGGAATATATCGGAAAACTCAGGTTTGATATCATATTTATTTGTGATAAGCAAAAAAAACAAATTTCTATCTTTGTTCAGACATAAATTTACATTACATTGACAGTTGGGATGGAAATGTTGGAATTTATTTTTGAAGAAGATCAGGTATATTTGACAGATAATATGCCTGCGGTGGCAAATTTAATACCACATTTTTTCACCACACACTGAGCGATTAAGTTTGCAATTGAATATACTGTGAACTGTTATTAAGTTTCTCTGTATTCTTATATACATGAATAATATATTAATTTTGGGTAAACTCAACTATTTTGTTGAATAATACTCCAATTTCCCTGGTCAAAAAATTTAAATTTCTCAATCGTGGGAGCTACCATCTTTGAAAGTACAAGTGAACCCCATGTACTCAATATAGCATTACTGTATGGTACTATATTAGATACCATGGGCGTTCTCGTCATGAAAAACCGGGTGATAGATTATTTGTTCAAAATTTAGTTTATTAATTAGTTTAGTTAATTAGTGGTATCAAATCTGATACCGTCGGCGCTAAAGGGTTAAATTGCGTAGAGCGTTGAGGTCTTTAGCAGTGGAAGGAAACCGGAGGACCCGGAGAAAACCCACGAACAACCGGGGAATCTCAAGCACGTCAATACGTTCACTAAGTGACGGACCTTATGAGACAACGTGCATGCCCTAACCGTTCGGTCGTCTGCAACCCCTGCTAAGGCGGATAGCATAATTTTTTAATTTATACCTGCTTAACATAAACGTGTTGAAAAGCAAATGGGTCAAAGCCATCGAAAAACCGAAAAATAATTAAACACAACATTCATTTTACTTGCAGGATGGAGGAAGACGTTTACCTCAGTTTAAAGATGATGATTATTTAGGTTATTTATTTGAAGATGTACAGACAGTATATGAATGTTTTCAGAGAGGACTCAGCATATCACGTATGTTTATATTATATCCAATAATGTTTTGTTGAAATTATGTTTTTATATCCCCGCCGAGTACAGTATTCGCATTTTGCACTTGTTGAAAAATGCGTATTTACATTAAATGGGGGCTGTGTATCTTTAACCATATTAATATTTAAGAATCGATAAATTCTAGTGCTAATAAAGGCTTGAAATGAAATAAAATGTGCACTGCGGCATACCTTTATATCAAATTTCAACTGTCAATGAATCTTTTAAGTTCGATGTGTACACGGGACCTCGCTTTTGCGCCCCATCCGAACAACTAGACACTGACTAGGGGAACCACGCCGGAAAAATTGGACGGACTTTCTCGGCCAATGCAGGGATCGAACACCCGACCTCCAGGCTGGCGGGTCGGCGTCTTAACCACATTGCCAGCGTGACCCATATTGAAGATTTTATTTCAAACAAATAACGGACACATTTATTCGACTATTTCAGGCCATGCTAAATGTTTGGGAACTAGAAAAGGTGGAAAATATGAATGGGTGACATACCAACAGGTACGTTATGTAACATTAATATCATATAGCTAATGTAAGTAATAATATAAAACTTTCGCATTATATGCTTATAATTCATTTGATCAATTATATACGACGTGAGAACTGGGATACTATACCTGTAGCACCGGGTCATTCACAGGTTTTCAGATGTTCCAGGAAGGCTCAGATTTGATTTACATTGTAAATGTATTTTGTCGTCATTAGTCTTTTTATCGGTCTTTTCAAACTCAAAAAATTCATCATTATTTTACAGGTTTATGATAGAGCACATGCTTTTGGATCTGGATTGATTGAACTTGGAATTTCACCTGGTACTGACACAATGATAGGAATTTATGCTTCAAATAGAGTAGAGGTCAGTTGAGGAGTTTTATGTTTTATGATAGTGCCCCCTCTTAGTTCTGGTTTTCTTGATTTCACACAATCTATAGCAACACATTTTAACGGTAGTTAGGAGAGAGAGAGAGAGAGAGAGAGAGAGAGAGAGAGAGATGGGTTTAACGTCCACTCGACTCAAACAAGGTCATTTCGGGACTAACAGATGATAGCTTTTCAATTTTATTTCAATAATTCGCATGCGCCTAGGGGTCTTTAGCAGTGGGGGAAACCGGAGGACCCAGATAAACCCCACGAGGTTAGACATGCGACCCTACTCCCTGTCACGTACAACCAGGGACTCGAAACCACGCAAGTTGACTCAATGACAGGCTTTGTGATACAGCTGACCTTTGTTAGGAATGGATATGTAGACTTCATGTTTCTAATATTAGTAGGCCTACATATGTATAATATCTATTCAAAAAGATCACGCATCACAGTTTATGCTAATGCCACCGCTTAGTACTGGTTTTCTTGAGTTCACACAATCTATTATAGCAAGACATTTTAATGTTTGGTTAGGGATGGATATGTATTATTTAGACTTCGTGTTACTTATATTAGTATATAAATGTTACAATTTAAAGTCAAGATTCATTAAAAGATTCAACAAATAAAACTGTTGTGCATGAACATGGATCGGTACAGTGTATCCTGAACATAAAACAGGGAGACATCCGATAAAGAATCAGAATCGTGGATCTGTTTACCTAGACGTTCTCTGTTTTTCAGCAAGGATGACCCGTACAATTTGTATCCTGATTTATTTGCACATGTATCAATTGCTTTATGCGAACGTTCGCATAGTAATGATAAAGATGGTCAGTGAAGAGCAGCTATGTCTGCTGAAAGACGACTGGAAGATCTTTTTCAAATAAGTAGTGGTTTACTTCGATTCAAATAATTTATGTCGTTTCTTAACACCCATTGGTCAATTGTACATTCTATATATTTTTGTTTGTGTTATTATGGAGATACTATTTGTGCAATATAAAGATGTTGTTTGTATGTTATATAAAGATGATGTTTGTATGTTAAAGATGATGTTTGTATGTTTCAGTGGGTAACAACAGAACAAGCATGTAATATGTACAGTATGGTAATAGTACCGTTATATGATACACTAGGACCAGATGCGTGTAAATATATTATCAATTTAAGTAAGTACATATTATTATATACATATTATATACCAATCGTACAATGTTGTCATTTCTCATTTAATTCGGGAGCTATGCGTATTTAAAGAACTCGACCATTTACAGTATCCCTGGGATTACCTACTATCCAGAATATTCAACCTATGCTATCACTTTATTGAACCATATATCCAAACGTTGTGTCATTCACGAAACATTTTGTCAGACCTGGATTAAACATTTAAATTCATGGAGAGACTTGGCCCTCATAGACAAGTTATAAAATTCATAACTGTAACACTATAATTATTCCCTCGAATAAAAGGTAATAATCTTAGTCTGAAGTGAAATGCGTGAATTTTTGTGTTAATGTCGTAGATTTTACTCTTTTATTCGGAACGAATGCTAATTCGAGAATAGAGAATATGTGAATTAGTGATATCGATATAGGCGCAATGTCATACATATGCAAACACGCGGTATACAATACTACGTATTTATGTGATTGTAGCTGAAATGGAGACAGTGGTTTGTGATACAGCTAAAAAGGCTCAGATATTATTGGATCAGATAGATCAACTGCCTTGTTTAAAGAGAATTATAATTATAGAAGAAATGTCAAACAACAATGTGGATTTAGCTAAAACGAAAGATATCACTTTATACACCTACCATGATATAGAGGTATGTACTTCATTCTTATTCTCTATACACTTATAAAATAGTAATTGTGTCAAAACAAATCCCTCAAAATAGTTAGCTTCGATGACAGTTGTCTTTGATTTTTGTTGTCGGTCAGTTTGATATAGTATTCATAACAACTGTTGGACACGTTCAGTCTTTATTTAGCACCTGCTTCTACCGGGGATATCACTTATAACCTCGTAACCACAATCTCCTGCAATTAATGTACTATGGGTTTTATAATTGATGATGGTTGTTCCTGATAGTACTTGCTGTAATACTTGTATTTCGTGATAGTTGACACTGGAAGTACTTGTATTTTATGGTAGTTGTCCCTGGTTGTACTTGTGTTTTATGATAGTTGTTCTTGGTAGTACTTGTATAGTTAGTTGTTCCTGGTGGTACTTGTATTTTATGATATTTGTCCCTGGTGGTAATTGTATTTTATGATAGTTGCCCTTGGTAGTACATGCACTTGTATTTTATGTAAGATTACCTTTAATTTTAGAATATTGGTTCAAAGAATCTACACGATGCCGTGGTAAGTACACTTTTATTATATTTCTGTAATATTAGCACAATAGATTATACGCACTAAATTAGTAAAATATAGCAACAACAGAATTATAGGATTAACTGAAATCAAGAGTGCCATCGAAATCACTGATTTTTATATGATTTTGTTTTGTAGCCTCCCAAACCTTCTGATCTGACAACTATTAGTTTTACCAGTGGAACGACAGGTGAGAGGGATTATACAATCATCATTCTATTATATATACATACAAACACGCGTATAGTCGTAGTATTTCTGAGAGACACAGTGTCTAGTCGTACGGACGGGAAGAAAATCCGAGATGCCGCATTTATGTTGGCGTTCATTGAAAAGAAATCTTTGCATTTTGGAATTCTTTGAAGAGTGGGTGGAAACGTCGCTGTCCGTTCCAAATTTCAATCATAGTACACTACATGTTCACCTTCATTAGGCAGCTGAAGAACATTATTATCTCTTTTACATTTGCTTGTATCAGCTTCCCACATTTTCAATAACTTTCCATTCACTAGAACAAATTTTGTTTACAAATTTTTTGTTTGTTGAAGTCCGCCATAAAATATAGTACCACCGATACACATAACACCAACCGGGAGCCTCGTGTTGAACCTTGAAATACGTTATAATATACCACATTTAAAAACAAATTCGTCTGTAATAGTATTAAACGCTGTGCATGTCATATATTTTATAATTTCAAATACTTTGAATATCAAATTATTTTTAGTTCCAATTGATTTCATATTGAGTATTTTTCTGATGATTAGAAATTTTATTAGGTGCATATTTATAATATGACAATTCATATTATTTTCAGGTGATCCTAAGGGTGTTTTGTTAACCCATGAAAATTTGATCTCTCATATAAGTGGAATAATTTCATTAGTAAAGGTAGGTAAATGTACTATCAGTGTAAAGCATATATTATTTGATATACAGCTCAAATAAGGCCTGTGATCAACGAAGAAAGACAGATTAGCAGTGCAATAGTAGTTTAATTCACCAACTTGACGTGTCAAAATAACTGACATTTCCATGATAAAATAGTATCATGCATACTTTGCCCCGTGTACAACATTCATCAATTAGGTGTGTAATATCCTTGTCTCAGTACATCAGTTGTCAAGAACACCGTTAAATATTCAAATATTCGTAGTTTAGGCGTTTATTTACTAAAACGATAATAGTAATAAATATATCTTTTTTCAGAGATGTATACTAATCCTATAATTCTATTTTGTTACAGTACAATTTTGGGCCAAGTGATTGTCACATTTCATATTTACCATTAACACATATGTTTGAAAGATCGATGCAGGTAAGATAATCCAGTTCTGGCATATCTTCATGAATAGTATTTTTCTGAATAAAGAAATCTTTGGGTATTCATATTGATCTGAATTTATGGAATTGGTAGACTGTACGATGTTATCTAAAGATATGAATGAGAAGAATTATTATTTAAATGGGATGGATGGCATGAATGGAAAGAAAGTTTGAATAAATTGGGTGGTTTAAGTGTGTAAGTATGGATAGTGGGTATATTATTAAGAAGTGTGAATAGATTGGGTGGTATAAGTGAATCAGCTATTCCTAATGGATCGGGTGGTATGAGGGTATAGGTTAATCTGAAAATTATATTTATTTCAGATCAGCGCCTTTATGCATGGTTATCATGTTGGCTTTTATTCCGGTGATATAAAAAACTTATTTGATGATATAAAAGAATTAAAACCAACTATATTCCCAACTGTACCGAGATTATTAACAAGACTGTACGACAAGGTAGGCCATTATCTCTATTTACGATCATGAATACTTAGTAAGTAATTGTTTAGTGATATACTTAAATATAATCCTAATATTCGACACGATCTTCAAACAGACAATAAAGTTTGTTCCTTCTACAAACCGAAACACATTTGCAGATAAGTCAGTCGGCGCTGTCGGTCCACAGCTATGGAATGATTTACATGACAATATAAAAAAATCTCCTTCAAAGGACTTTCCCAAACTGATTACCATAGTACTGTATGCGTGGTGAGAATGAGTTCATGAGTAGCCATACTCATGCGCCAAAAAGTTTTTGCGCCAAAATCACAATCAAATTACTCAAAAAATGAAAAACATTTGTAAGTGGAAAAATTGTTTCATCTGACCCAATTAAAAAAATTTTGAAAGAGTCAAGTGATTTTCTCTTGGAAAGAATGGAATCTCCAAGAGAAAATAACAATATTTTATTACCGTATTTCTTGTCTCGGATTGCTGGAGATTGCGTTTCTGGGCTTCTAATTTTCGAAATTTTCCCGGGGGAGGGCCCCCCGGACCCCCCGCCGCGGGCTCGCGCCTTCGGCGCTCGCGGTAGCCGGCTTCGCCGGCCACAGCTCGGCGGTCAGTAAAAGGGTTTTTGTGCCAAAATCTTTTTTGTTACTCATAATTTCTTCTCAATAATTGCCCTCACCACGGCCCTGCTGTATATTATAATACATAATAAATAATATATTTTAATAATTGTTCACTGCCATTGAATTGACCCATTGCAGTATTGAGCGCTATATTAAATGTAATAAACTGTAAGTGTCATATCAAATTATGAGGCACTTTTATCCAAATTCGCTAAAAACATTGAAAAAAAAAAAAATACTCACATGGCCACGACGAACCGTGGGTCAATAATTTATTAATATCGACGTTTATAGTTGGCCATATATGAATTGATTTTTTTTTTTTTTTTTTACAAAAAGGAATATTTTGAATAGATATATTATTTTATTTCTTAAAGGTATATAGCAATTGTCGAGGATATTCATTTAAAAGTATTTTATTAAGGACAGCTATCAATAGAAAAATTGCTGAAGTTAAACGGTAAATAAAGTCCTTAATTATTTCTTCCTTGAGAACCTATTAGTTGTATCAATTTGTTAAAACTCAATCGTCCAGTTTTATAGTAAAAATATTTTTATAAATTTCGTTCGTCCGCCCGTCGTTCTAGTCCAGATTTTTTTTTTTTTTTTTTTTTTGTAAATAATCACTGCATTTTTTCCACTGGGAAGACGTTGGAAATAAAATAAGATGCAGTTCCGCTTTTCTTCTCCATAAGGTTATTGAAGAAGGGGGCGATTTTGGTGACGTTCCAGTTTTATGCTAGAGAACCTTGGGTCTAAAGCGTGTTAAGCATTCTGGAAGTCATTGTTTTGGGTGGTCGTGTGGTACTTTGCTTTGTCTATATGTCTGTTTTATATATACATGTAATTTATGTTTTATTAAAGAGGTGTTGTACGTGATAATAGTATCTGGGATTATCTGGTATTAAAGAAGATAAGAAATATGCTGGGTGGTAGAATAGCAATACTTATCACAGCATCAGCGCCATTATCTGTTGATGCCATGAATTTTACAAGAGCTGTCTTCGGATGCCCAGTAAGATATTTTTCAGCTATTCATTGGATAAAATTTTATCCTTCTGTTATTTAATAAAATATGCTTTGTTATCCATTCTCAATATCTATTCTGCTGTGATTTTTAATATAATCCATAACTGGAAATAACGTAAAAGACTGAAATTTTCTAACAAATGGAAATAACATTACGACATTTTCTAACAAATGGAAATAACATTAATGAAAATATCATGACATCATATTCTATAAAATGGAAATAACATAAAGGACTGATAGTTGTGTTTTATTTCAGGTATTTGAAGCATATGGTCAAACAGAAGCCACGGCAGCAGTATCATGTACTTTACCAGGTGATACAACGTCTGGTACGTACAATTTAACCCAAATAAACGGCACACTTTTTTCTGCGCTAACCAGGCTTACGAAGACGTGCATATGCCAGATTTTCATTTACTTGGACGTCATCGTGTACCCGGGGTTTTCGTCTTACCGAACGACTATACGGTGTTCCTTGCCCGGACATTATTACATGAACATCAAGATCCGTTTCTCGAGGACGGCGGTATGACGTCAATTTGGGAATCACAATAATGCCCATATTTTCTAACGAAACGAAAAATGAAATTAAATGGGGTCTAACTTCCTACTGTTCTGCTCCGAATGGGCTAAAGAAGACGGGATTATCGAACGAGATTTAATCTCCGATTTTCTGACCAAGATTTGTATAAACTTTGATAGCCTAATCATTGATTTAATCATTGCCATATTCTGGAACGCTGACTTGTACTTAATCTTTGACTAAGTCACCCCAAATATTTGTCACCTCAGGGGCGGGGGGGGGGGGAGGAATAAGTGCATGGATATGCAATTATGATGAATTCAGTTATGCAGTTATGAACAAAATAAGCATGAAACGACTTTTATTTTTAAATGACATGAAATGGGGTTTACCGTCCATCTTATCTGCTTCTACTATCAGTGTATTTTATCAAGAACAGTAGCACTACGGACTACTCTTATTTCGAATTTCGACTGTAAGGGGTTCTTCAATTGGGAAGATGTCTTTATGGCATTCATTACAAGTTCAGATTTTTATATTTTAATTAATTTATACAATCTTCATGTGGATTTTAATTTGTCATTTCTGTCTTCTTTTTTCCTGAATGTTCCAACTGAATTCCCAAAATCTCAGAAAGGCAGATGCTACTATTTTCTGTCATTTTACTTCCAGGTCATGTTGGTGCTCCTTGTTTATGTAATTCTATTAAGTTGATTGATGTGCCCGAATTGGATTACTATGCCGCAAACCAAAAAGGGGAGGTAACCACGTATTGCACTCACACTACGAATTTTAGTCAAGAATAAACTTTGAGGATTTTCTTTACAATTATTATTTTATTAGGCTTGAATTCTCTAACTTGTGCGCATAACTTTTGAATGATGTCATATATTTTTATTTTCAGATTTGTATTAAGGGCTTAAATGTATTTAAAGGTTATTATAAAAATCCCGAGAAAACAAAAGAAACATTAGATGAAGATGGTTGGTTACGCACTGGTGATGTCGGTGAATGGTTACCTGTGAGTTCTCTAATATAATATTGACTAGTCCTCATCAGTCACCGCAATATGAAATTACCCTAGTGGTCGATCTCATACATCCCAAATTTAACACACCACATCTCGCATCGACCCTTTTTCGTCAATGCATTTTGTTGGCCCATCTCATAGCTGTGATTGTATATAAACAAATTCTACATATTCAATTCACAAATTAAATATTTTGATTTAGTAATAGATAAATATATGTTAAGATATATAAAAATTTGTTTGGATTATATTACAGAATGGCACGTTGAAAATTATAGATAGAAGAAAACATATATTCAAACTTTGTCAGGTAATTAGTTTGTTTAAATAAATTGGCTTTAACGTCCTACCTTTCTGCACCAATAGGGATAATAACAGCGGGCATATAATGTGCTATATAGGGGGCATTTTGCCCGGACAACGTCATTTCCGAACGCCGTTTCCTAACACTGGTTGACCTCATTTTTTGTATCCCATCCCTACGTATACACCATTGGCAAGTGGGGTGGGGACCAGGTTGGTCACACCCAATTTATTTAGAAATTTATAGAGTACGTGTGTTGTACATAAGGCAAGATCTGATTTAGTTTGGGTGGACTTCTCCTCTTATTGTATTTTTATAAGAATATGATTTATTTATATATTACAGGGAGAATATGTCGCACCAGAAAAAATAGAAGCTGCATATTTAAAAAGTCAATATGTTGCTCAAATATTTGTTGATGGAAATAGCCTAAAGGTAAGATAAGGTTTATTTTACAATTATGAAAACTGCCAAAACGATCTGATCCAATCCAACCTCATCCAGCCTCCGCATAAAATTGCAATGGATTCCAATAGGGCAATAAGTTTGTGAGCTACCCCTTAAACATCGATCTATACATAGGACTATAGACTTTGTTGAGATTAATAGAATTTTTCGTGTCTCGGCACTCTCAGTTCTATACAAGTCTATGGTGCTATATAGCACTTTTCATACTTGACAATAAAATGGACACGTATATGACGGGGGTTTCAGTCAACCCAAAGGAAAACATAAAAAGAATTCTTTTTTCGATGTTCGGAGGGTTGGATAACCGAATGGTTAGCGCGTGCGCGCTGTGTCACAAAACCATTAAGTCAACTGGCGTGGTTTCGAATCCCCAATTATACGTGACAAGGAGTTGGGTAACCTGTCCAACCGCTGGGTTTTCTCCGGGTACTCCGGTTTCCCCCCACTGCTAAAGACCCCTACGCGCAAGCGACTTATTTAAATAAAATTAAGCCATAAGTTAGTCCTGAAATGACCTAGTTTGTGTCGAATGAACGTTAATCTCTCTCTCTCTCTCGTGTTCATTTGTCTTGTTGTTTGGTACGTGATCTCTTTTCGATGTTCATTTTCTGCCTCAAACACAATGTATTCGGCTTTTTGTTTTTCAATATTATCACAAACCTACCTCCGTTCTTTGTATTGTTCATCCATATGCTCATTAATTTTGAAGATGCCCTGAGATTTTCGAGATTCCTATTGGGACTATGGAAACTCAGTCGTGCATTGATTTTAATCAGAGTTATTGTCCATTTCGCCGGAACCTTGAAACCAATCTCAAGTCAGCGTGTTTGAGATTTGTTTTCAAGGTTGTTGGGTGGTTAATCATATAAGCAGGAACCTTATAAACACTCGACATTTTAAGTTTAAAAAAAAATTGCTAGTATTAGTTGACTAGTCACTAGGGGGGGGGGGGTCCTAATTTGAGTTACACAAGGAATTTACCCTGAATAATCTCCCATGTTATCGAAACCCAGGAAAATTTGCCTGGACTGCGGCGCTACGGCCTATTCTTACATTGAATTCCAGTTGCCAGGCGATCTTTTACGTGCATGCCAATGTGTACATGGAACCATGGTTTTTCTTCCTATTCGAACGACTAGGCAGCTGCCCTCGCCCCAGACAGCTATACAGGTGACTATTCGTTGTTTAACAATGCCATGTTTAATGTATATTTTACAGGCGTATTGTATGGCAGTTGTAGTTTTAGACCCAGATGTGATTACTAACGTTGCTAAACAGTATAATATATCAACCGATCCACAAGATATCTCCAAGTCTAAGGTAAGAACTTATTCAAAATATTTTATATCTGGACGGGTAAAACTATTACCACTATTATAATAAGTCTACGCAGCCCGGTAACGGACGCAAAATTAAAAAAAATATATCTAGCGCGCCGGATATATAACTGGCGCGAACCGGATAATAACTATTGCGCGCTAATGAATGTCAGAATATGAAGAAAATTTTGCCAAAATAAAGGCTCGTAATGGCTCGTAACCCTGAGCTCCGGGTGTTGGCAAAGAAATGTTCCGGAGTAGGTGTCCCTTGTCTGTTGGGCAGGACGGGGGAGGGGGGCTTACAAGACACGGTATCTAGTTGTGCAGGTAGGACGAAAAACAAGACCCTTTGCAGCTGGAATTCGAAATATGAGTAGGACGCGGTGCCGCTGCCCATGCAAAATTTTCCTCATATTCTGGCATTCACTAGAGCGCAACAGGTATTACCCGTCGCGCATCAGATATTTATCCGGCACGCTAGTTATTTATCCGGCGCGCTAGATATATTTTTTATTATTATTTTGCGTCCCTTATTGGGCTCCGTATCAGTCCTGTTTATTGTCCAAAATATGTTCTAATAAAAACTGCATATCATATAATTCATGGTGTATTTGTTTGAAATGTACAATTGCTACAATACTTTGACCTACGTACAAAAATTTAAGTCTTGTAACAAATGTTTGTGCCGCTCGGGGCAAACACTTAAACAAGAACGTAAAATTACGTGGCTATTCTTGTATTTTTCCGCTGTCTGGACAGAAAACAATCTATATTTTTACGCAAAGTAGACCAACAGTTCCCCTCTAACACTCCTATATAACTGAAAATTAGGGCCATTCAGGGTGAAACATTCACACCACTCCCTATTAACCAAGTTACACTAAAAAATTGTGTTTAAACTGATGGAGAACGCGAATTTCTTTTATTTGTAGTAAGATATGTATACCGCAATCTCCAGTTTATGTGGTTTACATACCGTCATTCCTTCCTGAACGAATAGGCTAGGGCTTTTACACATTATGATGTCCCTATTTTGGCTTCACATTATCATTTATATTAACATGAACAGTCCATAATCAACTCTCTAGATCAACTCATAACTTTGCTCAGGATAAAGTAATGTCAATGACAGTTTCAATATATTCATTTTTCAGTAACTAATATATAGCAGGAACGACCAGCTCTTTTTCTAAATTTTACATAATGTATCTTTAGAGTAGACAGGATAATTCAAGACTTGGAACTTACACTAGAATTCACAATCATTGAAGTCTTTGTTAATTCTTTCTGGAAAACCAGATACCCCCCCCCCCCCCTATTGTGTATTCCCGTTCTGGAAGTCCACTTAATCGATAATGGACTCTTGTCTTCGATTATTCCTGGAGATACATGTATGTTACATATTTGTAATTTTTATCAACCCAAGCATCTCTCATGGGTGATTTTGAAAGAACCCATTCCTATCAATTCTATACTTATCTTTGACTGTGACTGTGCGAACATTTTTTTAATTTTTTATTTACAGAAAATAAAAGATTTAGTTTATTCAGATATGATAGCAGTGGGAAAATCAAGCCAACTTAAAGGCTTTGAGCAGGTAATTTGACAAGTTTAGTTATCTATGCCTATACAGATATACAAGCATTATCTAAATATACAGTTTGTCATAATCATAGATATCTCCGTTTCATTCAGTTTCAATAAACGTTACACCTGCCTGGTCCTATTTTTTAAAGCCCCAATAACACTCTTGTTGTAACTGAAAAATATGTCCCGATCTTCATTCTGGTCAACAAATCGTATTATTTTAGAATATTCCAATTAAATGATGATATAAATTTCATTTTAACACACCTAATTTAAAAAATTGGAAAAATTCAACCAATTGATTTGAAAAGTCTAACGTAAACCTTTTCAAATGTGACTTGGATTTTAAAATATTTTCGAACCCTCTGGACAAGTAAAATAGGTTGTAATGGATAATTTACACAACAGGTAGGACATTTAAACATCTAGTACTTAGAATAAGGGTATTATTTATTTTCTGGAGCTACCAAGCCAGCAAGAATGTTATTGTCCCTTTAAAGAAAGCGACGCCATGTTTAGGGTTAAGATACCATGTGACGATTGAATTCATTCACTTACGTATAAATTAAAATGAAGACGGGATATGTAGGGGGTATTTTTCTCGGGACATTGACGTTCCCACCCACCCTTCGTCGAATTCCTGCTGCAGAGGATTGCGCGCCACGACCACTGATCTATATAGATCAGTGGCCACGACGGAACGCCATCCGGGGGGTTGGGATGGCCTAGTGGACTAGAGTGCCGCGCTTCGACCTCTAGCTGGCCGGTCACCTCTGGCTTGCGGCTGTGGTTTCGAGCCCTGGTGTGTGCGTATGTGGCATGGAGATAGGGGCGCCTTCTCAACCTCGTGGGTTTCCTCCGGGCACTCCGGTTTCCTCCCACTGCTAAAGACCCCTACGCGCATGCGAATTATTGAAATAAAATTAAACCATATGTTAGTCCCGAAATGACCTAGTTTGTGTTGAGTGGACGTTAAACCCCATTTCTCTCTCTCTCTCGGAACGCCATCCCTAACAAGGGGAAACCACTCTGAAATATCGCCAGGAACTTTCTCGGTCGAAATTGGGATCAAAATAGCACCTTATTTACCGAGCAATCCAAAAATTCGCAAAAAGACTACACAGAACTGTAAAATTATACATTGTAAAAATATTTCAACAAAAAATAACATTCGGATGAAACGAAACGGGTTTAAAGTAGGCCTACCACTTTTCTGGTGATTTGAGTATGAATTTTATATTTCAGGTAAAAGATATCTACATCCACCCAGAACTATTTTCAGTTGAAAATTCATTATTAACTCCAACGTTTAAAAACAAACGACCACAACTACGACAGTGGTTTAAAACCGAAGTAGATAATATGTATGAAAGACACGATGTATAAATTATTGGACAATAATTTTATAGTAACATGTTGCTGAACAATTGAAGAATATTTGAAATAATTTCATTGACTCTAAATAAGAATCTGTTCGTATAACAGAAGAAAAAAAAAGAAATTTCTTTGCAAAATCATTTCAAGAATCCTATTTGAAGTTGTCTATTTTTGTCATATCTATGGAGCAAATTATATTGTAAATTACATTTAACATTTTTGGGAGGTCTGACATATTGCATATTTGATGGCATTTCATGTAGAACCCGCATCATTGTTGTTCATATAATAGGGCCAACTGTACGTGCATTTTTGTGTTTTGATATTTTTAAGTTGATTAAAGTGTAAATATATATAGCATTATTGACGTATTGAATCAATGCCACTAATTTAATGTTTATACTGAAGTCCCTCCCTCCCCGCCCGCTGTCCCTGTCCTTGTCCCCAACAGTTGGCTTGTGAAGGGGATCGAGGCGATAGTTTTAAACGGATGTTTTTCAAATTTGGCATTAAGCATTGTCGTCACATTCAAGAATTTGTTGATCTCGTTTATTCATCCCGTTTCATTGACTTTATATATGAACGTCTATGTTACATTGTATTATTATTAGTATAAACATATACGGTCCTTGATATAAATCGTTGAATTGATGTTCTATATATCCATGATATTCTTGTGAGTCTAAACCATCAATGATTACCAAACTATAGCAGAAAATATAATTTCAAATCTAGATCAATAGATGAAGTAAAAGCAACCCTTGAAAGCTATTCGGAGTTTAGAAAAGTCTGTATAAAGTTGGGGACGACGTGGTTAAGTAGGTAAGACGCTGGCTCGCTAGCCTGGATGTCGGGTGTTCGATTCCTGCATTTACCGAGAAAGTTCATCTAGCTTTTCCGGCGTGGTTTCCCCTTGTCAGTGATGCAGGTCAGAGGGCCTGACAAGGACAGCTGTCTACTCGTTCAGATGGTACGACAAACCGAGATCCCGTGAACACATTGGCGTGCACGTAAAAGATCCCATGGCCGTTGTAATTCGATTTAACAGTAGGCCAAAGCGCCGCTGCCCGGGCAAAATTTCCCTCATAGCACACGGTATGGCGTAT
Organism: Patella caerulea; assembly: GCA_036850965.1. Lineage (NCBI taxonomy): Eukaryota > Metazoa > Mollusca > Gastropoda > Patellidae > Patella > Patella caerulea. The sequence continues at coordinate 19,868,598 of JAZGQO010000014.1, read as the reverse complement.
GCCCAGTTTAGGAGCAGAACAATAGGACATTAAACCTCATTTCATTCAAGGCCGATAACCGTTTCTAAAGCTCACAGTGTTCGTTGTCAATAAAATTGTCAAATATTAAAGGAGCTAAATCGCTAACATTTGGGACACAGAAATTGACAGAAGTGGATAGCAACGCATATATACTGTAATATGAATGTACATAAACTGATTTACCTTCAATGGTTTCCGTTTTTAATCAAATTTCAAATCAGTTATGTTCCGCGAAATATGTCAGCAGTCTCAATCGAATGCAAATTTCTAACGTCTGGTTATTCCAGTCTACATACGCCGGTTGATTTTGTTCAATGTGTTTAGCCTCGTTCCCCGAGTCTCTTTCTACTGGGGATGAAACGCGTTATGGTACACAATTCGTGTACCAATGGTAAAATTTTTATTTTGTCTCAAATATTGGATATCAGAAGCCCATTTTTTTTTCCGGTAAGATCATAGCATCAATATTGATTTAAATTGACAAATAATTTGTGTTTTCAAAGTCGAAAGAAATACGCGATTTGGAATATATCTTGGATAACATGATAAATTATATAATGGACGCAATCCACATCGATCAGAAAGAGTAAAAAATGAATAGGGGACGCAAGCCAGAATACTTCCATGACAGTCACATTACTCCCCAAATTACCCCCACTCCCCGCCCCTAACAAATCCACAAACAATTAATAAAATAAAATATCGCACTTTTAATCAGTAACAAATGAATTATAAATTAAAACCATATACAATTTAAAATGTAATAATACAATAATAACAATCACAGGTATCGATATACAAAAATACAATTATATTACTTATTCGGTTAATCTGACTTTTATTATAAATTTAAAAAAAAAACACCTATTAATTTGTCATTAAATAGTTAAACATATTTCCGTTTGCCGTAGTCCATTGTCTGTAGTCAGATCAGTATTTCCCGTAATATGGCTTACAAAATTCTCGATAAAAAAAAGAACTAAAAACTAAATTTTATGAATTGGAATTCAAAAGGTTTATGCATTACCTTCGTATAAAGTTATTGCAAATCTTAATTTAACATAAGATTTTCGCTTATTATGCTTGGTTAAAAACATGATTTACCTACAACGCATGTACTGGTCATGCACAAGCCTTTAAATTCAAATTTCGACGAATCTAATAGTTTGCAATTCCGAAACAGTTATACCAAAGAGTTACTAGATAATTTTAAAAATATTTGTTCAAATTTGCCTGAAATTAACATAAAACAACACCTTGGCCCTTAAACTAGATACTACAGGTGACGGTACTTTCCAAGTCACAGACACTTTTATTTTCATCGTATAGAGTGCCGGCAGCACAATTTGTCAAGTAAGTCTGGCCGTCGTGACAATTGTAGAAACTTGCACAGCTTGTTGGGTTAGCATAAAACCCATCTGCTCTGTTCGCACAGAAACCTGTAAAATTATAAACATGGTATTGAGATAATTGAGAAGGTATATTCGCAATTTATTTATAGTATCCGACACGTGTTTGTGATTAACCCACAGTCCCAAACGTAATGGTCAATGTAGGATAAATACGATTCGAATTTTAAGATGATTTTCCGACGCTTCTCAAAACAAATATCGATTACCGTACCCCAAAACGTTATCACAAAAAACCTCATCCTAATCAAATTTCAATCGCAACTTTCATTAACTTAACGCAAATTCCGACTTTGGCGACCGAGCTCGTCAGCCCCGGGCAACGCATTACTTTCAGCAATAACTGATTTTTTAAATATTCGCATTATTCTATGTAAACGACTATGGTCAAATATTCCAAACGTTGACCCAGTGTGTTGCATGTTGTAAATACTATAACATAACAACGGTATCGTTTCTGTTACCACTGTTTGTCGTGTATTTTGTACACGGTGAACAGCCCATTTGCTGATTACACTATTTTGCCTCGGCCGTTTTTATTTGACTTCGAATTTTGACTAATGGTTTGGATTGTTCGTACTTGGTTTTATTCTATTTTATCAAACACCTATTGAAAGCTGTTTTCTCTGTAGATTTCTCGTCGATGCAGATTAATTATTGATATAGCGCCAAACCGTACTACTGAAGATTAGAACACATCTGGAACTTACCGGTATTAGAACTGTCAGCAGCTGGAGCAACTGTGGTAGTGGTGGTGGTGGTGGTTGCCGAGGCCACGGTAGGATTACCGGTAACAACAGGGTCCACAGGGGGCGCAGCACCTGTTGGATTTAAGACCTCAGATGCGGCTTTGATGAGGGGGAATGTTCGCGAAGAAGATGGACAGATGTGGTTGAAGTCATCTAAAGCTATAGCCCAAACCATCATACCACCATACTGATTATCAGCAATCATGTTAGCCTAGAATATAGGATTGTAGACCAATATACAGGTCATCTTCAAACCAATATAATAACATGTAGAAAGAAAGGGTCGAGCTTTGCTATGGTTGCGTCTCCACAACATATTACCATGTCGTATTTTCCTGGCTAATTGTTGCGTGGCTATATTTGATAAATAATTACAAAATTCCGTACCTTTATTGTTAGCGAATTTTCGTCATCGTATCCAACCCATACATTACCGTTCACATAATATGGTACCTGCATAGTTTCATCGAATATTACTGATCCACCATTCTGCATTTCATTACAGATCTATAAATAAAACATTTGAAACTTAATTTTAAATTCAAACTCTAATCAAAGTACATATCTACATTACTCTCGTTTTTTTATACTTTCGATGGCCTACACTACATGTGTAGTAAAACGAAATTTTGAACTATAAAAACGAAACGAAATAGGATCTGTGTTTTGTCTACGATATCACCATAGGTGGAATTGGATTTAAAAACCTCAGAACTGAACGAAAGAACGAATCTGTGTTTGAGTGGTTGATTAACATTATTCCAAAATATCAGAAAAGTGGTTATTTCGGTATATAGTGTGTCGTTGTGTTTTTCGGTGTTTTTCACTATTTTTCGATAGTTCTTCGTTGTTTTTCGGTATTAAGAACCATCCAATTCAGTCTTCTTTTCGTTTCCATCATATACATAATACATCTGATTATAATTTGATTCCTTTTTTTGTTGTTGTTGTGGTTCTCAATCTACCAAACGTCAGTGGATTTTTAAAACTTTTACAAAAGTTACATTGCGAGTCATAGAAACAGAACTAGATTTTGTTACTGATCGAGAGATCTGTAACGTATGAGGATTACTCAATTACCTCATAGTAAGACATGAATCCATCTTCTCTAGTTTGTGTACCAGAAGGTCCCGTGGTGGCAGGCGCATTTACACCAAAACTACTAGTAGAACTCAACGTAAATGATCGACCATATGTAGCCAAACCAACAATAACCTTGGTTTTGGGAACACCAACTTCATGCCAATAAGCCGCTGTATCGTTCTATAAAGAAACAAGTTGTATACAAAACCAATATTAATATTAAAAAATAACGCAATATCGGTTTCCTATTTCTGGTTCCATGGGCGGTTCGTGTTCTCCACACATCACCTTATCAGAGAAAGCTAAAAACGAAAAATTTAAAAGGAAATCTGTCAAAAACTCTAGCTTCTATCGCGTTTACGTGAAATTGCGATATTAGAAAGACAAGGATAGTAACTCCAAAATGGTGAATCGGAGAAAGCTGGAAATCGATGTGGATCATCTTTTCGTGTTGGTGATATACACCATATAAAGTTTGAAAAAAAAAAATATCTTTCAGAGGGGAAGATGACGGGTCGAATAACTCGGGAACAAATTGTCGTAGAACGCTGCAAATCGATAAGGATCATCCTCTTTAAGCCTGTAGAGAAGGGCCGACGGACAGGGGTACCGACCATATTACGTCCAAACTATTAAATGCGGGCGTATAATATGAGGCTTAGCATCTACCTAATACAAATTAGACCATTGCGAGACTATCGTGTGTTAGACCATATTCAATAATTCGCTTGCGCACAAGGAAACATAATAACCCTGTTCCTCCTTCCCGGCCCACCGTAAACGTAGGAGCATACCCTATCTCAGGCATTGGTATCTACATGGAAATATCTCGAACATATAGGTATATATATAGGCAAAAGTAACTTACCATGTTAAAGTGAGCATAATCACCGGTGTCATAAGGACTAGCGTATAAAGGGCTGTTGTGACCTGTCGTACTATCCCAACCACCGTGGAAGTCATAGGTCATAAGATTGAAAAAATCTAGATACCTACAAAATAATACATATTGATAATAATTTAATTAAGAGACGATGCAGAACTACATGATAAGAAACAAGAGCAATGTTGAAATAGATACACATTTTAACTTGCAATTGCAACATTACAGTTGAAGTGGGCATGATAAGTATAAATTAGAAAGAGATTTAGTATTTAATTCATTTACTTGTTAAGTTCTGGAACATCGTATCCAGCTTGTATATTAGCTCTGCTGGCGGGGACAGCAGCAGTCAACAGCAGACGAGTTTTACCAGATGAGGCAGCTTCGGCGGTATACGCAGTGAACAGTTCCTGGAATGGAAAACTACACGTGACACATCCAATACATCTTGTAGGATATCATGATCTTCGCAGTGGAGATGGCTAGGAATGTGTTGCGGAGGGTGGTGACTTATCATGATCATAGTGTGTTGCGGAGGAGGTGGGGCTTATTATGTTCATTATTGGGACAGAATGCTAGGAATGTGTTGCGGGGGGTGGGTAATATGTTCGTAGAATACACCGAATGAGTAGCATGGGATTAAGTGATGATTAATGTCAGGTACTGTAGTTAACATCAAGTATTTTATACACGTTAAACAGTATAAATAAATATAGTTACGCGTAGTTAGCTAAGATATACTAAAAGCAGACTTTAACAGTAGTATTATTACCTTACAAAGTGTGACGAAATTTACTTTATCTTCCGCTACGCCACCTCTTTGCACGGGATATTCCCAGTCCATATCTAGACCATCAAAATTATATTCTCTCAATAAACTGATACTTGTATCAACAAAGTTCTTTCTTTTTACAGGATCACTAGCCATATTAGAGAATGCGATACTACCGAAGTTCCAACCACCAATGGCAAGAAGTGTCCTCAAATTAGGATTTTGCAGTTTGACTTCGTTGAAGGCGACATATCTGTAACATAATTTACACAAACAAGAATTGGAATAGAGACTATTAGTTTTGTAATGTCATACGAAGTAAATGTTATTGACCAAGCATAATGTTGATTCAGACCAAACCATCGAATATTTGACAATACTTTTATTCTAACTTAAATAATAACTAAATATACAAGAATTAAAACTTATTTAAAGATATATTTATAAAATTATAAAAACTGATATTAATGGAACTTATAATATCTATATATAAAATGTAAAAGTTATATTATGTAAAAGCTAAGGACCTTCCGGTAAAATAGATTCATTTATGGGAGTAAAGTAAGGCAGCGTTTTAAGCTCGACACTTTTTAGCGTATACCCAACCGACCTGCGGGTCTGTCTAAAATACGCGAACACAGGCGCATGGACACTTAAAGGGACAATAACACTCTTGCTGGCTTGGCAGCCCCAGAAAATAATTAATAGCCTTCTAAGTACTAGATGTTTAAAGGGACAATAACATTCTTGCTGGCATGGTAGCGACAGAAAATAAATAATACCCTTATTCTAAGTGCTAGATGTTTAAATGTCCTACCTGTTGTGTAAATTATCCATTACAACCTATTTTACTTGTCCAGAGGGTTCGAATATATTTTAAAATCCAAGTCACATTTGAAAAGGTTTACGTTAGACTTTTCAAATCAATTGGTTGAATTTTTCCAATTTTTCAAAGTAGGCGTGTTAAGATGAAATTTATATCATCAATTGATTGGAATATTGTAAAATAATACAATTTGTTGACCAGAATGAAGATTGGGACATATTATTCAGTTACAACAAGAGTGTTATTGGGGCTTTAAGTGTCCTACCTGTGTGACTTATTTTACTTGTCCATAGGGTTCGAAAATATTTTAAATCAAAGTCACATTTGAAAAGGTTTACGTTACACTTTTCAAATCAATTAGTTGAATTTTTCCAATTTTTTAAATTACGTGTGTTAAGATGAAATTTATATCATCAATTAATTGGAATATTGTAAAATTATACAATTTGTTGACCAGAATGAAGATTGGGACATATTATTTAGTTACAACAAGAGTGGTATTGGGGCTTTAATGACTAATTATTGTTTGTGGTAACTTAGTTGGACTTTACATTAACCCAGATGGGTACCGAAAAAATATGTAAAGAATACAGAATTTCGTACTGGAAATTGCACCTCAGCCTTAAAAAATCAAAAGTAATCGAAATTGTACGCTTTTTTGGTCCTATATTTATTTCGGACCGGAAGTGTAGATATTTGTACATACCTGGGGAATTCCCAATCCAATTCATGTGGGGTTATGTTGCCATTATCGTCAAAGACACCAAAAGCATAGATGAGGTGGGTACACAAGAATGGGTCGATGTTTGCTTCCGTAAAAGTACCTGGGTATGGTCTGTAACGTGACCAGTTACTATGGTAGCACACCACTTTATATTGGCTTCCAGAAGCTAAAATATTTCAAAAACATAGTATGATTCCTTGATTGCCATTGGTGTGAAATCAATTAAATTCACACTCGCTCTTGCCCACCAACAAAAAAATGTGTACCATGTCAATACATGTATTGGTTTTATGAAATCTAAATCCGAACCATCTTTGTTTCAGTAAGCAGCTAAGTCATGTCATAGGCTTACCATTTTTTAGAGTAATTTCCCAAGAGAAAATTTTTTCTTGTACTTTTCTATTTTCAAATGATTCTCGGAAATAAATTGCTATTAATGTTCATCGGGGCCAAGACAGCGACGAAACTTGAATTAAAACTACAGTATATGAGAAGTATAATAAAACTCCTGTCTGGTTAATCACTATCATAATCATTTATCAAATCATTTATGTGTTCGTTAAGAGGTTATACAATATTGACCTGGGCAATAACATAAGTGTCTATTTTTTGTAAATACAATATACTAAGTTATTAATAGCGTAAGTTTATTGTTTTATTAATATGTCAAGTTCTTAGAGAAATATACTAATTACCTTTTAAGGTGGCACTTTTACTCTTTCATAACGTCAAATTATTAACATCTATTTGAGAATTTTAATCATATTAACAAGAACTTGTAACATCCGATAAATTGTCTTTACTCATGAATAACACAATATATATATATATATAAATTCGTCCCCTTCAACAACATCCTTAAGAGTTTCATTAATTCTATTTTTTTTTTTTTTTCATTTAGAGACATATAAGCTGTTAATTACAAACCATGACAACGATATTACTATTCTGAAGGTTCCCCCAAAAATATCATTCAAAAGTTCACATTATTGTTTAATATTCACCAAAACAGTGAACGCGACTTTAATATGGTCATACCTTTAGCAAATATCATAAAAATAAAGTTTAGTATCACACTTACCCAATAAAGAGGCATGCATAGCCAAACCGATAAATAGCAGAATCCTCACGCTATCCTATTGAGAGAAAACTTATTCATTAATAGAACATAAATATACTTTTAAAACATCGTACAGTAGCCCCAAATACAAAACAAATGAAATGAAATACAAGACCGATTAATGAAAATGAAATTAAAGAAAGATGAAATACAGATAACCAAGATATTAAATGAATAAGTACAAGTAACCAACAGCAGCAAATAACCTGTAATTACCGGGTAATTATTATTCATCTTTTTAAAGCGCATATTTATTATTCTCATAATATTTGTTGAACAAAGTAACGATTTGAATGAGGCATTTTATTGTAAAAATTTCCTTGAAATTGAATAATAAATAAACGCCACCAACAAAACAACTAGAAAAGACACTCACGCAAAATTGGTTATTTCTCGGCAATGAATATACAATGTAAATACAAAACTTCATAGTTGAAATCAAGAAGCTTCTTGGTTGAAATATTACCAAATGATATATAAATATAATGAACATTTATATTAGGCATCCATAATAAACTTTTATGATCATAAAATCTTGAAAAAAAGGATCATGCAAAGTTACACAATTTTCCAAAATGGCTGAAATAAGAAACGTTTATGAATGTTTGCAAAAGTTATAAATACATTTTTCAAAAAACTGAGATGTGAAACCATAATAAAAATATTGATTCAATATTACTAACCATACTTAACTGTGTAGAAATCTACCAATAAAAATGATGATCAACTTTGCCAAAAGCTTTGTAGGACTTCTTTTCAATCTTCTCTGGAAGGTCTCCGGCAGCCTCTGACTTAATAATGCGCAGACCGCGATATTTATAGAGAAAAATAGCAGCCCCACACGTCGACGCGTGTATCAGCTGATCCGTGTCCAGGATCATGAATATTAATTAGGGTAGGAAAATACTGACATATTATTAACTAAAAACGCGTGTGTCATTTCCTCTATGCTTCCCGGGGTTAGTAGGCCTGATAAGGGTAATCCCTGTAGGCAGTTGGTCGTTTGCTTTTTGGTACGCGGTTCACAATAATAAAGTAAACGTAGGCTAACACAATCTACCGCTACTGGCGAATGTGTAAACCCAAAACTATGACCTATGAATATCAAAATCCTTGTAAACACTGTAAACGTTACCTTATTTAAGTAATGGGAAAATAATTGTCACCATTGGAACAAATTCGGGGTTTTAAAATTTGAATATAATCATTTCAAGTAAAGTTGCTATCAGAGGTTCCTGGGACTTTTAACGGCGGGGTCTAGGGGCACGTTAAGTGAGGGGGGGGGGGCAGCATCGTGATATTTTAGGGTCTGTAGGGGATTGTGATTACCTACTGAAGATTCGAACATAAACAACCAAGAACTGAGCGACCTACGAGTACCTGCCAAGTTTCATAACGAACTAGAAGGCGTCCTAGATTTAGGCACCGACCGCGGCACCGATATAAAAGTTTCTTTTTAACCTTGCCCAGGGAGTTCCTGGTGGAAGAATATTTTCAATAGAGTTGGTAACCCCTGAATTCAATGAGATTTTCTACCAGGGTATAGAGATGTGTCTGGCTATGGGTTAGGAGATAATAACTGAAATTGTGTATGGAAAATTGCACCAGTATAATTCAACGTGGACTTAAACAGAGCCACACTGCATCGGCTGGTAGCATATTGTTGTGTAAATATAACAAAATACATGTAAATATATAAAAAAAATAATATTAAATTCAGCTTGATATTTTCAAATAATCAATAAGTCTATAAGTAATATTTATTTCATCTGTTCGATATTACAGATATCTTCCTTTCTCTATATATTTTGGGCTGGATACTATTTCCTATACTCCATTCCTGTAAGCATAATATGCAATCAAAGAATTGACCCAAGGCATCACCAAGTCCGATCAGCACCCTGCTTAATGCGGGCCTGGTGGAAATGAATGGATTATGGATCCGAAAATAAAATAAAATATCTCTATTAGTATTTTCTCCAGAAATTGCGCCGAACTCTGACACTTTTTGTTCCAGGGTAAGTTGCTGTAATGATTTGGGGCACTTTATTTTGACTGATAGATGAACTAAAAAAATGTTTTCACTTCACCTGTCTCCCCCCAACCCCCTGGCTCGTACGCCTATGTCCATCGACACCGATTGGAAAACATTCTTCATCGTCATAGAAGCCAAACGAGAACAGTTGATCCGAGGGCCTCAATGGCTCCAATAATCGTTTTCACGGACATTTATAATGGCCTCAAAGCGAGGAGGCAGATGATCTATGAGTGAAGTGCTGAATCCAACTAGTTTAGTTTTCTCGTCATGTCACGCATTCTTCACCACGATGGGACCCCCACCAAAACCGAAGAACCAGAGCTACACAGTCTGCCCTGGCAATTTTAATACGGGGATAATAAGGAATTGTGATTCTTATAATTGTTTCAAACTGCAAAATGACAGTAGATCCCCAATCAGAGAACTCTGGATACCATGCAGCCACCATGAATCAATCACCAGCAACGTGAACTGGTTTCCTACATGTCACAATGTGCCGGAGAACCAAAAAGCGTTAGTTTTTGACCTTTTATTTTAGAAATAAATTATATAAATTCCCTTTCTAACTGAAATGATTTTTACATTATGTGAATGAAACATAACAATAAATGCTTCATCATTGGTGTATCTAATCTAGTCTACAATAGCCTTCTCCTATTGACCAAGCAAAATCAAGTCCTCGTTTTATGTGGCTATAAAAAATAATAACAACCGTTAAGAAAAGAAAGGTACTTTTAAAAAATTAAATTTAATTTTACAATTTTGAAGAAATCTTAATCAATTGGGATTAACGTCCTATTTTCGGGCTTCTGAAGACAGTTTATTATGAGAGAAACTTTGCTCGGGGATGAGTGTCGTGGCTTGCTCTTCGAATTTCAACTGTGTTTGGCTCTTAGGGTACGCCGACAAATACACGTGACCCTGTTATTTCGTTATATCTATTGATTAAAATTGACAAATAATTCGTGTATTCAATGTCGATGTTGAGTAAGAGACGTAGCTACTTTAAAGAAATATGGTATTTTTTCAGTCGAACAAATTAAATTTCATTCTTTACACGAAATTATAATGATGTTCCCCGTTAAACATGTTTTAAAAAAAAAATTGAATGACAGAAGAATAGTCGATCACCGAAAAGCATACTGCCATTTCCCGAAGTTTCATACTGCCATTTCTCGAAGTTTCATACTGCCATTTCCCGAAGTTTTTCTAAATGTTTTTTCTGCTAGAAATGGGTTCTTTTATTTTCAGTATATTTGCTTCACATGTCCGAAAAAGGGTAAAGTCTTAGTATGTCTGTGGATAAAAATTACAAAATAATTCAAACAAAACTCATTGTGCACTTGTTCACTTTGATACCTCTTATACAGAGATTTTTATTATTTATATGATTGTTTGCAAATTTTATAATGTGGCCATGTTTTATTGGGATATATGATTTTGTGGTTGGTCATTAACATGTATTATGATTGTTAAGTGGCTTAAAACTATAAAATTTACCGACTATTAAAACTGTCCTATGCTAGTTTCGCTGAGGTATAAATCAAAAAATATCACATCTATTTGAAAATTCCTCGCATTGAGCCCAATAAATTATATTTGGTGCAGACAATTGGGATTTATTTTCAATTTTTATATGATTTCTAGTGGAAACATAAATTTAGTAACCGTTAAGTGATTCTATTAGTAGAACATTCACACATTTTATAGTTTATGTTTGTTTGAAATTTTGTGAATTTTATTGGAAATTGAAAGGTCCAAAATACTGAAGTAGTTTTCAAATGAAATATGCACGTGTTATCCATATAAAAATAAATTTGTTTTACAGTTTTAATGTTAGCGCACCTTTATTTGACAAACGGAAAAAGAAAGAAAAACAGGCTTATATAAATATAAGTTTATATAAAACTCTTTAACAATTTGTTCAACGTTTTTGTTCAACGTTACTTAAAGGTGTATTGTAGAAGAACTGACAGTTCTCGGTTATACTTTAAAAGCAGATGATAATAAGAATATATATAGAAAATTTCAGTCAAATTACTTCATTCTGGTCGGGGTTTTTACCTTTAGAAGAACAGTGTAGACTAGATTGTCATTGCTACCGTTGTTACGATAATAAACAAAGTCTCGATTATCCAATCTTTAATTAAATTACTAACTGACAATCGTGTTTGAAAATTAAAACCATCCAATGGTCTGGAGAGTTGATTAGACATATGAATAAATGTCTAATTAATGATTCATATAACATTTCAGGCCAAACAAGAGTTCTGCATTTGGCACATTTAGCTCTTACAGAATGCTTCATCAAGTTAAAAGTTTTAGATATCTTCTGTAAAGTCATAAACGGGTATCTTTTCTCTTTCCATCTTTATACCACTGCTAAAACTAACCGATCGGGTGAAACTGAAAAACAGCAGCTTACAAACTGGCAAGGAAAACATTAAAAGTCGTTAAGGATCTTACAATGTATAGTGATATTAGTAGCAATACATCTGGGTCCGTATTCAAAGGTTTTCTAAAAGTTAAGTAAAAATACTTAATTTTTCCACTTAACCAAGTGTCTTACCTTAAATCGGTATTCAAAGGTTGTATTTTACACATACTTGGCTATGTGAAAACTTAACTGCACACTTAAATTATGGAATACTCACATTCGCCAAAAAGCATGAATTTTTTTATTTATGGAATACCCTCCACTGCCAAAAATCACGATTTACTGACATTACCAGCTAGTTATGCCCCCTTAAGAGCATCGCTGTATTCTATTAAATTCTTAGTTTACATCACCAGGAAAATGTTTGTCGAAATATTATATTGTAACCCATGAAAATAGTATAATTATAATATAAGATAAATTATGATAGTGTGCATCCTTTGCCGGAAAAGCTGTTTTCATAGACTTTTTTTAAAAAAAATAAAATCCATTCAAATAGATTACAATAAATAGTGGTAGTATAATGATGGATATTGTAAGCTTTAATTTTTTAACAATATAAAGCGAATAGAAAACAACATATTATTAGCAATACACAATGGCCCTCGCCTTCTAAGTTAGACTTGACAAATTATACAGTCTTGTTTGTAAATCTATCATTTGAGAAATTCATAGATATTGTGTAAGTACCTACACTTTAGATTTTGACAGTTCTGGCATTGACGGTACATTGTGTGTACGAAATATTCATGCTTCATTATATTTTACCAAAATAAATACTACCGATTATGTATAGATGGGAATGAGTTGTAAAAATTAGATCATGCCTTGCTTCTAGCGGTAGTATTAATAATTTCCAAAATCTATAAAGCCACGACTCCACAAATGAATTTAACTATATTTTATGACAGCCATGGAAACATACAAACATAACATGATAAATGATCGGGAAAAGATATCCTTAACTAAATCGGTGGTAATAACTTTATACTCTATTATGGCACTACAACATCAAAGTTGACGACGAAAAAATAAATTGGAGGTCAGCTACGCTCGGCGACATTGTCTTTGTTTTAATCTGAATTCCCTATCTTTTAAAATCGCCATTACGGGACTGCTTCTACAGCATTAAAATAAGTCATTATAATCTCATTTAACTTTAAGGTACCTCCCGTAGGTCACTTAAAGTTAAGTGGATATTTCTCACTTAAACTGACCTTTGAATACCACTTGAAGACTAACACTGAAAAGTTAAGGCAGCTTAACTTTAAGGGAAAATTTGATACTTAACAGTGTCTTTGAATACCACCTGCCCTTAACTTACAGGAAGTTACGTATATTTAAGTGAAAGCTAATAGTTAAGTGACTATCTTAGACTTAAGATATCCTTTGAATACGGACCCAGTTCTGCCATAATAAAATGATATGTGCTTAATGTGTAAGAACTTCTCCCACAGATTCCCCTGTACCTTCTCCTGTATAGTCTTCTACATTAGATTTAGTTTCGCATCCAAGACAAACGTTCACTTCTGGGACTACATCTCTACCAACAGTTAATTAGAATAGTTTCTATCCTCTGTGGCAAAAAGACTTACAATAGTTTCTATACACTGTGACAAAAAGACTCATAACAGTCAGTCGGGGAGATAAATGACATTTGCATTTAAATGTTGTCCGTGATCGACGATCATCCTTCCCTAGAGTTTTTCCTTGCAATACATTAATATGAATATATTTGTTGTTTAAATTGATATAGTCGTAATATTACATGAATTTGACTGACTGGAAAGTTCTAAGCCTATCTGAGAAAGGCTTCTACAAATCGATGGTTTCCATTTATTTTTCTACATAGTCCTCTTCGACTTGTACACACTTTTTGCCAACGATGTTGCAAGATCTGGAAGAAATTTTCTTCGACAACGCTAAAAAAGAATGTCCTTCACAGATGGCATGGCGCCGGGGTTAGCCCTTTCAGTTGCGGGTACTTGGTGACTGCCTACAGCCAGTTTTGTCAATTTCTGGTGATTTCAATGGCTAGGTTCACAAGATGGTCTGATACGAAGACAGTAACAAAACTACATTAATCTTTTAGAGGCATTTAATAACTGGGCAGAACAACGACCTGTAGCACATACTTATGGAAAAGGAGCTGCTTATTTATTTGGACGACGTTCCGAAGAGTGTTCTCTCAGCGTTATCAAACTAACAATAATTCTTGACAAGAATATCACTCTCGATAACTCTTCAGACAGCCCTTGCGAGAAGGAATTCCTGCTTGTAACGCATTATATGTCTGTGATGGATAGTCTATTAAGGCGGATGGGATAACAAATGAATGTAACACTGTCTTGGTTGCCATATCATGCATTTCGATAGACATGTTTTCGTATAACAATTTAATCCCAGTCTTCATTCGTGTCACCTCTATTGACACGTTGACCAACATAATATACGGTCAACATTCATCACCATGTCGACAATGTGTCTGTGTCTATTTGTAGGTGGACAATAAACCTACTCTATTTTTCAGAAACAGGATCAAAATAATAGAAATGAATCACTGTTTATTTATGAATATATAATCAGCTTTTTGTCTTTAATATTGCAACGGAAATCCATTGAGTCAGATAATGCTCTACAGTTAAAAAAGACCGTGAAGCAGACGTAGCATTCTATTCCGATCGGTTTAATATCTTGAACTAAAGCTTTCAGACGCACACACAATTTGATGTTTAAGTGAGAGCTTAATTTGTATACGTAAACTCGCTTTCCTTGCTTTCCTAGTATGTAACCTCGCTTTACTTGTCTATTCTGTATGGAATCTGGGACTGTTTTTGTTTTTGTTTTTTGTTTTTGGGGGGGGGGGGGTATCGGTTCAAGAATTGAAAATGTTTCATATCTGTTACTGACCACGTGTCTTAACCCTTTAAGCTCCACAAAATGTTAAAGGTAAAGTTGTGTGTGTGTGTGTGTGTGTGTGAGAGAGAGAGATAGAGAGAGAGAGAGAGAGAGAGTTATTTACGTCCAAGCGATACAAACTATTACAAGAATTCGCATGCACATAGGGTCAAAGCTATGGAAGAAAATCGGAGGGCCTGAAAAAAAAATCATGATGTTGGACAGGCGATCCGTCTCCTTGTCACACACACACTGAAGAATCGAAACCACTCCATACGACTCAATGGCAGACCTTATGATCTAACGCACACGCGTTAAACCATTCGACCATGATGTGAGACATATTTCGGAACTAACATATGGTTTAATTTTTTATTTCAATAATTCGTTTGAGATTGGGGGTCTTTAGCAGTGGGAGGAGCCGGAGAAAACCAACGACGTGGGACAGACGACCCTACTCCTTGTAACGTACTACCAGGAAATCCAAGCCACGCCAGTTTACTCAATGGCAGTCTTTATGATACAGCGCGCACGTGCTAACAACCATTATTAGTGTGCGGAAATTCGCCCATGTATCTGTTATCACTCGTCACTTCAGTTAGTTATAAAGTGGGATTACTCGTATTTTCCTTCACTTCCGATTCATGAACCTTTATCGTAGCAACGATCTCTGTTTTAATATTATATTTGGAATGTGTTTAACCAGTTCTATCACATATGTGATAATAACTGGCACCGATATTGTCCATTAATACAGTTTTGTATTAATTTTCAAGGGTGTCATAGTGGCTCAGTGAGTATATGACTTGCACACCAGCCAGGGTGTCCAGGGCACGACCTGTGTGGCCTCGGGGGAACCGGCAGCTCAGGTCTAACCAACCATAAAAAAGTACGAAGGTCATTAACTATGTGAGCTTCCCAAACCAATTAGAACCCACCCCGGACACAGGAAGTACAGTGCGATGCCCCCATCCTTCCAGGTATACGATGCCTCCATCCTTTGGTCCATCTACAGGATTTTCGCGAATTTAAATTATCTGCCTTGATTCTACGAACCAATCAAAAGAAGTTTACAGCTAATGGGTGATTTTATCACAAATAATAAATTTAAAAACAATCTGTATACACGAGTGTTGCCACGTCTTTATCATTTGGCCAGAAATAAACATTGGACATGTGCTATTCTAATTTAAATGCTGTTTCAGTGATGTTTGTCTATGGGAATTGATATTGTCTTCATTGCTCTTGAAATCGCCTAGAAAACACTGGCTAGTTGTAATACCATTTGATGGCTATATATTATGCCGACGTGTGACCTGCCACTAAAATGATCATCATGTCAGAATGTATATTAGGACCACATTTCATACTTTTAATGCAAACTCCACAATTTGTTCACGCATCTGGTCGACTATGAGAGGGTTTAAGTTGGTAACATCACGTTCCGAAAGAAATCATGCGCTAGTATTCTAAGTTTACTTTCCCGTGTTTCATCCCGATATGTTCTTGATGTGATCCTGCGCTCGTAATAGCAAAAGAAACTGGGAATGTTTCATAACGCTAGAATCCGATAAGATCTGTTTGTCTATATATATTGTTATCTGTTTTGTCACTGTCCCGGATAAAAACCAATGTGGGCATTCATTGGGTCTATTATAAACATGACAAGCAAAATAAAATAGCTTTGAAGTAGTTGAAAAATGACAATGAAATAACAAAAACGTGTTACTGAATAATCACCTGCTTGTCTATCCCAGTCAATTTTAAGATATATTGACAGGAAACGACAGATACCCACCGGAACTTAGTCACCCGCGCTGTTTATAAACTTACATCCCAAGGAACTTATATATAGAAACCTGTATAAAGATTTGATGCGTTGCCATGTTGTTTTTACGATATTGTTAACGCAACACTGATGAGTCAGGGTCGTATTTAGCGGGTGTGCAGGGGCCCCAAGAAATGGCGCCGCCTCAAAAACTTTGACAACCTCTCAATATTAAAATAATACACGTGGTTATCATCACACAGTGATGCCCTTAAGGTACTGATCAATAGGCCCGTTTTAAGTGCACCAACACTCTTATATCTTCTACGTGGCGGCTATGGGGCGCCACCATAGACGCGGATCCGAGGGGCGGGGGAAATAGGAGCAACTGCCTCTCCTAAAATCTATTTGGCAGTCAAATTTTCAAAATTGTCTGGGTGGTGGGTGGTGTTGACGCTCCGCGCTCAGTAACTCAGGCATTATATTGGCGCACCTCCCACCACTCTGCTGAACCCCCACTTTTAAGCTCCTACATACAGTCCTGTGATGAGTTAGACACCTATTCTTAAATAATGCCTTCATTTCTAAAGAAAACTACATCATCTATAACTTTATTCAGGATTTCATAGAAAAACAATGATTTGTATATAGGCATAGAAAAACAATGTTTTGTAAATAGGCACAGAAAAACATGCAGATATTTTACAAAATTCTTAGAAATTTAGTAATAATAAAGACAAAGTTGATAATATACCCCTGGGCAAATAAAGCTCATATCTAGTACATTTACTATATGCGAGGTCATATATATGCATGTGCCTTATCCCATATTGTCACTTGTGACAAGTTCGTGTAAACCCAGCTGACGGGTACGTACTCAATATGTATTTTTAAAACATTTGGGCAGAAAGAATCTATAAAACTTTATGGCTGTCCTACTACATTAACAATATTTGCATTAAAAACAAATAAAAAAACAAAACTGGCATACATACATGTAATGTTAACATAAATTTCATTTTTATAAAAATACAATAGATCTAGTATAAAAAATTGCACTTATTTGTGAAGTATCATATCATGGCTACATGTACAATAGTCACTACGTGTAAACAATTATATAATTTACCCCAAACTTCACTATGTTACTTTGAACCACCAGGAGAAGATAAATTGTCACATTGCATTTAACTACAAACCATTTGCAATGCACCTTAGACAGAACATTATTTCAACACAGTAGTAGGAAAACAATTTTCTAAGTTTATATGAGTTTTTTGAACGCCTTGGGACCCTGGTATTTCTTGAGCAAAACTGACAAAAATAGAACACAAGTATTGTCGAAAATTATATCTAAAATATTTTACTTTTCCTCAGATCTTTGTTCAACTAATGAAGACACACAAGGCTAACAAATTAGAAATATAGTGGCAGGTTTTCTGTTATGGATAAATACCATAGAAAGGTCGGATATATGCATCATTAGAATGGTAAATGATTCAAATTTCGAAAGTCAATATAATATCAATTATAACTTTAACCATCAAAAGGGTTATAGAATGAGTCAGCTATCTTTAAGCTACATGTATATATATATGAATTAAAGCTATAGAAGACACATTGTCTTCCCGCCACTAATCTCTTTATATGATAATGTTGCTTTAAATTATTACAGTTACATAATGGCAGGTTTTCAACATCTTTAAACTGCAGAATCCTGCTGAGACTATAATTCAAATATAAATATTGGGATTTAAACAAAGAAACATCTATATCTTAATGGCTATTCATGTAGTTAGCGATTTCACATGTAGTTACATGGATTTCAACAATCAAAATGTAGTCTAAAAATCATGTAGATACCAAAATATTTTCAAATCTCAAATAAAATATTGATATACATGTATCAAGTTTAGTAGCATAGGTTACAAACACACAAAAGCAAACAAAATCAGATCTGTAAGAATCTACCATAAATTGTTTTATTAAAGCTGCCAGTTAAAATCAATATGAATATGATAAACACATAACTGAAATCACAACCACTTTTTCATAATTTAATAAGTTTGTCTTTTACGGGTGAAAATAAATCAGTAGTACCCATCAAATGGTGCCATAAATAGAACATTCTAAGAAACTAATCCTGGTAATTCCTGACAAAACCCTGCTGAGGTAGTTTCATCCTATCATTTGTTATTGTTGTTTTATGGGTTTTATCAATGCTTTATTATCAAACAATAATTCAGGAAGGTATACTGTTAATGAATAATTACGTCATTCGATACCATTGTAGTCCTTTATATGATTACAGCAAACACAATATTTTCATTAAATGTCCAATATTCAGGATAGGGAGTGGAAAGTAGCAGAAATTAGCTTAAAATCAATCACTGTTATTTATTAGCCATTTAAAATCAACATGATCAAATATATCCAGATTATAGATGGGATGAAACAACCAAGGATGATGTGATTGGTAGGATGAAACAACCCAGGATAGAGAAGTTTACGGGATGAAACAACCTAAAATGAAACTATCCAAGAAGAAGTGGTTTGTGTCATGAAACTACCATGATGGAGGGTTGCTGGGATAAAAAATCCTAAAATGAAGGGCTTGGTGTCATGAAACCAGCAGGGATATAGTGGTTGATGGAATCAAACAATTTATAATGAAAGAGTTGGTGTAATGAAACAACCTGGGGATGGAAGGGGGTTGGTTGGAGGGAATGACCTGTTTTACTAAATACTTCACTAACCTCAGCAGTAGGACAGAAAAACACATCAAATATATATATTGCAAAATACAAATATAATAATGAAGGTGATATATAAATAATAATGATGATGATGATTATGATGATATTTTCTATGACTATATATTATATACATTTTGATATTATCTCCATTTGTGCACCTCAATAAAAACTATATGTATAAAAAGAAATTTGTTAAAAACATGGTACTAAAAAAGACCCCAAAACAATATACATGGGAATAAGTACATTATGCTCGGCAATAATAAAAGATTTACAAAACTAGTGAAAGACTATGTTGATGAACTCTAATTAAATAATCTATTATTTTATTTACAGTACAAATATTTATTGTGACATCATCCTCTTAGATTTAGTAACACATGTACGACTATGTATAAAACATCTTGTAGTAATACAATTGAGGTTGGGTGGTCGTAAGATTTAATGCATTCACTTTAGATCTTAAGGTTTGTCAATTAGGTTCTGTTGGTCCCACATGCATGTGATAATGAGTTGGGTCGTCTGCTGTCAGAAACCCCCTACGTCCATGTGAATTATTGCTTGTATAAAATTTACCACATGATAGTCCCACTTATGTTGAGTGGATGTTAAACCCCATCCTCTCTCAAGAAGGATTGGTAACCATTAACATCAAACAAGGTAACCTTTCCAATAGTTTCATGAATTGAAAGTGTTCACTATCATTTCAATTTATGCTCTGTCACAATAAACTCAATATGCTGTAAATGTAATAAAATGTAGTTTATGCTTTCTTACAGCAAACTCAATATATGTACAGTAAATGTAATAAATTGTATATTTTATGCCTTTTCACAGCAAACTCAATACAATATAAATGTTATAATATGTACATACCGGTACTTAAATAAATAATGACTGAATGTATATATTGCTTTAGAATATAAGAATGATTATTACATACATAATTCATTTATTGTAATAAACAAACTTTACTACTTTTATGTGATATTGATGAAGCATCACTATTTCTAGGTGTACTGGAATTTCTTGGTGTACTTGAATTTCTTGGTGTACTTGTATTTCTTGGTGTACTTGTATTTCTTGGTGTACTTGTATTTCTTGGAGTACTTGTATTAGACAGACTGCCTTGATCAATTTGTAGTCGATTTAATTGTTCCTATAAAATAAATGTTAATTATTAATAATTTCATATTTGCATGTATTTTCTACACATGCCAAGTTGTGTTTTTCTGGTTTCTGTGTGAATGAATCGCATGCTAGATCAGGTTTGTTATATTCTAAACGTATCATTTTGTAATCAGTAAATAGGATTATCGGCATATACTTTAGTTGAACTGCAATAACACCAAACACATTTTTTTTATGGCCCAAATTAATGTCACAGATTCTTTTAATATCAAAACTTTTGATATCTAGTTATGATTTGATGGAACTAGGTATAAAATGTATCTCATAATCTTCTGATTCTCCAGTTAGCTTACCCTCGGCAGAAATTGTTCATCATTGAACATAGTCAAGTTATTGATGTAATAAAGCTATAGATCAAGTGTCTTCACTCTCACCTAATTTGAAGAACTAGAGTTATCATGTCCCAAACATAAACCAATCATAAGCAGAAATTTTTTATCTTTGAAGCCCATTTTAAATGTCCTCTGCTTTCTTCAAAAGGCAGGGGACAATAATATATGTAAGTAATACCTGTAATTGTTGAACTGTTTGTTGATTATTTTCTAATAATGATGATTGATAATCTAATTGTTTTCTTAATCTCTCTACTTCATTCTGTAAACCTTTCTCCCGTTCCTGCAATAGTACACACACAATTATCACTTCACTATGTCACATAAGTAATTATCAGTTTTAAGTTTTTATCAATTATGATACATTACCAATAACTAAATAACGAAATTCCCAGTGCTTTTCTTTCCTGAAGATTGATGTGTCATTTGCATTTTTGATAAAATACCATATTTCTCAAAGTTTAACACAAACTGAATATATACTCAGATTAATTATTTACCTATTTGATTAAGAAAAGAAATTCTAAAATACAACACTATAAAATCTCCCAACTTGGATTCAATTGTATATCAACTAGGCCAATCATGTTTCTAAGCTACCAATGAAAGGGGTTAGCATCTTGTTACACTTGAACAGCATAGATCGATGAGATTTCAATTGATCATAACTTTGTAAATACTGAACCGAATTGAAAGATTTTTTAATTGATATTTCCATTAACCCTTTGAACTCTGGCATATGTATACTGTTAATGACCCTCCCCCTGATCCATGGGCCAATATTTGACAATTTTTTTAGTGACAAAATATAAACTGCTAATCACTCAAAAGTGTCAACAAAAGTTATATTCTGTAAGCATGAATCATGTACTACCAAGAAAAATAGTTCTGAAAAATACATTTACATGTAACATGATTTTTCAAGGGCAACATTTGTCATCATAGTTCTACAGTTCACACAAAAACCTGAAAAAAGTCCCATCACCACTCTCAAGTATTCTAGCCAGTGCCTGATCTACTGTTGCACGTCTGTAAGCCATTAATGACCGTAAAACAATATTTTCAGGAATATTTGTGTTGCGTCTGCGACAGAAGAGGGGAAAGCCCTCGCTGCAGACGACACACTGATAACAGGTGTTCTGAATAAATTCTCATAATATTCTGGTTTGCAACGGGTTGCCATACCGGTAAATGATCCATTGTACATATATTAATTGTACATATATTACAAAATAAAGATAGTTACATTGTTTTCATAACAGATTTAAAGATCAGCAATTTGGTTGTTCTTATTCTCAATAGAAAGCTCTGTCATCTACTAAATGTTTTACAGTAATATTAAAGTATATAAGTCATTATATTATATTTACCTCAACATGTTTTTGTGCTTCTTGTTTCATCTGTTCCAAACGTGAATGTCTCTCTTCTTCCATATCTTGTATTAATTTTTCAGCTTTGGCTCGCTCTACTTTCATATGTTCTAATTCACTCTTAAATAACAAAATAGTATAATTAAACCAGGGCTTTGTTTTAGTCATATACCTTATGGCTCACCAGCAAGTCTTGCATGCAATTTGGCTTTCAAACGCACAAATATTTGTCTCTACCAAAATGTATACACATGGCAGTTTTAGTTCTAGTAATAAAATATTTAAGTTTAATTTCTACGAATAAAATCTATGATTTTCCTCAGTAAGTGTTTCTGTTTGGTATGCACAAACAAGATGATAATTTTCTTGTGTGTCTTGAAAATTTCAATCGAATTACATTATTTGGGGCAAAGTTATGACTGTTTGAAGATGTATCATATATCTTTTATTATTGTTCTTGACAATCAAGACTAAGTCAGTCTTGAGTATCTGTTTTATCATTAAATTTTTGGATCTTGCAGGTGTTCAAACCCATTTAAATCACGGCCATCTGATGACCTAAAGCGTTGATTATATGCTTGTCATGTGAATAAATGTCTAAATAATAATTAGACCTGTAATAGGCAGATTTAGCTGTTATATAATACATCTTTAATAAGGATTTAAATAAAAGAAATAAATGAATGTTTAAAAAAAAAACTTAGTCATAAACATTGTGCCCTTCTTACCAAACACATGGGGCTAACATATGGTTCAATTATATTTCAATAATATGCTTGTGTGTAGGGGTCTATAACAGTGAAAGGAAGCCAGAGAACCTGGAGTAAACCTAAGAGGTTGGCCAGGCTACCCTACCCCTTGTCACATACAACTGGGGAATCAAAACCACGCCAGTTGACTCAATGACTGACATGATACAGTGCATATAGCCATCCACCCCTCATCTACTAAAACAGGTAGTCAAAGTTTCATAAAGGATGTCTTTAACAGGGTATAAGATATGCTCTGGAAACTAAAATTAGGAGAATGGATGGATCCTATTTCAGTTCTCATTCCTTAACTTCGTTCAGCGTTGGTTTACAAGGAAAAAACTCTATATATTACCAACAAGGCCTCCTCTCTTCTTTTAACAGTTACATCAGATACAAAACCTCTAGCTTCTAACTGATCTTTTAATTCTGGATTAGAGCTGTTATAATATAAAAATTTCAACATCATGATATAAAGAAAACATATTTGATGTTTGTCAACTTCACTGACGTAATCCAAGATCCAATAAATAATCTCCAACAATGATAAATTTAGTGGTTAGAACTTAGATTTAAATATATATATAGAGAGAGAGCGAGAGAGAAATGGGGTTTAAAACCCACTCAACGCAAACTAGGTCATTTCGGGACTTACATATGGTTTAATTTTATTTCATTAATTTGTTTGCGCGTAGGGGTCTTTGGCAGTGGGTGGAAACTGGGGGACTCAGAGAAAACCCACGAGGTTGGACAGACAAGTACTTTATAAATTTGAATGACAGTAGAGCTGACCTTTTTGTTTTATTTTTGGTTTGTGACCGTAGCTTACTACTGGGTTTTAAACTTTGTGCTGATTTTGGTTTAACAAGAGATGAAGCTGTAGTTTTTCTGGTAGTAGCTGACACAGCATGTCTAGTTACTGTTGTTGTACTGTAAAATGTATAAAAAACAAATTTAGAAAGTTTAACTTCCCATAAATTACATTTTTTTTGAGATACATATTGTCCATTAACTTCTGATTCTTGGTAACAAGTACAAACTATTGTTCCAATCAAGCCTGGAAATAAGGCACCTGTCAGAGATAATGTCTGGCACAGATTTGTCTTCTTTATTGATATTATTAATACATGTTCGGCACTAAGTTGAAAATGTCAGGTACTATTTCATTGGTGCCTGATATTTTGTCAGGTACATCTAAAATGTTATTTTCAGACCTGGCTGAGCATGAGACAATACTATTTTCAGAACAACTAATACCACTTTTTATTTGAGAAATACTGGTATCTAACATTTGTTTGTTGATCAATTTGATTACATTTCATTTGATGATGGATTCAGTATAGGGAAAATATTTTACTCTTAATAATCTGTGGACATACCTTTTACCGAGAGTAGGTTCACTAGAACTACTGTCATATACTGCTCCATCAGTACTATTATTAGATAAAGAACGACTTCTACTATATATAATATCCTGTATTAATATACATAAATATAACATCATTAATCTTGTTGATAAAATACATGGATGAAAAAATAACAAATGAAATGGGGTTTAACATCCTACTTTACTGCACCAAATGGGCTAATAAAGATGGACTTACGCCATACAGTGTGCAATGAAATTTAACTGTCAAGGGTTCTTTTATGTGAACAGAGTCACCATGGCTTTGTGACTGGTGCGATAAAGCCTAAGTTAAAGAGGGTATGGCCGGGGTTGGAGAAAGATAATATTTATATTATAATAATGATCTATTGTAAGTTATAATGGTTTATATACCTGAGATGATTTATCTTTGTCTCGAGGTGTTTGTAAAAATTTCTTGGCTTCTTCCAGTCTTTTTCTTTTTTCTGTTCCTTTCGCTATCAAAGACAAGTATTTATTATTGAAAATTCATTTTATTGTACAAACCAAAACCACATTGCAAATGAAAATTTTAAAGTATAAATTATGAATTAACATAATGTCTGGAGGATACTCGATCGAACATTCCAACATTCCGGGGGATTTATATCATCCCCATTGATAGCTGTTACAATGATGAGTCAAGGGAGCTAATTTAGAATGTGAATTTGATCAGGAATTACAAAAAAGCAGAAAGACTTCATAATAATGTAATATTTCCAAATTGGAACGGCCACCTAGATCATAAAATTCTAAATCTTTCTATTAAAATATCTATATATTAAATGAATAAATAATAAGAAGTCCAAGGACCTAAATCAGATCATATATTATAGAATCCATGGTAATGTGTACATTGCAGATTGGCTTAATGACAATATACAACAAATCTCGGCAAATCAAGGTGTCACTGCATCATTCATAGGTCATGCAGCCATCTTTAAGTACGCAGGAATATCTAAGAACCAAAATATTTGTTTGGAATAGCCTAAGTTGTACCCTACTCAGTTTAAAAAATATCTAAATTTGCTCTTTCAATATGGAACTTGGGGTTAAATAACTTTACTTGGGGCTAAGTAAATATAAGATGACTGTACCTAAATTGAGTTCTTTATTAACTTGTATACTAGAGAAAGAACTATCTACCATTCCTCTACGTAGTTCATCACTACTAGATGGATCACTGGTATCATCAGCTTCATATACTATAGCATCTTCATCACAATTATCTAATTCATCTTTTAACCATGCTGGTATCTGTTAATACACAACACAATATCTTACTTACACATAACCAACCACAATATGTCATTTTACTGGTAGTTAAAAAATGCAATAATAAGCTTTAGCTGGCTGTTCTTGCAATAATAGTTTAACAAGTGGTTGCTCTCATCTGTATCTAGAGGGCCCACAATCTAAAAACAATAGTTTCATACAATTGAGGGCCATAACCTGGAAGTTATGGTCCGATAAGTGCCAATATCTAATTATAAAGGAACCAAGAACTTCGGAATATAAACAAAGTTTTTAAGTTAAATCAAAATTGGATAAAAATTGTGTCCTCTAGAGTGTCCACAAGCCAAAAACATGATATTTCGTAAATCAGGAGCCATAATCCATGAAGTTACGTTCCTATACATGCAGAGGCGGCCCAGGGAACCCAGACTTAAACTTGAATATTCTGAAAAACTTTCTCAGATGTGGGATGTTTATTTCACTTTAATTATTATAAAAGTAAATATAAACTTACTGATCCTTGTGAATCAATTTCCGATGCTTCTGATGAATATTCATCGCCACCCTCTCTACTTGATGCTGATACTTCCCTAGTACCATCAGGGAATACTGTCATATTTAACCTTCTCCTGTTAAATATTAATAATATAGATGTATTAATCTTTTTTTATATTTTGAGCTGAAAGATCTTTTAAATTAATCAAAATGTCAGATAATATCACACTAGATACACACATTTAAAACATTAAACACATCATTATTTTAGTAATTCCTACAAACAGATGAGATAATTGAGGACAATTGAAATGTAATATTTGTGAGAGGAAATTTAGCCCACTATTAATCCTTTGACAAAATAGAAACAAAAAAATAAGAAACATCGCTAACATTTCAAAAATTATTTGAAGGACTTTCCAAGAACCAGATTATGGTTTTTGTTTGGCTTAAGATAAGATTACTTAATAAAAAAATGAGCAAAAATAGTGTATTATACCTCAAACTTCTCTTTTTCAATGTTTTACGTCTGGGTGGAGGAGCAGTTGTCTCCACTTGAATAAATAAATTTTCACCATGACAGAAAAAATTACCCAATAACACCTTTTCATTTACTTGCTTTATACTGTAAAATAAAAAAAAATGAGAAATAATCACATTAATTCTGTACATCAAAGAATAAAACAATACAAACAATGACAAAACTTGTTCTAACCGTATCAGTTCTTTGGGTTCTAAGAGTATAACTGAATCATCTTTGGGTGAATCTTTTTCTTTGTCTTTTTCTTTATCTTTAACATTTTCTCTACTACCAGCACTTAAAGATCTATGAGGAACACTACCTGTTAATACAGATTATCAGAATATAAGATGTGGCAATATATATAAAAACAAAACAAATTTGGCAATTATTGTCTTCTTTGATAGTCAAAGTTCCGAAAATAATCCAGAGCTAATTTACCTGATGAAACTTATTAAGACTTGTTTAAACTTACTAAAACCTGATGAAACTTACTAAAACCTGATTAAACTGAATAAAACCTGATTAAACTGAATAAATACTGACCTAACTTACTAAAACCTGATAAAAGTGCTGAAATTAAATAGAAATATACAGGCTCTTTCTTCGAAAACATACAAAAGCATGTTTCCTAAAAATTGAAGAAATGTGTGAATTTAAAACATAAGACACTTACTGAGTGGTCTAAATCCTGATGAACTATCACCAGCTGAAGAAGGAGCACCACTATCAGCTTGTGATAAACTTTCACAACTAATCTGTCTTTTAGCTGTTTTACTTTCAGTATCTTCTGTTGTACCATCTGGCATTATACCACCTGAATTAAATTAATAATAATATATAGTTTTATGATTTTCTTACATCTATTAAAATTCATCTTAGCTTTTAAAAATATCCAATATTCATGTGTCACTATTAGTGAAGGTTATTCTCAACCCACATCATGATTCTTATCTTGCATCAACCCATCTAACTATTCTAACAACACAACTACCCTGATCCTGATAGACAACAACCAAATAATAATGGAAAATACTAATAGTGATAAAAAATGGCAGGACAAGGAAGCAATCGGAGCGTAAAGTCAGTCCTGAGCGTAATGAAATGACAGAATTGCAATCGAGTGATGGGGAATTCAGTCCTGTAACGGTTCTGTCAGTGCCAACACAAGGTTGTGAGTAGAATTGTGACGTAATTAATGAATATATTCAGCTGTCATGGTTGATCGAGACATTTTCTTACACACCTTTTCGCTCTATTGTCACTATTTTGGGGATTGAGAGAAGTCAATTCCAGAACGTTCAATCAAGTATCCTCGTATTAATCTCTTCCAGTACGACTATCAAAAGTATTAAAAATCAAGACTTACTATCATGTGGAATATCACCAGCAGTATTACTAGTAACACTAGCTGTAGATGATTGTCTATGATGACCTTTAGCAGTAGTTGGTCTGGGTGTTATATTCTCTATTCTAACATCATCTTTAGCTGTATGTGAATTATTAGAGAGACTACCGTTAGTGCTAGAACGACTTGTACTATCATCTAATGTACTAGGTACTGTATATCTTAATCCCCAGTAATATAATTCATGATCTTTAGTACTGGCTACTGTAAAATGTTCTCCACACAACACTTTCTGAAAACATAAATCTTGTATTATATAACAAAGTTTATTGAATGAATGAATGAATGAATGAATGAATGAATGAATGAATGAATGAAACAGAATTTAACTGCTACTTTTTTGCACCAACCAGTCTAATGAAGATCGACATAAGCCATACAGTGTGCTATGAGGGAAAATTTACCTGGACAACTCTCTAGGTTTCTCATATCTATATCTTACTTAAACTAACTCAATGTACTCACATTAACAGATTTATCTGCCAGAGTTTTAACTTCAACTGGTGCATTAGGTGCTTTAGTATTTCCAGTACCCAGTTGACCTTCAGAGTTTCTACCAAACATATAAACATGACCTGATTCTACTATAACAGCTGTATGATGTGATCCCATTGATATATCTATTACACGATGTCTAGCTAACATACGTACTGCTGTTGGTATATTTCTACCTTCAACTTCAGTCTATAAAAACAACGGCAACAATTATAAACATGCATTACATAAGATATAGATAAAGACCTGGCCATTCTTGTTTAAAAATAGATAATGAATATATTAAAAAATTTCAATCAAATTATTTTATTCTGAGCAATATTATCAATGCTTTGACAAGAAATAACCCCAATTGTCCTGATTGTCAAGAACCACAAAGTCTGGATTTTCAGTCCTTAAATGACATCCATTTCAAATAATGAAGATATGGTGGACATTGTCTAATCCACTCAATATCTAAGACCCCAGATGATCTAGAGAGTTAATTAGGTGCTTGCCATGTCAATAAATTCTAAATAATAATTTACATAACATTTGAAGTCAGAAAAAAAATCTGTTACATTTAAGTTGATATAGATATTTTAGAATCTAATTAAAAATATTTGTTAAATCAAACTCTGAATAAAGTTATTTGTCATAATTACCTTTGTAAATATATTTTTCATTGCCATAAGAAAACCCTGTCTGTTGTTCAGACCTAATTTATTATTTTCATTTCTACCACAAGCAAAAACTCCTCCAACATCTGTTAGAAACATTGTCCCATCGACACCACAGCGGACATCTTGAAACATGACTGCATCTTCAATTGTTACCAGCATTGGTTGACAACTGATAGCGAAGGAGGAAAAAATAAAAATTAAAGATGCATTTTATGTAAGATTTAGACAAAGAGCTGGCTGTTTTGCTATAATACTTCAAAAATACATTGTAGATAATGAAAAATAGTTCAAAATAGATAACAAAATCAGACAATAAATCATACACCCACAGCAGCAAAATTGTCCTAGCGTACGACAAGGGTTGCCTCATAATTAATCTTTGGTGTGTAATGGGGCATTTACAAGACACTGGCATCAATTTCAAAAAGATCAGATTATAACTTTTGTCATTTAAATAAAATGAAACAAGGGCCTCAACTCTAGAAATTAGTAACAGAAATTGTTGAAATTTGACAGATTTTTTAGTGTAATTTAAATGTGGCAAATAAAATTCATACAGATAACATGATAACTTTTTTCATTCAAGCATTCACAAGGTAAAACAAAGGTAATCATTTTAGAAGAAATTACTGAAATTCAATAAGAATCGTAGATTTAGCTTTTACATAATGCATCAGGATATATCTAATCACAGTGCAAGTTTCCCCATTTTTTTGTATGAGAGTCATGAATTTTACAGTCATGAATTGTAATACAATATATCTCAAGATTTCACGATACTTACTAATTTTCTTCATCTCCAAGCCCTAGTTTCCCATCTAACCCTTGACCCCAAGTAAAAATTTGACCTCTACTGCTAACAGCTGCTACATGATGTGGTCCACAAGACACAGCAGCAACATCAACCCTGTGATAAAATAAATTACAATGTAAAAACAAATTGGATTAGAAACATACAATTGTATTAAATCTCTTTTTGAAATATCACAAGAATTAATATAAAGAAAAATATGTACATGCATCATTTACATAGTTTCAATTAACAACCACCACCCCAGCTATCAGAGCTTTATCATCCAGGTGCTTGTGATATACAATGCTTAGAGAGAGAGATAGAGAGAGAGAGAGAGAGAGGGAGAGAGAGACCAATTTTCTATGTAACATCTTTGTAAAGCACCACAGAATGTTTAGCAGTCTGTGAAATGATTATTATTATTGTTGGACATTATTAATGTGTACAGATGGTATTGATTATGTAATGCATTTGACAGTTGTAAAAAACTTTCATTAAGTATTTAATGTAATATCTCATCAATGCAATGTCCTAGAGAGTTGATTATGGGCTTGTCATGAGTATAAATGTCTAAAAAAATCATCTTTGACACTGCTAAATAAATTTATTTTACAACATACTGATACAAATCCTGGACAACATACCGTAATAATCCTTCTATTAATCTTGGTTTATAAGAATCAATCCAATCACCATGTCCTAAACATCCTGTTGATCCTTGACCACATGTTAAAACTAGACCATTATCACTTATAAATATACTAAACCCATCTCCACAACATGCTCTGTAGTAAAAACAAGCCAACAGTGAGGCTGGTGTCCCACGCCGAAATCCCAAAATAAACAGATGACATATATATTATCACACATTTATTTTTTTCAAAAGTATCTAGCAATCAAACTATACACTAAGTTTCATCACTCTCTATCAGATAAAATCACGATTTTCTTATCACAAAGCCTTGGGCTTTGCTTCCGCTCGAAATGTTAATCATTGAACTCAGTCAAGACATAGAGTTTAACGTCCAATTGACACAAACTAGGTCATTTGGGGACTAACTCATGGTTCAATTTTATTTCAACAATTTGCTTGCATGTAGCAATCTTTAGCAGTTGGAGAAACCCCCGCAATGTTAGACCCTACTTCTTGTCACATACAACCAGGGAATCAAAACCATGCCAGTCGACTCAACGACCGACCTTATGATACAGCGTGCACATGCTAATACCCCCATCAGACCCCCATAGTACCGGTAGTGATTTATTTATTGTGAGGTTAATGTTCGAATTAATTTTTTTTCTAAAATTTGATCTGACCAACTGTCATCTTTTGCATATCTATCTGAAGAGATTATACAAAAATACCATCAATTAAAAGTTTTGCCAATAATTATTACTACATGCAATTTAATAACAGGATACCATACTTACGAAGAAATAGATTTTCCTTTAAGAGCATCAATCAGTTCGGGACGGCATTTACTTTCAGTATTACCATGACCAAGTTGACCTTTTGAACCTTCACCCCAACTGAGTACTTGACCTTCAGTAGTTACAACTATCACATGATCGGGTCCAACAGCTGCCTACAAATGAAACATAAAACTTGTAGGCATGTTTATACCTATTTCAAATTATGATATATGACAATTATCAGCAAAGTCATCTGCTATAGTTCTAAAATCATTGTCAACAAATCCGGTCCAAATCTTTAAATTTTAAAAATATAAAGAGAAAGTTTTAAAAAATGTTGTTTATAACACAACTCCACGATTTGCATTCCTCTTCAGGCCCAATTCACGAGCCACCCCACCAACCTTTTCCTATATTATATTCAATGACAGGAAAAATGCGACCTGAAAGATAACCCCGTAAATGCATATGATGATGTTCTTGCTTATATTCTAATGAAAAATCCAACAAAAATTTTACCAATGAACAATCCCACCAAGTTCTTATTTTAAAAAGTGAACTTTTTTAAGCTTTCAGACGTTTGAAAAGAAACTTGAGAGTTCACAAAAGCCATGGACAGACATCAGACCTAATTTTACAAGGCAAATAACAAAGGTGGCGACAATATATAAGTCAACAATATGTCCCTTGGAAACAACCAAACTCACTTACATTTTTTATCTTGAGTCTTGCTGGTAAATCTGTTATACAAGTTAAAACACCAGTAGATGCCTCTAGATAATACATCACAGATCTATAAGATAGTTAATATTACTTATATTATAATATAAACACTGGAAAATCATCCATTTCAAATGATTATTTTTCTAAATTAATGATATGGTCGGTAATTTTCATTAGCTTTAGCCTAGGTTGCAGATCTAGCTATTGATACTCAGTCTGATAATGCATATTCAAGTCACAACAAATCAAAAGATGGTTCAACAAATGACAGGAGATCCATACAATATGTAGCAGTTTAAACAGAAATCAATACTTGTGACTTCTGTATGATCATACCCACGTAACAAAACCAGAAAATATCTTTCATGCAATATATATATATATATATTATCTAAATGTTCAATGCTATATATGTAGGTAAAATAATAAATTAATGTTTTATTCTGGCTGACAATAGATGATTTATAACATGATTTAAAGATGAATTATGTAAGATTTATATAAAGCACTGGTCATTCTTGCTCAAAATAGATAATGAAAGATGAACATATTGAAAAGTTATTTTTAACGTTGACTGATTATATGGCATGCATAGTCTTATCCATTCAAAATCTCAACCATCAGAGTAGGGGTTTGTAATGTCAATATAATATGTCTAAATAATAATTTATATTACAGTGGATTTAACTCTTACATAAGGCATCTTTAAGTCTCAATATACCAAATATCGTAATCATACATGACTTGTTAAATATATTGTTAATATCTCTTACTCAAGCTAATTATTCTTCGAGCCATATTTAGTTATTGAAATACCTAATGAACACAATAACATAATATAGAACACAATTACTATTCCAATTACAGTGAAGTTATAACATTGAGAGAATCCTTAATGACATGATGCTTTCATCAAAAAAGATATAAATTATGTGGTTATGTTTATGATTATTATTGTTAAGTAAATAGTACAAGCTGTTAGTGTTAATCTGAATTAAATGTAGACACACCAGAATCATCAAGTCATATTAAAATGGAAGACAATATTTTATTTGATTTCTACTAGTTAGCAATACACTAAGTTTAGAAACATTTGATATCTTTAAAGCTTCTGATCGTCACTTTATTCTTCAGACAATGTCTTATAATATGTCGTGGTTTAATCCATGATAAATGTACTCAAATCTACCTTAATTACGAAAACCAAACCAAATATCAATCCAATCAGATTAAAACGAGACCCATCAAAAGATATTAAACAATGACAAATTATAATTGGTTGGGGCTTGTTTGTATTAGTGATTGTCCGCTGATTGGTTTCAATTCTGGTTATTAGGCAATAAATGGCCTATGGGTAGAAATGTGTATTGGCTGTTCTAGATGACCCAGTAAATACCTTTAAAATATCATTGAGTTTTGAACAAATCATGATTTTGCTTGACACTCAGTACTTTTATTTTACTTGCCACTTGTAGCGATCTGTGTAAAACACATGTCCTATTTTATTTCATTTCCGATAGTTCAAAATTTTGTTTTGCCCGTCTTCAATACACTAGGAACTGGGAAAGTTGTTATATAACACAAATTCTGGTTAATGTAAGGGATTGACCAATGAAACAGTCTGTTGCAGCAAGCTCTTGGAACTGTGGGTATACTACTAGAAACATCAATGCTGATTGGTTAATCAAATGTCTGACATCATAGAGTCAAAAGCCAACTTGTATGACTCCTGACACGACCTCCCACTACAATTGGTCAGATTTTCATTAGGTGGAGGCCATTAAAAGTATAAAAAAAAAGAAATATAGATATGTATTTTAATCAACTTGCACTCATGAGGATGTAAAAAGGAAAGAATCTACATCAAAAAAATCCTTACCAGCCTGCATTATCTTTGCAAATACTAAATGCAACAGAACCAATTCTGGATTTATATCCAATATTGTAGAGTGCAAGGGAAAATGACGATCAGTAGCTTTAGTCATAATAACAGTGTCTTTATAAACTGGCGATCTTACTAGACGCTAGTTTAAATTCAATCCTTTTTTTTTGTGAAAATAACAACAAATGCTAAATATCTGGAAAGTTTACTTAAAATACCATGCAACTCTATATTTTATCAATGAAAAATATTTATAACTTTTAATGGCTACTACTAGTGTCAACTGAACTAAGTGAGGATATTCAGAAACAAGGGTTCTTTATCATTCACAAAATGGTTTAATTACCGGGAACTTTAAATATGAAGTTGTATATACCATATTATGACTTTTTAAGAGTGAATTAGTAATTACTGTGCTTTGCAGAAGACCAGATAAGTATGGGATAAATGGATAGATATTCTTGGAACCCATTAGGACTTATATTATTTGAAAAAAAATAAATCCCATTAATTTAATTTCAAAGCAAATTTTTTTTCTTTGAGTTTTGCATATTTAAAAAATCAGACATATTATTAGCCCATCTGGCATAAGTCATACACTATAATACAGTCTGTAGCAAAAAGAAAGAAGATTTTTCCCGCATGCTACTACGATGGAGAGGATTTCAAGATTAGGAAAGTGCCAGAAGTGATGGACAAGTGTGTTATTAAGTCAACCAAACCATCCAATATTATGTGTACACATATTAAACAATTCCTTTAACTGTTACCTTTTCTCCATCTTCCTCGGACTAATGTTAGTAAAAAATTATAAAAAGATGTAAATATTTTACAGAGAAAGAAAGTTGGTAGATATAAATTTGTGTATGTCCTACATCTACTAAACTACATAATTATTCAATGAATGAATTGTGAGGTATATCATTAATAAAAGAACAACAGCAGAATGATGATACCATTTACAATGTTTCATATCCATATCATAACATGGATTACAACTAAATTTGTATGTTTTTAACACTTTTTTCAGCTCATTGTTTAACTAGATTTTATATAATCACCTTATTTTAATTTTTTTGCTGATATTTTCTGTAGAAGCTGTCAGTTCTTCTTCCGGGTCAGATGCTGGGTCATCAAATTTGGCTAATAACTAGAGAATGAATAGTTAAGTAGAGTTATATAGATATATTCAATATTTAATAGACGTTTCTCTCAATTAATACTGCAACTATACACCTTATAAAATCAATTATTACCACTTAAAATTATCACTTCAAAACTGTTAAAAAATCCCATGTTTATTAAACATATATTATGTAAGAGCTAAATCTGCCTATTGCAGGTCTTTCTGTAGGCTTCAAATACTATATAAATTATTAATTAGACATTATGAACTTGTCCAAACAATAATAAACTCTTGATGTCAATGCTAGCTTGCAATATTTACTGGATTAGGATCCAATTTGCTGCTCAACTTTCATTCATAATTTAATCATGAAATGGATAATTGAGACTATGATTTTTATCGTACCGACTTTAGTAATGATGATCGAGGCGAGGCTAAAAATTCAATCACTGAAATCTCGGTTCAGAGTGGATCAATTTGACTGAAATAGTGAGAACTGCCAGCTCGTAATGTATCTTTTACTAGGGCACCTAATTATATTTAAAGTTGAAATATAATGGATTTTACCGGAGGATGTCTTTGGTACAAGATTTCTGTTGCATCTGGTCGTTTTTCAGGTTCATTCTGTAACATATCTAGAATTAATCCTCGGAATTCAGCACTGTACCTTTCTTTAACAGGTGCAAATTGACCCTGAAGAAAAAGAAAAACATTTTGGTAATAGATAAGGAGTACCATAATTTGGATCTAATGCATCAAGCATTTGAGTAGGTAAACACAAATTTCCAAATCAAGGTGCAACTTGTTTCAATATATTTGTATAAGCACCAGCCAGGCAATTAATCTGAACTGATATTCCTCTTAGACATTCAACCTTTACACTATTACAGTTTACATCAAGGTAAATATTCAATTAACATTCTTAAGTGCATTTCTAAAAATTGTAATTATTAAAATACCTACCTTCATGATTTTATTAACTAAAGCAGGTAGATTTGTTCCTTCAAAGGTTTTCTGTAAACAAGCCATTTCATATAAAATACAACCCAATGCCCATATATCTGATTTATAACTGTATGGTTTACCTTCACACTGAAATCAAAATAACAATCATTTTGGGGGTGACTAAGAATGCAATTTGGAGGAAAAGTATAGATCAAAGTCTGGGTGTAATTGATACCATTCAAATTGATCTGCAGTACTGCATTATGATGATGTCCAGTTTACTTCACTTAATCCTAGAAGTATATATCTATTCATTTCTTTTGTGACTTGTATTGTCTTTAAGGTGGGGTGTTCTCACATTCCAAGTTCTAACCAGTAAGACGGTATTCAGGAAAAGAAATTTCAATCCACTACATTGACTATTACCTAGATTGTTTCCTGATCTGTCCGATCAAAAACCCTCTTCTGTTTCAGTAGCTATAAGTTATGGAAAAAGTGGTTTCATTAATGTTTTGATTGTACATAGCATATACCCTGTTTTTATTTTAGCTACGGTATACCAGTACTGTGTATGAAAATGTAGCTCTGATTGAGTAGCAGTTTGCCATTGTTGTCAGTTTACCAGTTCCAATCTCCAGCAAAAGAAAGTAAGATTGACAGCATTTATACAAACATAGAATACTTACCATTTCAGGGCTGATGTAATAAGGTGTACCTAGAACCGTATGAGCTCCTTGAACAGAAGTCACAATCTTAGATATACCAAAATCACCCACTTTGATAACCCCTTCTTTAGTTAGAAATATATTGTCTGTTTTTAAATCTCTGAAATAGAGAG
Organism: Patella caerulea; assembly: GCA_036850965.1. NCBI lineage: Eukaryota > Metazoa > Mollusca > Gastropoda > Patellidae > Patella > Patella caerulea. Next base: position 19,831,531 of record JAZGQO010000014.1, on the reverse strand, counting down.
AAAATCACAACTAAGTCATTTTGGGACTAACACATCGTTCAATTCTACTTCAACATCTCATGTGCGAGAAGGGGTTTATAGCAGAGAGAGAGAGAGCGAGAGAAATGGGTTTAACATCCACTTGACACAAACTAGGTCATTTCGAGAGTAACATATGGTTTGATTTTATTTCAACAATTCGCTTTAGCAGCGGGCGGAAGCCACAGTGCGCAGAGGAATCCCACAAGGTTGAGAAGGTAGAGAGAGAAAACCAGAGGTACTAGAGAAAGTCCTCGCAGTTGGACAAGTGACCCTACTATGATGTAAAGTGCACACTTAAAACCATTCTGCCACCCAACACCCCCTCTACAATTAAAGTGGAAACATAATTTAGCTAACTGTGATATTGCAGGTGACAAAAGATGTATAAATTATTATTCCAAATAAGTTATAATTTGTACCTATGTAATATTTTATGTTCGTGTATGTATCTAATGGCTGCTACTATTTGTTGGAACATGACTAATATAACTTTCTCTTCTAAATATGTCTGTTCTTGATGATATAAAAACTGTTTTAATGTTCTGAAACATAAATTTACATATTAGCAAAATAAAATAGTATTAAAGCAGCTGAGTTTGAATCCCTTACAAACTACAATACTGTAAAAGTTGAATCTATGAAATGATTAATTAAAATTTTACAATATTCTGCTTCCTCTGCAGATGATAAAAACAAACCAGTACCACCTATAAGTGTTTGGTAAAATCTCTAGATGAGCCACAAAATCACAATCATTGGTGAATACTAAACTTAGACTGTTTGTCAAGAGTTAGCTCCACTTCAGAGCAGACACTAAGCTAGTTGAACAACAATTTAAGTCCTAAATCAACGATCTTGGTCGAAAACAGTAAGCATACTTCACAAATGTTGAGAAGCATTTATTTTGCTTCCATTTAATAGAATAGAATAGGTTTATCTAATCAGGACATCCTAGAATTAAGAAGCAGGATGTCATTGGTGTTGCAAGATAATTAACATCTATGATCTTACCCGCCATCAGCATACTCCATTTCAATCATGAGAACTCCATCTTCCTCAAAACTATCAAAATAACTGATAATATTAGGGTGATCTAACATGGCTAAAACATTTACCTGTGAAATAGAACAATAATTACACTGTGTTGATAATAATACAATTAAAGATGCATTATGTACGAGATAAATCTGCTTATTTCAGGTCTTTATTTAATCATTTATTCACATGATCATGACAAGCCCTCTGGCAACTCTCTAGACATTGGAGATAGCTAATTTTTAAAGGATTAGAAAAGGACTGACAATTGAGACTTTGTTTATTAGCGTAAAGATGGTCAAGACTTTATTGTCTTGTATCTTTGCTCAGAATCATCTTTAATTTGCCTGAAATTTTCAATATATTCATTTTTCATTATCTGCATGTATTTGAGAACTATTAAACCAAAGATCTTTTTAAAATAAAGATCAATCAATTGATATTAGCCTTAGGTATGGACAACCAGTCTTATCACACAAGGTGAAAGTGCTCTTTAATTATACATTAAAGGTCCATAACAGATGATGCCAAATATTACTTTACATTTAACGAAAGTCTAATGGTAACTCTAGTACAGTTTTTATTCATATTACTTACTTCATTTAAAGCTAATTGTCTTTCAGCAGCAGTTAAATCATGCATATTGATTTCTTTAAGAATAACAACAGAATCATCATCTTTTTTCTTATATAATACAGCAGTACCATAAGCTCCTAAAACAAATTCATAATAGAACAAATCATTAATTTTTAAAACATTTTATTTGTTATTGTTATTGTCATTACAAATGATAAGATAATATCTACTTTTAGTTTGTAGGATTTAACGTCTGCTTCCACCAAGGATGATATTGCATACAAGTGGTATTATTTTAATGAATTCTATAGGTACGGAGAGGGGTAATCTCCTGATGTAAACATGGCCTATTTTTATCGATTTTTATAGCAGGGTAAACTTGGCAATTACAAAGTTTTGAGAGGGATTTGAAGCAAAATTATGATAAATTAATTAGTTTGAATATGTTTTTAGTCCTAACATACCATCAAATCACCCAGTTTTTACCTGAGAATGTAACTTTAACAACATATTTCTGCTTAAACTCAAGTATCTAGTATTTCATTTAATACTTATATTTACCTTTACCAACTGTTCGGATTTTTTCAAATCCTGCCAGAGATTGTTGATGTCTTCCACTCCAAAATCGTAACTTCTCTAATCGAAAATATAATTCTCCAGGTACACTGGAATAGTAAATACCAATACATGTTTATAAATATTATAGTATATTAATCTTGGATCATTGCATAAACATATATATCAATTTGATTTATACTCTACATCAATTTATACATGTTAAATACGGTATATATTTATATCAGAAAGATTATCAAAAATCAGAACATACCTGGCATTTTTCCCATCTTCCTTTCCATCGAATCCTACAAAATCTTTTGCAAAACCAAAGGCAACCTGAAATTGATGATTAATGAACATACACCTCCATTATTTCTTTTGGTATTCTTCCATACATATATCTGAACTTATATAACACAACTTTAAGGTTATATTAAAAAAAGAAGGTTGGGTGGCTGAATGGTTAGCATGTGCACAGGGTATCATAAGGTTTGTCATTGAGTCACGTGGCACAGTTTCAATTCCCTGTGACAAGAAGTGGGTTCTCTCCACGTCCTCCGGTTTCCTCCCACAGCTAAAAACCGCTGCACACATGCCATTGATTGAAATAAAAAATTGAACCAAAATAACCTAGTTTGTGTCAAGTGAATGTTAAACCCCATTTCTCTATCAATATCAAAAACATTATGTTTAATTATTATCGAGTTAGTTTAATCAAAATGGCCTCCAATAAATATTTTGTTTTTTAAATGAACACAGTGTGATTTAATTTCTGGTACAGCTATATATTGAGACTTAAGATTCCCAGGAAATATTTGACCAAAATTCAAGCTCTGTCTATAAATTTTTAAAAACATGACATGAAAATATTGCTGACCAGCTGATATTATAATAACATGAGAAACAAGTCTCTTACTCTTAGGGAAATATGGTTTTTGAATCCAGTATTCTTAAAATATCATCCCAACAATGTAACACTTACCCCTGTCAGCTTCTCTAAATCCTGTGATAATGTTTTTATATCAAGTTGTTGATAAGCTGAGCATGCTAGAAAATCTACTCTTGTACCATGTTGAGTTTTATCAATACATCTGTCAATCAGAGCACTAAAAAACTCTCTAATATGCTGGTCACTCAATGAATCTTTAGATAATATCTAAAATGCATAGATAATAGATATTATATAACAAATATCAGGTAAGATATTATCTATACTTCTTTAATCAATTTGATCACAAATAATAATTAGCAAACAATAAGCTTAAAACGTTGAAATAATAATAGACTGTTTTAACAGCGGTAATAAAAAATAAATGATAAAACATGAATCATGATAAATGAGTAGCCTATGTAATTTCTCTTTGCTTTTAAAAAATATCTTCTTGGTGTATTTGCCTTTCTACTGGACAAGTTTTGTAAGACACTGGATGAATCAAGCTGCCAAACTTGATCACTATTACTTGTATGAGTTAAAAATAACAACCACTACAGCTTTTAATTTATCGTGTGCACACTGTAGCATAAGGTCTGTCATTTCCCGGTTGTACATGGCAAGGAGTAGGACCGCCTGTCCAACCTTTTGAGTTTTCTCTGAGACCTCCTACTGCTAAAGAACTCCTAAGTGCTAGCGAATTATTGAAATGAAATTGAACCATGTGTTAGTTCCGAAATGACCTGAATTCTGTCAAGTGGACATTAAACCCCATATCTCTCTCTGTCTAGTCTGTAGTAAATATATATCTGGTCATCTTTTATTGGCAAGTGGGATCATCTGAATTATCATTAGGCCAACAACCACAATTCTAGTTATCTGCTTTGTTTGGGTTTTGAAATAAAAAATATGGTACCTTTTCTTCCTTTGCACATAACTGTATTGCTGTACTACTGCAGGACAATACAAGAGCCATACTAGTCACTTTCTTATTTCCTAAACACTGAATTACAAATTCTGAAATGACATACAAATGTACTGCAGAAATTAATATTATGATAAAGTATCCAACCAATCCAACCACATTTTACATTGAATAGACTTAATATCAAAGAACAATCTTATATTTGATCTTAATTTTGGTAATCAACTTAAGAAAATATTTGTAAGAGTATTGAAACGTTGCATGTAATAAACCAAGACGTAGTAAATCCATAAAGTTGTGTTATTATGAATATTATACCTCTACTTCTAAATGTCATTCAAGGAACTTACGTATTCTATTGTTTAGCATCTTTAACAGCGATTTATCAGGTCACAGACCGCCATGACACATTGTTAATCAGTCTACAGATACTCTTGATATAGTTGGCATTATTTATATCTTGGCCGTAAGTCAATTAAAGCATACACAATTCTTCAAGATACATAGCAAATTAAGCAGGAGCAGAGATGATTCTAACAGTACAGGTCGGGTGGAAAAAGTGAGCAAGCAGTCATGAGGTGTAAACAAAGCTGTAACGGCATTTGCAAACTCCATGGAATGAACTCACAGTTTTGACATTATTTATTGAATCATTAAGCAATAAAATGGTAAATAACATGAAAAGAAAAGACTTCCTGAATATATATGCTAAATATCATCCAGAAAAATAAAATGCAATATATCACAGTACCTGTATGTTCATTTTTTAAAATATTTTTCTGAAGACGGATTTTATTTCTGTGATGGTTTTAAATCAAAAAAACAAAATACCACCAGCTCTAGTCTAACGGACGGACAGGGACGATGACGATATATGTTCACATGAAAATGTGGACATATAAAAAGAATACCAACCTAATATATCATCCAAGGTATGGGCTTCATAATTATATTGCACGTGTATAACGTTAGACAATAATGCATGTCTTATGACAGAACTATTCCGAACTTTACTGGAAATAATTAAAAGTCTTGGTGGCCCATCTGTTTTGACTTTATCCTTTCCTCCATAAACATTACTGACATTGATGGCTTCATCATGATACACAATAAAGGTCTCGTCATTGCTATTACATGAATCCTTCCTTCCATTGCCATTGCTACCTTCTTTAGATTTGGAAAAAACATAAGTTCCTGATCCTGTATGTGTCTGAGATCTTTTGTGTTGTTTTTTGATCGATTGAGTCCCACCCCCACATCCATTGTTTAGTTCTTTACATTCTGATTGAATATTCAAAACAGACTGGTTAATATGATCTCCATCTTGCATTACACCATCTTGAATTATGAGCTCCCTGCTGTCCTTATCCTTCACTTGTTTTTTTCTATTCATTGCAGAATTAATTCATCTTTATTCTTTAAATGGAGCTTCATTTAAAACTAAAATAACAGAACAAAATCAAATTACACTCTGAATTTAAATTAGCTGTTAAATTGGACACATTCAAGAACACAATATTTTTATACAACTTTTACAAAGAACAATTGTGTGCCCATATTTTCCCAGCATTTGGTGCCCAAACAGCTTGTACGCCTATGTATATCAACCCTTAAATCAGATTCGCACATTTATAGTCACTAAATACTTAATAAGCTATAACCATTTAACCATCTATACATAATAGCCTGAAAAATGGTTCCGAACATCGTCCACAACATCCAGATATGTTTGAGTAAAAGATAGGTTACATGCCCTTGTTTTGAAATTAGTCTCGCTTAACCAGTCTACAGACCACCCTACGTCTGATTGACAGGTCAGGATAATCAAGATTACTTTTTTTACAAAACATAACAGAAAGCTGAAACAAGAAATTGAGCTTAGAAAAACGCACATTAGACAGTTCAACAAATGTCTTAAGAACCTTGTAAAAGTAAAATGAAACTACTACGAGATTCATGTTCTTAGGGTTACAATACGTCCCGGTTTTACCGGGACAGTCCGGTTTTGGGAGTCCTTTTCGTCATCCCGTCCTGATGCCTCTCACGTGCCAAAATGTCCCGGTTTTTAAATCAGGTGTTTTTCAATTGGAAATTATAACACAAAACACATACACTAGTCATTAATATTAATGCATAAAAAACAGCGTTTGCTACAAACACTCTTACTTCAGCACCCACTTTTGATCTAAATTGTTCAGTGCACAAAACATTCGATAAACCTCGACAGGCTCGGGTACGGTACATCTAGATTTGTAGATTTCACCGAGGTTTTCCGAATGTGCATAATACTGGCCTAAAACAGGATGGGTTCCTACATGTACAAATATTACTAACATGTGACAATCAAAATAATGTCCGTCAATCACCCATTCAACAAGATATATTTTTAGTGTAACTGCAGTCACAAAATGACTGAAAACGTATCTCCCGGCTCCTAGAAATGAAAATATTTCTACTGTGCCCGTCTACTGCGAATATAAATAAAATTGGATACAGGTAATCGATACTATTTAAGTCCATAAAATTAAAAGATATTGTACAATATTTACACTTTATCAGAAAGGTTGCCTACCGTGCCATCTTATGCTGTGATGAATATTTTGGGAGACATGCAATACTATGTACATCTCTAATATTATAATACCGGTAACCAATTTATCTTATACTTATACAAGCACCCAAACATGCATAAACAGACACGCACAAAAGACACAAACACACACTGCCACAAAACAAACAGGTGAATCCTCCCACACCTAACCATTATAAACCGAATGCACCCGATTTGTGGAATACCCTACGTGATATACGAGTGATCCAACTTATGCAGACGCAGTTTATGTTCTGTAAATTTCACATTTTTCAACACTAGTCAATTATTCAAATATTGACTTTGTGTCGAAAAATGTGAAATTTACAAGAGCATAAAGGATTTTATCGAACTTATAGGCGTTAAAGGGCCAATCCCGATAACTTTTTGGGGAATAAAAACTGCTTAATTTTGTGTTAAAATCCCTTAAAACCCATTACGCTTGTAAATAACTTAAACCTGACAGTCTACATCTGGAAATGGAGACCGTTGTATTATACAGTATCTGGATAAAACCAGACTTTTTTTTCTATTAAAATAATATGTAGTTGGAATTTACCCTTTGTTATCAAGTACAGTACATGCGTCATTCACTGTATATATCTATCAAGAAACGGGAATCGATTATCAGGTCACCCAATGAAAAAATTGACCCGAAATCTTAAAAGGGTTACGTGTCCGGATAAGCAGTGTTGACGTTCACGTCCAAACGACTCAATATTTTGAGCTGAAATTTTGCGACAAGGTAACTACACCACGCCTCTATATTTTGGTCCATAAATTTCATAAATACTCGGACTTTAATTTTTGAGACTCTGTTCTTATCGGGAGGGTCCCTTTAAGGCTCAACGTAGTTCAATTATGTGGTGACAATTCCAGGTAGGTCGTTAAGCTTTAACCATTTTAATTAAAAATTGAAGAAATAATAAGCGTTTTTCGAGTTGTAATTTGTAGTGTCGCCTGGAACAGTTAATTGTAAATTGTTATTTTATTGTTGACTTTAGTAGACAAACTAAAATTATGTCGCAAGCTGACACCGTCGCCTACTGTACTTACAGCCAACACACAGTATCAACAGAAAGTAAAGCTTTGAGTCAGTAGATCTACTGCAATAGATCAACTTAATTTTTCCTACATAATGTCGACATCTGTATGAAATCCCCCAAATACGAAAAATGTAGAAAGTTATTGAAATTTGTCTTCCATGTTGTTTATTTCATTCTAGATTGTCCAGACTTCTTACTAAATGACAATATAGTTAAGTGTCTGGATAAAGATGTCACAGTTTCCGGTAAGGAAAGACAACTCCTCAGGAATTTCGCATAGTTTTACCGTTTACATTAGCATCTTGTTGAAGAAACTTAAAGCCAACGCAAACTAGGTATTTATAAGAGATTTTTCTTTAACATTTTAATATTTTTATAGAAGTATGTTACTGCAAAATGACTGTCCACTTATAAATAATAAGGCATAATCCATAAATATTCTGAGATGCCCCTTGCCTTACTTACCTTTTTAAACCCATTCTCGAAGGTTTCAATCAATGACTTTCGCCACAGAGGTATACCAAAGAGCAATACAGCCTACTATTATGTTTTTCACGGGAAGGGGGATATTTGTTCGACTTTCAATTTCAAAGTTGTCTATTGTTACATTATTGAGAAATTACCCAAAAATAACAGCATCACAAGGTAAATGTCATAGAAATGCGGCTTGACGTCCACAAGTCAAAACACCGTTATTTTAGCAATAATACATATAGGCATTGATTTCATTAACTCACTCTCGGATGGCATCTTTTCTGTGGGAGATAAAGACTGAGAACACCTGGGTTTTAAGACAGAAGCACAATCTTGTGTACAAATAATGACTTTACTCATGAGTATTCAAAACTGTTCATCATTCAGCCATCCAGTCCCCCAACTTACAATTTAATCCAGGTAATAATTTTCAGGACCCCAAAAAACCTGCTCATTGTGAACCTTTTTACCAACTGGTTGAACTGACGTGATACCCTTCATCTCACATATATACAACCATACACACTGGCATGGTAATAAAAAAAACAACAAACCATAAAATCAGATTTAAATGTGAAATGTCAATGATTTTACACATGCTTTAATAAAGAGAACAAATAGTTGGACAGTACTAATTATTGTTTGTATATCATTAATATAATAATCATACAGTATCAAATACCAAATTTCAGATAGGTAATGCTTGGAAATATATTTCCAAATGTCACCATTAAAGTTTTGTCAAGTCAAGTTTCAGTGTCAGAATAATGATAGTTTAAAATTGGAAAATGTCAAACAAGAATCATGCTAAAATGGAGCAGCCCATGTTCACAAGATCCTAATTTTTGACTGTTTATATTTTAGAATGTATAGTATGAATAATGTGACCCATGTCACTATTAATTAGTTAATACACAGCATAGTACAAGATTGCAGTTTTAAATATCAATAGAAAAATATAACATCAAATTATGACGATGGCCTATATGATAAGAATGAGATAATTTACAATGAGAATGAAACACTACTTATTTGTAATTTACTATAATAGATATATGATCAATAAATATTCAAGTGTAATAATAATTCTGCCTTCGTTTAATATGAACAAAAACAGTTTGACCAACATTATGCTTGTTAAATGTAGTACTATCAATTCAAGAAGAGTTAACTAAATATATTACAATGATGTGACTTATATGTGTACCCTGCTCTAATAATTTTCTTATGATATTTTTCAACATTTAAATAACTTCTTCCAACACTATTATTTAAAACTACATGTATACCAATTGAATAAAGAACGTTTCTTCAACATGCTGGGAATTTACTGTCTATAGTTCAATTTTCAATTGGATCTAGGGAATCAGTAGATTATTTGTTTAATAAAACAAGTTATATCTCTCAAATTATAATTCATAGGCTCCACATGTAAGAAAAACCTTAAATGTTTTAATCTTCTGACACAAGTAAGGCAATGGTGATTTTTAGTTCAAGAAAAGTTTTGCAGGTTTGGTTCCCTATCTCATTAAAGGTACATGTTGTAAATACCATTTCCACCATGTTATAAGAGTTGAATATAAAATAGACACTTATACAATTACATGAAAAGGTAACAATATTATATTACAACAACAAATTTTACCGGCTGTGAATATCTAATTCACTGCATATTTTGAAATATATTACTTTTATTTTATACAGTGCACATCAAGAGTTGATCTTACAAAACACCCTGGCTTGCCGATTATCAGTTCGTATGACTTAGCTGTTGGGAGTTTTAAATGAGCAGCTCTTGAAGTAAACTGTAATTGATATAATTTTTATATATTTATCACACTCAATTATCACAACAAACACAATAAACAATAGAACAACTCACTATTCTACCAGATTCATTTAGATTTTTTTATTGCATGACAAAGGCAATGCCATTTAACAACCAAGTTGCATAGAAGAGAGCCATGTGAGACAAAACCCAGTGAAAAAAACCTAAATGAATCCAATCAAAAAGTCAAACAATGTGTGCTGGTCCTGAAGAAAGGAAAGAAATTCACAGAATTTTATAACCCATACATCTACATTTATCTTAAGACATAAATATATTAAAACAAACATCGATATTTCATACAAAAAAAAAAATACTCATATGTGAAAGAGTACACAAAAACTGTCACCTAATCTGAGAGAGTAATAATAGATGAAATAGTTTATCAAGTCTAAAACATATCCATCACCTAAACTACTCCACATCACCTAAAGTGTTTTGTATATATCAGCTTTGTTATGTTTACAGTCTTGTGCATTATGAATCAGGGTTCAAATGAATTTCTACATAATACACCATTGCAATCAACCCCAGACAAAATTTTAATGTTAAAGTGATGGACATGTATTAGATAAGAATATTTAAGTAAAATATCTACAGGAAGATGATTTTAAGTATACTTAATTCATGCTGTCATATATTTGAAGAATTTCACTTGTAATTTATCATGCAATCAAAACATCAGTAGAATAACACCAAACAAGATGACTATTTACACTATTATAACAACAACAAATCTTAAATATTTCTTGCAACACGAGGAACCACAGTAGGGGGCTTGTTAGATCCCCTATATTCCCACCAGCTATATCTAAGATCATGGTCACCACTCACCAAATCTCTCAAAGTTTTGACAAATCTATTATGAAGTATGCAGTCTGTATTAACTATCAAATTTAAAATGATGTAAACAGAAAAATAACTCTGTGAACATGTAATTTTTGATCTGAAAATTTTCATGTCACAAATTCCAACCAAAAATGACTGACACTTTCTTGGATTTGATAAAAGTGTGTAAAACTTTCACAAGGAAAGTGGCACAGATGACAATATACCCCTAAATTTAGGCCTTTAATAATCATACAGGTATTTAATGTTATTTTGAAATATATTTCTTAAATTCTCAAGTGCATAAACTGTCTTTTAAACATAAACAAAACTTGTTTACATGTATGTTACTTATAGGTCAACACAAACAAAAGAACATATCTACATCATAAACAATATGACAATTTCATAAATTTAACAGATTTGTTTACAGATAAAATATAAAGTTTACATAGTTAATTTTGGCCGGAGTTCACTTCTTCCACATTTGCTTGTGAAATCTTGTTTTTAAAAAAAAATGACAAAGAAAATATGTGGCAAGATGATTATATAAATTCGTTTGTTTTGAATATTTGTTTATAAAAAATTGTATAAACATAGAAAAATACTAATGAAATTAAATGCACATATCATTGAACCTGTCTAATGCATGTTTTTTTTTTCTTTCAGTATTTCATAACATAACAAATCTCTCTCAACTTTTTTTAAAAAAAAATAATTGAAATATTTAATTTCAGAACAAAAAACAAAACAAAAACACTATGATATTTACAAGTAGAGGGTCTAGGGGCTATTCTTGCACATTAGATGTTTAAAATAATTTCAATCACTTTCTTGAGTAATATATTTCATCAATAATGCATCAATTAGAATTACATGTATCTCCCTCGAAAATATTTCATCAATTCATAGTTCAATCTAAAATGTGTTTTATTTGTAAAAATAACTGAGTATAGTATTTTACAGCCCCCAGCCCAGATATTTTAGTCACTGATCGTCATTTGCATTTTTCAAATAAAATCAAACATTTCATGGCTTATTCTTTGCTAAAACATACTCAAATTGAATATTTCAAAATTTAATTAAGAAAACTAGATTCAAATATATTAGATGTTGAATTTTGGCAATTTTCAATACTTTTTAAATATTAAACCATTTTTGGAATATTTTTCCTTTTGAAGATTCAACTTGCACAAAATTTTAGTTTAAAATTTCTCAAATGACGATCAGAGACTTTAAAAAAGATGATATTTTTGTACAAGCCCTATTTATAAATATACTGATCTATCTCTTTACTTTTAATACAGTATTTAACAATAAATTAAAGTATCGTTTAATGTAACGAATTACTCGCAATATCAATTTCCTTGACAGACATTTCATAATTTTCTTTAATATTGTTAGCAGAATCAATATTACTGAGCTGTTCAGAAGAACTGGTGTCTTGATTGCCTTCATCTTTACTTGTCATAGCTTCAGCATCACTGATATCATCATCCTCACCATCGCTATTATCAGAATCCCCATCATCTGAGTAGACTTCAGCTCCAGAAAATACATAGCGATTGGGCTCCATGTGTAAGAACTGGTTTTCTGAAGAAAAAAAAAATATTTTGCTTGTTTCAATAGCTTGTATCAAATATATATTCCGTGTGTGTATTATTCTCAGAAATTACATAGTCTTTTCTCTATTTAAACTGGATTCATGAAAAATAATAAAAAGTTTGGTATAAAACTTACTTCTTAATCTCTTGGCTAAACTACATCTAGGTGATCTCTGATAGAATGCTCTCATCTTTTCTATAGATGCATCCAATTCATCATTCTTGTTTGTTTCTACATGTGCAGATGTTGGTTTATTATCATCTGTGGTGGTATCTATTTTACTGTCACTAGATAATTCATCATTTACAACTACACTATCTGATAATCGAGTAGGTGAACAGGCTATACTTGTACTATCAACAGTATCTGTGTCACAGTTGTTGTTATTTTGTTGTGTATTATTGCTTGTTGTTACTGTGCTTTGTACCAAAGATGTACAGTCAGATGAGTTACTATCATACATAGCTAGACATGTATCTGAACGTAGCTCACAAGAGTCTGTATAAGATGAGACAATACTATTTGAACATGCACCTTTAATGCTTCCACTGAGTTCAGATTTATGTATTTGTTGTAAAGACTCGTCATTACATAATGTGTCCCAGCCCTCACCTAATCGATGGCACAACTCGTTAACAATAACATCACAATCACCTAATAATTCTACGTCGAAACCAATATGACGTAACCTTTCCCGATTAATTAAAATCTGAGGTACATGGGCTGGAAGAGAATCTGAAAAATACAAATAAACAAATGACTTTACTGTTCTTCATTGTAATTTTTACAGACATCAAAACCCTATAGTTCAGTTCCTAGAGAAAAGAAAATCACAATGCTATAGACAACTAATTATCAACTTACTTGGAATGAGAGCTACTGGACGAACTTTAAGAGAAGAACCTATAACAATTAGTAAGTCACATTCATCTTTATCTTCAGCCATTTGACGATGAAATTCTTCTGGTAAACTTTCGCCAAAAAATACAATATTTGGCTTCATGATAGCATAGGGTGTTTCAAATGGACAGACAGGACATTTTGGTATAACCTAGTAATAAAACAATTTTATATTTTGCATCAGTAACAATTTTATATTTTGCAACAGTATCAAAATATTTACTCTGCATGAATCAATGAATTCCACATATTTTTGTAAATAAAGAATTGAATTGAACCTTTGTTGGACTTATATTCCTATGAAAGTTTCACCGTTCACAATAGTTTAGTTTGAAAGATATTTCTTTTGCTTAAAGTGATGCATTAAGGCTTTAACAGGTGTGTATGTAGCTGTAAAATCTGTAACTTCTATTGTGAAAGTGTGTCTGATTGTAATACCTACATGTACCACAAGTTTATTCACAACCAGAACAAATAGCTGTGTACATTATTTAATAGTCATAATCTTAACACCTACTTTATCACCTACCGGCTGATTATTGAAAACTTTAAAGTACATTTTAAAGTTCAAGTTGTTTATTTTCTATGTGTTCTGGTTAGTGCAATATGACATTTAAAATATAAAGATTTACATACTTGATTAAATATATCTTCTTTTATAACTTCAGCATCCACTTTATATTTACAGGCCATACATTGAGCAGTAGCAAAAGATCCTAAAATTAGAAACATGATTCAATAACAGTCTAATCATATCATAAAAAATATGTTGCCAGGCAGCAAAACAAAAACCCATAGCATCTAATAAACCCTCAATACATACACTGTACAACCACATATTAATGTGGGCGTATTAACATCAGATAAGTGTCCTTAATTACAGGGTAATTGGGGTTTCTCTGGGTTCTCTAGTTTCCTCCCAACTGCAATAGACCCTAACTAGCAAGCAAATTATTAACATAAATTAGATCATGCAAGTCCTGCTACAGCCTAGTTTGTGTCAAATGGATGTTAATCCCCATTCCCACCCCCCTCTCTCTATTACTTACAATTATAGGCTTAATAAACACTTAGCGAATATGATTTTATTTGTATATTAGATGATGATATATAGTGCCAATACGTAAGTCTGTCACCTATCCTCAAATAGTCATCTGTGCTCATTTAGGGTTGAATGATACAGGTTGACACACCCTTGAATCGAAAAACTATATTTTGGGTTATTTAAATGAACATACCGTGACATTGTATAACGTTTTTAATACCAGCAACCTGTTCAAGCGTGTCTATATTCTGTGTGTAATTCTGTAGTAGTTTATCATGGTTCTCTATTAACTTGATAAATTTATGGCATTTTGAGGGTTCAAACTGACCTGGGTAGATCTCCTGAAAAACAGAACAATAATAAATAGTCCAAAAGATTATTATAACGTATTGATATTGCCTTTTAATAACATTTCATTTCAGTCCTCTTATCAAGCACTAAATTTATTGCTTAAAATCTTATACCACTCCAGACTGGCCAATTTGCTTTGAAAAGGCATTCGTTTTTCATTAAAGTATTTGTTTCAAGCTGGAATATAACATTAACAGCCAAATAAAGTGTCATTTTCCAGTTTACTTCATGAGATTTCTGTGCCATTTGTTAAAACTTTACCTTAGCAAACTTAAAAAATGGTCTGGGATCACTTTGGAAAAAATTGATATCAAACATAGCCTGTGGATTTGGAAGATTAGGAAAGTCAACAGCTAAACGTGCATAAACACCATCTCTAGACCGGAAATCTGGTATACCACATGATACAGATACCTACACAAAAAATAAACAAAATTTATAAGTCAACAAATATTCAATTACGTTACAAAATAAATAAATATATGATTACCGATACAATGTACATAATTAATTTAATATTGGTTTCATTAATAAAGTTATGTAAACACAACTTGTCACTAGAAATGCAAAAACAATTATAATTTGAACTGGACAGAGTTGTTGTGATCTAATAATATTAAGAATGAAGATAAATGTAAAACTTACCCCAGCTCCTGTTAGTACAACAATCTTTTTACATGTCTTCATTAGATGAACCACATCCTCTATTGTATTAATGTGCTCCAATTTCTTTCTTTTCGGAGGTTCCATTAACAGATTAATGATAATTCTCCACATTGCATAATTATCTAGATCTGGCGGTATAGCCATTCCTGAAGGTAACATTTCATTCAGAATTGTCCTTGGTTCAATTCCTAAAGTCATCTGTCTTTGCACCCAAGAGATGGGACCTAAAATAGATAGGAAAATTGTTGAATAAGTTCATGTATCCATAAATATTAGAGTAACATTACATGGTAACATGTGTTTTACATGCACTAAACATGTAGGTTTCAAACCACTGATGAAACAAGGGACACAAAATTTACTTGGAAAATCATTCCATTATCAGAATTATTAACGAGTTTAAAAAAATCATTTCCTGCACTCCCTGGTTTTACAGGTTACATGTTGATAAAAGTGGGTTAAAGTTTTACCCACTTTTATCAACAGGTAACCTGTAAAACCAGGGAGTGCAGGAACTGATTTCAAGTAAAAGTTAAAACATTGAGGCCATCCTTCTAACAGAAATTACCAGGCCTACCTGAAAGAGAGAGAAATGGGGTTTAACTAGGGTTGCAAAGGGTGGGCAACTTTCCAGGAATTTTGGAAATTTTCTCATTTTATCCTCCTTTTTGATTTTACCTGAAATTGGTTTCCATGCATCTTCACTTAAACCTGATACTTCACTGACGGTACTCCAACTATCATTACTGTCATCTTCTTTCTCTTCATCACCCTCCACCTATAAATTAAAAACAAAAGGTTACTTAATTACAATGTCACTCCATTCAAGTCTTTTATTTTCAATATCTAGTTTAATTTTTGTTATTTTGAACATATGCTACCACTACATGCTACAAGCTTTCAAATATCAGCAACCGCCAACCATACATATACTTAAAGACATTATTTTTTTCTTATTAAAACAACTCTTCACAAAAAATATACTCAAAATATTTTAAGGACTTAATAAAAAAAATGATATTCAGATAGTAAATAGGATACTCACAAACATATTTATGTGAAAAGAACAATATACTGAAATTTAGTTAGTCAAGCTTATTGATGAATTTTGCGATAGCTTGTTATTGTGGTGTCCTTTTGATGGACATTTGCCAGTTAAGTATGATTAGATCTTGTGTTGCATACATTCAATATTCTTTAATTTCTTACCTTCTTTTCTTCTTTCGGCTTGTCAATTGTTGTTTCTGTAACATAGCAAATTACAAAGATTAAAATTCAATTCTCAAATTTATAATATTGATAAAATTATAACAGACACATAACTTACTTCCTAAATCTAATAATAATGATCCTGCAAGCCGTTGATTCATGATTGACATATTATGATTATATATGAGTGAAATGATGGGTAGGAATATATTCAAATTTTAATTTGGACTGGAATATATAATATATATATATTTTTTGAATGTTTCATTTATAAAATATAACAATATACATAAATATTAAATTTAAGAGTTCTAAATGTCAACTTGACAGAAACAAAACAAAAGGGTTACCTCCCCTCTATGGCTATTTATAGCTTTGGAAAATTTTAGCAACAAACTTCTCCGAATAAGTAATAAAAGCTTTGAAAACACCGTTGGAGCAATGTCGTATACATATGTATATTGTAATCGCATACTGTCACTGCATTTCCATTGCCAAACCGTATTTACAAAAGATTACTACAATTACCTCCATTCGATTGTGGAGACGAGCATTGCGCAGCGCCATCCAATGACGAAGAGCCCAGCCCACCTGAATTTTCCGGGAAGTGAATGATTTCCATATTTTTAGATCCCTTTGACGTCTTTTCTACATCATTCTTGGCTTCCTCACCGTTGCCGATTAATAGATTTGTACCTATATAATCGGAAGTATGACGTTTGGAAACGTCATTTTCATCCACTAATCTAGGTCTTTTAGCTGGAATTTCGGAAATAAATTCATTCGCATTCGCCATGTTGCTTTCCATATTTGACTAAAGCGCATGCGTTAACCTACATTCCTATGCTCGGAGTACTCATTGTAGATGGTGCCGTTATAATTTATAATAAAACTCGAAACAGAAAAAGAATATAGTTATATTGTACATTCAGTCCTATTAAAATGCACACATTTACGAGAAATTTATTTTGTTTTAGTGATATTAATACGATATAACGCCTCGTGCTATTATGCTATATGAGAAGTGAATCTGTGTCAATGATTACTCCCAGAATAAAGTAAATACAGTTCTGAAGGCGAGCACATGTGTTCAACTGACAGCCATAAAATTACTCCAAAGCATGGATGATATTCTGAAATATGAGAAAGATGACAGCGAAAATTTCTATTCCTTGTTGGGATGTGACGAATTATCAAGTGTAATTATTTGTGAATTGTTTCTAACTATTTTCAGTTTGAAATTATATTCTGGCTGGCAATATGTGTAAGGCCTATATTGCCTATGAGTATGACATGTCAACAATATAAAAAATAAAAACAATGTTTTTTAATGAAAGTATGTTTCTTAAATTTGACAACAAATTCTTCAGGTTTTTAATCTTTAAGCTAATATTTTAAAATAGCCCACAAATAATGAATTGAGTAGCCTAAATGGTTACGCTTATCAATATATTATACTATATTTTTATGTACAATATTGGTGTCAGCATCTGCATGGAACTTAAAGTGCCAATCCCGATAGCTTTTTGGGGAATAAAACTGCTTAATTTTGTGTTAAAATCCTTTAAAATCCATAACCTAATGCCCACCTACTAACTCGATATTTGTGATACGCTTGTAAATAACTTAAACCTGACAGTCTTCGTATAGAAATGGAGAATGTTTTATTATACAGTATCTGGATAAAACCAGACTTTTTTCTATAAAAATAATATGTAGGTGAAATTTACCTTTTGTTATCAAGTACAGGACATGGGTCATTCACTGTATAGACCTCTCAAGAAACATTAATTGATTATCAGGTCTCTCAATGAAAAAATTGACCCAAAATCTTAAAAGGGTTACGTGTCCGGATAAGCAGTGTTGACGTTCACGTCCAAACGACTCAATATTTTGAGCTGAAATTTTGAGACAAGGTAAATACACCATGCCACTATATTTTGGTCCATAAATTTCATAAATACTCGGACTTTAATTTTTGAGACTCTGTTCTTATCGGGATTGTCCCTTTAAACTTAAAGGCTTATTATTATTATAAGGCCCATGGCGTCAGTCATTATCACATCGTGTGATAGAACTGGTTAAACACAAAGATCATTGCTATGATAGATAAGTAATAAAGGTTCCATAAATCGGAAGTGACGAACGCCAAAGGATAACACAAGTTATCCCTCTATATAACTGACTGAAGTGACGAGTGATAACAGATACATGGGCGATTTTCTGCTCACTAATAATTCCTTCGAAGACAAAAGTTGTTGTGTGAGACTGTGAGAGGATATCTGACAATTAATAAATAGAATTCACTGCCACAAGATAAGAGAACACGAAAGAAAAACAGAAAAAGCCTGTGCATTACCATGTTTTTATACGGTATAGAAGGAATAAAAACAAGGGAATATAAGGACTTATTCAACTTTTCTCGTGTTCTCTTATCTTTATGACAATCAATTACTTTATTGAATTTTCAGATATCCTCTTGCAGTCCCGTATAACAACTTTATTTGGTCTTCGAAGGAATTATCAGTAAGCAGAAATTCGGCTGTGTATCTGTTGTCACTACCGATTCATGAAACCTTTATTAAGCATCTATCGTAGCAATGATGTCTGTGTTAAAATTATATTTGGAATGTCTTCAACCTATCAGATGTGATGATGACTGACACCAATATTGTCCTTCAAAAATGTATAACAATAATAATAGTTTTTGAGATTTAAAATTCCAACTAGTTATTCATCAGTTTCATGGAATTATACCTGCATCTGTTGGTGGATGTCATGTCCGTCACCTCACTTCATTGAGGGAGGGTCCATTTTTTCAATATGTTTTTTTCATTACCATACATTTTCAATATTACGCTCTTAGTAAATTCTTAATTATTTTCTGTCAACTTCTTCTTCCACCATTTAATTACAGAATCCTTTGTACATTGACACCCTTCAATGTCCCCAAGACCGACTAACCATCAAGCTGGCAGCCAACAGTTGGGTTGCCAGTTAATTAGTGATACCCTGACATTTTTGCCAATGGGTGTTATTCGGGAAATCCAGCATTTTTCTAGTAAGATTGGGCGTCTATGCTTTCCATATATATACCTTATTTGCCGTACTTTTATTGGAAATAACCACCCAATAGATATTTTCGGGACAATATACATGTATCTTTAACTTTTTGTGGGGCATTTTCAAATATATTGTTTTTTTTTTAATACAAATGTAAGAAATAGACTTACCATATGGATAGAAATTGCCCACTTCATGATTCATACATTTACGATGTGTAGATAATGCGTATATTCCATTGTTATGTTAAAGCCAGAAGCTCAATAACCATTTTCCTTATTTATTGCCAATTAAAGCAAAAACTTGTCAGTATTCCTTTTTTGCTTTGATGTTCATGTACAAAGATTAATTATTTTGTTGTCTATTAATCTAGGAGAACAGATTAATTGATTGACTTGAATCAGTTTGATTATTTTTGGTAAAAACTGTCTGTTATCTGTATATGATCTGAAAGTGAAAGTCTATATTTTGTTTATCAGGATTGTATAACATGCTTTTAAACACCTTTACTCATATTTGACAGGAGGAACAGATAGTTGCTGAATATAAAGCAAGAGTCAATGGTTGCCATCCTGATAAAAATCCAGATGATCCTACTGCAGGTTTGTGTTTTCAAAGCAGTTTTATTGGAGGAGCGATATGCCACTAACTCAATATCAAATACATAAGTTATTTACTCTATGGTTTCTGATGCTATTTCTAATAAACAAAGAAAACATATCCTACAAGGCTGATTCACAAACAATAAAATAGTTATTAAAAAATGTGTAGAGTAGATGAAAAGAGTGTAAACCTCCACCATTCTATCTGGACTGTTCATGTGTTTCACCAAACAAAATTGATTAGAAAATTACAATTAAATATACATTATGTATCCTTAATTTTTTAAAAATTGAATATAAATTACTTTGTCACATTAATATGTGCTTTTAGACGAATTTAAAGGAGCATTATTCAAGAGCTATATCTGCGTATTGCAGGTCTTTCTTTATGTATTAAATGTTGTATGAATTATTAAATTAGACATTGATTAACATCCCAAAACCATAACCAATTCTCGATGCCATCGGATTCTAGATCTGTAGGCTACAACAGTTTTAAATAAGAGTTACTTTATTTATTATCTTAACAACTATAGTAATGACAATCAAGACTACACTCTCTTTATAACAGTGAAAACTCGGGTCAGAATGAAGAACTGTGACTAAACCTTTCAAAATACATGTATCTCCTTTTCATTACATGTATCTATTTTTTATACATCTGCACTTTCATGTCAATGTATATTATTGTCATCGCCCCTGACTTTGTCCGTCCGTTCACATTTTGTTTGTGGACACTCTACAAGTAACAATATTTATCCTTTTATAACGAAATAGATGTACCGTCTGTTATTAATTTTTTCAGATTTTGACGAAATTTAAAATATAGGTTTATCTCCCAAAGGTCTTGGTTCCTTTCGAACTTGGCATGTGTCAGACCATAGCTTCCTGCATTATTGCCCCTGATTGTAAGAAATATCACTTCTTTTTTTTTAAGCTTGTTACTCTATCCATCTTTTGCAAAATATGTGCATCTCTTGCCTGGCAACTGTTGATTAAATATTATAGCAAGAACTATCAGCTGTGTATTGAAACCATACATAATGACCCACTAATGTAATAGAGCCATACAGTGTATGCCCTTTAAATTACTTAAAAAAAACGGACCATACTTAAAGATGCATTATTGTTTTTTTAAAGCTGAAAGATTTATTAGAATACAAAAGGCAAAAGAAGTGCTGACAGATCCTAGTCGAAGAATAAAATATGATCGTTGGAGAAAGTCTGGTTTGTCTATTAGTTATTCTCAGTGGTGCAATATGGGCCCAACACACATGGTAATAAAATTTATATAAAAGTCAATTATGTTAAATGCCATGATAATTGTCATAGTTTGTAGATCCTTCATGTTATGAATAGCCTACTAAAGATTTGTGTCCGTCCCAATACTTTATAAGCTGTTATATTTCATTTGATAAACATAATATTTAAGCCCAAGGTTCAATTTTGTATTTAAGCCCCTGGGCTTAAATTTAAAATTTATTTTAGAGTGGTCTCCCTATTAAATTTCAAAACCACATCTGTTGATATTGATGAAGTCTTGTCGAATTGGTGTACATTATACTGTTAGTGCCATGAGAAAAGAACACAACTGTTTGTTGTTTTTGCCACTTTTCGAATTTTAGCCCTGTCCTTAATTTCCGAAGGAATGATTTTATCACTGACATGGTCAAATTCGAAATTAAGTCCAGTGCTTAAATACGAGAAATCGAGTAATGTTGTAATTAGAAGGTAAGTTTTAAGAGTTATCTCCCTTTAGTCATTAAGCCTTTAGCCATATTGTGCATCTTTTCAGTCAATGCATTGGGCAAGCAGTAAAACACAACCGATGATCAGCCACGCAACCACCTCAAATATGGATGCATCTAAAACAAAGGATGACGCACCTAAAAACATATCTATTCCAACTCGTTTTATAAATAAATCAGAAAATAATATGGGTGAGAAACAGACCGACAGTAAGACAGAAGGTGGGTGATATTAAAATGTTTGTTAAATATATGCTTAATATTAGGAAATAAAAAAAAAATCACACGCTCAGTGAGAATAATTTTGCACATATTTAGTATAAGTTTTAAAAAATCTCACTGCTTACTTTCAGTTTATTCAGAATAAATTTTAGTGTAGATTAAACTGTGGGATTTTGATATTTTCCCAAAAATGTGAATGGTGCATAGTGGCTTTAAAGGGACAATAACATTCTTGCTGGCTTGGTAGCTCCAGAAAATAAATAATACCCTTATTCTAAGTACTAGATGTTTAAGTGTCCTACCTGTTGTGTAAATTATCCATTACAACCTATTTTACTTGTCCAGAGGGTTCGAAAATATTTTAAAATCCAAGTCACATTTGAAAAGGTTTACGTTAGACTTTTCAAATCAATTGGTTGAATTTTTCCAATTTTTCAAAATAGGTGTGTTAAGATGAAATTTATATCATCATTTAATTGGAATATTCTAAAATAATACGATTTGTTGACCAGAATGAAGATTGGGACATATTATTCAGTTACAAGAGTGTTATTGGAGCTTTAACTAGAAAGCTTTAGAATATAAAAATAAAACCAGCACTTATTGTTTCAGAAAATTGTAAGAGATCATCTATCAATCTCCACTGCTTTAAAGATAGGCCAGCAGACCTAATAAGAAAATTCAGAAATTATGAAATATGATATGAGTTGTGAAAGCGGATAATTGAATCTTTAATACACATTACCTAGTCCTAGATCATTTATTATACGTCCACATTCATAATGTGAACGTATTATGCCGTCGCCCCTGTCTCTGTGTGTGTGTGTATCTATGTATGTGTGTGTGTGTGTGTGTCTGTGGTTCGCCTACAGGGCGCAATTCTTCATGGATTATCTTGAAACTTGGTATACTTATTCCTTATACCCCAAGGAAGATCCCTATTGTTTTTGGGGCATGCCCGACCCCCAGGGGCCGAGCCACGCCAATTTCTAGTATTTGTTTGTTTGTCGTCTACAGGCCACATTTCTTAACTTATAATCTTGAAACTTTGCATACACATTCTTTGTACCCTAAGGAACATCCCTATCGTTTGGGGTGTATGCCCCACCCCCAGGGGCAGAGCCACGCCCATTTTCTTTTCGTGTGTCTTTTGTCGCCTACAGGGCGCAATTCTTACTAGATTTTCTTCAAACTTGGTATACGTATTGCTTATACCCTAAGGAAGATCTCTATTGTTTTTGGTGCATGCCCGACCCCCAGGGACAGAGCCACGCCCATTTCTAATATGTATTTGTTTGTCGTCTACAGGCCACATTTCTTAACTTATAATTTTGAAACTTAGCATACACATTCTTTGTACCCTAAGGAACATCCCTATCATTTGGGGTGCATGCCCAACCCCCTGGGGCAGAGCCACACCCATTTTCTTATCGTGTGTCTTTGTGTCGCCTACAGGAGACAATTCTTATTGGATTTTCTTTAAAACTTTGTATACTTACTCTTTATACTCTAAGGATGATCCCTATCGTTTGGGGTGCATGCCCACCCCCCCAGGGGCAGAGCCACGCCCATTTTCTTTTTGTGTGTCTCTGTGTCGCCTAGAAGCCGCAATTCTAACTGTATTTTCTTAAAACTTTGTATACTTACCCTAAGGATGATCCGTATTGTTTTTTGGTACATGCCCGACCCCCAATGGCAGAGCCACGCCCATTCCTTGTATTTATATGTTTGTCGTCTACAAGCCACATTTCTTAACGTATCATCTTGAAACTTTGAATGATTATTCTTTGTACCCTAAGGAACATTTCTATCATTTGGGGTGCATGCCCAACCCCAAGGGGCAGAGTCACGCCCATTTTCTTTTTGTGTGTTGCCTACAGGTCATAATTCTTAATCGGTCATCTTGAAACTTAAAATACTTATTCCTTATACCCTAAGGATGACCCTTTTTGTTTTGGGTGCATGCCCTACCCCCATGGGACAGCAACACCCATTTCGTGTATTTGTCTGTCGTCTACAGGCTGCATAAAGATGACCCCTATTGTTTTTGGTGATTTCCTAACCCCCAGGGGCAGAGTCATGCCCATTTTTACTTCGTGTCTATGTGTGTTGTCTACAGGCCACGATTCTTAATGGATCGTCTTTAAACTTGGGATATGTATTCCATATAGCCTAAGGACGTCAACTGCATGTCCCGACTCACACAGGCAAGACACGACCAATTTTTGTGTTTGTCGTTTACAGGCCGCAATTCTGAATGAATCAGCTTGGTACTTGGTTTATGTATTCCTTATAGCCTGAGGGCGTCCACTATTGATTTTGATGAATGTCCCGACCCCCAGGGGCAGAGCCACGCCCACTTTTTGCCTTTAGTGTTAGGAAGGCACAATTCTGAATGGATTATCTTGGTATAGTTATTCCTTATACTCTAAGGACGGCAACTATTAATGTTGGTGCACGACCCTCAACGCTAAACAAACCAAACGCCTAGCCTTCTTGACAAAGTACCATATCAATCAAAGCAGGAATGTGGACGTATATTGTAGCGTTAGCGTTATGTTATTAGTTTGTATACAATTTCAACTTGTAGAATATAATACTTGTTACAGAATATAGAATATGTTAGAAATTGTGCTAGGAGATTGGCAGTCAAATAGAACGTTTATGGTTTTAAGTTATCTAGTCTAACAAATGAATTTTTTATGCTATAAGTTTACTTACTTAATGTGGATTTTGTATGAATCTTGCGAGTTATATTATATGCAGGTTTATAGTTATATTATATGCAGGTTTATGTTGAAATAAGTATGATAAGTGTAGTATGATTTTTAAAAAGAAAAATGTTTTTATCATTCACTCCTACCCAGAGAAGTATATTTGGTTGTCCCTATTAGGAACACAATTCTACAGATAGTTTTTATTATTAGTCTTTTATAAAAAGATATTATAATATGAATTTTATTATTGTATTAATTGTTATGATTGTTATTTATGATTTTGAATCTGTTTTGTAATATAATTTTTGTTAAATATGTATATATGATGTGTTACCGGTATGAGGAAATAAAACTTATTTTAAGTCATGAATTTGACTATCACAAACACTGCATGTAGAACAACAAAAATGATTGATTGGTCACAATGCCATCTCATGTTTCTATGGGGTTCTGTTGGGTAAAATGCAGGATTATTATCAATAAAATAAAGACATACTCCATTATTCGCTCTGGTACCTGTCAATGAATTTTGAGCAGTAGGTTTTATCAGTTAAAGATGGTATAAGCCGTCAAGGAGGGGGCTACATCTCCATTAGCAGGGTTCTATAATGGAAGCTTCGCACCATCAAAAGGGTCGTTTAGACAGACAATGATTTTTGCTGACAGAGCAAGAGATAAAACCGAAGTTCTGTTTTAAAAAATTGTTAATATTCTCATCAACATTTTAAGTGGGGGTGACATTTTCACAAACTTATTTTGTATCACTATACGTCCTATAAATGTTGACTCCAAGAAAAAAGTATGATTGCTCCATTTCCCATCCACTTGACACAGAAAGAAAATTAAGTCCAATATTATCTGGGTGTAAACATCATCATTGTAGAGTATAAAAACCACTGATCGTCATATGAGGGTTTCCTGTCCATGGAAAACCTTAGAATTGTGAAAGGTTTAATCATGACTAAAAGAAACATTATATGAATTATGGGATTCTGCAAACATGGTAAATGTGATATGGCCAAAACAGTAAACACAATTGTTTAAAACTTATGTAAATACATTGATGGATTCATAAGCAATAACACATTTAATTCGTATATTGCCTGTTTTGACAAAATTTCCCGGCGGGGGTGGGGGGTGGTTTCAGTCCGTTTTGTCTGTAATTGGAGAAACTTTAAAGTATAGCACACAGGACCATTTTCGAGCCGTATCTACAGAAATTGCTAACAATCATTCAAGTGTACACAGTTCCTTATATTAACCTAAAAATGCTAATTTTTTTTTTTTGAATACTTTTTTTTTAAAATGCTTATTAGATGCCTAAGTAACTACATAGCATGATGATTACAACAGTCTGTTAGAATGACCTTTCCGAAAATTTCCTCAAAATGTTCGCCCCCCCCCCCCCGCTTAATGGTGTCTAGATACGGCCCGACCATTTTATTTATAAATTTATCTGATATCTCTAGATTTATCTTGGTAAGTGGACACCTTTCATAAAAGGCTTCTATGGTTATTAAATTAAAGTCACCTCATGAACGAAATGTATAAATAATTTATCGTTGCTGTTAATCGTCTACAATTTCATACACCGGTTTTTTTTTTTATATCATATATTACTACTGGCTTAGTTACCTATTCAACAAGTTACTCAAATATCTCTTTTTTTACACGTGTGATGGCGTTAAAGAGCATAAAAGGTCTGACTACGACAGAAATTGAAGATGTTGATACAACTGTCGTAATGCTAAATTCCCACCATGACGATTGGCGTATTTCTTGATTAGTTAGACTGCCGGACGTTAAACCCCATTTCGTTTATGTATACTTTCAATCAACGTTTTATTATGTCTATCACATATCTACATTTGCAAAAAAAAAAAAAAAAAAAATGTAAGAAGTTACATTACAAACGAACCACAAAACCAGACCCCGAGTTCGCAAAGCATTAATTTACTCAACTTTCAATCACTGTTAATGAGAAATATCTTTGCACATAGTTTCTTTTTGATGTACTTGATACATTAAAATAACAACAGTTTATAATGGACAATATGGACAAAATTTTGAAGTAAATTCCTAATTTAAATCTGGGAATGCTTTGTGACCTACGTTCAGAGCTGAACTCGATACTATTATGGTCAAAATTTTTATTAGATAAACTATAATACATACTTATGGAAATGCATGTTCAGGCGCGGATCCAGCTACATAAAAAAAAATAATGCCTTGAATCAATGAAATTACACCACAAAGTGATCCTACATCAGTATAAAAACGATTTCTCTGTTTAAAAAGCTCAATTTGTATGTATGCCTATGTAATTTAGAGACGATGATGGCAGATTTCCGTAACAGAAACCTGGCAAACCCCCTCCTGCAAAAATTCCTGGATCCGCACCTGATGTTCCCCTCGCTATTTGCGCATATCAGGCCGTAACTTTCAAGAAACTCCCCGAAAAAAATGGCCGCTCTTGGCACTCAAATTGTGTAAAAGAGGTCACAATTTTTATCCGATTTTTATGGAACTTAAAATACATCTTTATATCCCAAAGATCTCAGTCCTTTTCGATACTTGCGCATTTCAGACCATTACTGTCTGGATTCTGGCCCCTGATTGTGCAAATAATAATCGCTTAAATTGTTTTTTTTAGCTTGTTCTCTCTCCATCTCTTGCAAAATGTGGGCGTATCTTGCCTGGCAACCGCTGGTTTGTTTTGTGTAATTGTGTGTGGTGCAGCCCCCCTGCTCTATTTATTAGAAATATATTGTTGCGTCATAATGAAGTTAGATCATAATAGTGTAATATGTGATATTACTGTAATTCTCAAGACTAGCAGCCTTACAGTCTCACTACGACGATCCGCCGGATTATTATTATTATTATAGTAGTGTTATTTGGTTTCTTGTACGTCGCCATGAAACACGTTACTTCGTCCGATTTATGTACATTTTACTAATTCAGAAACTGTAACTTACGTATTTATATCCGGTAATATGTGTCCTTGTATCATCACATTTTCCCAATAGTAAACTTTATATACTAGAGCATGTAAACTCCCCGAAATTCCACTAAATGTCATTGTAAAATCGCGTGATCTCAACCTAGTCGTCCATGATGGATTTTACGAACAAACGTCATTGAAATGTCAAACATATATATTCTATTTAAACCAGAAATGTTGATTATTGTTAACTTTCTATAGTATTTCTACTGTTTGTTACTATATTAATATTGTTTTTCTAACTTATAATTGGCTGTACTTAGAATGTAAAGTACGAACTACTTTTTGTCCATCACCCACTGTGTAATGGCGCACGACGCCACTAGGCCTATGTATTCTGGGGCTTTGTGTTGATACTTGTCCGTTTTATGATAATTTCATTAATTCTTATTCTGTACATTTTAAATCAACTACTGTTAAATTTAAGCACATCGGACACACACCGGACAAGTCGGCATGGGCTGTTATCGTTTTAAATTACAATGTTATTATCGTAAGGCTGTAAATAGTCCCGACGTTCTCAAAAAGGACAACTGACCATTGGTCAATTCGGTCACCTGGTACATAGGTGTTGTCTATATAAGACCCCTTTGACGGCGTGATGGCAGATGGCAATCGACTTCGGTCAGCGACATCTCGATCAGCTTTGGACTCAGGAGCGTTTCTTAATCAGTCTCAATCAACTTTATATTACAAACTAGTCTCAGTAAAACCGATCGTCTTATTAGGTGAGGATTAGTACATAACAAAACATCATCGGTACCTTATTACTATTATAATACGTATATATCATAACGATATTTCATAATGTTTTATAAGCGTTTAACGGCTTCTACTATTCGCCGCTTTAAAGAGTTACGACGCCATTATGCCCAGGTGTGCCTAATGCGTCATCGTTAATATTTAGCTCTAGTTGACAATGCCATCTCCCACCACGTCGGACACCGAATGCTTATACTTTTTAATACTGTTTTTCTAATAAATCGTACATGTTTATCTTAATATACAAATCATATTCGCAGCTGCGGAAACATAATAAATAATGTTATTGGCCTTAGTAAATATGGCGTTAGTTGGTTATTAGTTAAATGAGTTACGATATGCCCATTGGAGTTATGTCCCTTTATACGCGTTAAGGCCCTAAACTACCGTACTTATCCCTAGTGCATAATTACCACCGAACACAAACTGGCGACCTATTCGGCTAGCGAGCTATTCGACCGATCCAGCTGGCAACCTGTTCGTTGGCAACCTATTCAGAATTAAGACAACAGTCGCCCAAACTCATCTATTTTTACCAACCAATAAAATCCAACGTTACGTCTATCAAATGAAAGTAGAATAATATATTATTTTTTTATCCATTAATTTAGCTGAGAATAAAGGTGTAATTGCGCATTATCGTACAAAATTCTAGACATTCAACTAAATATATTCCGAAAGATAATTAAATAGGCTTTCCAGATATTATTAGTAAAAGTTGTCACAGTCATATTAAAGGGATGCACTCTATTCCTAAACATGACCAATTTTTAAAAAAGATTTTCAAGGGAAAAACTTTTAATATCCTGTGTCAAAATTCGGACCATCGTACAAAATTCTGATGATCCAACTAAATATATTCTAACAGGTAATTGAATAAGCTTTCTAAATGTCATTAGTAAAAGTTGGCACAATCATATTAAGGGGTGCGCTACGGAAGCCCATAAGGATCAATCAAATGAAAAAAAAAAAATTCTGACTATCTTGTAATTACAAGATAGCTATCTTGTTATTACAAGATAGCCTAAGATAACCTATCTTGTAATTACAAGATAGCTATCTTGTAATTACAAGATACCGAGATGCCAATTTAAAGGTCACCATACACCGATTTCATGCTCCCATAAATACCATTGCCTTCATACACCCACCAACTGCATATTTATATCATGACTCATCAATTTTAATACGCTCTTTGAAGCCACAGAACGCTATTTCTATTTTTCAAACTTCTTTCAATTTTGATTTTTGAAAAGTAAGTAAGGAAAGGGATATTCTGAAAATCGGACCCTCCATCAATGAAATGAGCTGACTGACATAGCGTTTAAAAGCAGATTATTTATAGCTTGCGGTATCTCCTGATGTATACAATGTTTTGAGAGGGATTTGAAGCAAACGTTTGATGGATTAATTAGCTTGAATATATTTTTAGCCCAAATATATCATCAAATCACACAGTTTGTACGCGCGGAAGGTATCTTTAAGGAGAACATGAAATCAATGTATCATAAATGCTATTAATGAGGGAATGAAGTTAATGAGAGTATGAATAGTATTTAATGAGGGCACAACCTGGTGATGCCGATCCCGTGACATACAAAAGGGGGATTCGAAACCACGTCAGTTGACTCAATGACAGGCTTTTAAGATAAAACACGCACGTGCTAACAAATCAACCTGCCAACCCTTCAGCTCAACGAAGTATTATTGTATGTTACGGGATCGGCATCATCAGGTTGTCAGTCCTCCGGGTTCCTCCAACTGCTAAACAGAGAGGGGTATATGGTTTAACGTCCACTCGACACAAACTAGGTCATTTCGAATCCCCATTTGTACGTGACAAGGAGTAGGATCGCCTGTCCATCCTCGCCTGTCCACCGGTTTCCTCCAACTGCTAAAGAGAGTGAGGGGAGGTGTAACGTCCACTCGGCACAAACTAGGTCATTTCGCGACTAACATATAGTTTAATTTCAATAATCGCTTGCACGTATGGATCTTTAGCAGTGGGAGGAAAGCAGAGGACCCGGAGAAACCCCACGATGTTGGACAGGCTATACTACTCCTTGTCGCGTACAACGGGGGATTCGAAATCACGCCAGTTGACTCAATGACAGGCTTTACGATACAGTGCGCATGTGCTAACAAATCGACCTGCCAACCCTCTAGCTCAACGAAGTATTATTGTATGTTACGGGATCGGCATCATCAGGTTGTCAGTCCTCCGGTTTCCTCCAACTGCTAAACAGAGAGGGGGGTGTGGTTTAACGTCCACTCGACACAAACTAGGTCATTTCGGGACTAACATATGGTTTAATTTTATTTCAATAATGCACTTGCGCGTAGGCGTCTTTAGCAGCGGGAGGAAAGAGGAGGACCCGGAGAAAACCCACGATGTTGGACAGGCGACCCTACTCCTTGTCACGTACAACAGGGGTTTCGAAACCACGCCAGTTGACTCAATTACAGGCTTTGTGATACTGCGTGCACGTGCTAACCATTCGCCATCCAACCCCCACCCCACTACTAAAGACCCCTACGCGCAAACGAATTATTGGAATTAAATTAAACCATATGTTAGTCCCGAAATGACCTAGTTTGTGTCGAGTAGACGTTAAACCCCATTCCCCCTCTCCCTCCCCCTCTATCTCTCTCTCTATCTTGTAATTACAAGATAGTCAGAAGGCTTTGGCTATCTTGTAATAACAAGATAGGCTATCTTGTAATTACAAGATAGTCAGAATATTTTTTTTTCATTTGATTGACCCTTATGGGCTTCCGTAGTGCGCTCTCATCCTAAACGTCGCCAATTTTTAATAATTTAAAGTGAAAGAACGGCAATATTCCGAGTCAACATTCGGACCACCGTACAAAATTCTGAGCATCCAGCTATATAAATTCGGAAAGGTAACAGAATAAGCTTTCCAAATATTATTAGTTGGCACAATCATATTAAAGGGGCGCACATAGCCAATCTTTCAACATTTAAAATGAAAGAATGGTAATATTCCGAGTCAAAATTCGAACCATCGTACAAAATTCTGAGCAATCAGCTATATATATTCTGAAAGGTAATTAATTGGATAAGCTTTCCAAATATTATTAGTAAAAGTTGGCACAATGATATTAAAGGGGCGCGCTCTCAACCTGAAAATAGCTAATTTTTCAATATTTTAAACTGAAAGAATGGTAATATTCCGAATCAAAATTCGGACCATCGTACAAAATTCTGAGCATCCAGCTATATATATTCTGAAAGGTGATTGGATAAGCTTTCCAAATATTGTTAGTAAAAGTTGGCACAATCATATTAAAGGGGCGCGCTCTCAACCTGAAAATAACCAATTTTTCAATATTTTAAACTGAAAGAATGGTAATATTCCGAGTCGAAATTCGGACCATCGTACACAATTCTGAGCATCGAGCTAGATATATTCTGAAAGGTAATTGGATAAGCTTTCCAAATATTATTAGTAAAAGTTGGCACAATCATATTAAAGGGGCGCGCTCTCAACCTGAAAATAGCCAATTTTTCAATATTTTAAACTGAAAGAATGGTAATATTCCGAGTCGAAATTCGGACCATCGTACAAAATTCTGAGCATCGAGCTAGATATATTCTGAAAGGTAATTGGATAAGCTTTCCAAATATTATTAGTAAAAGTTGGCACAATCATATTAAAGGGGCGCGCTCTCAACCTGAAAATAGCCAATTTTTCAATATTTTAAACTGAAAGAATGGTAATATTCCGAGTCGAAATTCGGACCATCGTACAAAATTCTGAGCATCGAGCTAGATATATTCTGAAAGGTAATTGGATAAGTTTTCCAAATATTATTAGTAGAAGTTGGCACAATCATATTAAAGGGGCGCGCTCTCAACCTGAAAGTAGACAATTTTTCAATATTTTAAACTGAAAGAATGGTAATATTCCGAGTCAAAATTCGGACCATCGTACAAAATTCTGAGAATCCAGCTATATATATTCTGAAAGGTAATTGAATAAGCTTTCCAAAAATTATTAGTAAAAGTTGGCACAATCATATTAAAGGGGCGCGCTCTCAGCCTGAACGTAGCCAATTTTTCAATATTCTATATGTAAAGATATACAGGTATTTTTTTCGAAGTCCAAATTCGAACCATCGTACAAAATTCTGAGCATCCAGCTATATATATCCTGAAAGGTGACTGGATAAGCTTTCCAAATATTATCAGTAAAAGTTGGCACAATCATATTAAAGGGGCGCGCTCTCAACCTGAAAATAGCTAATTTTTCAATATTTTAAACTGAAAGAATGGTAATATTCCGAGTCAAAATTCGGACCATCGTACAAAATTCTGAGCATCCAGCTATATATATTCTGAAAGGTGATTGGATAAGCTTTCCAAATATTATTAGTAAAAGTTGGCATAATCATATTAAAGGGGCGCACTCTCAACCTGAAAATAGCCAATTTTTCAATATTTTAAAATGAAAGAATGGTAACATTCTAAGTCAAAGTTCGGACCATCGTACAAAATTCTGAGAATCCAGCTATATATATTCTGAAAGGTAATTGAATAAGCTTTCCAAATATTATTAGTAAAAGTTGGCACAATCATATTAAAGGGGCGCGCTCTCAGCCTGAACGTAGCCAATTTTTCAATATTCTATATGTAAAGATAGACAGGTATTTTTTTCGAAGTCAAAATTCGGACCATCGTACAAAATTCTGAGCATCCAGCTATATATATTCTGAAAGGTGATTGGATAAGCTTTCCAAATATTATTAGTAAAAGTTGGCACAATCATATTAAAGGGGCGCGCTCTCAACCTGAAAATAGCCAATTTTTCAATATTTTAAACTGAAAGAATGGTAATATTCCGAGTCGAAATTCGGACCATCGTCCAAAATTCTGAGCATCGAGCTAGATATATTCTGAAAGGTAATTGGATAAGCTTTCCAAATATTATTAGTAAAAGTTGGCACAATCATATTAAAGGGGCGCGCTCTCAACCTGAAAATAGCCAATTTTTCAATATTTTAAACTGAAAGAATGGTAATATTCCGAGTCGAAATTCGGACCATCGTACAAAATTCTGAGCATCGAGCTAGATATATTCTGAAAGGTAATTGGATAAGCTTTCCAAATATTATTAGTAAAAGTTGGCACAATTATACTAAAGGGGCGCGCTCTCAACCTGAAAATAGCCAATTTTTCAATATTTTAAACTGAAAGAATGGTAATATTCCGAGTCAAAATTCGGACCATCGTACAAAATTCTGAGAATCCAGCTATATATATTCTGAAAGGTAATTGGATAAGCTTTCCAAATATTATTAGTAAAAGTTGGCACAATCATATTAAAGGGGCGCGCTCTCAACCTGAAAATAGCCAATTTTTCAATATTTTAAATTGAAAGAATGGTAATATTCCGAGTCAAAATTGGGACCATCGTACAAAATTCTGAGAATCCAGCTATATATATTCTGAAAGGTAATTGAATAAGCTTTCCAAATATTATTAGTAAAAGTTGGCACAATCATATTAAAGGGGCGCGCTCTCAGCCTGAACGTAGCCAATTTTTCAATATTCTATATGTAAAGATAGACAGGTATTTTTTTCGAAGTCCAAATTCGAACCATCGTACAAAATTCTGAGCATCTAGCTATATATATTCTGAAAGGTGATTAGATAAGCTTTCAAAATATTATCAGTAAAAGTTGGCACAATCATATTAAAGGGGCGCGCTCTCAACCTGAAAATAGCTAATTTTTCAATATTTTAAACTGAAAGAATGGTAATATTCCGAGTCAAAATTCGGACCATCGTACAAAATTCTGAGCATCCAGCTATATATATTCTGAGAAACCAGCTATATATATTCTGAAAGGTATTTGAATAAGCTTTCCAAATATTATTAGTAAAAGTTGGCACAATCATATTAAAGGGGCGCGGTCTCAACCTGAAAAAAGACAATTTTTCAATATTTTAAACTGAAAGAATGATAATATTCCGAGTCAAAATTCGGACCATCGTACAAAATTCTGAGAAACCAGCTATATATATTCTGAAAGGTATTTGAATAAGCTTTCCAAATATTATAAAAGTTGGCACAATCATATTAAAGGGGTGCGCTCTCAACCTGAACATTTTTCAATATTCTATATGTAAAGATAGACCTTTTTTTTTTCGAAGTCCAAATTCGAACCATCGTACAAAATTCTGAGCATCCAGTTATATATATTCTGAAAGGTAATTGGATAAGCATTCCAAATATCATTAGTAAAAGTTGGCACAATCATATTAAAGGGGCGCGCTCTCAACCTGAAAATAGCCAATTTTTCAATATTTTAAACTGAAAGAATGGTAATATTCCGAGTCGAAATTCGGACCATCGTACAAAATTCTGAGCAACCAGCTATATATATTCTGAAAGGTAATTGAATAAGCTTTCCAAATATTATTAGTAAAAGTTGGCAAAACCATATTAAAGGGGCGCGCTCTCAACCTGAAAATAGCCAATTTTTCAATATTTTAAATTGAAAGAATGGTAACATTCCGAGTCAAAATTCGGACCATCGTACAAAATTCTGAGAATCCAGCTATATATATTCTGAAAGGTAATTGGATAAGCTTTCCAAATATTATTAGTAAAAGTTGGCACAATCATATTAAAGGGGCGCGCTCTCAACCTGAAAATAGCCAATTTTTCAATATTTTAAACTGAAAGAATGGTAATATTCCGAGTCAAAATTCGGACCATCGTATAAAATTCTGAGAATCCAGCTATATATATTCTGAAAGGTAATTGGATAAGCTTTCCAAATATTATTAGTAAAAGTTGGCACAATCAAATTAAAGGGGCGCGCTCTCAACCTGAAAATAGCCAATTTTTCAATATTTTAAATTGAAAGAATGGTAATATTCCGAGTCAAATTCGGACCATCGTACAAAATTCTGAGAATCCAGCTATATATATTCTGAAAGGTAATTGAATAAGCTTTCCAAATATTATTAGTAAAAGTTGGCACAATCATATTAAAGGGGTGCACTCTCAGCCTGAACATAGCTAATTTTTCAATATTTTAAATTGAAAGAATGGTAATATTCCGAGTCGAAATTCGGACCATCGTACAAAATTCTGAGCATCTAGCTATATATATTCTGAAAGGTGATTGGATAAGCTTTCGAAATATTATTAGTAAAAGTTGGCACAATCATATTAAAGGGGCGCGCTCTCAACCTGAAAATAGCTAATTTTTCAATATTTTAAACTGAAAGAATGGTAATATTCCGAGTCAAAATTCAGACCATCGTACAAAATTCTGAGCATCCAGCTATATATATTCTGAAAGGTGATTGGATAAGCTTTCCAAATATTATTAGTAAAAGTTGGCACAATCATATTAAAGGGGCGCGCTCTCAGCCTGAACGTAGCCAATTTTTCAATATTCTATATGTAAAGATAGACAGGTATTTTTTTCGAAGTCCAAATTCGAACCATCGTACAAAATTCTGAGCATCTAGCTATATATATTCTGAAAGGTGATTAGATAAGCTTTCAAAATATTATCAGTAAAAGTTGGCACAATCATATTAAAGGGGCGCGCTCTCAACCTGAAAATAGCTAATTTTTCAATATTTTAAACTGAAAGAATGGTAATATTCCGAGTCAAAATTCGGACCATCGTACAAAATTCTGAGCATCCAGCTATATATATTCTGAGAAACCAGCTATATATATTCTGAAAGGTATTTGAATAAGCTTTCCAAATATTATTAGTAAAAGTTGGCACAATCATATTAAAGGGGCGCGGTCTCAACCTGAAAAAAGACAATTTTTCAATATTTTAAACTGAAAGAATGATAATATTCCGAGTCAAAATTCGGACCATCGTACAAAATTCTGAGAAACCAGCTATATATATTCTGAAAGGTATTTGAATAAGCTTTCCAAATATTATAAAAGTTGGCACAATCATATTAAAGGGGTGCGCTCTCAACCTGAACATTTTTCAATATTCTATATGTAAAGATAGACCTTTTTTTTTTCGAAGTCCAAATTCGAACCATCGTACAAAATTCTGAGCATCCAGTTATATATATTCTGAAAGGTAATTGGATAAGCATTCCAAATATCATTAGTAAAAGTTGGCACAATCATATTAAAGGGGCGCGCTCTCAACCTGAAAATAGCCAATTTTTCAATATTTTAAACTGAAAGAATGGTAATATTCCGAGTCGAAATTCGGACCATCGTACAAAATTCTGAGCAACCAGCTATATATATTCTGAAAGGTAATTGAATAAGCTTTCCAAATATTATTAGTAAAAGTTGGCAAAACCATATTAAAGGGGCGCGCTCTCAACCTGAAAATAGCCAATTTTTCAATATTTTAAATTGAAAGAATGGTAACATTCCGAGTCAAAATTCGGACCATCGTACAAAATTCTGAGAATCCAGCTATATATATTCTGAAAGGTAATTGGATAAGCTTTCCAAATATTATTAGTAAAAGTTGGCACAATCATATTAAAGGGGCGCGCTCTCAACCTGAAAATAGCCAATTTTTCAATATTTTAAACTGAAAGAATGGTAATATTCCGAGTCAAAATTCGGACCATCGTATAAAATTCTGAGAATCCAGCTATATATATTCTGAAAGGTAATTGGATAAGCTTTCCAAATATTATTAGTAAAAGTTGGCACAATCAAATTAAAGGGGCGCGCTCTCAACCTGAAAATAGCCAATTTTTCAATATTTTAAATTGAAAGAATGGTAATATTCCGAGTCAAATTCGGACCATCGTACAAAATTCTGAGAATCCAGCTATATATATTCTGAAAGGTAATTGAATAAGCTTTCCAAATATTATTAGTAAAAGTTGGCACAATCATATTAAAGGGGTGCACTCTCAGCCTGAACATAGCCAATTTTTCAATATTTTAAATTGAAAGAATGGTAATATTCCGAGTCGAAATTCGGACCATCGTACAAAATTCTGAGCATCTAGCTATATATATTCTGAAAGGTGATTGGATAAGCTTTCGAAATATTATTAGTAAAAGTTGGCACAATCATATTAAAGGGGCGCGCTCTCAACCTGAAAATAGCTAATTTTTCAATATTTTAAACTGAAAGAATGGTAATATTCCGAGTCAAAATTCAGACCATCGTACAAAATTCTGAGCATCCAGCTATATATATTCTGAAAGGTGATTGGATAAGCTTTCCAAATATTATTAGTAAAAGTTGGCACAATCATATTAAAGGGGCGCGCTCTCAACCTGAAAATAACCAATTTTTCAATATTTTAAACTGAAAGAATGGTAATATTCCGAGTTACCATTCTTTCAGTTTAAAGTATTGAAAAATTGGCTATTTTCAGGTTCAGAGCGCACCCCTTTAATATGATTGTGCCAACTTTTACTAATAATATTTGGAAAGCTCATTCGAATACCTTTCAGAATATATATAGCTGGTTTCTCAGAATATATATAGCTGGATGCTCAGAATTTTGTACGATGGTCCGAATTTTGACTCGGAATATTACCATTCTTTCAGTTTAAAATATTGAAAAATTAGCTATTTTCAGGTTGAGAGCGCGCCCCTTTAATGTGATTGTGCCAACTTTTACTGATAATATTTTGAAAGCTTATCTAATCACCTTCCAGAATATATATAGCTGGATGCTCAGAATTTTGTACGATGGTTCGAATTTGGACTTCGAAAAAAATACCTGTCTATCTTTACATATAGAATATTGAAAAATTGGCTACGTTCAGGCTGAGAGCGCGCCCCTTTAATATGATTGTGCCAACTTTTACTAATAATATTTGGAAAGCTTATTCAATTACCTTTCAGAATATATATAGCTGGATTCTCAGAATTTTGTACGATGGTCCGAATTTTGACTCGGAATGTTACCATTCTTTCAATTTAAAATATTGAAAAATTGGCTATTTTCAGGTTGAGAGCGCGCCCCTTTAATATGGTTTTGCCAACTTTTACTAATAATATTTGGAAAGCTTATTCAATTACCTTTCAGAATATATATAGCTGGTTGCTCAGAATTTTGTACGATGGTCCGAATTTCGACTCGGAATATTACCATTCTTTCAGTTTAAAATATTGAAAAATTGGCTATTTTCAGGTTGAGAGCGCGCCCCTTTAATATGATTGTGCCAACTTTTACTAATAATATTTGGAATGCTTATCCAATTACCTTTCAGAATATATATAACTGGATGCTCAGAATTTTGTACGATGGTTCGAATTTGGACTTCGAAAAAAAAAAGGTCTATCTTTACATATAGAATATTGAAAAATGTTCAGGTTGAGAGCGCACCCCTTTAATATGATTGTGCCAACTTTTATAATATTTGGAAAGCTTATTCAAATACCTTTCAGAATATATATAGCTGGTTTCTCAGAATTTTGTACGATGGTCCGAATTTTGACTCGGAATATTATCATTCTTTCAGTTTAAAATATTGAAAAATTGTCTTTTTTCAGGTTGAGACCGCGCCCCTTTAATATGATTGTGCCAACTTTTACTAATAATATTTGGAAAGCTTATCCAATTACCTTTCAGAATATATATAGCTGGATGCTCAGAATTTTGTACGATGGTCCGAATTTTGACTCGGAATATTACCATTCTTTCAGTTTAAAATATTGAAAAATTGTCTACTTTCAGGTTGAGAGCGCGCCCCTTTAATATGATTGTGCCAACTTTTACTAATAATATTTGGAAAGCTTATCCAATTACCTTTCAGCATATATCTAGCTCGATGCTCAGAATTTTGTACGATGGTCCGAATTTTGACTCGGAATATTACCATTCTTTCTGTTTAAAATATTGAAAAATTAGCTATTTTCAGGTTGAGAGCGCGCCCCTTTAATATGATTGTGCCAACTTTTACTAATAATATTTGGAAAGCTTATCCAATCACTTTTCAGAATATATATAGCTGGATGCTCAGAATTTTGTACGATGGTTCCAATTTGGACTTCGAAAAAAATACCGGTCTATCTTTACATATAGAATATTGAAAAATTGGCTATGTTCAGGCTGAGAGCGCACCCCTTTAATATGATTGTGCCAACTTTTACTAATAATATTTGGAAAGCTTATTCAATTACCTTTCAGAATATATATAGCTGGTTTCTCAGAATTTTGTACGATGGTCCGAATTTTGACTCGGAATATTACCATTCTTTCAATTTAAAATATTGAAAAATTGGCTATTTTCAGGTTGAGAGCGCGCCCCTTTAATATGATTGTGTCAACTTTTACTAATAATATTTGGAAAGCTTATTCACTTACCTTTCAGAATATATAGAGCTGGATGCTCAGAATTTTGTACGATGGTCCGAATTTTGACTCGGAATATTACCATTCTTTCAGTTTAAAATATTGAAAAATTGTCTACTTTCAGGTTGAGAGCGCGCCCCTTTAATATGATTGTGCCAACTTCTACTAATAATATTTGGAAAGCTTATTCAATTACCTTTCAGAATATATCTAGCTCGATGCTCAGAATTTTGTACGATGGTCCGAATTTCGACTCGGAATATTACCATTCTTTCAGTTTAAAATATTGAAAAATTGGCTATTTTCAGGTTGAGAGCGCGCCCCTTTAATATGATTGTGCCAACTTTTACTAATAATATTTGGAAAGCTTATCCAATTACCTTTCAGAATATATATAGCTGGTTGCTCAGAATTTTGTACGATGGTTCGAATTTCGATTAGGAATATTACCGTTCTTTCACTTTAAATGTTGAAAGATTTGCTATGTTCAGGTGTAGAGTGCGCCCCTTTAATATGATTGTGCCAACTTTTACTAATAATATTTGGAAAGCTTATCCAATCACCTTTCAGAATATATATAGCTGGATGCTCAGAATTTTGTACGATGGTTCGAATTTTGACTCGGAATATTACCGTTCTTTCATTTTAAATGTTGAAAGATTGGCTATGTTCAGGTGTAGAGTGCGCCCCTTTAATATGATTGTGCCAACTTTTACTAATAATATTTGGAAAGCTTATTCTGTTACCTTTCCGAATTTATATAGCTGGATGCTCAGAATTTTGTACGGTGGTCCGAATGTTGACTCGGAATATTGCCGTTCTTTCACTTTAAATTATTAAAAAATTGGCGACGTTTAGGATGAGAGCGCACCCCTTTAATATGATTGTGCCAACTTTTACTAATGACATTTAGAAAGCTTATTCAATTACCTGTTAGAATATATTTAGTTGGATCATCAGAATTTTGTACGATGGTCCGAATTTTGACACGGGATATTAAAAGTTTTTCCCTTGAAAATCTTTTTTAAAAATTGGTCATGTTTAGGAATAGAGTGCATCCCTTTAATATGACTGTGACAACTTTTACTAATAATATCTGGAAAGCCTATTTAATTATCTTTCGGAATATATTTAGTTGAATGTCTAGAATTTTGTACGATAATGCGAAATTACACCTCTATTCTGAGCTAAAGGAATGGATAAAAAAATAATATATTATTCTACTTTCATTTGATAGACGTAACGTTGGATTTTATTGGTTGGTAAAAATAGATGAGTTTAGGCGACTGTTGTCTTAATTCTGAATAGGTTGCCAACGAACAGGTTGCCAGCTGGATCGGTCGAATAGCTCGCTAGCCGAATAGGTCGCCAGTTTGTGTTCGGTATAATTACCTGTTCACGAGAGGAATGGCATCAGCATTCCGGGAGCAGCAACGATGGAGTAATAGAGGACCTGTCAAAGAGGATGGTGACACAGCAGGAGGCATGGAGAACCTAAATTAAGGGCTGAGGCGTTTGACTAATAAGGCATTGGTGGAACTGTCCCGGACAAGGAGCGCCTTAATATAAAGCCGTAGTACTGGAAGGATTGCTGTCGCTGGAATGGACAAAAGACACGAATATTCCCCTCCCCACTC
Organism: Patella caerulea; assembly: GCA_036850965.1. Lineage (NCBI taxonomy): Eukaryota > Metazoa > Mollusca > Gastropoda > Patellidae > Patella > Patella caerulea. Next base: position 19,789,886 of record JAZGQO010000014.1, on the reverse strand, counting down.
CGTGTATGGTAACATAATTATATCTCCGTATTTTCCGTAACGCTTCGCCGGCAGTACTAGGGTGCTGGGTGGCTTACAAACTGGTGTCAGAAGTGGGATCTTAAAGTTTCAGTTAAGGTCCAGGATACGAACCCTACGTGTGGATTTTCTGTAGTTTAGGTTTGGCGTATAAAAAAAAAATAAAATAAAATTTAGTTAAGCGTTTGCCGTCCGACGTGGTGGATAAAAAAAAAAAAAAAAAAGAAAAATAAAAAATAAATAAATAAAATAAAAGATAAATGAAGAAGAAAAATAAATGAGGAAGAAATATATAAATGGGGAATTACCTCTTTCTTTTTTTTAATAGAATATATATGTATTACGACTAGATATGTATACCAGGTTATATAATACTGCGTGCTACTACTTTTAGGATACCACTACCATTCCTGTTAATAATCACTAGTACCGGTATCACTACATATAACATGGCATTCGCAATTGGAACCGGATCACCCGACCCTGAAATAAGTTATAAATCTGCCGAGAAGGACATGGATGAAGTTGGTCAGGGAGATCAAATGTATAGAGATGACGAGTCCGATGATGATGTACCTATAAGCACTTACATAGAGAGACGAAGAAATGAGCGAGTGCCCCCCACAACAACCCGTGATGGTGGATCGAGGAGCAATGACGATACTTGTGTTGAAGACAACGGAGACGAACCACCCCCCATCAGGACAGGACAACAACATCGACAAATATTCAACGTAAAACCGGACTCGTTTCACGGGAAAGACAATTGGGAGGAATATATTTCCCATTTCAATGACTGTGCTGAATTAGGCTGTTGGTCTGACAGGACAAAATTGCTTTATTTAGCAGCTAGTTTAAGAGGTCAGGCTAGAACATTTTATATGAGTATGGTACCAGAAGATAAACGATCCTTTGGATGTCTAATTAGTAAATTACATCAAAGATTTGGGAGCTCCAAGCACACTAACAGATGGCTTTCCAAGCTTGAATCGAGAAAAAGATTACCTGGTGAGAGCATTGCCTCGGTGGGTGACGACATCAGACAAATGGCACAGAGAGCATATTGCAATTTGGATATATTGGCACAAGAGGCCCTAGCCCTTAATCAGTTGTACAGGATAGTTTCCATTGAAATGAAATGCAGATGTATTGACCGAGACTGTAAGACTGTGGCTGAGGCTGTCGATGTTATAGAGAGGTATGAAGCAATTGTAGGCGATCAGGAAAGACGAAGACCTGCGATAAGAGCTGTTGAACCACAGAAGGAGATCCAAAACAATAAATACACAGATAAAAAGAGAGAAACTACAAGTAGTCGTACAAGTGGAGGTACAACAGAAGAATTACTGGCTCGCATTATGGACCGACTAGAAATTTTGGAATCGAATAGTAGAAGTAAAGTATATAACCAAAGCGGCAGACGCTCAGGAAGCCCAGCAACATGTTATAACTGCAACTCACCCGACCATTATTATAGACAATGCCCTCGACACGCCCATATGAACAATAGTGGATCCCAGTATAGACAGAGGCAGGGAAACGGGAGACCGTTGACTCAGTAGGCCAACAGTCAACGGAATTTCATAGGCCTTTAGAGATTTCAAATATTAATAAAACAAGGGCGGGTCACATTGGAGAAATAAACGAAAACTGGGATAATGCTTTTTACACTACTGGTAATGTTCACGAATTCATTGTAGAGTTTCTGATCGACAGTGGTTCTACCGCATCTATTTTATCTAAAGGCATATACGACCAACTACCCAAAACGAGGCCTAAATTATCTGATGTCTTTATGCAGATAAATGATGTTAATGGGAACAACATACATACTTATGGATCAGTTGTTTTGGACATAATATTCGACGATGTATCGTTGACACAAGGGGTTTTAGTGTGTGATATACAACAGGACGCAATACTCGGTCAGGATTTTCTTCTCAAACACGTAGGTAAGATTAATTATCAACGAACCACGTTAGTAACACAGGATAATAAACACGAAATTAAATGTTGGATCGGAGGTAAAGCGAACATGGTCTGTCGGGTAGAAGCAAGGACCACCATAACTATTCCGGCCCATTCCGGGATGTTTATACCAGTAAACATATGTGGACGGGAACATCTTACCAAAATAGGATATTTAGAGGGGTGTGAGAGTCTCCGACCGATACACATTCTACCAGGAATTATAAACACCACTGCTGAAGAAAACTTCACCAATATTATTAACAGCACGGAGAATTCCATCACAGTTTATGCTCACCAAACCATAGGGAAATGCGAGTCGTATTATGAAGGTACCCAAAGGATAGTCAGGACAACCAAAACAAAACAGGAAATTACGACACAGTGTACGGCGATTCCTGATTACTTAGACGATTTATTAAAACGGAGTTCTATCCACCTGAATGACAAACAACAAGGTTCGCTCTGCCAACTTCTAATCAAATACCAAGACGTATTTTCAAAGTCCTCTGAAGATTTAGGCCGAACCGATAGAGTTACCCATAGAATAAATACTGGTGTAGCTTTCCCAATACGACAACAACCCCGGAGACTACCAATTGGTAAAAGAGAAATTGAAAAGGAGGAGGTCAAGAAAATGTTGGATAGAGGAATAATAGAGCCGTCAAATAGTGCTTGGGCGTCCAATATCGTGCTTGTTACTAAAAAGAGTGGGCAAATCCGCTTTTGCGTAGATTATAGGCGGTTAAATGAAGTTACGATCAAAGACGCGTATCCTCTTCCCAGGGTAGATGATTGCCTGGACGCGCTGTCAGGTTGTAAATATTTTAGTTCCATGGACTTAAACTCGGGATTTTGGCAGATAGGCATGGCACCTGAGGATAAAGAGAAGACGGCATTTCTTACAAGTATGGGGCTTTATCAATTTACTGTCATGCCATTTGGCCTAGTAAACTCACCTTCAACTTTTGAAAGGCTATTAGAAGGCGTACTTAGAGGATTACAGTGGGAGGAGTTGCTTTTATACATGGACGATATTATTTCACCTTGCTCAGAAGTAGAGGAGGGAATTCAAAGATTGGAAAGGATATTTCAACGCTTACTTGACGCGAACCTAAAATTGAAGCCATCTAAGTGTGTGCTGTTCCAAAAAGAAGTAAAGTTTCTTGGGCATGTTGTATCCGAAAAGGGGATATCTACCGACCCAGCAAAGACGGAGGCAGTTACTAACTGGCCTGTTCCGAGAACTGCCAAACAAGTTAGAAGTTTCATAGGATTATGTTCGTACTACAGGCGATTTGTGAAGGGGTTTGCACAAATAGCCAGACCTCTACATAAACTTTGCGATAAAGGAGTACGCCTTGAATGGACTGAAGATTGTCAGGAAGCATTCGACACTCTAAAACATGCATTGACGAGTACACCGATACTAGGATACCCAAGGCCAGGTGACATGTTTATCGTGGACAGTGACGCGAGCGACTGTTCAGTTGGAGCGGTACTTTCGCAGTTACAAGATGGGGAGGAAAGGGTTATTGCATATATGAGTAAAACTATGAACAAACATGAACAACAATACTGCGTAACAAGGAAGGAGCTATTAGCTGTTGTTACGGCCCTCAAAACATTCCATTCGTACGTTTACGGTCAAGCAGTCACACTCCGTACAGACAACGCAGCTGTCAGCTGGATGCAAAATTTGAAGAGACCCACTGGACAGACAGCCAGATGGTTACAGGAGCTAGGAACCTATAATTTGACCATATTTCATAGAGCTGGTCGCAAACACTGCAACGCAGACGCACTCTCAAGAAAACCATGCACGTCTTGTGTTAGGCAGGAGCGCAACGATTTGGACCTGGAAGATGAGAATGAAGAGAACCAAGAGAATATCATTGAAAATAAAATAAGATCCACTGTCTGTTGCACCGACAATGTCCAAACCCGCAATCTGCTCGTACTTAATGGTTGGAATTTAGACGAGATTCGACAAGCCCAGCTTTTAGACGCAGATTTCGCCATCCTTATGACTGCATTAGAAAGCGGAAATGGTCGACCACAATGGGACCAGATTTCCAATTATGGTATTATTACTAAGAGCTTGTGGAGACAATGGGAGAGGTTGGAAATTAAGGACGGTGTACTCTATAGAAGATTCTTTGAAACTGGCGATGACTACTTGCAACTGATTATACCGAATTCTCATAGGCAGGAACTTATAAAATATTTCCATGACTTGCCCTCTGCAGGACATCTTGGAGCGGAGAAAACAATGAATCGGATTAAACAGTCGTATTATTGGCCGACATTAAAAGACTCGGTCAAGGCGTATTGTAAAAACTGTGACATATGTTCAGCTAGAAAACCATCTGGTAGCAAATTCAAAGCACCCTTAGGACAATATATAGTTCGTGCCCCAATGGAGAGGATTTCGATGGACATCCTAGGCCCTCTGCCATTAACGGAAAATAAGAACAGGTTCATTTTAGTCATGTGCGATTGTTTCAGCAAGTGGACCGAAGCATTTGCTATACCAAACCAAGAAAGCTCCACCATTGCGAAAGTTGTCGTCAACGAGTTTATCTGTCGATTTGGTACGCCACTTCAAATACACACTGATCAGGGCAGGTGTTTCGAATCAAAGTTGTTTCAGGATATGTGTTCTTTATTTAGGATAGACAAAACGAGAACAACAAGTCATCGTCCGCAAGCAAATGGTACCGTAGAAAGGTTCAACCGCACCTTAGCCTCCATGTTGACGATGTTCTGTGAGCGCGACCAGAGACACTGGGACGAATATCTGGCTCAGGTGATGATGGCGTATAGGTCGTCTGTTCATTCCAGTACAGGATGTACGCCAAATATGCTGATGCTAGGTAGAAACATCATCATGCCCGTCCAAGCTATTATACCGAAACCGACGGAAACGGAAGAAATCGATACTGTGGAAGTAAACGAATATATACATCAATTGCAACATAAATTATCTGAGGCGCATTCACACGCCCGCGAAAAATTAAGGAAAAATTCCGATTACCAGAAAAGGCATTATGATCTGAAAGCGAAGAAACGATTTTTAGAAAAAGGACAAGCTGTCTGGTTGTATGACGCCTCCAGGAAAGTGGGTGTATGTCACAAACTTACATCAAAATGGAAGGGCCCTTATATTGTGATGAAACGAATAGATGACACTACATATCTTATAAAACGATCCAAGAAGCAACTGCCCAAAGTTTATCATCTTGATCGGTTAATGCCCTATAAAGGGAATAATCCGCCAACTTGGTGTATGACTGACGAAAACAAAACAAACCTATGAATATATTAAGAGGATTACGAGAATGAAAAAAAAATAAGTGAAATAATTTAAACAAATCTAAAAAAAATCTATAATAGGAAAGTAAAGGTGATCTAGGAACTGCCCGAACGGGATTTCTATTTTTGGTCAGAGGAGAAACGGAGACGTGTGCTCCAGGGCTTTATACTTGGATGGTAGGGGGAGTAAAGACGGGGATAACCTATACGGCCGATCAAATAATGACCGCGTTCATGAAACTGTTAACGTTTACAGAAACACTGGATGGTGGATGGATACGCTCATGACTTGTAATTATAGGTTGCCTGGCAGTCGGCCTCGGCGAACATCGGTATAAGGAGGGACGGAGGCACGTTGTCTGGGGCCCTGACCCACGTTGACGATATGGTTTGCGCGCGACCAATCGTCGGTTATTGGCCTAGGATGGTCACTGTTTATATATTTCGGGAGTGTGGATCCTACTTAGCTTTTCTATTAAAGATCGAGACACATACACACACTAGGAGCATACAACTTACATATAGGCTGGTGAACTTGGTAGCGGTGACTCCTTTTAGTGTTATAACCATGAAGTATTTAAAAACGCAAATCGCGGCGACGGACGTAACTGATTCCTAAAAAAAAAAAAAGCGGATAATAGTAGAGCCGATATACGTAGTTTTTTTTTAAGCAAATCGTTCAGTAAAGAGGGAGATAACGGGTGGTATAACAAGTGTACAGCATAATTCTCAACAAGACCTTCTTCATTCCAGGATGATGAATCCAGAAGAGTCATGCACCTGCGGGCTATGTCAAGAAGTTTTTCCGAACAGGAGAAAACTGAAAAACCACCTTGCCGCTGCACCGCACCAGCGATTAAAAATGGTCTGTGTTTGGTGCGATCGCGAGACTTCGTTCAGGCGAATGGTTGATCTGAAAAGTCACATGAAGACTGATCACTCAAAGAAATTGAAACTCATGCCAGAGAAGTTCTTGTCAGAAAATAATGGTTTTTGGATGGCTTACCACCCAGAAGACTACGGATCGGTCATCCAACCCTCGTCCAGAAACTCAGAGGAAGCCATGAAGGCACGGATGGAGATCTTAGCCGCAATAGACAGGGTAGGTTTTTCACGAACCAAGGATCAGTGGTATAGAGGTTGGGAATTTGAGGAAAGGAACGCAGTTACGAAACGAACATACTCACCCTCCAGACCTGGACTGTATGAGGACCTGACACTAAGAACCATCAACATCATGCAGGGTAACACCAACGCCATATTCAGCACGGAGGTAGGCATGGGCGCCTTTTGGGTCAGAATCATTATGGACGATGCAGTTTTAAGTCATAACAAGTCAATGGACGCCCTGCTTAGAAGGCTAGTGACCCTAAAGACAGACAACCAAGGAAGTGAACCAATGGTCTTCCAAGAAGTAGTCAGAGCAGAGATGGGTAAAATAAAGGAAAAGACGGCAAAGATGTTAGGCATAGAATCACGCTTTATCAGTCATGTACAGTCATGTCGTTTTAACTTTAATAAGAAACCAAAGACCCATAGCTTGCAGCTGTCACCCTTACCAACTCCGTCCACTTCGGACATTACTTTGGACGTGGAAGATGAGCCTTGGTTCTCATCAGATGAATTATCGCAGATGAGACGAGATGCCGAGGAGAAAGAGAACGTAGACCCAGTTAAAGGAAAGTCCAAGAAAGTGCGAATTGGGGAAACTGTTGTATTGGAGAACTATAGAGAGATTGACAGGAAGAAAGGAGATGGTCCCGAGGACAAGGCAAGGATTAACAATGATGTAGGGCATGGGGAAGGGAGTAGGAACAACCGGTCAGATGATGGGGGAAAAGACGAGGGACTTAGAATAAACGAGAAGGGAGAGGAAGATTGGAACAAGAAGGCAAGAGATGTAAGGAAGAATGAAGATTTCAGTAAGACAGGAGAACCAGAAAAGAACGGAGGAGAAATGAACAAGAAGGCAAGAGATGTAAGGAAGATTGAAGATTTTAGTAAAGAGGGGAATATAAATAAGAAGACCAGTGGAAACGATAACAACACGAATACGAATGGAAAAGACGATCCAAGTGGGAAGAGGGTTATTGAAACGGACGGTAAAAGAAAGGATGTACATGTACAGTCAAGTAGCAGTCCGATGGAAGACCGAAGGCCAGACTGGAAACTGAGTTCCCGAGCTTTTAAGCTGTTGAGAGGTGGAGCCATGCCCCTTTTTCCACCTGGACGACGTGATTGGGAGGACAGCGAAGTTGTAGATTTTGGTTCGTCCCCGTCGCTGAAGTGGCCTCCCGTGAACTGGAGGAGTATGAACGCTACCGAGAAGTTGACTGCTTGGGAGTATATGAGCGTATGCCTCAACCTCAGATGTGGATCATTCACACTCGACAGAGATGAACTTTTGCTAAAATTTAATTTTCTGGCCTTGCCCGGTACAGCTGTATTCAAGCCATCTACGAAAAATTCGGAGGCAACAGGAAAATCAAAATATTACTTGTACAATATGCTCAGAGAAATCGCGTTGGAAAAATATGTATCCCCTTCTGCAACCATGACCCTGGATATGTTAGAAGGCGCCGCAGAACTTAGAAGTCGAGACACTGACCGTTACATTGACATAATCGATGACGCAGCTATCCCTTTAAGAGTACAGGACGATTCAACTTAAAGATTTCCACATGATGTGATTATTGTTGTATAGTATGTTTTTATATGCCATGTTGGTTACTTAAAGGTCAACAGTACAAAATTCGGGAGAATTTTTTAAAAACTTGGGTGGGGGAAGTGTAATATGTGATATTACTGTAATTCTCAAGACTAGCAGCCTTACAGTCTCACTACGACGATCCGCCGGATTATTATTATTATTATAGTAGTGTTATTTGGTTTCTTGTACGTCGCCATGAAACACGTTACTTCGTCCGATTTATGTACATTTTACTAATTCAGAAACTGTAACTTACGTATTTATATCCGGTAATATGTGTCCTTGTATCATCACATTTTCCCAATAGTAAACTTTATATACTAGAGCATGTAAACTCCCCGAAATTCCACTAAATGTCATTGTAAAATCGCGTGATCTCAACCTAGTCGTCCATGATGGATTTTACGAACAAACGTCATTGAAATGTCAAACATATATATTCTATTTAAACCAGAAATGTTGATTATTGTTAACTTTCTATAGTATTTCTACTGTTTGTTACTATATTAATATTGTTTTTCTAACTTATAATTGGCTGTACTTAGAATGTAAAGTACGAACTACTTTTTGTCCATCACCCACTGTGTAATGGCGCACGACGCCACTAGGCCTATGTATTCTGGGGCTTTGTGTTGATACTTGTCCGTTTTATGATAATTTCATTAATTCTTATTCTGTACATTTTAAATCAACTACTGTTAAATTTAAGCACATCGGACACACACCGGACAAGTCGGCATGGGCTGTTATCGTTTTAAATTACAATGTTATTATCGTAAGGCTGTAAATAGTCCCGACGTTCTCAAAAAGGACAACTGACCATTGGTCAATTCGGTCACCTGGTACATAGGTGTTGTCTATATAAGACCCCTTTGACGGCGTGATGGCAGATGGCAATCGACTTCGGTCAGCGACATCTCGATCAGCTTTGGACTCAGGAGCGTTTCTTAATCAGTCTCAATCAACTTTATATTACAAACTAGTCTCAGTAAAACCGATCGTCTTATTAGGTGAGGATTAGTACATAACAAAACATCATCGGTACCTTATTACTATTATAATACGTATATATCATAACGATATTTCATAATGTTTTATAAGCGTTTAACGGCTTCTACTATTCGCCGCTTTAAAGAGTTACGACGCCATTATGCCCAGGTGTGCCTAATGCGTCATCGTTAATATTTAGCTCTAGTTGACAATGCCATCTCCCACCACGTCGGACACCGAATGCTTATACTTTTTAATACTGTTTTTCTAATAAATCGTACATGTTTATCTTAATATACAAATCATATTCGCAGCTGCGGAAACATAATAAATAATGTTATTGGCCTTAGTAAATATGGCGTTAGTTGGTTATTAGTTAAATGAGTTACGATATGCCCATTGGAGTTATGTCCCTTTATACGCGTTAAGGCCCTAAACTACCGTACTTATCCTTAGTGCATAATTACCTGTTCACGAGAGGAATGGCATCAGCATTCCGGGAGCAGCAACGATGGAGTAATAGAGGACCTGTCAAAGAGGATGGTGACACAGCAGGAGGCATGGAGAACCTAAATTAAGGGCTGAGGCGTTTGACTAATAAGGCATTGGTGGAACTGTCCCGGACAAGGAGCGCCTTAATATAAAGCCGTAGTACTGGAAGGATTGCTGTCGCTGGAATGGACAAAAGACACGAATATTCCCCTCCCCACTCCGTGTATGGTAACATAATTATATCTCCGTATTTTCCGTAACGCTTCGCCGGCAGTACTAGGGTGCTGGGTGGCTTACAATACATTGCATCACGTCATGTTCATTGTCTTCCCATAGATACGAGAATTGTATTTTTTGTGCTTCTGTTCAATATTCGTGTTTTGGATCAAACATTGGACGAGAGGTATGTAGATCGGAAGTGTAATGAAACAGAGCGTCATGATTGAATTGTAAAGCACCTGGCTGGTTGTCTATGCCGATTTAAACTCATATTTTTTTCTTACTATTCACAGTTTGAGAAAATAAGCCGATCTGTAGAAATGACAGAGAGATTGAGTAAAACCCCGATGAGTAAGTCAACTGATTCATTTCATATCCCTATATTCAAATAAAACGGGGTTTACTGTTCTGATCCGAACTGGGCTAATGGAGACGAGCATACGCCATTCAGTGTGCAGGGGAGAAATTTTGCACGTACAGCGGCACCATGGCCTTCTCTTAGTTTTACATCGAATTCCAGCTGCCAAGGGACCTTTTACGTGCACACCAATGCGTACACTGGACCTCGATTTTTCGTCCCATCCGAACAACTAGACAATCCGGCCCCTTGTCCTGCATCACTGACAAGTGGGATCCACGCCGAAAACTTCGGATGAACTGTCTCGGCTAATGAAAGGATCCAACACCCGACCTCCAAGCCAGCGAGCAAGCGTCTTACCCACTTAGCAAACGTAATCCCCCTCCCCCATATGCAAAGAACTATCAGAAGTAGGGGCGGGGAAGGGGGGGGGGCTGATCTTTAAATTCCTTGCATGCCGATCTGCAACATTATTAATTAATAAACCATCTTACTTATGGTCGTCTTCTGGGTTTGGGATAACTGTTTTATATAGGATAGTAAATAAAATCTAATGGAATTTACCGTCTTTTTTTCTGCAACAACCGGAGAAGGTCATACACTGTAATATCGGCGAAATGTTTGCCCGTACACCGGCTTTTCCGCCTTCTCTTAATCGAATTCCAACTGTCAGTGTTTTGGTTACTTATGGTCGTCTTCTGGGTTTGGGATAACTGTTTTATATAGGATAGTAAATAAAATCTAATGGAATTTACCGTCTTTTTTTCTGCAACAACAGGTTTAATAAAAACCGGAGAAGGTCATACACTGTAATATCGGCGAAATGTTTGCCCGTACACCGGCTTTTCCGCCTTCTCTTAATCGAATTCCAACTGTCAGTGTTTTGGTTGTATTTTTTTTTTTTTTTTTTTCGGGGGGTGGGGCGTTTACTTCACATGGGCCCCAGAAAAGATACACATGCAAATATTCGTTTCTTGGGTTTCATACAATATAATTTATTAGTTGTATTGAGGATTATCGGTCTTTTAAGAAAAGGAAAATCAAATCCTGCCCAATGCATTACACACCATTTTCAATAATTAACAATTGTCGTAACGTCTTGTAACTTCAGAAGACAATCACAGTGGAGAAAGCGTGTTGAAATTTCTGGAGAAGGCATCTAATCAGTTAGAAGAAATAGCGGAAAAACGACGTATGGAGATAGAGCGACCTTCAACAGATCTTTGTGAGTTGGTTATAAATCGTCAAAACCGAGTAATCGATCTTTTAGATATATACCGTTCGGTTAATCGAGTTAACAAACTTCTACAACAGAACAGCACCAGGGAAATGGAGAGGAAAAATCCACAGCTTGATACGCCTGATGTTAATCGGCATGATATGGAAAAAATGAACGCAGACATTACAACTTCAAACGTTGAAGAAACGGACACTTCAATGATTGAAGAGACAGAAAGTTTCAAAGACGCAAAAAAGAAAATTTACAATAAGGATACGACGAAGAATTACAATGATACAAATATGAAAGTTTACAAGGATGATAGTGAAATGATGGTTTGCCGAGGAAAGTTAGTTTATGCAATTGAAAAATTGGAAGTTAGTAACCCTGAAGCAACGGATTTCAGCATGAAGGAAGGACCGAAAGATGGCCAACGAGACATGAATACAGATGAAGAAAACAAAGTTTTGACAGACGAAGAAATAATTGTTTGCAATGATAAAGAAGTACAAGTTCATAGGGATGGAGAAATGGAAATCTACAATAATCAAGAAATTAAAAGTCTTAAAGACGAAGAGTTGGACGTTTTTAATGGCGAGGTGAAAGATTGCAGAAATGTTTTCAAGAATGAAGGAAATGAAAATTTCAAGGATAAAGATGTAAAAGTTAATAATAATAAAGACATGAAAACTTTAAATATAACAGTTTTTAATAATGAAGAGATAGAGGCTTGCAAGGTTGAAGAAACGTCTCCGACGAAAGAAGCAATCGTTGTGAGAAAAGTTACTAGGACAACTGGAACATCAACAGACGACACTGATGGTCATGAAGCTAACCAATTGCTGATGACAGATACGTTACAAACCAATCCACCGGGTAATTACTTGACTGACGTGTAATTTCCTCCGTAATATTTATTTCATAACGAACCCAAATTCAGCATCTTTAACTTGCTTAGGTTAATATTTTATTTTAATCTTGGTGTGAATGTTCACCAGACAGGTCAGAGATTTACAATCGGAAGCGTTGTTCATGTGATTAGAATGACTGGATCTTTCATTGTTCTTCAGTGTTGCTATTGGGAATCGTATAGTATTTTTATTAATTTGTTACAGGGATGTAGTTATTTACTTAAGTATCTTGTTTTCATTTTAATAATCAGCCATGAAGATAGGACGTAGAATCAGAACCCGCTGTATGGAAATGCGGAACACTATATCACGAACCTTTGAAGCATGTCTTGAAAGACAAGCAGAATTGAGACAGCGAGGTAACGACACGCGTAAATTAATCATTAATACAATACTATTTGCAATATTTTACAAAAAAAAATATCCTAAGAATTCATCCATTTTGTTGTCAGGCACCACAAGATGTTTTGGAGACCTATGACGTAAATAATCATACTGAAATTATGACGTAAAAAGTGTTTTGTTTTTTTTTTTATTTCAGAGAATTGAAGTAAAGATTTTTATTGTGTTCCAACTGAAATTCAGCTAATACTAAAACCCGATGGATATAAAATTGTCTACATTAAAATGTTTATGAGTTGGTTTATGATTTATTGGCCTATTTATTATATTGGTTTCCATGTATGATTTTACACTATATATCTTCTGACAAATTGTCTAAAAATAAGGCCATGATAAAATGCTATAGCGAAAGGAGATTTTCTTATCCATGCAATAAAGCACTCGAGTCGAGTGGTGAAGCAACTTCTCATTTTCTTCTATCAAACTAAAAGTTTCCCAATAATTTACCAGCAATCTTGTTAGCTACCTTTTGTTCCCATATTGTTGCCACCCCTGACTGCCTGTCCGTCCATATTAATTACTTTTGAACGCGAGTCTACTATAAATCTTACATTTGATATTAAGAAAAACAATTTGGTATTAAACATCACGCTCTTGTGATCTTGAATTAAAGAATATAAAAATGTATGTTTTGGCTGAATAATTAACCTTGATTTAGCAAAATAACTTTTGAACATACATGTAGTCTATATTTCCCGCTCGGTAGTAATCAAATTTTCAATCCATGATATATCTCGGATAGAAACAGAAATTAATTTTGCACTCTTCCTATTTTCTTATGTTTTATTATTTGAAAGTGTTCCATAATCATATACAAAGATACAGTAGTTATTTGAACCTTTGGGCTGAACTTTGACATAACCTTTTGGTGCAAGGTTTGTATAGACATCCGGTACGTCAAAAAGTTGGGTATACTCTAGTGATGACACTCGATCATTTTCAATACCATAGTCCAGTTCAAAATAATAACCATATAATTCACAGTGTTCTCTCTTGCCGTCTCTTGTGGGATAATCAACCTTAAATTTAAAACAAAATATGGGTAGGCGTTCGAGTGTAGATGCGCAGTAAGCCAAATCGCCCAAATCCTTCATAAGACGAAATATGGTTGATACAGTTACACCAAACATGAATGTTAGCTGGGGTAAAAACAATTTCAACCCACAAAATCTGACTTAAATTTATAAAGAATTAGTTAGATTATCTTGTAATAGGGCCAAGTAACTTCGAATTGGTGCCCAGTCGGTCGCCACATTTTGTTGAAAAGTAACAAAGAACACATACAACATGTTTGACTACGGTGGCAACTGTCACGGGTAAGGACGGTAAGTTTGCGTGTAAAGGCTGAACAATAAATTCATAACTATACCTCAAAGGTTTGCATCAATCCAGCTAAATTGTATCCAATAATAACAACAGATTGATTATTTGCTGAATGGAAGGAACAGTTGGATACTATTGGTTGCTCAATATTTTGACGTATCGTAGCAGCAAGGCTTTCGTTGTAATTATTTGACACACATGTGTAGCCTGAGTCCCAAGCAAAGGAAATGATCTTTTGTGTGAAAGCACCAGCAACTGTTAAAGCTCTATCAATACGAGCCTTACTGGTTCTGTCCAATAATTCAGCCATTCCAGAACCCTGTATATCAACGGGTAAGCACGGATCATCTCTGAGATATTCAAAAGCTTCTACGTTTAACCAAAACTCAAACCGGTTGCCTGATTTTACCATATTATCCCGTACTTCAGAAAACGCCCGGAAGACCTGAAAAAAGAAAAAAAGTTTTGACTTATTTCAAAACCTGGACTCCACCCATAAGCATCTAATTATAGCGGAATAATTAGAATATTTGTTAAACAATTGCTGTTAATAGCGGTTTTGTCTCAAAAATAATTTGAAAATATTTTTTATATATTCCATCATAACTGCTGTTTTTATGAAAATTATCAAGAAATGATTGTCCCTACTTCTTGGTTACTGCTAGTGAAGGCTTCTCTGTATGTTACGCCTTTCCTTATGGTGGGATTTATATAATGAATCACTTCATCCAAGACCGGATCCACATCTTCAACTCTTAAATCTCTTTCTGTATCCCAATAATAGCACCCTTTCCCAGCTCCCCGACCTTCCTGTACAGCTATCACGTCTATAACACCTACTTGAGCCACAAGTTCAAAACCAGCAACGTGTTGTTCTTTTGTGAGGTTTACCATAGCCATATTTAGATTAACATATGGGGAAATAACAAATAGTTTGTCGAAATTATGAACTATCACTCCAAGTCTCTTATAAAGATCTAAAAACATAGAATCTGATGTCACCTGACCGAGGCAACATTCATCAGTTGAGTAATAACCAACTATTGTGTTATAAGTTGGTAACAATTTGGTTGATAGAGGTGAAATGGGTTGACTGTAACGCTGCTTCTGCTCCATCAGCATCCTGTAAACCCATGTATAGTAAGCCTCTGCTAATTCTGTTGCAAACCCAACACCAGCCTGAGATGGAAAGGCTGGCAAACCAAAATAAACACTCATATTTCTAGTAGCCGCACTGGCAACTAATAACTCGTGTGGGTCTGTTCCAGCAAACGACGTAAACATAACAGCTACTGGGGTATTTGCAGGAATCTTACATGGTTTACTGAAAAATAAGGGGAATTAACAGTACCAACTGAGTCATTAGCGTATTCGGGAAATTAGTACAGCTGCAAATCGGCATCACGACCTTCATAACGCCCAGAATGTATTAGCAACGGCCCTAAAATGTAATCTTAAAGCGCCATGAAATGATTATTTTTTGTTCATATTATTTTTATTTAATCATTAACTTTCCAACTTACCCCTCATCAAGTTTAACCAAGGGTAGAACTATTCGATAGTATATCCTAGAGCTTTCAATTTTCCGGTCATACTCCGGGCACATAAGTAAAGCATCACTGAAATTTTCTTCATAATTAAAGGTAAGAAATGTGGTCACATTAAGTCCCTTTGCCGATAGTTCTTCTTCAGCTTCATCATAGCATTTCTTCCCAAGCACACCAGTGCTGCTCTTGTAACTCCCACACCAAACAAAACTGGGATCTCTTTGAAGATCTTCTTTACTTCTAATTACCACCTGCGGAGCTCGCAACCATACAGTATCACCACCTTGGGATTGAAACTCTTCGAGTGCCCCATCCCATTCCTTTGATGAAAATCTGTCTTTGAACCAGGAGGCTGTAATCGGATATTTTGCATCACCAACTACCTCTGTGATAAACGAAACGCAGAACAATAATATAAGTACCCAAGCCATGGGGCGTTAAAAACTCTCGAATCGGCTGAATATTAGTTATCGATAAATGTGGTCCAATTGTACTAGTAAATGATCAGTATTCATACCCCATCTTCGAATAAGATAACGTTTCATAGATAAACTCTTATCACATATTTTGTAGTAAAGATAATGACGAGCGCACTATTTGAATTATTCATTTGAAATTGGTGTTTCAGTTGCCAATATGTGTTTATGTACCCGAATGTCTGTTATAATCTATTACGCGTGGCGACTTTTTTAAATCTAGAAAGTTAATAGATTTTCTAAATTTTGCATTTCTTGGTAAATTCCAAATTATTAACTCCTTCCTATATTAGAATTAAGTCTCGTAATTACTTCCCATCCTAGTAATTGCTTCCCATGATCTAAATTGTTAAAGTTCGTAAAGGATTCCCTGGCTGTTGTCCTCCCGTGTTCTACAAATACTGCCTTAAAAATGAATTGATTGAATTGAAATGAAATGGGGTTTAACGCCCTACTGTTCTGCTCCGACAGGGCTAATGAAAACGGACATACGTCATACAGTGTGCTATGAGGGACATTTTACCTGGACAGCCACGCTACGGCCTACTCTTATATCGAATTCCAACTGTCAATATTATAGTGATCTTTACGTGCACGCCAATATGTACAAGGGTTCTTGTTGTTTTTTTGTTTTTGTTTTTTTTTTGTACCGTGCGAACGACTTGACAGTTGTCTTTGTCATGCCCGCCACCCTGCACCACTGACAACGGGAAACTACGCTGGAAAATCACGAGAGCGAACTTGCGGCCTCCAGACTAACGAGCCAGGGTCTTACTCGCTGGTCTACCGCTACTCCAACAATCGTTAAAGAGAAAAAATAGCCCGTGGTAGTGACAAGATAATGATATCGTGTTGCTGAAACGTTAAACCATATACTTCACTTTAGATTTATATCTTATTTATGTTTATGACTCATTCCCGCATGTTGCAATGTCGACACGACCCAATGAACGGTAATTATTCAATAACATACTAATCGATAATCTCGGTTAGCTCAGATTATCCTGTGACCCCTGGGCCTTTGTTACTTTGTTCACTGGTCAATAACGCGAAGAGCACCCAACGTTATATTAATACTGTTAAAGTGCTACTCACATTAAACAGTGTCTATTTACCTTACCTGAGTTGACCTACTATACTGTTTACCTGTACGGCTCGTTTAAACTCGCCGATAACGAAAAGGTATCGCGCTCATAGTATTGTGCGACATGTTGGCCCGGTTAAACACGTTATTTCACGGACATTATGATATAACGGTATAATTCGGAGATAGCCTATCCGCCTTTAAGGATTTCTGGATTTCGGGATCTGATTAGTTTGATGTCAGTGGATAAAGTCAGGCTTGGGGTCGTGAATTTGAAGGACATTACGAAATATTAAACACGACTCCATTTTGAAGCTTCATGTAGGATATTACAAAGATGACATTACGATTACTTGACAGGCCGTTAGGTTACAAGGTCGGCTTCGGATTATTGATAGTGTCAAGTGTTTTAGTCTTAATTGGATATTCAATACCTAAATGGCATAATTACACATATGATTATAATGACGGTTATAATAATGATAAAGAAAAGGAGAGTACCAAGTATATATCTGGGTTATGGGGAAAGTGTAAAAGTGACTACACTGATTGTGAATATTGGGTAAAAGTTAGCGGTAAGTTGAATACCGTGCATGGTGAACACTTTTACGGATAACATTTATAAACATTTATTACTTATTTTTTAAACTAGGTCATCCTGAATTTGGAGGGTATATGGCAAAGCGAATGGAGATGGCGTTCGACATTCTTGAGATATTTTTTATTCCATAAACTGTGCATAAATACAGTAGAAACAATAACATATTTATATGTTTTAACCATGGGGGAGGGGGTAACCTTTGTGTCATAAACTTAATCAATGCGTGTAAAGTAATTAGTACATGTACAAAAGGGTGATACAATAAATTAAACGTTGCTTGAAAGCGTTAAGAGAATACTCTTCGAAGCGTCGCCCAAATAAATCAGTAATTGTTTTTCCACGAGTATTTTATTGCTCTGTGTAGTTATTAAATGCCACTGAAAGATCACAATTAAACATTCACTAAACTTGTGTACTGTATATTTGGTCGTCAGTGAAATTAGGCAATATACACAATTTCCTTTTCTTTAAAATAACCGAATCTGTACAAATTTTATTTAAATAGTGGAATTCGTCGCCAATTTCATTTAGATTTTACAGGTTCTATTTTCTCTCGGGAATTTCTCCCATAGTCCAGTTTCTATGGGTAGATCAATATATTACAAGTTTTAAATCTACCTACATATCAGATTAGATTTGTACACGTGTAAGACTGATAGATATTTTTTTTTCTAAATCAAGACTACTGTTTGTTTAACTAATTTATAATTTAAACCTTTTGGAGATAATGCTATGGTACTATGGCATGACTAAAAATTCGTCCTTCATGGGATCGGTTAATTCGTCAAAGATGTTTTTAATACATTTCATGATTTTCATCCAGAGCATATTGCAAGATTTTGATAGTATGTGCAGTTTAAATTGTTTAAGTGGCAATTAGTAACTGGATGAGTATAACATATGGACTGCAAGTAACTCGAAGAGCTGTTTTCAGCGGCATTTCGACGAGGGTTCTCTCATCTTTCTTGTACTATGGTTGTCAATCTTTGATTGATAAAGAGGAAGAATCCTTGTCGAAACGTCGCTGAAATAACCTCTACAAGTAACTTGTATTCAATATAATTGTGTCTTGTGTTATGTGTAGTTTAGTTGTCAGTTTGTTTTCATCAATTTAACGATAAGTCCCAGTGATCATAATCCCCAGCCCTTTGACATGTTTGGAATTCTACTAGATAATCTATGCGTTATTGGCAATTTTGAGGTCTGCTCCGGTATATAATTAAATAACAAAGTTTCATAAAGATATTTTGATCGATTTATGAGATATGCTCTGGAATGAAAATTGTATACTAAATACCAAATCAAAACACAAACATTTCAGATTATTATATCTAAGTATAATAGGTTGATTTGTGTGCAAAGTTTTATCTTGGGCAGGTTATGGCATAATATGCCCGGAACACATTTATTTCCATGGAAACACAAAAATATTTTCATGAACATATCATCACATGAATGTTTTACGAGATAATGCTCCTAAACAAAACGGAGACGAGTGAATCCCATTAGCATATCCATCCCTATAAATTCGTTCTTCGCGGACATGACAATTAATTCAAGGTAAAACGATGAGTCAGAGTTTGACAAAATTTATTACATTATATACTATTTGACACTTATAGTATAAATTAGAACAAATCAAGTATATATGTATAGTATAAATTAGTACAAATCAAATAACACAAACATTGATCATGTACACTATATAGTAAATGCAGTGAGGTGTTGTACACACGACTAGGTATGCAAACACTTTCTAGAACACTTGATACCACTGTTGGTAAACCAAATTTCATTACCTATATTATGTCATAATATAACAAAACGATATGATTAAATTGATATTTCATCCAATTTAAGTGTGGTATCCCACATAACTGGTTTAAAGCGGGAATTTCATATTTTCGAAGAAAGTCAAAACATAATTATTTCAATGTCTTTTGCTCAATAGAATGTTAACTCGCTATTATACCATTATAGGCATTATTTTCCACACTTAAACATCTTTCATATCGGAAAAAATGACACAATTATCCCCTTTGTTTCCCCCCACCCCCATGCAATAGCTATCTTCAAACGTTTGAATTTGAAGTTGAAAATGATATTTTTGCCAATTTCCCAACTGGTTATATTGAATTATAGGATTAATAGCATTATTCTTTAACAAAGTAGGACTGTTTATAGATACCATCTATTTTAGGGCTTTATTTTAAGAATATAACTTTAAAAAATATGAAATTGCAGCTTTAAGGCGTTAGTTGATTTTAAAATTTTACTGGATCTTTTTTATCGTGTATCGTGTATAATGTTTTTAATATTTCACTCATGTCCTGGTAGTCAATATTATAGCCCTATAAATAACCCGAGGCTTTATCACCCGTCAACTAACTGTCTGACTTTAATGTGTTTTTCGAAAGCATAATATACGCGTATTGTTGACCTATATCAAATATATAATATCAAATTATTTGCTGGGTTTCTTTTGTCTTATGGAGGGTGGATGACCGAATGGTTAGCACGTGCGGACTGTATCATAAAATCTGTCACTGAGTCAAGTGGTGTGGTTTCGAATCCCCGGTTGTACGTGGCATAGAGTATAAGATAGAGTCGTATGTCCAACCTCATTGGTTTCTCCTCCTGTTTCCTCCCACTGCTAAAGACCTGCGAATTATTGAAATAAAATTTTAAAAACATATGCTTATCCCGGAATGACCTAGTGTGTGTCGAGTGGAAGTTAAACCCATTCCCCCCGCTCTCTCTTTTGTCTTATTATGTATCTGGGTTCTTTTTCAGGTTATCTTTATGGTGTTCGGGTGATGAATTCTTTTGGTATTATTTTCATCGGTGTTTCTATAGGTTTAGCCTTATGGTTGAATTTTTCTGGTCGAGCTAACCGCCATGAAATAGATAATATCTCTGTTGAAATAGTCGCTGGTATTGGTGGTAAGTTAACAAGCCTGTTATAGACCATCCGATGTCACTCTTCATTACAAAAATATTTTGCATAATAATAGCCCCCCCCCCACCGTTCTTTGAGTAAAGTCACGGTGCCAAACTAAAGTCATAAAAGGTTAAACATTTCATTAATGGTCAACATGAGTCTTTGGCGTCATTTCAGTGTCTATTTTTGAAAAGTTATTCTCATAAGAGATTTTCCATTTGTGTGGTGGCGCAGGGAAACCCTCTACATGGTGAAAAATAAAAAAATTGTGTTTTGGGTATGTGTGTAACAAGTACAAATTGAGGATCATAATAATCTTTAAATTGAGAAAATCGGTTGAGAACTTTTGGAGATATTCAACATTTTGTTGAAGAAAGTGGCACATTCTGGGGAAAAGTAAAAATGGAGAAAATGCAGTTTAAAGATAAAAGTTTATATTCCGCAGTATATTTCAAAGATTTTGAGCAGTTAACAGCTCTAATTTGTACACATTGTCAAACTAAGTACTGTTTATAAAAAAAATACAAAATTAACAGATATTATAACAAATACTTACAATATTTAGGCCCTTTTACTCACTGTGAATTTTAGTTCCGAGCCCTCTTTGAAACTGGCAAATGCTCTTCAATTTCTGTGTCAGAACTCGGTGTCGCTTGGGGATTCTTTGGTTGAACAGGCAGCGGTGTAACAATATCCTGCAATTCTTCTTTAACAAATTGTCTTATTTCATCATACAAATACCACTGCCTTTTATTATCAAGTCCTTTTGGTTTTATCCTAATTGGCATAGCGTCAGGTGGGGGCAAGTCTGTCTTCCTTAAATTCATACTTACACTTTCGGAATTGCAGTACTCTTTCAGACATACACTTGTATTTAACTCTTTGCTAAATTCAAAGTGATGATACTTCTTAATTCCTTTAATTTTTTTGAAATATTGACCTAAAAATGTTGTCCAATCATACATTGGCACTATGACAGAACCATCTTCACGTCCACACAATTGGGCAATGTTAACATTCTCTGAAGACTGCTCCACAACCTGTACAATGTCATTCAAACAATTTACTTCTGTCTTCCTGTACATCCTTTTAACAAGTCCAAAACACCAATCAGGGCTAAATTTTGTGTGGCCGGTTAATAAAAAGGACATTTTGATCGACATGTGTCGACCGGTCAAAACACGCCACATGAGGTATGCCATCATGCAAGAGTTTTTGTTCTGGCCAGCACAATTATCTGCATGTAAGTGAAAATGTTTTTCCCCTAAGCCAAAATTTTGCAGGAAATAATGTAAAAAAGAAACAACACAATTCGCACCCTTTCCAGTCTGCACACTCTCATCCAATAAAAAGTTGACCTGTTTAGGTAGAGCCTCGCAACAGATACCAAAGAGTCCACACTTCCTCGGCGTTTTAAAAAATATTGGACCGGGCTGTAGTGGGTTGCTTGGGTAATGGATTTGCTGAGCAAAATCCATGCTGTAATGCATCATACCATCAAAAGAACATACAGGGTGGGGTTGCAAAGTCATACCAGGTATGAGGTTCACAGCAGACTCCTTGGTCACGGTTTGGTAATACCTCCGCTCCATTGATGCTCGTTCCAAATGGACTTCGGCCTCCTTGATTGAAGCGCTCTTCTCCTCATCTGGCAAATTTGCTGATCTTACTATTTTTATTGATTTTTTCTGGCAAAACCAGCATAAATCCGTGGCGGGCTTCATCATTGTGACAAATGGAGTAAGTTTCTGCCACAATGACCGAAAAGTGCGAAGGGACACAGTCCGCATACCAGCTACCTCGACAGATGCACAATATGCTACATAAACTTTCTTTTTGGTGCAGTTTGTTGGTAGTAGCTTTATATCTGTTTTCCAGTGTCCTGGGGTTCGTCCTGGTAGCATTATACAGTTAATTTCTGCATAATTGATTATGAAATCATACACTGCGCGAGTTTCTGCAACTGTCAGTGCATTGATTGGTCGTCGTTTTGAGTTCTTGTGCACTCGTGGTTGAACGCCATTTTCTTTAAAATGTTTGATGAGATTGTTCAGTTTATCCTGACCTATGTTATGCAGATACTTAAATGTTTCCCTGCATATTTTGAAACCGTGAAAGAAATAGTCTATTCTTTGTGTTTTTCGAACTGATTGTTCTTTTTGTCTTGAACGGGATGTCATGGCAGACATGTGGATTCCACAACAAATCTTGGATAAAATTGAAACATCCAATTCCTCTCTGGACAGTTCCATGTACTGCAGTCTTACATTTTGTATTTGGTCTTGGGTGAAGTTGGTTATACAGGCTCTCCCATTGTTGTGTTTACAACTGCAGGTAAAAATTTTATCCTGTGGATTATCTGGATTCACTTCTAAACCAATGTTGTCTGTCAAATTTTCTATAAATGGTAATTCATCGTCGTTATCACTTTCATCTGAAATATACACACACAAGAATTATTTTAGAGGAAATCAAATTTGACCCAAGATGTAAAGTCGTTTGCTATTTAAAATTCAACATTGGTGAAATAGAAATATCGTAATCTACACTACTTTCAGTTTCTCCTGCAGGAGGCCTTGTTTTAATTTATTATTTCTCATGAATTCGTGCTAAGTGGCATAATAAATAAACTTTATGATGGACTGATATAGTATTATGAGATAAGATAATACTTTTTTGCATTGTAATATCGACCGTTAGGTTCATTTAATCAAGTTTCCTTACCTTCATTGAATCGGTTTTCTTCGCCATCGCTTGTGTCTTGAATAGATTCATTTTCCGATTCACTTTCAGACGTCGAATCGTCATCATTCACAGGCCTATCAACCAAATAATCAGCAATAATTTCTTGAAGAATGTTGTCGGCAGCTATTCCTCTCAAATTGATGTCTTTCAGGGAGTTCAAATGGCGAGCAATCTCGGTGTCTGTATCTTTTGCAGATTTCTTCGTGGGCGCCGCCATCTTGGACAATTTGTAAACAATGGAAAGCGACTAGTATCGAGGTATTTCGGTGAATAACTTACTTCTTTTTATTGAAAAGTTTATAAAACTAAATCAAAATCAATAAAATAGATGTTGTTTTCGTCGAATATAGCCTTGGTTTAACCTTTAAGCGAGCAATGTAG
The DNA here is from genome assembly GCA_036850965.1 of Patella caerulea. Taxonomy (NCBI): domain Eukaryota; kingdom Metazoa; phylum Mollusca; class Gastropoda; family Patellidae; genus Patella; species Patella caerulea. The sequence continues at coordinate 19,766,186 of JAZGQO010000014.1, read as the reverse complement.
CCAAAACAAGTCTTAAAAGTCGAATAATTGAAACAAAGGAACAACCTTGTTTATATGATGCGCGCGGGAACTACTTTTTTTGTATTTATGCGCAGTACAGTTAGACGTATAGTCCTCATAACGGGCTTCATAACGGTGTGTGATATGTGTGGGTATGCAAATAGGCCACTTTATAAAGACGCCAACGAAATAGACCGGCATTGTCCAGGACTCTGAGGCACCGGCACCATTCTGCAAGTCTGGCACTGTTCAGGAAATTTCAAATTAAATGTTTTTAAAATCATTTTTCGGTTTCACAACTTTGTATATGCATAAATAAATGTTTATTAAATATAAATATGCCGAGAAAAAAAAATGACCTAAATTCTGGTTTAGATTGCATTTTGGCATTTATCTCGGCTTGAGCATCCGCGACAACCGACGGCTTATCGTATTCAGTCACACATTTTACAAACGCCTTTGATATAAACTTTTTTTGCAACTTTACTGAAAACAGCTTCAAATGGCTGTTTCGTGAATATGACTGGCGTCAGATACTTACAATAGGCTACTTATGGAAGATTGTGTTGTAAAAGGGGAAGGGGAATCGGCATTGATGTTTACACGGCAACATTTCCTTTAGACGGTCTTAAGACCCAGCATATATATATTTTGTAAAAATTGGAATATACCCAGGCAAAATTCATATTCAAATTTTCTAATTGAGCATTTTTGATGGTGTATGTATTGGCGTTTAGACGACAAATATTGTGCATTTGATTAGCTAACTAAAATCGACAACCGAAAGAATACAATACTGCACTGCGCCATCTCGGGACATGAGATCAAAGCAAACCAATACAAAACACAAACACTGTGAACATGATAATAATTATTTAAAATTTTATTTCATCTTTCAGGTATATTTGGTATAATTTGCATCATAGTTTATGCTGTCAATGTCAAAGAGGAAAGTTCTACACATCATATAGATGCTGCTTTCGCTGTAAGTTGTGTGGGTTATCTTATTACGTTAACGGCCGCCGGACTTATAGCGATATCGCATGGAAAAAAAGATACACCTAAAACAATGAATCCATGGCCTTATGGTCTAGGTTCAGGTCTCGTAGATGCCGGAAGTAGAGAAACACAGATTGATCATTTTCCTGTCGACAATCCGGCCTTTGTAGATCCTACACAGATTCGTTTCACCAGAACAACTCGACCCTCCAGTTCGGACGATAATTTGAGTTTTGCTGCACCGCCCTATTCTCTTCAACCAAACAGCCATCCTCCTGGACCGTATTATCCTGCTCAACCAGTACCACCGGAACGAAGAAAACACAATGTACACGATACAGCTAATACGTCGTACGGGCAGATGTCTGAAGACGATGCTCAACCGCCTTCTTACGATTCTATCATGTCACTCGACTCTAGCGCCTCTGATGTCAGAAATGTTCGTATGGATCCAAATCCAGAGCAAAGATCGTATGCTCGTTTCCCTCGTATGGTTGCGAATAACGAAGTAGAACTGTAACCATCACGTGATTTTATTAGACAATTGTATATGTTATGGTTCAAAAAGAAATTGTATATTTTACGGTATGAAATGGAAATTGTATATTTTACGATGTATGAAAAGTGCTACTAAAACTGAAGCAATATACAATGTTTTTGTAAATAGTCGTTACAACGCACAACTTTGCAGTATAAAAAATATAACTTATTCCTTAGATCCAAATTTGTCCGAAAACATTAACTTGGGATATCTTGGACATCTGAAAAAAATACAAATTAGGGTCTTATTGGGAAAATCCTTATATATTAAAACATTCTGTATATCTAAATTCTTATATTCTGTGCAGCTAAAACCCTAACTCAAGTTAACTGTGACCGACTGGAAGGAAATAATAATTTACCGAAGTGTCTTCTAAATAAAATCAATAATAGCAAATGAAGCCATATCATGGAAAATCCCATATTAAATGAATATGATGGACAAATAGTATAAGCAAATATACCGTGACATTTTGTTTAAATTATCTCCCTTTATTTCAAATTTTTCAATTATTGGTTCTGTATCAATATCCCTCAAATTCTCGTGTATCTTGAATTTGATCTATAAATTATGCATTAACACTAGATTACGATATCCCAGTTAACTACTTACATTAAATTAACTATTGTAATTTTATTCCCAGAACACCTTTTTTGATATCTTTTTATTTCATATATTAAATATTAATTTTGTAAACACTTTTTTTAAAACAAAAAAAAAAATTCCGGGATTCTGGATTATACAACATTACGCATACCTCTAATATTTCACATTTCTATAGCACTTCACATCTCTATTCTTCTAAATATCTCTATTATGTAAGATTTCGATAAAGAGTTGGGCTATAATAGTAACAAAAAATGGATAATGAAATGGGAATATATTGAAAATTTCAGTCAAATTACTTCATTAATTTTCTCATCGAAATCCTAACATTGGAAGCCAAACGAAAGATCTGGAATAGGCAGATTTAGCTCTTACATAATGTATCTCTTAAACTAAATATAATAATATTTAGCTAGAACTAGAAGTGAAAATGAAATGGTTCATATATACCAAAGAATCCTATTTCTTTTTTATGCATTATAAATTGTTTTTCTTAATAGACTGAACATATTTTTAATAAATTTATACATTAAGAACATGCATATTGTATGTCAATTTAAGAATTAAGTTCGTATCTTTAGGATTTTATAATTTATTTGATTGGAATATCGGGAGAAGACAATTTAGTTTAAGATGATCAAGCTGTTCACTGTTGATGAAATCATCTTCTTTAACAATATTTTTTTACACTTGTTTTGTTTAGTTTGTATCAAAAACAATCTGTGTGTTATTAAATTGTTACAAGCTGAATGATAGTTGGACAATGAAACCAAAATTATTGTACTTTTCGGTGAATTGTATCTATGTTTTCATACATATATATCTTATATTTAACAATATATTTTTAGTTGAGGGTCAAGCTTTTTCTAAAAACTTGAATTCCGTTATCGTAAACTTTATCTCTTTGTTGAACATTAGACCATTGATATACGTCGATCATATCTTTGAAATACGTTGCCGTTCAACGAACAGACTCCCAAGCAATTGTTTTTAATTTCTTTTGAGATATCTTTGAAATACGTTGCCGTTCAATGAACAGACTCCCGAGCAATTGTTTTTAATTTCTTTTGAGGTATTTTATTTGTTATCGTTTTTGATTCCATGTATATTTTACTGGATTGAATGCATAAAATCCAAACCGCAAAGACCAATTACTTTTTCAATCTCCAAATAATGGGAGATAACTTTTACCGGTTTGAATGTATATTTTATAATTATACACTACTGTACACAGAAGATTATTACTATTTTCTATAATCTGAAGAAGTATAAACCATGCATTGTATATAGATTTTGTTTATGTTTTATGTTCTTGCCATATGAAACTTTTCATTCTTTTCTAAGAAAGCGTTTGGTTAGATCTGGGCCCTGTTACGTGTAAATAGATTTTTATATTAAATAATTTGTTTAATATTATATTTGTAATTTTGAATGGTTGTTTATCGCGACATGAATACATGTGATTACGATAAGTTAAATAAACGATTTTTTTTATTAAACAAAGTCTTAAAACTTTCTGAAAATGTTTTTTTAAAAAGTTAATTCAGAGAGTTATTCGATGAATGTATGTATATCCGTGCATAGAACTAAATGATCCGTGGTAGATCTTAATGGTTAAAGGTGGGGTAAGTCGTGTAGTCTAGCGCTTTCGGTCACAAGGTCTGTCAGTGAATGGAGTAGTTTCGATCCAAAGCTTTTACGAGACAAATAGGGTCGCCTGTATAATAACATCATGGGTTTTCTCTTGGTCCTAATAGAGGCTTTTGACAAGCGTTAATTCCTGGCCTGTATCACGTATCCGTATGAACTTTGCGTGTGACGTCATCAATGTGTGTGTATTTCTCGTACGTGATACGGCGCACGGATACGACATGGTGTATCGAACAGCTTTCATACGGAAAGGTTCCGTATAACATTTTCGTCTTTTTACCTACCGTCTTTTTTGCTACTTTTAGACGCTGAAATGTTACATCATAGCGTTTTTATGAATCTATCTGTAAAGAACACGAAGGTGTATATTTGATGTGGCTTTAACAATGATAAAGACTGGAATTTAAACATTATTTTTGATGTTTTTTTCTCGTTATTTTCATACCTACCGTCTTTTTTGCTACTTTTAGACGCTGAAATGTTACATCATAGCGTTTTTATGAATCTATCTGTAAAGAACACGAAGGTGTATATTTGATGTGGCTTTAACAATGATAAAGACTGGAATTTAAACATTATTTTTGATGTTTTTTTCTCGTTATTATCATACTTTTCCTATGTGTCTGAATGCTGGTGGATCTACGTGCTAAATTTATGGAGGTGGGACACTTCATATTTGTAAATGATTCCATGGTAAAGGATGCTAAATTTATGGAGGTCGGACCCTTCATATTTGTATGAGGGTATAAACTGTCTGAAATGTTGTTAAACCAAAAATTGCAGTCGAGTCGAAGTCGAAAATTTTTAATAAGATTCGACTTTTTTCGATAGCGCAGCGACGGACGATTGACTTTACTATCTTGGTAGATATATTATGTTATCTTGTTGTAATCGAACAAACCTCTATTCAGCTACGCATACCGACGCGACGCGAAAATCTGCCAAAACTCTAAAACTACATTGATACGGATACGTGATACGGATATGAAAAATTCCGCTTGCCAAAAGTCTCTATTGTTAGAGACTCTACGTACGAGTGGATTATTGATATAGAATTGAATCGTATATAATGTGAGTATGGCAAAGAAGAACTAGTTTTACTTTGAGTCCTGGTCGCATGTCAAGGAGTTCGCTCCTGATATCACAAAACGTTTGCACGCTACCACTACAGATTTAGACGAGATTATTATCAATATAAAAATGCTGTGAAATAAAAGTATCGGGCGGCAACTGAAGCGTTGCATGCATATATCACATAGGTGGATTTTCAATGGACAAAGAGAGAGAGAGAGAGAGAGAGAGAGAGAGAGAAGAGAGAGAGAGAGAGAGGGGGGGGTTAACGTCCACTTGACACAAACTAGATCTTTTGATTTCAAGAATTCGCTTGCGCGAAGGGGTCTTTGGCAATGGGGAGAATAATTAACGACAATAAAAAAAATACGCCATAACATACTAAACAGCAAAAAAATGTCAGTACGATTTCAAAATCAGAGAGGCATTTTAATCAAATCATAATAGAAAACGACTTATTAAATGGATCAAAGCAATTTTTTGTGAACAACATGATGGCACAATAGTGATTAATTCATCACAATTCCGAGACATTACGAATCTGAACACAGTCTATACATAAGTAACTGGTGTGTCCAACTGGAGTGTCAATAACAGCAGCGCAGCGTCGGTACATGCAGTAGACCAGACGATTGATGACCGCCATTGGCATCTGGACCCAAGGCCGTATATAGGATTTTAAAAGTAGGGGTGCAGCAGACTGGTGGTGCGTCATAGCCTCCACGTAAGTGATATAAGAAAGTTTGGATTTGGGCAAACGAACCCATTGGCGTGAGGGTGCCTTTAAAATCGACCGAATGATCAGTGCCTTTTAAGGCAAGAGCACCACTGTGTGATTATAATCAAGTGTATTACTTTACAATCGAGTGGACTTTAAACCCAATTTCTCTCTCTCTCTCTCCCTTCCCCTCTCTCTCTCTCTCTCTCTCTCTCTCACTCGTTCCGTGACCCACTGGTCAGAATAACGCTGGCCACGTCGGCGCCATATTCTGGTCTTGCCATCTGCAGTTGATACGCAATACCGACTCTCATCTATGAACATAACAGTTCTCCAATGCCCCTGTCGCCAGTTCTGGTGTTGTTGGGCAAACTGTAGACGTTCAAGTCGATGGCAAGGGGTGGGGATCGGTCCACGGTTAGGTCTATGGCAATGGATGTTTTCTCTGGTGAGAGGTTGGCGCACTGTATCGGTACTGATATGTCTTCCGAGTGTTCCCACTGTCTGACGGTTCCTCTCAGATGCCCGTGTGAAGGGATTCTGCACGTCATGTCTCGCAATATGGCGGTTTTGTCGCCTTTATGGTAACACTTGGTCTACTAGTTCGGAGGCGATCATCCGTGGTGCTGGTCGCCCGAAAGCGTTGCTGAAGTCTGCAGATGGTCCGAACATTGACCTGGAAGTGATTGGTATGGGCTTGGGCAATGTGGCCAGCGTCGAGTCTTCCAAGCGCCTCCTTCCTCTGAGCTGTAGTGAGTCCTGGCATGCTGCTGACATTGTAGTGTGAACGATTTAACCAGGTATTGGGGTGCATTTTATAGGGCTGGTCCAGGTGAACACATCAGAAGTCAGGTTGTGTTTTTGAGAACATTTCCTCGGTTCAGTTCTGTGTTTGGGAAAGAGTCTTATTGCTCAGGTAGAGTTGGAGATGTGGTCACAAAATAAAAACATTTGGCTAATATCAAGAGTAACATACCAATCTGGCGTTTCGTTTGCTGCTTTGTATATTGTCCATATTAGTCCGAATCATTCCACTAAAAATACATGTACATGTACACTCAATGATTTAATACAATTGATACTAAGTTTTGTTTTCTGTGTCTGGCTTCAATAATTTCTGTCCTAGTCTTTCTAATGGGACCAAAACTGAGGTCCTGTGTACACATTCGTGTGCACTTAAAATAACTCTTGTTAGTTAGAATTCGATATGAATTGAAAGAGTTCGGGTTTTCGTCGCATCTCATCGACTATATCATTATCCCTTGTCAGGCCCTCTGTCTTGCACAGCTGAATAAGGGAAACCACGCCGGAAAATCACATGAACTTTCTCAGCCAATACCAGGATGGAACACGGAATCTTCAGATTAGCGAGTCAAAGTTTTACTCACTTATCGTGTAATATCGCTCCGTTTTGGGTTTTTTTTTTTAATACTTTCTTTGGCCTTCATATTATGTGTAGTGAAGATAAGTAGATGGAAATTTTGGACTATAAACGAAACGAAATAGGATCTGTCATTTAAACAGATTAGTTGAATACATGCATACACACACATAGCTTTATATATGTATAATAACTTAAACTGTTGTGATTTTCTGCGAAATATAAGAACTACAGTTGGATATCTTTTTAAGATATTACTCTCGCGAAATGTTTTAAAGTTGCCAGTATTTTAGTATCTAAATTAGGCCACAATTCAACTAGAATATATAGAGATAAAGTAAGTGAATTTAGTTCAGGTCCTTTTAAACACTCAACAACTGTAATTACGTTGCATTGGTCTGAATAAAAGTACCGGAATTGACAGTCAAGCACTTAACCAATTTGGGCCATTAAAGAATTTACGACAACTGAAGTAAGAATGATTTTAACTTTTAAATCACTGTAATTCATTTTGGCCTCAAACAATGTTTAACCTGAAAATGGAGATTGGAAAAGCATAAATACACCAACGTGGATACATTTAAAGTTGAACCCTTACCATTAAAAGATAATATATGTACATGTTTTAGAAAGATAATATTTGGCTTGTTTTGTCTTAGCCCTATATGTTCTTATTTAAAAAATATCCTTTCTAGTTGCTGGTCAAAATGTCCTATATTGAGCGACGCATGGGGTTACAAAGAGGTCTGATAACCACGACTTGTTTGTGCTATAGTTCTCAGTTTGCTTCAAAATATCCATTTTGGATATATTTAAAAACAAACTTGTAACATCACAGTTGAAAATAAAAAACAAAAATTATAGAATTCAATCAACATGGAACTTGTTATCTTGCCGTGAAAATATGGGATCCTAATATCCAATATTTAGGAAACAATTAACATTTTATAATATCAGTACACGTGTCGTGTATTCTTTTGCTTCGGGCGCCATTTGTAATGAACAAAGAAAAGCATATAAGCATATTCTACAGGGCAATGTGGAAGTATTTACAGGAAGCATACTTGAGTAGAAATTACATTTTTTTTTTTAAATTGAATATAAAAACGGTTGCAAATAACAAAGCCACATACTTCCTTTACCATACTCAGGGAATGTTTTCAAATGACGTTGTATTATACTAGACTACGGTTTCAAAAATTGTAGCCTAAACAAGGAAGAGTATCACAGTACATGGGTTGTTTTTGTCACTGTCTCGTGAGAAATTTCAAAACTTTTGTATCGTCGCACCGACATTATAGAACAAAGACACTCGACGAGATTAAAATAAAACATCTTACTACCCCCCATACTACTCTTTGCCAAAGAGAGGTAAGAAGTTTTATTTTAATCCCTTCAAGTGCCTGTGATATAGAAGTATCATAAAGCACATCGCAAGTATCGAAAAAAAAATGCCCTGACCTAGTAAATAAAGTTTATTGGAATTTTCCCCCATGACCAGTTACCGAAAATAAATGCCCTAACCTGGTCAATTAAGTTCATCGGAATCAAGTTCACCGCAATTATCAAAAATAAATGCCCTGACCCGCTCAATAAAGTTCATCGGAATTTTCCCGTGTGATTTATCCTTGTCAGTGGTGCTGGACTGGGGGGGGGGGCAGGGTACAGTATCTAGTCGTTCGGGGAATGTAAAAACCAAGAACCGGCGTACACTTTGTCGGAGAACTATCAGAATAACTTTGATAATCTTTCTCCCCGGGTGTAAACGAACAGACCATCCTTCCCGTCGCGGGAAAAACTATGAGCCCCTGACCCCACCCCTAGTTTCCCTGCCACTTGTCAAAATGATCCAATATAGGTTTATTCCTGTCTTACAGGTTGTATAAATCTTCCCATATCGTATTTTGGTATATAATGAGGGATTATGACATTTGTTATTGTGTTATTCGAGATTATCCTGGTATTAATTATGCTTAATGTTTCCATAAACATATGTATGTAGGTTAACTGATTTATTTCATAATATTATATCCACTATTCAAACATTTGGTATAACGAAACGCCTGCTTATACATAATTATGTGGATTGCGGGATGTCAGTACAATCATTGTAATTAATTCAGTCGTTTCTCGTAGCCAGGTGTGGGTATAACCATTCTTTATAGAAGAGAACGAGTAAGAGAGTTTAAGTACTTACAACTTATCAAAAAGTGTTATTTGATAATGAAAGGGAATTAGAATGAGAATATTCAAAGTTTCTTATACAGCGATTACTTATAAAGGTAATAGTGATTTATATCATTTTGTCTATGACAGAGAAATAAACTATAGATAATGTTTTCTCTATATGGGTTTCTAATGAGGCATTCGAATTAATCCCGCTTTTCTAAGATACCTTTCCTTTATTCCTTGAGCTCTTTAAAAGAACCCATCCTTTCGTGGATCAGAATAAATTAATCTGAACAGTCGACGTATATATTATACGTCTAAAGATAAGTATAAGAAGATTTTACATATATTATACTACACACTTGCTGTGATGGGTAAGTTGTATGTCTATTTGTGTGTAATTATATATAAATCGACTGAGTCAAACGTCATTTCGGTTCGCAGAACGACTAAAATTTAGTATTAGTCTTATCTTATTGTTGAGATTAATTTCTATTTTTAAAAAAAGAGGTGCATCTTATTTTTATTACACAGGAATTTACTGGGTGTCTGTTATAAGTCTAGACTTTTTATTATTATTATTATATCTAAGTTCTAATCAGTACAACAGGTTGTCTTACGTATTATTTATTTCCAACTTAATAGATTTTAATCACGTGTTTACACGGATTAAGAACCCAAAACACCATTATTGCGTTTTACTCTGTCTAATTCTTCAAGAACAAGTTCACATAACATTCAAGTACATGTTTTCAATAATTAAACAAAATAATTAAAATTCAATTATCGGTATAAAAAAATCTGACGTGCTTGTTTTTCTCATAATTAGATACAATTCCTTCGTAACGGTATTATCAACATAATAATGTAGTTGTTGGTTACGGTGTGCAACATAATTTACGGTTACAGTGATCGCTACTTTTTTATGCGCCAACATTTTTATGTGGACTTACACATTGTTGTCACCCCTGTCCGCCCACCCGTCTACATTTCGTTTGCGAATACCTCAACGGTCCCGTTTTTTTTAATCCGAATTAAACGAAAATGGAGATTTATAGGTTTATATCGGACTTTAACTTCCAGGATAATGGCCGTGATTGTTCGAAAAATAACATTTTTACCTTGTGGGCGCTCTTATAGAAGCCACAAGGTTTATATGATTTTAAAATCCGTTCCAATTTCGTGAAAAACGGACGGAGACTGCCTGGCAAATAAAACGCTCCCCATTACGCAAATAGTATAATTGGCATGTAATACCAAGGTTTTGGACCTTCTAGAAATTACATTTTTTATCCGATTTTGACGAAATCTCGGTTGTCATGCCAGATCGTAACATCCTGGATTATGACCCCCGATTGTACGAAAAATCTTGTGGGTGTATCTTTTTTTTTTTTAAATTAATGAAATATTGGCGAGCGCTTCCAACTAGTTGCATGTTTTTTGCACGACCTTTCTCTTGTGGTGACCAAGTGAAAACTGCGACTTTTATGGTCGTGTCAACTTTTATAATAATAATAATAGTATCGTGCTATCACAAATTTGTACCAGGATGTAAACTGAACCACTCTATATTTATTTCCGCGCTATTTCCTTTATGCACCGGCTGTTATAATTTGATATGTAGTTTCATATAATATTGTTACCAAGAGAATAGTTTATGGTGATTAGATTGAGATGTAAGATATATTATATTCCTAATGTGTTTTATTTTATATGTAATTTGCCAGCTCATAGGGCATCCCCCGCAATAATTTGCAAATATTATAGACTCTCTCGGAATCCCATTTTGGTTCGCTACACTGACAGCCCCCACCCAAAGGGCATGTATCCACGTCATAACATTATAACTCTTTTATGTGTCCTTAAAGATATAATCCTATACGAATGAATTTTATAGGACAGTTATTTCTAATCTAAATATGGCATATATTATTTGGGTATAATTACGTGGACAGTCAAGCCCGTAGATAGCCCAAAATTGTTAGGGGGTGGGGGTGTTTAAACGCTTTTGGGTGCGCCGATGGAGTTTGTGGGCGCCGATGTACCTACATTTGATGGTCCACGGCGAACAGTACCAAGCAATGTAAGTGTCAAAATGGTGCCACGGGCTCGATGAATGTTGGGGAGGGGGGCAGAATTTGAAATTTCGGGTTAGGCCTACAGACGTATAGTGACGCCACCCCCGAGAAAATTTGACGACTTCAAACGCGTTTTCTTGCTATTCCAGTCCTTGAATACAGTAGGTGGTCTAACATACCTTAACTTAGGTGGCTGCGTCGAATTCCAATCAATCATTTACATTCCACGGAGACAGGACCTTCGGAAACAAATTTTGACTGCCGCAAGGCGCCCACTTCATTCCTAACCAGTCTCACTAACATTATATTATGAGCGCCCACGATCTCGGCATTATGCCTTATTGCGCGCCCCATTGATCAACCAATCTGATTCGACATTACGCACTAATCGTGGGTGCCCCACCAATCATGTGCGCCACATCAGTTGTTAATTGACAATATTGAGGTCGTTGGCCTCGTATTCGCGGGCGCCGAATTTTGCAGCTGCCCCTACTCCCTCGCTAGCTACGGGCCTGACAGTGGAGACATCCACTAGAAAAAACACCCATGGGGCGCGCGAGGCACAAAACTGTGGGGGTATCCCTATTATAGAAGGCAGCTTGTCTCTTCGAAAAGAGCTTCTTATGTGTTGATCTAACGACTATCAGTTGTCAGACACTTAAACGTCAATAAGACGGCGGAAAAAAAGTTTGCAGAAGGTAATCCCGGAATTTGCTTAGCTTTCGATATTACATGTTACTAACGACAAATACAAGCTGCTTATAAAAATAACTTTCTTCCGATTAATATGTTTCGATGAGGATTTGAAGCAAACTTTTGATAGATGAATTAGTTTTTAGTCCAAATATATCATCAAATCACACGTTTGCAGGGAAAGTAACTTTATAGTAGGCCTTTATCGACATTGTGTACCTGTATATGTGTCCTAATGCAGTAGATGTAAATCCCCCACCCGCCCCCTGAAGCGTAAAGTATTTCCTCAATTCTCAATACGGGGGTTGAAATTGCCAAGAACTAAATACAAGTGACAACTGAGATCAGTGTGCAAACCTATCCCTTCACTTTCCATGATCTCGAGAAATTCTACCCAACTACCTCCGGCTTTTATTTTTGTTAGAAACGAGGTGTCATTTGTTTTCTTTATTTAGACTGTTTGAAGTCGCTGGAACAGTGAACTTTCTGCTTTCTAGACGTAGTAATGCAAAAAAGTAAGTAATACAAACCTAAGTTAGAATTGATTTTGATGGGAATGAACTGTCTTTAGAAATGCGATATTCATGTAAGATTTAATTGAATGGAACGGATTGTCACGAGATCTGGTATGCATAACACGATTATGTTACTGTTTGTGTTGTATTCAATTGTTATGTAACACAATTAATCAATTGGTCTGCTGAACAAATTTCCAAAAACAAATTTACTTATGATAAAGATGGCGAAGATTATCGAACCTGTAAAAGATCTGAGTTGTTGTGTCTTTAAGTTATTAAAGTCCCACTGATGTTCTTGCATATTTCCTGATACAATTAGATATAACAGAATGACCTAAGAAAGAGTACTATCATTAGATGAATTCGAGATTCTCTTGAGTGTCAAAAACAAAGATTTTTTTCCTTTTTTCTTGGTTCTTTTTTCTTTATAGGCTTAGGCCCACTTTTTTTACTGAGCTTAGGCCCGACAGGTGGACAGGTGGGCTCAGTCCGGCACTGGGTAGAAATGAGCTATCCTAATATCACTGTCTGACAGTTCTAAGAAAATAAAAATGGCGATGTGAAATCAATAGAAAGTAATAGTCATAGCTCATGTTACGATTAATGGATACAATAGTATTTTAGAGTCCAATATGGTTTTTAGTAAGATTATATTTCCATTGTATGCTGATGGCATCTATTTGCCTTTTACTCCAGAACATTGTGGCTTGAGTGCTTCTAATAGCCTACGTATGCAAACCGCACAACCAAACAAAAGAAATTATTTTATGAATAACGTAAAAATAAAATATCCTATTAATATCTTTGTACATGTTTATATGAGTAAATGATTTATAATAGTTTTATAATTGTAATCGAGTAAATCTTGCAGGATAACGTATTATGTGAAATTAAAAAATTAAACAAAGAAAAAAAAACCACATACACAAGCTTATAATGGATTATATATTTGATACCAAATATATGAGATGTATGCATCACAAATTTTATATATAAGTATAATAATTTACGATCCTTAATTATATACGTGTCCGTTATTATAGAGAGTAATATTTCTCCGAGTTTAATTAAACGAATCAATATTTTCTATAGTCATCGTACTGTCGTGACTGTGGTGAAAATATATGTTATGTCCTTGTATAAATATTAAATATATTCACGCCTGATTGTTTATCTCAGATAACAAATACCTAAACATAAAGTAGACGATTCATGAAAAATCCTGCAAATAAAAAAAACACACGGAACAAAAGATTAATTCAGTTTTTGGGCAGCGTGCCAGTCGTTGACAAAATGAGAAGCGGTATATATAAAATGCTTCTTTGGCTATGAATTTGACCAAAAAGGTACTCGAGAGTATAAAAATAATATAGAATGGTAGAGTGTGTTTGCGTATATATAGGTTTATAACATAATATAAAACTACGTGAAAGTAATCGAGGGCTAGTCTATATTGAAAGCTAGAACACTAAGCCATAAAAGCAATGTAAGGTTGGATAAAGTGTTTAATTGAATGGAAAGCAATTGGCGTGTTGATGCAGTCCATAACATTCAGTGTTAAGTCTATTGTAATCACAATGATGGACTAAAAGAACCGAAGAATACATGGAAATAACATTTGGGGAGGGGAAGGTAAGTTTATAATATTAATATCTCGATTTTATTGATTTATTAAGAAAAGGGGATTTCTTTTTTATTTATATGTTCGTGGGTGGGACAATAAATTCTGAACATTACAAAATAGTGAAACTGATACTAAATGCGTATATATTTGAACATTTCACATTGCGATATAAACACACGAGTGAGGTGGGGGTGCTGTCAAAGCGAGCCAAAATGACCAGAACTACAGGTTTTTTATTCAAGACAGGAGAACTTTCGTAGAACTAAACAAGGCAATCCACTGTAAACAACTATGATGGATTAACGATGACTTATAATGGCATTATGGAAAATATAAACTAATACCTGAATAACAATCTGTTGGTCTTTAATTAGGAAAGACTTATGATGTGTACTCATTAGAAGAAGAAAGATAATTGGGGATTGGAAACAGATATTTGATTTATAATACGTCGTTCTTTGTCTTGGTTGGTAAGTTTGTGATATAAATCATACGATTTCTTTGATTGAAATTAACCTTCGGTTGGAAAGAGCTTATTGCTGTCAATAATATTCTACAAGAGTAAGGAGTTTATCAATATATTCTGCAATAGTAAGGTATTTTATTTTTTTATAACTACTTTAGAGATGCGAAAGTGAAATTGGTGATGCTCTACTACATGTCACGACGAAGGATATATAACTCAACTAGATTTCATTTAAAAATGTATCATTACTATGTCATGACAAAAAAGATAATTTAACTCAGATATTAGCCGATAAGACATTAATCCATTTCATTATTATAGGGTTTCTTAACTACATGTTACATTGTCAAAAGTATCTAACGGTGATAAAGGGTGTTTAATTTTTCATCGTTGTCATGGTTATTGTTTGATACTATTTAGAGATAAAAAATTTTGAAAATGTAAAAATTATATTAATTGGATAATGTATATAATATGATATAATACCAAGCCTCAAAACATATTTTCAAATATCAATCCTGAATGTCTGTGAATTGAGAAAAAAATGGCCTAAGTTGTATTTTGTAAACCCGGCTAGATTGTAAAACGTCCATTTAAATACTCCTTTCCTTGATAATAAATATGTTAAGTAAAAACTTCAGAGAATAATTTAAATACTAGAATAAGTTCAACACATTTTCAGTTTCTTTTTCCAAACAATATTTATCCAAAAAGATTTACATATTGCAAAAATGCAATATATAATTATGGGATTTGAAAACAAGTCGGAGCTTAGTTCAGTTCATTCCCCTATGAAGTTATTTATAGAAATATAAATATGTCCTTTAAAATTGAAATGAAATGAAATGAAAAGAGGTTTAGCGTACTACTGTTCTGCTCCTAAACGGGACTAATGAAGACGGGCATACAGTGTGCTATTAGGGAATTTTTTTCCCGGACAGCGGCACTACGGCCTACACTTATAATCGAATTCCAACTGCCACGGGATCTTTTACGTGCACGCCACGGGACCTCGGTTTTTCGTCCCATCCGAACGACGACTAGACAGCTGTCGTTGTCAGGCCCTCCGTCTTGCATCACTGACAAAGTGAAACCATGAACTGTCACGGCCAATGCAGAGATCGAACACCTTACCTCCAGACTCGTTTAAAATTATAATCATAAAGTATATATGTACTGGAATTCAAATCGACTAAATATCGGAAACTAACGATGGCACCAAGTGTTGATTATGGTTTTGAGACGGTATTATCTAGATAAAATTTAAGGCCAAAAGAAAGACCTGCAATTGGAAGATTTAGCTCTTGCATAATGCATGTTTAATTAGTCAAACAGTTATATAGGATATAATGCAAATCGGTTACAGAATGTGCTGTGGTTAGCAAAACAGTTATCTGGTGTTCATGGTACGGGAGGATATACAAACCTCACGTTCTGGATAGCGGAGATCGAAAGTCTAAAGACGAGAACCTAACATGGGACACGAAAGGCATCCGAAGTGAGAATATTATTGCTAAGTTGGTTAATGTCGTTTAATAATGGTATAATTAGTATTAGCCTTCGTGATGCAATATGTACCATCAGTCAAAAACTATCCCTAAAACCAGTCAAAAGATAGAATGCAAAATCATCAGGACACGATATTAATCATCATACATCAATTTGAGATTAGACGGTAAGTAAAGGGCGTGGGACCTCTGTGTGTGCGCGAAGATAATAAAAATGAAAAAAAGACAACTTGTATGCGATATCACCTTCTTTGGAAGCGGGCTTTAAACACTAAGAATAACAAGGGTAAATAAATTTAAAACAGAACACAATAGTCAATAAGTATTGCCACCAATCAAGCGGTACTAAGTATTACACGATAAATATTAAGACAAGATACATGTAAGTATCTAAGGTAAGTATCACCAATCAAGAAACGTCAAGTAAAACCAACAGTATCCACAATGAGTATTATCAATCAAGAAATGGTAAGCGGGCACTACTAATATTACAAACTAAGTATAGTGGGGAGTAAAATTCACCATCACACGATGGGTATATTTTAATTTATACGACGATAAGTAAACCAACGGGACACGATAAGCATCGTCACTCAAAATACAGTATGTCAAGCCACTATCATCGATCAATTATAAGTATCATGAATCAAAAGATCAGAGGCCCCTTTTTCTGCTGAATGTGCCTTTTCTCAGACCCAAATGTCCGTTTCGAACGTTAAGAAATATCAGCCAAATAGCTCTTGGAATAGCAACAGATGCAAGGAAATGACGGATGATTTTCTTGGGGGGGGGGGGCTCAGTATCATCAAACAGTAGATGGTTAGTAGAACCAATATGAAATGATAAGAATCATCAATCAAGACGATAAGCGAAAACAAAATATACACGGTAAGCCGATGATGTATTGTTTCAACTACCACCTATGACAATTACATTGTATGGGAAAGGACTCTTTTGTAAACTTTGTCCGACCTTTTTACTGTAAAGTAATAAACTATGTTTAAAACATTGACAAACTCAGCGAGTAAGGCTTTGGCTCGCTAACTTGGAGGTTCCCGGTGTTGGCCGAAGATGTTCTTCTGGATTTCCGCCGTGGTTTCACCTTGTCGGTGACGCCGTACGGAGATCATTCGGATGACACGCAAAACCGAGGTCTTGTACGCATTGGCGTGCATGCAAAATAACCCCTGACTAATTGTGCAAAATTTCTCTGATATAGCACACTGCAATAAAGTAGGACATTAAACCAAATTTTGTTTCATTTATTGACTAGTTTCTTTCAATAGTGTGACTATGACATCGTTTCATCATCAGAATAATATAGTAATCTCTCAATCTTACGTTGATAAGTAATAAACCATGTTATTCTAAATATAACCTTTTATATCTCTTTATTTATATTTCTTAACTAATCTATCAATTCAATTTGCTAATTCAGCTTGTAATGGCTTGGTGCACAGTCAGTATACAGGACAATTGCCCTTAAAACAATGCTCAAAAACGTTTTTATTATAATACATCGAATAAACTTTACTCGAACGATAATTGCTTTTTATTTGATAAATCGATTACTTTGATGCTATTAAAAGATTAGAAATAAATATGCAATTAAATCAGTAATTAATGTAAGATTATGTTTACAAGTAAGCACATAAAAACATAATATATAAAGTCGAGATAATCCACGTTAGGTAAATAAGTTTTTTGTATTATTATTTCTAAACAAGGAATTTCAATTAATCTACTTGTTCAATTATAAATGTATATAATTCTAGAGCACACTCTTTCCATTCAATCAATATTCAATGACAGTTAATATTATATTTTTTCTGTGGCTTGTAATTTGGATATAGAAGGTACCGAGTTGCATGATTAATAAACTAAGACCAAACTGAGCGACTCTAATCAAATGATAATAATCTGGGACTCGGCTGTACTAAATAATACATTAAAACGTAACGGTGCGATATAATGAGTAAGCTTATAACCAGAAATCATGCATTATCTACATAAAAAACCCAATGGTATATATGTATAATAGATTAATTATCTTATCATATCATCTATCTGTGGTTATTATACACCTTATAAATTTAATCAACCTTGTGCCTTGTATTATTATCGTGACGTCATTCGAGGGTTTTGATTCTTGCCAATAATTGATATATTATTATTAAAACATACATACACTATGGAAGAGTTAAATCTGTCTTCTGTAGGTCTTTTCTTTGAGTCTGTAAATGTTCTAAAAACTATTAATTGGACATTTGTTTACATGACAAGACCATAACCAACTCTCGGTGCCATCTAATGCTTCCGATTTTCAAAAGATTTGAACGACGGCGATAAACCGTAAATTAGATAATCGAGATTTTGTTTATTGGCGCAACTACGGTAACAGTGATAACCGAGGCTACAATGTTTTTGAAATGACGATTTCTCAGCTCAACGTGAAGTAATTTGACTGAAATTTTCAGCACATTTCCTTTACACTATCTATTATGTAAGTAGAATCGTGGTAGCTGCCGGCCCTTTATATAATCATCCACGCGGCTGCTTTTAAAGGAATGGTGATTTATTGTTCTTCGGCGAGAAAGGCGCTGGCTCACTACCTGAGGGTCTGGATTTTCCAAGGTGATTCCACTTGTGCAGGATGGAGAGCCGAGAGAGGGAACATCGTCTAGTAGCTTGGATGGATGTATTAGACGTTTGAGGTGAGGTTAGGCATTGTAGTATTTTGCGCACTAACAAGGAGGTCGGGGGTTGGGTCCTGGTGTTGGTCGAGAATATTCCTCTGGATTTTCCAAGAAAAATGTAATTCATTTAAAGATATATAGATCAATTGGGGTTTAAAATGTTTGTCTCTCAAAAAAATTATTAATTATAAACAAACGCCGGTTTAGTTGCCAACCAAATAAAAGCTTGAGTTTTTAAACGATAAATTTGATCCCTGGTAACACTCAATAACCTTCTATTTGTTAGAATTAATAAATCAATGAAACAGCTAATTATCTAAACACGTTTCGTTTTATTTATAAAAAAGCAGACAGAACATCTGTCAATTATAACGGTGCACTATTTACTTTTTGAATAATGATGGACCACATCAAAGTTTCTAGAGGTTATTCAAATATGGATCCCCAAAATAATCAATAACCAATATTCAATATTCATCAGAAGAAAAAAACATGTTATATTTGGTCCTTATCTGTTAGCATGGTCTCAAAGTTTATCGATCCGATCAGATGCAGACCCAAGTCTTAGATTTGATGACATTGTTCAGGGAACATAATATACCCAATCTCACTAATTAGTTAGTTCACTGGGAATTGATACTCTTAGAATTAAATCATTCAGATAAAATCTTCACGACTATAAATTATACTCAAATAAAACATGCAAGGCGCCATTGTTGGTCAACCCAAACTCATTTCCGGTGAACTTTCTGGAAATAGATTTTCTTTTTTTCTATCCTTCTGTAAATGTGGCACATAGAAAGTAATTATTAATGGTGAACTTCTATATACAAGTAACACTCTTTTTGCACGAAACATACTTTAATTGGTCATGCAATGGCAAATGTTACTGATTAATTCAAAGATATGTTTTTGCTCTTTCAAAGACCGAACATAGAATTAATCCGGTGTTGGGCAATAAGTACAAACAAACCTTAAAGCTGTTGAAAATCAACATGTTTAAAGATGCATTATGTAAAATTTAGATCGAAAGTAGGTCGTTCTTGCTTTAAGTATATATATTGTAAAATTTAGATCGAAAGTAGGTCGTTCTTGCTTTAAGTATATATTGAAAATTTCACTAAAATTAAGTATTCCTAGCGAAGTTATATATTGCTCCTATTATCGGGTTTCTAATGGCAGATGAAATTGAATATGTATCAAATATATATTACTTTTAATCCAAATATTTTTTTCAAATAAAAATGTGTATAATTCTAAGTGTCAGGCATTTTGTCAATGTATAAACGTCGGACCGGTCATATAAACGTTTAAAACAGATGTGTCGAGCATGGTCTAATCCACTCATATCCAGGTCATCCAAATGCTATAGAGTGTTGATTATGACAGAACTGGTTCCTTCACGATAATTACAATCAATTTACGATTTTTTATGACAATTGAAGAACAAGCGAAAACCCAAGAACCAAAACTCTAGCCGTTAGGAAACTATTAATCGACAAGTTTCTGGAACTACGTGCAGGTTTTGTAAAAGCGCCGGTGTGTGTGTGTGTAAGGCGGGGATGGGGGCTGTGGATAGGTTCTTCTATTTTGTTTGTGACCTTTTATAACACCTGAGAAATGATAAAACTTTTTTGAGATTGTTTTTATCAATAAAAAAAATCGAAGTCCAACAACCGATGTACAGGAACCCATGCAAAGTTTCATATCAATTTTACATAGTTTGGCGGAGCCTTGGACTTTTCTGAAGAGTGTTGACCCAAGAACAACCACAAAAACCTCCAAGATACCTTTCTGGTGCCACACAAAATGTACCAAACCAAATCTTGCATTTTTTCAAATCTCGACACCAAGCGAAATCTTAAAAATCTTTAGAAAAAAATACTCATTTTGTGTCTTTATGTTCAACCATGTCACAATCCTGGTTCAAGTTAGTATCGAATGTACAGAGTCGAAGAGCAACGTGGGAGTGTTCATGTCTAAAGTAGAAATTCCAGTCAGGAATAATACAAACAATTTGTATCGGAACTTAATCAATTATTTAACAACATTTCTACATGTAACGATCAGATCACCTACATCTTATGTTTTTTGTCACAACGGAGACCACGAATATTCTATTAAAACCAAAGAGTTAGAGAACAAAAATAAAACAATGGCTATTAAATCGAGACTGTTAGATCGATAGAAATAGATGAAACATGACCTCTGAAGCTATTTACACAAAAATCTTTCCAGAAATGGGAATGTAAAAATATCCCTTTGGATGAGCTGTATTTTCTTTGCGACACTCATCACATACTATTTTCTATACTTCAGATCAGTGGCAATTACAAATTAGAATCTTGCTTTTGTATGAAACTTATTATTGGAGTTGCTTTTGTATTAAACTTATTATTGGAGTTGCTTTTGGTTCTTTTGTGTGAGGGGGTGGGGACCAGTTATGCTGGTCCTATCAAAATCTCTTATAGTGTTTATATAGATAATAGCAACTTTTGTTAAAGGAATACCAATTTGATCTGAATGTTGGGAAGCTTTTGACGCTCTTTTTGTTGAATTTATATTTTCTAAACTTTAGCGTTTTCTAGTTAGTTTAGATATAATGTAATATTATCCATTTTGTGACAGCTACGAATAACGTGTTATTTTCTGCCCTAAACCCATTAGATCTGCACCTTAGTTATTTATGCCATAATGATAACTGCACTAAATGAAATATGTATTGATCCTGGCTCACTGTGCCATTTATTAAATGTCCTTAGTTTCCCCTTTGTGATTATCTAAGTGGTCTCACCTTCTACAAACATTAAACAAATAACATTTTGTGGCCTGTACCTCGTTATCCTCATTAATTATTTACAGTTTGTAAAAGCCTCACACCTCCGTGGATTGTTCATAGAATAGAAAAACAAGTATCCACATCTTCATCAATCAAGGGAACAAAGTTAATTTCCAGTGACCGATTGATCCGTGAAAATGGTATGGTTACTAATATATGGATAATTCTATTAATGTATTTCATACTAAACAAACACTTTTCAATTTCGTGTGAGTTTCGTAAGAAACAGAAAGATGCTATTTTCCTGGCATCTAATATTTTGGTTTGTCGTTCAGGCTTACGTATTTCACCATTTATACTCTGGGCATATTTAATTCTCCCTTGAGATATTTGGACAATTAATGGCCCACCACTAACTGGACCAGTGGACCAGTTTACGATTTTAGTCCTCTTTAATTTGTAATGCGATTTTACCCAAATGGCAAGGACATCACATAAGATCCAATTATCAAGTATTGGACGACAACACTTAGACATTTTCCATTTTCATAATTTACCATTCTGAACTAGAAACGGAAAACGGTTCCAAAAAACTTCATTGGATGGCGGGGTGATTTCAGTAGTTAAGTTTGGAATGAATCATAGAAATGAAATTCCCGTCTTCATTAGCCCAGTTCGGAGCCGAACAGTAGGACGTTAAACCTCATTTCATTTCATTTGAAATGGGGTTTAACATTCTATTGTTCCGCTTCGACTGGTCTAATGAAGACGGACATACGCCATGCAAAGTGGTATTAGGGGAATTTTGCCGGGACAGCAGCTCTACGACCCATTCTTATATCTAATTCCAACTACCAAGGATACTTTACGTGCACGCTAATGTGTACTCGGGACCTCGGTCTTTCCTCCCATCAGAACGACTAGACAGCTGTCCTTGTCAGGCCCTCCGTCCTGCAGCACTGACAATAAGAGTGAACTACGCCGGAATCGAATAATGCCACTTCCAAGGTAGCGAGCAAGTGTCTTATTGACTTAATCACCTTTGCCCCCGAAATGATTTATAATCGACATATTTTGAATTCTATGCACGAATAACTTTTTCAGGCTATTTTTCAAAATGTTTGGTACCCTGATGCGTCATACTTAATTACTGCTAACTTGTCAAACTGAACTCATCTCAGAGGCGCTGACGAAAATATTTTTTATCCGATTTATTCTTTTCTATCTGCTACGCTTACATTAGATTGTTTTTAGTCCTTAATACGTATATTAATAATATAATTCGTTTCGTTTTATTTTCATTTCGTTTTAAATTTTTCTGTGGCGTTTGCGTGATTGTGGGATTTACCGTTGTCATCACATGTTGTTGCCATGGAAAATAGTCTCTCGTCACTGACTTGAATCGCAAGGTTACGTCAAAATGTGACTTGTGGAAAATCCGACGCGTATCTCATTTCAGCTTTCACAGATCAGTCTTTGAAAAAATGACGAAAGTCAATCACATTCGTATAGTAGGCTATGATGATACAACTAGAAATCACACAGACTGGAGAACAGTCTATCATCCTTCCAGCATTATACATCATTTCACACAGACGTTTGATGGTGTTGAATTGTATCATATTTATAAACCCTTATAAATCATCAATAAAGTCTATCTTATTTAATATTTATAAATGGTTCTACCTGACCCCCCTCCCCCATTCTGCACACACAGAACTATCCACATTGAGTATAGGTTCTGAACACAGAGAGAGAGAGAGGGGGGCAATGGGGTTTAACGCCCACTCGACATAAAAACTAGGTCATTTCGGGACTAATATATGGTTTAATTTTATTTCAATAAAAGGTTGGACAGGCGGAACACAGGGGACTATCTGCTTTGAGAATAGTTGTCACACACAAAGTACTATTTACTTTAAGAATGGATTCGACAAACAGAGAACTGAGGATAGATTATGTACAAAGAGAACTCTCTACTATAATACGAATGGCATCCATGTTGAAAAAAAAATAGTTTACTATCTCTGGTGTCGTCCAACAAGCTTTGTGTCTTTTCTGCAGTGCAGCTAATTGTATAGACGGTTTGCATGTTTCGTACCCCCACCCCCACCCTTAAAAAACCCAACCCAAACAAGCAAAAGCAAAATCTACAATTTGATTGCCTATTATGACGTTATTATAACCTGAAGAGGTTAAACCAATATAGGACGAGTCCGACTTGTGATTCCACTCAGGACGTGTTACACTATTTCACCTGGCAATGAAATTAGATTTCATCTGCAGGCTTTTAAAATCATCTATTCATAGCTAGGTGATTGGGATGTTACTGGCTTTTTTATATCTTGATAGCATGTTAATAACAGCCATCGATGTGCTCCTAAACTGAATAATCATGTAATCAAATATTGTAATTGTACATTATAACTTAATGCGTTATCATACTATGTTCTCTTTCTGTTGACAGGCAATTGTTAATATAAATTGGATTCAGCCCGGTTTGTATAATTAGTTGAATATGAGCTGATAGAAACTCAATTTAATAACTGATAATCAAACATAAGATAAATATGTACATATACCTTAGTATTAAACGTGGGCGGTAATTTTAATCCAAATATATTAAATAGCCTCATTGTTTCTATACATCCAAGTAACTTCTCAAATTATTCACAGCGAACTATTTTATAAAGCTAATTTTAGTGTTAAATGAAATGAAATGGGGTTTAACGTCCTGCTCTTTTGCACCTAACCTGGGCTAATGGAAGACGGACATACGCCATACAGAGTGCTATGAGGGAAATTTTGCCCGGGCAGCGGTGCTACGGCCTACTCTTATATCGAATTCCAACTGACTAGGGATCTTTTACGTGCTCTCCAATGTGTACACGAAACCTCGGTTTTTCGTCCCATCCGAACGACTAGGCAGCTGTCCTTGTCAGGCCCTCCTTCTGCATCGTTGATCACTGACAAGGGGTTAAAACACTACGTGTTATATCCGTTACCTTATTTTGTTGAGAGGATTGCGACTTTTCCAATCTAATCAAAACCCGTTCCTTTTATTCTGAGTAAAAACCGAAAAAATAAAACGGAACGAAATGTCCGAGTAATCTGACTGCCATTTCTGTTGCTCTTTTGTATATAAAACATGTCACTTGTAACTCTGCTGATCGGCCCTTGGGTAGTGAAGGGTGTCGTGGGGTTGTGATGTATGTTCACTTCCTCTAGGATGTTTGCGTTGCCATGGGTTAATATTAAGATCGACTGCAAATATTAAGATCAACTGCAGATTTCGTCAAGGTCGCGAGATGTAATTAGGAATATGGCACGTGACTGTTGGCTAGGATTAGGGTAAGGGCTGGCGTTAGCCCTGGTTAGGTCTCATGACCTTTGACGTAATTTGCAGTTGTTCTTAATATTAAGACCTAAACAGTTTGCACAGCTAATTACTATAGGATTTTGAACTTAGTCAGTCACCTTGCATACCTTTGGCAACACAGTTTCTAGATGTAGGATTGTAAAATGTTATCAATCACTTTTGATCCTTGGTCATGAATTATTCAAAAAGGTTACTTATTCATCCTCAGTGAAATGTCCCTTAACGCGATAATGATTATTGGCAGTGTCTATTAATAATGAGAAGGATGAATACAGAAGATGTGCTTGCTATGGTCAAATAGCTTCCCAGTATATTGGAATATATGATATGCAATCAGTTTGAGAAATGTCACACGCCTTACAGAATGCCAACGAATATGTTTCGTGAAGCCCTCTGACATTTCAGCACTGAAACCGTCGTCAAGTGGGCGCTGTGTCGCATTGCACAAGTGGAGAGCCTACTAGAGAAACCGGACGTTATCATATGTATTTATTTTCCAGTGGCATGACATACTGGGTTCACACTGATCAATGGCAATCGCTAAATAGTTTTCTTTTTATAAACACACTCGTTTAGGCGAGTGAATACTCGACAGAAGGTTAGCGTAATTTTACTCTCGAGATGACTTTTTAGATGACCTTCTTTTTTAAGATCTTCTGAGAGATGCTAATGTTTAATTAATTAATTAAATGTGCAGTTATGTTTTTTTTTTCTTCTGATTTTAGGTAAGATAAAGTGAAGACTTGCAGTGGATCTATCTAGTCAATTCAGATGGGTTTGTCATGCCATAGAGGATGCCAAAGGCCGGTTCACGTCTTAACACTCGTATCCAAGAGTTCGAACTATGGCGAAAAGATGGCGACTTCTTCAAGGAAGGGGAGTATGCCAAACGTCGAAATCAAAGACGAGAAAGAGTCAACGTTATAGAAAGTGATCGACGATTAAAACGGTGGAAAAAGTTGTATATCCCCGCTGTTTTAGGCATGATGACGGGTTCGTTTCTTACCTTGGCTTCCACTGTGCACGGTTTAGGTAAAAACACTATTTTCTGGACGAGCAAGGAGGTGTTTCATGTCATAGGTCCAGTGTTTCTTGTGACGGGTTTATTTTTTCTAATGATAGCCGCGGCGTTTTCTCACAGAGAAGAAGAAAAGTTACGGATTAAGTTAGGATTACCGAGCATGTTTCCTCAAAGTATTAAAACGTTGCCGAGTGAAGAGAATACTTCCATTACAACGGTGAGTGAAATGGAGTCATCACATTCCATATCAGACAGACTGGCTTCAAAACCGAGAGATAAAAAATGTGTTCGATATAATTGGAGTGAATTATCAACGGATTCCACCGAGGCAGCGTCATTTGTAGATGGTAATTCCTCGTTTAACACACCACTTGACAATGATCGTGAGAAAAATTCGCGTGAATTAAAACAGATGATAAATTATTCCAAAAATACGTTACCTCAAACAAGGCGCAATAAACGAAGATCTTTAAAACGTAACATCAGTTTTCAGTCGGATGTTTACTCCATTGCCTCTGATATGGTCTTTGATCACGAAAATGAAATAACACGAAAGGGTTTCGGACCTTTAAAAGAAACGGACATTGATGCGTATTGTGCTATGGAGGAAACTCGGTGTAAGTATAATGAAAATAGAAGTGCTATGAACAAATGTGATTCGTTACCAAATATGGTAGAACATGATAAACAAACCTGTACACTGAATCCGATAAAACAAGATGACGTCGAATCGAACGAACCTCTGATGGGATGTCAATCATCTAAGCAGATACAACTAAAATCAAAAAATTCCAATGGAACGACGCAGGAAACAGACTGTGGTATATCAAACGGGAAAAGGGAACGATCTCGCGTCTTCTGTTTCCATAAACTTGTCAAAGACAGATTCGTGTCCTCTGCCTCTGAGACATCTTCTGGTTATTCTAGTGGGACCAATATGGTGGATACTGAACCATTTGAGTGCTTCACGTCTTTTGACAGTGAACCGGAAGGAGACGTTATTGGACTTTGTTAATATTCAAATATTTAGTTCATTGTAAATAGTTTATCATTCACTTTAGATCCGAGTTTGGAATTTCGAAATTGTTTGATTGTTACAGTATCATACACCCATGAAAGTATCAACTTTTACTGTGTTATCAAATTGTGTCCACAATAATCACTACTTAATTATTTCTCTTGTGCTAAGCAAATTTGTAGACACGAAGATATATAATAATTTTGATTTAAAATAGACTTGTCCCATTTGGGTCAAAAATAAAATTGTCAATTCCAAAGAATTTTTTTCGTTGATTGGAGAATCTATAGATATAGCCAGTGTCGGGATATTTTTTTTTGCATTGACACAGTAAGCCCCAAATTAAACTAAGCTTAGTAAACTTCTCCTTCAAGATGTATTATATAAGCCTTGGGCAGAGAGCTGATCGTTCTTGCTATAAGCTAAAATAGATAATGGAAAATATATTGAATGTTTCAGTCAAATTATTTTATTCAAAACGAAGTTATGAGATTTTGATGTTTTTGACAAGATTATTGATTGTCATAGATAATAAACACAGTCTAGATTATTTATTTTAAAGTTTAATTATTAAATGGCTCCGATGTTCTAATCCATTTAATATCTCGACCACACGAAGTTCTAGACAGTTGATTATGGGCTTGTCATGTGCATAAATAAGCATTTATCTATATTATTGAAAACCAGAAAAAAAGACCTGTAATAGGCAGATTTACCTCTTATATAAGGAATCATTAATCTTTTGAAACATACATTTAATGGCACAGAGCGTGTCTCATCACTTATGAAAAACGATCAAACCCAGTCAAAACTTGATTGTTTTTACCTAAATAAAAGCGGTTTTGATGCTTTAAGTTTATGTAGTATTATAATAATCCCTAGATTTTACCACTAACTTGTTTCTTGTGTTTAATTATAGATAATGTAAATGGTAATTTTGTCACCCTTTTTTTTTTTTTCGTTTAAACTTGTATACATTCGAAGTCCGCTAAAATCCGACTATGTAAATGTACGACCTAACATTATAATATACTATTATTATGAGTGTGAAAATAAACGCCAGGTCTATAAAAAGCATTTGCGCATATGTATACGGTGACTCAGTGAGTAAGACGTTAGCTTGCTCACCTGGACGTCCCATGTTCGACCGCTGCGTTGGCGTATGACCGTCTTCATTAACCCAGTCGGAGTAGAATAGTATGATATTAGCGCCCCCCCCCCCCACACACACACACACACCCACGCCAGTACATTTATTGTTTTTGCTTAAATGACGATTCTGGTGTCCACCACATTCGAAATAATCGGGACGCAGAAAAGAGAAAGCATGAGTTAACTTTACTGACTGAAAGTTTTTAACCACGTCTATCACATGTTTATTATAGGTGGACACAAACTTTTTTCCATTAAGCCATAAACAGATAAGGCGTAGATTTAGATTACAGTTTAAACGGTTGAATGATCTCGGTCTCTTATCCCACTAAAATATAAGGTTTGACAACTTAATCTCTTTATATTACTTAGTTTTTACCTAGTACTGTTTGAATACAACTAACAATGATTCACTCTTATTTCACAACAAACCAAATCAATGGGAATTTTTAAAAAAAAAAAAAAAAAAAAAACTTAAGATGTGCAACAACTGACCACTGTGTGCCTTTTCTTTTTGTGGTCGTTTAATGTACATAAACACAGATTATATCATTACACGGTCTTTAACAGGAGTCTGAAGAAAACCGATGGGGTTAGGTATTCGACGCAATAGAGACTTTTGGCAAGTGGCATTTTCCCAATCCGTATCACGCTTCCGTATCGTATACGTGACACGTTGCGTCAGAGTAGTTTTAGAGTTTTGGCAGATTCTTGCGCCGCTTACGGATGCATCACTGAACCGAGCTTAGTTCTGTACAGCACGATGGCAGTTATCTACCAAGATCACCATCAGTACTAGTCAAGTGCCTTGCCTACAATATCTCGCAGTGCGTGAAGTCACTATGAAAGCTGTTCGATACGGGCTGTGGTATCCGTGTGTCGTATCACGTATGACAAATAAACACACATTGGTAACGTCATACACAAAATCCACACGGATACGTGATACGCACAAGGAATTTACGCTTGCCAAAAGTCTCTATTGTACGTATACTTAGGTCTGTGGCACGTCCGGTCTCGCGATAAGGTTTGTCTTTACAAAACGCGCAATATTTTAGTTGGTTATTATTTTGTGTTGAATTTTGTATGTTTCTCTTTAATTTATTATAATTAATGTATCGTATTACAGAACACCTACATTGTCTTTATAGGTCATGACAGATTAAGAAGGCGTAGAGTTACTTAAATTAAAGGATTAGTTAACCCCGTCTTACCTGTCGACATTTTTTGCGAATTTTAATTGTATATTCTGTATATGAATTAATACAGTTTTAAATACCAAACATTAAAGTAGCTAAGTCTTTAACTCAATATCATCAAAAATTTCAAGATTGAAAACACGATTTTTTAGTCAATTTAAATCAACATTGATGCTGTGATCTTACCGCAAAAAAGGCTTCTGATCTCCAATATTTAGGACAAAATAAAACATTGTACCATTGGTACTCGAATCGTGTACCATAATGCGTTCCAGCCCAGTTTTAACTAGAGACTCGAGGGACGAGGCTAAACACATTGCACCAAATCGAACGGCGAATGTAGATTGGAATAACCAGACGCTATAAATTTGTGCTTGATTTAGTCTGCTGGCTTATTTTGCCGAACATAATTGATAAGAAATTAGAGTAAAAAAACCAAAACCATTGAATGTAAATCAGTTTATATACATTCATATTACAGTATTATATGCGTTGCGACCCACTTGTGTCAATTTCTAGGTCCCAAATGTTAGCGATTTAGCTCCTTTAAATCATGCAATTCAACAACGATGAATACAAAGGCAAAATAGGATGTGGCATCACGCTTAATCATCATATTCATAAATGGTAATGGCACCAGTGGATGCTTTAGATGTAACAACTTTCTGTAGACATTCTAGCGTATCTGACAATACATCTTCAACATAGTGGCATGGGTTAGGGGAAGAACAGCATCTCGCTTAACAAATGCTTAACGTCTCTTTATGGAATCTGTAAACCATAGTTTTAGGTAAAGCCCCCGTCAGCCCGAAGTGGTGTCCTTATCCCTAGGTGTACGGCGACCAGAAAAAGCACGAAGTCGCCGGCAAGCGTGAACACAACACGAAAAAATGTCCCAAAACTTAAAAAAAAAAGTCGCGTTCTTTCGGCGACCTGTGCGATTTTATACCGCTTTCCCACGGCGGGCTCGTCACGATCTATCTTTTATATAGATAAAAAAAATCAACTGTCAACCCTCCGTGTTTCCAGATGGAAGTTCTTCCTATATTACTATACAAAATTGGCAATATTTGGCCTCAAATCGTAACTAAAAACAGAGACATCAGTATATCTCAACGTTTTTAGCTACGTTCTCGTAGCTAGATCTCTCTGAGCGCAGTGGTAGCCCCATGAGGTCGTGGTAAAACAGTGGTGAAATTATCGTAACTTCGTCATTACAACGCCATAAATACTCAGAACGCTTGGTGGGGTCGCGGCCGGCATGCGAGGGATGTGGCGAAGACGCCATAAAGGCACCGTTGGAAATGTTAAAATTTTCGCAACGTCTTTGCCACGTGTGTACTGCGTGTGTACTACGTCCATGGAGATGTTAGTGGTGTATTATTTACATCGGGAACATGAAATTTACACCGGGAACAAGAATTGATACATAATTTACACCAGAAACAAGAAATGGTAAAATATTTACATCGAAAACAAGACATGGTACATTATGTACACCAGAAACAAGTGGGTTATTCTGTTTCTTTGATGAATTCGGACGACTGACCTGCCTACTTCCCTTTGTGCCCCCTCCACTCTCTCTCTCTCTCTCTCTCTCTCTCTCGGTATCTCTATTTCGTAACAGAACACAGGAACAGTGTCCGCAAATCTATCCTAGTTGGGGACATAGCATTTTTGGACTCACCGCACAAACTGTCTGGCAGTGAACATTCGTGATTCCGGTGGTAGTATATACTAAACAACCCCAAAGCTGTTTTAGGTGGTACAGATTTCAGCTAATCTGATCTAGATGTATCTGGAAATTAGATAACGCTTGTCAGGGATACTCCACCACTACAAATGTCTGGCAATTACATAGCTCTGTCAGGAGTACCCCACGGCGAGGTTTTTGTAATACCTGAAGATGTATGGTACTCTGCTGTGCGATTTTTGCGTGGTACATTTTAAAGCAAATTTTGCCTAGTGCACGGCATTTTGTACCACTAGATTGACCACCTGGGCTCCTGGTCTATTTGGTTACGTGGATTTACACGTGGGTGGGGGTAAAAATCCATCCCAGGGTGCAACGGATATTAACTGTTACATTATCGTCCTGAATCTACATTAATACACTAATCATAATAATGCATATTTATTATTAATCAACAAGTTAAGGAGCTACATGTAGTTTCTGACTTTTCGAATAGATGAGTAATTTTTGAAAAAAACAAATGTACCCAAAATATACAAGACTGTGTTTTCTCATTAAGATAAAACTAATTGAGTAAATTAGGAAATAAATAATAAATACATGACTTTTGTATTCGGATGATAATCTACTAGTCATGGAATATAATTTACAGATTGGATATAGGATATTTCTGCTTTTCTCCAAGGAATTAATGAGTCCATTGGATATTTATTATTTATTGGATGCCATTTTATGAATGGAATCTTGGCCCATGTCTCTAAATGAATCATTACATATTTCTAAAATAAGTTAATCTAAATCTGTAACATAACTATTTTTTGAATTTATTCAGCAATAAAATTTCATGTAATATTGAAATATCTACATTCAACCGAAATTTCATTTAAGTAGTGCGCCAGTGTCTGTATAAATATACTTGTTTTAAAGAACACCTCGAGTACATCACTGGAACATTGTCGAGAGAAAGTTATAGCTAAAGGCTTGACTGTTGTAGCTTCAGTACCTTCGGGTAGCTCATCGCTCATCAGATTATACTGTCTAGGCCCATACATAGTACTCTACAAAACACTCTATGGTTCAAGACGCCTATCATCTTATTAGAAGCCCATCTTCCCCAGGGGGCAAACTATTCCTAAATGTGTGTGCGTGTGTGTGGGGGGGGGGCGACCGGTCATGATGAATTTCAAGAAAGACCTTATACAATAATATCGTCGAAAAGTAAAAGTATTTTGGTAATTCGGTTAAGAAATGGTCTTATCAATTTGATTTTATTTAGATATGTGCCATCCCACCTCACCCACCCACCCATCCTTTCTCTCGTAAATGTGATAATGGCTGAAAACAATATTGTCCTTTAACCTTAACATTTAGTAGTCACGTGGACAGTGTCTGTGTCATGGACTTGACATTGTATTATTACATAAAACCTTTGAAATTCTATCCAGTACACACTTACTAACTATACAATATTTTACTGATTTAATTACTTAAACCGCAATTTTGGCAAGATAATTAAATGATATCGATCCCTATAATATGATTTATGTAGATTAAGTCTATGTCTATTAAAATCTACAATGATTCAAAATCAAACTTGGTGTGTTCCTTGTATATATAGGGAGAGAGAGAGAGAGAGAGAGAGAGAGAGAGTGTGTTTTTTTATATCAAAAAATATCAACACTCGTTGGTAAAGTAAAAAAAGACTCGGCCGATTCAATATTTATCACCCAATCATTTCTTACATGCAGAAATAAAAACATAATTCTTTGGTATAGATTTCACTTTTACTGGTAGTGATACATCATTTTTTGACAGCAGCTTTCCTATTGCAATGTCTTATATACATGTATATACATGTATATATATATATTGACCTAATATTTCCCTCAAGGTCAATTAAATAAAAGAGTTTCTTTTTAACAAAAAAAAAAAGAAGCTACTTTTTGTTTAAAATAAGTGGTTTCTTTAAAATAAAAGAAAGTAGTTCCTTTTTGATTGATCAATCAAATTTATGTAAAAGCGATATCTCCTAAGATGATATCGCAGTAGATTATGTAATTTATCACACAAGCGATGTCCACTGTCAATATGTTATTGGGTGATAAATATATATATATATACAATGTAAATACATGTACACGTGATAGCAAACACAAGCGTGCGACCTACTGAAGACGACGAAGAAGAAAAATTAACGCCAGACTCGACCTATTCAAAATGCCTACGCATGTTGAATGAAATAAATATTAATGTTAGAAAATTTTGAATGTACAGAAAAGTTTATCATTTCTTAAAATGGAATAACGTTCTGATGATTCGAAGCAAAATTATAATAATATTTCCGGTTTTGACAAAACTGGGTATTCCGGATCTTTGTGACATCCGAAAATTGTACGATGTCGAATTTGACAAAGTCCACTGTATTTACATGTTGTAAAAGAAGTTTATAAAACACCTAACAGCAAGATGTAATTTACAAAAAAAAAACTAAATTAATTAGAAATAGGCTCTGAATGAATTCGGCTGCAATTGCATTCTTAGAACGCTGTTCAGAATTCGATCAGATCAGGAGAGACACACCCGTTAATTCTATTCCTGCCATACGTTGAAATCTTTGACTATGTCTGTTATTTACGACATTTTAGCGTGTAAGAATATCTTTTGACGTAGCAACATTTAAAGATGCCTATCCACATTCAAAATTTATCATTCCATGATATATTTGGACTAACATATCTATCGATCATTTATTTCAAATCCTTCTCAAAACATGCTAATCGCAAGAAATATACCCAATGCTACAATAATCTGTTTGTCACGAGAAACCATTTTCGTGAATATCTAAGCATAAATAAACGCATGGATTACCATCTGCCGAATTCTATTTTTGTCGTATTCTCAAAAAGTCCACTGTATGTTTAAGACTCTCGATGTTTGTCCCGTGGGCGCCCCAAGGGATTAATTGTCTCTACTTACATGTATACTGAATTTGCCAGACTATCATTGGAAATCACTATCCTATAAATAACTTCGTGGGAATGCATCTTTAACATAGTGATATAGATATATGTATATAATGGTACCAAGTGAACTTTATTAACTTGCTATGTGTCTATCTTGTTCTGTTTTTATGAGCCCAGAACTAGAATTAATCGAGGAAGTGCGTGAAAAACTCGTACACCTAAATCTTATGCAACTTAAAGTGGGACCTCTTTGAATTAAATCAAATAACACATTTGAATATGATTAATCCAATGTCTCATTTCGAATATATAGCAAAGGAGAAAGAAAGATGCAGGTTTTACGCTAACAAATTTTCATTTATGTCGAAATATCTTGAGTTGTGAGTATTGTTACATTGACGCTCATAGAGTATAGTATATATTTATGTACCTTTTGTGGCAGTAATACCCATTGTCTTTTAAAATATTAGGCTTTATTCGTTGTCCAAATTAACAACAGCAAAGTAACCTCGAGCATGTCCATACTGAATGCAAATCTAACAAACCACCGTAGAGATATACACGTTTTGAATTTGGCGTGGTTTTAATTCCCCAGTTGTACGTGTCAAGGAGTAGGGTCGCCTGTCCAACCTCATGGATTTTCTGTGGGTCCTCCGGTTTCCTTCCACTGCTAATGACCCCTACGCACTAGCGAATTATTGAAATAAAAATCGAAACGTATGTTAGTCCAGAAATGACCTGGTTTGTGTCCGAGTGGACGTGGACTTCCTTCTCTCTCTCAAAACGCACACAACTGGCAATGGTCCAGTAACCAGAACTGGAATGAGGGACCTTGGTCCATAAAAAAAACTGTAGAGAAAAAAAACATACACTACGAAACAAGTTCGATGATAAAACGGTTTCACCTCACTGCTACATACATGCGTGAATCAGAAACAATATACATAGTGTCTCTGTATATTCATTAGGTTCGTAGCAATTGTTTGTATTTTAATATAGTGATTCAACTGATAAGGAAGAGATATGGATTCAGGGAACAAAAAAACACATCAATTATTCGCATCACCCTATATCTGACGCAATAGGTCTACATCACCGGTTAATATCAATCAGTAATAATTAAAACACTATCCAGTTCTTAATGCGATTATAGCGATTTGAGTACACACGGTCTTTCGCAACACGACATAATCTCATTTATTTAGGAAATAACTTACAGAAAATAAAGGCAACCAAGGTAGTGTCCTTGACGTGCAGTTTTTAATTTGCTAAAACATATGTTCAGGCATATGGTGCCAATTAGAAACATGAGTAATAACTAGCCTGTTGTCATTGATCGAGTAATACCAATATATTATTATTCTCTAACAGGGAATATTGGTAATACAATATACAATAACATATAATAGCTAATCAATACCGCACAATATTACTTATTAAAATATATTCCTTGGGCAATAGAATATTGGCTATCACCTGTTGATATTTCATGTGCTGTATCGTCTGTTCTGGCATAATTTGCAGAATGACTGTTCATAGACGTAATAATAAAATAAAACCAAGTACGAACAATCCAAACCATTAGACAAAATTCGAAGTCCTAAAACACGGTACCGGCAGAATAGTGTAATCAGCAAATCGGCTGTTCACCGTATACAAAATACACGACAAACAGTGGTAAGATGTGTCCGGAAGAGTAAGCTTTACCCTGCCTGGCGCCACACCCACCATAGCTACATCCAAACTATTAGACTAAATCTCGCAAAATGCACGAGATGAACAGTTATGCCAATCTTAGAAAATGGTCACAAAAATTACTGTTTTTGGGGGGTTTTTTTGTGTTCGTTGAGTACTTGTAAAACCATTTAAGTTTTAAAGTTTCAGCCTGTTATCGCGGGAACGATACGAGTACACGTCTTGAAACGTAGCTTCAAGTTTCATAAAGTTAAAGACCAGATAAAAATTGTGGCCTCTAAACTATAAACGTGATTTTTCGTTAAAGCAGGGGGAATAATCCATGGGGCACCGGTACGATATGCGCGAATATCTAAAGGAATCGAGATCTGTGGGTTGTAGCCATTTATTTCGAGTTTCATCAAAATCAGATAATAAGTGTCCACAAGCTACAAACTTGATTTTTCGTACAATCAGGGACCATAATCCATAAAGTAACCATCCCATACACGCCATTATCGAAAGGAACCGAGATTTTGTGGGGAATAACTATATTCCAAATTGAATAAAAATTAAGGAAGGATTGACGTCCAGACGAACAATTTACGTTCACATGAAAAAAAAAATGCGAGCATATAAAAATACGGATTTGAAATACATCTTTTACCAACTCACAAGCTTCCCTACAAAGAGAAACTTCCTCGGGGTTCTCCACAGCCTGTTTGGATTTACGGTAAGGAGCGTATTATTTAGTCATTGGCGTGCA
This sequence comes from Patella caerulea, assembly GCA_036850965.1. Taxonomy (NCBI): domain Eukaryota; kingdom Metazoa; phylum Mollusca; class Gastropoda; family Patellidae; genus Patella; species Patella caerulea. Next base: position 19,729,824 of record JAZGQO010000014.1, on the reverse strand, counting down.
CGTAATAGAAGACTCGATAGACCAAGAGTGGGCAGCTGAATAATAGATATAATAACACAACTTTCATTTCCCTGCATGGTCCTTTAATCTTCGGAGTAGTCCCCCCTTAAACAATGTTGCCCCGAAGAACCGTGAATCCTCACCTTTGATTCCCATTCCAATTATTACAGGAATCGAGTGAATTTCCCAGGGGATTCTTCTACCCGATTACAGCTTTATTGTTATTTATTAATTCTCAGTTAACAAAGAAATATGTTTAAATATTAATCACATAAATATGTGAGCTTCTTTTTAACCGATTTATTTGAGTGCATATTGTCAATGCACAACATGCAGGCGCCAATCAGCCGCCTGAACTGTTTATAGAGTGCCCACGGTGCTTATCAAGTTGCTGATGTTTCTTGAATAAACCCCTCCACTTTTCTCTTCTAGAAACAATAATGACCTACACTTGCATTACCAGAGATTGAAATAAATCTCAACCATAATCGAATTATTCGGATATACCTAATAGGCCCTATTTATAACTATTCACAAGACTCTACGAGGATGAAAGATATATACCGAAGCGCAAAGAAAATGTACCATTGAGTGTTTGGGAAAATTAATGAAGATGAAGTGATTTTGGTGTGACTGTGGAATGGGGATTAACCGGCAGATTAAAATCAACAATTCACGGAGGAGAGGGGAGGGGTAGTCTTAAAGCATTATACAACACAAGATGAAAACAGCTCCATAAAACTATTCAAACTGACACCCGTAGGTGGCTGATAATTGTTCCAAAGACATCTCAGAAGATGTTGGCCCATGGGTCCACGAAAAATAGATGCCAAGGTTTAAAATTCCTGGAAGCTATGAAGGACTTAATATGAAGGATAACCGAGACGAAACTCTGGGTTTACTGGTTTCGTCTATGGGCACAAGGAGAAGGCTACGTTTGAACCCCAAGACTTATAAGATCTTCCTCAACCTATTAATCAACCTATTATCATTGGGCAATCTCAATGTCAGTAAAAAAACATTAAGATAAATATGCATGATGTGATGTGATTGTTTCTAAGTATGATTAGATATATAATAACACAACTTTATGGATTAACTACTACATGTACTTGGTTTATTACATGCAACGTTTCAATACCATTACTGGTATCTTTATCAAGCAATGATCAATAATGTATAACAACCATGTATATATAATAAACAATAGTAACCTCCCTTTTGAAAATAGGACATTTCACCAAAACGTTTTGTTAGAATATGCTCATAAATCTAAAATAAAACATACCTTCTTTAAACGAAGGACTTAAAAACAAAACAAATATTCTTAATCATTGAAATATTGTCTAAAATATATATATATATATACTATATACAAATTGGGCATGTATATTTGGAAATATGCATATTTGGCTGCAAATCATATTAAATTTTAACTTCGAAAATGTACAGTTGATAATACATTCACCACCTTTAAATGTTATTATAATGGATGGACAGATAGTTACATGAACTGTAACCTATAACCTTTGTGTTTAATATCAATGGTGTTCTTACTGTTAATAATTTATAACACACTCAGTATATCTCTACAGTGTCTATTAGAATCCTGCATTTTTTAAGAATTTCAAGTCGACAATAGTGAACAAAATTTCAGGGTCTAAATATGTTTTCAGTTATTAATTATTGTGTTATTACTTTTGATCAATTAGTTGAAATAAATTCCTGGAAGAGGGCTAATTATACCAAATTTAACATTTCACCCATAATTGAACAAAATACAAAACAATAGTAAAATTAACAAGCCAATAGTCAGGCTGATGTCCCCAGCCACATTCCCAAAATAAATAGATGACACATATTAAATTACACATTTATCTTTTTCAAAAGTATTCAGCTATATTCTAAGTTTTATCACTCTCCATCAGTTAGAATCAAAGTTACTTGTCCCAAATTATCGACCAAATGAAATTGCTTAGCTCTGCTGAGCTTGAGCAGATAATGTTAATCACTTAACTCAGTCAAGACATTTACCTAATAAACATCCTACCTCTACTTCGCCAAAACCGAAAAATTCTCATCATCAAACTCTTGTCAAGGTATTGATGTGATGAATCTATATGTTTCATCACTCTCGCCACATTAGAACCAAAGCTATTATCACTAAATGCCTTATAAACAATAGAACCAAAGCTATTGTGTTCCAAAGTCTCAACAAATCACATTGCTTATCTCTGCTTAGCCTTTGTGGAAAACATGACCGAACACTGTCAAGTGATTCGCCTAATAAACACCTACAGTATACCAAGATTGAACATTTTAGCTCAATTACGGGAGTTATTGTGTCATAGAAAGTATCACGAATGGACGAACACATTTTAATAGTTCCCTTCTTTTTTCAATTGGAGGGGACAAAAAGCATACATTCTCTTATTCAAATAGCATTAAAATTATGTGCCAAAAGCATTGACAGATGAAACTGCTTATTTCTGCTTATAATTGGCTGGAATCGTTCTTCATTGGACTTAGCCAAGACATTTATCTCATGAACATCAAAACCAAGTTTGAACATTTTAGCTCAATGAGAAGTAGATTTATTGTGTTCCGAAAAGTGTGGCGGAAAGACAGACAAACCAATTTTAATAGTCCCCTGCTTTCTCCTAAAGTGAGGAGTCAACAAATACATGTATAGATTCAAACTGTGACAAGTAGAATCAAATAGATACGCATTTAGTCATATAACATAACTCTAAATAATGTTTTATTCAGTATAAAAGTTTAACTTCAAGACTGATCATTTGCATGGTTCTGTGTAATTTCTTCGGGCAAATCTCCAATATAAACACAGTCCTGTTGAAATAAAGGCAAATTATGTATCCCATTTATCAATTAAATTCAACCAAATATAAATTAAAGACATGAAAGGCTAACATATAGTGTAACATCTAGTTAGGCATAATGGAAGTTTACAATTGGGCATACGCATAATTGGAAACATAGCACAAATGATATTATCACAGCAGACACAGCTATCTTGGAATTATGACATATCAAAAATTGAACTACATCAATTGATGCATAATTGTCCAATGGACAAGCATGCCGAATTTCATGTCAATCATACTTGAATTTCACTTTTGAAGAGCTTCATCCAAAGATACAGAACAGAAGAAGATTACCAAGTGTAAGCAACCAATTCTTGGTTCAACCATATACAAACAGTATTCTAAACTTAATAATGTTCCATAAGAGCTCCCATACACAGATAATGAATTCAGCAATAGTGTATTAACTATATTTTGTTTGTCAAGTATAATCGCTAAAACATAACCAGGTCACTGTATATATACTTACTTTCTTAGTTTTAGTTCTTTTAGATGACGGACATTTTTCTTTCAAAGCTTGGAAATGTTCTGTCCATGAGGAAATGACATTTGTTAATCTTTCTTTCTGTAATTCATCCAGTTCTGTTTGAAGACTGAAAAATAAATAAATAAAATCGGAAGTTATGAACAGATAAAATAAAATAAAATAAGATAAAACCATACAATACAATAGAATAGAATACAATACAGATAATATAATATGAAATAATACAGACAAGAACTGATACTATAATATAATATAACATAATATGAAATAAACTGATAATATGTATAATATAATATGAAATAAAAAGACAATATGTATAATATAATATGGATAAACAGAATACATATATATAAATAGAATAAAAGATGAGTCGATGCATGTTCGCCCATCTAGCATCATCCCTGCAATCCACCTCCACATATGTGGCATCAAATTAATCAGCAAGACTCTTTGGATGTTTTGGGCCCCGGTCGAATCACGCTTCATTGCCACACACCACCCCACATATGTGATATCAAATTAACCAGCACTGGCTAAGCAGTGCATTCCGCTTGTATAATATGAAATATACAGATAATACTTATAATATAAATGAACTGATATATGAACAGATAATATAATGTGGTACTTTAATTCTTGAAAGGGCTCTTGTCAATCTGAAAATCACTTTACAATTGAAGAAAAACATTACCTAATATTTTCTATTTCTGCAGTTTGTAAATCTCGTTTTAATACTCTAGTTCTAATTTGGGCCTAAAAAATAAAAACACACACTACAATTAAGATGGAGATGCGCTCAAAAACAAGTATGTGAATTAAAAATATACAGATAGCAAAGCATAATATGTTCCCACAGCTGCTAAGTGGTTTGAGCTGTCCACATAGGTGAATCTTTGGGTAAATAAAATGTAAAATCTATGTAATGAAGTATTCAGAAATTCTATCAGAAACTTCTGTCATTAGAGCTTTTCAAAGTATTCTGTCATTCTGAAAAATAGCAGGTATTTTGTTGCACTAAATTGAACAATGCATATGAATTTTTCTGTGACTTTTAACATTATTTATTTGTATTAAATTACCTTTTTAAATCTATTTACTGCTTTTTTCACAGACTTTATTTTCAATACCTATTGTAGAAAAAAGATATTATTTTATTAGTCCTTAGTATATATAGTTAAAACAGTCAAAATAAATCTATCCCACCCAGCACTATAATTTTCTGTAATAATCTTACGGGATACTTGATTTAGCATTCAGGAATTGAATTCACTCAATACCAAAAGATAGTGACAATCGAGAGTTTTGGGACTGTAACGCATGCGCCGACAGTATAAGAAAATTTCTTGATCAATCATGATGGCTGAAACATACTCATGTTTAATTACATCACGTTTCTACACACATCATCTCTGTTTTCTGGACAGACAGAATTGTGACAGGACTGAATTCCTTGTCACTTGATTGCAATCGAGCATCCCCATCCCTTTCCATGAACCGGGTAAGAAGGGGAGTAACTCTCTAGTATCATAAAAAGACACCATTAACCCTTTACTGCTTGATACATGAAAATATTGATTACTACAGTTCCTTGAAGAAATTTAGAGAAAAGTAATATATCAAAACTGCTGGCTCATCGACACCTTCAAAAAGACTGAGATGTGTGAATAGTTTTCCCAATTATACGATCATTTTGCATGCGCCACAGCTGTAAACATGACTGGGCAGTTTGGGTCAGTCTAAAGAGGACTAGTTAGGAAAATTTAGGGCAGTCTAATGAGAACTAGTTAGGAAGGCATGGGGTAGTCTGAGGAAATTCAGTGCATAATCTGGTTCTCTTGCTGCGTCACTGAGTATCTTGAAAGACCAACTACCTAACCACATACAAAAAGAAACCCATAAGACACCTCACAATACACAGACATTTGAAGTAATAAAAACAAAAGTAAATATTAATTCAAGTGAATAAATACTAGTGGTTAACCATTTCTACTACGATTTACAGCATGTGGTGAAACAGGGACATTATTCTCCGTTTCGTTGGAATGGCAAGTTTCTGATACATTAAATAAGGTATCGCATTGTAGCTCCTACAAGACTATTGATAATAGTTACTGGCCTCGTGAGATAAGAATTAATTGAAGATTGGCAGACACATATCGATATTCAAACGAATGCTTTCATGTAGAAAACAAGATAACTTATGTTGTTACTTACTGTATTTTTTAGTTCAGATTTTACCATTGAAATTAATTTCTCTGTCGCTTTCCTACACTGAACATCCTCACTTAAATTATAAAAAAATTGTTGTTGCGGAGAATGCAATCAAATTATTCAGGAAATCCAAGAAAACACACAATATCGTACTAAAACATCATGTATTAATGTCCCACGCGAAATGGTCTGATGCACACCAAAATCAAACCCATCACATATCCTTTGAACATTAAAATATATTTCAAGTTCAATCTGAACTAGACAAAAATTGTAAACTTGACCTTCAACAAACTTTGTACATATTTGATAGTTTGTGTCAAAGACAGGGGCCATAACCCAAGAATCTGCAGCCTACAAATTATATTTTTAAGACAGATTATCTGCGAACCAGAACAGATTTGGTTTAACCGTAATGTAGTAAAGTTTAATACCTGATATTAATATCTGTATCTGATATATTATTTAATATAACATCTATGTCTGTTATATCAGTAACTGTTCTAGTTTCACCTTCTTCACACCATAAAGATATTAATTTACCTGCAATAACAGAAATGAAATAGGGTTGAGGTTTAACTTCTTACAGTTCTTACCTGTAATAACTGTACATGCATATCACTGATACACAGGAAAACATCAATATTTATAAACTGCTGTCTTACTCCTCTCGACCAACAAGACTAATGAAGATGGGTATACACCCTACGGTATGCTATAATTTTTCCTCAACAGAAATGGTTCTGTCTACCCTTTACTGGATTTCAAATGATATGGTTTCTTTGACAACCATGAGAAAGAATACACAGGTGGACCTTGGTGTTTTTTGTTTCAGCACTGACAGACACCATTGACAAGAGGAAGCCAGGCTTTAAAATACAGATGAACTTTCTCTGCCACACCGAGATTGAAATAATGACATAGCATAGCATCTACAGTCTAGAATACAGTCTAGAATAACAAAAAAAACTATCTTCCATTTATACTAAAAAAAAATCTTATGTATACATATCTCTCTATATCAAGTTTGCATGTGATAATATATTTATCTTACCTTCCTCCAACTTTTTATTTTTACCACTTTTAGATGTTGATGGTTCAGTGTCATTAAACTATAAGTATAAAATAATAGATATTAAAAAAATACATAATTATCTACAGTACATAAAATATCAAGTTCTTCACTACAATCATCTGAGCCATCCATACATCTAATTAATCTATAGATAGCATAATTATAAGATGCCTAGATTACATACCAGAACTTGAAAGTTCAGATCTCATATAATGTGTTCTGTTAGTTTCAATCAGTCATTGTTGATAGTAATTTCAATGTATTTATGACAATATAATTGTGTGCATTTACTATTTACTGTAAAATTGCGTTTAGAATCTATTAAACATATTTTATCACATACATAAAATTGTATTTAGAATCTGTTAAACCTGTGAAAAATGTCCTTTAAAATTAAAAACTTCTCTTCCTTTTATATGATTATTGAATGATTCAATAGCAGATTACTTACTGATAAAGTACGTGAAATTGTACTTGATTGCTTGCTTCTACCAGAAGGTGTATTAACCACACTGTTATTATTAGCCTTTCTTTTCCTCTTATTTGCATTAGGACTAAAGTCTGGTTTCTTTAATGCCAAATGTTTCAAAGAACCAATAAAACTGTTGCGTTTTTGTGAACCATTTAAGTCAATACTTCGACAGGGACTAGCACTGACAACATTATTATATTTTGATGAAGGCTTAGATCGATTTTTATTTGACTGGGATTTGATTACAGTCTGAGATTTATTTGAATTATCACTGTGAATATCGTCAACATACACATCTCTATTTGTATTATCCATCATAATTTCAACACAGTCGGACGTTTGATCTAATTGTTCTGTCTGTGTTTTCAGACCAGATTTTTTGCCCTTTGGATCAGAAACAGATTTGTTCTTTTGCGTATTGTTTATTGTATTGTACGAAAATAAATCAGTAAAAGTTTTATTTGACTTTTGTGTTTTTGTGCTTCTCGAATTATTACTTGGAGAAGATCCCAGTACAGTGCAGATAGATAGGCTTTCTCTACTTTCTCTATGCCGATTTCTAGTATCACTACTGGGACCAGATTCCGGAGACATTATCAATGAGGTTTTTATTGTGTTTGGTCTACTTGATTTAATATTCTGTCTCTTTTCAATATTTCCTTTTTTTGATCTGAGTGATACTGATTTAGTATAAACAGGACGATCAGAATCTGAAGAACCTTGGACTATAACAGTATCAGATGTTTGTTTAGAAGGTAGTTTACAATGGACAAATTTCTTCTGCGCTGTTGTTTTATTGGAATCTGGTTCAGAATCTGAGGAACTTCTAATGATCTGTAAATCTCCAGTATTCATTTGTGTTGACATTAAACCATATTTCAACATGGCAAGTTGCTTCGCAGTTTTCTTTTTCTTTGTTTTTTTCATGACGCTTAATTTCTTAGAATTTGGATTTGAATCACTAGATCTGCTAGATCTTGATCGAAGAGTTCTTTCATTACACAGATGGGTAGATTCAATATCGGAACCAGACGACATCTTCAAGTTTTGTTCTATTAACTTTAAAACTTCCTTTGATAATTTTGTCTTTTTGTTCAATTCCTTGGGCTCAGTTTCTGCTGATTTTTTCACAGTTTCTTGAGAAAGATTTGTTGATGATTTTGTCACTGTTTCTGCTTCCTTTTGCACACATTCTACACGTGATTTTTCTGTGAGTTTTTCAACATTTGCAGACATTTGTAATTTCATTCCTGTGTTTTCCACACAGTATGTAGTTTTTGTCAAGACATTTTGTTCCTTAGCTCCATGTGCATCTTCCTTCAATTTTTCCATATCTTCTTTTGAAGATTTCTGCAAAACACATGTTATTTTTTCAGTCCGTAATGCAACTGGTGACTCATTTAACTGTTGCCTGTTTTGTTTTTGTTTTTTGTCAGGCATTAAGATCGTTCTGGAAATTCTTGGTGTAGAAGTACATAATGGTGGTCTGGATAAGATCTGCTTGTATGTACTCTTAGGTGTTTCTACATTGTCATGGAGCTGTTTTGGTGGAATGAGGTCTTCTTCTCGAGTAAACACTATTGGTGATAGAGCATGAATTTGAGAGCTTATTGGTTTATTGGATAATTTTGGATCATTTTCTTTGTCTTTATCATTTTTCTCTACATCTGGGAAGAAAAAAAAAAAGACATGTAATTAGACGATCACTAAAATTAAGTATCATACTCAATACAGATGTGTCTTTGTGAGACTAACATATACTATTTTTTTCCACTGATCCACAAGACAGGGCACTTAACTATCTATTTGTTAGTTAGGTTTTCCAGAAATATTTAGCTCTGGTATTTCAATTGAATTTATACACAACAAACAAAAGATTTATATCAATGATATTGTGTTTTATTCTTGGATTCATGACAGATCTAGCTTAGTTGCCCACATGTATGGATAGGCCCCAAAGATGGAATATGTTAAATCTGAGGAACACACATAGGTAGACAGTACATGTACATGTAAGTTAGGCATACTATCAGAGCACACAATCATTTACTCCTCACAAAATAAATATGGTTAAATAATATTCAGCCAAGGAGTGAGATATTTGCGATTGCAACCCCGATCTCACTCCTACAACATTAACATCTGTAAGTTGACAAAATTATTCTTATTCCGTTGAGCGATGACAATATAATGTAAACCATCTGGATGAAACATGTTGCAAAATAAATCAAAAGGGTCAATATAAATATTTTCATCCATGACACATTTTTCCCAACAAAAATAGTCAGCTTGCAGGACTGACCCACCATCTTCCAAATGAAAATATGTTGTCCTTTCACATTTTTTATCGGTCCAAGGACCGATATAAATTTTATTTTAAACACTGGTTATATTAGCCAGAAATCACTTTGAAAGCATCTCAGATGATCTAGACCTCCAGGAGCTTATAGGGTGTAGACGGCCCCTGGCCCCTCACCTAAAGTCACAGGATGGTAGCCTCCCTATCAAGAATGGCTTCCACCGGCCCTGTTACCGGAAACAGAACATTACTTTTTTTTCACCTTATTGTTCCACATGATTTGTTCGTATACATGGTCAAACATTAAAACTATATGTTCAAGTACCAAGTGCTTCATTATCTAACACAAGAACAGTTGGCACATTCTAAACAAATCCTTCTGTGCGGTTCCATCCTAAAGAAATCTGTTATTGTGCTAAACTTGTTTCAAAGAATATAACAGATGCCTGAGAGGCACAGTGTCAAATTTTCTTAAAATGTCTAATACTTGAGATGATCCAGATAAACCTAAAGATATGGAATTGGGAGTTGGTTTTTTTTTTTTACTCTCTTGATGCCAAGTACACAATATCTTGGCATAAAGAAACAATTTTTTTTTCAATACTTCGTTGCAATTGTAATTTTTCACTAATGGTTTGGTTTCCTGAATACCCAGTGCACCAGGCTAAAAAATTATAAAGTTCCTTGGGTACAACTGCAGCACATGCAACAGGAGTAAAATGTTCAGCAGTGGGCCTTGGTGATGCCAAAACAGGATGATAATGAAGAGTATTCCGAATCAGTACACTGGTATTACATAATGTTTGTGTTAAATTTAAATCCTCAAATGGCTTTTGAAATTGTTGACTAACAATTGATTGCACGTTAGTTTCTAGTCTATCAGTAGATGATGCTGGCAGCTGATCCAGTAAATTTAAGTCCGGTAAAGCGTCAATAAATACCATTTCACTTTTAACTGTATGTAGTGGGTAATGAAATGATAACAGTGGATAATCTCTCCTTAACTGCTGTTTTAAACTATCAGTTCTGAAATAAATGAACAATGAATTAATGAATAAAAGAATGAAATGGAGTTTATGGGCCAGCCAAAGCCTAGGCGGGTTATATCAGGACAAGCACAAGTTTATATATATTATATGAGCTGTGGTATGTGGAAAATTTTGTCTAGCTCCCTCAGGATATCAAATTCGTACACAGGATTTCATTTATCATCTTAATCCTAAGGACTAGTAGCTTGTTTTCTCATCGACACCACTGAGGAAACAAAATATGGATTAACTTGATTACGGTAACAAACTTTCTAAACATTTTTTTTTCAGCTAACTTACTTTGGCAAATCAGTGTCTGGACCTTCTAACTGTGCTATCATTTCATGAAATATTGATGTCAATTTGGTCATTCTCATGATCTCTTGACCTTTAATTATCTTCTTTTCAACAACATGTCGTCTAAATGAATCATACGCTACACCGAATGTTGCAACAACCTTTGAACTGAAATTAAAAGAAAATTTCAACTAATAATCATCTTTGTTTAATAGTATGTTGATATGTAATAAGAATAAAAATTTGTCTCGTTAGCCTGAGGGTCCCAGGCTCAAACAATCTGATTAAAACACAGATCCGAATTCATTTCATTTTTTACAGTTCAGAATGTTGTTTTGATCTGGAAGAGTTGTTATGGTTTACCAGTATGTGAAGGATAAGCTGATGAAAGGATCTGTGCAGCAAGTTCTTCACGTGTGATGCACAGAAATGTGGATATACTACTGGGAATATCAATGCTGATTGGTTAATCAAATGTCTGACGTCATAGGATATGACCCGCTACGACCTCCCACTACAACTGGTCAGATTTTTATTTTGTAGACATCTTGAAATATAAAAAATGGAAAAAAACACAGGCCTGTATTTTAATCAGGTCGGGGTTCAATTTGGCCAAGAAAATTCCATGACAGTAGTACAGGACAGAGAGCCTGGCAAGGAACAGCATTTAGTCACCCAGCGGAGATGAAAAAACCAGGTCACACATACATGCATGGCATGCACTAAAAAGAACCCTTGATTGGAATTTTAAATAAAAGTGAGCCATTGCACTGCTGTCGGAGCAAAATTCCCTAATAGCACACTGATGACAGCTTTTTGTTCAAACTATAAAAAGAACATACCTTTGGACTTTCATTTTTGTAAGAAAATTTGTGTATTTTCTGTAGCAATATCCATGGTAGCGGACTGCAATGGCCACACAATCTTTCCCTCTTATGTGTGATAAAATATTCTCATCAGCTTTCATTTCTGCAGCTTTACGTAACTGGCCTGAAAAATCAGATAAATCATACTTTTATTTATATAATTTTTCAAAATTAAATGAAACAAATGAAATGTCTGGTTTAACATCCTATTTATTTACTCCAACTAGTTTAATGGAAATGGGCCTACACCATACAGTGTACTATGAGGGGAACATCTGCCATGTTTTATTAGGCACAAGCCAACATATAGACAGGGCCATGAATTTGGGTTCCATCTAGCTAATTGCTTTTTCTTGCAAGACCCTATACAAATGACAAGTTTCCCATAAAAATTGGGTTCTATTAAGTTAAAATTACATTGGTAAATCTCACTGAATTTTCTCAGCCAACACTGGAATCGAGCCCGAGACCTCCTACTTAGTTAACAAGCAATTTACTTTGAGCCACCATGGCTTCCATCCAAAATGAAATTAAATCAACAGTGACTATTACGTGTATTGTTTTTAGAGTACATGATCTACCTACCAGCATCTTTAGTTTCAGCCTTTACTAATTTCTCTTTCTGCCTTTTATGGGCAATAGTTCGAAATATATCTTTCTTCTTACATATAATACATATTTCTGATAGAAGTGACTGGCTTTTTGTTGAATTAGATGATGCTTTTGTACATGTTGACGAACTACTTTGTGGTTTCGTTGCATTATTTTCAAATATCTTCTGTACTTGTGGAATCTTTGTTTTATCTGTAAATCGCCAATGGTATAGCAGGTAAAATCCTATATATTCTTTATCTCTTATGGTTTCAAAATTCTCAGACAACAAATCTTGAGCTTTTTCGGCCAGAACTTTTTCATCCATGTATAATGTGAGCCGTTCTGCAGTACTAGTCCTAAACTTGTCTCGTCTGACTTTGCTAACGGCTTGTGAACCTTCCACTTAACTAATGGATTTTCTCTTTACTTTTGGTGATTTTTCCTTGACTTTGTCCATGCTTTTCTTCTTTAATTTATACAGATTGGTTAAAATGTATCACAACCACTTCAGTGAACGTCAATCGTATCACATCAATTTGTTTGTTTGATGAGCGACAGGATATAAAGCGCGAAATTTATAAATGGATTCTATTCATACTGCAGGGTTTTTTCCTAGGAAAACTCATTTTTGGAATGAGAATATGATAATAAACTTATACTTCCACTGAAATTTTCATGTCCATTTAAACGAAGCAAAGGTGGCAAGAATTTTGATCTCAGCTACTTGCCTACAAGTTTATTCTACACCAGAACTAAATCTATTTCCACATTTATTTTTAAATGGGCGGATAAAAAACCAATCTTATCATTAATAAACACATACATATGTAGATATTAGTAACATTAACTATGTAAATACTGTTATTTACAAAATGGTTTCTTGTGCCAGTCTTAAATAAGGCTTTCCAACTTCTGACAAAGTATAAAGCTAATTTTTAGAGAACACTTATTTATAGGTTCCGGAGAAGTGGAACGTAGACATTGAAGATCATAAAAATCAAAAATTGTGAAAAAGAACTGAAAAAGCTTACCATTTTCAAAGGGTGAAACTGAATGAGATTCTGTCTTTTTAGATAATGTGACATCTGTTAACTTTACTTCCGATGCATGTATGGTAAAATCAACCTCTTCATCAACAGCCTCATTGATAGCACTGCTCCTTTCTTCTTCATTTTCATCAGCCTCTAAAAAATTATATCACAATTATAAGACAATAAATTTCTTTAGACAAATGCTATTATTTTATCAAATTTTCATGTAGATGACAACTTAAGGGGGGTGGCTCCAATTCAATGAGAAAATATTTGTTTTTTAAATTGCACTGTCAACTATTAAAGCTAATGCTCTGAAATTTTCAGGACTTTATCGTTATCACACAAGTTTTTGAAAAATTTGCATTTCGGAACCTGGACCATGCCCAGTATCCATAATCCAGTATGGCCACCCCATGCCGTTGAGGAAAAGCGTAACAAAAAAACTGCTTGATGAAATATAGATTGTTATCTATCCAGTCCTACTAAAGCTACCAAGGAACATAATTATCTATATTGGAATGTCATAAGCTGTAGTAGAAACAAGTAATTAAAATAAATGTCAAATTTATTGAATATTTTCTCATTTAATTGGAGCCACCCCCCTTAACTATTTCCAAAACAAATATTGTCATTTACCTCCTAAGTAGGGGATAGGTGTTTAATATAGGCTATACCTCAGAGTTGGGATTTCAAATTTTTTCGTGTCGGACATTTTACCGAAAATAAAGGGGCATAACTCTTATCGTTATTTAAGCAGACGAATTCGTACCACAATTCAAGGTCACATGTCAAAATATTCAAATCACGTACATAACAAAATTAGGTGAACCTCGCTATTTTTCATATTTAATTCCCGTACGGTATTCAATTCATACCACAATTAAAAATCACATGTCAACAAAATATTCAAATCCCGTACGTAATAAAAATTGGTGAACCTCGCTATTTCCGTACGGCATTCAAATTTATGTCAGTAAATGTCTACAAAATTAAGCATTTTCGTAATACATTGAATGAAAGCTTGCCCATCCTGCTTCGGCATAAAATTCACAACCGTAATATTCCTTTAGATTTACGTGGCAGCAAATGAATGCCGAACTTCCGAAATAAGAATAGTTTGTGATGTCAGAACATCGTTTTTCCTTTATAAAATGTCAACAAAATATTCAAATCCGTGCGTAATAGAAATAAGAACATGAGAGCAAATGAAAGAAAAGCGTTCGAAATAATACTTGTGGTGATGACAAAAGGCATAGCTGACTTCAGCGTATTGCCGCTATGGCGTACGTGACTTACAGCACACAGCTTCATAGTAAACACTACCTAACATGTTAAGCAATATTCGTGTGGCGCTCGAGATCACGGGAAAGTGCCACTGTGGATGAGAATTTATATATGGATTCTTAAAAGACGTAAAGGATATCGTAGACAAAATGAATTAGCTTGTTATAAAATAATATACTCTTACGATATGTGACATCTATGATTAGTTGATAGATGCTGTCGGCTCACGTCAATGCGATTAAAATGACCACGAGGTAAACAGGTGAATTAAAATTATAATCACTCTTATTGGATTGATGAATAGTCCGACAAAGGGAAAGCAATGACTTCTGTTTAAGATTAGATTGATGAATTGTCCGACAAAGGATTAAGTCAATCAATCAAGGCAGATTAAGTAGTTAATCAAGGTAGGGTTATTGACGGTATAACACGATAAATACATTGATCACTTAATTACCTAATCAATCCTGCCTATTGTCAACGATAATCGGATTGAGTGTTAGTTGTACTCTCAGTGAACTATATTAATTTTGGAATTTTGAATATTATTCACTATGTCTTGATGTCCGATTGGGCATATTTCCGGTCGGACAATATTGTGCGTTTGGAAAAAAAATTCGGACAAGTCCGGAATATACGGGCGAAATCCCAACTCTGCTATACCTGCTCCCCAATCTCTATTCATATACAGTTCTGATAAAAGTATTAACAATTTTGTTTGGATTAAAGACTAAACAGTAAATAATAGCCTTTAATACTATACATTATAAAAACTGTAGTTCACCTAATATATACATGAAGAGACATATTTTCCTCTAGGATTCTATAAGAGATACATTTCCTTTGGTCTAACTGTTCATGGTTAATCTGATTACATCTAATGGGGGTATTTTTCAGTTTTATAAAATCAATACTTTGTTTTTCTCACGAAAATTAATTTATCCTGAACTTATGGTGTTTTTCAAAAAAAGTCAAATCTCAACAATTCTATTTAGCAATTTAATTTTGTTTACCTGTCTGTAGGTGTATAAAATTGAGCTAAATGTGTTAACATGTTTCCATCACAAAAAATGTATTAAAAACAGATGTATACTAACCTTCTAGATCTTCTAGAGGCTTAGCAATGTCTTTATCATCTTCCATTAAATCTATTAAAATATATAATCAAATTGCCTTACAGATACCAGTGAGTTTTGTGTTTCCATCACAAAAAATGTATTAAAAACAGATGTATACTAACCTTCTAGATCTTCTAGAGGCTTAGCAATGTCTTTATCATCTTCCATTAAATCTATTAAAATATATAATCAAATTGCCTTACAGATACCAGTGAGTTTTGTAAGCTAATCAATTTGAAACTTTTGGGGATCATTTGTATTCATTTGATAATCACTGAAAATCAAAACACCTATCAATTCATATAAAAATATCAATATATCAGATTAGCTCCTTGACATTACTGAACTGAGGTTTTAAAAAAAAGAAAAGGCAAATGTTTGCTTGTGGACAATTTTTTGTAACTTTCACATAAAACATTTGGTAGTACTAGTTTATTACCAATGGCAGAAACAATAATAGTACTGTAGTTTCACAAACTCAATTTTCTAGAAGCAGCATTTTTAAACTTACCATTTTCATCTGTAACTCCCTGAATAACATTTTGTTCTTTTGAGAGATCAGAATTCTTGTCAATAATCTGGAATTAAACGTATTTTATTACTTTAATCAACAGAATTGTTTTCATGGGATGACATAGTCTTACAACTTACTGTAAAACTAAGCACTGCCACACATCATATACATGTATATTTCCACCAGTATTAATCTTTTTTTTTTGGGGGGGGGGGGGGAGTAAAGAAGTTTAACAGTTCATAAACACAGTACTTTAGTCATTTTGAAACTAATATACAGCTATTCTTATGAGTTTACATGTGCATTGTTTAGGGATAGAATTTTGTATTTCAAGTGTCAACGGTTATTTGATGTGCATGCCAATGAAAAAACAGACAGGCTTTGCTTTTTCAAACAACCAGGCAGCATTCCATTAAACAAGTTGGAACGGTACTTGAAACATCATGAGGTGCTTCTAGGTTAGCTATTTGAAGCTGGCTTCCAGGGTCATGGGCTTTCGCTATGCATAAAATTAATAGGCAAGTTTGTATTTCAATAAGGCACATCTTTTATGATTGAAATCTGAGACTTGCAGGGCGTTTACTTATAACTAGCCGAACAATATCAGAAAGTTTGCAATCTTTGTTTCTTTTTATAACTATGACCCATTTCAAATTCCATTCAGAAAGTATATTTCCACCATGTCCAGGAGAAAAACTACATGAATTATTGGGATAGATTGACCACAGACAGGAAGGACGAGGTACGGGGGTGACAACAGTATTTATGAACATTAAGCAAAAGAATATAAATCATACTCTAAGAGATACTGGTAAATTATCTTCTAATTCTATTCTTTTTGATTGAACCGGTTCTTCAGCAAAGTTGTAAGATCTTTTATTGGTTGTTCGTTTTCTGTAAATAAATTCAAATCAAATCCCAATTATAATTGGAAGTAATAATAATAATAATAAGGCTAATTTTTATCTATCATTTATTTTGGATTGCATTTACGAACAGAAAATCAGAGAAGTTCTTATAGGCCTTGTTTGTATTCAACAGGTAACAAAGCCTGCTCAAAGGAAGTCCTTAGAACGATTCACTATACTGTGGCTGCATCAAGACGGAAGACAACAGTAGTGGAACCATTTCTAAGAAGACAACAGTACAGTAGTATAGTGCCACTGGCAATCTGGCACTATAATTACGAGAACATAGCTAAAAACATTGAGATAATGTCATATTAGATGCCTTAGTTTCACCTGGCCAACTTAATTTTACATTAATGGATGTAACGTCTTCAAAAAGTCAACTTTCCACTACCCAGCCCAGTTTATAACTTTTGTTTATCTACAAATATTGTCAGTAAAATAAATAAAAACCAGTGCTTCAAACAGAATTGATAAGGCTATTCTTGCAGCCATAAAGGTTTTCCTACTTTTTGCATATTTTGATTAGCTGTTGTTACATGACATATCTTTAGCCCCACCTTCATGACAAAATTCTAGACGTCAATCTAACATGTCAGCAATTATATCTTCAATTTAAAAGAGATGGTTTGTACCTCTGTCAGTTTTGATTATGTGCTTAATTGTACTACTTGTAGTTGGATGTGGTAGAAATGTAATGAATATTTAAATAACAATAGCCAATAACATAATTATCAATAGCGACCGGCAGCTATTTTTATATATTACTTTTTTCTCTAGAAGCTTGATATTTTCAAAAAGCTGTACATCTCAGTATTGTAACAACGCCAAGTTTAGTAACGCAAACTGGCAGACCCCTTGTTTGCGAAATTGACCATTTTGCTTCAATTTTCAACCCCACTCCATATCTCAGAAACCAAAAGTCCTACAGAGATAACTATTTCACCAAAATTAATCAACAACACAACCACGCAAACACTTTACATATAGCTCTAGAAGTTTATTTTATGTTTATAATAACGGCACAGAAGATTAAAAAATTACATAAACTTTAACTTCGGTTACTTTTGAGTCTAAATTAGACACAATCATTATCAATTATACAATGTAACAATGGAATCAACATATTTTAACAAGCCTATGTCAAAAATAATCACGCAGTTTCCAACTCAGATTCCGTTGCAAAAGTCTGTACCAGCTGCGCAAATATGACCCAAAAATAGATGCATGCAATGGGGTTGAAAATCGACCATAGCTGTGTACAGCACTGTCTGAGCCCTCTAGCGGAGGCACCAGTCGCTATTATCAATTTATCAATTCTCCCCCTTAACATTGCACATGTGACCACATAAAATAGCTGTATATTTTAGTTTCAAAATGACTAAAAATGACAGTTTTGCTTCGCATATCAGCATTTTACCAGGCAAGCTACATAGACATAGTACCATCCCTTATCACCAAACAAGTATAAGAGATCAGGCTGTGTATTTATTGGCAGTCATATCTATGTTTTATAATACTACTAGTACTACAGACACAGTAGTACTAGGCCTACCTTACTATTACTAGTAATAATACAAACTGATCCCGCAGTGAATATTCGCTTGGCTGCTTGGGTTGTGACGATAACCGGTATGTAGATATACCGCGATATAAAAATTTGACGGTATTTGTATCGTCAAAATATTGAAATATCGGTATACCGTGATACAACAAATGATGATCAAAAGACACAACGACATCGGCGACAAAGAAATAATAATTAAATCACAGGTAGTAATAAATTTACCAATGTCAGTATGGTCAATTATAACCATTATATCGCCATTATATACCTGCGTAATCAAAAATAAATATCAGCTGAGTGATGATGTCAGCCACGCAGTCTAGATAATTTAGCCAGTCGTAAATTGAACAACACCGTCTAACAACATTACGGACTGGATATTCTCGGACAATTTAAGTCGTAAAACAAAGTAGTGCCCGGTCCGTGCTTTAAACCTCATTAATTATTAGCGAGTTCAATTATACTAATAGTTTAATATTAATATCAATATCTGCAAAGATTCAGGCTCAAAAATTATCGAAATGTAAGCGAAATTACCGTTTGTTTACATGAGACGCCCGCGGGAAAATACCGCTCTGACGTCATTCGACTGGGAATCTTTTATTGCTACGGCTCACTTCGTTGGATTTCCGTACCGTAGTTTCCGGTGGATAGATAGATAGATAACATTTTTGTGATTATTATGGTTCGCGATACCACGAGATCTGACAATTACAGCCGAAGAAAGTGAGATTTATCTGTTTTGATGACTGAAATTTGCTAAATTTGGACTAAGTATGGCCTACATTTTTTGTGGTATCATCAAGATTATAATTGTTTGACATATTATCATTCAAATTATTACGAGTTTAATAACTCTAAACTGACAATAACGTGCGACTTTTAGTTTTAAAATTGGTACTAGCAATTCTGAAGGGAAAATACCCATTATGACGTCACTCATCTGTTAAAATCATTCTGTTATTAGATTTATAATATTAATAATGTTATCTTAAATTAAAAGGTTGAAAACTATTATTTAATGGGGTTTTTTTATTTCTTAATTTGGTAAAGATATTGTATCGCGATACAAACTTGTATCACGATATTTTCCCTTTTGTATCGTGATACAAACCAACTCTGTATCGTCACAACCCTATTGGCTGCTACAATCACTGATAAGCATGACATCGACGAGGCTTAATGAGTACGGCATATTAACTTTTTTACTACGACAAATTAAATTCTCAAACATTTTTTTGAGGTAAAGACGTTTGACGTATTTGTAGTTAAAAAATATTTCTTATTTAGTGTAAATGGGTATCAAAATGAGTAAAACGCGTCATTTTACCCGAAGCAGTTAGTGTTATTTTCTGTCCCATGGTAAATAATAAACGGATTTCTATGATTATGAACAAACTACTCTACTTAAGTTATAATAAACTTACCTATGTGTTTAAAATCACCTCTGGTTAAATAAAATCCATTATACAACTAAATATACCAACGAATAAAAAAGTTCTCTCTTGTAAAATTCAACTTTCACAAACTTTGACACCGAGAAATAAAAAATGGAAGCTTATTACGTCACTTATCGGAATAGATCATTTCGTATGAGGGGGTCAAAGCAAGGCTATTTTACGACAGTTCATATTTTGTGTTGATGCGTTCGATTACTGCCCCCCCCCCCCCCCCGCTTACTCTAGCCACCGCGAATGCATTCGGGTTACTACTGGAAGCATCCTATTATTCAGCATGGAAGCAAATAAATTATTTGATCGAAGTTATATTTGCCGCTAAAAGTTTAGGCGACGGAAGAATTAATGTTGACACTTATATATATATATCTTTATTTCCTCCAATTCTGAAGATTTTCATAAATAATTACATAATAAATGCATAATAAATATATATATAAATGGTTCTAGATAAGATTGCAATTAAACAAAAATAAGTTAAACATGGTTTTATAATCCATTTAGATAATTAATTTGCATCATAAAAAATACTGATCATTGGTTAAGGGAGACAACCTGACCTTTCGTAAAGCGCCGAATACAAAGTGTAAAATACTTTTCTGAACAAGAAGATACGTGTCTGGAGTAAGTATCGTTTTGTATGGATCGAAACTGAATAAGAAAGACAAAAATTCTAATTCATTTGACAGGAGCTTGGACAGGACATTTTGGGGTAATTTTAGTTCTATTTGTAAAAAGAATATATTTCGTATGTTTTCAAACCAGTTGCAATACACTAATGCGTGAATGACAATACACGAAAACATCTGGCCGCATTTTTCACAGAGTACCTGGCGAGTATAACAGCTTATCCGGGCAATGGAGAGAGCTTTTATGAATATAAGGCAGCAATGTTTATACTGGGGATGGGAACGCCAGAATGAAAATATCGGATGGGGGGAAAATTCTCTTTGGACACATCGGAATAAGTCAAACGCTGGATCCGACTTTAAGCGAATCTTCCACTGATCTATTTCGAATTGTTTTATAGCATTTTTAACGGCTGTTTTCCAAATACGATTTTTAACAAACACATACGAATCCAGGAAGTTATTGATAAACGAGATTAAATTATATTTCTTAAGTATACGGAATATGTCAGGAGCAAATCCTATATTAGTGGAATTGCAGGAGTACTTGTATTCAAGTATTCTGGTGATGACAAGTTGGCGCGGTAAGTATCTAGGATCAAGATTTAGCAATTGACCAAAGAATAGCAACTTCTGGCGGTCAATGTATGACTCAACAGAGAACCAGGCAAGTAAACTAAGGCAAATATCAGTTCGTGTTCTACTGTGTAGGTTTTGGATGCGTTTACATACATATCTTTGGGCGCGTTCTAGTGACATAATATCGGATTCTGGAATGTCAAACCAAAGCTGACAGCCATACAGGGCTTTGGGATATACACAACTATTAATAAGTTTAGATGTTGTCAGGGGATTAAGAACAACCGAGTGTTGTATTATAGCCGAATGGGATCGAATAATTCTACAGGCTTCTGCAGTTCTGTCTTTGTTATTTCTGCTGGAATTTAAGATAACACCGACATGTTTGACAGACTCGTTGACTGGTAGATAAGAGTCAAAAAGTGACACTCGCGTTTTAGTTACAATTCTGTTCGGTTTACATTGGAACTTAAGGAGAACACTTTTACTGGTCGAAAACTTGAAACGCCAATTTGAACTGTAAGTCTGGCACGTATTCAGTAGGTCTTGTAAGCCAGTTTCACTCGGACTAACTATGGCAACATCATCCGCTTGAGTTGGACAGCTGCAATTTATGTCTAGTACAAATGCCCCATTCGAAGAACTAGATACATCGTTAAGAAGCTGGTTGATATAAAGGAGATAGAACTTTGCTGATAACACACCGCCCTGTCGTATTCCACGCTGTAGGACAAACTTGCGGGAGTAAGCTCCATCGGACCTGACGCTACTAGTCATATTCGTATACATCGAGTCGATAAGATTCCAGAGGGTGGGGGGAGTCTTTGCATCGTAAAGTTTAAAAAGGAGTCCATATTATGTTCTGCATAATATGGGCTTTATTTCGCTTCTCTGGATTTAATAATTCCAATGAGATACCAATGAAAAAGTCTAAAGTTTGTTGACGGATTATTGTCTGCTCGTTGTTATTTATCAGAACATCGAGCACAATTAATTGTTTGGTGACGTTCATCTTCCATTTTGATATCCGAAGAAAGTGCCGCGCCGTTTGATTACCCATTCCCACTGCGCATGTCGAAACGTACTCGAGGATCCTGTCCGAGTAAGCACGGAGCAAATAATCGAACGCGACATGTATGAATAAGCTTTTGCTCTGAGACCCAGTAATGAGTTTGAGCGTTTACAAACATAAATACGCCCACAGTCCGATATTTTGTTTCCGCCTTGTATTAATTATTTGGTTAGAGAGTTCTGGGGGAATTTTTTTCTTTTGAATTACATTTGTTTTACTGGCCTTGAGTATCACCGTTGAATATTTTTAATATTTCCTGATGATGAACTTGAGCAGTCCTGCCAATTAACCCCGGCAATCTGCTGTGGACGAGGTAGGCCTAAATTACGATGTATATTTCATTTGCCTCGGCAAAATTAATAGCCGAGGCCATTGAATCATTGAATAGGTATATAACGTTTTTTTTTATAGATACATACCAATAATTATTATCACCAAATCATACCGCGCATCGGTTTAATTATCGGTAGATAGTTCCATACCTTTCTATTTCTCTTTAAATATTATTTCTGGTGTGTTCAGAATTTTATAATCGTGAAATTCACAAGGCTGTTTATCCATAAGATTTTGAAATCCACGGAGAATGGAATTTTCCGATGGCATTTCGTAGATCGCGATCATGTCCCAGCTAATCAACGCTTTGAATTATATTGCCGTAAAAGTTACCATGTCATATTGTATGCTACACAGATGGTTAAATTTAGTGCCGCGAAACTTGCACGAATTTTCCCCGCGGTCTGCATAATTAACACACAAAAACAAATAATACACAAAATCTGACGTGTGATTTTTTTGTTTTAAATACATTTTTTATAAAGACGATAAACGATGTTTAGACATCCCGAACTGTTCTTATCAAGAATGTTTCGATTTCAGTATCTGTCGAATGAACAAAAACAAGTAATTTAATCAGGAACATTAATGATATGAACAGTCCGAATGTGAATAAAATTATTGAGAAGCGGCGGTCTTTTTCATACGAAATATGATCAATTAAAATTAGGATTGACTGGGCTGTAATGTGTTTTATAAAAATATATATAATATACACGGGTGAAATTACGGGGTGAAAAGCAATATAATACATGTATTTACGAGTATTCGTATAATCGGTAAATAACATTTAGTAGACTGACAATCAAATGGTTTAAAATTAATGTCGTTGTCTCCAGTTGCTATTTTCTTGCCCAAACTCAAACGACCGAAAAGGCAGTGTTCTGTTTTGATTACAACACACGTGGTTATCATAGATTACCCCCTTCAACATAATTACGATGGTTTAGCCCATAACCATACGACACACCTGTGCTTGCCTACTCCATGATCAAACACGATAGCAGATGGCTTCCATCTTGTTTACTGACGGTACTACTTATTTTAAGACAGACTCGGCTTTCCAATTTATAATATCTACGTCATTAGGGATTTCCAATTTATACTCACTGGTTGCTATGACCCGCTATGGCGTTGTCTAGAAACGCGCGTGCTCGCGTTAGTTTAAAATTTTTGCTATACGTTTAACATGGACTATTTGATGTAATTAGCCTGATTTGATTTGGCCCCATTTCCATAAATTTAGGTTGTTTTTTAGAAATTTTTAGCAAATGTTAATCTTAGGTGTTTTTTAATTCTAGCCGAATTAATTTTTTTTACAATTTATAGCGAGTTAAGTTATCGTCTCTAAGAGGCGGGCGTAGTATTTTAAATGGCGGCCATTTGCCATCATGTGTATTCTTGAAGTAGGTACACATGATGTAATCGTATGGCCCATAACGTCACGTGTGTAATGTTGTGATGAACACAGACGAAAATACAAGCAAAAACATTGAATTTTCAAGAGAGAACCTCTTTTTTCCGTTGGGATGTTTAATTGTGCAATGAATTTTATTTAACCGGAGGTGGTTTTAAACACATAGGTAAGTTTATAATAACTTAAGTAGAGTAGTTTGTTCATAATCATAGAAATCCGTTTATTATTTACCATGGGACAGACAATAGGTGTTTAGTAAACATTGCACGAGCCGTTGAGCCAATGACTACGAGGCGTGCAGTCAACGCACGTGTTTTGGACAGGCATCCGTTACTGAGATAATTCGTAAGTAATTCTCTGTGAAACAGATTGGTAATATTACTATTAGTAATGACAATGATTTTATTTATTATGATTATGTCGTATAAGTCGCCGTAGATGGTGGGGTCATTTCTGTGGCATGGCTAGTAACAGGAAACTCCACGCATTGGATAAAAACAAACTTTTAAAATGAAACCTACGTATATCTAATCTTTTCCATTCTGTTCTATTTGAGGTTTATTTGTATAAATTAATAGATCTGTAGCAAACATCGCTCGCGCTTCGTACACTTTTGTGTCTTTTTCAGTAGAGCACAATTTATGGGGGGTAACTCCAAGAGTTTGAGAGTCCCTTTTTGTAGGATATAGACCACAACAAATTAAAGTTGAGAAGCAAATAAGAAATGGGGTTCTAACGACCCACTTTTCTGCATACGACATACAGTTACATACAGTGTGCAAAGAGGTAATTTCGCCAACAGCTAAGGGTTCTTTTAGTGAACGCAAAGTATGTACACGGGACCCCGTATTTTCGTCCCACATGACTGTTTGGCCTATAGATTATGTTCCTTTTCCATCCTACACCACCAACGATTGGAAAATCTAAGCGAATTGTCTTGGTCAACATCAGGACCCAACCCATTTTAACTTTGCTGTCCCAAATGCAGCCCAACCGCAATTTCTACAAATACACAATATGTTGCCACCCGGACCTGTTTGAACCAGTAAAACGTTTGTTTGAATGATAATGTAAGATGATGCATATGGAGCACAGAAATTGGTATTTTAACCACAACCACCCATATACCGAAAAAATGGAATGAAATAATAAAAATAGGTTGCCAGGCAACGAAACATACGCCCACACAGCAGCCAAATCGTTCGGGCAGTCAACAAGAATTGTCGCATATTAAGGAATTATCAGAAAATCATTAGAATTTGTTTGGTTTTTATAATCAAACGTTTTTTTTTAAATCATATAATAATTGTGACCTCCAGAGGCACCACAAGCTAAAAAGGGTGATTTTTCATACAATCAGGGGACATAATTCAGGAAGTAATGACCCGATGGGCGCAAATATCGAAAGGAACCAAGATCTTTGGGTTTAAAACATACCTGTCAAGTTTCATCAAAATCGATTCAAAATTGTGACCTCTATAGGGTCCACAACCTTGATATAACATATTTTCACACTCTTCGTGTACAAACGGCGGCCATTTTGTCCGTCAATTCTAGTCCGGTTTTCACGTAATTCAAACTCTCTCTTCATTACCATGTAACGGTGATATAGTCAAACGTTTTTTTTAAATCGGATAATAATTTTGACCTCCAGAGGAACCAAAAGCGAACAAAAGCGATTTTTCTGACAATCCGGGGACATAATTCAGGAAGTTATGATCCAATGGGCGCAAATATCTAAAGGAACCACGATCTTTGGGTTATAAACATACATGTCAAGTTTCATCAAAATCGGTTCAAAATTGTGACCTCTATAAGGTCCACAACCTTTATATATAACATATTTTCACAATATTCGCGTACAAACGGCGGCCATTTTGTCCGTCAATTTTGGTCCGATTTTCACACAATTCATACTCAACCTTCATAACCATGGAACGGTGATATAATCAAACGTTTTTTTAAATCGGATAATAATTTTGACCTCCAGAGGGACCACAAGCTAAAAAGGGCATTTTTTCGGACAATCAGGGGCCATAATTCAGGAAGTTACGATCCAATTGGCGCAAATATCGCAAGGAATCAAGATCTTTGGGTTATAAACATGCATTCTAAGTTTCATCCAAATCGGTTCAAAATTGTGTCCTCTACACTGTTCACAACCTTGATATAACATATTTGCACACTATTCGCGTACAAATGGCGGCCATTTGTCCGTCAATTTTGGTCCGATTTTCACGAAATTCGAACTCGACCTTCATAACCATGGAACAATGATATAATCAAACGGTTTTTTAAATCGGATAACAATTTTGACCTCCAGAGGGACCACAAGCTAAAAAGGGCAATTTTTCGGACAATCAGGGGCCATAATTCAGGAAGTTACGATCCGATTGGCGCAAATATCGAAAGGAACCAAGATCTTTGGGTTATAAACATGCATTTCAAGTTTCATCCAAATCGGTTCAAAATTGTGTCCTCTACACTGTTCACAACCTTGATTTAACATATTTTCACACTATTCGCGTACAAATGGCGGCCATTTTGTCCGTCAATTTTGGTCCGATTTTCACGAAATTCGAACTCAACCTTCATAACCATGGAACGGTAATATAATCAAACGGTTTTTTAAATCGGATAACAATTTTGACCTCCAGAGGGACCACAAGCTAAAAAGGGCGATTTTTCGGACAACCAGGGGCCATAATTCAGGAAGTTACGATCCGATTGGCGCAAATATCGAAAGGAACCAAGGTCTTTGGGTTATAAACATGCATTTCAAGTTTCGTCCAAATCGGTTCAAAATTGTGACCTCTAAACTGTTCACAAGCTAAAAAACGTGATTTTTCGTACAATCAGGGGCCATAACCCATGAAGTTACAGTCCGATACATGCCAATATCGAAAGGAACCGAGATCTTAGGGTGATAAACCTATGTTTTAAGTTTCATTGAAATCGGATAAAAATTGTGACCTGTAGACTGTTCACAAACAATTGTGAACGGACGGACGGACGGACGTCCGGACGGACGGACGGACGAACAGGGGCGACGACAATATACGTCCACATGAAAATGTGGGCGTATAAAAAAAAAAAAAACATTTATAAAAATTGAATTTAAAGGAGCTAAGTCTCTAACTTAATATCATCCAAAATCTTCAACATTGAAAACACGAATTATTGGTCAATTTAATCAACATTGATGCTGTGATCTTACCGGGAAAAGATGGGCTTCTGATATTCAATATTTAAGATAAAATAAACATTTTCTCATTGGTACACGAATCGTGTACCATAATGCGTTTCAGCCCCAGTTCTAGCAAGAGACTCGAGGAACGAGGCTAGAAACATTGCAAAGCACCCCAATGAGACTGTCGGCTTATTTCGCCGAACATAACTGTTTTGAAATTAGAGTAAAAACGTAAACCATTGAATGTAAATCAGTTCATATATATTCATATTACAGTGTATATACGTTCCGACTCACTTGTGTCAATTTCTAGATCCCAAATGTTAGTGATTTAGCTCCTTTAAAATAAAAATGACATGAAAAAATAACAAGCAGCGAATTATATAAAGAGAAAATACCTTTATTGATATATAATAAAGCGTTTAAAGCACACATAAAATAGTAGTAGTATTAGTGTTGCTGCTGGTTTAACGTCTGCTTTCAAAAGCAGGGGGTGACATTAGAACACATTCGATTAGTTGACCTTTTCTGATTAACGAATGGAATACAGGCCAATTTGGTGTCTTAATGCATAGTTCTTGATTCTAAATTCTTAGTTCTAACTTCGTATATAACACCAGAATAATTCGTGTAACTTCATATTATCTCAATTCAGAATACACCGAATTCAATTTCGTGAACAATTTGTTACAAATTTAATATTTTTTTCTTTTGAGTAAAAATAATTAAGGACTGAGTAAAGTTAACAGAACTTTTTTTTTAACTTTACAATAAGTAAATATTAAATCATATAACTGATATAATCACGACATCCATTGAATCAATCAAATTATAGGTCTGTAGGCATGTATCTTAATAAAGAGTAAAACGGAGTGCAGTGCGGCTTCTTTATCGGAGTCAAGGGTGTTTTTACATTTGACAATTATACAGATAGCAGACTGGTTGGGTTGGAAGAGATGTTGCTTTTATATAATACCACAAGGTGTATCAAAGCAAATTCTCTGTTAGAAGCAAACTGGGTGAAGACCGCGGTAGTAGAATTGTTCCTATTCCCCACTCAGGACTATTTCATATATATAATCACTACATCAATAAAATGTTAAAGAATAAATATATCTTCAAAAATAAATAAAATATCATATAATAATAATACTATATAAAGGATATACATTTTGGATATTTCTTTTTCTATTTTCATAGGACACATTGGATTATTAATTATAAGACGCGCATGGCCATTTGTCGATAAGGCGCAAATAGTTTAGTTGTACTTTGCCACACAGGTAGGTTGGATGGTCGAGTGGTCTATGCAAGAATGAAATGGGGTTTAACATCCCACTTTTCTGCACCGATCGGGATAATGAAGACGGTGGTTTAATGTGTACACTTTAGATAATAACGCCTACCATATTGAGTCAAGTGGCGTGCTTTCGATGCCAAGCTTGTACCTGGGTTTGCCCAGGGTCCTCCAGATGATTTCCACCACTAAAGATCCCTTTCCCAATCGCTACATAAATGGTATTGAATACCATTGGAACAAACAATGTCATATCTATTTTCATATACATGTATTACCACATGTTTATATCATGTATGTTACAAAAACAGTTCGATTAAGAGCCAGGCTTATTTTTGTCGCGACCAATCTCCCTAAAAACTACATATGATTCGTCTTGTTATCATTATACTCGCATCTATCTCGAGAATAAAAGGCACGATGATTTTCGTGTGCTTTAATGGGATTAAATTAATGAAAACCAACACCTCAGACTGAAAAGTATCAATAAACCAAAAGGATTATCCGTAATTATAAATTTAGCGCGAAAAATACAAAGATGTGCAATACGAAAAGGATCAACTAAATCTGGAGCCTAATATTTCAAAGATAGGGTGCCAAGCATTGAAACATGCGCCCACAGAAGCTAAAAATCACGCCAAAAAGTTCGCCGTAATAGACCGTTTCATTGGCTAATTCTTCAAATCATCCAGAACGCGAGTTATATAACAACTCTTCCAGATCCTAGCGTAGTAAAGACAAGTAAAAGAAAATTTTGATACATAATCAGATAACGAATAATAATAATTAACCGAAATGGTTGAATTTCAAAATTCACTAATTTCAAAAATATATTATATATTTCATGCAGATCGGACGATCATTTTTGTTGATGATTTAAATGGGAAATAATGTCAATAACTCAAGAAGTAACAAATATTTATTGACGAGATTCTATTTCTCCTTCGTTTCACCATCGATTTATACAGGATTAGTTGAAACATTTGTCGTATCGAGAAATCTCTCACAAGATTCTACAAATACGGACGACGAAGGCAAGATAGGACCACATTTCCTTGTGGGCGTATAAAACTGAAAACAAAAATTGAACTTTAAGTTTAATAAATGCTTTGATGGTATTCTCGTGCCATGGTAATAATTATCTTGGACTAGTCTCGAGAAATAATTTATTCCAAAGTGTGGATTTTATGCGAAAAGTGCCAATTACCTATGAGTTGTATGAGAACATTCATACCTTAAATGACATCTATTAATATTGACCTTTAGCCAATCTGAATCACATAGCGACCGTGGCAATCTTTCTCTTACCACAGAAACAGAACCGGTACCAGGATCGTACAGACGTAATATATCGTGATGTTTATTATCGCCCGCCTGCATTATCATTATATCACCCCTATAACTAACAACACTAAAATTCTTACAATCAAAATTCTTAATAACACTAACAATAGCAGGGAAGGAATGGAGAGTTGAAGCCATAACATTGCCGTCTGGGCAAAAAATATATATGATATGATCAATTGCCAAGGCTTTGCTCCAGCAAGTAGAAATAGGAAGGTTTCCTAATAAAGTCGTCAACCCAGTTTTCGTGTTGAAACACTGGAAAAATGGAGTCCTCCGTTCACCTCTATTTTTCTTTCCACCGAAAATGAATATGATGTCGTTAAGAGTTGCTGCGGACATACCACCGACTGGCACGACAAGATCACCACATTTAGTCCATCGTTTTTTGTCGATATCGTATTTCTCTATGCTTGTGATGGCCTCCTCGGGATCAAACCCACCAATTGTGTATATGGAAGCACCAACAGACACAAGTTCATGATAACATCTGGATTCTTGCATCATTGGGCATTCTTCCCAACGATTTCGTCTTGTCTCGAACCGCACCAACCGACTTTCTGCCGAACCGTAACTAGATGTGCCACCACAGACAAAAATATCCTCGTCATTGGTACATGCTGCCTTACCATCGGCAAAGTAAGGAAATTTAGCCAAAGAAAAACACTTTTTACGAATAATACTGTAACAGGATACCTCTTGTCGTCTGCCATCTACCATTACCAAAACTTGTTCATTCCTTTCACGAAAGATATGTGGTTGCCCATAAACAATTTCAGCTCTGGCAGAAACATGTTTCATTTGTTCTAGAAGAGATCTGCACTCCGAGTTTTCAGATATGAAAGCCTTGCGTCTTAGTAAGCAATCGATATAGGCATGGGGCATCAAAGCTAGGCGTAAATTGTGGAATAATTCTAAAAGATAATCTATTCGTTTTCTATCAGATTCTATCCATCGAAGCATCGCGTCAGAGACAATTTCTTCATTTTCCACATTCATATTATCATCATTCATTGTCAACAATAATTCCTCTTTGGTCAATTCCAGAAATTCTTCTGTTCGACACACCTCAGAAAAATTGTCCATATAAAATGTCCACGCATAATCTTGTAAACTGATGCAATTCATCGAACAACTCAGCCTCCAGATTTCAATACAACTTTGAATTGTCATATTGTCGCAAAAATATTTCTCACATAGTTCCTGTAACGGACCAATTTGCAAAAGACTAGACGCATACAGAATATCTACGGCAGATGCCGGAAACATCTCTGATGTGTCACCATTGTAGATATATTTCAAAATGCTCTCAAACACACAAGCTTTCATGTTCTTCAGGTGGACCTCACCTTCACGACTTTCCTTCATGTCCGACGTAAACATTGCGTCAAAATACGCAGACATTGAAGCCAAGATCGCACGATGACAACAAAACATTCTATCCTCAACGTAGATGACCACGTCTGTATGTTTTCCATTTAACCATAAGTTGGTCAAGCCCTGTGAAAGGCATTGGTGATGATACTGAACTTGGTAGGAAAACATTTTGTACCAGTTTAATCAGCCTCTAAAATATAAACACATGAACCGTTTATTTTAAATCATTAAAACATAATATGTACATCTGAGAATTAAACTAATAGCATAAAAGTGGAAACAGATTATTTATGCTGTGCAATCTGATGGACGATTTAAACGGCCAAAAGTTGCGAAAAAATAAAGACAATGAAAGACAATAAATATGTCTACCAAAACAATGTCACCGACACTTACACCGACCCAGTTCC
The DNA here is from genome assembly GCA_036850965.1 of Patella caerulea. Taxonomy (NCBI): domain Eukaryota; kingdom Metazoa; phylum Mollusca; class Gastropoda; family Patellidae; genus Patella; species Patella caerulea. Next base: position 19,698,080 of record JAZGQO010000014.1, on the reverse strand, counting down.
CTATTGTTTTAGTGTATATTTTTTTATAATAAAACACAATGTAATAATTCACTCAACTTTACAGCCGTGTTTTTTTTATAAGACATTTATAAATAAAACTAATCAATATTTTGTATAAAGGTCATACTAATACTGGGGTAATTACGACAAGGATTCATAAAAATAGTATGGGTGCAAGCAACTTATGTTATGGCATATCCAACGAAATAAATATATCTTATGGTTCATTTGAAATGCAATGAGCTGAAGTGAAACGAGGTTTAAAAAACCTGTAACGCATGTCCAGCGGAATAAACATATCTTATGGTTCATTTGAAATGCAATGAGCTGAAGTGAAACGAGGTTTAAACAACCTGTAACGGTTCATGTGATTCGTTATATTATAAAATGATAATAGAGGGAGTTCTTTGGTTATATCATTTTTTATCAATTGATTATATGTAAATTATTTTTTGGTCAATAAATAATAGGCCAACGACAAGCAACACCGTCAAAGCTGTCCATATAGGTTTTCAATACAGTTAAATGTGAAAAATTATTGATTCTGCGAATAAAATTATTAATTGTATTAGTTAGTGTCTCTTTACAACAACAAAAATTATTAAAGGTCATAACACTAAAACAAATGTCAAAAAATAGAAGAACTTCAAAAGACTTCCTAGATTTATAAAAATGGTCCAGCTGAACGGGTGGTAAATGTGACCCCTGAATCTAGGAAACCACAAGATATTTTTTAAATCACTATAAATTGCTTATATACCGTAATCAATGCGAATAGATAACATATAATAAATATAGCATAATTAACCTGTTACAACTTTTTAAAAAGATCCCATCAAACAGAAAAATATACAATAATACATCGTTCTTAATTACTCTTAATTCTCGAAAAAACCACAAGTTTTTTTTTTTTTTTAAATCACTAGAAATCGCTGTAATAACGCAAACAAGGCGAATAGATAACAGATAATAAATATAGCTTAACCTGTTACAACTTTTAAAAAGATCCCATAACAACTGCTCATATTATCTTTTTTTTTTTTTTTACAAAAACACAAAAGTATACAGTAATACATCGTCCTTAATTACACAAAATTTTCTTGTACCTGATGCAAATAGAAGGCTTAATTATTGTTTGTAAGTATGGTTGGCCTATGCATAATTGTAATTTGCGAGAAAACTGACCTCTTGTCGAACTCGCGTAACTAGTTAGTACTCTACGATACAGCGATATAGGTCTATTTAAAGAAACGTCATGTTATAACCTTTCCAACTGACCTAGAAAACATGTACCTGGCTTTAGCATGAATATATGTCTATTTATATATTTAGCTTACAGTGTATAATGGACGTACTTATTATTGATTTATTTTATTGGGTGTCTGTATTCAGAAGAGATTATATTACTTTTCTGCATTTGATCATACCAATTTGAACACATAGCTCTATTCTGCTGTTAGAAATGAAGGCTTTATTTATCATCCGACAAAAAGACACAACTTACATCAATATACATTATTTTAGGCCCATCAAATAATATTATAGTCTATAAAGTCCCCAAAAAACTATGTGAACGCTGGCCTATGAAAGTCAAGTAGTACGACTCGATTGACCAAACACAAATGTTTATTTATGACATCCCTACCAATACATTTCCTTATGGGAAGATGCATGATCGAGTGTATATTTAAATCCAAAAATCTTAGTTATCCATTTTGTTTACATTTTCTCTACTTTTATTTTGTTGACACAAATTCCATATATCTCTGCAACCTTTTAATTGTCCTGCTCATCGTTTTTATTTGTTATGATAAGATTGATGTGTATATTGTTAATAAAATGAAACAATCCGTACATACCCATCTGATCTGCAAGGTATTTTGCAAGTGAAATGCACACAGACTGATATGGGGGCTCAAACTGCGACTACTAGTACTACGTCATGAATATTTTGATATGTCAAAGTAGTTGAGGGAAAGACAACTCGTTTGTTTATTTTATTATCTCCCCTAAATCTATTTTTAGATATTTCCTGGGGAAACATCCAGGTGTCTATGCTGGGAATTTAAAGCAAGAATTTCATATTTTTTAAGTTATATTTTTCAACTGTATTCAAATAAAGCCTTAACATAGATGGTTTCAATAAACAGTCCTACCTTGTCAAAGAATTATCATATTAATCCTATAATTCACCATTGCCAGTTGAGGAATTGGCAAAATATAATTTTCAACTTCAAATGCAAACGTGTGAAGATAACTATTTATTTGTGCTATTTATTTCCGGTATGAATGATTTTTAAGTGTGAGAATGATACTTATGATCGATAAAATAATGAATTGACAAATACAACCTATTGAGCATAGACATACAAATAATTATGCTTTGACTTTCTCAGAAAATATGAAATTATCGCTTTATACGTGTATTTACAAACAAGTTGTAGCATCTATTGCCTCTGCTGTTAGAAATGAAGGTTTTATTTATCCTCCAACAAAAAAACACAACTTACATTTACATCTATATACATTATTATACACCCATCAAATAATATATATATATTAGTCTATAAAGTCCTCTAAAAATCATGTGAACGCTGGCCTATGAAAGTAATTAGATGAGAGGTGCTATTTCATTGTTAATGACAGTCCAATACGGATTGGCTAATAATTGATGAGTGGAATACACTTTATTAAAATGTAATTAGAATCGACTTTGGGGATAGGGAGGGGGGGTCGACAGATCCACTTACGCCGATGCACAACCCGTCAATGCACACTTGACACGCGTTCTGGAGTCGACCACAGTAAAATTTTTAAATCGATATAAAATTTAAATCTACATATAATTGTTACACTGTCATATCACTTTGTAGTTCAGCTCTGAACGTCGGTCTCATTACACTCACCCTGAACGTTCAGGGACTGGCCCATTCAATCAATGTCGAAAATAATTTGACCCCCAATTTTACTGGGCAACTTTTCACTGCTAAACGATGGGTGTCACTCCGCGTGGGCGCGTGTACAGTGTAAAGGCACATCTCAGTGAGAAAATAAGACCTTGCTCATTTCGCTAGAGTCAGTAAAAGCATCACAACACGCTGTGTCATGGTGGCGAAAGGGTAGTTTGATAGGAGGGGACGTATTTTAAACAGCGTGTTGTTTCGCTCATACTGAGTCTAGCGAGGTAAGCAAGGTCTTATTTTGTCACTAAGATGTTCCTTTACATTGTACAGACGTCCACACGGATTGATACTCCGATGTTTCGCAGTGAGAAGTTGCCCAGTAAAATTGACTGGGGTTCAAATTATTTTCGACATTGATTGAATAGGCCAGTCCCTGAACGGTCAGGGTGAGTGTAATGAGACCGACGTTCAGGACTGAACTAATCACTTTGTAAATATAATTTGGGGAATAAAAGGATTGTAGCTACTAGTTTGGTCGGAAATTAGCATCAACACTCCTACTCCAAAATGGATATATTTTTTTTGTTATCTAGAAATGCGTCACAGGACATTGTGTACCCTATGTTTAACTTGCGGAAATCGAGACCGTTTCTTTCGTGAGAATCATCTCTTCAAATTGTCAGCTCTTTAGTTTTCTCCAATGTTCAGCCTCTCGAACTAATTTAAAATTTTACCGAAAAACTAATTGTTGGTGTTAAGCACGGTCATAGTTCGACTGCTTCTCTGAAAGAACGTCATATTTGAAGTCCGATGTGAATTCTACCTGATGTGAAAGTGCCTCCACAACCTTGCCCCTGTCTACCTGTCTGAATAAATACAGTCCTTTAAAATTCAACATGTTATTAATACCCAAGACTAAAAATAGAACATCTGCAGACAAATCGTTCAGTGTGTTAGGACCGCGGCTCTGAAATATCTTTGTAGAAAGTATAAAACAATGTCAGAATATACCAGATTTTAAAAATAAAGTCAAAACATACTTTTTTCGTAAAGCATTCCTTTAACGTTTGTGTAAGACTTTGTGAATGCACGGCAGTAATCAATCTGATTAAAACATATGGGATGAATGAGAGTAAAAACGGGAAAGTGAACCTGAAAGATATAGACAGTGCTATAATTGAAACAATTTTAGATTTTATTTACACCAGCAAAAATAATGTCACTAATATCATAATGCTTAAACACTAATGAATGGCGCATACCCGCTACAAATTAAATGTGTCCAAAAAAGGAATTAGCTGTGACGTTATCGCCTGGGACTTTCTTTGACTTCACGTTGTGGGATCAATTATTCCAATCACCAATTAACTGATTGTGGAACTCCGTTTATGCTGTTACAAAGTTTATATAATAATAACATCAAGCTATAAAGGTTAAATACAGGAAAACTACAACATCCATTATAGGTACTTTTGGAGTTATTAACAATATCCTCGGTCTGGGTTTAACATCCTTATAAACTTAAACCGAACAGCTTAAACATCACATTTTTCTCTATCCCAGTCTCTCAGCCGAGGCGGATGTGGGTATGATATTCTCCTGGGAACTCACGGGCTATGTCTTCTCTACGGACTCGTCATGATGTCTGAGAGTAAATCCAGCAGTATAATGTGTCAGCTATTAGAACGGGTCGACTACCATTTTTGGGTAAGCGTTTTGTATGTGGGTATGACGTTCGCCTGGGAACTCACGGGCGATATCTTCTCTACGGTCTCAACATGATGTCTGAGAGTAAATCAAACAAATCAATGCGTCAGCTATTAGGGCGGGACAACTAACTGTTTCGTATAGGCACCGTTTAACGTCAACACTATTCTAGTACTAGGTAATTGTACTAATCCGTGCAGATGATTGTACGGTTGTACCCTACTTCCAGCAGTGGATAGTGGCATAGATGTCGGTAAGTAAGTCTAAGATAGAAGCAGAATAATGCAAGCTACTTCAATACCTTAGTTTTCGTCTCACATTATGTAGGTAAAGAATTTCTAAACTAAACAAAACAACTTCCTTAGAACTAAAATAACCCATACAGTATTACAAATCTGGAAACTCACAACCTTGATTATCTGAGAACGAAAACTCTGCTCTTCCTGCTTTCAAATTCCCATATAGACTTTGCGACACTGGGGACTGTTTATCGTTTATAAAAATGAACTTTTGACTTTAATCAAATGTAACGACTTAAAACACCGAATAAAGAAGTAATATGTGGTGCAGTATTTCAAGTGGATTAAATATGATTTTAATGCACGGAAGAATACCATTGTGAAATATTTGAACATCTCCGGTAACCTTTAATTTGCCCCGAATATTTGATGGGGGTCTTAGCAGTGTCGGCGCCCCCAAATCTTGCCTGCACTCTGTTTGCCCCCCCCCCCAATAATTTTTGGAAAAAAATATCTGAAATGCTGCCTGGCTGCATTCCCGGCAGTCTATTTTACAAAATATAGTGGCGAAAATATTCATTCACTTTGAGTCACTCACTGCACCCGTTTGTCACTTTCTTCTCTGGTCGGATAAACTAGTAATATGGCGACAGGAAGTATCTTTATCTCTACGATCTATGCATGAAATACTGCCAGACTGGATTTTCTGCCCCCCCCCCTTAATTGATACTCGTGTCTTTGCCCCCTTAATCTTGGACTTTGCCCCAGCTTTGCCCCTTCAACCACCGACGGCTGGCGCCGCTACTGGGTCTTAGGAAGAAAGGAATATGCAAAATAACTGTAATTGCTGTAATAAATGAAGCGAAGCATTTTTATCTGCTACCAGCACGACAAGCCGAGGTTATTCTCCCAGATTTAGCTTATAAAAACAATGAGGAATATGAAGCAATCATTTGCCGTATATGAAGAATTCATTTGCTGTATAGGAGATCGTCAAAATGGACCGACCGCATCAAGTCATGTAAGTTGTTAGCGTTTTTTGCAGAAGAAATAGTATTTGTTGCCGACTCCACGACCCATATGAAGAGTTTGCTAAGTGTTGTTGGTACCGTTATATTTATTTCAGGAGGTGTGGGAAAGTTGGAGGGGTAGGTATACATCAGAGTATGCTGAAAACATAGACATGTTTTAAACCAATGTTCATGGGTAGATGAGCTTAGTCCATGGTAGATGTGGACAACTCATGTTGGTGGATATAACGATGTCACTTCACCCCCAATATATCCCCGAATTTTCGTTGGGCTCAACGCTTTTCACAGCAGACAGAGGAACAATAGTCATGGCTTTGCACAAAAATTTGTATGGGGTTGGCCACCAAATTTTGAGATACACAAACTAGAAGAAGCATAGTAACTATACTCGTAACCTTAAACTGTGTGGTTAAGGTTACAATTGATACAGTCTAAGAACTCTTACGCAAGTTCAAATAGGTTCAAACGCACAATTGTAAACACATATCATTACAGTTTGTAATGGAATAAGTAATTCTATCACAAATAGTGAAGACTGGACCACGAAAATAGTTAGGCTTACCGAACAGCTTTTCTTTATGGCAAGGCGTTCTACATTTGCATAGCGATGTTTATATATACTATTCAAAAAAAGTAGGGGATATTTGATTTTTAAGTGTTATTAAAGTCACCTAATGAAACTGACGAAGAAACAAATGACAAAATGAAATGAAGTTCACATTCATCGATTTATTCCAAATGATCGTTAGACTAAGTAAGGCACGGACTGACCATTATAAGGGTAAAATGATACCCGGGGTCAAACAGCAAAGTTACCACAGCATCACAACAAAGTCAGTAACGGGTAAATCCTCCTCTGTTTGCCAAACAAGCATTGATCCGACGTGACATACTCCTAATGAGACGTCTAAGGTCATTTTGGTCCAGATTGTCCCATTCCTGTTGCAACCCAGCAGCAAGTTCTTGGACATTGGCAGGACGTTGTTGACGTTGTCGTAACCTCTGTCCAAGCATGTCCCAGACATGCTCGATGGGGGAGAGGTCGGGACTCAGTACTGGCCAAGGTAATGTGGTGATCTTCTGTTGTTGGAGGTAACCTGTAACGATCCTGGCCCTGTGACATCTTGCGTTGTCATCCTGGAAGATGAAACGGCGGCCATGACGTCGTGCGAACGGCACAACATGGACTGCCAAGATGTTGTCCCGGTAGTACTGGCCTGTAACACGCCCTGCAACAACATGTTAAGCCGTTCTTCCAGCAACAGTGATGCCTCCCCACACCATAACAGAACCACCCCCCAAATCGATCATGTCTGATGACGTTAACGTCTTGGAAGCGCTCGTTTCGACGACGCCACACCCTCCTACGTCTATCCAAAAAATCAACAGAGAACCTTGACTCGAATCTGAAAACACCACATTGCTCCAGCGTCGATTATCCCGGTGTTGACGATCCCTACACCAACGACGTCTTGCCTGAATGTGATGATCTCTCAAACAAGGGATCACGCGAGGACGTCGGGCGCGAAGGTGACCCCTATGCAGTCGATTCCGAATCGTCTGGCCACTCACTCTCACACTAGTGTCTGTTTGAAGACGAGCGCTGATCTGATTTGCTGTGATAACACGATTTCTCAAGGCCAAGGTACGGATAAATCGATCCTGGGCTTGAGTTGTCGCCCTTGGTCGACCTGAGCGTGGTCTGTCCTGTACAGATTGTGTATCACGGTATCTGGACCATAGCCTGCTTATGACAGACTGAGAAACATTCATCGTCCGCGCCACAACCGCCTGTGTTGTGCCGATCTGTAGCATGCCAAGGGCACGTAACCTTTCATTTTGGGTAAGCCGACGCATATAAAAATTTGTTTTCTGGTCACTAAAACAATTAAACTGATGATTCCACATTGGAATTCAATGCCACAATGACTGTAACATTCAAAGTCAGAGTCGTGCAAATCTTGGGTTGGACCCCCATGATGATCCCAAGCATCACCTGCATTCCATGCGGTAGCTATTGGTGCGTTTGGGCGTCACATGTAACTGGGAATGTTTCTTCTGTTAGGTTCTATAGTGACTTTTTTCGTAGTCATTTACATATTTTAGTATTATGCCCCCAAAATCAAATATCCCCTAATTTTTTTGAATAGTATATGTTGTAATGACGTGTTACGCAACCCGCCATGACACCGGCCTGTTGTAATTTCGGCGGGGGGGGGGGGGGGGGGTAACGTCCACTCGACACAAACTAGGCCATTTTGGGACTAACATACGGTTTCAATTTTATTTCAATAATTCGCTTGCGCGTATGGGTCTTTAGCAGTGGGAGGGAAGACATCAGTAGTGGAACTGTGGCAGAGTAATATTTTTATACGCCCACATTTTTATGTTGACGTATATTGTCGTCGCCCCTGTCCGTCCGTCCGTCCGGACGTCCGTCCGTCCACAATTGTTTGTGAACAGTCTACAGGTCACAATTTTTATCCGATTTCAATGAAACTTAAAATATAGGTTTATCCCCCTAAGATCTCGGTTCCTTTCGATATTTGCATGTATCGGACTGTAACTTCATGGGTTATGGCCCCTGATTGTACGAAAAATCACGTTTTTAGCTTGTGAACAGTGTAGAGGTCACAATTTTTATCCGATTTCGATTAAACTTGAAATTCGTGTTTATAACCGAAAGATCTTGGTTCCTTTCTATATTTGCGCATATCGGATCGTAACTTCCTGAATTATGGCCCCTGATTGTCCGAAAAATCACCCTTTTTAGCTTGTGTTCCCTGTGGAGGTCAAAATTGTAATCCGATTCAAAAAACCGTTTGATTATATCACCGTTACATAGTTATGGGGGTTGAGTTCGAATTTCGTGAAAATCGGACCAAAATTGACAGACAAAATGGCCGCCGTTTGTACGCGAATAGTGTGAAAATATGTTATATCAAGGTTGTGGACCCTATAGAGGTCACAATTTTGAACCGATTTTCATGAAACTTGAAATGCATGTTTATTACCGAAAGATCTTGGTTCCTTTCGATATTTGCGCATATTGGATCGTAACATCCTGAATTATGGCCCCTGATTGTCCGAAAAATCACCCTTTTTAGCTTGTGTTCCCTGTGGAGGTCAAAATTGTTATCCAATTCAAAAAAACGTTTGATTATATCACCGTTACATAGTTTTGGGGGTTGAGTTTGAATTTCGTGAAAATCGGACCAAAATTGACAGAAAAAATGGCCGCCGTTTGTACGCGAATAGTGTGAAAAAATGTTATATCAAGGGTGTGGACCCTATAGAGGTCACAATTTTGAACCGATTTTCATGAAACTTGACATGTATGTTCATAACCCAAAGGTTTTGGTTCCTTTCGATATTTGCGCATATCGGATCGTAACTTCCTGAATTTTGGCCCCTGATTGTCCGAAAAATCACACTTTTTAGCTTGTGTTCCCTGTGGAGGTCAAAATTGGTATCCGATTCAAAACAACGTTTAATTATATCACCGTTACATAGTTTTTGGGGTTGAGTTTGAATTTCGTGAAAATCGGACCAAAATTGACAGAAAAAATTGCCGCCGTTTGTACGCGAATAGTGTGAAAAAATGTTATATCAAGGTTTTGGACCCTATAGAGGTCACAATTTTGAACCGATTTTCATGAAACTTGAAATGTATGTTTATAACCCAAAGGTCTTGGTTCCTTTCAATATTTGCGCCCATCGGATCGTAACTTCCTGAATTATGGCCCCTGATTGTCCAAAAAATCACCCTTTTTAGCTTGTGGTCCCTCTGGAGGTCAAAATTGTTATCCGATTTAAAAAAAAAACTTTGATTATACCACCGTTACATGATAATGGAGGTTGAGATCAAATTTCGTGAAAATCGGACCAAAATTGACAGACAAAATGGTCGCCGTTTGTACGCGAATAGTGTGAAAATATGTTATATCAAGCTATAGAGGTCACAATTTTGAACCGATTTTGATGAAACTTGACATGTATGTTTATAACCCAACAATCTTGGGTCCTTTCTATATTTGCGCCCATCTGATCGTAACTTCCTGAATTATGTCCCGTGATTGACCGAAAAATTGCCTTTTTAGCTTGTGGCCCCTCTGTAGGTCAAAATTATCATCCGATTTAAAAAAAACGTTTGATTATATCACCGTTATATTGTTATAAAAGATGATGTGGAATTTCGTGAAAATTGGACCAAAATTGACGGACAAAATGGCCGCTGTTTGTACGCGAATAGTGTGAAAATATGTTAAGGTTGTGGACCCTATAGAGGTCACAATTTTGAACTGATTTTTTGATGAAACTTGAAATACATGTTTATAACATAAAGATCTTGGTTCCTTTCGATATTTGCGCATATTGGATCGTAACTTCCTGAATTATGTCCCCTGATTGTACTAAAAATCGCCTTTATCACCTTGTGGTCCCTCTGGAAGTAACAATTATTACCTGATTTAAAAAAACGTTTGATTATATCACCGTTACAGGGTAATCTAGGTTGAGTTTGAATTTCATGAAAATCGGACCAAAATTGGCAAACAAAATGACCGCCGTTTGTACGCGAATGGTGTAAAAATATGGTATATCAAGGTTGTGAACCCTATAGGGGTCACAATTTTAATACGTTTTTGATGAAACTTGAAATAGATTTTTATAACCTAAAGATCTTGGTTCCTTGCGATATTTGCACATATCGGATTATAATGTCCTGAATTATGGCCTCTGATTATACGGAAAATTGCCTTTATGGAGTTCAAAAACATTTGATTATATCACCATTACACTGTAATGAATTTTCAGTTTGAATTTTGTGAACATCGGACCAAAATTGATGAACAAAATGGCTGCCATTTTTACACGAATAGTGTAAAAATATGGTATATCAAGGTTGTGTACCCTGTAGAGGTCACAATTTTAATTCGGTTTTGGTCAAACTGAAAGATCTTGGTTCCTGTCGATATTTGGACATATCTGATCGTAACTTCCTGAATTATGGCCCCTGATTGTACGAAAAGTCGCCATAATATTAAATGTTTCGTATCCAGTGGAGGTGACAGCTTATTCCATAATATTAAATGATTCGTATACTTTACATTAGCATGGAGCAGAACTTTATAAAAACCAAACAAATTCTAATGATTTTCTGATAATTACTTAATATGCGACAACTCTTGTTGACTGCCCGGACGATTTAGCTGCTGTGTGGGCGTATGTTTCGTTGCCTGGCAACCTATTTTTTAAATATAAATAGTTAGTTGGTTTTAGTTATTTTAATCTGCACTTAATATAAACTAATAATGGTTGTACTATCCCTTTAAACCTATCCTATACTGTCCACTCTGTACCTGTCTGTAGTGAGTTCACTCACTACATCTTCAACTTTAACCCTTTGTTATTTTGTCTACCGAGTTGTTTTCTGAGGTCCCCTTGGAGATATTGATAGTATAGATTTTGTATGAAAAGGTAGACCCTTTTCCCTCTCCTTGGTAATATAAAGTTTATGGTATATCTGGTATTGTGTATTTACTAGTTTATAAGTTTAGTATTAGTAGATGAAAGTATTGAAGCTTCTTCAATAGTGGTTTGGTGTGTTGTGACAGTTTATATTTTATCAGGTATGTTTATTATAATATTTAGGTAATTGGTCTTTGTTTTAATGCGGCGAATTTCTTTAAAGTATAAGTTGGTGGTTTGAGATCGGATAAGATTACATCATTACATCATTATATAGTTAAAACATATTTAAAGCCCCAATAACACTCTTGTTGTAACTGAAAAATATGTCCCAATCTTCATTCTGGTCAACAAATCGTATTATTTTAGAATATTCCAATTAAATGATGATATAAATTTCATCTTAACACACCTAATTTAAAAAATTGGAAAAATTCAACCAATTGATTTGAAAAGTCTAACGTAAACCTTTTCAAATGTGACTTGGATTTTAAAATATTTTCGAACCCTCTGGACAAGTAAAATAGGTTGTAATGGATAATTTACACAACAGGTAGGACATTTAAACATCTAGTACTTAGAATAAGGGTATTATTTATTTTCTGGAGCTACCAAGCCAGCAAGAACGTTATTGTCCCTTTAAAGTATTCCACTTTAAATACTCATACATTTATTTACATCACATTTATATTTCATTTACAGTTGCACCCACTTTTAAAGGTCTTTCACCTTTAAATCCATTGGTAATAACTAGAAACCCCTCTTTAGGGTAAGCAATAAAAGTTTTATTCTTAAGATCTAATTACTAGTATTAGTAACACCGGTATTATTATTTAAGCTGTAGTAATAACAGGCGCGGATGTAGGATTTTTTGCAGGGGGGGGTCCAGGTTTGATAATTTCCACCATCACCATTACCGGGGGGTTTGTGGGCCCTCCCGCAAAAAAATTTGGTAAATTCAATTCAATTTGGTGCATTCTGACGTATTTCCGGAAGGTAAATCCAAAATTACAGGTCTAAAAATCGCCAATAAAATCGCATAAAAAATTTTCAAGCCTGAGCGGGGGGGGGGGGGGCGGACCCCTGGACCCCCCCACCCCCTCTGGATCCGCGCCTGAATAAGTATATTTCATACATTTACGAGTATAGCTGTGTTTCATAGTCCACGTGTTCATTGAAGAGTATAGAGTCATATATATGTTTTTATATTATCGTTATTACTTTTAAACCATGCTTTGATACTGCTTTTATACTTTGTACTTATAATATTACTTGTATATTTGCAGGGGTTTTTTATTTACTGATAATAAAGTATTTTGAATAGATAGAACCCTTGTGTGGTCATTTAAACCCCGGCATTTGACCCCCTACAACATTTTGGGCCCGATAAGGGACTGAAAAGATACAGCTGGTGCCTGAGAAAGTTTAAGAAGATAACAACATTTGGATCCTGATATACAGCAGTGGTACTAGTGATTTAAGATCTAGCTAGCCGACAACACCCCATTGAGCTCACGCGCGACGCATACGCGATGGTACAACGTCTGTGAATGCAGTGACATTAACTTTTATATTCTATTTGTTTAGAATGTAGTTTTGTGTATTCATTAAGTGTATTTTGATTCTGTGTGGATTTATCATAAAGATTAAGGTTGGTAATAATTATTCATTTTAATACAGAATTATAGGGTATATAGCTTATTTACTTTGTTTAAGTCCTGTTAGAATGATATAAATTATAATTACTATTCTATATCCATTATTAATAATTTTTTGTACTATAATGCTTGTATTAAATTAAGTATAGATATTTAGAATAGGTACTGATAATCATTTGCTTATAGTTTAAGCTAGATAATTTATTTATGAAAACGTTTATAACTACCGGTAGGCTACCCTTTACCCTATATCAAGTCAATTGTTTTTTTTTTCTTTGAAATTTGAATTTTGGTGTCATGTAACTTGTTGACATTTTCAACTTCCTGTTGTCTAAATTTAGTAACTTCCTGTTGTCTAAATTTAGTAACTTCCTGTAGGTCAGACGACATATTTATTTCTTACTTCCTGTTTACATTTTGACAACATCCTGTAATAATTATATTTTTGATCACCTACATTTAACAAAATAAACTTACATTACATAAATCATTTTGATACATTAGAAAGTATAGCATTACAAACACATGCATATATTTCATTTGTTTCAAATTAGTATTTTGATTTGTTTTTATTCCAGGGGTGTTTTTCAATTTTCAGACTTTCTTGAATTTTGGCTTTGATTATTTTGATTTTGATTTGTCAGGTTTTGTATTTCAAATTGGGAACTTTGAATATTTTTGATTTTTTAATTTTGAGTTTTGAATGTCTATAGTTGTATTCATATTGGAGTTTGATTTTGATTTGAATTTTTGGGTTTGGATTTTGGTGATTGCTTATTTGGGTTTTTGTCTTTCTTTGATTTTGTTTATCAAAGAAGTGTTTGGATTTCAGTTTGTTTTATTTTAAGTCTTCTCTTATGTTTCTGAGCTACTTCATTTAATTTTCAGATTTTGTTTTTCGGATAAACTTATTTCATTTTCAGCTTTATTTTTCCGTCTATATCTCCCCTTACCTCTTATACATAATAACATTAACATTGTATTGCACATATTGGACTTGTATTTTGGACATTGATTTTGATTGTTGGTTGGTACTTTGTTATTCAACATCAAGTTTGTTTTGGGGTTTTGATATGGAACTTTGACTTTTGGATTTGATCAGTGAATTTTTATGTTGGTGTTGTTGAGCTATAATGTTGTGTCTGGTGTGTATATTTACTGTGATTATATTATTTTGTGAATATTATTGTGTTTCATATATTGTTAGCTTCGTCAGTTGACAATAGTATTTGGATATTGTGTTCACGAATTGTGATATTATTTTTGTGTTGTAATATTGCAATTTATGGATTGTGTTATTTCATTTGTTGTGATTTATTGTGTATTGTGATTATATTTCTCACGACATACGCTTTTGTGTTAATATTTTTCATATTTACACGTGTGTGTTGTGAAGGTGATACTTTTGTGTGTATATTTTGCGAATCATACTCCTATGCATTGATTGTTTTATTTGCGTTATAGTTTTTTTAGTTGATTAATGCGATTGATCATATTATGTTATTTGATATGCGATTATAGTGTTGTGAATAATATGTTTGCGTGTTTTAATATTGTCAACGATGGATTGTGGTGACACATGTGAAGATGCTGAGAACAAGGAGTTGATGAAGGACATAACAGACTTGATATCATCCATTCAGGTTTTACAGAATGAAATGAGAAGCTTTAAGTTAGATGCAAGTTCTAAATCTGTTTCATCAGATTCCACTCATCAGCGAAGTTTGTCCTGTTATAGATGTAGTGAATTTGGAATTGTTGCCAAAGGTTGTAGACAACACACTTCTACTTGTGACCCACTACAGGAAAACTGTTGGGTGTCTCAGACGAGGGATAGTCTGGAAACACTGGCGATAGTAGTCCCCCACAGTTTATTGGAAAGAGTAATGTAATAGCTGTTCAAGTAAATGAAAACAACACATCAGCACTGACACGGGTTCTACAGTTTCTACCATCACAGTCTTTCTTCAAGTCATTTATTTAAACAGGCGAATGTTCTATAACACCCTTGGGGAAGATATATTCACATAGGGAGTGCTGGAGGTCACAGTTTACCATGTTTAGGTGTTACCTGTTTATCGTTAAGAGTTCCCAACTTAAACTTGTGTGCTGTAAAGAATTTATTTCTTGTTGTGCCTGACACGCCGTATGGTAAGACTGTTCCAGTCTTAATCGGAATCAACATTTTGCGACCTATCCTGAATCAGGTGTTAGCTAAGCATGGTTATGATTATTCAAATCAGACTGGGATGCCTGCTACCTTGAGTTGTACTTTTAGGTGCATGAAGGTTCAGGATAAGAAGACAGATGGAAGAGTAGGACTTGTTAAGTGTACATAAACATCATCTCTAGTATTAGGCAGCAACAAATCTATATGTTTAATAGGGAACATCAGTGATTTTTTACTTAGTGGGAAACATCATGTTATATTTCAACCTACATCAGAGTCTATGTTACCATCGTCAATGGAAGGTAACACCGACATTCCTTGAGGTAGATTTTGACAATGTGGAACCAGTTATAGTGAGAATTTCCAACTTATCTCTATCGCCAATTCGTGTTTTCCCTCATTCTGTGATGTGTGAGCTACAGATAGCTGATTTAGTCGAACAACCACGGAAATGAACATAACAACTAGTTCCACAGCTACTGCGAAAGACTTCAAGGATTCGGTCGATTTTTCATCGTCGTCTGTTAGTGGAGGTCGTTTGGCAGAATTGAAGGAATATCTTTGTAGCTGGTCATCAATCTTTTCACAGCATGATACGGATATAGGATGTGTAAATTTAGTGGAAGACAAGATCAAGCTTACAAATGAGACTCCGTTTAAGCAACCTTATCGAAGAATTCCACCATCCATGCACGATGAGGTAAAGAAACATTTTGAAGATTTACTAGAAGTTGGAATCATACGTAGAAGTCGCAATCTTATCCTTGGGCATCACCGATTGTACTTGTGCGGAAGAACGATTCATCTCTTCGGATGTGCGTGGATTATAGGATGCTCAACCAGCGTACTGTTCGAGATGCCTATGCTCTACCGAGGATTGAAGAGATGTTAGACAATTTAGTTGGTGCCAAATATTTCTCTGTGTTGGATATGAAGAGTGGCTATCACCAAGTATCTATCGCAGAAGAAGACAGGGCCAAATCAGCGTTTACTGTTGGGCCTCTTGGATTTTACGAGTTCGTTCGACTCCCTTTCGGATTGTCAAACTCACCAGCCACATACCAACGTGTAATGGAGGATTGTTTGGGTGATCTTAACCTGAAAATATGTGCAATATTTATCGACGACCTGATAATATTTAGCAAGACTTACGAAGAACATCTTGAACGTATGTCTATGGTATTTAACAGATTGCAACAGCATGGTATTAAACTCGCCCCTAAAAAGTGCAATTTCTGTCAAGAGCAAGTTAAGTATTTAGGCCATATCGTGTCTGCTGAGGGGATACGTATAGATCCACAGAAGACGGAGAAGGTAGAGTCTTGGCCTAAACCAACCAATGTGGAGGAACTGAGGAGATTTCTTGGGTTTGTAGGATACTACAGGCGTTTTGTGAAAGATTTTTCAACCATAGCCAAACCCTTGAATGATCTGCTGATAGGAGTTGGAGGACCAACTAAGAAAAGGGGGGGGGGTGCAGAACAAGAACTCTGTGAGAGAATGGGCTTGGAAGCAACAACAAGAAGAAGCCTTTGTGAAACTGAAAAGTTGCCTAGTAAATCCACCCATACCAGGATATGCAGACTTTACCAAACCATTTACAGTACACACTGATGCTAGTGGTCAAGGGTTAGGAGCTGTGCTTTATCAAGAACAGGACGACAAGCAACGAGTCATCTGTTATGCCAGTAGAGGACTATCTAAAGCAGAGAAGAACTATCCTGCACATGAGTTTTTGGCTCTTGGGTGGGCTGTCACAGAAAAATTCCATCAGTATCTTTACAGCAACAACTTTACTGTGTTTACAGATAACAACCCATTAACTTACATCCTTACCACCGCCAAGTTAGATGCCACTGGCCATCGCTGGTTAGCTGCACTTACCAACTACAATGTTTCAATTAAATACAGACCTGGCAAGAAGAGCGGAGATGCTGATGCCCTGATAGGAGATACCAACTGCGCGGAAAAGGATAAATTTATTGAGGTGAAAGAAGAAATTATAGGAGCACTGAAAGATATTGAAAGTGGGTACATCCATTCCATCAGTATGTCCCAACAAGTGATTCCTAATACCATCAAGAGTACTTCGTCAATAGTTGACAACAAGACTTGGAGACAGAAGCAGCTTGAAGATCCTTTGCTGAAGTTTGTTCTAAGCGACATAGGGAAGAATATAAGACCAAGCCGTAAGCCTACATGTTCTGAAGACGCAGGTCTGCATAGGGAATATGGACACTTAATCGTTCTTAGATCAGGTATGTTAAATTTATTATAATATTTAGGTAATTGGTCTTTGTTATAAGGCGGTAGCCATATTGAATTTCTTTAAAGTATAAGTTGGCGGTTTGAGATCGGCTAAGATTACATCATTAGATCATTATATAGTTAAAACATTATTTAAAGTATTTCACTTTAAATACTCATACATTCATTTACATTACCGGTACATTTATATTTCATTTACAGTTGCACCCACTTTTAAAGGTCTTTCGACCTTTAAATCCATTGGTAATAACTAGAAACCCCTCTTTAGGATAAGCAATAAAAGTTTTATTCTTAAGATCTAATTACTAGTAATAGTATTACCGGTATTATTATTAAAGCTGCAGTACTAATAAGTATATTTCATACATTGACGAGTATAGCTGTGTTTCATAGTCCACGTGTTCATTTAAGCGTAGTCATATATGCTTTTATATTATCGTTATTACTTTTAAACCATGCTTTGATACTGCTTTTATACTTTGTACTTATAATATTACTTGTATATTTGCAGGGGTTTTTTATTTACTGATAATAAAGTATTTTGAACAGATAGAACCCTTGTGTGGTCATTTAAACCCCGGCATTTGACCCCCTACCAGAACCACTTCTAGAAGAAGCATACTCAAAAAATGTATCTATTTGCCGTTAATATTATCGTAACCAGCCTGATAAAAATGTTAATTCAAACGCTCTTCGTTGAGTCTAGACCTCAAAATCAACAAAAATGCGCATACAAAAGGGGAGAAAATTAATGGTGGTCTGCCTCCAAATTTGTCCGTCAGAGTTATCCGCATTCACGTGATAATTCAATAACATAGCCATGAACATAGTTCTTAAGTCATGTGACAACTGACAAAGTATAAAATTGCATAATTTCATATTAATATTTGCATTGACAGTGGTTGTTAACTGTATAAAAATGGTGATAAATGTGATTGACGTTATTTTTTTAGTATTAGGCTACATTGCTGTGCCAATTGAGGTATTTATTGCACGATACTACTGGATCTTTCCGAACGGACAAATATTTTTCCGTGTACTGTTTATATTATAGCCACAATTTTAACCCTAACCCTTCAGAATAGTTTTAGATAAACCTAACCCTAACCCAAAGGAAAATATTTGTCCGTTCGGAAAGATCCAGTATTGTGCGCATTTATTAGATTTTATCACGATTATATTTTTAGGATTTGCCATGGGTAGCACGATTTACCCAAATCCCCCCAAATCTACCCAAATCAACCCAAATCCACCACTATTTCAACTCATACCACAATAATTTATATTGATATTTGATGATATATCGTTCTTTATGTGGAATTGACATTTTTAATTTAAAATCGCAGCTTTTTATTGTCAAAATGCCCCTCAAAATGCGATTTCCAAGTAAGTTTGGAAGTCGAAACAAAGGGAATAGCTCGTGTAATACACAAATCTACCCAAAACCACGTTATTTCCGCTTATATCACAATTATGTTTATCGTTTTTTAATACACTATCATTCGTTTAGCTAAATATGCCATAATTACTTTAAAATTTTGTCTTAAAATCCAACAATTCGTGCGTGTTTCGTCGTCCTATGTAAGGGACATAACTCGTGTATATACCCACATGGATGCAGACCACCATTAAATTTGTAGTTCTTGCAAAGTTACGTGGAAATCACATTCTGACACAAAAACGCTACGATTTTAAATCTAAAATGACAATTTGACAGAAAGAACTGTATATGATCAATTATCGATGTAAAATATTGTGATATCAGTTGAAATAATAATGGATTTGGGTAGATTTGGGTGGATTTGGGTAGATTTGGGTAAATCGTGCTACCGATTTGCCATGGCTGATGCATGATTATGATTGAAGTTTGAAGCCTAGTATTAGTATTAGTAATTCACTTTAAAGGGACAATCCCGATAAGAACAGAGTCTCAAAAATTAAAGTCCGAGTATTTATGAAATTTATGGACCAAAATATAGTGGCATGGTGTATTTGCCTTGTCTCAAAATTTCAGCTCAAAATATTGAGTCGTTTGGACGTGAACGTCAACACTGCTTATCCGGACACGTAACCTTTTTAAGATTTCGGGTCAATTTTTCATTGGGTGACCTGATAATCGATTAATGTTTCTTGAGAGGTCTATACAGTGAATGACCCATGCCCTGTACTTGATAACAAAAGGTAAATTTCACCTTAATATTATTTTTATAGAAAAAAGTCTGGTTTTATCCAGATACTGTATAATAAAACGTTCTCCATCTCCGGATGAAGACTGTCAGCTTTAAGTTATTTACAAGCGTATCACAAATATCGGGTTGGTAGGTGGGCCTTAGGTTATGGATTTTAAAGGATTTTAACACAAAATTAAGCAGTTTTATTCCCTAAAAAGTTATCGGGATTGGCACTTTAATTTATTAATAATACCGGCACCGGTATATTAAATTTTAAACAAAATAGAACAACTCAAAGCCAGTTTTACACTTTATTCTGTCCACCAAAGAAATGATTTCATGACCTATTTCAGCCAGACCAATTGAGTATGGGTATAGGAGGAGACAAATTGTGGTATTTTAGAAATGAAATGAACTGAAAAAGAGTTTAACATCTTACTGTTCTGCACCGAACTGGGCTAATGAAGACGGGCATACGCCATGCAGTGTGCTATGAGGGAAATTTTACCTGGACAGCGGCACTATATAGGACCTCGGATTTTCATACCATCCGAACGATCAGACTAGACAATTGTCCTTGTCAGACCCTTTGTAGTATTTTAGAGAGTGAAACTATGAAGTATTCATTTAGCTGCAGCATTTCTAGTTTTCGGTTATACCCAGACTACTCTTTTAGGTTATTTCAGTATATTCATACTCATAGATTCACATAGTAAAAGAGAAAGAGAGAAATGGGGTTTAATGTCTACTCGACACAAACCAGGTCATTTTGGGACTAACATGTGGTTCAATTTTATTTCAATAATTCACTTGAGCGTAGAGGCCTTTCACAGTGGGAGAAAACCAGAGGACCCTTAGAAAAAGCACGATTAGACAAGTAACCCAGCTACTCTTTTTCATGTACGAATATCTATTTGGCCATTCAAAGGAATAGTTTGCTAAAATTTTGGTGCATTATTTAAAATATATATGTTTTTAAATTGCATCTATATGATAATATTGAATGTTCAATATATATTTCAGGCTTATGCAGAATGTGGATTTGAGGAATGTTATGGTATGTTTCATTTTACACAGTAAAACTTAAAATATATTGTAAAATACTTATACTTGTTCCATTACATAAAGAGACAGCTGAATTCTTTATGAATTTGTTATGAAGGCAAAATTTGACATTGGGGACCATAACTTCCTAGTCCAATAATTGAATAGTGATAATGAATATAGGGTTATATTTTTCAGTTCATTGTGTTATTTATAGCTAGAATATGCTTTAATAATAGTCTAGTTTATGTTGCTGTATATTGTTCTTTTTATTAGGATGGACATCTTACTGTTGTGGAGCCATGAATGATGAATGCTGTGACTATTCTGTGTATCAATTTTGGTGTAAGTAATTTTCTATTTCCCCCAATACAGGTATCTACTAATACACCTATGAGATGTCTAATTGGACTTACGACAACAAAGATTCATCACCCATTTGATTCAATAAAATGTATCTGGAACAGTTCCTTTTATCTTAAGGTGAACATGTTTTAACTTTTCAGGTGCATGACACCACTTCCTAAATCTTAAGTTTATGGAAATTAATTGAATACAGCCCCAGGCCACATCAATCATTTAGTCTGCAGATTTTGAATGCACAGATTGTGAAGAATATTACTGGTCCACCTATTTTGTGTACTAATCATAAACATTATTCAGACCACCATGTGGTATATATTTATAGTTGAAGTCTTTCAAAGAGCATGGAAGCTTATTGACCTTATTTCTTAAATCTGTTGACTGCTGGTGTTCTAATTCTGTTCTCTATTAAATTGTTAATCCCAACTAGAAATGGTCGGGTAGATAAATTTTGAAACGGCAACCCTGTAGGGTAATCACACAGACAACTCATGTAATCATTAATATAGTTGTTTATTTCTATTTCCAGGGTTTTGGTTGATTTGGTTATCTTTTTTTATACTGATTATAAGTTGTAGTTGTTGGTGTTACAGAAGAAGACAATACCGAGCACAGTATGTCACAATAAGACAAGACTACCCACCATCATATGGTACAGTGGTAGTATCGGCACCACCAGCATATCCAGCACAACAACATCAGATTGGTGCTACGGCACCACAACCTCCACCATATAACCAAGAGGTAATGTAACAGGTTAAGTGTTTTATTACCCAGTGCAGAGAATAAACCAATATATTATATTTTTTAACAACGTACACAATCTAAAGTAAAATACTGCACTGTGTGAAATAGAAAATAAGGACTGACTATAAATGTAGATGTAATGGCTGATAGATCTGATATAGATATGTAAGAGTTCTCACAAGGTCATGTAATTTCTGCTGTGGTGTAGGCCATGGATAGGTCAGTGGTGGTAGTGGGAACAGAAGACATTTGTAAAATGACTTAAAGTCGCCCAAGAAATCTTGAGGCCCTACTTTTTGAGATTGTTCCAAATAAGACCAAAATATCAACATCCACTCCATCTCTATTCAATTCTGAAAATACTCCAACCATCTAGAATTGCTCCAAATAAGGCCATGATTTTGTAACACTATTAGTGATGTAAATATAAAATTTATTTTCATCAGGAACAAGAATATACAACAGAAACATATATAATAACAGGAACATAAATTAAACAAGAAACTAACCTACACCAGGAACTAAACAATAACATTAACATAGTGCATATAACTATATTACCCTGCCACAGTAGCCACTGAACTCGAGTGAGACCATACCCAGGTCTTGGTCATATTTTTTTTAATTTGAGATAAATGATAACGAATGATCTGAATTCTGAACTCATTTCACCAATCTTAAATAAGATATTTTTCAAACTTATAACAGTTTATCTCTAACGAGACACAAAACAAACATCACATTCGCTCCCTATTTGAGCGGCACCTTTCTTCTTTAAAGGTATATCACGATTTCTCTTAATAGGAATACAAATATCATGAATGGTGGCGGCTAAAATCAAGTGAGACTATACGGCAGTTTCTGCACCATTCTTCCTCCCGTCTCTCTCCTTGTATGTCTATACTTGCAGTAAATTTGTGGTTGTATACCTTTCTGCAACAAGAGTCCCCCAACGCAAGTCCTCATCATATGTTGTTTAGATTAGCTTGCCACCAGGTTGTACACAGATCATACAGGATCTTTAGTTACATCACAGCGCTTATGTGTTTAGAACAAAGTGTGTAGTTGAAAAGCCAATATCATATTATCCAAACCAGCTGGGTGCATCGTTCGTAGATAGCAAATTATTGAGCACTTTGTCACAATAATATAAGCAATGTTTACCACCCTATCCACCTCATTTTGTACAATAAAATAGTGTTGTTTACATCAAGATATTTTATGAACCAGGTAAGACAGGTAACCAGTTTACAAAGGTTTCTTGTATTTCATTCACTGGGCGATTGAGCTAATACAGAACACCTTTTGTCTTAGATGACAAACCTATTATTTCACTTTCTTCTTTTACAGAAACCACCGGCCTATATTCCTTAAATACGTCCTAAACAGACCTTACAATACATTTTTCAAGCACTCAAGATGAATTACACAACCTTTTGAGATGGTACCCATTTTGCTTACCTGGTTTATGTATTTGTATTCACATAACTTAAATTGATATAAAAATAGTCACCAAGTGTTTCCATTGGAATGTAATTATAGTCTGTTCATGATGGTAATAATGTTAAATGCCAATTAAGATGGTAAATATAGATTTTGCAACATTGCATTCAATTGAACCGCAGTATGGTTATGTAGGCAGCTACAATAAAGGCACATTTTGTAGATTACTAATACTGGTCACATCATCTGGTTGTATACAATTTATTGTTGTACTAAATATTTGAGGACTTGTTAATTTAAATGTAGATTTTACCATAGGGTAGATGTTTTAAGTTATTGATGTGTTGTACGAATATTGAATAATGCTGGCAATTGTCATTCAGTTGACCAATCAATCTGTAAATTATATTCTGTAACAGTGTTAGTAACAATCTTTAAAACTAAAATTGTATATAGAAAGTATACAGTGATTACAGTCTTAGATTGATTTATGAGCACATTTCTACTTAACTGGCAATATATATATACATTATTATACACCTTAATTTTTTTCTGTACATACATGTGTCAGATTGTTGATATATTAGGATTTTAATTCTGAAATTTGAAACTATAAAAATAATGTATGCTCTTTATGTGTAAATCAGAGTGTTTTATTTGTAAAATTGTTATACAGAGTTTTAATTAATAAAAAATTGTTAAGAAACACCCTGGTATTTAATTTTAAATAGTAGACATATGGGGTATTGTGATAGTGAGTTGTCCTTATGTCCCATATCGCTCAGAATTTTACTAGCTGGGTCTGTCAGCCACACACAAGAAAAGTGTGCCGGATTTGGATGTGACAAAGAACTGAGGGTTCACCCATGTGTATTTTGGCACAGAAGTAAAATAAAAGCCTTGACAGATGGAAATTAAAGAAGATTGAAATGCTGCTGTCCAGGCAAAATTCACCATTTTTATACCCTTTATGTGGACACTCCATCGTCAACAATTTCTTGTGAACCAAAAATTATCAGCCTATCTTTATGAAATTTAAATTTCAGAATCCTATTGAATTTCAGAAATTTATGTTAATTACATGTAGAGTGTACAGCCCTTGTTTCACCTTGCTGAACATCAAAATTTATCATCCAATTTTTGTGAAATTTGTATGCATGATTTAAATTATTGAAAGGAAGAAGATGATTGAATTTCAGCAAATTGTTAAACAACGAAACTTATTTAATTTTGGCAATGTACAATAATTACTCCTTGAATTATTTTCCTTATTTCACTTTGTTCAGCCGTGTCTATGAAATTTATATGCATTATTTAACTTTGTGAAGCGAGGTCTATTAAATTTCAGCCATTTCCATCAATTACTTCTGGAGTTTTGGCCCTTGTTTTACTTTGTGTCCACAAGCTTCTGTCAATTACTTAGGGAGTTTTGGCCATTGTTTTACTTTGTGTCCACAAGGTAAAAACATATTTTTCATACAATCAGGTCATAATCCATGAAGTTACGGTCCGATACATGCCAATATTGAAAGGAACCAAGATTTCAATTTTCATCAAAATCTGATCAATTTGTGACCTGTGTAGTGTCCACTTACAAATTGTGGACGTCAGGACGGACAGAGGCGACGACAATATACATCCATGTGAAAAAAAGGCTGGGGGGATTATAAAAAGCTCAGTAATGGCTTAAGGTCAATTAGAAGCAGATATATCCCAAGAAGTGTAACGGAAAGATAATGTCTCGCACACAAGAATTAAACTACACATAATTAAATGTCACTAGATAAGGGAAAACGAGAGAGAGAGAGAAATGGGATTTAACGTCCACTTGACACAAACTAGGTCATTTTGGGACTAACATGGTTTCATTTTAATAATTCGCTTGCGAGTAAAGGTCTTTATCAGTGGGAGGAAACCGGAGTGCCCAGCGGAAACCCACGTGGTTGAGAAGGCGCGCCTATGTCCATGCCACATACGCTCACACCAGGGCTCCAAACCACAGTCGCAAGCAAGAGGTGACCGGCCAGCCAGAGGTCTAAGCACGGCACTCTAGACCACTAGGCCATCCCAACCTCCGAAGGGAAAATGTAAGAAAATAGAAATAGCCTGTACATTCCCTTGTTATTATACATTCTATACTTAATTTTAATTCTAATATCGCCTTACTACCACAACTCACAAATTCAAGTATTAACAAAGAATACATTTAATAATTTATTGTACAAGTGGACATTATAACCAGTTTATAACATCCGGCTAGGTAAAAGATGGGGACAATGAAAGAAAAAAATCTTTACAGAAATTACAATATATTTTTCTAATTGACATTCATTGCTTAAGCAGCGAAAATACATTAAACATTACAACAATATACAACAAATGAAGTTTCTAAACACTGCATATGTACAATACTGTCGTAAGTCTAATTAATACAATAATTTATATTTAACTTAAAAAGTGAATAACCGTTTTGAAATATCTCAAATATGGACAATTTCTGTGAATTATTGCTGTTCAAAGAAACTATCCATATCTATTTAAAAGAAAAAATGTGTGTTTGCGTCATTTTGATCATAAAACTTTTGTAGCAATCATGGTATTCATGTGTTTAACATGCCTACCAGTTTTTACTATTACAATTTACATGAAATATCAATATCATACATTATAAACATAGAAAGTTATTTGATTAATAAGTACAAACATTTCAATATTTATTTAACAGATCAATTAGAAAACAATGGTAAAGATTAATTTATTTCGTTTTGTCTTTTAGAAATGAAAATAAAATTGTACTGATATAATTTTTTTTTTATTATATACTTTTAATACTTGGCACTGTATCATTATTTACAGTAAATAATCTGTCATAAAAAGTATTCAACAATCTTCCTATCACAAAAATCCTCTTTAAATCTAAGTAAATGGTGAACTGTACACAAGCACATTCAAGTGTCTTTATACAATGGCTACGTACATGTATGTATATTAAAAATTTCTCCAAACTGTTCTCTGTTAGTAGGGAAAACGAAACAAAACTGTCTCTAATCACCGTCTTTACTCAGTGACTACAACAATACGTCAGTCACTGAATGAACATATATATTTCTATGATACTATAAACACCTCACAAGAAATAATCTGGTGTTCTGCGTGTTACATGTGGTTCGCCACGACGAGGCGCAGGATCAAATTGTAAGCTGAATAAAAAAAATAAATATAAATCAGTTTATTTTTTTACAAAGACAAGTTTATACATATGTAGTTTCAAATTATACTTAAACATACAAGCTAAATCTGCCTATCGCAGGTCTTTTTTAGACTTGAATTGTTATCTAAATTAATTAGACATTAATTAAATTATCCAGACCATATCAAATCTCAATGCCGATACTTAGCGGATTTGAATACATTTTTGAAAGTGATTAAACATAAAAATGGATAACCGAGACTGTTTTTTTTTTTACTGTACCAACTTTAGCAATGATGATTTAGACTAGCCTAAAATTCAATAGATAATTCCTCAGATCAGAGTGGAGTAATTTTAGTGAACTATTTCTTAACTATTATTGCGAGAACTGTCCACTCTTTAATCTCCCATAATGCCCCTTAAATACAGTTATTAGTCAATCTCCACTTTCAGTACCATTATGACCAATATGTAAGAACGACTAATCCTCTGCAGATCATCAACTAATTACTAATTATTATCTTGACAGAGGATTAACCATTCTTCCGTAAAGAATCACAAGTTCCTTATTTAAATAAAATAGATAAAACTAGGGTGGGGAAAAGAGATATAATTGCTTCAGAGGCATTGGTTAGTTGGTAATGAGATTTTGTGATTCAACCAACTTTTAAGTAAGTGAACAAAATTAATAGTTCAATAAAACATTGAAATACTTACAAAGAATATTTAAGCGCATCATCCAATTCCATTATAGCAGCTTGATTGCCACATCTGTAGCAATAATTAGGAGCACTAAATATAGTTACTACATTTCTATCATGACACCAATTGTAACCCTGTAAATGGAACAATAACATCACTAGACAGATAAGAGATCGAAATTGGGTTTACTGCCACTCAACACACACTAGGTCATTTTTATGGGACTAACACCGTTCAGTTTTATTCTAATAGTATGCTTGTGCATAGGGGTCTTTGCCCTGTGGAAGGAAACCGGGGGACAAGGAGAAAACCCACAAGGTTGGACAGGTGGAACTTACTACTGTACTTGTTATACATTACAAGCAGTGTCACTTGACCCAATGACATATCTTATGATCTAACACACACATTGTAAACAATTAAGCAACCCAACCCCCTACCTCAATAGATACAAAACATTAACAATACTATAATTCATTTATGTAGGTCATAATAATAAGACTGAATCACTGTCTTTAAACAGATCTATTACTCACACTCACAAGTTTATCAAAACTACAAAATATGTAAAGATAGGCCTCAAGATAAACTAATTGTTTACTGACTCATTCAATTAAAAATAGCCACAAGTAAGCACATTTCTAGGTTATCAGTGAGTCAATATTACAAAATCAACATATAATAAGCTTTCGATTAGTGCAGAAAAATTAAGTTTAAAATACAACTTGGACAAATGCATTGCACATTATTATGCTAATATGAATATTCTGAAAGCATTCAGCCATTATGCCATTTACATTCAACTGTAATGTTAAAAAGGGAATGTGTATCATGACTTTGAAAATTATAATACATAGGTGGGTCAGACTGTGACCGTTAAATATGATTAGTTTTATCCTCAATCAAATTAATATCCTTTTTTATTATAACAGAATCATAACTGACCTCCATAACAAGCTGATGTGCCCTAGAAACTAAAGTTAATCCATTACTGTGATTAAATGTCTCTGATATATCTTGACCAAAGGTGTAGCCAGCACCACGAGGAGAAATACCCCAGCCTCCACGATCATCTGGATCAGACCACAATAAGTCACACATTGGACCCTGAAAATTAAAATGAAACATAAGCACTGTAAAATTCTAACCCAGATATCTAAATCTTAATTTAAATTATTTAATTCTGGAACCATTTTGCTTGGTCGATTTTTCAGACATTGCCATAGGACCAAATATTGTTACATTTTCAGGAAGATCTACACACTAAGCTGCAAATTTATAATATTATACACTATGAACATATGGGGAAGCAATGCAACAGACTTTTTTGATAACATTTTTTGTGCTTGATCCATTGGACCTAGTTCTAGGAAGCAATACTTGTAATAGTCAACTGTCAAAATGGTCTTTTTTCCTGCTCCAGGTACAAATAAATAATGTTTTACCTCGTGTGGAACCTCTTGAAGTCTATCTAAGGCTCGTATATGATCTAGTGTGTCTATTGATGGTGATAATCCACCATGTAAACAAAATATCTGAAATATAATTATATAAATAAGGTTATATGCGATGACAGAAAACTAGAGAGTAAGGGGAAAACATGGACACGAAACCAAGCCACTGACAAACCGTTATGATCTAAAGTAAAAACAAGCCTTTTAGACCACTTGACTTTCTGTTCGAAATAGGAATCACAGCAATACATATGGAAGTCGATGCTCAATTTCCCTGTAGGTAATCTCATTATTTTCAATGGAAAGCTACAAATAATTTTTATTTCATCACAAATCATGTCAAGACAGATTCGTTTCAGAATATTAAATCTTTTAACCTACCTGTTGATCTACAAGAGCAGTTAAAGGAAGATAATCAAACAAATCTGTAAAATATTTCCATACATTAGCATTGCCGTATTTCCGTAAACATTCATCATAAAAACCGTAAACTTGTGTAATTTGTCTGCTTTCATGATTTCCTCTAAGTATTGTTATTCTATCCTTATACCTAACCTAAATAAAAAAAACCAAACATTATTTCATCATTATAACATGCATTTGCAATATATTACATTAAATGTTAAAGTGGGGCAATTCAGTGTATTATCTTAATAAATAATTTGACAATAATTAATTACAGGACATGGAAAGCATTCATTTCTGGATGCGAGTTTGAAACAAGGTGAAACCAAATTTGTAGTTAAGAAGATACACGATTCTTCTTATAATTCTCATGGAATACCTTTGTCTTTATTCAATTTTTTTTTTATTGATATCATAGCACAACTTGTCACATAGACAAATTCAAACCTTTGGATACAGTATACATGTAGGTACAGTGGACTCTGTCACTTCCAACATCTGAACACATCTTAATACTATGGCATTCTGTGAAATCTTTTTTCATTTTCATGTCTCGATTTAGTTCCTTATTATTTCAACCAAAAAAGGCTTGAGTTATCCGGATTCTGAATATTCCGAATTACGACATCAATCAGCAGTCCCATCACACGATTTGCACACAATTGACATTGAATAATTCTGCCTTCCATCAGCTTGTTGTTAATCAATAAACAATAAATTGTCTGTTCGCATAAAACATGTGTCAGCCTTTGTTGCTTACCTTGAAAATTTTATATTTTCTTGGTATAAGTATAAATATTTTGAAGCGAAAAGATGAATGGTTTAAGGGCGTGGACCAACACATCATGATTTAATTGGCCCTATTATAGTATCAGACATTTTAAAGCAAAAAGATGAATGGTTTAAGGGCGTGGACAAACACCACCTGTCAGTCAATTGATTGGTCAATCGTAAGGCTATTTTGTCAACAATATATTCAACAAAGTAAATTGTTTCACGATAAAATGCAACAAAATTTAGAACCTACAGATATTAAGTTCTGTGTATTCTAGGCTGCATTATAATAATAATTCCGTATAATTGAGTATTCCGACCTGATGTCAATGTAATAATCTGACATATTATCAATCAGTCCACTGTACATTAGTGTACATCTCAAAATAATTTCTAATACCGTAGTATATTTAAAAGTATTAAAAGACCTGTAAATCTTCATTAATCTACCAGTATGAATATTTAGAATTCAATGAAAAGGTACATGCACTACAATTCAATCTATAATATAAATATATTTTCATACCTTTAGAGCGACTAGAAGTGACACTGTTTCTACTGAATAATAACCTCTATCTACATAATCACCCATAAATAAATAATTAGTATCTGGAGATTTGCCACCAATTCTAAACAATTCCATCAAATCATGGAATTGTCCATGAACATCTCCACATACTGTAACAGGACATTTTACTTCTTGAACATTGGACTCCTTAGATAAGATGTCCTTTGCCTACAATATAAAAATAAATCAACATACAGAGGTAAATTTCAACTTTTTAAAAATTATAATTCTACGAACCAAGATTTGATTCAAATGGAACCTTCTGATCCATGGTTTTCATGCACAAGAGCCACTGTAACTTAAAACAAAACATACAGCCAGCAGAAATGCAAAAATGTTTTGCGATTACTATCCACAGGAATTTAAAATGGCAGCCTGATTATGGACTGCAGAAATATAAACAGAGGAAATGTTCCCATCCTATCACAGCACCATTATTGTAACAAATATTTATTTAACTGAACAAGGTTCCTAGGTATAAATTAATACCCATTTGTACCGTTGTGTTAATTTTTATATACATAATACTATTATACCCATTCACAAATTGTTTTAGTACACACAAATAAAGCCTATTGACTACTGATAACCTAAATCATCCTGATATCTTCCATTTATTCCTACATCGTTAGTTAATAGATTTTGACAACTACATCCAAAAGAATATGCAGGGGTGTAGCCAGGATTTGCTGATTGGTGAAAAAAAAATTCCGAGCAAAGCTAGGAACAAATTTTTGGGGGAAGGGGGCGTGGTCTTTTATGAAAATTCAATCCTTCTTGGTATGTTTTCAGAGCATCTGCTGTCTTTTGTATTTGCTTCAGTGCAAATCAAATTTCCTGTCATATTTATATTCAAATTTTTACCAAATTAACTTTATTTCATCAGTGATATAGAAACTCTTCCAGGGAGCTAAAAAAAACCTTATGCAGTCTGCGACATTAGCGCTTGTCCGATTGCCCGGGACAAGTAAAATTTACGGCGGACAAGTAAAACTTTCATTGGGACTTGCCCGCCGGTACAGTACTGTTTTTCAATAGAATTAGAAACAAATGTACATTGACGAAGATGACACGCGAAAATTTCGCTAAAAAAATTAAAAATAGCCATTTTCTTGTTGCTCACACTGATAAAGTTTGGGGTTCGGCAAAAGTAAAGATCGAAGAAAAGCCGTGGAGCACAGTTTTTACTCCAAGGGAGACAATTCCATTTAATGCTTGTCTACTTCCGCTTTGACATTAATGACCTTGAAACTGTGCTGACGGCTTTCCTTGACTTTCGTTTTTCTGCACTGTTGTTTGTCTTTCACTCGTCAGGAGACGGGTGGAAGGGGCACAGCCCGGCAAGACATTGAATAATATAGGATCTAATAAAAAAAATGTGTTTTGTTCTTTTTTTTTATTTCAAAAGACCATTTCCAGGACACGAAATTTCAAATTTTAGGGTGTTTATGCTCTGCGTAACCATTTTCTTTGGTTACCGGTACGTCAGATGATCCTTGCGTAACAAATCATGTGTTATCCAAGTAGATTTAAATGCTGCTGCTATCCATCTCCACTTGCAATGTATGTGGATGTATTTTAAAAAATAAAAAAAAAAACTTGACTAATTTATATTCTTTTATATTTAATACTAATTTTGAGGTAAAGTGTTTATATTATGACTTTAATCCCACTGTGTTCCCATGTAAAAATTAGAAATATTTGTTCCACTTCACTAAATCCCTATACTTTAATTATTTTATCAATCAGTTCCAAAAATAACTAATGGATTTTCGTTTTTATATCATATCTGACATGGTAGCTACCACATTGTTTTTGGTCATTGAAGACGTCATACATCCTTCTAGTTTAGCTCTGAACTAACATCTTTCATACTTCTACTCCTACACTTGTCTTTTTAATATTTCTTATCTAGTGTAAATGTATTAAAATGAGTAAAATGCATCATTTTGCCCGAAATAGTTAGGTGTTACGTAAACAATACACAAGCCGTTGAGCCAATGACTGACACCACGTGAAGTCAATGCACATGTTTTCGACAGTCATCTGTGACAGAGATATTTCGTAAGTAATTCTCTGTGAAACAGATTGTAACTAATCATTTAAAGAATTAGGATGGGGGCATTTTGAAATCATTTAACCTGCTTGCAACTGGTGATGTTAAAAATATGTGATCTGTCAAACTGAAAGTAGGCCTACCGGTAAGACTGATGCCCAGCGAAGAAATGGAGAAATAAAATACCAAGAATGAATGAATTGAGTTGTGCTATATAATACTAATAATTCAGACCTGTGTCACAAAATATTGATCAAATGTGAATAAATTTGTTACTGTAATTTGTTAAAGCCCCAATAACACTCTTGTTGTAACTGAATAATATGTCCCAATCTTCATTCTGGTCAACAAATTGTATTATTTTACAATATTCCAATTAAATGATGATATAAATTTCATTTTAAAACACCAAATTTAAAAAATTGGAAAAATTCAACTTATTGATTTGAAAAGTCTAACGTAAACCTTTTCAAATGTGACTTGGATTTTAAAATATTTTCGAACCCTCTGGAAAAGTAAAATAGTATGTAATGGATAATTTACACAACAGGTAAGACACTAAAACATCTAGTACTTAGAATAAGGCTATTATTTATTTTCTGGAGCTACCAAGCCAGCAAGAGTGTTATTGTCCCTTTAACATAAACCGATATTTCAATTTGCGTAACCAGGAAATCAGTCAAGTTTTTTTGAGCTGGTGCGACCGCATGTAACCAGTTGGTATCGTTTGCGTGAAATTTTGTGGCCTGCATTTCCATCTGACTGCTGTCGGTACAGTAAAAAAAATTTGGGGCAAGTAAAAGTTGTCAATGTACTTGCCCGCAGGGCAAGTGAGTTTAAAAGTTAATGGTGCAGACTGCTTATGTAAATGGTAATCGGTATTACATATACCATTGCAAATTTATTTACTAAAAAAAAAAGGATCATTTTCAAAGATTCTAAGTCAAAAGCCTCTCGTAGTGGTAGTCCTACTTACATTATTAGTGACTAACGTAATAAATACTGTCTTATAGTGAATAATAAGTAAAACACTACACTCGCCTTGCCGTCTTATTTATATTTTTTTTGTGGCAAGTGTAAATAAAATGGACTGTAGCCCAACTGTCTCTCGGATTTGATTTAGATTCGGTAGAATATGAGTACTTTAAAAATTGGTCGTAAAACCGAACGTACAACACCATTTACGACATTCAACACTTTAACATTGAAATGCCGTAAATTGGTCTGGGTGACCTATTTACGGCAAATATATATACAAATTCAAAGTGGTAAACGTTTTTTTCCACCACCAGAGCCTGGTCTTATGACATCATATGTGGATTGTGGGTTAGGATAAGGGTTAGACTTGGCCCAGGGTTAGGGCTAGCCCTGTCTACATCTCGAGACTGACGAAATCTGCAGGCCACAGCCCTTATCCTAACCCACAATCCACATATAACGTCATAATACCAGGCTCCAGTGGATGGAAAAAAACGCTTACCAATTCAAAGACCGTAGAATCAGAATTATAAATTGAATACTCCTTTTTTAAACTAATTTAGGATGAAAGGGTTTACTACGGCACACAAAATTAAATTACGCTGTGGCAGACATGGTTTGCGTTGGCTTTTACTATGACTTTGGCTTTGCCGTTTGCTGTTTGCGTAGAATCGGAAGGTTGTACCTCTTCTATTTTAAGTGGGGCTAAATATAGATCTCAGTCAATACAATCTAAAGTCATGTGATAATCTAGACAACAATGCATGATAGGGGATGTAAGAAGCACTTCCCACCTCGCGCAATTTAAAGTCATGTGATAATCTAGACTACAATGCATGATGGGAGATGTCTACTTTAGTTTTTAGTTATATCGTAGAAACACATAAGGACCTGCGTTGTCCGCTATTTATTTGATGTACGAAAACTAGTTCAAATAACCAAGAACAAAAATTGGAATACTAATCAAATTAGTCATTCCTGAGGCCACTTTCTGTTGGCGTACGTCGGCACAGTATTAGATCAGAAACAGTATCCCATGCGGTAACTTGATATGCGGTGGAGTTGAAAAACAGTCGTCACATGGATTGAGGCCCGGAAAAATTGTATACTCCACATCGATTTATATACTCTGTATAATATGGAATACAGTTCAGTTAGAAAAAATACATTTAATGTGGTCAAATAGGTGACAATCCGCAATGTACATTATTGTCATTATTGACGATTAAAGTTTGTACAACTACGGACTAGCCGAACTGGATGCCGGGGCTAGTGGATTAAAAAATATTTTAACGCCCCTGGTCATACCACGCAGAGTATTATTTTAATTACATTATTGACGTTGATATCAGAATTCAAAATTCCATAATATAACTTTGGATCTAATTAGATTATTTTGATGAAATAAAAAAATTTGGTAGCATTTTAAAGGGACAATAACATTCTTGCTGGCTTGGTAGCTCCAGAAAATAAATAATACCCTTATTCTAAGTACTAGATGTTTAAGTGTCCTACCTGTTGTGTAAATTATCCATTACAACCTATTTTACTTGTCCAGAGGGTTCGAAAATATTTTAAAATCCAAGTCACATTTAAAAAGGTTTACGTTAGACTTTTCAAATCAATTGGTTGAATTTTTCCAATTTTTTAAAATAGGTGTGTTAAGATGAAATTTATATCATCATTTAATTGGAATATTCTAAAATAATATGATTTGTTGACCAGAAAGAAGATTGGGACATATTATTCAGTTACAACAAGAGTGTTATTGGGGCTTTAATGTATATTTTCACAAAATATTTTTTTTAAAAATTTCCTCTGTCATTTGAAACCCCTATCCAAAGTTGGGAATGAGCAGTAACTAACTTTTCAATATGAATATATACTAAATAGACAACTTTTTAATTAGGATGTGTAATTGACATTGTATTTTATTTAAATTGAAGGGATTTAAAACACATAGGCATGCTAATGCTTTTAATAACCATTATTAATTAGCCAACTAAGCTAAGCAGTTTGTTCACATTAAATTAAGAGAACTTAGAGGAAATTTGTTAAAATGTACGACGGCTCAAACATAATTTGTGTTTTTAATTTTGCATATTATGGTTAATACTGAGATAGAGGTTTAGCTCCTTTAATAATAGTACCCCTACGAATGACAATCTATTTAGGACTGATGTGTGGCTTCACTGTGACTGACTGTACCTCATC
This sequence comes from Patella caerulea, assembly GCA_036850965.1. Lineage (NCBI taxonomy): Eukaryota > Metazoa > Mollusca > Gastropoda > Patellidae > Patella > Patella caerulea. Next base: position 19,662,526 of record JAZGQO010000014.1, on the reverse strand, counting down.
ATCCATTCCATCTGATCTGTCAAACGCCAACGAACTTGACCATAAAAAAAGGAAAATGCCAACGCATGTTTATTAATCGAAGTTGGCTGTCTCTGTCTGGGGATTTATGCCTGCAAACAAGATTTATAATACTTAGTATAGCGTGTACTAATGCGGTTATTCTATGTTCAATTGCTTACCTTTTCGCAGAGGATTTTTACTTGATTTTCTGATAGTTGCTTGCATTCGTTCAATTGTTCGATCCACTGATCCAGCTCCTTAGCAGCTGTTCGATCTTCCACCATCATCAGGACGACTATTTTCTATTGCTTATTTCTGTTAATGTAAAATGGTGTTTCTATTTTATCGGCGAAATCATAAAAATAAAGAAATATCTACACGAAAGCGCAGACCAATTTAACACTTTGAATGTAAAATGGCCGCCGATACACTTGCTAAATTCTATGACGTCATAAGAACATGCACATACCAATTTTCTACAAGTTTCCTGCCTTATTTGGACGATTTTATACTGCCAGAAGTATGTAAAGCTGTAAAAGGAAGTGTGAAAATATATAAAAATGAATATAAATGTTCATTATCAGCATTCATTGCCCAATTTTAGAATTAATTAATCAATAATAGTTACCTTACCGGCAAAACTATACAAACAGTTGCGCCCTCTATCGATGACCCAGATATTCAGCTTCCGGGTCATGATCGGCCTTTTCCGGTTTGAAGCCACATAGATGGCTGCGATAAATATCAGGGGATAGAGAAACCCATCTTAATCCTCAAAAACTAATATCATCATGGCGCAAGAACAGATGACATTGAGGGGTACTCTCACCGGTCACACCGGATGGGTTACCCAACTCGCTTCAAACCCAGGGTTTCCCGATACATTACTGTCTGCATCAAGAGGTGACTATCCTTTTCACATGTTTGTTTCTTAGTCAGGCTACTCGTTATATTCGTTAAAATACACATACCGAATAAATGATAATGAAAAATGTACATAATGGTCTAGTGCTAACAACTGTCAGGCAAGAATGAATTTACTTCAAGGACACGACTAGAAAGTAATCGTTTAACGTCCGTCAATTTAATATTTATTATAATAATACTATACATGTACTTACTGACAGTGACACAGACTACACTACAGTCTACAGATCCGCTAAGGGCAAAGGGCCTACACGCAGCTGAGTGTCCCTGTGCAGCTGACAATTTATGAACGCGGACTAATAAGTACTGGGGAGTCCTACAGTCTTTTTGTTTCATATTGTTTGTTTCATATCAACCCATCTTGCTACGATGAAGATCTGACCACATTTTTGTGAAGCAAAAATATGTCCATACCATGAAACTTGCATCGATCATAAATTTTTGATTGATTAAAACCGGATTGTTGCAGAAATGTTTTTAACCAACATGATTTTGCACAATGTTTTAAGTATTATAGAACTGAATAAAATGTAATTATTTGCTTCTGTTTTTTGTAAAAATATATGTGTAGGTACTAGGGCCGAAACGATACGCTGTGTCACGATATGATACAGCATGATGTCGTAGATACGGGTGCATCACGATACACACGCCATTAACGTTAAATAGACTAAAGTTTTCTTGAAATAAAGAAAAAATACACAATGTTTTAAATTTATATTGTTTATTATTAGATAAATTTTATGTTTAACTTTTAACCAATATTTTTGGCACATTTTTCATTTTGTGCGAAACACTCAAACAGGAAGTACAAAACAGGAAAACCAATATTCTCCCACACTTTCGATCGCAATCTGTTTCACAAAGAATTACTTACGAATTATCTCTGTAACAGATGACTGTCCACAACACATGCGTTGACTGCACAAGCCATCAGACATTGGTGCAACGGTCGTGCAATGTTTACTTAACAGCTTCGGGCTAAATGATGCATTTTACTATTTTAATACCCATTTACACTAAATGGGAAATAATTTTCCACTACAAAAAAAATCTAGATTATCGATATTCTTAAAAAAAATATCGTTCATCGTTTTCATTTAAAAAATCGCGGTTCACCGGTGAATTCTTTCGGCCCTAGTAGGTACCGTACTTGAGATTGAGAGATATGACGACACAATTTTTCTTTTTAATGATTAACAATGTCTGAAACATTTTGAAGTACTGGTAATAATACAATACAAATATTACTGTGAAGTCCTTTAAGTCATATTCTATATAATTGAATTATTTATTTCAGACAAAACCCTTATTTTATGGAAACTAACTAAAGATGAGACCAACTATGGTATTCAGCATAAAAGCTTGATTGGGCATAGTCACTTTGTAAGTGATGTTGTCTTGTCATCAGATGGTCAGTTCGCCCTTTCTGCATCATGGGATTCTGAACTGAGATTGTGGGATCTTTTGGAGTAAGTTTTAAGCTACTTTTATATTAAATATAAATATGATGTAAACACCGATATAAACTTTTTGGTCTAATTATTTTTTGACTGTTTACTTCTAGTGCTCCATAGAGCACCCTAAACTGCCATAGTAACTTGAATGGCTTTAGTGTCCCAAGAACTAGTATACAGAGAGCTATTTCAATGAATTGGGTGGTCAGTCCTTTTTCGAATTATGTATCATTTCTCTATAATTCTTTCAAAAAACCCTAAATAATCAAAATTAACATGTAAAAACTCCCAAAGGGTCTGTCAGGCAAAAAAAGCTGTATCGCATCACAGTGTGCTACACAAAACTGGTGTAAGTGCAGATCAAATATTAATTTGATAAGCAGAAAGTTATCAAATTTAAGGGAATCTGTGAATCAAGCTTCTTGTCCCAAATTAAGCGTAAAAAAGTATTTTAACAAACGTGATTTATTATTCTACTGTGTACAGACATTTTAATCCCTTTGATGTCGGTTTACGAGATTATAAGTACACAGTCAAATATTAGTCAACATACTTTAACTTAGTGTAAGCTATCTTTTTAACAGTCATTCGATTGTACAAACGTTAAATTTGATTCCCCCCTCCCCCCCTCCACATACACATTTGTTGTATACCGGTAGAAATTATGGCCTTTAGAGTTCGTTCAATACAATAATGGACAGACATGATTTTTTCCCGCTTTAAAGCGGATTTCCGCTTTTTGTCCCGTCTGGTTCTGATTTTTTTGCGGTCGGTTCCGATTTTTGACAACGCTTTTGTTATGATATTGTTCCGCTTTAATTAATTCAAGCACCTTGTTTGAAAAGCCTAATATCATAAAACAAACAATCATTCATTTTTTCCTCACAAATTTCTAACTGCTGAACTCCAAAATATCTATCCATAACTTTGAAATCTGCCGACCGGATGTCAGCGATGTAAACATTAACAATACCGTATCGTAGATTCGCGCGAGATTGAACGAGATCGCCTCTCATTGTGTACAGAGTTTCTCTATCGTGCCTATGATGGTACGGTACGTAATCATCGTCAGTTCTTTCGCGCTATGGCTAAGGTCGTAGATCGAGACGTCGACACCAAACTATTCGACAAACGACTTTATAATGGATAGAAATGGTTGGAAAGCGAGCTTGTGAGACATTCTATTCGTAAAGTCAAATCCCGAAGAGTCGTGAATTATTATTATTAATTACGGTCGGAGGGAGGTAGAAGTTTATTCGATTTAAGCATAGAACCAAATACATTTAGTTCTATGATTTAAGCAACATTATTTTCTAGTCTAGAAACTGGCGTTGCTACCGGACACGCCCCCCCCCCCCTGATTTTTTCAGCTTTTTTTTGCGACAGCTAAAATCATGTCTGAATGGACATTAATTTACTTATTTGCTACTCCAGTATAATGCCATGAACATTTACTTATTTGCTATTCCATCTAATATTCAGATTGATTAGCACATATTTTAAACATCTAGTAATTGTTAATCAAATTTTTTTTATTTATCATATGCCTTCGTCAAGTCATAATGAAAAAATGTTGAAATATTGCACTTACTCACCTTGTTTAAAAAAGGAAAAGGAGTAAGTTGTATAGATTCCAAAATAATGTTTGATCGCAATAAATCGTGTTTTGAGGTCTTACTACACACAGCAAACTGTACTAACAAATTAATCAATGAATTACGCGTGCTACAAACCCACAAGCTATGTCAGATTGGTAATTAATCCTGCTGGGATTAAGGTGTGGCATGCGACAGGATTAGAATAGCCTGTCAATAAGTCCTATCTCTAATTATTTCTTCTGATTTAATGTTATTGTTTCTATTAATGTATGCTCTATATTATTATATCATGGTGTTTTTTTATTACAGGGGTAAAACTACTCGAAGATTTGTTGGACATGAAAAGGATGTTCTTAGTGTAGCTTTTTCTGCTGATAACAGGCAGATTGTTTCAGCTTCCCGAGACAAGACAATTAAATTATGGAATACCCTTGGTGTATGTAAATACACCATCCAGGTAAAAATATAAAACTTTAAATTCCAACAGGCCTATCTTGACCATGTTAATTTATTCCTCCTCCCCCCCATCCCCCTTCTCTTGAAACAATACAATTCATTGCCTCCATTTTTCTTATCCACTCATGTTAAAAATATTGAAATCTGTAAAAGGGCTAGGAGGGGGGACTAGTTCCTCAAAATACTTGACATTGAGCCTGCAAGTTGTGTGAAAATATACAAGTTTCCTTATTCCCTAGTGACCGGATAATCATATTCCTGGTTAAATTCCGCCTGATGTGATCTGTAATATTTTCTATTTTCAGGAAGATACTCACAAAGATTGGGTGTCATGTGTCCGATTTTCTCCCAACTCCAACAACCCAATTATTGTATCCTCTGGATGGGATCGAGTTGTTAAGGTAAACAATATGTTTTTAATGCAGTATTCTAACCTTTTGAGGAGAGCCATCAACAATATTGCCATTCACAGAACAATTGGTCCTTCCATTCATTGTTCGTCAGAGTTTACCTTCTAATTTAAGTAGAATTCTCAAAGTTTGTGCATTTGTTCATTAGCTGAGTGTAGTTTCTATTTTAAATGTGTAATGTTTTCAATAATGCACTTTTAATTGTGGTAGATTGTTCGAACTTAGTGCTTTTTTGCATCAGGTGAACCTATTTCCTCGGTCTGAGCAGGGTGTTCAGCAACTTGACACAACGCCTTCTTAATTACTTCGTCTGATAAATTGACCAGTAAGCATTATCCATATAAAATGACAACTAAGAACGGTTTGGGGCTGATATTTTTGTAAGACGTTTGTTCACAAGAGAACAATATATATTGTATACCGGACCAGTAGTTAAGTTCACCGAAAGAAAAAATATTCTATCATTCCAAGAATTTACTCTAACTTAAACATGATCCTCGACCTCTATTAATGTACATTTTGTTGCCTGGCAAACTATTTTGGTTATTTGTATTTCAGGTATGGAATTTGACCAACTGTAAGTTGAAAACTAACCACTATGGACATAAACAATTTTTGAATGTTGTTACTGTATCACCTGATGGTTCACTTTGTGCCTCAGGAGGAAAAGTGAGTATATTACATAGTTTTATTTCGCTCTTATTCATGTATTCAGAGAAAATGTTAATTAACAAATTGGATTCAAACAATTGTAATGTATTCAATAGCGGTCCTATTTTGAAGATTGTTGGGCTGCGATTTGAACAAGAAAGAATAGCATTTTTTGTCTGCTGCTATTGGAAAAGAAAAAGAAAGCTTGCTAATGTTTTTGAGCCATAAATAAAAAAAAAGAACGATAAGTAAAACAATTTATATCTCAAAGCTTTAGTTCGACTTATTGAATATTGGTGTATATACGTGTGTATGTTATGTAGAATCAATGGGCTTTTAGCACGATTTGTGAATCTTCAGGGCTTGCTCAAACTATTTCTAGTTTTAATTGGAGGGGCATTATGGAATATAAGATAAAGAGCTGGCAGTTCTCGCTAAAATAGTTAAAATCTATATATTGTAAAGGGAATATGCTTGAAATTTCAGTCAAGTTGCTCCACTCTGATCTGAGATATAAGGGTTTGAATTTTAGGCCCAGTCGGAATCATCCTTACTAAAGTTCGTACAATACAATGCATATTTTCAATTAACCAGTTTTGAATGAAATAATCAATGAACATAAAGCAACAAATCGATTTTGAATCCAGTGAAAATCTGACACATAAGAGTTGATTACTGTCTTTTCATGTTAATTAATGTCTCATTATTTAAATAACATTTCAGACCAAAATAAAGATCTGCAATATACAGAATTAGCTCTTGCATAATGTATGTTTAACAAGTACAGATATCTGGAAAGAAAAGGCAGTTATTGAACAAATAAAATGATTGGATTTAATCAGATTTTCAGATTTTATAACCTTTTTTTTTTTTTTTATAGGATTCTCAAGCTATGTTGTGGGATCTTAATGAAGGAAAACATTTGTACACATTGGATGGTGGTGATTGTATCAACACTATGACCTTCAGTCCAAACAGATATTGGCTCTGTGCTGCTACCGGTCCTTCCATCAAAATCTGGGTATGTTCATTTTAGTTATCTCCCTTGAATTATCTGTCGCTTAGCAGTGTAAGCAGAGATAAGCAACATGATTGGTCGATGATTTGGGACACAATTACTTTGGTTATAATGAAATGAGAGCAATGAATCTCTTAGTATAGATTCATTATATAATTACCATGACTAAGTTTGATGGTGAGAAATTTCTTCTTAGGCTAAGGAGTGATATACAGTTTATTTGATCAAGGCATTCAACATAACAAATCTGATTTTAATTGAGGTAGAATGTTAATACTTGATGTATATGTTCATCAGGTGAATTTTCTTGACTGAGTCAATGATTAACATTTCGAGCTGGAGCTTAAGCGGAGCTAAGCTATTTCATTGGTCGATGCTTTGGGACTAGATAACCTTGATTCTATCTGATATAGTGATGAAACTATAGTAAAGTCTGATGGCTCGATAGTTTTGAAAAAAATAAATGTGTGATTAATTAATGTGTCTTCTATTTGGGGATTTCTGCGGGGTGGTGGGGGGGGCATCAGCCTCACTCTTAGCGTGTCTTTGCTGCATAAGAATAAAAAAGGTCAGCAACATATCAACTATATAAGTTAGTATTCGTACTGGTGTTTCATTCATTTGTATTAAATTTGTCCCCAAAATTTAATTTTGCAGGATCTCGAAGGAAAGATCATCGTTGATGAATTGAAGCCAGAATTAATATCTGGTCAAGGTGGTGTTCCCCAATGTCTATCATTAGCTTGGTCTCCTGATGGACAAACTTTATTTGCTGGTTACTCTGATAAAGTAATCAGAGTATGGCAGGTATCTCTTACTGCACGATGAAAATAAGAGAAAAATAAAGTAAATGAAATATTTGCAGAGTATTTTGTGGTTGTTTTTTTTTTTTTTTCTTATTGCCACGGGAAGTAGAAGTTTGCAGAAAAAGGGGTAGATTTTTCATGAATCAATGGTTACATAAATTATGTTATAACTATTACTGCATTTCTGTTTAGTTATTTTCAACTGAGTCCAAACTTAACTTATTTGGAGGTACAACTAGCATTATATTCTTGCTTCGCCTTGGACCAAAAAGTGATGCCCCTAATGGTGTAGTTAATAAAGCTGATTTAAAAAAAAACATTCATGGATTATGCGAAATAGTGTGAAAAAAAATTGTCTTTTTACCTTCTGGGCACTCAACAGGACACCATTTTGATCCGATTTTGATGGAACTTGAAATACATGTTTATAACCCAAAAGTCTTGGTTCCCACTGATATTCGCGCGTATCTGTGACTTCACGGATTTTGCGGAAAATCATGGTTTTACGTTGGGGCCCCATTAGATGACACAATTATTATCTGATTTAAAAAAGAATACGTTTGGATATATCACCTATGTTCGAATTTTGTGAAAATCGTTCCAAAACTGCCGTACTAAATGGCCTGTCTGCATTCGCAAAGAGTGTAAATATACGGCTTTTCAAGGTTATGGACCCACTAGAAGACAGTTTAGATCCTATTTTGATGAATCTTGAAATGCATGATTATACCCCAAAGATCTTGGTGCCTGTTGTTTTTTTGTGCAGATCAGATAGTAACTTTATTGATGCTACGAACAATCTTTTTGTTTAGCTTTATCTATATCCGTCTTGTATTTGTCCCTACAGCCGCTAGTGTTTCCCGCATGGTTATTTGAATCAATGAAAACCCGGTTGTAAGTTCATTATTAGACATTGATATAATTAAATGTCCACCAGTTTTAATCCATTCAATATAACGGCCATCGGATTAAAACTTGTTGGCATTTATTTAACGGTAAAATGGATAATCTTGACTTGATGAAATAATATGGATAATCTAGATTGATGAAATAATTTGGATATTTGTAGAATGTGCATATGTTGTGCCATGGGTTCCTTGTTGGACACTTTGACAACAAAAAAAAAGCCCTTGTCGATGATTGGTAGGATCGCAAATCATTAACATGGCCTTATTTTAATAGTTTTCGACAATTTTGTGGAATCGTTTACATGCACACTGAAGTCCCCCCCCCCTTCAGATGGTCCAGAAATTGTGGACACTCTAGAGGCTAAAAGTAATTAACGAAGCCTATTGATTTTTAAAGCGGAATTTCATTTATTTCAATGTCTTTTGCTCAGTAGGTTGTCAACTCACTATTATACAACCATGGGCATTATTTTCCACACTTAAATATCTTTCACATCGAAAATAATAACACAATTACCGCCCTTGAAAATGACATTTTTGCCAATTTCTCAAATGGCAATAGAGTGAATTATAGGATTATTCTTTAACAAGGTAGGGCTGTTTATAGATAACATCTATTTTAAGGCTTTATTTTAACAATATTACTAATTACTTAGAAATATGACATTGATGCTTTAACAACTTCCGATGAGTATAATAAGCACACATTAAATACCAGCAAACACTCTTAAACATGCCACCAAATCTAAATACGGATGAACTTGTGTCCAATCCTCCCAAGCATCTTATAGATAACACACATTATAAATAGGACTACCAGGAACTAAATACATGTATTTAATTGTGACATCGAATTTAAGTATTGATGATCTTGTATTCAGTCTCCCCTACTTATAATGCTAACATTGTATTTAATAAGCACATATTGGATACCAGCAAGTTCTGAAGATTTAAAAACACGTAGGCTTTCTAATGATCTTGTATTCAGTTTCTCCTAACACCTTATAGTGCTATTGTTCTATATGATAAGAACATATTAAATACCAACAAATGATGAATCTTTAGCCATAACACAAAGTCTATGTACCTAAATCAACCAGCTTCTCGACGATGTGTGTAGTTCTTCGAAAGGATCATTTGTACAAGACTTAAATTGCAGCTGTCCAACAAGCTGATGATTTCGCTATAGTTAGTTCGAGTGAAACGGGCTTACAAGACCTACTGAATAAGTGCCAGGTTAACAAATTGGCGTTTCAAGTTTTCGACCAGTAAAAGTATTCTCCTAAGACCAGTAAAAGTGTTCTCCTAAGGTTCCAATGTAAAACGAACAAAATTGTAACTAAAACGCGCGTGTCACTTTCTGACTCATATCTACAAGTCAAACGAATCTGTCAAACATGTCGGTGTTATCTCAAATTCCAGCAGAAATAACAGACCAAACTGCAGAAGCCTGTAGAATTATTCGATCTCATTCGGCTATAATACAACACTCGGTTGTTATTAATCCTTTGACAACATCTAAACTTATTAATAGTTGTGTATATCCCAAAGCCCTGTGTGGCTGCCATCTTTGTTCAACATTCCAGAATCCGGTATTATGTCACTAGAACGCGCCCAAAGAATATATGTCTGTAAACGCACCCAAAACCTTCACAGTAGGCTAGAACACAACTGATATTTTTCTTGGTCTTCTCGCCTGGTTCATACATCGATCGCCAGATGTTGCTATTCTTTGGTCAATTGCTAAATCTTGATCATAGATTTTTACCACGTTAACTTGTCATCGCCAGAATACTTGAATACAAGTACCCCTGCAATTCCACTAATATAGGATTTATTCCTGATATATTCCATATAATCAAGAAATATAATTTACTACGGTATATCTGCAACTTCCTAGATTCGTAGCCTATGTGTTTGTCAAAAATCGTATTTGGAAAACTGTCGTTAAAAATGCTATTTAACAATTCGATATAAATCAGTGGAATATTCGCTTCAAGTCGGGTCCAGCGTTTGACTTATTCCGATGTGTCCAAATGGAATGCGCCCCCCCCCCCATTTGATATTTTTATTCTGGCGTTCCCATCCCTAATATAAATATTGTTGCCGTATATTTATATAAGCCCTTTCCTTTGTCCGGATAAACTGTGTGAAAAATGTGGTCAGATGTTTTCCTGTATTGACAATTGTCGTTCTCGCATTAATGTACCGCAACTGGTATTATTCTTTTTTTAAAATTAGAGCCACAATTACCCCAAAATGTCCTGTTCAAGCTGTTAATTATATATTGATATAATTACATTAAGTGATGATCTGATATTCAGTTTCCAATAGTATCTTATAATTGAAACATCCCATGTTAAAAATCAGTAAATATTGAATATGTAATCTTAATACCGATGGGTGATAAACCTATATTTTAAGTTTCATTGAAATCGAATACAAATGGTGACCTGTAGACTGTTCACAAACACTTGTGGACGGACGGACGAACAGGGGCGACCACAATATACGTCCACATGAAAATGTGGGCGTATAAAAACATATTAAATACCAGCAAATACTGATTTTTTTTTTTCTTGACGCTCAATCTATATTATGTTGGTGATGTTCAGTTTCCCCTAGCATCTTATAGTGCTAATATTTTATATAATAAGCACATATTAGATACCAGCAAATACTGAATATTGGATGGTGCCAAAATCTAAGTACTGGTGATGTTGTTTTTAGTTTCTCCTTGCATTGTTTAAATATAATAAGAAAATATTAAATACCAGTAAACACTGAATACTTAACCATGCCACCAAATCTAAATACCGATGAATTTGTATCAAATCCTCCCTTTATATAATAAGCACATATTGAATACCAGCAACTACTGAATATTTAATCGTGACATTGAATCTAGATATTGATGATCTTGTGTTCAACCCAACCTAACATCTTATAGGGCTAATCTTGAATATATAACGGCCCCAACTCTAAATATTGGTGTATTCAGTTCCTCCTGACATCTTATAGTGCTGACAATTTATATAATAAGCACATATTAAATACCAGCAAATACTGAATCTTTTGCCATGACACCAAATCTAGATATCGATTATGTTGTATTCAGTTTCCCCTGTCATCTTATATAGTGCTAATATTGTGCATAATCACCACATATTAGGTAACCGTAAATACTGAATATTTAACCGCAACAACAAATCTAGATACCCATGATTTTGTATCCAGTTTCTCCTGGCATCTTATAGTGCTAATATTTAACATAATAAGTACCATAAAAACCAGCAGATCCTGAATATTTAATCGAGACATCGAATCTTAATATCGATGATCTTGTATTCAATTCTCCCTAGCATCTTATAGTGCTAATACTTTATATAATAAGCACATATTAAATACCAGCAAATACTGAATCTTTCTCTTGACTCGCAATCTATATTACATTTGTATATTGGTGATCTTGTGTTCAGTTTCGCCTAACATCATAAATTGCTAATATTCTGTATAATAAGCACATATTAGATGACAGCAAATACTGAATATTTAATCGTGACATCGAATCTGTTGATAAGCTTGAATTCAGTCTCTCCTAGCATCTTATAGTGCTAATATTTTATATGATAAGCACATATATGATACCAGCAAATACTGAATATCTAATCCTGACACCAAATCTAAATATTGATACTATCACATATTAAATACCAGCAAATACTGAATCTTTTGTCGTGACACCAAATCTAAATACCGACTATATTGTATTCAGTTTCTCCTGGCATCTTAGTGCTAATATTTAATATAATAAGCGCATATTAGATACTAGTAAATAATGAATATTTAATTGTGACACCGAATCTAATTACATGTAAGTTATGATCTGGTATTCAACATAAAAATTCATACATCTTCTTTACTTGCCAGATTCGTGGTTACAACTAGGATCACACCATGAAGTGGTGGATTTCAGTCGATCAATCTGTTGGTTGTTTAACGACGTTTTCCAGAATAGTGATATCGACACAATGATGCATTTCAATATTTTACTTCTTATATATGGTAAGTCGAGATGTTTTAACTTTGAATTCCGTGTCACCTTAAGAGTTATTGTTAATTGATTTGTTTTTACAATGTTTATTGAAAAGTGAAGTACGTCATTAATTAGTGTATTGTAAGTTAATCACGTCTGTCAATAATCGTTTCATTACACATTTATTAAACTACATACATGTAGCTTACTTGTAAATATTCAAGACTTTATGCTCATAGGTTAATTGATAATGTTCTTTATTTTGGTCTAAGTAGCATTGAAAATTTTCATAATAATTTACATTTTAATAAATATGCACGCACTTATGGTTGAGTTTTTAAAAGGAATTTGTTTCATCAAATTATGAATCAACGCTTCCCCACTAGTTAGAAACAGGATTCTGGATAAACAATGAGATTGTCACCAATCTGAATACAAGATCACCAAAAAATGTAATTCGATAATTAGATTTAGTGCCACAATTAAATATGGTTCTACAAAGTGACAATTCTGGTGACCAGTTTGATTTATTATCGTGACATATTGACGGATTAAAATGTTTTCCAGATTGTCGTATCAGGATTTTAAACAATTTTTGATTCCTTGCAGACAATGCAATCATGGTCAAAACAAAAAATAAAGGCAACATTGAAGCCAACATTGAAGTCAAAGAAATCATTGAAGCACATACTGTAATTCTTTTAAACCATTTCAGATAACTCGAAATTGTTTAGTATTTTTTTATGAGCTCCGGGATACTTATTATCATGGACCGTATATACGGTACATGTTATTATCATAGATAGCTTCATTTGGCATTTTTACGTCAGTTAACTTTCGATTTACCGGACGTTGTATGCCAACTAACCAGAAATATGAACTGGATAACTATGACTATGTCCATTGTGACGTCATAATAATATGACACCATTGCTATAGCTATTCTTTGTAATTAAGCTGCGTTTAATATTATATCTAGCCAAAAACTTGCATTTTTCCTGCGTATTATAAGGAAAATTGTTATTTCAACTATCAGGTAAGTTCTTAATATTGCAAGTTAAATATTTAAAACATGTCTTCATATTTTTGATTCAAATTGTCGTAGAATTGGGAGAATGATAATTACAACACTGAAAGATTGGTGCACAATGTTATTAAAATTATAACCTGATCTATTAATATATTGTGTAAAATCTGTTTAGTTATTATATTGAGTAAAGAATATCTATATTATATTTTATACTATTGTTTTATATTATTTACAGTAGATATTATAAGATCTTTTATAATGAGAACATCTATAAGAGAAAAAATAATGTACCAGCTTAAAGGTATATTGTTAATAATATTGATAGCATTAAGATAATTAGCTGTGTTTTAGCACCGATTATACTGTCAGAAATGATCATTGATACTGTTTGTGCAGAATTAGAGGAAAAGCGAAATGCCCAAATAGAGAATTATAATTATCTTAGACAGACTGAACATGTTTCTGAAGATAGTCTCGGAGTTCAAGAAGCTGTGAAAACAATAACAGTGTCCGTTAATGAAATTGACAACATCGTATCAGATATGCTGGACGATTTGGAAAGAGAATTGGATGATAGAACGGGCCCGCTACAGAAAGAAGAGAACAGTCAGCTAGGTTAAAGATTAAAACCGATGTTATGAAAGATTTTTTCTTGGCACCCAATCTATATCATTGGTGATCTTATGTCCAGTTTTCCATAGCATATAGTGCTAATACTTTATATGATAACCACATATTAAATAACAGCAAATACTGATTTTTTTCTTGACGCCCAATCTATATTGGTGATCTTATGTTCAGTTTCCCCTAGCATCTTATAGTGCTAATATTTTATATAATAAGCACATATTAGATACCAGCAAATACTGAATATTGGATGGCGCTAAAACCTAAGTACTGGTGATCTTGTGTTTAGTTTCTCCTTGCATTGTTTAAATATGATAAGCACATATTAGATACCAGTAAACACTGAATACTTACCCATGCCTCCAAATCTAAATACCGATGAACTTGTATTAAATCTTCCCTTTATATAATAAGCACATATTGAATACCAGCAAATACTGAATATTTAATCGTTACATTGAATCTAGATATTTATGATCTTGTGTTCAACCTAACCTAACATCTTATAGGGCTAATATTGAATATAATATAATAACGACCCCAACTCTAAATACTGGTGATCGTGTATTCAGTTCCTACTGACATCTTATAGTGCTAATATTTTATATAATAAGCACATATTAAATACTAGCAAATACTGAATCTTTTGTCGTGGCACCAAATCTAAATACTGATTATGTTGTATTCAGTTTCCCCTGACATCTTATAGTGCTAATATTTTATATAATATGCACATATTAGATACCAGCAAATACCGAATATTTTATCGTGACACCAAATCTTAATACCGATTATACTGTATTCAATTTCTCCTGGCATCTTATAGTGCTAATATTGTGCATAATCAGCACGTCATATTAGATATTAATAAATACTCTATATTTAACCGCGACAACAAATCTAGATACACATGATTTTGTATTCAATTCTTCCTGGCATCTTATAGTGCTAATATTTAATATAATAAGCACATATTAAAAACCAGCAAATACTGAATATTCAATCGTGACATCGAATCTTAATATTGATGATCTTGCATTCAATTCTTGTATTCAGTTCCTCCTGGCATCTTATAGTGCTAATATTTAACATAAGAAGTACATATCAAATACAGGCAAATACTGAATATTCAATCGTGGCATCGAATCTTGATATTGATGATCTTGTGTTCAACCTAACCTACCAGCTTATAGGGCTAATATTGTATATATAATGCCACCTACTCTAAATACTGGTGATTTTGTATTCAGTTCCTCCTGGCATCTTATAGTGCTAACAATTTATATAATAAGCACATATTAAATACCAGCAAATACTAAATCTTTTGCCATGACACCAAATCTAAATATCGATTATCTTGTATTCAATTCCACCCGACATCTTATAGTGCTAATATTGTGCATAATCACCACATATCAGATACCAGTAAATACTGAATATTTAACCGCAACACCAAATCTAGATACCCATGATTTTGTATTTAGTTCCTCCTGGCATCTTATAGTGCTAATATTTAACATAATAAGCACATATTAAAAACCAGCAGATACTGAATATTCAATCGTGACATCGAATCTTCATATCGATGATCTTGTATTCAATTCTCCCTAGCATCTTATTATATAATAAGCACATATTAAATACCAGCAAATACTGAATCTTTATTCTTGACGCACAATCTATATTACATTTGTATATTGGTGATCTTGTGTTCAGTTTCGCCTAACATCATAAATTGCTAATATTCTATATAATAAGCACATATTAGATACCAGCAAATACTGAATATTTAATCGTCACATCGAATCTGTTGATAATCTTGAATTCAGTCTCTCCTAGCATCTTATAGTGCTAATATTTTATATAATAAGCACATATTTGATACCAGCAAATACTGAATATTTAATCCTGACACCAAATCTAAATATTGATGCTATCACATATCAAATACTAGCAAATACTGAATCTTTTGTCGTGACACCAAATCTAAATACCGATTATATTGTATTCAGTTTCTCCTGGCATCTTACAGTGCTAATATTTAAAATAATAAGCACATATTAGATACCAGTAAATAATGAATATTTGTGACACCGAATCTAATTACATGTAAATAATGATTTGGATACATAATTGTAAGACACAATCTAAATATTGATAAATTTTCCCACATTAATTTCAAGTTTCTCAAGTCTTGATGTAGTGCTGGTATGTTTATTATAGGTTGTTGTTGTTTATTAAAGATTTAACGTTCAATAAATTATATATGATGTTATGGACATGCTATTAAAGGTACATATCGTAAACTTATTAGATACCAACAAATAACGCTTTACACAGATCAACATAAAATTTCATACCCTCTCTTTGCTTGCCAGATTCGTGGTTACAACTTGTATCACAATATGAAGTGATGGATTTCACTCGATCAGTCTTTTTCCAGAATAATGATATCGAGACAATGATACATTTCAATATTTTGCTTCTTATATATGGTTAGTCGAGATGTTTTAACTTTGAATTCTGTGTCATCTTAAGAGTTGTTGTTAATTGATTTGTTTTTACAATGTTTATTGAAAAGTGAAGTACGTCATTAATTAGTGTATTGTAAGGTAATCACGCCTGTCAATAATCGTTTCCATTACACATTTAATTATCTAAACAGCTTGCATGTAAATATTCAACATAGCTTACTAGTAATTATCCAAGACTTTATGATCATGGGTTAATTGATAATTTTAGAAACAAAATTACATATTAATTGGTTGCCTGCCATTTATTAAAATATTGTTCATGTTAGTATTTTATCTCAAACCATATTGATTGATCTATTAGAATTTTGATATCCATGATTTTATCATTAATAACATATATTTTGGTCTACGTAGCATTGAAAATTTTCATTATGATTCACATTTTAATAAATATGCGCGCATATATGGTTGAGTTTCTAAAACGAATTTGTTTCATCAAATTATGAATCCACGCTTGATTCCCAAATGTGAGCTTCCCCACTAATTAGAAACTGGATTCTGGATAAACAAAAAGATTGTCACCAATCAATTACGTAGCTTAATTAGACTCACTAAAATATGGGCGTAGAAAGGTGTCAATCATGTGTATTGATATGATCAACTACGAGGCCTATAAAAGGTATCTATCGTATATTCGGAAGTTACATATAGTTCTCAACACATTGTGAGTATGTTTCTTTCCAAGGATATCGTAAAACTAAAGAAAACCATCAGAAACCAGAGTAACACTTGTAAGTATGCATTTTAGTAAAACATCTTCATGAAAACATGTCTCAGCTATACGATTCACAACTATTACTCAGAATAAATACCATTCACTACAGCTACACTCAGACCAATAATTCAGTTTTTATTCTCCAGCACAATAAGTTTTCGAGAAACGAACAGCGTTGTCAACTTAAATGGAATCTATTGCACGCTTTTAAAAGTAAAGTTCACCAATCTATACAGCATTGGCTGGTATATCAAGTTCTAGATATGAATATTTAGTATCTGCTGGAATCTAATAAGTTCTTATATACATTATTAGCACTATAAGATGCTAGAAGCGACTGAATACAAGATCAGAAGTATTTAGATTGGGTGCAAAGATTAAATATGGTATCTAGAGTGTGTTTATTATACAAAATATTAGCACTATAAGATGCTAGTATTTTCTGGTATCTAATATGTGCTTATTATAAAAAATTAGCACTATAAGATACTAGGAGAACTGAATATGATAGTATCAATTATTTATATGTGGCGTCACGATATAATATTTAGTATTTGCTGGTATCTAATATGTGCTTATTTAATAAAATAATAGCACTATAAGATGCTAGGAAAAACTGACTACTATCAGATTATCATTATTAAGATATATTGTTAAGATTAGATATTCGATATTTGCTGGTATTTGCTGTGCTCATCGTATCAAATTAACACTATAAAATGCTGGGAGAAAATGAACAGTACTTAGATTTTAGCGCCATCTAATATTCAGTATTTGCTGGTATCTAATATGTGCTTATTATATAAAATATCAGCACTATAAGATGTTAGGGGAAACTGAACATAAGATCACAAATATAATATAGATTGGGCGTCAAGAAAAAACCCCAGTATTTTCTGGTATCTAATATTTGCTTATTATATTGACACTATAACATGCTACGTTGAACTGAATACAAGTTCAACAATACACGTATATAGATTTGGTATTACGATCAAATATAAAGTATTTACTGGTATCTAATAGTATTAAATATTCGAGCTATAAGATGTAACGGGGAACTGAATACAAGATCACTATTAATTATATTTGGTGTCAGGATTAAATATTTGCTGGTATCTAATATGTGATTATTATATAAAATGTTAGCACTATAAGATCCCCGGAGAAACTGCATGCAAGATCACCAATATTTAGATTTGGTGTCGGGATTAAATATCCAGTATTTGCTGGTGGCTTATTATATAAAACATTAGCAACATCAGATGCCACAAGAAAGTGAATACAAGATATAATAGTATCAATATTTATATGTGGTGTCACGATTAAATATGTAGCATTTGCTGGTATCTAATATGTGCTTATTATATAAAATATTAGCACTATAAGATGCCAGGAGAAACTGAATGCAACATCATTAATATTTAGATTTGGTGTCAGAATTAAATATTCAATACTTGTTAGTATCTAATATGATCTTATTATATAAAACATTAGCACTATAAGATGCCAGGAGAAAGTGAATACAAGATCATCAATACTTAAATTTGGTGTCACGATTAAATATTCGGTATTTATTGGTATCTGATATGTCCTCATTAACTAAAATATTAGCATTATATGATGCTAGGACAGACTGAACAAAAGATCACCAATAATTTAATATGGTGTCACGGTTAAATATTCAGTATTTGCTAGTATCTAATATGTGCTTATTATATAAAATAGTGACGCTATAAGAAGCATGGGGAAACCTAATACAATATCATCAATATTTAGATTTAGTGTCATAGATATTCAGTATTTACTGTAATATGTGCTCATTATATAAATATTAGCACTATAATATGCTTGGGGAAACAGAATACAAGATCATCAATATAAAAGAATTGGCGTCAAGCATTAATAATTCAGTATTTGCTGATATCTGATATGTGCTTATTATATAATAAAATAAAACCAAGTACGAACAATCCAAAACATTAGACATAATTCTAAGTCCTAAAAAAGTTATTAGGCAAAATAGTGTAATCAGCAAATGGACTGCTCCCCGTGTAGAAAATACACGACAAACAGTGGTAACAGGTGTCCGGAAGAGTAAGCTTACCCTGCCTGTCGCCACACCCACCATAGCTGCATCCAAACTATTGGACGAAATCTCAATAAAATAGCATGTTTGGCCAATGAACTATCGGTATGCAAAATAGCATTATAAGATGTTAGGGGAAACTAGATATAAGATCATCAGTATTGAGTTTTATTTTTGCGATTGAATATTCAGTACTTGCTGGTGTATAACACGCTTATTATTTAAAATATTAGCACTATAAGATGCTGGAGGTGGTCCGCATACGCACTATACGATGCTGTATATAGATTTGGTGTTACGATCAAATATACAATATTTCCCGGTATCTAATAATGTTCTTATATAAAATATAAGCACTATAAGAGATCAGGACAAACTGAATACAATATCATCAATATTTACATTTGGTGTCAGAATTCAATATTCAGTATTTTCTGGTATGTTATATGTGCTGGTATCACTATAACATGCCAGGAGAAAGGTGAAAGGTCACCAATATTTAGATTTGGTGTCAGGAGTTAATATTCAGTGTTTGTGGGTAATGTGTGCTTATTACATAAATTATTAGCACTATAAGATGCTAGGGGAAACTAAATATAAGATCACGAATAATTACATTTGTTATTCAGTATTTGCCGGTATCTAATAATGTGTTTATTATTATATATAATAAAATCGTTTATTTATTTTTATGAGTGCATGTTCGTAATCGGCTTCGTGTGAATAGATACCTACCACTTGCTGATATATTTCACCTCCAAATTCTACAAAATTATTATCACTTAAAAAAAATCCAACATCTGAATTACCTTGTTGGCGGTGAATTTATTTTAGGAATCGCTATGGTTCTTAACAAGTAATATAGATTGCAAACAACCATCAAACAATTCGGTGGAATTTTTTAATATCCACATTTGATTAATTTACACTACGAGAGTATATTTTGTCATGTTATTTTTGAAAACCCTTTTTAACTGCGTTAGTCTAGTGTCAATACGTTTGAAAGTGGTTTTGTGAAACAACGGGATGGACCTGCTATAAAACGTTGTTTGTGGGGATTTTCATGTAGTTTAGGTATCCATGCAAATCTGTATATGTTATCTCCTCATGGAGTACCAAATGAAGTGAGTACAGATCTGTAAATGGATATAATTCCATCCTTACTAAGAGTAGAGCGTTTTACGTAGCTCTGCAAAGGGGGGGGGGGGGCATGCGTTATGTTCAAAAAAGAACATTATAGGAATGAACAGGAACGCCGAACGGTCCATGAAAAACCGCTCCAAAGAGTCCTCAATTACCCATGGCGGGGGCGGGGGTCGATCCGGGTGGTGCCGAAAGAGTTCTTCGGGATATTCCCAGTGGTTGCCTCTTGTTAGTATTTCAACATAGATGGTTTGGCAAGGGACAGTGTCAATAGTAATTCGTAAAAAAAAATCTCTCGTTATTCAAGGCATTGCGTGTGTCTGACTTTGATTAGCCCGCTTGATAAAGAACAGGGGGCAGTATCACAAAAGTTCGTAACTTTAAGAAAAAAAACTGCGTAAAGAAAAACTTGCGAAAAAGATACGAATTATTTACGTCGGTTTCACAAAGGCCGGCGTAAGTTTTTTCTTAACTTTTTCACCTCGTAAATACGTCGTGACCATTCATGACGTCATGTTGCGTCACTTCATTCAAACTTCTGTAAACATTCCCACGGCCTACATGTTGACAATGTCGGCATTATAGCCGCTATGTTTGATTTGATCATTACCTTTTGAAACATAAATTAAATGACGAAATGATATATTCTTTATATATACGCTAAGATGTAATTGTGTATTTATTAATAAAATGATATTTTCAAGCCTTTAGTTTACTTGTTTTTGTTTTCTAGTCATAGCGCGTGTCACAGTAGCATTGGACCCCTGCAGCTCTCCGCTTTTTGATTGGGGCAGTTGAGCAGAACTGTGGAATTCTAAAAGGAAATTTGAGCAGCAGCCTGACCAAGTCATCGAAAGTCAGAGTTCGGGAGAATATACTGAGCGCCATAGAAAACGCATCACTTAGTTTTTCGTGTAACAAAATGATCCTGTAAACATATCTTATTTATTTTGTTTCTTATTGTGAACAATATTCAAATGGGGACATATCAATAACAACACATTTGTACACTTATGACCCCTCTGACTTTGTACCGTTGGCTACAGGTTAAACATCCATAAGTGTACAAATATGTTGTTATTGATGTGTTCCCATTTGAATATTGTTCACAATAAGAAGCAAAATAAAAAAGATATGTTTACAGGATCATTTTGTTATACGAAAAACTAAGTGATGCGTTTTCCATGGCGCATAAGTTTTCTTAGTGTCAGTCTTTGCCGCAATAGGCTTACTCTTAAAGCCCTAGTTACTTATAGGCCTACAGGGTCTAGTAGTAGTAATACTGGGCATAATAATAGTAATACCGAGCGTTAACCACAATCTTGTTTAATGGAAACTAACCTACCGAGATTATTTTTCCTGGGTTCCTGTTTGTGATAAATCAATTAAATACTATGTTGTAGGCCCACTTGTAGTGTAAAAGCTTGCCTACAACCGAAGGCTCACGATACCCTAGTTTTAAGACTGAGTCTACCAAGCCTATAGGCTATATATATTGGCATACCTTTCCGGTACTATAGTAGGTAAACCCGATCCTGACCAAAAGGCTATTAATCTAGACACTGATGGTACGTTAACCCCATGTGCTATTAGTAATGAGTTTTTGGAAGTTACTTGTGGCATAGTAACCTATCGTAATGCATGAAATGAAATTGGGATTAACGTCCTACTCTTCTACACCTAACCTGGGCTAATGGAAGGCGGGCATACGCCATACAGAGTGCTATGAGGGGAATTTTGCCCGGGCTGCGGCACTACAGACTACTCTTTTATATCGAATTCCAACTGCCAAGCGATCTTTTACGTGCACGCCAATGTGTACACGGGACCTCGGTTTTACGTCCCATCCGAACGACTAGACAGCAGTCCTTGTCAGCCCCCCCCCGTTCTATCACTGACAAGGGGAAACCACTTCGGAAAATCAAGATGAACTTTCTCGACCAATGCAGGGATCGAACCCGACCTCCATGCTAGCGAGCCAGCGCCTTACCCACTTAGCCACGTGATCCCCCTATCGTAATGCAATCTGGACTTGTACTGTAGTTTGTACACTACAGATGACAAGGATTTCGATCGTTGAGTTGCGGTTTCGATATCATAATTAATACAGTTAATAACATGTAATATATTTATTGGTCCGATCAAGTTTGTACCGCGAAACTAACTCGTCTGTATGGATGTCGGGAGGGTTTAATCTATCCCAGAATAGATTAAACCAACGAAGTTCCTGAGAGCAGTTTAAAAAAAGTTCGTAAAATTTTAGAAAAAAAAGTTACGTTAAAAAAACTTACGAAAAAGATACGAATTATTTACGCCGGTTTCACAATGGCCGGTGTAAGTTTTTTCTTAACTTTTTCTCGTATCTTTTTACGTAGATACGCCACGAATGGTTGTGACGTCATGTTACGTCACTTCATTCAAACTTCTGTAAACATTCCCACAGTCATAATGTTGACAAATTCGGCATTATAACCGTTTGGTTTTATCCTAACCTTTTGAAACATAAACGACGAAATGATATATTCCTTATATATACGCTAAGATGTAGCTGTGTACTTATGAATAAAAAGCTATTTTCATGCCTTTTGTTTACATGTTTTTCTTTGCTACGCCATAGCGCGTGACATAGTAGCATACGTCGTCTGACAGCCTGTCAAAAGCCGAAATCGAAAACAAAACTGGGACAGCTTTCGGTGTATCGATTGAGGGCGTAGAGCAGAATTATGGAATTCTGAAAGGAAAATTGAGCAGCAGTCTGACTAGGTAATCGAAAGACTGAGCTTGGGAGAATATTTGTGCGAAGTAGGCCCACCTGTCGGTCTTTGCCGCCATAGGCGTAGGCCAACTCTTTAAGGGAAATTTATTGATAATTAATCGTCAACACGGGTTGTTATTGGTCGTAAAACACGATAAATTACTCTAGACACTGATGGTACTCTAACCCCATGATCATGTGCATCAGTGATGAGTTTTTGGAAGCTAGGTGTGTCATAGTAGGCCTACCGTAATGCAATCAGGACTTGTAAGTTGTACGGTAGGATTTCGATCGGTAAGTTGCGGTTTTGATATCATCATTAAAGCGGCAATTTCATATTTATAAATTATATTTTTAAAATATATTCAAAATAAAGCCTTAAAATAGATGTTATCTATAAACAGTCCAACTTTGTTAAAGAATAATCCTATAATTCACTATTGCCAGTTGAGAAATTGGCAAAAATATCAATTTCAACATTAAATTCAAACGTTTGAAGATAGCTATTGCACAGGGGGGAATGGGAAAACAAGGAGGTAATTGTGTTATTATTTTCCATGTGAAAGATGTTTCAGTGTGGAAAATAATGCCTATGATTGTATAATAGTGAGTAGACAACCTATTGAGCAAAAGACATAGAAATAAATATGTTTTGACTTTCTTGGAAAATATGAAATTCCCACTTTAATACAGTAAACAACATGTAATATAGGGGGCCTACTGGTCCAATCAAATTTGTTACGTGAAACTAACTCCTCGTCCGCATGGGTGTCCCTAAATATTCTCTCTCGCCGAAGTTGTCGATCCGTATAAAGCAATGGTTGTCAACCTTTTTGTGATAGAGTACCACTTGTCCGGAGGTCCCATACATTCGCCACGTAGGCTAACACCTGATTCCAGAGAAACTGAATTCGATCAAATAAAATAAAACCAAGTACGAACAATCCAAACCATAAGACAGAATTCGCAGTCCTACAAAAACGTAATAGGCAAACTAGTGTACTCAGAAAATGGACTTCTCCCCGTGTACAAATTACACGACAAACAGTGGTAACAGGTGCCCGGAAGAGTAAGCTTACCCTGTTTGGCGCCACACCCGCCATAGCTGCACTTTATTTGAATAATTTTACAAGTAGAACACACAAATGAACTAAAAAAAAACTCAACTCAATGCGAGGGTTGTGGGCTATCTGCTTCTTTCCCCCAAAAAGATCAATCAATCAAGAAATAGATAAAGAAGTATAGAGATAAAATATAAGTAAGTAGGCCTATACAAAATAACAATAAGAATAGTAACATATGCAAACTGAGGAAATAATGGGTATTATCTTGTGTTAGGCAGTAAACATTTTTGTGAAGTAAAAAATAACTAAAAACGTTCATTACCCCGAAAGTGCTCGCGTACCACCTGGAAAGCCCGCTCGTACCTCTCGTGGTACGCGTACCACAGGTTGGGAACCACTGGCATAAAGTAACAAGGCGGCCATTTTGTCTCAGATACGTAAAAAAATACAACTTACGACAGGGTGAGAGTTGCCGTAGACTTCACGATCAAATTTACGAATTTTGTAAGTTAAGAATTTTAGTGAAACGCAATTTTTTCGTAAGTTTACGTTACGATAAATTTTTCATCGTAAGTTGCTTTGTGAAACTACCCCCTGATACGCACAAAGTATAAAGGCGACCATTTCGTCAAAGATACGAAAAATTTCCAACTTACGACAAGGTTAGAGTTGCCGTAAACTGTACGATAAAAGTTACGAATTTTGTTAGTTAAGAAGTTTAGTGAAACGCGATTTTTACGTAAGTTAACTTTACGATAAACTTACGCAAATTTTTCATCGTAAGTTGCTTTGTGAAACTGGCCCCAGTACTTTGCCAAAAATCTAAACCACTGGCAAGCCGGATCTTACCCACGGGTCGCATGTAGAGTTTAGACAATGACGAGGTCCATCAATATATCACCGACCGCAGTATCTAAAAGTTAATATACGAACAATCATCGAACACTGACTTGATTTATCTCAAATGTTCCGTTAAGATTAGTATAGTTGTAGGCCTTTCTACAAGACATTTCTACCTAGGATTTTAAATATTTTTTGATTCCTTGCAGACAATGCAATCATGGTCCAAACAACAATATCAAAGGCAACATTGAAGTCAAAGAAATCAATGAAGCACATACTGTAATTCTTTTAAACCATATCAGACAACCCGAAATTGTTTAGTATTTTTTTTTTATGAGCTCCGGGATACTTATTATCATAGACATAAAATAGCTTCATTTGGCATTTTTTACGTCAGTTAACTTTCGATTTACCGGCTAGCTGGCCGGTCACCTCTGGCTTGTGGCTGTGGTTTCGAGCCCTGGTGTGAGAGTATGTGGCATGGAGATAGGGGCGCCTTCTCAACCTCGTGGGTTTCCTCCGGGCACTCCGGTTTCCTCCCACTGCTAAAGACCCCTACGCGCAAGCGTATTATTGAAATGAAATTAAACCATATGTTAGTCCCGAAATGACCTAGTTTGTGTTGAGTGGACTTTAAACCCCATTTCTCTCTCTCTCTCGATTTACCGGACGTTGTATGCCAACTAACCAGATATATGAACTGGATAACTATGACTATGTCCATTGTGACGTCATAATAATATGACATCATTGCTATAGCCTTCTTTGGAATTAAGCTGCGTTTACTATTATATCTAGCCAAAAACTTGCATTTTTGCTGCATATTATAAGGAAAATTGTTATTTCAACTATCAGGTAAGTTCTTAATATTGCAAGTTAAACATTTAAAACATGTCTTCATATTTTTGATTCAAATTGTCGTAGAATTGGGAAAATAATAATTACAACACTGAAAGATTATGCATAATGTTAATTGATTTAATTCTATTAAATTAAAATTATAACCTGCTGATCAATTATTATATGGTGTAAAATATGTTTAGTTATTATATTGAGTAAAAAATATCTAGCCTATATTATATTTTATACTGTTGTTTTATATTATTTACAGTAGATATTATAAGATCTTTTATAATGAGAACGTCTATAAGAGAAGAAATAATGTACCAACGTAAAGGTAATTATTGTTAATAATATTGATATCATTAAGATAATTAGCCGTGTTTTAGCATCGATTATACGACTCTTTTACTTATCTAGTTACTGTTGTATATAAGGTAGAAAATATACGATATCTATATTATAAATTTATTTCACAATTTCATTCTTCTTTTTTGACTTTTATTTTTAGTCTATGAACTGCCGGATATGATCATTGATACTGTTTGTGCAGAATTAGAGGAAGAGCGAAATGCCCAAATAGAGAACTATAATTCGATTGTACAAGCTGAACAAGTATCTGAAGATAATCTCGAAGTTCCAGAAGCTGTGAAAACAATAACAGTGTTCGATAATGAAAATGACAAAATCGTATCAGATATGCTGGACGATTTGGAAAGAGAATTTGCTATAGTAGGGAACAGTCAGCTGAATTAAAGATTACAGCCGATGTAATGAAAGATTCTTGTTTTGGCCTTGCCCGTGCCAAATTCAATGAAACGCATAAACTACGATCAATTTTAGAAGATGATAAAATAATGAAAAAAGAAAAATGTATAGAAGCTGAAAAAATTGAAAATAATATTATAGATGAAGGATATTGTTGTCTGTTTGGAGGTTTTGGCGGGTACGAGGAGGTCGATTTTAGCTTGAAAAGATTGAATAACTTTACTACAGAAGATCCAGAATACCACGTAAAGCCAGACCCTTTAAAGAAATTTTACGATCTTTTTATTTATAACTATGGAAGACCTGTGGATCATGACCACAAAACTACCCAGCATACAAATAACTATAACAAGCGAAATGACAACAATTTAAACGGTAAGTAATATTTAAGTAAAGTTGTAACATCCCAGGTAATACATATCAGGCAGATATTAATCTGATGATAGATATCTACATGAATATGATCCCAGGTAATACATATCAAGATGTTAAACTGTTGATAGATATCTACATCTATAGGATCCAAGGTAATACATATCAAGCAGATGTTAAACCGATGACAGATATCTACATCTATAGGTCTATATTATAACATCCCAGGTAATATTAAATTGATGATAGATGCATCTATACTATAGGTCTATAGGATAAATATCTCCTTGAATGGTTTTCATTTTAATATATTGCCTTTGTATAATATTCATATATTTTATTTTATCAATTTTCAGACAAAGTAACAAAATCAAGAAGATCATTTGGCGCAAGATTGGTATCATTGTTCTGCTGTGGAAGAAAAGGGGACTGAAACATTGTTATAATGATTGTCAAAAAGTGCAATTTTAGATTTAAAGTTTTCATCAAGGTAATTTTCGTGTACATGTAATTTGTACGTTTTATATAAACTCAAACGTGATCTGTTTCTCCGTCCGTAAATGTGTATTTTTTTTTTTCTAAACAGGTTGGGGTATTTTTTTGAGAGATGTGTTAAATTGAAGTTTTACAATGTATTTCTAATTATTTTGAATGCTACGATGTGACCAGATAATGCAGATATTGTATATTCAGACATATTTACAAATGTCTATATCAAAATACATGCCATGTGTATATTATTAATATTAAATATATTTTACAATTAATAAAAAATAGAACTATTTGAATTCATAAAATAAAACACTTTTATGGATTTACTACTTCTGAAGTTTAATAACATGCTACATTTCAATACACATACAATCTCTTTCACTATGTCTTACAGGGAGTATATTTGAATTAATCTTTGACAACTTATGCTTTATATGTATATGTACATGTCAGACGTAGATTATAATATATTTTAAAATTTAACAGAAATGAAAACTATTTGAATTTATCTTTAAAAACTAAATATTAACCTGTATACGGACGCCCTATTTGTAGAATCAATGTATGCATTTATGTATATATTTTATAATCTAATTAGCTAGTTATCAACTATCACGAAATAAAATTTATAACATTTTTTGTAAATGGCATCTTTCATTCTTAAAGCGATATTGTTTGTAAGAAATGGAGGGGGGGGGTGATCTGATGAAATACGAATGTGGGTGATCGAACATTATATTCAGTAAATACTGAATATTTAATCGTGACATCGAATCTTAACATCGATGATCTTGTATTAAATACCAGCAAATACTGATATTTTTTTCTTGGCACCCAATCTATATTGGTGATCTTATGTCCAGTTTCCCCTAGCATCTTATAATGCTAATACTTTAAGCACCGACATATTAAATACCAGAAAATATTAAATTTCTTTTCTTGACGCCCAATCTATATTGGTGATCTTATGTGCAGTTTCCCCTAGCATCTTATAGTGCTAATATTTTATATAATAAGCACATATTAGAGACCAGCAAATACTGAATATTGGATAGCGCTAAAATCTAAGTACTGGTGATCTTGTGTTTAGTTTCTCCTTGCGTTGTTTAAATATAATAAGCACATATTAAATACCAGTAAACACCGAATACTTAACCATGCCACCAAATCTAAATACCGATGAACTTGTATCAAATCCTCCCTTTATATAATAAGCACATATTGGATACCAGCAAATACTGAATATTTAATCGTGACATTGAATCTAGATATTGATGATCTTGTGTTCAACCTAACCTAACATCTTATAGGGCTAATATATAATATAATAACGGTCCCAACTCTAAATACTGGTGATCGTGTATTCAGTTCCTACTGACATCTTATAGTGCTAATATTTTATATAATAAGCACATATTAAATGCTAGCAAATACTGAATCTTTTGTCGTGGCACCAAATCTAAATACCGATTATTTTGTATTCTGTTTCCCCTGGCATCTTATAGTGCTAATATTTTATATAATAAGCACATATTAGATACCAGCAAATACCGAATCTTTTATCGTGACACCAAATCTTAATACCGATTAAACTGTATTCAGTTTCTCCTGGCATCTTTTAGTGCTAATAGTGTGCATAATCAGCACGTCATATTAGATATTAATAAATACTCTATATTTAACCGCGACAACAAATCTAGATACACATGATTTTGTATTCAATTCTTCCTGGCATCTTATAGTGCTGACATTTAATATAATAAGCACATTAAAAACCAGCAAATACTGAATATTCAATCGTGACATCGAATCTTAATATCGATGATCTTGCATTCAATTCTTGTATTCAGTTCCTCCTGACATCTTATAGTGCTAATATTTAACATAAGAAGTACATATTAAATACAGGCAAATACTGAATATTTAATCGTGGCATTGAATCTAGATATTGATGATCTTGTGTTCAAGCTAACCTTACATCTTATAGGGCTAATATTGAATATATAATGTCACCAACTCTAAATACTGGTGATTTTGTATTCAGTTCCTCCTGGCATCTTATAGTGCTAACAATTTATATAATAAGCACATATTAAATACCAACAAATACTAAATCTTTTGCCATGACACCAAACCTAAATATCGATTATCTTGCATTCAGTTTCACCCGACATCTTATAGTGCTAATATTGTGCATAATCACCACATATTAGATATCAGTAAATACAGAATATTTAACCGAAACACCAAATCTAGATACACATGATTTTGTATTCAGTTCCTCCTGGCATTTTATAGTGCTAATATTTAACATAATAAGCACATATTAAAAACCAGCCGATACTGAATATTTAATCGTGACATCGAATCTTAATATCGATGATCTTGTATTCAATTCTCCCTAGCATCTTATAGTGCTAAAACTTTATATAATAAGCACATATTAAATACCAGAAAATACTGAATCTTTATTCTTGACTCACAATCTACATTAAATTTGTATATTGGTGATCTTGTGTTCAGTTTCACCTAACATCTTAAATTGCTAATATTCTATATAATAAGTACATATTAGATGACAGCAAATACTGAATACATGTATTTAATCGTGACATCGAATCTGTTGATAATCTTGAATTCAGTCTCTTCTAGCATCTTATAGTGCTAATATTTTAAATGATAAGCACATATATAATACCAGCAAATACTGAATATCTAATCCTGAAACTAAATCTAAATATTGATACTATCACATATTAAACACTAGCAAATACTGAATCTTTTGTCGTGACACCAAATCTAAATACCGATTATATTGTATTCAGTTTCTCCTGGCATCTTATAGTGCTAATATTTAAAATAATAAGCACATATTAGATACCAGTAAATAATGAATATTTAATTGTGACACCGAATCTAATTACATGTAAGTGATGATCTGGTGTTCAGTTTCCAATAGTATCTTGTAATTGTAGCATTCCATGTAATAAACGTTGATACATGCCAGTAAACACTGGATACATAGAGTTGTAAGACAGAATCTAAATATTGATAAATTTTCCCACATTAATTTCAAGTTTCTCAACTCTTGATGTAGTGCTGGTATGGTCTATTATAGGTTGTGTTTCTTTATTAAAGATGTAACGTTCAATAAATTATATATGATATTATGGACATGCTATTTATAGGTACATATCGTAAACTTATTAGATACCAACAAATACCGCTTTACACAAATCAACATAAAAATTCATACATTATCTTTACTTGCCAGATTCGTGGTTACAACTTGTATCACATCATGAAGTGATGGATTTCACTCAATCAATCTGTTGGTCGTTTAACGTCTGTTTCCAGAATGGTGATATCGACACAATGATACATTTCAATATTTTGCTTCTTATATATGGTTAGTCGAGGTGTTTTTACTTTGAATTCTGTATCACCTTAAGAGTTATTGTTAATTGACTTGTTTTTACAATGTTTATTGAAAAGTGAAGTACGTCATTAATTAGTGTATTGTAAGTCAGTCACGCCTGTCAATAATCGTCTCCATTACACATTTATTAATCTACATAGCTTACTTGTAAATATTCAAGACTTTATGATCACAGGTTAATTGATAATGTTCTTTATTTTGGTCTAAGTAGCATTGGAAATTTCATAATAATTTACATTTTAATAAATATGCACGCATTTATTATGGTTGAGTTTCTAAAAGGAATTTGTTTCATCAAATTATGAATCCACGCTTCCCCACTAATTAGAAACTGGATTCTAGATAAACAATGAGATTGTCACCAATCTGAATACAAGATCACCAATAATTCGATAATTAGATTTAGTGCCACGATTAAATATGGTTCTACAAAGTGACAATTCTGGTGACCAGTTTGATTTATTATCGTGACATGTTGACGAATTAAAATGTTTTCCAGATTGTCGTATCAGGATTTTAAACAATTTTTGATTCCTTGCAGACAATGCAATCATGGTCCAAAAAAACAATATCAAAGGCAACATTGAAGTCAAAGAAATCATTGAAGCACATACTGTAATTTTTTTAAACCATTTCAGATAACCCGAAATTGTTTAGTATTTTTTTTTTTTATGAGCTCTGGGATACTTATTATCATAGAAATAATATACCTTCATTTGGCATTTTTACGTCAGTTAATTTTCGATTTACCGGACGTTGTATGCCAACTAACCAGAAATATGAACTGGATAACTATGACTATGTCCATTGTGACGTCATAATAATATGACATCA
Organism: Patella caerulea; assembly: GCA_036850965.1. NCBI lineage: Eukaryota > Metazoa > Mollusca > Gastropoda > Patellidae > Patella > Patella caerulea. The sequence goes on along the minus strand of JAZGQO010000014.1, from coordinate 19,630,714 downwards.
TTGCTACAGCCTTCTTTGGAATTAAGCTGCGTTTACTATTATATCTAGCCCAAAACTTGCATTTTTCCTGCGTATTATGAGGAAAATTGTTATTTCAACTATCAGGTAAGTTCCTAATATTGCTAGTTAAATATTTAAAACATGTCTTCATATTTTTGATTCAAATTGTCGTAGAATTGGGAAAATGATAATTACAAATTACAACACCGAAAGATTAGTGCACAATAATGTTAATTAATTTAATTCTATTAAAATTATAACCTGATCTATTATTATATTGTGTAAAATCTGTTTAGTTATTATATTGAGTAAAAAATATCTATATTATATTTTATACTGTTGTTTTATATTATTTACAGTAGATATTATAAGATCTTTTATAATGATAACATCTATAAGAGAAGAAATAATGTACCAGCGTAAAGGTAATTATTGTTAATAATATTGATATCATTAAGATAATTAGCTGTGTTTTAGCACCGATTATACGGACTCTTTTACTTCTCTAGTTACTGTTGTATATAAGGTGGGACATATACGATATCTATATTATAAATTTATTTCGCCATTTCATTCTTTTTTAAATTTTATTTTTAGCCTATGAACTGTCAGAAATGATCATTGAGACTGTTTGTGCAGAATTAGAGGAAGAGCGAAATGCCCAAATAGAGAATTATAATTCTCTTAGGCAGGTTGAACATGTTTCTAACGACAGTCTCGAAGTTCCAGAAGCTGTGAAAACAATAACAGTGTCCGATAAGGAAAATGACAAAATCGTATCAGATATGCTGGACGATTTGGAAAGAGAATTGGATGGTAGAGACGGGCCAGCTACAGAAAGAAGAGAACAGTAAGCTAGATGAAAGATTAAAGCCGATGTTATGAAAGATTTTTTCTTGGCACCCAATCTATATTGGTGATCTTATGTCTAGTTTCCCCCTAGCATCTTATAGAGCTAATACTCTGTATGATAAGCACATATTAAATACCAGCAAATTAATACTGATCTTTTTCTTGACGCCCAATCTATATTGGTGATCTTATGTTCAGTTTCCCCTAGCATCTTATAGAGCTAATATTTTATATAATAAGCACATATTAGATACCAGCAAATACTGAATATTGGATGGTGCTAAAACCTGTAAGTACTAGTGATCTTGTGTTTAGTTTCTCCTTGCATTGTTTGAATATGATAAGCACATATTAAATACCAGTAAACACTGAATACTTACCTCTGCCACCAAATCTAAATACCGATGAACTTGTATTAAATCCTCCCTTTATATAATAAGCACACATTGAATACCAGCAAATACTGAATATTTAATCGTGACATTGAATCTAGATATTGATGATCTTGTGTTCAACCTAACCTAACATCTTATAGGGCTAATATTGTATATATAATGCCACCAAGTCTAAATACTGGTGATTTTGTATTCAGTTCCTCCTGGCATCTTATAGTGCTAACAATTTATATAATAAGCACATATTAAATACCAGCAAATACTATATTGGTGATCTTATGTTCAGTTTCCCCTAGCATCTTATAGAGCTAATATTTTATATAATAAGCACATATTAGATACCAGCAAATACTGAATATTGGATGGTGCTAAAACCTGTAAGTACTAGTGATCTTGTGTTTAGTTTCTCCTTGCATTGTTTGAATATGATAAGCACATATTAAATACCAGTAAACACTGAATACTTACCTCTGCCACCAAATCTAAATACCGATGAACTTGTATTAAATCCTCCCTTTATATAATAAGCACACATTGAATACCAGCAAATACTGAATATTTAATCGTGACATTGAATCTAGATATTGATGATCTTGTGTTCAACCTAACCTAACATCTTATAGGGCTAATATTGTATATATAATGCCACCAAGTCTAAATACTGGTGATTTTGTATTCAGTTCCTCCTGGCATCTTATAGTGCTAACAATTTATATAATAAGCACATATTAAATACCAGCAAATACTAAATCTTTTGCCATGACACCAAATCTAAATATCGAGTATCTTGTATTCAGTTTCACCCGACATCTTATAGTGCTAATATTGTGCATAATCACCACATATTAGATACGAGTAAATACTGAATATTTAACCGCAACACCAAATCTAGATACCCATGATATTGTATTCAGTTCCTCCTGGCATCTTATAGTGCTAATATTTAACATGATAAGCACATATTAAAAACCAGCAGATACTGAATATCCAATCGAGACATCCAATCTTAATATCGATGATCTTGTATTCAATTCTCCCTAGCATCTTATAGTGCTAATACTTTATATAATAAGCACATATTAAATACCAGCAAATACTGAATCTTTATTCTTGACGCACAATCTATATTACATTTGTATATTGGTGATCTTGTATTCAGTTTCACCTAACATCTTAAATTGCTAATATTCTATATAATAAGCACATGTTAGATACCAGCAAATACTGAATATTTAATCGTGACATCGAATCTGTTGATAATCTTGATTTCAGTCTCTCCTAGCATCTTATAGTGCTAATATTTTATATAATAAGCACATATTTGATACCAGCAAATACTGAATATTTAATCCTGACACCAAATCTAAATATTGATACTATCACATATTGAATACTAGCAAATACTGTATACATGCCAGTAAACACTGGATACATAATTGTAAGACAGAATCTAAATATTGATAAATTTTCCCACATTAATTTCAAGTTTCTCAAGTCTTGATGTAGTGCTGGTATGTTCTATTATAGGTTGTTGTTGTTTATTAAAGATTTAACTTTCAATAAATTATATATGATATTATGGACATGCTATTATAGGTACATATCGTAAACTTATTAGATATCAATAATAATAATAATAATAATAATTTATTTTAATCAGTGTCACCATCTTTACAAAAATTCATTGCACAAATACATAAAAACAAAATTGATAAATAGCAATAAAAGTGAGACACATACAATACAAACAAATACGTAAACGTTTAGGTTAAAAGAGCATTTTTCCTCTGTTCAAACATTCTATATATACAAGATGCAAAATGAGGTAAAATATCAGCAGTATTCATTAAGAAGTACATTTTATTTACATTATCATACAGGTTAAAAGTTGGTTCAATTTGGCAGGCTCTGGTACGTATTGATTGTCTTATATCGTTATAAAATTCACAATTAAAAACAAAATGTTCTTCATCTTCAACTTGTCTATCATTACAAAATATACATATTCATACACGCGCTCGGGTGGTTTTGAAAACGTCCAGTTTCTATTCTGAGGGAAAGAGATCCAGCTCTTAATTTTGACAAAACTCGTATGTGTGACCTATTCTTAACTACTTGAACATAAGGTTCCGTACCAAACAATGTTTTATATTTACGATATGACCTCAGTTTGTTGCCATTTAGACAAGTCTTATCATCCCATAAGCTCTGTGACCAATGATCTATATCCTTTTCGGATAACTTTGTTTTAACATTATTGAGGCACACAATATCATTTTCATTGACTAAAACATTTAGCTTCTCACCTAACTTCAAAACCCGATAATCCCATGATGTTTTACGCCTAATGCTCCACGAATGCACATCTTTACATAAGTTACTTCCCTTTAATTTAATTCTATTCCAGTAGCGAAATAGTTCTTTTTTCAGAATGGTATCCCCCTGTAACCAGTCCATATCCCCCCGAGATGCTATGTTGCTGCTCCGTTAAGTTAAACCCAAGTAAAATTTGCAGGCATTATTGTTAAGCACATCAATACATCTATGGGTATTGATTCCCCATATTCCAGATGCATATGTAAGGATATGTAATACAAGGGCTTCATATAACTTATTATATACATTCAAATTAAAGCCACCAAATTGGGTGAACTTTGTTTTTATCACAGCTAATGCCCTATTCGCTGATTTTGAGAGTTCTTTAGCACTAAATGAGTAGTCACAGAATTCATTGAGCCAAATACCTAAGTATTTATATTCACTGGTGTATACGATATTTAAGTTATCACAATTAAATTTAACAGTGCACCTGTTGACACTAGGATTACGGAAATGGACAATTTTAGTTTTATCTTCATTTATGGCTAACCTCCACTTACGACACCAATTGCTTAATACATCTAACAGTCGTTACACAGATCAACATAAAAATTCATACCCTCTCTTTGCTTGCCAGATTCGTGGTTACAACTTGTATCACATCATGAAGTGATGGATTTCACTCAATCAGTCTGTTGGTCGTTTAACTTTTTTTCCAGAATGGTGATATCGACACAATATAACATTTCAATATTTTGCTTCTTATATATGGTTAGTCGAGATGTTTTAACTTTGAATTCTGTGTCATCATAATAGTTATTGTTAATTGATTTGTTTTTACAATGTTTATTGAAAAGTGAAGTACGTCATTAATTAGTGTATTGTAAGTCAATCATGCCTGTCAATAATCGTTTCTATTACAGATTTATTTATCTAAACAGCTTACATGTAAATATTCAACATCGCTTACTAATAAATATCCAAGACTTTATGATCATGGGTTAATTGATAATTTTAGAAACAAAATTACATAATAATTGTTTGCCTGCCATTTATTAAAATATTGTTCATGTTAGTATTTTGTCTCAAACCATATTGATTGATCTATTAGAATTTTGATATCCATGATTTTATCATTAATAACCTTTATTTTGGCCTAAGTAGCATTTAAATTTTCATTATGATTTACATTTTAATAAATGTGCACGCACTTATGGTTGAGTTTCTAAAACGAATTTGTTTCATCAAATTATGAATCCACGCTTGATTCCCAAATGTGAGCTTCCCCACTAATTAGAAACTGGATTCTGGATAAACAAAAATATTGTCACCAATCATTTACGTAGCTTAATTAGACTCACTAAAATAGGGGTTGTAGAAAGGTGTCAATCATGTGTATTGATATGATCAACTACCAGGAGGCCTATAAAGGGTATCTATCGTATCTTCGGAAGTTACATATAGTTCTCAACACATTATGAGTATGTTTCTTTCCAAGGATATCGTAAAACTAACGAAAACCATCAGAAACCAGACAGAGTAACACTTGTAAGTATACATTTTAGTAAAACATCTTCATAAAAACATGTCTCAACTATACGATTCACAACTATTACTCAGAATAAATACCATTCACGACAGCTACGCTCAGACCAATAATTCAGTTTTTATTCTCCAGCGAGAAACAAACAGGGTTGTCAACTTAAGCGGAATCTATTACATGCGTTTTAAAATTAAAGTTCACCAATCTATACAGCATTGGCTGGTATATCAAGTTCTAAATATGACTATTTAGTATCTGCTGGCATCTAATCAGTTTTTATTATATACATTATTAGCACTATAAGATGCTAGAAGCGACTGAATACTAGATCAGAAGTATTTAGATTGGGTGCAAAGATTAAATATGGTATATGTGCTTATTATAAAATATTAGCACCATAAGATGCTAGGAGAACTGAATATGATAGTATCAATTATTTACATGTGGCGTCACGATATAATATTTAGTATTTGCTGGTATCTAATATGTGCTTATTAAATAAAATATTAGCACTATAAGATGCTAAGGGAAACTGAAAACAAGATCATGCATACGTGTAGTAAATAGATTTGGTGTCATTAATCATTCAGTATTTGCTGGTATCTAATATGTGCTTATTATATACAATATTAGCACTATAAGATGCTAGGAGAAACTGACTACTATCAGATTATCAATATTAAGATTCATTGTTAACATTAGATATTCGATATTTCCTGGTATATAACACGTGCTCATCATATCAAATATTAACACTATAAAATGCTGGGAGAAAATGAACAGTACGTAGATTTTAGCGCCATCTAATATTCAGTATTTGCTGGTATCTAATATGTGCGTATTATATAAAATATCAGCACTATAAGATGCTAGGGGAGACTGAACATAAGATCACCAATATAATATAGATTGGGCGTCAAGAAAAAAAAAATCAGTATTTTCTGGCATCTAATATGTGCTTATTATATAAAATATTAGCACTTTAACATGCTACGTTGAACTGAATACAAGTTCAACAATACACGTACCAAGATTTGGTGTTACGATCAAATATAAAGTATTTACTGGTATCTAATAGTATTAAATATTAGAGCTATAAAATGTAAGGGGTAACTGAATACAAGATCACTAATAATTACATTTGGTGACAGGATTAAAATATTTGCTGGTATCTAATATGTGATTATTATATAAAATATTAGCACTATAAGATCCCCGGAGAAACTGCATGCAAGATCACCAATATTTAGATTTGGTGTCGGGATTAAATATCCAGTATTTGCTATATAAAACATTAGCAACATTAGATGCCACGAGAAAGTGAATACAAGATATAATAGTATCAATATTTATATGTGATGTCACGATTAAATATTTAGTATTTGCTGGTATCTAATATGTGCTTATTACATAAAATATTAGCACAATAAGATGCCAGGAGAAACTGAATGCGAGATCACCAATATTTAGATTTGGTGTCAGAATTAAATATTCAATACTTGCTAGTATCTAATATGGGCTTATTATATAAAACATTAGCACTATAAGATGCTAGGAGAAACTGGATACAAGATCATCAATACTTAAATTTGGTGTCACGATTAAATATTTAGTATTTATTGGTATCTGATATGTCCCCATTATCTAAAATATTAGCACTATATTATGCTAGGACAGACTGAACAAAAGATAACCAATAATTAAATATGGTGTCACGATTAAATATTCAGTATTTACTAGTATCTAATGTGCTAAAAATGATCGAAAGTAATCACCCTTTCAATAAAAATGTAAACTTGCTAAATTGTTCTTTGTGATCCTGGAGGTTAAAAGGTCAAATTTTCCGTTTAGCACTAGGAAGTTTTAAAGCAATAAATGTCAGCGTAAAATATAAAAACTGTAGCGAAACCTGATCTAATTAATAGTAGGAACAATTAAAATTTGTCTTTAAGTGGTCTTAGCACTCTACATTTACATTTGAACGTCGAAAAAGACTATTCGAAATTGTACATAATATACGTAATAGTTATTTAAATGTAAACCCCACATTATCATTTACCTCAATAACAAACTTGGATTAGGGAAGAAAATTCAAAGCTTCTCTAGTAATCTACCGTTTACGCATGTTTAACCCATATTCAATCTTAAGCAGGGTTTCTAGAGAATCGCCAAAAATGTGCTTCAATCATGTCGATATCCAAGCTTCCAGCCCCCACCCCTACATAAATTTGGCTACAGTACAGGTAAGGTAAGGTACCAAGCACTGACAAATTACAATCATGCTTAAAGAAAGGCATGTAATAGGCGAGGAACCCAGCTAATGTTTAACAAGTTTTATTGGGAAATGTAATGCCCTTTCTTATTTCTTTTTGGTGAATAAATAAATGTAAACCATTTTATTTTTAACGTTGTTTATTAAAAAAGAAATAAATATGAAATAATTATTTTATTTCATTACTTGTGAACAGGATGCAAGCATATAGCAGTCATGTCAGAAACCAAACAAAGAAATGGAAATTACAACGTCTTAGTTTTTAAAATAAATGATACACATGGGCGGATCTAGGAATTTTGAAAAAGGGGGGGGGGGGCGCAAAATGAGGGCACTGACCGCGGAGACGGGGCACGCCGTCGAGGGGGGGGGCGTCCCAAGAAAATTATTCGTGAATTCCTTGCATCTGTAGCCATTCCACGAGCTATTTGGCTGATATTTCGTCTAAGTAAACGTTCGGAACGGACATATTTGGGTCTCAGAAAAGTCACTTTTAGCAGTAAAAAAGGCACTGTCGAAAATTAGGACCCCTCGACCCCCCCCCCCTTAAATCCATACATGTACATATAGGTGTTTAAAAAGACAATTAGGAATCTTACTACATGTTCTGGTGGTAGTGGTTTAAAACCTGTAAATTATCTGATAATACATATTACTAATTGAACAGTTATTAAAAGGATTACAGTCCCTGTATCTAAAGCTTTCCAATGAAACAGATTATTCTTGTATTATGTATATTTCCAAAATAAGCATAACACAATTAATATATAAAAAAATAAAAAAGCTAAAAATTATCAGGAGATCGCAATGCAGGATATGCCCACATGGACAGAGAACGAGCTAACAAAAAAAAAATAATGTGATTTTTTTGTACAAACAGGGGCCATACTCCAGGAGGTTACGGTCAGGTGTGCGTGAATATCGAACGCAACCAACGTCCACGTGAAAAAGCAGGCGTATAAAAAGGAAAATTACATCTGTCAGAATCTAGACACTGCTGTAAACAGTGAACCACTTTTGGTTTAGTTCTTGATTATTTGTCTTACATGTAGATGGAAATTATTAAAAAATTGATACGTGCGCACGCTGTAGCATACAGCCTACCGTTGAGTCAACTGGTGTGGTTTCGAATCCCCTTTTGTACGTGGCAAGGGGAATTCAGGGTCGTCTTCCAGCATCGTGTGTTTTCTCCGGGTACTCCAGCCCTCCCAATGCTAAAGATCCCTACGCGCAATTGTTGAAATAAAATTAAACCATATGTTAGTCCTAAAATGACCTAGTTTGTGTCGAGTGGACGTTAAATAAACCCCATTCCTCCCTCCCCCTCTCTCTCTCTCCCCCTCTCTCTCTCTCTTTCTTCATCAAATATTTGTTTAAGCCCATTCATTTTAATTGTTTAATCACGTGATGTTCTGGCCATCTGACCGTATTGCTATCACGTGATACTATGAACTTGGAAGTCGGAACTTGGAACACGGAACACTGAAGTTGGAAGTTGGAATGTCCCTTTCGGTCTTTCGTAGATACCTGTACTAAGTGTATTTATAAACTATAAATATTGATAAAAAAAGACTTGCTTTATTTAAGCTATTATCACAATCTTACACACGTGGCTACTGATAAAATGGAGAATGAAACATGGAACATGGAAGTTGGAAGTCGGAAGTAGGAACATGGAAGTTGGAACTTAGAAGTTTGCAGTCGGAACTTTGAAGTTGGAATGTCCCTCTCCGTCTTCCGTAAATATGTGCTCATTATATAAATATTAGCACTATAAGATACGGAAGACGGGGAGGGACATTCCAACTTCAAAGTTCCGACTGCAAACTTCTAAGTTCCAACTTCCATGTTCCTACTTCCGACTTCCAACTTCCATGTTCCATGTTTCATTCTCCATTTTATCAGTAGCCACGTGTGTAAGATTGTGATAATAGCTTAAATAAAGCAAGTTTTTGTCAATATTTTTGGTTCTAAATACACTTAGTACAGGTATCTACGAAAGACCGACAGGACATTCCAACTTCCAACTTCAGTGTTCCGTGTTCCAAGTTCCAAGTTCCGACTTCCAAGTGCATAGTATCACGTGATAGCAATACGGTCAGATGGCCAGAACATCACGTGATTAAAGAATTAAAATGAATGAGCTTAAACAAGTATTTGACGAAGAGAGAGAGAGAGAGAGTGAGAGAGAGGGAGGGGAGAATGGGGTTTATTTAACGTCCACTCGATACAAACTAGGTCATTTTACGACTAACATATTTTATTTCAACAATTCGCTTGCGCGTAGGGATCTTTAGCATTGGGAGGACTGGAGTACCCGGAGAAAACACACGATGTTGGAAGACGACCCTGAATTCCCCTTGCCACCTACAAAAGGGGATTCGAAACCACACCAGATGACTCAACGGTAGGCCGTATGATACAGCGTGCGCACGTATCAATTTTTTAAAATTTTTAATAATTTCCATCTACATGTAAGACAAATAATCAAGAACTAAAAAGTGGTTTTCACTTCACTGTTTACAGCAGTGTCTAGATCTTGACAGATGTAATTTTCCTTTTTATACGCCTGCTTTTTCACGTGGACGTTGGTTGCGTTCGATACGCACACCGGACCGTAACCTCCTGGAGTATGGCCCCTGGTTGTTCAAAAAATTCACATTATTTTTTTTTTGTTAGCTCGTTCTCTGTCCATGTGGGCATGTCCTGCATTGCGATCTCCTGATAATTTTTAGCTTTTTTATTTTTATATATTAATTGTGTTATGCTTATTTTGGCAATATACATAATACAAGAATAATCTGTTTAATTGGAAAGCTTTAGATACAGGGATTGTAATCCTTTTAATAACTGTTCAATTAGTAATATGCAATATCAGATAATTTACAGGTTTTAAATGTTTTAAAAAACTACTACCGCCAGAACATGTAGTAAGATCCATAATTGTCATTTAAAACACCTATATGTACATGTATGGATTTAAGGGGGGGGGGGGCGAGGTGGCCTAATTTTCGACAGTGCCCTTTTTTACTGCTAAAAGTGATATTTCTTAGACCCAAATATGTCCGTTCCGAACGTTTACTTAGACGAAATATCAGCCAAACAGCTCTTGGAATGGCTACAGATGCAAGGAAATCACGAATAATTTTCTTGCCCCCCCCCCCAAACCCCCTTCTCCGCGGTCAGTGCCCTCATTTTGCGCCCCTCCCCTTTTCAAAATTCCTAGATCCGCCCTAGAAAGGGCATTACATTTCCCAATAAAACTTGTTAAACATTATCTCGGTTCCTTGCCTATTACTATTACATGCCGTTCTTGAAGCATGATTGCAATTTGTCAGTGCTTGGTATCTTACCTTACCTGTACTGTAGGCAAATCTATGTAGTTGTAGGGGCTGGAAGCTTGGATATCGAAAAATAAAGACATGATTGAAGCACATTTTTGGCGATTCTCTAGAAACCCTGCTTAAGATTGAATATGGGTTAAACATGCGTAAACGGTAGATTACTAGAGAAGCTTTGAATTTTCTTCCCTAATCCAAGTTTGTTATTGAGGTAAATGATAATGTGGGAGTTTACATTTAAATAACTATTACGTATATTATGTACAATTTCAAATAGTCTTTTTCGACGTTCAAAAGTAAATGTACAGTTAATTGTTCCTACTATTAATTAGATCAGGTTTCGCTACAGTTTTTATATTTTACGCTGACATTTATTGCTTTAAATCTTCCTAGTGCTAAGCGGAAAATTTGACCTTTTAACCTCCATTTGTGCCCATTTGACCCCCCCCCCCCGCACTAAGCGTCCAGACTACACTAGTTCCAGTTGGAAAACTGGCATAAAACAATATCGCAAACCGTCTTAATGAATGCTATCTCCAGTCACGTAAATCCGCCAATTGCTCCTGTATTGTAAAATAATAAGGTTTTAACCCATCCAAATTTAATGCCAGATGAAGTATGGTCCTGGTGTAGAACACTGACGCCTGATTAATCGATGGGCCTAACGACGATATATTCCATCAGGATCAAAGACTCCCATACTCCCCTCGCCCCTCCTTACTGGGATGCCATAATTAATAAAACGAATTTAAGACAAGCTAGTACTTTAACTTTTACATATGTGGGCACTGGCACTGGTGCATACGCAAAAGATCCCCGATGGAATTGGTTAAATTGGTCATAGCTCCGCTGTCCAGGAAAAATTGCCACCATAAACCTCAAGAAAGAACAGTATGACGTTTAACTCCATTGCATTTGATTGTTGTTATTTCCAATGTGTATCATTACATTTACTTCAAAGTTGTAATAAAGAATAATGATTCACAGCACACTCGGCACAAATCAGGTCATTTCGGGGTGGGTGAACACGTGGCTGAGTGGGTTAAGTGGGTAAAAAGTAAAGTAAATTTATTGCATAAAAACGCCCACGAAGAGCAGCATACAATTACAAAAAATTACATTCATACAAAGCAACAAATATACATGTAACATAAACGCTGGCTCGCTAGCCTGGAGGTCGGGTGTTCGATCCGGCGTTGTTTCACCTTGGCAGTGATGCAGAACGGAGGGCCTGACAAGGACAGCTGTCTAGTCATTCGGATGGGGCATAAAACCGAGGTCCCGTGTACATATTGGCGTGTACATAAAAGATCCATTGGCAGTTAGTTGGAATTTGATATAAGAGAAGGCCGTAGCGCCACTGCCCGGGCAAAATTTCCCGCACAGCACACTGTATGGCGTATGATCGTCTTTCATTAGCCCAGGGTAGGTGCAGTAGGACGTTAAACCCCATTTCATTTCTTTTCATTTCGGGGCATATGGTTCAATTACATTTCAATAATTCGCTTGCACGTAGGGGTCTTTCGCTGTGAGATGAAACCGAAAGACCCGTAGATAACCCAGGACTGGATAGGCGAGCCTACTAACTGTCATGTACGACCGGGGAATCGAAACCAAGCCAGTTGAATCAATAACAGACCTAATGGTACAGCGCGCACACGCTAACCATTCGGTCACCCCTCAGACTTAAAAAATAATCCAATTAGTATTAGATATCTGTACTAACTGTATTTATAAACTATAAATATTGATAAAAACTTGCTTTATTTAAGCTATTATCACAATCTTACACACGTCTATCTAATTTTGTTTATTATCAAATAATCCACACTTTGCTTGCATATGTATACCTATTAATTACTATATATACTGTACATTTTCACCCATTTTATTATGTTTATATAATATGTATGTGTTTGCCATTTTAACTATGTATATACACCCATTTTTCATTAATAATATGTATACAAATTACTTAGGGAGAGGGGTTTTACATAGGCTAAGCCTGTTCCCCAATCCCATTCAGACAACCTGAATAAAATATTGTTTAAAAAAAAAAAAAAAAAATCTTACACACACGCGGCTACTGATAAAATGGAGAATGAAACATTGAACATGGAAGTTGGAAGTTAGAACCTAGAAGTTCGAAGTCAGAACACTGAAGTTGGAATGTCCCTACCCGTCTTTCGTAATAAGATGCTTTGGGGAACTGAATACAAGATCATCAATATAATAGATTTGGCGTCAAGCATTAATCATTCAGTACATGTATTTGCTGGTATTTGATATGCTTATTATATAAACATTAGCACTATAAGATGCTAGGGGAAACTAGGTATAAGATCATCAGTATTTAATTTTACGATTGAATATTCAGTACTTGCTGGTGTATAATACGCGCTTATTATTTAAAATATTAGCGCTAAAAGATGCTGGAGGTGGTCCGCATACGCACTATACGATGCTGGGGGTGATCCGAATACAAGTTCGACAATACATACATCATCATGTATATAGATTTGGTATTACGATCAAATATAACTCTATGATGTCAACCAACCAGAAATATAAACTGGATAACTATGACTATGTCCACTGTGACGTCATAATAATATGACATCATTGCTATAGCCATTCTTTGGAATTAAGCTGCATTTAATATTATATCTAACCAAAAACTTGCATTTTTTTCCTGCGTATTATAAGGAAAATTGTTATTTCAACTATCAGGTAAGTTCTTAATATTGCAAGTTAAACATTCAAAACATGTCTTCATATTTTTGATTCAAATTGTCGTAGAATTGGGAAAATGATAATTACAACACTGAAAGATTATGCATAATGTTAATTGATTTAATTCTATTAAAATTATAACCTGCTGATCTATAATTTTGTAAAATATGTTTAGTTATTATATTGAGTAAAAAATTTCTAGCCTATATTATATTTTATACTGTTGTTTTATATTATTTACAGTAGATATTATAAGATCTTTTATAATGAGAACATCTATAAGAGAAGAAATAATGTACCAGCGTAAAGGTAATTATTGTTAATAATATTGATATCATTAAGATAATCAGCTGTGTTTTAGCACCGATTATACGGCTCTTTTACTTCTCTAGTTACTGTTGTATATAAGGTGGAAAATATACGATATCTATATTATAAATTTATTTCACCATTTCATTCTTTTTTAAATTTTATTTTTAGCCTATGAACTGTCAGAAATGATCATTGATACTGTTTGTGGAGAATTAGAGGAAGAGCGAAATGCCCAAATAGAGAACTATAATTCGATTGTACAAGCTGAACAAGTATCGAAGGTTCAAGAAGCTGTGAACACAATAACAGTGTCCGATAATGAAAATGAAAAAATCGTATCAGATATGCTGGACGATTTGGAAAGAGAAATAGATGGTAGAGACGGGCCAGCTACAGAAAGAATAGAACAGTCAGCTAGATTAAAGATAAAGCCGATGTTATGAAAGATTCTTGTTTTGCCAAATTCAATGAAACGCATAAACTACGATCAATTTAAGAAGATGATAAAGTAATGAATAAAGAAAAATGTATAGAAGCTGAAAAAATAGTTTACCAGGCAACGAAACATATGCCCACACAGCAGCCAAATCGTCCGGGCAGTCAACAAGAGTTGTCGCATATTAAGGAATTTTCAGAAAATCATTAGAATTTGTTTGGTTTTTATAATCAAACGGGTTTTTTTAAATCAGATATTAATTGTGACCCCCAGAGGGACCACAAGCTAAAAAGGGTGATTTTTCGTACAATTAAGGGACATAATTCAGGAAGTAATGACCCGATGGGCGCAAATATCGAAAGGAACCAAGATCTTTGGGTTCTAAACATACATGTCATGTTTCATCAAAATCGATTCAAAATTGTGACCTCTATTGGGTCCACAACCTTGATATAACATATTTTCACACTATTCGTGTACAAACGGCGGCCATTTTGTCCGTCAATTCTAGTCCGATTTTTACGTAATTCAACCTCTCTCTTCATTACCATGTAACGGTGATATAGTCAAACGTTTTTTTAAATCGGATAATAATTTTGACCTCCAGAGGGTCCAAAAGCTAACAAAAGCGATTTTTTGGACAATCAGGGGCCATAATTCAGGAAGTTACGATCCGATGGGCGCAAATATTGAAAGGAACCAAGATCTTTGGGTTATAAACATATATGTCAAGTTTCATCAAAACTGGTTCAAAATTGTGACCTCTATAAGGTCCACAACCTTGATGTAACATATTTTCACACTATTCGCGTACAAACGGCGGCCATTTTGTCCGTCAATTTTGGTCCGATTTTCACGAAATTCGAACTCAACTTTCATAACCATGGAACGGTGATATAATCCAACGGTTTTTTAAATCCGATAACAATTTTGACATCCAGAGGGACCACAAGCTAAAAAGGGCAATTTTTTCGGACAATCAGGGGCCATAATTCAGGAAGTTACGATCCGATGGGCGCAAATATCGGAATGAACCAAGATCTTTGGGTTATAAACATACATGTCCAGTTTCATCAAAATCGGTTCACAATTGTGACCTCTATAAGATAGACAACCTTGATATAACATATTTTCACACTATTCGCGTACAAACGGCGGCCATTTTGTCCGTCAATTTTGGTCCGATTTTCACGAAATTCGAACTCAACCTTCATAACCATAGAACGGTGATATAATAAAACGTTTTTTTTAAATCGGATAACAATTTTGAACTCCAGAGAGACCACACGCTAAAAAGGGCGATTTTTCGGACAATCATGGGCCATAATTCAGGAAGTTACAATCCGATTGGCGCAAATATCGAAAGGAACCAAGATCTTTGGGTTATAAACATGCATTTCAAATTTCATCCAAATCGGTTCAAAATTGTGACCTCTACACTGTTCACAAGCTAAAACTAAAAAAACGTGATTTTTCGTACAATCAGGGGTCATAACCCATGAAGTTACAGTCCGATACATGCCAATATCGCAAGGAACCGAGATCTGAGGGTGATAAACCTATATTTTAAGTTTCATTGAAATCGGATAAACATTGTGACCTGTAGACTGTTCACAAACAATTGTGGACGGACGGACGAACAGGGGCGACGACAATATACGTCCACATGAAAATGTTAGCGTATAAAAATTGAAGATAATATCATAGATGGAGGGTATTGTTGTCTGTTTGGAGGTTTTGGTGGGTACGAGGAGGTTGATTTTAGCTTGAAAAGATTGAATCATTTTACGTGTACAGAGGATTCAGAGTATCACGTAAAGCCAGAGCCGTTAAAGAAATTTTACGATCTATTTAATTATAACTATGGAAGACCTGTGGATCGTGACAACAAAAATACCCAGCCTACAAATAACTATAACAAGCGAAATGACAACAATTTAAACGGTAAGTAATATTTAAATAAAGTTGTAACATCCCAAGTAATACATATCAGGCAGGTGTTAAACTGATGATAGATATCTACATCTATATGATCCCAGGTAATACACATCAAGATGTTAAACTGTTGATAGATATCTACATCTATAGGATCCAAGGTGATACATATCAAGCAAATGTTAAACTGATGACAGATATCTACATCAATAGCAGGGGCGTGGTGAGAATGAGTTCATGAGTAGCCATACTCATGCGCCAAAAAGTTTTTGCGCCAAAATCACAATCAAATTACTCAAAAAATGAAAAACATTTGTAAGTGGAAAAATTGTTTCATCTGACCCAATTAAAAAAATTTTGAAAGAGTCAAGTTGGAAAATTTAATCATATTTTATTACCGTATTTCTTGTCTCGGATTGCTGGAGATTGCGTTTCTGGGCTTCTAATTTTCGAAATTTTCAAGGGGGAGGGCCCCCGGACCCCCCGCCGCGGGCTCACGCCTTCGGCGCTCGCGGTGGCCGGCTTCGCCGGCCACAGCTCCGCGGTCAGTAAAAGGGTTTTTGTGCCAAAATCTTTTTTGTTACTCATAATTTCTTCTCAATAATTGCCCTCACCACGCCCCTGATCAATAGGTCTATATTATAACATCCCAGGTAATATTAACTTGATGATAGATGCATCTTTACATCTTTAGGATAATTATCTCCTTGCGTGGTTTTCATTTTAATATATTGCCTTTGTATAATATTCATATATTTTATTTTATCAATTTTCAGACAAAGTAGCAAAATCAAGATTGGTGTCATTGTTCTGCTGTGGAAGAAAAGAGGACTGAAACATTGTTATAATGATTGTCAAAAAGTGCAATTTTAGATTTAAAGATTTCATCAATGTTATTTTGGTATACATGCAATTTGTACGTTTTATATAAACTCAAACGTGGTCTGTTTCTCCGTCCGTAAATGTGGTTTGTTTTTTTTTCTAAACATGTTGGGGTACTTTTTTTTGAGAGATGTGTTAAATTTGAATTCATAAAATCAAACACTTTTATGGATTTACTAGAATTATATTTGAATTAATCTTTGATAACTTATGCTTTATATATGTATATGTACATGTCAGACGTAGATTATAATATATTTTGAATTTAATAGAAATGAAAACCAGTATATGGACGCCCCATTTGTAGTATCAATGTATGCATTTACATGTATGTATATATTTCATAATTATTTTGTATATATATCTGACTAGCTAGCTATTTATCAACTATCATGAAATAAGAATAATGAATATAAGTATGTCCGACAGATATACAAGATAGGCTACAAGAACATTATATTTTCTAACGGTCGAGGTGAAATTTGCCACAGAAAAAGATAAACTTTAGTTGTGGGAGATCATGCGAGATGCGTCGTCTGTTTTTGTTTTTTGTTGGGTTTTTTTTTTGGGGGGGGGGAGGGGGGGGGGGGTACACGGTAAGATGCTTGGGGAACTGAATACAAGTTCGACAATTCATGTATCTAGATTTGGTGTTATGATCAAATATTCAGTATTTGCCGATATCTAATAATGTGTGTATGATATAGCTAAAATATTAGGGGGGGGGGCTAGTGGTTTAGAGTGCCGCGCTTCGACCTGGTCGGTCACCTCTGGCTTGCGGCGGTGGTTTCGATCCCAGGTGTGAGCGTATGTGGCATGGAGATAGGGGCGCCTTCTCAACCTCGTGGGTTTCCACCGGGAACTCCGGTTTCCTCCCACTGCTAAAGACCCCTACGCGCAAGCGAAATACTGAAATAAAATTAAACCATATTTAGTCCCCAAATGATCTAGTTTGTGTCTAGTGGACGTTAAACCCCATGTCAGGGGAAACTGAATCGCGATTAAATATTCGGTATAATATGCGCTTATTATATAAAATTATAAAATAGTAGCACTATAAGATGCTAGGGGAAATTACATACAAGATCATCAATAATTAGATTGTATTTGTTCCATCCGAACGACTAGTCAGTCCTGGGCCCTGTTTCACGAAATTTTAACTTAAAGATAAAATCCAAATTTTAGTAGATACTTCAATTTCGATTGGCTAAGAACTAAAATCAATCTAATATTGTCCAATCATATTACTAAATTATTAATTAAAAGTAACTCAGACCATAATCAACTTTCGATGTCATCGCTAACCTGCATTATTTACTGGATTAGGATCTGATTTGCTAATTAGTTTTCATTCACGATTTAATCATGAAATGCTTAACTGATACTATGCCCTTTGTCGTGCAGACCTTCGTAACGATGATCGAGGTTAGGTCGAAGATTCAATCGCTAAATCCTAGGTTCAGAGTGGATCAATTTGACTGAAATTTTCAGCAAATTCCATTTACATTATTTAGTTACCTTATCACCCATAAAGTATCTTTAAGTTGATGCCAACTTGATAATACCTCAAATTGTTTCATGCATTCGCCATTGCCACAATTATCCTACATGTAATTATAAGTTTGCTTAGATTTTTAAAAACAATGTCGAAATCTCCCTGTAAAGTAATGTCACGTACGTTACTTGATGGTTCCCTATAGTCCAATTTTACTGAGTTATGTAAGCTTAGGCCACTGTTTAGTTTATATTATATAGTTACATGTATTACATTTATATTATTACACGACTAATTATGATATAAATTTCAGCGAATGTATAAACGGTGCCCACAATACAATGCTTGTAAAATTAACTACTCAAAGGTTTCATTCAAATATTTACTATTTGGGTTATCATCCCAGTCTAAACTTTTGATTTCGTTATTTATTCCTTTTAACAGATAAATTGAAGACAGCTAGTTATCTAAATAATTGTCAACTATGGGACTCACTTCTCGTATCAAAATTATATATCGGATTGTTAATCTGACCACCCTCTAAGTATTATCACTTTAAACTTCCATCTTCATTTTTGTTCAATTTGTCTACTTTAAATATCGTTCGATAAATGTTATAATAACTTAATTATGACCGAATCATTCAATGTTTATGTATTATACCTTCGTTTTAACTGTAAATATTTCACTGCTTTTGTGTATTTTGTATTTTGTATTTCTTCTTCTTTTTTCTTTGTCTAATGAACACACGGACATGCTTGCTACAACAACTAATGATTATATGACTGAGACCCATCCAACCCACTTTCACAATCCTTTGATTAGTAGTTATATATACTACTGTTTGCTATTTCAAAAGGACTGATTGTGTGAGAAAGGGGTTTGATGGGTCTCATACATCGAAAGTATTATTGCTTTATATATGTATCCCAAAAGACATTTTCTTATATCCTTCGTTTACTTATCTATTTGATAATGTTATTCTCAAATCACTTCTATTAAAATCCGGCGATATAGAACTGAATCCCGGCCCCAACATTGAAAATATAGATCCGCTATCGGTATTCCATCTTAACACACGAAGTATAAGAAATAAACTTGACCAAATATTCGAAATAGCAGACGATTTTTATGTGTGTGGTTTTACTGAAACACATTTAGACGACAAAATAAGTCACGAGTGTTTATTAAGAACTGGTTTCCACAGTCCCTTTCGAAAGGATAGAAATTCAAACGGTGGTGGTATTTTGGTTTATATTAACGAAACTTTATTTTGCAAAAGAAGGAACGATTTAGAACATAAAGACACAGAAATCATATGGGTAGAAATCAAATTCAAACATAGGATCATCTTAATAGCAACAGCATACAAACCACCGAATGCTAACTATGAATTTTGGTCTCGTTTAGATACATCAATTGATACAGCGTACCAAACTACTGACACTGTTATAATTCTAGGTGATTTGAACATCGATCTTATCACTACAAAAAACAGTAAGTTACATGATTTATTGTTATCAAACTCGTTAAGAAATGTTGTTTTAACGCCAACAAGAGTTACGTCCACAACATCTACTTTATTAGACGTCATTTTAACCCCACTAGACCTAAACGTTTGCTTAAGTGAAACTATAGATTTTGATAAACATATTTCTGATCATAAAGGTGTTAGTTGTGTTATAGATATTAATGTTAATACTACGGCAAGTTTTACAAGAGAAGTAACTATTTATAAGCAAGCGAATTATGACAAATTCAACAATCTTATATATGATTTTGACTGGATAAATCGATTTAATTTTCTCAATTTAGATGACGCAACTGAATTATTTTACGATACTCTAAATCAGTTTATCAACGAATGCATCCCCAAAAAACGCGTGACAATTCGACCTTCTGACAAACCATGGTTTAATTCCGAAATACGAAAAGCGATTAGAAAACGTGATAGGTTACGAAGAATTTCTATTCAAACAAAAAAACTGAAGGATTTGAATCGGTACAAAAAACAAAGAAATAAAGTAAACAATTTAAAAAAACAATTAAAATCTAAATATTATAATAAACTTGTTTCAACTATCACCGAACCGAATAATACGTCTAGTGATTTTTGGTACTCAATGAAAAATTTATTAGGTCAAAATGTTAAAACTGTTATACCGACTTTAATATCAAATACAGATGGTAAAGTTGCATACACTGACTGCGAAAAAGCCGAATTACTAAATTCCTTTTTTATATCCGTATCCAATAATGAATCACTACGCGACTCATTAGAATTTCGTTCTAAAACAAACTCTATATTTAAAATGCCCGAGATTCAAAATTCTGAAATAACTGACTTAATTTTAGATCTTGATATCAGAAAAGCAAACGGCCCTGATAGAATAAGTAATCTCCTCTTAAAGCATCTAGCAAAGAGTATCTCTATCCCCTTATCTCTACTATTTAATAAATCCTTAAAGGCCCAATCCCGATAACTTTTTGGGGAATTAAACTGCTTAATTTTGTGTTAAAATCCCTTAAAACCCATTACCTAAGGCCGACCAACTAACCCGATATTTGTGATATGCTTGTAAATAACTTAAACCTGACAGTCTTCATCTGGAAATGGAGACCGTTGTATTATACAGTATAGGAATAAAACCAGACTTTTTTCTATAAAAATAATATGTAGGTGAAATTTACCTTTTGTTATCAAGTACAGTACATGGGTCATTCACTGTATAGACCTCTCAAGAAACGAGAATCGATTAGCAGGTCACCCAATCAAAAAATTGACACGAAATCTTAAAAGGGTTACGTGTCCGGATAAGCAGTGTTGACGTTAACGTCAAAACGACTCAATATTTTGAGCTGAAATTTTGAGACAAGGTAAATACACAATGCCTCTATGTTTTGGTCCATAAATTTCATAAATGCTCGGACTTCAATTTTTGAGACTCTGTTCTTATCGGGATTGTCCCTTTAAAAGAGGGAATATTCCCAAAGATATGGAAACAAGCTAATGTTATGCCCCTATTTAAAAAAGGTGACAAGTCCGATGTTACTAATTATCGACCTATATCGTTATTAAGTGCTATTAGCAAATTACTTGAAAAAATAGTTTTTAAACACATCTACAATTATTTTCATTTTAATAATTTACTAAATTCCTATCAATCTGGCTTTAGACCTAAATTTTCGACTGTACACCAACTTATTGAATTATACGATAGCATATTGCAGTCATTAGAAAATGGCGAAAGTTCATGTTTCATCTTTTGTGACATCTCTAAGGCATTTGATAGAGTGAATCACAATGGCTTACTAAAAAAACTTTCTAGTTACGGCTTAGATGGTACTTTTCTCCATTGGCTTAGCAGTTATATAAGCGATAGAAACCAAACTGTTTTTGTAAATAACGCTTACTCGTCGACCCTATCACTTAATTCTGGAGTTCCACAGGGCTCTGTATTGGGTCCGTTTTTATTTCTTGTATACATAAACGATATTCAAGATTCTTTGGAAAATACAGCCAGATTATTTGCCGATGACACCGCCATTGGTTGCGCTAAATCTAATGTATATGAAATAGAAAATTCATTAAACGCTGACTTATCCAAACTAAAGTCGTGGTCCAAAGATTGGTTGATAAATTTTAATCCTTCTAAAACAAAAGTATTGCATTTCAGCAAAACCTCCGAGAACGCCCCAACTTTATATTTTGGTAATGAATCATTAGATGTTGTAGTTAACCACAAACACCTTGGCGTTACTCTATCAAATAACTGTAAATGGTCCGAACATGTCGATAATATCTGTAAAGCTGCATCTAAACGTTTAAATATATTAAGAAAATTTAAATATACCTTTAAGCGAAAAACACTAGAAATTATTTACAAATCTTTCATAAGATCCGTACTGGAATACGCGTGTGAATTGTGGGATTGTTGTAATGTATCTGATCGCGATAAACTTGAAAAAATTCAACTCGAGGCAGCTAGAATTATTACAGGACTCCCAAAATACTCAAGTAAAGAATCTTTATATTATGAAACTGGCCTGGTTAATTTGTCAGAACGTCGCAGGATAAGAAGACTGTCTCTCTTCCACAAAATTATTTATAACAATTCTCCACACTATCTTACAGATATATTAACAGAGCTACACACGTCAAAGCACAATTATAACCTACGTAACAATGCTGATATTCCCGTTCCGTTTTGTAAATCCACATTATACCAAAAGTCATTTATACCCCAAACAATAAGAGACTGGAACAACTTACACGAATCTATAAAAACAATTCCTGATATTAAACACTTTAAATCTAAATTAAATAATACCAACAATGACAATGTAGCGCCCAGTTTTTTTCAATCCGGTAACAGAAAAGAAAATATTATACATACTAGAATGCGTCACCAGTGTAGTTCGCTAAATTCTGATCTCCATAAAATTAAATTGATTAATAGCCCTCAGTGTAATTGTGGATATCCAAATGAAAACGCAAACCATTTTCTTTTACAGTGTAAGCAATTTAATAGTGAAAGAGCAAAATTATTTGAATCCCTGACCCAATTCCCTACGATTAATGTGCACACACTATTGTGGGGTGACAGCAATTTACCCAACCACCTAAACAATTCATTGTTCGGAAAAGTGTGTTCATATATAAAAGCAACTAAACGTTTTAATTGTTGTTTGTAAGCTGTGTTCACTTGCACCCTGTTCATTTATGTTTGTTTTTTTTGTTTGTCTGTTATTTATTATGTACATTAGATCAATATTTGTTACATTTCATAATTCCTTAAGTAAGCTGCGCTATATATTACATTTATACAATTTCTGACTATGGAAAGGACGTTTGTAAGTTTTAATAACTTTTGTCCAATCCAATTGTATCAAGAATTTTTTTTTTTTTTTGTTGATGCAATAAAATATGTTTAAACTAAACTAAAATTTGGATCTTATCTTAGTTAAAATTTCGTGAAATAGGCCCCATTGCAGGCCCGTAGCCAGTGGGGGCGGGGGCAAGGCCTCCCCCCCCCCCCTGAAAAATTCTTTTACCCTCGAAAAAAAAAAAAAAGCTGCCGACCATAGCTCTGCAATACCTACTGTAGACTGTGCCCCCCCCCCCCCCCTACTAAAAACTGCACTGACGTTATCGGAAGGAATAATCATGTATGCCTAATACTGTGATTTGTATTTGACGCGTCACATAATCACTGATCTCGGGACCGCATTGGACCGTAGATAATGATTGGACCCTTGGACCCACGTGTTTAATAAACCGGAAGTAAACATTTTGGCTCGGCGTTGTTGTTTTTTGGCTTCGAAATATGGCTAAAGAAAACGATGACTATAAAAAATATAAAACTCCTCTGGTGTCAAGATATGCCAGTAAAGAAATGGTTTATAATTTCAGTGACTTTAAGAAATTCTCAACTTGGCGACGTCTTTGGTTTTACCTAGCACAGGCAGAAAAGGTAATTTTTCAACTTTCACTTTCGTGTGAATGATGAACTGATTCTGAAATAAGCTGATTTCATGGTCTGCCATGGTTTTGATTATTTTGAACTGACGGTTTGTAATCCTTAATATCAGACTACTGGCTTTGGCTAATATTATAATAATAATATCACCGATAATATATTTTACTTTATTCAATTCAATTATTTATTGTCCAAACAAGTACAGGGTTCCACGGTGTGATAGATAGTATGATTTGGCCTACTTATATTAAAAATAGAAAAAAGAGACTTTACAGACAATAATATTAAAATATAAAAAAAGGCCATTTTAATTTAATTGTGTAGCTACCAAAGCTTCAGACCGATATGATAACGATAGCCCAGAAAACATGTTATTAGTGAAAGGGAGATAACTCCACTTAACCTCTGGATCAGACAGAGCAATACAGCATCCTAAATAAGTCGTCTAGTCTACACAATTTCAGAAATTATGTAAGCTTATAATATCTATATAATATTAACAGTAAATGTAATGACATGGCCTTTTTTCATAATGTCAAATGGTAATATCACCGGGACTAAATTCCAAAACGGATTTGCTTGACATCAAGTTATTTTTGTGTTAAATTATAGCCTTATCCCGGGCATTAAGTCAAGTGGATGAGCTGATCATCAGTCGACAAGTGACAAAAAAAGACAAGAGACAGAGAGAGAGAAAATTGGGTTTAATGTCCATTCAACACCAACTAGGTCATTTCAGTGAAATGTTATTAGTGAAAGGGAGATAACTCCACTTAACCTCTGGATCAGACAGACCAATATAGCGTCCTAAATAAGTCATCTAGTCTACACAATTTCAGAAATTATGTAAGCTTATAATATCTATATAATATTAACAGTAAATGTAATGACATGGCCTTTTTTCATAATGTCGAATGGTAATATCACCGGGACTAAATTCCAAAACGGATTTGCTTGATATCAAGTTATTTTTGTGTTAAATTATAGCCTTATCCGGGCATTAAGTCAAGTGGATGAGCTGATCATCGAGTCGACAAGTGACAAAAAAAGACAAGAGACAGAGAGAGAGAAATGGGGTTTAATGTCCATTCAACACCAACTAGGTCATTTCAGGACTAACATATGGTACTTTAATAGTAAGTGCAGGGGGACTGCACCACACACAATTCTACACAAAGACAAATGTATGGACAAGACATCATAACAGACAGAGAAAACCGGAAGACCCTGAGAAAACCCATGAAGTTGGACAGGCAAGCCTAGCCTACTCCTTGTCACATACAATCTGGGAATCGAAACAATGCCAGTTGACAGTATCATACCTTCTGATTCAACGCACATGCACTAACTATTCGGTCTTCCAAAGTCCAATCCTGTCTTCCATTAAGTTCCATTAGCCCAGGTTAGGTGCAGAGAGTTCCAAAGTCCAACCCCCCAAAAGTGATGGAATTGCTCACCTATTTCACCAAGAATAACTAATAAGAAATTATAATGGAAATATTGAAAAGTGAATGTAAATCAGTTCATACAACACATCACATAATGTCATGCTTTTCGACCCCTTCTCGTCTATTTCAAGGTTCCAAAGAATAGAGCTATATATGATCTTTTTGTGTATAAATTTGATACAGTATTGATTTTATGTGTAACAAACTGAAAAATGTAGCATTTATTTATTAGATTGATAGAAGCCAGTCAAATTTTATAATCAGTTCATGGGTTTCTACTCTTGATCACTAATTTCCTAAAGCAAAAACCGAATTAGCTGTAATGGGCATCATGTTTTCATTGCCTGTTATCCTGTCTTCATATTAATTACTGACATGTTTAATGTTTGAAGAAAACCAACTTGTAATCCAGTTATAAGTGCAGACCTGTCAAGTTGTTTTCAGCATTTTTAAGGTCTTATTTTTAATGTCTTACTGTGCTTATTATTAATTTTCAGACGTTAGGATTATCCATAACTGATGAACAAATATGTGAAATGAGAGATAATTTAGAAAATATAGATTTTGATGCTGCTGCCATAGAAGAAAGGAAAACCCGTCATGATGTGATGGCACATGTTCATGTTTTTGGAAGTTGTTGTCCTTTGGCTGCAGGAGTTATACATTTAGGTGCTACATCGGCCTACGTCGGAGACAATACAGTAAGATTTTACTTTCAATAAGATTGCTGGATTGTCATACTTCCAGTACTTCTGTCTATGCTGTTGTAATGGCTAACTGTTGTGCATTAAATCTGGTCAATAATGATTCAAGAAACATGATAAAATTGCATATAATATTAATAACTTATGTTCTATTTGATTGATGTGAAATTTAGATGTTGTCAAATGACATGTGGAGTTACTAAATTTATTATGTTACAGTATGTTTATTTATTATCCCATTATTTGTTTATAAATATACTTCAGTTTTTACTTTGTTTCAGGATATAATAGTTATGAGGGATGCATTTGATATTCTCTTACCAAAGGTAAGAATAAAACTTTGGGTACCGTTATTCAGGTTTGGGTAGGATGTTTGCTAACATATAGTAAACTGCCATATTTTCAGTTTGTCAAGTTAAAACATATTACATTATGGCCATACACTTCCTGCAACATGTACAAACCCCTAAATTTTTATACACTCACATTTTCATATGGACTTGTAAAGACATCTGTCTGTGTTTCCATCCTTCCATTCACATTTTGTTCGTTTCTTGGACACTTTATGGATCACAATTTTTATCCCATTTTAATGACTTGAAATATAACTGTAAGATCTCAATTACATTCAAAGTTATCATATTTTGGACCATCACTTCATGGATTATGGTCTCAGATTGTACGAAAAATTACGTTTTAGCTTGTCACAATTTTTATCCGATTATGATGAAACTTGAAATGTGTATTCCTTTCGATATTCGTGCATATCCATAGCTTACAAAAATGAAACACAATCAAATTTTTGTCCACAAACAATAAACCTTGAATTGCTCATAGATAGCCAAGTCATTGCAAAATGAATAAGGGCTACTATTCTGATTGCATGTAATGGACCATAAAAGCTGGTTACTAGAGATAAATTCTTCGAAACTGCATAAGCTTATTGCTACTTTAAAGAGACATTAGATAAAGAGCTGGCAGTTCTCACTATAATTGTTAAAAACTAGATAATTTAAAGGGAATTTGGACCTCAAGCAGCAGATAATATTCTAATCACAGGCTAAGTTAATGAATGTTGAATTAACAATTTAGATAACAGTTCAGGCCTAAAGAAAGATGTGCAATTAGCAGATTTAGCTCTTGCATAATGTATGTTTAAGTTATAAATTGCATCTGTAAAAAAAGAATTTTCAGTTGATAATGATTGGATTAAAATATTGTAACAAGCTTTCATTTTAATTCAGATACAATTTTTCATGAATCAACAGAATACATACTTTTAGTTTTATATTCTTAAAACCTTTAATTTCAGCTAGCAAGGTGCATTCAGAGATTATCAAGTTTTGCAGAAGACAATAAAGATACACCATGTTTATCATACACTCATTTACAGTAAGTATAATCTTTACATTTTATTTACAGTAAGTATAATAGTAACCATTATATTTACAGTAAGTATAATTATAACATTTACAGATCTGCGACATTAGCGCTTGTCCGATTGCCCGGGACAAGTAAAATTTACGGCGGACAAGTAAAACTTTCATTGGGACTTGCCCGCCGGTACAGTACTGTTTTTCAATAGAATTAGAAACAAATGTACATTGACGAAGATGACACGCGAAAATTTCGCTAAAAAAATTAAAAATAGCCATTTTCTTGTTGCTCACACTGATAAAGTTTGGGGTTCGGCAAAAGTAAAGATCGAAGAAAAGCCGTGGAGCACAGTTTTTACTCCAAGGGAGACAATTCCATTTAATGCTTGTCTACTTCCGCTTTGACATTAATGACCTTGAAACTGTGCTGACGGCTTTCCTTGACTTTCGTTTTTCTGCACTGTTGTTTGTCTTTCACTCGTCAGGAGACGGGTGGAAGGGGCACAGCCCGGCAAGACATTGAATAATATAGGATCTAATAAAAAAAATGTGTTTTGTTCTTTTTTTTTATTTCAAAAGACCATTTCCAGGACACGAAATTTCAAATTTTAGGGTGTTTATGCTCTGCGTAACCATTTTCTTTGGTTACCGGTACGTCAGATGATCCTTGCGTAACAAATCATGTGTTATCCAAGTAGATTTAAATGCTGCTGCTATCCATCTCCACTTGCAATGTATGTGGATGTATTTTAAAAAATAAAAAAAAAAACTTGACTAATTTATATTCTTTTATATTTAATACTAATTTTGAGGTAAAGTGTTTATATTATGACTTTAATCCCACTGTGTTCCCATGTAAAAATTAGAAATATTTGTTCCACTTCACTAAATCCCTATACTTTAATTATTTTATCAATCAGTTCCAAAAATAACTAATGGATTTTCGTTTTTATATCATATCTGACATGGTAGCTACCACATTGTTTTTGGTCATTGAAGACGTCATACATCCTTCTAGTTTAGCTCTGAACTAACATCTTTCATACTTCTACTCCTACACTTGTCTTTTTAATATTTCTTATCTAGTGTAAATGTATTAAAATGAGTAAAATGCATCATTTTGCCCGAAATAGTTAGGTGTTACGTAAACAATACACAAGCCGTTGAGCCAATGACTGACACCACGTGAAGTCAATGCACATGTTTTCGACAGTCATCTGTGACAGAGATATTTCGTAAGTAATTCTCTGTGAAACAGATTGTAACTAATCATTTAAAGAATTAGGATGGGGGCATTTTGAAATCATTTAACCTGCTTGCAACTGGTGATGTTAAAAATACGTGATCTGTCAAACTGAAAGTAGGCCTACCGGTAAGACTGATGCCCAGCGAAGAAATGGAGAAATAAAATACCAAGAATGAATGAATTGAGTTGTGCTATATAATACTAATAATTCAGACCTGTGTCACAAAATATTGATCAAATGTGAATAAATTTGTTACTGTAATTTGTTAAAGCCCCAATAACACTCTTGTTGTAACTGAATAATATGTCCCAATCTTCATTCTGGTCAACAAATTGTATTATTTTACAATATTCCAATTAAATGATGATATAAATTTCATTTTAAAACACCAAATTTAAAAAATTGGAAAAATTCAACTTATTGATTTGAAAAGTCTAACGTAAACCTTTTCAAATGTGACTTGGATTTTAAAATATTTTCGAACCCTCTGGAAAAGTAAAATAGTATGTAATGGATAATTTACACAACAGGTAAGACACTAAAACATCTAGTACTTAGAATAAGGCTATTATTTATTTTCTGGAGCTACCAAGCCAGCAAGAGTGTTATTGTCCCTTTAACATAAACCGATATTTCAATTTGCGTAACCAGGAAATCAGTCAAGTTTTTTTGAGCTGGTGCGACCGCATGTAACCAGTTGGTATCGTTTGCGTGAAATTTTGTGGCCTGCATTTCCATCTGACTGCTGTCGGTACAGTAAAAAAAATTTGGGGCAAGTAAAAGTTGTCAATGTACTTGCCCGCAGGGCAAGTGAGTTTAAAAGTTAATGGTGCAGACTGTAAGATCGTAATAACTTTTACATTTACAGTGAGATGATAATAACTTTTATATTTACAATAAATGTAACCATTACATTTACAGTAAGTATGATAATAATCATACATTTACAATAAGTATGATAATAGACATTACATTACATTTAAGTATGAAAATAACCATTACATTTACAATATGTAAGATGATAATAACTTTTATATTTACAATGAATGTAACCATTACATTTACAATAAGTATGAAAATAACCATTACATTTACAATAAGTATAATAATAGCCTTTACATTAACAGTTATTATAATAATAGCCTTTATTATGATAATAACAGTGCAGTTACATTAAGTATAATATTAACACCTGCATTTACAGGAAATATGATAACAATCTATACATTTATAGTAAGTATGATAGTAACAATGACATTACACTTATATATGATGATAACCTTTATAGTAAGTATAATAATAACCTTTACATTTACAGTTAAATATGGTAATAATCTTTACACGATAATAACCTTTACATTTACAGTAATACAGTTAGTATAATAAAAACCATTACATTTACAGACCTGTTAAATATAATAATAACCTTTAAATTGACTGTACCGGTAAGTATAACAATAACCTTGACATTAACAGTTGGTATAATTATATGTTTACAGTTACAGTAAGTATAAGAAAAATGTTTTTGTTCTCTAACCTGCTGTTAAATCTAAACGTTTACAGGATTGTCCTTACATAAGTCTGGAATACGTTTCAATACCATCAGCACAATTGCTACCATTGACCACAATATATGATAAAACCTAATAGGATCACCACAATTATTCTCCAATTTCAATCGTAGTGTGAATCTTGATTGTAAGAACCTAGCATTAAGACAAGGTTGTTTCATAACTGTTAATATGCAATGATATATTTGATAGCCTTGTTGATATTCATAGTTAGAATTAGAGATTAAAAACAAAGCCTTATTTTTAACAGTTTTCAAGTAATATGTTTTAATGTTACAGACCAGCTCAATTGAGTACTGTTGGTAAGAGAGCATGTATCTGGATACAAGATTTATTAATGGATTTACGTAATATAGAACGAGCAAGAAATGATTTACGATTCCGAGGTGTAAAAGGAACGACTGGTACTCAAGCAAGTTTTTTAGCTTTATTTGATGGTGATGAAGAAAAGGTATGTTGTATTTGTTTTATGAATATTGAATTTGAATACCTCTGTATAGTATATGACAACATGGCTGATGACGCTCAATATTAATACACATTTAATCCCGAAATCACCTAGTTTGTGTTGAGTGGACATTAATCCCCATCTCATTCTCGCTCAATGCACACTTTTGTCATTCAACATTAACCTCACATTTATTTAATGATAATAGATTATTTAATATTTGGTTATTATCTTCTTTACCAGACTGAAGTTAGAATAGGGGTTAACATGTAAGACATCATCATTAATTTATGGAGAATAAGGGAGCAAGTTTAATATGATCATCTCCCTTGGAACATTTTATTCACAATCTTTAAATTTTTATTCTAGGTTTATAAATTAGATGACTTGGTTACAGAATCAGCAGGATTTAAAAGGTAGTTTGCTCAAATGAAGAAAAATATCTTATTTCTGTCAAATTTGTTTGGTCAAGATGGACTAAATCTTATATCTGCCTTCCGTCCAAAGTGCGGTGATTGTTGATTTTTGAGTCACAGCCATTTTACTCATTGTCACTTTTCATATTATATTTAAGTTGATGTAAACTTTGATGGATTGTTTGAACTATTCTGCACGCAGTGAACTATTTACCTTGAGAACAAATCTGTACCGTAAAGGGCATCCATTATAAAAAATATGCTCACATAATTACGGTATTTGAAGACATGGCTTATCAACTGGTTCTTCTTAATTCTATTCTGAAAGTACAGATTTTGTTATCTTATTCCTATGTCCGTTGTATATCTTCCATAAACATTTTTAATTCCATTTGATATGAAGTGGAATAGATACTTTTCAAAATTCGTAAAGTATGCTTAGTGTTATTTTGCCTATTGGTTGGTCAACCAATTGTCCGTTCTCAAGCATAGCTTTTTGTATAAAGACAGTGTAAGTTTTGTATGGGATTGAACAATCCTAATGAGTCAATAATTTGGTTATGTTTAACTTGGAAATCAACAAAATTGTTTTTATAATTTCCGGCTTCAAGCTTTAAATTTTTAGGTAATTCATTACAAATAATGTACTGTACTGAAAACTGGTGGTTGTCAGTCACATTGCGAGGATTAATGATTTATACCTAGCATAAAGATATCTGGTAAATTGACCAGTGTCTTTGAATTTATACATTTCAGTCACTTTTTGATATGTGGTCAAACCTATACACGTAAAGTTGATGTTGATTGTTTAAATACACTGGCTAGTCTTGGTTCATCAGTTCACAAGGTAAAAATAATTTTGTTTTCTATAATAAACTCATGATCCCTTATCTTAGGGCTGGACGGTAATTTCAATAAATCAATATATCGCGGTTTGGAAATTATATCGACGGTAATTTTAAGACCCTCAGAAAAAACGCAATATTCCAATATATCGTTTGACGTCATATACCGCGGTATGCACTGCAATATTCTCTTAATTTAGTCCCGAACTTGCTTTAGAAACCCCCGAATAACGAAAGTTAATTGGACTAATTGAGAAATATACATATTTGTCAGGTAAATCCAGACCAGTCGATGTCCAGTCATACAGTATACAATGAGATCTCGTGGCTGGTACATCAAGACAACAAAAAAGTCGAAAGTGAAAATAAAAAACCTCGGAAAAACCGATGCTATTTTCAGCATTTATCTAGTCTTGATTATCAATATTCAATTTTAATTTGTAAAGTTGCGGCTGGTCGTCGATGTCTATAGCTATCGGTAGATTTACAAAATGGCAGACGCGAAGTTGAAGTTAGAAGTTGAAGGGACAACTTCGAATTGACGTAAACGATACTGGTCAAAATAAAATTTTATGTAGACTGTGTGGAAGAAACGTAGCTACCAAGAATGGAAACAAAGTAATTTGTACGCTCTCTTCTCGGGTTATGATATTTTGAAGAAGACATAATTTATCACGTCTTTCATTTTAAAATCTAAGATTAACAAGCGTGGTTCGTAAACTGGGGGTTTACTCCAGTGCACTACAAAACTGTAAATGGGTTTTTTGGGGTTTTTTTTTTTTAAAATTTAAATTTAATTTTATTTTAAAACCCTTCAGCTGCAGTCGTGTTTTGTTTAATTTTTTGTATAATAGTTTGGTGATACAAAACTGAAAATAACTGTAATGTGGATGAATGATTGATAAATGTTATATTGTAACAAAATTAATTTCATTATTCACTTTTGTGTTCATATTCATTATTCATATGTGCTGATTATAAAATAAAAAGTGTTTTGTTTCTGAAGAAGTTGGCCTAATTGGCTGTAATATGATCAACTGTTTTTCTGAATTCGGAACGGGACATGACATGGTTCTAGTTGAATAATATATATATTTAGTATGATGCAGAATGATTAATTAAAACAACCAGTAAGGTAATAAACTCAAGGGGTGCCTCATTGCTGTTGGAGAGGATTAGCACCCCCTTTTCTAAGGCTTTTCTACAACACTTGCTTGGTGCACCAAAATATCGCAAATATTGACAATATATTGAGGAATTTTGAAAAAATATTGCAATATTGAAATTTTCAAATATCGTCCAGCCCTACCTTATCTGTACAAGTCATAAGTTCTGTCCCATCCGTGTGGGTGCTAGAGTGTTGAAGTGGCCTAACTCATGCACTTTAGATCATAAGGTCTGCAATTGAGTCAAGTGGTATGGTTCTATGTGACAACGAAAACAGTCACCTGTCTCAGCTGGTGGGTTTTTGTTGGATCCTCTGGTTTCCTCCTACAGGTAAACAAATTATTGAAATAAATTGTACCCTGTTTTTGTCTCCAAATGAATTAGTTTGTGTTGAGAAGATGCGAAACCCGATTTCAGGATTCCTTTTTCAAGATTTTAACTGTAACTTACTGTAAGACAAGATAAGTTGATGTGAACACAGATTAGAATGGGGTCATTAGAAGTCTTCATCATTGTAAAAAATAGAATAAATAAACTTCCATCCCCTCTAATGTTAACAGACTTTACCAAAAAATATTATGATGTTTTGTTCATTAGCTAGTTCCCATTGTTGCAGGAATATCATACACACTAATTAACAATATGCATATCAAATACATTCGTTAGCCATTTGACATACACACTGTAAAGTATCTTTAGTAGAAAATTGAGCCATCTTGTTAGTAAAATCCAAGATCTCAGTTGAAGTTTGTATGCTATTTTATTTACAAATATACAGTTATCACATAGTCAAATATACATATTTACAGGGATTTTATGTTTCACTGCACGTGGCAGGAATTAAATAGAAATGCGTAGTTAGTCTTATTAGAGATATGCTTTCTTTAAAAACCCTCTTTACTTTTTTTCCCTAGCTTTTTGTTGTTATATTTATTGACGATTTTATGTACACTAAGATTTATGATACATTTTAAAGTTAGATAAGCCATTGTAAAGATCTGATAAAGATAGACGTTTTGACATACAAAGCTAGATTTTTTTTATGTGAAATACAATAGGAGAAATAGGTAGTGTAGAATTAACATTGGCAAAGTGTTAGTATTAAAACATGGGACATGTCAACCTATCCATATGTAATATATATATATATTAAAAGATAAGTAATCATACAAGGAAGAAGCAATTGAATTAAATGAATTTTAAAGATGCTTTATGTAACAGCGAAATCTGTTTATGGAAAGACTTTTGTTATATATTGTATTATTTTTTTGACATTTATTCACATGAAGAACCTATAATCACTCTATAGAACATAAAATGGATGAGATTTAAATGCTTTAAGACATCCGCAAGATTGAAAAATTTAATGGTAAAATGGATAATTCAGATAATTATCTGTTCTACATCTTTAAACTTTGCCCTGAATAAGATAATATGAACGAAATTTCAAATATAATCATTTTTTTTAATATCTATATTTGAACTATTATAGTAAGAACGGCCAGCTCTGTATCTAAATTAATGTTATATAATGCATCTTTAAGTGTTTTTTTATGACGTTAATTATAAGCTGTATTTTAAACCTATACATACCATTACACACATCATCTAAATTACGTAAGTTTACCTGTACAAAATAGAAAGCTATGAGGGTTGAGATGCCTTTTGAATTACAGGAGAATTTTGCCAAACTGCCATAAGTGTTATTTACAGTTAAGATATTGGACTTTGTTCCATTGTTGACCTAGTTGCACTAAAGATTTTCATTTATCTGATTTATCATTTAAGAAATGGTACATGTTTTGTCAGGGGAAAAGAATGTAACACATTTCTACCGTCGGCAACATTTCATCAAGAGTTCCTTCATTTTTATCAAACAAAGAATATGTTTACTTTCAGTTTTAGACCATGAAAAAATTTCATGTGTTTACGGTTACTTTGCTTTGCCTCCCCTAAAAGCATCTGTGTGTAAATCTTTAAAACTTTTTTTTGTGGTGTTTGTATTATCTTTTTCCTAGCATTTCTAATTAGATATTGAGTACAATAATTTATCTGCAAAAAATCACACCAAGACCAAGTTGTAGGGCCTGAGAAATTAGGGAAAATAGTTTATCAGTGCAGCGATTTTGGTTAAAACAATCAAATAATGTTGGTCAGGTAACCTTAAACACAATTATTTATTATTATGGCTTTATTCAAATTAAAAGTATCAATTTTCTCCTGGTGGATGTTGGTGTATAAAGAAATATTAATGAATTATATTAAAGTTACATTATGGGAGATAAGATAAAGAGATGGCAGTTCTCCCTATAATAGTTAAAAACTAGATAGTGTAAAGGTAATTTGCTGAAAATTTCAGTCAAATTGATCTACTATTAGCCGAGAAAAAAGCGTTTGAAATATTCACATAGCCTCGGTCATCATTACTCAAATCATTAATATAAACAGCATAGTCTCGATTATCCACTTGATTGATTTAATTATCAACGGCCATTTAGCGGCATATAGGATTTCAATCGGCCAACATCGAAGGCTAGCCTTGACATCAAGAGTATATTATGGTCTGGATATGTTAATTAATGTCTAATTGATTATTCAGATAACATTTCAGGCCTAAAGAAAGACCTGTAATAAGCAGATTTTGCTCTTGCATAATGCTATTTTAAAGGAGTACTTTTATATAAAGATGTAATTTAAGACTTATGAATTTAACACAAACAAATATTTTAAAAATGGTGTAATATGAAATACCGGTATTACTGATAGTATACATATTAAATGACATTAAATGTTAAAAATGAAAAAAAATAGTCCAACATGATATTATGTATTTAAAATGACGCACAGTTATTGTCAATTAGTATTAACAGAAGGTAATGTTACATATTGTCGGTTGACTTCTATATATGGTCGCAGATTTTATTATTAACAATATAGAAATCTTCTTGCCATAATACACACTCAACATCTTTAATATCTTTTCTGCTTTTAATTGATTTTTACCAGGTCTGGCAGAAACTTCTTATCGATTTAGTGTTAACGTGTTTCAATCAATTTTTAGTCTATCTCCCAGTTGTTACATGTGATGAATAATAAGATAACGAATTAGTCACTTATTGACCATGAAGGTCAATGTATCAAATCCATAAATAATGTGATTTAGCCATTTCAAGTTTATGTTGAAAACTGACCATGTCATTGAAGAATGTTAGTGGACCGTATCCTGTAATCAGTAAGATGTAATAAGAGTTATTCAGACTTTAAATGAAAAACTCTTAAGCCTCTTGCATTTAACACAAGGGTTATAGATGATCTTCAGTGTAATAAAATACAGCCATGTCGGTCATCTATCGCTTTCTTTATACGTTTAACCATTTTCTCATTTGTTTTTAGAGTCTCAGCCAGTTTATTTTCTTCTAATAATTTCAAAATTTTATTTCCATCAAGTTTTTGTATGAAGATCTGATGTTTTACAGTGGGTGGTAACTTATGTTTATCAGCCCACATCAACAAATATGTGTTAGGAAAATGTAGAATTCCTCTTGGCCAACCAGCTGTCTCGGAGTGCCAATTATCTGTATCTGAAGTGAAAAATATGTATATTATTATGTATACTACTGGTACATTAAAGCAAGAGATCACTATTTTCCAGCATGGTTTCCCCTTACCAGTTGTAGAAAGGAACAGTGCTGCATGTGCACATGCACATATAAAACCCATGACCGTTGGAATAAGAAATCAGAGTAAGTTGTAGCACTGCTGTCTGGGGAAACTTTCCCTCCGTAAACTCTATGTTATGTAACTATCTTCATTAGCTCGGTTAGTTCAGAATGAGATAGATTTTTATAGGAATCCTACACCAGTAATTGTGCCGCATCTAAAATTTGTAATGTGTTTATGGTCTGAATAAGTGAGTCATTAATCTTGAATCTTTTCTTGGTATATAAACAAAGATGTTATAGAAAGAGTACCAAATGATGTACAGTGTACATTGTACACCTATATAGACAAAACTCATAATATACCAGTATATGAACAAAGATGGTGATATTATAAGAAACTCCTAGCATATTTATAAATTGAGCGCCTGGAAGCACTTGTTAATCTATAGATGTCTTAGAACAAAAAGTAATATAGAAAAAGAATTCAAATAAATTCTCTGAATACCAGCAGATGGTGTAGAATGAATTCCAAAGATATTATAGAGAGGTTATGATTTTAGTGGAAAGGACAATTAACAAATCAGACCCAATGAAGAATGAACACCAAGAGAGCCCTGGATTGTGTTTAAGAAAGAGCACAAAGAAATTAAAGCATATTATACAAAGCTCGCCAAAAGATGGTTATATAGATCTTATAGACAAAACAATAAAGGATGATTATGTAGATCTTATAGACAGAACAACAAGCATATATAGATCTTGTAGACAGAACAACAAAGGATGGTTATATAGATTTTATAGAGAGAACAACTTACAAAGGATGGTTATATAGACAGAACAACAAAGGAAGGTTATATAGATCTGATTGACAGAACAAGGGATAATTATATTGATATTATGGATAGAACAATAAAACATGTAATAGTTTCAGTTATAGAAAGCGTGTACCGAAAGGTGGTTATATAGATCTTATAGCCAGAACAACAAAACATGTTAGACATATCTTATAGACAGAATGATATTATAGTAAATGTACAAACTTACTAGCGTCATCAAATTTAAAACTTGTTGACCATTTGCAATCTTTAGTTTTACACATAAAAACTTCAGTACCATATGTTTCACCATTATATCTTATACCAGCTCTTTCTTCAAACCTATCCATATTTCTTTCACCACATTTAGGGCAAGCAGAGAAACCACTGTTCCAGAATGGTATACGACTTTTATCTTTCTGATCACCTGATGAGTATTGTTCTCTCCATACGTCCTTGTTTGGATCTAGCAAAATATAAGATGCTTATTAATATATACACCTGTAATAGGAAATAAAAAAGTTAATTATGAAATGTGACGTTGTGATTCCATGTACCGGTATTCACAATAAAATTGTTAATTTTTGCATTAAATATTCCTAATAAGAGAAACCCAATTTTTAACATCATTTGTTCATTCTGTGAAGGCTACCCAATATTTACTTTGTTTTGTTTAGTTTTTACACATCTAAATTAAAAAGAATTGAGGTTTTCTTGCAAAATATAACAATTTTCTGTATTATTTTAGCAATTCAGCAATTAATGATGTTACACAATTCTAACGAAAAAAAGATAATGATAACAGCCACTTGGATCAACTTTTAGAAAAATTCAAGATGCCCCTGTTCGAGTGCAACACTGTCACTACTACCAGGTCGTTCAATATGACATCCCCAAGTTTAAGAATTACCATTTTTTTTTTAAATAAATAAGTCAGATGTATTTATTATCTGTGTCAAACTTAATAATTGTTAGTCATGTTTCTATCAATTTCAGTTTCCAGT
The DNA here is from genome assembly GCA_036850965.1 of Patella caerulea. NCBI lineage: Eukaryota > Metazoa > Mollusca > Gastropoda > Patellidae > Patella > Patella caerulea. The sequence continues at coordinate 19,592,016 of JAZGQO010000014.1, read as the reverse complement.
AGCTAGTTCTTATTCTGCCAGTGATGTCATGAACACAATCTTTAATATACATATACTATGGTGTTTGGACAGAGTTGTCTAGAAAGTTTTAAAGAAGTTTTATTTGACAATTGATCAGAAAGTTTACTTTTAAATATTCTGTACAAGAGAGGGTGGAATGTTTCTCCCATCGACTTGCACCACAATTGAGAATCAGGTATTGATGTATGACAATTTCAACAACAGTTTTGCACGGAGATACCTAAATGATCGGTGACTCAGAGTTTGTTATTATTGATTTTAAAGGCATTGAGTAAAATTTGTAATCAGGGAATCAATAGAGAGAATGCTATTGGACTAGTTGACTTCTGTCATTAATGCACAGTATTATATAATATTTATATTGAGACTTGAATAGAATCGAAACATAGATGTATTTTGTAATGTCAATATTTGATTGGCAGGTTATAATACAATGATTGTCCACTGATACATGTAGTTTTCACATACCCAAGTAATTCACTCTATATTAAATTGATGTTACTATTGACTACCCATCTATGACCTTTTCTATTCCATTGAGATAGAGGTGAAATGTCAGATCATCACAGTTTATCTATGTTTATATGGTATTATTTACATATTGGTGCTGTTTGCATTATAAATCCAAGTCAATTCAATGTATCAGTTCTTCAAATTATTTGTCTAAAACATAATATTCATGTATATTCGACAAGTTATTGCCCTTGACTTTGTTAATCTTTAGATTTCCAGGGAAAAGATTCAGTTGGGTGGACATATGTATTTGAAAGGGGAGAATTTTGGTATTTTTTTATTTGATTTCCTAATTAAAGGGAGAGTATGAGTATTGTAGTCCATGTATCGCAAAGTCATGACTTTAAGGCCTGTTTGATGAGTTTGTAGCCTTCTGAATCTGGTTTCCTTTACGATATTTACATCCAATTTGTTTCATGTCTGATCTCAAAATCCTTACTCCATAAAAAAATTGTCAAGTTTTTATAAGACACCTTTAAAATTTGGTTTTGTATATGCAGTCTCTACTGACCATTGGTCCAGCCATCTGTTCACAATTCTTTGTGTAGGGGGTAAAGTTAATATGCTATTGGTCACTTTAAAAGAAAGAAATTCCAATAAATTTCCAGGAATATTATTCTGTTAGTGTAATTTTATCAAAAAAATGTGCTAAGGAGTGGGATGGTTGATGTACTTTGAAGTAGTAAAGTAGGTTTCTGCATTAGATTTAGAAATGATTATAGATAATACATCGATTGAACTGGCTCTCTAGTCTTGTAGATTGAATATTGGACTATAATAGTCAATGTTCTTTTAGATGTGGCAAATTGTCTAAATTCACAAATTCAAGTCATTAAATGTTTAACATGTGTACAGGTCACACAGTATCTTCTAACTACTCTCTTTAATCTTTATAATCATATATTAAAACTGGGTGAGCGCATGCAGTACTTTTCTCTTGTCAAGATTCTATAAAATATTAATAAGTTAAGTACAGTCTGCTGGGTTAATTCTATAGACACATTGTAATATTATATAATACTGATCAGATAAAAACTTATACTTTACCACAATTATTAATAAAAAGTAACCTGATTCTCTTTTAAGATAAAGATGTAATCTATATAATAGTCTCATGTTGCCTGAATTACTATACCTTGTCTGGAGTTCATTTAACCAGTTCAAAACTGAAATATGTTCATACTGTCTGAGCCATAAGAATTGACAATCTAATTTTATCAATTGGCCATAAACCATTAGTCTGACACTCCTTGATATCAATGAGTGCAGTTTGCAAAAGTTTGCATACAAGAATACAAGGTCAAATTTGCATTTAAAAGCAGAGGAGTAAATTCATTTGCTAAATAAAAAGCTAGATCCTGTAATTTAAGTCAAATATAAGATAATTAAACTGAGTAGTTCAATGATAGAACAAGTTCTATGTGATTAAATATTTCTTTTGAAATGTTGTAAGTTGAAGCTGGGTTAGTCATAGTCGTACTAGCCATGGGGTCAATCTGACTTTGGGGTAATCTGACAGATGGGTAAAGTGAAAACAAAAATGATTATTTTATCTAGTTGTCAAAACAAAGTGCCTGAAATCGAATAAAACACGAATTTTGCTTTTCTTTTAATTGGACTGTGAACAATAATTGCTTGATTGGAAATCAAGTCAGCCACCTTAGTTAGGTTACATCTTTGAAGTTGTTGTATTCATGGGCTGCAATAGCAGGAAAGCGATTGTCTAAATCCACAAATTTTCTTATTGTGGGGTAAGCTCCACTCATTCGCCTCTCGCCGACGCCCGGCACCGCTGTCTGTAACCCAAAATCTTTTCAGGCAGTTCAACTTCTGTGAACCTGGCTGGTATTCATCAAGCCCAGATGCCTATGCGGTAAGGGGATGTTGGGATGGCCTAGTGGACTAGAGTGCCGCGCTTCGACCTCTAGCTGGCCGGTCACCTCTGGCTTGCGGCTGTGGTTTCGAGCCCTGGTGTGAGCGTATTTGGCATGGAGATAGGGCCAGCCTTTTCAGCCTCGTGGGTTTCCTCCGGGCACTCCAGTTTCCTCACACTGCTAATGACCCCTACGCGCAAGCGAATTGTTGAAATAGAATTATACCATATGTTAGTCCCGAAATGACCTAGTTTGTGTTGAGTAGAGGTTAAACCCTCTCTCTCTCCCTCTCTCCTATGCGGTAAGTTTAATTATTTGAGTTTCACTTTGAGCTCAAACTGTCTGTCATTGAACAGAAAATACATTATATCTCAACATTCACAATATCTCTAACTTTAGAATGTTAACTGTAGACAGATACCCACTTTGCAAATTCAAATTCAATTAAAACTACACTTTGATTATTTAACAAGATATTTTTTTAGTGTTATCCCATTTTGAAATATATATTTTAAGAGCGTTTTTACACTGTATTTGTTCTGTTTTGAGGTTATATTCTTTGAAAGTAAGATTCCATGATTGACAGATCAATTCTCAAGGAAGTCAATTTCTCTGCAGTTAAGTCAAGATACTGAAACAAGAGCCCTGGTATCTGTCAAGCATTTCATTATTGTCTGATGAAATATATCAAACATAAACACCAAGACCACGAGGAATGAACCCCTTTAGTAAAACTACATTAAATGAATGTAAAAATCCTTAATAGAGGATATATGTTGGGGTGATATGTAAAAAAATAACCACCCTATTAACTTGACAAGACTGTATAGAATACTATTGTTTTATTCATCAAGCATTTTGGTCTGCAGCTTTATATTATTATGATAAATCAATGTTTTCATTGTGATGTCAATGTGTCGAATTTGGCATTCTGTTGGTTTATTTTAATACATAAAAATGAAATATCACTTGTCACAACTGCCAATTTAAATTGTTAAAAAAAAAAACCATTCACCATGATAGAGAGAGAGAGAGAGAGAGAGATGGGGTTTAACGTCCACTCAACACAACCAGGTCATTTTGGGACTAACATATGGTTTCAATTTTATTTCAATAATTCGTTTGCGCGTAGGGGTCTTTAGCCGACCATGATATAGCATCATTCAGATAAAAATAACAGAGATATAAAAGTAATTGAAATTTGGGCAGAAATGTGAATGTATGATATGTACGATATGTCAATACATTACTGTAATGATGCTTCAGTTGCATTTTTTGCTAAAATATCAAATTTCTCACTTATTTGGTACTTTTCCTTCAATTGTTAAATTTTATACCATTGTAAAGCCTAATTCTCTGTCTTCATTTGTATATATGAACATTTGATAACCAGAATAATAGTTTTTGTGTGATTTTGCGTTCTCTGCAATATATGGGATTAATAGATAATCCTTTAATAAGCACCAGGGAGATAAGCTATCTAGTTAATTAGCTTAGGGATATTAGGGCTCAGTGATTGAAAAAGGAATATGCCACCATATTTACCATAGCCATATTTAAGAAAATTTAAGATTATTGAGTTTTGTTAGATTTGTTTAAAATTTCAATGATATATGCTGTCATATTAGGAAATAAGAGATGCAGATGGGGTTTAACATTCACATGCTACTTCAGCAGTTTAATTATATGTTTTTGAGTAGTGGTGTTTAACAGCTGAAGGAAACCTGCAAAACCATGGAAAATACCCACTCCCTGTTACATACTATCCTGAGATGGAGGAAAATTACGTCATTTTATTCAACAAGAGACCTTATGATCTAAAGTACATGCTTTATACCACTTGGCTGCCAAAACCCCCTTAAATTAAAAGCAAAAATAACCCAAATTGTCATTATTTACTCTGTATAAAGATACAGTTGAAAATATCTGACTGTCCAGTATTTAGAAAGATTACAATAATGTCCACTTTATATGTCCAGTTTTTCTTGTATATAAATTAGCATACATTTTTGTATCTTTATCTACTTTTCCTTACAAACATTAAAAATCTTGACAAGCCAGATAAAGTTATTATAAACGTAATTTTATCTTCTGATACATTTTTGGGGGATTATCTGTATTTACTTACCATCTATTTCTGTTACCCGCCCAGATACAGGTGAAATTATCATAGATGATCGTGCTGTAAACTCCACAACTTCTTTATCTCGAGAAAAGCAACTTTTAAATACATTCATCTTTATATCCAATATATTAATAAATAAATGATTTGCAACTCCAAACTACATGCAGTATTGATATGAAGACATTAGGTGTTTGAGTGTCAGCTGACTAGTCCAGTCTGGTGTGTGGTTACAAATGTCCCCTGACTGTTCGTTTCAGTTGAAATACTTTCTATACCTAGCAGTACTTTATGTGACGTCATCTTTTATCATTGTTACACATAATTATATAGAAGAGAAGGAGGTTTTTATTTGATCATAGTTGATAATGGGATAATACCATATTAATCTGCTAGTATTTATCAATCCTATAGAAAAGGAAATGACTGAAGGCAGTTATAACTATTAACATACCATGAAAACCCAAACAATTATTATACATAAAATAGAAGTGAAATAATTGTACATGTTATTCCACAATAACACATATCCATTCATTGCAAAATAAAAATGCATACTTTTTAATGTCTAATTTTTTATAAACCAAATAAATAAAATAAAAGAATGCATATTGTTAAATTTACAATTACCTGCAATTTTTTTTTAATTAGCAGTATGTAATGTTAAACCATTTGTGGTGTGATATTTTATTATTCAATGCAATATTTGTCTCAAATTAAAAAAGCTTTTTACAATAAATATTTATTTTTTTTTTTTTGACAGATTTGCTCTGATATACGACTTCTAGCTAACTTTAAAGAACTAGAAGAACCGTTTGAAAAAGATCAGATAGGTAAGAGGAAGAACGTGTGCACTTATTTTTTTTTCCTTTTTGATTAATAAAGGGAGAGACTGATAAATGATTAAATAATAGTTAGTTTATTTCAGTACAGATAAAACAGGCTTTCTATTTTAGATTGAATTGTTATTAGAATAGTGTGGGTTAAACTGCTATCTATTCAATAGTAGTCTGTGTTTATTCAATAACTATAACTACCTTCTCAACAAACTTTTACACTCACTCGCACATAGATGTAAGCAGATAATATAGAAAGAAATAAACCTAGTTCTCGATAATGTCACAGTGTTCTTAGTGTTTCAGAAGTAGACAATGTCATCACAATATCAAATCTATGTGTTATACATAAACTTCATAGTTTTTTTTTCTGTTCGATTAGAGCATTGTTTAATAAAGGCGAGAAAAGAAGAATGTAGGGCCACTTTCTTAAAAGTGATGTTTTGTCATAAATCTTTTTCTTAAATAAGCTACTTATCCTATAGTTATATCTTAAAGGGTCATTGCCTGTCAAACATTGTTGGGTTTCAGAGGGTCCTCTGGTTTCCTTCCACTGCTAAAGAAAGACCCCTACGTACTATTGAATTATTGAAATAAAATTGAACCATATGTTAGTCCCAAATTGACCCAGTTTATGTCAGGTGGAGGTTAAACCACATTTCTGTACCTCGCTCCCTGTTAAAGGTCAAATCTAATACCGGTTATCCAATACCAATTGATTCTGAAAAGTTTTAAATTTTCAAAAAATTGTTTCTAGAAAAGTATTCATTATATTTGTATACAGGTTCTAGTGCCATGCCATATAAAAGAAATCCTATGAGAAGTGAAAGATGCTGTGCTTTAGCTAGACATTTAATTTGTTTAATACAAGATCCTTTGATGACACAATCTGTTCAGTGGATGGAGAGAACATTAGATGACAGTGCAAATAGGTACATGTACTATTATTTATTATTAATAACAAATATTTGTCAGTTTGGACCATTATTTAGAAATAAGTCTGGTCTCACTTTCACAAATGAATGAAATCAGATGGGGTTTAATGTCCGACTGAAGTGTTCTATGAAGGATATTGTATCTGAACAACAGCTCTACTGCCTACTTTTATTTCAAATTCCAACTGTCATGCCCATGGGTTCTTTAATTTGTATGCCAATGTGTACACAGAATCTTTTTTCAATTGTTGTACTGAATACTATAAATTCTCCTTTGATGGTGGGGGGTGGGGTGGGTCTATTGGTTTACCAAGTGTGTGTGAAATCACAAGGTCTGTCATAGAGTCTATTGTTATGGTTTCAATTTTCTGTTTGAACTGATAAGGAGTAAGGTCACATGTCCAACCTTGTGGGTTTTCTCCTGGTCCTCTAGTTTCCTCCCATATGTTAGTCCCAAATGACTAAAATGTGTGGAGGGTACACACTCTCTCTCTCTCTCTCTCTCTCTCTCTCTCTCTCTCTCTCTCTCTCTGGGACCACACCAGAAAATCCTGATGAACTTTCTCAGCCAGCACCCGGATCGAAAAAACATCAACTGGTGAATCAAAATGATGGGTATACATCATTGTAATTCTGGAAATAATTGGCAAAACATATTATTGATGATCACTCAGTGAGCTTGACACAAATATATGTCCTGGATAATAATCGTTGTTGTACAAACTTTCTTGAAAGGACGACAACTGATTGGGGTATAAACAACACGTACCATATTCATATGATGATAATGGGAGCATGTAAACATGATAAAATAGCCCAAAGACTATTCGTAGTATTTTTAAAAAATTTTGTCCAACTACATCATTTGGTAAACAAGACCAATATGAAATATTCATGTGTTTATATGAATTAACAACCTAGGAGTATAGATGAATCAATGATGATATATATTGTAAATCATTTTTTTTACTCCCCGTCTTTTGAGGAAAGCAGGGGATTATTAAAATGGGTTTGTCCGTCTGACTGTCCATCTGCCTGTCTGTCTGTCCATCACTCTTTTTGGGACACAATAACTCTTTTTCTAATTGAGCTAGAATGTTTAAACTTGGTGTAGGTGTATATTAAGTTAATGCCTTGATGGTGTTCATGGCTGAGCATTTTCTGCTTAGGGTAAGCAGAGATAAGCAATTTGATTGGTTGATGCTTTTGGGCACGATATTTTGAGTTGTAATTAAATGAGAGTTATTATATTCATCATATCATTACCTGAACTAAAATCGATGATAAGAATTTTCTGCTAAGGCTAAAAAGCGATAAGCAATTTGATTGGTCAAGACATAACAAGTCTGCTTTTAATTGAGGTAGAATGTTTAAATTTGGTGTAGATGTAGATATTCATTAGTTGAATGTCTTGACTGTTGAATGTCTTGACTGAGTTCAATGATTAACATTTCATGCTAAAGCTAAGCAGAGCTAAGCAATTTCATTGGTCGATGCTTTGGGACAAGATCAATTTGATTCTATCTGATAGAGAGTGATGAAACTTAGTGTAAAGTTGATAATCAGTTTGATTCTTGAATCTTACCGGGTCTGTACAACACCGTGAATGCTTAGAGGTGGCCCCCGAATCTATTCATGTGATTTGATTTTTGTTGTTTATTTGTTGCAGTGTCTGTATAGTTTGTCTCTGTATGTTTTGTTTTGCATATAGTGCGTCTCTCCCTAACTCACTTACTATTATGTATAAAAGATATAGGTTACCGGTATATCATAACCATGTGTTAGAATGGAAGTGAATGAATACTGAAATAAGTTTGATTTATTTATTTGACATTAGAGGTGATAGCTGTTATCATAACACATTACCATTATGCATTTTCAGTACACAATAAACATGTTTATTATTGAGATTTCCAGAATGACTCACACAATAATAAATATTAATCTCATAATTCTAGTCATCCTTGCCGTTCAAACAAAATATATTGTATTGATATTCTGAGACGTATGTTTGTTTATGGTTATTTTAACCTCTTTTTAAGCTTTAAAGTAGCTAAGTCTCTAACTCAATATTGACAATGAAAACACGAAATTTTTGTCAATTTAAATCAACATCGATGTTGTGATGTTACCGGGAAAAGATGGGCTTCTGATATACAATATTTTAGACAAAATAAAAAATTTAGCATTGGTGCACGAATCGTGTACCATAATGCCTTTCAGACTCATTTTTAACAAGGGACCTGAAGAAAGAAGCTAAATGGTGAAGCATATTGTTATCTGGAGAGATGCAATAATGTTGACTGCACCAGTACCGAATAGTGTCGAATGGTACTGAATGTTTGTATTGTTGACTTGCGTAATTGAGTGTGTCTGTCTCTCTTCCGGTTCCTCCTCAGACCATGCTGTATTATTAAATATTCATCTCATTACAATGTTGTTTGTTGAGTGTGGCACTATTAACTGGCACTGGAATAACCAGGCGCTAAAGATTGGCATGTGATTGAGGCTTCAGGCGTATTTCGCCGAACATAATTGGTTTGAAATTAGAATAAAGACGAAAATGATTGAATGTAAATCAGTTTATATACATTCATATTCATATTGCATTATTATATGCGTTATGGCCAATTTGGGTCAATTTCTAGGTTCCAAATATTAGTGGCTTAGCTCCTTTAAAGTGGGGCTTGTGTCGACTTTGCAACTAGGATTAACTGCTTAGTTGCAAGTGTGCTTATGTTGATAAAATCAGCAACAGCAGCCAAGAGCAACTGAATTTGGAGCGCGCATGTCGACTCGGAACTGATACTATGATAGTCATTACATTTAACACATGACTGTTAATTTATCCATCATGTGATCAACAAATTGGCGAATATCTTGGAAGAAGCACCTCAAAGGCATAGTCAGTCTTGCCATATTTCTATTATTTTCATTATTTTCTACATCATGAATATTTGGTAACTGGATGCCTTTGTTTGCTTAGATTTTGCTACAGTATTGTAAGAGGGCTCCTCATGTCGAAGGCAACTAGTTGCTGTTAGTTGAACTGAGTTGCGGAAAGACTAGTTAAAGCAAGTTAAAGAAAGTTAAACATGGGCAACTGGCTTCAGTTGAAACTAGTTGCTTTACATTGTAAGATGGGCTCAGATTTGCCCATTTCAGTTCCATTCAGTTGAAGCCAGTAACTCTAAATAACTGAAACAGCCATTGCTTTAACTTGCCAGCTTAAGTCAATTTTAAAATGCATGGTTAAATATCTAACAACTTACTGTGGTGTCCAGTCTTGGCAGTTGTCAATGAGTTTAATTTACAGCTGTATACAGTACATCTTTTTTTGTATAACCTAGGATCAATTTTAAAACCTTTCTTGATGAAGTTTTTTTGCTTATCTGATTGTGAAATAATGTAATTTATTATACATTAATTGATATATAATGTTTAATTACAGGAGAATTTCAATTGCTGAAGCATTTTTATCAGCTGATTCACTTCTGGGAACTTTACAAAATGTATTTGAAGGACTGGTTGTTTATCCAAAGGTAATCTATCAACATATATGTGTATATTTTATTATCATCCCTGTCAGGGAAGGTTGGATGGCGGAATGGTTAGCATGTGCATGCTTTATCATAAGGTTTGCCATTGAGTCAACTGGTGTGGTTTTGATTTCCGGGTTGTCTAACCACGTGGGTTTTCTCTGGGTCCTCCGGTTTCCTCCCACAACTGAAGATCCCTATACGCCAGGGGATAATAGTTAGTTCTTTAATGACCTGGTTGGTGTTGACTTGATGTTAAACCCCATTTCTCTCTCTGTCTCTCTCCGTGCATTCAGTTAGTCTTCATGGAGCGAACCATAATGGGCTGACATGATTGAATAATAACATGACTGTATAAATCTTGTTGTCCAGAAAATAGTAATGAACACAAAATCATATTATGTAACACAATTACAAGTATTGTTTCTAATAGCTTGTTGTTGAGTGGGCTGATGCAACCCATATTCACTTTTGTGTTAAATAAAACTGGTCTATAATTTATAGCACGCTGAAGCTTTATTTGCAGTTGCCATTGTTACATCTGGTGGACATTAGTCTTTATTGTTATATTACATTTCAAATAATACATTTAATCCATCTTTGAACATGCAATGAACACATTACCCAATAAGCAAATGAATTTATACCTGAATATGATTTTTGTTTGCTGGAAAATTAAACACATTATTTGCACATGTAGCTGATTAGTTTTTATATGCCCAAATGGAAATGGGCTGGTATATTGCCGTCACCCCCAACTACTCTACAGACTACATTTGAAGAGTCCAGTGGATGAACGATCTAAGTCACGTTTTTGTCTTTTCGCATAAACGCAAAACAGACTTTTGGACGTGATCAGAACAACAACGAGTGGGTTTAATTACAACTTCAAAATGATGTTTCACTAACCATAATTACCAGTACAACTGACTTCAACTTTTCAGGCAAATTAAGGTTAAATAAAGGGTACATATTTGTCCAAGAGACAATTTCAGAAGGGCCTTGGATCGATGTGACTCAAATCGTTTTTACCTGAAATTGATTGTTCTACAAAAACTTATATAATTTGCTACTAGATGGTGCCATTAACCGGGTTTCGTGGAAAAAGTGACTTTGATCGTTCTTCTCCTGGACTCTTCATTTATTATCTGATTTATATATGTTGTTTGCATTATTTAGTAAAATGAAGAAAACTATTTAATTTCAATAATTTATGTTAATTATTTACAGAGTTATTGCCCTTGTTTGTCCTTGTAGAAACTTGTGAACACTTGAATAACAAAAGTTATCATGCAATTGATATCAGTATATTGTAAATACTCCCTTTACCTACATAAGAATTGATATGTAGAGCAACCCTTGTCAACTGCCATGCTCAGACAATTTGGCTGCTGTAGGCGTTTGTTTTGATGTCTCGTTTTGTGGTTTTGTTCTAATACAAAAATTAAATTCTACAAATGCTGATCATGAGGTTGAACATAGCTATCTTGCCATTTCATGCTGTGTTTAATGTTACATTATATGTTATGTTATATAACAGGTTATTGAAAGAAGAATTAAACAAGAATTACCTTTTATGGCAACAGAGAATATTATAATGGCAATGGTCAAGGCAGGAGGCAATAGACAGGTATATATTCATGAATATGACCAGTTTATAATAGTCATGAATATGACAGTTTGTGTTGAGTAGACGTTTAACCTCATTTTGGACGTTAAAGTCCATTCCTCTCTCTCTCATGCAATATATTATAGTTGTAGTGAATGATTGAAGACCAATTCCTAATTCTGCAGTCGGACATTTCATTTCTGGACATTTTATTTCCAATTCCTAATTCACAAAAATTGCTGTACAACTGGTAAGTGGCCACAAGATTTGCCCCCAGGTCTGGACAGGGCAAATAACTAGGACCAAATAATAATAGCCCATTCATGATACACTGTTTCCATGCTCAAAAAATAGTCAAAAAAAGTGAGGAAGCCTCTTGGATTGTCGAAGAAACACAGAAAGTTTTAAGAAAAATTTTCATGAATGTTTTTTCAGGAGTGTCATGAAGAGATCCGTGTATTATCCCATGAGGCTGGTATGGTTGTAAAACAACAAGGGTTAGATAATGATCTAGTAGAAAGAATTAAAAAATCAGATTATTTTAAACCTATACACAACCAATTAGAGAAATTACTAGATCCAACAACTTTTATTGGACTAGCTCCAAAACAGGTGAGAATACATGTATTTTGGGATTCAATTCAGTGATTTGGCATCATTATTAAAAAGTATAAGCATATCAGATCAGTAATTTTTATGAAATAATCAGCTAGTATTTTTGGTTAATTTCCATTCAATAATTTGTGTAAAAAAATTTTACTGCGATCCCAGTCATCAAGGTTCCTTTATTGTGAGTATAGGGGGTCATGGTGGGTAAGAAGCTGGCTCGCTAGCCCGTGGGGTGTTCGATCCCTGCATTGGTCAAGAATGTTTATCCAGATTTCCCGGCATGATTTCCCCCTTGTCAGTGATGAAGGACAGAGGGCCTGACAAGAACAATTGTCTAGTCGTTCGGATCTGACAAAAAAACGAGGTCCGGTGTACATATTGCACGTAAAGGATCCCTTGACAGAGTAGGCCCCAGTGCTGCTGCCAGGGCAAAATTTCCTTTATAGCAGAGTGTATGGTGTATGCACATCTCTTTTAGTCCAATTCAGAGCAGAACAGTAGGTACTTAAACCCAATTTCATTTCTTTTATTGTGAGTAGACCTGTGTTTACATGTCACTCAGTGAATTAATCAAATCTTACAAAACAAACACTTAGTACCTGTGGATAGGTGTATATTGTTTATTGTGAAAGTTTTAAATGTTTGTTTTTTTTCAGGTTTGTCAGTTTATTTCAGCAGAAGTAAAGCCAGCTATAAGTTCGTATTCTAATCAAATGGAAGGAAAATCTGTATTATTAGTTTAATATTAAAATACTGTCACCACAGTGCTATAGCAACTAAAACTCCGATAGATCTGAATCATCATCATGTTTATAGTGTGACTAACTTACAAAAATTATTTCCATTGAGGTGTTAACCTACTGTACAAATAAATGTATTGAAGATGCCTTCTTGTGTACAAACTGTGTGATTTGTGGATACATTTGGAGTAAAAACATATAAATGAACATATTGATTTATCTATCAAAAGTTTGTTTCAAATCGCCCTTAAAATTACCCCATGCCACAAGAATGTATTCAATGAAGCCTCTTTTGTAATATTTTTGGATTATCTTCTACCCAGATTCTAATATCACCATTTTTTAAGACAATTTAAAATGAATTGCCAAATGAAAGAAAATTGTATTAGTAATTTTTGTTTGGTTGTTTCTATACTAGTGTACCTGTAAATATATATTTTGTGATAAATTCTGTGTTTTTGTTTTATGTCTGCATTATTATACAAGTTGTACAAGTTAACATCCAGTCAAGATGTAGTTTAGAAGAATATCTGTCTATAAATGTTTTAATTATTGGGGAAATGAAGACGAGCATACACCATACAGTGTGCTATGATGAAAATTTTACCTAGGCAGTGGCTTTACTGCCTATTCTTTTATCGAATGGTCTAACTAGTGCATGATTAATCATCAGGTCTGTCATGCAATCAAGTAGCATGGTTTTGATTCCTTGCTTTTACATACAAGGTCACCTGTCCTACCTTGTGGGTTTTCTCTTAGGTTCTACCATTGCTAAAGACCCTATGCACAAGCAAATTTTTGGAATAAAATTGACCTGTATGTTAACCCCAAAATGACCTAGTTTGTGTGGAGTGGACATTAAAACTCATTTGTCACCCTTTCATACATGATAATTGTTGATGATAGAGCATTTACAATGTTAAACAGAAATTGCTGAAATTCAATAGACTTCTTCGTTTTACTATTAAATAAAGCAAAACATAAAAATTTAATACAGATCAGATGATAAATTTAGTCGTTATAATTATAACGTTCACAAGGTTCTGCAAAATGAAACAAGGACCATTACTCTAGAAGTAATGAACATAAAGTGTTGAAATTAAATCAATTTCTTTGTTTCACTAATGTAAACAACGAATATAAATTTCAGAAGATCAGATAATGAATGTAGTTTGTATAGTTTTCACAAGAAATTGTGTGCACGGAAGTGGGCGTTTAAAAAACAAACAAAACTTAATTGATGGTGTTTAAGAGTTCTTTTATTTACACTGCATTTTCGTCTTTTGCAGTATTTTCGATGAACTAAAAAAGCATTATGGTTCTGAAATGAATTATGATTGGATTTTCTAGATTAATGGAAAAGAAAGACATTATTTAAACGTAACAATAATTTGTGTTTAAGATCATACTCCAAATAAAACAAAATATCCTGGTTCTCGAATACCTCCGTAGTTGGCGTCACATTTAAAAATAAATTACTGCAGGTTCGTAAACAGTAAAGTGATATAACGTTAGAAACTGCAGAATCTATACTAAAATCTATGGACTGCAACAATTAGTTACTGCTTATAAATGAACCTGGTTAGCTAAGTGTACAGTAACAGATTAAGCTATTTAACACCAGAAATAGTTATTTAAGTTAATTCCTTTACCGTCCTGGAAATAATGATGCTAGTTATACCTGACAAAATGTGAAAGACGTACGTAAATATTACTACAAACTCTACTTGAAGACAAATCTATGACAGACATTGGAGGAATTGTGCCAGACAAAGGGCCTTATTTTCAGGCTTGTTTATATAAACAACATGTATAAAATTCGTTCTTTCTCTGTAGACTAAAATGATTTGGTGATAATGCTTTTAGTGAATAAGGCTTACCGGCTGTGATAAAGTGTTCAGAATCAATTGCTCAGTTTAAATCTAGACTTAAGACACATTCATGTAGCCATTAGACTTTTTATCACTTAATTTGGATGGATTAAGCGCTTTATACATACACATTAATATTATTAATTGCATCAGAATTTTTGGAAGGAATTTCAGAGAACCAGAATATTTTAAACAATAATTATATACAAAAATAATAACAACTACATTACAGATAACATAAAGTCAACAACCGAACCTCTTCTTGAGGTCACAATTTTAAAATGTCCAAGAAACAAAAAAAAAAAGAGTAAAAATTGCCATTAAATTCAGATTGTCATTTAAGTTCTGCATTTGATAAAATAATATTATTACAAAAACCCTAAAAATTACAGTTTTCACTAAAACAAGATTTTTTGACATTTTAAAGTTCTGCATTATCTATGTTAAACTAAACAAATTTCAAATTTTTAGAAAGATATTTAGAAAATTGTATATATATTAGAAAATTGAATAATGTGAAAAGTTTCTATATTTAGGCTACAGTGCCTATTTTTTTTTTTATCTTACTGCTGTTCTGTACTATTTTCGGATTGCACTTCGTCAGAGAATGAATCAGGGGTAGATGACTCTCTTTCACTCTCCTGTTTTAATTTCTCAGCTTCGATGTTAGAATTATTTGTATTTTCGGCTACTGATAAATTTTGTAATTCAGCAGAAACAACTATATTATCAGAGGGAAATGCTCCTTCTAGCATCTTTGTTATTTCGTTTTGATCCATGTTAAAGTCACTCTCTTGGCTCGGTGTATTGTCCGAGCCGGATTCCTCAACCTGATCAGGAATGGAGGACATTGCATCTGCTAAGTCAAAGGTTCCGATTTCAAATGGTTCTTCCGAATGACTACTGCTGGGTTTAGAATAGACTAGATTTTGTTGTATATGACTGCTAGTACTAGTAGTAGGATAATCTTGTACCTCAGGAAAAGGGCTAGAAGCTTTGTTTATGTCTCCTGTAGAACTAGTCGTGTATTCACTGTGCCTTACACTAATACTTGTCATGGTAAACCTGTCTCCACCACCATGACTTGCCATACTACAAAAAATACACAAATACATAAATATTTTTCCCCTATTTAATTAATATCTATTTGTATTAGCTCATTATAGAAAAATCAAATCACTGCTACTTTTACTTTGGAGGAAATAGAAATGGAATGAAGGGGGGGGGGTCAACATCCTACTTTTCTGCACAAACCAGGCTAATGAGATGTGCCACACCTTGTTATCTAAGGAACCCCTAAACCCTGTCTCCTCATTGTTACATTCTGTCAGGTGTTTTTTTTATGTGCAAACCAACATGTACGGTATACAAAACCTCAGTTTTTCATCCCATTCAAATGACTAGATGCTGTTCCTTCGCAGCCCTCCATACTGCACCACTGACAAGAGAAAAACCAAACTGAAAATCCTGAGGTACTTTTGCGAACAACACTAACTTGAACCCAGGACCTCCTAGTTAAAGCTGAACTCCGATTACAAAACTACAGAAATGATCAAATAAAAAAAATTACTGCCAAACATAATCGCCATACTTGTTTTCAATTTGCAGAAGAAATATGGCCGCTGTACGGTGTACGAAAACAGAGGCAGGCCACGCCCACATCCAGTATACACTTTGGCCACCACACTGTCCACATCCGGCTAGCAATATTTCAACTACCAATTACCTACTGAGTGAGCGTTTTTTTCTCTATAAGTTTACTGAAAATATTATTGCTACACAATTATTATGTCTGATCAGGTACATATTATTTTACTAATTAGAATAAATAAGTAAAGTCCGGTGTACCTTTGCTCTAAAAATGAAAGAAAACTACTCCAAACAACAACAAATCTATGTTGTTGACATAACATCTAACATGTTGACATAACCACCTATGTCCCTTGATCGTCGTAAATAACAACAAGATGAAAAATATTTTGAAGTGAAGACAAACTTCTTTGATGGAGAGAACAGTTGTTTTATTGCTGCTTTTGATATATTTTGGAACAATAATACTGAACTTTATAATACTAGAAATCATTTGGTGTTTCTAACATGTTGTGCAAAACCTTTCAAGAAATAAGAATAAACATGGTTGGATGATGTCGGTAGATTTGTTGTTTGTTTGGGGTAAGACAATTTTTCCCATACTTTTAGAGCAAAAATATACCGTAGGTTAGTTATTTCGTACAATTAGTAAAATAATATGTACCTGATCAGACATAATAATTGTGTAGCAATAATATTTTCAGTAAACTTATAGAGAAAAAACCGCTCACTCAGTAGGTAATTGGTAGTTGAAATATTGCTAGCCGGATGTGGACAGTGTGGTGGCCAAAGTGTATACTGCATGTGGGCGTGGCCTGCCTCTGTTTTCGTACACCGTACAGCGGCCATACTTCTTCTGCAAATTGAAAACAAGTATGGCGATTATATTTGGCAGTATTTTTTTTTATTTGATCATTTCTGTAGTTTTGTAATCGGAGTTCAGCTTTAAGGAGCCAGTGCCTTGGGCAACTAGCCAGTGTACCTCCCGCAAAAAGGAGAAATTTAGCTAAGCTTGTACAATATTTTATTATTATAAACACAAATTATATTTACCAGGTGGGTGGATTAAAGGGATTAGATGGTTGTGAGATTATAAGATTATCAGGTAAATCCATCGTGTGATAAGGTGATTGTAATAATAGTTCTACTGTTGGACGGAGATGTGAAATACTGCTGAGTAAGGAACGTAATATCATCTGTGTAGATTGATCCTACAAAATAAAGGTGACATTGTTTCAATTAATCTTGAAAAATTGGAAAGCATTCACTTGATGTTAACAGTGCTCTAGAATACAAAATGAAATGAAATTGGGTTTTAATGACAACCGGCCTACACCAGGCAGTGTTTTACCAGATACATTTTAAACGGAAAGAGGTAATTCCACCTAATCTTTATTGAATTCCAAAGGGTATATGGGATGACAGTTTTTAGTTTCATTAAGATGTTCTTCCTTGACAGGCCCTCCCCATCCTGCATCACTGACAAGGGGATATCAGGGCTGGATGATCATGTGTACATTTTTCAACCCATGACTTCGTTTAGCATACAACATAAGAATCCAACTATTTTATCAGACCCCATGAGACAATGTGTTGGCCGAAATGGGTTGCTACAGATTTAAAAGTATTTCTAACTGATGGTAACCACTTAAAGAGTGCACAGAACTTAATTTGTCTGCAAATTCATCTGTTACCTTTAACTATTTACTATGATTGTGGCATAGTGCTACCATTTGATGGCAAATAATTAGCATGGCAAATAAGTACAATGGACATGTAGATGTTTTAACAGAATTAAATTGTCAGGACTTGTGTATCAACAGATTTAGTATTAAGTAAACTTACTAAAGGTAAAGAAGTAAAATCAGGAACATTATCAGGTAACAAAGCAACATTCGAATCAGGATAATGGAGCTGAAAATAAAACAAAAATACAATTTTAATATATATGCATGCGCACAAAATTTTTTCTAACACAGTGGGTATTATCTATTATAAGTTAATAATATAAATGTATTTTTAAATAAGATTCAGCAAACACTTCTTAGTAACTCACTTATGATTTTGAAGAAATTAATTTCAAATTTTGTTTTATCATGCAAAGAACATTGGAGTTGTAGAATTTTAGCATATTGTACAGATTTAAGACTTAAAAATCAATTTATCAAGTGTTGATGACCTATGCTATAATAATGCACATGTTATACCTACCCATAGTATAAGTAAACCTAGATTATATAGATCGACAGAAGGTGTTACTTCAGCCATATTACGTATTTCTGGTGGAACAAATTCTAAACCACTCTTTGTTACATACTTCTTACGACATCTATCAGTCTATATAGGAAAGAATATATCATTTAATATCTAACAGTATGTTATTAGTAACCAACAGTAAATTGAAAGCAATATTCTATTTAAATATGCAAATTAAAATATACATTTACCTAAAAGATTTAACCTAAATAATAAGATGAAGTAAGAAACCTATATCAACAAAATAATAAAATAGAGCTGTTTGATATGAGGTAACAATCGGTGGCATGGAATCCTAATTATTGTGTCTAATACTAAGCTGTATAATGTCAACAATCCTGATCAAATGTATGAAATGTCATTTTCTGTGCATAAAGGATAAACACTGGCAGCAATCATTCATTCCATCTATGAGTGATTTCCATAACAGAGCACCATAATCATTTAATAAGACTATATAGCAAGTCACTAAAAAGTTACAAGTGACCCTGGGGAGTCATACACTGATATTTCCAGCCACAGAATTTGTGTTCCAACAAACTGAACTGTCATATAGTCATATATACTCCCAGCTACAAACAATATGTTCACGGACAAATTAAAGTGAAAGGGTCATACACCAAGCCACAGAATTGTTAAAAGGATCCTATCCTGACCTACCACTGATCTGGAGAAATCTGGTTCCATTAATACTGCACTGCCATCATCTCTCATTATTATATTCAGTGGTGTGATGTCAGCATGAATAAAACTTTTAGCATGAAGAGCTCCCAAACCTTTACTCACACATCTTATAATTTGTTGTATTGCCTGCAAGTAAATTAAATGTCAAGACTATTCAAATATTCATTTATAAAATTAATAAATTCTCTACATATCAAAAACGTGTCTGGGAATAAATAGTTTAATTGGTACATAGTGATACATACCTTACTATTTGGTCTTATACCCGATTCCATAACAGAAGTTAATAATTCTCCTTCCTTTGGTGATTTAATATAACCATGTCTTCCACTCTAAAATATTTATATACAAATACAAACAAATTTAACATAACAATACAATACCAATCTAAATCAAATACATGAACATTAAGATAACAATACCATAAAACACATATTAAAGTACAGTAATTAATCAGGATTTTATTTTTACTCAAAATATCTATTCTTTGATTCTATTTCTCATCTAGTTTAATTTGAAAGAAATAATTGACATAAACCCATATTCCCCTATAATGCAGGAGAGAGCAGCAATGGAATGCAGTATTCTCCAATTTCATAATCCATTATTTCTTTTTAATCTTGGAGAAATTGTTATAGTGATACTTTTAGGTAAACATGTGTTATGCGATGTAACCAATACACTTCCTTGCTGTATAGTCTTATTAAATGATTATGGTGCTCTGTTATAGAAATCACACATCGATGGAATGAAAGATTGCTGCCAGTGTTTATCCTTTATGCACAGAAAATGACAAATAGGCGAATTTTGACCAGAAAGTAGCATGTCAATGGTTGTTTTATGTGAGTGCTAATGCATATGAGAGTGGGCTACGTTTTCTTATCATACAACTCTAAGGACTGGTCACACTTACCTATGATGAATAGCAACGAATTAATTAAATATTTATTATGAAAGAAAAAAAAGCAACTTACCTTATCAAAGAAGACTGTGTCTATTGAATGAAGATATTCGTCTTGTATTTGAGAAAATGTAAAACACTGGTTTATAAACTGATCTTTCTGAAGATGATCCTGATCACCCAATATATAATCCTATTAAACAAACAAAATACAATATTTCTTATCAATTAATTCTTTATTAAAACATCTTAATCTAAAAAATCTGTGTCATTGAATGGTTAAATAAAATAATTGGCAAATTTGTTAGCTTTGGAATATGAGTATCTTCAAATTTTGACATAAAATAGCAAATTTCTCACCTTTATATAGACTGTTTCTCCACAGAAAACAGATTCATATAAATCATTAACCATGTCAGAAACTGGTGTCAGATCAAAATGTTCTATTTCATAACTATCTTTGACCAGTCCTTGATAAGTCTGTAATATAGAAACATTTACCAGGTTAATGAATATATCCTAACTGGCAGTATATTGAAATTAGGTTGTCATATTTTAGGGTTATGGGCGATAAGTATCAAGGTACAACTCTCTATTTTGTTACTACAACTAGCTAGACAATTAGAACAAGTGTGAGATTTAATCACAGATACAATAACAGGGGCTAGAACTTGGTGAGAAAATTGTTACGTGACTCTTGACTTTTGATAGGCTTCTCCTCAATCTTAGTAAGTTTGACAAAATGCCTTGACTTGTTGATTGTTTACAAGGTTTCTGCAATGATGCAGTAATTCTGTAAAATCATATATCACTATTAATTTCGACATGTTTCAACCAGTTTCCTGTTGAATGTTCACAAGCCATCTATGAATAGCCAGTAACTCTGCAAAAATTGTTGAACAACACAGAATTTGCGACAGAGTTCCTCCTAAGAACTAGAAGAAGAATCACGACAAATTTGTGGGAAAAAAAAGCTCAAACCTCTGATTGAAAAGTATTTAGAAGATTTGTGGACTGACAGTCAGACAGGGGTTACGAAAATATACTCAAACATAATTTAAATAAAGCAGATAATTGAAATAATTTGTATGAATTATATCAAAAACAACTATGAATTAGCTTTTATTATGAGCATGAAAAAGATTCAGTAGTGTGTACGCATCATGCGTAAAAATGAATCAATAGTTTTTATGATACCCTATTTGTATAGTGTCACACGTTGAAATTGTTTTACTTTAGAAATGCATCAAATTATTATCATTGATAAAATAAATATATTGATCATACCAACTGGGTATCAATACCAAAATCAGTAAACTCAGATAAAACTTCTGGGAAATGGGCTTCTGCCAACTTTGACATTTTGTTCTGAAACAAAATAATATAGATATGTGTAATAAAACAAAAGGTATAGTTCATAAATAAGTGTAATGATAGGTAATAATTTTATTCCTGGTAACTTACCAATTGTTTACTTTCTTGTATCAATATCTGGTGGATTTCATTCCGTATTTCATTGATATCTGTCTTTATTTCATCTAATTCATCTCCTTCTCCTTCATTCTACATCAAAATAAAACATCAACTTAATAACACAAATACTTATTCTACAGATTCTTTTAAAGACTGTAAAAATACCTTAAACAGTCTATCTCTATTTCTAAACTCTTCTATGTTGATATTTCAAATACTACATGTAGTATAAATTTTACACATTATTTAATTTTAAGCAATGTAATTCATTATCATTCTCCATTACACCGAAACTTGTGAAAGTAATTCATTACCAACCATCGATTACTTTATGACCACCCGAATATAAACAAAAAAACCTATTTCATAGACCTTAAAAGAACAAAATTTATTTTTCAGCCTTGAAGCACCTGATTCACTATAATAGATTTTTGTGCATAAATTGTATAAAATATATCAAGGCAAAAGTAAATGCGTAAAATTTATACTCTTATTTGAAATATCTAGCATCGATATGCTATAAGACTTTACAGTCATAAATAAACAAGAAGACACAATCGTCAACACCCTTTGAAGATACATGGATAGACAATCTATGTTATTGTAATTCACAAACAAAAACTACTTGTGAACAATATGTATAATTGATCTGGACTGGATGGGTAATTGTCCTACTCCACCAGTGTACATGTTGCAAGAAATGAAATAAAATGCAATGCGGGTTAATATCCTACTGTTCTGCTTCGAACTGCGTTATGCCATACAGTGTGCTAGGAGGGAAATTTTGCCTGGACAGCATATTAAATTGCATTTGTCAAGGGATCTTTTACCTGAAATCCTATGTGTACACAGGACCTCGGTTTTCCGTACCATCCGTCCCTGTCAGACCCTTTGTCCTGCATCATGTACCAGGCATCCCAATTATGCTACCTGATTTATAGGACATTTCAATAACTTCTAAAAAAAACCCAGATACCTCTTCATGATCTTCTTTATCTGCTATTCTATGTCTTAATTTTGATTTCAATGATCGTAATGTTTTACGTGTAGACTGTAATTCAGTAGTAGATGGTTTACAGTTTAACCATGGTTCTATATCTGTTATCATTTGTTGAAATTCTGTTAATAATTGTGTATAATTATCTATACAAGATCTCTCCTGCTGTAATTCTTTATACAAACTTTGTACCAGGTTAGCTAGAAAAGCTGAATCACGAACAGATTCCTGAAACAATCACAAAACACATATTGCATATACCAATAAAATATCAACTAGCTGAGAAATTAATACTAACAGTATTTCATTTTTCAATGACTATTTCTTCCAATAATAGATACATTGTTAACATAACGATGCATCACTTGCATTTTTCACTGAAATATCAAATTTATCACGACTTAATCTACACTAATACATACTCTAAAATTGATTATTTAACATTTAATCTAACAAAACAAAATCAAAATACCAAGAGACAATGTCCTGTCAGCAGGCTTATTACATAACAAAAAGTATTGATTGATGAAGTTTCAATTCAACATAACTCTGTAAATAATAGAGTACTTACTGTATCTGATTTACTTATTTCCGATTGTAAAGCTGATATATAGTGTTTTAACTGTCCATCTATATCAATATTTACTTGTTGATCTGCTGATTCCATGTCTTCTAAACTCAATAACTACAAAATAAATATCAGTATCAAGTCCCATGTAATCTACCTATTGTGGCAGCTGTCACATTTTCTCTAAAGCATGTTATTTAGGACCCAAAATCAAAAGCACAAATTCAGTATAAATATCTTTAACATATTCCAATGACATGGTCAGTGGTCTAATATTATTACTAGCTACCAATATTCTGAGAGATATTTAAGAAAACACTGACTTTTAAAACAATTTGAGACTTCAAACATGATTTCATCAATTAGATCACAATTACAAATTTAGTAAATTGCATTACAATTGGCTTTAACCGTATTTGATTTCTCATAATTCAAAACATGCAATTCAAAGTCAAAACAACTAAGTGATCTGAATGCTGACTTACCAAAGTCATATGAAAAGAAACCTAACAGAATTAACATCGGATTTTAATTACATTGATTTGATCAAAAACTACTTGTTCTTAAATAGGACCCTTGTGGTAATAATGCTCCAGAGATTTAGATTATATGATAACATCTGATTATCAAAGAGAAACAGATATTAACATACCGAATGAAACTGCATCAGTGATGCTAATACAGCCTGTTTACATGTATCAGTCTGTTGACGACATTGTTCTGATTCTTGTTTCTTCTTTTCCTGTATAAAAAATCTATTATTTATAAACTGTTTCAACAGCATTAATTGTAGAAAATTCTACTGAAAAAAATCTCTGTAAGTTACTAAATTTTTAAGTGTGTACCCTAGTTGAAATATCACTCAGTAATTAACAGTAATTTAATTCGATTGTAATATGTCATGTGTATAGGGCTGGGTATCGATAGTGATTTTTACTATCGATAATCGGCAATGAAATGTCGGTCGATAATCGATAGTATCGAAAACAGACTTATTTTCATGGTCGTCATCAAGACTGGATACAGTGTAAGTTCAAAGTTCAAAACCATACGAAGTTGCGAAAGATCGTTTGCTCCTTCTAAGGAGATTTATTTGGAAAACATTAATAAAACTTGTTATATCACGTATATATACGTAAATTGATGTTGTTTATAATTAAAATAATGCAGCTGTGGTTCCAAATGAAGAAATATCGTAAATAATTATGTTAAGGGACCAAAATGAACTTGTTCCGATTCAAAACATTGCGTACGTGCGTACAGAAATAGTGAACTGAACAGACGAATTCCTAGGCTTGCAAAGGGAAATAACTTTATTTACACATCCGGATATCTCCGATTTGGCGAAATTCAACAATAATTTCTTCAAAACTGAAGTAACGTTTCAATGAGAGTGAATTTATGAAAACGGCTGTTCAATAAGCAGTCACAATTTTGTTATGTGTTACATTGATACTTGATAGTAATTAAAGTGAGCGGTGTATTATGATTTTAAAACTGAAAGAAAACATTGACATTTCAGACGCAAGAAAAATAGACGAAGAGCGATAATCGATAGTGACCCACCGCTATCGATAGTGCTTTTCTGGGCCGTCCAATCGATACTATCGATTTATATCGATATTTTACCCTGCCCTACATGTGTATTATCTATCGTAAATAAAGACACAACAAGTAAGTCAATATAAGATCGAATTAGTAGATTAATGGTAGTCTATATTCTTTTTTGCCTGAAGAGATATAAATCATTTGCTAGTTTTAATTTTTTGGTTTTAATAATCTACCTTCCAATCTTGGTAAGCTGGACCTAATTCACTTAGCATGTTTGGTGACGGAATAAGGAAGTTAATAAAATAACTATAATTTCTTTCAATAACATCCATACAGTTCTACAATAAAAATAATATATATATATAACATATGTCCATACAATTCTACAATAAATACAAGTTTATACTGTATATTATTCACAACAATTATCCTTTATATTGTATCCACAATTTCAACATCACCCAGTTCTACAGGCAAGTCATATTTTTAATTATGAATGTTTGACATCATATAATCATCCACAGAGTTAAACTATATACAGCTATCAGAACTGATGGTATATATCTGGTATGTTACATTTGGATTGAACTATTGTGTTTATTATCATTATCATTAAATATTTATATAGCACTAGTTTCACCAACGGGGTTCAGAAGTACTTTTAATTTACCCTTGTATTATATATATTAATATTTTTGCTATATATGGATAAGTATTTCAACATTATTTTAATCATATATAATGAAGTAATTTACACAAATAAAATTCAAGGTTAATATTTAAAACCATTATCAATTAGCAAGTCTTTACCATCACTTGTGTGCCTCTTTCTTGTAAGGGATACTTCTTTAATTCAGCTACACAAACATTCAATTTATCAAACAATTCACTTCTAGCTGCATCTCTTGTTGTCACCATTTCTATAAGCTCTGTCTGTATGGTTAATATATAAAATTAAACATAAAGTAATAAAATGACAAAATATCCAAATATATGACTGGCAGATTATTGAATCATAAAATTACTGAACCTTGAAATAGTGTAAATTCAAAAGTGACAAGAAATTTTGACTTGGGATTGTCATGCACTCAGTGAGTATTACAACTTTATAGCCTCCAATTACCTGCAAATGTCTTAACACAATAAGAAAGAATAATCTACCTTATCTTTAGAGAGCGATATTTCTTTCTGTGCAGCTCTATATGTAGATAATGTTGATACTACTGGTGGTAGAGATTCTATCTGGATATTTTTCAACTTATTTTCACCAGAAATGATTTTAATTGCTTCATCTAAAGGTGTATTCTTATCATCAGGAAACTGAGATCTACAAGTACAATGATAATATTCAATATCAATCCCCAGGTCAAGCCACTAACTACAACGGTTTTATATTTGGGGGTTGGGTGGCCAAATGGTTTAACCTGTCTGTGATTTTTGGATTGTAAGGTCTGACCATATATGAGTCCCAAAATGACCTACTTTTGTGTCAAGTGGACATTAAACCACATTTTTTTCTCTCTTGTTTTATAATATACCATTGATATCTGGTGGAATCATATTATATAGCACACTACTGCTAATACATTCATATGAATAACAATAGTTATGATAAAGATGAGAGCACCATCGAAACATTATATTAGCACAATAAATCTGTAATTTTTATCAACATAAACTGTCTTGTTTTATAACATCATTATGTTATGAATTTTTAATAATCATACCTGATGTGTTTTACTTTTGAGGCAAGATTCATAACCACTTGTAGCTGAAATTGAAATTTTAGTATTTTGGGGTTTTTTTTACTAAATATATACATCATACACAATGACAAGATTTATAAAGACACTTTAAATATGAAATTGAAATTTTAGTATTTTGTTTTTTTTTTACTAAATATAAACATGATACACATTGAGAAAATTTAATAAGACACATTAAATATGAAACATTCAACAGAAGGACTTCGTTAACATTTTATTTCACTCATCACAGATAATATATTACAGCAACATAAAGAATGTGGTTGTGAAACTGTAAATAAATACTTCAAACAAGTAAATTAAATGAAAATGATTAATCAATTGGATAGCTGATCAAAACTATTGATGAATGACATATCAATGATGACATTATATAAACATCCAGGGACATATGCATTTATTATGACTTATTCAGTTCAAATAACAGAAAAGGAAAAGAATATCTTACCATTTGATTAAGATTGTTTTCCATTAGCTTATTTGAGACTGCCGAAAACTCACTTTGTAAATTCTAAGAAAAAAAAAATGCTTAAAATAATTTCAAAATTCTATAAGCCTGTTCAGATATCACATTTGGGGGCCCAAGAAGGACCAAGAAGGGCCAAAAAGGCTGTTGGCCTATAAAGATGCATTATGTAAGATTTAGATAAAGAGCCGGTCATTCTAGCTATAATAGTTAGAAAATAGATAATGAAAAATGAATATATTGATTTTTTTTTTCAAATTACTCATTCTGGACGAAGAGAAGGTACTTTACAATCGAGACCAAGTCTTGACTTTCTATTTTATCTTTAAATATTAAAATCTTGTGTGTGTTAAAATCTATTGGAATCTCAGCTATCCAATGTTCTAGAGAGTTGATTATAGACTTTTCATGTGACTAAATGTTCAAAATGTAATTTAAACAAGATTTGAAACCAGGAAAAATACATGCAATAGGAAGATTTAGCTCTTACATAATGCATCTTTAAGTAGCATAACAAAAGACATGTTTTTAATCCGAGATCAATTATTACTTTACTCAAAATTATTGATAATTCCTTTTTGTCTGGGAAACAACATATCTTATACACATGTATTAAACATATTTTATACATATGTATTTAACAAACACAAAAAATAATGTACCTTCATCTTTCCTCTCATATTAGATAACTCCAGATTTAATATATCTCTTTCTGAGCTAACTTTATCTAGTTCTCTTTTCTTAGCTTGCAGTGCTGACTTGTCTAATCCACTTAAAGATTGCATCATTTCTCTTGGATTATTATTATTGCGACTAAAAATATGAATTAAGACATAGCAATGATTCAAAAAAACTGATTTTACCACAGATAGGGTGCCCCACCATATATAAATTATCTCCAAATAGCTCAACAATTACACCACAATATTTATATATGTAACATGTCTTAAATCTACTTCACACATTTATAGTCACTAAATAAATCGCCATGTTGAACTTAATAAGCTATGACCATTTAACCATCATAAATAATACACTGAAAAATGGTTCGGAGTTTCATCCATAACATCCAGACACTTTCGAGTAAAACATAGGTTACGTGCCCTTGTTTTGAAACTAGTCTCACTTCACCAGCCTACCGACCATTCTCCATCTGATTGACAGGCCGGGATAATCCAGACTACATTTTTACGAAACGTGACAGAAAGCCGGAACAAGAAATCAAATTTAGAAATAACACACGGTGGGCGACTCAACAATTGTTTTTCTAACCTTGTAAAAGTAAAATGAAAATACTGCTGGTATCATGTTCCTGTCCAACCCAAATTATTCAGAGATATTATTTGTACTAAACCAAAATATGTCGCTTCTAACGGTCATGTGAAGGATAAAGCAATTTAAAAAATAAAACCAACGTTATTTCTAAAGATGCCGTAATAACCAAAACGATAAATATTACTGCTACTGAGAATCGTCAACAATAGATTTTTTATGACTGTAATAGTTACTAGTGTGTTTAGAATTTCCACGGATTTTCACGGGCTGTTGCTATTTATAGACTCAACGAGTATGCGAGACTGTCAGAAAATTAGTAGTAGTGAACCAAGTAAAGCGTGCATATTCAACGTGTCTAGTACAACTTTTCAGTAGGCGCGTGGGGCACCCTACCACAGATTATAATAGTTGCTGATATTCATTTGAATCCTTTGTAAACTTAAATAGTGTAAACGTTGAATCTCTCAAAGGAATATCAGTCCAATAATGTTTCAAAATATAATGAAATTTAACATCCTACTACTGGGCTATTGAAGACAGGAATACGCCATACAATGTGCTAAACCTAGCCTTACTTATACATTCATCAATGAGCGTTGGGCAGCAAATCAGATTTAAATCAAGTGAAAAATCGACACGGGAGATGGCAACGAGAGCCCAAAGAAGTACATGCAATAGGAAGATTTTCCTCTTGCATAATGTTTGTTTAACATAGTTGGACTGATATTCTTTTTGGATTTTCATATCTCACATCATTTTCTCAAATGACAATTAGAAACTTTAAAGCTAATATTTTTAGTGTCTTTTCAACCAAAAATAAATACAATTCTGTGGAAGATACTAACTTCATTCCCATTTTCATATCATCTCCCATTCCTATTGGTTTCTGTAATTGTCTGACGACCCCGTGACCTTCAGCTACCACTTTGTCAATAATACTTTCACCATCTTCAAATAATTCGGCATAATAACCACTACCATCCGTTAATCTACGACGTAATATAGCACGCAAAACTTTTCCAACAGTTAACTCTTGTAAAAAAGCTATGCCCTATAAAAATAAATATATGTAATATGTCAAAGGGTTAAAAAGTTATTGATTTAAATTTTACTTCATTCTAAATAAATAAATACATGTAATGACAAAACACCAAATATTTATTAATTATCAAACGACAGAAAAGGATGCAATAAAATAAATAACCTTTGGACAACTGAGATCTTTTGATCTGAGATTGTGTAGTACTAATTTCTGAGCAAATGGTGAATAGTTTGTTATTTCTTGAGGTATTTCTACTAAAGATGATGGATCAATTTCTTCACTATTTCCATAATCTATATACTGTATCTTTACCTACAAAATACACAAAATAACTAAGAATAAGTTAAATAACTTGTTCTAAACAATGCAAAAGTTAAAATAATCAATGGAAGAAAGGTGACTGTTTTTCTTAGTTATAAGTATAAGGGGAGGTAACTCTGTGTAATTCTCCTTAATGTCATATTATCGCCCCTTAGACCACAGATAACTCTGAAGTTGATGTTCAGATACAAAAATTTGTTTATTTCTTCGTCAGTTAATTATCATAAGGTACTTACTTTATCTGTTCCAAGTATCTGCTTCACCTGACACCTATACCATTGATTATCTTCAAAAAACTTGGATGCATAAACCTGAAAAGATTAATGTCTGATTATGTTTCATTACAAAAACTGACAAGTGTTCTTGAAATTTCTGGAAACCTCAGGGAAATCTGTTAAATATCTTTATCTAATATCTATATACTTGGATGGAAATATGCAATAGTTATATATACTTACTAAATTACCAATTTCCTTTCAAAGACCCACTATGTCAACTTCAAAAGAATTAAAAACAGACACAAAATTTTACAAACCTTGCTATATTCCACAGGTCCTGATAATTTTGGGGCAGATGGACAAAGTTCTGCCAATTGAGTTAGGACATTCTGTATTTCCTTCAGATTGTCTTCATTTGAGGTTTGAGCAAACACTGTGATAGGTGTCTCAGCATGGGTTACAGTAACATATTCCTGTAAATGAGTAGTAAGTAATTATTATTGGTTTTTTATTACGGTACCACAAAGAAAAATTTAGCAAATAATGAAAGGATAAAAATGATAATAAACTAACCTCCATCATGTCTTTTGAAGAATTTGAGGCTGTGTCAATATTAGAAACTGAAATTATATGATTTAAATAATAACTAAAAAGAAGTGGCATCATACACAAAATAAAAAAAATTGGTTTAATCACCCATTGGTAGTTAAGTGTTATCAATGTATTAATAAATTCTCTGTAAAAAAATGTCTACATTTATTTATCCATCATGGTGCTTCTATGGGATCAAGTAAATTTCTTTTTAAAAATATCATGCCTAAATCCAAAATGTCATAGGCTAACAACAATCAGAGAGACGAAATAAGGGAGTTTGTGACTGTCTGATAATATGGGATTCAGTATTTAGGTAAAGCAAATCTTGCATGCGTAGAAAACTACCACACCTTTTAGTAATCTGCCAAAGATTATAATTTCTATAAAATACTACATGTCTTAAATGTCGTCATTAAATATTATATATACTGTACCTAGGTCTGGTTCTTTCTGTGATAATCCCATTTGTAAAATTGGCTTGTTATCTTTCATCATATTAACACCAGGTCTACAACATTACAAATAAAACATATATAACATGCAATATAACATGCAGATTACTCCTTCATAAAATATACTGCTTTGTAGCTACTAAGTACTGGTGATCCTAAAAGAAATCTTTAAAGTGGTAGAACGGCTTCAATATCTGCAGTTATACTATAAAAAGATCATGATTTTTGCGAACTAGTCTTTTTAAAAAGTCAAAAGTATTTGTGTGTAAAATCTCCCAAAATATCCACATTCTGCTTTTACACCAAAGAAATCCTGTCATTTTAAAACTTACCTTTTGCGTGGTTCTGCTCTACGAACAACAAGTTTATTTGGACCAATTTCCATTTTATTTCCATCTTCAATTGCTCGTTTGGCATCTTCTTCACATAAGTATTTCACATAACTTCAAAGTAATACATAAATCAAGAAAATTATGGAACAATTTCTTGTTTTTCTTTCAATTTTTTAGATTAACTAACGTGCCTGTTGTGAAGTATTCAATATTGGAATTGGTCAATGACAGAGTTACTGTTTTTGCTACGAATAAAAAGCATTAGATTTAAAAAAAAAAGAAGAAAATCCTGATTTTACTTTATTAATATAAAAACTTACGCTAATTTTTGTCCTGGATGATTACTATCTCTTACAATAATGGCAGCTATTTCTCCATATTTGTTAAACAACTTCCCAACTTTCTTCTGCAATTGTGAATTATTATAATTTCATAAAAATAATATCTAATAAAGATACAATATTGCTTGGTTACCATTCTTTGGTCACACCAACTACCATTCTTTGGTTACAACCTCTACTAAATCTTATTACAACTCTGTAATAAAAGTTTTCATGAAATACCTTACACATCCCTTCCGACTAATTTCTCAGAGAATAATCAGGGTCTACCTATGACACAATTTGCTATACACACTTCATAATGGCAAAATTGGTAACACATGATGGCTGTTGAAGAGGACTGACTTGGATTACCACCCATGGATAATGAAAAAAGGTAAGATGTTATCTTACTTTACCATTCAAGAAGTGAAATATTGGCTATCGATGTATATCAGTTGGTAATTGTGTCATAGATATCTAAGAAATAGACAAACATGGTATTTCCTGAATACTTTATGAAGTGTTGAAATTGGATTTAGTAGTGTGTCTAAGAGTGATGGAATGATGTTTCCTAGCTCATGGGTTGATTGATTGGGGATACCACATGATTCAGTAAGTAAATTATAGCCTCTAGTAAATTGTGACTTGAGTCTATTGTAGAAAGCTAATATTGGTTAGCTATAGGCTATATATATGTACATGTTTTAGGTGGTGATGGTGTGGGGTACGCCTACTTCTAGCCATATTCCGGAAGCAATGGCCCGAGAAATCCCTCTCTGGCCATTGCTGGAATAGTGTCTGTTTCTTGAACTTATGCGGGAGTGTGTCTATTCTTTCCGTTCAATGAAAGCTATTGCTTAAGTACAGCAATATGATAGTCCTTCGTTTAATCTGGATCTTCCCTAAAACTTTGGACTGTGATTTAAAGTATTAAAAACGGTGAAAGTATGTTTGTTTCCAAACAGTATTGTGTACATTTCATTGGACTTGATAGCCTCGTTTCTCCCGCAATGAGTTTTACTGCAGTATTCTGCTATGCACGGGTTAATTAGGCATAATAAAATCGTGAGCCATTACGTAACGTTATATAAACATATTTGGTCCAATATTGGCACTCGTTTTAAATGTAAAGCTTTTGTAGGGCAGCTAGTGATTGGTTGGTAGACGGACTACTGACCAATCAAAATTTAAAACAACAATATCCACTCATAATAGCAGTGTGTTGTTGGATTACCTCTAATCAAACGAAACGCTGCGCGGAGTATGACTTCTAGCCTAAAAATGTGTTTTGCCTATCATCATCAAAAACTTTGGTGATGTGACTCAGTACATTACGAGGGGGACTGGGATGGCCTAGTGGACTAGAGTGCCGTGCTTCGACCTCTAGCTGGCCGGTCACCTCTGGCTTGTGGCTGTGGTTTCGATCCCTGCCCTGGTGTGAGCGTAGGCTAAGTGGCATGGAGATAGAGGCGCCTTCTCAACCTCGTGGGTTTCCTCTGGGCACTCCAGTTTCCTCCCACTGCTAAAGAACCCTACGCGCATGCGAATTATTGAAATAAAATTAAAAACCATATGTTAGTCCCGAAATGACCTGGTTTGTGTTGAGTGGGCCGTGTGGACGTTAAACCCCATTTCTCTCTCTCAGTACATTACGAGCAATCAACAGGATCTATATATTATAGTTTCTCCAATACCATGACCCCCTCCCCCAAACACACCGGCCAACATTTGCACAAAATAATAAAAAGCTGACAGAGATTAGGAAGTGTCAGATTATTCGAGCATTGGGTGACAATGACAAAAGAAAAAACAGGTGACCGGCCCGTGAAACAAAAAGTCGGAGTCACCAACCAAGTCACGACGAGTGGACATCCGACATTCCTCTAATGCTTTATATAACTGAATCAATATAGAAACCTGATCAGCATCTTCCGGCAAATTACCCACAAATACATCAAATGTTTGTGGATATCGCCTCTGTCCTGCCATTTCTATATTACTATTTCCAATTTACAGGAACCGCAGCAGCATGAGCCACAGGGAAAGAAATAACAAATCTGTTTGTGCAGGGGAGACAACACTTTTATATTTTATAGACTCGACTATCATGCTTGTATAAAAGATCTAGACTTCGAAGCTTTTTACTTTAGTTTTATGTTTGGAGAAACTGTTGTATTGAGCTTTCGAATTAAACTCTGACTATCTGTGTTGACTCAATCATTCTCTTTGAACTATCGATCTATAGTTGAGCTCACCAGTGATTCGTCCTTTTGAATATATTTTTTGTAGTTTTCAGATGCACGTGGTTTTGTTTACAATACAAAGTGATGAGTATGTAGCTGTCACTCTAATTGAAATTGATATGAAATCAGAGATCTTAAGAAAATGACATTAATACTAAGAAATGTACAGAAGGCCGTTCATTTAGATTTACAAGTTTTTAAAAATGAGATTAATACTTTGAGAGAGTTATTTCAAGTGCATCAATATGAAATGTCTGTAATTTGTGTGGAAAAGGAATATATCCAGAGTTTGAACAGAAAGTATAGAGGTTTAGATGAACCCACAGATGTTCTGGCATTCCCGTTTCATGAGGTTTCTTTAATTTTATTCACTTTGCATGGGTAAAACTTGTTAGAAATGTTATATTTTAATTTTTAGATGGGTTTAAACAATTTGAAATGGAAGCCATGTACAGTGCTCAGTGAGCTAGCAATATGGCTCTGCTCACTATAATTTCAGCTTTTCTGGAGTGTGGTACACCCTTGTCAACGTTGACCAATGTTAGATTGTGGTCAATATGGTTCACAACATATGTTGTGTCAGTTGATCGTAACACTGCAGCAGTTTTTCAGTTTGATTCCAGTGTACCATAAATATTTTAAGTAATGTAATGTTTAATATAAATGGAATCTTGTAATATAATTCAAATTTTACTGCTAGTTTAATTCAAATGGATAGAAAACATAAATGATGAATTATTTTTTTTAGTGTGATGTACCAGGTAAGCTGCCAGGTCTTGAAGATATAAATACTGAGTTAAACCAACTTGGAGATATTGTGCTGTGTTTACCATATATAGCTGATCAATGTAAACAGAATAATGAAAAACTCAATA
This sequence comes from Patella caerulea, assembly GCA_036850965.1. Lineage (NCBI taxonomy): Eukaryota > Metazoa > Mollusca > Gastropoda > Patellidae > Patella > Patella caerulea. The sequence goes on along the minus strand of JAZGQO010000014.1, from coordinate 19,557,420 downwards.
CCGGTAATATTCTACCAGTAAGTCGAATCATATTTCGCCTGTCCAACCTCGTGGGTTTTCTCCTGGTCCCCTGGTTTCCTCCCACTGCTAAAGACCCCTACGCGCAAGTGAATTATTGAAATAAAATTGAACCATATGTTAGTCCCGAACTGACCTAGTTTGTGTCAAGTGGATATTTAACCCCATTTCTCTCTCTTGCTCTCCAATTATATTTTATCAGTGAAATTAGTGTAGGGAGTGATTGTTCATTTCTTCTATATTTAATATTTTAGTAGCCACTGGGCATTGTAGTGAATATTAAAATAGGACTTGTTCTTGATACCTTGCGTATAACATAACAACATTTCTTGACACTGTAGTTCATACAGGGTTGGTTCATTCTTCGTTATACTTTAAAACCTAATACAATTGACATCAGACTAAATTTCTAAAAAAAAATACTATTTGATATCAGAATTTGGTCAAACAGTTGGTGCAAATTTAGAATCTTCTCATCAAATTTTCCAAATAATAAAGGGTGCGCCTACAGCTTTATTATTTGCAACTTTGAAAGGGATAAAAAATAAATTGGTCTAAAGGACATATGAATGTAATATAAGTGTATATAAAGTGAAATAATAATGTGATCAGCCCGAATTTGCAAATGCTTAGTTTATTCTACAAAGTTTTTTTTAATTATTTGGTTGTTTGTAAGGCAGTCATTTTTAATTACTTCTGCATTGCCTTCTGAGATATTTTTCTTTGTCCATTAACCATTAATGAACCATGAAGTCAATAGGGTACCTGTGAATTGTAATTTAAAATGTATTAGATATCAGGATCCCATATTTTCACGACAAGATTAAAACACCAATATTGATGAAAATGCACCAATATTGAATTCCAATTCATGTTTGGAAAATATTAAGTTAGAGGTTCCTTTAACTGTATCTCTTGTTGAATGCTGTCACTCATGATTAATACAGGTAATTTAGCTACTGGCCAGGTAACGAACAAATGTGTCTTTGGTGATTTTGTAAATGTATTTATTTTAATTAGGTAATGGTGACACATGGAATATGCCATCTGATAGGTTATGATCATGAAACACAGAAACAGTGGAGGGAGATGTATAACACAGAGTTGAATATATTAACTACATTTAACCATCTTACCGGGAAAAACTGTAAACCACTTCTAGGTGTAGGACATTAGAAATTATGCCTACGTTTTATCAGAGATTTAGGTCGGAATCATCAATCAACAGATATGAATGGAGATATAAATTTGGTCTATACAGTGACTGATGAGAGAACACACTTTTAAAGACCTAATAGTGGATCCAAAGGTAGCATAGACAGCAGTGATGAGCACATGAAAGGAGAGGTCAAGACTTTGTGTCTTTAGATATTACTATTGTTTTCTTCAATTTACATAACAATAGTAGGTCTACACTTCTGTGGAATGTAATTTTAATGGATTTAAGATTTGTCAGAATTATAGCAAAGCTGTCATGATTTAATAAGATGTATGTTTCATGCAATTAATTTGAAATTGTCATAAAGCATTTATGTTCAAGAGACAAAGAAGCGTATTGAAAGGGGGCACTGTGGAGGCCCTATATAATATACCAATTTAGTCTGTACAGCATTGCTATACTGTAACTGGTAGCATTAATACCAGGGAAACTAACTTAAAGAGTGTTAATGTACTTTTTTGAAATGGTTTATAAAAAACTTTACCAATGAGTTTGCTGTTGTTATAATATTTCAATATTTAAGTTAATACATAATTACATGTTTCCTTTTGAAACAGAGCACTACTGTCTTAACTGAAGCAATATCCAAGTTATTCAACCAACAATTTGAGCAAAAATACATCCATACATATTAACAACATACCAAAAATAAACAAAAAATATTGATTTCCCCAATTGATTTATTTGTAGCCTTTTTTTCTATCACATATATTATTAATAACATATTCAGCGTAAAGCTCATAATCAATATCAGAAATTATAAACATCAAATTTTGTTCCCATGTTAGCGTGTAAAATAGCACTCATAAGACTAAATGCGTAGCTAGAATAATACCAAATAAAAATAAATATTGATCCCAATATGAGACGAGTGGATTTGTATATCTTTAAACAATTTTAAAATCAACTGATTTTGATTTAAATACAATTCCTATTATTTTTATAAAAAATATTGCACTAAATTTAAATTCATTTGTTTCCAACATATACCAAATAATAAACAACATACAATATGTATATAAATTGTAATTATGAGTTACATATATACTCATGTGGAATAAAAAAGAATCAAGTAAACTTGCCAAATGAATTATATACTATTGTAAACTATGGTATCATATAAAAGTTTTTTTCACTAAAATATTTCACTGTTATTGTTATACACAAAACAATTTGAAAGAAGTTCCGATTAAGGATATATATATACCCAATGTTTGCATATATATGACAACATTTCTTTATTATAACAAACTCTTCAATTCATTGTAGTTTGTTTAATTCATTTGAGTTGGTCATAGTCCCTTAAAATATGATTACAAGTAAGTATTTAATTACTGTATTATATGAAGAAATTAACTTAAAATTAACTTAATTTATTCATAATTAGTAAGTGTTTTGAAAATGAATTTGGCTGTGACTGTTTTTCTATTGAAGACTGTCTAGAAGAATTTTTGTAGAGGTTGTTTCTATAATTAAATATCAAGCTAACAAACAGTTATATAATAAGACCTCTAAACTATGCTTTATCAATATGCGTGCGCTACAACTAGGGTTTGTCTTTGTTATTGTTTAGCAGCTTTAAGATAATAATCTGAGAGGATTTTCCACGCTGTAGGTGCCATAAAACCATCTGGTGGATTTTCTCCGTCTCTTGCAAGCTTTCTCATACGAGTTCCAGAGATGAAATCAAATTCTTCTTTTTTCTCTGGATTGAAGAAGTCCATCTTTTTGTGTTTTGTGTTATAAGCTGCGACTCGGAATGGAACTATTTCTAGCTGTGTTAAACCTGGTGCCATTGTTAGTACCTGCAGTGATATAAAATGTACATTATGAAAGAGAGAGAAATGGAGGTTTAACGTCCACTCAACACAAACTATGTCATTTTGGGAATAACAAATGGTTTAATTTTATTTCAATAATTCGCTTACGCGTAGGGGGTCTTTAGCAGTGGGAGGAAACCTGAGTGCCTGGATGAAACCCATGAGGTTGAGAAGGCGCCTCTATCTCCATGCCAGGGATCGAAACCACAGCCAAAAGCCAGAGGTGACCGGCCAGCTAGAGGTCGAAGTGCGGCACTCTAGCCCACTAGGTCATTCCACCCCCCATCCCCATGTACATTATGAAGCGAGACATTAAGTAACATTATGATTCTGCTGTACTAGGACAATAACCTGATTGTTTCAATATATTATGCACTGTCTTCCTCAAGGTGATTAAATAACTTAAATAGATACATTATCGGCTATCCTACACATGAATTTCAATGAAATTGTCACACAATCCAATATTTCATCTAGTCTAAATTTGTACAACTGATACATTGTGCATACATTATTTGAAATAATGGTACACCAACATAGAAGGATGACATGACATCTGTATTTGGATGTAATCTGAAATTTCCTTTGAGTCCTGTCCATCTACGTCATGCGTAATCTTTACAATAAGAACAATTTTGTAAATATGCACTTATGTCTTTACCAAGCATTGCCCTTTTAACTAAAATAAATTATTCTTACCTTGGCACCATGTGTTGGGTCATATAAATCCCTGCCTCCATCAGGATGTGGCATTCCAGCAGGATCTCGTCCAACTATATAGAAATTTGCTCCTGTACACATTCTTGCTTTAGCATGCCACTGTACCTGTAGTAAAATGAAGAACAAATGTAAGAATTCTAACAAAGAACCTGGAGAAAATTATGAAGAAAACATAAGTAGCTTAGCAGGTCATACGACTCCTCATAACTTCAGAGAGAGAGAGAAATATGAGGTTTAACGACCACCTGATACAAACTAGGTCATTTCTGGACTAACATATGGTTTAATTTTATTTCAATAATTGGCTTGCGCGTAGTGGTATATAGCGGTGGGAGGAAACCAGAGTACCTAGGGAAAACCCACGAGGTTGGACAGGCGTCCCTTGCCACGCCAGTTGACTCAATGGCACACCCTATGATAAAGCGTGCACACAGTAACGATTCGGCCATCCAACCCCCCCATAACTGCCGAATCAAGCTCATTAATTAGACCTACCCCCTCCAACCTTCCCCTCGTTAAACAAAATCAGCTTTTCATACAAGATACTAGTATAGAACACAAGATATGTCCAACAGAGCATTTGCAAACAGTAGACTACTGTTTTAAGGTAACTATTCAAAAACAAAGATTGTGTGGTGCATGTAATACCAACCAAGTGTACAATAATACATGTAATACAAAGTGTACCAAATATATCACAATACATGTAATAATACAAAGTGCACCAATTGTAGGCTTATCATGATAATGTAATACCAAGTTTACTATCTCATATATTTACAATTTTTTTCAAATTAAACATGTAATTTAAAAGTCATTGATGTATACCTCTGTTGGCCCTGCATACATCATAGGTGAAGGAAATATAGCTAACACTGTAGAATCTGGATCTAATACCCGTTCTTCTAATATAGCTTGATGTTGTTTTATTCTTACTGGTAATGGTACATCATCATCTTTTGTCCAGCCACCTATTTAACAATTAATATATTAATAAATCAGGGGGAAAAAAATGATACTACAATATAAAAATAAGAAGATAGAGTACTATATGGACCAGGAACAGAGCATAACATCATTAAATTATAAAGTCAATCAATGTGCAATAGTCCAAGGAACAAACAGGTCAAGTTTAGTGTCGATCATACTGGAACTGGCAGAAACTCAGGAATATTTTGAAGAGTGTTACCTCCAAGAAGAAGAAGAAGACGAGTAGCACATGGAGACACAATTCCTTGTTCATCAATGATCAGGCTATTATACTGTTGATTTACTCTTTTGTTGACATGAAAAACTTTTCAATTATTTACCACAAATCATTTAAAATAACGATATCATTTAAGAACAACCATATTGTAAATCCTTTAAAGATACATTATGGGAGATTTTGACAAGGAGTTAGCCATTCTTGCTATAAAAGTTCAAAAATAGATGTTGAAACAAGAATATTGAAAATTTCAGTCAAATAACTTTATCCTGAACAAAGTTGTTACCACTATAATTTTTTACCAGAAATGGTAGTTTAATTCATTGACACCCTTTTCCCACTATGGCCGATTGTTGATTGACAGGCGTTAACTCCACCTACATAGTCTCGATCATCAAGTAATGTTTAAACGGTATCTAGTGAAGCTTGGGTATAGCCTCGGTCATCACTGTCTTTTATGAATAATTTCCGGAAGTATGATGACGTCAACGTCACGGAGAAACCCCACCCACGACACCATAGTGATTAAATCAGTCGATGAAATCCTGTTTTAATCCGAGCCCAATCCAAGACATCCGTGGGTCTACAGAGTTCATTTTGGGCTTGTTGTTTAAATAAAGATCTAATTTATAATTTCTATGACATCTGAGGCTCAAAGGAAGACCGACAAAAGTCAATTTTTGCTCTTCCATAATGTATGTTTAAATGTTTCACTAACAAGGATGCTAAACATTGGCAGTAAATCATTATTGAGAAATCACCCCTCTGGATGTCAACTTGAAAAGATACATGCAAGTCCCAAAAAGGAGAGCATAGATAACACATATCTGCATCTGCAAAACTGTAAACAAATAATCACAAAGAGATTATCATATTTACCTAATGGATGTAACAATAAAACTGGCTTTTTATAACCCTGTTCTAGTAATCTTCTTTTAGTATCTTTCATCAACAAAGCATGGCCATTATGAATTGGATTTCTCAACTGAAAGGCAAACACTGCATCTGCCTGTAACAAACAAATAAAATTTACATGAATTAGAGATGAAACTATCTAAAATAGAGAATAAAATATTTGTAATCACATCAAAATAGAAAATACAATGACCGTTTAAATAAAGGTCAAAGTATATTGATCAGCCCATTTAACAACAATGATGTATACATGGTCTCCTTGTGACACCCAATACACATAATCACCATCAGGATTTTATAGCATGTTTTCCCCCTCTTCAGTTGTGTATGACAGGGGGGCTGGCAAGGGAAAATGTATAATCGTTGCATGGGATGAAAATCCGATGTCCATAGTACACATTGGTGAGCACATTAAAGAACTGGACAGTTGGAATTCGAAATCGAAATACAACGCTGCCGGGGCAAAATCATCCTCATAGCACACTGCATGGCATATATGCCTGTCACCCTGTGTTCATTAGCCTGGTAGTGGCAGGAGCAGAATAGTGGGTCGTTAAACCCCATTTCATTTCATTACCTAAGCAATGACGTATAATTACAGCCTAATAGTTCTTGTTGTAACTTACATTTAGTGCTCTAAACCGCATGCGTAATTCTTTTGGTGTTAAGCGATATTCATCCAATTCGTCATTCCAAACAATTCTTTCCAATACCTCTAAATCTCCTCCTGCTAGCCAATCACCACTTGCATATATCATCTATAAAATAGAATAATGAATCATTCTTAAATATGTTATTGGTATTATAGTGGTATTTAGACAGGTATACTCCTGGAAAAAAATCTAAAGCAATTTATTACAATTCTGATAAACAGAAGTCCAATTAACTGTATGCAGTGACAGATATTGCCCACACGACTGGGTATGTTTTTATACATTTTTCTTTTGTTAAAAATAACTCAAATAGCTAACAGCAATGATCATTGCACTTTCTGTTTTGAAATGTTAATTATAGCTATGTGACCTATTCATCTAAAAGCAATAAAATGTTTGTACCTTAACATATGGATGATTTCCATTGCTCGTCCCAAACTGACGACAGCATCTCTCTTCTTTATTGTGTTTATAGAAATCAGGATTTCGCAAGACTGCTATCCGCTTCCCTTCATATTGTAACGCAAACGCATGACAGCCCTCTAGTTTTTCTTTATCTTCACAACTAATAGGTAATACAATAGGTACTGACAGATTAGTCACACCACCTTTAATAACACAATAAAATATCATTATACACCATTTCATTTTACATACAATATTTCATTTAACATATGCCTAAGAGGGGACGAACTCTTGTCAATATTGAGCATTCTATAGCTTTTGTCGACTTTCCGTTACACAGTTATCCCCCTTTTCTGACAACCTTGTGAACATGATAAGGGGCTACAGTTTTTAACAGAGGATGAAACCTAGCAATATTTAAATTTGGTGCAAAGTATAAGGGCCATTAGAAGATGAACCTTTTCAGTCTCTTATTAATAAAATACTTATATATTTATCTAAATTTTATATCAGTTTCTTGTTTATAGAATACTTATATACTTATTTACATTTTATACTAGTGTCTATACTTGTATACTTATTCAATTTCAATATCAGATAGAATCTCAAATAAAACTAAAAAATATATATGTTATCTGCAATGGGAGATAGTTTTTCAAGATGTTATGATGTGCCTTCATGTGTGCTTATTCAGTCAAACAAAGTCATTGTATACATGACCGAGATGGCCCAATAAGAATATTGTCTAGGGAATAGTATCTATAATGTTTATTTCTTTTACTCCCTTCATACATAAATAATAGTTAGAGGTTGAAATAGATTTAACTAGCATAAAGCCTCCTTAAAGTAGCCAAGTCTCTAACTCAATATCATCCAAAGTCTTTGACATTGAAAACACAAATTATTTGCCAATTTAAATCAACATTGATGTTGTGATCTTTGTGCCAATTTCTAGTTCTCAAATATTATAAAATAAATATTTTGCTCCTTTAAACACTTTTTTTTTTTTTCAAACAATATTTTTATTCAGGTTGTCACCCCTCCCTAATATAATTTGTATACATATATTATTAGTGAATGATGGGTGTATATACATAGTTATAATGGCAAACACATATATATTAGATAAATACAATAAAATGGGTGAAATTGTACAAGTATAGTAAGATTTTTAATAATAATAATAATAGGCAACATTAGGAAAGCTAGCCAATATCATACACAAAATAGACGATAAAATTATGTGGTCGAGATCAAAATCTGTTTGACATATCTATAAACTTATGGACCTGATTAAAAAAATTTAAACACTTACCATCCAACAAACATCCAAAATGTTGAGATTGTAAATATTCCTTTTCTCTCATAAAACCATTTAGAGGAGAAGCCCAACCTTCTGATAAAACTTGAGTCCATTGACAATCAAGCTGAAAATAAATTATTTCTTTAATGATGCTGTCCATAATAATATAACATTCAAATTTTTTCTTAAAATATATTATATATTCAATTTACTATATTTACAAATTAAATTTAAATGAATTTGTATTTTTTTACCTTTGATATATTAACACATGGAAGACTTTCAGCTTCAGCTCTAACAGCTTCAACACGATTTTTAGGTACAAACAATTCTTTAACAGCTCTTACAGCTGATGCAGGTACAATATTCTACAATACATTAATAATAATATCACTATAATCACAGTCCAAAATAAAAGGGCATATAGCTCTTACTCAATATTATCAATAATTAAATATTGGTCAATTGCAAACCACATTTATGTTATCCTACCATAAAAATACATGCTCCTGATACCCGATGTCCAAGACAAGAGGAACATGTTCATATTAATATCAGTTTTATGTACACTCATATTACATGAATAAGGGCTCATCGACCAATTTTCTCTATTTTAAGGTTCCACAGAATAGTGTCATATGCCATTTAAAGCTATTCAATAACTCCTTGCAATTAGCAACATAGTTGTCCATTATTAAGGTAAATTTTACAGACAAAACGTTTGATTTGATGGTTCACTGCACAAGAGATTCCTTCTCAAACCTAAGGGTGTCACGCCAATTGGCTTAACAATAAATAAGTATGTGGCAATTATATACTTTACAACATTGCGCTTATCAATATTGGATTACTGTTTCATTTGTCATATAATTCAATAATTACCCTTTCCATTAAAATCAATATGGGGTTACGGTTTTATTAGTCATATAATTCAATAATTACCCTTTCAGTTAAAATCGTAACAACTTCTTGAACACATTCATCCACAGATATATGGCCAGCTTTCAAAGTTACATCAGGATTGTCTGGAATTTCATAAGCAGCATCCACACCAGTAAATCCTGAAAGACAAGAATTACTACATGAACAATTCATGAAATATTTAATACTTCAATTTTAACCATGCAGACAAAATGGGGACGTAAACATGATCTGATGCAAGTTTCAATATCATGTGGTATAACATTGCGGTTATTGCATTCAAAATTTTAAATTTGCTATGAATTTCTAACTTCTATTCATGTATTTTGTATAATCCAATTTCTTTATTTGTTCAGCGTAAATTCTATTTCATCTTATTTCTATTTATATCAATGCCCTTTTTAACATTATCTAATTCAATGAAAATGATATATTATCTTCACACCATTTCGAAAATACAACAATTTAATACAATCTGTCAATTTGAAACGATATATATCATGTTGAGGTAATTGTTATATACATATATATGAAATTTTTAAACATTATTCAAAAAATGAATCAATGTCGACTTGTTAAATTGTAGCTACAATTTATCAAACACTTCATAATAAACAAAGATAGGTTGCCAGGCAACAAAACATACGCCCACAGCAGCTAAACCGTCCGGGCAGTCAACAAGGGTTGTTGCATCTTTTTCCTTTTTTTGGTAATGAAACATTTGTAATACACTAAAATCTGATTAAGAGTAACAACTCATTATGTAATTATCTGAAAATCATTAGAATTTGTTTGCTTTTTATAAAAGTTTTGCCCCACGCTAACAATTAGTATAGGAAACATTTAATATCATGGATTTAGCAGTTCAGTTATCAAAATTCATTGAAAATCAAAATACTTGTTCCTTTCAACACCTTAAACTCTGTGTATCAATCTGAAGTCAATCGTATGATAAGTTTGGCCTCTATAGCATCACAAGGTTTTTTGAAGTGATCAAGGGAGACAACTCTGGAAGTAATTATTTGAAATCGCTTAAAATTAATAGGCTCCTTCGTCTCATGACCTTAAACACTGTGTATAAATTTAAAGTCAATCGGATATTAACTTTAGCCTCTAGACGGACGGACGGGGGTGACGACAATATACGACCACATTTCAATGTGGGCGTATAAAAACTAGATTGGTCTTGACAGGTGATCGAAATAATTGAATTACTGTCTATATACATGCATGTGAAGTTTAACATCTATTTTCAGCACATACTGTGCTTATAAAAACAGGCATAATCCATAGGAAATTTTGCCTGGACAGCAATTGAATTCCAACTGTCTCCAAGGTAAATTACAACAGAAAACCCTAAGGAACTTTTACAGCCTCCAGGTTATGTAGCTAGTGCCTTACTAACTGAGCAATCGCAGATATAAATAAACAAAAGTTACCATTATGTGAAAGATAGTCTAAAAACTAAATTTGTTTTTTTATATGGCCTAAACAAACAAGATGTGTTATTTATTTTCTCAATAAAACATTTGAATACCAGATGTTACTTGTACAGTTATGATATACATGTATTGATCTTCTATCCTGTTGACATATAATTAATCTATAAAATATAAAGCTAACATTGTTGGTTTTTTTTTTCAAAATCTAAAGACAACCTTAAGTGGGAAATATCTATACTTTGAGGAAGAAAGTACTGATACCATAGTGAAAGAGTTAATTCCCATACTACTATGTAAAACCACTTCCATGTCAGAAAAAAGTTCTAAGAACTCATGGAAAAGGACATGAAACTGCTGATTCCATTGTTTTAGTGAATTTAATTATGTTGTATTGAATTTATATATAAAAAATATATTTAACTAAATTACTAACAGCTGAACAGGAAGACAATTTATTTAACTGTACACGCGTACATATACAGTTCAGAATGTCACTTCACTTATCTATTCTGACTGGGTGGCAATGTGGGAATAAGCATGTGCAGGATTGCATTCTTAAACAGCTTTGCACCTTTTGGGGATTTGTATGGTACTGATTTATTTCTCCCTTGACATTTACTTTGCGACAAGTAGCTACACGAAACTTAAGGCAATTTAATAATTACAATATTGATCTATCAATAAAAAGACAAAAGCCCATAATAAAAGATTTATTAGTAATTAGAACTCTTAAAGACTATTGTACCTTTTATCTGGCCAGCTCGAGCTTTCTTATATAAACCCTTAACATCTCTTTCTTCACAAATATTGATTGGGGTATTAACATAGCACTCAAAAAAATTCAAACCAGCTTCTTCATGTAACCTTCGAGCTTCAGCACGATCCTAGTATAAAATAGACAACTAATTTATTCAAAATCTGTTAAGATTTTACGTTTTGTTACAAAATTATTTGTTCATTCCTTTTCAAACTCTCCGTCCTGCAACAATGACTAGGGAAGACGACAATGGAAAATCTTGAGGAATTATATTGCATAGAAAGAAGTTACATCAATATGCTTTATGAAATAAACTATTGTGATTACGAGTAACCAATTAATGCTCAACATAATTCCTCTATTCTAAAAATAAATGAACATAATGATGCACATGAATCATATTGTTGCAATCATCGATCACATACCTTAGCATATGGACTAATGAAACTTGAAATACAGATTATACCGCCATCAGCAAATAATTTGGACACTTCAGATATACGCCGGATATTTTCTTCACGATCTTCTGGGGTGAATCCAAGATTTTTATTCAACCCAGTTCTCACGTTATCTCCATCCAAGCTGTAGGCCGGTATTCCCTGGGATACCAAATATTCTTCTAGAGCAAAGGAAATGGTGGTTTTACCAGCACCAGACAGACCTGTCAACCATATTGTACAACCACGGAAACCAGATTTGCTTCCAATTGCCTTCCCTCTCTTATCTCTGGAGACATGATGAGACTGGAACACCACATTAGTTGCACGCTGAACAGCCTGAAAACAGACAAATACATGTTATGATTAAACTGCACAATCCTGTTTTTTCATCAACACGAAACAACTTATGTATCCAATCCTCCTTATGCTGTCAATTATTTCAATGTAGGAAACAATGTAAATCCATTAAATAATACCAAAAAAATCTGGCAGTCATTGTTTTCTATTTAGTTTAGAAATTATTCTCCTAAAAACACCCCAAGTTTGGACAAGATGAGGGATTTGGTCCTTTCACCCATAATTCAGACCCCAATCAGAGGTACTAGAACAAGATTTAGATTTTATCCCAGTAGTTGGGCCTACTGATATACACAATTGCATAGAGGCTTTTTGACCATTTGTCAATGAACATAGACATCAAGAGTTTATTATTGTTTGAATAAGTTAATTAATGTCTAATTAATAATTTATATAATATTTCAAGCCTACAGAAAGACCTGCAATAGGCAGATTTAGCTCTTGCAAATCTTTTAGAGGCATTTACTTGCTGGAAAGAGCAATAAACTATAACACATACTTATTGCCCTTCCACATTTGTTACACCCATAGTTTAGATTATATTTGACATCTGATAAAGTTCATGTGACAGACAATTACATGTATATGTATACAGAAATAGATATAATAACTAGGTAGAGGAAATCTCTAGTTTACTTTGAGTCTACCAAGAATATATTGTCAATATATCACTTGATGTTTACATTATTATTCATCAAACCTGACCATCTGCAGAACACGCATCACAAACCCTTAAGTCAACACAAAATACATGTACTTATTGTTTATATTGTTTAAACTACTGTAAAATCCAAAAGCTAGAAAAGATTGTTCAACTAGATATATGATGACCATAGAATATACATATATACCACTTTAAAGTTATCTGAGCAGATCACACGACTAACATGTTTTATCTTACATTTGAAATTAAATAACTCATCAGGTAACTTTGCTTGTATCCCTTGCCTCAAAATTACTTTCTGCTACATGTAACTTTAGCTTCTGAAAACCATTTCAAATCTATCACTTCAATTACCCATTTAATCTATCATATGCACAAGCACAACACCAGTGGTCTTATCTGTATAAAAAAGTTATAAAAGCTGTTATCTATGCAAGTCATGGGTTCCATTCCATGCTTTTACACAGCAACGAATACCTCATGAGTTGTTTTATTTTCTTCCACTTATAAAGATCCCTGTATGAAATATGAATATACTATGAAAGTTGTAAAATGACATGGTTAAAGTTAATGCTGAGTGGCTGTTAACCCCACCTCTCTCACATCGACACACAAATTCAAGAAATTTTTTAACACTAAATTCAAAGAATGCCCATTTTAGAAAATAACTAACCATCACTGCTGTAGCTTCAGCCATGACAAACCAATAAAAGATAAACTGGTCAAATAAAATAAAGACGGTATATAGACGACTTGGGCATCGAGAAGAAGGCAATTATTCCACGATCAGAGAATGCCACTTACAGATGACAGAACAATATTCAAATAGTGGTATTACATGTTAAATTAGCCCATCGTCTCACTCCAATAATCAATGACATTCATGTATATTCCCAATCACATCTTTCTATTAAACTAACGTGTACCCGAGAAATAATTAAAATCAAATCAAGATATTGGAATGAATACCAGACCGTTATTCATAGTGCCATTGATTTTGGGCCCTTTAAACACAGAGTAAAGAATAAAGTTAGGAATAGAAAGGTGATAAATCCTTTTGAGAACTTACAGAACAAATACAAAATTTTTACATATCAATATAAAAATTACTGTAGTGCATTAAATGGAACACTTGTATATCGCATTAGGGTAGACAGGTACTTTAAAAATTTAGTGAATTCAGTTAGAAATACCTAGTGAAGGAGAATTCGCCCGTTTGTTTCACACTTTGAAGCTTGAGTGAAACAATATTATTTTTGTTCGGATTGATATGTTTTTTTTCTGTTTCGACTTTGCTTATTTCGTACAAAAATGCTCATCTGATAAATTGGGGTGACTTGAAAATTTTTGCTTGAAACTTTGTGATAACATATAAAGTACTGATCAGCTGCCAACACACATCAAACATAAATTTATTTAAATCATGGGCAATTAATTATTCAAGTCAATAGGACAAACAATAGTGGGCTGGGATCCACTAAATAACTCTTTCAACCACTTACACATACAAATAGGGCAAAATGACTTAAAGCCAAACCAGCACCCATTATCTTCAAGATAAATAGCCCAAGAATGGCTGTTTTCAGTACCATAATGTCAACAAAACTAAATTTTTCAAAGGAGAAATGCTATATAGCTTGATCTGAACTTAGCTCTCACAAGACAGAAATCAATGGGGTGACCACTGCAGGTATTTCACAAAGTTTTAGCCATTTTAATTAAAAATTGAAGAAATAGCAAGCAATTTGTGAGTCGTAGTAATACCTGTAACAGACAGTAGAATATTTATTGATATTTTCAATAATATCTTGGTAAGTACATGTATGTGTCACAGCCTCCAGTTTTCTGCCTCCCAAGAAAGAAGAATTTCTAACCTTCGTTATTAAGCTACTAGTACAAAATACAGGAAGTCTGTTAATAGATCTGCTAATGGCTATCTCAGTCTTCAGGATATGGACAAATCATGTTCTGTCTTATTCAAAAGAAGTTGCATGGAATCAGTCATTCGTTCATAAAACATTTCTAAATAAATGAAATGAAACTCTTCTGCTCCCAACTACACAGGCATATGTCACACAGTGTGATAGGAGGGAAATGTTGCCCAGAGAGCAGCATACTTTTATACCTACATGTAATTCCACTTGCCAAGAGAGAGAGAGAGAGAGAGAGAGAGAGAGACTAGGTCATTTTTGGACTAACATATGGTTCAATTTAATTTCAATAATTTGCTTGCACATAGGGGTCTTTAGCATTGGAAGGTAACTGGGGGACCAAGAGAAAAAATATTGAGTTGGACATCCAGCCCCCCAGACCACAAAGGAGTGTTCCATTAAAAAGTTGTTTGAAGCTATGGAAGAAGGCATAGATTATAGAATGGTATATTGGTAGACAGAAATGAACAATAAGATGCAAGAAAGCCATAAAGCTCCCCAAGGGGTTGAATCACTCAATTTTTTCAATACTTCTGGGTGGATGATTTTAATGCTACATGTAGATATGTTTAAACATGAATCCACTATAAATTATTGGGGTGGGGCATGAATCGAAATACATTATAAATGGAACTTAATTTATCAAATACCTGTATAATAGAAGTAATTTTCCATACTTAAAAAAATTCTACTTGAATGGTTACAGTCTGTTGATTTTTCTTCATCAAAAATATTTCTATTGACTTTATATAATGACTGGGAGTCGCAAATGTTAATGATAACACACTTTGGGAAAAATGGAAATCAAACTATTATTATCTGTGCTTGACTTGGAAGAACATGATTATATGCCTCAAGGTTATTAAATCACTCATGCCTTTATTATCTTAATTGTCCAAATAATAGTCACAATTTCTGGCTTTCACAGTGTATATAAATATTGTATAGTGAGATTAAAATAATAAATCTATAAGTATAATAAGGAGTCTTTATTTAGTTTGTTGTTTTAAGTTACCAACTTCAAAGTGAGGTTTTATTTTTCAAACGTGTGATAAAACGAAAAAAAAAAAAACTTTTATATTTCTAGAGCCGATTTATAGATCTGAATATAAAAGCACAATTTTTTTTAAAGCTAGGAGATAACTTTAACAACATAAGTTAAAGCGGGAATTTCATATTTTTACTAAGAAAGTCAAAACATATTTATGGTTATGTCGTTTGCTCAATAGGTTATCAACCCACTATATACAACCATAGGCATTATTTTCCACACTTTAATATCTTTCACATCGGAAATAATAACACAATTTACCTACCTTGTTTTCCCATTCCCCCCATGCAATAGCTATCTTCAAACATTTGAATTTGAAGTTGAAAATAATATTGCTCAACTGACAATACTGAATTATAGGATTAATAGGATTATTCTTCAACAAGGTTGGACTGTTTACAGATACCATCTATTCTAAGACTTTATTTTAATATATTTTAAAAATATAACTTAAAAATATGAAATTTCAGCTTTAAAGTGTTGAATTGGCAACTTTTGACCATTAATAGTTTTCTCTCCATCTCTCAATCTAGGAGAATAACAGACCACCAAGAATATAATACTGTACAAGATTAGTAACACAATCAATAATTATCTTGTCATAGTTTAAAAAAATATTTTAAATACATTTTGAAATGCCTTTAAGATCCAGATGTTAACATTTTAAAAGTAGCTGTTTCTATGGTAACAGTAAATTTTATCATCTAACAACTTTCATAATAACAATATGATATCCAAATGTGTAACTCAGAGAACTAAAATTCTCCAATTTGCCTATATTTATTGATGGATATCTATTACAAATATTACTTATATTGCAATATCTCATTTCAGGTATGAGAGAACGATGATCCTTGATGCTCTAGGGCAGGTCTACTAACAATATAGGAACACGGGAGTAATAGTCTGGACATAAAGAACAATCAAACTGCATATGTAAATGGGATGCCTAAGTAAATATGTAAATACATTCTTACAATCCAACTATTTTCAACAAGAAATCAACAAAGTATCTTCGCTTGAACACAGTCCCACACAAAATCCTACATAATTCATCAAGCCAGAAAAAATTAAAACCTGTGCATTCAAGAATTTGTTTTCTCCATCCCTATGGGGCTTACAACTATAATATTATATAACAACAAAATCCAGTGCATTCAAGAATTTGTATTCCCTAGGCCTATGGGACTGATAACTTCTTTAGATTAGATTTAAGATAATTCTGATCAAAAGACAAGTTATATTATATCATATATACTGTAAGCAACCATAAATAGCAACAAAGTGTTACACATATTTCATCTGTTAGATATCAGTAAAACAAAATAATTGTCCTGCAATCTTCTTAAAACTATATCTTTTAACCTTTAAGTAGGGGACAGACGAGCGTATTTTTTCGCCCGATCACGGCAATTTTAAAAATCGCTCGAAAAATACGCCTGTGTGCCCCTTCAGGGCGATGACGATTCTGATCGGCGAACCATTCGCCCGATCAATCGCTCATATCTAGCATGTTAGATTTTTTCGGCCGAATATTTTTCGCCGGCGATTAAATTCGTTTGTGTGTCTGTGTCAAGCGTATATTGTCGGGCGATTCATGTTTATAAGCCAATCATCGACATCGTTGATATCACATGATCTCAAAATGGCTGCCATTTTGAACAAGTTACTTGATCGACAAGTCACGTGATCTACAAAATTACTTTTCGAGACGATCACTATGTGTGCCCGTTCGTTATCGGCCGTAAAAAATTGCTGGCGAATTTCAATCTCCGCGATCGGGCGGAAAAATACGCTCGTTTGTCCATAGCATTATACTTGCAGATTTCTTATCAATTTAGAAAAAATTGTCTTCATTATTAATAACATTAATTGTTTTTACTAGAATAATTTTGAAATGTATTTTATTTTGCTGTGAGGTATAGAATGAGTAGCAGTATTGGTGACACTCTTAACAGTTTATGATTAATATAATAATGTTGGAGTATCTGGTATCAACAGATATAGAGAAATAGTATTGACTCAGTTGACTGATTTGACAGCTAAACCAGTTTGAAATGATGTCCATCAGAATTAAGTGTTGAATTAGGTTGATCTAATGTGTTATTTACAAGCTCGGAAATAACAGTTTTAGATGTACATCTATGTGTAAAATGACTGGAATTAGGTAGTGTCTGACATTTTGAACTTTATGTCAATAAAAAAACAGAAAAAGACCATTCATTCACTGCAAGACAAAATGATAAGCACTGCCGCATGTTGTCTGATAAATTCTTTAATTTGTGTATTTTTATGTCTGTGGACAGATGCCTTATTTCCAGCCTTGGTTATTTTGTGATTAATCTCAAATTAGCTAAATATTTCCCAACAAAATTCAATTTATTTACTGACCTTATTTTCAGGGTGCATGTGTGGATTGAAGGATGGGTGGGGGTAAATTTGTGAATGCTGTACACAAAATCAGTAAAATCTGTACATAAACACGCCTATTTCCAATATTATATGTGGAGAATATCATGTGACAAATCTAAAGCACAACATGTGCATTCCATTAAACATTTATACACGTATAAGGAAAATTATCTTGTAATATAGATTGAGAGGAAAATGGGTTGAACAGAGCCTTCATTGTACTGAAGAATTTATCATAAAACTTGGTAACATTTGTTTAACTCATTAAAATAGTGCTAATTAATATATAATGAGTAATAAATTGAGTTAACTTTGAATAATATAACTATAAAAATAACCCTTTAAAAGTAGTTATTACCAATTATCCAATCTCATATTTTCGTATTATTACCAAAAATACAAGCTCAGATTTTCTTTGAGAACATTAATTTCTTTAGACTCAATAACAAAAAACCACTAAAATGTTTGTGCAACTCTCAAATAACAAGTTAAAAAATTTTCAGTCAGGACTTGGCAATCTTGTTTTTATAAATCTTCCCTACAGCCTAATTCAAATGTGCACCATGTACGCAAGTCAAATTACATCAAGTTGAAAATTATTCTTTCTACAACTGATCAAGTTTTCCAAAGCACCAATGCCTTAAAGTTTAAGGTAAACTTATAAAATGTCTGTGAACCTATTACTTGATATCTCTATACCGGTACATGCTATATGTATGTACATACAACTTTAAATAATCAATTAAGTAAAAATAATCTTACTTTATCAATCTTTGCTTTTTCACTCATAGTGTCTGGTTATCAGGTTGATCTGTCAACTGTCCAAGTAGTAGCTGATGTGGTATATGAATAAAGATAATACACTACTTATATCACTGACCTGCTGATGTGGCTCATTCAATCAACACCAATAGTCCCAGAAACTGACCAATCAGAATGAGTAAAATTGTACACATGACCTATATCTCAATGTTGAAAATGGGAGTCGTCTGCTAGAAGACTAGAAAACCACATGTTCATATTGTCTGCATCAACTGCATGGAAGCGGACGTTAAATAAACTCATTTCACCCACCACATGTTCACAATCAGTATTGATTTAAATCAGTGACAAAACCCAAAACAAATAATATCGACATGCCACTATCAACCACAAACCTAAAGCAAATAATATCCACAAACGATTTTTGTAAAGAAAAAACAAAATAGTGAAATTTTCCATTTCAAGTAAAATTGCTTGCATCATTACATTTGAATTATAGGCATGTATGTGGTATGTTTATTTTTATATAGATGGAGTAAAATAAATATTAACCCTGGACGTGGGTGGGTGTTTACATCAACTCGACACAAACTAGGTCATTTCTGGACTAACATATGGTTCAATTTTATTTCAATAATTCACGTAGGGATCTTAGCAGTGGGAGGAAAGGGCAGAACCCGGAGAAAATCCACAGGGTTGGACAGGTGAAAATTTAAGAAGTTGTACCCATTACACTATCAATGACAGAGCCATTTTCAGCACAGTTACATGTATGCATGGGTGCAACTCTTAACAGAAAGTTTAATTTTAGCTGAATATGGTCATTGTCTCATGTGGCAATTAACACTCCTACAAAACCAGTTTCCATTTACATTATAGTGCCAAAAGTTTAACCCAACCGTATTCCATTGTGTTATTTTCTAATTGAAAAGAAGTTAAACGTCCTACTGTTCTGTTCCGAATGGGCTAATGAAGACTGTCATACACCATTGCATACAGTGTGCTATGAGGGAAATTTTGCCAAGACAGCAGCGCAACCGCTGGATAAAAAAATTCACCTGTCAACCCTCCATAAACATCAGTATATCTCAACATTTTTAGCTACCTTCTCGTAGCTACGCTACCGCCTACTCTTATATCAAATTTTAACTTTCAAGGGTACTTTTACATGCAATAGTACTCATTGGAGCTTGGTTTTTTCATTGCACCTAAATATGCTGTCCATTGTCCAGCCCTCTGTCTTGCATTACTGACAAGGGAGAACTTAATCCAGGGACTGTCCCATTGAATCAATGTCGAAAAAAATTGGAGAACAGTCAATTTTACTGGACAACTTTTCACTGCTAAAAGTGAATTTTACTGGGTGTCAATCCGGGTGAAAGCCTGTACAATGTAAAGCCTGTACATTTCGTTTCTTCTTGTATGACCAACATTCCTGAATGTGGACGTTGACCTAAAGTTAGAGTGTCATGGCTGCAAAATTGTAATTTGATAGGAGTGGACGTATTTTTAACAGGGTGTTGTGTCGCTCATACTGACTCTAGCGAGGTAAACAAGGTCTTATTTTCTCACTAAGATGTTCGTTTACTTTGTACATGCGTCCACACGGATTGACACCCCATCGTTTAGCAGTGAAAAGTTGCCCAGTAAAATTGACTGGGGCGCCAATTTTCTTTCGACATTGATTGAATGGGACAGTTTCTGAACTTTCAGGGTGAGTGTAATGAGACTGACGTTCAGAGCTGAACTAGGGAGAACTAAGCTGGATCAAACACAAGATCTCCAGGTTGGTGAGCCATCAAGTTTCTCACCAGTTATATACATGTATATAAAAGTAAGCACCAACAATATTTGTTAGCTATCTGAATTCCTTAAATGAGAAATGGTACCACATGTTCTATACACTGGACTGGAACTAGTTATCCAAATAATAATAAAGCTGTCACTTCAACAACTTCTTGCCAACCAAATTAAACTGTATGTTGGTATATTTTCAAACAGCAGATCAAAGAGGAATGAAATGGGGTATAACATCTTACTTTTCTACATCAAACAGGTCAATTAAACATACATTGTGCAAGAGTTAAATCTGCCTATGTTTTCTAAAAGAGCCTTTCACACAAAAATAAACAGTTGCCTTGACTAAATTATATCTGAGAGAGAGTGAGAGAGAGAGAGAGAGAGATAGAGGGGGGGGGTAACATCCATTCACACAAACTACTTCATTTCCTGACTAACATATCATTCAATTTCATTTCCATAATTCACATGCATGTAGGGGTTAACATCCACTCACACAAACAAGGTTATTTCCTGGCTAAGGCTAATATATCATTCAATTTCATTTCTATAATTCACATGTATATAGGGTCTTTAGTATTAACCATTTGCCCCAAATTGTATCTGAAAGGACATGTATCAGTTCAATAAAATTGGTTATTAATGTGTAGAATCCACTCATGTCATCATGGACAAGGTGGTACAAACTATGACTCTGTAATTTGAACAGGGCATTTTTCACCATCAGACATGCAGAAAAAGATGCAAGTCATTCTGATGAAGCAACTAAACAGACTAAGTTGTTTTTTGCCTGATACTACTACATAAGTTCAATTGATAATTTCAAGGTTGTATCATAGGCTGATAAAATAACCTTAGAAATTACATAATGACCTTTATAATATTTGTTTACACATAGTTCAAAAGATAGGTCTATTTACACATTTTATCTACAGAAGACCAAATGGGACAACATTAATGATATGTGTTTCTACATTCCATTTTTTTTTTTCATGTTTTAATATTTAATGAAATAATTTATAAAATATTTCCTATAGAAAATGTTCAAACTGGAATATAGAAACACAAATCATCAATACTGTCCCATTTGGTCTCCCATATTTGTCAGGACAGTGTAAAAAGGTTATCATGTGGTTATTATTATACATGTAGATAGGATAATAATTAACCTTTATCCAATATGCAGGCGGTACAAAGGGTGAAACTAACCAACATAGCAGCATAGAAGTTGCTTTCTATGGTTTAAACATATTTTATTTGATATTTGTCAATAAAATATGTTTAAAACATAGAAAGCAACTTATACTACATGTATACCAAAGGAAACCTTGGCCGTTGGATAAGGATCCTTCAAAAAATCTATCCCAAAATCTTGATCAATCAAATTAACCAGTTGACATTCAAGTATACATGTATGTGTCACAAATATAATTATAGATCTTTTTAGAATAAAGTATTAATTTTTACACAATAACTACAGATGTAATAGGACTGTTTTGTTTTATCGAAGAATATAACAGCAAGATAAGATGCACAAGAAAAATTGTGTTTTTTAAAGAAACATAAATAATAAAGTTTAGCTAAATGAATTATAAAAAATATTGTAGCCTGAAAAAACATAGTTAGGTTACCAGGTAACAAAACATATGCCCACAGCAGCTTATTTTTACTTTTGTCGATAATGAAACAATTATAATCCATTAAATTTAATTAAGAGTAACTATGTTTTTTATCATATCGACTTTAGTAATGATGATCGAGGCTAGGCTGAAAAATTCAATTGCTAAAATCTTGGTTCAAAGTCGACCAATTTGACTGAAATTTTCATGAAATTTCCTTTACATTATATGGTTTTTAACTATTATAAAGAGAACTGTCAGTTCTTTATGTAATCTTTAACTTTAGCCACTAGAGTGTCCACAAGCAATTGTGGAATGCCGGACCGACAGGTAGGGGTAATGACAATATACAACCACATTTTAATGTGGGTGTAGAAAAAAGACTTTTTCATTTTTTCCGGAATCAAGGTAAAATAAGTAATAAACAAATTTAATGGTCTTTATTTAAATATTTAATGCATGGAATTAAGAGCAATACATAAAAAAAAGACCTTGGCCAAATAGACTCAATTTCTACATTTCTATTTTGTGTAATTAATATTTTGTGATTTGATGATATTTAATATTTTGTTTGCCATGAGTAGATAATAGCAAAAACCATGCTTAATCTTAACATATTTCACGATTTTAATGCAACAATTTTAGCTTTTCACCTAATTCAAAAATATACAATGAATTGAATTTGATTCAGAAAAATCTATCGTTAGTCCAAAATAATTATGTACTGCACATAATCATTTCCAACCCTAATTTGAAAATATTAAAAAATAATCTATTACCACATTCATGGCCAGCTGATAAGAATACTGAGCTGACATTTTTTCAAAGCAATTCTTTAAACTTTCAAAACTTTTGAAGTATGATCCCTTGTTCTTCTAACATATGTGCTGTCATTGATTTCTTTCGCGCTAATGAAACTCTACTTATACCGGTATTTATAACATAGATATGACACGAACAGATGATGATGTGGCACATGTAACAATACCTGTAACTAGTTGGTTGATATATAAAACTTATTTTGTATTTACTTGTTTACACCAATCAAGATAATCTATATTATGAATATATTGATTTTGAACCTTCTTTTTCCCCATACACAGTTGTCACTGAGATCAATATGACAATAATAAATATTTTATGATGTTTATTAAAGAAGCATTTTGTAAGATTAGGAAAAAAATCAGAGGTCGTTCTTGCTATATTTCAAAAATGATTCTATTGAAAATATCAGCCTTTGATTTGAAGCTTTGACAAGATGTGTTCGCTGATTGTAACCACTGCACTGATTGTTCTCGTAGTTTAGTCTGATTTCAAAATTTTTAAATCAAATCATTAAAATGACGAACCATTCTAATCTACTTAATCTTATTAAATGGCTGAACCGTTCTAATCTACTTAAAATCGTACCCATCTTATGACATCAACAGTTGGTTAAGACTGACTTAAGCAGGTCCATAAGCCCTGGATGATAGATGGATCAGATCATAACACATAAAAATATGTATCCGGTGAAAAGTATTGAAAGAGAGGGTATTTAATGCTACTGTGTTAAGCTCTTTAGCAATAATACATGAATTACAAGAAGCGAGTTCATATCTGATCTGTAGCCTTATAGTAAGATTTTTTGATTTCTCTTCTTTGGGGAGGGCACACCTTTTGCATAATTAATGGTAATAAATAACAGTAATTAATCAGAAATTGTGGTACTTTTTATTCATTGAAATAATAAAAATAAAGAAAATAAATTTCTATGTTGTTAAAGCCCCAATAACACTCTTATTGTGACTGAATAATATGTCCCAATCTTCATTCTGGCCAACAAATCGTATTATTTTAGAACATTCCAATTAAATGATGATGTAAATTTCATCTTAACACACCTATTTTGAAAAATTGGAAAAATTCAAAATTGATTTGAAATGTCTAACGTAAACCTTTTCAAATGTGACTTTGGATTTTAAAATATTTTCGAACCCTCTGGATAAGTAAAATAGGTTGTAATGGATAATTTACACAACAGGTAGGACACTTAAACATCTAGTACTTAGAATAAGGGTATTATTTATTTTCTGGAGCTACCAAGCCAGCAAGAATGTTATTGTCCCTTTAAAGCATTCACAAGATTCTGCAATGTAATTAACAGACATTCAATAACCATTTTCATTTTATGAATTTGCATAATGAATATAGATTTCAAACAGATCAGATTATAACTTTTCTTGCTGGAACAGTCAAAAGATTCTATGACGTGAGGACGAAAAACTGAGGTCCTGTATACAAATTGGTGTGCACGTAAAAGATCCCTTGGCAGTTGCAATTCGATATTAGAATGCCCCATAGCACAGCTGCCTGGGCAAAATTTCCCTCATAACACACTGTATGGCATATGCCTGTCTTCATTAGCCCAGTTTAGGAGCAGAACAGTAGGATGTTAAATTCCATTTCATCTCATTTCATTTCTATAAAGAATTGTGAATTAAATTACTAAAGTAAATGCCACTGAAGCAATATAACAACAAGTTGAAACAATGACCATTACAATTTGTTTCAAGGCACTAATGAAAATGCCTTCTTTTAACTAAGATGGCTGACATTTATGTTTAGTATAGGTTTATGTGTGACGTCACATCATGCGGACTCTGTGCATTGTTTACATCAGATGCAGAAACAATAAATTGGTACAGGCAGAATTGGTGTCTTTAACTCCTTTTAGGCCTTTAATCTTAAATCCAGTAATTTAATATCTTACCCCATAACAAAATAATGCATATACATCAGATACCTATGAGAATTAGAGGAAATAGAAGAAAGCTATGAACTGACTAAAAGAAACCTAAATACTGTTATTTACATTTGATTTATTATTCAAACTCTAAGAGCAAAATTAATGTTTGAAAAATTAAATAGGTTTTTTTATTGCTAGAATAGAATCAAATCTGTTGCATGTTTTGTTATTCATTCTCGGTCTGTATCTCTGAGTTCAAAGTTACTTTCCTAAAAGAAATATTCATGTTACATCGTGTACAGCAATTGTACATATGTTACCATTACTTTGAAACTCAATAGGCCATTACTAGTTCTATAATAAATAATAATTGCCAATTATTAAATACAGCTCAACAAAATACAGGTGTCAAAAAATCAATATTGATTCAACATTCACAAATTAAGGGGAACAGAACAGAGAGCAGAATTCTGTTACAGCACTTCTTGTAATTTTACATTGAAAATTTGACCATGAATATACTTATTACAGTACTCGCAAACCAAGATATCGGACAGAGGAATAGTCTGCCAACTCAGATAATAAACTGCAGTCTTTTTGTCCAAAAACTAAGAACTTGATGCTGTATTGTTCTAGTACTTTTACATATATTCATTTAAATGTCTGTAAATCACGGTGGTTTGTTTGGCAAAGCCTATTGACTATCAGATTGTTGGTGTACCAAACTATCGGGTCAAAACTAGACATTTAGTTCCTTTCAGAATTCCAACACATATTTGATGATTTCTGATTTGGGATGAAAATTCTCGATATGCTCGGCATACCATTTACACAACATGACTTTTAGTTTAAGGAAAAAAAGCATCAACAAGCTAAATAAAAACCTGATTTTTCATACAATCAGGGGCCATCATCAAAGAAGTTATGGTCTAAAATGCGTGAACATGTAAGGGAGTGAGATCTTTGGGATATAACAATATATTTTACGCTTCATCAAAAGGGTCCACAACCTTCAATCATATTACATATTAACATACTTGCAAACTATTTGCGCACAAGGAGCGTCCATTTTGTCCTGCAGCTTAGGTCTCAACCATCATTGGTGATAAAAATTATGGCATCTAGAGGGTCTACAAGCTAAAAACGTGATTTTTTGTACAATCAGAGGCCATAATCCAAGAAGTTTCGGTTCAATATGCATGGGGATTTCAAAAGGAACCAAGATCTTTGATTAATAACCATAAATTTTAAGTTTTATCAAAATCAGATAACAATTGTGACCTCGTAAACAAACGGAAGTAAAAACATGATTTTTCGTACAATCAAAGGCAATAATCCATGAATTTACGACACGATACATGGCAATATCAAAATGAACCGAGCTCTTTGGGATATAAACCAACATTTCAAATTTCATCACAATGAAAGAGGACAGACAGAGGCAACGACAATATACGTCCACATCAAAATGTGGGCGTATAAAAAAAATTATATTGATATCTTTGTTTAGTTCCACACAGCATAACATTAACATATGGACCAGGATCAATACAGTGTTCACTATTTACTAAAACTGAAACATATGCCCAGATGGTTTGTCACATATCTTCTTTTATAAGTAATGAAGACTTAAACACCGTATAAATTTAAAGACAATCATCCACAAGATTTTCCAAAGTGATCAAGGGCAATAACTATGGCGTTAGTTATTGGACATTCTTTAAATAGGTTTTATAGTCTCATAACCTGTAACAGTGTGGGTTAATTCAAAGTAACTAAGTCTCTAACTCAATATCATCCCAAATATTCAACTTTGAAAACCCAAATTATTTGTAAATCTGGATCAATATTGATGCTGTGATCTTACTGGGGAAAGATGGGCTTCTGATATCCAATATTTAAGACATAATAAAGATTTTACCATAGGTACACGAATTGTGTACCATTATTTGTTTCAGCCCCAGCTCTAGCAAGAAACTTGAGGAAGTAAGCTACAAACATTGCACCAAATCAAATGGGGTATGTATACAGAACAGCAGGATGTTAAATTTCGATCATTTAATCTAATTCAAGGGGAGAACTCTTTTGAAACTGCTTCTCAGTAAGTCAGTTAAACTAAGAAACAGAATACAAACTCACTCTCTGTTTAAAATTTGCATTCGATTGAGACTGCTGGCTTTTTTCGCCGAACATAACTGAGTGAAAACGAAAACCATTGAATGTAAATCAGTTTATATACATTCATATTACAGTATCATATGCGTAGCGACCCACTTGTGTCAATTTCTAGGTCCCCAATGTTAGCGATTTAGCTCCTTTAAAGTCAACCACTGGGCTGGTGTTACAGTAATGGGAATGAAATGTAATCTTACCATTTTTCAAGTAATGGTCATGTACATGTAATGAGTAATGGAAGATATCAAAAGTAATGAGTAATTAAAATGTAATAGTCAATTACATATCAATTACTTTTTAATAACATTTTATAGCACAAATCAACATTGCCCATTATGACAAGCCTCAAATTTTAGCCTCAGAAGGAAGTCAATTAAGTATATCTTACACAAATCCAAAACAATGCCATTTAAAACAAAAGAACATATTATTATATAAATCAATTCTTAAAAAAGTAAGATAAAAACGTAACTATTTAATTCCATTACTTTTGATTTAGAAAAGGTTTTTTAGTCTTATAAAGTTAAGAAAAGATAAATCCTCAAATGAATTACTTTTGGATTTGATTAAAGATTAGGACGTTTTTATCTCAGTTCCTGCCAACACAACATTTACTTTATATAGCCTAAACAGAATAAGTTGTAAAGGATATAAATGCTGATGTGATATAACAAGGGGTTATTAAATAGCACAGAGATGATTCAGCTTATTTTCAAGCACATAAGTAGGTACATGTAATTTACATACATTTATTCATGTCAGTTCCCTAGACTTTTAACATATATTTGAAGTTGCTATAAAGTCAATGCATTTATAGGTCCATGTTACCCCAAAATTGCTGAGATAAATCAAATTCCATTTTTGCAGAATATTTGAATATCAGATTAGTATTATTCGAATATTCTAACACCAGAGTTCTGCATTGAATATTCAAACACTCAGGGAAAACACTTACAAATAGAACCTGTAATCCAGCTTATTTTTAAGCACATAATTTACATACATGTATTCATGTCTTGACCTAATAAGCTACCTGAACTTTTAACTGTATTTGAAGTCGCTGTGATTGCAATGTATAGGTCACTGTTATACATTCTATAACAACAAATTCCCTGGTAGATAAAAGATTTATCTATCTTCAATGTTCACTTATTGGATTAGGCCTGCATACATGCATTGCTCTTATCTAATAATCTAATTTTAAAATTATTATTAGGTCATATGTGATAATGCATGCTTGATCAAGGCCAAGAACTTATGTCTGCTATCACTCACATTTAAAGCGGGAATTTCATATTTTCTAAGAAACTCAGAACATATTTATCTCTATGCCTTTTGCTCAGTAGGTTGTCAACAAATTTTCCACACTTACAAATCTCTCATATCGGAAATAATAACACAATTACCTGCTTTGTTTTTCCATTCCTCTCCATGGAATGGCTAACTTCAAACGTTTGAATTTGAAATGCTGAAAATGATATTTTTGCAAATTTCTTCAACTAGCAATAGTAAATTATAGGATTAAAAAGATTATTCTTTAACTAGGTAGGACTGTTTAGATACCATCAATTTTAAGGCTTTATTTAAATACATTTTAAAAATATAACTTAAAATTATGAAATTGCAGCTTTAAATCAGATATTTTCGTAGGAAATATATTCACAAATATTCCTAATGAACTCAATCATTCTGTATCTGTGGTTTAAAAACTGGTGTTAACACAGATGACAGATCAGAGATACCCGATGTATTCACAGAAGCAAACCATCAAATCCTAATTCTACATACAATTTTACCAAAAGAGTATTATAGATAATCAAAGAATTATTTGTTTGCATTGCCATTATGGTAAAACTTATTAAATAGGGCTTTGTGTGTAATTCTACCACTGATCTGATGATAAAGGGGATGCTCGATTCACAGTCCAGAACGTCCCGAATCGACAGAATTACAATCGAGTGACACAGAATTCAGTCCTGTCACAGTTCTGCCAGTCCCGACAGCTGAGGTTGAGTGAGTAGAATCGTGACGAATTCCTAGGTAAAAAATATGTTTCGACACATGCGTTGTACTCCGAAATTCTCCTTTTCACTCGATTGACACCAGTTTTGGAATTTAATTCCGGAACTGTGAATCGAGCATCCCCTATTATGATGCTGAAAGGCAGATAACTCCATTAAAGCTTCATGGAGGAAGACCAGAAATGATATCCTAAGTGTATCGATTCTAAAACAAATGTAAACACTGTTGAATTAATAGGTAAATACTGGGTGCATTAATATTAATAATAACAGATATTTTATAGCAAAGCAGAATGAAAACATTAATTTCATGTGATAAATCTTTTATCTTGAAGACTTGAATAAATACTGGTTTCCCCTTGTCAGTCAGTAGTACAGGATGGATTGGACGAAAAACCAAGTTCTCATGTATACATTGGCAGTTGGAATTCGATATAAGAGTAGGCCATAGTGCCGATTCAAGGGCAAAATTACTCTCATAGCACACCATCCAACTTCATTAGCCCAGTAGAAGTACGATGTTAAAGCCCATTTCATTTTCCAACTTCTTATGTTTATTAGGCAACATAAAAAACTTAGTTGGTGATCGTCCCCGCCCGCCCAGAAAATTCTACCCGACCAGATTATTTTTTTATTTTCAAAGTTGACCCTCTTACGATGTTTAAAACCAGTGGTAAAAGTTCCAAATGTAGCCAGGTTACGAAATTCCTAAGTGGATATAATTAATGACACATGTTCCAATACTCTTAAAATGCGTAGGACTGAATGACATTTATAAACAAATTGCCACCTGCTAACGGCAGCAATGGCTGACATTTTCGTACGCAGACGTACAGCGCCAAATACAATATTATGAATACAATACAAACTGGAACTATATGTTAAGATGGGAATACGTCTCACTGATTCTGAATTACATGGAACAGTATCTCGAATAAATGACTAAATCGACCAATTATACTTATAGTCATCGTTAGTCATTATGCAAAACATTTTTTCTTTTCTTTTACGGGTTCTTCTGGTCTTACTCTTACTATTCGCAAACTACAATATTATGAAAGATGAATGTCTAAAAAGAATATCAGTCCAAAGGCCTATGCTTTATGAATTGAAAATTTTGAAACATTTGATATCCTGCAACATTAAACCAGTCAGCACCATCTATAGGCCTAAGTGTTCAGTTATAAATCTCTTTGTATTATCAGGTTGAATCCACGCCGGAATATCAAAAGTTTAAATAACTAATCTGAGGATTCAAATGACGATCAGTGGCTTTATATGCAGATGAGTTGTGTTTTGACATGAAATGAAAGGTTAATATTCCTGAAGTATATTGCTTATTCTGTATATTCATTAAAAAAAAGTAAAAATAAAAACCGTCCTCCCTCCCACATTTTTTGGAAAAAAAAGGACGATCACCAACAATTTTTTTAGATGGACATAGCTGTACTATCCATTTTTAAATTTCTCTTGAACTGGACTAAACTCCATTTTCACTATAAAATCTGTAACCTGCATTGTGCATTTGATTACCGGTAAGTTAATTTAAGTCTCATTTCAATATTTTGTCCAGTTGGTCTTTTCCTTTTGACTGCTATGCAGGTTTGTTTTCGTATATTTTCTGAGTTATATTGTTATGAGCTTGATAGGTTCTAAATATCAAAGTATATGCCAAAAGAGGGCTGTCCCAAAATCTTCTGGCCTTCCAACAACTCAAATCTGTCCTCATAGGCTGCAGCTTTGGGACAGATAACGGGGGTATCACTGATCTGAATGAGATTTTAGGACCATGTTAACACTATATTTATGACATGTTAAATAAACTAGAGAAACCGCGGAACAATTGCATTGATATCATTAGGGATTCTGTCGAAAACTAAGTGAAAATCATAACAATTTTCATTCAGATCCCAAATTAGTTACAGAGGTCGGACACTTTTGTGACACCCCATGTGGCCCTGTGCATATGGCTGTCTGGTTGCATATGGCTGTCTGGTTGCATTGTAGTTGAATGTGGTAAAAATGTAATGAATAACAATAACCAATATCACACAGTTTGTTAACCCTAGATAAAAAAAATTCATCTGTTTCCAGATGAAATTTCTTCCTACATGTATTAGTGTATATAATTCAATGTTGCAAGTTCGATTGTGATTCGCAATTTCTATTAGTATGCAAAATTGACAATATTTTTAAACAAAACAACAATTGATTATTGTTATTTATAATATTTCAGCCACACACAATTACAATTTTAATAAGCATCCTACCTGGAACGGGTATAAATCTTCGTATTTAAAATCGAGGCATTAAGACGTTACTAAGACCGCGATCTTTTTAGTCAGGAAACTGTCATCGTGAAGGCGTTGCTAAATATAAGGCTTCATAACAGCCAATCCAAAATGCAATCGTAAGTGTTTGCGCATGCCTAAAGCAGTGTAAGTATGAATGGATTTGGTTGGTGGTGTGTTTTTGGGCAAAAACAAAGCCTGATAAACTTAAATGCGAATACTTGGAGTTGGGCGATAGAATAAACTTATCTTATTTTAAAGATGTTACATGCATTAATAAAGAACTTGAGTTTGCAACATCAAACTGATTGAAGGCTCCACATCGTAGCTAAAAACAAAAAAAAACATCAGTATTTCTACGTTTTTAATGGAGAGTGGAGATTCAGATGAGATTGACATCATTGAGCATGGATGGATATCATTCATGACACGACTAAGGAATTTTCTAAACACTGATACTTACGTGTAATGACGTATCAATTTTTTCTTTGTCGCACATCTTAACGGGCACACAGTTCTTTGAAAGTTCAAATGTGCGTGTGTGTGATGAGGGGACCTACAATTAAAACTTTTGTACCGCTTGCTTTAGAAAACTGTCAGACAAGTTGTTGATATTTTACAGGTGGCGCTGTATCTTTGACTTCCGTTTTAGAAAATGGTTTGACAATTTATTTCTCCCAAACGACCCATGGCTTTTCAAATATCTCGTCATATATCTGTATGAACAATTGGGTAAATAAGGCTTTGATTCATGTATAAATTACACACTAAGGTAAATGAAAGAATATCGTTTTTTTCTCCTAAAAGTCTATTGGTCTTGACAATCTTGTCTAATGTACAAAATTCAGAGTTGCGTCCCCTGCCGGATTGCCACTGTCGACATAAACTCAAGTTGTTTAATTCTGTCAGTTTCTAGTATTATTTAGCTAGTTCATCTGAGACTCATAATTATTATTTTAACGGGAAACATTTCATTTTCAATTGCAAATCATAAAATAAAGTCTAAACTGTAGCCTAGGCATTAGTTCAGCTCTGAACGTCGGTCTCATTACACTCACCGTGAACGGAACAACAGTCAGGGACTTTCCCATTCAATCAACGTCGAAAATAATTGGAGGCCCAGTCAATTTTACTCGGCAACCTTTCAATGCCAAACGTTGGGGTGTCAATCGTTTAGCAGTGACAAGTTGTCCAGTAAAATTGACTGTTCTCCACAATTTTTTTTCGACATCGATTGAATGGGTCCATGGGACAGTCTCTGAACGTTCCGGGTGAGTGTAATGAGACCGACGTTCAGAGCTGAACTACCTAGGCATATGCCTAATTCTTTATAATTTGTTCTGATCAATTTCATTTAATCATTGCATGACGCATCGTAGATAATAAACCGCATCTCTCCACCCTCCGTGTTTCGAGATAAGAGAAGGTCCTATTTAGTTCCACGTAGCAAAGCCAAATGCGAATCACACTCGCAAAAAGTGAGCAAAATTGACAATATTTTTCATAAAAACAATGATTGATTATTGTTATTTATAACATTTCTGCCACATCCAACCACACTAAAGCAGATAATCCTACCTGACACGGGTACAAATCCCTTCTTTTTAAATCGAGGCGATAGAGTAGATTGTTTTTCAGACATTAAACGTCATTAACACATTAACAACAACACTTGATTTAATTTATTGTCAATATTTGCTGATAGATGATTGTTGTTTCAGTATGTGAAATAAGTACAAATAGTATAAAATTAACTTATTTTAAAGATTGTACATGCATTAATAAAGAAATTGAGTTTGCCACTTGGAACTAAAGGCATCCAATCATAGCTAAAAACAAGCACATCAGTATATCTCAATGTTTTTAGTTACGTTCTCATAGCTAGACGGATGCTTTTAAAATAGAAAATCTCTTTCAAAAATGAATTAAACTGAGGCTAAGTATTATATCTATTTAGGGTGACCACCCGTCCCGAATTTCGCGGGACAGTCCCGCAAAACGCTCACAAGTCCCGCGTCCCGCAAATTCTTTATAAACATTCAAAAAGTCCCGAAATTTCTCACATGGAAGGTTTCTATGCAGTAATGTGCATGAATCTAGTCTCGATAGTCTTTTTTAGTTTTTTAACTTGCATGCCTAATACTATAATAGGGCTACTGTAAGCGGATGGTGGGAAAGTCCATAAATTTTTCAGCCATCAGTTACCTCCCCCAAAAGTAGTCCCATTTTCAAGACACTTTATACCTTTCACCATTCGGCGAACTTCGCTTATTTCTGATATCTTTGGAAAGTATGAAAATTGGTGTGACAAGTAAGTCGTGTTTGCACTGTGGATGATATTCTTGGTCACTTATTTATCGTTTGACTGTGTTGAAATATAATGGCTGTACGTACACAATTCTTCGGATCATTTTTTACGTCATCATAAATCATAAACTCATTGTATTCAGGAGAAAATTAAAAGTTGTCACTGTAACAATATGATTTGGGTAAAAACAAAATAATAACACGAAGTATATCTTGGTCGTGTCTTTTATTCAATGACATATCAAGCAATAATTAAATGCACGTGCAGAAACTGAGTGACAATGACAGGCGTAACCAACCGAGCACAGCTTACAAAACCAGTCGATAAATATTTTAAGATGATACTATACTACCATCAGTACAATCACTACAAAATCAGAGTATTTCATTGCGACATTTTTTGTGTCAGATTGCGGGAAATGGCATTTCCGGGCTTTCTAGTTTTCAAAAATTCTCGGGGGAGGGACCCCGGAACCCCCCGCTGCTGTCTCGCGCCTTCGGCGCTCCGCAGACAATAACGGGGGTTTTGAGTAAAATATATTTTTTTCATAAACGTCCCGCAATATGATGAAGTAAAGGTGGTCACCCTATATCTATTACGTTGTTATTCATCTAATCCAATTAATCAAATTCAGGGAGCCACGATGGCTCAGTGAGTTAACTTAGAGGTTTGATCCCTGTGTTAATCGTCAGATTTGAAAGTTCATAAATGGGATTTTCAGGTATGGTTCCCCATTGTCAGTGGTACAGGGAGAAGGGCCTGGTATTGGACAGCGTAGGCCTATAGTCGTTTGGATGGTTTGAAAAACAGGTGTGGTTCCGTGTAGGCCTATACATTGCATGTACCGTCAAAAACAACCTGTTACAGTTGGAACTGGATATAAGAATAATCTGTAGAGCCCGCTGTCCAAGCAAAAATTTTCCTCATAGCACACTTTGGAGTATGCCCAGTAGGTGCAGAACAGTAGGATGTTAAATTTCGATCATTTAATCTAATTCAAGGGGAGAACTCTTTTGAAACTGCTTCTCAGTAACAATCTCGTTCCCAGAGGCAGCCGCGGAGCCGAAGGCCTCTGGCACATTAGACCGTCCATTTTTTCCAATTTTTTTCAAACCTAAGCCCCGCCCATTCTGACCTCTGATTGGTCAATCTTTTTTGGGTCGATTTCTCGAAAACTAGAGGTCGGATCGTCGTTTCGTTTGTTGTAAAATGATCCTTGAGTCAAAGTCAACTCGCTGACATAAAGAATTGGATCCTAAACGAACAAATTCAAGTTTTTGTAAAGATCTATTTTTCTACGCGTGGGTATATTTTTAAGTGATTCGGTCATCCAGGCAGGTAAAATCAACAAGAAATTTTGCGCGTAGGAATTACATGTCATTTTCCGGGAAAATGGCTACCCCAATTCACCAGAGAAATTTCTTCAAAAATTTTTCTGGTTTCGAGATTGTCTCAGTAAGTCAGTTAAACTAAGAAACAGAATACAAACTCACTCTCTGTTTAAAATTTGTATTCGATTGAGACATTTGGCTTACTTCGCAGAACATAACTGATATGAAATTAGAGTGAAAACGGAAACCAGTGAATGTAAATCAGTTTATATACATGTATATTCATATTACAATATTAGATGCATTGCGACCCACTTGTGTCAATTTCTAGGTCCCCAATGTTAGCGATTTAGCTCCTTTAAAGATACATTATGTAAGATTTAGATAAAGAGCAGATCATTCTTGCTATAATAGCTCAAAAATAGATACCGTAATGTAAAATGAAAATATTGAAAATTTCATTCAAATTACTTCATTTTGAGCCAAGTTATTGCTGTTTGTAGTTTTGACAAGATGTGTACATTGTGGTATTCAAGCCTCATTTTCCCATTTTTGAATTAAATTTTTAAATGACGAACCGTTCTAATCAAATTAAAACTCAAAAGTTGATTAATATGGTCTTGTTTTGTTAATAAATGTCTAATTAAAAATTTATATAACATTCCACGCCTACAGAAAGACATGCAGTCAATATGCAGATTTAGCTCTTGCATAATGTATGTTTAATTCATTATTTGTCTAAGTACTGTTTGTGATTGATACTGCTGGCATGAACTACAAGAACCTTCCGCTTTCAAAATATGTACTATTTTATTTTTTAGGAGTTCTGGAGGTCTACAAAAAGATACAAAATTGTGATAAAACAAAAATACTGACTTTGTATGACAGTACTACCAATTTATTCAAATTCTTTTGAAGAAGTTATTGGTGAACATTTTCAACAGCTCACTGACCGCTAAATATACCTTGTTGAATTATCACTGTTTGTATTCGAGGTACCATCATGCTTTATTACAAACAGCTGAAAGTCTTATTTTTGTTGATAATCCTGAAAAGTTGTTTTTTTGCTATTTGTGTTGCAAAAATAGGGTTCAGTACAAAGACACCATATGAATTCATACATCCCCCACAAAAGAATGTAATAGAAGATGATTGGTACAATGCTCATACAGACCAGTACACATGTGGTGCCGTTCATGTTTCAGCAGTGATAAGACATGGGGCAAGAAATCCAGGAGAATCAGATAGTAAACGTATAGCTAACATACACATGAGAATCAAAGATAACATAAAAGATGGTGATAAGTTCAAATTACTTAAAGATTGGACAAATCAGTTTCCTGTTAATAATAATAAAAATCTCAATGATGCTGGAGAAAATGAACAGCATCATTTGGGACAAAGAACTGCCAGACGATTGAAATCCCTCTTTCTTGAGGAAGACATGTCTGCAGTTCAATTCATGGTGTCAAGTGCCAAGAGAACTGAAGATAGTGCATTAGCATTCTATGAAGGAATTAATGAGGAAATACCCAGTGAAGCTCCGGAAGAATTTGATTCTGAAGTGAATGATGAAAATTTAAGATTCCATACTATGTGTCAGAAATATATTAACAGTGTTGAAAACAATTCTACAGCGCTTAAAGAATATAAAGTATTTGGTTCAAGTGATTTGATTAATCAAGTGCTGGAAAAAGTCATTGCCAAACTTGGGGTAGAGAAAAATGTCCTGGAACCAGGTAGAGTGCCATTACAAGAATCCAATTCCAAGTTAAGATTGAATTGTATATAGAAAGAATAAATATTATATCTACATTGATTTAAATGTTTGAAAATGGAAATTTCACAATTTAAAGTACAATAATATTCTAATTTCAGGGAATCAAGTATTCTTCTAGTAAGATTTGACGTTTCTACCTTCCATACTTGTATATGCCAAAATTGCTATACTGTTATTGGAAGTAACCAACTGCTAAATATTTTTGTGGGAAAGTAGCTTTAATTCCACATAACTATTTACCTATGCATCTTTATCTATTGTATCAGTTAATAGATATGTTCTTACCTATTTTTTAGCTGATCTTAAAACAATGTTTGTTATTTGTGGAAGTGAAATGGCTGTCTTCAAATTTTCGCCATGGTGTGATTTATTTGATGATGAAGATAATGAAATAATGCAATATTGGTCGGACTTAAAGGTATACTTCTTTATAATTTTGAAACTTGTTATTGCTGGAAGTAGTTCAATTTATATGTAAAATGTATTTATTTCCTGGCAATGCTATGGTAAAATCTGTATGATGCCTTGAATTCTGATATTTACCTCTTTGGCTTATTCAGATCCAGCAAATTTAAGAAATTGTCATTGAAATGAAGGTATATGATATTCAAATTGATGTTTAATATGAATTTTTTTTTTTAAGAAATATTATAAAAATGGACCCGCTTATAGAATTACTTGGGAACAGAGTTGTCCATTAGTAGCTGAACTGTTTACTATAATGGATGATGTGATAGCTGTTATAGAGAGAACAGAGGAAGATAAAGATACAGAAGGGTAGCTAATATTTTGCTAATATTTTGTCATTGAGGTCATTGTAAGATATGTTACACATGCATGATATGTTGGATATGTGTCATTAATCCACAGAACTCTAAATATTGGGTCAAACTCTTAATAGTTATCCTTGAAGTGCACAAAAAAAACCTAAACACTGTTTACTTTTACAAACATTACTGATGATATTTAGCGCTTGTCCTTGCAGTAAAGATGCCATTTAAGTGCAGCTGTCCTAAAACATGGCCATCTATATTACAACTTGTTGAATATATGAGTAAATTTTAGTGATTCGATAATTAGCTCTTAATTATGAATAAATACTTCATGAATAAATGGGAAACAATTGATCACTTTCAATTATTAGTGGAATCATGACTAACTCTGAACTAAACAATCAAGCAACATTGTATACATGAACTCATTTTTTTTATAGAATAGGATATCTTTTTAGAAAAAATTGTATTAAAATCAGCAAAGTTACCATTAGTGTTTGAGTTGCCTCGGACCCCAGGTTTCTTTTCTTAATATTTATGTTCCATTTTCAGTTATTTACTAGGAAATATGATGTTTGGTCATGCAGAAACATTGGGTCCACTATATGCTGCTCTTGGATTATTTAATGATACTGTTCCATTAACATCCAAAAACTATCATGAGCAGAAAAACAGACTTTTTAGAACATCAGAAATATTACCATTCTCGGCTAATATCATGTTTGTATTGTATGAATGTGAGGAAAATGAAGAACTGTTGAATGATGAAGAAGAGGAGGATGACAACCCTGATGATGATTATCGCATTCAGTTATTCGTCAATGAACAACCAATGCTAATTCCAGGATGTAAAAATCTATTATGTCCATATACGGACGTCAGAGAATGGTATTCAGATATCAGTGATGATTGCCACTTTGAATATCTTTGTGATCCTCATAAAAAGATGCACAATGAATTATGATACCAAATACCAAAACTTTCTTAGAAATTTACAACCTTACATTTGAGAGTATAAATTCTACCTACAAGTGTATATTTATTAAAGCCGCATTATGGAAGATTCCATAAAGAGCTGATAGTTCTCGCTATAATAGTAAAAAAATAGGTAATGTAAAGGGGATATGCTGAAATTTTCAGTCAAATTACTTCACTCTGAGCCGAGAAATCCTTATTTTAATAACACTCGTCTCAATTGTCATTGTTACCGTCAATTATCTATTTTTACGGTTAATTATCAACAGCCGCAGATTGGATTCAAATCTGTTGAAATTCTGACCCATCAGATGGCATCAAGAGTTGATTATGATCTTGTCATGTTAATAAATGTCTTATTAACAATTTATATAACATTTAAGAAAGTCCAATTATACACCTCATAACATGATAATTGAGATGAAAGCCAATATGTCAGCCTTGCAGATATTTGTCTTATGAAATGCTGTCACTCAATGGCTATTCTGACAAAAAAAAGTAATTTGTTGAAGACAAGATTACAAGATGAATGGCATTAGGCTTAAAAACCTACATGTATTTGATAGTAGAATTAAAGGAATCATCCCATTTCAGAAATATTATAGGGAATAAAGCAGGTTAATACTGCATGAACGACTCCTTGAAACTGCATGCTGTGTTCAACTATGGTCAATAGACCGTTGGTTGAGAGATGCATTATTTCTTTAGATGTTGAGCATTTTAACAGCATATTTAAATGTGCATCTTGTGAAATTTTGGGAAACCCCTCTAAAGAGCTGATGGCATTGCTTTCAGTGTGTTCAATCCTTGCTTAAGTTTTTACTTGTGGTGAGGTATGCCAAAGCTAGTAAATCATTGTTATGCAAAATCAATGGAGATCTATTGTATAAATTCAGATTATTTATGATTACTTGATTTTAATACTTTTCTTGTGTCATGGCCTTATGATCAGTAACTTTTATTTAAGAAAGAGCTGCTATAACTAGCAGTTTCAAAGCTCCAGCTAATAAGTCATACTCATCATTGACTTAAACTTGTCAAGAAGATTATCTGTACATTAAAGAGGTTTAAATATGAATAAATCATTTTAGGTAACAAGTTAGTAGTGAAAGAATAAATAAGCCTTATTCAAATTGTCATCAGTCTAATATTCTTATTCATTGTGTACTTTCTTGTTCATTAAGTGTAAAAACATACGTTCACATGAAACTGTGGGCATAGAAAAACAATAACAGGTGTATGTTATTGTAATTTTTTTTACATTTAATTATAAATATTTTAATTCTTTTACTCTTTACTGCTATAAGAAACACCAATTCAAACATAAAGTTCATATTTCAATGCATTGGTTGCTTATTTTTATTGCATTATTATATATTTTAAGTTAGTTTTTATACAAATTGTTATTCACATCCATAGTTTTCACCCAGTGTAAACCGGTATCATTTTAACTTATTGATGGATCACATCAACATTGTATTTTATGCATTGTTATTAATGTTAAATTATTTTACGCATAATTTTGATTTAGAAATAAATTTGTATAAATAATTAATTCTGTATTAATGTCTCATACTGTATCTCATAATACAAACAAAATCTACCCTGCAATAATATGTATACAGCTAACCATGTTCCAGTTGCAAGTTATGAGCTGTCGGCCAAAGGCCGATTACATTTATCAGAAAAGATATTCTTCAACAAAATGGTTACATAATGTTTATACGCTTTGTTTATCAAAAACATTTCATGTCATTACCAATATTTCCAATATAAATTACAAAAGAGTGCAGAAGTCTGGGGGATATTGTGTACAGTAGAAGAAAACAAATTAGTCACGGTCGACCAGTGTTTAAGACATGAGTTGAAATAACCAGCAAGTCACAACAAGCAGGAAATATTTTTTTAAAACTTCGTTGCTAAGCATTGAAATGAAATGAAATGAAATGGAGTTTAACGTCCTCAGGTGCAGATCCAGAGGGGGGATCCAGGGGGTCCGGACCCCCCCCCCCCCCCCTGCTCAGGTTTGAAAATTTTTCAAGCAATTTTATTGCCGATTTAGACCTGTAATTTTGGAATTTACCTTCCGGAAATACGTCAGAATGAACCAAATTGAATCTAATTTACCTCGTTAATCGGTTGAGCGCAATAAGTTAAGCAATTATCAAACCTACCCTCCTCCCCCCCTGCAAAAAATCCTGGATCCGCGCCTGGCCCTACTCTT
Source organism: Patella caerulea (assembly GCA_036850965.1). Taxonomy (NCBI): domain Eukaryota; kingdom Metazoa; phylum Mollusca; class Gastropoda; family Patellidae; genus Patella; species Patella caerulea. The sequence continues at coordinate 19,516,398 of JAZGQO010000014.1, read as the reverse complement.
TTGCACCTAACCTGGGCTAATGGAAGACAGGGCTAAGCAATGAAACAAGGACCATAACTTTAGAAGTTTTAACAGAAATAGCTTAAATTCAAAAGAATTCTTTGCTTTATTAATCTTAGTAATGCAAATAAATTTCATGCCGATTGAATAGGGTGATAATTTTTGCCGATAAAGTGTTCAACAAAGTGATGCAAGGGAAATAACTCCAGAAGTAATAAATGGAAATTGTTGAAATCTAACAATTTTTTTTGATTTAGTGATCTAAATAATGCGTATAAATTTCATACAGATCTGATCATAAAAGTGTTTGCTATGTTCAACAAAATGAAACAAGAGTGATAACTCTAGAATCAAGGAAAATTGTTGAAATTCAATAATAGGATTTTTCAATTTAGGGATCTAAATTATGCATATAATAGAATAACTTTGTTGGTTGAACATTCACAGGGTTTAAGTGAATTAAAGGCCATAACTCTAGAAGTAATAAACAGAAATTGTTAAAATTGTTTTTTACTTTGATTTAGTGATCTAAATAATGCATACAAATTTCATACAGCTCTGATGATAACTTTTACAAGGTTTAAAATAGTGAAACAAGAGCAATAACTCTAGAAGTAATAAACAGATATTGATAAAATGTAATAGGCTTTTTTGATTTAGTGATCTAAATAATGCATGTAAACAATATATATAAATTTCAAACTGATTAGATAATAAAGAATAGATAATAAATGTAGTATGTAAGAAAGTTCCCAAGAAATTGTGGACAATGGACAGATGTAAGTGACAGCAATATAGGACCACATTTCTATGTTTTAAAAGCAGAATCTTTAATACATATATTAATGACTTGTTGACAAGATCCTGACATTATCGAGATTTAAACCTGTATAAGTAAATTAAACCTGTATAATAATTTCAAACTGATTATGATAACTTCTGCTGTGGAGCTTTCATGGGGTTCTACAAAGTCTTCAAGGGCAGTAACGATTGCTGATATTTCATCAACTTCTTAATCTTACTAGTTAATGTAAATAACATGTATAAGTTTATAATGATTGGATAAATGTACTCTGCAGAATCATCACATGGAAATATAAGATTAACATAAATGCTGTAGTGTTGACATGAAGTTGTTTTAATCTACATAAATAAAATCCAAGTTTATATGTTCGCCCATCACGGTGCTTCACCGGCAGATATGTGGTATACAATTTACCAGCCTGAAACCATGAGTGTTCTAGGCCATAGCATTTGGGGTCTGGGTGAATCATGCTTTGTCGCCGCACTCCACCCCAATATAACATGTGATACCAAACTAACCAACTTGACCCCATGAATTTTTTAGGCCATCAAATTTCGGCCCGGGCCTCCACAGATGTGGTATCATATTATCCAGCATGACTCGGTGAATATTTTTGGCCAACAACTTTGGGCCATGTGCGAGTGATGAAGTCATGATAATTCATCGAAATCAATCATTTATTACCATTTTAGGCGATTGTATTTTTTTAGAATCATTTGGAAACTTCAGGAAATTTCAGGAAACAGTGATTAGAAATAACTGGGTGACTAGTAAATGTTGGAAGGTTTTTGAAAGTTTTGCAAAATTTGACTAATTTGGATCTTGAGGTTCGAATTTGGGCCCCAGGCAAATACTGGCTCCAGGAAAGTTTTGGCTCCGAGCAAAGACAAGTATCGTTCTTAGTATTGACATATATGGGCAGACGGGAGAATTTGTAAAAGATTACAAAATATAAATTAAATCTTGTTTTATTACATGTTTATAATTTATGGCATTAAACAGTTTTATATACAATAGATGATAACAAATTTACATAATGATCGCAAATTTACATAATGATAACAATTTTTTATATTATGTTCATAATCACATTCCATCCTTCACCATGGAAAGGTGAAAACTAGCAATGTTACATCACTTCTTTTGAACACAAGGCCGATTTAAATGGACAACAACAACAACCATAACTACGGAATGATGACTTATGAGCTCATTCAATAAACTTTTTATAACATTTTTTAATTAAAATATAATGAATACATATTTAACATTTACAGATTACTCAGTTCTATCACTCATTTAAAAAAAAATAACACTATTGGGTTAAACATTAACAAGGAAAATATCTATAAATGCAGTTTACACAATTTTGGTGTAATTACACCATCGTAATATAATTCTGTAACATGAAATAACTATTATTAAAAGCTGCACCATGGAAGTTATTTCAAAAATAAATATACATTCAATATATGTGGGGTATATATATAATTATGTAGAATATTGGTATTAGTATTCTAAGAAAAGCTAAAAAAAACATAGGTCTTATTAATGCTGTGGATATTTGTCTGACGTCGGACCTAAGCTAAGTGAATAAGCTTTCCTGCGAGAGGCCAAGACCAAGATAGAACGCAGGACCACATGATAAGTGAACCAGCACCAGCAACAAACTCAATGGGCCATTCTAAATTCTCAAAACTCTGGAAATAAGGCACTCATCACAGGCACAAATTCAGGCTTTATCAAGCACAATATCTCTGATGCCTGTCTTTTATCTTTCTTTTTATGTATATTATAATATATGTCTGGCGTAAAGATCGAAATACAATCAAAGCAACCATATTTATTATGAGGGTGTACTTTGGTTATAATAAAAACTTTGTGTAAGCCTACTATCTTTACTCGGAATGAAGTTAAAAAAAAAAAAAAACAAACATATACAAAAAGCAACCATACTTGAACTATGAACATTATAAGGTTTATCTTTATGAGCACAAATACGATTGAAATTGTTTTTATTTTTTTCCCCAAAATTATCCTGCAAAATATTATTTTGTGTGCATATATATATAAACAACTTGATTGTAGTATGTTGTGCACAAGCCATTAATTATACATACATTGTGCAAACCAACTCATTTTTAAAAAAAAAAAATTCAAATATAATATTATTATGTAGTGATTAAACTGAATTATTTAAACACTTAAATGTTTACAAGTATTTTCAGTCCAAAAAGGTGTTGAGTAATTAACAGACTAATTAATTACTCAACACATTTGTAAGCCTGACACTCATCATCTAATCCAGGCAGGCCATTTTAAACTATGTGTCAGCAGGAGGAATCCATTAGATTTTACTGATTCTTAACAAATTTTAACAATTTGCCAATAATTGTCTGAATTTCAGACTCTGAAACTAAATATTAAATACAGAACACATGCTAAAACAGCACAACTATGTGATACTTGAGTTGTAGTTATAAATTGGAGTGGTTTTTTTTTTTAAATAATATTTTTATTCAGGATATGTGAAAGAGATTGCAGGGATGTACACAACAAATCGTTGTGTATTAGAAACAGATCCCGGTAAATTTCCATTTAGGTTTGATTGATATTAAATGATGTGAAGCAACATAATGGATGCATTCTTCTTTATGAAAAAAAATTAAAACATTGTCCATTTTTTGGTTTCTATGGATTGCATTAATGTTACGTAAGATTTGTTTCATGTATATCATTGTCCATATCTGTACCTTGATTATTTAAAAGTTCATCTAATGAACTTGATATTAAGTTACTTTGATCTTCCATTATAATTTGTTTCATCATTCTCTGGTTTCTAGAAAATAAACACAAGATACACATTTATCATACTTATTTATTGATCAGATTAGGTAACTTCTTCAGATAGGTTGCCAAGCAACGAAACATACGCCCACAACAGCTAAGTTGTCCGGGCAGTCAACAAGGATTGTCGCATATTGTTTCTTTTGTCAGTAAGGAGAACATTTACAACACATGATAATCTTATTACGAGTAATAGCCCATTAAGTAATCATCAGAAATGATTAGAATTGTTTTGAGTGTTTGTCAAGGCCTTCGTCCACAAGATATTTCAAAGTGATCAAGTGCCATAACTCTGGCAGAAATTATCAGATATCACTGAAAATCTAACAGGATTCTTGGTCTCATGACCCTATACACTGTGTACAAATTTAAAGTCAATAGGATATTAACTTTAGCCTCTAGAGCGTTCACAAGATTTTTTGAAGTGATCAAGGGCCACAACTCTAGTAGTTATTATCGTAAACCACTGAAAAACAATAAGCTTCTTCATCTCATGCCCTTAAACACTGTGTATAAATTTCAAGTCAATCGGATATTAACTTTAGCCTCTAGAGTGCCCACAAGCAATTGTGGACGCCGGACGCACCAACAGTTCGACAGACGGATGGAAAGGGGCGACGACAATATACGACCACATTTCAATGTGGGTGTATAAAAATAGCTACAGCATTTTTCACATATACTCTGTATGACTATAGTTTGCATTGGATTTGGGATCTACCAGTAATTTTATACGCCCACCTTTTCATGTTGACATATGTTGTCGTCGCCCCAGTCCGTCCATGTTGACGTATATTGTCATCGCCCCTGTCAGCCTGAAGGACTGTCGGTTTCAATATTGCACATTTCAGACCATAATTTCCTCGACTATACTGATTGTATGAAAAATCGTTTTTTAAAGCTTGTTCTCTATCCAATGTAGATGTATGTATATTGCCTGGCAACCACTGGTTGTATTAAAAATTAGAGTAGAAATCGAGACGTAATGGAATATGATTAATTGAAATCAATTCTGTATACCTTTCTGCTTGCTCCTTTCCATTTTCCATTATTCTCATTGATTCACATCTGGTCAAAGATTGCATTAAACTAGGACTTGTAATAGACATAGGTGTATGATTAACTGGCTGAACTTGCTGTGGCATGGACTGTTGGTATTTTTGAGAATTTGATCTGGACAAAGCTTTGGCTTGACCTAGCTAGAAAACGATAAAGCTATACAATAAAAACCAGGCCCTGAGTTAAGTTGTTCCTCAACTTTCAATCTCTGTTTATAACAAATATCTTTGATCCAGAAACACAAAACTTTGTACATAGTTTCTTAATGATGTATTTGATATTAAAACAATGAAGGGCTATATTTCATTTAAAAGAAGACAAAAAATTTTGTGTAATAAATTCTTATATCAAGTCTCAGAATACTTTATGACGTCGGGTCCAATCCCCTATTAGAATTATACAAAATAATAGCGAGCATAAATTGTCAATTGTGTTTGATATCAGGTACACTTTAATGAATTTGTTAATGTAGAGAATGGAAATTTCTTACACATTATATTATAAAGGTAGCTAGTACAATATTTCAATCCCACGTCATTTTGAATTCAACACAGACGACTCAGTATGACGACTGTTAAGATTTACTTGATGACTTTTCAGAATCGGTAAGGCGACGTTTTGGGCTTAGTTTCGATCTTGGATGAAAGATTAACATTGCTTGTTCTATTTTGTTCCGTTTCATCCGCGAGTATTGAACTTTTTTTCAGTTCAAAATGACATGGGACATGACATGCACAGTAATCATTATAAATAGGTTGACAAAGCTGTCTAAAATAAACTTACAGCAACTTTAATAAGTTTCCAGATATCTTGTTGTCTACTACGTTGATTAGATGAAAGCTGTTTACATGCTGCACTTATGTCATCACAACATCTCTGTATATGGGGTAATATTTGATTCAAATGAGCACGACAGGAACAAATTTTACTGAAAAACATGAAGTTGTTATTGGACAGGTTTAAGTTAAATTAACACAATGGAAAATGTCAGTAATAAAAAATCTGCAATAATATTATATACGTTGTATTTCACATATTTCTGCCCGGCCCTTAATCTGCAAATTATAGATAATGAATACATTTATGACAGATCCTTGTACAACATTTACTTTCAGTATACTATCCTATTCATGGATGCAGTGTAACCATATCACAGTGAAGTCTGCTACAGATGAAACCTACCGCTACTTTCCCATAGTATCAAAATGCTATCAAACACTATCTAACCTGATATGAGCCAACATTTCTGCTACTGATCTGTCTCTAAATAAAATACATTTGGTCACTGCATCTACCATCTGTGTATGTTCCATCAAGTTGTTACCTGTACAAAGTTAACAAACAGGAATAATGTTATACTAGTAGTCTATCCTTTCTCCATATACACATTGAATGGTCAATACACAATGAGTGGTCAATTCACAATGATTGGGTAATACACAATGTGCAATACACAGTAAATGTGCAATACACAATCAATGAACAATACACAATCAATGGTCAATACACAATCAGTGGGCAATACACAACCAATGGTCAATACACAATGAATGGACACTCCACAATGAACGGACATGGACAATACAGAATGAGCCATTGAACCCAGACAACTACAGCTCAACATTTTTTCTTATCAATGCTAAATGGAGTGAGCATAGTATGCTAGCACCCTCTTATTTTCATTGCTAGTTTAAAGACAGGTTTTTTTTTTAAAAAATTGGACTAGGATGTTTGTACTCAGTACTTTTATTCAAAAAAAGAAATTAAATTAAAAAATAAATTAAATGACAGCAAGTCCACAATAAAAACAATAATTATTATACCTCTTGGAGCTTGTCTAAGTTGACTAAACAATGTCCTTGCCTTTTCTTCACTGAAATTAAATAGGCAATTTAATTGGATTATTATTCTTTCATTTGGCATACTGGGGTACACCAGTGTCAATTCACACCATTCAGCTTGACTGGGGATACTTAACAATAGATATACAGTATCAATATGATTGGTATTGAGAAATATTCTTCTGCCTGAACATGAAGGTAAAAGTTAATATATATTTACCATTCATTGAGATGTGGGCTTGGTTTTCCTCGGGCATATGGACTTTTCTGCAGCTCTACGATTTTGGTTTGCAAGGCATTTGCATCCTGTTCCAACTTCAGAGCATAATCTCTCTAAAAGAAAAATATCTAAATTTGACTTCTAAATCTAAAATCACCATTGATTGTTGTGACATTATAATAAACAATCTTGATAAAGTTTTGAAATCAATCGGCATTCTTTGATAAATTTAAATAATTCATTTTCGGACTTCAGCTAATCAGGTAACCCAGAAGACGGAAAGGAAATATTATCTCAAAGAGAAAGAGAGAGAGGGAATTGGGGTTTAACATCCACTCGACACAAACTAGACCATTTCAGGACTAACATATGATTTAATTCTATTTCAACAACTCGCTTGTACTTAGGGGTCTTTAGCAGTGGGAAAAAACGAAGGACCCAAAGAAAATCCACAAGGTTGGACAGACATCCCTACTCCTTGTCACATACAACTGGGGATTTGAAAGCAGGCCGGTTGACTCAATGACAGGCTTTATGATACACTGTGCACATGCTAACCATTCAACCATCTATCCCCCCCCCCTTCACCGCTTATCTCAAAGATTCGTCACCTGAAAAAGATCTCAAGAGAGTACATATCTATAGTCAACTAAAAGAGTTAAACATACCAATTCGTTAAATTTTTCAATATCATCTTCCGTTTTCTGCCATTTTGAAAACATCAAATCAGATGCTGAAGAACAAAATTTCATATACGTCCATTTCAATATAATTCAGTTTTTAAGCTATCTCTGCAAAAAATTCTAACTTCAAATGTTTGTTTTATAAATCACCATCCCAAATTTCCAGTCTAAACAATGAGAATGTATAGTATATCACAACAGTACATTCATGCACAAAAAAATATGGATTAAAATTGAAGAAATAAACTTACTGATACCATCCCCTCTCTGATCTTCATATTTAGCAATATCTAACTCTAAACTGAAACAATATAAAAGACTCTGTAATATTACTGAGCAAAACTTAAATGACCTGCTTGTATTTGATCTTATTGCCTCATATATCATCAAAGTTGAGGACATGGGCTTTCCTGTAAAAGTTTCCATTAGGCCCTGTATCCAAAGGCTGTTCCTTTGTGGCGTGTTCACCTGTGGCATGTTCCCTTATGACGTTGTGACGCCCCACAAGGAACATGTGGCCTCATGCACGGAACATGTGGTTTTGTGACCGGGAACACAGACAATGAACTTGTCCATTCTTTTGCATCTGATCAAGAGGAAACACGCAATTACGAGTACGATATTGTATGGAGATACATCTACCAGTCTTTTTCAAGGTCTGGAAACTTGGGTGAAATTCATCCAGTCCATTGCAAGTTCCAAAAAATGAGCACCAGCAAGGAAAATAAATGCAATAGCCACATCCTCCTCATCCTTCCATTTTTCAGTAGTTGAGTTCATAGTCGAGCTATCAATAAAACAACTTTTCGCATAATGATATTTTATAGTTGTGTCTTGAGTTTATTTGCTTTCTCATCAACATTGGTATGTAGACTTTTCTTTTACCTATCTTTCCATCGTACATTGCATGTACCACAAGGGAACAGCCTATGGATACAGGCGGATACAGGTTCAGGTCACAAGGTCAAAACGCCACAAAGGAACACGCCAGACGGGAACAGCCTATGGTTACAGGGCCTTATGTTTCTGTAAATGAATTATTAATTACCTTTCTTTGAAATGATCTTTTCTTGCCATCATTTGTCCTACATCTGACAGCATTTTACTCTTCATTCGCACAAATTCAGAATTAGACCTCAATAAACTTAACCTGCAAATATCATATACTCGTATCTATATCACCGCACAATTAAAACAGTTAAATTCTATATAAAGATATATCTTTTTAAAGAATTATCAGGGTCATCAATTTCATCTTTTTAAATCATTTCTGTGTTTGTTTACTTATACATGTATCTAATCCGATAAGTGCTTTCCATTTGAAGGCAGTCAGTAAAGTTCAAACATATTCCATGATGGATTGGGACAAAGTATTACAGTAAAAGCCAACCACTGAACTCATTTTATTTTCATTTTCCACTCATAAATTAGTTTCAGCCATATACATCGCATTGTCAATGAATATTGTGCTTTATTCTATAATAATTTATCTGTGAAAAAGGATTAAAAACTTACATGGTGGCTCTCTGGCTTCCGATCAGACGTTTAAAATCTAGATTCTGTTCTTGACAGAAGAAAACAGCATGAGCCCAAGCTTTTCTTTGTTCCTATATTTATCAAAATATTAAATATCATACTTTTATCATAGTGTAAATAAAACATGAAAACCTATAAAAGACATATTAATAATATCTTTCTATTTTATGATGGTCAATCCTTGTTTTTAAGTTCTGAAGGAATTACAATCAATAATTCTGCTGAAGACAGAGCTATAACAATTGGTTGGTCAAGCCTGATTTTTGATCAAGTACTTTTATCAAACCTAAGTTTTATAATAGCACTGCAATATAATATAATACTAATAATATTATCATTACAAATAATATTTTTAGCTGTCTATTATTATTATTTATGTAATATAAATTTCTATTGATCCTGTGCCATGTACAAAATTCAAACTACTTACAGCATTGGTTAATATTGTTTTTGGTTCTTTAACTATATGCTGTACCATCTGAGGCAACTGTTTTCCTCTCTTGTATGTTAAGTTTGTGTCACCTTTCCTAAATAAAAATACTAACCATTCTTCTTCACCCTTTATTATAATAAAAAAATAAAGTACATAAAAAGAATAATTACACAAAAAGATAGAAATTACAGATACTTTTTAATAATCCACTTCTCGTTAAATCAATACACAATAAATAATGAAAATTGTTTTTAATGTGTCCAGATAATCAAATTCTTTTATTTCATTTCACTTGAAGATACATCATGGAATATAAGATTAAGAGTTGGTAGTGCTCACTATAATAGTTAAAAAACTAAATAATGTAAAGGGAATATGCTGAAATTTTCAATAAAATTGCATCTCTCTGAATGGAGATATTAGCGACTGAATTTTAGGCCTAGCGTAACAAAGTTAATAAACAGTCCTTGAAGTTTAGTTCTTTTACTTATTATATCGCAAGCTCGCTAGGCCTATTGTACGTTTGTTTACATTCTCAGCTGACGAGTGGCAAACATGGCGGCCAGAAGCGATCGTAGAACGGAAAATGAAACATCCTGGCCAGCCACGCTAGTGTCATCGTGGATAGCGCCCGCTATTAAATTCACTCTACCTCTATTTCAATATCCCTTTATATTTTACGTGCTGGTAGCAATTATCTTCGGCAGGATGGCTGCTAGAATATAGCGCCCATTGCCACCATGCTGTAGCTTTCGCGGGCCACAGGAAGGAAGTTGCGTATTTGTGACGTCATCGTGACGTCACACGCTAAGACTATATAAGACCGAGCGCTCTTAGAAGCGCGCTTTTTTATGCCATTAATATTTTCGGAAGGACTTCGCTCCACTTAGGACCAGTTGCCCCAGGGGCAAGAAGGAACTCCAGTAATGGAAAAACTTATGGTAAGAATCCATTAGAAAACCGCTAACTCCCATTTTTATACTATTCTTATAAGGTAATGTTTTAGTTTAAAACCAGTGCCAGTGCCAGGACAAACCAGCACCAGCAGTAGGCTAACCCCAACCCCAGCCCCAGTGGAAAGCACCCGACCGGTACAACTCCAGGCCCTGCATCTGGGAGTAACTCCAGGTATCCACTGATTATTCATTTGTCAGACTATTTTTGTTATGTATCTATTTGAGTAATTCCACATTTTCAAATTTTTGTTGAATTTACTTCCTTTCAGCATATATCCTCGTTTAATTTTACAAAAAATTTCAAAATTCTATAGGACAGTGTTAAAAATTAATGTATTTTTAAAGCCTTATGCAAAATACATATCAATTTCCCATGTTTCCCTTTTTTCCCTGCCTTGAAAAGAATAAATGTTGTTAATCAAAGAACTGTTATTTTATAAGCAATAGTTACTTTAATGTGATGAAATTAAAGACAAAAAGACTTGGTTTTTACTCTATGTAAAATTATTGTATGTCCCATGTGTCACAATTTCAATGAATTTGTTACTTACAGGTTCTGACCAACATTGTGAGGCAGGTTTAGTTAAATCTGGACTTAGACCACTAGCTAATAATATATCTTGATCTAATGGAGGTATTTTAGTCTCCTGTTCGATAATACGTTGTAAATCCTGCATTGTTTGTGTACTTGGTACAGGTACAGATATCAACCTATTGGCTTCAACAAATAATATATGTGAAATCTGCAAAACATAATATATACAATTGTCTTATTAAAAACAGAGAGTCTCCTCCAGATTATTAGCAGCAAAGTCTTCCATGTCGTGAAATGAAATGAAATTGGGTTTATCTTCCTACTGTTTTGCTCCAAACTTGGCTAATGAAAATAGGCAAACTCCCCCATGTCGTGAAATGAAATGAAATGGGGTTTAACATCCTAAGGTTCTGCTCTGAAATGGGCTAATGAAGATGGCCATACAGTGTGCTATGAGTGATATTTTGCTCGGACAGCGACACTATGGCCTACTCATATTTTGAATTCAAACTGTTAAGCGATTTTTTTTACGTGCACGCCAATTTGTATACTGGACCTCAGTGCTTCATCCCATCTCAATGACTAAGCAGCTGTTCTTGTCAGGCCCTTCCGTCTTGCATCACCGACAAGTGGGAACCACGCTGGAAAATGTTCATTAACCCAGTTGGGATCAGAAAAACAGGACATTAAACCCATTCCATTTCATGTTATTTCCAGATAGCGAGGGGGTGTCTTACCCACTTAGCAGTCGTTACCCCCTTCCTCCATGTCAGCTGTAAAACCAGTGATAATGAATCCCATAAGAAAGTGGTATTTGGAAAATTCTAGTAATGGGAACTTCCCATTGTATCAATGACTTAAGTAGTCTAGTTATAAGTTTATATACAGTTGAAATAATGATGATAACATATTGATGAACAATTGACTTTGTGATATAAACATACCTTAAGAGATAAAATACTTTTTAAATGAACAAAACAATTAGGTCTTCTTTCTTCAGATAAACCTCCTCCTCGACTCTTTGCATCCCATCTTAACATTAGTTTCAACCAATTCTCAAAATAATTTTGCATTATTCTATAAATAAAAGCAAACACAGTACATGACATGATATTCAAAATTGTGGAACCTTTAATTGTGCAAAGATAATCCCATTTTTTCAAATTGTTTTTAATAAATCTGCCACTTACTTTGTTAAATGGTTTGGAGTAAATAGTTTCTTTGAAAATCTGATTTCAGCATTATTGTCAAAATATGCACAGATATCATCTGGTGACTTTTGGTTAACTTCTTTATGCCTTCAATTATAAGAAAATATTACCATGAAAGTATAAAGCTAATATTATATTACACAAAATATAGAAAATTGAAACAACCACACTCATACTGTCATAAATCTTTGTACTGAAATTGAATTGCACCAAAAACCCTTTTTTGTACTAATCAGGTTCAAACAATATTCTCAATCTCTGTTATAGTGGTATAATAATCAAACATTATCAGATCAGGTGATTTTCAAGATGTATTTTGTTAATTTCTACCAGAAACTATTCCAAAATGTATAACAGATAATAATAAAGCAGAACACAGTTTTTATGTGAAACAATCACTATTTCTTTTCTAGATAGTTCCCATAAAATTATGTTCTCACTAAATTAATAATAAAGCATTCAGTTACCATCTGACAGGAGACAAAGAAGGTAAAAATGGCCTTGACCCAGTTAAACATTCAAATATTACAGTTCCAAAAGACCAATAATCTACTGTCTGCGTATATTTCTGACCAACAAATAATTCTGGAGCCTGAAAAAACAAATCATTCAAAGAACAAATCATTCAAAGAAATCTAATTCGGCACATAATTTACCCATAGTTTTTTTTAATAAGATAATTTGATTATCAAATGGAATAAATTGTGTGCAGACTTTGAAAATGCACTCATTTTATTCTGACAGTTTTTGAAGGACAAGTTATTAAAACTTTCAATTACAATTATGTATTTATTTATTACATAAATATATCTTATTTGATCAAAGATCAGATTAGAAGTAAGTAAGAAAATTATACTTACTAAATACTGTAAAGTTCCAACAAAAGATTGGCAAACACTACTCTGATCTAATTCCTTAGCATAACCAAGATCAATCAGTTTATATATAGTCTATAAAAGAAATGAAATGGGGTTTAATGTCCCACTGCTCTGCACAGACTAAGCTATGAACTGAAGATGGACATATGCCATGTACAGTTGGCTATGAGTGAAAATTTGCCTGGACTGCGGCACTACACTCTACTCTTATATTAAATTCCAACTGTCAAGGGTTCTTTTACATGCATGCCAATGTGTACACAGGACCTCAGTATTTTGTCCCATCCTAACAACTATACATTATCCCTTGCCACTCTCAATCCTGCACAACTGCCAAGGGGGAACCCATAGGAAAATCCCAATAAATTTTCTACCCAGGGATCATGTTCGTGTTCATGTTCCTGACATTTTTTACACATGCAGAATTGTGGTTAGATTTATTGGAAATCCTGCACAAAGTCAAGTTAATACAATTGGTGCAACGTATGTAAAGTACCTAAAGAAATGTGATTAAACGTCAGACTTTTCTCCTCCAAGGTACTAATGAAGACAGGCATATGCCAAATACATGTAATGGGCTGCCCCAGGCTTCCATCTCATACAAATTACTAGAACCATTTTCCTTATCAGGCCTTCTGTCTCACAGCACTGGCACAGGGAAACTAGGCTAATATGTTATGGTCATATTTTGCAACATTATTTTCTTACACAATTATATGCAAGAGAAAGGAATGATAATCAAACCATACATACATACATGAGATGACAGAATGTATGTCACTATCAACAAATTCCAGGAATAAAAGAATTATATTTACTCACTCTGTTCTCAGCTGATCTAAGTACAATATTTTCAGGTTTTAAATCTCGGTGAATAATTCTTTTGTTGTGTAAATATTCAATAGCCGAAGAAATATCTTGTGCTAAACATCGGACTTCAAATTCACTCATTCCACAACAATTTTTGGGATTATTTAAAACCTGAAGAAAATTAACATATCACTTCAATGGACAAATAGTAAACAATATGGTCACATTTTACATCAATCACATTCTAAGCATCATTCGTTGACCATTGTATGTTTCTTTGCAGAGATGGGAGTTTAACCTCCACTGACAAAAACTAGGTTATTTTGGATGACAAAATGGTTGCATCGTAAAGTCTGTAACTGAATCAACTGACATGGTTTCGATTCCTTGGTTGTACGTGACAAGGAGTAGGGTCACCTCTCCAATCTCATGGGTTTTCTCGGGGTCCCTTCCTTGGTTTCATCTCACTGCTGAAGGCACCTCTATTGAAATAAAATGAAACCATATGTTAGTCCCAAAATTACCCAGTTTGTGTTGAGTGGACATTAAACCCCATTTCTCTCTTTCGCTTAAACTCTGGTTATCTAGAGACTAACATATGATAAATGATTACATGGGTAATGATAGGTGTGGCTTTGCGTCCAAGTAGTATTTCTGCCTACTCTTTTTAGATTCTAAGGGTACTGTTACATACAAGACAATGTGTACCAGCACAAAAGTGGACCCAGGCTTTTATTAAAATGACTAGGCACACTTTCTTTGCCACACTTGGGTAACCCTGAAAATTCTTCGTGGTCTATGGAGAATTTAAACATGGGACCTTCTAGTCAAGACACTATTATCCTACCTCTGCCACGAAGAATCAAAAGTACTTATAATACCTTAAAGAATCCAAAAATTATTCAATTCAAGTTATTGTCATTTAAATCTTACATTGATTACCAGCATGGGAGACAAATAGGGTAATACTAATTCTAAACTTACATAATTACATAAAAATGACAGCTTTTATATTAAGATACTATATATTTCTAACTTCAACAGTGGCAAATTGCTCTAATTAATTCCTGCAAAAACGTTTCATCCAAATATTCATAGCTTTTATTAAATTATAAACTTTTACCTTCCTCAAGTCACCACCAGCACAGTATTCCATGGCTAATAATGGAAGATCATCTTTTAAAGATTCCAGCCCAACAGGAACATCACACCCAGACACAACATTTTCATGGTTTAATCTTTTCATTATATCCACTTCTATTTGCCATCTTTGACAATTTTTATGTGACATGTTACCTCCAAGTCGGCATTTCTTAATAGCCACCTCTTCTCCAGTTACCTATTTTGTGTAAATAAAACTTTTTAATTTCTATTGAAATATAGAAGATAATTCAGAAATACAAAAAAGTATATTGGCAACTTCTCTCCAATTACCTGATTATTATTTGAAGTAAGTATGGTAGATGGTAAAAATACAGAAATACAAAGAATTTCTCAATGAGAATGGAAATGAATGAAACAAAGTTTAACATCCTACTTTTTTGTATGAACTAGCCTAGGTCAATGAAGATGGAAAACACAAATGAGGTGAGTGGGTTATTTGACTCAATATTCATAATAGTATTCAGTAATTCAGAACTTGTTACTTAATAATTATATTCAAACGCAGTCAATTTCAAATATTACAAAATATTTACAGTCATAGAATGGAATAGGTTTGATAACACCACTAGATCCTTTTGAGGCTAACATATGTTTGTTTATTACGTTAAAAAATCAAAGAAAATTTGCGATCGTACAGTGGGGTTTTGGTCTAACGTTTTTTATTTTAAATGTCGCAATGTACCTCATTTTTCCATAAGGTGACGGTTCCAAATCCTCCTGACCCCAATGTTCTGTCTAATATCCATCTTTCTCTTCGCTGTCCAACCTGGAGAAACTCCTCAGGAAAATTATTGTATTGTTGAGGTTGTGGAGAAAGTGGATACGGTTGCTGTACAGCTGTAGCACCCTGCATCTGTTGTTGGTGTTGCTGAAGCATCCTCACCATTTAAAATACACTACCCGGTACTACTAGAGTAATAAATACAAACATAATATCACAATTATTCAATTAATTATTAACCTTAAAGATGCATTGTCACTTTCAACAAGAAAACATTCAAAACAAGAAAACATTTGTCTTTTTATATGGTAAGAGTAGTCTTTTTGTTTGGTCCAACTGGTCTATCAGTTGGTCCGACTGATCTTTGGTCCAAGTGTGATGGATCCAAATATAATGTTCTTTCTGCATTATCTTAATCCTTACATCACATTCACAATCTCATTTGTTGAAAAAGTCTTTTCTTTGAACTGGCAACTCAGGCATAATATCTAGCAACAATAAACAGCAACACAATGCTGTATATACTATATATATAATAATATTATGATATATGCTTGTAAACTTATACTGTTACTGTATCATACAGTGTATGTTCTATGATATAAATTCATAAAATTGATCCTGAATGTCATTTCAGTGACTCATATTCCATTATCCACAATGTAAATTACGTAATATCCAATCACAACGCCAGAAAGGTTTTTCAGATATAATGACAGGGCACAATGTTTATGGTATAATCCAAAAGTAATTATTTCCATAGGTGTTTTCCAAAAACTTATAACGCCATACATATGAAACAGGAAGTAAAAGTCCGACATTTTTATAATACCAAAATGACAACCAACATACCTACCAAACTAGCCTTTTACTACGGTTTAATATTACTCCAAATGGTTATAATAGCTGTTAGTAACGTGGTCGGTACATTTTTACGGGTAATATTTGGCTGTCAACCAAACATAATCCAAACAGTTTCAAGTATTTATCAAAAATTTCAACTTTTCACTGTCAATGCTATGTTTAGAAAGGGGAGTACCAAAATCAAGTCTAGGTCATATCCTGTTACTAAATATAGACGATAAGATAATCTCGTGAACTGTGGGAAAGACCACAAAATGTTTCCCTTTCTGACTGTTTTGTCAAAGAAGTGTTGGACTTTCAACTAGAAAATCAATGTACAACAGTTCAAAATAAAACTCTTAGAATCATCAGGGATAACACCATGGACCTGATAACACGTAGGATTTATCTTGTGGCATTGAAACCCAAACGTAGTGAAATACCATCGGGATTACAACCTCATCGTTCAGTACGACAGTAGTCAATCAAAGTGTTTTACAATCTCGTTCCCAGAGGCAGCCGCGGAGCCGAAGGCCTCTGGCACATTAGACCGACCATTTTTTCTAATTTTTTTCAAACCTAAGCCCCGCCCATTCTGACCTCTAATTGGTCAATCCTTTTGGGTCGATTTCTCGAAAACTAGAGGTCGGATCGTCGTTTCGTTTTTGTAAAATGATCCTTGAGTCAAATTCAACTCGCAGACATAATAAGTTGGATCCTAAACGGACAAATTCAAGTTTTTGTAAAGATCTATTTTTCTACGCGTGGGTATGTTTTTAAGTGATTCGGTCATCCAGGCACGTAAAATCAGGGGCGTACGACGCAAATAAACGAGAACTTTCGCGCGTAGGAATTACATATCATTTTCCGGGAAAATGCCTACCCCAATTCACCAGAGAAATTTCTTCAAAATTTTTTCTGGTTTCGAGATTGAGTGTTTTATCTACGCTGACGAAATAATAAATACAGCCCCCCCTCCCCACAATAACAGATAAATTGAAAATAGGTACTTTTAAACAAACAGCATTGCGGTTCTTTTTAGCGGAAGGGGGATATATTGGGGTCAAGGTGGCTAAGTTGGTAAGACGCTGGCTCGCTCTAATAATAGCCTGGTGGTCGGGTGTTCCATCACTGTGAGTGGCCGAGGAAGTTCATCAAGATTTTCCGGCATGGTTCCTCCGTTTCAGTGATGCAGGGGCTGGGCGGATAGCCTGACATAAAAGACCCCTTAATAGTTGGAATTAGATAATGAATAGGCCCTAGTACCACTGTACGGGCAAAATTTCCCAAAAAGCACACTGTCTATATATGACGTATGTCCCAGTTCGGAGCAGAACATTAAACACCATTTCATTTCATTTCTTTTTAGACGTACATGTATAGACAGACCTTATTGTCTAGACATTATGCCTATTTTTTTTAGTTGACAGAAATTAATAAACCATGTTTATAAACCAAAGATCTTGGTTCCTTTGGGTAATCGCTCATATTGGATCTTAACTTCTTGAATTATTATCCGATTAAAAAAAAAGTTCAATGTCGGTTGAGTTCGAATTTCGTGAAAATCGGACGAAAACTGCCAGACAAAATAGACGCCACCGGAAATAGTGTAAACATTATATTATTGTAGAGGCTATCAAGGTAGTGGACCCTCTAGAGATCATAATTTTTGATCCGATTTTGACGAAACTTGAAATGCATGTTTATAACGCACAGATCGTTGTCCATTACGATATCCGCATATTGTATTATGACCCTTGATTTTACAAAAAATCGCGTTTTTAGCTTGTGGTCCCTCTTGAGGTCACAATTTGTATCTGATTTAAAATTTTTAAAAACGTGTGATTTTACCACCGCCATAACACGCCCTATTCATTGTTTAGTTCGAATTTAGTGATATTCGGACCAAAACTGTCGGAACAAATGACCTTCATCATATACGCAAATAGTGTAATATTATGGTCTATCGTTGTGGACCCTCCACAATGTTTATCCGATTTTGATTAAACTATAAATTTATGTTTATAACCCAAAGATCGTATCGTACACTGTTAGAAGGGTTGGGTCGAATCGACCCTAGAACATTGGGTACAGACATGACGTAGCCTACCCAAAGCATTTAGGGTGGGGGGGGGGCGTAATGACCATAGGCGTACGAGGCGGGGGGGGAAGGGGGAAGAAATATTTTCATGAAAAAAATAGAAATCTGAAAAGAGCTCAGAATTGTGAGATCGGTCATTAGGCGAGGAGTTTTTGAAAATGGGGTGGGGTAGGGGTATGGCCTTGTCGGGAATGAATGCTCAGTTTGTCGGGAGGCATCGCGCCGTCTGTCGGGTTTTGAATATTTTTAATAATATGGAAGCGGAAAGAAAGCAGTCCAGTCAATGATGAACACGTACGCCATCTGAATAGAACTAGCACGTACACAAGCCTTTCTCAGTTCTTGAGTACTGTGTTCCTGTATACTGGGATCCAACTCCATGCACCGGACGAGCCCAGTGATAGAAGTGAGCAGCTGAAAATTTTCTTTAATAATAATTGATAAGTTTCTAATTATATTTTACCTGTAGTCGCATATGATATACATGTACGATGGCTCAATAAGCCGTAAATAATTTGATATTGAGCCCTTTTCTTTGGAAATAAATTTTTATAGGTGAATGTAAAGTGCCACTGGCAAGAGATATACAAAGATAATGTGCTCAACAACGCTTATTTTACTTATAAATCTCTCCAGGAAAAAAATCCAAAATCACTATGATGTAGATGTTAAAAATAATTAAATAAGCTTTTTATTACATTATGTAATATTTGAATCCAGTTTTACTAAATTGTTATTAAATTTGATTAGTTTCTCTTAATCAATTTCAAGTTCAATTGATGACTTTTTACCAGTTTTTATGCTGCAACTGACATAATTTACTACCCACTCCAAATTACTAGAAAGTATTCGAAATGCCTGGAAATCGCGTCTATGGCCGTCTGGTTTTCAAAACCGCGGACTCTAAAGAAATATATTTGTCGGGAAAATATGCTGCCCCCCCCCCCAACAAGTTCGGCCTCGTACGCCTATGGCAATGACCTGAAATTATTGGGTCAATTAATCCTCTCCTTCGCTTTAACGTGGTTAAAAGACAATTAACAAGGGTAATGTTATTATTCATTTTTAAAATATATACCTAAAAACATTTTGTTTGAGGATATACTCCTAACATATTGACTTACAAATGCTTTCTTCCGGATGTCCGAGTAGAAATCACCAGTAGACATCATGACATTCAATTAAAAAATGGATTTCGTTTTCGACACACACCGAGTACAAAGGACAGAATACCACATCTAAGTTTACTTATAACACGTCTTTGAGGCATGGTTATGACACAAATAACAATCCCAAACTTTTAGATTTTTATTAAACAAACTATATACGTTCTCAATTTATTTTCATTTGTACATTTTCTATCATCCCAGTATTCAAAACCATCTATATTTATCGGCTATAAATAATTATTGTTTCCGCACCTATTCGCTTTAGTAATTCCATAACACGGGTGTGGGGCGTAACCCTAAACACGCGAACTGCGGAGCTTTCAATGTTGTATGGACAAAAAGTGGATATTCAACATCTAATATAAAATAGTATGATAGCATTGCGTATACACAGCTTTTACACAGGCATGGAGTCATCTTCTATCACTCGTTGCACTTTCCGAATAATTGTATACAAGGTTGTAGACTATCTTCCACCGCCTCTCGAACATCTTCTGCTGTAGCATTTGGCGGGAAAAAGTCTAGTACGGGTAGGGATGGGGAAGCACCGTTGTGGGTAGAACATAGGCCATGCCTACGATGTCACAGATGATATTCAGGTCTAGAAAATATAAAAGATCACATCATGATTAATATGTAAATAATTTGTTTGCTTCGCCATAATATATAATAGAAAGATCAAAAACACCCGATTCCAGTCCGCATTATAAGTGTAAAGTCTTGATTTAAGAAGGTTTCATTTTGATTCTACATTCTGTATGAGTAAAATAAAAGTTAGGGTGCCAGGTAGATAAAAAAAAATCATCTGCCAACCCTATACAAACACATCAGTATATCTCAAAGTTTTTAGCTACGTTCTCCCCCAGAAGCTAATTCGTCGCATATTTTCTTTTCATGTCGGTATCGATATAAAAGCTGAACGAGAATTACAAACCATTAACCAATTAGCCGAAATCATCATTTTTTCATTAGCATCCACCCCCCCCCCCCCCGATACATGTATTATACATACGTGTAATATGATGATGCATTGGGTTTTTTGAGTCATTGAAAATCACAACGCGTCAGATAATTGTATTCTATAGTCTGTTGAGCGACCAGAGGATTGACAGTGCAATGAAAACCAACAGGACCCTAATTCTCCTTTTTAAAGGAGCTAAATCGCTAACATCTAGGACATAGAAATTGACACAAGTGGGTCACAATGCATAGAATTTTGTAATGTGAATGTATCTTAGCCGATTTACATTCTATGGTTTCCGTTTTTATTCTAATTTCAAATCAGTTATGTTCGGCTATTTCGCGTGTCTGGTTATTCCAGTCTACATATGCCGTTTGATTTGGTGCAATGCTATTAGCCCCGTTCCTCGAGTCTCTTGCTAGAACTATGGCTGAAACGCATTGTGATACACGATTCGTGTACCAATGGTAAAATGTTTATTTTGTCTTAAATATTGGATATCAGAAGCCCATCTTTTCCCGGTAAGATCACAGCATCAATGTTGATTTAAATTGACAAATAATTCGTAATAGCTTATTAAAGCTAATGTTAACTTTGTTATAATATGTACCGACTTGAAATAAAACTTTTGATTTGATTTGATTTGAATTCGTGATTTCAATGTTGAAGATTTTGGGTGATATTGAGTTAGAGACTTAGCTCCTTTAAAGTTAATATATAGCAATATGGTGGTATAGAAATTATTTTCTTACCATGGTTATATTCAGGGTCTTTTGTCTCCAAAAGTGGTACTTGTTGCACCACCTTTTGGAGGGTGTGGCTGGCTGGATAAGATGTACGATGCTCTAACTCAAGCTTCTAATATAGCAGGTTTGACAGAAGATTATTTAGACGTACACTGAAGCCTGTGGCAATATATATTAGATTAGGGGCAGTTCATTCAGCATCTGCAAATAAATTAAAATCTTATAAGTTTATAAGTGCATTCTTTGAAACTTTATCAAAACTGTAATTGTATGTATAGACAGCTGTAACGAGAAGAATGATAGTGTACCCAGGATAAAAACTGAACTTATAAACTATAAAGTCTCAAAACTCTTGTGGAACCTATCATTAAGGAGACCAGAGCCATTAGTAAATATCAAACACTATTTCGCCCAGCACTACTCTCCCGTAATCTGGAAAAACCTTGCAAGTCAAATTTTAGTCTCTTATCATCCAAACAAATGTGCGTTTAAGACTAGGGGGTTCTGGGTGACCGAGACTAGTCAAATTTTGGTGAAAATTGAGTTAGTACACATGTATATAATAATAGGTTTTTTTTTCTCCTTTAGTAGCTTAACAAAACAGTTTTCCTTTGTTTACTCAAAACTTCATTCAATAGTGTTACTAGGTCTTTCCAGATTACGGGAGTACTGTCATCTATCCGTAGTTGGACAAGGTACAAACTTTAATCTTGAATAATAGGCCTTATTTACATTTTACAATATAATTTGATCTATCAAAAAGAATCAAGCCAACCATTCCCTCTTAATTCTGGTGCAACAAGTACCACTTTTGGAGACAACTGACCCTGAATATGGCTTGAATTTCATGAGTCAAAGCAGTCGAAAACATTTTTAGGGTTTGGTCATGTCTGTACACACTATTTTTGTTCGACCCAATCCTTCTAATAGTGTATACATGGTTTATATATAGAGAGAAATGTGGTTTAACGTCCACACGACTCAAACTAGGTTATTTCGGGACTAACATATGGTTTAATTATTTTTCAATTATTCGCTTTCGCGTAGGGGTCTTTAGAAGTGGGAGGAAACCAGAGTACCTGGAGAAAACCCACGAGGTTGGACAGTCGACCCTACTCCTTGCCACTTACAACCGTGGATACGAAACCACACCAGCTGACTCAATGGCAGACCGTATGATACAGCGCGCGCCTGCTAATTATTCGCCCCCACCCACCCACCCACCCACCACAGGGCTTATACCTCAAAATCTTGGCATAACACATCCTGCTTCATATAATTTTGAAAGGGCTTTCCAGTGAAAAGTTCACCAAGTTTGAAAGCATTTCATTTTATTTTTGGTCGAAAATATTAAAGTCGAACTTTGATGTGGATTCAATCTGCTTTGCTGTATTTTACCAAATCTATCCTCATTTTAACTCATATCATAATAATTAGGCCTAATATTAATTTTCGGTAATTTACCGGTCATTAGTATGCCAAATTTTTTATCTTTGATTTAAAATAGCAGTGTTTTTGTGTAAAAATGCCCCTCAAAACGCGATTTCTAAACAAGCGATTTCGTGTACCACCGCGACTTATGTCTCTTGGTTCAACTTTCAAACTATCAGATTTCTAGTGCGATTGTTTAGTGCTAAAAGGCTTCGCTCTCAAATCATCCTATGATGGGTTCTAAAGGATTATCTCTCGTTCAGGGGCGTGGTGAGGGCAATTATTGAGAAGAAATTATGAGTAACAAAAAAGATTTTGGCACAAAAACCGTTTTACTGACCGCGGAGCTGTGGCCGGCGAAGCCGGCCACCGCGAGCGCCGAAGGCGCGAGCCCGCGGCGGGGGGGTCCGGGGGGCCCTCCCCCGAGAAAATTTCGAAAATTAGAAGCCCAGAAACGCAATCTCCAGCAATCCGAGACAAGAAATACGGTAATAAAATATGATTAAATTTTCTAACTTGACTCTTTCAAAATTTTTTTAATTGGGTCAGATGAAACAATTTTTCCACTTACAAATGTTTTTCATTTTTTGAGTAATTTGATTGTGATTTTGGCGCAAAAACTTTTTGGCGTATGAGTATGGCTACTCATGAACTCATTCTCACCACGCCCCTGCTCTCGTTGTATATTAATGAATGTTCCATATTGGATTTTTTGCAGGGGGGGGGGGGGTCTAGGTTTGATAATTGTTTAACTAATTGCGCTCAATTGATTTGGTAAATTAGATTCAATTTGGTTCATTCTGACGTATTTCCGGAAGGTAAATTCCAAAATTACAGAAATGAAAAAGATTAATTAAATGTCAACAGAGAGGGAGATAAATGGGGTTAAACGTCCACTCACACAAACTAGGTTATTTCGGGACTAACACATGGTTCAATTTTGTTTCAATAATTCGCTTGCGCGTAGGGGTCTTTAGCAGTGGGAAGACACCGGGGGAGCCGGAAAAAACCCACGAGGTTGGACAGGCGACCCTACTCCTTGTCACGTACAACCGAAGATTCGAAACCCCGCCAGTTGGCTCAATGACAAGTTTTATGATACAGTGCGCACGTGCTAACCATTCGGCTAATCCCCCCTCCCCCCAATTAAATGTCAATATAGATCAATTATTATATTATTTGCTGTAAACTCGTTTATATCTAACCTTATTCTTTCATATACCGATTATAGAGAAATAAAAATATACAGGGATTAAAATCCCCTTAAATAGTGTCGAAGTAAAAAGTGTAAAAACATATATTAAGATTTAATTTAAAAATTATTAGAATCTTAACACTGTGGGAAAGGGGCAGCATTTAAATCTGGTTTGAACCGGTCAATAAAGCATGCGTCCATATTCCCTCTTTTGATAGTATCGTCAATACTGACTTTTTAAAAGAAAAAATCTGGCGTGGATCCAGGATTTTTTGCAGGGAGGGGTCTAGGTTTGATAATTGCTTAACTAACTGCGCTCAACCGATGGTAAATTATAGATTCAATTTGGTTCATTCTGACGTATTTCCGGAAGGTAAATTACAGGTCTAAATCGCCAATAAAGTCGCATAAAAAATGTTCAAGGCTGAGCGGGGGGGGGGGACAATATGCCCCCCCCCCATTCTGGATCCGCACTTGAAAATACTAAATTTAATAATTAAATTCTTAGCAAAAGAATTTAAATGTTTAGAGACTTTCAAACCAGGATTAATTTGTAAACTCTGTTGCCTATGAACTCGAACATGCGCGCAATTCAGTCCCACACTCCTTATTCATATGTCTCTATAATTATTGCAAATAAGAACATAAATTTTTAGTACTACAATTAATCCATGTTATGATTAATTCTAAACGTACATATATCTTCAATGTATAACTGTCATTCATTTTTACACGGATATATCCAGGGCTGTAGTGGTGCGTAGGCCCACGTAGGCCCGGCCTACCCAACTTTTTTCTCGTCAAAAGTTGGGTAGGCCCGGCCTACCCTCCTTTCGGCGGGAAAAAGTAGGCATTGTGAGGCCCACTGAAAAAAAGGCCCTATTTCGTTGCTCTGGCGATTTGAATCCAGTTCAAGCATTTTTCGCAAGAAAATAATGTGATATATTTCCGAAATTCATATTCTCTGGGACTGACTGTGTGCGCAATTTTTACTGTTTTATGATAAATTGATTGAATTTTTTCCATTTTTATGAGAATTTCTAGATTTGTTTGGTAAAAATCGAAGGATTTTCCAGGATGACCAGGCCGGATATGGCCGCAGATGGCGTTTCCAGGCATCTGATTTTCGCGGTCAGTAAAGTGAGGGCCTACTCACTAAAAACTTTACCACTACAGCCCTGGATATATCACGCAATCCTGAAAGGGCCACTCCCTCATTTTGAATTTTAGATCTGATAAATTTTAATGTTAAACAGGGAATAAGCAGGAAACTCAGGCGCGGATCCAAGATTTTTTGCACGGGGGGGGGGGGGGCAGGTTTGATAATTGCCACCACCACCATTACCAGGGGGGTTAGGGGCCCTCCCACAGAAAAATTTGGTAAATTAGATTCAATTTGGTGGATTCTGACGTACTTCCGAAAGGTAAATTCCAAAATTACAGGTCTAAAAATCGCCAATAAAATCGCATAAAAAATTTTCAAGCCTGAGCAGGGGGGGGGCCGGATCCCCCCCCCCCCTCTGGATCCGCGCCTGACAACTCCCCAATGCCCAACAGCAGATCAGTGTACACTGCAGAGATTATGGTCATCCGTGATGCCGTATCTCCCATCAAAAGATTAGTAAGTTTGCCATACCAAGTGATTCACTGAACTGTCTCATTTCAATCCAAAATGACAACTTAGACTCTATGGAAGGGTATCGCTGTCAATATTTAATGCTCTGCTAAAATGTCTTTCCATTTATTATGTGAAAAGTACACAGTGCAAATGCCTAATAACGGTAATGATAAAGTCACCGCGAATGGCAAAGTTAAATGTAAAACGTCAAATGCAATGATGTTTTTGACGTGTCTACATTTTTCATTTCCCTAATTATTATACACACCTCATTTGTCCCATCCCAACTTAAGACTGTCTGTCTGCAGCTAGCTTCGCCTGAGAACAGACCCTAACCCAATTAACCGACATAGTAATTCCTGCATCGATGATTTTAGTCGAAAACACTGAGTATGTTTTAAAAATTTTTTTAAAAGAATGAAATCAAATACGTTTATTTAGCCGCCCCAAAATGATCACGTGAGCGTTTTAAAGGGACAATAACATTCTTGCTGGCTTGGTAGCTCCAGAAAATAAATAATACCCCTATTCTAAGTACAAGATGTCTGTTGTGTAAATTATCCATTACAACCTATTTTACTTGTCTAGAGTTAGAAAACATTTTAAAATCCAAGTCACATTTGAAAAGGTTTACGTTAGACTTTTCAAATCAATTGGTTGAATTTTTCCAATTTTTTTAAAATAGGTGTGTTAAGATGAAATTTATATCATCATTTAATTGGAATATTCTAAAATAATACGATTTGTTGACCAGAATGAAGATTGGGACATATTATTCAGTTACAACAAGAGTGTTATTGGGGCTTTAAATGGACAGCATTTAGGGCAGTGATGTATTCTCGAAGTATGACGTAGATGGATCGCTGCGTGCAGTATGCATAATTTGTCCTTCGCGCTTTGTAAATAGCATCTTACGCAGACCAGTAGGCCCCTATTCAAAACAGTGTTCCGGTGCAGAGAATAGACGGAGAATGGGTTCTTGTCGGTCTCGAACAGCGGGGAATGTTTTCACGTTCACGTCCCCGTCTTGAAATCCCACACTATAGTTAGCTTGTGTGAAACATTATTCGACAACTGCTGTGGAAACAGCAGCATGGATGCATTTATTAATTTAAAAGTTTAATACCGTTCGAAAACTACATGTATTCAGTATAACATCAGCTAAGATAGGTTGCCAGGCAACGAAACACAGGCCCACATCAGCTAAATCGTTCGCGCGGTCGACAAGGGTTGTCTCATATATAGAGGCTTTTGTTGGTAATGGTGGTATTTACAAGACACTTTCAAACAGATCAGATTATAATTTTCGTCGTTTGTGGGTTTACAAAGGTTTTACAAACTGAAACAAGGGCCTTTATTGTTGAAATTTCAGGGCTGTTTAAATTTACTAATTTAAATAATGCATACAAATTTCATACAGATCGGATGACGAATTTTGTTGTTCGAGCGTTCGCAAGGTCCAACAAAGTGAAACAAGGCCCATAACTCTATACGTAATAAACGCAAATGATACATATAAATTTCAAACAGATCGGATTATAACTTTCTCTGGATTATATTATAGTTTGTATCACTACAGGCGCGGGACTGTACAGCGCAGAGGACGCTTACAGCTAGCCATCGGATCCATTCACTTAATTTGATATATACTATTCAAAAAAAGGAGGGGATATTTGATTTTGGGGGCATAATACTAAAATATGCAATGACTACGAAAAAAGTGACTATAGAACCTAACAGAAGAAACATTTCCACTTACATGTGACGCCCAAACGCACCAATATCTACCGCATGGAATGCAGGTGATGCTTTGGATCATCATGGGGGTCCAACCCAAGACTTGCACGACTCTGACTTTGAATGTTACAGTCATTTTGGCATTGAATTCCAGGGTGGAAACATTAGTTTAATTGTTTTAGGGACCAGAAAACAAATTTTGATATGCGTCGGCTTACCCAAAATGAAAGGTTACATGCCCTTGGCATGCTACAGATCGGCACAACACAGGCGGTTGTGGCACGGACCATGAATGTTTCTCAGTCTGTCATAAGCAGGCTATGGTCCAGATACCGTGATACACAATCTGTACAGGACAGACCACGCTCAGGTCGACCAAGGGCGACAAATCAAGCCCAGGATCGATTTATCCGTACCTTGGCCTTGAGAAATCGTGTCATCACAGCAAATCAGATCAGCGCTCGTCTTCAAACAGACACTGGTGTGAGAGTGAGTGGCCAGACGATTCGGAATCGACTGCATAGGGGTCACCTTCGCGCCCGACGTCCTCGCGTGATCCCTTGTTTGAGAGATCATCACATTCAGGCAAGACGTCGTTGGTATAGGGATCGTCAACACTGGGATAATCGACGCTGGAGCAATGTGATGTTTTCAGATGAGTCAAGATTCACTGTTGATTTTTTGGACAGACGTAGGAGGGTGTGGCGTCGTCGAAACGAGCGCTTCCAAGACGTTAACGTCATCAGACATGATCGATTTGGGGGTGGTTCTGTTATGGTGTGGGAAGGCATCACTGTTGCTGGAAGAATGGCTTTACATGTTGTTGCAGGGCGTGTTACAGGCCAGTACTACTGGGACAACATCTTGGCAGTCCATGTTGTGCCGTTCGCATGACGTCATGGCCGCCGTTTCATCTTCCAGGATGACAACACAAGATGTCACAGGGCCAGGATCGTTACAGGTTACCTCCAACAACAGAACATCACCACATTACCTTGGCCAGCACTGAGTCCCGACCTTTCCCCCATCGAGCATGCTTGGACAGAGGTCAAAAACGTCCTGCCAATGTCCCCTACTTTTTTTGAATACTATATTTGCCTCAGGCGCGGATCCAGGATTTTTTGCTGGGGGGGGGGGTCTAGGTTTGATAATTGCTTAACTTATTGCGCTCAACCGATTAATTTGGTAAATTAGATTCAATTTGGTCTTTTCTGACGTATTTCCGGAAGGTAAATTCCAAAATTACAGGTCTAAATCGCCAATAAAATAGCATAAAAAAATTTCAAGTCTGAGCAGGGGGGGGGGGGTCCGGACCCTCTGGACCCCCCTCTCCCCCCCCTCTGGATCCGCGCCTGTGCCTGTTACGTATTGTGTCTTGTCTGTAGACTGTAAATTTTTTCTTGTGTAAATTATGCGTGGTGCAGCCCCCCCCCCCCCCCCGCACTTACTATTACAGCAGTTTAGTTCCAACATTGTCTACAAATGTGTGGTTTGTGTCCCACAGAAGACGACCCTTAATTCCCCATACGTTTCTGGGCCATATTCAGGTGACATGCTTTTACCTGATGGTGCTAACCTTTGAGATCTATTACAATTGGATTCCGAAGCAGCTGTTCGTTATCATGTCGTTGTGGAGGATTCTGAATATTACCATGTTATTCGGTAAGTGAAAACAAGAACAACCACAGATAGAAAGAGAAATGGTGACTCGGTCCATATAAGTGACAGTAAAACTGCCACTGATTCATCGGATGTCCATGTTAAGGATATAGAATTGATCACGAAATCTACGTACATTCTTGAACAATTTGGCAAGATATAATATAACCCAAATATTAAACCGATAATTGATTATCTCAATAATGACGTACATGTATATTGTATATGACATTATTCCCAACTCTCAAAAGCAATGTCGACGTTTACTTCTTTAGATTAAAGATATTTCTTTATAGATAACGTGTTATTCCGATCATATATACTGTACATGATTTTATCAAATTCGAGAAACAGGGCCCCGATGTTGAATTAGTTTTAATCTCCCAGTTAAACCATACCACTGTTTGTTGTGTATTTTGTACACGATGAACAGTCCATTTGCTGATTACACTATTTTGCCTATAACGTTTTTTAGGACTTCGAATTTTGTCTAATGGTTTGTATTGTTCGTACTTGGTTTTACATGTATTTTATTTTATCCCCATGTCAGACAGTATTGTTGGGTACCCACCCACTACGGTAGGATTGTCCCTATGGAGTTTCCGATCTGGTACGTGGGGATACGTTCGAATGCGTTTGGATGCGATTGACGATTGCTACGACTGATCTCAATATATGACGAGACCTGGTTGATAGAATCACTATCTGTACTCCAAAATTAAAACTACAATTTCAATCGCAGCACGAATCGCCATACTGGTAACCTAGCATTGTCATTACTACCTCAAAGATGGTTTCAACGCCGAGAGTTGGTTGTTATGTATCCACCTAGCTCGTATTTAAAAACAAATACACTGTGTGGTTACCCCAGAGTTTGAAAACGCTTTCAAAAAAATGGGAATCTGCAAGGCAGTGAAGAATTTTGTAAGTTGTAATATTATAATATTATGTATATTATATGTACTTATGTAAATAGAAATTACTGAAAAAATCTAATAAATATTTGTTCCTTTTTTGGCGAAAAAAATATATGGCTAATAAATTAAAATGAAAAATTGGCGAAAAAAAAATTGAACCACTGATCTGTACAATAACTTTTATATATATACAGTAGATCAGTGAGCTCATCTCATAGAATGCATTGACAGTGAAAGGAGAAAGTTGAACTGCAGTCAAAATAATATATATAACTAAGATTATTTATCAACTGTAGCTCCCTGAACAATTCCAGTAAAACCGTCATAATTGTCTACTTTGTGACTGACATAAGTACAGTTTTGAAATTGTGTTTTCTTAAAGACCAAATGGGCAGTAACTGTCGATCAGTTTTGAAAGATTCCATTGCATGATAGGCTAGGGTACGAAAAAGTGAGAGATATCTGAAATATCACTTTCACCCCAACAAAATGCTATCATGTGCAAATGCAGATAACAGACAATCTTATGAGATTTATAGTGTGATTGGTCCTTTGGTGCACTTACCTTGGTTTGTCAGTCGATGTAAATTAGACCGGAGGTTAATGCGACCTGTCCAAAAAGTAGGACACATTCGCCATGGCATTACCAGAGCCGTCTTGTGAAATAGAAGGGTAATATGTTGCAAATTTGTTGGTGAGGTGAATTAGCGAGTAGCCTGGTTTACCGACAGGATCACAACTGTTGTGTATTGTCAAGTCCACACGTATTCATGTATTTTCATTCGAAGACATTCATAGAAACAAAAGACTTCTTTCATAGGCACATGTTTATTCACTCCCTTCTAGGGGAGCTCACTCCTAATCATACAAGTTATCAAGTCTTACAACAGGCAATATGTAAGGGAGATAAATCATGTATCCTTATTAGCAGGATACAGACCACAATAATACATGCTTAGAACTAATATATGGCTATACAACATCCCCCCGACTGAAATCAAAAACGCAGTTTTTGAAGTCAAAGTACAACTGGTTGGACAAACTGTAAACTATGATTAAACTATGATTTTAAGAAAAGCAAAACTAAAACTATGGTACATATTATAACTCAAACAATATATTTACATATACGATATGGAAGCTATTAAAGTGAACATTCACAATGCTCCGAACCCCATTAGTGTACTAAAACACATGTTGTAGATATCTACAGTGTTTAGGTTGATATACAGCTGGGTTTCTGAATGAACACTACAATAACAGTATTACATGTTAATCAATCTATATTTACTAATGCTACCTGTAACTTGGAGCTTATTATCATGAATAAGGTTATTGACAATGGCAAATAATGTAGGGCAAGAATTTACTGGGACCCAAGAAGACTTATGGCTTGCCTCTGTATGCGGTATGGTAACTAAAACTTGTAGGGAACCACACTTGAACCGTGCTTTCTTTAACTCCATGGTAGACACATTAGAAACATTTTGTAAAACGTGACATTGTTGGGTGAACTGATAATTAGACAAAGTCCCAACAGTAGCAAGATGATGGTTATCATCACTATTATGTACATACTGGTGTAAATTAACTGGTTTTGTGATCCTATTATAAGGGATTACAGTCTCATTGAATGAATGTTGTACAATATCATTCTCATCAGTAATTAAACATAAAGGATTAATTTCAGTAAGGGTATGAGCATTATTGGCTGGAACATTACCCAGCTCCTTTTGCAGTTGATCAATATGGGTAATTTTAGTTTGAAAATTAGGTGACCGTACAAAACACGGCTTTAGTCTATTAATAGAATAGACATCCGAAAGCACCCTGCCATCCAATGTGGCAAGAACGTAATGGGTTCGATCGAGTACCTGATGGACAACCAAAGGACCACACCAATCGGCCTTGATTTTTCGTGAATTTGAAGTTAAGCTGGAAGATGAAGGCTTGAGAACATACACCAGCTGACCCAATCCATAAACAGGATTCTTACTCAGATTATGAGCAACACTTATGTTTTGTGATTCCTGCTGACGTTTCTGGAGATCCATTATGGTCTTCGACATATGATCAAATCTGTCCTTCAATTGGGAAATATAATCCGAATAGGAGCGACAAATGCCATCAAATTGCCAATTGAGATGAGTAAGATTTTTCGGTTTACGACCAAACACTAATTCGTAAGGACAAAAACTACCTAATCGTGATGAAGAAAAGGAGTTGTATGCATAGCAGCACGTAGACACGTATCTGACCCAATCGGTTCCATATTGATTTAAGTTGACCTTTAAGAAGTCTGAAATTGACCTGATGTGTCGTTCGACTAGAAGGCTACCATGATTGGCAACACTAATCACTTTCTGACTAATACCAAGGGCTGTGCAGAGTGAAGACACTAGTTTTCCAGTAAAACTTGAAGCAGCATCAGATATGATAACTGATGGAGGACCAAATAGGCAAACAACCTTCTGAATTAAAGCTTCGCAAACTGTTTCTGCATTGACAGACTTTGTAGGAACACAAATAACAAAACGTGTTATCTCATCGCATACAACAAGAAGATGTTTGAAACCAGAAACTGATGTGGGCATAGACTTAAAATCAATGCTTAATTTGCTGAAAACATTATATTCCTCAGGGATTCGAGGATGAAAAACTCTGGCTGTATCTGTTTTGGGCTTGAATTGTTGGCAGGTTGAACATGTATTGACATACTGTGTAATTCGCTGAAACATGTTTGGAAAATAGAATAACTTCCGTAGGGTTAAATAGGTACGAACAACACCTTGATGATTGCATAACTGGCTATCATGATACTGATGGATTAAGCCATTACACATTGATTCCGGAACGGCTAACTGAAGAGTAAAGCGATCATCATCATGTACCAGGAGGCGAAATAAAAGCTGTTCTGCTAAAATATACTCCTCTGACTGTAGTTTTAAACGTTTAGCAGCTTTACGATTGCTAGGCAAGATATCATGTGCCAGATAGTCATAAACCTGTTTGAAATAAGGAGATGTTTCCTGTTCTAAGCGAAGTTTATTCTGATCAAAAGGTAAGTTGTAATCTCTGATTATCTTACGCTTAATAACATTATAGAGTTTGGTCAGTTCAGCTTGCTTTGGAAAATGAGAAGAAACAACCTTTTCACAATTGTGAAGTAGGGGTTTGGGAGGAATACACAAGTCTATCGGAATTGAGTCATCGATTCCACCCTCAGGTTTGTCAACAAGACGCTCCTCGGGACGAGTTTCAGTTGTGGATACTACTGGTCTGTGTTTACCCAAATAGGTTGTATTTTGGTGAGTGGGCACTTTAGTCGAAGAAGGGGGCTTTGATGGTTTAGCGGGGTTGATAACCTGGTTGGAAACATTCTTATGTGGGATCTGTGCCTGAGACTGGTTATCAAATGATTCTGAATCTGGGTTGAAATCAGACGTAGGAGTGGTTGGAGGTATATCTTCTTGAGATACTGAAGATGGTATGCAAACAGTTGAGGAAGCTTTAGATTTGGGAAATAGATCTGGGATAGGTATTTGTTGTTCCTTTGCATACCGACGAGTAACAGGTCGATTAACTTGCGAGAGAATGGGAAAAGCAAAGTCTGAAAAGGCAAAGGCTGTGGGGACCACTTGATCAATTTCACAATCATGAGTATCAGTGGAGCTCCTGGACAAAAAATCAGCTAATACCATCTCTGTACCTTTTTTATAACATGTTTGGAAGGAATATTGCGAAAGCTTGATGATAATCCTCTTAAGGCGTTGAGTACAAGGTTCTTTCTTAGAACTGAGAATGTGTACAATGGCAGAATGATCCACGACAGCAGTGAATTCTACTCCTTGGAGAAGGTACTGAAAATGGGTGATGTTTATTAGCAAACCAAACATTTCTAGTTCAGTGACACTGTAATTGGCACATGCTGGAGGTAATTTCTTTGAGTAATAACCTAAGATCCTTTCCTTGCCATTAATGACTTGTGTCAAATATGAGCCAGTTGCAGAACGGCTTGTATCGCTATAGAGAGTAAGATGACCTGTTGCCGTTGGAAGATACAAGACTGGTGGTGTAGTTAACAGAGATTTAACTTTCTGAAAGGCCTCTTCATGTACATTGGACCATGCAAACTTGGACTTTTTTGATGAAATGCTATGGAGAGGTTGCATTACTTCTTGTAATCTAGGAAGAAAATTGGATACGTAGTTTACAGCTCCTATGAATCGACGTACCTCTTTACTGGACTTAGGACGGATGAGATGCTGAATAGACTGACAACGATCTGCTAAAGCCTTCAGAATTACAAGTCCATCATCATTTACCTTTATGATGTGGCCCATATAGACGACCTCACGTCTGAAGAATGAGCATTTACCAGGGGAAATCTTTAAACCATTATCTATCAGGGCTTTGAAGACTGCTTGAAGATGCTTACTATGATCCTGAGCATCTTTACTAAAGATAATAATATCATCATGGTGTGCAATGCAGTAATGGCGGCTGTCAGGAACTTTAGATAGGATTTTATCCATTTTTGTCTGGAAAATGGCAGGCGAGACACTTAGGCCCTGGGTTAGCCTTTTAAAATAGAAATGTCGACCGCCATGATATGATGAGATTCCAGTATATTGTTGGGCATTAGGGGCAAGGGGCAAAGAGAAAAAGGCAGATTTTAAATCCAAACAACTGAGAACTTTGGGAGAGGCATTACCTATCCGCTGTAATGTTGAAGCCAGTAAAGGGAAGGGATGATTATACCTTTTAATGCGGTTGTTTAAATGACGAAAATCGACGACAACGCGTTTCTCAGTGCTGCCTTTCTTGGGCAATACCAATATCGGAGAGGTATAAGATTGATGACCCTCGGCTATAATACCCTGCTTGACTAATTTGTCAAGTTCTGCATCAATAACTTGTTTATCGCTTTCATTTGTGTGATATGGACGAATATAAAATGGACGCGAATCAGTGACTTCTATATCTACTTCTAAATTTGGACAATGACCTATCTCACCGTACAAACTAAAGGCATCCTTATGTTTAGTTAGAAGGTGCAGAAACTCCTCTCTCTGAGTAGGCGACAAGATACAACCGTCAGACAAATTGATAGTCTGCTTAAGAATCTCTAACTCAGGTTTATGAGGTGAAAGAGTACTCTGAGAAGGATGAGAAATTTGTTGTGAATTGTGCACAAAATCTGATGAATCACATAAAAAGAGATTGTCAGTGTTAAAATAAAATAAATGTTGAGAAGGTCTAAGACGAAGAGTCTTCTTACCGGGATTAGATATAGGTACGATGGTTTTATTGCGTTGCAATGTTGCTAATATAAACGAGGAAGATGGTGCCTTTGACACTTTCTTAAGAAGAACTTCACGATTCCGGTATATAGATGGCACGTTACCATATAAGGTTACATAACGTGTATGGCCAGGGCGAATATAAACACTGTGGGTCGGAGTGAATGATACTTTCTTAGACTTGCAATGAAATTGATTTGTATCAAATTGTAAAGACCCTTTTAACTCTGACAGGGTATCTTGTCCAAAGATTAAATCAATACCAACTAAATGTGGGGCAATATGAACTTTAACATTAAAACAAGAGCCTTGTATAAAAATTTTAACCATCATGAACGAAAAGCAAGTCAATATTTGACCATTACCCATACGAAAATTTAAACTATTTTCCAACGTATGTACAGAAAGACTTGACAGATATGAAGACGAGTTAATAACAGACTGTGATACTAAAGACTTGGATGCACCACTGTCAAACAAAATAATAACTGATTTCTTATCAGGTAAAACACCTTTACAAAAGTTAGAACGATTTAACTGAACAATAACGTCTTGGTCCGCATTTGCAGAAATGGCTTTTGTTACAAAATTGGAATTGGGGAACATTTGTGGAGCATGATTATCAAATGTTCCCGAATTCAAAAATCCTGACGAGATATGGTAGGACCATTTGGATGGGTAGGCTCGTTCTGTGACAACTGTCGATGAGAAAGATGCTCTTGACGAACGTAACAAAACTGCCAAGTATGGCCAGGATAAAGACAATAATCACAAAATATGACACGTGGTCTGGATGGATGAGGAGATCGATTTTCAGACCGATGCTTAGAAGGAAATTGTGTTCTATATGATGAACGAGAATTATAAGGATACGGTGATCTATTGCGGAAAGTAGAGTGATCCCTACGAGGTGATTGAGTCCTATAGAATGAACGAGAATTATGTGGTGATTGAGGACAAGGTGATCTATTGCGGAAAGTAGAGTGATCCCTAAGAGGTGATTGAGTCCTATAAAATGAACGAGAATTATGTGGTGATTGAGAGCGATGAAACCTAGATTGAGAAACGTTTCTGTCTGTTGATGGGGATCTATGTAGTCGACGGTCTGACTGGACCTTCCTGACAGAACTATCAGTGTATGGGGAAGGAGTACTCAAATCCAATGTTAAATTTGAGACCTCATCCTGTAATTCAGACATACTGAAGGATACTTCTTTCACTGTTGAAGAGGGAACACTGGAACTGACATCAAAGTATCGCTGGGCCTTAGCAGCAAGGATCTCTACTGGTGTGTCATCAGAACTGACCATGATGACTGACTGCTTACAATTGTTAGGTAGAACTGATATAAACTTATCTCGGATTTGAGAAGCATTATAATCCAACTGTGAAGCTAGTTTTGTAATCCTCTCTAGATTATCAATTGGAGAAAGAGAACAGTCATACTGTAAGCTAGAATATTGCGAAAACAAACCCAGAGTAGTCTTGGTAGTAGAAAACTTATTGATAAACTGTTCTTTTAGACTAGCATATGAATCGAAATCACGGTTTTCAACCCATAACCGAGCTGAACCCTTCAGTGACTGTTTAAAAAGGCGAACTACATGTTCCAAATCTCCATCCTCGGGCGAAATGTCCGTTTGATATAGATAGTCCTCAAAGCTTAATGTGTGGGCCCTAGCATTGTCCCTATCAATAATATTGCCATCGAATCGATCGATCATTTTCTCCATAATGAATAACTAACCAAAGATTACGTAAATTGATCAACGTCAAAAGGATGGTAGGAAGCTGAAAGGCAAAGAAATGATTAATCATGTGATTTAAATAGTAATAGTAACAGTATTTACCAATTACATGTATATATATTTAGAAACTTTAACAGTTTCACAAAAATGGAATTACTAGAATGAAAATCCAAAAAAAAATGACCTATCAAAAGTGTTACACTTGATAATACAAATTATCTGACAATATTACTAATTATTAGGTTTGTAAATGTCATAAATGAAATAAATCGAGGAACCCAATTTATAGTTCAAATGAAAACAATACAAAATTGTCTATTATATTTGTTATTTAGCTAGAATTTACAAAAGAACAAATTTTAAAGTCTGTGATCACATGTAGGTTACAGTGAAATTGCAATGGATGTCCTGGCTGGTAAAAAAAACCCAATTGGAACTGTTCTTTGAAATGGACGGCGTCCACAAGTCCTTTAAACACTGCTTCAAACGGTCAAACACATATCCAATAGAGGACTGTCAAAGTTAAACAATTCATTTACAAGCAATGTTGAAAAACTTAGCTAATCACTCAATCAGTTTATCTGTATTAATGGTTATGATCGAGTTGCTGTATACAGGAGATCAACACAAGTTGAAATAAAAGGCCACTGCACTACAATTAAAATGTTACTTCACTCTACTGTAGGTTAGACCTATCTATGGTGGCTATAGTAGGCATACTATACTAAGAAAAATGCTGCGACAAATCACAAGTAATAATAAAATCCAATCAGCTAATGTTAGCTAGAGTAAACTATTGTAGTTACTAGGTTTTCAAGTTGATCGTTGAAATAGTCTCAACCACTAATTAATAGTTTGAAAGTCTGACATTTCTCACATAGAAATCACTGGTGCCTAATGGAACACAACTAATCTCAATTCAATCCATGAAAATCGGAGTTAAAATCAGCCATCCAATAAAAATCAGCGTCAAATACTTATATTGGGGAACTTTTTGGCATCTCCACCATGTTGTGTATTGTCAAGTCCACACGTATTCATGTATTTTCATTCGAAGACATTCATAGAAACAAAAGACTTCTTTCATAGGCACATGTTTATTCACTCCCTTCTAGGGGAGCTCACTCCTAATCATACAAGTTATCAAGTCTTACAACAGGCAATATGTAAGGGAGATAAATCATGTATCCTTATTAGCAGGATACAGACCACAATAATACATGCTTAGAACTAATATATGGCTATACAACACAACAGTCGGGTGAACAATATTTATAAAAGTTCAAATTTCGTGTTTCGCATGTAAATGTGTCTTAAATGCAGCTGTTCGTGACCTAAGTGACCCCCCCCCCCCCAATCGAGATCTGTAAATGATGTGATTCTATGGTAAAGGGATGTAAATGATAAATTAGTGAAACTAAAAATTCCTGTCGAGGCAAAGTCAAAGATGCGACATTAATTTTTTTAATGCTCAGCTACTGTCGAGTGACTTCACGCACTCCGAGAAATTGTAGGCAAGGCACTTGACGGTACTGATATTATCTTGGTAATAACCGCCACCATGCTGTAGCCTACAGAACAAAGCTCAGCTCAGTGACGCATTCGTACGCGGTGCAAGAATCTGCCAAAACCCTAAAATTACTCTGACGCAACGTGACGTATGTGATACGGATAGGGAAAATGCCACTTGCCAAAAGTCTCTAATATGTCATAGATATGTGTGATGGAATTGAAATAAAGATTGACTGTTCAGTTATCTAATCGCGAAACTCGCAATCGAAGTTCTCTTAATAGAGATGCGTATATATAGACCCCAAGATGTTCTTCTGAAAGTCACGTTCTAATAGAGATGCGTATATATAGACCCCAAGATGTTCTTCTGAAAGTCACGTTCTAGAAGTCTCACTTCAATGTTAATATCAAGCGTTTTTATTTTTTTGATTGGATATAAGATACTTGAGTGCAAATGACCGGAGAAAGGGGTACTTAAAATTACCTGTTCATTTCATATCCAACCATACGAATAGTGTAAAATTGTGTCAAAAACACCACCAATAAGGCCCTGTCGGCTAGTGGAGCTAAACCTAAAACCCCGACTGCCCCGGTTAGGATCTTCTCCTTTCAACGTCAAAGTCCACTACCAAGACAAAATTCTAGTAATGTAACAATTAGAATCAGGTGAAGCCTTCACAAAAAGTTCAAAACCCGATTACATATATATACCCAGTCCTGGAAACACTGAGCAAGAGTACGGCATCTATGGTCATAAACGAGCAGCATTTTTGCTTAACTGTGACAAGTAAGAAGAAATAATTAAAGCTCATTTGAATTTTCTCGGTAAATCCTAAGACTTCCTACAATTTTCTTTATCTCTTTAACCCATAAAAATCGATTGCCCAGACAGTTCCTGGGCTTTACATGTACAGTTTCTGGCTTTTGATCCAAATCTAATTTGGTGGCAACTAGGCTATACATGTAACGCGTACTATACTGTTTCTATGAATGTTTGTGAGTAGTGTGTAATGACGATGTTTAAATGTTTATAAAGTATAAGGCTATAATAATATGCATGCTGTCCATACTGGACGCTTTGGTGCAATAAACATCTTATCTATGAAATCAATTCAAAACATGATTTTTATGAAAAATATAACATATTCATATAACATGGAAAATATTGAAGTGAACTGAAAATGGATTAAAGGAGTACACTCAATAACTTTAGACTTAGACGTGCATAAACTGAAGTTAAAGCGGGAAGATAGGACTACCGTAACTCGACATTCCTGTAACGAGAGCGGTTATGTGAAAAGGACAGCCTTTAATTAGTAGAAGACAAAAAAACATTTCTTTTTATATTGTCCATTTTATGACAATCTGAGACAAAAATATCTCTCTCCAAATATCAAACCTCATATCTAACTTCAACTTAATCTACTGATGAATAATGAAGACAAGAGTGTATAGAAAATGTTTTGTATCAAATGCCTTTAAGAAAAGGGAAATATAACTATAGTTTTGTTAAGTGTAACATTAAATATTGCCGACTACAGCAGCATTAAATTCCCCGGCCAAGTCTTGAAAATGTAGATCTATCTATCTATCAAAAATCGGCCCCCATCCATCATTAATAATAATAATTAGGGGGAAATTAAAATGTCCTCCATGGTATTTTGGTATTTTTGACCGCCAATTTTAGCAGGCGCGCATCGGATGCTAACTCAAGATTGAAAAGTTCAAAAGTACAAAACTGTATTCTACAATGCAAATCTGTTATTATAATCAACATAAACTTGGCACGGCCAGTTAAATGCTAATTTCATAAATAGTATGCAAATATATGTCGTTCAAAGCAAAAAATAGTTCAGAATTTGAAAACAACTCACGGATAATAATAACCCAATAATAGTGCAAAGATTTCTCACACCACGATTGGTCGTTTCTGTATCAGCTATCGACCTTGGCTTTCTTTTGAAGCAGACGAAGCTCGAGTAAACCAGTTCTAGTCTGTTATTCTGTCAATTAACCGATAAAACTGAGCTGACAGCTTAAATGCGAAATTGCTCTGACATTTTGTTAGTATACAGTGAAACCTAGTATGGCAAACATGTCTAAAACGACACGCATATTGAAGCACAAAAATCTTTTCAACGATGTGTTTAAACGACAATACAGTGGTAAGTAGGTTTTGATAACGGTCAATATTCATATGTTGTTATTATTACTTGTGTGGCCCATATAATGTTTAAATGATACAAATCTTTTTTTCCTTCGCGCGCATATATGAGATTGGGGAAGGCACCGGCCGTTTTCTTCTCTCCCCCCCCCTTCTTTTTTTATGTCCTCCTCAGGATTAAAGCTGTTCACAGAATTATCCATCATTGTACCCTGGCTGATATAGGATATGCAAAAATATTTTTTCTCAGGATATTTATTCCTGAAAAGATTATTCCGATGAAGTATATATCACTAATACTACGGCTCAGTATTACTACTATACTAGTACTACTAGATGTCACAATTATATGTCTGAAATACTTATATATATTATCTGAAACCTCTTTTAAAACAATTGATCAGTAATAAAATGTGTGGCTAAGATATAACATGGAGAGAGACAGAAAAGAGTAGAGGGAGAATAGGGTACAGTCCACACTAACACAAACTGGGTCATTTTGGGACTTTCTTATGGTACATTTGCATTAAATGAAATTTGTGTGCACATAGGGTCTTAAGCAGTGGCAAGTAAAGATGGATGTTGTGCAATGTGTTATTATTATATGAGAAATTTTGTCCACACATGACACAAACTAGGTCATTTGGGGACTTACTTATGGTACATTTGCATTAAATGAAATTTGTGTGCACATATGGTCTTAAGCAGTGGCAAGTAAAGATGGATGTTGTGCAATGTGTTATTATTATATGAGAAATTTTGCCAGGGCAGCTCTTGATTTTCCAATTGTTAATGGTTCTTTTACATTTTTTTTTATCCCATCCAAAAGATTAGCTGACACTCTTCCTTGTTAGCCCCCCCCCCCCCCTGTAATGTAGCAATGTAGCATTAACAAGGTGAAACTAAATACCTAAATTGTTAATGCGACAGTGGCTCGCTGTATTGTGAGTGATCTCTCAACTAAGTATCTCACAGGCTTGACTGAATTATCTCTTGCACTTGACGTAATCATCTTGATCCCTCAACTTTATAATCTCGTGATTTTTTTGCATGTCCTAAATCAGCCACAATAATTTTGCCAAGTCTGCATAAACTTGCAATTTGTAATAACTCTTTATCTGCTATAGATTATGCCACTTCACAATGTGTACCTGGACTGATGGGTTGAACACTTTGATATTGAAATCAGATAAACCACAAATGAGAGATTATAAATTTTTCACATTTTGATATTGTCGACATCAATACATCTGTCTATCTTCCACATTTCTTGTTAACAAAATACAGACAGGGACCACTAAATCCATATATCTGTTTTAGATTTATATGGGTTATCTTTCTCATTGAAATGAAGAAGTTTATTGATATTCAACAGCATTGAATAATCATCTTCAGAATTTCTTCATTATGAAATCTTGTTAGCACTTTCCGCCTGTCTTTCTGAAATATATATTGGATGGAAGAAACCTATTGATTTTCTGTGATGACTTCCAGAGTTATTTCTCCTTGTTACGAAATCTTAGTATCATATATGTTCAGGTCTATTTGATTAGTTGTCTGCCTGATATCTGCTTAGGCGGCTCATCGCTCATTGCCTGGCAAACTATATGTGGTAAAGCTTTTCAGTAATTCAAACAATCTAGATAAAACTCTATCTTATTCTTAGTAAAATAAGTAGTATAATTCAATGGTAATATTTACATTTCTTACACAAAACCCCAACATATTACACCTTTAATAATTTAACCTTTTAAAGTGAGAGTTGATCCACTAACAGTGTTTGCATACATGTATAATTTCTTGTGTATCTGCCATAGAAATACTCAAAATACTAGTATAGCTAAAAGCTAAAGAGGTATCACAAAAGTCAACTTGGCAACTGAAAGTCATTTTTTGTAATACATAGACATAGACG
Source organism: Patella caerulea (assembly GCA_036850965.1). Classification (NCBI taxonomy): domain Eukaryota; kingdom Metazoa; phylum Mollusca; class Gastropoda; family Patellidae; genus Patella; species Patella caerulea. The sequence continues at coordinate 19,473,680 of JAZGQO010000014.1, read as the reverse complement.
TTACATAAAATTGCCCCCCCCCCCACTTTACATCCCCCTCACCCTAAAAAAAAACCCAATTGCTTGTGTTTCAGAAATTGATGTTGTTTTGTAGTTTAAAAGCCAGATTAGGAATATTTTTATTTCATATTGATTACCTGGATGACTCTCACTTTAATTTTAATATGTTATACTTTAACCCTTTATGTTTTCCATCTACAAAAATTTATATATATTTATTATTATTTGTGAAACCTTATAGTTTCTATGTCTCACCCTCCTTACAATGGGGTCCACCTCTAAGAATGATATTAAGATTTGTCTGAATCTATTAGCTTTGATAATCATAAATTCAACATTTTTTGTCCCCCGCCCTTTCGAAGAAAGTTGGGGGACTATTAAAATGGGTTCGTCCGTCTGTCTGTCCGTCTGTCTGTCCGTCCGTCTGTCTGTCCGTCACACTTTTTGGGACACAATAACTCTCTTCCTAATTGAGCTAGAATGTTCAAACTTGGTGTATGTGTTTATTAGGTCAATGCCTTGATGGAGTTCGAAGATGAGCATTTTCCGCTTAGGGTAAGCAGAGATAAGCAATTTGATTGGTTGATGCTTTGGGACACGATAACTTTAGTTCTAATTAAGTGAGATTGATGAAACTTTGTGTATAGTTTCATTATAGTAATACCTTGACTAAGTTCGATAATGAGCATTTTCTGCTCAGGGTAAGCAGAGCTATACGCAATTTGATCGGTCGAGAATTTGGAACACAGTAACTCTCCTTCTAATTGAGTTAAAATGTTCAAACTTGGTGTATATGCTTATTAGGTCAGTGCCTTGATGGAGTTCGAAGATGAGCATTTTCAACTTAGGGTAAGCAGAGATAATCAATTTGATTGGTTGATGCATTGGGACACAAAAACTTTAGTTCTAATTCAGTGAGAGTGATGAAACTTGGTGTATAGTTTCATTATAGTGATACCTTGACTAAGTTCGATAATGAGCATTTTCTGCTCAGGGTAAGCAGAGCGATATGCAATTTGATTGGTCGAGACTTTGGAACACAATAACTCTCCTTCTAATTTAGTTAAAATGTTCAAACTTGGTGTATATGCTTATTAGGTCAATGCCTTGATGGAGTTCGAAGATGAGCATTTTCCGCCTAGGGTAAGCAGAGATAAGCAATTTGATTGGTTGATGCTTTGGGACACGATAACTTTAGTTCTAATTAAGTGAGAGTGATGAAACTTGGTGTATAGTTTCATTACAGTAACACCTTGACTAAGTTCGATAATGAGCATTTTCTGCTCAGGGTAAGCAGAGCGATACGCAATTTGATTGGTCGAGACTTTGGAACACAATAACTTAACTCTCCTTCTAATTTAGTTAAAATGTTCAAACTTGGTGTATATGCTTATTAGGTCAATGCCTTGATGGAGTTCGAAGATGAGCATTTTCCGCTTAGGGTAGGCATAGATAAGCAATTTGATTGGTTGATGCTTTGAGACACGATAACTTTAGTTCTAATTAAGTGAGAGTGGTGAAACTTGGTGTATAGTTTCATTACAGTAATACCTTGACTATGATCGATAATGAGCATTTTCTGCTCAGGGTAAGCAGAGCGATAAGCAATTTGATTTGCCGAGACTTTGGAACACAATAACTCTCCTTCGAATTAAGTTAAAATGTTCAAAATTGGTGTGTATGCTTCTTAGGTCAATGCCTTGATGGAGTTCGAAGATGAGCATTTTCTTCTTACGGTAGGCAGAGATAAGCAATTTTTGGATGACACTTCGTGTTCAGTTTGATTGGTCGATACGTTTGAAAAAAATAAATGTGCGATTAATTAATATGTGTCATCTATTTATTTTGGGATTTCAGCGGGGGACATCAGCCTCACTGTTGGCTTGTTTCCATATTGACAAATCAAACTTCTAGAGGTGGTCCCTTGACTTGTTTATATTTCCTTCTAGATTAATGGATTAATTTTCTTTACAGCAGATGGTTGGTGTGTTTCAACCAAACCAAACAACTTGTCTTCTCCGTGTCATGAGGTATCCAGTGCTAGGCTTTCATTATGTATTTAAAAAACTCATTTCTTCTTTAAAAAAAATAATATTATATTAAATTAATTGGGATTTTCATTATGTATTTAAAAAACTCATTTCTTCTTAAAAAAAAATAATATTTTATTAAATTAATTGGGATTTTGGGGTAGGCGCTTTTTAAAAAATATATTACTGCTAATATTACACTTTAATAGATATTATTCAAAGGTCAATTAACCGTTAATGCTATCTTATCTTATTGATTTGAGTCAAGTGGGGTTAAATAATATGGTAATGTCAATGTGATAAGATTACTGCTATGTGAATTAATGTTATTTAAATTCACCCATAGAAAGCAAACAAGTTGAAGTGACAGTAAAAAAATGATAGAGTATCACTAACTATGTCCTTCTTGAAGACAATACCTGTATTATAAAACATGATCAGAGCATTTATCTCACTTTAGATTTATTTATACTGATGTCAGGAGATTAATTAAACTCTAAACATTCTTTGTTCTAAAATTCTAAATACATCAAAATAAAGAAATTAGAGGGTATTTTTTTTGCAATTAGCTCATTTAATAATTTACTTTTGCAAAGCCTTGAAAATAAGAAGCCTTTTTATCCCCCGTCCGTGTTTTTACAGTTTTTGGTCATGTCCTACCGCAAAAGTATTTGATGTTTTGATACGTCCATATTTTCACGTGGATGTATGTCATCGTTCCTCCAAGCTGTCTGTCTGTTTACATCCATTTTGTTTGTGGACACTCTTCTCAATTTTTATCAGATTTTGATTTTTGACGAAACTTGATATGTAGTTTGATCACTAAGATCTTGGTTCTTCTCATTATTGGCATGTAATTGTATTGCAATTTCATCAATTATGGCCCCTGATTTTATAAAAATTCACATTTTTAGCTTGTAGATACTCTTGAGGTCACAATTTTTATCCAATTTTGACGAAACTTAAAATGTATGTTTATATCCAAAAGCTCTTGGTTTCTTTGGTATTGAAGCATCTTGGATTAAGGCCCCTGATTGTATGAAATTTTTTGGCTTGTTCTCTGTCCATCTCTTGCAAAATATGTACGTACCTTGCATGGCAAACCGCCATATTTTAAAGAGTGGGCGGGAAAGGCTATTGAAGACGTTATAGATATAAAAAAAAAAAAAATCTGCTAACATGCTGGTGGCTTATCTTTTATTTGTCATTTAATTTTTTCTTTTATAATATTCATAGATTTTATAGAAAGAAAGAGATGGATATCATTCTTTTTAATTAATTTTACCCATGATTAGAATTTCAGTAATAACTCCAAAGTTTCTCATCCCCTTGGCCTTTGATTGAGGCTTGTGTAAAATAATTAGTCAAATATTTGTTTTCATTCACAGTTGGTGAATGAGTTCACCACAAACATGAGAAATTCGTGTTTGAGAAGGAACAATTTTGGTCACATTGATTAGGTGTGGGTAATACATTGAAAAATCAATGGTTCTATTCTCTTGATCTTATTTCTAAATAGAAAGACATCAAATCTTATTCCAAATTGGAATGAAAATATATACATTTTTACTTAAATTTTATATACTAATGTTGATTACGTTTGTTGTTTCAGATTTTGTACGTGGACAAGCTACAGCTGCAGCAAATTTAAAAGAGCGTGTTTTATTTCATGGAGAACCAAGTGGTCCAAGTGTTGTTACACCTGTACCAGGTCCACGATCTACAAAATTAATAAATGAACTAGAAACTATCCAGGTACAATTCAAACACTTGCATTCAATATACCTGTACAATCTCTTCTTTGTGGTCGAAGGGCTTAACATGTGTACTTTAAATCATAAGGTCTGTCAATGAGTCACATGGCCTGGTTTCAACTCCCTGCGTGTACGTGACAACGAGCTTGGTTTCCTCCTACTGCTAAGGACCCATATTTGAAATAAAATTAAGCAATATGTTAGTTCTGAAATGACCTAGTTTTGTGTCGAGTGGACTGTAAATCCCATTTTTCTCTGTTGCCCTTATCTTGTCCAATTTTTTATATAAAAGAATTAACTATATTTTTGAAAAGATTAAGAGAGAGAGAGAGAAAGAAATGGGGTTAACCGTCCTCTCGACACAAACTAGGTCATTTTGGGACTAACATAATATGGTTTAATTTTTATTTCAATAATTCCCTTGCACGTAGGGGTCTTTAGCAGTGGGAGGAAAATGGAGTACCCGGAGAACAGATTAAAAAAAAGAGATTTATAGTCTGTAAAGTCTTATATTAAAATATATAATTTACTGGGAGAACATCTTAATTTTAGAATTATTTTTTACAGAATGTAGGAGCTGTCCAGTTTTTTGTTGACTATGATCATTGTTTGGGGAATTACCTCTTTGATGCAGATGGCAATGTTCTGTTGGATATGTTTACACAGATTGCTACCATCCCAATTGGTAAGAAAATACATTTTATCTTACATACAAAATTCTTGAGATAGTAAAATGAACTATAAGCAATTGAGGAATAGAAGTCAGTAAAATACATAAGTTTCTTTGAATTTTCAGGATACAGTCACCCAAGATTAATGGCAGCCCTCAGAAAACCAGAAAATATTGTAAGTTGCAATTTGCGTTTTTATGTGCCCACATTGAAATAATGTATGATCGTTTATTATGGTCACTCCTCCCCACCTTCATCTGATATTGTGCTAAGAGCTGAAGTTTGCAACTCAAAGATTAATAAAATTCTATTCATTGCATGCTTCTTATATAGATGTATTTGGTCTTGTACTTCATTTGTTGTCAAATCTTAGCTACCAGTATTCTCTTCTCCAGTTAAATAATTATTGAATATATTTTTGTACTTAATAAACCAAGGCACAATAAGGACTTTGGGTCATTCCTATATTAATCCACAATTTTCTTGTGCCATTATCATTTCCATTACTTTCTTTCATTTCATGTTTGTTTTTTCTAGGCATCGTTTGTAAACAGACCTGCGTTAGGATGTTTACCCCCAAGTAATTGGGTTAATAAACTGAGGGATGTTCTCCTAGCTGTGAGTAATTTTTTAAAATTAAATCATTTCTTTTTAAGCTGTGCCCTTTAGTGGAAGATTGCGTGGGTAAAAAAAAGGCTGGTCAATTTGAAATCTGAAAATTTATTAGGCATATTTATGAAAGACAGATGGACGGATGACATTTTCATCACTAAAAGAAATTTTAACTGTAGTTCATATTCTAATTATAAAGATGAAAATGCAGTCTTCTTTTTTACTTGCCCAGAAAAAAATTCAAATTGACCCATGTGAATACTTTAAAACATTTGTAGAGAGATCGATATGATTAGTAATTTAGTTTGAGGAAAGGAGCAAGGGTATAATAATTCAAGGATCTATTCTCAGAGGATGGATAGCCAGCCTGTCATCTTGATGCTAAACTTAGTGCCAATATCTAGGAGAATAATCAATAAGTAACCCATGTATCGAGAGTATAAGACGAGGATAAAGTATTCCCAGTCTAATAAACCTGTCAATTTAAACTTCATTCTGTAGACAGTTCAATATTTCCATGACAATCTTTTATCAATAAACACGTGTTGATAGTGGTGTGCTCTATTCAATAGGGAGTATGTTGACCACATGAAGCATGATTTAATTTAATGTTGGACATTGTCAGAATTAATTAATTCAATGAAATATATTTCAGAGCATTAATTTTATTTTTTTATATGCTCACATTGAAATGTGGTCATATATTGTTGTCTCCCCCATCCGTAGGTCCGGCGTCCACAATTGCTTGACATCAGTATCTTGTAAGTGCTTCCATTATCTACAGAGAGAGAGAGAAATGGGGTTTAACGTCCACTCGACACAAACTAGGTCATTTTGGGACTAACATATGGTTTCATTTTATTTCAATAATTCGCTTGCGCGTAGGGGTCTTTAGCAGTGGGAGGAAACCTGAGTGCCCGGAAGAAACCCACAAGGTTGAGAAGGCGCCCCTATCTCCATGCCACATACGCTCACACCAGGGCTCGAAACCATAGCCGCAAGCCAGAGGTGACCCGCCAGCTAGAGGTCGAAGCACGGCACTCTAGACCACTAGGCCATCCCACCCCCCCCTCCATTATCTACAGAAAATAAATCTGTGACAACCCTTGTTGACTTCCCGGACGATTTAGCTGCTGTGAGTGTATGTTTAGGCATGCTGTTGTTTACCATAGTTTGCATTAAAACATATTTCTCATTTAGGTTAAATTTTTAGATTGATCTAGGCCAAAATATCTGATGTATCATGGAGCAAATGAAATGTTTACTAAAGTATGTAACTACTAGATTTGATATTTTATTTCAATCAGGTGGCACCTCCAGGTTTAACTAATGTACAGACCATGCAGTGTGGAGCCTGTTCTGTGGAACACAGTCAAAAAGCCATATTTATGTGGTATCAGGTAAGAATTGACTTTCAGAAAATTTTCTGGCCAACCTCCTGTCCAGCAGGGCAAGGCTCAAAAACAACTATCTGATGCGTTTTAAGTTAAAAACTTTGGACAAAGTAGGACAGAATGTGTGGTTATACAATTTATAAAACAAGTTTTTAGACAATCACGTGTAATGTTTATTGAGAAAATATTTGCGGAGTGGATGAATTAAAAAAAAAAACGAGATGTGAGAATCTGTTTAAGGCCAGGTTTTTAAAAAAAAGTCTGTTTTAGTGGGCATTATGGACTACAGTAGATGCAAGATACCTTTATTAATAAATAAACACTGGAAATATTTTTGAAATCAAAATACATAGATTGGCACTTCCAAACAATACTGTTTATTTAAAATAACATAGTGTTACATGGACATTCCATACAGTGCCAGCAAACTTGAAACAATCCTTAAAAAGTTTACTTGTGGACCATTTACAAGAGTTTCTGTGACACGGTAACAGGAGCAGTAACTTTGAATTCTTATGACAAGTCAGATACCCCTAACAAGTTCGAACTTTTCTATTTGCAAAAATTCTGACCTCCAGAGCATTTACCAGGAGAGGGGTTGAAACAATAGTGGTGACAACAGTAATATACTCCTACGAAATTTGAACTTCTAGAATGAGGTGGTACAAGGTGTTCTCAAAAGATAAAGAATACATACATGGCTAATAAAAGTAAGGGATAAGACTGTGAAGATGGAAATTACCAGAATATATCATGAATATTTGATTTATTGATTATAGAGACACAGAAGAGGAGGCAAACCACCAAGTGAAGAAGAATTAAAATCTTGTATAACCAACCAAAAACCTGGTACACCAGAGATCTGTATTATGTCATTTCATAAAGCTTTCCACGGTAGAACTATGGGTGAGATATATATTAATATCAGATTGAATATCATTACTTTGAATATTGATATCATTACTTTGATTATGATTATTATTTTGCCATTATTAGGTGTGTAATTCACAGCAGAAACATATTGCTGAATTCTAAGTAACAAGTATCCTTTTATGCCCTCATCAAACTTAAGAGTTGTGGGACCTTTGGATTTTTTAGTCCACCTTGAGAATGTCCAGACTCTAGATGCACAACCTCAATAAGTCAGATCTAGACTTGAAAAATGATGCCATGGTTGTGGTTTGTCCATGTTGAGATTGTATTCTATAAAGTAATAACAAAGATATTTAATTGCATTATGGTCTTGTTTATTCACAAATCACAAATTTATAGAATTAATTCTAAATTGCTACATTTAATTTTTCAGGGGCTCTTGCTATAACTCATGCTAAATGGGTTCATAAATTGGATTTCCCTCAACCAGACTGGCCGATAGCCCCATTCCCCACTCTACAATATCCACTGGATGAGTTTGTTCGTGAAAACAGAGAGGAGGAGGATAGATGCTTGAATACTGTAAGTAGCCATACTAATGAAATAAATGTTTTAAAGGAATATTCGGTGATGTATTTGTGTTAGACACCATTGTCTGTAGTTTTAAGTTTAAATATCTAATTCACAGAATTCAAATCCTACTTCATAGCATATATCAACATAAACAAAAATTTATTCAATTGAAATGGAAGAAAAATGAAAATGTTACGGATATAAATTCCTTAAATGGATGGCAATGTTAAAATTAGTTTGGATATTGATAGTTAGTTAATTTATTTAAGGTTCGAGAGTTGTTTGAAAAATGGCGTCTAAAGGGGAATCCTGTTGCTGGTATTGCGGTGGAACCTATTCAATGCGAAGGAGGTGATAACCATGCAACCCCTTATTTTTTCCAAGGTCTTCAAGATATAGCCAAAGAGGTGAGATATTTTTGGAAATGTATGGAATGAAAAAAGGTTTCGGGTGGTTTTGTTAACATTGGTCTGTGTTTGCAATGCACAAACTGACAGTTGAATATAACTATTTCTGATAGATACCGAATAGTTCTTATAGTCGTTTAGATAGCATTATTTTACCTACGAAATAGAACTCTATCGCACTGTACATGACAAGAAGAAGGGTAAACTTTGGGGTGACTTTCTTTGAGTGTCCTCTATCCCGCCTGCTCCCCCCACCACTAATGCTCCCTGCTATAGATGTATCTGTAAAGATTACTATATTTTAGTCCTATATTCACCTACTAATGTTGAGTCAATTGTCTATGAATTTGCAAAATACAATTAATATTTTGAATATTGAACATTTATATGTCTATCTCTTTTCCTATTACAGAATAATGCTGCTTTGTTAATAGATGAAGTTCAGACTGGATGTGGAAGTACGGGTAAATTCTGGGCTCATGAACATTTTAATCTTAGAGAAGCCCCAGACTTGGTACCTTTTGCCAAGAAAATGATGACAGGTGGATTCTATTTCAAGAAAGATTTTAAACCAACTGAGGTACAACTTTCATTTAAGCTTTTTTCTAAAGCATCAAGGGTCCAAAATATAATAATAAATTGTCTACTAATTTCTTTCTCCACGATTAAAAGTTCTTTGTAATACAGGAAGAAGAAGGGGTGTGAATTGGTGATCGTCTCCGTAGGTCTTTTCAAAAACTGTCTGAAATTTAGCTCAGTCCAATTAATGAAGGGTGCCAGGCTGCTGAGCTGAGGGCACGTGAGATTAGGGTCTTCGGAAGTTGTCGTCAGAGGTGAGAATAATGTAGGTGAGTTCGCGTGTGTGAGTCAAGTCTTCAAAAAAAACAAATTCAACATTTATACAGCTATCAGTACAAATATATCATAGATGTAAAGTTTGTAATAATATGTAATATGTTTTTTTAATGGCATACATGTAATAATACAATATTTTGTTTTCTACAGAATAATATAAAAATAAACTCGATTTTCTACAAAAAAATAAAAAGATATCTTGGTTTTCTATAAATAATATACAATTTTTTACGGTTTTCAATGTAAATGTTATTTGTTTGTTCTTCACAGCAAAATATACTTTTAAATATGCAAATACTTTTATTTCATCACGTTTTTTCCCATCTATTTTCTAGGGAAATCGAATCTTTACAACGTGGACTGGTGATCCGTCCAAAGTATCTATGTTGGAAGCTGTTGTTGATGTTATTTTTCAAGAAGATCTGGTTACAAACACTGCTAATGTGGGCGATTATTTAATGAGTGCACTTAAAGAACTTCAGGTGAGGACTGATGTTAACTAGAAATGTGAAAGAATAACACTATAATTCCAGGGTTACCGAATATTCAACACCTGGTTTGGAGATCCTGCAAGAATGCCACTACTTCAGGCAGTGGTGGAGGTGATGCAGGAAGAGAATTTAATTGAGTTGAATGCTAAAGTGGGGAGTTATTTTCTGAAAGGTCTTACAGATCTACAGGTATGTGAGTAGGATGCAGTATAAGTATAAAGCCTTCACGCTATGTTGGATGTAATGAATTTGCTACATAATGTCTCTCCTGACTGATGCTTTGCATTAAACGTAGAATTATGTAGGTATATTTTGTTTATGATTTCTTCTTAAAATATTTAAAGTATTGTACATTTTTTTATGTAATTTCATGTTCTCATTTAAAATTATTATTTTTCACTTTAAGTATGTGTACGTTTACATACAGTACAAAATAAATAAATAATTTATATCTGTCCATACCGATAGAACATGTATTAATTATTTTAAGATATTGTATTATTCGTAATTCAGTTAATTTTGTTCATTGGTTGATGCTATATGCAATAGTCATTTGTAACCCATTATATCTACTTCGAGCTTAGCATTTAATTTTGCTCCTAGAGCTATTGAATTTGGTTCCAAGAGCTGTATGCATGTCTGTAAATTATTAAAAAATTATTTTCAAAGCACAAAATTCTTTTTCATGCACTCCTTGATTTTATTTACCTAGTTTACTTATTTGTAAATTTGACGAATCATAGTATCTTTCACTTTTTATTGTCACCTCCCCTCATCTTTCAGTCAGTCTGACATCCATCTGTCTATGAGCCGATTGATTTTTAACTTATATACACAGTATTTATGGTCATGAGACCAAGATTTCCAATAACTACTGCCAGAGTTATGGCCCTATATCACTTTAAAAGAAGTTTGATTTTCAAGATTTTCGATAACTTGTGTATGTATAATAAATGATAGTTTCGGACAGAACTAGAAGTCAAACAAATTCTAATGATTTCTAATAAGCATTATGGAAGATCAGATTAAGAACTATGAGTTCTCACTATAATAGTTAAAAACTACACAACGTAAATGGAATTTGCGGAAAAAATCAGTTAAATTGATCCGTTCTTAACTGATAAATTAGCATTTAAATTTTAGGCCTAGTCTCAATCATCTTAGTCTTGATTGCCCATTTTTGGATTAAATCATCAATGAGCATTGAACAGCAAATCGAATTTAAATCAAGTATATATCGCAGGCTAGCTATTACATTGAGAGTTGATTATGGTCTGGATAAGTTAATTAATGTCTAATTAATAAATTAGATAACATTACAGAAAGCCCTGTAATAGGGGCAGATTTAACTCTTCTATAATGTTTAATAGGTTTTTAGTAAATATTACTCCTAATCATTTTTCTAAATGCCTTCATTACCGACAAAAGAGAAATATGTGGCAACCCTTGTGTACTGCTCAGACGGCTTAACTAATGTGGGTGAATGTTTTGTTACTTCTCATCCTATCTTTAACCTTCTAAAAAGGTAGAATATTGTGCATTTGTTAGTTCTAAATTAATCCTGAAGCAGAAAACCTACATTCTGAAGTAGTAAATGTTACCTAAGTAATTAGTTATTTTCTTTATTCATATATTTAATCCATAACTTTTGTGTTCCTATATGGATCACTGTATTATACATGTGTATACTAATAATACTGTACACACTATTCATTTTTAATACAGTACTTTTTTGTTGTAAATAACGATATACTGTTAATATTAAAACCGGTTATGAAGTCAGATTTTAATTGTGATATATGGAAAGAAACTGTCTAACATTAAATTTTAATGATGTTTTTTTATATCTTTTTATTTAGAAACGTTATCCTGGATTAATAATGAATGCTCGAGGCTTGGGAACTTTGACTGCTATTGATTTTAATACAGTTGAATCCAGAGATAAAGCCGTTTATAATCTCAGACAAAAAGGTATTTTATTTCTTCATGATTTCTTGCCATAATCAAACTGGTATTATCATTAACAGCCTCATCTGGACAAGACCTGGAAGACCAAGTGAATAGCTTTCTTATGTCTTTGATCAAAAGTTTCCCTGAAAACCTCTACATACTAAAAACAGCTTATGTCCTTATGTCACACCCACGACATTAGAATGATGATGGATTCTCTGGGAGTGGGAAAGATCTTTTTCTTCTTGTAAAACAGTATTTAATATGAAAATTTTATGAAAGCAATGTACACAAGTATCTACGAATCCACTTCTTATTCTAATTAATATTTAGTATGATTTAAGATGACTTTTGATTTTAGTCAAATATTATTACTAACATCCTCCTTATTAATGAAAAAATTACAAACATGAGCTAATATTGTTGTTTTCACTGGTGGCTATCAAGTTATCAAGTTTAGTGAATAGTCAGCGAAAGTCTGAAATGCAGATCAGAGGTTAAAGTTAACACACGCACAGGGTGAGAAAAAGCAATATTATGAAGATTAGTAGCTGGTATTTGACAGTAATGTTTAATATTTCAGGTGTGTTAGTTGGCGTGTGCGGAGAAAAGTCGATGAGATTCAGGCCAACTTTAATGTTCCAAAATCACCATGTTGATATTTTTACTGATATATTCAATGATGTGCTCGCGGGATTGAACAAATAAACTAATAATTAAAAACTTTTATAGATGCATACTTCTCGATTCATTTTGAATCATGGCATTTATATATAAAGTACATGTATCAAATGATAAAAGTTTAATAATTCTCAAGGAAAATGCTTCAAAATTGTTATAATGATCATCGAAGTGAACAACATTATGTTATAAACATTCTCATTGTAAATATTTCTATCACCTGTATTGTCTATTGATAAGTAAACTGTTTTGTTCTACCATAGATGTACTTAAAGTGAATGGCTGGCAATAGTCCCATCTTCTATCAGTGTTTCATGTCATTGATTTAAGATTTTAATTCTGTCATATTGATAATATCATATAAGGAGTAGTTTTTCATAAAAAATACAATAAATTATTTTAAAAAGGACTTGTTTTATCTCTCTAACATTTACTAATATTGCATGCAGTATGTGACAGTCATATTAAACAGTACCTATCTACCAACAACCTGAAGCTACGTGTTCAATCCCTTGTCATATCTGAATTCGACTACCACAACGCCATCCATTATAGTGTCGCAGACAGCCACCTACAAATGCTTCAACATGTTCAGAAGGCTGCAGCATGGTTGATCACAGGCACCGGGAAAAGAGATCATATTACTCCAGTATAACGCAAACTTCACTGGCTTTTAATTAAATCTCGAATTAACAATAAAATATTATTATTAAAATTTAAATCAATTAATGGCTGTGCTGCAGATTACATATCCTATCTACTTGTCAAACCACAACACTCTCGAACTTGGTGATCAAATGACAAAAACCTCCTATGACAAAATTCTCCTTGTACCAGAAGTAAATCTCCACAAGTGTAGAGGTTCTTCTAGAAATGCCTCATAAACTATGTCATTTTGGGACTAAAATATGGTTCAATTTGTTTCAATAATCACTTGCACGTAGGAGTCTTTGGCAGTGAGAGGAAAACAGAGAACACAGAAAAACCACAGAGTTGAACAGCTGATGATCGTACTACTTATCACTACAAGTACAAACAGGGAATCACACCACTTGACTCAGTGACATACCTTACTTATGATCCAACGTGCATGCATTAACTGTTAAGCACCCTAACCCAACCCTCACTTAGTGAATAAGAATGAAATGGGAGTCTTGCTTTTCAGCACCCTTCGGGCTAATCAAATGGGCATATGCCATGCGGGAAGTTTTGTATTGACAACTTATTACTTTTATTTCAATTTCCAACTTTCTTGGGATCGTTAAAGGTACCTTTCCACATACAACCTTTGTGATATATCTGCCTTTTAAATATCTCAACATTCTCAGATCAACACATAAGAAGTAGTACTTTAATCACTGGAGCAAATGTATAAAAACTAGGACATTTTGAATGTTCACTTTTTGGGGATTAAGGGCAACAACTCTTAATACTAATACAATATAGAGATTCGACTAAAATTTATAGGGGGCATCTTCCAATGTTTTCTCAGTGTACAAATAATGGTGATGGATGGTTGGATATGAAAGACCACATTAATGTTAGAGGAGCTAAAAAGACAAAAAGCATTTTTAAATATTTTTTTTTTTATTTCAATCTCTTTTCAATTTAGTAACAAAAATTGGGTAATCTTGTTTTTCAGTTATATTTATCTCACCACAATTTACAATACCGGTAATGTTCCAGAGAACACAGTGACTAGTCTTTAAGTGTCATCAACCCATTGTCTGTCGTAACTGGCTGTACAACCACAGTGTGTTAAGCGTTGTTATTATTGAAGATCAATACAAAATATAGAAATTTTGAACCAAAATGAATTCTAATGACATATAAACATTTAAAGATCAAAGTTTCATTTTTTTTAGGTACATCAAAATTGATCTAATTTGGATTATAAAAATCTATGACAAACAAAATGACTTCTGAATTATTTCATGAAGAAAACGATCAGTAACTGAGAACTGATCAGACACCCAGGGCAGTAAGTAATAAAAATGCAACACATGGAAAGAAAAAAAACTTTTGAAGTAAATAAAAACTCGGTTTTTTATGTCATCTGTAATAAAAATAAAGATAGGTTGCCAGGCAACGAAATATACGCCCACAGCAGCTAAATCGTCCGGGCAGTCAACAAGCGCTGTCGCATATTTTTACTTATTTCGGTAATGAAACATTTGTAATAGACTAAAAACTGATTAAGAGTAACAACTCATTATGTAATTATCAAAAAATTATTAGAATTTGATTGCTTTTTATATAGTTTTACCCCATGCTAACAATTAGTATATACATGAAACATTTAATATCATGGATTTAGCTGTTCAGTTATCAAAATTCTTTGAAAATCAAAATACTTGTTCGTTTCAACACCTTAAACTCTGTGTATCAATCTGAAGTCAATCGGATGATAAGTTTGGCCTCTATAGCGTCACAAGATTTTTTGAAGTTATCAAAGGAGATAACACTGGCAGTAATTATTTGAAATCCCTGAAAAACAATAGGCTTCTTTGTCTTATGACCTTAAACATTGTGTGTAAATTTAAAGTCAATCGGATATTAACTTTGGCCTCTAGAGATTCCACAAGATTTTTTGAAGTGATCAAGGGACATAACTCTGGCAGAAATTATTGTAAATCACTGAAAATCTATAGACGTATTCGTCTCATGATTGTAAACAATATGTCTAAATTTGAAGTCAATCGGATATTAACTTTGGCCTTTAGAGCATCCACAAGATTTTTTGAAGTGATCAAGGGCCATAACTCTGGCAGTAATTATCCAAAATTGCTGAAAATCAATAGACTTCTTCGTCTTATGACCTTAAACACTGTGTATAAATTTAAAGTCAATCGGATATTAACTTTGGCCTCTAGAGCGTCCACAAGATTTTTTGAAGTTATCAAGGGCCATAACTCTGGTAGTTATTATCGGACATCGCTGAAAATCAATAGACTCCTTCGTCTCATGACCTTAGACACTGTGTATAAATTTAAACTCAATCGGATTTTAACTTTGGCCTCTAGAGCGTCCACAAGATTTTTTGGAGTCATCAAAGGCCATAACTCTGGCAGTAATTATCAGGAATCGCTGAATATCAATAGGCTTCTTCGTCTCATGACCTTAAACACTGTGTATAAATTTAAAGTCAATCGGATATTAACTTTGGCCTCTAGAGCGTCCACAAGATTTTTTGAAGTGATCAAGGGCCATAACTCTGGCACTAATTATCAGATATCGCTGAAAATCAATAGGCTTCTTCGTCTTATGACCTTAAACACTGTGTATAAATTTAAAGTCAATCGGATATTAACTTTGGCCTCTAGAGCGTCCACAAGATTTTTTGAAGTTATCAAGGGCCATAACTCTGGTAGTTATTATCGGAAATCGCTGAAAAACAATAGGCTTCTTCGTCTCATGACCTTAAACACTGTGTATAAATTTAAAGTCAATCTAGAGCTTGTGGACGCCGGACGGACGGGGGCGAGTTGGGGCGACGACAACATACGACCACATTTCAATGTGGGCGTATAAAAACCAAACATAAAACTCTACATATAAATCATGATAGGGAACAGATGTGAAACAATGTTGGTTTTTCTCTCAATAAAAATAAATACAAATGAGACAAGAAAGTAAAAATAAATTCATATATTTAAATAAACCAATACCTAAAACAAGTATTAGAAATGGTTGATTCTTTCAAAGAATGAACCATGTAAATCGGAAGAGTTCTAAGAATTAAGTTTATTGTCTCCATGACACTTCAGAGTTCAGAGGAACTTTATTATTTCTATTTTTAAATGCTGAGTATTGATGAACAATTTTGACATTTAAACAAGCCAACAGTGAGACTGATGTTCCCCGCCAAAATCCCCAAATATACTGATTAATTGCTCATATTGATTAATTGCACATTTATATTTTTCAAAAGTTTTGAGCAATGATATAGATTATCTATACTTATTCTAAGCATAAAATGTTCACGATCAAACACAATCACAAAGTTATCTTGCGTCAAATCATTGCTTTGTTTTAGGAAATGTTTATCACTGAACTATGGCAAGGCATTTACACTTACAACAAATTACCTCATAAGGAAATTATTGTGTCCTTCAGCAGAAAATGCCTGTTATCGCATTTAATCAAAGTATTGATGTAATGAAACTATACACCAAGTTTCATCACTCTCTCTTAATTAGATCGAAAGATATAATGTTCCAAATCATCAACCAAACAAATTGCTTATCTCTTACCATAAGCAGGAAAAGCTCATCTTCGAACTGCATCCAGGCATTCACCCAATGAATGCCTACACCAAGTTTCACCATTCTAGCTTAATTAGAAAGGGAGTTATTGTGGCCCAAAATGTGTGACGAACAGACACGCCCATTTTAATAGTCCCAGGCTTTCTTCAAAAGGCAGGGGCAAAAAAAAAATGTTTTATCCGAAATCATAGTTTTAGAAAACAATACAAATCAAACTGAATATTATTAGGACAAGAAACGACATGAGCTCTGAAATGTGTTCAATATGAATGATTTCATTATAAGACAAGTCACTGTTTATTATGTGGGAGGTTTTGAAACTGCTGAATCAGGTGGTGGTTGTAAATCTCCATTTGTTTGAACTTCTGACGACCTGTACTCGCCCTTCTGCACTCGCCGGCTTCTCTTGCTTGGTTTTTGGGGTTCATTCTGTGGGTTTACTTGATGTTTGTGCTCTTGAGCTTTCTTGGCTGCCCTTTGTTGACGAGTATTTTGTGCCACTGCACTGACATGTGGATACAGCTTGATAACAGTTCCAACAGCTTTTGTTCGACCTTCCCGAAACACCATTTTCATGTCAGGCTTCAGATATTCTGGATTTTTGATGAATCTGAATCGAACATGAGCTTTATCACCCGTTCTCAGATGTTCTTCGGTCATATTAAGAATTGTTGCTGTCTGACGAACGCTTCCTACATGAACTGAAATATATAAATAACTATTCATAGATGTTCTTCAGTCATATTTAAAATTGTTGCTCAAACAATATAGGCCTATATTCACAAAACTAGTTCTTTTGACAATTATAGATACATTATGGAAGATTAGATAAAGAGCTCACAGTTTTCACTATAATAGCTAAAAACTAGATAATAATATCTTGATTATCCAATTATTTGGTCAGTCATCAATGGGTGCTGAACAGTAGATCGAATTCAAGTCCAATGGAAACCGTACACATAAGATGGTATCAAGAGTTGATTATTATCGTTTCATGTTAATAAATGTCTAATTAATAGTTTATATATATTATTTCAAGCCTAGACCTGCAATAGACAGATTTACCTTTTGCATAATGCATGTTTTAAGGTTTTTTTTACATTTCTGAAAACTCAAAATAGTACACAACCAATTCTACGGAAGACAATTACTGAATTTTTTATTGAGAGATATAATGAACCCCTTCTTGTTATCGAGCATAATGAAGATTTGTGCAAATATATACACGGACTCACCCATGGCTTGATAGCGAACACTTATCGTCGTGGGGTGATGTAGAACTAATATTTCTCCTTCAAATTCCCAACATGCTTTAGGCTCTAGTTTTGGCGATACCATTACCATACCTTTTCTAATAACAGATCTTTTTATCTAGAAAATTAAATCAATTATAATATGATTAGTGAAAAGTTGTTATTTTCCTGACAGCTACTTGTTGTATGCTATGATGTTATCCAATGATCAAGACTACAAAATTAATATACTTAAATCAAAAATTGATTAACAGAATTAAGAAAAAACATGCAATAACTTAAGGAAAACAGATAAGTAAATCTCTTAAGGCATAAGATGGATTTTTCGTAATACATTATTTATGGCATTAAAATTTAAATAAAAAAATTCAGAGCATGTGCTGATTATTTAACAGGTTTCATTCAAAATAAGACTATTTCATTAGTTAAGATTTTCCTACTCCTTGCAGTTTTTCCTTTGATAGTACCTACTCTACTGTACATAGTCATCATTTTTGTATTGAACTAAATGGGCTTTTCCTACTTTTTGTTTCATCAAAACAAGAAATGGCAGATTTTAGTTTGTGTGTTCTGCTTATACTCGTTAATACCATAGCTCTGACTAATCCTGTTTTCATTTGTTAATTAATCAGTTGTTGAAAAAATTACTTAAGTAAGCAATCATAATTTGAAACAGAAAAGGAAATTACGAAAAACAACTAAGCTATAATTTATTCATGATTTGATTTTATCAACTGATGTCAGCTATTTGAAACTGAAGCTGGGATTAAATATTTCTATAGGTTATTGGAATCTTAATTCAAGTGAAAACAAATTAAAATATTTAATTGTATTAATTGACTGCAATTATGTAAATGATGCATCATTAATAACACACAAAATCATAAAAGCATCCATTTGTGTGATTTTAATAGTCATAAAATGGTTGACTACCTGCAAGCTGATAAAAGTGATAATGAGAAGCCGGAGGCTAGAGTTACACTATTGACAATAGATCTAAAGAAAAAATTAACACGATTCCCTACCAAGAAGGAAGCAATTAAAAATCACTTAATTAAATCTTTATGGCTGATTGTGTGAATATATTTGTATGCATATACCGGTAGTTAATTAATTGAACACTGTATGTTTATTAATCTTACTACTTGACAGCAATATTTCCTTTTCAATAAAGGTATAGTATCTTAACAAATTTCTTCTATTCGTATTAAGTCCTTAATTCCATTAATTAGGATTGTATGTGGAAAGTCTTATTACCTTTTTAAGTGCAAATGATGCTGTTTGACCCCCTCTGACTTCTTTGACTGGCATACGTTTTCGATGTATACTCTTTATAACCATAGGCATAAACTGACCCAATGCATCTGGCCCCAGAAGTAACGAATCATTTAATCTAACGATACCTTGTAATAATGTACCCGATACAACTGTACCTACACCCTGTAATCATAAATACATTGTAAATGGTTAATAATAAAAACTTCTTTTTACATTCTTTTACATTGTTATTTACATGGATAAATCATATTAAATGATCAAATAGAAAAACAAAGCTGAGCTCAATGTTTATTACTGACAATCAACCAAACGGGTTTACTACTCTTCTACTCTTGGACAACATTTTTTAAAAAGGAAAGAAAGTACTATATAATTCTGATTGGACTTGGCCATGAAAATGTCTGGATAAGGACTGGCAAGCTGGCAAAGAATACCATCTACATTAGTCATTTGGTTGGAGCCAAAAACTTATAAACGCTTTGGAATTTTAATGAAGAGTAAGTAGTAATCCTGCTGCAACATAATTTTGTTGTTTTCCACTCAAAACAGGCTTTGACTAATATTTTTGTCACTTGTATTTGTTACCAGACTAGTCGTTGAAAAGTTGATTAGCCTGCACTGTATTCTTTATTTCATTTAAACAACTTACTGGTACTGAAAATGTGTCATCTATTTGAAATTCTGCTGGTTTACTTAAGTTGCATTTCACTCTTGTAGATAATAAATTAAGAAACATTTTTAATAAATCTAAATTTTCTCCCGTCACATTTGAAACCTGGAATATTGGACACATCCTGAAAGAATAAAATGTTGTTTATTAGGGTTTCAAAAGTTGTATAAATAATAAATTTTGTATAATCCTACATGGTAATTAAATTGTTATTGTAGCAATTAATAATGAAATAATTACCTTTCTGATGTAAAATTGGTTGCAGAACATACAACATCATCTGTTGTTGCTACCATTACCGGTATTTTCCGACAACCTGGTGATTTGAGAATTCTCTGAAGTAATTTTAAAGTATCTTGTAAAACATTAGCAGGACACATGTCTATTTTAGTAACTACAACAAATACTGGTACATTTAAAGCTAAAGCCAAACCCAGATGTTCTTTCGTCATTCCAATAACACCAGCATTGGCACCAACCTGAAATGTAAACAGATAATACCAATTTCAATACAGTAACCATCTTACTTTGACAGGCATTGTTTAGAAGTTGAATAATAATTTTAACTTAAAACTTTAATATTAAGCTGTAGAAATTGGTTATTTTAAGACTTCAGTCTGCAGGAGTGCAGACTAAGAAATCTATTTTTTTTTATTTTTAATTATTAATTATTTATTCCAAAATATATTAAAATGAACCCATCGAACTAACCATTAACATAGCAAAATCGGGCGCATGACCTGTCATTCCGAAAACTGTTGTTTTTAAATATTTTTCATGACCAGCTAAATCAATGAATGTTACAACCTACAAAAGAATAACAGCATATATTACATATAAATATATCAGAATGAAGAATTAAAAGTGGTCGATTTTTTTTATGTATATATGTCTCTTTTACTTTTAACTCATTTATTAAGGAACTATTATTTTCTCGCACTTATTATTCTATTCTATAAAATCAGTACTCTTTGCTTATAGTATAAAATATGTTTATTTAAATATCAAATTCTATTTCTTAATCAAATAATCTTAATTAACCTTTGCCGAAGCTTCACAAATTTTAATCCAATCCAGATGTCCATGATCAGGTTTATTTACAACATTTCCGGAAGAATCAAATCCAAGAATATCATTTCCTACGCTACTCGTTCTACCAGTTTCCATCTCATGTTTATGACGGAATAATTTCTGTCTGGCAATACCTCGACCATTATCTAAATCTCCATGGGTTAGTACACCTAGTAATGTACTCTTTCCAGCATCTACATTTCCTACAACTGCCACTCTAGAAAGATAGAAAATAACATTAAATAAAGAATAACTGCCCTTCTATACATGTTTACAGTTATAAATATTATACAAGTGGAAGTACAGAAAAATATCTATATCATCTCTCAAAGAAATAATTATAAAAGAAGCACATATAAGTTATCTATTGCTACCAAAGAAATTGTTAATTTCGAGACAGGCAGATACAATATGTGAGAATATAATAAAAGCTTAAAATCTAGAATTTCATGTGTTGTGTTTGCTCAATAATATTCTGTCTTTAATAATTCAAATGAATAATAGTGATAACTTTAAGTAATAAAATAAGATGCCCTTTAAGTTTGATTAAACAAATAGACAGTAATAAAATAGTCGATTGTGTATTATAGGTTAACAAAAACACCTGTTAATTCATATAATAAATCAATAAAACAGTGGTTTTAAAATTTACTACACATAGTAATCTAGACACAGCTGGTCTTCTACTTATTCTAAAACATGTGTTCTAACATGTGGCATTACTATGATGGGGTTACGGTGGCTAAGTGGGTTAGATGCTGGCTAGCTAGCCTGGAGGTCAGGTGTTTGATCCCTGCATTGGCCGAGAAAGTTCATCCAGATCTTCCGGCATGGTTTCTCCCATATCAGTGATGCAGGACGGAGGACCTGAAAAGGATAGCTGTCTAGTCCTTCATGTGGTTTGAAAAACCGAGGTCCCATTGTACACATTGCCATGCACGTAAAAGATCCCTTTACAGATGGAATTTGTAGTGCCGCTGTTCAATTAAAATTTCCATCATAGCATACTGTAAGGTGTATGCTCATCTTCAATAGCCCAGTTCAGAGCAGAACAGTACATGTAGAACATTAAACCTTATTTCATCACATTGCATTACAATGACTAACACCATCATAATGTATAAAATACAACAAAAGACAAGCAAATGGCAAATACATAACTATTCCAAAAAGAATATCATTTGCTTTTCGTGGTAGAATCAGGCTAACTGATAGTCACAGAGTAGTACAGAAGAATGGGAGCTTTGTGCAATAATTTAATATTTTAGTATTTACCTAATTTCCATAAAATCTTGTGACTCAAGTTTTCTTCGCAGCAGATATTCACAGACTTTACCTTCCTCTGCCATTCTTTCTCTAAGTTGAACACATTGTAAATCTAAAGACTCACAGATACTTGTGAGAGTTGCTATTGATGCCTTCATATCCTCATCTTTAAGGCCAGGCTTATCTCCCTCTATTAAAAAAGAAATGTCTCAATTTTCATTTATGTATATTTACATGCCAATATGATCTAAGTTAAGAAGACTACATGTTAAATATCAACAGTATGTGTTAACTACAAAGTAATGAAATAGTACCTCCAGTTCCAACTTCATAGATTGTCTCTCCTTGGCCTTCATCTGCACGTGTTTTAATCACCTCAACAAGGTATTCATATTCTTCATTATTTGGACTAACCAATGCATTCTAAAAATCAAATTAAAGAATTGTAGAAAAGATTAAAAATAAACCATACTGTACTTTTAAGAATATTGTACTTCATTTATAAATGTATCAAAAACATAAATGTGACCATTAAAAATGTCATTAAAATTAACATAATTTATTAATTGAAATTACTAAACCATACCTTTGAAAGCAATGAAGACATTTCAACATCAAACTCATCATTGTCTGGACTGAAGAGATTGCTTCCTCCATTTTCCATATCGGGGCTAGAGAACCCTTCAAAATCCATAGCGGCAGCCATGATGTTTGGTTTAGGTTATAATATTGCAAAGTGTTTTTTAGGAGTTTTTTCAAATAATTTCACAACTCAAAAGATTTTAGTTGCTCTTTTCAAAATTTAAAACGTATGTTAAAATCAAGTAAAAGAAGTGTTAAGTAAAATTTTTAAAACTCAAAACTCAATGCAGTGCTTCATGTACATCTATATACATTTAAAAATAAAATTTATGTGCTCATATCCTTAAAATCATTTTCGACCTTGGCTATCTCTTAGCCAGTATTCATTTCCTGAAAAACAGAATTTCATAATTTAAAAGCACCATAAGTTTACTCATCATAAGAAGGAAAAGGAGAACAAAAATTAGGTTAGGCCTTTATATTGTTTCCTTCAATAAAATTTACATACATGTACATTATTAAAAATGTGCAGATATATTTACTAAATAACAGGTATAGATTTAATATTATGCCATGCACAGATACTGTTATATTCAATAAGGAAAATTATAATTAAAAGTGCATTAATTTGTGAAAAAAATATAAACTGAATAATGTTCAACAGAAAAATGGACAAATATTAGGAATAGTTTATTTTGATGTACAAACCAGTGTTTAAGATTATTAATGCTATCATTATCAAAGATTTAAACATTGGAGAAAATGGTTATTGGATTTTATTTAATGGAGCTAAATCGCTAATATCTGGGTCACAACGCATAAAATAATGAAATGTAAATGTATATTAACTGATTTAATTCAACGATTTCCGTCTTTATTCTAATTTCAAATCAGTTATGTTTGGCAAAATATGTCCGAAGTCTCAATCACATGCTAATCTCTAGCGTCTGGCTATTCCAGTCCACATCATTGTGTATGCTTTCCAGATAAGAATATGTGTCACCGTTAAGTTTACGTTCTTCAGGTCCCTTTTTAAAAATGGTACACCATTCATGTACCAATGGTAATTTTTTTTATTTTATCTTAAATATTGGAAACCAGAAGCCCATCTTTTCCCTGTAAGATCACAACATCAATGTTGATTTAAATTGACAAACAATTTGTGATTTCACTGTCAAAGATTTTGGATGATATTGAGTTAGAGAATTAGCTACTTTAATGGGAGGTGATTCCAAACACACCTGTAGGTAAGTTTATAATAATTAAAATTAAGTACCAGTAGGCCTAGTGGCTAGTTTGTTCATAATCAAAGAAATAGAAATGTTTAAAATTTACAATGGTTCAGACACTACAGTAAAGTTTATTTTCAGTAAGCTTTTAATAAAACTTATTTCCTTGTTCAAAAAGATGATGCGTCTGCATATAAAGCACAAGAAATGCACAATCTACCAACATATTTAACATATGATTCTTGTTCTACACCTTGCATTATCATGCCATGTCAATTTTTTCTTAAGACTCAGATTTTCTTGATTGAAATGATGTGACGTATTCAACACAAAAATTCGTTAGGGTTAAGAGATTTCGTACTTACTTCAATTAATTCAAATAGCTACATCATACAGATGAGTTGCCTTGGTTATGTTACACTTTTATATGGTCCGTATGTTACAAAGGTGTTGAATGGAAAAGTTTTCATTAGATTTTTCTGACACCAATGCTTCATTCAAAGCTATTATCATAAATGGTTTGCAATGAAAATATACCCTAGATATATGTGGTGTATTGCATGAAAGCCCATGAAACTGATGCAATATTGCCGAAACCTACCTTTTGTTGACTATTGCGGTATTCTATCACAGACAGGTCACTGACTGTTGTTTACGTTGCGCCACACGATCATCACCACCATGACTTCTTCGCAGGAAGTCAACAGTGAAATGCTACGGAGACATGTATTCTTACATTTTAAACGAATCTTTCAAAATATGTTAGTACGCTTCTAGAGCTAAATTACCCCTGAATGTTTGAACTATATCAATAATATCCACTATAATACAAAATTTATATTTTGCTATTATTTTGGCCGCGGGCCTTTAATTAAATTTTACTTCTTATTTCCGCTTTTCAAACTTCCGGTAAAAATTAGAAATTCTGTCAAGAAAGAAAATCATCATAAACAATAATTGTTTTAAGTTGTCTTCATAATTACATTTACTCAGTCATTTGTAACTTCATTTCCTTCCCTCTTGAAATAGCAAATTTTAAGATTCTGGTCTGTTTTGTCTTAGTGTCAAATTCAGTCTGGTGTGGTAGATATTTACTAATTTAGATCTATCTTTTTAAATTTTAATAGTTGAATAATTATAAATATTTTATTTTATCATCATGGGCGTGAATTTTTGAAGATCAATCTGTCAATGTCTCGGAGTCGGAATTGCTGGCACAATCCCATACCAGAAACATCAGTGGAATTAAAGGAGTTAAATTGCTTATATTTGGGACCTTATGTAAATTGACACAAATGCCATGGCCGCAATGCCGCGAATGTGTATAAGCATGTAATATGAATGATTTACATTCAATCATTTCTGTGTTTAATCAGTTATGTCCAGTGAAATATGCCAGAAGTCTCAATTGCATGGCAATCTATTCTATAGCCTCTTCTTATTCCAGTCTAAACCGATATTTATTGTTCTCCAGATATCAGAAGTAAGATCAGAACATCAATGTTGATTTAAATTGACAAATAACTGTCAAAGAGTCTTTTTTTTTTCAATGTAGAAGACTTTGGATGATATTGCGTTACATGTACTTTGCTACTCTAATTGCAATGGACTCATACTCATATGTGATTGCCTTATCAGGGTTACTATTATAGAATGTGCTCTAGATAAAATCTACATTTATAGAAAACAATAAAGGCATTTATAAATACCATACTCTTAGAGTCTTAGTAAAAACAAATTGTGATGTAGCCTAAATTTTCTGTGGTTGGAAAAGCGAGACCACAAGAATTTAGATTATTCAACTAATGTATCTTGTCTTTTGTTTATCTAAAATGAGTGACATGACAACTAGACGACAAAAACTTGTAAATATTATCCAGACACTAATACAAGTCTTTATTTGGAATACCGTAGTTGCCAATCACATGATACAAAATGTCATAGGACTTTTATAACCAACCAGCTTTATTCATTTAAATATATCTGAGATGGTTTAATTTTCCAGGTGTAAAGAAGATTTGATAGTGTGAAAACTGAGCGTTCTTGATGTTGCTCATATTAATGGCATGATAATTTTTAACTTCATTTCCGACTGCTGTACAGATGAGAATTAAGTTCTGTAAAAGCCCATCACTTTCTACTAGTGACAGTGACGAAGGTTCAGGAAAGTGTATGGGTCTGTATGGTAGTCGATGCCAGGCCCAGAACATGGATAGTGAGAAGAATGGGACGGATGACATGCCGTATCATGAAAAGCAGCATAAAGAATTATGTGCATTACATGCATTGAATAACCTCTTTCAAGACAAAAACCCATCAGACAGATTTACCAAAAAGGATTTAGATGATATTTGCACAAAGTAAATTGAATTAAAATATCTATGTTTTAATTAATATATGATTACTGATATTAGTCTATTATAGGTTTAGTAGCTCAGTAAGTAAGGGGCTGGCTACGGGATCACTAACTTTAACTAGGAGGTCCCAGGTTAGATCTCGGTGTAGGTCTACTTTGCACAGCTTTGCATATATGTAGTCTCTGTTATATATAACCATACAATTCCATTATTTTAACAAATTACATGTCGTTGTCTTTCGATATCTGGAAACAGAAGATGGCAAAGATGAAAAAGTTATTTCAGAATCTTGGTGTTGATTTACTTTTTGTAGTTTTACTTTATTAATATTTTTTAATTCCAAATATAAAAATTATTTTCTGAGTAATTATTTGGTAATTGTATTATTTCAGATTATCTCCAGATAGTTTTATAAATCCTCATCGAAGTTTCCTTGGACTTGGTAATTATGATGTCAATGTTTTAATGTCAGCCGTACAGAAAAAAGGTTGTGAAACAGTTTGGTTTGATAAAAGAAAGTAAGTTTAATAGAAATTTACCTTATAATTTATCGTACATTTGTAGAAACAGTGTTCAGTGTATGGACTAAGTTATTAATACATGTATATGCAGGGAACTTATTAATAGTCATGATTGGCTGCTTATTTTTTAATCATGTGAAATTGAATAAACAGATTATTTGTTTTAGACAGCAAGCAGCTACTGCTTTATCATTGATGTTTACCAAAAGACAATAGCATCATGACCAAGCATATAGAGTGACTATATAAGTTACATCCTTTCTCCATTCAACAGCTGTACTGGTTCATAATTAAACATAAATAACTTGCTAGACCCAATTGTTGATCACAAATCACAACATCACTGATTAATGAACAATTCCTTTAATCACCAGGACTTATTAAATGAAATGACAGTTAATTTGACACAGGGAGCCTATATGTACAGTTCTTAATATAGCTGAAGAAAATATAAAGATGAACCTTACTATTGAATGGTATTTGTAATATAAATAAAATGCCAAACTATTTTATCTCTTTTTTTCAGGAGTATTAATTCTTTAGTATTTGATAAGATAGTTGGTTTTATTTTAAATATACCAACGGACTATAAACTGGGTTTTGTTCGAATTCCACTTCACAGAAAACATTGGATAACTATCAGGAAATTACAAGGGTTATATTGCAACTTGGATTCTAAACTTGAATCTCCAGAAACTATTGGAAATGAAGATGAAGTTAAAGATTTTCTCAAAAATCAATTAGAAGATATAAATAAAGAATTATTATTAGTGGTTCATTCAGAAGTTAGTGACTCTGGTAGCTGGAGAAAAGATAGCATAGAATATAGTGACAATAAAATAAATCATGCATAGGTGCAGGTAGAACAAGGTGTGAATACATTGATTGCTGGAAAAACTAATATCCCCAAAATATTGTGTCTTTGTTCATAATATGGGAGGACATATATATAATGAGCATATCTATATCTTAATATCATAGAAACTTAAATGTACAGAGATAAAAAGTGTATGAGTGGAGTTAATTGATGTGAAAGCATGTTACTCAACATTGATACCTGTATCACAATACATGTATCTTTGAAAGGAGATGGTCCAACTATTTCTATATTTTAACAACACAGATGACAATAACAGCCACTCAAATCAACTTTTAAAAAAAGCTTTGTAAATACCCCAGTTCATACACCACACTAAGTTAATGATTGTATTCATTTAATCACTGAAGGTAACAAAACTAGCATTTATCCACTGAAAATTAAAAGTCGGGTAGTATTTATGACAAGACTAATGCATTCTTTAATTAAGGGTAGTGATTGAAAGAGGGCACATGCCACATAGAATGCTTCTAAATGTAGCAGTCATTATCATCTATCTGTTGTTAGGATATACAAACAGATGGACTAACAGCTTTAAAGCAATAAAAGGATAAGAAAGTTATGGACCTGTTATGCACAACAGAAATGGTTGTTTAATGAAGTTGACAGGTCAGTAAATGTCTGGGTACACAATGTATTTTTGATATTTTGATTGTGGTACATTAAACATGTATGCTGTTCAAATGGCATTTAGTAATTGACAAGCATGAACGGATAAAAATAACTTTATGGAATAACAATTACATAGCTTTTATTACAGCAACGTTTCAACTATACTTCTATTATGGTCTTCATCAGGCTACTGTGATATATAATTCATCCTGGCTGGTATACGTTATAATAAGTGATGGGTTCAGTAATCAATGTCTGCAATATCACCTCGATGGAAGCGGATGTAAAATACATTGTACAACTAACTCACACACACACACACATAATCAGTTTCTACATTGAGGAAAATTTAAACTTATGAAATATACCTTTGTAACATGATATTTCTCACACCTTTAGTGACAGATGAGCTTCATGTGTTAAATTATCTTCCTAATTGTTTAAAAATAACACTTCTGAGGTGTAAATATCTAGTGTGAATAATAAAGACATAATATTAAGTTAAAGGCAAGAGTCATGATTGCTTTACTGTAAATCTAAATAGACTTTAATTCTATATTTGAAACATTTAATGGCATAAGGAATATAATGCCATTTTGAAGCATATTAAATGGATTGATTTTGATAGTATATTGTAAAAAGAATGGCCTTTGCATTATTATTATTAGCTGCTTATCATTGTAAAAAAATTGTAAATACATATATTTTACTAGCAATATTCATATTGCTGGTATGCACATATAAAAAAATATTAGCACATATCTTGTGTGGCATATTAATAATTACTGGTAAATCTGGGCAATTTGCATCATCTTAAAATTTAGTTACTTTTAGACCTCTTTTCCTAGCCCTTGTAATATTCAATCTGGACAGTAAAATGTAAATGCAAACATGATTATAATTTGTTCCCAAATAGTTCTCATATTTGTTTCAAACTTTGAGACAATTCATGGAAAAAGGCACATGACTAGCATAGTATAAACAGGTTAGTCAAGTCTGTACATAGCAGATGGCAGATTCCTGATTACCAAACTACAGTTGTAATTGATAATGTAGGAACAAATTATTACGTTCACTTATAAGGTGCAGATAAAAAAATGTTGGCGTAAATGTATGTGATTAAGTTCATAAACTCCGGATGACAACTCTATAATATAACAATGTTGTAGCTGCATTTATATGGAAACTCAAACAGGCATTTACCAATTTAAGCTAGTTACCAAAATTATTTAAAACATTAAATCGAAGTCCCATTTATAGAATGTGTAACCAGACCATATTTAGTTTCCATCTATTAACCAGCAAAAATATATAAAACACTTGTACATTTTCTTATTATCAAACTATTTTGAATTTGAGTATAATTCAAATGATAAAAGCACAATGATGTGTAATTTAAATGTGTGATTTATTGAATGGAAGTGTAATTGTATGGTCCAATATACAATATGGTTGTGATTTGAACTCGTACACAAATCTTTTAACACATCTATATTTGTAAGAATATTTTAATATATATATTACCTAAAGATGATTTGTTTAAGTACAGTGTATTTGTTAGACTTAGATTGTGCTTTTAACTGTTTAGATATAGAGCAATAGCTCACGTCAGTAGCTCACTTCCTATAAGGAACAATTGATAGCTTTAATTAAGGTTTCTAACATGTTTTATGTGGAATATTTATTGTTGTACATTCATCAAAGTTTTTATACCAATATAGTTGATTGGAATATATATAAGAAAATGATAAATCAGTCCTGAAAAGTATACCCATAAAGCCGCTAATAATCTTTTGACAGATTATGAAGGGAATATACCAAAAATGTTCAAATATTAAATGGAACTAAACCTTTTCCTTTTAGAGATTTAGCTTTAACTAAGTCTATGCCCTTCACTAGGGATTCGTAATCTCTCAAGTGGTAATCAGTGGCTTAAATTAAATGTCTAATAATCAAATTGTGAGCATGTTTTAACCTGGATTAATTTTTAAAAAAATAGATATTGTCAGAAAAGTGGAAATGACGACCAGTGACTTTAAATGGGTGTCATTACCTTACATGTATCATCAGGTATGTATTTGGTGACTGATCTGTTATATTTTACTCAATTAAGTAAACTTATGGATGGATAATGATGTATTTTTTCACTGTAAAATGAGATTTTTAAAATATTATTTTTGTGTGGAGCAGTATGTATGTGACTTTATGGGGGTTTTCTATAAAACAAAGAATTTTTGTCTGCAGAAAATGAACTTAAAAATTTTACTAAAAAAAATTCCCAAATTTGCATCCTCTTTCTGAAATTAATATGGTAAATGCTTTTGTAGTTGCAGAAGTTGTGTAGATAGAGTAAAAAAAAGTCTGTTTCTCATTCATCAAGAATAATACTTGGTTGACTGGGTGGGTAGTACGAAAAGAAAATGCAAATATGAGTTGGTAGTTGGAATTCAAAGACAATTTACAGAGATTCTGATGTCTGGCCAAAATTCTCTTCCAGGGAAATAAATATTTCCATGTTATTCTTAAAATGACCAAACATTGATTTTGACATAAACGTTTAAACCCTGATTTCTGATCTGTAACTAAAAGTTAAGACTTAGACAGTTTCACCCCACATTGTAATATAAGTTAATAAAACGAAAATAAACATTTTCGTAGTTGAAGATTGGAAAGTTAACATGAGAGAGAATGGATGTATGTGATTTAGTGTATTATAGGCTACTATGTTTTTAGATAAACGACTAGTTTTTGTATATAGTGCTTAATAAATTATAATTGTTATGTTTTATATGAACAATAAATGTCAGTATTTTATTTATGAATATAAATTGGATTGTGCAACTTACTTTTTAATATGGTGTAATAATGTCTATTTAATTTATAATTTTGTTACACTCACTTTACTTATTTTTTTCACACTTTCATAGGCCTTATCTTAAACAACTGTGGTTTCTCTTATCTTGTTTGAGAGTTTCAAAGTATACAATCTATGATTACCGGTACATTTGAGAATAATGTCTTTAAGAAATGTAGCGTAAAAGGTATTTCAATTATTTATGTGATCAGCTCTGGTTAAAGATGAATTATATTAGAGCTAAGTCTGCAGATATTTTCTGGCTTCAATTCAAGGTTCGTAATCAATTTTGAAACAAACCGGCTAGAATTGGGTCTTAAAAGGTCCTGGTAGGAAATAGGATAATTATAACCTTCCATTCCTTTTAATGCAACCAGACTTCAACACAATTCTTCGTAATTTGTTATGTAGAAAGTCATATTCTGAATAGGCTAATATATATTATATTACCGCAAAAAAATTTATCTAAATCTTACATAATTCATCTTTCAATAGAGGCAATTAAAATGTCCTTTTCACCAGCATTGAATTTCCCAAATTTTGCCCTCCCTAAAATCTTGATTTTTTCAATACTGAGAGCGAAAATTATTGTAGTGTATACCAAATGCAAGTGCAGCATAAAATGTCTTAACCAGATTTTTTTACCTTTATAGTTATTTGAATACAAAATGTATATTTATGCTGTGTTTATTTTTACCTATATTATGTCTTATTAAGCCAGAGCTGGTCACATATAGAAAGTATTTGGATTTCAACATAGTTGAACTGTTTTTAATGACAGAAGCAGATGTTTTGTTAATCTCTGATAATGAAATAAATCCTTTATTATAATTTTTTGAACCATGGCTGGTCTGGGTTCTTAGAAATATAAATTAATCTAATCACACCCTGTCTGCCATGGAAATATTATGGTATCTTTGTATATTTAATTTTGGTATTGTGAGGGTAAGGATTTCCTAAATCGCTCAAAACTAGTTTTAATATTTCTGAGAACTAACACCCATTATAAAGTTTACCAGAGTTTTGATAAATCCCTCAGTTGACATAATTCATAATCAGGTTATCATAATAAAATTGTCTTTGTTAATTTTGAATAAAATCATGTTGAATTATTTATTTCATTTTTAGTGCTGTATAAACTGTTAAGAATATCATTCAAAAGTGGTTTGTTTTTATTTTCTTTTTAATCGGATTCTCATTTTGAATACGGGTACACCTTCATTGATAATTATAAATATAGACACTTGTCAAACATCAAATATGAAAGTATGTGTAATTAGCCTTGATTGTACTTTCAGTTAAAGGGACAATCCCGATAAGAACAGAGTCTCAAAAATTAAAGTCCGAGAATTTATGAAATTTATGGACCAAAATATAGTGGCATGTATATTTACCTTGTCTCAAAATTTCAGCTCAAAATACTGATTCGTTTGGACGTGAACGTCAACACTGCTTATCCGGACACGTAACCCTTTTAAGATTTCAGGTCAATTTTTTCATTGGGTGACCTGATAATCGATTAATGTTTCTTGAGAGGTCTATACAGTGAATGACCCATGCCCTGTACTTGATAACAAGAGGTAAATTTCACCTACATATTATTTTTATAGAAAAAAGTCTGGTTTTATCCAGATACTGTACAATAAAACGTTCTCCATTTCCAGATGAAGACTGTCAGGTTTAAGTTATTTACAAGCGTATCACAAATATCGGGTTAGTAGGTGGGCCTTAGGTTATGGATTTTAAAGGATTTTAACACAAAATTAAGCAGTTTTATTCCCCAAAAAGTTATCGGGATTGGCCCTTTAATATGCCTTTATTATTTAGTTTTATTCACAATCTGATTGAAAGATTTCTGATGTAAGGATATCTTCTTACCTAAGTTTGGGCATATATTTTTAATTGGTTGTTGCTGTCTAATTGATCTATTCTTTGAAAAGTAATACATTTACATGTTGTATATGGATTTTGACAATATACCTTCTTCATTACAACTGTTACCCTTGTTAGTTACAGTATGAAGATCAAAACTGAAGGACAATAATTGGTTGATTGTTTAAAACACAATAGCTTAACAATATCAATACCACCTCTTCTTATTTAATTCCTTAACTTTATTCTGATGGTAAATGTAGTTGTGTGTTGCATAAAAAGCAAAAAAAAATACCAGTACTGCTGTATTTAGCAACCATTTACTACAGGTCAGATTTTTAAAGATTATTTTTAAAATCACGGTTGCTTTCCCCCTCACCCAAACAATCTTCAGAGGACATCAATTTGTAGACTGTTTTGACATTGTGAAAAAATTGACACATTCATTAATGTCATTGTCCCAAACACCCAAATCTTGAAAAGTGCTTTAATTACATAAATAACAAATAATAATAAATAAATAAACCCATTTTATTTCTCCTATACCAGTGTATCATTTCATAATAAATATAACCACTATAGACCAAAAATTGTTTTTGTAAATACATATAAATGTCTTAAACAGAGAAATAAAATCCAACTGAGTATCACTTGTCTTGAACCTGATGACAATATTCTAAAAATCTCAGATTTATTAATTATTATTGCAAATCTATGTTTTTATCGGACTGTCTTCATAACTTGCTTCAAAATCCTCACACACTGCATATAATTAAGTTATAACAATACTTTAAAATGAAACAATTGATCTAAAAAGATCATTGATAAACACAAAATGCATTAAAAAAACCAAAACAATATAATTAAAGTAAATAAATATCAATTAATAGCTTGTAAAATTGAATGGTTTTCTGTTGTTGCTCAAAAGAACCATAGATTGGCTTATGAGTACATGTAAAAGGAAACTAATCAAACAAAATTTCATAGTAAAAAATTGACAAAATTTCTTTAAAAAAAAATTGACAAAATTTCATATAAAAAATTGACAAAATTCCCTAAAAAAAAATTGACAAAATTCCCTAAAAAAAAAATTGACAAAATTTCATGAAAAAAAATTGACAAAATTATGAATAATTGAAATATTGACATAAACGGTCTTGCTAATCATCAACAAAAGCCAATTTTTTTCAGTAGCGCCAAACGTATTGCAAAAAGTGACATACAAGTTAAGATATGTTATAGATATTCTACATATAATATCCAAAATATAAATGATTTCATAAAAATTGAAAAACGTGTGGATGATTGAAATTTTGACAACAACAGTCAATCACAGACTAGAACTGATAAGATAACTTTATTTATGTCAATATCAATTTAACTATCCATAATTGCCAATTTTTTATGAAAATATTTAAATTTTGGATATTCTGTGTACAATATACCTTCTATGATATACTATCGTTGGTTACTTTTTGCATTACTTTAGGACAGTGAATAGTAGGACCCATTATCTGTCACTGTCCATATTGATGTGAATGACCATAATTTTCAAATTCAGCTCTATGCATGATCATGATCTTGCTTTGTGTTCAGTGAGAAGAGACTGCCATTTTAACTTCCCTGATTTTTGGTTAATTTTAAGTAAAGTGTCTTTAAACCGAAATAAACTTTACTGTTCACATACTAATTTGTTCTCGGTAAATAGAATTTAACAAGTATTAAAATTGAGATGGACCATTAATAACTAATTCCGTTGAATTTCGAGTATTTAATACATACTTAGACCAACTAATAAATTGTATAATACCTAAAATACAAGAATAACCACATGCCAATAAAAACATTGTATCTTTAAGAGAATCAAGATCTTGTAGACCAAGTTTTCCAGTCTTATGTTCTTCATAACCATATCTGTTTAAAATGGCTACTGTTAACATTGGACAGAGAGATTGAGCAGGTTTAACAATAAGAGCATTTGTTCCATATACCATTGATGTGATTGGATGACTAAAAAAGGGAAAATTTCATATATTTTAGCATACAATATTGGTGTCAGTCATTATTACATATGTGATAGAACTGATTAAATAAATCTAAATATATTTTTAACAGGGATTGCTACGGGAGATGTGTAACAAACACTTCAATAAACGGGAAGTAACGACAAACACCAAGTTATCTTTCTATATAACTGACTGAAGTAACAAGCAATAACAGACACACCATCGAATTTCTGAATTTCATTTCAGTGATAATTCTGTTGAAGATGAAAAATTATTATATGAGACCTTAAGAGGATATCTGAAAATTCAAAAAGAGAATTGGCTGTAACTAGATAAGAGAAAACGAGAAAAATAGACAAATCCTATGCATTCCCATTCATTCTGTTCTTAATAAAAACATGGTAATGCACAGACTTTTTCTAATTTTTTCGTTATCTTTTATCTACTGACAGTCAATTCTTTTTTTTAATTGTCAGATAACCTCTCACCAGAAAAATATCTGGCGAATAAATCAAAATTAAAAATTGTCATAAAAAATGAAACCCAGAGTGAGCACTGAATACGGTTTAATGTCCACTCAACACAAACTAGGTCATTTTGGGACTAACACGTGGTTCAATTTTATTTCAATAATTCTCTTGCACTTAGGGGTGTTTAGCAGTGGGAGGACCCAGATAAAACAAACGAGGTTGAACAGGCCACTCTACTTGAAACCACTCCAATTGAATTTTTGATTGAAACACAGAAGAATCAGCATGTAAATAAAACAATTAAGCTCCCTGGATCTAGCCTTACTCTATCACACTTGTCTGCCCTGTAAGATAGTCACTGGTAATTGTTTTCCATTAGTTTATGACAGGCAAATAGACCTTTAATAGCATGTCTTTCTCCCTGTCTTTTCCCCTTCTTTATGGCACATTTTATTAACTACATGGACTAGAATCAGAGGAAAGTGTTGGATTTTACATATTTTGTCATGTTTTTATGAGGCAGAATGGTAATTGGATAACAGACATGGATAGGGACACTTGTTATGTTGGGGCTTTAACTTAACCTTGTTGATGTAGAATTCCTTACCTTCGTCCATACTTATACATATCATGGTCCGCTATTTCTGACAGTGGAATGTTGAAAAAACTAGCTGCTGCTGATGCAAGGGCACTGGAATATAAAACAAGAGGTCCATGGACCGTAGTTGACCATCAGTTTTGGAGTAAATTGAAGGACTGATGATGAATAAAATATAAATCATTGCAATCTCTTTCCATAAAATGAAATGAAATCCAAAGTGCTTTAAGGTCCTACTTTTCAAAACTTTGTCAATACAGCCATGCTACAGCCTACGCTAATATGTACATAGGACCGTTGATTTTTATCCCATCCAAATCGCTAGGGCCTTAATCCACTTAAAGGGGAAACCACACTGAAAATCCTTAGGCACTTTATAGGCCAAAATGGGGCCTTCTTGGTTGAATTATTATATTTTACATTATTACTTACCTATCTACTAAGATATAAATCATCATAATTATAATATACTGACGTCCCAGCATAAACATAATTATACCAGCAAATATTTTCCATATAAAACTCCATTTTATGGTTTTATAATATCCTATAGTTTGAGCCAGTGGTACACCTAATATAACAATCAACTTAAATAAAAGAAACGAAAAAATGATAAAATATTATATCTATATTAACAAATACCAATAATTCATACATTACATTTGTCTTGCAATATATCAATCTGATTAAAACACAGATCCAATTTCGTTTCGTTTTTTATATTTCAAATCAGGATGAAAACTTACGCTGCTGGAGCAACATTATTTTTAAGGTAAAATACTTATCCATTTTACAAGAAATATATCACGGGCAATAACTCCAAAAGAAATAATCATCAAGAATTCTGTACTGTATCAGTTAAAGAGTAGAAAACACCACGATTTTTTGTCTTAATGTTTTGAATTTCGATCATGTATAACCGTGTAACCCAATGCCTTATTCCTTGTAAAAATGATGGGATTTAATCCATGAGTACATTGATGAAACATTAAAGAAAAGTTAATATACATACCGATGATACAAAATGCAATGATCCATAAAAAGATTTTCTTATTGAAGAAGACACAACATCATCTGGTATTAACTCATCAAAGATTATGGCAACAAAATTGGACAGAAAAGTTCTGTGGAATCCCTGAAAAAAATTTACTATCACGAAAGTAATGAAGTTTCTCTCTGAGAGAATTTGCCAGGTGAGGCGCCATACAGATGATTCAGAAGATTTTTCATGGGTAACTTCATCATTGCTTGAACCTTTCTGCATTTGGTTTAAATCGTGTTCTGTATGAGCATATAATCCACAATATACCATCAAAATGGTTCCTATAATAGCAATTACAACTGCTGTCAACTGAAATGCTTGAAAATCCTTTAAACTGTCAGATGTAAATTCACAGATTAACACAGAAAGTGATGATATGAGACCAGCAATGTTCGACCATTGAGTTAACTGAAGACGAACTTTAGGATCTGACGAAATCTCCGTGAACAAACAACAGAAAGCTAAACCAATATAAGTAAAGAAAGTATCATATAAACACAAAGCTGTTATCAAATGTAACCCAGTGACCCACGTTCCTTGAGCCCATGGAAACCATATTAAAATAAAGCTGAGAGAAAATAATGGAGCTGTATATAATATAGCTTCTCTTCTTGTTTTAGTTAATCTAAAATTAGTTGTATCTTGTATATAAGCAAATAACGGATCATTTATCATATTCCACACTAAATACAACATTTGAGCAAACTGGAACCACCCTTCCTCAATTTTATAATAGTTGAGAAAAACTTTCACGTAATAAAAGAAAAACACATGATTCATCAAACTAAATCCCAAACAACAGGCACAGTATGCCAACATTCTCTGCTTTAGCGTCATAACGGTCGTTTGACGTGTTTACACCCTGAAAAATCCAAATTTAATTTAATAAGCAAAAAAACAAATGATTATGTGGTTTAAAATCTTTCAATTATATCTTAAAGATGGTGTGACTGTCAGCTATAAATAAATGAATTTGCCCACTGTAATTTGTAACCAGTTAATTATAAAAGTAAATTCAATACATTGCTTAAAACATATATATGCTTTTGCTTCTCCATTTTCAGACCAGATTAAGAATTTGTGAGCCCTCAGCCAAACGCTACTACAGCACACCTATATTAGAAAAACAATATTAATGATTCAGTAGTCATTTTATTGTAGAAGAATAACTCTTGTTTTAGAATGGACCTTTAAATGTATAGAAAACAAGAAACTTTCTTGACATGTAACTGTTGGCTCGAACCCACGCCACCTCATTTTGATACCTTGACCCTCTTTGTCGGTCAACAAACTCTGTGTTGGATGGTGCAATATATGACTTCTATATACCTACCTGCCTAATTCTGTGATCGAATCTCCAGTCCAAACCCAGGAATTGCACTGGCTTACTGCCCCTTTAATATTAATGGCGGTAGAGGATTAGCAGGAGACTCTCCCACCCCCCGGATAGTTCGTTTGTGACCGGATTTAACGCGTTTATCAGTAATGACTGAAACTTGACGAAGCTCGCTAAACCATCGGGGTAGAGCTTAATTTTACAAGGGCCATTTGTCTCCCTATGTGCTCGTTATTCCCTTGACTATTCCTCTGGATGCCACCCCATATGGGCCATATAACCTTCGGCTACAACTCTCGTCAGTGTTCATAGTGTATAACCTACAAACAGACCACGTTAAATAGCCCATGTAGGCTTACAATGATTTGACCTAAATAACTTCACAATTTGTAACACGTCAATAAACAGAGATGTAGTCCTGCGTTGAAATCTAATAGTGAGGCTATTAAAATAATTTCACACTGCTCAAAGTTAATTCCATATTATCAGAACTCTTTTGGAACATTTCGTGACGACTCTAACTCTAATCAGCATATCGCGCCCTGTCCAACACATGTTCCGTTATTCAGATACCCTGCAGTTATTTCCTGGCTCCAGGAACCTTACCCCCCCCCCCCCCCTCGTTGAATTAACATTCACCAAATCCATGCATTTGGAAAATAGAACATGTTTAATCGTGGACCTTGCCTTATGTATTCTAATGACCATGGTTTAATTCATCAGAATCATTTATCAGTAAAGAACTTACACTGTGTTCGCCACAGTTGTAAAGATCATTGAAAATAAAAATCGAATACCCGATCTACGTTTAATCGATCTTCGCCGCCTGTCTATGGAGGGGGATTTCAGACATAATTCTAACTGTTAAAGGGACAATAACATTCTTGCTGGCTTGGTAGCTCCAGAAAATAAATAATACCCTTATTCTAAGTACGAGATGTTTAAATGTCCTACCTGTTGTGTAAATTATCCATTACAACCTATTTTACTTGTCCAGAGGGTTCGAAAATATTTTAAAATCCAAGTCACATTTGAAAAGGTTTACGTTAGACTTTTCAAATCAATTGGTTGAATTTTTCCAATTTTTTAAAATAGGTGTGTTAAGATGAAATTTATATCATCATTTAATTGGAATATTCTAAAATAATACGATTTGTTGACCAGAATGAAGATTGGGACATATTATTCAGTTACA
Source organism: Patella caerulea (assembly GCA_036850965.1). NCBI lineage: Eukaryota > Metazoa > Mollusca > Gastropoda > Patellidae > Patella > Patella caerulea. Next base: position 19,434,035 of record JAZGQO010000014.1, on the reverse strand, counting down.
ACAAGAGTGTTATTGGGGCTTTAAGCTCAAAGCTGTTAATTATTTCTGTGTTTGTTTATTGTTTGTTTGTCCTTTGGCCTATTTATACACATGTAACAAATGCCAATTTACATGATTCATTTTCAGTGTACTAAACATATAATTTTATAAAATTATTTTTTTTCATATTATGAGCACGTTTTGTTTAACATGTTATGCATCGGCCTAAAATGATCCCAATAAAGATGGATATATTAATAATATTGTATTCTGTATTTAATACAAAATATTGTTGTATTAATTATACTGCTATGGGTACATGCATATAAAGGTATGTATATTAAGGTGTTATCAAGGACTGTGTATTAAAGTGCAATAATGTGTATTAAAGTGTAATAATGTGTATTTAAGTGTAATAATGTTATTTAATGTAATAATGTTATTTAATGTAATAATGTGTATTAAAGTGTAATGTGTATTAAAGTGTTAAATGTAATCCCGATTTTAAAACCTATTTAGTAATTTTTGGTAAAACTTCTAATAAGGTGGTTGTTATTGTACAAAAAGGGGGTTCGGTGGTTTGTTGTTTCTTTCATTTAAAAGATATCAGATTAAGATTAGCATAACCTCCCACGCCACATTTACTCCAATTCGTGCTTGCAATTTCATTGGTTGTTTGGCTTTATTTAGGAGACAGATGACATGAATTACAAACTGTTTATAATTTATTGCTTTAGTTGCATTTTTAATTGAGTATCTAACAGATCATATGCAGGCAAAATATTGATAAAGCACATTGTAGGGCCTAGCAGATTGATGGACCGGAACATTTGTTGACATTAATATAAATAAATAAAAATATAAATCCATTTTATTTCTTGTCATAATTTCTCAATAAATAAAAATAACAAATATTCTAACCCCAAAATATCACCAGTTTATGTAGATAATAATTAATAAATTTCATTTCTTCAAATAATAACCATAACAAATTTGACCAGAAGATGTATTTACAAACAAATGCGGTAATTTTAACATTCTTAAGTTCTTTAAAAGTATAGTTAAATCTTTAATGATGTTTCTCCTTAATTTCCTTATGATCTTATGGGACATAACGTATTTCTTGTTTGATCCCTGCATTGGCCAAGAAAGTTCATCCAGATTTTCCGGCGTGGTTCCCCCTTGTCAGACGGAGGGCCTGACAAGGACAGCTGTCTAGTAGTTTGGTTAGTACGAAAAATCAAGGCCCTGTGTACACATTGACCTGCACGTCAAAAATCCCTTGACAGTTGGAATTCGTTATATAAGAGTATGCTGTAGGGCTGCTGTTGGGGCAAAATTTCCCTCATAGCACACCGTATGGCATTATGCCCATCTTCATTAGCCCAGTTCAGAGCAGAATAGTAGGATATTAAACTCCATTTCATTTTTGTCAGTTCTTCTATAGTTAACAACAAAACAAGTTTCATCACTGTTTAACCCTTAACCAGTCGATGTCATTTTGACGTTATGACGTCAAGTGGTCAGGCTAAAAAATAAAACTAACGTGAAATATTTTGTATGCCTATTACAATCGACTACTGCCGAATAATTATAAGTGATAGACTCTTGACACCAATAAAAAAAGTTAAACAGGATAAGTTGATCTATAATTTGCAAATCATTTTCATCAGAAATATCGTCTTCAGATCGGCGCAATCGATATAATCCGAGTCAGAATCATATATAGGCATTTCATCATTTCAATGACTTTGAGGGTCTTTAACATTCTCGACATTGTTAAATTACGTTTTTTGTCAAAAAAAGTTGAACGAAGACATGTTTTTCTCAATGTTATTAACAAGTCAAGTTCCTGTCAGAGACGCATGTGCGGCGATATCAATTAAATACGAAACTAAATACTCAAATACGGCTTACAACAAAGATTCTTGCTACCGTGACCACTTTTGGATATAACGTTGTGGTGCAAATATGCGACCGTGACCGCTTAAGTTTTAATCCATTTTGTGTAAATTTAAGAGGAAGGAGTTGCTGTGCAAGTTCTCACTACTCATGCATTTATGAGCATATAACACCTACATCTCCTGTAAATTCACTACTGTATTTCATATTAGGCCCTATATACTGAAGAATATGCCCATTCCTTTGATACATAATGAATTAAAATTGAGAAGGAACACTTATGACTAATTCTCTTGATTTTTGTGGTTTTAAAACATACTTAGACCAACTAATATATTGTATAATACCTAAAATACAAGAATAACCACATAATATTAAAAACATTGTATCTTTAAGAGAATCAAGACCTTGTAGACCAAGTTTTCCAGTCTTATGTTCTTCATAACCATATCTGTTTAAAATGGCTACTGTTAACATTGGACACAGAGATTGAGCAGGTTTAACAATAAGTGCATTTGTTCCAAATACCATTGATGTGATTGGATGACTGGAAAAAAAAAGAACAAAAATTATTATTTTAGGCTACATCCATATGTTGCTTAATCGAAGTTGATGCAAATACATTTTCATATAGTTTAGCATTCTGATATATGTTGCTTATTAACACATTTGCCACAAATGTGATGACCATATTAACTTAAAGCAGCTAAATCGCTAACATCTGGGACCTAGAAATTGACACAAGTGGGTCGGAAAGCATATAATACTGTAATATGAATGTATATAAACTGATTTACATTCAATGGTTTCCGTTTTTACTCTTATTTCAAATCAGTTATGTTCAGCGAGTTAAGCCAGCACTCTCAATCAAATGCAAATTTCTAGTGTCTGGTTATTCCAGTCTGCATACACCGTTTGATTTGGTGCAATGTGTCTAGCCTCCTCCCTCAAGTCTCTTGTTACAACTGGGGCTGAAACGCATTATGGTACACGATTCGTGTACCAATGGTAAAATATTTATTTTGTCTTAATTATTGGATATCACATGCCCATCTTTTTCTGGTAAGATCATAGCATCAATGTTGATTTAAATTGACAAATAATTTGTATTTTCAATGTTAAAGATTTCGGATGATATTGAGTTAGAGATTTAGCGACCTAAACAAATTTATGTGTATTCTGTTATTATTCAATGACAAACTTTAGAATAATCAGTGTAATAATGAATTAAATTAAAATTAAATGTTTCTAATTATGGTAGAGAATCTAGATGAGCCGTTTTTTCCGAGTCCTAATGCTTTTGAATTGCTTATATGAAGTGTACATAATGTATATTAATAAAGTTTTCACCTTCGTTTGTACTTGTACATATCATGGTCAGCTATTTCCGACAATGGAATGACAAAAAAAGTAAATGCAGCCCAGGAAAAGGCACTGAAATTAACAATTACATAAAAGGGTTTAAAATAAACAACAATCAATATGTCTTTTCTTTAATTAATCAAGAAATGAAATGAAGTTTAATGTTCAAATTTGTTACGGAGCTACAGCTGCTTAGTGAATAAGATGCTGACTGATATTAACAGAAGGTTCAGGGGTCGATCACAGTGTTGGCAGAGAAACTTCCTCAGGATTTTCTGGCATGGTTTCCCCTTGTTACTGGTGTAGGATGCAATGGAGGGCCTGGCAAGGAAAAGTGTTTAGTCATTTTGATGGGACAAAAAAAGCTGATCCTGTGCACATAAAAGAATCCTTAATGGTTGAAACTCCATTGCTGTCTGGGCAAAACTACACTCACAGCACAATGTGCAGAAAAGTAGAATGTGAAACCACATTTCATTCGTTCAATTCTACTTTTCTGCATTTGCCATACAGTGTGCTATGAGGACACAATCTAGCTTATTTTGGGACTAACACTTGGTTCAATTTTATTTCAATAATTTGCTTCTGTGTAAGATCTTTAGCTGTGGGGGAGGAAGAAACTGGATACTCGAGGATCTGAAGAAAACCCATGTGGTTGGATGGGCAACTCTACTCATTGTCACAAATATAAGCTGTGAAGCAACACCACTTGACTCAATGATAGACTTTAGATCCAACGCACACATTTTAAACCATTTGGCCACCCAACCCCCATGCTATGAGGAAAATTTTGTCTGGAAAGCAATCTTCCCTCTTTACTCCTCATCACATTCCAATGTCAAGATGTAATTAGAATCAGTGACTTCAAATGTCTATGTATTTTTTAATACAAGCTAAAAAAAATTTCAACACAACTATCTATCTTACCTGTCTAATAAAACATAAATCATCATAATTATAATATACTGACGTCCTAGCATAAACATAATTATACCAGCAAATATTTTCCATATAAAACTCCATTTTATAGTTTTACTGTATCCAATATTTTGAACAAGCGGTACGCCAAAAATAACAATCACCTGAAAAAAATAAAATAAAAATAACTATTGACATTTGCATTTCATCACAATGACCAAGTATTTCTATGTATAATAACTTTCATTGGAGTCTATTTTTGTAAACACATTATTTGCAGTGTTCATGTACAGGGTTGTTGCTATAGTGCTCTCATGCATAGAGCAAGTATGTAGAAGTCATGTTCACACGACAAGGGTTGTCCGTCTGACCACAGGGTTTTTTCGTGATACCCCGATATCGTCTTGTTTCTAAAATTTTCTGCACACATGGAAATGTGCTATTTATTTTCATTAGTCCAGTCGGAGCAGAATGGTAGGACACTAAACCCCATTTCATTTCGCTATTGTTATCGTTGGATTCAGCCCACACTTGCAAGGGTAACAGATCAATGATCCACAGCCCACTCTGATACAGTCAAACAGTTTTATTCCATATCATGACAGAGGGATCACCTTCCGATCCAAACACAATTTCATATAATCAGATACGTACCGATGCTACAATATTCAGTGATCCATAAAACATTTTTCTTATCGAAGAAGACACAACATCATCTGGTATTAACTCATCAAAGATTATGGCGACAAAATTAGAAAAAAATGTTCTGTGGAATCCCTGAAAAAAATTTACTATCACAAAAGCAATGAAGTTTCGCTCTGAGAGAATTTGCCAGGTGAGGCGCCATACAGATGATTCAGAAGATTTTTTATGAGTAACCTCTTCTTTGCTTGAATCACTCTGCATTATGTTTATATCGTGTTCTGTATGTGCATATAATCCAGTATAGACCATCATTATTGCAGCCACAACTGCTATCACAACTGTTGTCAACTGAAAAGCTTGAAACGATTTCAAACTGTCGGATGTAAATTCACAAATAAACACAGAAAAGGATGCTAAGAGACCAGCAATGTTCGACCATTGAGTTAACTGAAGACGAACTTTAGGATCTGACGAAATCTCCGTGAACAAACAACAAAAAGCTAAACCAATATAAGTAAAAAAAGTATCATATAAACACAAAGCTGTTATCAAATGTAACCCAGTGACCCACGTTCCTTGAGCCCATGGAAACCATATTAAAATAAAGCTGAGAGAAAATAATGGAGCTGTATATAATATAGCTTCTCTTCTTGTTTTAGTTAATCTAAAATTAGTTGTATCTTGTATATAAGCAAATAACGGATCATTTATCATATTCCACACTAAATACAACATTTGAGCAAACTGGAACCACCCTTCCTCAATCTTATAATAGTTGAGGAAAACTTTCACATAATAAAAGAAAAACACATGATTCAGTAATGAAAAACCCAATGAACAGGCACAGTATGCCAACATTCTCTGCTTTAGCGACATTTTTCTTTGACTTCTTCACTTACACTCCTGCAATAATTAATGTAATTTGATTATTTTGATTAGTGACAAAAAACTATGGATGAAGAAAAGCATCATGTGTCATATCTTTCTACACACAATTTAATGGACTGACAAAAATGTTATCTAAATCATATGACAACTGATACCTGTAAGCTTAAATCAGTACGGTATCACATACTGTGCTCTGCATTCCAATAACAAGTCTGCACCAATACCCATCATCAGGGTAAAGATGACGTTTATGAAGAGCATAGAAGATGGGTATTTGCCAATGTCATGTGTACAAAGATATGTTTTTCAGCAAGGGTATGAAATTTTCAGGCAATGCTTAATGCAGATTCTACTGTACAGTAGGCTACCTAGAATTTATAGTCAAAGGGGTGATATTTCATTGATAAATTTTGGAGCCCTCAAAATATTAGATCTAATGCCATAAATAGCCGGTTTTGTAAGCCTAGGCTACAATGATGAGCAAATTAATTCGGGTTTAAACAGACAAACTTCGACCTGAACTCTAATATAACCCTTGTTCACACCATGTTACTCAGTGTAACTCTCAGGTAATGCTATATCTAGCTCCTTTTCAAAATCATATATGGTCAGATGAGTAAGATTTTATTGTAGCGAAACATCCATTGAGGACAGCATACAATATAAACATGTACATAAAATAAAAACAAAATGACAATTATAGAAATACATTTAAAGTTATTTCAACCTGTGCACTACACAATGAATTTTCCTATCTACAAAACATGTTGGTAGCTATCTTATCCGACATTGTGGATCACCCCTTCGGACCTTAGTATATAAAGTTATAATCATTTTTCTTCTTGTTCAGTGGCTATATTCTTCTATGAGTATGATGCATAGTGCCTAGTCTATTCTGCAATACTATTGACAATATGCAATAAATAGTAGATCAGTTACACGTACGAACAGCAAGAAGTTTCCAGTCAAATTAGATTTACCTCCCCTTTTATATTACTCAGGACCCCGTTACACGAACCGCACGTCAGACTTATGCTTCGTACATCGAACTTTTTAATACTATACCACACAACTTAATATAATATTGGTTTCAAGTATTATTGATAATTATGCATTGTGCGTGTACCTAAGGCATCTCTATGTAGCCTGCCTTACTTTGGTAAAAAAAAAAAAATGCACTCGGTGTTCTTGTATTAGGATAGTCCGAGGTCCATATTAATCCGACACCAAAAACTTGACACGTCGGCTGAATTTTCTTGCGTGTATCTGGAGGATACCCATAATATCACACTGATCGGCAGTGAATATACGCTAGGCCGCTACAGTCACTCATAATAATGACATTGACGCGACTTAATGAGTCCACAATTTAACTTTTTTCTTCCGACAAATTAAATTCTTAAACATTTTTTTGTATGTATTAGAAAAAATAAGTAAAGACGTTTGAGGTATTTGTAGTTTAAAAGAATTTCCCATTTAGTGTAATTGGGTATTAAAATGAGTAAAAGGCATCATTTTGCCTGAAGCAATTTCGTCTTATGTAAACAATACACGCGCCATTGAGCCAATGATTGACGCCGCGTGATGTCATTGCACCTTTCGGAGACAGTCACATGTGACAGGTATAATTCGTAATTCTCTGTGAAAAAGTCTTAATCAGAGTGATTGATAGCACTGGGTGATAAATGGCTATGTTTTGTAATGAAAGTTAAACAAAAATTATTACCGGATAAATGATTTAATAAAAAAAACAAAAAACATTCAAGCCGTCAAAATATCCTCGTTTTGTTTAGTTGGTTTGAACTGTTTGTAAGTGTTACTATGTATGATTCTACTCAACAATTTGGGGTAACTCATACCACTTTCCAAATGAGGGGTGTTGGATGGCAGAATTATTAGCACGTGCGCGCTGTATCATAAGGTCTATCATTGAGTCGACTGGCGTGATTTCGATTCCCTGGTAGGTGGCAAGGAATTGTCGCCTGTCCAACCTCGTGGGTTTGCTCTGGGCCTTCCGGTTTCTAAAGGCCCCTATGCGCAAGCGAATTATTGAAATAAAATTGAACCATATTATTATGTTAGTCCCGAAATAACTTAGTTTGTGTCGAGTGGACGTTAAACCCCATTTCCCCCTCTCCCCTTTTCAAATTAACTTGCTACGCCTATTCAGCATATCATTTACTAAGATCTAAACAATTAAAATTTGTTCTTCACAATCTTCAAAGACAGAACTGGGCTAATGAAGACGGACATGCGCTATGAGGGAAATTTTGCCCGGACAGCGGCACTATCTAATATCGAATTCTAGCTGTCTATGGATCTTTTACATGCACACGAATGTGTACACGGGACCTTGGGTTTTCTTATCATCCGAACGACTAGACAGTTGTCCTTATCAGACCTTCCGTCCTGCATCACTGACAAGTGTGAACCACGTCGGAACTTCGAACAGCCGACCTCTAGGCTAGCGAGCCAGCGTCTTACCCACTTAGCCACCGTGACCCCTTCAAAGACAGAGCGAGAATAAATAATTTGACTCGTTCCTTTTCCCCTAACATAATCTCTCGATTCTCCGTGATATTACTGATATCTCAAGGTTTTTAGCTACGTTCTAGTAGTTAATAGGCTACCATAAATACAATAGATATACATACATTGTCCGTCTATTTTACGGCACCCTTGAGAACATTTCCCATCCCCTCGTTACTCTGGGCAGTTACGGCTCTTTAGGATTCCAACCCTCCGGTGAGAAATCGGAGCTGTTACATGGAGGACTACCAAAGTCTTGCCCCTAACTTTCGGGCAAGCTGACTTTTCGGGCAGACGGGTGAAGTGAAAAAAAAAAATTATTTCATATATTTACCAAAATAAAGTGCCAGAAATCTCATAAAACACTGTATTTACGGGCTGGATTAGCAGTAAAACGCGTTTGCAACTGTCAAATATTCCAAAATCTTCTTGGGGGATCCATGTCTGTAACCCGAAATTTTTCGGGCATTGCTAGTTTTGCTTCCCTAACTGTCATTGAGCCCTCATATAAAACTGATTTTACTTTTCTTTTAATTGAATACCACGAATTTATAGGCCTACTGAGTTAACTATGGATTAAAATATTTTGTCTGGAGCCACTCTTCTCTGTGCGACATTTTTCGGGCATCGATTATTTTCTGTGAATGCAGCTGCAACAGTCTGATTGGGAGGTAGGAATTCTGAAATTTCGGTTAAAAACAATTGGAAATTTTGTATTTGCTTACACGGGCTAGAAAAGCAGAAAACGCATAGCGATGGTTTAATTTTCTCCGGGAGGGTAAGACCCCCAAACCCAGCGACGATTGGTTGTTTGGAATTCGGGTCAGCCAGGTAGGCTATATTGGACCTAAATTGAAGTTGCTGTATTCACAGACTGGAATACTTTAATTTTCAAAATTTTTCTCCCAACGGTTCCGTCTTCGTTGACTGTAAGCAATTAATTGGAATTATAGTCAGCCAATTTAATTCTGCTATTTAGACTACCTTGAAGTTGATTTGTTCATGGACTGAAATAGCAGGAAAACGTGTTTACAGCCGTCAAATATTCCAAAATTTTCTAGTTAGTCCATACAAGGTAAGCTCCGCTTCTTCGTCCCTCGAGGAAGACCGGCACCGCTCTTTGTAAACCCGAAATATTTTCGCACATTTCGGGTTTACAAAGAGCGGTGCCGGTCTTCCTCGAGCCCGTACGCCTATGGATATACGTCACAAACTGCAACAGGTAAAATGCACTTTATGGCTTCTTTATTGGAAAGCCCGCTTATAAGGGTCAATGAACAGTCGGTAGGATTTTGGTTAGCAACTAAGCTTTATATTATGTATTTTATTTCGCTTATATAACATCTACACTACATAATTTAATCATTTAGAAACTTTTCTCGTAAAAGTGATTATTAAAACCTCTGATTGTCATGTGTGGGATTTTGAATTCCTTGCAAACTTCAAGCAGGAATATATCAGTCCAAACATTGTTCAGTTCCGTTCAGTATTTATGACGGCGATGTGAAAAAGCAAGCGCCACCAGGGTCGGATTGGGAGATGTCTGACTACGCCCTTAAATTGTACCATAAAGCTGTCATAATATACAGTAGGCTTTAACAAGGACATACAATTTTCGCAGCTATACAGTAAGGCAACCGGGGGCATTCGCCAGAACAAGGGCGTTTTAAGGTTTATCATGGCGGAGGCTATACTATTTTGAGGGCCCTCTTTCGCGAATCGTCCTGACTTACCCTCCAGACCCCCCCCCCCCCTCCCGAGGCCGCTTTAATCCGAGGGTCTAATTCGATACACGTCTGAAGTCTGATAATGGTGATTTCTTGAGTCAATAAATTTTCATGCGAATGCAATGACTACATTCTCATTCAGTAGTGGATTCGACAGTAACAGTGTATAGAAAACGATTGACTCTGACTCGGGGGCCCCTTCCCGTGGCTGGAGGGCCCCTTTTGTCAGACGTGGGGGCCTTTTGTCTGCCTTTAGGGCCTCCTAACTAGAGTACATTTTCATTTTTCCCATCGGTTTTAGTATCTTTGCTCCCGGTTCATTTTTTAAACTTCGTTGATTTTTTTTGCGAGGAGGCTGGTCCCCTTAACTCCTCAGCTATAAAACTTAAAACGCCTTTGCGGGGCCAGAATATGCCCCCTGTTTACTGCTGATGCAATTGCACCAGTGACATTTTCCGCCAGGGGTCCCATGCAAACTCTTAATCTACAATCTTCCCTAAAACCTTTATTAATTTAATACATTGGATACGGACGGGAATTATGTTCATATTTGGATTTTGTTTTCGTTAAATGTTTAGTACGGTTTCCAAAAACTGTAAAATGACGATCAGCAGCTTTAATAACATAATATTAACAATAAAAAAATATTGTCGATATTTATTAAATAAAAAAATTGAAAGACATTAGCCATTAGCAATTCAAATCAGCATGTACAACAATTAGTTTAATAACAGAATAGAATATACATGTATAGATATTTTAAAAAAAAAAAAAAAAAAGAATTTTTATTTCGAAAGTATGTTTAAATAGAATCCTTTTTATATAATCTGGGTCGTAAAACATACAGAGACCAACTAAGTAACTGAATACAGCCTAAGACAATGGAATAACCACATAACAATAAAAACATGGTATCTTTAAGATTATCTATTGCTTCTGTGTCAAGTTTTCCCGCCTTGTGAACTTCATAACCATATCTGTTTAAAATGGCTACTGTTAACATTGGGCAGAGAGATTGAGCAGGTTTAACAATAAGAGCATTTGTTCCAAATACCATTGATGTCATATGATGTCTGAAAAAATACAAAAACATAATGAAATTGGTCTGATCATCCTACAGTTCTCAGTAGAACGGTCTAATGAAAATGGGCATATTCACCATATTCACATTTTCGCCCACTCTTTATCGAATTCCAACTGTCCATGGTTCTTTTACATTTACTCCAACGTCTATACGTGACCTCGATTTCCGTACCAACCGAACGACAGACACTCTTTTTTCTCCAGGCCATTCGTCCCGCAACATTGCCATGGGAAACCACCATGATAAATCTTGAGGAACTTTCTCGAACTTGGGACTTCCTATAAGTATTCTATTTAAACATTATATATATATATAATGTATATTATACATGCACTTTGTTTCATTGACCTTGTTCACCTAACAACATAAGTTACTACATCAAGTACTGAGTTCCATGACAATAAAATTTTTAATCAAATTTAACCTACTTTCTTTTGTATTTTTCCAAATCATGATCAGCTATATCTGCCAGTGGAATGTTGAATAAACATCTTGCTGCTCCAGCAAAGGCACTGCAATATAAATTAATATACTCGAAGAGTTTGCGGGTGGTTATTGAGATTTGAGTTATACGTAATTGGGAAAATGGCTACAAAACATTCTTTTCCAGTTTTATTCTAACTTCCGAATCATCAGACACAATAACGAATACGTTTGATAAAAAATATCTACCTCCATATGAACCTCCTAATAAAATGAGACATGGTATCGGAGGTTCTTGGACATGGTAAACATATCCCGACATGTATGCGACACTATATAATATGACTGGTACTGTCTTAAATCAGGTGTTCCGTGTGCTGATTATGTATAAAAGCGATCAATTATTTACCTATCTAATAAAACAAACATCATCATTATGACAACATATTGACGACCTAACACAAACAATATCAAACCAGAACATATTTTCCATATAAAACTCCATCTTATTGTTTTACTGTACCCAATATTTTGTACAAGTGGTACGCCAAAGATAACAATCACCTGAAAAAAAGATAGTAATTTGCAAAAGTTACATTTAAGATTACAATCAGTTTGTTAAGATTATTGACACGAACGTCCATTTTGATATGCTCACATTTTATATGGAAGTATCGTGTCGTTACCCATATGCCGTGATAATAAACAAAGTCTCCATTATCCAATTTTAAATTAAATTAATAAATGACGATTGTGTATTAGCCCATTCATCATCGAATTGTTCCATGAGCCACCTTTCAAGGAAATTACTAGAATTTGTCTAGGGATGCCGATTATAGCAAATCTGTTGTATCTGCTATTGGGTGTAAATTTTGGTCATTCAGTTAAAGCGGCGTAATTGAAGATTGAATAAAGAACTGTAATTTCTCGGTTAACTAGTTACAAAGTAGATAATATAAAGCGAACATGTGTCACATTTCAGCCAAGTTTCTTCACTCTGTGCCGAGAAATCACCATTTTAAAAAGCTTGTAGTTTCGATTGCCATTGCTATCGTTATTACGATAATAAACAAAGTCTCGATTATCTATTTTTAAGGTTAATCACCCACCGTCGTTGAACCGCAGATCATATTCAAATTGGACCAATTGGATGACATGCATCGACAGTTGATTTGGGTCTTGTCCTGTTATTAAATGTCTAATTAATAGCTTATAAATATGTAACATTTACGACCTGGCGAAAGACCTGCAATGTGCAGACTTAACTCTTGCATAATGCCTGTTTAGTATTACAATTTAATTATTATAACAGTAATCATTGCTGCAATGACCTGACCACTATCAGTAAAGGTAACCTTCCCCAATAACCACCATTCCACAAATACTAAAAATAACATAACGTACCGATGTAGTGATATTTAGAGATCCATAAAATGTTTTTCGTAATGACAAGGATACAACATCGTCTGGTATTAACTCGTCACATATTATAGCAAGAAAATTCGATTTAAAGGTACCTAGGAATGACTGTATGAAATTTACTACAACAAAAGAAATAAAATTTCTCTCTGAAAGAATCTGCCAAGTGAGGCGCCATACAGACATGTCAGGAGAAGTTTCTGGTTTTGTGGAATTGTCGTCCATGGATTTCAAATCCTGTTCAGTGTGAGCATATAATCCAGTATATGTCATCATTATGGCAGACACAATCGCTAACAAAACTGCTGTGAACTGAAATGCCGGAAACGACCTCAAACTGTCTGATGTAAATTCACAGATAAACACAGAACATGATGATAAGAGAGCTGTGACGTTTGACCATTGCGTAAGCTGAAGTCGTATCTTAGGATCCGAAGAAATCTCCGTGAAAAGACAGCAATGTGCCAATCCAATGAAAGTATAGAAAGTATCATATAAACACAAAGCTGTTATCAAATGTAACCCAGTGACCCACGTTCCTTGAGCCCATGGAAACCATGTTAGAATAAAGCTCAAAGAAAATAATGGAGCCGTGTATAAGATTGCTTCTCTTCTTGTTTTCGTCAATCTAAAATTGGCTTTATCTTGGAAATATGCAAATAAAGGATCGTTTAGAGTGTTCCACACTAAATACAACATTTGAGCAAACTGGAACCATCCTTCCTCAATCTTATAATAGTTGAGAAAAACTTTCACGTAATAAAAACCAAAAACTGAACTCAACACCGAAAACCCAAAGGAGGTGGCGCAATAGGCCAACATCCTTTGCTTGAGTGTCATTCTGCTGTAGACTTAATCTCTGTCATATATTATAAATCTGGAATGAATAATAAAATCCCTCAAACGTAATAACGGTTCTGTAATCGAAGACCTATTCGATTAATAGTCAATATACCATATGTCGGCATATAACTCTTTTTTTAATCGATATTTAACATTTTACACTGTTAGATTATATTATTACCCTGTTCTGTTTTGCATATTGAACGACTACACTATTCCACCGTTTTGTTACAACAAGGAATATAACATCTAAACTGACATAATAAGCAACTTAGCACGATCCATAAAATTAAAACGGCAACGCGCACTTCAATCTTGCAATCCATATGAGTAGGTCAGCATATCAAAGGTTTTTACACCTTTGAAATGCGTATTATATATCTGACTCCGGGGTGAAAACCTTTTATAAAAAAAAGGTCCTGGTTTGAAATGGGCCACGTCACACAAAATTCATTGACGTACCAGATTACTTCAATTTACTTTTAATGTCATAGAAATAAAATGTCAGGGTGATCTTTCTATTGACGTTGTTTACTATAGAGTTGCGCTATTTAGATATTCAATTCATAAGGGAAGTAAAAATAGTATAATACAATATGTAGCGCACAGGTGCATGGTTGGTTATATTTAGTCATTACGGGCAAAAATTTGGTCATAACGGGCAAAAATGTTTATCTCATATCAGAGGGTGTGAGGTACCTCCAATTATCCAATAATAAAATTAGTATTCAACTTTTTCCTTAGAATTACAATTACACTTTACAACATGTAATTTTTCCATTTGGGTTGGGTTGTTATGTCTTCAGGTTTGTATAACTATAGCACCACATAAATCTTTTGTTTACATATATTTTTTTTTCATTAAATTAAAACAGTTTGGCCGTTGAGACTAGCCTTTTTGGGCATTATGACCAAATTTATTGGCCTTTATGACAAAACTCTCGAGTGCTCACGCCTTGGACCAACAATTAGTCTGCAAGTTTCGAGCACTGGACTTAATTATCTAGAGCGTTTGGCTTAACATTTCGAACGCACAAGGTACTACATGTATTTTTTTTTTGTGTGTCCTAAATCAGCCACCGCAGTAGTTTATGGTTATGTAGAATTATTGCATGTTTCATTTCGATGATCAGCTTTTCAGAAGACTTTTTTTGCCTTCTGATATAAATGTGAAACTAGCCAGTAACTTTATTACGTAAGTCCAGTTGTCAGGTGAAACTGTGTCCATATTATATAATTATTATTTTTCTAACACTGTTTATTCAATATACATTTATTACGGGATCTGAAAACATGCCAGAGCTCACATTAAATAATTTCATCAAAATATAAGATTTGTTTTGTTTAACTTTATAACTTAATCAAAATTTAAAATGTTTAATTGATATTGAAAATTATAGATAGAGAGAAAAAAGTCTCTATTTTAAAGTTAAAAGATGGGGTTTTTTTTTGATTCACCAAAACAATTTGTGGACAATGCTATGTTGTATTGATGTAAATAAAATAATCACTGGATTGATAATGAATAACAAATATTACTTAAACTATTAGAATTTTGTTTGGCCGTTATGAAGAAATTGTTTGGTCGTAATGATCAAAATGAAATTGTGGCCGTTTTGGTGTAAGGCCACAACTGTGGCGAAAAGTGGCAATATATTAAACCAAGGTTTTGTCGTTGGTGATTTGCCAAAGACAATTTAAAATGTAAACAAATACGTGTACTAGTTTTTCGGGAAAATAATGCCTGGTGTCACTCAGTCAGGGGTGGAGAGCAGTCAAGTCAACCCAACTAAAATTTTGAAAAGTCACAGGAATAGTCAAGTAAATGGCATCACTCTTTGGTGGCCTGCATCCAGTTAAATAACACGATTTGTCTCCCTTGGCCCAATACTATTCATTTTCTCACAGGTGAGATTTACGCGTCATGTTGCAAATATGTCACCAGGTGTCGCCTGTACCTGAAATTTAAGTTAGTCAGATAAGAAGCCATTATTGACATCGAGAATCGTATCAAAATTCCTTATAAACTACAAGTGATCGTCAAAATGACGAAAACCTCTTTAGAAATCCGATGGAAGATATATTTGGTTTGCTTTTCTCTGCTATTTTTGGCGGGAACAGGTGAGTCTAGGGGCTGTAAACATATTTTGTATGAATTTGATGAAACATATTTTGTGCAGTTTCTCGGAGGTACCAGAACTGTATCTACTATTATACCATTTCATAATGCTAAACCTTTCATTTCCAAAGAAAGAGATCATGAAATTTAACCAGGATAGTAAGTTATTTGCACGCAAGTGTGTACCTAAAAGATGTTAATTGCATACCACAACAATATTTAATTAAAACTTAGAGAGAAATTCTAGAATTATGTATTTGAATACCTTTACTTTCTTGTATCAACAGTCGACATATGAAATCTTAGATTTAGCTGGGGGGGGGGGAGGGGCTGGTACTCTGGCAAGGAACAATTTCTAGTGAATAGGATGTATGCACATACATGTAAAAGACAGTCAGAGCATAACTTCCTTCATTTCCCATATTCATTAGATGGGCTGGTACAGTAGGAGCCTGTTTCACCTCTTACCAAATAAAAGTTTTAAATTAAATTCATTATCTTACCTATTTTAGCCAACCATTTATGCACTATATATAAGTCATCATTGGATCCCAGGGGCAATCCTGTTCCTCCAAATCGGTATTGGATGTTACTGATTTAGTGGCTTTGCATATGAATGTATTTTTTAAGCCTTGCTGCAAGCATGTATATCATTGGTCTATGGTATTATGTTATTATAGATTAAAATTATTTTATTAACAGGGGATGCAATGGAATGTTTCCAATGTAATTCAACTCTAGATTCTAACTGTCAGGATCAGTTTGATCACAGTATAGCAAATCATCCCCAGAAGTCTAAGTACTGTAAGATGCATGATGCTAAATTTTGTATAAAAGTTACTGGTTTATGGGGAGGTAAGTCATGTAAAATTCATAGAATATAAATGTTATTTTAATAATGAACAGATATCCTGAAAAAGAAGACATTTTTTTTTTAAACTCCGTCGTTTGCAGTACCGTACTGTACTAAGCTTTAGAAGCAAAAATGTGAACTGAAGAATAACTCCATCTCCATATTGAAAAGTTTACGATCTAAAAAGACATTGGAGTAATCCCCCCTCTCAACACCCTGTTAATATTTAAATTGATGTAATCTTGTGAACACAGTACCTAAAGACATTTCATGGCTTATGAAAGAACCATTTTGAATGTTAAATTGGTGAACGCAATACAGAAAAAAAACTTTGCAATGGATTTGCTAAAACTTGGTGTGATTATTCGTACTGAGGTGTAACTTTATTGTGGCTGTGCATCACAGCAGTAGCATGTAGAGGTTTTATATTTCTCCACGACTCAAGTATAGGGCTTAATTCTCAGAAATGTTTCGAAAGCAAGTTTTGTAAATATGTAAAATCAGATGAAATAAATTTTTATTCAAATTTAAAGATGGACAGCTTGCACAACAAAGTTACCAGTTAAAATTTCAAAAAACTTAACTTACTTTCCCTCTTACATTAGATTGAATGCCGTGGGGTGTTGCCTCCTTTCTCTATGCCACTACGTCACAGTTACAAGTACGTATATATATCAGCTTGGCCAAGGGTTATTATGGTGAAATCGCCCAATGGGTTAAACCATATCCCTTTCAATTTTGCTGAATATGTATATATGGGCAAGGAAAACTGATATTTCAAATTTCAGCTTAATCCAACCAACGGTTGATGAGATATGGCAGTCTCAATTTGGGGGATTTTGGCCAAAGTGGGAGTGGCTGCCATTATTCATTTGACCATTACTCAGCAACCAATAAGTCAAAATTGCTATCATAGTATTTCTGGAATGGGAATCCCATAAGGATTCCAAATATGCCCTTATTTTTGACATGGGTGAATTTTGAAGTGTCAAAAACCATTGACTTAGATTTTGACCTTGAACTTGACCGTGTGGAACTCGTGAACTTGAAATTAACATTCGTGCAAAAATTAGCGCAACATGTTTTCTACACAATATCAAAAAATTGGAGGTATAATTTTTTTATAAGCTTATAAAAACATGTTAAATGTCCACACATGAGGCTGAAAATCGGTGTTTTTGAACTTAAAGCATTTTTTTGTTCTTTGAGACATAGTAACCTGCTGCAGACTTGTGGAATTCCCTTTCCAGAAAAACTTATTATAGCAATTTTGACTTGTTGGTTGCTGAGTAATGGTCAAATGAATAATGGCGGCTAGGCCCATTTTGGCCAAAATCCCCAAAATTTGGACAGCCATATCGCGGCGAGCGTTCGTCGGATCAAGCTAAAATTTGAAATATCAGTTTCTCCTGTCCAAATAAGCATATACACTAAATTTCAGCTAAATCGAAGGGGGTACGGTTTAATTTTTACATTCTTTGGGGTGATTTGACATGGAATGCCCCCCCCCCCACTTGAAATTTAAGTTAATATATTGATACAAATTGTTATTATATTTTTAACAGGAGTAGTAGGTACTCACCGATTCTGTAGTTCTAGAGATATGGGTGATCAGTGTCAAGATATTGGTTATATGGATCATGATAGAATGTATCGAGCCTGTACCTTCACATGTTCAAGTGATGGATGTAATGCTTCAACAAAATTATCACTTTCGGCAACATTAATGTCTATGACTATTGGAGTGTTAGCTTTTATATCTAGTTAAAACCTTTGCTTTGCCATTATGTAAAAATTTGTTAACCGATACACTCATTGTTATAATAAATTGACTTTCTAATGGGAGGAGCATTTAATTGATTTAACCCTTTAAAACGTAAGTCTTTAGCTATAATAAAATCAAAATTAATCCATATATCTGTATGGACCTGTATGGTATATACATGAACCTTTACAAATTGTTAACATTTGTTAGTGAAGTAATTCTGATATCAAAACATTGCAAATATGGTTGATGTATGAAATAAATTTGCCAAACACCTTACAAATGATATGTATTATTTTGTATTTGAGTCTTAGAGGGTTAAAATGTTAGTATGGATCTTGATTTCTGAAATTAGAATGAGAAAAATAACAATAATTTTTCGACCAAGCACTCTCTACTCATCTTATTGTTCTTCTAGAGGTGACAGCGACACTCTTTGAAAAAAGCCAAAGGCACTGCTAGTTGTAATATGGCCAACATTGAACTTGGAATACTTTTTTCTTGGACAATTGTGCTTACATTGACAGACTTTGAATTTCAATAATAAGTGACAATGCCAAGATTACTTTGTGCTTGAATCATTGTCAATATAGTACTATTGTATTTGTTTGAAATAATCATTATAGTTTCACTATAAGTTTTATATCTACAGTGTAACTGGAAAATAGTGCTTATTTGAAAATCTGACTTTATATTTTTTTTTGTATACATTTCAACTGCTAAGTACTTGTAGTTTAAGGTAACCTTACTTCTGTAATAGTATTTCACATTTTAATTCATCCTTTTTACTATTATGTGGTATCTAATGTTTTAACACATCAGCAAAATATCTACCATTACCTGTACAGCCTATTTACAGATTTGTATAAATGTACATATGTATATAACTAACTTCATTAAACATCTTGTAAATTATGCATATTTTTATATTATAATCATTTAAAATGAATTATTTTAGTTTTTATATCAAACCGATTCATAATTTATGGGTATAATTGTACCGTATCCTAATTTTAAATGGAATAATTTAAAGATATGTTCCTTTAAGGTTCAGTCTTCTGTTAAGATAATTGTCATTTGTATACGGTATCCAAAATACAGGGGATCCATATTCATTGCTCAAAACAACATTATTTTACAAATGCTGTAGTCTATCTCTTCACATGCTAACAAATAGCTTAAAATCATCTGCTAAACTTTTTCATGTTTCTCTAATTAACCTCAAGGAGACATATGTTTTAAAAATATTTAATGAGGTCCAGTTTTTAGGCATGTAAAAATTGAGATCAACATTTACAATAAGAAGGGCTAATATGAAGAAAGATAGCTTCATAGTCCCCAACAGCTTACTGTATTGGGACGCGATAATGAACGGTAATAGAATAAAAATTTTAATTCACTAGGACCTTAGACCAAAATTTAATGGTTTTAAATAGTATATTTGTATTTTGATACCATGTATACCATTTATCTATCATCGGTATTACTGAGGATGATTTTTTTTTATCTTGATGTAAGAGGATTATTTTTAATACATAAATACCATTTTATTAATAAAATTTAATTAAATTAAACATTTGTACTTTTCTATCTTAATATGATATCAAAGTACAGTATGTGTGTGTGTTGTCTAAATATGGAAGTGAAATTGTGAGCTGGGTAACATGCTTATCATTCATTCAACCAAGAGATTCACATAGTGTATACGGAGTTTGGACATTCTCCACAATGAGAAGCGGAGTTCTTGGGTTCTAAAAGGTGTTACAGACATCTGCTTAGCCATGCTGAAATGATCATTAACCTAACCTAACCTAATGCTGGGAATCGGGGGGCCCTCTGAGATTGGTCTCATGACAGGAAGGGGATGGCTGTGGGTGGTTTTCTCTATCCCTGCTGGAGCACAAGAATATTTTGGAAAAACTGAGTGTGCTTTCCAGGGTATGTCCTGATGTTTCTAGCTTATAACATGCACAAATTATTTAGTGATGGCAATGTTACCAATTCATCAAGAACAACCTTGTAAATTCTAGATTATAAAGTACCAACAACAGGTTTCTTCTTGGTCCAACTTTGACCCAATGAACAACTACAAGTCTGAATATTCTAGGTCAATTAGAAGCAGACCTATCTGTCCCCAAAACGTGTGACACACGAATATTTGCATTTGGATAAAAATGACCTTGATCCCACCTTTCTTATTCAAAAGGTAAAAAACAATGTTGTATTTTTGTGGTGGAAATGGTCTTATTAGAAAGTTCAATGATCTTAAAAAAGATAGTATTATATTTGAAAAATCCAAGAGAACGGAACATCCTATTTAATGTTCCTCGCCTTTTTCTATTCTACTGATCAAGAAGCAGTTTCAGATAAGTTATTTTGCCCTGAATTTGATTTATCTTGTTTCCATTGAGGTAAATCTGCTTATTGCAGGTCTTTAACTTGACTAGAGTTGCTATATATATAAACTATTGATTATGCTTTATCAACTCTCTAAACCATATGATGGAAGAGATTTATATGGATAAGAACGCCCTTGAGATTTAAGATAATCCAGACAAACTCAATTGTCCAATACCATTACTGTACGATAGTAAACAATCATCACTACATCTTCCAACATTCAAGAACTCGATGGTTGGGCCTTTCCTCTTTCAGATTTGGTTTTTTGGCTGTTGTTATTTCTTAATCTGGGGTGGGGGGTGGTTGGGGGTTATGTGGATGGCTGAATGGTTAGCATGTGCGTGCAGTAACATAAAGCCTGTCATTGAGCCAACTGGTGTGGTTTTGAATCCATGGTTGTATGTGACAAGGAGTAGGGTCGCCTGTCCAACATCGTGGGTTTACTCTGGGGCCCCTAGTTTCTGCCCACTGCTAAAGACCCCTATGTACAAGCGAATTATTGAAATAAAATTAAACCATATGTTAGTCCTGATATGACCTAGTGAAATGACCTAGTTTGTGTCATTGGACATTAAACCCCATCTCTCTCTCTCTCTCTCTCTCTCTCTCTCTCTCTCTCTCTCTTTCTTAATCATAAAAGAGCTCTTGAATTGGTTACGTCACCTACAGCGATTTTAATGTGATAATATGGTAATTTTATGCCCAGTTTTATGTCCATGTTTAGTAACATTTTAGAAGATAAATGTTGAAATCCTTAATCTCGGACAAAGAATCCTTTCATAAACAAAATCAACAGATCCCTCCAGAGGCGGATTCAATGTGGGGTGCAAGGGCGCCACCCCCCCCCCCCCCCCCGCCTTATTTTCGACAGTGCCCTTTTTTTACTACTGAAAGTGCCTTTCAACTAGCTTTTTTGCTCGATTTTGAGGCTCTTTTTCTACGATTTCCGAACGTTTAGACGAAAATATCAGCCAAATAGCTCTTGCATTGGCTAGAGAGGCAACGAAATGATGGATAATTTTTCTTGGGGCGCCCACCGCCCTCTCAGCGGCGTGCCCCGTCTCCATGGTCAGTGCCCTCATTTTGCAGCACCCCCTCTTTTGAAAATTCCTCGCTAGATCCGCCCCTGCCCTCAATCCCAATCTGTTTCACAGAGAATTACTTACGAATTATCGCTGAAACAGATGACTGTCCACAACCACTGATCTCTATAGATATCAGCGTCATTGGCTCGACGGCTCGTGCAATGTTTGCATAACACCTAACTGCTTTGGGCAAAATGATGCATTTTACTCATTTTAATATCAATATTCACTGCGGGATCAGTTTGCCTCAATCCCACAACTGATGATTAGTTATTAGAGGGAGATAACTTGGCCAAAACTATATATTTCACAAGCCATCAAATAATTGAATAGGCAATCTGACTTTTAAAAACCAGTTCAATTTCAGCAAATACGGAGAGTAGGATGTTCCCTGGTAGAAGGGGGGCTGGGATGGCCTAGTGGTCTAGAGTGTCGCGCTTCGACCTCTAGCTGGACGGTCACCTCTGGCTTGCAGCTGTGGTTTCGAGCCCTGGTGTGAGCGTATGTGGAATGGAGATAGGGGCGCCTTCTCAACCTCGTGAGTTTCCTCCGGGCACTCCGGTTTCCTCCCACTGCTAAAGACCCCTACGCGCAAGCGAATTATTGAAATAAAATTAAACCATATGTTAGTCCCGAAATGACCTAGTTTGTGTTGAGTGGACTTAAACCCATTTCTCTCTCTCTCTCTCCCTGGTAGAATTAGAAATGCTCTGACACATATAATTGGAGATTTCAAAATGTTAGTTTGCAATAAATCCTGTTCAACTGAACTGAAGGCCTTAAGAAGATTGAAATCACAAATTATTTGTCAATTTGAATCAACATTGATGCTGTGATCTTAACGGAAAAAGATGGGCTTTTGATATCCAATATTTAAGACAAACATTTTTTTCCTCATTGGTACACGAATCATGTACCATAATGCGTTTCAGCCCCAGTTCTAGCAAGAGACTCGGGGAACGAGGCTAGGCACAATGTACCAAATCAAGTGGTACTTGTAGACTGGAATAACCAGACGCTAGAAATTTGCATTCGTTTGACAGTGCTGGCTTATTTCGAGGAAAATAACTGATTTGAAATTAGAGTAAAAACAGAAACCATTGAATGTAATTCAGTTTATATACATTCATATTACAGTATATATGCATTGCGACCCATTAAGACTTGTGTCAATTTCTAGATCCCAAATATCAGCGATTTAGCTCTTTTAAATGGACAAATAAATCGTGTTTTCAAAGTTGAAGATTTTGGATGATATTGAGTTAGAGACTTAGCTACATGTACTTTAATGAAAATCTCTGGCTTACTGTAATGATTATTTTTCTGTTTTGGCCTACAATAAACAATTGATAACCACATGGAACGAAGAATTTGTGGAACGAAGCACAACCCCACAATTATTAACATACCTATAACGTCATGCTTATTTCTATTTCTGTTATAAGTGTTCCGATATATATTTACTTTGATCTTCAACGTTCTCATTAACCTCACATCAGGGGAACCCCCAAAGGCGTCATCATCACTACCATAAGCTTTCTCTAGTTGGCGACGAAAAATCCAATGGTTGTTCTTTGGAAACCGATTTTATAAAGTTACCTTCTGATATTCGAAGATGTGGCATGGGAAACGAACGCGCGGTTGTGTTCTCACATTCGATTAAACCCGCTGTGTACAGGAACAAGTTTTGGCAAATACGTCATATAATAAAGACGGAAGTAATGCTCATTGCCTTTCATTTAGGAGGTAATTAACTAATTTGGACCAAGACCCTTAAACTTGATGCTTACCAGATTTTCGATTTTGGATTTATCCTTGCGTTCGCTGAGTTAGATTTTGGCGTATGTGAATTATGCGTAGGTACATGTATAAGTAACGAAGCCCACTATTGCCCAAACAAACTACCTAGATACACTTTATTGCATAAAACTGCCCAACAGGGAGTCGCATACAATCGAACAAATCATCGAGATTGCTACATAAATAATACATGAAATAATAAAAAAGATATAATCATGAGCAGGGCCATTTTACTGTTATATAGACTCAGGCAAAGTTGTACAATGGGGACCCTATACACAACCACTCACGAGAATGCAAATGTAATTGTTGGAAAAATATATATATATTATATTTGTACTTCAGACATAAAGAACATGTTATCAATTTTTAAACAACACAAACTAACAAAATACATAGATAGGCAACTGCAGCGTGCCATTGTGTTAAGACGGCACTCATCACGAGCCAATAAATAATTATTTCTCGAATATTCAACTCGTGTCGAATTGTTTACTTGACGAAGTGGTGACTCTTTCCGACAAAAATATTACAATGAAATGAAATGGGGTTTAACGTCCGACTCTTCTGCACCTTACCTGGGCTAATGGAAGACAGTGTGCAAAAATATTACAAGGTACGGTATCCAGAGCATTAATTGTATTGTCTGGTGGGCCAAGATTTCAAGCACCTGAGACATCAACTGAGAAACATCATATGTATATAGCTTCCCCAAAAACTTCATCGACTTCACCACTTGTTAGAAACGAAACAGAATTGGTTTTTTTTTTTGTTACAATGTCGATAGTCTAGGAGGGTGCCAATCAATAAATGCGGAGTTTTGGTCCTTGAGCTACTAGTATGCCAAAAAGCTCCAAAAACAACGTCGATTTTTCTTCCACTCATTTTTCAAAAGTTTCTCTTGTACCTTTCACCCGGGACCCACAACTTTAAATCTCTTAAATGTCAATCAGTAATCGAACGATAATGTCTAATTTTTGTTTAACAAGGTAGGTGCAGTCTGCAGGAACCCTTTTGTATACTTGGGCGCAAATAGCGGCGGATCTAGAAAGAGCCCACAAGCCTTTCTACTGGTCAAATTTTATTATACCAGACCATCCGCCCGACAGTTCTGATAAATCAATCAACGCCAGTGATTTCAGCTTTATTCCGCTCGTGGAAAATAGCACGTATTCGATGTAATATATATTCTACCATAAGACGCTTATAATTGTAAAAAATGACGAGAAAATCTCCGGGAATTCGATATTTTCTACTCTTGTTCTAAACAATAGGAGTATTTCGGTATAAGGTCACCCGTTCGTTACATTTCTGTTCTGAAAGATTAAAGATACTGCACGCGCTAACAATTCAAGAACTTGTAAATTACATCATAAGCTCCTCGGAATGCGTTCGAGATCTTGACCAATGTTTGCCATAACATTGTACTCAATAATCCCTTAATTTAACTGTTCGTGGCGAATAATGTAGGAATCTCGCATGCGTGCACATGAACGAGGCACACGTGTGCCGACTAAAAGAGAGGCGTTATAGACTTAAAGTATAGATACAGATTGTTAATTAATTAACTGTTAATTGCACGTGATGCAAGTCATTGACTCACGACGGTTAATATAACGGCTTTTCTGTTAATATCAGCACTCGAAATAATCTTAATTACATTTTAAGGAACTCAAGACTGGGTTAATTTTCTAACAGTTTTAGCTTTCCAAACTTTGTTTTATTTTATTATACCAATTTGTATATTCCACAAAATTTCACACGAGTTGCTAGGTTTCAGTTTCATTCCGAAATTCGTCTACATTGACTAAAGATATTTGTTGTCGGTTCTGTCGTTTTCTCAAATGTAATCTATTCGTATGAAAGATGCGTACAAATGTTTAGTACACCGTTTGGCATGTTTTAACGGTCAGTAGCAAAACTGGAAGCAGATATCAAATATAGGGATATTATTGCAGAGACCCCTTTTATTACCAATACAACAATGCACCTTTCAACAATATAAATTGCATATTTTGAAAGGAGGACCGGTGTCAGACTATTTTGCGCCCTGGGCAACACCAACTACTAGTAACGCCCGTCCCACCCCACCCACTGCAGCTGCTGGTGAGAGTATTACCTTATACTTGATATTTAGTCCCATTACTTATATTATTAGGGTAAAAGCGAACTTCCGTTTTAGGAACAGGGATGCGTAGAAAATCAAAATTTCACTTCATAATCATAAACCTGTACACATCCAAGCATACAGAAATTTTCGCCATGTCAGACGAAATTAAAAATTAATGCGAATGTGTATCTTATGCCTAATATTTCACCGATTGTTTAAAGGGACAGCTCCAGAAAAAAATAGCCTTATTAAATTCTAAGTACTAGATGTTTAACTGTCCTACCCGTTGTGTAAATTATTCATTCCGTCCTATTTTACTTGTCCAGAGGGTTCTAAAATATTTTTAAAATTCAATTACATTTGAAAAGGTTTTACGTTAGGCTTTTCAAACCATTTAGTTGAATTTTTACAATGTTTTAAATGGCATGTTAAGATGAAATTTGTATCATCAATTAATTGGAATATTGTAAAATAGTACAATTTGTTGACCAGAATAAAGATTGGGATATATTACTCAGTTACAACAAGAGTGGTATTGAGCCTTTAAGTTGTGATAAATGATATTCTAGTATAGAATCGCTCGATGTTTAAAGAGAAATGTATGCATGTTCTAGTTATTCAAGCCTTTCATACATGTACTTGCTTTTCTCTTTATAACGAGACGATCCCTAAGGCATAAAGGTAAATAATTATCATTTACGAGGCAGAACACATCAACACGCATTTTGTTGTTAAATACGTCTAACTGTCTATAAACTTGATACAGTTATTTAGGTAAAAACTGCATGCATCATTGCTATTCTATATGTGGACTTAACACAAAAAATAGACTAACTTCATTTTTTTCTTATCCTATTTTCTGCGTCTTTTCTTTCTCTGAATACTGGATTATAAAATATTTTACATGAAGTATAAATCTTGCCTTTGTTCATTCATTTCTTTTATGCAGGCAACATTGGTGTCCCGTTTCTCACGCGTTTTCAACCTAAAGGACAGATTTACCATCCAGAAATTTCTTTATTCAGTACATAGGTTTATATTACCCTTCGTATTTGACTTAAGTGTAGTGAATTGTAGCATAGTTATCGTTCTACATTGCTGAATCTATTGGTAAATATAATTCCAAGCAAGATTAATTTGTATAGCTTGTCAGGGGTCCGGTACAATCTGACTTTAATATTTTCTAGCGGGAAAAACTGTAAAGAGATGAGTACTTTATGTTTACTGTCATTGTATCAATTTTCTAGGGCGGAACATCAAATCCCAACAAATGTCTCACCTAGGTTGAAACATAACACGACTTGCCACGGGGATGTATTGCGTTGATACAACGCAAATAAAGAAATATAACCGAATGTGATTTAATACTATTTCAAGGGGATAATCCGTCCTTCCAGACACAATATACAAACGAACCCAGGTGCTCTCCAGCACGATAACAGTTGATTTTTGTGCATTCTCATAACCTCAGATTAATAAAATCACACGATAAATTTAGTTCCGATCTGCTCCAAGCACCTTAATATAAATTTTTTTATTTAAGGGAAGTTTCAAATTAAAATAAAAGATGTCACCTATATAAGAAACATAAACCTGGTGGGTTGGGATATTATGAAAAAAAACGTTATTATCTGATATCCATGTTTAGTTACTTTGCGTCGTACACAAGGCAGTGTATCTCTACACTTTCTCTAGTTTTATATTCAACACTCTTTACAAAATTTAATTTGGAGGAATCCGGGGAAATTTAGGGACCTGTTAATCTATAAACTTACCCGATTCCTACCACCCATTAGACTACAAGTGCAATTCGGATTAGTTGCCCATTGAGTGTCCATGTGCCTTGTAGTTAATGCCATTGGTTGACAGATTCAAAAGCTTGCTTTCCTAACCTGGGATACATTTCTTGATTCTGCATTATCATTATTGTAAACCATCAACTAAAGTTGAGAAGAAAAAGTATGGGATTTCCCTTGCTTTATTATGGTAGAAGTGTAAACCCAAAGTTAGATTGAGAAATAATTACTATACACCGTTGTTTCTGGAACTGATTCAACTGGTGGAATTATTTGAGCCCAATGGGGAATGGGAACTTTTTATGTATACATATGCCTCGGTACGGCATGGTGTAACCAATTGATTTTACGCGGATGGACGCCCACGCGGGGATCAAATCGTTAAACTGATGACCACATTGTCAGTTATAGCCTCTGGACTATAATGCCCCTTCACTAATATATAGTAAGGAAATTCCGCATTAATTCTGCATAATTCCGAACTTTACACCATTAGAGCCCATCTTGCGAAGAACCGTGATAATATGTGATGTGTTAGATATAATATGATACTTTCGATAGGAAAGATAAGCATACTTTACAAAGCTTTTTATTTGCAGTTATATCTTTACAACATGTAGAAACAGGCTAGTTTCAATTTCTGTAGAAAGTATCATCACCTTCTCACTCATAATCTCATAAACACGGGGTAGAATATTATATAATACATACGTAATCTTTTTAAAATTAAAATTAGGACTGTTTTCTGTAAGGTCTGTGCTTTAATAAAGTTCGGATGCGCCATTGTAAGCAAAATATGAATCACTTGCATAGGAAATTGTGAAAAGTGAATCTCTGATAGGAATATCAGTTCCCAAAAAGTTCATTTGCGTTCAGGATTTATAAAGATACATGGCATGGACATTTCATCGATCTATGCTGCTCGCTATGCAGTAAACCGCGGTCGCCATTTTGTTGGCCGCGAATTTCAATGAACGGCCTGTTTTAAATTGGTATATGATTTTGTTTTCTTACTGAGTACATATTAACGTAGATGAAGCCGTGAGAAAATGGATATATTAGCAACAAAGACAATGGTGCCTCAAGCCTTTATAAACGTCTATTCTCAAGTGATTATCATTCTGAATGTGCTTCAATCAAAATCATCGTAAGAAGCTGGTTAACGTTGTTGTAGTGTCTATCGTGAAATTCAGAAATACACAGGAATAAAAATACAGATTTTGGGAATGATGACCAGAAACCACTCAGAGGTTTTTTATTTGCAAATTTCATATACATTAATTTAATTGCATTTCTATCTTCCTCATTGGGACATGAAATTGCCGTTTACTGTGAATCAGTGTGAAATCAAACATCCTCCATCCAAACGACTTTCGCCTATCCCAACACCTATAGCCCAAGTATCAAGGTGACAGACTATGGATATAAACACCATACACAACCAAAAAGAG
This sequence comes from Patella caerulea, assembly GCA_036850965.1. NCBI lineage: Eukaryota > Metazoa > Mollusca > Gastropoda > Patellidae > Patella > Patella caerulea. Next base: position 19,404,937 of record JAZGQO010000014.1, on the reverse strand, counting down.
TAAACATATTGACCCAAACAGTGTCCAAATCGAATATATTGAGATCAGTTAAAGTTTGTATTGTTTTCTGTTGATTTTACATCACCGTCTTTTGTGTCTTAGATAATAAGGTAATAATAATTATATCTTTTTCAGTACACGCAAACCCATTCTGTTTCATAATTATAAAATAACAGGAGTCTTTGTATTCCGATAGTGCACGATTTAACGTTAGTCCCGAAATGACCTAGTTTGTGTCGAGTGGACGTTAAACCCCATTTCTCTCTCTCTCTCTCTCTCTCTCTCTCTCTCTCTCTCAAATATTAAAAAATCGGAAAGAAGTAACCAACAAATCCCCGAATCTGTAAATCTACAAGTTCAATTTTTTAAAATATAGTTAGTTAACTGTTGCGATTATGATATACCGCCCCCCCCCCCCCACCCACCCTAAAAATTGTCACGAACGCGACCACGAGAAATCAGTTTGCGGTTGACAAATGGAAATAAACTTTATCTTCCCCTAGGAGTAAGACAGCAACTCCATGCCCAGCGATTATCACCGCCATACAGCTAGATTAAATTAAAACAAACTGAGTCCACATATCACTTATACATTTTTAATTGTTGAAATATTCCACATTTAACTCGGAATGTAGCCTACAACTCATACAGGTATACTATCGCGTGTAGGAAATCTATTGTATATTTAGACACCATACAGTCAAAAATGAATACTGCCCTAAAATTAAAACTTCAACATGTTCTTATAGCTGACAATTGTGGATTATCATTTATTAAAATAGACCGTATCGTGTCTAAAATATAATCCGGTGTTTCTTTGCTACCGCTTTTGATCGCCGAATAACCCCTTTAAGTCACCGTGGAACAGTCCATAGGCTGTGCTTGTGTAGCTGAGTGGCTGAATCCATTTCATACTATACGGCGTACGTTAGTTATAACGTGTAGCCAAGTTATCGTTACCGATGGTAGAACAGTCGTGTGCTTTACCTTTAATCACTTCGAGGGTTGGACCCGTATCTGGATAGAAATTTGAAAGAAGTGACCTTTTTTTTTACCTTTCTCCATCATGGAGAAAATCGGGACTAACGAGGGGCGAAAACCTCGAAGTCCGTGTGCTTGGATAATATTGTGGATTTTCGTATGTCTTGGAATTTCTTTGCTCATTTTACTTATTCCATTTGTTGTCTGGACCATAATATCATATCAGGATGCTATAGTTTCTTTAGAGTCGCGAGTAGGGACATTGGAAAAAGAGTGTTCAAATTCACTTTCTAAATTGGATATGGAACGTTACATTGACTCCAAATTGGAGACTTTACTCCAAGAGGTAAGGCAACATTATTTTTTCGGGATCGTTAGAGGCTGTATACAATCAGTACATAAAATTTCGAAATCTGGCAGCTTTTATGGAATTATTTAAGCGATTAAATTGTGTAAAATGTGATCAAAATTATGAGATATGAATGGGTTAAAAACTAATTCCTGATAAGTAATTCCTGATTACAGTTAGGCCTATTCCTTAGTTCATTCCTACAATATTGGTCGCACCCTTTGGATAGCATGCGAAGTCTTCTTCCCAAATAGCGTTTTATAACCGTTTGTCGCAGACTAATATAATTCCAAATGTTAGTTTGATGAAACCTTTATGCAATATTAGAAGGAATCGAGGTCCGTCCAACCTGCATTTCTCGATTCTAAAGGAGTTGATTGGTCTTAAAAATTAAACATTATTTCTGCATCATGGTAAAATTTAATAGGTGCCATCATTAAACGGGGATTTCAGTCAAATTTATTGGTACTACCTATATAACCGAAAAATGTCTGTTTCTCTTTATCGTATGAGACTGTCCTTTTGTTTCAGCGCGTGTCAAGATTTCAGGAGGAGGCATGGCGCCAAGACGACACACGAAGAATTAAAAAACGCGCCACCGAGTGTCACTGCCCGGCAGGTAAGCAAACTAAATGATTCCTTTGAATAAATAAATGATTATTATAGCAATTTATTTTCAGTATACCTTAGGGTTTATTATATTTATGTCTTGTTTTTATTAGATCGTTTATGATATCTTACATTCCAAAACCTTGTTCATTGTCAGGCAATTATGGTCACCGAATAGTGATGAGCCGCCTGTACCTCAAAATACGGGTTTTACTTTATTCAACCAAAAATAGTTCTGCCCATCTTTAGTACACATTACAAGATATTTCAGAATATTGATAACCACAATATCAATAGAGTTTCGTTTCTTACTCAATGTGGGTGTTGTCTATCAAAACACTTACATTTATTGTTCATCCATTTTGTCACTACTTCATATTTTATTACGTGGTACATCATGGCGATGGACAACATGGGCATATAATTTACGAATGTCATAAAGTGCAAGTATGTGTTTCTTTGATATATGCAAATTCGTGCATGATGTTTATATTTATTTCAACCCTAGGTTCGCCATAATGTATAAATTATTACATTTACAGCACACGTGGATAATTAAACTAATAGTCATGCATTTACCAAAACAATTTAAAAGTTCTCTCTAATATGATACAATCTCAACTTCAAATTTGTTTTTAATTAAATAATTTAGTGAGGAATTAAAATATTTTAAAAATGTATATCCTGGCAGGGTTTCGTCTTACAATGATGTAGTCAATACAACGTGATGTTTAATTTTAATTTACAGCACATGGCTGTTTCAACTTCAAGCTCTTTTTTGCCTGGGGGAATTTCCATCTTCATCAATTGTGACTTTGTGAAATACACAAACTTTACATTACAAGTGTGTTAATATAAATTGTATTATTAAAACCTTTTACAATTTGTGAGAATTGGAAGATGAAGAGGGGGGCTGGACATTTTTCTTTAGGTACAATAATAGTTTAAACTAGGAACATGTAGTTGATTTTATATAGGGTGGTACTTCCTATCTCTTGAGTGAAAACTATTGAAAGACCTTTTCACTGAAGTAGACCTGTAAAATTTTCTTAGCTTTCTATGGATTTTCATATACAATGTTTTAATGGCCATGTTTTCTATACTCTATTTTGATTATGCTTTGCTTTTGAGAAAAAAATCACTTGTTGAGAAACTTAACCCCTACCCCTCCCTGTAGTGTTGTGTGTGTATTATAAATTCAAAAAAAAATAAAAGGTTTTGATTTAAGTAAAAATTACTTCTTTTAATTGATTTTTTATTTACATTAGTGATGGGTAAAGTCAAAAGATTAAATATTTGTTTCGAAAGGAAAGATTACTAACTTTTAGTTTTGACTTAGTGTGTTGATTATCATTGGCTTTATCTATATAAGTAGAATTTCCTATCAGAGACAAATCAACACATCAAATCCGAATCAGTTTTATTTTTGGTCAAGATCAAAGAGGTATTTAAAGACCGATTTTAAAATGTTGATACAGTTTAAGGGGTTGATGCCTCCCACATTGCCATTCTATGTTATCATGTTATCTAGCTCAACTGTCTATATATATTATTAAGATAAGTAAAAGAAAATGTTATAAAATGTCAAGGAATGGCTAGTAAAAGTAAAAGAAGTGGTTTTTGTTTTATTTATTTTCTACTTATAAAGACTGTTTGACTTGACTATAACAGCGAACATACCAGTAATTTCTGGCTTCACATGGACTATAAATGTCAGTGTACTGGTCTTATTATCCTTAATGCTGATTTAACTGAGATTCTAATTCTGTTAATTAACCATGTTTCCATGTTGTTCATCTTACGATTTATGATCAGTATAAGGAGATATGCTACAAGAGGATTAATCTAGTTTATGAGAAAGAGAATTTATAAGATCTGTAATTAATGAAGTTATATTCCCCAGTAGACCTACATGGTTTACAGTGGGATTCTGATGCCCAAATATCCTATTTTTTAAACTTTGACTTAATTAGATAGTAGAATAGTTTATAGTTCTTATGGATTATAAAATATCTAAAACAGACTTCTTTAATTTACTGGTATATGAATGCCTGCTCCAGTGTGAACTTATAATTGTCTTTAATCTTGTCCAATTCTTACTTCAGTTTCTGTCCTTCCAGACCGTGAATACAGTATGCTTAATGTGCTGAATTATCAGCATTCATTAACTATCATACTCAGTTTGTTTAAAATAGACATGTATTACTGTTCAGTGTTTGTTTAATAAGGTGTGGGGGGGTATATGGTTAACGGGCATACACTGAGTCAAGTGGCAAGGTTTCGAATCCCCACTTGTATGTGACAAGGAGGAGGGCGGCCCTGTCCAACCTCGTGGGTTTTCTCCGGGTCCTTCCGTTTCTTCCAACTACTAAAGACACCGCTCTCTCTCTCTTATATTTATTAAGCATTTCAAACTTTAATTTTGTATTTGAACCGTTTTCTTTTGCTGGTACAATCTAATAAACTCTATATTCCTACATTTGTTATTTATGAAAAACTTTAAAACTTTATCCTTGTGCTGGTGCCAGCAACCCTAGGTTACACTGACTATGGAACCCTAACGAGGGCCTTATGGGTTGGTGAGTTTTAAGAATCATGCAAAATCTTTAGTAGTTTGTAAAGAGGAGTAATACTTAACTTAGTTAGGTAAAACTAAGACTATTTTAAATGTTTAAATCAATTTTGACTTCCCTTTGATCTGTGGCATTGAAATGTCATATATACTAGTGCTAGCACAATGTATCACTGAATCCATGTATTGCGATTAACTGTCTCACGATTCACTGCCTCACATACTGTATCGATTTTTTACGATTCTTTTTTATGTTTTTTTGTCGCTTCAGTAAATAGTCCGCTACTCTTAATTATCCACGTCACACATTATCCATAGTTAGACAAACACTTTAAATTGTTTTGATCCATGTGAATATTGTGATTATAAAACCGTAGATCGTGACACCAGTTTCGATATCCAACACTAATATACCAGAGCTTTCCCCTTTTAAATAAATAAAAAAATTATACTTTTTGGGGAAGATTCATTATGTGGGTCATACAAAAGTACAGGAAAGATTTGTTAGGTATATGTGAACTCCTGAAACTTGTAGAGTACAATGTTTGAAAACATGCACTGTGATGGAAGTAAACGGCACAGAGATCCATTCATATATTTAGAGTTTAGTTTTTATCTTGTGTTCCTAAACCACCTTATTATACAAATAGTTAAGTTAATAAAACTTAATGAAATGTTGCCCTTTTCAAATCTAAATATCTATGACTTATGAATGACTGCATATCATGAATAGATTTTGGGGTGTCCTGGAAAAATGAATGAAGGGAGTGGTAATTCTCCATAATCTTTCACCCTTTTAGAGCTTTTTGAAATGTATGATTCTCTTATATTGTGATATCCATCACAAATTTTCTATGAAATTTGTTTCTGTCAGAAATGCTAGACTTGCGGTTTTTAAGATTTTTGTCTAGATAGAAGTGTACTTTTAAGTTATGGTGGTTATCTTATTTTAATGTTAACTTTGTAAAATGAAAAAATAACCAAAACACATCAATTAATTTGGTGAAATATTATGCTAAATACCAGAATCTGTCCATCACTCACAATATTGGCATTACCTGTGCAGTGAATAGGGGTTAGAGTTCAAGCAAATGTATACAGAAAACTTGTTAATAAACTCCAATTGATATATTGATCCTGATGCACATAGGCTATGGGAGGGGGTGGGTGGCTAACATTTTAAAATTGATAAGTATACAACAAACTACAAAACACACAGCAGAATTTAATATTACAGGTAGCTCCTAATTTTCAAGGCCCCTTTAATAGTCCTTATTAATGTGTTATGTTTGAAACACTCTTTCTACACATAAATACATCAACCACATGTAATTATTCTCATAATATAATGCAAGAATATGGAGATTTTTTTTCTGTGTGTTCCCCTGGAGAGTTGCACATAAAAGAAACAGTCTAGACATGTAGGTCTGATACAGATCTCATAAAGGGGATTTTCTTCAGGTAAACAACAAGAGGGCCTAATTACACTGTTTCTCTATTCTGTAAATACATTGTTATGTGAAACCCTTGAATTTGAAAATATGCAAACTATTTTATAACACGAATGTACCCATCAATTATAAGTTTGTTTGTGAAGCTGAAATATATGGATGATAAGAGAAACCACATTTTTTGTCGAGTAATGTTACAAAGAAGTTAAAGATTGGCATGATTATTCGGAACAGTTTATGAAAAAGAAATCCAAAATCTGATCTAACACAGCAACTGTTACGTCTCCTTTGGGAAAATCATAATAGACCAAATTAAATTGATATACCAGATATTATTTAAATATATTTTAATTAAGCCTATTCAATTTTTATGTAAAGCTACGTGTTCAGTAGTGCGATGATATATATAAAAAGTGAGATGTGTCCCGTCCCCAAAATGAAAAATTACATATTAGGCCACATTATTCAGAAAATTCAGGAATTAATAAAGTAACTGTCATGTCTTCTTGTCTAAGTAAAACATAAGTAATGTGGAATATTTGGGCTAATGAATTACAGAAGGAAATAAATGTTCGAGAGGCTTTATCTTATTTGTTTTGGCAACTAGTATTATGTAAGTCTTGTGGACAGGTTGTGATGCCTTCTTACTTAATGTTTATACCTTAAGGCAACAAATGAATAACATAATAATAATGATCCTTTAATATATTTAATTTGTATTCCTTTGAGATTTAATTATTTACATTACTCACAGAAAATGGGTTTTTGTAACTGGTAATAGATTTGAAGTTTTTTTCATAACTCTGAATTTAAGCGTGAAAGAAATTATCTTTTGTCAGTTTTATGATGTAGATAAATGATTCTTTTAGGAGGTTTTTCACATTTTCACTCTTTTAAGAAATTAGTTTCCTTAGTAAGTAAAATATTAGGGATTATGCTTCAAATAAGTTTGTGAAGACGTATCTCCATACTGTTACTTATTCAAATTTAAATGCTCATACGTTTTCATTCTGAATTTGTTCATGTTAATACAATTTAGAGCATTTGAACGTTAAATATGATTTGTGAAAGTTAACTATTAGGTTGATTACAGTATGTAATAGATATGTAATATATAATGCACTGTGTAAACTATATCTATATTATAATCAAATAGCATTAAAGACGTTTATATTAAAGCCCACAAGACCCCTATAGCTATAGAAATACACTAACACATGTCAGAAAGGGATTATAGAGGAATTTATTATGGTTGAGATTGGTAAAAGTTTGTTATTTCTGATGGTTATCCTAGGACCCCTCCAGGCCATATATTACAAGTGGCATCATGTTCTGATAACCTTCAATCCATTGATTCTCTTGGACACTATTTACCTTGATTTAAAATGGTAGCAATTAGCATGATATTTTATAGATGGTATTGAATTGGGTTTTCCAACCTTGTGGGTTTTCTCTGGGTCCTCCGGTTTCCTCTCACTGCTAAAGACCCCTACTAGCAAGCGAATTATTGAAATAAAATATATACAATATGTTAGTTTGTGTCGAGTGGACGTTTAACCCCATTTCTCTCTCTCTGAATTGGGTTTTACCTAGATCACTTTTAAACTAATACTTTTTTAAAATTCCCTATGATTATTTGTGTAATTCATAGGAGGAGAATTTGCCCAGACATTTCTAGTAGGGGGTTGGGATGGTCTAGCTGGCCGGTCACCTCTGGCTTGCGGCTGTGATTTCGAGCCCTGGTAGGGGCGCCTTCTCAACCCCATGGGTTTCCACCGGGCACTCCAGTTTCCTCCCACTGCTAAAGACCCCTACACACAAGCGAATTATTGAAATAAAATGAAACCATATGTTAGTCCCAAAATGACCTAGTATGTGTCGCGTGGACGTTAAACCCCATTTCTCTCTCTCTCTCTCTCATTTCTAGTAATTTCAACTACTCTGCTACTTTTGTCATGGTTCTTTAGCACACATGCTAAGGTTTGTCGTGTGACATATGTACATGTATAAGCTCTTTCTGTAGCAGATTTATCAGCTGTTTATAGAAAACAATATTGATTTAAAAGGTATTGTTTTTGGACCCATATTGTAAAATGCAAACCAAACATAAATTTCTTTTTATTTTTATAACACTATGAATCTAAATTGCTTTTCCACATTGAGCACACAGTTGCATGTGGTAAAGCAGCAATTAGATATTGTATTGATTACAAAAAGATGCAAGTCTGATCATCATTGGATGAGTGGAATCACAGTTTGATGCTGACTTTTATAAGACAATTGAGAATTTATTAGAGTTTTCAATGAGATTTATGATGTCTATATAATGTAATTGTATATGTATAATGTATTTATGAGAGAATGTAGGTCTATTAGTTTGGCATTGGTTTTATCTATTCAACACATAGTTGCTGTTATAACACTACAATGCCTTTGTTATCTTGCCAATAACTATCTCTGTCTTCAAGAATTCCATAACTAATATACTTTCTGACAATCTCTGAATATTTTACTGGGAATTTGTCTGATGTAGGTTACCTACAGTGACTGATTTTAAAGATAACCATAATTGGATGTAAGAAAATTAAATATGTATATAGTTAAAAACATAAAACAATCTTTACCGCTACTACTATACACTAATGATTAATCAACTGATGTTAATCAATGAATCAAGTGCAGTGCATGAATCATGTAGAAAGTGGCTATACATGTACTGTACGTAAATCTACAGCACAGCTAGTAGTACATTAGAAGCATCCACTACAAGTCCACTTCTTTAAATATACATATACTTGAAGTTACAGATCCCAATCCTGCATAATTCAATTAGACTATAAAGCAGCCCATCAAAATCAAAAAGATTTTATCCTACGAATGTAGGTGGTGCTGGCTTGTTTATATCATTTGCAGACGATGTTGAATGTTACTAAATTTTCAGTTAAATGCTGAATTGTATTGAACCCTTTTTTGGACAGATTTCTTTTAAAGATCCTATTTCTGGGTTGTTGTTAAAGATTAGTGACATTAAGAAATAAGACATGAACCCATGCTCAGGGAGAAGGAACGTTCGACCCAGACTAGATTGTTGCTTTAATAAGAAGTTGAGTATTTTGTTATAGGTGTATGTAGATGCAGGATGGGTAGGGACAATAATATAGATTGACTTATTTTAGTTACCAGTACATGTATTAAATCAGTAGGGGGTTATTGAATGATTGACAGTAATGGCTTAACCAAGTCATTATGTATGATACAAGGTAATTTATGTTCTCCATTTATTTTTTAAAAATCTACACCATTGAAAACTCAGTGAATTTTTTAATTCTTCACCTATGATTCATAAATTGTCTATTGTATAGAATAGGGTCATGCATCTACTATTATAGAATGCTTTGTGATGAATATTGCTCACAGTGAATACTTACATTGTAATTTGCATAAAGTATCATTTACAAAATTTAAAGTGGAACTCCATTTCTTTTAATGAATAGTATAGGGACAGAATTGACAATAACTGCATGACAAAGTAGCAATCTAGCATATTCCACATACATGAATCATAATTAAATATTATGTGATATTAATTATCCATAATTTGTTGATTTTTTATGAAATCCTTAAATTTTTGGAATGATGTGTAGAGTATGCATATTTACATGTATAACATATCTTTCCTTGTCGGTCACTTTTTGCAATACTTTAAATTAAGCACTTTTGTTGGTTCTTGTCGGTGATTGGTAGGAATGGTCACTCCTCCCTTTAAGTCATCTGTTAATTCATCTGTGAAGTCAAAAATATTTGTAGATTTTCTCTAAAAGAAAAACAGATTTTCTTACATATTTTAGAAACTTCAGATATTTCTTTTGGAGATAATCTTGTACAAATATAGTAGTTGGCCTGTATGATGGACAACCCTGATGACACATTAATGGTCAAGCAGACAAATTCTATCACCAACTTACTAACTGATAATGTCCAGTTAGATTGGTCAAGTTGTGACATGAAGCAGATAAATAAATGATTACTAGTATATATGATCCTCTTACTATTTGATACTTGAAGAATTAGCAAGTATATCGTTATTTTATCAAATGGAAGTCTACAAGATTGATATTAAAACAGACAGATTCTATCTTTCATTCAAGTATTTTAGTGATAAACATCAAACAACCAACATTAGAAACTGATGGGATTAGTTGAACAATTAATTATATTGGTGGTTTTCAAACTATCCCTTAATAGCCATCCTTAGTGTGTCAATTTGTTCTATATTCTACTGGTCATATGAATATATTTGCGGTTAAGTTAAATAATAGATGTATTTGCGTGCATTCATTTGTGTTTTGTGCTTAAGTTGTAGAAAATTATATTCACTTTACTAACATAAGGAGTCAAATTGAAATAAAAATGTTACAAGACTAAAGTTCTAATATGTGATATCAAGAACCTCTCTAATTAAATGTCATCAATATTCATATCCTCAGAAAAAAATCTGTCAAATTAACTGTTTCGTATCTTTGGCTGAAGATGTAATTATGCAGGTAAAAATCGAGAAATTTTGGTATCCAAACGTATGCCTCTGTAAACTCCAATGAAAGTCTGAAGATTTTCAAATAGTAGACCAGTGTGAAGTGATTATGGTAATTAACGATGTGTCATATATCACAACACCATTTTAATTGAACCTATTGTCATTAATTAATGGAATTAACACCTCATTATACTAATTAGGAATGAGATTAGGCCATTGAGGTTGGAATGGGGTGTCTAGCAATGATGATTACATCTAACCATAGTACATAATGGTTAGAGATCTTTTCACTGGTAGATTTATGTTAAGTCTAGACATCAAACTAATTACAAATTATGTTAATACAAATTATGGCACCCTGATGATTTGTACCTATTATAGTGCAGGCAGATTTTTCTTTCTTCTAAAAAACCTTGCTTCACTATTATTGTGAGTTTCTATAAAATGTTGAGCGACATGAACACCCACTGATTTTGATATATTTTTTACATGAGCACACATTTGCACTTCTTATGCAAAGAAGATTTTTTCTTTTGGATTTGGAAGGTTAATACTCATTTTCTGCTCTTGATTTTAAGTAAGTCTTACAAGTTGTCTAACAACAGGTTATCTGTAAATCATGTTATCTATGCATTCCAGATTCAATCCTAGGTTTTATTCTCTTGTTTCCCTTCCACTATATCTGAGGGTTGAATGGCTGTATCATAGAGTCCATCATTGAGTCAACTGGCATTTTTTCAATTCCCTGGTTGTACGTGACAAAGAGTAGGGTCACCTGGGTTTTCTCTGAGTCCCCCGTTTTCCTCCCGCTGCTAAAGACCCCTATGCGCTAGCAAATAATTAAAATTAAACCATATGTTAGCCCCGAAATGACCTGGTTTTAAAAATCCCATTTCTCTCTCTCTCCCACCCACTATATCTCATTATTAAAATGATCTAGCATCGATTGAACATTACATCCCCATTTCCCTCTCTGATTTATAGATTCAGGAAGTCTGAAAGTATACCCCCAAAAACTGTTTCAATTGAATCAAATATTCAAATAGCATTTGATGTGAGCACTAACATCATGACTTATTAATGTAAAACTAGAATCTCCAACGTCTACAGTGTTATCGCCCATGGTTTTTAGTTAATTTCATAGGTAAATAGTACAGTAAAGTGCTAAATGAATATATGTATAGGTTCACCGTTATTTTTTGTTTGTTTATCTGATAGTGATGTTTAATGTAAACTGACTGACCACAACTGTATAGGATGAATGCATAGATAAAATCTACACAGTTTTTATTGTAAGAAATAAACCACAGAGAAAACACAAATGCTTGTCATAGAGGTCATACATACAAACTTTGGATATATATGACCGATGTCTAGGTCATATGTTATTTTATTATTTTTCAATTCTGTTTTAAATTTCAAAATCTATATTTTAAATTTCATTAATGCTTGGTTAGTCATTAGACAGCAATGAACCTGTCAGTCAAATTAAGACAGACTGGCAACTAAAGTAGTTGATCTGTTAAGTCTCTTCTAACTATTGTTTTAAATGTTTTAAGTCTTAATCCTTTGATAATTATATGTTTATGTCAACACTTTCTAATAACTGATTTGTATAAATAGACAAATGTGTGCTAGATTATTATTAGTTGGAGAGACCAACTTAGGGAACATGCTAGTTGGAGTCCCGATATATTTACTAAATTATAAGTTGTTAAATTGTTGCTGTTAATTATTTGCTGCTGAAATAAAGTGTTGAAGATCCATTACAAGAATCTGTAGTCATTTCTGATACTTAAAGAACACACGTCGACGAGCTACATTCCCTGAAAGTCGAATGGTGTTATATGTACCATGTTGTGCTATAATATTATACATACATGTACAATATATGACCACCTTTTACATCTAGTGCATTATCGTCCGAACATGGACAGTGTATTAACTGTTCTTCTGCCTAACATTTTAATTATATAAGTAAACCTGATGTAATTTAAGAAGAAATGTGTATTCGTGCCATATATGTAGATGTATTTAGAAACCTTTCTTTGAGTTTGATCATAGATCATGATGTACTTTTGATCAAACAGTCATGTGCAGTGCATGAAGTATGTAGAAAAACGATTGTATTGTAGAGTCTATTAAAACTGTATGAAAATTGTAGTTTCTTACAGAAGTCAAGAAGGATGTTATAAACCTTCATAATCATTATGATTTTAATCATATTTACCAGTGTACAGATCAGTACCAGTTTGTTCAAAATGTTCAACTCTTTCCCGGACCATTTTGATGGTGTATTGTTTTGTTGGATATTGAAGGGGTTCATTTTTATGTATATAAAAGTTATTATTCGGAATCAATATAAGTTCTGTTGTCTTAGAGGTGTCTATAAAGTGAGGATGTGCATTAGAATTATTTATTCAAACTGAAAAATTGCATCAAAAGCCTAGGTCATTTTCAGCGTATCTGCATGTTTATTAAAACAGTATGTATCTGTAGCTGGAATTTTTGATGTGGAACTAATTTAAACCGTGCCATCGGAAGTCTGGATGAGCGTGCATGTAAGCGAAGTTCCTAATTTGTACCATTACTTGTTAATTATTAATTATCCATGTCAAGTGATGTGAAATAAGTATAGACCTTGTTACAAAACACAATAAATGAAGTATTAAACACGTTTTATTGCTAATCAAAGAGATGTTGGATGTAAAGTAGCTTAATATAAATGAATCATATTCTCTAAACCACATTATGTAAATATAGTTATTTTCATACCCATAACCGCTTACCTACATATTTTTATAATATGGATTCAAGTATTTCACACTGAACTTTTAAAACAACATAGACATTTTTTGAGGCTGTACGTTTATTTTATTTAAGATGTAACCAAGTATTTTAGTCTACAGAGCTGTGCCCAGAGGTTTCGTACTCAGGGACTTCAAATGGCATATGGCACCAACACCTGCTTAATTGATTTAATTTACAGACAGATACAAATGTTACTTGGTCCATCCTCCATGTTTATGACATAGGGCATTTATACCTAAAAAAACAGACAGCACAAAACATCCTTTTAAGTAAATGCACATTAGACAGAATTTCATTTTCTATAAATTTTCAATGGTGATAATCTTTCTTTCAAGTGCAGTACTTGACATTGAATGAATATTGAGGTTGTTGTGGCCAAGTTTAAATGTATTGCAGATTAGTTAATGGGTACTGAAAGAGGCATTATCACTTCAAATAAAAAAAAAATATATTTAATTTTGTATTAATATCACTCACGAAACCTCTATACATATATTTTATTTACAAACAGTGAAGATCACCAAAGTGCTAATGCCTCTTTGAGGATTGCAGGTGCAACCCTACCTTTTGAAGGGGCTTTGATTCATATAATACTTTTCACGACATCAGTGTTTTTGTGTCTCTGAATTGATATTAGTGCAGCATGAGTAACAGACCTATCTAAACTCTTTTGTGTGAAATATGTGCATATATATGAAAAAGAAATGATATGCTAATAGAACGCTAGCACATGGGTATATATCATACAATCTTTTATTATTTTATAATGTAGGATACATGTTGAATATGCTAGCTAACAAAGATGAATATTAACAGTAGTAAGGAAACCAAATTCCACACATTTTAGAGTATGCTAGATAGTAACATCTCTAGTTCTGTGTGTAGTTTTTATATATTTGGCATGTGTGTGGTTGTATATATGAAATGTTAAATACATGGATATATTTACTTCCCATTCCAATAATACATTTAACTTGATAGAACCAAATCTTTATTCAGTAGAATTCAAATGTCAAATTCGGGTAGGGCCTTCTTTCTTTTAAGTGTCGAGTCATTTGGAGTAAATGTTTCCCTCGGAGCAATTTTCCTTGGAGATATTCCCTCCAGTAAAATGACACTCTCCACCCCCACTCACCTCAGTTAAACTCCACCTTAGGAAGAATGCCTTCCAATATACCACAACAGAATAGCTGTGTATGAAAATATTAGTTTTTTTTATACTTCTAAAGCAAAAATATATCGTTGGCATCCATGTCCATCTTGGACATTTATCACTTTGTATATTAGAAGTTGCCGCATTATTGATGAATCACGGCTGATTTTTTTAGGAAATGTTGAATTCAATTTGTAAAGGCCCCCGCACACGAGCGCATTTTGCATACGCATTTAGCGCAGCGCTAAATGCGTACGCATTTGACGCAGAAATACGGCGTCCGCACACGAGCCGAAAACGACGCTGCGCGAAAGCTACTGCGGCAAGTGTGTCGTTCACGTGACCACCACTCATCCGAAAATGGCAGCGGTCTCGAAATTCTACGCATTTTGTATCATATATGCAAGGATATTCTTGCATAAATCGACGATTTTATCCTCTAAAATTGCGTCACTGACGAACTCAATGGGTGCCGCCATTTTGCAGTAGTGATGACGCATGCGCATTGACGACGAATGAAACGCAAATAGCGCTGAGTCGCCCGCACACGAGAGCGCAGTTGGCGCTGCGTCAAAAAATATCAAACATGACAGATATTTGGCGAACGTCAAAATGCGCTCGAAAATACCCCCGCACACGAGCCGAAAATGACGCTGCGCCATTTGCGTACGCAGTTTTCGGCTCGTGTGCGGGGGCCTTAAGATTTGAATACCTTATCTGATTAATTAGAAACTTTTCCAGTGTGTATATAGCAGCTAAAAAATGTCTATGTTTCTTCTGATCTTTAACCAAGAATCCTAGACTTATATATAGTAAGCAAGAGAATTATTGTGATGACAGAATCACTGAAACAGTCAGAAAGACTTGAAAATAATATTTTTCAAAGGCAACAGTTCTTACAAAAGCCAAATATTTAGACAATTAGTAAAATGGATTAAAGGGTGTGTGGCTCTATTCTTTGGAACTTTTAAATAGACAAAAATGGGTCTGAAAACAGATAGTAATGTAATATGAATGTATTTATTTTCGATTTTTAAAAATTTTATTGTTATTTTTAATCAACTATTTCTAATTACTTCTGCATTGTCCAGTAGGATATGTTTGTCTTTGTTCATTACAAATAGCGTCCTCGCCATCCAAAACAATACAATACACAACTCGTGCTGATTTTAAGATGTCCTTTGTGTCTTAAATATTGGATATTAAGGATCCTATATATTTATGACAAGATAACAACATTAATATTGATTAAAATGGACCAATATTAAATTATAATTCCTGTTTGTAATTTCGATTATTTTGGAAAATATTGAGTAAGAGGTTTAGCTCCTTTAATGTTTAAAGGGAGGGGTGGGTGGCCAAATGGGATAACTTGTGTGCTATAGTTCAAAAGGTCTGTCATTGAGTCAAGTGGCATGGTTTCGATTCTCTGCTTGTACATAACAAGGAGTAATGGGGTCGCTTGTCAAACCTCTTGGGTTCCCTGCAACCAACGGTTTCTTCCCACTGCTGAAGACCCCCATGCAAAGCAAATTATTGTAAATGAAATTGATACATATGTTTGTCCCAAAGTGACTAGATATCTTTCTTTCTCTTAGTTTTCAAAGAAACTATTTTATTGACAGATTGTTTCCTAACTAAATTAGATAGCTATATCTAAATGTACTCGAATATTAAATGTTATGAAATTTGTTACCCCCACCTGAAAGATCTAATTGTTAGTTTACCTGGATATAAAGATTAGTAGACTAATCAAACTGAACTATTTAAAGTGAAAAAGCTTTGAAAGGCTACTGGTAGCCTACTTGAACACTCCTAGTTGAACTAAGCCTGTAGATGTGTTGTTTACCTACAGAAAGTTATTGTGTTGTAAGAGCCAGTTAAGAGATGTTCAACCATTCACTTGGTAAAGAAAACTATATAAAATGACAATAAGCAGTTTATGAGTATGTAATTGTAAGAGTTGTTTGCACATCACTTAATGGCCACTTAAATCATATCTCAGTGACCCAACCATACCGTAACTGACCCAACAACATAGTACTTGTTATACATACACACCAACATCACAATCAGTAAAGAGGATTAATCTCCTTTAACCAAAGAGGCAGTGGAATGTCTTCTTCATTCAAGTTAGCTCAACTGTGACTTGTTCCATAAAAACGCTGGTTTTCGGTTCTGTGCTAATTTAAGATCTATATTTTACGACTTTATGCTCACATTTTCATCCAAGCAATTACCCTTATAGTCGAATCATGATAGGTAAAGCTGTTTTTTGTCTGACGAGAAATATTTGCCATACCATTGTCAGTTCCATATATCTGTAGTAGAAAGATTTGGGCAGCTGAGAATCATAATAGATTCATCTCCAAAGAGAAGACAGACTATTTCTTTGGTTTCTGACCTGTCAATGATAGAAGATAAATGTTTTATTCTGGGTAAATCTGTCTTGTGTAAACAAGTGGGGACCACTAATTAATGATAATGACCCAACAAGTGATTACATTGCTGCATGATTTATGCTTATTGAAGGAATTCATATTTTAGTAATCACAGTGACAAATGAGAGTCATGTTTCTGTATACAATATACAAATTTTTTGTACAGAACTATTAATGATGATCATTTTCTGAGAAACATGGGATGTAACACCTATGCAACATTAAGCACACAATTTTAGGACTAACATACGTCCGTTAAGGAAATATATTATTAAAAGATGTAATATTTTCAACAGATCTTGTTGTACATTAATTAATGTATACTGATAATATTATGTGAGGTAAAAAACAAAAACAAAGAGTTCTTGGTAGTTCTTGTATTTTCACTACATTAATATGTCACATTCAATTACTAAAGACACATGAGAATTAACATTTTGTTCCATGCAAAAAAAAGAAATACATCATGTGCTAGTATAATTACTATGGCAGGAATTATCTTTGACACAAATTGTTAAATGCAATTTTGAACACTATTAATTATAAACAAATGGAATTTAAATGGAACCTGATTTGTGGGCGAGGGGGAATTAACATGACAATGGTTTGGTAGTGCCAGTGCAAGGGAGAGGATTTCAGCTCATCTTGGTTAATTTCCAATTGCCAAGGGCTCAGTATTTTGCACACTGATGTATACTATAATGTTTTACCTTTGTTTTTCCTTGTCATCCCGACAACGCCATTCAAAGAAGAAAACATATAAATGAATAACTAATTTCATCTTTTTATGTTTACAATTTCTACTAAAATCCATAGGATTCCTTCTGTTTTCAGAAAAAGACAGTGTTCTCTAAGGGGATGGAGGGGGGAATGATGTCTTAAACAAAATCTGGATGTTAACACATGATTCATTTGTCTGATATTTATACTTGTTTGGGTTAAAACTGACAATTTTGTAGTTTTACTTTTTAGTCTGAGTTATTAAGCTGAGATTATTTTTGGCTTTAAAAATGATTATAACCTCTTAGTAATTAAATGATGATTAGATAATTAAATGAAGATATTTGACTTTGGAACAAATGAAGTAGGCCTACCATTCCTAAAGGTAATATCAGGTAAATTGGGCTGAGAATAGATGATGGGAGTTTTTGTAAGTCATGATGGCCAATTTATCAGTAGTGAAGATCTGTGGAGTGTAATAGGCCATTAGTGTGCTTGTTATATAACACGGTAATTGTTACATACATCAGCAGTAGGTTGTCAAAAGTTGTAAATGAACAGGGTAAGCTGGTCGGACAACTGTGATATTTTTCCACGTTTCTGCTATAGTAAACACTTATACACACCTTGGAGATTAGAACAAGTCATGTTTTTATTCTCATGGTATTATTCAAGTTTGAAGTTTGTTTTAAATCACTTTGGCTAATGGTAAATCTCATACAACTAAGTTTGTTTCACACCTTTGTATTAAGTGTAGTTATTTTCAGAGAGTATATAGATGATTCAATAAACGAGCATGTGTAAAGATTTAATTTATTTTGAAGAAAGCCTCCCAGGGTATTTCTATAATTTGATGGAATGTTGATGAGTAAATACAAGTAAAAAATCACAGTGACCCTGTTAAGTTGAATTTGCTGGAAATCTGAAGAATATATTTTTGAATGTCTTTCTTGTAGGTAATCAGTGCAGTATAGAGGTAGTGCCAATTTCAGAATACATTTTGTAAAAAGTGTGCCAATATGAATGAAAATTATTCAATGACAAAATGTTCAATGCTTAAATAGTATTTGGCCAAAGCTTTTACTTTCCAAAGTTTTTGGTATTTTTAAGTAAGACTTTTGTAAGATTTTAAGGGATGACAGAAGGTAAAATTTATCCTAAAAAAATCCATAAATTTGGCTTTATTTGAGAGGTTGAAAACAAAAAAAGAGACCTAAAAATCTGACCAGTTCAAGATTTGATATATTATTTTAGAAAACATTGTTCTGAATGGATACCTTATATTTTTGGCTCCAGGTGGTCCAATAGAACATTTATTTTACGAAAAAAAATGGGCCAACTTTACAAGCATACGCCTATCATGAAAATAACATTCTAAACTTTGAATGTCTGTTAAGATTTGAACTTAGTCACATAAAGGTTGTATTTTGTTAAAAACATAGAATCTTATCTAACATAGAGAGGTTAAAACAATGGATTGGAAGAAAACAGACCAGATTTTTCAAGAGCAATAACCATAAAGATAAAAAAAAAGTTCTCATAACATTGATATAATTAATGTGGAATTTAGGTTGTGACTTCAAGTATTTAAAAATATATTCAAAGAAATAACAAAATTCTGGAATAAGATATTTATATGGAATAAGTATTTTCAAGGAGCCAATGTCTGAATTTTTTGGTCTTCTAGTATTTCCATATATTATACAGTACCTATATAACCCAGTAGATAAAAGCTATTTTACTTACGTTACACCAAAAACTAATGGTGCATGACCTCAACGAACCATAATAAAACAACTCAGTATTTTTACGACCTTATCAAATTCATTTTTGAATGTTCCCAAGGATTATCCTCAATATCAGAGAACTAATTTCAAGTTTCTCTTAAAATCTATAACATATAAAAGTAAACTTTTGGTTGACGTTTTCGCTATGTTGGAACATCAGTTTGAAAAATCTGATTAGATATCATTGATGTCTTATCTAGAACTTGTTAGATCTTGAGTTTAAGAAATTTGATAAATTAAATCATGTCTGGATGCTAGTTCCAGATAAAATTGGCAGTAAAATGTAGTAGAAGTTCTACATTTGTAGTAAACGCAATAAGCTAATTACATCAGACAGGTTCATCTGTTTTGACAGCCAAGTTTTAAGAAATGTATTTTTATTTTCAAGAAAAAGGGAAGCTGGAAAATTAAAATGAGATTACATAGAATTATCAGTGATGTTGGAGTGAAGTCATTCATCATCATGTCAATTCTTTGTTTACAAATTAAAAAGAAGCAGTGTCATGGAAGCAAAGGTTTTCATAGTTTTCAACCAGTTTTTGAAAAGTTTAATCATTGTCATTATGTTTTCAAATGTAAAATCAACAAGCATGTAGCGCCACTAATGTATTTGAAAATAATATTAATAAACTAATGCATATTGGATAAAGCTTTAAAAAAACCTTGATGTAAAATTTGCCCATGTGTACCAATTGTGAAATACTAGTATATTTTAGTAGAAATAGTGGTTCCCATGGATATACAGATTACATTAGCAGCCATGTTCTAATGGCTAAATGTATCTTCAAGACGTATCTATTTGTTTTCAAGGTAAATTAATGAAGGTGTAAAAACTGGGCAAATTGATCGTCAAGTTAAATAGTTACAATTACAGTTAAATCACCTAAAACTAACATTAGTAATCGAAACTACCCCTCCATTTCAATCTGAAAATTGTTCTTGGCAGTTGAACAATAAACCAGGTGTTTCTCCCGTCATCAATCTATTTCAAATTTTTTCTACAAATGTTGCAAGACATGAACGCCAAAAATGTATTCATAGATTGTGTAGATTGACTGAAAATCAGAATGTTTCTACTTGTCAAAAGATTATGATGAATTTAAACAGGTTTTAGACTCAACTTTCCTCCAGATACACTAGTGGGACAAGATGCCTAACCCCGATTACGAACTGATTTCTCTCCATTCTATTTAGTCTACATCGATAGTTTTGCAATTCTTCAGATTCGCAAGTTAATGTTCCAAGTCGTCAACAATGGTAATCTCTTTCTCTGATCAGAATTTTTATTGGAGCTATTAATTGTTAACCAAAAAAGAAAGTTTTCTCTATTGATAAAAACTTAGACAAGAAAAACAAAAAGCTCCTCGAGAAGACTCAAAATTTTGTTTTATCATTGTTTTATTGTTGACATCTACAAAAACAATTGTTATGTGACAAAAATGGCAGATATACCTTTTTTATGTTTTAAAGTTTCAGGACAAATTTTCACAACTTTTCAATGATAACAGTCAAGAACGTATGAGTATATCTGTGGGAAATCATGGAATTATTTAAGAAATTTTATCAAAAATAAAGCCTATCTAGCTTATCAGAGAAAATCCTATGTCTACAAAAAATTTTGAGGGGATCATTACACCATATGTTTGGGATAAATAAAACAACTTAAATAGTTTATATGGAGCTTACAAACTTTGTATGTGTCAAAACTGTATTATATCACAACTAAGACCTATAAGGGGATTACAAGATTTTCCTTTTCCTTTCTTTAGATGAGGCCCTTAATAATAAAAACGTTTCTTTTGATAATTAAATTATGAATGAAAAAACTAAGTTCATGTAAGATTTATGTGGATATTTCCATTATTTTGCAAAATAAATGTTGATTACCAATGCTTGTATGATTTAAAAAAAAACATTTCACATTGAGATTGTAGGAGACATACACCTCAGATTACTTCTGTTGCCTGAGAGAACAAACTGATTATTTTTCTTGGCCTAACGAGTAACCCCAAGATTTTAGAATTGTTATATATTTATGTGTTAAGTCTTTGAATAAAAGTTATATGACTGTATAAATCACAGAGGGGGGTATATTAATAGTATATATATATATATACATGTACCTATATGTCATAAATAATGAATTGTGTATACAATTTGATCAGGGATTAGACCATACATATCAGCTGTTGATACTTATCCCGTTAGTAAAGGTGAGAGAATTGTTAGGAGGGATTATGATATAATTATACACCCCCTTTAGCATTTTACTCCACACTATTTCTTGGCAATCTCATAATAATACTAGGCTTAGATAAGTGATTGACTTCTGGATCACTAGAAACAAATCATTACAATGATCATAAATATTTTGTTTTCGTTTCTGACTTGAGAGCAAAAGTTAATTACGGGCGCATTTTCTGGATTCTTGCGTGTCTCTGAAAATATAAATAAACAATTAAAAGGCAACCAAATTAAATAATTCCTAAATAGATTATGTCAATGTAAACAGAAGATTTCTTTTGTAGAAATCTCAGTAATTTGTTTTATTTTTATGTTTCTATTAATTATGGTGAAATAAGCGAAAGACAGAAGACCTTAATAAATCACTTTTTAACTATAATAACATATTTCATCATCTTGTTAAAGTAAGGAGAATTTATCAAATGATGAAATCACTGACTTGTAAAAAAAAAATATTAAGATAATTAATTTTTGTTACATAGGAGGTGATAAAATAGGAGGGTTATCTGAATGAATGACATTTAAAGATATGGTAAACTGTAGATTACAGACCACAATAATTATCACATGCCATAACATTTAATTCATGAATCAAGTGTAAATATAGGTCATATGACTACTGCTATAAAATAATCTATGAATGAAATTTTTACATTTGACTAGTGAGAGTTGATACATAAGTGGTAACATATTTTAAATTTAGCTAATAACGATTACTTATGTAGAAAATTAAAAAGATTTAGGTATTAAAGAAATTATGCTTAGATTTTTAAAATTAATTTACAACAAAACTTTTATGTAGATAGATATGAATGTCCTTGAAATGCAATAAAATATATTATGCAATATACATTGTACATGGAACAAAATTTAATAATTAAAAAAACCTACGAACTTCGGTAATTGAATGTTATGTAAACCCACACATACAAATTACATGCATTTAAAAAGGGTAAATTCAAGACAAATACTGTATTCATCAAGCTTTATGATTATCTTCGAATATCAGAAATTATAGCCATACTTCTACAATAGGGTTAAAAACCAAGAAACACGAAGACCAGTATATAAGTATTGTAGATGATAAATTATATTGATGTTGATATAGATATAAAGATATCTACATGTACCTACTGACAGGTGGGTTTAATAGGTAAATACTATATTCTAAATGTATCTTATTTTAATTAATCTCAGCTAAATACTTAATGTGACTTGATAGGCAACAGATTGAATTCACTCATAGCCTGAAAAAAGATCTCTTCATGATCAGTGTAGTGGCTGGCTGGACCAATTACTTTGACGATTTACAAATGAGTTTTGATGACATTGATAGTCAAAGGTTATAGATGAGGGGTCAAGCTTCTGTAAATCTTATAGAATTATCTCTCATGTTTACCTTTAGTCTCGAGTGTTGTTAATGTTAAAATTACCTGTTCATCCACAGATAATTACCTGTCTTTGTCACTGCTAAATCTCCATGTGTTTATCTCTCCCGTTCCTAGTTCACCAAGTTAATGACAGCTTGTTTGGAGGAAAGTAAGATGGACAGATAGAGCCTCCCCAATCAGTTGACATTTTAAAGGGGGTTAACATGAGATGGGTTTAAACAATTTATTCCTCTGGTGAAAGTTATACTGGTTGGTAGTTTAATTAATGAGTTCTAATTTATCTTCATATATTTGATTGACTGACAACAATAAAAAATATTATCTAGTTATTTATACCAGAATTTTTTTTTCTCAGATATAAATGCAGCTTTTTTTTTCAAAGAACAACCAGTTCATTTTTATATAAAAAAAAGGATGATGAGGTGACATTTTTGATTGATGTAAAATGTCAGTTATGGAATGACACAAGCACATTTTCTCTGTAAGAATTTGATTTCATATCTTCGGAAATAAAATATGGGTAAAAACATATAAATTCATTTGGTATATTTATTATGCTTTGTGATGATGTCATCTCTTATCAAGAATGACATCATCTTGAGCCAAATGTTAATGAGACTTGACATTCATTGATTCAAGTCTATTATGATTAAATTCCATTTTTAGACATTACAAGCTAAGACATTTTTCCTACTTGTTACAAAATCTAAATGAAATTCTGTTTTCCAGCAATAACAATGCCTTAAAGTTGAAAACATAGTATAGCTTCTGGAAACATACCTTATAGATTTAATATAAACACAATTAATGGCATTTTGTTGTATAACATCCACTGTTTTGGAGAGATAAAGAATGTTTTGGGGAAGATTTATAAAATCAAAAGTCGAAACAAACCATTTGGTAGATTCTCATGGAGATAACTTTGAGAAACCCTCAAGAATTAATGTTCATTTAGTTTACATCAGACAAGTCATCCAATAGCAAAAAAATATCACCATATCATATTGAGTATATTGTCAATAAATTGTGATGAGTTAAACATTTAATGGTCTAAGGATGAAATTCACAACCACAGAAGCAACTTTCTTGGTCAAACAGAGGTAGCTCTATGTGCAAAGGCTCTTCTTATTTATGATTAACTAAACTGTAGAGAATTTTTTTCATTTTAAGAAATCTGTTCAACTTGTAAACAATGTTAACACAAGAATTGGTGAAGATACATGGTTCCAATCGGTTGATCTAAACCTTGAAAATGAGAACATGAGGTGTGTCTACAATATTTATAAAATAAATCACCAGATTTTACATCTTATCTGTAGACATGCGGACATATCGATCCTATCAAATATGTTTCTATCCAATGTAAAATTGTAGCAACTTGTTGATATAAGACAGGAGCTTGTTTTGATCCAAGGTATTTTTTTGAGCATGTGCCTATGTTAACAGGTGTGTTTTGGTGAGCTATCTACTGTAATTGGGTTGATTTCCGTCAGACATGTGTCCCTCGTTATACAAGTTTTGAGACCAGGGCTGGACCGTGTTCTAAGCTTTTGTTGACATTTAGCAAACCTTTTACCAAATTTTGTATGAAATCAGATTTATTCAATTTGGTAAGGAAACATTTATATCGTAAAGTAAATAATCTGTTATTGATAGAAGTTTACTTATGATTTTGATGGTGAATGTCTATAAAGTTTACCGATCCATTATTTATAGATTAGGCTTTTTGTATGAAATAATTCATATCTTTAAGAAAATCTATATAAAAAGTTAACATTATGAAGTTTTTCTTAACAATAAAATTAAAAGAGGGTGATGTTTGTATGATTACCTGGTTTTAAGCTATATGTGTACATGTGTACATGTGTAACGTGGGTTTTCTTTGAATGAAGGCACTCATATCTTATGAATTAGTTGATTTTGGATCCCCTGCTTGTCACCTATCAGATCCAAAGGTAATATGTCCCACAGTTAACAATAAAATGAAATAAGATACAGAACCCTCCCCAACCACATCAGATTCCTTAGTTTCCTGCCAGTGGTAAAGTTTTAAGTTTTCAATTCTTATATGATGGTCGGTTGGTCGGATGGTCCTGAAATGATCTATTTCTCTTTATTTCCCCCATTTCTCACCATCTAATCTATGAACAATTTTTTTATGAACAAAGGACCTCTGTTAGTTCAGTGTTAAAAAATATGAGATGGTTTATCACTAAACACAGCTAATCTGTGAATACAGAATCACTCAGTTGCTGCCCATGATCAGTTTATGATCACCTTCTTTTCTTAGTTAAATGTTACTCAATATTGTTATCAGTTGTAGAGTTATCCATGTTATCAGTTATATTAATGTTTTATCTTTCAATGATAAATTTAATATTCTCACTCACTTAAAACATTATAGAGAAGAAAGAAAGCATGTCGGATGGGCTTATTGAATTTGCACAGGTATGATAGGGTAATCTTGCGTCAATATTGAAGTTTGTACAGGTATTAAAGCACTTTGTATTCATAGAATAACTTATGTATAGGTTAAGATGTAAGTATATTATAACATTTTTTTCCTTTTGCATTATGATAAGATCGTGTTGAGGAAGCGATACAAGATCGAAGTGACCACAGTTTAATAGAAAACAATCAGAGACATTGTTTTAGTCAATTATGACCGGCCAAGATTCAACAGATGTTTCTCTCAACAAAAGTCAAACAAGAAACCCTGCTTGATATGGGAATGATTAGGGAGGCACATGTCAGAAGTCTTTATTTTCTACAATTTGAGGATAGGTTTTGTTTATTTTGCCCGTAAGACAGGATTCTCATCTCTAGGTTTGAACTAACTGTCATCCTTACCCCCAGTAGGAAGAAATCAAACTTTGTAAAGTAAAGGTCAACATGTCATGAGGCACATGACCACTTTTAACACTTAATGTTGAATTTTATAAAAATTATCACTATTAAGCTCTATAGATAAGTGGGGATGAGTTCGAAACGCAAATGTATCTTGATCTTCAAATGATACAAAAGATAAAATTTAGAAAATTTGATGGAAATTCAGAATGTGCATTAACTTCACACTCAGTTACTTCTCCTATTCACTGAAATCTTCCAAACTCTCTACTCCGGGCCCGTAGCTATGGGTTGGGGGGGGGGGGGTTATGGAGGGGCTTAATCCCCCCCCCCCCCAAATCGAATTAGCCCCCCCCCCAATATTTTGCCAAAAATAGTGATTTCTTAGGAGTGTTCTTAGCCGGCCACATCCTAAGCCCCTCCAAAACATTCTGTAGCCCATCCCCCACCCCCTAATTTTATGAGCTGGCTATGGACCCGCTCTACTCTTTTAGTACTTCCCCATGATGCACATGAAAAACATACAAGTAGTAGTGCTCCATGGTGGTGAATTTCTTGAAAGCTGTTCACAAACTTCCTCTAGCAGATTATTTTAAACTATACTCACCTCCAAAGAACAACCAATCTTGACAATCACTAACTTTTTAAGTAAACAAATTATGTTTACCTACCTTATACATTGCCTAACTAGATTAATAAAACAACAACGGAATTTATATGTTTATGATGCTTCTTAATGTAGTATACTGGTATGTTTTATATCGATAATTCTGCAAGATGCAAGTGATATTATTATTTAATGCATTGCAATACCAAAGTGCTTCTTATGTGTTTTTTGGGGGGGGTTTGATGGCTGAATGGTTAGCACATGCGTTCAAAATCTGTCACTGAGTCAACTGGCGTGGTTTCGGATCCCTGGTTGTATGTGGCAAGGAGTAGGGTCACCTGTCCAACCTCGTGGGTTTTCTCTGGGTACTCTGGTTTCCTCCCACTGTTAAAGAGTAGAGGTTAGACCCCATTTCCCTCTCTCTCTCCCTCCCTCCCTCTCTGTCTGTCTCTCTCTCTTTCTTATGTGTGTTTGCTTGTCTGTGGTTTTGAAGATCACACTATCCCAAATAAAACTATATTCATTGGTGGATTAAAGAATAATGTATTTCATTTATTGCCTATCTTATAGCAAAGTCTATGTGTAATGCCAAAAGCTTATCATTTTCTGCTACACCTGAAGTACACTTTGATTAAAGCTTAAAATATAGAATCTGAGCTGTTTGGTTAATAATTTTTTGATGATTTGATTACTGTCGTTCCCCATACCCTCTCTTCAAAAAGCTGGGAGTAATACCTCCCAGTTCCTAGTAAATATATTTGCTGACTTCAGATGATGTGTTTTAGTGATTTGTTAGGAATTTTATTCCGCATATGAAATGATTGTCTGATAATTTGTCACAACAACATGGCCGTTTTAGACCATACCTGTTGAAATGACAACTGAATACCCCAGACAATCTAAATTAGATTGTCTCCACAGATAGGTTTTAGACATTTAATGCAAATGACTACCATAATTGAAATTAAAATTTTCATCTGTAATCGGATTCCTGTGTTAGAAGACTGTGCCCATATTAGTTTTACGCTTCAGTAATTGTCTATAAAACAGAATAAATACACTAAAGCAGATAATGAAACTAGAATGGGTGTTCGGATGTGCAGGTTGTCAGTTAACAGGTTGAATTACATTAGACTGTCATGTACAATGTGTTTATTTGATATGTGCATTATTTCACTAGTTGATTATAAGATAAAGTACAAATCATGTGTCACATTCCAATCTGTAATTAGAAATTTCTAGATCTTTCCATTTGCATACCATAACCTGAATTCTTTACAACAAAATAGAAATTTTGAAAGGTTTATCTAAAGAATGCATGAAACATGTATGCATATCTATTCACTTTACACACCTGTTCTTTTAGTTTGGGACATACATCAATTATATTTTCATGTACATTTTAGTTTTTTGAATACATTTGCATTAATATTCTTTTTGTTACCTAATCTGTAAAGCTTTCTATAACAATTCTGAACGGTTTATGCCTTACACCTATGTAAGTCCACAGCCACATCACATTGTTTTCACCCCAACCTTTTAAGTATTGGTACAATGTAAGGTAGATATATTTCATTATATGTAGTTTCCAATACTTATATATCACTAAAAAAGTAAGATGTCTGTCATAGAAATGTTAAATGTTTAAGGAGAAATGTCATTGCATAAACATAAATTTAGATATTTATTATGTGTTTATGTTTAGAATCACAAGATATTATGTTATTTATATGCATTTACTGAAACTTTATTGACTTTGTTCATCTGCTGCCATGAAAACTTCTCTGTATATACAAACTGATATTTAAGGTAACTTAAATTGTATAACAGCTGACTAGTCAGGTTTATAAACTGGCTAAATATTGAATATTGAAAGGAAATGAGGATAAGAATATGATCTAAAGATTAAAGTATATATTCCCTTACAGAATCAACAAGCTATGATTAATATCTGGATACAGTGCAGATGCTTGGAGACATTTGGGACCAATTACTAACAGAAATTAAACATTAGATTGTGGGAATTTCTTCAATGAAATTTATTATATAAACTACATAACGAAAGCTTGGGGATGTACATGGTGCATTAAGTGTGATTTTCTTTGATAAAACTATTAAATCTGTACGGATGTTACACAAGAATCCGTCTGCTTTGCTCGTTATATAAACCAGAACTTATATTGTAATCTAACCATTACAAGATGGTTATTCACAAAAAATGGGTAATAGAATTCCCATTATTACAAAATTCTACATGGAGCTGTTTGATCCATCAGCAGTTGAATTTTGACACCATATGTTGAAATTAAGGTCAAATGGGGTCAACATGCATTAAATTTTGTAGATTTTACATTCATATCTACATGGAATATAAGCATATCCATTTCACTATTGTTCTACTGGCGCTATGTAATGTAAGATAATGTATATAAGTATGAATATATCATTGGCATGTTTTTTTAGTATTGACCTGGAATTGTGAAGATTTGAATGCGGTCAATCTATTTGAGAAGTAATACTCAGATTCAGATTTGACATAACTACGTGTATGTGTTTGGCACACCTAATATTTAGATGTAACATGAATACAAAATTATATTTCATATGCTATGCACTGTTGTGGTTACCATCTGCACAGTAGCTTTTGGCTGGTGAAATAGAATCCAAGGTATTGGATATTCTTACTATATCTTTAACAGCCAGTACCACTTTCATCCTAATAGTGAATGCAGAAGGACCGCACTACACGAAAAACAAAAACCTATAAGACTAACCTGCGGAAAATATCAAATCAAGTGAATGGATCCGGGGGCCAGCCGTAAGTGTCCACTGCGCTGTACAGTCCTGGGCCTGTTATGGTACAGGCTTCACTAAAAATGATTTGGAAAAAAAAAAGGTAACAGAAATAATGCGACCGATCTTGACAATGGTCGTCTCTTCAAAGGCGATAGTCTGCCAGTTGACGTCAGATGTTAGAACGTCAAACAATTTCAACAATAAGGGCAATAATCCGGATAGAATCTCGGAAAACGCTAAAAAAGTTTGTTGTCCAAATAAGATTTAGATTTCTTAATTGATTCGAGGATTACCCTAGGGTTAAGCCTGTTATCTGCGCACACGTCAGGGGTTTGATTCAGAGTTTGTATGTGTACATCCTCATGGATTTTTTCTTGGTACTTCAATTTCCCCCCACTTCTAAAGACCTGAATTATTAAATAAAAACATTTGATAATTGTTGTCCTGAAGTGACCTGGGTAGTGTGAATTTAGTTTCTACTTGTGATGTTTTTGTTCCAGAAACAAGGTTCTTCTGTAATCAGTGGAATATCGTTAGTGTGATAGTCAAGTTCTGCAGTGGTATAAACTAGATGCCAGGAATAAATCTGTGTTTTTGATAGACCAACCAAGTATTCTCTGACATTACTCAGAGATCAAGTCGAAATCACTTGGTGAAAGGTCAGCTTCAATACATAGCACATCAATAAGATATGGAAAATATACATCCTATATTTTATCTTCGAGAGTTTCAATAATCCTTGGCCTGCCACTTGAATGATTCGAGACGTGATAAATAACAAATACACATGTGGAGGGAAATAAACCGCAGCCAAAAATTTCCTGTATGCTGCCCATAACTCATATTCTCTTTTAGCAGCAGATCTCATTATTCAACCGCCAATGGCAAAACTGGAAAGGTAGAAAATATGAGATCTACATGTATAATCACCATTAATTGGACAAAAAGCAGATTTACCTTGGACAAATTGAAGAGAGAATTGAGATGTGTGTGGTCGTATTCCAACAGCAAGAACAATTTTAGTTCTATTCCTTTATTATGTGTATAGCATCTTTGTTCCACCTGTAACTTTGATAGTTCGAGTTCTGTAGTAGTTGGATAATGTACATGCATTAAATGTGAGTTCTGTAGTAGTTGGATAATGTACATCCATTAAATGTGAAAGATATCTTTGTTGATTAGGAAATAAGCACCTATATATACTTCCTATTAGTATATATTCCTTGATTACTATCTTCACTCAAAGATGCTTTCTTTGATTCATAATCAGTCCCTTGGAGCATTTTCAGACCATTTTATAACACATATGACACAAGCCACGAAAAGGTGTAGAACTTCAGATGAAAAAGCACTTAAATTTAAATAAATTTTTACGAATTCTTTGGGGGTTAAAAACTTGTATTAATAATTCATCTTTCAAATTTTGTAAAGGAAAAGATAACTTGTTGTTCTGTTTTTGTGCAAATACATATTTTGCGGACCATATAAGCTTGTAACAGACGTTACATGTCCAATTAATATTTGCCCCAAATTTGCTAATAACTACCAGCCCAGTTGATTTGAGTGTGATAATATCAAAATCTATATTCTAGAATGTAAAAAAATGTCTTTGTGCGCTGTTTACCCCCCAAAATTGGCAAAGATCTTTCATGGACATCTGGTTTCAAAACAGTGTGAAATGACTGAACTGATAACTCTTTTACACTCTTTCTTGGGCATGATTTCATTGTCATTCTTAGCCATTATGTTACGATATTTGATCAATTATTATTTTGTTATTAAATTTTACTTCTGTGTACTGTTTTGTCAATATTGCACAAAATATTTGTAACGGACGTGACTCCCTACTATGTAACGGACGTGACCTTTTGTAACGGATGTCACTATTGACCCAATTAACAGTGCGAGGTGTATCTGAGGAGTTTAACGATCTTTTCCATGCATAGTTTGAGGACATTTAAAAAAGAAGGCAATCTATGTAATTTTATTAAATTTAATAAAGAGTCGTAATTTTCTTTAGGTCATCTTAGCTCCTTGTGTAACGGTAGTGATGTTTGACACTATCAATTTCGTCCACCATCACGTCCGTTACACGTAAAACCGAAAGTCAAACTGTTATCAATCAAATTTGCATGATTCTTTCATTTTTTTTCGATCACCCGAATGTGTGGAACGGCTCTTGATTTTGAGCGCAAAGCAGGCAGCTTTGACATCTTTAATATCCTCAGTTTTTGCCAAATTCTTGTAATAATATAACGGACGTGATTTTGATATAACGGACGTGACGACAACAAAAGTTTGAGGACGGAATTTCCTTGTGGGGGTCCCGGCGTCGACCATTTATAATTACCCGCAAAATCGTGAGGTATACGAACTGTGTGTAGAACAAGGGAGCTAATAACCGCGGAAGAGCCATGGATTTGAAACGGGAGGGGAAATATCGATCATCGTAAACGCAAATAACGGACGTGATTCTTTGACGGAATCTCGAGTGGACGATCGTTTTTTTTGGACGGAATTTGTCACGTCCGTTACACACTTTTTAAACAATTTTTTTTATTGAAAAATATTAAGATTTTTGGAATTTGACACTTCTGATGGATAGAAACATCCTTTATCTTCAATTTAAGAAACAACTTGTAGATTTCAATCTATGTCTTCAGTATCAAAATACTTACCCTTTTTTAACACCACCAAGAGGGACAAATTTAGACATCAAAAAAGGGGGTATTTTTATTTTTGTTTCGCAATAAATACTTTATTTGTACTAGTTTGATCATGAAGTTGTGTTTATTATCTCTTTATTATATTTTGTGTATAACCATACCAAAAATTACATTGGATTTGTCCTAGCTTTGGGAAAAATCAATTTTTGCAAAACCATATGTTAGTTCTACACCTTATCGTGGCCTGTGTCATATATATACAATATTATGCTGGAGGGAAGTATATTTTAGTTGAAACAACACCACACAGTTTTGTGAAACTCCCCATAGTATCTTATGTAACGGTACATGTTCATGGTTATAGACAACTCTATGAAACATAGGCTGTGTGAAAGTAGGTGTGGTTTTCATGCATAAGGCAGGATACACTGAAACGTATGTCTAGAATCCGTGATATAATACTTGGCATTTGTGAATAACAATTTTTGTTGTATTATTCAATATTTCTATGGTACACAATAATCGTTAACAGTTTCTCTACATTGTGTCTTCCTTTCATTATTGTTTCATCTGAATCAATGTTACAAAAAACATGGCCATGTGTGTACCTCACGCTCGATCTAGTAATATCACATACCTGCCTCACGCTGTCTTCCTGTATTACCAGAGAAATATTTGAGTACTAATATGTGCCATGTTTTTGTTGATTGTGTGTGGATAGGTTTAGAGTAAGCGTATACAATATTATTCTCTTTGTCTATATAGTATATAAATATAGAGAAAACAATATACCAATGAGTCAATTAGTTTTACTAAGATCAGGTGTAAAGACGTAAGGATGAGAATATTGTTAAGTAAACATAGTTATCATTTTCTATGACCGTAGTGGAATTTGTTACTTGTAATAACCTCCGATGGAATGATAAAACATTGTCCTGTTTACAATTGTTTGTGCATGTTGAAGTGGTATAGCTGCATGTATATACCGTATTGAAGTAATACAGATGAACTATATTCAAAGGATTATTCTATGTATTTTAGTCAAAAGTGTAAGTGATAATAGTGTCCTAAAAATCAACTAAATTTTGGAATCCATTTTTACAGAAGACTGAATACTGCTATGTTTTTTAAAAATTTTGTGGAAATAAATATTTATTCATGCCATGTATATTATTTAAATCCTTTGTAAAAGTAGGATATCGAGAGATTTTGATCTTTAACCCACTGCTTACTGAGTTTCTGAATTGCTGGTATTGTGGGCACATATTGTTACTTTCTGGGTCTATTGCAATATTCCTCCTTGTGCTACCAACATTTATTGTCTGCACATCGGACACCTGGAAAGTGAAGAACTCTTTAGTCACTATAAAATGGTAGAAATTTTGTTATGTCTACAGCTTGTAAAATTAAATTCTTTTACAGGATCATGCTTCATTATGCAAAGTGCACATATGAAATAATTATTTACACTGTTTACCTTTAAAATTGTAACATAAGAGATCATGTCCACCCAATGAATTATGGGCTTGGCTGATATTATAAAGAAATAAACTTAAAAGTTATTACAAATTTGACTAAGAGATAGGCCAGGGTTAGTCTTTTACAAGATGAAGATTCTGTGTTTCATCTCCATAAAACAAATTTGAAGATAAGATTATAATAATTATGACTGAAGTATGAAAAGATCGTAACCCATTTAAATCCCCATTAAATCTATACTGCTAGGTAGGATAAGGTTTATGGGGCGGAACAGGTAGTGGATATCTAGTATATTAATGAAGGGTCTTGGGGTGTGTAAGGCTATAAAAATGGGAGTTACTAATCAGTGAAACAGCATGATTAAAGATAATTCTGTCATAGATCACCATCTTAAATCTTTCTTAGTACCGTTAACCTTTTCGTTAGTAGAAATTTCAGGGTTGATTATTTGGAATTCAAAGAATCTTTAGAGGTTTCTAGCCTCTTAATGATATGGTACCATCTAAAATAAGACCAGAATATACATGTATGGACTGTATTTAAAAGATTTTTCAGTTATAATAGTTATATTTTATTCTTCAGTTATGTGCTGTATTTCAAAGATTCTAAATTTGATTTGTATTTGAATTTTGGCTGCTGAAATTGCTCTCATCTGACTGAAGTCCTGTTAATTAATCATAGAATTAGACTTTGAAACTTGCTGGAGCCTTTTTGAAAATATTCATTTTTTAGCCATTAGGTCAGTTAAACCTTTACAAGATAATTTTATGAACAGTATGTTAAGACATCCACCACCAAAATTTGTTTTATCCCCACCAGAAGCATCATAAATAGAAATGGTGCATGAAGCCAAAAGTACCCCACTTTATGACTTACTGAGTTGATAAGAGCCTTAGCCTCTATTTATTTCCAATTTCACTTCTTTTGATCTTTTTATTCCAAGCTTTCACCAGCGATTACATGGATTATATCACTAGGAAATCTGTGGGTTATGTGTAGAATTGATGATATATGATAAGCAATGTAAACAACGTATATTATAGCATAGGTATGTCTGGCACAAGTCTTGAATGTATTTAGACAAAGTAGAATATTTAGAAGCAGATTAAAATCGTTTCATACAGTATATACGAAAGGTGTGAGGTTGCATGTATAGTGAATATTCTGATAATCATCAGTGGATTTTTTTCAACTTAAAAATAATGTAGAAAGCTGAATATTAAGTGCCTAAAAGCCTTCTTGTTTGTCTTATACCGTTCAAATATAACTTAGAGAGATATCTTCATTGAACATGGCTGAGAAGCTATAACAATTAGAATCCTTGAATATTAGTATATAATACAATTAACAGTGCGATCATTTCAGTTGATTATAATATAATGTTGATCATTAAAATCTTTACCATTGCATGTGAATAAAGGGTGTCGGGGAAACTTCCTAAATACATGAGAAATGTGGTATCGTGTGTCCTAAAAGATTTAGCACACCCTGCATCATGCATAATACCCAATCATCAGTCATTTCAGATGAATTCTTGTCTGAAGTGGCCAGGTGAACTCGGTCAGAATTTTATACCTCAAGTTGAAAAACATTCTGTTATGTTGACCACAAAATTCTATAATCCTTCAGTGGCATTTAGCGATTGAGCCCATTAAAAAACACAATACAGTTTATATGGAAAAGCAATCACTGGTTTATGGTCAAAGCACGACGTTTCGACAAGTATTCTCTTATCGAAACTTGTCGAAATGTTGTGCTTGATAACGATAAGAGAATACTTGTCAAAATGTTGTGCTTTGCCTATAAACCAGTTATTGCATTTCCATATGAACTAGGTGTTGTGTTTTTTGGGGGTTTTTTGACCATGAAGTCATACATTACAAGGATCATTACATTAGCAGAAAGGTGTTCTACCATTTAGGTGGTATCGTGTTTAATTTAATTATTAGTTGGTCTCTATTTAGTCAATAGATGGAGAAGTTAGTTCTGATTTTTTCAAGTAGAAGCGTAACAACAGGTTTAATAGAGAATCAGAGCTCAACAACTAGAAGTATATAATTGTATGTATGTACTTGAGACATAAATCTGACACCATGGGTATACGATGATAAACACCTGCAATATCATTCTGTCCAGCAGACGTCTATCTACCTACTATATAATAAATATCATCTTGAGTTACCAGTGCAAGTTGAGAACAATTAAGACCAAGTTTCTGTAGTATTATCTTATCAACCATAAGACACTTTCTGCTAGATTGATGTCTTACAAATACATAAAATTTCTTATAACTTTCCCCAGGTGATAAGCCAAACATTGAGACGTGTTCAAGTAAGTGAATTTCAAGACAAAGATTAATATAAAGAATCATGCGTTGGTAACATTGTGATTAGTTTTAAGACAGAGATATGGATACTTATGGCTTTGTGATACTATATAAATCTATTTGTAGGTAGTTGCTATGATGTAATTTTTTGAATATTTTTGATCAAAAAGACATTCAATTATTGGCATGTTGATAAGGAACATCAAACAGAAAATTATTAGTGTAAATTGGAATCGTGACAGCTGAAAATTGCTGGGGGATTTCAACTGGGGTTAATATAAATTGCATATAGATTCCTCTATGTGTTTGGCATTCCAGCGAGCAATATTTTTTCATAATTGCTACAATTAATTAACAATATATATAAAAGAAAAAATTAAACAGTTGAATTTTATTTGTTGGAATATAAAAGATAGGATTGTTTTCTCATTGACACTCCATGAGTCTATATTTAAATGCAGAAGCATCTTGAGTATGTAAGTGTATGTTGTATTAATATACTGGTATGTTATTTACATTAACGGCTGTATATTTCATCATATCGACAAACAACACATCTGTCAATCAAAGCTATTTGCTTATTACACAACCATTATTACCGAAAGCTTAAAAAATACCACCAAATATTGGTTTAAGAGGACTTGTTTCTATTTAATGGCTCTAAACACATTCTTTGCTAATAAATCATTTTGAAGGCAATTTTCAAATACCTTATAAATAGCTGTGGATTTTTTTCATTCATGGTTTGTGATGCTGATTATTCCAACATGAAGTAATTCAAGTATCTGAAGACTTAATGTGAGAACTAATGATTCTATAGACAACATGAATGGAAGATACATCGTCAAGCCGGTAAAGAATTCAAGATTTTGAGAAAAATGTATAATTGATGAGTTCTATAATGGCACAATCAGTCGAAGTTCCAACAGACAAACAGAAATATATAGATGTTGTTTGTTTAGTATCAGTTTGTTAATATGAATACTACTTTTGGCACACTCTAACTTGATAACTAAATAGACAAGGCCATAGTAATTTGCAGTTGTGTTAGAATGTGGGCTTAATAAAAGAGACAAGGCTGTGGTAATCCTGCAGTTGGGGTAGGTTAGGACATGGACACAGCCATGGGCCTCATGGTTGACAAAGCCATTTTCAGTTCAGTTAGGAAATTGGACTCAAAATATAATGTCCTAGGCTGCATTTACATTGGAATTTACATTTAATATAAGTGATTTGCTTTGATTAGTATATGTGTTAATGCAGATCTATTTGTGTAAGCCAAGAGGTCAAATCAGCTGCTAGATTGAAAAGTTTGACAATTTGATTTTCCAAATTGTTTGGAGTGTGTATGCAAGTTGAGTTCATTGAAGTAGTGGAAACATTCATGTTCAGGCAAAATTCTTCCATGCATTGCAAATTAAACCTTAACCATAGAAATGAATATAATCACATGTTAGTCTAAAAATGATAGAAGTAATTTGTTTTTGAGATGTTAAAACACTTTTTATTTTCCGTCTACATTTGGCACTCTAATAACACTACAACATGCATGCTATAATAAACCATAGTCTTGCTATCACACATGACCTTCAAAATTCCTTGAAAAGCTCTTTGTGTTTCATGTTCTTATGTATATAAAGAAAATGTTATTCTTCTGAAAAACAATAGTTTTTATGTTTATCTTTCAATAAATCAATTGAACCAGTAGTTGTTAGAAATGTAAGTATTTTTTCAGCTGTGTTAAAGGTTTTGATGGATCGGCTCTTTATTTATTTACCTTAACTTGTAAGAAAAAGTTTTAAAACAAAACTCAACAACAATTTTACCTATGAAAGCTCAATTCATTAAGGAATAGATTAATTTAGAAAATACTATTTGGCAGAGCAGACTTTTATTGTCTTATATTACAGATGTTTTGTTTTATTTTTGGGATTGAGACAAGTTATCCCGGAGGATGAACCTGTCTATAAGATGGGTCTTGGGTAATGTTTTTCAGTTGGTTTATTTAACCAACTTTTCACTCAAATCTAAAAAGCCAGTTCAAGAAGGCTGTCAGTTTTAAAAAAGCTTAGCATAAGCATCTTAACAACGCATAAGTTTGATTTTATTGAAAAAATGTTGCTATTTTCTGCAGGATAGCTTTTGTTCATGTTGAAAAATTACATAGATTTGAGTTTTTTCCAAATGGTTAAAGTTAGACTGGTTGGAATATCCTGAATGAACCGGTATACTTTATTCTGTTTATGCCTATAAATTTATTTTTATAATTTCTGCATTTTTTATACTTTGAAGTGGTGACTTTTTTTCAAATAATTGTCCACAGAATTGAGGAAACTATTCTATTCTGTTTGTCGATTTATTGTTATGTCTAGACAATCTGTTGTTGATGACCTTTGATACAGAAGGTGAAAACAAATAAGCATCCTACAGAGATGCCATGGTTGATATATGCATGGTATGAAGAGTTTTGTTGTAGTCTGGTTTGTCTCTGGTCAGTTACATGTTGGACAGTTTGTTTTGTAATCTATTACATTTTGATAAGACCAATAATTTGTTATGACACCTAAAACAAATGTTAGCAGGCTATTTAACTTGTTATTCTGAAATCTACTACAAATTTGATTTCCAACTGGAAATTTGAATTCTGGTGTAACTTAGCTGAACCAACGAAATTCTTG
Organism: Patella caerulea; assembly: GCA_036850965.1. Classification (NCBI taxonomy): domain Eukaryota; kingdom Metazoa; phylum Mollusca; class Gastropoda; family Patellidae; genus Patella; species Patella caerulea. The sequence goes on along the minus strand of JAZGQO010000014.1, from coordinate 19,366,495 downwards.
CATAGCATGAAAACTTAAATAATCATTGAATTAAGATGGCAACACCTTTAGCATACTCGTAATTGGTAAATTGATCAACTTTTGTTCCAATTTCAGTATGGTTCCTTTAATCGTCCCAAAATAGTTAATCTCAGATGTGCAAGAGAAGATACAGTTAGAAATATTGCTAGATTTAGTTCACAGTTAAGCCAAACGTCTTATTGACCAGCTCAAAATATTTAAGTTCCCTACAACTAGCTTAAATATAAATGTCTAAACGGGATATTAGATTCAGTGGTTTGGGGGGGATGTACCTAGAAATGTTTGATTGTCAGTGAACCTTCTGTCAGTGTACATCAAATCACTATCTGAGGTTTTACAAGATCATCTGACATTTACTACTAGGCCAATAAGTTCATCAAAATCAGATATCTTTTGATTAACAAATTAACAGACATGCAGCCGATTCTCTTTCACTCCTCATTAACCACAAAATTCTCTGGTATTAAACCCAAAACATAGGTGACCCATTAACCCATTCTGATTTTTCAATCTTGACACACAGTTTCCAGATATGTATGGTGTGAATTTGTTTAATTATCTGATGCTCTCTGTGTGTGAACTTGTTGCTTACTTGTTTATGTTAAGTACATATGCATTGCAAAAAAAAGAAGAGATTATGGCTTGCATTTAAAGCAAATAAGGGCTGAAATGAGTTATTGAACAGACATTGACAGATGGTAGCAAGGAAATAAAATGGTGGCATGTGTTTAATAGAAAATAACGTAAATTTCAGATGACTATAACTGCATTAGAATTGATCAATTTTAATAATTTTTGAACCAATACGCCTTACATGTCATGCACAATTTCTTTTTACTACCCTAAAGACAACAATTATTGTATAGTCCTTATGAAATCTGTGTAAATTTGTCAGTTATATAAGAGGAAGCATTCTATTAAGTTTCAATGATATCCAAAGCAAATTTTTTCCCATTCTGCATTTTATAATGAAACTTTAATTTGACTGGTAGTAAACTTCCATAATGTTTTGATTTCAACCATTGGGTTACCTTTTCTTAGTTAATCACACGGTATATGCGGTATCAGTAGCCAAAACCAAAATATGAAATATCTGGTTTCTATATAATGCCGGCAGTTAAACACATTACCATGTTTTCACAGTAGGATGAAACAAAATTGGCTAAAAAATGCACTAAGACACATTTCATAGTTCATTATTGCATGTGTGTATTGGTAGGATCATTAGACGGCTATCTGTGTGGATGGTTATCATAGGATTCAACCAGGGAGAAAATTGGTACTAAGAGACTTGGTGTATCATTAAACCAACAAATATCTTTCTTACATGTATCTTTGATCTTATCATAATAGATCACACTTTACCACAAATATTCTAAATACATGAATGCCAAGACTTGTGACGTTCTACAATTTCACTGTTTGGTGTATTATAGCTAGAATGTTTCCTTTAAAAAAAAAAAACGGTAAAAAAATAGACAATAGAACAAAAAATACTTACTTTTCTTATGGTTTTGTATATTTTGATGATTTTGATCTCAATTTTAATGGATTTAATCTTGTGGTTAGATCAGACCAGAAAATAAGATGCCCTTAAGGGTTTACTTATAGAAATTAACTTGAAACATCTAGCATGCAAAAATTATAATAACCATGTTGCATTCATTATCTTATTACCGCTATCAGGACAATAAGGTAGCTGTGTCAAAGGTTTGAAGAACCAACTTTTGATGGATTTAACATTTAACCTGTTAAATAATTTGCTAAATGAGAAATTTTGTGTGTTTTTGATTGAGTCATTACTTGGTTTGGGAACAAGATGTTTCAATCGAAAATGGAAATATTATTTGTTACGAAGTTTCGTGGTAAAAACTGTGTGAAAACTGCCTTTTTGTACGATTTTCACAAACAATGTACTTGGCGGTTGTTCTTTGATTGACCTCATATTATAGACAGGTATTTTATTGTCCTAGAGATGATAAGAACTCTCTCTATTTTAACAGGTGGTTTCCATCTCTTCTATCTACCTACAAATTTATTTCTAACTTGTGACCTGTCATCAATGTGGGTAAAATTATATATAAGACAAGTTCAATGGTACTGCTTGAATGTATGTAGAACTTAAGGTGAGACCACTCATCTATCAACAGTACTTGGTCAGTTAGACTGATTGAAACAGGTATTAGTTTGTGAAACATTGCACCTTATTGACTAGGGTCAGAATTTGGTCTGATTGTTGTAGGTCTAACATGGAGTAGCATACTAGTAAACCTGTTACCCACTTTCATCCCTACATTTCAATGTTTTCAGTTGCATACTCATTGCACCACCATGACATACCTGTTTAAAGAAGCATGATGCAGTTGGTTGCTGCAATCAATACATAGTTTAGTGTGAAATTCTTTTCATAGATTCCTGGCAGAAATATGATTTTAATTCATGAATGTTATGATTCATTTACTTGTATGATTTTAGTTCATTTACATATATGATTGTAATTCATTAACCTTTGAGGAGCTATTTGAATTTCTGATTTGATGTTGTGTATGAATGTTCTCACACAGATAAATGTGTAAAAACTTCCTGAGGGCTTTTATTTTACATATTTTGTTTCATTCATTATTTTATATCTTCCTGTCTGAAAGGCAATGTTTTATGGTCTTTTAATTAGTATGTATGATATGAATTGAAGTAAAAAAGGAAAGATGGGTTTTATTGTAATTTTAAGCTAAGAAATGCCCTGAATTTAAAAAAAAGCCAATCTACAATGGGGTCAGTGACAGTTAAAAATGTTTAAGAACGGTTAATTATTTCATGTTGTCAAAACATTCATGGTTGCCTGAAAATTGTCTCCCGAGTCCTCATGTAGTCTTTTTTTTTATACCAAAATATATTGTCATCATAAAATGAGTCAGTGATGCCTAAAGGAATACTCCAACTATTGTAGATTTTAATCATTACCAAGTACTGAAATAGTTTCATTTGTATACAACCAGAAGTGCAAATGATTTTACTTTGATAAACCTACTGTGAATGCATGCATCTGTGTCTGACTGAAACTATTTGAATACCAGATATTAAATTTAGTATAAAACTCGAGTTGTCCTTTAAGAATCATGTAGGATATTTAGTGCATATACATACAAAAACCCAATACAGCAGTGACATCCTGACCAGAATTTGAAATGTTGACTTTTTTCACAAATTTCTGTTATGAATTACGAACCATAACAAGATCAAAATACTTAACAATAGACTAAAAATTTCTACATTAAATTACTGGGCTATTTAAATCTTTAATATCAAATTAACATCTCCACCTATTATCACACTGAGTTTTTATAACTACAAGATCAACTTTCATAATAAAGAGACTTACAAAATATTAAACTTTATTTTATTATCAACAATTCATCAATGTTAACAAACCATGAAAGATTTATAGTGCCTTAAATATTTTTCGACAGGATGACAAAAGCATTAAAATTTTTACATTTTAAAGTTAACCATTACCACACAGGGAGAAGTAGTAAACATCACTGTTGATTAGTCTTAATAATGGCGTCTTACACCAATTATTATTCACTTACATGTTCTTGTCATTCCTTTTTTTCTGTTTGTTAAATGACTTTATTTATGTCTCAAATGTTATCTTCAGCTAATGTAGGTTAATTTCATGCTATTACACACTGTTTCCTTTGTAAAATTGTGGATTGATATGAATTAAACTCTTGCTGAAGGCCTAGGGATTTAGATCAGAATTAATTCTTTCTTGATGATTGCATGTGGTTTCATTTCTTGCAATTGCAAATGGATATAAAATTTAAAAAAAAAAATCCTAATTAAAATGGACTTGGATTATGAAATACTTAATTATCTTCATATAATAATGATTACAGCCATTTTGTTAGGTACTGGTTTCATAAAGAGTCCATGTCCATCTGCTGGTGTCTGTAACCTCTTCAGTCCACAGGACTTTCCTGGTTTCAAAATGAATATTATGGATGATGAGTATATGGACTGATAAGTGCTTTGTTAGCAGTCTGCTTGAAACAGTAGTAAATATTTAAAGTTTATAAGAGGTTGTAGCCACACATGGTTCAGTTTGGCTGGATAGTAACTTTTGACCTTTGTGTTTTTATTGCCAATGAAGAGTGTAATGAGTATATCTGATGAATAAAGTTGATGATCTCCTTGACCTTATCAGTTTCTCTCTAACCTACCAATAGAACTAATCAAAACCAATTTAAAATGTATCAAACACAACATTCTCATGAGTAAATCAAATTAATAACTTTATGATAATCCTGTTTATAGTCACTTCATTCTTTTATAGTCAGAGTTGATATTGACTGTTGAATAACTGAAACAGAGGGAGGCAAGAAATTAGCTACACCAAAGAAATGACTGCAGGGGCGGATCCAGGAATTTTTGCAGGAGGGGGTTTGCCAGGTTTCTGTTACGAAAATCTGCCATCATCGTCTCTAAATTACATAGGCATACATACAAATTGAGCTTTTTAAACAGAGAAATCATTTTTATACTGATGTGGGATCACTTTGTGAGTGATGTAATTTCATTGATGCAAGGCATTATTTTTTTTTTTTCGTGTAGCTGAGCAGGGGAGGGGGGTGGACCCCCCACCCCCACCATCTCTGGATCCGCCCCTGGACTACTTGGCAATTCCTTTTCATGCTCACTGCTCTTTGCTTGTGGAAAGAAACTGAAAAGCCATTGACTATGCATGTAACCTCTAAAGTTGGAAGGAGGAGATTGCATATGTCATTAGAATAGTGTCAGAATGTGTATTCAAGAAGAAGTGGCAATGTTTATGACACAGGTACTAAACTCTAACCTAGAATGCTCCAGATAGAAGTCCAGGTTTTCAGAGCAGAACCTTCATATAAAGGCTGGTTCCCAATTGTTTGTCTGAACATAGTTGGACTGATGAGAAAAATGTATTGATAGCACATAAAAGAAGTTTAAGAGTAGGAATTCGATCAATAGTCATCTGAAATACAAAATTATCCTTGCATTTCATATTATAACCATTATAAGTACAAATCACCTTAGGTTAGTCTCAAAATTACCTTGCTAAACTTTCAGTGAGGTGTTAAAGCTCAGTCTATTTAGAAATATAATCACATGACAGGCAAATTGTGGAAAATTCTTCATCTCTTCCAGTTTTAAAATGACAGTTTTCTTTGACTTACAAATTGACTGTGATACATGTGGGTAGCAGCAGTAGTCATTGATTCTACTTATGATAAAGCATCCCATGTTCCATTTAATCTAAATGTCATAATTCATTTTAAAAAGTTTTACACTAAGTTATTAAAGGGAAAAAAGATTGATAACCTTTTATTATTGGAGTCATATGAATGAAAGATAACATTATGGTTGTTAGCATCCAGTAGGAGTTAATATTTCAGCAGTAAATATGATATGCGGAAATGAGTTGTCGGTTAAAAGTGTAAAATAAATGTGTGTGGTTGAACCATATTATTATTCTATAAATCTTTTAAATCTGTCATGTGAAAGATCTATTTTTGATAATGAAAGATTAACTGAAATCTAAACCACAAATGCATTGTAACCCAAAGGATATTCCGCCCCCAGTTACTGTGGTTACATTAGTAATATGAAAATTGTTGTGCGGTTAAGTGCAAATTACAATTTCCGTTGTTGCTATATTGATGCTTCCATACTGAAAATAATCTGCTTGTGAAATGAAATGAATCTGGTAACAGTATTTTAATCTGATACATGTTCTTTGTATCAGGAAATTATTATACGATAATTAAAATGTATTAATAGGGCATTATTTTATGATGGGATGGTGTTAACAGGAAAGTGTAGGATTTAATTCATTCTTGTGATTCTAAAAAATATTTATACTAGTACATAGTTAGATAATTATGTTTTTCTGAAAATTAATTGATCTTTAGTAGTTGATTAAGAACATCTGGGGCTATTTAGTGTAGAAAAATTCAATGGAGATTTAACTGTATTCCATAGTGAAAACTATAGTTGCAGCTAGATAGCGTCTGTATGTTGAAATGATGCATAAAAGGTAAATCTTAAGCAAACTGGCTGGTTATTGAGAAAATAGAAGAATCTGTGTACAGAGTTAAAATAATTGACAGTTTTAATGTCAAACATGGCACCGTCGTGTAATCAATACGCCCAATCCATTAACTCTTTATTACAGCAAATTATATGTCAGCCAGTCAATGCCTTCCACTCAACTTTGTGGTAATACACATACTAGGTAAATAAAAAATAATACTGTCTTTCAACTGTGTGTGGTATTTCAAAACCTTTGAAAAAAATTCTAAGAAGTTTTTTCGTTGTATCTTTATTATCTGTTTAGATAAAGGCTTATTGCAGTTTCTTTTTATTTGAAAATATCTGGAAAGTGTTAAATCATAAAATAAGATTCCTTTAAATTTATTACCTACACTACTACAGTCACTTCATTTAATTGGATTTTAAAGTAGAAATCAAATACAGGAATAAAATATATATTTAAGGTCCACTGAAAACATCATGAACATTTTGGGATTAAATTTGGCTTGATTCTTCCTTTGGTTATATTACGTATCTTTAACGTGCACTGCTTTTTATGAGACTAAATAATAATGAGATCACACTCCTGATGTAGTATCCTTAAGGCATTTTGTATCTAGAAAAAATAAAATCATATAATGTAACCATTTTGATCTACTGGTAAATGGTAAAGATTCCATATTTAGTCAATGCTATAGTATAAAGTATATAGTTTATATTAGGTTAAAATATTTTTTTAATGTTGTTTCATTATTTAATTAAGTGCTCAATCTCCAAACAGGAAATTTTGATTGTTAAATTTGTAGTAGTTCCTTTGATAGATCAAGTTTTATCAAGTATATTATTCTATTCTAATTGTATGTGTAAATAGAAACTATCCTTACATACATTATTTAGGAATTTGATAACCATTATGTATTGTACAAGTGTGGCACATGTTAGATCCTAAGAGGTAATGAAGTACAAAAATCGATTCAACAATGTAATTTCTAAATGTTCAATATTTGAAAATAATCAATTACCATAGAAGTAAAAAAAAAAATCATAATACTAAGAAGTGCATGGAATATATTATTGGTGTGTTGGTAGCTGTTATTGTATCTTGCAAAGAAATTATAGGATCTGCTGTGATAAAGTGTTAAGTGTATTGGATATCTGCCCACTGTTGTTAATATCTATGTTCTTACCTCACACCGTTTATTATAAGTTGATAAAACAAAGGACACAGAGAGAATTAGTTGAGATGCAGCTTGAAAGGTTGCCAAAATATGTAACTTACTACGTATAAAATTAATATCAGACCATTATATATAAATGTCAAATTGTTATCCAATTTCCAGTTGAAATGTACTGGTTGCCTTTTGACTGGGGCCATAAAAATTACTAGAAGGGGTTAAGCATAATTCATAAAAGTAAATGGATAATAAAATGCATACTCACTTATAATACTAAGATAACTACATACATAATCATAGTAATGTTCATTGTAATATCTTCCTCCATTCATAAATTATGATCAAGTACATTAATAGTTAGTGACATATGACATAACCTATAAAAAAAATAAAACTAAGGATGGATGAAATGAGGAAAATTATGGTTTACAGGTGTGTCATTTATCCCACTAACCCCAGGATTTCATCATTGGTTTTAAATAAATTGTACATACACTGATAAAAAATTTAAACACCAGTGATCGACTGGGCCCACTTGATGGTTTTTAGAAATCTGATTAATATCTATTCACAACTTAGTAGATTCATATTGTCATCTATTTATTTGGGGTGACAGGTGCCATACATGTACATATGGTAATGTATTATTAGTATTTATACAGCAACTGATACCATTTTGTATGAGAAAAGTTTGAGAGACTTAATCTTTTGAAGAATCGCCTAGCTATTAATATCTAGTTTAATCCTCTGGGTTATTGGTCATCCAATCTTTTATAGCATCTTATACCACATAATACTAGTTACCTTGGTGAGATTAACTCTTTTTACAGACTTCAACAGCTACCATTTTTCAGTAACTCTATTTGTAGATGAATCTTCCTGCTAGTTTATTGTGGAAAGATGCATTTGGTGAAATCTGTTAACCAAATTTGTGCTCCAATTTGTGGTGAAAGTCAAGTGCCAAATGTAGAGTATGTACATGTAGTATTGACATAGCTATCATGTTTTCTAGGCTGGTTGTTGGTATGTTGAAAATAAACAGTTTGTGGTTGAAGGTATATGTTGGGTGTGTTGAATCCCAGGGAATGGTAAATCAACGGCAGTGTCACAACAGGTGAAGCAACACTTCCAGCTTTTAGTCCGCTGTTTCCTTTCAAAGAAACAGGTGTTTACCACAGATAGCTTTGGCTCTAGTGTCAAATGAAAATCTGTTATTACAGGAATCATTGTCCTAGCATATTAAACATGTTGGTAGTATTGCACAAGCCAAATGACAATAAAAGCAAGGTCCATTGAAATAGTGATGTAACCAGGAAGAATTTGTCTTGTTATGTCCAGACAGATTATGTTGTAAATTATATATATTTTATGAACATTCTTTAGACCTATATTTATTACCTTAGATTGAATCTTTGACTGGCATGTAACTTTAAGCTTCTTATTGATGCAATAGCCTGAAAGTTTACTAATACATTGGATTGAAGAGATATGTCTTGAAATATTTATGGATAACTGATAAAAACTATGTTTAGATTTGCTGTATAAGCTAGGTGATACATCTTCTTAAAGAAATATCTGTGTATTTGTATGGTTCTTAATGCAGGCATCCCCAGGTTTAAATACCAAACTAATTGACATATATTATAACATACAGAAAGAATATAACATAATGGATAGTGAGTGTATGAACCATACAAACTTTAATAATCATCCATTTTTGCAATGTAATAGTTAGAAATACGCCACTAGTACATGTATATGGAATTTGAAATGAAAAATAGGGTGTCAGCACCTAGAATAAGATACATAGTTGTCCTCCATAAAATTTACTGGTAATAATCTAGTAGACTAATACGGGCCCGTAGCCAGCTCATGAGATGGGAGGGGGGCTACGGAATGTTTTGGAGGGGCTGAGGATGTGGCCGGCTAAGAACACTCCTAAGAAATCACTATTTTTGGCAAAATATTGGGGGGTGGGGTGGTGGTGGTGGCCCCCCCCCCCTATAGCTCTCCCCTCCTAGCTCCCCCCCGTGGCTACGGGCCCAGACTAATAAAGGAGTGGGGGAATGGGGTGCCTCTCATCTGATAGACACAATTGAATACGCACCAATAGATGTCTCTTTGCTGTAGATAACTGCCATCAATTGCTTGTAAGTTATCCCAGAAAAATTTCTACATTATCATTGAGGAATTTGGAGTTGATGAGATTTAAAGAGAATAATTCGCCCCTATTACCTGTATAATTTGCTACCATATCACATGTCAGATTTTCTTTTAATGAGAACTTTAAATCTGTAGTTGAGTGGAAACATGAAGACTGAAATTACCTCCTGAGTATCCAATATAGATATGAGCTAAATAAATGGAAACTGAACCTATAAATCTGAACATTTTATCGGAAAAAGTTAGCTAATTGACATGGTATTGTTGGCATTGGGTACAATGAAATAACAGGTTTTGGGTCATTTTTGGTCTTCCCTTCCACATTTAATTGGAATAATAGAACACTGAGTCCATCCTTTACGTGCTGTTTTAATGAGCTGCAAATATGTGGAGTGATGAGGTGCACAAATTATCTTATTTCTCCAACTATTACATTTATTATCATTACAGCACAAAAAATATAAAAATGGCGTACTATTATCACTTTACAAACATACATTAAGCACATTGTCTAAGATAAATATACTCTGATGTAAAAAACTGAAAATTAAACATATTGTTCACATGTGAACAAGAATAAAATATTTTATTGTCAATCTAAGACATTTGAAATTCCAGTTATTATTTTTATTAGAATTCAATTTTTAGCAGATGTTGTAAATGTGGGTGGCTGAGAGGGATAAATGTTTACCTCACCATATGACAATAACTGTATACCATATGAATTTACTTTGTTTCTTAACATTTCTGAAGGGTATACTTATTATTTACATGTATTGAGTTGATCTGAAAGAGAAAACTTAAAACCAAACTACTTTATGTGAGTGCAGGAAGAGTAACATTAAGGGAGAAAATGAAAAGGTGTCATATCAATCTGTTTTTAAAGATTTCTTATGTCCCATGCAAACCCATGGTATTTAAAAGTGCTCTGCATATTTGCATGCAAAATATTTACAATATCAGAGAAAGTGTGTAATGTATTCAAAAATATTACAAGTAAATTACATAATAGACAGTGTATAGACATAGTGCAGACAATTAAAAATTGGGGCATCAAGCCAGGTAATTCATGATTTTCTCAAAAGTTTATCAGTGTTAGTAAATGAAATGCACATATGTACTGGGCCCGGCCCAGTTTCCATTCTAGTTACCAATATGTTAGTGAACTGCACTTGATTCGATGAGAGATCACCCGACTCTGTTCCAGACTGAAAAAGGATTAAACGCAGCTATACTGTATACTGAGAATTAAATAGTGCAGTTCCACGTCCAGACAGAGTATTGGTTTTCAGAGTGAAAATGTTGTTTATTAGTTATGTAGGCTTCTGAACTCAAATCACAAAGTATGCTTATCAGTTAATTTCTCATTACATTAATTAGTGACTAGACATTTATAAAGTATAATTAATAATAATATCATTAGATTAAGGACATGAAATCAAAGACATTAAGTGACATTTGGTACAACATGTACATTTCAACTATGTGTCTGGAAAAGTGAAATATGACATAGGTTGTCTTAAAGTTTGTTTACATTTAAAGAAAGTTTACATGCGGCAGAGATTGGTCATTACACACACTGACTGCTAGTAATGTCTTTAATCTAAATGGTCTACATAGTTGGATTAACACTTGGTATGTTAGAATGGGACCTTGTTAGCACAAGAGATATGTAGTGACAGAAATCATTTATCCTGCCAACTACTATACATGTAATTTATACATTTCTTATGTTTATTCTAGTATTTTAAATACATGACTTCTTTAAATTAAGTAGTCACTTTGGTGAACATGATTCTTAAAGCAACAGTAACTAAAACGATAAGTGCAAGACATAAGCCCGACAACTGTTGCTAGGTCTTCCAAGTCCCATGCAGTTCTTAAAGACAATAAAAAGTGATATAGATCCCCAAGCCAAAATCGTTAAAATAGGCATTCCACAGCCCTCTCGCACTCGCACCGCACACCCACTTTCTATCATCCTACTCTGGTGCTGACATCTTAATGCCCGTAAATTTCAAGTCAGCTGGTTGATATTGATAACTTTAGATTATGGTAAATTATTGTGATAAATTATTGAAAATAAGGGCAAAAAAAAAAAATGAAATAGATAGTAAAATTTTAATTTACTGCAATCTTATAAATCAATTAATATTGCGGTCTAAATAAATATCAAAATGTGGACATTTCAGATCTTAAAATTATGTATTAGTCAAAATTTCACTGGTTGTTTAATAAAAACAAAACAACTCAATGTTTTGATATGCAAATGAAATAAAGATCAGCAAATTTAATTTTAACAGTTGATTTTGTCAAGTAGATGGTGAGATGAACCAATATGCGAAAAGTACATTTACTTATATATTCTTTGATTTAGTATTACACAGACTTTAAGTCGTGACTTACCATGTCTACTTTTGTAATATTTAAGGCTGAACATGTATCTTGTTTGAAACATGAAACAGCCTCTGTTATTCAATACATGTACATGATCCATGGGTAGTTTCCAAAAATTACTCAAATATGCTTGTAACAGAATAACAAAGTATGGATAAGATTACAACATAGTGAACATTTATGTTAAAGCATATGTTTGTCCTTGAAATACATCCATCATAGAAAAATAAGTTGTTGAATAATAAACACTTTGTAGGCCTATGTGGGAACAGCTACATGCATTGACTAACACATGAAAGTAAACGAAAGGTGTTTTCTGGAATGTTCAATGAATAGAGTGCCAGTTTTAACAAATGTATGATATATTTTTGTTTGGAAATGAACATATTAAAAAAGATCTACTGTATAAAGTATGCATCTACTTCATACTAGAGGTGAAACAGCCTGAAACATAATCAGCATCGTGTGAGAGAAAGCAGTTTGGTTGTTCAAGATTCTCCAAAAGGGAGTTGATAGTCTTCTAATTGCTTACTGAGCTTTTCTGATCTTTTCTTAATGCCTGAACTAAACATGAAATAGATTGACTTTCTATGTCTCTAAAAGGAATATAAAGCCATATTGAAATGGTCAATTAAAGTGAAAAATATAGAGTTGAAATGCTAATTAGAAAGTAAAATTAATGACCATTCTTGTCACAGTCTCTGTACTTTTCATTAATTTTCTTGTGTTTATCTAGTTTGACTTGACATAAAGGTCTCTTTACTTTTATGTCAGTTAAATACCTAGGTTTTTTGTCCCTACAGGTTAATAAGGTTAATCCCTACTGGACGTAAATACTCTTTAGTGTTGACATAGAGTAGAGTAGTCCATCATACCATCATGGTCCGGTCAGTTTGTCCTATTTATTGTAGAATACCTAAATGTAAATTAAAATATAACAACTTATAGTTGTGGATTCAAAATTCTATTTTTCTTACTTAAACACTTAAGCATTCTAACATGCCTTCGATATATCTAAACACATGATACCCTTTCTCATAAAGGTTTTCTTTAAGAAATGATACATGAAATGCACAGACTAGGCTAATGAAGACATTGCGCAATATGCTGTGTGAGACTTTTTGCCTGATCAGGAGGTTTTTGACTAATCACCATCCAACTCCAACTGTCACAGTTATCCATCTCATCCATTTGCCAGCCCACTGGCCTGCGCCACTGACTAGGGAATGGGAAACCTGCCTGCCAATTTTTGTCAGCCACCGCTAGGATCGAAACTGAGGACTTCTTGGTGAGCCACATACTCACTGAGCCAAATCTTAATAGATACTATTGATCGTGACTTCCAGAAATGAATAAAGGACTTTGTGGAGCATCTCGTTCATTTACAAGAAAAATATTGTCTACACTTCAATTATTAATGCTACTGACATTGATGTTAAATTAAATACATGTGCATGAATATTATTCCATAAATAAGATATTAATGGTTGGATATATCATGAATATTATTTTATTATGCTGATGTTGTCTTTCTTTTCAAGCATGAAAATTACATACCAGAATGAAGACTTCATTATAAACGATTATGAATAACCTACAACAACATCATGACATACAAAAACATGAAACTGAGAAAATAATTTTCAAATTATGAATAGTCCAATACCCAGACTATTGAATTTTTAACAATGGAAAAATAGAATTGTGAGAATTTTTATGCTATTTGAGATCTTTTTCCTCTTTGTGAAAGATTTGAAAATCATAGCTATAACTCTTTTGGACAGGGTGACAGAGGATATATGAAACCAAACCTTGCATAACACAATGTCCCAATTTCTGAAAAGTTTAATAATTGGCAAGTCAAAATAAAACGCACACTAATCAGTAGTAGTAGAGTTTATTCCCCGATAGGATCATCTGTTGAACCTGTTGGGTTTTCTGCTGTTTACTCCTACTGATAAAAACCCACACACGCAAGTGAATAATTGAAATAAAACTTGAACCATATGTTGATCCCGAAATGACCTATTAATTTGTGTTAAACCCCATTTTTCTCTCTCTCCACTAAATGTGATAAATAAAGTATGACCTCACTTATTATCTTCTGGCTTTGTTTGATCACAACTAGAGATTCTCTGTACATCTGACAAGAATCTGAGAGAATTATTATAATTGCACTCAGTTGTGTCATGGGTGAGGTTTCTGCTACCAGAAAACATTCATTTTCATAGCAATTTGGGGGCATTCTTGACATTACCTTTAGACCTAAGTGTCTGGGCCTTCACAAAGAATCACCTTAAAAATACCATTTTCTCCATTAGATACAAGATGAAAATGTCTAAATCTGCATCTCATTTACACTGTGAAGATGGTTTTCATAATGATATAACAACCCCAGTCAGACATGTTGTATAGCTTATCATGTCGGCCATTAACAGAGATTGAAAACACCATCATGCAACACCCTTGGCTAATTGGTGTGAAAATCGCCTTCCTCGAGATGTATGACTGGGAAAAATGTTCAGATGTGGAGATTCAGATGTATGCTCAATAGACTTGATTATCACGATCAACCTTTTATACCAGTGGTATATTAGTACAGATAATCCTTAGAGATTATGTAAAGAATATATTTTCATATTGTACCTGTTTTTGTTTATCTACTGAACCACACAGCACCTTGAGACAAATTCTATTAGCAAATGCAATGGTTTAGATGGGAAAGATTGGTGAAAAAGCAGGCACGGATCCAGGATTTTTTGCAGGGGGGGGTCTAGGTTTGATAAAAGGCACTCAACCAATTAAGGGGGGGTTTGGGGGCCCTCCCCCAGGAAAATTTGGTAAATTAGATTCAATTTGGTGCATTCTGACGTATTTCCGGAAGGTAAATTCTAAAATTACAGGTCTAAAAGTCGCCAATAAAATCGCATAAAAAATTTTCAAGTCTGAGCAGGGGGGGGTCCGGACCCCCTGGACCCCCTCTCTGGATCCGCGCCTGAAAAGAAATGTGGATGGAGACGTCATGGAAACATTTGACTATTGAAAACCTCAGTGATCTGATCCAATTGCTATTGAATACATTCCAACCTCTTGGGTTTTCTTCAGGCCCTCTGGTTTCCTCCCACTGCTAATGATCCCTATGCGCTAAGCGAATGATTGAAATAAGATTAACCCCTCTGTTAGTCTCGAAATGACCTAGTCTTTTTGCAAGTGGATGTTAAACCCAATTTCTTTCTCTCTGTTGAATACACAAACCAAATTAGCTGTATACAGTTTCACCCTGACATATAAACACCTCTCCAATGGCCAAACTCTAGTTCCTATCTACTTATATTTATATTGGATTATTAAGAATTGATTTTTTGAATCTGTGAAAAATATATCCTCAAATAAACAAAATTATTAAATGTTCACAAATATGAATTTTAAGGGTGTGAATATTTGTTGCTTTTTTATGCTTTTGTTGACAAAACATCTGTTAAAGATGCTTGTTATAATAGATTGCATGTCTGGCATTTCTTACTGGGGTCAAAATCATAGGAGTGGAAGGGTTGCTGTAAAAAATTGCAGTGTAATCTGTCCCAAAAGACTCTGGCAGAGATTCTAATAATTCTAGACATATTGGAATCTTGATTTGATATCTGTTAACGTTCCTATCCTAAAAACTCATTAGATATGATAAATGACCTTAATAGTGATGGATAGTAGAATCTGTCATTTTTACCATGTAAATGTTTCCATCTTTCATCGCTTTTTGAATTATCTCCCTTTGCTAGCATAACTGTTAATGAAAGCTTTTAACACCTCATTCACATCACAGAAGATGCCAAATGCCTTGTTTTGTGTACAGATCATTATAAATAAAGATGATTTATAATTGAAGGTACTCTAGTAAGGAAAAGAATATGTTTGTATGAAAACAATAAGATCAATGACCTTCAAGAACAACATACAACATATATGTCAAAATATGTATGGTTGTTAAATAGTTTTCATATTTCTGTAATTTAGAAGCGCTAAACGTCTTGATGTAGATCGAAGTTTATTATGAAATTGTGTTTATCTAATCTTTTAGTTGGTGTAATTGAATATTTGTTGCAATAGAGAAAGCAGAAGTGGGCTTGTTTACTAATTTTAGTTTCAGTTTTGTCTTACTGTAACAACGGTGTCACATAAAATTAGTTATATCTCAATAAAATGTCCAAGAATGTAGACTGTCATCCCACAAAAAAAATCAAAATGGAAAATCTCAGGAAGCGGCAACATTTATTATTGCCTATTAAGGACTTTACTATTATATGGAATATATATGACACTGACTAAGACTGTTGGTGGCCATTCTATTCATCTGTATTATGTTGGTTTGCAATCTGTCAAACTATTTTATTCATGGTTATGGACATTCAAACCATACATTTTATATTAAAGGACATTCTATTGATTACTTGTATGTAATGTTGGTAGATGCTGATGAATATTCAGCCATCTGTTTTATGTTGTAAAATAAATAAGAGGGACACCACCATATATTTGTGTATTTTTGTATATTTTCAGGTCCACCTGGTAACAAAGGTGATGCTGGTCCAAGTGTAAGTATTTTTATCGTCTAAAAAATCTCAGATACTAATGTGTCATAGTCAGTTTCTTTTCTGCAACAACAGCAGTTGTTACTCCTCCCTACAGAGGATTGTTAAACATTCTGTCCTCTTTCTGTCCTCTTTCTGGTTTTAAATCTAAGAAATTTTACATTGTAATTATTAAATTAGTTTAAGGCTAAGTGGACATTTATTGTGTCTGGACAAAATGTTTCCAATTGCATTATAGGCGTATCCATTAGTTTCAAAATGAATGAAGCATAGAGTTGATGAGATATTAATGCTCATTCCAATTGTAGGATTTATATGATAAAAGAACTCACTATTTTAAGATATTCTAAAATAATGAAAGCATGCATGAACAATCACCATTTGGTGATAGATATTATTTAGTTATAAAACAGTCATGATATTTAAGCATTGGAGACTTGGTTAAAATAATTTAATAAACTTAAGATACATGTGTATATTTATAATTTAATGCTGCACAGCATAATGGTGGAATCATATAAGTACAACACATTATATTCATTGCATGATATGTGTCAGTTCATATCATTCACTTAATATACTGAATAATGATTGCAATTTGGGTTGTCCTTTGTAGATTATGGATAAAATTTCCCAACAATTTTTAAAATCTGGAGATAAATACATTCATATAATATATCACCTTTCCTTCCCACATGGAACCTTCTACCCTTCTTTTACCGGTACCATCATTTTAAACCTTACTCATTTCCCATTCCAAATTGATGAAATGCTTCATTTCTATTCGTTGTACACCCAAATTATATAATTGTTGTGTGTTATATATTGTTATAATGTGTATTGTTTACAAAACGTGTTTGTGTGTATTTTATCATTCCAGGGCCCTAAAGGAGAAAATGGTTTTCCGGTACCCCTTTCATTTATCTCTAAATCTTTCATTTCAAAACATATAGTTCCCATTTAATAATACAATGGTTGATGAATATGAATGAAACTCCTACTGTGTTCAAATTCATGAAATAAAAATTCATTATTTGAATATGAAATGTAAATGGGTGATGTAATATCATATCTAGGTCTGTTAAAACACAAAATTGGTCTATTAGGTTATTAACTACAGTCAGAAAGGCTAGTAATGTTGTCTGGATCCACACACAGATTTGCGACATATTGTCCCCTTTAGTAATATTTTAACTGGCTGTGAATATATTATTAACTGATGTATTAAGCAACCTGGAAATCAAATTTGAAAGGGTAGCAGGCACTAGACTCCTGCTTGACATCCATCACTCCTTATCTTTAAATGGAGCTAGTTTGGGCGTGAAAATCTACTGTATAGGTACCATAGTGTTTGTCTTACGATGGATACTCATCTTGAAATTATCAGAAAAATGAAACTGCAAAAAATTTAGTCATTGTATATTAAATGGAACTAGATGTTTTAATATATATGTTTCTAGTTTTGTATCCTGTCTATTCTCATTGTCCTAGATTTATTCTCTCACTTAATATCTAGTTTTATTTTCATGCTTTGTTTGTTTTACCATCAGGTGATAATATTGGCATTAGCTTCTTACACTTTAACATTAAAACTACATAATAACATGCAAACATACAGCTTCATGCATAACGGATAATAACAGTACAAAATATAAAGGTATAGAGAAGTAACAATTATATCATTCTGACTTCCATCATTTGTAACATTATTGAACTCCATTTGATGATAGCATACCATTCAGTCTGGAAGTCTTCACATGACCAGACTTACAGAAATAGACTGATTGATATAATATCAGTGCAGATGGTCATGTCATGTATGAGGAGTGCTAGCTATAGACACAGCTTATTCTGATTTTATAAAGAGTTGAACTAAAAGAATTAATGCAACAAACTGATGTTAAAAATTTCCTCAGCTTTGACAGAAACTAATGGAGAGGTGCTTTGTTTGGGTTTACACAAAACATGTTTGTAAAGAAAAGTAACAAATTCCATGTATTTGCTAATTGACTTTTTTGAACATTGTTTCAAAATTTTCCTGAAAACTGTTTAGTTCCTGGAACTAGCTTTTTGTGTAAGGAAAACAACAAAATGATTAGATATCAGAATGATATAGAAAAAGACTAAAATGCTATTTACTTATAGTTAGACAGTAATAGCTTACATAATAAATATAACATCTAAAAATATAAAAATAAAAAACTGAAGTGCTTCCAATCGTATCTGCTTTTTGATGAAGAGAAAATGTAGAAATGATTGGATTTTATGAACATGGGTGAAAAATGTGTTAAGACAAAATATGATCATGGTTGATGATGTCATTATTTTTAGGGACCAATGGGTTTACCAGGATGGCCAGGCCAACAGGTAAGAATATTAAATCTTTTTTCTGTAGAGAATCATGCACCAATAAAAACAGTAGTTCCCATCATTAGCTGACATTCAAAATTCTGTAAAATTATGTTCTGATGAAATGGATAAAACCCCTTTTATTTTCTGACTTCACGTGTAGTTCAAAGAAAAATGTATTGTTTCTGGCATTCAGTTCTTGAAGTTAAACCTATAACATGGTTCTGTGTACAGCTTTTGTCCGTCTGTGGCTAAGTAAAACTACCAGGTGTAACGATCCATGATATAAGTAGTAGTAGCATGGTTATAGTAGTATGGTTGAATGATATTACACGGTATAAAACATAGAAAATAGACTGATAGATCTAAGACAACAAAACATTCGCCTGATGGTAGAATTATAAACCACATTTCTGATGTTTTAACAATATGTTCTTGTAGTAGCAGACCTAAAATCCTATCCATTGGATGTATCTGGTGTTGAATTTTATGAAAAGTTATGTTGATACAAAGCCACCGATTGTCAGATGGCTTATTTATGGCTGAAAGTCCAAATAAACTACATGAAATCAAATTATCAAACAGTTGCATAAATACTATAATCTATAGTTGAGCAATGACCAGGGATCCATTTCCAGGGGTGTATCCAGGAATTTGAATAAAGAGGGACCCGGGTAGAATTGGTTTAATCTTGGCATTTATGTTTTATAGCTCATAGAATTTGTCCAAACAGTCTGGATTGTACTTTTCAGTAACTATAATCTGTTACAGTTTTGACTAAAAGTTACTAAGATGAAGCAATGATTGCAGATGATTTGATTCATGATTATATTATTTTACATTAAGAAACATATCTGTTTGATTTTGACTTGTATACAGGTTATTTGTGTTGTGGTGTAGATTGTAGATCTCATACAAATCTGCAGTTGAGATTTAAGTTAATTCATGCAAATTCTAGAAAATTCAGATGAAAATCTTGATGATAGATTTTCATTTGTGCTTCAGAAATCTTTAGTTATTTTTTCTTTAAAAGATGTTTTCTGATAAAAGATATCCAATGTCTCATTGGAATGTAGAAATCACTGATGCATCAAAATGAAAAACAGAAAAGTATCTATTTAATTGTTAACTTTTGAAACTAAAAAGAATGTGTCACATCGTCACATTCCTTAAGCAATTCACAAATTTCTTTTGGTAAGATTATATACTGTTATTGATAAGTTTGCTGCTTGACTTAAAAAAACATAAAATGCTTTCAAGTTGAAGCATGTATTAAGTTATCAATGATTACCATCTTTGAAATAGGGTTGTAAGGTAATAAATTATGAATTCAAGGAAAAGTTTCATTCAATTCTCATAAAAAACCCATAAACAGTCAGTGAGCCATTATTTATGACTCCGCTACAAATTAATTTAAATTTTAGTGTGCCTAGCTAATCGGTTTCATGGATAAGCCTCCGTCACTAAAACCACATGAAGAAATTGATACGAATCTGATACTTTTGACAAGGTAGATTAAACTTTTTGAATCTGAGTATTTAGTCAATAATAAGATAAATACTCCCCTGTATAGAGCAGGGAAGAACACGTCGAGTCACTGATGGCAATGGTCATTGACAGCTGAAAGTCAAGTGGCATGGGGTCCCTGAGAAAATCCCCTGGAGTTAATTTAGCCATCCTAATATCCCCACAATATTAATAGATACTGACCAATATTTAAAATCTTAATAGTTTTGCACGAGATATGACCTGTTTGTGGTTGGTTAAATAAATATGTGAAGATTTTTTTTTTTGGAAGATTTGTGATTATTTTCTATCATATTTTAATATATCTTTCAATAGTTTCTTATCAACTTCCTCCAGTTCATTTAACAGTGATAAATAAGTACTTGCATTATTATTATTTTGGAATTTTAAAGGGGTAAAGTCTTTTACTCAATATCATCCACAGTCTTCGACATTGTAAACACAACTTGTTGGTCAATTTAAATCAACATTAATGTTGTTATCTTACCCCCGTTAAATATTGGGCTTCTGATATCAAATATTTATGACAAAATGAAAATCTTTAAAATTGGCACAAAAATAGTGTGCCGGAAAGTGCCAATTTCAAGGAGTGACTCGATGAACGAGGCTAAACATATACCATGTTGGAGAATACTATAGGTGTAGACTGGAATAACCAGACACCAAAGACTGCCATTCGCCGAATATAACTGATTAGAAGTGTGGCGTAAAAACAGAAATGATTGAATGTAAATGAGTTTATATACATTTACTTGATGTTATTACATGCCTATGTTATTATGGAACAGTCCCATATGACTGTCTCTTGTCTATGCTGAGAGATAGATAAGGTATATTGAAAGAATCAGCAGTTATATTTATGTAGAGTAAAAAGAAAATGGGAAGTCAATCCAATATTAAGAGGGAACTATCATTGTAATGTCGACAACTTTTAGTATTATAATATCACTAGAATGTACTTCCAGCCTACTATTACATAGTGTTTGTGTAATGTCTGAAAGTAGATCACCGATAATCAGTTCAGACATCAGCGGGTTTAAGAAAGTTAAGAATAAAAACAGGTGTTTATCGCATTGATGAAAAAAGATCACCAAGGTGAAACAATAATATATGATAAATGCCAGTATGTAATTATGTGTTGATAGTTTAATATCTATACTGATTGAGAAGTAGAGTATTGTCTCAGCATTTTCTACCAGGTCATAGACAAGTTATCTACCCATTAGTCTCCCAATACATTTTTTTCTACTATTTCTTGGAATTACAGATGTATTTTAATCAAATGGTTATTACATATTTCAGGGCATTCCAGGTGAAAAAGGGCAAAAGGTAAATAATGCATAGTTCTATTATTTATTGCTTCTGTTTTAAAAAAGTGCGAATTTTTTTTTTGTAAACATGATTTTAGATGTAAATGAAAACTATTACCTATAAAACATTAAAGAAAAAAAATTCTATAACAAATGTTCAATTTTACATTTAGCTTTAGAATACTCTTCCAAACATCACACGAATAAATAAATATGTAGCTGTTTTGCACAAGTTGGATAAAATGATTGTATTCTCTTTTATTTCATCTTTCAGGGAACTTCAGCAAATATAGAATATATACAAAATTTAGTTAATAATATAAAAATACCACCAGGTCCACCTGGACCTGTAGGCTTACAAGGTCCCCCAGGTAGACAAGGATCTACAGGTTTACCTGGATCTCCAGGAAAACAGGTATTCGTTCTTCTGGGGTTTTTTATTTTGAATGTTTTTCTTGAATTTAGATGTGGCAAATGCACAATTATTGTGTATTTAGTTGATTCAAAATATATTGTGTTTCTGTATTTAGCTTTTTTAGTCCATTGAGTAAACGACTCAAATGTGTATATGTTGTCATTCATAAGGCAGCCCATCTGGTTTATACTATTAATGTAATTCTTCTTGATCTTCATGAATGGGTGGTGGGGAATTGATATAGCTCTGCTCATTAAAGAAGTTATACATCGCTAGGGTAAAATTATCAAATGACTAATTTTCTTGCATCTGTTCAGATACATTAAAATCATTTTGAATTTGCAAGCATTCATATTCATACCAAGCCAACTCTTTGGTAGACATGTACTCTTAATCAGCAGGTAATGCACTGCCCTTACATTGGGTTCATTATATATATTCTTTAGAAAATCTCTAAATAGTAAATTAATTCCAATTAGGAGGGAAATTATACAATTATTTATTGGTACATTTTTGCAGGGGTTTCCAGGACAAAGAGGCTACTCTGGTTTTCCGGTGTGTTATTAAGTTACATGATTATTTTTTATATCTAATTTTATCCTTGACCCACCCACTTTTTTACCTCGGATATGCCACCACCATTTCTGCATTTGATTTTAAGTTTTTTTCCAACTATTGAAAGAATGAAATATAAATTATTTGTTTTACTTTATGGCTACACTACTGTCTAAGATAGATCATTTCCATGATAAAAAAAAATTAAAGATAAGATTTCTGCATGAAAGATTTAAGTTGATAGCCAATTTTTTCTGAGGGAGCATACAACCAAAAAAAAAATGAATATATATATATATAACATAAATATGTTTATATCAGATGAATTTCATTTTAGTAACACTTTGACTTGAAATAGGAATACAATTAAAATAATTTGAAATAAAGTACTTTTATGGCACGACTTTCTGTGAAATGTTTGTGGGGTTTACTGCGACCTGGGTTTCTGATATATAAATGGAAATTTTTGTTTTTTGTCTTGTTTTGTTTTGAATAACCTTTGTTTATAATTTATAAAATATAACTGCATTTTTATTATTACTTATATTTCAGCACCTGATTCAAGAATTTATGTATTTTAAGCACAAATATTCACTCATAATTCTCATAAAATTCTTGGACACTTTTTAAATTTGTTTGATTTTTGATATATTTGGAAGCACTTTCTATTTTTATTACTAAACTGACTTAACATTTAGCATGATATATCTTAACATCTTTCAGGGTAGACAACATTGATTGTAAGGAAATATTATAAATTCATAAAAATCAATCCTCAATGCCCTAGTACATTTGTGCGAGATTTTCTTGAGATATCACATCCAATAAATTTTTATCTTTTCTAGTCTTCAAATTGGATCTGTGAGTACTGTTCCAATTAAAAACACAAACACATATTCCCATGTTTATTATTTTAAGCACAAAATATGGAATAACTTAAAACTTTTTTTTATGTTGCTTATTTCTGTTCTGCATTGGCTTGGTCACTTTTTTGTCCTTGACTTCTTCCTGGTTATCTTTATTTTTTATTGCAATATTTGGTGATGGTGCCAATTGTTTTTAAAATTCAAAAAGATGCTTATCTCTTATCTTTTTAATTCTATATTTAAATAAAATACATGTATTCTTAATAAACTGGCTTCACTGCCAATATCTTATGTGTAAGAATTGATAGCATAAAACTTGAAGGAAATGATGTGTATGTATTCAGAGTAACATAGAATTACTGACTCCGGATATGTCAGGATTAGAAGTTAAAAAAGCCATCACACCTGCTCAGTTCATTTGAGTACTAATTGTTCAGTCTGATATGTCAGCCGTAATTTCACACACACTGACTAAACTATTCAGCTATTGGTCAAAAAAACTGAAACCAAAATGAACTCAGTCTGCAGATTAATTATGAATTTAACTATATTAAATGAAAAAAACCCATTAGTATAAGAGTTTTGAGTGCTGCTTAGTATTATGTAATAGTTACATGCATGTTATAAATTGTTAAAAGATATTGCTTTAATTGTTCATGGCTTTAATGTTTATTTATGTTGTCTTGGCTTCAGGGTCCAATCGGTCCACCTGGAAAAAGTGGCTTGCCTGTGAGTTATTTCCCTTAGTAGAAAATAAGTTTTAAAGACTAACTAACAATAAACTGATTGTTGGTTATGTCATTATGAAAATGAATTATGCTTTTATGTAAACAGATACTGTCATTTGTAGTTAATCAATTCGTTAAATAATAAAAATGTGCTGCATGGCAAAAAAATTAACATTTTGTCAGTGATTAGCATGAAACATGAAATTAATTTAATACCATACCATTAATTATATATCGCCTTTTTCTTTGTATTGTTTATTTTTTAAAATTAATTTTAATTTCAGGGATCAACTGGGGAGAAAGGAGACAGGGGTGAAAAGGTAAAAAAAAAATGAGGCATTGCATCACATTTGTTTAAAATTTCATGACCACATACTGCAGCCATTTGTGCCTCTCTAATTTTGATTAAAGTATTCTTTTTGCAAAGTGTGAGTTTATGTCAAATCTAATAAGCTATGTTTATCAATACAAGGAACCCAGAATTTGGAATTCATTGAATTTAATAAAAAGTATAATGGGGAATATAACTGAATTCAATTGTTATGATATGTATTTAATTTAAATTTAGGGTGAAAGTGGTGAAAAAGGAGAGAAAGGAGCAGTTGGTTTACCAGGATTTGATGGTATTAGAGGTGATAAGGTATAGTCATTAAATTATTAGACATATATTTTTTCCTTTTTATTATATGGAATGTTGTTACATTTATAATTGTCTTTTTTTATCCACAAAATTATTTCCTTTTCTGATATACAGATTGTTGTAGAGGAAGATTTGTTTTTCCAGCCAGGATTTTGGTCAGACACAAATGAATTTGATTGAAAATGCAGATTTCTATCTTACATGTACTAGAACACTAATAGATGCCTTGATTTTAATTGTATAAAGAATTTCTTTCTTGCAGGGCATTAAAAGATCTATCAAATTAGATGGAGAAAGTAGTTTTAGAGAAATCATATCCTTGAAGGTACAGATTATCTCCCTTGACACAATATTACTTCCCCTTAATTTTATCAGTTATCTCTGAACAAAATTATTTTTTATTAATCCCTTATATTTTCTGTGATATGATTTAATACAGATATTAAAAGGATTTAAAATGAAGTATTTTCAATCTGATGAATAATTTACTGATGTTTGGCAGAGATAGTAGTTGTTTATTAAATACATGTAGAACTAATAGATTTGATTTCATTATAGGGATCAACATATGAAGTGATAACAATAAAGGTTTGTTGTACATGACATTGGCATGGTCTTTGTGTGCACTTTTTATATATACCGTAGTTGTTTTGTTCTTTTACAAAGAATTTTTTTTACAGAATATATGTTGCATGACTGATGTTAGTCCTGTAATGTTTTTTTGGTTGCTTGCAAGTTATTTTTTTAAATATATACATACAAGTTAATTGAAGAACAATAGTTCAATACTGCTATTCTTTGTAATAAAAAAATTGTAAAAAATTAATGAAAAAGCTAATTTTATCATGAATTTTATTATGAGCACTTTCTGTCCAGGTTAACTTGGCCAAACCAAAGTTTGATAATGAACTTTTTCTGTGCATTGCATCATTACTGTGACTAAGTATGAGAATGAGCATTTTCTGCTAAGTTAAGTAGAGTGATTAATGAGTGATTAACAAGTTTTGATTGCCTGATGCTTTATAGAGGTGCAAGTAATTCATAGGTGTCACCTGTTTATTTTGGCATTAAGGCAGGCTTGTTTACGTATGAACTCATTACTTCTGAATCATTGTTCTTCAAGATAACCCCACTGTTATGGAAAATATTATTAATTTCCGGGAATCAAAAATTTGTGTTTTGTTGATATTATCCGAAAGTATATTATTCCACATTGTAGAAACGTGTCTGCATGTTGAGTTTATAACTTAGTGTGTTGTTGTTTGTATTTTATGTCAATGTTGCATGTTTTGCATGGTGCATGTTCGTGTTTTAGGGTGATTTTGGACCACCTGGTTTACCTGGCCCGCTTAAACTTGAAGATTGGGAAACCAGGATAATAGAAATAAAGGTAGGAGTCGAAAAAAAAAAATCATAGTATTATCAGTATAATCTGACTGGGGGAAACTGTTTTTAAATGCCCAGATTTTCATGTCGTCACCCGTATTTGATTTTGTTGAAACTGGAAATATAGGTTTATATCCCACCAAAGATCTTGGTTTCATTCAATAATTGCATGTATAGGACCCTAACTACCTGGATTACGGTCCCTGAATGTACTAGAAATCACACTTTTAGCTTGTGGGTACTCGAGAGATCAAGGTTTAATGAAACTTAACATGTTTGTTTATATATTGGTTGCTGTTGATATTGGAACATATCAACCGTAACCTCCAGAGATTACAATGCACGTTTTGTTGCCTACGTTTTGCATGCTTTAAGCTTCCTTTGTTGCATGATACATATTTTATTTAAAAATTTGTTTGAGATATGTGAATACTTGATTTTAATGAATTATCTTAATTCATAATATGATTTGTTTTAAAATAAGAAAAAAATACTTCCTTTTAAAATTTTGCTTATGATTTATTGCTGTAGGGAAAATAGTGTGGTAAGAACAATGAAATAAAAAATGATTTGATTATATTTCTATTGAATTTACACTTACATCACAGGGAGAACCAGGAGAGAGTGGGCCTCCAGGACCTAAAGGTGATCTAGGACCATCTGGTTTACCAGGGTTTGATGGCGTACCAGGACCTCCAGGTGATCAGGTAAAATATTTTGATTATCACATATCTGGTTTTAAGACACTACATCAAATAAGAGAGTGGTAGTTGCACTCACAAAGTTTACCTATAGCACACTTACTGGCATATGACCGTCTTCATTAGTCCAGTTGTGGCAGAAAAGGAAGAAATTAAAATTCAATACATTTATTTTAAAACTAAAATGATTTCATTGGCATTAAATTTCATTAATCATATATTGACAGCCACATTTTGTTATAATAGTGGTATTTTGAATAAAAATATAAATATAAAATTAAGTTAAGTCTCTAACTCAATATCATCCAAAGGGTTTGACATTAAAAATACAAATTAAATTAACATTGATGTTGTGATCTTGCCAGGAAAAGATGGGCTTCTGATATCCAATATTTAAGACAAAACAAACATTTTACCATTGGTACTCGAATTTTGTAACATAATGTATTTCAGTGCCATTTGTAACAAGGGACTCAAAGAACGAGGCTAGATATATTCCACAAGTCCTGTCAATTTGTGATGCCATATTCATATCAGGAGAGCATGCGTAATAATTACTCTTGATGTAGACTGGAATAATCAGATGCTAGAGATTGCCATTCAATTGAAACATATGACATATTTCGCCAAACATAACTGATTAGAAATTACAGTTTAAACACATTTATATTACATTTGTGTCAATTTTTAGGTACCAAATATTAGCAATTTAGCTACTTTAATTTCTTTTTAATATCTGCATGCATGCAATATTTCTTTTACAGGGACCTCCTGGACCAATAGGACCAGCTGTAAGTAAACTAAGTTTTTATATGCCCATAAAGAATCCTATTGAATTTCAACAAATTAGAGTTATAGTCCTTGTTTCATCTTGTGAATACTTGAATGATGAAGTTGTCATCTGATCTGTATGAGATTTTTATGAATTACTTTAATAGTTTAATCTGTGAAACGAAGAAGGCCATTGAATTTCATCAATTTCCATCATTTACTTCTAAATGTATGGCCCTTGTCTTACTTTGTTGAACTGGTGAACTTTTCGAATGATAAATGTTATAATCTGATCTGTATGAAATTTATATGCATTATTTGAATTAATAAAACGAAAAAGTCTCTCAAATTTTAATACTTTCTGTAAATTACTTCCAGTAATACTTTTCGAAATGAGGGTGGGGTTTAGGAATGCTTAAAATAGATAGAGTGGAGTGGGATTCAAAGATGTTACGTAGCATTCACACATTTCGTCCATCTCTTACAGGGTCCACCAGGAAAGGATGGTCTACCAGGGGAGCCAGTAAGTACCAAATCTATTCTTATGCAATTGTTTTAATGTCATATCATTCATGTATTAATGCATTAATTATTATACAGAAAAAGAAGACATAATCTTGACAAATCTGGCTTTGATTTTGTGTGCAAAACTGATAGGTTTTCTTCTTCTGTATAATTTTGTATAATAAAAAGTGACAGTCTGTTTAATTGATTTACAGTTTGTTTTTAAATTACAATGTTGTTATTGAGGTGATTTAACTGATTATGAATGGTATTTCTGATCATAATAAAGGAGGAGAAATTGATTTTATTTTAACAATATTTTTATTAAGACACTGTTTTGAAATGAGATTGGGGTATTGGCTAATCTCCTGTACGAAATTAGGAATACTTGTTATAATTAGAAATTAATATTAATTCTCATTTAATGAATGGCAAATGACTGTCACTTTTTTTAAAAAAAATGATAAATGTATTTAAAAGACACAATTTGAGATGCAACAAATAAGTAAGCCTATGCAGTCTAATTACATTTTTCCAGTGGTATTATACATATAAGTTAATGAATCAACTCCACTACTTAAATTACTCACGTTATTTAAAATTTGAAAGAGAAACATCTCGGTATATGTTGTATATTTCAAAATTATTCTTCACATTGTGTCTATAAATACATGGGACTTATTTATGAAAACTTAACAGATGATCATATTAAAAGCATCTCTATTTAAGTTTTCATGTAGAAGACCCCTGTTTACTGAAATTATGAGAGTGAATTAAATCATAGTGCTTTGGCTGATTGTATGATTTTGAAATGTTTTAAACAAAATTGAAAAACTAATATTTCAGGTAGTGCTTTTAGATTAAATGCTTCAATAACAGTTATGATAGATTTAGTTATTCATAACTTAAAGGATGATATCAAATTGAACAATTATTCTGGGATAAAAGATTGTTTCCCTAATGAGATATTCCCTTTCTTGAATAGAGAAAATAAGGCATTTATTAAACCGACAAATGATGATTGATGAATGAAAAAGAGAGGTTTATTAATCAGACTTTCAAGAATCTCTTACAAAGTAGGAATTCAGGTGGGCACAGAGTGGGACTTGGGTCGCAAAGTAAAAATTTTCTAGATTTTAATTTCTCAATCCCCGCAACCCGCCTCGTCAGGTCATCGGGTCCATATGCCTATTTGTTAAACATAAAGCTTTTAACACACAAATAAATGAGTGGTTTTTAATGCATAAATTTAAAAAAGCAACATGTATTGCCCAAGCTTTAGAAATAATGTAATCCAAACTTCCAAATATCCGATGATGTGTAAAATATAACTTGTGAGCATGGTAAACCTCTCTTTAATAAAACAATGTTTCAATATTAATGTAGAAAGTTTCTTTTTATATATAGATAGAATATCTATACAACTTTCCGTCTCCTGGTTTCTTTGATTCCTTCTCTTCTATTCTTGTCTATCTTTCTTTCTGATATTATTCTCTATAATATGACATGAACATGTGAAATATGTGTTGTGCTATCCTGTGCACTTCGCTGCCGGTTCCTAACACTGCTTTGCATACTAACAGGGTCCGAGAGGATTCGTAGGGATCAAAGGGGAGATGGGCTACCCTGGTCTCCCTGGGCGGATGGGTGTTAAAGGAATGAATGGAGTAACAGGTAGACCGGGGCTCACAAAATATAATGGCAAACCAGGCCTTCGAGGTCTTCCAGGCATACAAGGAAAGATAGGCCCTATAGGATTAAAAGTGAGTTGAGGCATGTAAACAAATTCTATGGTAATCTGTGCATGCATTTTTATTTTAAAACTATTGTGTGGAACTCTTCTTATTTAATGGTTTTGGGTACTTTTCACTACACTTCTCATCAAAATATACTTTCTTGCACATTAGTAAACTTGACTGTTCACTATATTATTTTGAGAAAGCATAAAATCTCTCAATTTTTGCACCTTGTCAGTAAATTTTGCACTTACAGTGATAGTGTCACAAGACCTAGTAAAATTATGTTAATCTATCTTGATGGTTCTAAACCTTTTTTGCCAACCACACAACTTGGAACACTTGAAAAAGATAGCTGCACACCTGGCTAATAAAGATATATGAAAAATATTTGAATTTTGCAAAATAAGAAAATGGCATATCATAGATGGCATACGTCATAGACACATAGATAGATAGAGAAAAGCACAGCTATGAAATTACCAACCAGTGAATACTCAATTAGGATCACATGGTTTTTTGCAATTTCTTAGTGTGCTGTTCAAAACTCTACAGCACACTTTGGAAGATCTGTATGCCATGACACACTGGTTGAGAATCACTGATCTATCTTATTCACAGACACAGCATTTTTAGTGTGCACATGATTTTTAGAAAAAACAATTACTTCGAAAATGTAATGTTCTTGCATCAATTCAAGATATCTTTTGTGCACAATAGTGATAACTGACTCCTGAAAAAGACTTTCAAAAAGAAATGAAAGAGTTGTATTTGATGTGTTTTGATATCAATCAATTATAATGCTTTAGTGAGCAGTCATTATTTTTTTAAAATCTGTTTTAGTAATCTACTTTTATATTTTATAACTTTGATTAATGCATGGTTCTGTATCTTTTATGTTCTTCTACTTAATTTTTCTTACACTTTATTCTTAAAAAATAAACAATAACAGGTAATTTATCCTTTTGAATTAACTTTATTACATTACTAAATGCTAGTGCCTCGAATGTGCACACGTTCACCGGCAGCGCATCCAAATAAGGTAAGGTAACAGTAGCACGGCTAGTAGATCTATCTGCTTGTGTTACAGGGAGAAAAAGGTGCTAGGGGGGGCCGTGGGGTTGGGTATGACCCCGACGGAAATTTTCCTGCAGGATTTATCCAGGGCCCTCCAGGTCCACCAGGAATGCCTGGGAAGAAGGTAATGTATGGTATCACCAGTGCTTCTTGTTTAAGACTGAACCTTTAGTTACATTATGTATACTAGAACTTTGGTTGGTGCTGTTTGTCTTATATGTAAGCATGGCTGCTACTAACATTAGGCATTGTCATGTGATATATAATAAATGGATGTCTTGTATGAATCATTATCGTATCATCACTCATGATCATTTAAACCATTATTTTATGTAGTAGCTTGAAGTGAAACATCAAAATAAAGGTTCTGTTTATTAGCTTTTTTTTTACAGACAATAATTATATTCAAGGTTACCTTTTGCTACAGTCACAAACCTAAAACAAAGCTGATATTTCTACATTGGATTCTTGTGGATTTAATATTAAAATCCATTATTTTCAAAAGAACTACTGGAATTTATATCCAATGGAATTAATCAATTTCAGCAATTTTATTAACTGCAACAAAAGGTGCTTAAGCTAGATTAAGTGACTGCAGCAAATGATCATATTAGTTAATTAAGAAATTATGTAATGTGATACTTATGTGATTGGATATGTTCTCATAGTCTTGTGGATCTGGAAAACGTAGACGAACTTGTCGTATGGAAGTAAGAGATATTGTCTCGGTTAAGAAGAATAGAAGACGGAACCGTAAATCTCGCGTCCCCCGAAATTTTAGAGACTTGCTTAAGACTCCAACAGAGGTATTGAGTAGTTCAACTGTAGAAAATCTATTCTGTAATTTTTAACATTTGCTGCAGTCAACAAAAATTTTATAGTTAATGGTGAAGGTATATCTGTATGTATGTTTCCTTCCTTTTTTGGTCATGTTCGTTGGATGCGGTACATTGAAGACATTATTTTACTACCAGTTGAATAAATGGAATGGTAAAAATATATTGATTGAATAATAGATTGATCATAAAAGTAGTAATTTTTTCTGTCCTTTGGTAATACAAAAATGTTGTAAAGAAATTTGTAGTGATTAGAAAAAAGGCAGGAAACAACCACATTAATATGTTGAATAATTTCTTTACAAACATCATTTATACATTCTTTTGCTCTAAGCAAACTCTTCGCATAATTGTTATAATAATTTAGACAGGACCATACTTAGCAAAAAGATAAAAATAAAATACATAAAATAGTTATTGCTCACAATTCAAAAAGTCCTTATGGAATGAATAATGCATCCATCAAATTTCAATTGGTAATTGATAAACTTGACATAATCAAAAATATTTGAAATAAATGTGTTAAAATGGTTCTGTCTAACATGACTATAATTTCATTATAATTATATTTTTAATAAGATTAGTTTAAATAGTATTTCTTCTATCTGATTACTTTCCTGCTGTAAGCTTATTTTGTAAACAAAAAAAACAACAAACAAACAAAAATAAATAAACAAAAATATTATTACATTTCTTTTAAAAATTGTGAGGACTCAATTAATGAACTTCTAGTATCATTTATCAAATTATAGCTAAACTATAACTAACAAAATTAAGTTTAAAACGGTGATGGTGTCTTTGTCAAATATTGTAAGATGAGATTCCTTTGTATTTAAATTTTGATTGAACCTTTCTTGAAATTGTAATTATTTAATTTATCAAAAATGCAGGTGTATGCTTAATGGTAGATTTATATATGACCATGTTTTATCCTTCCCTTTATTGAAGATGCATATTTCTATTGTTTTGACTTTATTTAGTTACAAAGTGTATTAAGATATATCTATTCTGTGTTGTTGGGTTTATAAATGTATGCAATTGTGCATATAACTGTAATCCACTAGAGTATTATTATATATTAGTTTCAGTTCTGAATGCTATCATTTATGACTATAGTTATTATGATATTCTATGTATATTTATATTCATCCATATTATGCATTGTTGTTGTAATTACTGTATTTTTATCATAAGAATTATTTTATTTTGTATTGTACATATTATGTATATCTCACATGATATTGTTAATGTACATATCGTTTGGCATCATGTTGATTCTGTAGGTTATTTTCAGAGCTTCCCAGGGTGTAGCGGAGGGTCCTGGATAAAAAAACCTTGGCTATAGGCATTTTTCTATATTATACTATTAGATTATTCTCTTTCTTGGTGGTGGTGTGAACACTTTTATTATTATTGATGGGTTGGGGGGGTATTTTAAATTTCCAGGTCCCTCCCCTTAAAGGAGACCCTGATATTTAAAAAAAAATATAACATTAATATTATAGTCTATTCACGATGAAAAATATTTATTATTTTCATATTCTGTAAATATACAATTTATTTATTTTTCTATGGATATAATTTATCATTCAAAGATTTTTCTTTAAATTTGAAATGCATACTGTAGCTTCTATGTTTTATGATTGTCGATATACATTACTGATTGGCATAATCATTATAAGCATGCCTTATTTTCTATCTCTTTCTCTTTCTGCCTTCTATAGGGTGATATTGGTTTGCCAGGAGTTGCTGGACCCAAGGGAGAATCTGGGGAAAAGGGCAAACGGGGCAAAAGGGTAAATACTCAAAAGTGATTTTATCTACGTTTGGCTTCCATCTTCCTAGTCCTGCATGATTATTGGTAATTGATTCTCTGCATGTTCCACATTCCGTCGTCTATTTGTCCTCTGTCTGTATGTAAATATTTCTCTTATATAAAATCCCTGCCGTGATTTTAATGTGAATCGTGGAAAAGATGTTAGCAATTTAATGTTTTAAACTAAATTACGATATTACTCTAAAATGAAGATGACAGCACTTTAAACTTGATAATATTACATGTAATAAGACCTCTTACCATTAATATCACTTTGATCTTTAGTTAATATTTGTTATTTTAATATTTGGCTCAGATATTTGCGGATAAATTATTTAACAGAATTAGATTAATTCAGACTTTATTTAAATTATAAAATTGATATTTATGTATTGATATTCACTTTTAAAAAAGAAGAATTAGCATTTAAATTAGCATTCAAAAAACAATGTTAAAATATGAGTCAATAGTATTTGTAGAGAATTAAAACTGGTATGTCATCTATCTGAAGTTAGTGACAATAATAGTACCAAGTTCTTGCATTATAGTTCTTCAATTACAATTATCTACCCCTTTTAAAACCTCTGTGTTCATTATTGAAAAATGAATCCCAAAATCATTGGAATGGATCAGCTGCAGTTAAGTATGTAGAAAACATGGCAATGATGAAACTTTCAGTTTATGTAGCCTACCTCAATGTTATTGTTTAGGCCCCCATATTTTTTAAAATATATATTTACTCGTGTGGATCCGTGTAATTCTACTTGTAAATAGCATGCAATCCTGTCTATCGATAGATAGTGTTATGTGTTTTCCTTAAAATATATTTGAATCACAATTAAAAAGATGTTGAATTTGTGTGTGTCAAAAGCATGATATGTATGTATCTCTTGTGTTGTCTGATAGATTAACTGGTATTAGTCCCTTGTGTTTTCGTGTTACCCCTTGGATGCTCCTGTTAAGAGAGCTTGAAATCCTAAACATAATATTTATTCAGTATACAAGAAATATTAGTTGGGTTTTTTGTTTTGCATGAATTGTACCCAGTGCCACTATTCCATCTCTCCCCCTAAGATATTGTTTGATTTTTTTTACAGTTATTTAATTGAAATTTTTATTTTTCTTTTGATTTCTACTATTGAACTTGTTATGAATTTAAGTAAATGAAGCTTTTTTACAATTTATCGAATTTTTTATGCCCATAATTGCATATTTAGTTACAAGTAGCGTGCATCATTCAATTTTAAATATTAGGGTCGTAGAGGCAACAAAGGTGACCACGGTCCTGAGGGTCGTGTTGGATTCCCAGGCCCACAAGGTCCTCCGGGTGACAAAGGTGATACAGGATCTAAAGGTAGCATAGGGCTACCTGGTCAACAGGTATGTAAATCTTATTTTCCCCCAAAACGATAAACTTGTCTGCAGCTCACAGATTATAATAGATATAAAATCTACATTGTTGTTGTGACTCTAATATTTGATTAGAATTTATCATGACTTTAATTGATCTTAAACTATTCAGCAGAGTAAGCAATAATAAAACTGAAGCCTTAACAGTTATAAAATCATTTATTTCTTAAAACTCTACTATAACAGGGTATTCAAGGTTATACGGGTAGAAACGGTGTCGATGGTAGACCAGGAGAACCAGGACCTCCAGTAAGTACTGTTAGGAAGCATTTTCTAAGTTCCATTCAACCTAACAACATACATCCAGATTCACACCAAAGCCAATGTCCACCAGACAAAAATTTGTCACACTTATAAAGCGCCAGAATCCAGCTGGAACAACTGCTTTATGGCGCTTTTACAATGATACAATATGAGAATGGGAATAGATTTAAAATATGAAAATTTTAAAGTAAAAAACATAACATATTTTAATATTCAAAAATACATGCAAAATTATAAAAAAAAAGGCTAAAACATGTTAAGAGCAAAGTAAACTTATAATCAATTAAAAGCTTTAATAAGTAACTGTGTTTTGAGATTCTTTTTAAAATTCTGAAACTTGGACTGGTTTCTGTGGTGAGGGACAAATCATTCCAAAGTAACGGGACAATATTTATGTCAGTCATTATCACAAATGTGATAGAACTGGTTAAACACATTCCAAATAAAATTTCTACTCAGAGATCATTGCTACAATAGATGCGTTATGAAGATTTCAAGAAACAGAAGTGATGAATGCAAAAGGAAAACATGAGTTATCCTTCAATATAACTGACTGAAGTGACACTGACGAGTGATACACAGGCGAATTTCTGTCCACTGATAATTCCTTAGACGACCAAAAGTTGTTATATGAGACTGAGAGAATATCTGACCAATTAAAAAAAAAATTGTCTGTCACTACATTAGAGAAGACAAGAAAAATTCTGTGCATTACCATGTTTTTATAAAGTATAGACCGACTAACAG
This sequence comes from Patella caerulea, assembly GCA_036850965.1. Taxonomy (NCBI): domain Eukaryota; kingdom Metazoa; phylum Mollusca; class Gastropoda; family Patellidae; genus Patella; species Patella caerulea. The sequence continues at coordinate 19,330,446 of JAZGQO010000014.1, read as the reverse complement.
AGTATTACAAAAATCTAATCATGAGGTTATTAGAGAATTTACATGATAATTGAAGTGACAAAATTATTAGAGAATTTACATGATAATTGAAGTGACAAAATTAACTCACCAAAAACAGAAATCCTAGTTTTAACGCCTAAACAAATGGTAATTTTGTCAACTGTTGCTGTTGTCTTTTTAGCCATTCATGATAGTCCAAATTAGCTGTCTCTGATGAAAAATTTAAACGAAACCAAATAAAGAGTTGTTTGGACAATTATTTGTAGCAATTTGGCGTGTTTTAAGATTTCAGTGAATGAAAAAACTCAAATAGTTACCGGTTATTTAAACCATACATTTCCTTCCTCTATTTATGACTTCCTCTGTGCAGGGGGAGTTGGGATGGCCTAATGGTCTAGAGTGCCGCTCTTCAACCTCTAGCTGGCTGGTCACCTTTGACTTGCGGCTGTGGTATCGATCCCTGGTGTGAGCGTATGTGGCATGGAGATAGGGGCGCCTTCTCAACCTTGTGGGTTTCCTCTAGGCACTCCGGTTCCCCCCACTGCTAAAAACCCCTACGCGTAAGCGAATTATTGAAATAAAATTAAACCATATGTTAATCCCAAAATGACCTAGTTTGTGTCAAGTGGACATTAAACCTCATTTCTCTCTCTCTCTCTTATCTGTGCAGTTGTTACACTTGGTGCAAATGGGTCCAAAAACTGCAAAATTGTCAATGCCGTTTGTTGTTGTCGTGGTACATGTGGATATTAGTCTTAAATGTAAAATTGTTCACTACAGTACAAAATTAAACAAAAAAATTATGTGATAATGAAAAATGTTTATCTGAATAGCTTGATATGAATTATCAATAAAACAGCATCCAATTACAGAACAATGTAAATGAAGGTAAAAACTTAATGACTTGAATGATGCATTAATCCTTCTGGTTCAATGAAAATTATTTTGCATGAAAAATTATGTATCTCAGGATCTATTAAGTACAGTATTTCTAAAAAAACAGACTTTTCTGATATTTGATATGTTTATATTTTACTTCATTTACAAGATTTTTCTACAAATTTCATATCTATTTATCAAAAATTCATTTACCCTTTTTTTGTCATCTGAGAATGCATTTGGATTTTTTTCTTAATTTTATTTTTATTGATGTGAATAGCTAAAATAAAAACATTGTTAGTATAAAAGCTATCATTATTTTTCTGTCATTTACTATGGATGATGAAGAAAGTTTACTCTATAGATTGTAGGCATCAATTGTGAATTTTGATATCAAACAATTTTTTGGTAAAAACTATGATTTAATGTGTAATTTTAAGAGGCCTTCTCACATTTACAATCACTTTGAAGCTGTAAATTGCTTCTACTAGCCTGCAGCAATTATTTTAAGCCTAACATGATATAGAATTAAAGATATTTATATTCATGGTGAAAGTGATAATGGTCCATTGACACAGATGCCTGAGTTTATGATATAATGTGAAGTATTTTATATTTGTGTAGGGTAATACAGGTGAAAAAGGTGATATGGGAGATCAAGGTCCACCAGGTTTATCAGGAATGATTGGACCACCAGGTTTACCAGGTCCTCCAGTAAGTATCCACCATAGACAGAACATGTTTGCTGATAATCGAATTAAACTATAATGATTTATACTTCACTACCTAAAGCATCAGAAATATCACCCTGACTTTGTCAAGTTCTGTTATATTCATGTTATGTTAATATTTTACAGGGTGAACCTGGGTCATTAGAAGGTGGAATTGGTGGTGGTAGTGGTGAAGGGGTAAGTGCTGTAATTAATTTAGATGAATTTCATATCGGTATACGTCTTTGTATTTGTGATCAAATTAAATCTTCCATATTACCAGCAATCTTTTTAACTATTTGATTCTCAAAATATTTAATGTTCTTTTAATCTTTTTTTTTCTCAGTTACCTGGTCCTCCTGGTCCCCCAGGTGTTATGGTAAGTAAAGATGATTTATTATTATTAAATTCTATAAACATTTGGAAAGTATTTGAAATAAAAGAAACTGAAAAAACATTGTGCATCTTCATCCTCAATTTTTATTCTTATTTTAGGGTCCAATTGGTTTACAAGGACCTCCAGGGACAAAGGTAAGTTGGGAAGAAATTGTTTTTTTTAAGGAAACTTATCTGTACCATTTCTAGTCAAATAAAGTTTCCTGCCACAGCTAAAGACCCCTCTATGCAAGCGAATTATTGAAATAAAAATGAACCATGTGTTAAGACCGGATTTGATCTCGTTTGTGTGGAGTGGAACCCCATTTCTTCCTATCTCTCTGTTATTGTTAATCTAACTTAAGACAACATTCCACAAGCTTCATGTTATTTGCTTGATTAACAAATCTACTGTGAATATAACTTTTAAACTAAATAAATCAAATATACTTGTAAGCATTGCAGTTGCACACAAATTTCTTGACCTTGTAATACTTTATTATATTATTTTGAATTGATTAATCTTTAAGGGTGATCGAGGCCATCCAGGACCAAAGGGTGACCATGTAAGTTGTTTGTATTGTTTTCTGTTTGAAACATTTGCTTAATATGACATATGTACCAAATTAATATTGATTATAACTTTTACATGCACTTAGGGTTTTTAGGAGTGGGGGGGGGAACTTAAATAGATCATCAGGCCGTAATTGTAGGAAGTAATTGATGCTAATGTTATTTGTATTTTGGATCCATAAAAATTGTTTGCATATAACTTTCAAATTACCTATATATTTGATTGATGATAAATAGTAGTTTTGTTAAAATAAGTGATAAAGTTACTGTGTCAAGGGGAATAACTCTGAATTAAGATAATAATCCTCTGTTGCTGCTCTACTGGTGTTACCCCCTTAAAAACAAGCTTAGGCTATTAGTTTGATATAAACAACAAATATTATATTTCCAAGTATTTGAATGACTTAATCCATGAACTTTTTATTTTATTGACTAGGGACCTAAAGGATCAATGGGAGATAGAGGAATGTTTGGATTGCCTGTAAGTTGTCGTCTGCATGCTGTACCTTTATTATAGATATATTTATAGGAGTAGGACTGCATGGTATATGGTGTTTGGGATTACAAAAATTATTAGTTGTAAAAATCCTTAGTTGTAAATCAAAACAGGCCATTAAAAGAATTTAAGAGAATTTTTGTAATAAAAGAGTTTTTATGAGTGGTGTTTGGGTGCATGTTTTATTGGGAAGGGAATCAATTAAGTATAACAATTTTAATTGTAGTTTTTGTGATTATTGATGATGATATTGTTCTGTGTGAAGCACCTTGCACAGTGGTGATGTGTGTTGCAAACACTGCACTGTGCACTGCACAATTACATAAGATATTTATTAAGAAGTGTACCACTGAATTCTATTATTATATTATTTATATCCTAGATTATAAAGAATGTACAATGTATGGTTATAATAAAGTATTTAAAGGAATGGGAACTCTTTGACATAGGTGAAAATATAGTGTTGAATTGGGTTGATTATATCTGTTAATTACATAAGTGTAGGCATAGCAAAAGTCTATTTCAAGTCTGATCCTGACAATGGTAAAATGATGCATCTAGAAAAGCCTATGAATTCAAATGAGTTCACACTTTTAGAACTTTTTCGCGGGATGGTATTAATCATAAGACTGTATTAATCATCAGACATAGTCTGGGTCTGAAGATTTATTTGTTTACTTTTATTCTTTCTTTTCTTTCTTTTTACTTGTAAATGCAGTTAACTGTTGAATGATATATCAGTTATAACTTGATATCATTTTACAAACAAAAAATCTACACATGAAATTTAATTAAATGTTTTAACCCAAGTCAAAGAGGTTGTCTTCTTTTTAAGTCAGTAAAATATATTTATACAATAAATTGTTTGTAAGGCTGATGGCACTGCTATGCACTTGTTATATATATGTAGGGATCAATTGGTGCCCCTGGCCCCCCAGGACCCGAAGGGCCCCAAGGAGAAAAAGGGAATGATGGTGCCCTGGGTCCTATGGTGAGTGTTGTCTTAGTGTTGAGAATGTGCATGCAGAGCCTTGCATGGTGTTAATTCTTAAGCATGATGGGGCTATTTCAACCTTCTGGATTATGTTTTGACTGTGGATGTACATATTATTAAGAATTTGAACAAGATCAAGTCTTATTTCATGTTTCTTGGTTAATTATGAGTAGTGTTCGCTTTAGTGAACTAATCTTAAAAACTGGGTGTAATTAGGCAGGAAACATGAAGTTGCCTTCTAGAACTTATGAATGAATCTTTCTTGCAGCTTTCAAAAACACTTCTACTTTCATTTTATTACATCACTTGCAGTAGTAGTTGGTAGATATTAGTAGTTCAGTCATGTAAAGAATGGAACAATCTTTCTACACTCACAGAATGTTGCCTAACTACACTTTGATTTGACAAGAAGTCAAGCACCATTAAAAATTCCTGCCCTGTTGCAGGGAGAATTTTCACAGATGGAAACAGCATGAAAGCAGAATAATGACTTAAATCACAGAATATTTGTCCCTTTCTTTATTCATATTCCATCTATTTTATCATCTTTTCAAATTTTAAGTTTATATTTTGTTTATTTGCTTGCAGTTTTCTTTTTCTCTTGTAGAATTTATTTTTCAGTATTATTTAAGGTGTATTTATTGTACTTTTTGGTTATTTTTTAAAATTTATATTACGTTGTATTTGCATGATTTTTGATATTTTAGTTTGTATTTATATATAAATTATACAATTTGTTTTATATTTTACTTAGTTTAGATACATTTAGAATTAGTGACTATATATCTTCTACTCTTAATACATGATTCAAAATCTTTTAATAGGTTTCATCACAACAGAAATAGAAATGGTATACTATTTTAATACAAAAATCTCTAATAAATATTTGTTAGATTTATGCATCTTCAATATGTCTAGGATCTAATCATTTTGTATATGTTTGACTGTGAGATTATATGATCAGTACAGTATTTAATTTTTTTTTCGTATTTGTTTTTATTAGGGACCCCCTGGGCCACCAGGTAAAGGTACTGTTGGAATCAATGGAACATGTTCATGTGAAAAAGGAGACCGCGGAGACAAAGGGTCACTTGTGAGTATTTAGGCTACTTTAATTCTACTAAATATTCACTGTTTAAAAATAATATCAACAAATCATGTGATGAAACCATAGACATTCTTAAGATTTATTTCAGGTTCTTGTCGTAAGCTACCTGGTGATTACCTAATTTTAGTACAAATATCATCGATACTTGCTGTATACAGGATAAAAAAATAAATGAGTTGACATGACCTCACTCACATTTGAATTTTAGGGTCAGAGAGGTCGACGGGGTAAAAGAGGTCCAAAGGGAGGAAAAGGAGAGCAGGTTGGTTTTGGAGTTCTGCTGGCATGATCTCCCGACTTACTTTTTAACTTTCAGTGACAAGATGAAATAATACACCACCTAACAGTCATGTTTGTGTTTTGTGTTCTCTGTCACTACCAACCCTAACATAAGTTTGCAGCATGTGAATAAAGTATTTAAACTTGTTGAACACCTGCGATTATGGGAATTTTTGTGTACCGTATTTATGATCCCGCTTGCATATATTAGATGAAAATACTAAATAACTCTGTCATGAGAGCAGCAAAAAGCCTTTTTCTTGTCTTTTTATTATCTTTGGTCTACAACATTTTGGAAAGAATGGAAATGAGAAAATTACTGATAATATTTACTTGAGTATATATTAAAGAAGTCTTTTCTAAAAATGTCTAGGTTAGATATGTCTTTTCTTTCGTTAGTGAGAAATTTTTCCGATCCACCAATGTGAACATGTATGGCAACTTTGGACGTAATGTGAAACAGATTCACTAAATGTCTACATAAATTTGAATATAAAAACAATTTTTCTGTTCCTGCAAACAATCTTTCTTTGGAAATTTGTTGCGTGCTATATGTATTTCTTAAATTATTTGAACTTTGTTAATGGCAAGTGAATCTAGCTATTCCACCAACAAAGTCATCCAAACTATTAAAACATGCCTGTTTTTATAATTTTATTTGAAAGATATAATATTCATTCAAACTTAAGAAAGAAATTGGTTTATTTGGATTTTTAAACAGATTAAGGTTGACAAGTTTTGTCTCTTGCTGATTTCTGTATTGAATGTTACAATTTTTTCTGAACTGAATTCTAAAACTCAGGTTTTCCTTTTAATATTTAAATAATATTTTAAAAGACGATGAATATTAGTTCTAAAGTTTTAAAGCATGTGCACTCTTTGCACATTTCCCAACATAAGAGAAAAGGCAGATCATCTTTTGATATTGCAAGAAAGACGATTCAATCATCACTGCAGTTTGCAGTGTTTTTTCTAGTTTAAGCATCTTTTCTTTACAGCGTATACTGTAGAGGCAAAACGCTTGTTTCTTTACTATGCAGACAGTTAAAATTTGAAAGATGCCATCTGTCATATTTCTTAGACAGAAATTGATAAATAACCAACAAGTTTGTTTACATTATGAAGAAAATGAAACTAATCTAGTTACTATGGACGGCATTGTCTGTCTTTGTCATTTGGTATGAAACCATTTTGTGCTTTGAGTTTCCTGGTTGTTACCATGGGATTTTTTAATTGTAAATAACAGTTTGTGTTAAGAATTGTTATAAATAATCAGCATGATCTGTATGATTTTAATATGATTTGAACTTATTTACAGGTTTGGGATGTTTGTTTCCTAATTAAATGTGTTAATGGCTTTTCACAATACAATATAACTTTTCCCTCAGGGTTAAACTTTGGATATTTGAAAAAGGGTTAATCATATTTCTCTCTAAGAATAATTGAAGGCAATATGGACGGCTTAAAGAAATAGTGTTACAATATTAGAACGTTAGTAACATAGCATGAATATTCGGTAGAAAAACCGAACCCCTCCACTGGTCAGTACTCCTATGTCTGAGAAGAGGGAATACTTTTAGACATGGACTATTTATAAGGGAGATAATTGTATTGTGGATGGCCATGTCCTGTATGAATACAATGTATGTAATATCCATCTTACAGCATGTAGCATGTTTATATGTGTGTGTTTACGTCTGTTTACAGGGTAGAAGAGGAAGAAAAGGAAAACGTGGGCCAAAAGGGGAAAAGGGAGATCAGGTTCGTTTAATATGAACCAATTCTTTTTTTTTTTTTTCGATATCTACATTACTTTGGCGTCATTCTAATAAAACCAAACCTATTTGAACCATGGAGTTTCCCAAAAAAATTTTCAATTGAACAAATTTTCAATTGAACAAATTTTCTGTCAGAACATTAATTCGTGAGGGGATATATTTTAAATCTAGTCTACACCAAGTTATTACGACTGCTCAGATCTGATTTTGTACGGGTTGTGGCTAGTTCTTGTGTCCCTCTTTTCTGAATACAGTTGTGTCGACTTTTAAGACAAAGGCAGTACTTTTGAAACTAAATGTAAACTCTATGCCAAATTTCATTAAAATCGATCAGTAACTTAAGACTCGTGGCTGAACATAAGATTTCTGTAACAACTTAAATAAGGTATTTATTCTGGAACTAAATGTATTTTCTGCTGTCAGTCTTGTATTCAGACTTGTAAACCCTAATTGTCCAAATCCCATATCCTATACATGTTGTTCTTATGAAGATTATTACATCTAACTACAAAATTAAAAACAATATGGCATGTTATCTAATCTGTGTGTACAATTTAACTTTCGATTAGTAATTAATGAAAGATTGTCTGTGACACAAGGTGCATGGCATGTCATCTCAAATAAACATTGTCATGTTCATACTTCATAAACATTTACTTCTAGTAGAGTTTTATTATAAAACACTGTACAAGAGGTTCTGTTTGTAAATGTAATAACTTGACAATATTGAAGTAATAATTTCAGTGACAATACTGAAGAAATTGTTTCAATAAATGCAAAAATAATGTGTTAAGCTTTGAAAATATTTTTCCCTTCTAATATAAACGTCAAAATATTTTTCCCTTTCTGATATTAATTGAAAATATATTTTTTGTGCTTTTTTATATCACATTGAAAAAATATTCCCTTTTCTAATGTAACTTATTACTTTCAAAATATTTTTCCCTTTCTAATGTTAATTTGAAAATATTTTTCCCTTTCTAATGTTAATTTGAAAATATTTTTTTTGCTTTTTAAAAATTACTTATGTTTCTTTCTGCTCCATCATCAAATATTTAAGGACAATATTGGTGTTGGCCATTATCACATATTTGATAGAATGTTAATTATATTTGGAACGTGTTTAACCAGTGATAATGGCAGACACTAATTTAGCCTTTAATACAGTCTCCACATAGTCACAGCAAAGACAGTTATCTCCCTTATATAGCCAATGTCTGATGTGTGAAATATTTACATGTACATCCTACACGTATATACAAAATACTTACAATGCATATTGGAAATATTGACGTCAGTGCCAGAGAATTGTACGCTTGTGAAAGTTTGGAATATTTATTTCCTACACTTGCAGCGTGACTAATGGTCTATTGGAAAACTAAAATAACACCTTGCTTTTTACCCCTATTTATAAGATAACACACCGAATATTATATAATAATGTCGCAAGCACCTGCCACCCTTTGCTTATGTTATGCTTATATAACTAACATCTCATGCTACAGGGCAGTCCAGGATTAGATGCACCATGTCCGATTGGTCCAGATGGATTACCCTTACCAGGGTGTGGGTGGCGGGGTCCAAATCAGGTAATCTTTGGTCCGCATGAGCTGTAGGCTGTAAATCTTATATACCAGTATTGTTATTTAAACAGGATTATAAAAAATAAAATATAGAACTATTGATTTTAGCATGACTTGGTTGCAATGTGAGGTTTTTTGCTTAATTATGCTCAAAAACCTGCTGAATTGGTATGTGTTATATACTACTGCCTACTGAGATGTTTTAATGACAGAAAGTTTTAATATTGCCTGCTTTAATTTCCCCACAACTAATTTATATTGGTTTATAATCATTGGAGTTGCATGCATTATCACTATAACAATTTTGTTTAATGGATTATCAGCTGTTACTTTATCATGAGATCTTTTACGTAAATGTCATGGTATATAATTTTTTTTGTCAATGCATTTGATGATTTGATACACTTTATATGAGAGAACTAGTTTTTATGACATTAATACACAGGCATACCTAATATAGTTTTAGCATAGTTTGCAATCATTTTAGCGTAATTGACTCAATGACAGAGTTTTGAAAGTTAATAACATTTTAGTAGTACCAGTAAATAAGTCTACACTTGACAACCGCATGAATTGAAATTTTTTTTTTTTTATATCATATGACTATATATATATATTTAGACAGACAGCAAAAAAGCAAGAAAAATCAATTTGCTGTCATCTTTGTTAATCATTTCTATTAATACTTCTTCTCTCATTCTTTCTGAGTCATTTCCTATACCTGGTAGCTATACTCATTTTATAGAGCATATCAGACTATAATCTTTGTAAAGGTAGAGATTTTACAAGATTCTAACCAACATGCATTTCTCTATTTAATGATCAATCCATCTGAAAATTTTGGGTAAAAAAAAGAATGATTGATCAGAGCTTATTTTGTTACAAGTATTTTAGGCCATCGGACAAAGGGTAGTTAGTGGGACTCTTTGGTCTTTCTGTTGACAAAAAACAAATAAATATAGTCTGTGTAGATGTTCGAAAATAATTAAAGGATTACATCAATCGTAGTATACAATAAGAATATACAATACAAAAAAAGTTCCATATGACAAAACAAAATTATTCATTTGTGTTAATTTCATTATGTCATTTTTAAATGTTCAGTCAATCATAGTATTAAAGGTCCATTTCTAGTTCAAATTTATACTTGTTTAATTTGTCTGGAATGAATCATCAGATGTTTGGAGCAATATAGCCTGGATGTGGCTGACGTGCCAGTAAACAACATTTCTTTCATTCATTCCATTTCTAGTTCAAATTCATACACACTAAAAATCCTGACAAAAGTTGTCATTTCTTAAATTCCAATCTGTGTTACTTCTTAAATTCCAACAAATGACATCATATTAGCCTCATTTTCCGGTTATGGAGGTTTTTACGGAGCTATTTGTCTAATCCTTATATTTGTCTGTTGATAACATTTTCATGCCATTAAACAGGAAATGGATCTTTTATCTATAACCTTTGGATATGGGTTTATACATCTGTCCATTTATTTTGACTTTACCATGCACCTTTTGCCACAGAATTATTTGGAATGTTTGGCACCTTTTAGCACTTTATCTTATGTTAAAGCATGCTTATGTTATAGGGTTTACCAGGCTTAGATGCACCTTGTCCAGTGGGTGTGGATGGCTTACCTATTGAAGGCTGTGGTGTTCCTCCAAGACCGCCACGGTCAAAAGTACGCAGAGTAAGACACCATCGTTCAAAAAATAATCCATAGGGCAGCAGGTAAGTTGTCTCCCTTTATTGATGGTTAATGCAATAATCATATTAACCATGCTAACAGGTGGCGTAACTAATACAGTGAGACAATGAATTAGGATTTATTAATTTATATATATATCTTCCAGCGTGATACATACATGTTACTTATTGATCAACTTAAAATCTTGCATAGCATAGATACACAATGGAACAGGCCATTCTAATATCAGTGTTTTGATGTCTCTTTCGAAAGTAAACAATTTTTTGTGACAAACAAAATGTCTGTTACTGGTAATTAAATTTGGGGTGCTTATTTACCGTTATTGAGAGATGTTCTCTTCATCTGAGAAATAGAATAGTTTATGATAGTCAATGATTTTTTTCAAATATTATTTTTATTTTCTTCTCAATGCAGGAGAGACAAAAAAATATCTTTTACATGGTCATATCAAAACTACTTTTTTAAAATATGGTGCATGTGAAATTTTGGTTACTGGTAATGTGCTCTTATTGAATAAATGTTTATTTGTGTCAACGATTTACTTTCTGGAACCATCTCTATATAAACACCACAGAAAGCTATTTGAATGGAAGGTGTTTATGACCAGTTATTTTTAGCATTCTATTTAGTAGTAAAGTTTATTTTATTAAAGGGACAATAACATTCTTGCTGGCTTGGTAGCTCCAGAAAATAAATAATACCCTTATTCTAAGTACTAGATGTTTAAATGTCCTACCTGTTGTGTAAATTATCCATTACAACCTATTTTACTTGTCCAGAGGGTTCGAAAATATTTTAAAATCCAAGTCACATTTGAAAAGCTTTACGTTAGACTTTTCAAATCAATTGGTTGAATTTTTCCAATTTTTTAAAATAGGTGTGTTAAGATGAAATTTATGTCATCATTTAATTGGAATATTCTAAAATAATACGATTTGTTGACCAGAATGAAGATTGGGACATATTTTTCAGTTACAACAAGAGTGTTATTGGGGCTTTAACTATTTTGAAATATGAATTTGAAATAATATGAGCAAGGACATGTATAATTTAACAATGCATATTATGTGCATATGAATAAAAAATATATTGTAATGTAAACTATGAGTCAAAGAACATGCATATTTATTTAATGTATGTCTGGAATAATTAATTGTCATAAGTATCACATGAGTAGGACTTATGTATTTTAGTCCACTATGTCACATGTTAGAGGAAACCTGTTACATTTACAATAATGTTTTTCCTTGAAATACATCACATGCTATTGACATTTATATATTATCTGTAGTTTATTTCTGAAGTGAAATATTTATTTTTCTTTGCTGTTTGTAAGACATACATGTTATTTTGGCTGGAGCACGTTGAAGAGGTTAATGGGTTAATTGGGATATAGTGGTCTTAAATCATTAATCAAATGTGCACAATTTAAACTTTTACCAGCTCAGCATGACACAAGGTTATAACATTTTATAAAGCATAATACGAAAATAGATTATTTTATACGCCCACCTTTTAAAATTTAAGTTTTATGTCAGATCACTGAATTCTTAGATTGCTATACAGGTCTAAGTTATTCAAAGACGTTTTGTTGATTAGTTAGTTGTGGATATACTGCCCTTTGCACAATTTTCTTTTTCAAACTGGCTGGGAAAAGTTAAATCTTATTGAAAGTCAGTGTTGTAATTCAAAACATTTTTTGAAACAAGCTTTCAAACTCCCAAAGTATGAACCTTATTGATTAATCCATGTGTACATTAATTGCAGCACTATTGTCCCATTGATCTGAGCTTTGTATAGTGTCACATTATTTGAAAGTTCTGTTTATTGTTCAGGATTGTTCAACTCATCATCAACTCTTTACGGATAGAGCTTAAATAACACAAATGTTAATGGACACATGTTTTGTGTAACAACTGTTATAAGGATACTCCCACAGCAGATAAATCTTCAGAGCAGTTGACACATATTTATGTTTTTGTTGGTATAAAGGAGCATTTACAAGACACTGATATCAATTTCATACAGATCAATTTTTCACAAGCTTCTGGGGAACAAGGACAATAACTTAAAATTTATTTACAGAAATTGCTTAAATTCAATAGGCTTCTTCGTTTTACTAATTTCAATAATGCATTTAGATTTAATACACATCGGATGATAACTTTTGTCATTAGAGTCGTCACAGGAGGTTCAATAAATTGATACAAAGGACATTTCTCTGGAAGTAATTAATTGAAATTTCTGAAATTCAATAGGCATCTTTGTTCTACTAGTCTAAAAAATAACTTTAGTCATTACAGTGTTCACAAGGTTCAACAAAGTAAAACAAGGACCATAACTCTAAAAGTAATTTAGGGCCTATGGAAATTGCTGAAATTAAAATATAGGCTTCTTTGTTTCAAAATATATTAAAGTTTCAATCTGATCAAATTATAAATGTAGTCTGTAGATTGTTCACTAGAAATTGTGGATGGATGGACCTAGTTGATGTAGTTACAGCAATGTAGAGGAAGTGAAATTTTTCCGGTTTTGGTAGTGCCTAAAGTTTATCCTAGTCTGGTAATAACCTAGTTATTATTAAGTGAAGGTTAAAGATTATTCTCTCTCTCCAATTTTATTATATTCTTGTAAAAATTATTACTGGGTAATTTCATTTTAACATGATAAGTAGGCTAATTATGTCCAGCTGTCCTTCACACTTTCTGGAACAAGATAATTCTGTTTCTAATTGAGGTAGTATGTTCTAACTTAGTGTAGATGTTTTTATTGTGATTTTCTTGACCGAGTTCAATGATAAACATTTTTTTATGTCCACATGGAAATATGGTCGTATATGTTTTTGAACAATTATTTTCAACAATTTTTGTTTATTACTTCAAGAGTTATAGCCCTTGTTTAAAATTGTTGAAGCTTATGAACCCTCTATTGACAAAAGTTGTTATCGGATCTGTATGAATTTGGATACATCATTTAGATTAATGAAACTAAGAGGTCTATTGAATTTCGTTAAATTCTGTTAATGTCTTCTAGAGTTATGGCCTTGTTTAACTTTGTTGAACCTTGTTATCGTCTGATCTGTATAAAATTTATATGATAAATGAGTGAAACAAAGAACTCTACTGAACTTCAGCAATTTCTGTAGATTGCTTATAGAGTTCACGGCTCACGCTGTAATGACAAAAAATTATCATCTGATCTGTATTGAATTTATATGCATTATTTAAGTTAGTGAGACAAGGCAGTCGATGGAATTTTAGCAATTTCCATTAATTAGTGCTATAGAACATAATTTATAATATGATTTTTATCAAGTTTATATGCATTATTTGAATTAGTCAGTGAAGAATCCGGGGTGGTTGGGATGGCCTAGTGGTCTAGACTTCCGCGCTTCGATATGTAGCTGGCCGGTCACCTCTGGCTTGCGGCTGTGGTTTAGACACCTGGTGTGAGCGTATGTGGCATGGAGATAGAGGCGCCTTCTCAACCTCGTGGGTTTCTTCTGGGCACTCAGGTTTCCTCCCACTGTTAAAGACCCCTACGCGCATGCGAATTAATGGAATAAAATTTTTAAAAAAGATAAGTTAGTCCCGAAATGACCTAGTTTGTGTTGAGTGGACGGATGTTAAACCCCAATTCTCTCTCTCTCTCAATGAAGAATCCTATTGAATTTGTGCAATGTCAGTTAATTACTTTTAGTATTGTGGTCCTTGTTTCACTTTGTAGAGGTTTTAATTTCGACAAAAGTTATCACCTGGTCTTTATGGAACGATGTCAGTGTATTGTAAATGTTCCTGTTATCTACAACAGAATGAATATATGACAACCATTGTCAACGGCGTAGGAATATATTTCACTGCCGGGCAACCTATCTTTACTCAGGCTAAGCAGAGATAAGCAATATGATTGACCGAGATTTATAATGCAGCAAGTCTGCTTCTAATTGAGAGGGTGTGATGGAACCTGTGCATGATTTCATTTCAATAAATCTCTACAATAATGAACATTTTCTGTTGAGGTTAAGCAGAGGGATAAAAAAAATTAATCATCATAGAATGCTCTATAAAAAGATAAATATGCAAGTAATTAATGAGTGTCATCTATTTTGGAAATGAGATAGAGACACCACCCTTAATGTGAAACACTACAGCATCAGTGTCTGGATTTGACAATAATAAATGTTTATTTGTTTTATACTGTATACTATAATGGACTCTAGTCCACTAATTAACAACTTACCAATTAAAAAAAAAAAAAAAAAAAAAAAAAGCTTTCACATCCATCTGTGATATAAAAACTTGAAAACAAATGTAACAGAACACTATTTTTGTATTAAAATTAATTAAATTGGAATTCAAAATGTGCTGATTTAGCAAGATAAAGCATGGTTGTGCAATATCTCTTAATTACTGACATTGTAATTAACTTGTAATTAATTATTACTGCTTAGGTTTTATGTATACATGTCAGCCAGAATGTTTAATTTGTTTAATTGTTCAATATGAGGTCCAGTTTAAAAAGACATTTATCAAACACTTTTAATGGGCAATTTGTAGTTTTGAGGTTAGGGTTTATTTGATTTCAATTTTCGCTTCATTTAGCAGGTAACTATGTGGGTTTACAAAAGTCCTTATTGTTTAAATTTTGCAAGCCTTGGGCAAGGTGTCTGGAGATGTACATTAGCCAAGTTTTATTTTCTTCTTTATACAGTTGATTAAATCATGTCAATTACTATGTTTTAATAGCCACTAGCCATTTATTATCATCAAAGACAGGATTTTTAGTTATGGTTAATTTGATGGTTCAGCAATCCAACTATCTGACAACTGTCAAAATAATGAATGAGGTTTTTCACATGGTCATATTATTTGAAATTGTGTAGGGTACAGAAATTAAACTACTTTATGAAGTTTAATGTGTGAAGTGGCTAAAATATAGTAAGTGCAGAAGGACAGCGCAACACGCAAAACAAATATCTACAAGATAAGCCTGCGGACAAGATGGGAAATGACATTGCAAAAAATAAGCAAAATCAAATCAAGATATGGGGTCATTGTCGATAGATATAGCCTGTTTTGTTTAAACAAAAACAGGAATCCTCCGTCTATCTTCAAGAAGGCTTTTCGTTAACACTATCTTGTCTTGGCCGTCTGCACAGGTATCTTAAATCACTAGCTCCAGCTTGCACACACAATAAAGTTACCTTTCTTGCAAAATGACGACATGTTGCCATGCAAAATCAACGAGGTCAAAGTAGTTAAACTGGTTTGAATTATGTATGTACGTATTATGTGTGATCATTGAGCTATCTTGTTTTATAATCCACGGCGAGTTTAAACCAGTTTAATTAAGAGTTTGAATGGGCGATTTGGTTAAATATTTTGAAACGAAAGTGTTATCAGTTTAAATGTTGTTCCTTCACTAATTAAAAATAATACATCAGATCAATCCAATTCAACGCTTTTCTCTAATCTACATCAAAGAGCTTGAGCACCTTCAAAGCCTCTGTGGATCAATATCAATTTTTGTAAAATATCATGCTAAAATGTACTCAAATTGATTACTTAACATTTAATTAAGAAATCAAAATACCAAGTTTAGTTATCGTCTGGCTTTGATTTAGTCAGATGAAATTTATGCCCATCAAAAGATTTAGGGGACGCTAGCTTGTGTTGACTATATTCTATATAAGGTCTGTACTGGATGCCAAATGCTGACAAATTTTCATATTATCATATCTTTGTAAATACTGTAAGGATTATTGGATTGATACTACATGTACTATGCACAAACTAGAAAAAATCATTTTAGACTTAAGGTAGGGTATGCTAAATAAATACAAAATGAATGTTCAGAGTTACAAGTAAACTTATGATTGGCAGGGGATTGATGTGATTATATAATTAACTAAGGTAACTATAACCAGCTGAAAATACAGAACCGACACAGTTTCAGAACAATTCTTCTGAAACAATATAGACTATAGAATGAAAACATATTCTTAGTATCTATTTTTGAGAGCATTCTTAAATTTACAGAAATTAAAAATTTAATACCAATCACAGCTTAATCAATGCTAAAATCTGCTCAAATTTATTATTTTCATTTAAGAAAGTAAAATCAAAATATCAAATATGATTTACGCACATTAAAAATAGATCCCATTGTCTTTAGAAGATTCTCTCTATTGTCTTTAGAAGAGTGAGTTAAGTTTTGTAGTGTCACTGCAAAAGATGATATCTATTTGACTAGGGAACCAGGGAAGAAAGCAAGCTGTGTAGATATTAAAGACATTGTGTAGGGTTAAAAGAAAGAAAATAATTGAAAACCTTACAGTCCAAGTCTGATATAAAATCTCATTCAAATTTGCAATGTACAGACATTAGTTCCTATACTTAATGCTTGTTTTTCACATTAGAAATACAATTAAAAAAGAAATGACAATTTTCAGCTTAAATTAAAAGTTGAATAAATTTACCTGTATTTGTTGTGTTTTAAGATTAAATTCTGTGAAATACATAAGTTTACGGTAAGTTAGCTGGTCAATTTCATTGCTAGTCAGTGAGTCAAGACTGACTGAAAGGACAACCCTTACCTAAGTATTATAAAATTGCCAAAGTCTGTGATAAAAGATGGTTATTGTATCACTCATTGCCATTTAATTACAAGGTAATGAAAGTACAAATAACCCGGTTCATTAACCTTAATTCACCTCGGTCAGTCAGTCATTAACTGGTCATTAATTATATAAGTATATATGGGTTATTATCGAGTTATATTCCTATTTATCTTTATCTCTTATATTATATATATGCATATACATATATCAGTGGGCTATATATCATATATTTATCTTTATGTGGAATCTCGGCTAATTACACAACATAGATATTATAAAAGTTTAATATATGTTATAAATTTTTGATAGACTTCCTGGTCTCATGAATTTAAACAATGTGTATAATTTTCAAATCAATCAAATAGCTTTCACAAGATTTTAGAAATTGATCAAGGTAGATAACTTTTCAGTAATTATCAGGAATCATTGAGGAGTTCCACATTTAGAGTATCAATAATAGTTCCAGGAATGATAATTTTATAGGCATCAATGTGGCAGGGTAAATTTCTTGAACTCTATCCTAGCGTGCTCTAAAGGTAATGAGAACGGAATACTTATCATGGCCATTTATACAAATAAAATTGACATGTAGCATGGAGAAAGAAAGTGATGGGGTCAAGCATCCTTTTAACATAAACTAGGTACTTTCTAGACTAACATATGGTTTAGTTTTAATTAAATAATTCACTTGGATGTAGCGGTCTTTACCTGTGGAAGAAAGCTCAGAGAAAACCCATGAGGTTGGACAAACGTCTCTACTCCATACAAGAAGGGAATCGAAACTATGCTGCTTGCATTAATGACAGGCCATGAATTAATCCCCATTTCTCACTCTTTACCGTGATAAAACTGCCAGCCAGACATTTGATTCTTTAAACTTTAACAAAACACTTGTAAGACTTGCTTATATTGAATGTACATGTATGTAGCCAATGTAAATTTACATGTAGCATATGTATTTTATATGGAACTTTACATGTAACCTATGCAAATGTATTTTATATGGAACTTTACATGTAACTTATGGAACTTTACATGGTCACAGATGAATCCTTATCTACAACAAAATTTATCAGAAGCATTAACTCATGAGACTCAGAAATTTCAGTAGACAGTGAATAGTAAAATACCTAGAAAATAATTAATAAACACTCGGCAGACTTCCAACTTCTAGATACCACTGGCTATCAATATGGACATATGGTTTGGGTCAGTTAATGCTATTTGACTAAACTGTCAGAAATGATAAGTATTCTCATTTTTATTGGTGGTAAATGATGGTTCTTTTGACATATGTATGTTTCTGGGTACTTTGGCAATTAAGGATCTAATCAAAAATACATTGTACAAGATCACCTGGTTGCTGTCTTATAGTCTTTGACATGGAAACTTGGGTGGAATTTAGTGCACCATTATAAATCATTGATCATTATTGTTGTAAGAAAAACAAGTCTTCCACAAAATTATCCAGACATAGTTAACATTAAGATGAAAGGGTATCAATTGTTCTTTGACAGCATAAATCAGACAAAGTTCAGATATAAAATGTTCAAGGAGTTGTAGCATTCTAAATTTGTTTATTTATAAGATTTTAAACCTCTTGTATTTATTGCTCAACTCCAGGTGAAAGTAATAATGATCCTCTTAGATCAAGATATTAAAATGACTGGAGATTTACTTAGGTTATCTCTGGACTACTAGTGGTCTCACAAGTGATCTAAAACCTTTTGATGAAAAGTGGTGACCAGTATGAGCATTAAATGCTGAGTGTGCAGAAATCCTGTTACATAATCCCACTGACCACTAGTGATAATGTCCACTCATATTGTCCAGTCACTGAGGGATATCTTATAGTTAATGTATGTTACTATCTAACACAAAGGCTCTTGTCTTGTTTCAGGTTCAACTTGGGGGTCAGATTTTTAGGTCAGGGGTCAATTGCTTTTGTTACTAGGGGAAATTTTCAGCTGACTAGCTAGTTTTTGCATTGCATATTTCTGCAATAAAGACCAGTGCTATAGGAATTTTTTTTTCCTTTTCTTTATATCTGCACATAGACATACAATAATTCTGTAACTATGGATAGCAGAAGGGTCTATTTTGCACAAATTTTACAAATTAAAACATAAGTACTATTTTCTAATAATAGTGTTTTTATCAGACAGCATGCAGGTTGTATTTCATTTGACATATATCAGTGGTGAAAATGTCAATTGAAGAAAAGTGTGGATGTAATTGCCCGGACCTGTTCTACAAGCTCAGGAAGAGATAAAGCACTGAATATTGTTCTATGTCCTTTGTGAATGAGATTGTAGTTGTTTTGATCATAAAATAGATGCTAAATTTAATGGAATTGCCAAGAATATTGACTATTTGCTGCAATTAATTTGCTTTAACCATCCAATTAATTTTTCTTGCTTTCATCCAAATTTTCCAAAATGTTTTGCCTGAATTTGGGAGGGCAGTAGGCATTATTACCTGTGACGTCATATAATCTTTAAATACAATACATTTCTTATAATTAGAAGTTGATCGGTCATTCACCATAACTGACCTCCCATTTGGATCAAATTATTTGTAAGGTAGAAAAAAATTGTGCTTAATCAAATAGCATTTGCTTTTTAGCCAACCCTGGATAAGGTCCAGCTATCACCTTTGAACACGATTAGAACTAAGACAAATAGAGTACAGGGTATATTTTAGGCAATTTGCCAATAATGTCTATATTACACTGTCACTTCATCCATATTATTGATTATACTTGAATAGAATATTAATAAACATATTACAAAATTCTCTCTTTTATGTCAATTACAAGAGTAGAAACTCATCCCAAGAGATTAGCTTTATTCACCTATTGTGAAATAAATTGAAATTTTTAAAATATGATATTGATTAACTTCATTAAATTTACATACAGCAAGTGTTCAAATGGATCTGTGGTGGTAAATTTGTATAATTTTTCTAAAGAGTTATAAAAAAATTCATAATTCTCCGTTGTCACTCCAACAATCCTCTCAAGTGTACATTTAAGTTGGGACATTGGCATTAAAGGTGCAAACTAAATGATGATTTATATAAGATCTTAAGACAAGTTATGGTAAAGTTGATAATATACAACTGGTGTCTCATGTATAGTAAATATTTTACATTTGATTTGTACAGGTATATTTTGACCCATTATGAATCTGATGGTGCACTATCAGATTTTTTTGTAGGTGTGTCGACACCTCCAAGTTCCATCATGGCATCTGCCTCCGATAAACCTCGAAATATTGCAGTACAAAAATTGTAAATCTCTTTAATCCCAGCTCAGAATATATTTTTTTCCATATGATATCAATAACTAATGTTGAACTCTAGCAGGATTATGTTGGTGTTGAACCATTATAAGATAATATGATAAATGTTTATTTAAGTTGATGTAGAGAGAGATAGTGTATCAAAACTGACACCTGTCTGTCTGTAGGTACATATCCACCACTGGCCAGCCAAACATTATCAATTTGCTTATAACAACTTGTGACCTTCAACTTTGCATGCTCCCACAATTGGCCCACCACTCATACCAATTACTGCTTTTATTTATCAGCATTTAAACTGATACTGCCCAAGGTGACTGGTACATAAAACATAAGATATATCTGTGAAGGCCAAAGATGAAAAAAAATAATAAAAACAACATTGCCTGGAGAAAATTTGTTATTTATGGCCTGTTGCCATATAATTTCATCTACAGGACAGTGTTTTACTCAGGAAAATTCTTGGTCACATTGTTCTATATATACAGTTAAAGGAAACGTTAATACATCATAGTTAATACAAAGACTTCTACGCACAACCGAATTATTGAAATAAAATTAAACCATCCATATGTTAGTCCCAAAGTGACCTAGTTTGTGTCCAGTGGACAAGTTGCCATTACCCCACCCTCTCTCTCTCTCGATTCTCTCTCTCTCTCATAGTTAACAAACTTTTTCAAAAGTGTAAGATGGGCTGGATGGTCGAGTAGTCATATGTGTAGCCTACACTTTAGGTCATAATGTATGTCGTTATGCCAACTGGCTTGGTTTCAATCCCAAAATTGCCTCCCAAGCTCATAGTTTCCTCTCACTGCAAAAGACTCACACTAGCAAAGTATCTGTCATTCTGTGTGTATGTGTGTCTCTCTCTCTCATGTGCACTCTTAAAAATTGCATAAAAAATACCTTATTGTTGAAAAAATCTTATCGCTGCTTTTGATATCCTTCACAGTGAAGCATATATATCATATATACTGTATATATCTTGAATTTGATCAATAACATGATAGATAGTTACAGTTAATAAATAGGACTTGTTTGTTAATTGCTGCATGCTGCAGCAAAGACTCAAGACTGATAAGCTGTGCATATAAACCTGTCTACTGTGTCTGGACCTAACCTAGCTGTATCATCCTGTAAATCAGCTGACTTGTTAATTACCATCCCAGATATATGAATGGGATGATATTAGATTAGTAAATGTCCTGATCATAAAACTGTTTAAATATACTGAAAGTATATTTTACCTACCATAATAACATGGTATATACTCCAGCTATAGTCTCAATAAAATACTCGTCTTCATGATTTCCTAAGGCAAAACTTAACAGTTTACTTCCAAAGCTCTAGATGAAAGGTTAGCTCCTATTTCTGCAATAGATTGGAGTTCACTCATACTGTTGATACTAAAGCTAGTTTAAAATGCTGGAATTTTTAAGCTAGGAAAGTGTAGTATTTATATTGGACAAGAGGCAAAACCACTTTTAGTGTTCTTTTGAAAATGTCCCTTTCAGATTTTATAGTTAGTTATGTGCACTTAAATGCACTGGAAAACATAAATTTCAACAAAAAATTACCAAATATGCATGCTCAAACCTAGCTGAAGCAATCAATTTTAAGCCAACCAAGACTAGTGGCCAAGTTCAGCAAAAAAACCTTGAAGTACTGGAAGAAAGGGAACGTGCTGGTGATTTTAACTAGCTAAACTTAAGCATCATAATGGCATTTCAAAAAAAATGTTTTACTGCATGAGGGTTTTTCTCATGCTTATTCAAACACATTAACACATAAAAACACCTAAGTATGACTTTGGCATGTCTATTGATTTTAGAATTAAAAAAAATTCTTCTGATATGGATATTAAATGGATACAAAGTAATGCATTTATTTCCCTTACATATAAGTTTATTACTTTTATTGATCTTTTAGATCCATTTGAATGCATTTTTGTTTCAATAGTCTAAATTTAAAGTTCCCTGAATTTTAACCTTCCTTTTTCAAATTTATGATTCAAATGCATGACTTTAAAGATTTGTAATAGATTTGAGGTTGTGATGATTTTTGATTGATAGCTGTAATTAAATCTGGATTTTTCTTCTTTTCAAAATTCTGTTTTGAGTTCAACAGAGATAGATCATCTGTCAAATGTTGCATGAAGATTATAATCCACAACCGTTTTAAGGTCCCTGAGCCTCTCATTAACCAGATGTTTGTTGTGATATGATTTTACCCTTCCTTTCAGTGTGTGTGTGTGGGGGGGGGGAATGGGAGACTATTGAAATGGATGTTGTTTTTTCGATCCGTCTGCACAATAACTATTAATAGAAGTAGAATATTCAAACTTGGTTCAGATGTTCATTTTTTGAATTATCTTAACTGAGTTAATGGTGAGGCTTAGGTTAAGCAATCCGAGTTTGGGTTCAACAGAATGATATGCAGTTTGATTGCTCAATGCTTTAAACTTTAAAAAAAACTTTAAAAAAAACTTTAAAAAAAGTAATTAATGATGACCATTAACTATTTTGGGATTGAAGCTTCACTTTTTTGCAGAATGATATGAAGTTTGATTGCTCAAGGCTTTAAATAAAGATAAATGTGCAAGTAACTAATGAGTGTCATTTACTATTTTGGGATTAAAGCTTCACTATTGGCTCGTTTTATTTTGCAGAAATCAATATTTTTGTTGCAATGTGGTTTCTTATATCAATATTAAAAATATTAATTTTATTTAATCAAGACTATTATGATGTTCACTGTTACAATAACCAAAACATATATAACAAATTTAATTGATTGAGAATTCGCAACAGGATAACTCATTATATTATTGAGGTACAATGTCCCACACATGCTGGTGTTGGTAGACCTACATTTGGGAAGATCTTGACTAAGTTCAGTAATGAGCATTTTCCGCTTGGGCTAAGAGTTTGGAACATGACAACTTTTATTTTAATTGGCAGTTCAATAAAGAGATTTTACTGCTTAGGTTAAGCAGAGTGAAGGGTAAATTTCATGATTTAATGCTTTATAATAAATGTCATTTATTTATATTGAGATTAAAGTGGGGGACATCAGCTTCTTGTTTAAATTTAAAGTGTAGAATGAGTCTAATTAATTATTGTATCAATTGTATTATAATAAATATTTTTATTGATTTCAGTGGCAGTGAGTGTAAAATGATGACAGCAAGATTAAATAAGATGACACATCAGGACATATTGTCCACTCCTATTGATGTATTGAGTGATGGAAAGAAAGTTTAAATCAAATCAACTATCTACGTGGTGTGTGAAAGGGGGATTATAAGATTATATGATGAATGTATGGTTGTGAATGTAAATATCTGTCTTTAAAATTCCAAGAAAATTGCCATTTTTGTCTCAATATCTGTAACCCCTGTAATAATAGTACTTTTTGAATGTGTATATGAGAGTAATCTCATACACCAGTATACAGCTTTAGCACTTTATAAATGCTACCCACAAATTTATTTTCTATGATATCTAGAGAAATTCTTTTTTGTTTCTTTATTTTGAGGTTTTTAAAAAATTCTTCAAATATTGCTGATCATAATTTTTTTTTGGGGGGGGGAGGGGTTGTATTCGAGTTTGTTTCCTGCACTGTATCAGTTATGCGAATTATAAAGTTTATTATTAATGGAATGACAAACTTTAATAATCAGTGCCAAGCATCAAAATATTATCAAAATTATATTTTAAATCATTAGTTTATACATGTAATTGACCAGTGATAATAATGCAACAATTTCTGCATTAGAATAAGTTGAAATTACTTGAATTCCAGTAAAAATAGTCTACACAAAAACCTACACATAATGGAATCAATAATTTTGTGTTAAATTGCCCAAGAAAAATCAATATAAGTTTAATACATCAAATAGTTGATATATTGTCCTATAAAAAAACAGTGCAGTTTTCTTGGAATCAATGCCATTACAGAAATGTTTTCATGAACATCACTTGTCTTCTCATATTTTCTGTTTTTGGTTCATTATAATGTATGAGTTAATATTTTATGTTATGTATATGTTCTAACAGAAGCATTAATTGTAGCATAATAACATCCTAACATAAATAATATTTATTTTTACCACTTTCATTTGTCATAATGTCATACTCAGAAAGGGTAACCTTATCATATATACATGTATTAATTTTTATAACATCTAAATTTATAAGTTCTTTCTATTTTAGACAAGATTTTTAAAAAACACTTTTAAAAAAAACGATTAGAGCAATAAGGTTTTATACCTAATTGTATTTGGTTCAAAATTCCTTTGTTTGAAAAAGCATATATTTTTAAGTCAAATTCCAACTTCTGCTCCAACTGATATAAGAGTACAGTGTGAAAATTATAGGTGTAAAAGGTAGGCTAATTACAAATGTCATCCCTTTGACCTTACAAAACAACCCTGTATTTTCAGTGACTCAAAATATAGTGGCAATGCCAAAACAAGTGAAATTTTTGTATAAATTAATTGAAGTGTATTTTGTATTTTCATAGCCAAAGTTGTACTATTTTATTTAGTACAAGCTAATACTTGAATGTGTTAATTATATTTAATAGCTATGTTTAAATTAAAAATGGCTATTTTATATGAAAAACATGCGTTATGCATTTATATGATATTACTATTTTCTTGTGTTACATACGTATAGCCAAGAATTATATATTTAAGGTGTATATGTTAATTGTGTAGAATTAGACTTATATATTGTAAATATCAGTGGTAAACTGCTTTTTAAAAACTTTATTCTTTGTACATCATTGTAAATATAGAAGGATAAAATCAAAGCTCTTTGATCTAACATTAATAAACCACAACAATACCTAATAATATAATTATGCAAAACCGAAAATAAAATTAAAATTTTTTGAAATATTGGTGTTATTTTTAAGAGGATAAAAAATCTTCACCGTCAATATAGATTATACATTTTAATAAGTTCTTATATGTTTTATAATTTGTTTTCTAATTCAGCAAATTGCTTTTTTTCATGCACAAAATAAAATAAAAATTGTCTATTATATGATAATTTTTCTACAGGTTTTCATTTTATCATGTATATATATTGATATGTAACAAGATTGTAATAAGTTATTAATATATACATTAAAACTTTTCTAGTTTGTATCACATAAATAATATATGTTGATCTCAGCTTTTCTCTGAGATTCTGTTTTGTCCATTTCCCCATTTTTTAAAGAAAGTTTTATAGATTGATATACATCTGCCAATAATTTGTCTAGGGGTTCTTGCTTCCTGTGATTTTTTATTCGAATATTGGGTAATCCATTTATGGAGAGGTTTTTGGTTAAATGCTAGGAAATTTGGTTAATGCTAAGAAATTTGGTTAATGCTAAAAAATAGGAATCTCAATAAATATGAAGTACAGGATTTCCTTAAAGTTGTTTGATGAGGGGTGTAACACTTGTCACACCCCTCATGAAATGGGGGCGCCAAATGTATTATTTTTCCTGTCAAAGGGTTGGGTGGTGTGTACTTGTAAATATGAATTCAGAAAACAAATTTTAGGAATAAAATATATATGAAAAAAAATATTATATGCAAAATCAAACCCACCTTCATCTAAATTTCTGGAATACCACTGACCAACAAATAATTATTAGTTCCAGAAATTGTCCTTGCTGTTGGAGAACATGACTGGCATAAATGGATGAAACAAGAACCCTTTTGTGCTATGCTTTCAGAACATAATATAACCCATTTAATTAAATGTGATTATTAGAAATAAAGATCATTATAAAACTAACATGTTCTCAATGAATTGAGAAATTAACCATGAAATGTCAGTGTCATTTTGTTTCTCCTTGCAATATATTAGCTATGCAATTTCTTTTACTTGTGCCTTATTGAATGTACCAGAAAAATATTTCTGATTATGTATGAATTAGCTGTTTCTGATATTAGCTCAAAAAGACTTTAGATCTTAAAAAATCGGTTTACAAAAACAAAAGCCAACAACTTTTTAATGCATACCAAGGAGATGTAAATCTTTCACCAAACACATACAGGCAGATATTTGTGGCAGGCAGATATTAAAATTTAACGAGTGGTTGTTTGCTAGTGCAAACAATCGTTTGTGAACAATAAATGACCCTCTTCTTGATATGGTCTCGTAGCAACATGGACATTTAATTTGGCATTTACAGTACTGATCAAATGATTTATAGAGAGTAAATTAGTTCTTTTATTAACTTTATTTACACAAGTGTCGGAATCCTTACATCGCACCTGCACATATTGTGTGACGTATTGTCTGATTACACACAAAGCTCGAACATGATGTCACATTACTGATCATTATGTCATCACCCGAGACGTGCTCTTCGGGGATTTGTTGACATGCGGTCTTTTCCATAATTTCCGTTCATTTCTATCCCATATTAAAACGTGTTTTCTTTCAAATTGTGAAGCTTTCAAGCGTTGTCACAACCCTGCAAAATGTACATTTTCAATTAACGAAATTCGAATCTCAATGGTAATAGTGAACAATCTAAAATGCAATTATTAATTTAAAGGGCACATACAATGTCCTTATAAAAGTTGCAGTTAAAGCCAATATCGATATATAATCTGATTGAAACTATTCGATATATTACCGTTTGTGTCAGACGCTTTTTTACATTACAGATTTAATCTGGTGTATTGTGCTCTTTAATGTAAGATATTGAACCGTTTTGCATAATGAGCTTCATGAATTACCCTGCCGTTGTGTGTGCAAATTCAGGTACATCTCCTTTCAATATCAATGCATGATCTATTAACTTGAAAGTACGTGCTCGAGATGTATTTTAGTATATTGTAATATCTATTGTGTATAAATTTCTATGTCATATTTAGTGTTTAATACCTCAGTCTTGTCTGTGTATATTTGTTAGATATTATACAGTCTCTTTAAGACTCATCGCATTGTTACTGTTAATACTGGAATAAACTGACATTTCGATAACAATTATATCTTCTTTGTTCTTTAAATGGTGGGCGTGGCAGGAAATCAATTATTTACAAATTTTTAATATTTTATATACCAATTCTCCAGATCTTGAACCTAGGGGTTTGTCCCAGTCTTATACTGATATATATAGCAGTGGTATCACTGTCGGGTTCCTTTAGCAGATTCGCCAGACATGAATTAAAATAAAATGAAATGGGGACCGATCGGAATAATAAAGACTGTACGCCATGCCATATACAGTGTGCTGTGGGGGAAATTTACTTTTATTGGGAAATCTATCTGTCAATGGTTCTTTAACGTGCACACCAAAGTGTACGCAGGACCTCAGTTTTTGGTACCATCTGAAAGACTAAACACTCCTACTTGTCACTAGTGCAGGACGAAGGGTCAGGCATGGAACAAAATCTATACCGTTTCCTTCAAAGGCTCGAGGAAATCACCGTGTGATTTTCTCAATATACGCCTGAGTCACTGGTTCTTCGGATGATACAGTAAATACTTTGCATTTGACTACGGGTTCTTGGATCGATTGTGCTTGAATTTTACTTGTACGCGTTTGTTGATTTAACCTTTTAAAAGAAGTCAGTGTTATCAACCGATTACTGTCTAAAGATCTAGGTGTAGTAAATATATTTATTATTATATATTAGATCACGTTCATGTAGAATGAATTTGATAGAGTATATCCGTGGGCTGTTGACCGATCACTTGCTCTTGTTATCTAGGATTAGAAATGAATCGCAATAAGTATATGCATTATCCTAATCTCTTCCAAGGTTGAACATGAAAAACAGTGTACTTGACTAAATTTACGTTCGATAAATAGTTTTTAAAAATTGTACAACCAACTATTATTATGTCTTAACATTGAATTCCACCTTTTATTATAAATAATTTATGCTTGAATCGTCGAGTAGAGTGCTGCAAAATGCTGTGTTACACCTTCCCCACCAGTCCTATGACAGACTAACCTGACTAACAAACAAAACTTCTGGGCATTTGGGTGATAATATATAAAGACATACAAAATTTGGTAGCGGAAATCTACATGGACGGGGTGGTCCTTAAACGCCCTCTTGGCGATATGACAATTATAATGTTACGTGCTCTTGTGTCCGGGCTCAGATATAGATGGCTAGGTCATTGATCGGACCGCAGCAGAAGAAGACGTACTGCTTTGTTACATACACATAGACCACAAGATTAGCATTAGGTAGTCAAACTAGTATTTGATGAGGTGCTATCATCAATAAACCACCCATCTGCTGTTCAGTCTGATCAATTAAAACATTATCGACAATTGAGCTTCTTTTTTATTTCATTTAACCAGTACTTAAAGCCGTTGTTTAAATTGTGAAAAGTGTCAAATTTTAGTTGTTCCTAATAACAGAGGAGGTATAGAAGACACGCCGCCTAATGTTAATCCCTTTAATCCAGAAGGGTTTATTAACAATAATTAGGATTACCGTGGCCACGAGGCTGTCATGAAAGTATTATTTTACAGTTTGATATCCTAATTGTTAACCCTGTGGACAAACACACGTGCATTAAGAACAATATGAGGGGTAAATCCTATCATTTAGAGGCTAAAATCAAATATTTATTGTTTTGAGCAGAGCCATATGACACGTGTTCTATCATGTTTATTACTGTTAAACCGAAATTGATATTTATTGGGAACACAAAGTCTGTGTATAAATATGTATCTAAATATAAATAATTTTAAATAAAACAACATTTCACAAAGAATTGTATTGTAATAATTTCGAGAAGGTACATTACCCCCACCCCCACCCCCACTCACACGCCAATCACTAATAAAACGGGACAACGCCCTCGCCAATAATAAATGACTAGTTAGATAATAGCTATATAGCAAACCGATCACAGGGAGAAACAAGGGTGGGATACGAGTTAACTGTGCTGCATGTGGCAGCCTCTTTATCTTCAGGTTGTTACATGTTTCATAATATATCAAATATATTTTCGAAAATAAGTTAGTTAAAAAAAAAAAACACGATAAACTGTGAACTTAATTCCGCAATATACATATTAAATGCATAATGGCAATAGTTTTATTAACGTCATTTCCTCCGCATGGCAACCACAATTGCGATCTTTGATTTTATAAATTGCATCATGCATGTATAATCTAAATTTTCAAATTCAAAATCGGACACATTTTGAGAGAAGTTTTACTTTCACTGTAACGCAGTCACCCCTGGGTCACCACTTCAATAATAAACTATACATGTAAAATGTCAGGCGATACGACTATTATTATTATTATTACAAAGAACAAGAAACAGGGATGTTGATGCAATAATTAAAGTCATTTCTGACTTAAGTCACCTGATTAAATAGTTTGTAAAGTCGGTATGCAATCGTCTTTTATAATAAATGCATCATATCACAGAGACGACTGACGTCATTCACGTTCGACCCAGATAAATACGACATACTTTTAAAGCGATTTAAAGTTCAGGTTTACGTAAACATTTAAAGATCGTGCTGAACGTCGTGTAAACTACCCAATAGTGAATATGCTTCACCGACTTTCTCACTGATAGGAAATTCCATAAGTTGAAATAAACAAGGATGGGTTCATATTTAAGGACAGAAGAACAATAACGAAATATACAATCGGGGCATTGGCTATAGGAACAATCCCCCTAAACCTTAAGGCCCATTCTGACAATTAAAGTCCATCTTTAATAATCCGGTCCGAGCAGAAAAGTAGGACGTTATATCCTATTTCATTTCATTAGGTGCGCTTTAACGTATTCTAATCGACGTACATTAATTAAGCCCTACTCACTAATATTTTGTTGATAGGTGACCAAATTTGAAATATAAAAAATAAATAAGTGTGATATATTAGTAAAATAGTTCGACTGAATTGATTCATCCGTACTAGAGTTGAACCTCTGGATGGCCGAATGGTTAGCACGTGCGTGTTTTATCATAAAGTCAGTCATTGTGTCAACTGGCGTGGTTTCGAATCCCCGGTTGTACATCGTCTGTCTGGTTTCCTCCCCCTCTGCTAAAGACCCCTACGCGCAAGCTAATTTTTGAAATAAAATTAAACCATGTTAGTCCCGAAATGGCCTGTTTGTGTTGAGTGGACGTTACACCCCCTCTCCCTCTCTCCTTCCCCTATCTCTTTCTATTCTTCTCATAGTGACAAGATCTACACCATATTCCATTAAACCAAATCGTTACAATGAAACCAAAGAGGTATTTTTTTATGACTCATGGTTTCGATCTACATGAACTGGCTACAGCAATACTATCAGTAGTTTGTAATTTCATCTTAACACAATCTATAATTTGAAAGTTCAAGCACACAGTACATTGTTAGTATAATCCCATATTTCACCATGTAAAGTTTATGTGAAGTATCCGCTACAGTATAATAGTAAAGACAGGAGCTCAATAGTTCAATATTGTCCACCCTTTTGTTATCTGATAGGATAGATAGGTTTTATGTCTCACGTGTGACATTGAAATTGAGAGAGGGAGATAGAGAGATGGGGTTTCACGTTCATTTAACACAAACAGGCCATTTCGGTACTAATATATGGTTTAATGTCCACTCGACACAAACCAGGTCATTTCAAATTTATTTCAATAATTCGCTAGCGCATAGGGGTCTTTAGCAGCGAGACTAAAGCGGAGCTGGGACCCAGAGAAAATCAACGAGATCGGACAGGCGACCCTACTCCTAGTCACGTACAACCGAGGAATCGAAACCACGCCAGTTGACTCAATTACAGACCTTATGATACAGCGTGTACGTGCTAACCATTCGTTTTAACGTCCCACTGCTCTGCTCCTAAGCTGGGCTAATGAAGACGGATATACGGCATACAGCTAGTGTGCTATGAGGGAAATTTTGCCCGGCCAGCGTTACGGCCTACTATTTTATCGAATTCTAACTGCCAAGGGATCGTCAACGTGTACACGGGGCCTCGGGTTTTCGTCCTATCCGAACTACTAGAAAGCTGTCCTTGTCAAACCTTCCATTCACGCCGGAAAATATGGATGAACTTTCGCAGCCAATGTAGGGATCGAACACCCGACCTCCGGGCTACCGAGCCAGCGTCTTACATACAGTCTTAGTCACCGTGATCCCCAAGTCATAAAAGAAAACTTTAGATGTAGATGAATGTTTTCGCCACATCCAGGTGACGTGCCATTTTACTGCGCCCTTAAATCTCGCCCCTACGACACCAACACTCCGGATTTTTTCAACGAGGAAGAATGACCGGCAATATCGTCTGCTGATAAACGTCCTTGTAGAATTTGTTTATGACATATGATGTTCAGTTTATCATTTACCTGTTTTTATTAACCGCAAATTATCTGTTTACTTATCACACTTTATCGGCAAGTCGGTTATAATGTCCTGTATAAAACAATTACACGAGGTTTTTTTCATGGACACATTTTAATTTGCAATTTTTTTGTTTCCTTTTGCAGAAGGGGGTGGGTGGGGATACCACTGGATACTAAATTGGGTTATTTAGATCTACTATACTTATAAAATTGTCCTTTAATTCTCTTTGCACGTTTTACCACCTAGACTAAACCAAGTTCAGTTCTAAACGTTGGTTAAAACTTTTGTGGTATCATTTGAAATATTTCCAAGTTTATTCTAGCTTGCTCTGATCTGTATTTCTCCTTTATAATCGTCTTTACCATAATTATTGTCTATTTTAGACTTTAACAATAAGCCTATCAACCAATTTACGTTGGCATTGTAAATTCTTCATTCACACATGTCGCTATGCCACATACTGTCAAAGTATTCATATATTCAAGAGTATTCCAGACCATGGGTGTATGCAATATTGGTCAAGGCTAGCTAAAAGCGACCAACTATATCAGTATGTTCTTTCGTTGTTCAAGGGAAGGAAGGCATATAAGTAGCTACCCTACTTTTGTTTTGTTTTTTTCTTCCTCCCGTGGACAACTAAAGGTTGAATTTAATGTAGAACATTTTCAATAAACAATTGTCACAATCTGAACCATGTTTCAAATCCCACTTTTGTTTACCAAGGTGAAGTCAATTGTGAAATGCGGTCAGTTCAACTGAAATGCGTTATATGATAAGTGGACAATAATTTATTATGAATTCGATTTTTTGTGGATTTTACTGTCATGTGATATTTGCAAAACAAATAACGGTTTTCAGAATTCTTGAGACAACAGTCAATATACATACACTATTTTTTTTTTTTTTTTTTTTTTTTTTTGATGTTGGCCTTCTATACGAAGTTGGGGTGGACAAATGTATCGGAAAATAGACTTATGGTCATCGACAATAGGGTTTGTTTTGCCCCCTTAGAAGTTTTTATTTCTATTGCCGTGATATGTCTTATAAATGGTTATGTTGGGCACGTCACGTACCGGCTATTAAGTGGTATGGCAAAGAAAACAACTGATATGGCCTCTCTTTATTTACCGGCTTCACAGCTGATCAATTTAACCTTTGACCTGACCCCTATAATTATATCGTTGCGGCCGAGCTCAATTCATTCCGGAAAATTCCACCAGTTATTTGATTGGTCGAGATACGAAGGCGGGACCGAGCTATGTCCTTATTTGGATTAATTTATCCACATGACATAATTCTGTGCATAAAACAGCTGATTTGCCGGCTGTAGTTAGAAACTGACTTCATCGCTGAGATAGGAGTCAGTGACTACACAACAGTTTGAAACATTTACTTTATCAAGAAAGGGAATCATTAGTTTTAATGGTGAAGTGTTCTCTGTCTGCACTTAAAAAACTGTAACAAAAAGTGGTTGCCGCAAAAAGAACTGCAGAGAACGAACGTTCGTTCGAGAGCAAACGTCAGTCACGAGACTTTCAACTACGACGTCAAAATGTCATTTGGTTCTGCTTTACCCATGGAATACAAAGAAGACAACTCGACTTCATTTGATTTGGATAAAGTGCTATTTAAGATCAAAGATATATTCGGTACCTTAGCAAGAAAGAACAACACAAGAAAGAATGGTTATTCACTCGTCATAGAAAATGATTTTGTTGATGACAAAACAAAGTCTGACAGTGACAAAAGCCAGCAAGGTGAGTCACATGCTGCTATGTCAGTTAACTTCCGAAACCTAGCCTTTATAAAATAAGTCACAAGATTATAGATAACATGGAATGAATAAAATAAATATGTCACTTTGATTAATATGACACCGATTACTGGATCTTGAATATTGTTTTGTGGATTTTGAATACGGTATTTATTTTAAAACTTGTGTGACTGTATTGCATTGATTAATATTATTTAATAAAAGAAGAAAAGATAACTGATCATTGTAGTTATAGTTTTAATTGAATAGGATGGGTATGTTGTAGATGTACATAGGTTTTAGGCCAAAAAGTAGTTTGGAACAGAGAGAAATTGACACAAGTGTTCGCAATGCATATATATAATCTGCAATATGAATGTATATAAACTGATTTATATCCAATGGTTTTCGTTTTTACTCTAATTTCAAATCAGTTATGTTCTGCGAAATAAGCCAGCAGTCTCAATATAGAATGCAAATTTCGAGCGTCTGGTTATTCCAGTCTACATACGCTGTTTGATTTGGTGCAATGTGTCTAGCTTCGTTCCCCGAGTTTGTTGCTAGAACCTGGGCTGAAACGCATTGTGGTACACGATTCGTGTACCAATGGTAAAATGTTTATTTTGTCTAAAACATTGGATATCAGAAGCCCATCTTTTTCGGTAAGATCACAGCATCAATGTTGTTTTAAATCGACAAATAATTCATGTTTTCGAAGTTGAAGATTTTGGATTATCTTGAGTTAGACTGTTAGAGACTTAGCTACTTTAATCAAAATGTCGAAAAGTATTTTAAATATAATTTGATATAAAGAATTACTGGTAATTAATAAAATGTGTCTAACCCTAAAGTATTGGGTTGATGAAGACAAGCATACATACATGGTAGGAAAATTTTGCCGCTGTCGTCTATGGTACAGCTACAATCTAGGGAGAATGTTGGCCAGCTCAATAAATTTGCCTACTGTCGATACAAATCGATTACGAAAGTCACCTTTTTTGGTTAACATGGTATGGTTTGTAATGTACATATATGTGGTGGAAACGGTTATTGATGGTGTGTGCCACTGCATAATAAATGTATAGAAAACAATAGTTGTCACACAATGACAATGTACAATGTTTTGTATCTTTTGAGATTTGAAGATATCTTTTCTTCAGACCTCCCAATTATACTGTAAAGAATATAGAATATTCATAATCAGAATTAATATTAAGATTTGTTTTCCATTTTTCAGACTGTCATACACCTGGTTTGAACAGTTACGGCACATTTGCAGATCAAGGTGAAATGCAGCAGTGCAAGACTATTAAAACAAAATTAGAAGAATCTTTACGTATTGCGAGAGATACCAAGTTTAAATGTGAGATTCTGTTTCCGTGTGGTACAATGTCGAAAATTGCTCAAGATGTATATAGAATGTCTAGT
Source organism: Patella caerulea (assembly GCA_036850965.1). Classification (NCBI taxonomy): domain Eukaryota; kingdom Metazoa; phylum Mollusca; class Gastropoda; family Patellidae; genus Patella; species Patella caerulea. The sequence continues at coordinate 19,295,518 of JAZGQO010000014.1, read as the reverse complement.
CAAGAACCCTATGGTTTACGCGGGTGTGTTCTTTATGTTAATTTGGAAGAGAAGAATGTATGTCGTAAAATTGCGTGTGTTGAGATGGATCCTTCTACAGTAGCGACCTTTGAACTTTATTTGACATTAAGAGAGGATACTAGAGGTTGGTGTATGATTGAAAAAATCTATCTTACTTTAAAAGGGTGTTTCAAGAACTCTAAATGGAAGAGCATGCCGAAAATATTGTGTTCTGGATTTGTGTTGGAGAAAAAGAAATTGTATCGTACCAACCAGTAGTTGAATTGACACATTCGTGCGTTATAGACCTAGATATAGGACAAATTAATTAGTTTTGAATTTAGTTGTTTTTATGTCTTTCATATTATTTAGTGCAACATCGTATTGTGCATGGTATACAGACGAGAGTGACAAATTGTAGAACCCATGAACTTTGAACTGTGATATTTAACACTTACTTTTCATATGCTAGCCTGTATCTCCGAAATGATTCAGTACCAATTTAACAGAACCTAGTATTATCAGAACCTTTGAATTTGGCATATATATTACATTCCATAAAGAGACAATGTGATAATAAAATCTTAGATTAAGATTGGAAATCCATATTTCAGGGGACATAACTCCTGAAATTCTTTATATCCAAATTCCTGATTTCAATTTCTTTGTGCCAACATTTATCTCCAACGATGGGAAACTTTTAACGAAAGAATTGCATAAAATAGGTCTGTCTCATGACAGTTTGTGATTTAAAATCTAAAAACAAATTTAGGACTGGTCCAAAAAATTCTTTGTTCCAAATTTATTGCTTTAGCTTCATCTGATTGGCCTACATGTGCAATTTGCATTGATTTTTACAGTCATAAAATATACATTTTGAATGTTTTAATATTTTTGTATCAGTTAACTTGTAAAATTGTTGATAAGAGCAGGGACAAGATATTTTTGTCAAAATTATGATGTTATTAAATTATAAACAATTTTTTTCTAAATATATATAATTTGATTGGTTGAACAGATTTGTCTAAAAATTCAGATTATAGCATGGTCCAAGATGAACAACTTTTATATGCTCACATTGAAATATGGTTGTATATTGCTGTTGCCCCTGTCTGGCAGTCTATTCGTTGGTCTGGTGTCCACCATTGCTTGTGGTCACTTTATATGCAGAAGTTAGTCAGTGTCGGATTGATTTTAAATTTATACTTGGTTCTAACAGTCATGAGATTTAAAAGAGTATTGATGTTCATCAATTTCCGATAATTTCTGCTAGAGTTGCACCCCTTAATCTCCAGAGACTAAATATCTGATAGACTTAAAATTCATACACAGTGTTTACAGTCACAAGACAAAAAGCCTTTTGATTTTCAACAATATCCGAAATCTTGTGGATGAGCTAGAAAGTTTGTACGCACTGTGTTTAAGGTCATGATACACATAATCAAAACAAATTCTAGTGATTTCTGATAATCTGTTAATGGCTTGCAAATGTTTTCATAACTGACAAAAGAAAAAATATGTGACAACCCTTGTTGACTGCTCAGACGACTTAGCTGCTGTGGGTGTATGTTTCATTGCCCGGCTATCTTATGTTTCGAAATATGCAGATAAATTTCCAAATTCTTATTTGTTCAAGTTTTACTTTTTAAAATAGTCCTGTCCCCTCTTTCTAAACATTTTGATGTGTTCAACCTCAAACACGTTCTACTGGTAATTGTTGTGAAATATATATTATTCTTATGAGTGCTTACATTTAAATAATTTATTAAACCTAAAAGATATATCCAAAGAAATTTCATTCTAGTGAATGAAAAGCTATTCAGTTATTAGGCCCGTCAGTTATGGTTAAAGGGTAGATAACTTACGTCATTTTAAATCGATTTGTGTAGCTCATTAAATACTGTTTTATTGTCTAGTCCGTCCTAATTAATGACAAAAAACATTTAATCAGTGTGCAATAAAACTTCATGAATCTTTGATTCACATATCATACCTTATAATGGCACTATCATACATACCTTTTAGTAAATGCATATGTAGCTCCAGAAACCAGAAAGCAATGAAACATGTTCATTCAACTAAAGTCAATTGTACTCTAGTTTATATCCCTATCTGTAAATATTTTGAATTCGAAAATTCACGAAAACTATAACGAGGCTGAGAGAAGCCTATTATTGATGGAACTTTCATTTACAAGTATTTATAAAATTTTGCGTGAAATATGTTTCTTGTTTTCATTTGATATTATGGCAAAGGGGCTTTTTGTCTTTTCAGAATTTTTTTCTGAATTAAAGCTTTTGTATTTTCTTGTTTGTATTAAATCAGATGGCATTAAAACACTTGAAGTATTGACAAGAATATTAATAAATCTAATTTAAAATAATAGTTTGTCTTTTATTATTTTAGTGAAGTTAATTTAAAAAAAGACATTTTTATTGACTTGCCAAATTGCTTGGAGGGTAGTGGAGAGGTCCTGTGACTATAGTCAGTTTCAAAGCAAATTAGAACATCCACTTGACACAAGCTTGGTCATTTCGGCACTAATGAATGGTTCAATTTTATTTCAATAATTTGCTTTGAGGTCTTTAATATGCGTGGGAAACTGTCCAAAGACTCAGAGAAAACCCACGAGATTGGACATGTTTCCAGCGTCCACAATTGCTCATGGACGGGCTAAAGTTAATATCCGATTGACTTTAAATCTATAAACAGTTTTTAAAGGCATTAGACGAAGAAACCTATTGTTTTTTTAGCGATTTCCGATAATAACTACCAGAATAACTACCAGATCTCTTCAAAAAATCTTGTGGATGCTCTAGAGTCAAAATTTAATATCCGATTGACTTTAAATTTATACACAGAGTTTAAGGTCATGGGATGAAGAATCCTATAGATTTTCAGCGATTTCCAATATTTACTGCCAGAGTTATGGCCCTTGATCACTTCAAAAAATCCTGTGGACGCTCAGGAGACCAAAGTTAATATCCGATTGACTTTAAATTTACACACCGTGTTTATGGTCACAAGACGAAGAATCCGATTGATTTTCAATAATTACTGTCAGAGTTATCTCCCATCAAAAAATCCTGTGACGCTATCATTAGTTTGACTTCAGATTGATACACGGAGTATTTTGATTGTCAATGAATTTTGATAACTGAACAGCTAAATCCATCATTCATATTATATTTTCATATACTAATTGTTAGCATTGGGCAAAACTTTATAAAAAGCAAACAAATTCTAATGATTTTCTGATAATTACTTAATTACTTTTAGTGTCTTACAAATGTTTCATTACAGAAAAAAGTAAAAATATACCAGGGGCGGATCCAGGATTTTCAGAAAGAGGGGGCGTGCTGCACCAGCTTGGGTTTGCGACGCCCGGGACCGTGATTTTTGAGTGTAAAAAATGCCCACAAGGACTAATTTAGTACTAGTACTGTAAATTACGATTTCCAACCTAAACTATTTTCGTTCTCCTTTCTCGCGAGAATATATGGAGCTAAAACTTGTTCGACACCTCAAAAAATAGAGGGGGCGTGCGCCGGGTGCACCCCCCACTGGATCCTCGCCTGTATACGACAACCCTTGGACGATTTAGCTGCTGAGGGTGTTTCGTTTCCTGGCAACCTATCTTTTATTTTTTTTTTAATATAGCAAGAACTGTTCTACCAGACCTTTATTTAAATCAAATAATGCATTATTTATGAAATGTTTGTGACTCGAATGTCAGACTTATGACTTATGGATACAACATTGTAATAATATATTGACTTCCCGGTTTATCCATTTAAGGGGAAAGAACTCCATTGAAAAAAAAAAACAGGGACAGACCGTCATTGAATACTGCGAAAATATATTTATGTCTCCAACCTTAAACTGGCTTAGGAAATCCTCAAAATATTCTTTCAATCATAGACTAAAAATACAAACTGACAGCTATATAGATTAAATTGTGAAACCCGCGTCGTTCACAAAATGATTATCAGGGAAAGAAGCTAAGAACGAAGTGTATTTTTAAACTGATTGTACACATCTGGTAACAGGATGTTTATTTGGTGTTATTGAAAATTCCATTCCTAATTTCATTAACAATTTAATTTGGTTACTAACTCGTGAACATGTAAACATATTAAATGTATAAGAACCTGTTTTAAAGTTATTTTCTCTGCATGACAAAACACTATCACTGTGCAAATTATTCTTGTTAGTCAATTTTTGAAAAATATTTCAATATTTTGAATATTTTAGATGGGACTTGTTTGAAACTCTTTAAATCTTATTGCAGAACTCACATTTTTACAAAATTATGAAAGAATCTTCAATTCTAGAACAAAAGGCCTATGAACCTGAGATGCAAATCTGGATATACAAAAAAGTACATTACTAAAGGGTCACCATTTCTTCTGTAATTATTATTATATTTTTTTTTTGATTCAGTATTATAATAATTTTTCAAAAATAATTATGAAGCTATAAAGAAAAGCGTTTTGATGATATATGAACTTATAAAACCATATACGAGGCAGGCCACCATCTTGGTACCCAAAAATTGTAGTTTGCTGTTTATAGCAATTCTCTTTTCTCCCCTTTTGCATGCAAATTTTTGTTGATTTTTGGGTCTAGAATAGACGAAGAGGGTTTGAATTACCATTTTCTGCCAGGTTTTGGGTAAATATTCATGATTTTGAGGCGGAAGAATAACAGGGTTATCAGGTTGGTTACCTTGATATGTGACAACTAGTTACATGTTTTAGTATGCTTCTTCAATTTTGTGTATCGCAAAAGTTTTTGTGGTCAAACTCATCCAAATTTGTTTGTCTGTCTGCATTGAAAAGCATTCAGCCAACGAATATTTGGGGTAAAATTGGAGGTGGGCAAATAGGTTATAATTAACATTGAAGTAAATGGGTAAAATTAATGGTGGTCTGCCTCCAAACAGTTAAGTAGATTTATCTCCCTTTACTAAACATTTTTTTTGGAGTCGACATTAATTTTATCGTCATTAGACTGAAGCTTTAGTGGCTAGTACATTATTATATTTTTAACCCCCTTGTTAAACTGACAAAAACAATTTGCATAAAGTTACTATTAATTCGCTGGCATTTGGCTTTCTTATCTTTGAAAAATATGTATTATGATTATCAACTTATGTCCCCTATATAGGCCTACCCTTGATTGGATAATAAAGATATTAAGCATATTCTGTCTTTTTTGTCAGTTTTAAGGGGTAAATGTTCATGATGTTGAAGGCGTAGGACCCATAGAAATGGCGCCATAGCAGGGCGGATACGGGAAATTTTAACGGGGTGTGTGGTTTGAGTTCTGGTTAGTTCCTTTGGGAACTGTCTCTGAGCGGACAATGTCCACTGACTGTTGCTGTCGGGTCTTATAGAACTGCATTATGAAAATACCACCCTCACCCAGCTCTGTTCTAAGAGGGCTATTTTGGAATCCTTACCTACTATTTTTCACCTTGATTCTACTTCATTCGCCGAAGGCATCCTTTTTTTGTCACAGCTGATACGTAGGCCTATTTATAATGATTCAACGCTATTTTCAAGTAGAATTCTGCGATTAAAAACATACACAAAAAAAGTTTTAACTGAAGAGCCATTACGAGATCCGAACATGCACAAACCGCATGTTTATTTCACCCCAAAATTATACTCATTCATATATATAGTATATAACAACCGCAAACATGACCGAACGCTTCCAGCGCTATTTTTTTCATTGACCAATATTAGTTCCCCCCCCACCCCAGTAAAAAAAATAAAAAAATAGACGGTCGTAAAGTAATTGCAGTCGGTAGCCAAATTATGCATCAGCGACGAAATGGTTAATGAGGTAGCCTAAACGAAAAAAGTCGAAATAAAAGGGGAAATCCCAAACATTTATGAATAGGCTATGTGTGCGTATTATTGTTTTGATTCGATATCACAATACGCGCAAGTTTTGTTTTTCAAAGCTCAAATTAAACAAATCTGTTATGCGTTCAGTAATGAAATCGGAACACCCCAGTGACGGGCGGGCAGGATCTTGACAAAATCGCCGATCGGCGGTAAGACTTTACTTAACGCTAGGTTCTCAATATCGCGATTATTCATAGCCAGTCGTAGCAGTGTATTGATTCTATCGAAACGTATCCGAACGATCTGCACATAACTGATCGTGGACTCAATTGGACAATTCTACCGTAACGCATCGCACCTAGAATTAGCGCGGATACTTAGTGGAAATGCAATCTGATTAAAATACAAAGTCAATAGTTGGTTTCCGTTTTTTATAATTTTGATGACATACACTTAAGATCTAACTGGTTGTACTGGAAGGTCACGTCATGGATCGTATGACGTCAGACATTGATAAATCAATCAGCGTTGGCGATTCTAGTGATTTCCCCCAAGAACTTACAGTATAACAACCCGTTTAATGGGTCAATACCTCACTTCCACTAGAACGCTAGTAATGTAACAACTCTTCCAGAACCTAGTGTACATGTAGTAAAGACAAATAAAATGAAATTTTGGAATTTAAAATAAACGCAACGAAATAAGGGGTGTGTTCAATCAGTTTAGGTGGAAATATGAGGACATAGTCTTATAGCGAAGAGGGCAAAGTCATGAACTTCTTTGAGGTAGTGTCAAACGAACGGACTTGCGAATTTCTACGAATTCCACACACGAGCACAAAAGTAGGGAGTACATGTATTGGGAACCTTCCCCAAACAATTTTGAAAAATTGACTGTCGGAAATGCTGTTTGACAGTATTCAGTCAGGCTCCGATCGTCGATATAAATAAATCTGACGACCGTCCGTCGCCTGATCACTAATTTATCCGTTCAAACATCAAAAATGGCAAATGAACGGACTTGCAAACCTCAATGAAGTACGCTTGTGAGTGCCAAAGTAGCGAGTCCTTGTTGGGGTTTTGGGGACCTCTTCCAAAGCAATTTTGAAAAATAGACTGTTGGAAATGCTGCCTGACAGTATTCTGGCACCGATCGTAGAGATAAGTTAGCTGGTCGGATGCCGTCTGTCGCCTATTCACTAGTCTTTCCGACCCCAGAGAGGAAAGTGTCAAATGAAACTCAACAAAGTACACCAATAATTTGAAAAGAAGACTGCCCTAAATGTAGTCTGGCAGTATTTCAGACATTGATCGTCGAGATAAATAGAGCTTAACAGATACCGCCATGTCGCCAAGTCACTAGTTTATTCGACCAGAGAGGAAAGTGTCAAACGGGCGGAGTGAGTGACTCAAAGTGAATGAATATTTTCGCCACTATATTTTGTAAAATAGACTGCTGGGAAAGCCGCCAGGTAGCATTTCAGAAATTGGTCGTCGAGATAAATAAAGCTGGCCAGAGTGTTCGTCGCCAAATCACCAGCTCATCCGAACAAGGAGGGAGGTGTCAAACGAAAGGAGTGAATGTATCAGGTGAATGCATATTCTCGTCGCGTTGAACCTATACCTATAAATACCACCAAGAAAAACTGTTCTGTAACTATCTTAGTGGTCCAGTCTTCACTATTTGTGATAGAATTAATTATTCCAATACAAACTTTCTTGATATGTGTTGACAAGTGTACGTCTGAATCTATTTGAACTTGCGTAAAGGCCCCCGCACACGAACGCATTTTGCGTACGCATTAGCGCCCATAGGCCTACGAGGCCGAACTTGTTTGGGGGGGCCAGCATATTTTCCCGACAAATATATTTCTTTAGAATCCGCGGAGCGGCGGGCGGCGAAGCCGTCCGCCCGCGAGCGCCGTAGGCGCGAAGCGTCGGACGGGGGTTATGGGGGGCCTCCCCCAGAAAATTTTGAAAACAAAACGGCCGTAGATGCGATTTCCAGGCATTTCGAATACTTTCTAGTAATTTGGAGTGGGTAGTAAATTATGTCAGTTGCAGCATAAAAACTGGTAAAAAGTCATCTTTAAAATAAGCTCTATAAAACAAGAACACGTCGAACGATTTACTTTTGCCACATTTTTCATTTTATGAGACTTCACATGAGACCCCCCGACGGTGGGTATGGGGGGCCTCCCCCAGAAAATTTTGAAAACCAAACGGCCGTAGACGTGATTTCCAGGCATTTCGAATACTTTCTAGTAATTTGGAGTGGGTAGTAAATTATGTCAGTTGCAGCATAAAAACTGGTAAAAAGTCATCTTTAAAATAAGCTCTATTACTACGAAAACAAGAACAAGTCGAACAATTTACTTTTGCCACATTTTTCATTTTATGAGACTTCACATGAGACACCCCGACGGGGGGTATCGGGGGCCTCCCCCAGAAAATTTTGAAAACCAAACGGCCGTAGACGCGATTTCCAGGCATTTCGAATACTTTCTAGTAATTTGGAGTGGGTAGTAAATTATGTCAGTTGCAACATAAAAACTGGTAAAAAGTCATCTTTAAAATAAGCTCTATTACTACGAAAACAAGAACAAGTCGAACGATTTACTTTTGCCACATTTTTCATTTTATGAGACTTCACATTTTTTTATCCAGATCTCAGATGTTTATACTTTATCTACTTTTAATATATGAATGACCATTTTATAAAAGTTCAAATTTACAATCTATATATTCCGTATTACGATTTACTTTTGCCACGTTTTTCATTATATGACAGTTCACATTTTTTATCCATATCTAAGATAGATACATCTAGAGTCAAGATAGAAGACTTTTTGAACTTATAAAATTTATATACTTTTAATATATGAATGACCATTTTAGTTCAAGTTTATTTACATCTAGTGCACTATATTAAACCAAAAGAAGAACAAGTCAAACGATTATTACTAACACAGTACCGTACTCAAGAACTGAGAAAGGCCATGTGTACGTCTAGTTCTATTCAGATGGTTAACGTGTTCATCATTGACTGGACTGCTTTCTTTCCGCTTCCATATTATTAAAAATATTCCAAACCCGACAGACGGCGCGACGCTTCCCGACAAACTGAGCATTCATTCCCGACAAGACCATAGCCTTCCCCGACAAGGCCATACCCCTACCCCACCCCATTTTCAAAAACTCCTCGGCTAATGACCGATCTCACAATTCTGGGCTCTTTTCAGATTTCTATTTTTTTTCATGAAAATATTTGGGGGGGCCGGTGCCCCCCCGGCCCCCCCGCCTCGTACGCCTATGTTAGCGCCGCGCTAAATGCGTACGCACTTGACGCAGAAATACGGCGTCCGCACACGAGCCGAAAACGACGCTGCGCGAAAGCTACTGCGGCAAATGTGTCGTTCACGTGACCACCACTCATCCGAAAATGGCAGCGGTCTCGAAATTCTACGCATTTTGTATCATATAGGCAAGGATATTCTTGCCATAAATCGACGATTTTATCCTCTAAAATTGCGTCACTGACAAACTCACTGGGTGCCGCCATTTTGCAGTAGTGATGACGCATGCGCATTGACGACGAATGAAACGCAAATAGCGCCGAGTCGCCCGCACACGAGAGCGCAGTTGGCGCTGCGTCAAAAAATATCAAACATGACAGATATTTGGCGAACGTCAAAATGCGCTCGAAAATACCCCCGCACACGAGCCGAAAATGACGCTGCGCCATTTGCGTACGCAGTTTTCGGCTCGTGTGCGGGGGCCTTAAGGGGTCTGTATCCATTGTAACGTTAAACACAGTCAGTGTCAGTGTTCAGGGGGGGCGTCACTCGTATTAGGAGCCTATGCACCAGTCGGTTTCATTTTTTGTCTATGCACCCAAATATGGACGCCCATTGGTTTAAATGCTACATTTTTGCACTGACTCAGCTAATGAAGACGCTCAGACGCCATACAGTAAGCCCGGACTGGGGCGCTATGGCCTGCTTTTCTTTTCAATTTGTGGGGTTGAAAGGTTTAGTAGGTGCACGTTGTATCATACGCTCTGTCATTGATTCAACAGACGTGGTTTCGATTTTTCGGTTGTGACAAGGAGTGTAAGGGTTTCTGCCCAACCTCGTGGGTTTTCTCCGGTTTCTTTCCACTGCTAGAGACCCCTACACACAAGCGAATCATTGAAATAAAATTGAACCATATGTTACTATTGTTACTCTAGAAATGACATAGTTTGTGTCGAGTTAACGTTAAACACCATTCCTCTCTTTTCAGTTTCAACTGTTAACGTTTCTTTTACGTGAATGCCGAAAAACGGAGCCTCAGTTTTATGCCATATCCGAAAAACTAGACACTGACAAAGGGGAAACTGAGACCTGACTAGCTAGGATGCACATAGTGCATGGATTAGAATCTGCTTAAAGTGCGCCAGTATTTGTGAATGTGAAATTTACAACTTATTTTTAACTTGGACGTGATATGGCCTTCCTTCTCTTATTTCTAATTAAATGTCAATGGTTCTTTTATTGGTGCTCCGTCCCATCCGAACGACTAGGCGCTTTTATTTGCCAGGTCTTATGTACTGTACCACTGACAAGAGGAAACCTCGCCGGGTAATCCAGGGGAACTGTCCGAGACAACGCCTTACTGAGAGAAAAGCCACTGGGCCAGATGTGTGTCCATGTTGGGGAGGGTCTAAGGTGGGTACATCAGGTTCGACGTTTGGTCTTTGGGAGTAACCTAAACAACAGTAACAATTGCATCTTAGCATCGTTCAAGACTTTGAAATCGGTCAGTCGAGCTTGAATGTGGCTTGTTACTATGCTTGTAACCTTAAACTGCGGCTGGAGTAAGACGGAAGACATCAGTAGTGGAACCATTTCTAGTATATTATGGCTAGCTGTGGTTCTGGAGAGTAAGTATGTTTGGGATTAACAAGTTGCTTTAGAAAATGGAAATCTCTGATATTTCGACCGTGTCTGTATTTTTATACATTCAAGTATTATTACAAAGGCTCCTTTCTTTCGTCAAATAAAGCATAAGGAAGCCTTTACAAATGGGTTCTTTTTAATTAGAAGAAACATTTTCTCTAGGGGGTATTGACACTTGATAAGATACTAGTGTTAATGACTTTCAAACAATTATTGTTACGTAACGACAGCTTGCTTTATTTCAAAAATGAGGTGTCGTAGTATTATAATCGTATTATAAAGGAGAAAGAGCATTGCGTACATTTTTTTCGCATTAACAAAGCAATAAATGAAATCCGTTGTTTAGATAAGAGACAGCTAATCAGGGGCGTAAATGTGGGGGGGTGTGGGGGGGTGGTACACCCCCCCAGCAAAAAAAAAATAGTCGGTCGCAAAATCAGTGCAGTCGGTCGCAAAGTAGAGGTAGTCATTATCAAAATAAGTATACGTCACGCTACTCACGCAAAACTTTAGTATAAAAATAGTCGGTAGCAAAACCAGTGCAGTCGGTTGCAAAGTAAAGGTAGTCGGTATCAAAATAAGTACTCACTGTATACGTCACGCTACTCACGCAAAAAAAATAGTCGGTCGCAAAATTAGTGCAGTCGGTCACAAGGTTGAGGTAGTTGGTATCAAAATAAGTACTCACTGTATACGTCACGCTACTCACGCAAAACTTTAGTATAAAAATACTCGGTTGCAAAATCAGTGCAGTCGGTCGCAAAATAGGAGCAGTCTTAGTATAAAATAACCTTGTCAACTTATCATTTTTGAAAAGATGTTGCGTTTCACTCTCATTCTGTTGTGAGTATAATGTTAGTCTTACAACAAAATGTAACCCAGGGAGAAAAATAGTCGGTCTCAAAATAAGTGCAGTCACTGCAGTCGGTCTCAAACACAATGCCAGAAAAGATCCCAAATACTGTATATTTGCGTGAATCCGTGAGCCTAAATTGCATACGTCACTCCTATTCTGTTGTAAGTATATTAAATTGGTCTAACAACAAAATTTCACCAAGGGAGAAAAATAGTCGGTCACAAAATAAGTGCAGTCACTGCAGTCAGTCTCAAAAACAATGCCAGGATAGATCCCAAATGATATGTATTTGCGGGAATCCGTGTGCCTAAATTGCAAACGTCACTCAAAACTATAGTATAAAATAACCATGTCTGCTTGTCACTCTTATTCTGTTGTGAGTATGTTGTTCTATAAAATGTTTTCTACCACGGCAAAAAATAGTCGGTCTCAAAAAAAGTACTCACCGCAGTCGGTCTCCGACTAAATGAATTAATGAAATAAACATACAATCATAAAACAAGCGAAATTGACAGATAAGCCTCAAGATTCTGTCCCACTTCTTATCAACCCCAGTCTCAAATATTTAAAAGCTCTGTTACATATCTGAAATTTTTCTTCGCGCCTTCGGCGCGATTCCATTATAACATCATTCTTCTACTCGGTTACATATCTGAAATTTTTTCGCGCCTGCGGCGCTCGATTCAATTTTAAAATCATTATTCTACTCGTCAGTTGTCTTATACTGTCTCAGCACTACCATATTCACGATTATAGTGAACTGTCCAGTTTGTAGTACCACTGGTGTGTGGGGCGGGGGTGTGTGCATTAGTCGGTCGCATTTTGGCTAAACAACCCCCCAAACGAAATCGATATGTACGCCCCTGCAGCTAATCTGGATAAATTATGAAAAATATCGTTAACATTTAATTTCTTCATGAAATCGCCTACTATTAAATTAGGAGTCTAAATAATAATTGCTATAATATAAGGTGTTATTTAAATTATTACATAGTTTCCTAATGGCGCGCGCATATAAGTATTTCTCAAAACCTTTATATGAATATTAAACGATTAAAATTACAATGTACGTGCAAACCTCTCCGTCTCAAATATCGATCCTTTAAAAATAACACGAGCTTCCCATTTTACTTTTAATAATTGTATTTTGTATTTTACGTTCAGTGAGATATTTTGGTAGTATAAAAGACAAAGACCTAATAAAGTTCCGCCAGTTTTATTTGGTTTTTAATTATTGCAATTGTGACTATCTTTTCAACGTCATCATTTGTGTTCGTAAATTACAACGAGTTTATTTAATAATGTCTGCAAAAGACCAGTAAATTAATTTTACACATAATGATTTTAAATATTTAGAAATGCAAGATATTATGCAATTTTGTGGTGGGTTTACACCAGAGTTGCGCCAGACAATAGAGTTATTTCCCTTCCAACACTATCCAGTTTGACAAAGAAGTAGGTCAAGTCAACACTCTAAGAAGTGCCTTTTCTTCACATTTTCGCCTCCAGATTCGTAAATATATAGAAATATATATAGACAATGTGTAGCTGTGATGTATTGTGTGGAAGAAATGAACATAAGAGATCTTCCAGATCTACATTCAGGATTTCTCTAAACAAAGGGCAGCGGCTAGTATCCATTCAATCAGCAAAATTTCATGTTTATGATTGGTGCATTTGATCACGTGAGCTACTATAACTGACGCTGTGTTTTGGCGGAATAGGTCATTGAGCAGTATAGTATTTGGAAGGATAGCAAGATGGTAAGAATCGTATTTATTTTGCAAATTTGATTAACCATCGACGATCAATTTTGGTCAACAATAATCAGTTCACTTTGTACGGATTTAATAATGTGCATATTTTTAATGCAGGTCATCATGATATAGTTTAAAGTGACATTGTTTGTAAACATTCATTCGTTTTGACAGGCAGGAGGTAAAGCCGGTAAAGATTCTGGAAAAGCGAAGGCAAAAGCAGTTTCCCGTTCCGCACGAGCTGGATTACAGGTAATTAATGTTTTTATATTACCAATTTTAATTATTCTTTTGCAGGAATTAATGTTTTTTGTGATTTTTATAAATTTTAATTAAACTTTTCAGTTTCCAGTCGGTCGTATTCACCGTCACTTGAAAAACAGAACAACCAGTCATGGAAGAGTTGGAGCCACTGCAGCTGTTTATAGTGCCGCAATATTGGAATATCTAACAGCTGAAGTAAGTTTATTAATCGGGCAACATATCCAATGTTCACCACATCATAGTATGTTTAGTATTTCGAAGTAACTTGGTTATATTTCATAAATGTTGACATTTTTTTGAAGGAAATAACTCAGCTGATAGTCTTGACTTTGGCTTCAATTTAAACAAATTTCCGATCGAGTTGAGAGAAAATAAGGCGATTTTTGGGGTACCCACATCATTCCCGAATAAATCTCTACGGTTTTTGTTAAAATATCTCTAAAACTAAAAAAGTTATGCGGCTTCAAATTACACCATGTCAAAATTCGCGGGTATCAAAATGGCGCGAGCTGCCATACTTCATTGACCCAATACCGGAAGTAAATAGTTCATCTGTCACGCTTGCTTGCATTTCAATGCCACTTTTAAAACTGTTTCGGATATCAAGTACGCATGATGTAACAAAGGCAAGTGATATAAAAGGACGATTTGAGATGAATATCTAGGACAGATTATATTGTCAGTAAATAAGTAAGTCTGTCTAGTCCACAAATTTCAAAATTAAATACAAAGGTTGACTGGTCCACTGATGGTTGTATTTTGCATTATCGATATGGATAGAATTCATAGTGATTATAACTGGTTATAATAAGTGTTCTGAGTGAAGTTCATGTAGTGTGAAAGAAAATGTTGAATCTGGGGAGTTAATGTTCATGAACCCTAATTCCCATTGGGTGTCTTTTGTGGGATGCTCGATTCACAGTACTTCCGGAATTAAATTCCAAAACTGGTGTCAATCGAGTGAAAAGGAGAATTTCGGAGTACAACGAATGCGTCGGCGGTATAAAAAATATCTCAACCAATCATGACAGTTGAAACATTTTTTTTTTACCTAGGAATACGTCACGATTCTACTCACTCCACCTCAGCTGTCAGGACTAGCAGAACTGACAGGACTGAATTCCCCGTCACTCGATTGTAATTCTGTTGATTTGGGACGTTCTGGACTGTGGATCGAGCATCCCCTTGGTGTCATCCTCACACACATCATATATTGCACGTTAGTGTGAAGAGCTTATCGTCTGCATTCCACTACACACTGGGGGGTGGGTATCATTTAGATAAGATGAAAAAAGGAAAGAAACTAAGCTTACCATCTTTAATCTAATACACATATTCAGTTGATAGATTGCTGTCCAGAAAGTGTTAAATACCATCAAGATTCATTAAGTAACGCCCAGTTTCTGCTATGGTTTAGTTTAAGAAACACGGTTTAGTTTTGACACCGGTCATTTAGTTTATGACCATCCTGTTTATGACCATTTAGTTTCATAAACTAGGCAATCAAAGCCAAACTAAACTGTGGCACAAACTTGGCATGCATTCACAAAGGCAACCCATCTTATTTGCACATTGCAAACTTTACGTACAATGTATGGGATATAGAATGACTGGATTTGTTTTTAGGTTGAAAACTTCAACGGAAACGTTCCATATTTTGTGTACAGTAGACAAGTCAATCTGTTTCACAGAGAATTACTTACGAATTATCTCTGTAACAGATGACTGTCCACAACACACATTCGTTGACTGCACGCGGCGGTAGTCAAACTAGTCATTGGCTCAACGGCTCGTGCAATGTTTACTTAACACCTAAGTGCTTCGGGCAAAATGATGCATTTTACTCATTTTAATAGCCATTTACACTAAATCACTAAATAGGAAATACATTTTAGCTACAAATACTTCACACGTCTTTATTTTTCTTTTACCTCAAAAAAATGCTTGAGAATTTAATTTGTCGGAGTAAAAAAGTCAATATCGTACTCATCAAGCCTTGCCATGTCATGCTTATCAGTGATTGTAGCGACCAAGCGAATATATTTACTGCCGGATCGGTTTGTAGACAAGTGTGCACATATGCGTCCAGTCAGTTGTTCAATCTAAATTCTTTTTCTGGGTAAAGGCTTATCCAAAAAAATTTTTTTAGTCATACTTTAAGAACATCAGAAAGCCAATCAACCCTTTATTTAATTATAACATTGAACTGATCTCGCTCATGCAAGTCCATGAACTATTTGATAAAACAAAAATGACTAATGTGTAAACAGATTTATTCTATATAATTATCATAACCATCTCTATGTGAACGAGTCAACCAGTGGGATTGCATGACTTGATTGTGGACAAATTAACCAGCTTCCCACTAATTGCATTGCTATGGTGGCACATAAAACTAAAAATTAGCATTTTTATGTCAACAAAATCAGTAACTAAATTTTGAGCATTTATGTGGCCCAAAACTGTTAGCGATAACACTTACCATACGACTCAAATTTATTCATCACATGATTGACAAAATTATGAACAGTCTAGAAGAAACACTCCAAAGACATTGTTGGTCTTTTTACAATTAAATTATTACATTTACATCAACATCACTTGAAAGGTGGATATTTGTTGCTTCCTTTTTGCCTATTTATGAAGTCACATGACCTGTCTCACATGATGTTTCCATGGAAATTGGTTGATGCTAGTTTTAAGAGTGTTACAAGTAAAAAAAAGACTTTTCTTGTCCTTCCCATCGACTGTTAGCAATATCTTGGGGTCTGCCGACTGCTAGATAATATTATTTATTTATTGGAATTGTGGTGAAACTCTTTAACATTGGGACAGACGTAATTTTATATTACTAGAGAATTGATTTCCTACATAAAACAATGGTCATGGTGTGTTGGCCTTGATCTTTATGTAAAATTGTACCAAGGGTAGCCATTTGTCTGACAAATACAAAGAGTACTGTACCTGACTTGTTTTATCTAAGCAATCAAATATAATTAGTTGGGCAATGTCTCAAGATTATTTGCTAAACATATTGATAGTTGAAATTATGATAATTTATGTGAGTAATGGCTACCATGTAATTTTATTTGTATTTTATGGTTGTTTATTTTAGGTATTGGAATTGGCAGGTAATGCTAGTAAAGATTTAAAAGTAAAACGTATCACGCCCAGACATTTACAGTTAGCTATTAGAGGAGATGAGGAATTAGATTCTCTCATTAAAGCTACCATTGCTGGTGGTGGTAAGTATGCTTCTATTATTTTAGTTTGTTTTATCAGCATAATTTCACCGGATACATGTACTAGATACTAGAAGTTCTAGACCACAGTTATGGTTTGGATAAAGTGCTATGGTGTGTTGTGCCTAACGAAATAGTCCCCTTGTCATGCAAAATTGTTCACTTAAAATAGCATTATGCAAGAGCAAAATCTGCTTATTACAGGTCTTTCTTTAGGCTTGAAATGTTATCTAAATAATCAATTAGACATTAGTTAACATTTCCAGACCATAATAAACTCTTGATATCAAGGCTAGCCTTCGATGTTGGCGGATTAAAATCCTATATGCCGCTTAATGGCCGTTGATAATTAAATCAATCAAGTGGATAATCAAGACTATGCTGTTTATATTAATGATTTGAGTAATGATGACCGAGGCTATGTGAATATTTCAAATGCTTTTTTCTTGGCTAATAGTGAATCAATTTGACTGAAATTTACACTATCTAGTTTTTAACTATTATAGTGAGAACTGCCACCTTTTATCTTATCTCCCATAATGTAAGCAGATATTTAGTGATATTATTTATAATTCATTTTAAAAAAAGGTCAATGAGTCAGAAAAAGATACATGATTACTGTATGGATTCAAGAGATACAATCCTGAATCTTTCAACACAGTTCCTCAAATTACAAGTTACTAAAACTATTTATCTTTTGTTTTTCAGGTGTCATACCTCATATCCACAAGTCTTTGATTGGAAAGAAGGGTTCACAGAAGGCAGCATAATACAATGCACCATCACGTTGGATTTTAGACTAGCTGACTGTCCAAATCATCATCATTCATCATCTCATCATAGTCTCATTTATTGTCTTCATCCTCATCATTTTCATTGTAGACAATTTTTATTATTTACGTTTTAAAATTTGGTATTCATATTGTGTCAATAATCAACATAAACACTAACTTCTTATCTTTGTTTTTTTTTTTGCTACTTCCAACAAGGTGTTTGAGACAATGGGATATATCAGTGTTAAATGAAATACGTTAACTTACTGGATGCTTAATGTTAGAGTACAGCTTGTCCACCTATATGATACATCAAGCCAACGACAAAATAGTAAATTTATAAATATGCTTAGAAGGATTATGTCATAGCTCTTGAATCAGTGTGCAGTGAAAATTTCTTACGAAATAGACAACTATGAATGAACTGCGTCTTGTGTAAATCCTCAAAATTTTTGTGTTGATATTTGCTTGCCATTATATTTCAACATTTAATTCGATCTGGTCCTATCAATTTTGCATAATCCTCGTAACAGAAAGGTGGATCGATAATTGGGGAGATGGGGCTGGTGAATCAAGATGCATTAAAATAATACAGATCTGCTAGTAATAAGGAGATGATGTAGTTGCCTCCCTTGAATTCATAAATCTATTCGTGTGTCAATCTGCCGTGATAGAAAAGTATAGGGAATGGGTGGCAATCATTATCGATTATCTGCACAAATCTCAAAACTGCTCCCAGTCAAGTTCATTCTCTTATGAAATAATTTTGGGGAGTATTTTCTGTTTGACTGTTCAATGGAAAATATGCATAGCCGTATGAAATCCTTACACTAATTCCAGTCGGAATTCTTATTGTCAAACCAACTTTACCATAGCCCCTCCACGCATATGCCGTTAGCCTGTGATTTGATATCATTGGACTAAAACACACATTCAAACCATTTATCAAATTTTCCCCAAGATGCTAGCAAGACGTCTAAATCGCTAGAAAACTACACTATGCTTTAAGAATCCATATAAAGTAGCTCTGTTTGCCAGTTGACTTGAGGGGGATCCATTTATGTTGTGGGTGGTGCAGTCATTATAAGAATGTATTATGGTTTTGCGTCACATTTGGGGCACAATACTTCTCCTAATCGATCTAGAATGTTCAAACTTTGTTCATGTGTTTATTAGGTGAATGCCATGTTTGAGTTTGAGGATGAGTATATTCTGCTAAGGGTAAACAGATAAGCGATTTGATTGGTTGATGCTTTGTTATACGATAACTTTAGTTCTACTTATGTAAGAATGAGGAAACTTGATGTATAGTTTTATCACATCAATACCTCGATAAAGTTTGAAAATGAGCAATTTCTGCTCAGGGTAAGCAGAGCATTAAGCAATTTGATTAGTTGAGGCTTTGGAAAACATTTAAACTCTCATAATTTTAAGTAGAATGTAGGCCTTCATTCGTTGAATGCCTTGATGGAATTAGGTGATAAACATGTCTGCGGATTGGTTGATGCTTTGGGAGATGAGAGTAGCCTACAGATTCATCATATCACTACCACTGATCTATATAATAACTGGATAGCTCATGACGCAATCAACAAATGACGTTGCTTGAAGCCACCGTCCGGCATCTTGCACCTCCCAGAAGCACTCGTTGTCCTTTGTCTCAACTATAAGTACGCACTTTGTTTACTAGTAAATTTGACGAAAACATTAACAACAGAACATTATATTTGTTGACGACATTGTTGGTGCTTTATATAAAATAAATTCACAACATTGATTTTATTTTTAAAAGTGCACATTGTCATTATAAAACGTTTTGAAGCGAACCACACATTTGCCGTAAATCAGATGATAACTTTAACATACCGTTGAATTTATCAATTTCTATAGGCCTACACAATTGAAAATAATAAATGATAGAGTAAGGTTTGGAAAAAATAAAATCATCTGACTCTGACTAAAAAAAATAATTTAAGATGCCACCCCCTGTTGTTTTTTTTTAAATTATTGTTTTCATTATGGATTTTAAAAATGTTTGGAAATCAGCCAGTTGTATTCATCCAGAATTTTCTTCTATATTTTAAATATTTATGAATAGCAAGAATGTATCATGTCCTTCGGTAAAAAAAAGGCATAATATCTATTGACATGTAGGGTGCATGATAAAATAATAAAAGTATGAGCCGTATTTACACTACCGTTGTACCTCTTTGCAATGGCGCATTACAATATTCAAATTTAAATACTGTTCAGCTATTTTTATACGCCCACATTTTCATGTGGACGTATTATGTCGTCGCCCCTGTCCGTCCGTCCGGACGTCCGTCCGGACGTCCGTCCGTCCACAATTTGTTTGTGGACTCTCTACAGGTCACAATTCTTATCCGATTTTGACGAAACTTGAAATATAGGTTTATCCCCAAAAGATCTCGGTTCCTTTCGATATTGGCATGTATCGGATCAAAACTTCATGGATTATGGCCCCTGATTGTACGAAAAATCACGTTTTTAGCTTGTGGACCCTATAGAGGTCACAATTTTGAACCGATTTTGATGAAACTTGACATGCATGTTTGTAACCCAAAGATCTTGGTTCCTTTCGATATTTGCGGCTATCGGAATGTAATTTCCTGAATTATGGCCCCTGATTGTCTGAAAAATCACCCTTTTTAGCTTGTGGTCCCTCTGGAGGTCACAATTATTATTCGATTTAAAAAACCGTTCGATTATATCACCGTTACACCCTAAGGAAAGTTGAGTTCGAATTTCGGGAAAATCGGACGAAAATTGCCATACAAAATGGCCGCCGTTAGACGCGAATACTGTTAAAAAATGGTATATCAAGGTTGTGGACCCTGTGGAGGTCACAATTTTGATTCGATTTTGATGAAACTTGAAATTCATGGTTATAACCCAAAGATCTCGCTTCCTTTCGATATTTGCGCATATCGGATCGTAACTTCCTGAATTATGGCCCCTGATTATACGCAAAATCGCCTTTTTTTTAGCTTGGAGGTCACAATTATTATTCGATTAAAAAAACGTTTGTTTATATCACCGTTACACCCTAAGGAAGGTTGAGTTCGAATTTCGGGAAAATCGGACGAAAATTGCCATACAAAATGGCCGCCGTTTGTACGCGAATACTGTTAAAAAATGGTATATCAAGGTTGTGGACCCTGTGGAGGTCACAATTTTGATTCGATTGTGATGAAACTTGAAATTCAAGATTATAACCCAAAGATCTTGCTTCTTTTCGATATTTGCGCATATCGGATCGTAACTTCCTGAATTATGGCCCCTGATTATACGCAAAATCGCCTTTTTTTTTAGCTTGGAGGTCACAATTATTATCCGATTTAAAAAAACGTTTGATTATATTACCGTTACACCGTAAGGAAGGTTGAGTTCGAATTTCGGGAAAATCAGACCAAAATTGCCATACAAAATGGCCACCGTTTGTACGTGAATACTGTTAAAAAATGGTATATCAAGGTTGTGGACCCTGTAAAGGTCACAATTTTAATTCGATTTTGATGAAACTTGAAATGCATGGTTATAACCCAAAGATCTTGGTTCCTTTCGGTATTTGCGCATATCGGATCGTAACTTCCTGAATTATTCAAATTTCGTGAAAATGGTACCAAAATTGCCGGACGAAATGGTCGCCGTTTGTACGCGAATAGTGTAAAGATATGGTATATCATGGTTGTTGACTCTGTACAGGTCACAATTCTTATCTGATTTTTACGAAAAGTCACATTTCTAGGTTGTGTACCGTCACACCATAATCATTGTCGACTTCGAATTTCATGAATGGAACTGACCAACAAAATGGCTGCTCCCAATACAGTATGAAATACAGGACTTAATGATGTAGGAAAAATCACTTTATGTATTGTTTGTTCTCTATCCATCTCTCGAAAATGTGGGCGTATCCTGCCTGGCAGTGCCAGCCTATCTTTTTTTGTGTGTGCACATCTTTATCCTAAGAATATATGTAATTTTGAAATTTTATAGCTTTTTTCTACATATATACATACATCTAAACCCCTATTTTACTTTATTTTTTACCTTTTAGGATCTTTGTATAATTTTCCCATTTTCTTTTTCTACTATTCAGTATTTTAGAGGGAAAAGGGGTCAAGATATAAAGAACAGTTATTCTATGTTGTATTATATAATATTATTACCTTCATAGTCTGTAATTCTAGATATTCTCTCTCTCTATATATATATAGGCCTATATCATAGTCCTTAAAAACACGGGGGGGGGGGGGGGGTATGGCCTAGTGGTCCAGTGTGGTCCAGAGAGCCGCGCTTCGACCTCTAGCTGGCCGGTCACCTCTGGCTTGCGGCTTCGAGCCCTGGTGTGAGCGTATGTGGCATGGAGATAGGGGCACTTTCTCAACCTCGTGGGTTTCCTCCAGGCACTCCGGTTTCCTCCCACTGCTAAAGACCCCTACTCGCAAGCGAATTATTGAAATAAAAATGAAACCATATGTTAGTCCCAAAATGACCTAGTTTGTGTCAAGTGGACGTTAAACCCCATTTCTCTCTCCTTAAAAACACTACTTATATTATAGGCCTATATCCCGTTTTCTCCTTTACAATTTACAATTCTGTGTTTTCAGTGTTAATTCCAAAGAGAATAGCACAAATTCGTCTCTTTTTTTTAAATATAGGATTACATTACATAACTTTATTTTACAAGCCTGTATCCCATATTCTTCTACACAATTTAAAATTCTGTATTCCAATGTTAATTAAATACAAAACAGTCCAAATTTATTCTTTAGAAATAGATAAAATCCTTATAGGGCATTTAGTAACTGTAATATGATAAATAACACAAATTGATATGGATAACAGTCAGTGAGTAATGACCGTATATGACAAGAAATCAAATTAACAAGGTAACAAAAACAATAACTGATATGGATCATCAAAGGGCTAATAAATCGAACAATCATAACCTTACATAGTGGACACCAAAGATGTAGATTAATTAAGTTATGAATCCATCTAAGGACTTACACCATTTTTTCTTTTACTTTTCTGTAATTTCACAGTTAATTTTGGAGGGAAAAAAACTCATGTATTGTCCAGTTATTTTTTTTTTTTTTTCGTCTTGTGGTCAGTATAATCTGTAATTTTGGAGTCTTTATTTTTTTTTTCACATAAAGGCATATATTTTTGTCTGATTTCTAGTAAATTTAGATACGCTCAAAGATATAATATAGGCGTGTAATAAATTATTTTTCTTTATTTGGTTATGAATAAACACCAGTCAATTGCATAGGCCTATCTTTTTTTCTTTAAAAATAAATTACTTATATTATAGGCCTATGTCATTTTTTAAAAAATTACTTATATTATAAATTATAGGCCTATATCATTTTTTAAAAAAAAATACTTAAGAGTTTTGACCTATATCCAATTTTTAAAACAAATAAATACTTATATTATAGGCCTATATCACATTCACATTCTCGCCTTTACTATTTATAATGTTGTTTTTCAATGGTAATTTCAGAGAGAATAAAAGCACAAATTTATTTGCAATAAACAATAGGATTACATTATATCACTATATTTTTGGGGCCTACATGTATATCAAAATTTTAAATTCGGTATTTTCACTGTTTATTAAAAAATAAATATTTAAAATTTATATTTTCATCAATGTACAGGCCCACATTATATACCATTTTCGTCTTTACTTTTCTGTAATTTCACAGATAATTTTAGAGGGGGGGGGGAACTAAGATTTGAGGTTAGTTAGTTATTTCATTGGCATTTTGGACAGAATAATTTGTAATTTTAAAGTCTTTATTTTAAAAATTATAGGCTATTCACATAATAAAAGAATTATAGGCCCATGTGTTTATGATATGTGTCTATCTTCTTTTATTACTTCTTTTTTTCGCTGATGTTTAAACAAACAAAAAGGAAAAAAAAAATAAAAATGAATGAAATATAATCAATATACATACATATAACAAGAAAGAATTTTTTTTTCTATTTTGTATTCTCTAATATTTTTTAAAAGTTTAAGGATAGCCTACATGAGGTAATTGTATGATAAAAAAAAACAACTTCCATAGCTTTGGCAGGCCTACATCCTATTTTCTTCTTAAAAGAATCTTACTTATTTCATTTTGTATTTTCACTGTTTATTCACTCATCACTGTCCAAATTTATTCTTTAAAAATACAAATAGGCCTATATTATTATAGATTATTCTGTAATTTCACAGTTAATTCTAGAGGAAAAAATCACAGCCCGGATGTAGTGATTATTATTATTATTATTTTTTTTTTTTTAAATAAGGCTATTCATATATATAGGCCTAAATATGTATCCAATTTCTTTTTTGCTCTCACTCTTTAAATCAAAGTTATTAGCAAATGAATAAATATAAAAAAGATAAAATATATATAACAAAAAAAAAACAAGGAAAAAAAAGAAAAGAAAACTTGAAGAACTAGACTATATTAAAATACATAAATATGATTATGACTCTAGTAGTTAGCCTTATGATGGGCCTATAAATAGCTGCATGTGTTTGGCCTTTAATGCTTAATCTATAAATCCGATCTGTATTTATTTGCTTTTGTTTTCAACCGTGAATTCACCACATCCCTTCCTTTATAATGTGAAAAGTTTCAATAAAATAATAGGCCTGACTTACGTCTATTTACCATGCAACCATGATTATGATGAACGTAAAGAACCCAACCAATAATTAACAGACTACTTTCCTTAACAGACAATTTGTCTGCTGAGACTGCTCAAAAGCTAGCAGACAAGAATAAATCTAGGTCAAAATATTCACCTCTTAGCACAATGGGTTGATCTGTTCTAATCACGTGATCAATTCTGTCCACTGGCCGCCGTCGATACTGATTTATAGTAGAAAATACGGAATATAACAAAAACAAACGAAACGAAATACAATGTTAATAGTAGTTTGAACCTTAAAAATCACCCCGAAAGTATTAATGTGCCAGGAAAATGTTTATATTTCCTGAAAGATAATAAATTTTTCTTTTAAACAGTATGTGATAGTATACTTGGAATTTGATTTTTCATATTGCATTTCACTACGACAAGACTGCATCTATATCAACACGGCCTCGATATCTGCTACCCCACCCCTATTTTACTTTATAATTCACCCTGTAGATATTAATGTGCCAGGAAAATGATTATATTTTCTGAAAGATAATACATTCCTCTGTTATATGGTATGTGACATTATATTAGGAATTTGATTTTTCATGTTGCATTTTGCTGTCGCAAATGGCAGCAACCGATAAAAATGCCGTTTCCAGGTCTGCTGCCCCACCCCTCTTATACCTTACAATTCACCCTGTAGATATTAATGTGCCAGTAAAATGATTATGTTTTCTGAAAGATAATACATTCTTCTATTAAATGGTATGTAACATTATACTTGGAATTTGATTTTTCATGTTGCATTTCGCTGCCGTAAATGACAGCATCTTAAATCAATATTGCCTCGATGTCTGCTACCCCACCCCTCTTATACCTTACAATTCACCCTGTAGATATTAATGTGCCAGAAAATTGATTATATTTTCTAAAAGATAAGTAATTCGTCTATTAAATGGTATGTAACATTATACTTGGAATTTGATTTTTCATATTGAATTTTTCTACCGCAAAGGACAGCAATCGATAAAAATACCGTCTCCAATGTCTGCTACCCCACCCTTCTTCTACCGTACAATTCACCCTGTAGATATTAATGTGCCAGGAAAATGATAATAATTTCTGAAAGATAATTCATTCCACTATTAAATCCTATGTAACATTATATTTGGAATTTGATTTTTCATATTGCATTTTGCTACTGCAAATGACAGCAACCGATAAAATTACCGTCTCCAGGTCTGCTACCCCACCTCTTTTATACCTCACAATTCACCCTTTAAATATTAATGTGCCAAGAAAATGATTATATTTTCTGAAAGATAATACATTCCTCTATTAAATGGTATGTAACATTATACTTGGAATTTGATTTTTCATGTTGCATTTCGCTACCGTAAATGACAGCATCTTAAATCAATATGGCCTCGATGTCTGCTACCCCACCCCTCTTATACCTTACAATTCACTCTGTAGATATAAATGTGCCAGGAAAATGATTATATTTTCTGAAAGATAATACATTCCTCTATTACATGGTATGTGACATTATATTTGGAATTTGATTTTTCATGTTGCATTTCGCTGCCGTAAATGACAGCATCTTAAATCAATATGGCCTCGATGTCTGCCACCCCACCCCTCTTATACCTTACACGTCACTCTGTAGATATTAATGTGCCAGGAAAATGATTATATTTTCTGAAAGATAATACATTCCTCTATTAAATAGTATGTAACATTATATTCGGAATTTGATTTTTCATGTTGCATTTCGCTACCGTAAATGACATCCTCTTAAATAAATATGGCCTCGATGATTGCTACCCCACCCCTCTTATACCTTCCAATTCACCCTGTAGATATAAATGTGCCAGGAAAATGATTATATTTTCTGAAAGATAATGCATTCCTCTATTACATGGTATGTAACATTATATTCGGAATTTGATTTTTCATGTTGCATTTCGCTGCCGTAAATGACACTAATGACAGTATCTTAAATCAATATGGTCCCAACGTCTGTTTTTCTACCGCAAATGACAGCAATCGATAAAATATCGTCTCCAATGTCTGCTACCCCACCCTTCTTCTACCGTACAATTCACCCTGTAGATATTAATGTGCCAGGAAAACGATTATATTAATATCTACAGAGTGAATTGTGAGGTATAATAGGGGTGGGGTAGCAGACCAGGAGACGGCATATTTATCGATTACTGCCATTTGCGACAGCAAAATGCATCATGAAAAATCAAATTCCAAGTATAATGTTACATACCATATAATAGAGGAATGAATTATCTTTCAGAAAATATAATCATTTTTCTGGCACATTAATATCTACATAGTGAACTTTGAGGTATAAGAGGGGTGGGGTAGTAGACCTGGAGACGGTATTTTTATCGGTTGCTGTAATTTGCGGCAGCAAAATGCAACTTGAAAAATCAAATTCCGAATATAATGTTACATACTATTTAATAGAGGAATGTATTATCTTTCAGAAAATATAATCATTTTCCTGGCACATTAATATCTACAGAGTGACGTGTAAGGTATAAGAGGGGTGGCGTGGCAGACATCGAGGCCATATTGATTTAAGATGCTGTCATTTACGGCAGCGAAATGCAACATGAAAAATCAAATTCCAAATATAATGTCACATACCATGTAATAGAGAAATGTATTATCTTTCAGAAAATATAATCATTTTCCTGGCACATCGATATCTACAGAGTGAATTGTGAGGTATAATAGGGGTGGGGTAGCAGACATCGAGGCCATAGATTTAAATGATGTCATTTACGGTAGCGAAATGCAACATGAAAAATCAAATTCCAAATATAATGTCACATACCACTTAATAGAGGAATGTTTTATCTTTCAGAAAATATAATCATTTTCCTGGCACATTAATATCTACAGAGTGAATTGTGAGGTATAATAGGGGTGGGGTAGCAGACCTGGAGACGGCATATTTATCGATTACTGCCATTTGCGACAGCAAAATGCAACATGAAAAATCAAATTCCAAGTATAATGTTACATACCATATAATAGAGGAATGAATTATCTTTCAGTAAATAAAATCATTTTCCTGGCACATTAATATCTACAGGGTGAATTGTACGGTAGAAGGGTGGGGTAGCAGACCTTGAGACGGTATTTTTATCGGTTGCTGTAATTTGCGGCAGCAAAATGCAACTTGAAAAATCAAATTCCGAATATAATGTTACATACTATTTAATAGAGGAATGTATTATCTTTCAGAAAATATAATCATTTTCCTGGCACATTAATATCTACAGAGTGTGGTGTAAGGTATAAGAGGGGTGGGGTGGCAGACATCGAGGCCATATTGATTTAAGATGCTGTCATTTACGGCAGCGAAATGCAACATGAAAAATCAAATTCCAAATATAATGTCACATACCATGTAATAGAGAAATGTATTATCTTTCAGGAAATATAATCATTTTCCTGGCACATTAATATCTACAGAGTGAATTGTGAGGTATAATAGGGGTGGGGTAGCAGACACCGAGGCCATATTGATTTAAAATGATGTCATTTACGGTAGCGAAATGCAACATGAAAAATCAAATTCCAAATATAATGTCACATACCACTTAATAGAGGAATGTATTATCTTTCAGAAAATATAATCATTTTTCTGGCACATTAATATCTACAGAGTGAATTGTGAGGTATAATAGGGGTGGGGTAGCAGACCTGGAGACGGCATATTTATCGATTACTGCCATTTGCGACAGCAAAATGCAACATGAAAAATCAAATTCCTAGTATAATGTTACATACCATATAATAGAGGAATGAATTATCTTTCAGTAAATAAAATCATTTTCCTGGCACATTAATATCTACAGGGTGAATTGTACGGTAGAAGGGTGGGGTAGCAGACCTTGAGACGGTATTTTTATCGGTTGCTGTAATTTGCGGCAGCAAAATGCAACTTGAAAAATCAAATTCCGAATATAATGTTACATACTATTTAATAGAGGAATGTATTATCTTTCAGAAAATATAATCATTTTCCTGGCACATTAATATCTACAGGGTGACGTGTATATTATATTATATTTATATTTTATATATTTTATATTTTATTTTTATTCAGTATGGAGATCTTACGATCTATAGATACAAATAACATTTGAACATATATACATAGTGATATTTTCAAGCAATTATACAGAATTTAGTGTATATTGATGGCTACTTTATAATGAGACACTGTTTAGTAAATAGGTTTTGAGTTATAAATATAATGCAATATAATAATATTATTAAACAATGATATATTATTATTCTATTTACAATATACGGCTTGGTTATTATCCAACACAGCCTTAAAGTTTTACTATTTGCAATTAAACTGTCTTGTACGCATAGCTTTATTTATATAACAAGATAGCGAAACAAGTGTATTTATATCATAACTGTTACATAACTGGTGGAATTTTGCTTTAGTTGGGGGGTGGCTGATATACTGATCAGGTATATAAATTGATCGTAAATGTTTATAATGGTTACACTCAAGAATAAAATGAAACAAGTCTTCAATAATACCACAGTTACATTGTGTACAAATAGGGCTATTGCTTTGGTTGCGTCTAAACAAATTGTGGGCTAATGGAAATAAATTAAGACGTAATTTTGTAATATTTCTTTTTACGTTTTGATTTATGTTAACTGTCAAGTATGATTCTTTGCTTAGATTGGTTTTATATATGCAATAGTCCTTTAGACTTTCACTGTTATGAATTCGGGCTGACCATTCTTGTGTGTTGATATCAATTAGTCTTTGTTTCAAAGTTACTAGAAAGAGCTTATGATCGCCAACTTCATCCACCAACCAAACATACGCGAAACCAATTGAGCTCAATAGCAGTCTAATCCTAGTTGCCCAGGTTACCCTACCAGCAGAATCGAGCTTTCTTAACATCATATATACCTGTTTGGGATATCTTTGATTTGACATTACAGTGAGTTTAAGCCAGTATTTTATACAAGCTAATATATAGTAGACCGATATGTCGTACCTGCCGCATTCTCCCTTTGCAGCTACGGAAGAACTGCTCTTGTGTATTTGAAGAACAAATTTACAAAACTGAGACTGTACATTTTCAATATCCTTCCTATATTCAAATCCCCATATTTCAGCACCGTATAATAAAACTGGCTTTACAATTGCGTCGAATATTTTAAAACTTAATGAATAGGGTATTGACCTGGTTTTCCGAAGCAAAGCTTGTATGGGTAGAAGTGACTTTTTGGCTTTGACTGATAAACTATACACAGCCTTGCTCCAGACTAACCTGGACGAAAAAAGTACACCTAGATAATTATAATATGAAACACATTCTATCGTATTATTATTATAGTAAAATCGTTCGTTTTTGCGTACAACACCCCCATTTCTAAATACTACAACCTTTGTTTTTGAAGTATTGACAGTAAGATTGAAATCAGTACAGAAAGTATGTAAAATATTTATTTTCTTCTGGAGATCACCCACAGTATCAGATGGTATACCTAAATCATCAGCATATAATAACATAAGAATATCTTTGGCCTCTTGATTAGTGAATATCCCTCTAACGTCACCGCAGTTCATGTAATCGATTAGTCGATTAATGTATAAGCAAAATAAGAGGGGGCTTAAGATGCAGCCTTGGCGAACGCCAGAAAGACAATCAAAATAACATGTTAAATTTGATCCTATTTTGATGCGTGATTTTACAGACGAATACATATTTTTCAGGGTTAAATACATTTTACCACTAACTCCCAATTCTAACAATAAGGACATTAATTTAAGTCGGTTCAGGGAATCGAAGGCCCTAGAAAAATCAACATATAAAACGTACAGACGCCCTTTGGTTTTTGACAAATATTTTTGGATAAGACCCTGAAGGGTGAATATTTGATCAATCGTAGAGTAGCCTTTTCTGTAGCCAGCCTGTTCCTCATAATACTTATTTTCAAAAGAACACCACGTTTGTAATCTATTATTGAGAACAGAGCTATATATTTTACCAATAGTGTCTAATAAAGAGATACCCCTGTAATTTGTACATTCATTTATAGGACCTTTCTTGTGTAGTGGGGCAATAAGTGCTTTGGACCAGCTTTCAGGATAACAACCAGTATCAAAGATCCTGTTAAAGATTACTGTTAAAATTGGTACAAACAGACATAGACACGAATCATAAAAATCTACACCAATGCCATCTGGCCCAGGAGATGTACCGGATTTCATGCCCTTTATACAATTCGTGACTTCATATTCGGAAATAGGTCTATTTAGAATAATATTAGAGTCATTCAAGTCACCATGGAGTTCAGGAAGCCGCTGACTAAAGTCATCATCAGGTGATGTTGGGTTTAGAATTGATTGAAAGTGGTTTACCCATTCATCTGGTGTGATCAATTTAGAAACTTTGGATTTTGGGCGGAAGCTTTTTACTGTTGTCCAAAATTTATCGGGGTTTTGTAGGTTCGAACACAATTTATCACAAATTAATTGTTCATGGTCATGTTGTTTACTTTTACACAAAGATTTTAAAACGCTCTTACTTTTATTATATATTTTTAAATCATTGTCATTATTACTTTTTCTAAATTGATTCAAGAATTTGTATTTCAACCGTTTCTGTTCAAGGCATTCTTCGTCGAACCATGGCGGTTGCCTGTTTTCTGTGCGAGGTTTATTACCTGTTGTGGGTTTTCGTATCATTAACTCCGCACATTCTCCTATGAATTCTGTAACACATTTTACTGCAGCATTTACATCACATGGATTTAAATCATTAAATTCATCACTGAACTTTCCATATAAATTAACAATATTGTTTTTATAAACTTCAGTTAACTCAGGATCCCAAACATATTTTGTATAGGGTTGTAATCCGTTATTGTTACTTTCCAGAAAAGGCTCAAAAACGTTGGTCTCAAACTCAAAGATTAATGGCTGATGATCAGATTCGGTCCTTTGATCGACTGCAAAGTTTTTCACATTATGAAAGAGTTCTGATGGTACCAATAAATAATCCACTAAGCCAGGGTGACGTGTAAGGTATAAGAGAGGTGGGGTGGCAGACATCGAGGCCATATTGATTTAAGATGCTGTCATTTACGGCAGCGAAATGAAACATGAAAAATCAAATTCCAAATATAATGTCACATACCACTTAATAGAGGAATGTATTATCTTTCAGAAAATATAATCATTTTCCTGGCACATTAATATCTACAGAGTGAATTGTGAGGTATAGTAGGGGTGGGGTAGCAGACCTTGAGACGGCATATTTATCGATTACTGCCATTTGCGACAGCAAAATGCAACATGAAAAATCAAATTCCAAGTATAATGTTACATACCATATAATAGAGGAATGAATTTTCTTTCAGTAAATAAAATCATTTTCCTGGCACATTAATATCTACAGGGTGAATTGTACGGTAGAAGGGTGGGGTAGCAGACCTTGAGACGGTATTTTTATCGGTTGCTGTAATTTGCGGCAGCAAAATGCAACTTGAAAAATCAAATTCCGAATATAATGTTACATACTATTTAATAGAGGAATGTATTATCTTTCAGAAAATATAATCATTTTCCTGGCACATTAATATCTACAGAGTGACGTGTAAGGTATAAGAGGGGTGGGGTGGCAGACATCGAGGCCATATTGATTTAAGATGCTGTCATTTACGGCAGCGAAATGCAACATGAAAAATCAAATTCCAAATATAATGTCACATACCATGTAATAGAGAAATGTATTATCTTTCAGGAAATATAATCATTTTCCTGGCACATTAATATCTACAGAGTGAATTGTGAGGTATAATAGGGGTGGGGTAGCAGACATCGAGGCCATATTGCTTTAAAATGATGTCATTTACGGTAGCGAAATGCAACATGAAAAATCAAATTCCAAATATAATGTCACATACCACTTAATAGAGGAATGTATTATCTTTCAGAAAATATAATCATTTTCCTGGCACATTAATATCTACAGAGTGAATTGTGAGGTATAATAGGGGTGGGGTAGCAGACCTGGAGACGGCATATTTATCGATTACTGCCATTTGCGACAGCAAAATGCAACATGAAAAATCAAATTCCTAGTATAATGTTACATACCATATAATAGAGGAATGAATTATCTTTCAGTAAATAAAATCATTTTCCTGGCACATTAATATCTACAGGGTGAATTGTACGGTAGAAGGGTGGGGTAGCAGACCTTGAGACGGTATTTTTATCGGTTGCTGTAATTTGCGGCAGCAAAATGCAACTTGAAAAATCAAATTCCGAATATAATCTTACATACTATTTAATAGAGGAATGTATTATCTTTCAGAAAATATAATCATTTTCCTGGCACATTAATATCTACAGGGTGACGTGTAAGGTATAAGAGAGGTGGGGTGGCAGACATCGAGGCCATATTGATTTAAGATGCTGTCATTTACGGCAGCGAAATGAAACATGAAAAATCAAATTCCAAATATAATGTCACATACCACTTAATAGAGGAATGTATTATCTTTCAGAAAATATAATCATTTTCCTGGCACATTAATATCTACAGAGTGAATTGTGAGGTATAGTAGGGGTGGGGTAGCAGACCTTGAGACGGCATATTTATCGATTACTGCCATTTGCGACAGCAAAATGCAACATGAAAAATCAAATTCCAAGTATAATGTTACATACCATATAATAGAGGAATGAATTTTCTTTCAGTAAATAAAATCATTTTCCTGGCACATTAATATCTACAGGGTGAATTGTACGGTAGAAGGGTGGGGTAGCAGACCTTGAGACGGTATTTTTATCGGTTGCTGTAATTTGCGGCAGCAAAATGCAACTTGAAAAATCAAATTCCGAATATAATGTTACATACTATTTAATAGAGGAATGTATTATCTTTCAGAAAATATAATCATTTTCCTGGCACATTAATATCTACAGAGTGACGTGTAAGGTATAAGAGGGGTGGGGTGGCAGACATCGAGGCCATATTGATTTAAGATGCTGTCATTTACGGCAGCGAAATGCAACATGAAAAATCAAATTCCAAATATAATGTCACATACCATGTAATAGAGAAATGTATTATCTTTCAGGAAATATAATCATTTTCCTGGCACATTAATATCTACAGAGTGAATTGTGAGGTATAATAGGGGTGGGGTAGCAGACATCGAGGCCATATTGCTTTAAAATGATGTCATTTACGGTAGCGAAATGCAACATGAAAAATCAAATTCCAAATATAATGTCACATACCACTTAATAGAGGAATGTATTATCTTTCAGAAAATATAATCATTTTCCTGGCACATTAATATCTACAGAGTGAATTGTGAGGTATAATAGGGGTGGGGTAGCAGACCTGGAGACGGCATATTTATCGATTACTGCCATTTGCGACAGCAAAATGCAACATGAAAAATCAAATTCCTAGTATAATGTTACATACCATATAATAGAGGAATGAATTATCTTTCAGTAAATAAAATCATTTTCCTGGCACATTAATATCTACAGGGTGAATTGTACGGTAGAAGGGTGGGGTAGCAGACCTTGAGACGGTATTTTTATCGGTTGCTGTAATTTGCGGCAGCAAAATGCAACTTGAAAAATCAAATTCCGAATATAATGTTACATACTATTTAATAGAGGAATGTATTATCTTTCAGAAAATATAATCATTTTCCTGGCACATTAATATCTACAGGGTGACGTGTAAGGTATAAGAGAGGTGGGGTGGCAGACATCGAGGCCATATTGATTTAAGATGCTGTCATTTACGGCAGCGTAATGCAACATGAAAAATCAAATTCCAAATATAATGTCACATACCACTTAATAGAGGAATGTATTATCTTTCAGAAAATATAATCATTTTCCTGGCACATTAATATCTACAGAGTGAATTGTGAGGTATAGTAGGGGTGGGGTAGCAGACCTTGAGACGGCATATTTATCGATTACTGTCATTTGCGACAGCAAAATGCAACATGAAAAATCAAATTCCAAGTATAATGTTACATACCATATAATAGAGGAATGAATTATCTTTCAGTAAATAAAATCATTTTCCTGGCACATTAATATCTACAGGGTGAATTGTACGGTAGAAGGGTGGGGTAGCAGACCTTGAGACGGTATTTTTATCGGTTGCTGTAATTTGCGGCAGCAAAATGCAACTTGAAAAATCAAATTCCGAATATAATGTTACATACTATTTAATAGAGGAATGTATTATCTTTCAGAAAATATAATCATTTTCCTGGCACATTAATATCTACAGAGTGACGTGTAAGGTATAAGAGGGGTGGCGTGGCAGACATCGAGGCCATATTGATTTAAGATGCTGTCATTTACGGCAGCGAAATGCAACATGAAAAATCAAATTCCAAATATAATGTCACATACCATGTAATAGAGAAATGTATTATCTTTCAGAAAATATAATCATTTTCCTGGCACATTAATATCTACAGAGTGAATTGTGAGGTATAATAGGGGTGGGGTAGCAGACATCGAGGCCATATTGCTTTAAAATGATGTCATTTACGGTAGCGAAATGCAACATGAAAAATCAAATTCCAAATATAATGTCACATACCACTTAATAGAGGAATGTATTATCTTTCAGAAAATATAATCATTTTCCTGGCACATTAATATCTACAGAGTGAATTGTGAGGTATAATAGGGGTGGGGTAGCAGACCTGGAGACGGCATATTTATCGATTACTGCCATTTGCGACAGCAAAATGCAACATGAAAAATCAAATTCCTAGTATAATGTTACATACCATATAATAGAGGAATGAATTATCTTTCAGTAAATAAAGTCATTTTCCTGGCACATTAATATCTACAGGGTGAATTGTACGGTAGAAGGGTGGGGTAGCAGACCTTGAGACGGTATTTTTATCGGTTGCTGTAATTTGCGGCAGCAAAATGCAACTTGAAAAATCAAATTCCGAATATAATGTTACATACTATTTAATAGAGGAATGTATTATCTTTCAGAAAATATAATCATTTTCCTGGCACATTAATATCTACAGGGTGACGTGTAAGGTATAAGAGAGGTGGGGTGGCAGACATCGAGGCCATATTGATTTAAGATGCTGTCATTTACGGCAGCGTAATGCAACATGAAAAATCAAATTCCAAATATAATGTCACATACCACTTAATAGAGGAATGTATTATCTTTCAGAAAATATAATCATTTTCCTGGCACATTAATATCTACAGAGTGAATTGTGAGGTATAGTAGGGGTGGGGTAGCAGACCTTGAGACGGCATATTTATCGATTACTGTCATTTGCGACAGCAAAATGCAACATGAAAAATCAAATTCCAAGTATAATGTTACATACCATATAATAGAGGAATGAATTATCTTTCAGTAAATAAAATCATTTTCCTGGCACATTAATATCTACAGGGTGAATTGTACGGTAGAAGGGTGGGGTAGCAGACCTTGAGACGGTATTTTTATCGGTTGCTGTAATTTGCGGCAGCAAAATGCAACTTGAAAAATCAAATTCCGAATATAATGTTACATACTATTTAATAGAGGAATGTATTATCTTTCAGAAAATATAATCATTTTCCTGGCACATTAATATCTACAGAGTGACGTGTAAGGTATAAGAGGGGTGGCGTGGCAGACATCGAGGCCATATTGATTTAAGATGCTGTCATTTACGGCAGCGAAATGCAACATGAAAAATCAAATTCCAAATATAATGTCACATACCATGTAATAGAGAAATGTATTATCTTTCAGAAAATATAATCATTTTCCTGGCACATTAATATCTACAGAGTGAATTGTGAGGTATAATAGGGGTGGGGTAGCAGACATCGAGGCCATATTGATTTAAAATGATGTCATTTACGGTAGCGAAATGCAACATGAAAAATCAAATTCCAAATATAATGTCACATATCACTTAATAGAGGAATGTATTATCTTTCAGAAAATATAATCATTTTCCTGGCACATTAATATCTACAGAGTGAATTGTGAGCTATAATAGGGGTGGGGTAGCAGACCTGGAGACGGCATATTTATCGATTACTGCCATTTGCGACAGCAAAATGCAACATGAAAAATCAAATTCTAAGTATAATGTTACATACCATATAATAGAGGAATGAGTTATCTTTCAGTAAATAAAATCATTTTCCTGGCACATTAATATCTACAGGATGAATTGTACGGTAGAAGGGTGGGGTAGCAGACCTTGAGACGGTATTTTTATCGGTTGCTGTAATTTGCGGCAGCAAAATGCAACTTGAAAAATCAAATTCCGAATATAATGTTACATACTATTTAATAGAGGAATGTATTATCTTTCAGAAAATATAATCATTTTCCTGGCACATTAATATCTACAGAGTGAATTGTGAGGTATAATAGGGGTGGGGTAGCAGACCTGGAGACGGCATATTTATCGATTACTGCCATTTGCGACAGCAAAATGCAACATGAAAAATCAAATTCCAAGTATAATGTTACATACCATATAATAGAGGAATGAATTATCTTTCAGTAAATAAAATCATTTTCCTGGCACATTAATATCTACAGGGTGAATTGTACGGTAGAAGGGTGGGGTAGCAGACCTTGAGACGGTATTTTTATCGGTTGCTGTAATTTGCGGCAGCAAAATGCAACTTGAAAAATCAAATTCCGAATATAATCTTACATACTATTTAATAGAGGAATGTATTATCTTTCAGAAAATATAATCATTTTCCTGGCACATTAATATCTACAGGGTGACGTGTAAGGTATAAGAGAGGTGGGGTGGCAGACATCGAGGCCATATTGATTTAAGATGCTGTCATTTACGGCAGCGAAATGCAACATGAAAAATCAAATTCCAAACATAATGTCACATACCATGTAATAGAGAAATGTATTATCTTTCAGAAAATATAATCATTTTCCTGGCACATTAATATCTACAGAGTGAATTGTGAGGTATAATAGGGGTGGGGTAGCAGACATCGAGGCCATATTGCTTTAAAATGATGTCATTTACGGTAGCGAAATGCAACATGAAAAATCAAATTCCAAATATAATGTCACATACCACTTAATAGAGGAATGTATTATCTTTCAGAAAATATAATCATTTTCCTGGCACATTAATATTTAAAGGGTGAATTGTGAGGTATAAAAGGGGGGGGGGGTAGCAGACCTGGAGACGGTAATTTTATCGGTTCATGTCATTTGCGGTAGCAAAATGCAACTTAAAAAATCAAATTCCGAATATAATGTTACATACTACTTAATAGAGGAATGTATTATCTTTCAGAAAATATAATCATTTTCCTGTCACATTAATATCTACAGAGTGACGTGTAAGGTATAAGAGGGGTGGGGTGGCAGACATCGAGGCCATATTGATTTACGATGCTGTCATTTACGGCAGCGATATGCAACATTAAAAGTCAAATTCCAAATATAATGTCACATACCATGTAATAGAGGAATGTATTATCTTTCAGAAAATATAATCATTTTCCTGGCACATTTATATCTACAGAGTGAATTGTAAGGTATAAGAGGGTTGGGGTAGCAGACATCGAGGCCATATTGATTTAAGATGATGTCATTTACGGTAGCGAAATGCAACATGAAAAATCAAATTCCAAATATAATGTCACATACCACTTAATAGAGGAATGTATTATCTTTCAAAAAATATAATCATTTTCCTGGCACATTAATATCTACAGAGTGAATTGTGAGGTATAATAGGGGTGGGGTAGCAGACCTGGAGACGGCATATTTATCGATTACTGCCATTTGCGACAGCAAAATGCAACATGAAAAATCAAATTCCAAGTATAATGTTACATACCATATAATAGAGGAATGAATTATCTTTCAGTAAATAAAATCATTTTCCTGGCACATTAATATCTACAGGGTGAATTGTACGGTAGAAGGGTGGGGTAGCAGACCTTGAGACGGTATTTTTATCGGTTGCTGTAATTTGCGGCAGCAAAATGCAACTTGAAAAATCAAATTCCGAATATAATGTTACATACTATTTAATACAGGAATGTATTATCTTTCAGAAAATATAATCATTTTCCTGGCACATCAATATCTACAGAGTGACGTGTAAGGTATAAGAGGGGTGGGGTGGCAGACATCGAGGCCATATTGATTTAAGATGCTGTCATTTACGGCAGCGAAATGCAACATGAAAAATCAAATTCCAAATATAATGTCACATACCATGTAATAGAGGAATGTATTATCTTTCAGAAAATATAATCATTTTCCTGGCACATTTATATCTACAGAGTGAATTGTAAGGTATAAGCGGGGTAGGGTAGCAGACATCGAGGCCATATTGATTTGCAACATGAAAAATCAAATTCCAAACATAATGTCACATACCATGTAATAGAGAAATGTATTATCTTTCAGAAAATATAATCATTTTCCTGGCACATTAATATCTACAGAGTGAATTGTGAGGTATAATAGGGGTGGGGTAGCAGACATCGAGGCCATATTGATTTAAAATGATGTCATTTACGGTAGCGAAATGCAACATGAAAAATCAAATTCCAAATATAATGTCACATACCACTTAATAGAGGAATGTATTATCTTTCATAAAATATCATTTTCCTGGCACATTTATATCTACAGAGTGAATTGTAAGGTATAAGCGGGGTAGGGTAGCAGACATCGAGGCCATATTGATTTAAGATGCTGTCATTTACGGTAGCAAAATGCAACATGAAAAATCAAATTCCAAGTATAATGTTACATACCATTTAATAGAGGAATGTATTATCTTTCAGAAACTATAATCATTTTCTTGGCACATTAATATTTAAAGGGTGAATTGTGAGGTATAAAAGGGGGGGGGGTAGCAGACCTGGAGACGGTAATTTTATCGGTTGATGTCATTTGCGGTAGCAAAATGCAATATGAAAAATCAAATTCCAAATATAATGTTACATGGAATTTAATAGTGGAATGAATTATCTTTCAGAAAATATAATCATTTTCCTGGCACATTAATATCTACAGGGTGAATTGTACGGTAGAAGAAGGGTGGGGTAGCAGACATTGGAGACGGTATTTTTATCGATTGCTGTCATTTGCGGTAGAAAAATTCAATATGAAAAATCAAATTCCAAGTATAATGTTACATACCATTTAATAGACGAATTACTTATCTTTTAGAAAATATAATCAATTTCCTGGCACATTAATATCTACAGGGTGAATTGTAAGGTATAAGAGGGGTGGGGTAGCCGACATCGAGGCAATATTGATTTAAGATGCTGTCATTTACGGCAGCGAAATGCAACATGAAAAATCAAATTCCAAGTATAATGTCACATACCATTTAATAGAAGAATGTATTATCTTTCAGAAAACATAATCATTTTACTGGCACATTAATATCTACAGGGTGAATTGTAAGGTATAAGAGTGGTGGGGTAGCAGACCTGGAAACGGCATTTTTATCGGTTGCTGCCATTTGCGACAGCAAAATGCAACATGAAAAATCAAATTCCTAGTATAATGTCACATACCATATAACAGAGGAATGTATTATCTTCCAGAAAATATAATCATTTTCCTGGCACATTAATATCTACAGGGTGAATTATAAAGTAAAATAGTGGTGGGGTAGCAGATATCGAGGCCGTGTTGATATAGATGCAGTTTCTTGTCTTAGTGAAATGCAATATGAAAAATCAAATTCCATGTATACTATCACATACTGTTTAAAAGCACAATTTATTAACTTTCCGAAAATATAAACATTTTCCTGGCACATTAATACCTTCGGGGTGATTTTTAAGGTTCAAACTACTATTAACATCGTATTTCGTTTCGTCTGTTTTTGTTATATTCCGTGTTTTCTACTATAAATCAGTATCGACGGCGGCCAGTGGACAGAATTGATCACGTGATTAGATCAGATCAACCCATTGTGCTCAGAGGTGAATATTTTTACCTATAAAAATTCTTGTCTGCTAGCTTTTGATCACTCTTACCAGACAAATTTCGTTAACAGACAAATTGTCTGTTAATTATTGGTTGGGCGTAAAGAAAGACCAAGGTATGCCCACGTAAAACAGTAATTTCACGTTATACATTATTTTATTTTCATAAACTGTCGGCACATTTCATTCAGGACAACTGGTTATTAATTTTGAAAAGTTAAGATTATTTTAAAAACTTATAACGGTATTAATATCATCGAAGTTTACTTGAGGTAAATAACATAACGTCAACGGTAGAAACACATGTTTTGCGAGGTTAAACATGGCGGAATTGGTACTTCCGGTGACTTCACACTTCTCAGCCAATGAGCTATCCAGTTATTATATAGATCAGTGATCACTACCCAATCTGTTTCATAGAGAATTATGAAAGTCTTCTTATAATATCTCTGTCAAAGATGACAGTCTAACACATACAATGACACCAGGCGGCGTCAATCATTGGCTCAATTGCGCGGCCTAGCGAATATTCATTGCTGCTGATCAGTGTGATCATTACCTTGACTAAGTTCGATGATGAGAATTGTCTGCTTCAGTCAAGGGGCGATAAGCAATTTAATAGATCAAGACTTTGACACCTACACTGTAAAAATTATATGTATAAAAACATGAAATTACTGTAAAATTTTACAAACTGTCCTGTAATAAAACTATCAGATGTAAAATTACGTAAAAACTGTGTTTATAAACATTTATGTAAACAATTTAACTTTTAACATCCGAGATTGTGTATTTTAAGAACATATTAAAGTTTAATTACCAAATAGGTATGTAATCTAACATATTGGGCATTTTAACAGAATATTCAAGTTAATTTACAAATGGATACACAATCTGGCTATTACTCAGTCGATTGTTTGAGCAATTTCGACTTAATTTTTTTTTTTAAATAAATATTTTAATTTGTCACTTTGTTCGTCCTATATTTATATATTCGCGGCGAACCCGGCTTCTTTCCGAACGTCTCTCAATGTTTGCAGTGTCCCGATCGCTCTAGACCATTCCTATTAACAAGTATCATTTTTTTTTTTTTTTTTTTCTTTTTAAATAGTTATTTGTAATTCCATGCTTGATCAGCTGCTTACTTTGAAAGTATCACTACTATGCTACTAAGACATGAAAATTCATTTTTTCAATTTTATTATCAAAATCTGTAGTTCACTTTTTAAATTTTATTATCAAAATCTGTAGTTCATTTTATATTCTTTTTTATTGAGACTTGGCTGGCTTTAGACCGATATCAGAAAGGCTGGGGGGGGGGTGTCTCAGTCCAAGGTGTATGACATGTTTGACACTAGGCTAAAATATTTGTCATAACACATGGCTGTGATTTTAGTTGCATATCTGTAATATTACAGAATAACTGGTATATTAACGGCAATATTCTGTTAATTCACATAGTTATACTCATGGATAGGGTTAACGCATGCGCGTCCCAGATTTAACTAATGTCGGTGAATGTTTGAATGTGCATTGACGATGCAGGATAAGAACAGTGGAAATCCGACAAAAAGATGTGATGGTAAGTCTTCCTAATAATAATGTATGTGCGAAGGCAAATCTACAGCATAAGAAGATATATAATAGGGCCTAAACATAGTGGCCATAATGTATGTTTTATTGTGAATTTGAACTCGGCCATGTAAACAATATTAAAGTGTAAGAAACGCGATGGTAAGTCTTCCTAATAATAATGTATGTGCGAAGGCAAATCTACAGCATAAAAGGATATACAATAGGGCCTAAACATAGTGGTCATGATGTATGTTTTATTGTGAATTTGAACTCGGCCATGTAAACAATATTAAAGTGTAAGAAACGCGATGGTTCAGAGAATGTGATGCTGGATTATTAACCATTAGCAAAGAAAGCTTCGTGTCAATGGTGCAAGTTCTAATTTGTACAGCTGGCAATAACAACTGGGGCCATGTGTGTTATTGGCCGTACATGTTAAAGAACCTTCAGCCCTAAAGAGTTATCTCCACTGCCCTTTTGATTTCATTCCTGTATGTCATTGTGCTTTATCATTTCGTTTCAGGTTCAATGTAACAAAATTTGTAAGGAGTGGAAGAGACGACAGAAAGTAGTAAACCTGGCCTTTAGAACACAAATTTTGAAGCCATTCACGATCCCTTTCTCTTAATTTCTGTTAATTTTTAATATTTTTGTACGTCCAGGACACAAAAATTAGATTTACAGAAAATAAAATATTTTTACAATGATTTTGTTTTATGTTTAACCAAAATAATTATGTTAAAAAACAGAAAATCTTCTGGCAGAAGCTCTATTTTAACATGGAATAATTCTGTTAGAAACCAGAAAAAGTTCTGGCTGATGGTTTACCAGATTGTTTCTCTGTCAAAGAATAAACAGATTAAAAATAAAAGAGAAAAAATTCTGGTTAACCAACTGCCAGAATTTTTTCTGGTTTCTAACAGAATTATTTCTCACGGTGCAGTTAAATTACCAACAACCTGTTTAAATACATGTCTACTTTATGCAGCGTATGTTAAATTACAGCGTATATGTTATTTAACCTGCAACTGTAAGGGAAGCATAACATACAACGGTTAAATCACCAACTTCAAGTTTAAATACAAATCTATTGTTATTTAACATTGTGATATGTTATATCATTTTACACAGAGTATGTAAAATTACAGGCATTATGTTTTTTAACCTACAATTGTAAGAAACGCTTAACATTGTATATGTAAAAATACATACTAATGTAAAATTACGAGAAAAAATGGCAACTTTTCTGCCATGATTTTCCTGTTAAAAAACATAAAAACTTTTTACAGTGTAACAAGTCTGTTTTTAATTCATGTAGAATGCGTAAGCTTAATGTAGATGATGGTTAGGTGAGTCCAACCAATGATTAACATCTCAAGCTAAACCTAATTCATGTAGAATGCGTAAGCTTAATGTAGATGATCGTTAGGTGAGTCCAACCAATGATTAACATCTCAAGCTAAACCTAAGCAATTTCACTGGTCGATGTTCAGTGACAAGCTATTATAAATTTTTATAAAAGACTGTCGTTTTCGTGAACGTCAATCAACGAAATATTTAGAAGAATTCAATCCCGTTTGTGAAATCACCGGTGTATGTTAGGCTTATGTTTACCAAATTCCTAGTTTACTTTTAGTAGGGTTATCACACACTGATCCGCAGTGAATATTCGCTCGGACGCCCGTCGCGTAATCTCTGTGAAACAGATTGGGGCTATCACAGTAGTCAGCAGCGTATTAAAATCTGCATTATGTAAGATTTAGATAAAGTGTTATAATATTTCAAAAATAGATAAAGCAAATTTGAAAATTTCATCCATATTACTTTATTCTGAGTATACCATAAATCATAAATTGTTTCTTATTGCAACAATAGTACTCGTTATTCAAAACTTAAATTAAATCATTAAACGGGCACATCGTTCTAATCTGCTGAAAATCTGCTAAAGTTCATTATGGGCTTGTCATGTTAATAAAATATTTAAATAGTAGTTTACATTATAACACTTGAAGCTAAAATAAAGGCCCGCCATAGACAGATGTGCAATGTGCGGCGACCATCTTCAATTTGTGCACTGAAATGACACATGTCTAAACCATGTCGAAGGGTATATCCTGGAATATACT
The DNA here is from genome assembly GCA_036850965.1 of Patella caerulea. NCBI lineage: Eukaryota > Metazoa > Mollusca > Gastropoda > Patellidae > Patella > Patella caerulea. Next base: position 19,251,387 of record JAZGQO010000014.1, on the reverse strand, counting down.
TTTATAATATGACAATCAAGCATAATCCCCTTTCCTTTTTATACCCTGGATATACGGCAACTTATTGTCTGTCGTATGGAAAGGTATTATTCCTAATCCCCTATTTATTAGACCCATTTCGTGTCCATACACATTTTAGGTAGACCAGTAAAATTATTATCAAACCAAAGGGAAGAATACCAAATATTCCAAACCACACAACAATTGCAGGGTCACACTTGTGCTGGAAACGCACCTCTCCACCGAGTCGCTCGTTTTCTTCAAAATCGATCAAAATTTGTTCTGGAGAATCATGGCTCAATTCCAATGCACATGTTTCGCTGGTATGATTGCACATTGAAATATGACTAGAAATATCATACGAAGTTCTGTTCAAAATGATGTCATAGGATAAATAGACGGCCTTTTCCAGATCTGATTCATACTTTCTACTTATGACAATGTGATAAAAATCTTCATTGGTTACGATGTAATTTAATATATCAACTTTTCCACTTAAAGCACATATCGCACCCAAAGGAATATCCTCATTCACAATAGCACAATCTGAGCACGTGTATTGATTGGATGACCATCTGTCCCAGACTGACATCCCCTTTACAATCATTACTTCTGTCAATACAGTCGTATTAAGCTCCCTACACGCTTTAAAGGATATTTGCGAACCTTTCAAGAGATACGCACCTCGTTCATCGTAACTGTTCATAGCCGCCATGCTTCGTAGTATTTCTATCTTTGTTACTCGATGCTCAGAACTAATTTCTGGCATCTTTGGAAGTAGATAAACATCGGCGTAATCCCAAGGGTTAACGTTGTATGCACTGCACCAAAATGTTGAAAAATCGAATCCAGGAATCTGGCTCATTATGAGTTGATCACCCCTGAAAGCGTCCTGTAATGTTTTTGCGTCTGAAAAGTATCTGTTTTGTCCAAGAACTACGACCGCAACAGTAACTGCCAATATAATGACACCGAGTAGAATTAATGGTGGTAGGCGAGTTTTTATGTACGACGACATTCTAGAAAAATAGAGAAATCTCTTCGTACAATCCACATTTTGGTTTGTTTGATATTACATTTGATTAAATATTATTTATACAAATACGGTAACTTTTACCACATCAGGTCATTGTGATTGGTGTGGTTAGGCCTATATGAGAAAACCGTAATTATACAGACCGACTGCGCTCTTCGAGTTCAGTTAATGTGTTTATGACACCAGAGTGAATTTGAAAATGATTAGCCTATAGTGAATTAGAAGATCGATTATCTGTCACTAAATGAATATTTTTTTTTAATATTAAATAACTTTGTAATTTTTATACTATACCTAACAACCCAAACATAATATCTACCTTTAGATTAGTTTAAACCGACTTCTGAATACACAATACATTTATCGTTATCTACTCCAGTCATATGATCAGCTCACGTGGCTCGTTGTCAGTATCCCCGGATGAAATTTCATTGATATTAATTAAGACCATGGTATAGGCCTATGGAATTATTTTACAAAGAGTGTAACGTAAAAGATACCGTTACAATGTTATTCAGGCCGGTAGTTAGCGGGCGGGGGGGGGGGGGGGGGCAAGGGGGAAAATGGGCTCCCTCAATCGGTGCCAAAGGACGCACTAAGAGGCCAACGACCAACGTATGCATATTAGTATGGGCGCCACATAGAGCCGAATGACATTGGTTGGGCGCCCACGAAGAGATTGGCGCCCAACCAATGTCACTTGGTTTTATGGGCGTCTCGTCAATCATATCGTTATATATGAGGCGCTCCCTAAATAGTGAGGCGTCTTATAATGACCCCCACGATCAACACCACTAATGGGGCTCAAAAATCGGCTTGATCTGTGGGGTGCCTAATCCCGGAGGGGAGCTCATAATGGCATGATTGGTGGGGCTCCTTATAATATTAGGCCGCACATTGTGCATAATCACATAGGTTATCGATGGGGCGCCCAAAACGGCATGTTTTGTGGGATGCCTCATCCAAGAGGGTCACCGATAATGCCGAGAAAATTGGGCGTCCAAAAAGGCGTGATAATTTTCTAAATTCAAAAGGCATGATTTGTGGTGTGCCTCATACCGGAGGGGCGCCCATAATGCCGAGAGCATGGGCGCTCATAATATAATGCTATAGTGAAATTGGTTAGGCGCCCACGAATGAATTGGGATCCCAAAACGGCTTGATATTCTTCAAAATTCAAACAGCATGATTTGTGGGGTGCCCAATCTAGGAGGGGCGCCCATAATGACGAGATCATGTGCTCCCATAATATAATGGTAGTGAGGTTAGTTAAACCCCCACGAATTAATTCGGCGCCTAAAACGGCATGATCTGTGGAACATTATTTGTGGAGTGCCTGATCCAGGAGGGACGCCCATAATGACGAGATCATGGGCGCCAATAATATAATTCTAGTGAGATTAGTTGGGCGCCATTGTAATGTTACATGCTAGTGCACTTGGTTAGGCCCGAAAAGTCAGACTGCCTATGGCGCTCCCCCCCCCCCGAAAATTTTGGAAAATAGGGGTTTCACCTGAAATGACGGAAAATTGAAGCTACTTGGCATAATAAAGTTCCCGAAATCTATAAAAACACTAATTCTACTTTTTTGAAAATTGAATGCCGCGAAATTGTACTAAATTGACTATGGATTAAAACATTTTGTCTGGAGCCACTCTACTTTTCGGCGGTTGTTTAGGATTCAAGTAAGCTACTATATTCGTTTAATCTTGGGTCTTCCCTAAAACTTTGGGTAGTGATTTAAGGGATAGCCATGTTTGGAACGCAATTACCTTCTCTGCAACATTCTGCAACGTCGTGAGCTATGACGTATTGTAGCCCAAAATGGAAATTTCTTGGATTTTGATTGGTCGAAAAGTGGCATCGAATGAATATAACAGTCCTCTAAATTTCCTGGGCAACTCACTGCGAATGAATATTTTGTGGGTGCTATACTCTGTTTGCAGTGACCCAAAATTCTCTACATCTCAAAACTTTATTCCAGAAAATCTTCATGGGGGGGGGGGGGCGGCGTCCCTATTAGACGTCCATAGGCCTTACCCGAAATTTGTTCGGACATTTTAGGTTCTGCCCTTCTAATATTCATCTAGCTCGTACGCCTATGGAGTGCACGTTTTAGACCCTTCCAGGGCACCGTTCGACGTGTACCGTCAAGTATAGGTATATCGGCACCCACAGAAGCCTCATCGGCGCCCCAGAAGCTATTCCCCCTTAACAATTTTGGGCTAACTACGGGCCTGATGTTATTATGATTTATACATGTAGATCCTATGATGACGCTAACAATTCGTTAAATTGGGTCATATAGTGTGTTTGTTTCGGGTTAGATCGTATATGAATATATTGTTGTACATGGGGGTGGAGCAGGGACATGATCTTCCTAGAACAGATTTAAGGAACAAGAACATGAATAATGGGAAAAATGGGCATGCCAAGAAAGACATATTAAAGTACTGTCTGGAAGGAAATGCGTTCTTGTTGGGATCGGATGACCTGTCCCGCAAGAAGTCTGTTATATTTAATTGGTGCGATGGGCGAACCTTTTTTGGCTAGGACGGATGGTGGGAAGTGTCTCGGGTGCATCACACTTACCATCCTGACCTCTGATAGTCTCCTTTTACTTATCCTTTATCTCTGTCCAGGAATAATCCATTGCCTACACACCAGCCCACATTGCACCGACACGTCGGTAGCATTTTCTGAAACTACTGGAGGCCAATCCATTAACTGAGGGTTTAGCAAATCTTTTTTTTTATAAAGACGACTGTTTAAACCTTTGGTGAGGACTACTATCTTAAGTTTTGCTTTGTGGGTGCCCTCACTCTGGGGATTCTCTCAATCCCGGCACGTGAAAATATTTGAAGGGCTTCGGAGACTGCTTTAATTTGTGCTTTGCTAATCAATCCACCTAAAAAGGGCTCCGAGCCTACTATACCCATGCAGACTTTTTCTCGGTTCACCCCTGGCGACACACACTCCTTTGTGTGCATGCAGGTCTTAACAAGATAATGATATGCAAAAGATTTTTTAAAAAGTATCAAATGTGAAGTTGGTAATATAATTTTATTTCAAGAACAATGGACAGATCATACTTCTTAGCTATTAACGAACAATGCACTTGCTAAACATTATAACCATCCCACCATTGTCAATTTCTGCTCATGGTACTGATATCGTATTATTCCCCTTTGATTGATTTGTTAGTAATGTACCGTTTTTGTTAAAAATGAGATCTACAATTACACTGTAACAAAGTTTCGGGGCATCAAGTCCAAATATAAAGTCTATGTGCTCCCAATGGTCAATGTTTTTGTCATAAACTAGATTCTGTAATTTAGGAAGCAACCATTCGATATCTTGGTGGTCAGCTAACCAATCGTCACCACCTCTGAATACAGCCACGGGTACAGTCATGTTCTCTGGATGATATGCAGGTGGGGTTGGCTTAAAACATAAATAGTCGTATAATATAAAAATATTCTACTTCTACTAGAACCACAATTTATAAGTAACAGTAAGTTTATCACTTGGGATGTTTACACAAGTGCAAAGAGTCAATCGGAAACACCAGGACGGGTGTATAAAAATAGGTTTCATAAATAGAAAGGCAAAATCCGCCAATCTAAAAAGCTTGGAGCCGAAAAGTAAAGGATTCCATTCTCAAATTGACAAAGAAGCTATGTAACATTTCTTTAAAGGAATGGGGTTGGTGTGGTGTGAGGGTGGAAATTATGAAATTATTGTGCGATTTCTCGAATGCCTTCTTTAAAAACTGTATGATGAAATTTTGAATTGGAAGCAAGAAAGGGGCAATTTCAGACGTTTTTGACTTCTTCTTCAAAACTACTAACAGAATTCTAACCAAATGGTAGATATGTGTGGTTTGATGTGTGGAGAGCGAGACATTAAAACGGCAATTTCAAATTTTTTAGTTATATTTTTAAAATATATTAAAATAAAGCCCTAAAATAGATTGTATGTATAAACAGTCCAACCTTGTTAAAGAATAATCCTATTAATCCTATAATTCACTATTGCCAGTTGAGAAATTGGCAAAAATATCATTTTCAACTTCAAATTGAAACATTTGAAGATCGCCATCGCATGGAGGGGAATGGGAAAACAGGGGAGGTAATTCAAGTAATTCTGTTATTATTTTCTGTGTCAAGGATTTTTATGCCTGTGAAATATTGCCCATGATGGAATAATAGTGAGTTGACAACCTTTTGAGCAAAAGACATAGAAATAATTATGTATATATTGATACTGCACGAAGCGTTAGCCGAGTGTTGTTTCAATATATTACGCACGTGCTTTCCAATGAAATGTGTCACCCGAGTCCAATATTTCATTTAGTATAGATAATGTACGATCGACAAGTTGCTCGTAAATTATTGGAATTAATAGTACGCCAACTTCAAAGGATGACTTCACATCTGCATTTTAAAAAAATGAATGGTATCTGGGGGATAATTTGGGGATTGTATAGGGGCGCTTTAAACCCAGATGTGAAAAACAAATTTGACATTTTTTTGTGGCCTCTTGTTTTCTGGTTAATATCTCGTGTTATAGTTCTTGTTGTTTAAATGTTATATCAATAATGCACATTCCATACCTGTCCATAATGTAAAATATTTTTTTCTCCCGATCTGTAATCATATTTCTGAAATGTGTCTGTTTTTACAGCCTACAAAATATATTAGTAATCAGTCCCAATTTAATATTATCAATAGTTAGTTTACACACATTGTGGAGCTCGGTAAACGTACTATCTAATGAGGATCTACTGTGCATTATAGATTAATACTGATTTGCAAACTGTGTATTTTAATCAGAGAGAGAAATGGGGTTTAACGTCCATTCGACCCAAACTAGGTCAATTCCGGCCTAAACTATAGTTCAATTTTATTTCAACAATTCGCCTGCGCGTCCGCTTCTTAAGACAGTGGGAGGAAACGGGAGCACTCGAAAAAAAAATCAGGCAACCCTATTCCTTGTCACGTACATCCGGGGAATCGAAACCACAACAGTTAACTCAATGAAGGACCTTATGATGCAACGCGCACGCGCTAACCATTCAGCCACCGAAACCCCTTATTTTGATCAGATTGCAAGAAAAGGTTATATTAGGAACTAGAAGAACACGAAAAGTAAGAATGCCTTTCCATTCCAAGTTGTCATAAATATGGAAGTAGACTTATCATCATCTGCATGATAGTCAGATATTTGGTAGTCTAGAAGTAAGAAAGGAGAATTCTGTAATTAGAATATTCTTTTAAGCTGACTCTTCCCTATTTTTATAAATTTACCTGAGCAAAATGGACCATGTTCTTGGCTGAAGTTCCTGCAGGATTATGTGCCACATAAACGGGAATTCTTGACTAGAAAACAATAGAAAGGTAAAATATATTTCCTAGCTTAAAATCGACCAAGAACGCAGAAAAATAATATGCCAGGATTAAATGACAAGTTTTGAGTAAGAGGTTTTTTTTATAGAAAGCGATCTTAATTCTCAATGTTATAAAAACCATTAATTAGACATTTATTAACATGAAAGACCATAATCAACTCTGTACGCCATCTTATGTATCCGATTGTCAATGGATTTGAATCTGATCTATTGTTCAACGCCAGTTGAAGAATAAAAGTAAAAATGGATAATCGAGACTTCGTAACTTATCCTGAAAGCGCTAACAACGACAATCGAGGCTACAAAGATTTTAAAATAAAGTTTTCTCGGCTTAAAGTGAAGCAATTTTAATGACATTTTCAACATATTCCCTTTACATCATCTAGTGTTTAACTATGTAGTTATCTTGATTTAAAACAGGAAAGAGTTTGAGATGATTTAATAATTTCTGGTTGTTCTACTGTTTAGGCGCATTCATTGAGAATGATCTGTATCAGAATGATTTTAGCTTTGGTCGACATGTTACTATTGAAGTCTGTTTGGTAGGAGGTTACGCGAGGGAACATGTATTTGGATAAAGTTGGATACATATTTTGGGGCTAAGCCATTCACACACTGATAGGTCAAAAACAGAATTTTAAAGATGACTCTTTCATTTATTGGCAGGTCTCTTTGGGTTTTTTTTTGATAGTAACTCTCTTCTCAAAATAGTTTACAATATACCACGTAATTGCCCAAAATTGTTCAAAGAGGATATACTTACTTGATTCAGGGAATGAAATGAAGACCCTCTATGGAGAAAAAATAGATTTGTACATAATTGTGTGACATGTGGACATACGTCTGTTGCCATAAATTTATCAAATTCCGTGGTAGGTTGAAATTGACCTAAACCAAACAAATTGGTTAAGAACTGAAATAAATAATATGTTTGATAAGAACTATAAAGATATACACCCCACACATCTTTAGGTAAATCAACATAATATATGAACAATTCTGTGTTGGTATCGTGTCTTATGCAGGACCTTCTAATTAGCAAACATAATTGTGGGACTACAGTTGACGTTTTTGTAGCTCAACGAAACAGTCCTGCGACAAATACACGCATCCTCTGAGCAGTTCAAGAATTCATTAGTCAAAAAGATACAAATTCCTATCAAATAATTATGAATCGTATAAATGTTGAATACCATCGACTCTTCCAACTGGTCTGGGGCAGTAAGGCATACTATATGGCCGGCGTACAATCAATAAAGCATAATTATCTCATCTTTGCATGCCCCATGAATTTCGCCCTTTTACATTTGAATATATCATGTCTCAATATTATATGTTCTAAAGATACTATATTTTTTATTTAGCGTTGTTTTCAAAACGGAAATTCGTTATTATCATGAAAACTATGCAATTATAACGCTGCATTAAGCAGACGACACAATACTTCAAAACCGACAAAAGTCCTATCTATAGAAGTTGACGTACACATGCACGTGGCATTATTTATAAGGTGGTTCTAAAATGAATATGACTTGGTTTGAGGTGTTACTCATCTTCAGGTCATTTTGGGTCTAACACATGGTTCAATTTTATTTCAATAGTACGTCGCTTGCGCTTAGGATTCTTTCGCAGTAGGGAAAACCGGACGACCCGGAGAAACCCCTTGAGGTTGGACATGCGACCCCACACCTTGTCATGTACACCCAGGAATCTAAACCACGAGTTGACTCAATGAAAGACCTTATGATACAGCGCCCACGTGCTAACCATTCGGCCACCTAATCCCCTAGATAACATTTTCAATTCAGTAAAAGTCATTCGTGAAAATTATAATTATAATACTTTACCTCCAAATCATAAGCATATGGACCAACTAACTTATAAGGACCTCTGATGTGAGCAACTTTAGCTACTGGTGCTAAAGCTACAAATAGTTTGATTTTACTTGCAAGGGTTTGATTTTGGCTGAACCCAGCAAAACCAATTGTTGTTCCCTGAGAATGACCGACATAAGTAACTTGACTTTGTCCAGACTTTGCTAAAACATGGTCAACTACAGCTGGTAAATCAAATCTTGCCATTTCATCAAAACTGGAAACAAAGAAACAATCACAAATCATTTATCATTACTAGAACCAAAGGATTACTTAATACCGTCTCAGATGTCAATTACAGAAATAAACAATTGTTCCACATAAAGATTATTTTCGATCGTATGTTTAAAATATTTAATGGACGGTCTAATTTCGTTCCTTCCTACCTCCAATACCAGAAAACCACCTGTGAAGGTTTCAGATGAGTGTGAGCACGTGAGTAGGTATTTCCTCTACTGTTAGACAACCAGACATCGGCTCCTGCATCAGCTAAGACATAAGCTAAACTTTCATTGGCTAAATTATCCAAGTAGTTTGTGCTTTCTCCTAGTAGACCATGCTGAAGTATAACCACTGGTCTATTACCTGGAAAGAGAAATCCAAACATTCATTCTGTGTAACTGTTAGAATTACACGACGGTACAGACCAATGATCTGTAATGATCTATGAACTTGGAGACTTGAACTGATGTGCCAACATCTTCACACAGAAATGGGTTTAAAACTGAGAGATTTACGATCGTAGTTGCAATCTGATAGATACATGATGATATGGTAATTTAATTCTACACCACGACGTGAAGATGGTTTGGAAATATATTGGAAGATAACAATAAAATAGTAGTTCTAAGGAGGACATAGTACAAAGCTTGAAGATACTTTTGATACTGACCTGTAAAAGAATTAATATTACGACCATGTGGTATTCTCTGCATTGTTAATATATAACCATCTTCGGTTATAACTTTATGATCTTCACATGGATAACCTTTACTTGTTATCATTTCATTCTACAATAAATGAAATACCCGTTTCAATACGGTGTTTTATTATTTGCATTGATTATTGATTGATCACTTCTATTTTAATAATTTAAGACGCAAAAAATTCGAAAACGGTTAATCTATTGCTTGCATGATAAGCCAGCTTTCGCATGACCATTTTCTATCAGAATAAGGAGAAGAGCCGACGATAAAATAACAGGTCAATGTTGTGATAAGAAATCATATTTTGTAAATATTTTCGTGTCTTTTAAAACGATCTTTGTTGATTTGAACCTAACAGTCCTAATTTCAACGATCTTTTTGTCAACGTGAAAAACTAATATACATTCAATTTAAATGTAAATGATGTCATTTGGACAGCTGAAATTAAACTTGCACGACAAGTTTCAACTATACAAATTTTAATTCCTTCATACCAATCCCTGTCACCATATCTAAACTCTGAAAAATAGTACACCTACCGCGTCCATGAAAATTTCGGGGTCAATTTCAAATCCCTTTAGAAAAGAATAAAAAATATCCTTAAAAATCCGAATTATGTGTTGAAAAAAATTCGGATGGGGTTTAGCAGTGGTTTGATTAATAGCGCCATGGCTTACAACCACCAATGCAAACAGTAAAATCGTTCTTTTACAAAGGTTTAAATTCCACATCTTCAATGAATGAATGAAAAGTATTCAGTCGTCTTATATATAAACAGTTTTTTAAAGATAAGATATGTTTGAGGTCAAATTGCGACCAACCAACACATGTTGTTGAACTTTAATTGGCTTTGTCCAAAAGTTACCGCTTATAATATGTGCCATGTCATAGTACATTTATATAACTTATGTTTGAAAGAACAGAAACCGACATTATGAATCTATGGGAAACTAAAATTCATAGGTGTAGGAGTTTGGTGGAAGAGGGTATGTGTGTGTGTGTGTGTGTGGAGGGGGGGGGGTATTTCAGGCAATCAGATTTGGGGATTCAGATGGGCAAAGAGTGGGACTTCGGTATATCGCTGTAACAGCAGAAAATATTCCGACTGTTGTATACGAGGGATGGAATAACTAGATAACCCGCTAGGGGCGGTCTATCTTTGGAGCTCAGAGGCTACCTGCTTCGGATGCCGCGATTTCATTTATATTCCCCTCCTGTAAAATCTGAAATTCGGGTATGCACAGAGTGGAATTTCGGTTGCAAACCACATAAATAAGGCAACATGGGAACCACGTTAGAATTGTTATACTCACAGCCTGCAATAACAGGAAAGCCGGTTTGCAGCCGTCTAATGTTCAAAATGTTGTATACGAGGGGTGGAATAACTAGATAACCCGTTAGTTGCGGTCTATCTTTGGAGCTCAGGGGCTACCTGCTTCGGATGCCGCGATTTCATTTATATTCCACTCCTGTAAAATCTGAAATTCGGGTATGCACAGAGTGGAATTTCGGTTGCAAACCACATAAATAAGGCAACATGGGACCACGTTAAAGTTGTTATACTCACAGCCTGGAATAACAGAAAAACGGGTTTGCAGCCGTCTAATGTTCAAAATATTCTGGGAAAAACCCCTATCTGTGGGCTTCGCGCCTTTGGCACTTACTGACCAAAGACTATAAACGAGAACTGTTCCAGGCATTCATTTCTGCCATATGGATCCCTGAGCCTATGCAATACATATTTCTACATACTTCTCAAATACTATTAGCTAAAACATACCACATTATAAAAGGTATCTTTTAAAATGTGAAATATACTCTTAATGATGTCAAATATATAATTGGACAATATCCCAACCCGTTAGTGTTACTTGCAACTTGGACAGCAAAGAAGATCACAAAAACGTGTCTCGAAAATGACAGTTACACGCAGGAACGTATTTGAAGTTTTTTGTCCCAATGACATTAATGATGGAATTTAAAAGATATGGATAAGTTAGATGACACTACTTGCCTTATATTAGCCACTAAAAGGCCCACGATAAAGCTCCACCCCTGTCTTAATCACTTAGACAAGTAAAAATTGTGTACTTGAACTTGGACTGTAAGCTTTATTCTCTCAGATTTATCAAACATAATTTAGAAGTGTTATTGGTTATAAAATTTTTTTGAAAAAATAAAAATACCTTAAGTACAGAAAGTACCGTATTTCTTTAAATTTAATTTTATGAATAAAGCACTTTTATAACAGTACATGGGGACTACATCTAGGACGGACATGTATCTTGAATGTGGTCATAATGTGACAGATGTACATGTACACCAGAGTGCGACATATCAACAGTACAAAATTTACACACAAATTATCAAACCTTAAACTATTAATACATATCTATCTATTGATAGTTAAAGATTGTGGCACCGTTAAACAACCTTGTTAAAACTGCCGTTATTAAGTCATGGGCACTCGGCTAATCTAGACAGATTCCGGAACCTACATCTAGTCTCGGCTGTATGTCAGTAAGTGATATGTACCTACGCCCGCCCATACATTTGCGATGCGGCTACCGGTTTACTTTAACAGGAAAGCTTTACGCTATTACACACAAACAAGACACCATGGGCGCAGCTATGTTTCATCCGAGACCTTTAAAGTAGTTCCAAGACACCATGGACGCAGTCAGGACCTTTAAAGTTTCACCCGGGACGTGTAGTTCCAATATGGCGGAATTCGTCATACGCCGAGACTGTCGAGATTTGCCGAGTGAAGTCATATGGGCTCAATAAAGAGTTTAAATTTCAAATGTTTTTTTTAAGAGTGGTCTCCGTTTTAAATTGTCAAACCGATGGAGTCGCGTCGAATTGGCGTACATGATACTTGTCGAAGAAATGGGTCATCACCAGAGGCGGATTGGGGCCGGAAAACGGCCCGGGTACCTGTGTCGGAGCGGCCCCTTTCACTGACCGTTAAAAAATGGGACTATGGGAGAAAATTTGACCATTTGATTAACCAGTTAGGAATAATCATTAAGTAGGAATATTTTCATTGAAAAAAGTTTCATTTTTGTTGCCGGGAGCGCTAGTTGATTCCTCCTGTGATGGAAGGCCATCAGACACATTGGTACAGAGTGACGAAAGTGAAATTCATAAAAGCTGCTTTTTGAATTTTGGATTCTGGCGTATCCGCACAAATAGGGTGCAGGTGACTTAATAATAAGTAAATTTACAGGCGACATTGCAGTTGAATTTTGTCCCACACCCAGCACACCCGACCCAGAAAGTCTATTATACCAGCCCATTCCAGACTCAAGTGATGACGTGGCGGGCCGTTAAAACGGCCACATACAACATGATCATCATCGCTCCATGGCCGGTCCAATACCCCCTTCCCCATCTAATGTTCGGCAGAAAAAGTTTTTTTTAGACGAATTGGATAAAATTATTTATCCGGCACTTCGGGTGATCGCCCGATGGCCCAATCCGCCCCTGGTCATCACTGACATGGTTAAACTTTTTTATTTCCTTTAAAAAGACACAAATGTTGATCAGACCCCTGGGTATTTAACCTGTTGCCAGTAGGGAATTGGCTATCATTTCTTGACCAAATACTCTCATCGCGTAAACGTTGGTTTCCCAAATTTAGCCCGACTGGCAAATAGATAACCTAGTACTAATAACCCCAGTACCCCTATTTTGTGTTTTTATCAGGGGGCGCAGATCGCGAAAAAATAGTGGTGGGGACAGTCCATGAGCGGGCGACTATTGGTAAAGAGGGGTGTTGGGGGGGGGGGTCCTCCCCCGAAATTTTTTGAAAACTAAACGCTCCAAAACGCACCCTGTGGTTATTTTCAGCATCATTTTCTAGCAAACAATTCTAATCCCTGAGGCAGCAATTGGTGCGAAATCTAATCTAAAGACAAATCTTCAAGCCACCGTTCACGATTTATTCTCTCATGTACACTACAAGAAAAAGAAATATTTACACTACTGAGATTCCAGCTCCGCCTCCACCCAGCGTATCACATATGCACACCTACATGATATACATGTATTATAACAATCCCGATGGAATATTTTAATTATTACTGTTCTAATATGAATTATCACTCATAGGCGTACGAGCTCGATGACAGTTCGGTGGGGGGGGGGCAAAATGTCCGATATAACCTACCTGGTTGACCTGAATCCCAACCAAACAACCAATCGTCACGAAGTATTGGGCCTCGCCCTCCTGGAGAAAAGTTTGAAAATTCAACCACCGCAAATGCGTTCACTGCTATTCTTGTCCGTGTGAGCCACCCTCCCATCCAATCAGACTGCTGCATCTACATTCTCAAATAATAATCGATGCCCGAAAAATGTGGCAAAAAGTAGAGTGATTCCAGAAAAAATGTTTGAATCATGTATTCGCATTACAAATTCGTGGTAACACGCTTGATGACAGTAAATTCGGGGGCAGAAGCCGAAATGCCAGAAAACATTTCGTGTTTACAGACAGAGGCGCCGGTCTTCCTTGAGAGGCGGAAAAGCGGAGCTTACCTTGTAGGGATCCCCCGAGAAAATTTTTGAGTATTGACGGCCGTTTTCCTGTTGTTCCAGCCCGTATAATTAGCGTTTTATTAGATTTCGGGCACTTTATTTTGTCAAATAAACATTAAGCAAAACATAGGAAATAAGTGGTGGGGACACAGTACTGTATATCATGGTCCCCACCACTAAACATATTGGTGGGGACGCGTCCCGGTATCCCCACCGGGATCTGCTCCCATGTTTTCATTAGGTCCTCCAGCTATTATTTTTAAGTGTATCATTATTTTAAGAACCACGATGCTCTGTTCAATTTATTGTGATCAGTAAAGTCACAAATTCTCGCCCCAAGGAGAGTTAGGGGTAGGACCTGTCTTGCCCATCTAGCCATAATCGTGGCATGTGGATATAGAGACAAGCGCCATCGACCACATTGTTGACCCGGTACTGCACGCGGGACGTTACCCACGTCTTCATTGTTCTGTGGAGTCGGGGTCACGGTGGCTAAGTGGATAAGGCGCTGAAAATGTATTCGTTGCAACCCATTTGTGTCACTCAAAGAAAAGGTGTTTTTTTTTTAAAGAACTTTGTTCATAGATTGTATAGGTTTAATCATTGCGTAAATATTTATTTTTCCCTAAAACGAAATTTTCGATAACATTGTAACATATTTTTGGTGCATCTAGTCCATAAATAAAGTCGACATGTTCCCAATAACTGATGTATTTATCAAAAATCACGTTTTTTAATTTGGTTAACAACCACTTTACGTCTTCTGGGTCTGCTAACCAATCTGCGCCACCCCTAAAAATAGCGACGGGAGTAGTCATGTTCTCTGGGTGGTAGACCGGGGGTGTTGCCTAAAATAGAAATAATATAAGTGATATTACTGATATAACAGGCGCGGATCCAGAAGGGGGGGGGGGTCCAGGGGGTCCGGACCCCCCCCCTCCCTGCTCAGACTTGAAAATTTTTTATGCGATTTTATTGGCAATATTTAGACCTATATTTTTGGATATACCTTCCGGAAATACGTCAGAATGCACCAAATTTAATCTACTTTACCAAATTTTTCTGGGGGAGGGCCCCCAAACCACCTGTTAATTATTTGAGCGCCTACGCCGCCGCAATTATCAAACCTAGACCCCCCCCCCTGCAAAAATCCTGGATCCGCGCCTGTATAGGTGGTCTTGTAAAATTTATAAAGGGTTCTTTATTAAATCGTATTGGTGGGGGGGGGGACGAATGGTTACATGTTGTATTACAAAGCCTGTCATTGAGTCAACTGGCGTGACTTAAAATCCCCGGTTGGTATACGTACCAACGAGAAGGGTCTAACCTCGTGTGTTTTTCCGTGTCCTCCGGATTCCACCCACTGCTAAAGACGCTACGCGCAAGCGAATTATTGAACTAAATTAAACCGTATGTTAGTCCCGAAATGACCTAGTTTGTGTCTAGTTGACGTTATCTCTCTCTTTCATTGATCTTACCCATAAATCCAGTTGCGGACATAGCCCTTCAAGATTAACTATTAATTATGTTTTAAAATGATCCTGGTTTTACACTTTATATCTTTAGTACATTACCTGTCCGTAATGTTTCAGATTTTCAGCTGATGACCCATAATCATATTTCTGAAAGGTGTCGGCTCTTACACCCTTAAACAAAGAAATCAAGATTGGAATGTTATAATCAAACTAGATAGAATAGTTGAATTTAAATGCATCGTTTGGAATGAAATAAAAATAACGCTTACAGAAATATCTGCTTACCTGTGCAAAGTGAACCATGTTTTTAGCCGATGTTCCTGCAGGATTGTGGGCCAAATAGACAGGAACTCTTGACTGTTAAAATACACAAAGTAATACACTTTATTATTTCTCGAGGATTTCTCCATTACTTTCGAAAATAATAGAAATAGAGGCACTATTTCAAGATAATAAAATAAACCATTACGAGTAACACCAGTCAGTATAGCTATATAGAATTAACAGAATACTAACCTTATTCATATTTTTAATGTCAAACCCATCTACAAGAAATAGAAAATTCTCACAAATTCCAGAAATATGCGTACATACATCCTTTGCCAAGAATTTCTTAAATTTACTTGTTGGTAAAAACTCGCCTTTTCCAAATAATTTTGATAAATACTGGAATTAAAATCAACAAATATATTATACCGGTACATAGGTTTAGTTAGTTGGTACCTTGAAAATTATTTTTTCCAACAACCACCCGCTGGAATGTAACAGGAATTGTGCGCCACTTTCCGTCGATTCTTAGCGCCAATATCTTGTAAAGTTAGAATATAAGCCACATTACATAACAACATTCATATATTTAAGACAATTCTGCCAATCGGTTGTTAAGATACGGATGTCTTATAGTTCAATTGACATGTATACAATTTAGAGTGGTTTGGAGGGAATTCGACGAACCATTGTCTGAAATACTTTGTTGGCTTAATTATAGTGCTGGGATAGTTGGGTGAATCTAGTTTTTTTTTGAATATCCTATATTAAAATTACAATTTTCTTATTGAAAGGTAAGTACTTACATCTATTTCAGTAGAAAAGGGTGCCAAAAGTCGAATAGGGCTTTTGATGTTGCCAACTTTTGCGACTGGCGCTAAGGCTATAAAAAGTTTAATTTTATCAGCCAGAGTCTTATTTTGACTGAACCCGGCAAAGCCTATCATTGAGCCCTGAGAATGACCCACGTAGGTTATTTGTTCTTCTCCAGTTTTCAATGTAACATAATCAACCACAGCTGGTAAATCATATCTAGCCATTTCATCAAAACTGAAAATAAATATTAAGACAAAGAACTTGCATCAGGGGTTCTGCTTGTAAAGTAAAATTGTTTCTTTGACTATATATGATAAAGAGACTGTGATACAATTTGTATTGTTATTAAATGGTCATTTATATCATATGAGCTGAACTTATTTTATCATTCTCCTCACCTCCAGTCCCAGAAAGCCTCCTGAGAAGGTTTCAAATGAATGTGGGCACGCGAGTAATTATTTCCCCTGCTGTTTCCCAACCAAACATCTACTCCAGCATCGGCCAAGATGTACGCCAAACTCTCATTGGCCAAATCAACTAAATAGTTAGTACTCGCTCCCAAAAGTCCATGTTGTAAGATAACCACTGGTTTTCTGTCTGAAAATAATCAAACTTTAGTACGGAATGCGCCTTTAAGTCAACGTTTTCGTTGCCACCTGTTTCGTCACCAATATCAACGTAACCGTGTTTTGGGTTTACTAAACTACTAAGCCATATTAAATTGAGGAAGATTTGATTGTGAGGCCGAACTGACAAGATTGCAATTGAATGAAACATTGAGACTGTTTTCGTTAATCTTGAGAGCATAATTATACTGAAAGGAGAAGCTTGGCGTAATGTTACGTTTCAGATTATGCTGATTGGTCCAGATAGAGGTTCTAAATTCTCAATTAACACATTTTGTTAGTAGCCCATTGAACAACAAGATGGATCTCATCTTAAGGTCTTAAGCGAGAATCTTTTAACTCAGGAAATCAAAACAAAGAAATCTCTCCCCTTAAATTGAACGAAACCATATACATGTACTTCAAAACTAATGAAAAGGCTAATATTATAAATGAGTTTTTTTTATGTTACAAGGATTAGACTCTGTGACGCTAATTTTATAAGTGAGACATGATTATGAAAAAAAAACCAGTTACTTATATTCGCTTATATTTTCAAGTTGTAAATACTAATTTTCTCGGGGCGTTGGGATGGCCTAGTGGTCTAGAGTGCCGCGCTTCGACCTCTAGCTGGCCGGTCACCTATGGCTTGCGGCTGTGGTTTCGATCCCTGGTGTGAGCGTATGTGGCATGGAAATAGGGGCGCCTTCTCCACCTCGTGGGTTTCCTCCGGGCACTCTGGTTTACTCTCCACTGCTAAAGACCCCTACGCGCAAGCGAATTATTGAAATAAAATGAAACCATATGTTAGTCCCAAAATGACCTGGTTTATGTCGAGTGGGCGTTAAACCCCATTTCTCCCCCTCTCTCTCTACTAATTTTCTCTTGAATAAATATACCGTTTAAACCAAATGACGAGACATGATTACTGAACCTAAAACAGCGAGAAAACGAAATGCCAAAGAAATCGAAATGGTACTTATCTCCCATGGAGAAAAAAGGCCTGTGGTCCAAATAATGTTATCCTGCAAACTCTAGCGAAAATTATAAGTTCTCCACTCCACAAGCTTCTTGAAATTTTACTAGAAAAGTCTATCTTTCAAAATTGGCGGAAATAGGCAAACGTACTTTCGATATACAAACATGGTGATCCTAATAAGTGTTCAAACTACCGTCCAATATCACTTCTTAACACCCTGGACCTGGACACAATTTATGAAAAGATCATTTTTAAAAATATCTATAATTTAACAATGAATGAAAAGTTAATAACACCCAACCAAGCCGGTTTCCAGCCAAATAAAATCTGCTTAACACCAACTGCTAGAATTATACGACGATATATAACATCTCAGACAAAGATAGCGAAGTCAAATCAATATCTTCGATCACGTCTGACACACTGGATTAATTGATCAATCAGAATTAGAAAAATAAAATTGCAACTTTTTGAAAACTATCTATCAAAACGATAACTCAAAGTAGCAATAAACGGTATTAGTTTTATTTTAAACTGATACCTTCAAGTCTGAACCAAGAAATGATATATTATATACATGTATATTACAGTTTTAAAAATACATCTTACTTGCTTCCAGCTTAATATCTGCATAATTTATCCATAACTTAAATCACACAATATTTTACAGACATATATCTTTTAAAGTCGTCATATATGTAATGATCATAAGTATGGAAATAGTATGGAAATAGTTTTTTATGAGCACGTTTGCTTGATATGGCACACTTATATTTTCAAAATGATCAATTGTAAATATTAATGGTCTTCTGAATAAAATAATGTTAAAACCAAACGAAAGTGTCTCCGAAGACATATTTTCCATTGCCAGAAATATGACGTAAGTTGAATGCCGTATCAGTGACGATACACCTGACGGAGAGACAACTCCATGATCAGATTGTATACCAACCAACCTGTAGAAGAATTACTATGACGACCATGTGGTATTCTCTGCATTGTTAATATATAACCATCTTCTGTTATAACTTGATGATCTTCACATGGATAACCCTTGCTTGTTATCAGCTCATTCTATATTAAAATACAACTTAATATAAAAGGTTGATTTATTTTAGGACATTGAGAGGATTTCTCCAACATTTGTTAAAGACAAATTAATTTAGTACACACCAGTATAATTAATCAATTTACAAGTCTACACAACACCTTTATTTTATACAGGTTTTAGTTTTAATCCTTATTCTATAAAAAAATAGAGACCAATAAATAAAATTCATCATAACAAAAAGTGTGAAAAAGTGAAAAACGTACGGCATCCATGAAAATTTCTGGATCCACTCTAGTCCGGGAAACATCACGATGCAATCTCTGTTGTTGCTGTGCTATACAACTACTTACTATTATCAGAAGAAGAAGCATTCTGACAGACTGACAGAAAGCAATTACTTCATATATTTAAATTAAAAAAGACCTTATAACAAACAATCTACCGATCATTCTGGTGACCTGAACATTTTTATCTTTCATAGATAAGCTGCCACAGGTCACCTAGATTATTAACTCTATAAAAGCTGTTTCTTGGAGATATTCTAACTCCCTTCCCTTCGTATTGTTGAGGTTATAATAAAATTTAGTTTGCTAGACAATACGTGGTCGAAATCTACGAGTCATTAAAGGAGTTAAACCTCTAACTCAATGTTTTCCATCAAATTAAAAATTAAGAACACGAATTAAAATTCAATATTGGTCCATTTCAATCAACATTGGTGTTATTATCTTGCCGTGAAAATATGGGATCCTAATATCTAATATTTAAGACGTAATACACATTTTAAAATTAGTACACGAGTCGTATATGCTATGGCTTCGGATGCCATTGGCAATGAACAAAGAAACATATCATGCAATACAATGCAGAAATAATTAGTAATGACTGAATCACAAAAGACGGAATAATAATAAATAAATAAAAAAACCCGTGTAGAATGGACTAAGCAGGCGTGAATGACTGTCGTTAAATTTGGACTGTTCGTGTATTTCACAGAACATATTAGGAATTATAAAATAATTAAAAAATGGAATACAAATCATGTTATATACATTCATATTACAGCTTTAGACCCGTTTTCGTCAAATTTACGGTTCTAAACAATAAAGCCATACACCCTTTAACACCCACTTCATTCACTTTCTATTAAAACAACAATAATTGATGTATGTGAATGCGTTTAAAGAAAAGGATATTTTATTGAAAACCATAATGCTTAACCTAGAAGGAAGATACCGTAGGTTGAAGTATGCTTAAAATTTCTGTAATTATTGCGACCCTTTTGCTTTTAGTATTCATATTTTAATTCTAATTGCAGAAACACAATTTTAAACAAATATAACACAATATTAAAATAATATAATCAAATATGTGTATTAAAATGTGCCGTTATATTTAATTGTTATTCGTCTAATACACAGAGCCGTTTTTGTGGAAAATCAAATCATGAATAACCGTATAACACAATGTAGGGGCATCAAGCCCAAATACAAAGTCAACATGCTCCCATTGCGGGATGTCTTTATCAAGTATCACATTTTTAAGTTTAGGTAAGAGCCATGCGACATCTTCTGGATCTGCTAGTATATCATGGTCACCTCTAAATACTGCTACCGGTGTTGTCATGTTTTCTGGGTGGTAAACTGGCGGGGTTGGCTGTAAAACAGAACATGCCAATTATTATGGACTGTTACTTCACTTACAACAGAATTTCTAAAATGGCTGAAAACAATATGCGTTAAAATTTTCCCTTATTATATAGAAATTTCATGTCAGTGAAAAGGTCTGATTAATTGTGTACAAATAAGTAAACAACCCCGCTTTATCTTTTAACACATAAGATAAACAAATGGCATGGCTTTCGATAATTTCTGGACTTCTATTTATGGTTGAGTATGGCCTTTGTGTTCATGTTGTGACTTTAAATGTTATAATCAAAGAGGGTGGATAAATAGATTCATAGGATTAAAGTTGTACAAATTATTATCTTATTAGTATTTTTCAAAATTTTCTTTTCTTTTCTAATACACTCCGAGTAACAAACTAACCGATACAAGCATAAACTAATATGTGTTAGTATAATAAATTTTTATTACCTGCCCATAATGTTTGATATTTTCAGCCGCTGATCTATAATCAAATTTCTGAAAAGTCTCAGACCTTACACCCTGCAATATGTAATAGTATTTAAAATGTTAACTCCATAAAAAAGGTTTAACTATTTTATTTTGTTTTAATATAAACTTTTTAATATAGTTGGAAAAGGGTACAGTGAAGACTTACCTGAGCAAAGTGAACCATGTTTTTGGCAGAGGTTCCGGCAGGATTATGAGCCACATAAACAGGAATTCTAGACTATAACCGTATAACAAAAAATAAATGAAAAGAAAAAAGTAATGGATGATACAATCTATCGTCAGTCTGGGATAAAGGGATCAACTATGATCGTTTAATTGCTACTAATCATACTTGGTTTAAAATAATTTGTTGATTTCTCATTTTACAGCAATTATTCTGATGCTCTCAGTTTATCTTTATGGATAATGACATTATTATTTAAGGCTTTACTTTTTGACACATTTATAAGGGTTTCGAGACAGAGGTGACATTAAATAGATATGAAAGCTTGATCAATATGAATTACGTTAGAAAATAAAACGTAGTATACACAATACTAATAGTAAATCAATTATACAAACTTCATTTAAGTTGTGTAAGTTAAATCCAAACAGGAGGAACATAACATTTTCACAGATTCCTGATACATGTGTGCAAACATCTTTTGCCAAAAACTTTTCCACTTCACCATTTGAAAGAAATTCGCCTTTGCCAAATAGATCAAACAGGAACTGTAATATATTATCACTGTATTATGTATACTTATTTCAGTCAGATTTTAACCATACTCTGATTTCGTCTTATCTATTACAGCTGTTTACATAACGGATATTTTGAACATTTAAAATAGATACAGTCCATATATACAGGTGTTCCTACCTCCAATTCGTAAGCGAATGGTGCGAAAAGCCGTATTGGACTCTCGATATGGCGAACTCTAGCAACAGGTGCTAAAGCTACAAAAAGTTCTATCTTCTCGGACAAGGTCTGGTTCTCGCTAAATCCAGCAAAACCAATCAATGTTCCCTGGGAATGACCGATATATGTTACTTTATCTGTATTTGTTGTTGATGTTACATAATCTACAACTGCAGGTAAATCATATTTGGCCATTTCATCAAAGCTATAAAATATAAACATAAACTAAACGTAAAGCACAGGCATGTAGAACTCATAGAAGTAATGTAGACTGAGCACATTCGTACGTAAAAGAAAGCCTAACAAATATTTGATGACAGGGGTAAAAGCTTCAGCATAATGCTTAGTTAATATACTTGTAACCTTAAACTACTGTGTGTTTAAGGTTACAATTGATACAGTCTAAGAACCATTACGCAAGTTCAAATAGGTTCAAACGCCAATTTGCAATTCTATCACAAATAGTAAAGACTCGACCACTAAAATAGTTACCGAACAATTCTTTTTTATGGCAATGCGTTCTACATTGTAATGGCGTATTACGCAAAGCGCCTTGAACCGGCCAGTTGAAATTTCGCGTAGCAGTTGGGTTTCATCAAATCATATAATTATGCGGTAAGGCTTCACATTTAATTCAACGGGCATTGATTTATTATATGTTAAGCTATGTGCAGTACAGTTTTGGGTTAGTTTACGTGTAAATTAAGGGAGCTCTACGCCAGTAAACTTTTTGTAGTCATTTGAGTAAAAAACTTGCGCAAAGGAACTCTGTAGGAAAAGCAAAGACTGTGCCTGGAACCATTTCTACATAATGCTCTGCACGATTAAAGATTTCGACGATGTTCATTATTATGACTAGAGACGAATTAGCCAAAGAAGTGTCACCGGATTTTAATCATTACTACATTGTGAAAGGCCAGGAAGTAATGGGAATATTGTGCTTCCATGTTAAATTTGCACGAAATACAACTATAAAGACATTACCAACTGAATATGTCATCACTAAATTTCTATTGTATGGCTTAACGGATATTACACTTGAACAAAATAAATTAATATTTTCCGAGGTACAAAACTTTTTAGAATTAAGTAATAGATTTTAAGTACTGTAATCGTCATTTACCATTACCATCACTAGATCATGTTTATATATTTATACAATCCCAGGCCTTAAACCAAAATTAGTTATTATGTATAACAGATAACCTTAGTAGCTGAAAAATATTAATGTATACTTTCATAATTTTATTAATTAATAACACAATATGAATATGAATATTTTTGACTATATACATATTATTATGTTTAAGTAAACTAATTGTAATTATATTGTTTTGTTGAAGGGAGAGGGGTTCCCCAATCCTATTCTTATTGAATAAAATATAGTTTAGAAAAAAAAAAAAATTGCAGGTATAAGACAACCGAACTGGAAACAGTTTTTCTAACCTCCAATCCCAGAAAGCCTCCTCCGAAGGTTTCAGATGGATATGCGCACGTGAGTATATGTTTCCTCTACTGTTGGATAACCACACGTCTGCGCCTGCATCGGCTAAGATGTAAGCTAAACTTTCATTGGATAAATTATCCAAGTAATTGGTACTGGATCCCAGCAATCCATGCTGTAATACTACTACTGGTCGTCTTGCTGAAACATTATAAAATTGTGCATTTGTTTAATCACTGTACTCTATTCATTGGCATGCTCTTGCTATTCCCAAGTAATCGCCATGCACTAATTTACTTAGCAATTAGGCCTATCCCTCGAGGGATGTGGAATTTGATAAATCCACCATAAGATGCAATATATCATTATATGTGTTTGAACCAAACTTGATCTATCTAGATCAATTTTAATTATACCGACCTGTGAGTGAATTAGAATTACGACCGTTACAGTTGCAATCTGATAGATACATGATAATATGGTTCTTTAATTCTACACCACGACGTGAAGATAGTTTGGAAATATATTGGAAGGCAACAATAAAATAGTAGTTCTAAGGAAGACATAGTACAAAGCTTGAAGATACTTTTGATACTGACCTGTAGAAGAATTAATATTACGACCATGTGGTATTCTCTGCATTGTTAATATATAACCATCTTCTGTTATAACTTGATGATCTTCACATGGATAACCTTTACTTGTTATCAGTTCATTCTATATTAAAATACAATCAAAGAAAGAAATAAAAGAAATCTAAAATTATTATATATTATAAATCACTAGATATAGTAAAATAGAAATTATGAGTAATAATTCTTTTGGCAAGACCAGAAACTAAGACGTTTTAATAAGTGTGAATCAGTTTGCGCGACTATGGTGTCCCCAACGATTGATCAGTTTGAATTAAATTTGATACCGAATATTAATAGACGGATTAGGACCTTTTGGATCTGTAGTTGGCGTTTCATAGTAGATGCAGCACAAAATGAAAAGACATTTGTGGGTCACGAGTTAAAACCCACTCAGAACCGTTTCAAGCTTTTTGTCATTTCGACGCCGCTCGTCAAGTTTCAAAAAACCAAATAAGTCCAAATAAATAGAATAATGTTGACATAAAACGGTGCCCATACGAAACACTTGGAAAAAGTTTATACACAACGTGTAGGCAGGCCAGAGTCAATTACATGTAATCTATTTAAGGACAAAGTAGTGTCACGTCAAAACTTTTACATATCCGTGACCAGGATAGTGCTACATCGTAAGTTAAATCGTCCTTCTGTGTTTTTGAGAAAAGGTTCCCCGAAAAAATGATACAATTTTGAGCATAGTTTGTTCTGAAGATGGCTTAAATTCTATTTCTCATCAACAAATTATAATATTGTGTGCCTTCTGTACCCCTTGTAAAACCTCCCAAGGAACCAAATATATTGACCATTTTATAGTCAGTCATAAGTTCACGAAATCATTTTACGATTTTGAAACTGTACCAACAGAGACATACCAATGACACAATACGCAACCTCCTCTCTCCGCTTACATAAGAACACAGAATATCCCAATCCTTCGCTAGAAGAGATCACAGTAACGCAAACTGCCACTCGTCGGTCATTGGAAGATTAGAGTCTTTCAGATGTAAGTTTGGGTACTATCCATAGAGACAAACCGGCGTACACTGAACTATCGGTTATGCTATCCGGATTTAAGCGCGCATGATTGCGAATAGTCATCCTATGCAAAAAAGCTATTTGGGACATAAGTGGCACTTTCAACCTTCTAGAACTATGGCATCGATTTATGAACATACTTATGATTAACGTATGATGAATAACAATACAGTTTATAGATCTTATACACTATGGAAATTAGATATATACATATAATACATGGTATGTATAATATGCGAAAATTTACAAAATATGATTCTTCATATTATGGTTAATAAAATGAATATTAGGAATGATTATTTATAATAATGTAGGCTGTATGATTACTCATCGTTGCATTTGCAAAACACAGTAATCCGTAAATTCCTGATCACTACGCCGTTGGTCTTACCGACTTAGCCCCCGTGGCTCCAATCTCATGTGGTTTTTATCATCCAAGGCTTATTATAAGCATGTACATATTGTATATTTATGTATATCTATGTTTTCAAACCTTTTGTTTTATAACCCGCATAATACTACATTTAATCTTATTAGATATACATTAAGCAAGATTAGATAAGGGGCTGACAGTTCTCACTAATAATAGTTAAAAAACAGATAATGTAAAGTGAATTTTCAAATTAATTCACTCTGAACCGATAATTTAGCAATTGAATTTTGGGCATAGCCTTGATCATCATTAATGTACGATAAAAAAAATACATTATCTCGATTTTCCATTTTTTTGTTTTTGTTTATTTAATCGTGTATGAGCGTTGAGCAGAAGATCGGATCCTAATGCAGTAAATATCACAGGTTAGCGATAGCATCATGAGTTGGTTATGGTCTGGATAAGTTAATTTCTAATTAATAATTTTGATAACATTTCAGGCCTAAAGAAAGACCTACAATAGGCAGGTTTAGCTCTAGTATAATATATGTTTAACTGATTTTGCATATTTCCTTGCTAAGTGGGTAAGGCGCTGGCATTGGTCGAGAAAGTTCCTCTCGATTTTCAGGCGTGTTTTCCCCTTGTCAGTGATGCAGAATGGGGGGGGGGGGCAAGGACGACTGTCTAGTCGTTCGGGTGGCACGAAAACCAAGGTCCTGTGTACACATTGGCGTGCACTTAAAAGATCCCTTGGCAGTTGGAATTCGATATAAGTGTAGGCCGTAGCGCCGCTGTCCGGGAAAAATTTCCATTAGCCCAGGAAAGGTGCAGAAGAGTAGGACGCTAAACCCCATTTCATTTGTATATTTCCCACTCTTTATTGTAAATCATCGTGATTTTTATTTGTATTCTATGAAGTACAGGATGTTAAAAGGCTATCATTGCCTAATCTTTAAACCTTCTTAAATAAAGTCATTGTTACTATTATAATTAAATGTAATTGAAATTTATAAAATACCTACTGCGCCCATGTAAATTTCAGGATCCACGTTGAAAAACCTTAGAAATGCATGAAACGTCTCCTTTAAGGCTTGACTAAAATCAGGAATCTTTTGAGTTTGAGCACTACTTTGGTGAATAATGCCAAAACACACAAATGCGAAGTAAAGAAGTAACATTTTAATCGAATTCAATTCCAAATGAAATCACAATAGACCCACTCCTGTCGAGCTACCATAAAATGCTATCTCTATTTCCAAGATAAACAGTCCGCGATATGACCAGTGTGGAAGCAAGCGTTAACCCACGAGCTACCGCTGCTACTAAGATAAGAAGAAAAAGGAGGTCGCACCACAATAATTATTATATGATGATGGAAAGTGTCCATTTCGATCGTCTGTGTATTTTTTTGTCTTGACATGTGGAAATGTTTGGAAGGTGATCAAAAAATTGTTATATACTCGATTTTTTCTTTCCACGCATTTTACAACTAAGCAGATGTTATCCATTAATTGCAGGGATTGGATTGGCTTCTGATACTTCATCTTCAATAGAAGGCTTGATCTCGCCTTAAAGTTCCAATAGCATTTTTTTTTAAGCTATATTTTTAAAATGTATTAAAATAAAGCCCTAAAATAGATTGAACCTATAAACATTCCTACCTTGTTAAAGAATAATCCTATTAATCCTATAATTCACTATTGCCAGTTGAGAAATTGGCAAAAATATCAATTCAAACGTTTGAAGATGGCCGTCCATGGAGAGGAATGGGAAAAAAGAGAGGTAATTGAGTAACTATTTCCTCAATCAGCCTGTGTCAGCCTTTCTAATGCCCAAAAAACTTTGACAACCTTTTGAGCAAACGACATAGAAATAATTATGTTTTGACTTTCTTAGAAAATATGAAATTTGAACTTTAACTATATATACTCTTCACGTAATACCCTGCATATTTCGCCATTATATTAAGTTCGATTGGATAACAAGCCCAGTTTGGAGCCTAACAGATTCATCGGTCGTCGTGAATACCAAGTCTCGCGCTTTTAGCTAAAATGCCTACATGTGACAACCAAGTTGCAAAATTCAAAGATCGATCATTGTCAAGGTTGCTTGTTTCCCCTACGAGTTTCTCAATTTAAAAAAAAAAAAAAAAAAAAAAAAAAAAAACTTTCAACGGCCGTGAACCCTGTTTGTTTACAGTGTGTTATATGTGCCACGACAATGCTAATTAGTCACGTGAGTTCGGGAATTGCTGAGTATTGAAGCAACGGTTAGATGTTGTACAACTTTTTTCCTCTGACAAAATAAATTCTAAAACGTATTTTTGAAGCATAAGAAAATAAATAAATACAGTATTTCCTATTTAGTGTAAATGGGTATCAAAATGAATAAAACGCATCATTTTGTCCAAAACAGTTACGTGTTATGTAAACAACGCAGGTGCCATTGAGCCAATGACTGGCGCCGCGTGATGTCATTGCACGTGTTGAAGACAGTCATCTGTGACAGAGCTATTATAAGTAATTCTCTGTGAAACAAATTGGTATCCTATCAGCACTCTATTATACATGATATACTACATATATATGTTGTTCAATTTAAGTCAATTAATAATACCATAAAGTACAATATGTTTACCTTCGCGATGCTGTTAATTCAAATAGCTACTGTTTATTTCCCCGCGTTTAGACGGCTCCAATCAATGATAAAATAGTTGTCTGGTACATGGAGCGAAAATTCACACATAACATTTCACCGTGATGAAATATGAATAACAGACGCAATAAAATGATGATTATGTCGAATAAGTGAATAATTTTTTAAAAATGTTTTGAGTTTTTTCAATCAATCATTTGTAACCCATCGTCTTTGTTCAGCTTTTAGCAGTCGGTGAAATTTTAATCCAGTCAGCAGTCAGTTTATCTCCAGCGTCGCAACCAATAACGATACATTGGTGTCCCATTTTATCAAAAATTCAAATTCAGTATTTATTTCAGAGATAGACTGTTGAATGAAAATATATAAC
Organism: Patella caerulea; assembly: GCA_036850965.1. NCBI lineage: Eukaryota > Metazoa > Mollusca > Gastropoda > Patellidae > Patella > Patella caerulea. Next base: position 19,222,864 of record JAZGQO010000014.1, on the reverse strand, counting down.
TGGCTTCGATGTATTCTATACAGAATTATTTTTATTTTCAAAGTGATCACATTTTTTGTAAAGGTGTGTTACGGCCGTTAAATTTAGAAATTGTCTTGAATTCTTTCGTGGAATGTAGGCCACTTCTCTAATTACAAGGCTCTAAAGGGACATTATGGGAGATTAGATAAAGAGTTGGCAGTTATCACTATAATAGTTAAAAACTAGTAATGTATAGGGAATTTGCTGAAAATTTCTGTCAAATTGATCTACTCTGAACCGAGATTTGGGTTTCAAATTTTTGTCCTAGCGTCGATCATCATTATTAAAGTCGGTGCGATAAAAAACGTAGTCTCGGTTATTCATCTTTGGATTAAATCATCAGTGAACGTTGAACAGCAAATCGGATTCAAATCCAGTAAATATATAATATATTTCGTTTCGTATACTGGGAGTTCGTGTCAGGGGCACATTGATTGGACGCAAAATGTGACGTCATATGTGAATTGTGGGTTAGGGTAAGGGTTAGGCTTGATCATGGGTTAGGGTTAGGGTTAGCCCTGTTTACATCTCGGGACTGACCAAATTTACAGGTCCTAGCCCATACCCTAACCCTAACCCGCTATCTATATATGACGTCATAATATGTGCTAAAATTCGTAGGACCGTCTCCGATCTAGCGTTCTCCACATTGATTACTATGGATTAATCAATCAGCGTTGACGTTTAAAGGGAGAACGCTAGATCGGAGACGGTCCTACGCAAATTGTGACGTCATAAGTGAATTGTGGGTTAGGGTAAGGGTTAGGCTTGATCATGGGTTAGGGTTAGGGCTAGCCCTGTTTACATCTCGGGACTTTGACCAAATCTACAGGTCCTAGCCCTTACCCTACCCCACAATCTATATATGATGTCATCTGTGCTAAAATGCGTAGGACCGTCTCCGATCTAGCGTTCTCCCGTTTAAAGGTCATGAAACACAGACCCGTTCTATTGATTTTCAGCGATTTCCCATAATTAGTCAGAGTTATGGCCCGTCGTCAAAATAGGCTTTTGCCAAAAAAGCGACTAAACTACTTCGGAAAAAATGATTTGCATTATGGACGTCCCATAATTTTTAAATTATATGAGTTTGATTGCTTAAATATTATAAATTCTGTAATCTTGCAGTAAAGTACACGCACTCACATCACCCAGTACAAGTTTATTCGTTCAAGGTTTATGTACACCCGCTACGATAAGAATTTATTTAACATGGCCTGAATTCTAAACACATTATACACGCTATTACGTTCTATCCTAATAACAAAGAATGTGTTTGATCTTATCTCATAACTACAGAAATCAACAGGTATCCCCTTTGATGCCATAATATATCACTTCTGTATGTTGTATAGTCGTTCTGTTTTTAGTGCACCATCCTAATTGGGTCTATTTTTGTGATGAATCTAAAATTCGACAAACTCCGATACAAAATCATTTTGAAGTTGTTGATCTTCATGTGATTGATTTGAATCTCTTGCAAACAACACTGAGAACCTTTAATCTATATATAAAAGAATATAAATCTAACTGGTCCAGTTACATTCAGTATTCAAAATGATACGGTCAACCGAAAACCCAAGCTTGGAAATTATCAAAAGTTGACATTTGTTTTTGTTTTTAAAATTTAAATAAATGTTAAATAATCAATTTAAGAACATTTTAACTTGGATTAGCCGTAAACAGGTAAATGTTGTCCAGGTGATGCATACTGTTTTGTGAAGTCCGATTACCGTTCAAGGATGTCCGAGGAGCGATTCAATGCCCTTGTGCTTTTTATGTACATCAGGATGTATAAAACTTGATTACCAAAAAATAATCGACCGTTATGCCTCGAAATTTCTGAGACAAATGTTGTTCGTAAATCCTATCAGCGTTTCTTCGACTTAATTCATTAAATCTTAAGTACCAACTTTATATATTCCGTATTTAAGGAGTGAAATATACCATTTTAACAAATAACTCGCTCGCCTTGGAAATTTCGAGTCGCATGTTCAACTGACATTTTTTTGCTTGATTTTAAGGCTCTTTTTCAACAGTTTCCGAACTTTTACTTCAGACGAAAATATCAGCCAATAGCTCTTGGAATGGCAACAGATGCAAGGAAATGACGGATAATTTTCTAGAGGGGGGGGGGAACTCCACCCTCTCAGCGGCGTGCCCAGTCTCCGAGGTCAGTGTCCTCATTTTGCGGCGCTCCCTTTTCAAAATTCCTAGATCCGCCCCTGCTCGCGTTATCTATTTGTTTGACCACCAACCTCCCCATCTATAGATGGTTTTACCGCATTCTATTGATCTGATGGACTTGAAATTGATACAGTGTAATGTAACTGTCTTGTAAATGCTACTAGAACCTAGAAAAGAATAAAATTTAGCCTCTAAGGGCAACTTTTAACTGAATTAAACCTGGGGATGGGTGGGTTGTGTTAGTTTAGTTGCCTAGCATCCTCCGTTATATTATTGTTTAACTGTTCAAGTGTAATCCTTCACCGAGTAAAACAACTGAGACTTAATTGATAAAAGTAATCATAAATCATACATTTCTGAGGTGATAATAATGTACTTTCCATCAGTTATAGACACAAAGTTGAAAACAAGACAAAGAATGGATTTCAGACTTTTATAAAAAAGATAATATACTACATAGTTTAATGTACATCATTTATACAATCAGTTTTTGTTAGAAAACAAATGTTTCAAGGAAGTCAAGCATTTGGCATTCTATTGACTTGCACAGCACATAAATCTAATGAGCAATTTACAATCAAGACTTAGACAAATAAATACCGAAAATATAGTCTGGTAAATTACATATAGGCACAGACAAACTTGCATATATAACAGACTGTTATAGTAAGATATAACTGCTTATAACAGACTATTCTCAAATATCCCATTGTGATGTATAAGTGGTTAATTAACATGATTAATTGGTGACTCATAATGACATACTAATAATTCTAGAAGCATACTGTATTTCACTAATATAATGTAATTCAATATAATATTACTAAAGATAACACACCATATTATCACTATTGATAGCCTAATAATAGTAATCAGGTTTAAGGTCAAAATAGATACCTTCAAATAAATCGAAATAAGACACATACTCTCAATGATTCCTTCTAGCCAATTAAAAAAGTAAGGCACACTTCTTATTGAGGCCTTGCTGATCAAATATAATTTTCAAATTTTCTACAATATTAATATTAAAGTACTTCGAAAGATACTTCATGAGTTTATGATGTATTTTCCCCTGAAGTCAGAATAAATCAATTATGTTTTAATCATGAAATATAAGAAGTCGAAGTGGGTAGGTTTGGTCCGATTTCCTGTTAGCTCTTCAAATACAAACCGCCTTTTAACTATTTTTAGAGTGTATGTAAAGTGCTTCTTTTAAACAAAAACATCTAAATGTGCCATCTTTGACTGATCCAATTGATAAATAGGGATCAATAGAATTCTTGTAAAGTAAAAATTTAATAATAAAATAATAAATTAGTACTCACTGTCCACGAAACACTATTCACAGAGAATATATTTTTGCTAACTTATAGCTTACATCAATTTAACCACAATTGACAAAATGTCAGGTCTCTTGATAAAGTGAAATTAACAATGTAAATTAAGAGATGTCTTTATAATTATAATTAACCAGTAGTTAATATTCTGATATTTCATAATTAAAATGTATTACTAATAGCACCACCACGTTCTCCCTAAGATAGGAAGCTACTTCAACGAATGTCATACTTCTTATAATCAATACAAAAGTATTTATCATTCTCAATAGTAATCTATCATATTAAGTAAACATGGATAAACAATTTAAAGGGCAATTTGGATATTCAAAATGAAATGTTTTGAAATTTGTCTTAAAATTACAGGTATGTTTTTGAAATTCACTTCAAAGTACTTCAAAGAAAGAACTCATTTGACACAGTGCTCTAGAAAATTATCTAATATATTTAAAATTTCAACATTCATAAATTCTACATTTATATTCGGTTACATCTTGCTAAAATATTGAATGCTAAATCACATGAATGTGAATTGTACCAATTTAATTCATAATTTGACATCAATACTTTACACTGAGTAGCTCACAACAGCTTACACCTAAACTCTTTCCAATGGCAGTACAATAATTAATATTCTTTGGGAAAAGTAGCCTTGCAGTCACACCATTTAATTTCTGACAAATTTTATATATATTTCTAATATTAACTGAAGGTTGAGTATATACTAAATGAATTTAAATTGTAAGACATAAACAAAAGTTATATTTATAAGACTATTTACATGTAGATATAGAGTGAGGGAAATAACAGAATTTATTTTCGAGATTTATTGCTACATGTATAAAAAATACTTCTTAATTAACAGCAGTAACAGATATTTTTCTTCTTCCAACTAAATTTTGAATGTCGAGCTCTTATGATTAAAAACATTATAATTTATCACAGTAATATACACAAGACAATAATTAACAATTACATATAGGTACATGATTCATATCATGAAATATAAATTAAGAACACTGCCATATTCAGCAAACAAAAGCTATAGATTGTGATTTGCTAGTACATGTACCAAACATCAGAAAACTTAAGTCGATTGTTTAACCTTTGAAACTATAATAACTGAGTCATTTTTCTTTCTTATAGTCACTTGTCTGAAAAGATGCAAATAAAGGCTGTCACAAACTAGTGGTTATTTAAAGGTAAATAATGGCCAATGTGCAGCAGATGTTAATCCTGATAAAAATCACAACTAATCTTGATGTAAAATGGTCAAAATTGGTAAATCAATGTATACTGTGTAAACAGTGAACTCTCCCCTCAAAATCACAATAGAGTTAGTTGAGTTGTTGTTTAACAATAAATCAAAAATAAAGTGCGATGAAAAACTGACTTGATGTCAACAATCACTAGTATGCTTTGGCTTTAGATGCAATGCAAGCAAATGACAAATATCTAGACTAGAAAATACCTTACATTTAATCTAAATAATTTCAAGTTTAACTAACTTTAAAAGCTGGTGGCATATTTTATGAAGAAAAATTTGGTTTAGCCCAGTAAATATTAAAACAGTAGGATTAAAACAAATATTATTTTACAAATATATTCTTTGAGTGGCATTTTATTAATTGAAACTTAAAATACTACTTATGGATAACAATTACTATGGTTTATTTCTCTGTAACGTTTCAACAAAACTTCACAAGTCGATATATAAATTATCATTTCATGTGATTTATTTGTGTTGATATATATTAGATAATGACTTGTGAAATCTCGTTGAAATGTCATAGTGAAATAAAACATTGTTAAAAAATATATTACTATGTTTTATGGCATTTTTAAATGATACAAAACCAAAAATATATGAGAATCTTTGTTTTGGTATTATTCAAAAATATTAATTAGATTTTGATTGATTGCATTGGATAACAAATTGTGTTCATTTCTAAATAAAATTATCCCAGTACCCCCCAAAAATAGTTTCTTGATATTTATAACTCTCTATGAAAACTGTATTTAGCTAAATAAAGGAAATTTAGCTGTTAAAGGCCCATTAATGATTAAATTAAAATATAATCAAACTGTTGTCAAAAATTCATTATGAATTTTTTCACTTCAAAAAATAATGTTATAAAAGTGTGTTTTTTATGTTTCACTCCCTTGCATAGGATCAATCTTTGTTGACAAAATAACTTTGAGAAAAAGGGGAAAATTAAAATACAAATTTAAGAAAAAAGAGGGACTTATAAATAATAATACATCATACATAGTAACCAAAGAACATAAATCCTTCAGCATCTTTAAAACTTAATTAAAGCACTAAGCGTGACATAAAACCAAACTAAAATCTACTACTTAAACTACACAATGACATGCATATTATCACAAACATACCCACAGGTAAAACAATAATTGACATTTATTTATCTTGTTTTTGACTAACTGAACCTAACGTTAAGTCAGTGAGATTCAAATTGATGAAAGTACCGGTATATAAGCCATTTTTGTGAGTAATTTAACTATTTTTCACCACATAAATCTCCTTTTTTGAGTTTTGTTGATACCAATCCAATTTCAACTTCAATATTCATAAAATATTTTGCACTATTTTCTGGTTCTATATTTAATACATTTAAATTCAGTTTTCAAATTTAACCAAAACTACACAAAATGAAATCATTTGAACATTTAAATGTTCATTACGTCAAATTTCACAAAATTAACATCCTAAATCAGAACAGAAGGATTAAAACTGCTTAAGTTTAAGACTTGTCATTGCCAATCAACCTTATTCCATAACCTTATTTTAACTTAAAATTTTTACCTCACCAGAAATGTCTACTGCATCACATTTATACACAAACAAAGAACAACATGTATTAAGGGTTCTATCAGACCCAAATATTTTTACTGTAGACAGATACAGGGGGAGCGGTCCAGTTACAAAAAAAATAAAACCTTAAGCAAAGCAAGCAAAAATTGTTTTACTGAGACATAAACACTCATGGACGGCCGACTAGAAAAGGCATTATCGATCTTTACAGCTTAATTTATCAATTAGTTCTTGTAATGGTGCCAACTCTTTCCGGTCAATCAAGCTGAACTCTTGTACGAAAAATATGAAATGCTTGAAAGAAGTATTCAGATGGGCTTCTTCGCTAAGCTGAACTACTTCTTTGAAATGCTGATGGTAGATATGTGCATAAACTCTGAAAAGGCGCTTTAATATTGTCTTGGCAATGGTTAGAAAATTCTTTGGAAAGGGAACACCTGCAAAATAGAATATAATTAAATCAGTCAAATCATAGTACCCCTGTCAATTTCAAAATGAGAAATTTGCCAGGTGACATACTGTTTTCCTTGATCACACCTAAAAATAATCATAAAATGTTTGATGTAATTGACTTCAAGATAACTTTTTTAATGCAAATTTTGTTTTACAAGACAAGTAAGACTTTTTTAATGCAAACTTTGTTTTTGTACAAGTAAAACTTTTTTTAGTGCAAATGACTCTGAGATTTGAAATTTATTGTTTTTAGGTTATTCTACATGTAGTCTTACCGATTTTTGAAGGGAAAATTGTTTCATCATCCAGTTGGTCTTGAACCCATGTCATCAGGTAATCAATATATTTTGGTGCTGAACATTTTATAGGTTTTTTGATAGTTGTACCATCAGCCCAATGGTATTCATATTTTGGTCCTGCTGACATTACAGGACAAGTTTCTTCTGAACAGAATTCTGTTATTGTTCCATATAACATATTAATCTGATTGAAGAAATCAACAGCTGGAAAACACAAGATTAACAAAATTATGTAGACTTATTCTAATTATGGAGACATAAAGTGGAAATTAAGGCGCGAGCAAAAAGTTAATGCCGTAAATATGATCTATTGGCAGTTGCATAATTTTTCATCTGCATTATTGATCTAGATGGTAAAACTTGTCCAAAACTAAAATAGTAAATCAATGGATGGAGCAAGCTTAACATCCACTCAAAACAATAGAATAATCAACCCTAATTAATCAGACTCCAGCAAATTATCATAACACTGATGTCATTATCTTGTAAATGGTTTCATTCTTTAGCTAAAATTTGAAAAAGTTAACATTTTGAAAGAGTGGGTTGCGTAATGTGTTCATTTCAATATCCATGTACATTACATGCATGTAGATCCCCCTTCAGGTACTACTGAACATTAAAAAGACAGGTTGCAAGGTCCACAGCAGCTAAATCGTTCGGGGAGTCAACAAGGGTTGTCGCATATTTTTACTTTTTTTGGTAATGAAACATTTGTAATACACTAAAAACTGATTAAGAGTAACAACTCATTATGTAATTATCTGAAAATCATTAGAATTTGTTTGCTTTTTATAAAAGCTTTGCCCCACGCTAACAATTAGTATAGGAAACATTTAATATCATGGATTTAGCAGTTCAGTAATCAAAATTCACTGAAAATCAAAATACTTGTTTGTTTCAACACTTAAAACTCTGTGTATCAATCTGAAGTCAATCGGATGATAAGTTTGGCCTCTATAACATCACAAGGTTTATTGAAGTAATCAAGGGAGACAACTTGCTCAAAATCAATAGGATTCTTCGTCTCATGACCTTAAACAGTGTGTGTGTCTTATGACCTTAAACACTGTGTATAAATTTAAAGTCAATCGCGTATTAACTTTGGCCTCTAGAGCGTCCACAGGATTTTTTGATGTGATCAAGGACCATAACTCTGGCAGTAATTGTCAGAAATCGCTGAAAATCAACTGGCTTTTTCGTCTCATGACCTTAAACAATGTGTATAAATTTAAAGTCAATCGGCTATTAACTTTGGCCTGTAGAGCACCCACAAGATTTTTTGAAGTAATCAAGGGCCACAACTCTGGCACTAATTATTAGAAATCGCTGAAAATCATTAGACTTCTTCGTCTCATGAACTTAAACACTGTGTATAAATTTCAAGTCAATCGGATATTAACTTTGGCCTCTAGAGCGTCCGCAAGAGTAAGTGATCAAGGGCCATAACTCTAGCACTAATTATCAGAAATCGCTGAAAATCAATAGGCTTCTTCGACTTATGACCTTAAACACTGATTTTTTGAAGTGATCATGAACTTAAACACTGTGTATAAATTTCAAGTCAATCGGATATTAACTTTGGCCTCTAGAGCGTCCGCAAGATTTTTTTGAAGTGATCAAGGGCCATAACTCTGGCACTAATTATCAGAAATCGCTGAAAATCAATAGGCTTCTTCGACTTATGACCTTAAACACTGTGTATAAATTTAAAGTCAATCGGACATTAACTTTGGCTTTTAGAGCGTCTACAAGATTTTTTGAAGTGATCAAGTGCCATAACTCTGGGACTAATTATCGGAAACCGCTGAAAATCAAAAGGCTTCTTTGTCTTATGACCTTAAACACTGTGTATAAATTTAAAGCCAATCAGATATTAACTTTGGCCTCTAGAGCGTCCACAACATTTTTTGAAGTATCAAGGGCCATAACTCTGGCATTAATTATCGGAATTCACTGAAAATCAATAGGCTTCTTTGTCTCATGACCTTAAACACTGTGTATAAATTTAAAGTCAATCGGATATTACCTTCAGCCTGTAGAGCATCCACAAGATTTTTTGAAGTGATCAAGGGCCATAACTCTGGTACTAATTATCGGAAATAGCTGAAAAACAATAGGCTTCCTCATCTCATGACCATAAACACTGTGTATAAATTTAAAGTCAATCGGATATTAACTTTAGCCTCTAGAGCGTCCACAAGCAATTGTGGAAGCCGGACCGACGGACGGGGGCGACGACAATATACGACCACATTTCAATGTGGGCGTATAAAAAGTGATGGCCTGATAACAAAGTCCATGCATTGATTGATTCAATGGCAGTTTCTAACAAAGGCGAAAATATACATTTGAAATACCCAGGTCTAAATCTGCTTTTGTGTCAATATTAAAATAACTTACTATTCACAGCAACCCATTCATTAAGGTCTTCTCCTTCTGGTAGCATAACCGCTAACCTGAGGTTACCACTCCCCAATGTAACTGCTGCATGTTTCATCAAATCATACTGATGAGTTCCTTCTGGAATGTTCTTTTTAGGCTTAAAGGTCTTATTGTTTCGACTTCCACTGAAAATATATTTATTGCTTGTAAAACACTAGGAAGATTCTACCTAAATGAAATGTATTCAGTGAATTGGTAAAGAGTTTGTTAAAGAGGTGTTTCTTATATATATGCAGGAAGAGTCGGAAGACTGCATAACACATAAACAATTACATAAGTCACAAGATGAACCTGTGGACAAGCCAGACAATATACAAAGACATTTCAAACAATAAACAACATAAGTATATCAAATGAAATACAGTCCTAGGTACATACTAAACTTAGACTGCCTGTCTACAGTTAGCTCTGCTTGAGAACAAGCACGAGTTAGTTGTAAAAGTTGACCATCATTTTAAGTCCTAAACTGAAGAATTTAGTCATAAACACTGTGTATACATGTACTTTGAGAATCATGAGAAGTATTTATTCCACATCCATTGAATAAAATTGAAAAGAGGTTTGTTGTTATCTCTTTGTGTGTATATCATAACACATTACAAAATACACTCAAAGAGCCATTCAAAACGCAATGCAAATTTTAAAGTTTGTTAATACTGCAACAACTTTTAACAAATGTACGTATAACAACTGATAAAATTGAGATAACACGCATCTGTGGATATTTTCATGAAAGAATTCCCTATATATGCACATGCAGAAAAGCGAAATGTCAGAGAACCATGAAACAAAACGGGGGGCGCAGCTGAAGTCAATATCAGGTATGTCCACCCTGAGCTCTTACACATGAAGTCGCCTTGCCATGGACTGGCACAGATGTCTCACAACACCCTGTGCGTGGGTTTGTTTGCTAATATTTTTGGAGTGCCTCTGCCAACACTATAACAGTTTGTGGTGGCATGGCTTGTGTTCAAACATGTTGTCCAAGTTCATCCCAAAAGTGTTTGATTGGGTTCATGTTGGGAGACATTGCCATTGGGGGTCAATCCATAACATGGACATGAGGATTGTTCAGAAAGTCTCTCATCAACCTGGCGTTGCCATGCTGGAAAACCATCTGTTGACGGACGCCATGCTCAGCCAAATGAAGCAACACCAGATGAAGGATGGAAAGCTCAAGAAAACGTTTACCAGGAATATTTAATGAATAAGGCATTGCGTTTTTAATAGCTTTGAGTATAGTTTACTAATTTTTGAATATGGTTGCTATTCAAGACAGGTACATGTATGTGACTTGAGGCACATTTTTTACCATTCGGACAGGCTGCAATCTCCATGGCTTTTTTGTGCAAAGTCTACATTTGCGCAGATTAGCCTTGGTGCACGCTGATTGTAATCTGTGAGTATTAAACTCATGCTGAGAGTGTTAACTGAGCGCTGATTACTTTCTATGTTTTTAAAGATGAATATGGTGTTCTGTAATGTTTTTCAAATAATTTTTCAAAAACATGAAGATAAAACATTTATGTGTAACTCCTGTCAACGACAAGAAATGTAGACAAAGAAGAATAAAATTCAAATTTGAGAGTCTCATAATCTTCGACACGCAATTAGTGTGTGGCCACTCTACTGTCTACAGGTCACAATTTTTATTTGATTTTGACGAAACTTAAAATATTGGTCTATATCCCAAAGATCTCGGTTCCTTCTGATATTGGCATTATCGGACCATAACTTCTTGGATTATTGCACAAAAAATCATGTTTTTATCTTGTGGACACATTTTCATTTGATTTTGATGAAACTTAAATGCATGTTTATAATCTAAAGATGTTGGTTCTCCATCTGGAGTTCACAATTATTAATTATCCGATTTAAAAAAACGTTTGATTGAATATATCACAGTTATTATACTGCAATGCCACTTGGTGGACAACAACTGCCAGATAAAATGGCTGCCGCTCGTACGCAAACAGTGTAAAAAATGTGGTATAATCACAGTTGTGAACCCTCTAGAGGTAATAATTTGGATCCGATTTTGATGAAACTTGAATGTTCATAATCCAAAGATCCTATTCCTAGTTCCTTTTGATATTCTTGCATATCAGATTATAACTGCGTACATTATGACGGCCCTTGTACGAAAAATTGCGTTTTGTTTAGCTTGTTCTCTATCCATCTCTTGCTAAATGTGTGTGTATCTTGCCTGGTTGTAATTGTAATTGCATATTAAAATTAATTGTACAATTATGGATTTTTACCATACTGTCTTTAGTTATATATATTTACTATGTTATATCAAACAGATTCTTCAGTTATAGTATAGTTTACTATGTGATATCAAACAGATTGATAAGTCTGTAATAACTCACATGAAATAATTTGTTCATAGGCCTATTATGACTAAAACACAATGTTTTACTATCTTTGAGCATGATTCTGACATAAGTCTCTGTGCTAACTTTTATTATTAGGACCAATTTCAAATGTTGTTTTGACTTTTTCAACAAGAGATAAACTGCATTTAACCTCCACTCGACACAAACTAGGTCATTTCAGGACTAATAACATGGTTTAATTTTTATTTCAATAATTCGCTTGCGCATAGAGGTCTCTCTAGCAGTCCTTCCAGTTTATAAAATTGTACGTGAGTCATAAAAAGCTCCTGTTACCTCAAATGTATGCGAGAGAGAGAGAGAGAAATGGGGTTTAATGTCCACTCGACACAAACAAGGTCATTTCGGGACTAACATTGATATGGTTTAATTTATTTCAATAATTTGCATGCTCGTAGCGGGTATTTAGCAGTGGGAGGAAACCGGAGTGCCCGGAGGAAACCCACAAGGTTGAGAAGACACCCCAATCTCCTTGCCACATACGCTCACATGTTATTATTTTGTATTTCAATGTTTGTATTTGTATACTATGGAGAGGGCCAGGGGTCCACAGGCTAAGCCTGTTCGACCATCCAAAATTTTCTGAATAAAATATTGTTTAAAAAAAACCCCAAAAAACGCTCACACCAGGGATCGAAACCACAGCCGCAAGCCAGAGGTGACCGGCCAGCTAGAAAGAAGTCGAAGCCTGGCACTCTAGACCACCCCAACCCCCCTTCAAATTATGCAGTTTAAAAGTAAACAAAAACTGAAAGTAGATTATTAATCTCAATATTTAGGAGAGCAATTTAACTATTAATTTGCAGGAGTCTTTAATGATCCCCAAGAAGGAAAGCCGACATGCGTCGAGAGGAGCAGGCACGAAAGCTTGCCATAAACGTGGAGGACTGCTTTAGCAGTGGGAGGAAACCAGAGTACCTGGAGAAAAACCACAAGGTTGGACAGGCGACCCTACTCCTTAACACATAAAATTCGAAACCACGCCATTGACTCAATAGCAGGCCGTATGATACAGCATGCATACGCTTACCATTGGGCCACTCAACTCCCCTTTTTAACACAAACATTACTCTTCAGAGTTTCACTTTCAGTTTCAATCAAATGTAGGATAATAATAATAATAATAGCTTTCACTTTCAGAAAATATGAAACCCTTTAGGTCTATGTAATTGACAATAAAAGCAAAGGACGTAACACCATCATCTACATGTAACTGTATCTATAAATGAAAGCCTTGAATTTTAGCAATTGTGTTACTACATGTATAGGCAAGTGATGAAGTGTGGGATAGAATTTTTGACATTAAAGCCCCAATAACACTCTTGTTGTAACTGAAAAATATGTCCCAATCTTCATTCTGGTCAACAAATCGTATTATTTTAGAATATTCCAATTAAATGATGATATAAATTTCATCTTAACACACCTAATTTAAAAAATTGGAAAAATTCAACCAATTGATTTGAAAAGTCTAACGTAAACCTTTTCAAATGTGACTTGGATTTTAGAATATTTTCGAACCCTCTGGACAAATAAAATAGGTTGTAATGGATAATTTACACAACTGGTAGGACATTTAAACATCTAGTAGTTAGAATAAGGGTATTATTTATTTTCTGGAGCTACCAAGCTAGGAAGAATGTTATTGTCCCTTTAAAGTTCCAATAGCATATTTTTAAGTTATATTTTTAAAATTTATTAGAATAAAGCCCTAAAATAGATTGTACCTATAAACAGTCCTACCTTGTTAAAGAATAATCCTATTAATCCTATAATTCACTATTGCCAGTTGAGAAATTGGCAAAAATATCATTTTTAACTTCAAATTCAAACGTTTGAAGATGGCCGTCCATGGTGAGGAATGGGAAAGAGAGAGAGAGAAATGGGGTTTAAAGTCCACTCAACACAACTAGGTCATTTCGGGACTAACATGTGGTTAATTTTATTTCAATAATTCGCTTGCGCGTAGGGGTCTTTAGCAGTGGGAGGAAACCGGAGTGCCCGGAGGAAACCCACGAGGTTGAGAAGGCGCCCCTATCTCCATGCCACATACGCTCACACCAGGGCTCGAAACCACAGCCGCAAGCCAGAGGTGACTGGCCAGCTAGAGGCCGAAGCGCGGCGCTCTAGACGACTAGGCCATCCCAACCCCCCTGAGGAATGGGAAAACAAAGGAGGTAATTCAGTTACTATATCCTCAATCAGCTTGTGTCACCCATTTTAACACCTCTAAAATTTTGCCCATGATCGTATAATAGTGAGTTGACAACCTTTTGAGCAAAAGACATAGAAATAATTATGTTTTGACTTTCTTAGAAAATATGAAATTGGAACTTTAACCACTCAAACCAGAGACTGGGAGAGATTGGAGAGAAATTCCAACAAAATAGATAGAGAAACAAAGTAAATAATATTTGAAACATGACAGTCTTAAAATATTGATATGTGTCTTTTGTATTTTGATAAAACTAATAGTAAAAGGTTCACAATTAAGTTCAACTGTGCCATATTTCGACAATACACAACCCGTTAAAATTGGTCATATTTCTATTTCCTGTGCAGTAAATCAAGAAAATGTTCGACTTCTTTTTTATACTTACAAAAGGAAGCTCATCTTTTAAATTCCAATAACAATACCGTAAGTGAAAGAAGAATAGTTCAGCTAAATAGTCCTGGGTAAATAATTTAAAATAATCGAAAAACGTTGCGGATGATCATGGATTTAACCGATGTAGTTTTGACATAAAATATCAAATATGGCTTCTCAATGTTTATGTCAGGCAGAAGCGGAAATGAGTAAGCTAACACTAATTCGAAATTTTATTCTATAATTTATTAAACGAGTGAACGTAGTAACTTAAACGGGATTTTTTTTTTTTTAAATGATGCAACTATAAATTAAGTTCTCAAATTATAGAAATAGATTGAAAATAGCATTGTTAATGAGTTCCACTATTTCGTTTCGCCATCTTTATCTGGTGTCATTTTAACAGTATTTCATTTAAACTCGGTTGTCCAGATGCTTGAATTTTTTGGAGAACGCTCGATTGGAGACGGTCCGGCACAATGACGTATACCTATATATGACTTTTAGTGCTAGCTAGCTCTGTTTATCCCGAAACGTTGATTAAATCTGCCGGATCCATTCACTCTTTTTGAATTGTTTATGTTTGTGGTCTCTTAAGGCGTTTTTATCGACCACTGATTAGCCAAAGTGATTTGCATTCAATCACATTTTCATCTTTAACGTCCATCTAATTCAAATTGGTTACCCTAATCAACGAATTTATCGACATCGATTTCCGAAGCGATTAAATCAAATCGCCAAATCAGTTCAGGGTGCGATTTGACGATTTGATCGGGTGGTCACGTGTTTGTTTCAACTGTGTCCAGCCACAATAATTGTTTACAGCTAATCGGAGCATTTAACGAACTCGCCAAAGTACTTTGAAATCGACTTATTGTCACGTGACATCTCTACTAAATTCAAATCAATTTGGCAAGTGGATAAAAAAGCCTTTGGCTTTAGTATGATGTCTTGTCTGTATACATATCTGTTTTTGTGTAGAATTGTGTGTGGTGCAGTCCCCCTGCACTTACTATTAGACTAACCCTAACGGTCCTAACCATAGAGTTATATATAGAAACTATATAACTCTATGGTCCTAACCCACAATCATAGAGTTATATATAGAAACTAGAGTCCGCACTGATCACGTGACAGCGTGCCGACATGGAGCCTTGTCCGCCATGTTAGTTCCGGGGAGTCTGAACGTAAATACCCGGATGTTCACTATGTTATTGCATTGCATCAATCATTCGGTGTCGAACTGTTTTAAAACGTGCACAAATATTACATTTTTAAATTTTCTCACCCAAATACTTATTGTTTGATAAAAATAATAATAAAGATCAATGGACCGACTTGTCCCCGGGCCCCTCTTTCCACGTAAAGGTTATAGAATAATTTATTTTGACATGTCCGCGATTTCGATAACAACAGTAAACAGTGTCTCTCCTCTGCGTCGCGTCTACTCTTACTTAACCCTCTTTACTAATAATAATACTCTATGTCATAGGCCTCAAAAAGTTAAGCAAACTTTATGACAGTAAGGTAAGATTTCAATTTATAAATTTATTAGTCACATTTACTATAGAATACACATTCGGGACACAATTTAAAGTATCAAATATTAAACTGGAAATTAAAGTGAAAGTAGAGTAGGCCTACGGGATCGCTGACACTGACATGTCACTTTATTACATAATTTTCTAAAACAAATTAACAAATAAATAATTAATAATATAACATTTTCTGCAGGCTGTTTTAAGTTTTTCTTCCCTTTTCAGTTTCATATATTTCTAAAAAATAATTAACAAATATTGAAATAAATCAATACCGGGCGGTAAATAGAAATAAACAACATTATAGTTATACGTAGGCTATTAATTTTTCTTCACTTTACATTCCCAAATTTCCTGAAATTAAAAAATTAAAAAATAAATAAAAATACCAGTACATATTTAGTCCTACTAGTTATTTTCATAACTGTCTTTTAGGGAGCGCTTCGCCTGCTCCGTCTGAAGCGCTCCCTAAAAGACAGTTATGAAAATAACTACATATTTACTATAGAATACACATTCGGGACATATTTTTATGTATCAAATATTATACTGGAAATTAAATTGAAAGTGAAAGTAGAGTACGGGATCGCTGACAATGACATGTCACTTTTCATTCCATAATTATCTAAAACAAATTAACAAATAAATAAATAAAAATACAATATTTTCTGCAGGCTGTTTTTAGTTTCTCTTCCCTTTTCAGTTCCATATAATTCTAAAAATAATTAACAAATATTGAAATAAATCAATACCGGGCGGTAAATAGAAATAGGCCTACAACATTATACGTAGGCTATTAATTTTTCTTCACTTTCCATTCCCAAATTTCCTGAAATAAAGTAATTAACAAATAAATAAAAATACCAGTACATATAATTCTGCGGGCTATTGTTTTCTGTTAACTTTTTAGTGCTTAAATTAAAAAAAAAACAACAAAAACATTCATTTCTCTACACTCTTTATTAATTAGTTCCATAAATTTTTAAAACAAATTTACTGTATAAGAATTCATATTGTGGACATTTCACTAATTCAAAAGATGAACGTTTTAATAAAAATTAAAACAGAAAGCGAAGGTAAAGTAAATAGGCCTAGTAGCGTATAGTCAGATAGAGACACTGCGGTCGAGATCGCTGGTCAAAATAAATTATTCTATAACCTTTACGTGAAAAGAGGGGCCCGGAGATAAGTCGTTCCATGGATCTTTATTATTATTTTTATCAAACAATAAATATTTGGGTGAGAAAATTTAAAAATGTAATATTTGTGCACGATTTAAAACAGTTCGACACGGATTGATTGATGCGATAACATAGTCAACATCCGGGTATTTACGTGCATACTCCCCGGAACTAACATGGCGGCCGTCGCTTCATTCCGGCACAAACCTTTAACGTTGTAGTCATGGGAGTCACGTGATCAGTGCGGACTCTAGTTTCTATATAACTCTATGCCCACAATTCATATGAGTATGACGTCATATGCACCGGACCGACGCTATTGGAGCCATATGTGGCATTCTCAGACATTTCATTTTTATAAGACCGAAATAATATTTCGTGGTGTGTGTGTGTTTTGGGGATGAGGGTAACTTTTGATATTATGACGACAAATCAAATACTCCCCCCCCCCCTACGCACAATTTCCCTTTTATGAAATTTGATTTATTACTTTGTTGTTAATAAACTAAAGCATGCATGGCATAGGCGGTTTAGTTTGGTCAAAGGTCACGAGATGTAAACATGGCTAATCCCAACCCTAACCCTGGACCTAGCCTTAGTGCTTGCCAATCCCTCGTCGCTAACAATCACGTGCCCTAACCTTATTTATTTACATCTCAGCGACTTTTACGAAAGTAACAAATAAGCCGTAACCTTTGTCGGAACAATTGCGCATGCGCATACGGTGTTATCGTGGTTGTTGAAGCATAGTTCTCAATAGTTCTGTATTAACTTGAAGAGAAGACGTACATATAAGTGTGTTCAAGGCATCACCTTTTTCTTATCGGTTTGTGTACATATTTAATTACAGTTTACGTTACATTTATTGTACTAAAGCATGTATATTATACAAAGTCTTTGCTGCATTTTCATATTCTGTGGTCACAATGCGTTCACGTGTTCTTTGTAACCCAATTTTTATTGTCCGCCATTTTTAGACCACTCACTCATACAGCAGAGCAAGAAATGACTTAGTATGAGCAGACGCCAGACATCCATGTTGTTATTTATTGACAGAGCTATGTAGATTTAGAACTTGGAAGTAGTCTAGTGGGCCAAAAGAGTGCTTCAAATATTAATATTACACGGTATCAATTATCAATGCCAACTAAAACGATCAAATCCACCCGTCAGGCGAATGCCCGAATGAGCGCTCCCAGTCCCAGCATTTCCGACAAAACACAAAGATAGAAAGAAAATATACTTCAAGTTTCAACTTGGTAAATTCGTCGTTGTCGTTTGGCGAATTGGGACAGGGTAGTACTAGTGGTAATACTAATTACATGTAACTAAAAGACAATTGCACAGCCCATTTTAAACACTGCAGCTACAGTACAAGTGCAACCCTCCCCCCCCCAAAAAAAAAACAAACAAAAAACAATAAACCAAAACCTAACCGTTTCCTTAAAATTGAATTGAGTGAAAAAAATAAGATTAAGGGCATACTATAAACTTTGGCTGATTTGTTGAATGAAATGAAATTTAACGCCCTACTCTTCTGCACTTAAGCAGGGCTAATAGTAATGGAAGACAGCGTACGCCATACAGTGTGCTATGAGGGAAATTTTGCCCGGGCAGCGGCACTACGACCTACTCTGATATTGAATTCCAACTGCCGAGGGATCTCTTACATGCACGCCAATGTGTACATGGGAACTTGGTTTTTCTTCCCCTCTGAATTACTAGACAGCTACTCTTGTCAGGCCCTCTGTGGTGTGAATGAATGAAAAAAGGATTAAGATCCTACTTTCTTGCACCAGCTGGACTAATAAAGACCAGCATACATGGTGCTATGATGAGGAAAGTTTACTTATGCAAAACAGGAAAGATTGTAAAGGCAGCGGTTAATTAATTATCCGTTTCTCATAACTTGTGTTTGTGAAGTAATTTTTTATCGTCAATTTCAAATAATTACTGCCAGAGTTATCTCCCTTGATAACTTCAAAAGATCTTGTGACGCTACAGAGGCACAATTTATCATCCGATTGACTTCAGATTGATACACCGAGTTTAGGGTTGTGAAACGAACAAGTAATTTGATTTTCAATGATTTTTGATAACTGAACAGCTAAATCCATGATATTAAATGTTTTGTATACTCATTGTAAGCGTGGGGCAAAACTTTGTAAAAAGCAAACCAATTCTAATATGATTTTCTGATAATTACATAATGAGTTGTTACTCTTAATCATATTTTAGTGTATTACAAATGTTTCATTACCAAAAAAAAGTAAAAATATGCGACAACCCTTGTTGACGGCCCGGACGATTTAGCTGCTGTGGGCATGTTTTCATTGCCTGGCAACCTATCTTATTAGCATGTTCTCTTTCCATCTCTTGCAAATGAAGGATTATATATTGCATGGCAACTGCTTGTTTTTCAAAAATGTTAATTTTTACCATTACTTTGAATGTAGATAAAAAAATGTCTTCAGAGGATGATGATGGATGTGTGATTCGAGTAAGAGGCCTACCATGGTCAACAACTGCAGAAGAAGTTTACAAGTTTTTTGAAGGTATAACTTAAAGATGCTTTCTTTTCCCTTGCACTAGGCACCTGTCACTGACACTGTCTGACAGAGATTCATGTTTTGTCAGGTACAAAACCTCTAGTGTCCGTCATTTTGTCCGACACTGATTCGTCCTTTTTATTTATTATTATTTTAATACATGTCCGGCACAAAGTTGAAAAATGTCAGATACTATTTCATAAGTGCCTGACATTTTGTCAGGTACATCTAAAACAGTTATTTCCAGGCCTACCTCTGCCCTTGAGTACGAACAGTGTTGTTTGATATTTTCGGATAAAAATTATATTCAAACTAATTTATCAATCAAGCTTTGCTTCCGATCCCTTTTGTTTTGAAGAGAACTGTGGTACCCCATGTCACAAGAATCTATTTTACGAAGCCCTGTTTGTCACATGACTTGAGGAAGAATCCATATTCCAGCTTTTATTTGTTTTTGGTCCAATTACCATATATATTGAAGATTAAGTGAATTTTTGTATTATCCTCTTCCAACTTCTTTTTCCACATTTTATTCTCCCAACATTCTCACAGCCATTGGCCATTAGATCAATACATAAGTGCTCTTTCTTTCACTTGAGGAGACTTGCTGGGCTATCTTATGGGTGTTTTTCAGGAATTCCAGTATTTTTCTAGTAAGAAGATTGTCTCTCTCCCTTCAGTACACCAAATATGTCATACTTCTATTGGAATGCTTTACTTTCGTGGTAATGTATCTTTAAGGGATTTAATTGATGCAAGCTTTATATAGAATTAGATGACCCAAATTTCATTTTATATAGTTATCTTTTTTCGGTGTAAGGAATATTTAAGGTTATTTTCATCTTTCGTAACATTTTTAGGTGCAAATATCCAAGGTGGAGAAGATGGTGTCCACTTTACATTCTCTAGAGAAGGAAGACCAAGTGGAGAAGCTTTTATTGAATTTGAAACTCCAGATGATGTAGAAGTGGCTATGGGAAAGCATAATGCTCACATGGGTACAAGATATCTTGAAGGTATGTAATTCAGGTGATGTGGATTTGGACGTCCAGTTTTGGTTTTTGTTAGGCATATTTTGCTTTCACTTTCAAGTCTGAAAAAGGTCACTTCTCAAAACGACAGCCTTCGGTACCAGTGTTGTCTGTCAAATATTTACCAGAGCAGTGATTATATTTTACTTTGTTATAACTGCTTGTATTCCAGTGTTCCGATCAAAGCGAAGTGAAATGGAATGGGTTATAAAAAGAGCTGGACCAAATCAGCATGAAAGTTTAAATGAAGCATGCGTTCGGTTACGTGGGCTCCCTTTTGGTTGCTCAAAAGAAGAAATTGCTCAGTTTTTCACAGGTCAGAATTTATTTTAATCTTACTGAATTTTATGTTTAGAATAAAGAATCTCAAAAATTAATTCTAATTAGTTGATAAAGATAAATACAGTAATTTTTATCTTATGAACTTATGTACTTGCTAATTGAATTGTTATGGAAGAATTGAAAAAAAAACAACATAAATGAAATGTTAGTTTGAGAAAATATCTAAAGGTTGTTAAGTTAAAGAATCATTGCTAGAAAAATTAAGAAGCTGTTAAATAGTAATTCTTTTATTGTTAATGTATATATTTAATTCCCTTTTTGGGAGAGGATAATTTGTGATTTTTGTTTTCGTTGGGTGGGATGCAGGGTTGGAGATTGTACCTAATGGGATAATGCTACCGGAGGATCGACAGGGGCGCAGCACGGGGGAGGCCTATGTCCAGTTTTCAAACCAATCCATAGCGGAAAAGGCACTGGGGAAACACAAGGAAAGAATAGGGCACAGGTGGGCGGGCCCTCGGGCATAAACACAACACGGAAAACCATGGGACCCAACGGGTGGACGGTTTGGTGGGCGTGTTGGGTTCTACAGGGGCCATTCTATTTCACTTTTACTAGTTCTATCTTAATTTTCTTTCAAAATTTAATTTTATTTAAACGTTTCATAAGTTTTCAAATGTTTGGCACTTGGCTGTTCTTATTAAATCTAAAAGAAAGTTTCAGTATTTATTAGAATAACCTTCACAGTATATTTCATTCCTTCTGCTTATTTTTAGTTTGGTTATTATTATGCAAACCCCTTTATATTTCTTTACAATAGTATTTGAAAACATTATATGGAGAACATATAAAGATTAATTATGGGATAAATATTATAATGTAATTAAATTTCAATAATTAACTTAAATTAAAATCTGATTTAGTTCTTTTAAGTAGCAATTTCAATTTCTTGTTCTGTCTGAAATCATGTTTACATGTTCATTAGATAACAAAAATCTATCTTTCCTAACTTTAGATACATTGAAATCTTCAAAAGCAGTCTGAGCGAGGCTCATTCGGCAATTGGTAACCGAAACATCCGACCTTTAATGGGAAGTTCTATGGGTCGACCTAGTCCCTATGACAGAAATGACAGATACGGAATGGGCGGAGGTGGAGGAGGAATGGGTATGGGAATGGGTGGCAATTTTGGTCGTGGACGAGGACGTCAGATCAAAGGTGAGTTTATAATCATTTTTGGATATATAAAATTAATATTCCATAGACTATAAATGTGGAAAAATGTTGTGATGTTGAATTGAATGAAAGTCATATTTTTTGTATTGAAACTCTTTTCAGGATTTTATGATGATGATTTTGATGATTATAATAGTGGAGGATATGGAAGTGGAATGGGTGGAGGATTTGGCAGCGGTGGTGGTGGTATGAACAGAAGAGGGGGAATGAGAGGACGTGGTGGTATGAATCGTATGGGTGGTGGAGGTGGCGGAGGTTCAATGAACAGAATGCCAGGAGCCCAGCCAGGTAGCCAGTACCAGAGTAAAACTGGTCATTCAGTCCATATGAGAGGTTTACCCTTCCAAGCTCTTCAATCCGATATTCAAGATGTACGTTTCATTGTTTATTTTCATTAGTTTATATTTATAATACATTTTTCACTCCGAGGAATATTTGAACAGTTTTATAATGGGTAATACTAATTACTATGTAAATAGTAATAACCGAATATCATTCTCCACACAAGTCTTGCTATCAAGCACTCTACATGTCCAAGACGCAAGACATTAGCAAATTAAAAATTCATGGAATGATACTTTTTTTTTTTTTCAGTTTTTCACACCGTTGAGACTTGTTAAAGTTGAGTTTGAATATGGACCAAATAATCGTCCAACAGGAGAAGCTAATGTAGATTTTGAAACCCATCCAGATGCTGTTGAAGCCATGAAGAAACACAAAAGTAACATGCGTAAGTATGAATATTTCATCTTTTTTTGTGTTATTAAATACTTTGTTCTAAAAATGAAAGGGATTGAATAACAGGCAATGTATGACTCTTTACTGGAATCTGACTATAAGGTAACTTTGATTCCCAACATCATTATATTATAATGAAACCCTTTTGTATAGTGCGGAACTCGTCATTTAAAAAAACGGACTAAACATAAATGTTCCCTACTAATAATGAATTTGTAAGTAACCTGGACTATGACAAGTCTTAAACAATGTCTGTAATATAAGGTACATAATATAATGCAGTTACAATAAAGGCTCAGCGTAGTTAAGCAAGTGATTTAATTATTTTTTTCATCTGTTTACAAACTAAAACTATTTACATAGGAGAAAAATTTTTGTTTTATTTTGAATGTTCAACTTACTGGTGCTGTATATTTTACTTCAGAACACCGATATATTGAGCTGTTTCTCAATTCTACACCTGGTGATAATTACAGTGGGGGAGATAACTACAGTAGCAGTATGGGAGGAATGGGAAATGGTGCTAGTAATAATTTAAGTATGGGGGGAGGTAATAGTATGGGGGGAGGTAACATGGGAGGAGGATCATATGGTGGACCAGGGGGCAACTTTAATACAGGTGGAGGATATGGAGGTGGAGGAGGTATGTTGCCTGTGTTGATTTATTATTATCATTGATTAATGTTGCATCTATCTATATTGTGTATTTGTTTTAAAATCATTGCCTTTTAAAATTTGTACCTATCTGAAATCTGGTTAAAGATACCTTATAGGAGATTAGAGAGCTGGCATTTCTTTGTATAATAGTTAAGGAACTAGATAACGTAAAGGGATTGTCTAAGTCTTCTTTAGTTAAAAAGACAAAGAGCTGAATTGACATAGGAAAATCATGCAAACATTGCCTACATGTATTACCACATGCTCTATATAAAATACAGTGAGCTTGATAATTTTTAGAAATGAAGATGCATGTAATTATGCGCAGCATATTTCTCACATCTATTGGTTTTCAACCATGACTGACAGCATAACTGAACCCGAAATTTTGATGTAAATTCTATTATTGAATTGAATAACTAATTTGAATGAAACACTAACTTTACAGCTTGTTAGAGTGGTCCGGAATAGGTAAATCATGTATAATTAGAATAAATATACATGTACACAGCAATTAATACACATACAGTGTACATGTATTTGAAATTTATTGTACTCAAGTTTATATTTTTGTCGAAATAACTGAAATGTTACCTGGAATTTATTCACTTCTATTTAAGGTATGAATGCTTACAGTGGAGGTTACAACTAAATTCGGAGAAAAGGAGCAATTCATCTTCAAGAAAAATCTATTCTCATGCTTTTCTTTTATTTTTTTAAATATTATCTGTATCCCAAGATCGGTTCAATAGATGCTGTTAATTGTGGAAACAGAATTTTTTTTTTTATTAATCTCAATAATATGTAATGTCCATTTTATATGTTGATTGATTTATAGTTCATATTTATAAATTGACATGCACAGACTACTAATGGGACTAAAAATCCTCAGTTTTCTAGTTTTTATTTCAAGGATTCGTTGCAAACTGTGGCAGTTGGAAAACGTTTGTTTTATTAACATGTATATAAAGGGGTTCATTGTTGAAAGTTCATATGCAAGGAAACAGTTCTTGGTGTACCTTTATTCATTGTCATAAGATAATTTATTTAATATCTTGACAAGTTCTGCCCAGATTTAGAAAAATTCCTGAAGGTTAAGTCACAACTTACAGATTTATCATTGTGTATAGTGTATGTTTTCATATGAACAAACTGCTTTTGTTGCTATATTAGTATCATTTCATTTATCATTGTATGCTTTCAATAGATAAAAATTATTTTCTGAAAGTCAATGAAGTGTAATTTGTTATTCAACATTAGCTAAATGAAGTCCACATCTATTGAAAGTGGGGAGGGTGTCACGGTGGCTAAGTAGGTAAGATGCTGGCTCCTTCACCCTTGTAGGGATGCAGGACTGACGAGGACAGCTGTTTAGTTGTTTGGATGGGACAGAAAACCCAGTTTCGGTGTTCACATTGGCATGCACTTGAAAGATTCTTTGACATTGGAATTTGAAGTAAAGAGTAGGCTGTACTGCCGCTGTCAGGGCAAAATTTCCCCTCTTAAGCCACTTGAGCAGAACAGTAGGACGTTAAACCCCTTTTCATTTTCTATTGGAATTGTCTTCTATTTGAATTTTTTATGAGCAGTAAAATCGGTATTTATAGTAAAAAATTTTATATGCACACATTGACTTGTGAGTTGTCACAATTTCTTGTGAACACGCTACATCCATCGTCTGATCTGGAATGAAACATCATCTATTTGGATGGGACAGAAAATCAAGGTCACATGTACACATTGGCTTGCAATAACATGAGTAGTCTGCAGTGTAACTGTCTGGGCAAAATAGTTTAGACAACTGAATATTTTTCTTCCCTAAGCAGCGCAAACGCGTAGCAAATAGCAGCCAATTTCACACAGCAAATTATCCAGCAGTCGATTGCATCACCTTTCAGTTATCATACCATGACGGTGACCATGAACAAAAAAAAAAATAGCTGCAGCAGTGGGAATTTCCTTTATTTTACGCTGTTGGCTAGAAAGCGGTGGGAGAACAGGAAAGACCGGGTGAAAACAGGTTCTGCAATACATTTCTTTGCAGGCTGTTTCATCGTCTGGGTTCGACAGTCCAGGAGGGGGGCATCGTATAAAACTCCCTCTCCTCTCATAAAATTATAAGCTCCAATTCTATATCAGAATTATACGTTGCCATGAAAAGTGCCATTTTGTCTTCAACTTTCTTGACATCAGTGATAGGCAAATGAATTTTACAACTTGGCAAACACAATCGGTGAATCAAAATTTTGGCTGAAAATATCAAACACTTTTGATTTCAGTTTATCAGTAGGGCGATTTCAAATTCGCCATCGCAACTCTGGACATACTTGTTGTCTGTGGCTTAAACAGGCATTATGTAAGAGCTAAATCTGCTTACAGGTCTTTATATATGTTATATATTAACATGACAAGACCATAATCAACTCTTGATGCCTTCGGATGGCTCCGATTTTAAGTAAATAAGAACGGTTTGGCCATTTAATCATTTAATTAAAAGATAGGTTGCCAGGCAACGAAACACGCCCACAACAGCTAAGTCGTCCGGGCAGTCAACACGGGTTGTCGCATATTGTTTCTTTTATCAGTAAGGAGAATATTTACAACACATGATAATCTTATTACGAGTAATAGCCCATTAAATAATTATCAGAAATGATTAGAATAATTTTGATGGTTTGTCTTAAGGCCTTTGTCCACAAGATATTTCAAAGTGCTCAAGTGCCAGATATCACTGAAAATCAAATAGGATTCTTCGTCTCATGACCCTAAACACCGTGTATAAATTTCAAGTCAATCGGATATTAACTTTAGCCTCCAGAGCGTTCACAAGAAATTGTGGACGATGGACGGACCGACAGAAGGGGGCGACGGCAATATACGACCACATTTCCATGTGGGCGTATAAAAATGGATAAGCGAGGCTAAGACTCGATTGACCAGTACACACATTTTGGCACAACTACAACCATTGATAACTTTGCTCAAAATTAAGCAATTTGAATGAAATTTTAAATATAAATTATTTTGCATTATCTATCCTTTAAATATTATTGCAAGAATGGCCAACTCTTTATCCAAATCGTAAATAATGTCCCTTCAATAAGAGGTGTTCCAATTGTTCTGTCTTTAGTAGGCCTAATGGTAATGCCAGAGATCTTTATTCAATTTCACCAATACTAATTCTCTTGTAATTGATTATTTGAGTGTATTTTCCAGGGGGAGATGTAGTGGCTCAGTAAAATGTTGGCTTGCTAACAAGGAGGTCCCAAGTTTGCTCTGGGCAAATGCATGGTGGCTCAGTAAGATGGAGGCTCGCTAACTAGGTGTCATAGGCGGTCTCAAGTTCTTTCCAGGCAACGTTATGACATATGCCAATCTTCATTAACCTAGGATGTAACCTAGGATTTCATAATATTCCAGTACAAATATGCTAAATTTAGAAAAGAATTATGACAATGACAGAAAAATATCAACCTCATAAAAACAGACACACAAAGGAATAAAGTTATTTATATATTAATCTGTGATAAATATTTTTTGTAAATACTTTGAACTGTACAAATGACATTACGAAGTTTATATTCCACAAATGTTTTACAATCTGCCCAGATCAAATAGAACCAATTTGCAACTGATAATAAACCTCACTCAAACAGCCAACTTTTGAGGCAGCATAATAACAAGCCAAAATAATTTTAAAAAACCCCAAAGTATTTAATAAAATAAGACAATTCAGGTTTTTTACTATCATCCTTGTTGTGATAAAGACTCCATTTTTTTGGACAAGTTAAAAAAATTCTGGATCTTTTGTTTCAGATAGTACAGCATTATATTAGTTATCACAATAGTATTAAATATAAGAAAATATATACAAATAATGCATAGAATAAATACTACATGGATATAGCAAAACAAAACAGATTAATAAAACAATTCTTTCATATAACAAATGAAAAATATTATCTCTCCTCTAAAGGATTACAAACCTTATAGATAACGCATTATAAATATGTATTTCATTTCAGATAATTTAACTTATAGGAAAACACTTCTCTATGCTACTGCTAGGCTACTATAACATTCCATAACTTATAGGAAAAGATAAATCTATTCAACTGTAACATTAGATTCAGGCTTTCATTTAGACCTTCCACTGAATTATTATGCATATTATGAATTTGAGAAAAAATCGTTCTGTACTAAAGCTGTCAGTTCTATAAAGAAAGATATCTTATTAATGTTAGATCTTTGTACAATATAATCTTAATACAGTAGATCTACATATGTATCCAGTAATTGAAAATTAAATTTATAAAAACTTATACAACTACATCATGCTAATGACAATAGAACTTGATTACAATAATGCTTGATTCGACAACCACAATAAGACTTCAAAGTTCAACCACTCTCCAATAAGGACGTCAACTGAATTTGCTTACAGATATTTTTCAAGATTCTATTCTTTCCAGATTTATAACTGAAAATATTTTATGCACTCCCACTCAAAAATCTGCCAAAGCAGACTTGTAATAAACATTTTTAACAAGAAGTGACAAGTAAGTCCCAATCATTCTAAGAAAGTACTGGTTTGATTTTTAGCACATTTCCACATAGCATCCAGTAACTTGACAAATCCGGTATCTTTTGGTTTCTCTAGACCCCTGAGAAGTCGTCGTTTCATGACATTGACAAATTCCTTGTTACTTAATTCACCATCATCTAAAAATTGAAAAAAAAGGTAGATTAGAAAAAATAATTCAGAGAAAAAACAAAATTTCTTAACATGTAAGGCCAGATCTAATAAAATGTGGACCATTTTATTAGCTTGCTGAAAATAAGATCTGGAAAGAGTTCTGTAATAATTTTACAAATGTTATAGTCTACTCATACAGTAATTTTACAAATTATAGTCAACTCATAAATAATAATTAGTCAAATATTTTAGTCTACCGTATTAATAAGAAAAACAATTTGATGTAAATGTATGAATAATAACAGTATCACTAGTCATCAAAATCATGTGGGCCTTACACTTGTTTGGAAGGCAAAAGGAAAAAAAAACTTCTTTATAATGTTATTGGTAATCAATATAAAAATATATCAGATTAATGTAATATCAATGGGACTAGTCAGAAGATTCATACTGTGATCACAGTGGCTCAACAAGGCAGGGTCACCACTCCCTGTAAGGTTTGTATAACAACCTTCGTCTACCTCAATTAGCTGCTGTATATCAAACAATAGCTTATACGTCAGAAAATAAAATACTATAATAGGTTGATGTTTAAACAAATTTTGAAAAATATTTCTTTAATTGATAATGAAATATCCTCTAGAAAGGAAATCGGAATGGAGAAACGGACATCAGAGAATAAAGTAATAGGTTGATGAATGTAAAAATATTAAAAGGGTATCTTGAGCAGTTTCTGGGATATGCTATCGAGTAATAATAATATACCGAAAGCTAATTCAAAACTCAGAAATCATTCGACAAGATATCTGTTTCCAAGGAAACACAAAAATGAATAACTCCGAGAAATTTTTAAATAGCAAAAGGCACAACTACTATCACAGGTTGATGTTTGTACTAAATTTCATGAAGAAATATTGAACAGTTCACAAGATATGCTCTGGAAACAAAATTGTACACCAAAAACCAAGTTAAATTTGTTTTCAAGTTAAATTATAAATTCAAGAAATTCCAAATTAGTAGGCACAATTACAAAGTTTCATGAAAATGTCTTGCATGGTTTATGACTATGAGATATGCTCCGGAAACACAATCGGGACGGACAAAGCCAATTTCAATATTCTTCCATACCTTTGTTTGGCACAGGATAAAAAAGGTACACAGATTTATTAAATCTACAATTTATACTTACTGTTTTCATCAAACAAGGTAAACACCACATCAATAACATGATCAGATAATTCTACATGGGCAACAGTCTTAGCTACATGCTTGAAGGTTTCTGAAAATCAAAGCAATAATCTTCAAAGATTTATACATATTCTTGACATTGGTCAAACTTGTACACAATTTCAACACTATTATAAAACTGCATGAAGTAAAATTATAGAAATTTCTTGAATAGTTTATGAAAAAAATAAGATATAAACTAGAGAGAGAGAGAGAGAGAAATGGGGGTTTAACGTCCACTCAACACAAACTAGGTCTTTTCGGGACTAACACAAGGTTCAATTTTATTTCAATAATTCGCTTGCGCGTAGGGGTCTTTAACAGTGGGAGAAAACCCACGAGGTTGAGAAGGCGCCCCTATCTCCATGCCACATACGCTCACACCAGGGCTCGAAACCACAGCCTCAAGCCAGAGGTGACTGGCCAGCTAGAGCTCGAAGCGCGGTACTCTAGACCACTAGGCCATCCCACCCCCCCAGATATAAACTAATACCTACCCATATCAATTGAAACGCCAGCTAGATGATAAAAACTTAAAGCAGTGTCCACATCATGAATACTCTTTAAAAATAACCAAAAACTAATATAATCTTCAAACGATATACCCTGAAACATAGAAATAACAAATACACAATCAAGTGCAAATTTGGGATTTATTTGTTCCTTGCCCTGTTTTCTTAATTTAATCTCAAGTGAATGACTATTTCTTGCTTTTATTTCATAGGTTTCTGGCTTTGCCATGATATAGGGTTATCATGCTAGGAGAAAACCCCTGAATTAAATTTGCCCATTTCAAATCTTTATCTTGACTTCAAATGATATATAGCAGACGTGTACTTATATATTATACACATGACAACTAGATGATTGGATGGCTTAGATTCATATGGATAAGAAGACCTGCAATAACTTTGCTCTGAATAAAGTAATTTAAATGAAATTTTCAATATATTCAGTTTCCTTTATCTATTTTTTGATGTAAAGCAAAATTGACATACTCTGTATCTCACAAAATACATCTTTATGATTTATTAGAACTAGCTCTTTTATAACAATTTAATCAAGATATTTTCACAGGTGGTGAGTGATAAAAAATATTAAAACATACCTCGGGTTCCTCTTTAAACTTGCGTCTAACACGTTTCAACATTCTGTTCTTTTTACTGTCTGGTAAACCAGCATAAGTTAACAAAGCTTTACAAAAATCTTTTTCACTGATCTTATCATTTTCAATCACAAAGCGATTAAACTACAACATAAACAAAAATATGTGATTAAAACCTGGTGCATAGCATTTATAAAACCTGATTTATCAAACAAACAAAGACTTCAATCGCTATCAGTATAAAGTCCATAATAATATGCTTCATATAGCCCAGTTATTACATATCTAAAATCCACTTACTTCAATTTTAAGGATCTCTCGTTGTAACTGTCTTTGGAAATCTAAAAACTCTTCAACTGTCAGCTTCTTCTTAGCTTCTTTGCCGAAAAAATAAGAAGTAAGTGCTGAGCTCATTCCCTTATTGACATTACCTGTTACGATTCTATCACGGTGGCGCATTCCAATACTTGTTTGACTTCGTAGGATTTGTTGAACCTAGGTAAGAGCAAATAAAATTTAAAGATGGGCTGCAAGAAAAAAATCACTAGAACACATTGTTGACATTAACCTGTTAAATTATCAGCACCAGTAATAAGAGATGAAATGAATATAGCTGGATAAGAAGAATATTTGAGAAAGATGAAAATAGATTTTTTGAAATCGTACTCCATCAATATTTACCTTATCAAATTCTTCACTATCAACTTCACCATCACCATTCAGATCAAACATTTGAAAAGCTATTTGGAAATTCCTTGGTGGGGCTGTAATCAAGTAAATAAATTGTAATTTGTTAAAAAAAAAAAAAAAAAATCCCAGCTGCATGAAAACAAAATCAATTCAACTGACCACTTTGTCTCTTTGCCATCGTTTTTCTCCATCAATGAGAATGACTCTTTTATAATTTGAACCATATAAACTAGTGAAGTTTTGGAAGGTTGAATGACGAAAAGACCCACTCATACTGTTATAATAGTTTTTTTTCCAGACATTCAAATATCTTAGACCAAAATATGAATTTTTTTACAATTTGTAAAAGAAATCTAACATAAAATTTGTAACTTGACATTTATTTACAGTAGAATCTGTATGAGCAGCCACTCCTATTCAGCAACATCTCTTTGTGAGCGGCGGTCACAATAATTTCCCCCCATAAAATTCTATTGTTTTATCTCCTTATTCAACGGTAACTCCTCTAACGCGGCCAGCGGTCACTATTTTGCTAATAAATTTAACAAAACATCGTCCATTAACTGATCTTCCACTGATGGGGTAAAAAGAAATGTGAAAATAACAATAAACCCGGGATTACCTGTTAATTAATCTTTTGTTTTATTGAACGACTAACCTGATCATTGTTTTCACACGTCACATGTTTTGTCACGATCATCTTTTTTCTATAGCTATTATGTTGTTAAATAGACATTTTTAGCGCCTCTTATAATATTACATACAGAGTTACACCCCCTGTGAATTGGTGGCAATATCAACGATGTTTAATTTGTTCAAGTGCTTTTTTGATAAGATAAAATAAATTCATCGATTTTCTTCACAAAAATGGATAAATATTATTGAATGCATCATAATGATAGACAGTATTATTGAAGGTTGGTACAAAATGACAAGTTTACGGAAGGTATGTCGGCGATTCAGCGAGCCAAATTTACCGATGCAAGTAATGGTGTTTGCCTCCAATGCGTTCAAGCGTAATATTAGTTGATGTCAGCACAAAAAACACGAGATTTTATTAAGAGGCCAATCCCGTTAAGTGGTCAATTGTAAAAATTCCCTTGGGTGGCTGCTTAATGCAGATTCTACTGTATAATGCAATATAAATAGCTTCCCCACCCTGAAACATTATGTCATCGGCATAACATCAAATATATACCAGTATTTTCTTTTTTTAAAAAAAAACAACACGAACTAATACAAAAAAATTAAAAAAACTTACTAGAAAGTACTGTAAGAAGAAAGATATAATCAGAGAAGGAAATTAAACCACCTTCTCCAAGACGGTAGAAAATACTATCACCTCCAACTGCTACTTTCATTTCCATACTATCTTTCTGAAAAACATCATGATCTATTATTGTAATAATGCAACATCAAGGCAATATAGAAGTTAACTGTAACATTACTATTAGTAAATCTTATGTATCACAATCACATATATCAAAATACCTGAGAAGTACATACCATTTTTAAAAAGTATTTAGCAGCTTCTCAACTATGCACCAAGAAATTCTCGGGGGGTCACAGCGGCTTAGTGGATAGACGCTAGCCTGGAGGTCGGGTGTTCGATTCCTGCATTGGCTGAGAAAGTTCATCTCGATTTTCCGGGGTGATTTCCCCTTGTCAGTGATGCAGAAGGAGGGCCTGACAAGGACAGCTGCCTGGTTGTTCGGATGGTACGAAAAAAAAAGGTCCCGTGTACACATTTGAGTGCACGTAAAAGATCCCCTGGCAGTTGGAAATCGATATAAGAGTAGGCCGTAGCGCCGCTGCCCAGGCAAAATTTCCCTCATAGCACACTGTTATGGCGTATGCCCGTCTTCCATTAGCCCAGGTTAGGTGAAAAAGAGTAGGACGTTAAACCCCATTTCATTTCATTTCCAAGAAATTCTACTGTACAAGAATTTTAGGTGCCACAAAATCATTGCGATTTCAATATGACCAGAATTGATTTTTTTTTTTGTTTTTCAATTTTGAGTTGTTCATTCCCCAACTGAGTGCCATAGAAAATGCATCACTTAGTTTTCCGTATAACAAAATGATCCTGTAAACATATCTTATTTATTTTGCTTCTTATTGTGAAGAATATTCAAATGGGAACACACCAATAACAACACATTTGTACACTTATGGATATTTAATCTGTAATCAACCGTACAAAGTCAGAGGGGTCAAAACCAAAAGTACGACACAAATGTCAGTAGCGTGTGTGTCCTCAACATGCTCTTACTCTTACACACACTGAGCAGCGACGTCTCATGAAATTAACCATCTGTGTCATACTTTTGGTTTTGACCCCCCTGACTTTGTACCGTTGAGTATAGATTAAACATCCATAAGTGTACAAATGTGTTGTTATTGATGTGTTCCCACTTGAATATTGTTCACAATAAGAAGCAAAATAAATAAGATATGTTTACAGGATCATTTTGTTTTACAAAAAACTAATTGATGCGTTTTCTATGGTGCTCACTATATATTTGTTCAGAAAAAAATCTACTAGTTCATACGTTGGCTTCATGCATGTACTACAGTGAAGAAAGATTATTAACTGAAAATTTATTTATTTTATAATGGAAATAATAAAACTGATGATTGTAGTGATGATAAGAACACACTTCATGCATTGATTTCTTGCTCCCATTATTTTCTTGTTTTACATTACAAAACTCTTCTGCTAAAAATAAAAGTCAGAGAAAACAAGCAGCTACAATAATGCAACACCCTGTCTCTCCTGTTAAAGATACTTTCCCAACAAAGTATTTATTGGGTGGTTATTTCAAATAAAAGTATGGCAATTTTGATAGTAGAGACTTAATCTTATCACAAAAATTGTGGAGCGTGCACACTAGAAAGGGTGTCCCTAATTAGCAGTCTGACAATTAACGGCTGTCGGCTTGTGTGATGTCAACATTGCATGCGTAGTGTCTAAGCTCTTGGCATTAGGGAGTGCTTTATGTATATGTTGATTAACTTGACGGTGAGCTGACATGGAAAAAGTGTGAGACTTAAACGTATAAGTATCCAAGATAAAAACAATGCAAAAAAGACGTGGACAGGAAAAAATATGGATATTTAGTAAGGCTTCAAGTGAACTGGGATTAAAGACATCATCGTCTTTTATTTGCAATGCATTCTCCTTCAGCTTCGCAAGTGTTGCTAGGACCTAGCCTTAGGTGATCAATATTTAATTTGAAGCAAATTTTTGATAGATTAATTAGATTCAATCAAAACATATTATCGAATCACCCAGTTTGTACAAGGGAAGGTATCTTTAATGTTAATATTCAATAAAAGAAACAAATATTTGAATAACTAGGAGTTAAGGAGAAAAACACCTGTAAAACAGAAACACATGCAGGAAAATGAGACGAATTCAAAAATACATTTAGTTAGAATCAGATAATAATGTAAATAATATATTCAAAAGACAAATATATTCCAATTACCATACTCACGGTTGATCATTAACAAAAGTATGATTGTTCAGCAAGATTTACTATAAAGAAATGCTACTGTCAAATGAATTTATTAATTTTCCATATAATTGAGTAGTCTATTAGCCATATCTTTGAAACAATAAATTTCATTTTTCATTTCCAAAACATGATTTTGCTTATCAAAATTATTCTACCAAACTCTGTACCTAATCAACAATTTATAGATAAACAACAACACACAAGATAATGGAATACAAAGCGTTTCAGTCAATTGCCACTATCTATTTTTGGAAACTTAAGTGGAAATTATGAATATTCAGATGCACCTGCTAAAAGCGCATAACTTGCTTAGTCTAGCTGAGAAATAACTACTGCTAATTACAGTTTTAGCACATCCTTGGTCATATATTTAATATTCTTTTATAATGATTTAATAAACTGTGCCCCTATCTACATTGAGTAATTTACAATGTATCCTCTGATTTTTATGTATCCTTGTCATTTTGACAAAATTAGTTGAAAACTCTATCCTTAGGTATATTGTTGCTTTCATCTGATTTTATATCACTAGATGAATTCAGTAATGAGACATAAACTGATTTTGTGTTTCACTGTAGGCGAAAATCATATGAAACTTATTGAACATTTCGATTTTCATTTAATCTTTCAAAGCAAAGATTTACTTGTACAGAGGTTGTCCTATCACTAAATTAAACAACACATCAGATCAACCAAATTCAATAATCAGCTCCTTTATAATAAATTTCTTTATACTAACTAATATGTTATGTTATTGTGCAATGCTGGGTAGGTCAGAGCAATTAAAAGCGGAATAACTCTTGCAATGTTTTAAATTCTGAAGTAAGAAAATTCTAAAGCATAAGATCAAGCACTAATTTACAAGAGGTAACAATAAACTTAGACATGGTTGAATCTCATAAATATCATCTAATGAAGTATTTACTAATATTATAGTTAGTGTTCATTATGAATAAATAATCATATACCCATTGTTAATTCAGACTGTTTCAAACTCAAGATTGAGAAGTAAATAATGAACATCTTCTTGTAACAATAAAGTTCAATTTAAATACGTTTGAACAAGCAGGATCAATAAATCGTGTAATTGTACTACATGATGTAGCACATTTCACTGAATTCGGTAAATAAGTCTTCTTCAACATGTTCAAAAGAAATTCTGGATGTGCAGATGGATTAACAGGGATGCGAGTTGTGTAAAAAGACGTAAGTCCAAACCAGAAAAGCCATGTTAAACATATCTATTCATTCAATCAATGAAAATAAAGCATCCATAAAAATACAACTAGACTTGACACAAACAAAACCATGTGAAAAGAGTTTGTGGTAAACAATATGATAGCATTAATGGGTAATGCACAAAGTAGGCAAATGGTCAGGTATCACTGCAAAATTCACGGATTCATTTTTCAATTTTTTGTTTGACATGATTTCATGAATCACATCATATACAAGATTGTTCTGCAGCATGTTTGCAAATCATTTAACATCTATGTATAAATAACCAAAGACAGCACATGGCCTACAATTAACACTTAGGTATTTTTACCATGTCAAGGACACTTATGAATGACAAGTTAATTTGATCAACCAGTCCAACCATACTTTGAATTAATATTGGGACTGGAAAAGTCATCAGCATATTGGTCTATTAATTTGTATTAAGGACAAATACAAGCTTGTACACCAACCGATGATATAGCAACTGACTGGTCATAATTTAACATCAGTAAGCTTATGTTTTTGTTTTTTTTTGCTTTGATGAAAACTTTTACACACAACCATACTGTATTTGTTAGGAGTGTGACAATTGGGGTTAAATATATAATATAAACTTGTTTTATAACTAATTACTACTAGAGAAAATATCTTCTAGCAACTGTGTGTCTAAAAAAATGTGACAGTGCCCATCATAATGTGTTTGTTAAATATTCAACAAAGCACTTCTACTTTGAAACATCAACATACATCAGGCAAAATTAAATGGAGAAATGGGCATGTGTACACATTAATAATATACAATGGAATTCTGGTATGTGCAATAATCAATGCAATTATATCATTATGCATTTGATTTGGTTATTGTCAAATGGGGGTACAAATGGAGCAATCTTTAAAATGAGTTTGTATGTTACGTAGGTGATGGTAAATTAAACCATATAATACCTGTAACACCTCAAGGAGTTGTACATCACTTGCTTTATCCTGTTTATAAAAACACTATAGAATAACAACCACTAGTAAATCACAATATCCATATAAAACACCCCAAACAACAAATCAATTAAAATACAACAGAACTGCCATATAATACGGAAGAGAATACTGACTTCCTTGATAAATACTGTCAGATTTATAACTGACAACAGAAAAACTCATAGGAACATCTAAAAAATTGAGAGGAAAAAATGAAAATCATGACATTAATATATTGATATATAACATTTTATTACACTAATTAACTATGGGATAAAACCAATAGTAATGATCACTCAAAAAATCAAAACATGCAAATCAAACAAAATCATTCCAAAACTCAGAGAAAGGGAAAGGACGTAGCTCTCTCTCAAAAGCAGGAAACTCCACAATATAATAGAAAGATTAAATATTCAGAAAAAAGTTCAAATAGAAAAGCAAAAAATAAACGCATTTAAACCGGACTCACCCAAATAGGAATACTATCCTTCTATATCCATTCATAGATAAAAGAGAAAGGAAACATGCTTAAATCAAACCATGCATACTGCAGGTATATTTTTAATTATATGTTAAAAAGTTGTGATTATTCTGTAGTATTATTACTAATATTAATACAATAGAGACAACAAACTATTAAGGATAAAGGATTATATAAGTTCTTTTATCTAATTTATGATTTAAAAAAAAAAGGTCACACAAAAATGACCATAAATACAATTTCTTTTTAATAAAGACTATTAATGCTGGGTTTGGTTTCAAAGTTTACATTCTGTGCTGTTTCACGGTGTATTTGAAGTTAGTCAAAATGAACACTTTTTTTCTATAATCACATAATAAATATCATGAAAGTTCCTTGAGCTGAGAGAATAAGAGATTTCGAAAATTTTTCCTTCAAATTATATGTATTGACACCATATCAATAAATAATTGTGAATTTTGCATACTTTATTGAGTTTTGGAATCAAATTATGTTTATGAATTATTCTTGTATAATTTCTTTTATTCATCAAAAACAATTCTTTATTCAAATACAAAAAATCCTTGGAAATACAACACTAATGATGTTAATATAACTTTTTGTAGATTTCACTGGATCTTTTATGTCAAAAAATAAAACCATTGTCAAGATATCACTGATTATGTTAAGTTGTCAACATAAGAAACCAAAATTAGTAAAAAACCACTCCAGATTATTTTTTGGAATTGTGTATAGAGCTTATCCCATGTAGAAACATATCTAATCAAGCCACTTTAATACTTAAATTTTACCTAAATCAAAGAGGATAAGCTCCTTTAAGCTTGCAAACAGGGGAAAACATAAAGGACTGACAAAACAAAAAAATATATGATCAAAATTTCACGTAAGTGTGAAACTTGAGTGTACTTTGCTTTGAAAAACATTTACAAGAAGCAAGTGATTAGATGACCCACACAACTGCAAGACTGAATGTTTCAATTGTCAGCTACCAGTTTGTGAATAAATTTCCTGGAGCCTTAATGCAATAGAAAGACAAATTACCAGGATTATTTAGTAGTGCACACACACCTCAGTCCATGATGCCAACTTTATTACACATTCATCGTATCATTGTACAACATTTAACTTACCTGTGGGTCAAACTTGCGAAACTGATCCAATCCCAAACCTAGAAAATATTAAATTGAAAATGAACATGTTTTCTTGACTCACAAATTCACTGACAACCCACCCATATAATCAAAACACAAATCCTATTTTGTTTCGGTTTTTATTATTTTATTTTTACATGTCTTCACTACAACACGATCTCAGAGAGTTATTAAACAACCAACAGCGACAAAACAAACTAGAGCGTTCACAAGCAATTGTGGACGCCGGACCGCCGGCGACAATATAAGACCACGTTTCAATGTTGGCGTATAAAAAAAAAACCAAAGTTGAAACACCAATGCTGATTCGTTAATCAAATTTCTGACATTATTCATAGGGTTAAAGTCACAACCTCCCATTGCAAACGGTCTGATCTTCATGATACGGAGACATTTAGATTTTTATTTCAATCAAATTGCAACATGGGTGGGATTGGGATTTAAGTTTGATATAATTCGAGCGAACCAGATACATTTTTCAGGAGATATTTAAAACACTTTCATTTATTTTCAGTTTTAATTAAAGGCCTGGTTAGTAAATGTAAAGGCTAAATTTCGGTAATTTTATCTTCCTGATATTAGGAGAATGTTCTATATAGACTTATCAATAAACTTTAGAAATCTGAATAATGCAACAATTATATTCAACTAGGGATATCAATTCATAAAAAGTTGGTAAGTTACCTTCTGGTTGTTTAATGCCTGGAGTCAGAGAACGAACAAAGTCTTGAGGAGTCATGAATACTTCCCAATCTCCTTCACATTTCACTTTCAAAGTTGCGAAATAACGAAATATCTTATCTGGTGTGGAATATTGTCTGATTCTGTTTTCATATTCAATGATCTGATGATGAAAAAAAAATAATGTAAACAGATCAAAATAATAGTCCAAGTGTAATAATTGTCTATCAATAGGTCAGGTTCAAAAGGCAATCATATAATAA
This sequence comes from Patella caerulea, assembly GCA_036850965.1. Classification (NCBI taxonomy): domain Eukaryota; kingdom Metazoa; phylum Mollusca; class Gastropoda; family Patellidae; genus Patella; species Patella caerulea. The sequence goes on along the minus strand of JAZGQO010000014.1, from coordinate 19,183,083 downwards.
TTTGTCTGAGAAAACGTGTCAATATTGTTTTTTTCTTGACGCCAATCAACTTTATTTTATCAACATTTACATAACTATCTAACTTAAAAAGTCAATATGACTACCCAAGCCACATCATAAAAATTGTTGGTTGCTGGTAAATGTAGGTAAAGAAGTTGAAAAAGACAGAAATGTCTAACTGATCCAGCTATACCCTAATGACTATAGGGTTGATCAATTTATTGGACCCAATATACATAAAAATATATCTACCAAATTGGGCTGGAATATTTTGAGCCATTTTATAAATTTATCCCTAAAAATGGGGTTTAACGTCCATTTGACACAAACTAGGTTATTTGATACTAACATATGGTTTAATTTCATTTCAATAATAATTCTCTGTAGGTGTCTTTAGCACTGGGAGGAAACCGTAGGATCTGGAGAAAACCTACCAGGTTGGACAGCCGACCCTACTCCTTGTCATGTACAACCAAGGATTCGAAACTGTGCCAGTAAACTCAAGACAGACTTTAAATTACAGGGCGCATGTGCTAACCATTCAGCCATCCAAGCCCCCGAAATGAAATGGGGTTTAACCGATTTAACATCCGAACTCGGTCAATGAAGATGAGCATATACGTCATACAGTGTTCTATGAGGGAAATAAATGCAATTACCGGTAGAATCAGAGGTATTAAGCTCCAAAGCATTCACATTATGAACATCTATAAATATTTCAATATTCTACATATATACCTCAGTAAGAAGCAGAGTTATTGTGTCCCAAAAAGTGTGATGGACAATTAAAAATCAAATTACTTTACGATCTCGGAAACCAATTTTCCGTTTCTTTTTTTTCCCAGTTTCTTCATCTGATTCACTAACAGCTGATGAATCTTTACCCTCCACCTCCTGGGTTTTTGTAGCTGCATCAACACCTAACCATTTTTGTATCCGACCAAAACTTTAAAGGGAAATATATATCAATCAGTAAGAACTTTTTCTTATATTAAAATCATATGGTATTTTGAGTCAATGCAGCATTCACACGAGTAGCAACTATGTTGTAGTGAAAATAGCTTAGAACTTTACAGTTTTCTTCCCACAAAAACAATAAATATTAAAAAAATAGGTTGCCAGGCAACGAAACATACGCCCACACAGCAGCCAAATCGTCCGGGCAGTCAACAAGACTTGTCGCATATTAAGGAATTATCAGAAAATCATTAGAATTTATTTGGTTTTTATAATCAAACGGTTTTTTTTTAAATCAGATAATAATTGTGACCTCCAGAGGCACAACAAGCTAGAAAGGGTGATTTTTCGTACAATCCGGGGACATAATTCAGGAAGTAATGAAACGATGGGCGCAAATATCGAAAGGAACCAAGATCTTTGGGTTATAAACATACATGTCAAGTTTCATCAAAATTGGTTCAAAATTGTGACCTCTATAAGGTCCACAACCTTGATATAACATATTTTCACACTATTCGCGTACAAACGGCGGCCATTTTGTCTGTCAATTTTGGTCTGATTTTCACGAAATTCGCTTTCAACCTTCATAACCATGGAACGGTGATATAATCAAACGTTTTTTTAAATCCGATAACAATTTTGACCTCCAGAGGAACCACAAGCTAAAAAGGGCAATTTTTCGGAAAATCAGGGGCCATAATTCAGGAAGTTACGATCCGATGGGCGCAAATATCGAAAGGAACCAACATCTTTCGGTTATAAACATACATGTCACGTTTCATCCAAATCGGTTCAAAATTGTGACCTCTAAAAGGTCCACAACCTTGATATAACATATTTTCACACTATTCGCGTACAAATGGCGGCCATTTTGTCCGTCAATTTTGGTCCGATTTTCACGAAATTCGAACTCAACCTTCATAATCATGGAACGGTGATATAATCAAACGTTTTTTTAAATCGGATAACAATTTTGACCTCCAGAGGGACCACAAGCTAAAAAGGGCGATTTTTCGGACAATCAGGGGCCATAATTCAGGAAGTTACGATCCGATTGGCGCAAATATCGAAAGGAACCAGGATCTTTGGGTTATAAACATGCATTTCAAGTTTCATCCAAATCGGTTCAAAATTGTGACCTCTACACTGTTCACAACCTTGATATAACATATTTTCACACTATTCGCGTACAAATGGCGGCCATTTTGTCCGTCAATTTTGGTCCGATTTTCACGAAATTCGAACTCAACCTTCATAACCATGTAACGGCGATATAATCAGACGATTTTTTAAATCGGATAACAATTTTGAACTCCAGAGGGACCACAAGCTAAAAAGGGTGATTTTTCGGACAATCAGGGGCTATAATTCAGGAAGTTACGATCCAATTGGCGCAAATATCGAAAGGAACCAAGATCTTTGGTTTATAAACATGCATTTCAAGTTTCATCCAAATCAGTTCAAAATTGTGACCTCTACACTGTTCACAAGCTAAAAAACGTGATTTTTCGTACAATCAGGGGCCATAATCCATGAAGTTACGGTCCGATACATGCCAATATCGAAAGGAACCGAGATCTTAGGGTGATAAACATATATTTTAAGTTTCATTGAAATCGGATAAAAATTGTGACCTGTAGACTGTTCACAAACAATTGTGGACGGACGGACGGACGAACAGGGGCGACGACAATATACGTCCACATGAAAATGTGGGCGTATAAAAATGTCATTAACACAGCATTCCGGTAATTTTTCAATATCGCAAAAATCACTAACATACCCTCAGCTTGTTCCTAATATTTGCTATATAATTTTGAATTATCTAATCATAGTTCATACAATACAAGCTAACTATGTTTGGTAATAAATCTCCAAGAGAAATTTTCCATACAGAAATAACAGAGGTTATTTAATTCTGCTTTAATATAAATGTTGCAAAGTCAAAAATATGCATTAAAATTTAAATAAGAATTTAACTTACCCATCAAAGAATAACAAAAAAACTAACATGAATGATAGATAATACATATAAATATGAGTTCCGATAGCAAACTTTTCTTTTCTGTGACCGAATCTGACATAATGAGGTCTTCGTGCTAAATTTTTTGATGAGGTTGTAAAATTGGTTGATAACACTAGGGTCTGACTATTTTCACTATCCAAGATTATCCTATCAAAACCTGAAGTTGATATTCTTGGAAATTTGTGAATGTTACCATTAAGTAGGTGAACACCAGATGTACGAGAGATTTTTGAACTGAGAGTCCCATGTGGTCGTATTACTGCCTCAGAATATTTTCTCAGTCCATTTCTAACAATAGTTCTGTATCGACTAGCAGCTAACATTTTTCCTCAGTTTCATTCACAACACTATGGAATAAAGAGATTAAAATATTATAAATACAATGTAATAGCATTAGAGTATGCTGGTTACGGTTACCAAAATTTATTGGTGGTACATGTATTGGTAAAGGACACTATCGCTATTCCTCATATCCATTCACTTGATTTGATACATTTTTGTTCATTGCTTGCATGTTTGTCTTATGTTTTCATTGTGAAGCAGTCCTCCTACACCTACTATTTGAATATAGAAACTGAATGAAGGAGTAAACAATTACATGTAAAAATATATGTACTGTAATATTGAACTAATTGAAGTCTGTTATTAGCCCATTGTAATGCTGTAGTCACTTGTATTCTCAATTTGGTTGCTAAGTACTGTTCATGTCTAAAAATTGGCATTATTATGATACTTTGGACTTACTAGATTTGTTGTTAATTGGAATACAAATTACTTGTGGGTTTATCTATAAATCAATCAATGGAGGAATGTATGAAACTTCCCCTACAGAATTTGAGGAAATCATTGATTCATAAGATAGCTTTCAGAACAGAAATACCATTTCCTAAGTGGAGTTCAATAATGACATTTTACTGTAAATGACACCAAAAGGGCTTAGTCAATATGCTTGGTACTTAACGGTAAACAAATATTTATTTGTATTCTTTTTCATACTTTCAAAAGAAATAAAGATTCAATGTCTTATATCAAAATTTAGTATTTTTTCAAACAAACTCCAAACACTTCATATTAATTTAAAAGAAAGGGAAAAATGACCACTGCTTATAGTAATAGAGCAAACAATGTGGACGGCACAATCTACACATGAGGGTCACAAGACTTATTTATCAACATAATCCCTTTTGTTTGAATCTCTTTCTCTTCCTAAAAAAAGGGGAATTTCTCTTTATACCCTTTTTTTTTCATATTGAAACCACTGAGTTACCGTCAAACAATGCAAAGGAATTAATTAACACCAATAGCTTAATGACTTTGCACCTTTTTATAATCAATTACCTTCTGATCCTTTAATCATTAACATTAGGAAGATTATCCCATAAAAATTCTTTAATCAATAGCACATGTAGGCCTATAGTCAGTCATCTTTCACCTACAGCATCACAAATTCCAGTTAGATTGTATTTTACAGCATAAAAACAATAGCCAAGACAAGGTGAAAATTTTATATCTATAGATGTTTGAAAAACAACAGCTTTTAGCCGTAAAGAGTACTCTATAGGGCCTCAGCGCTTAAAATGTGAAACTTAAATTTGCAAAATCATTCATCTGTGGTTTTAATGGGCAGAAGAACTTTTTTACTCTGAGTAACTTGTACATAATTCACAAATAAATTTTTAATCTGATCATTTTAACAACATATAATTACACTACACACAAGCTAACTGATTCCATAAGTATGCCCCCACAGTTATTAATTGAGTTACACAATGTTAAAGTGTAGGTCTAATATAAACACAGGCATAATTTTAATGTTATACAAATTGCTATAATTTGCTTGATGAATAAAAGTTTGTCAACATTCTTGGCACAGTCAATGCTGGTGTCAGCCAATATTAAATACATGTATATGATATAGATACTGATACTAATGACAGAGCTGGTTAATCACATTCCAAATATAATTCTAATAATAATATAGAGAACTTTGCGATGGTAGATGTGTAATGAAGATTGGCAGAAGCGAAAAATGGTGCAAAATAAAGGAAAACACTAATTATCTTTATTTACATATATATGGGTCATTCCACAAATGAGGGGTCCAAAGTGGGACATGGGTACTAAAATTTTAAGTAATCTCAATCACTGAAAAACTTATACCAATAATAGGAGTAATGTATGCCATTTGCGGGACAGTTAATGATTTCTCATTGTTGAGTTCCAAAAAAAAGTAATGAACGATTTTACATGACAGGTTACGTACAGATTTCTCGTGTAAAGGGACACCAAATTAGACTTTTAATGCTAAATTTCTGTGGATGTATAAGATATATTAATGTGTTTATGATGTATTATTATTCAAATGAGGCACCTTCATAAGAAATCTAAGCAGAAATAGTGAATATTTGTGCCAACACCTCTTGTCAGCCAATGTCTATTACATGGATATTCCCAACTTCTCGATACAAACTTAAAAGTGTCTTTAGATTTAAAAAAAAAAAAAAATTTTTTTTACAAAATTGTTGAAGTTTGTATGACCCTAACCCTCGACATGAACTACTGTACTTGAAAATCAGTACTGTATCATAAAAAATCACCAAGGAAAGGTTTAATGTGATCCGGAGTTTTGCAGTTTCACGTGTAAAGGGACACCAAATGTTGACGACTTGCCTACTAATAATTTAATCAAGCCATATTAAGTAGTATTTCAACTTTAAAACTTGAACAATGAATGAACTTTCAAATATTAAAAAAAAATAAAACTTTCAACAATCAAAATGAGTAGCAGTCTTTGAGAATTGCTTGTGCCCCTTTCAATAGCTTACGTTGTGAACTCGTTTAGCCAAAAAATTAATTAAAAAAGACTTGAAAGAGCAAGGTAACATTTCAAAATTGTCAGCTTGTCACAGGGAAGCAAAGAAAACAAGCCAACAGTGAGGCTGATGTCCCCCGCCGAAATCCCAAAATAAATAGATGACACATATTAATTAATGGCACATTTATTTTTTTCAAACGTATCGACCAATCAAACTGAACACGAAGTGTCATCCAAAAATTGCTTATCTCTGCCTACCGTAAGAAGAAAATGCTCATCTTCGAACTCCATCAAGGCATTGACCTAATAAGCATATACACCAAGTTTGAACATTTTAACTCAATTAAAAGGAGAGTTATTGTGTTCCAAAGTCTCGACCAATCAAATTGCGTATCGCTTTGCTTACCCTGAGCAGAAAATGCTCATTATCGATCATAGTCAAGGTATTACTGTAATGAATCTATACACCAAGTTTCATCATTCTCACTTAATTAGAACTAAAGTTATCGTGTCCCAAAGCATCAACCAATCAAATTGCTTATCTCTGCTTACCCTAAGCGGAAAATGCTCATCTTCGAACTCCATCAAGGCATTGACCTAATAAGCATATACACCAAGTTTGAACATTTTAACTCAATTAGAAGGAGAGTTATTGTGTTCCAAATTCTCGACCAATCAAATTGCGTATAGCTCTGCTTACCTTGAGCAAAAAATGCTCATTATCGAACTTAGTCAAGGTATTACTATAATGAAACTATACACCAAGTTTCAACAATCTCACTTAATTAGAACTAAAGTTATCGTGTCCCAAAGCATCAACCAATCAAATTGCTTATCTCTGCTTACCCTCAGCGGAAAATGCTCATCTTCGAACTCCATCAAGGCATTGACCTAATAAACACATACACCAAGTTTGAACATTCTAGCTCAATTAAGAAGAGAGTTATTGTGTCCCAAAAAATGTGACGGACAGACAGACGGACAGACAGACAGACAGACGGACGAACCCATTTTAATAGTCCCCCAACTTTCTTCGAAAGGCGGGGGACAATAAACATATTACATGATGAATTACTTTTTTAAATAATTGGTGATCAGAAAATAGGTATTTTTGCTGCTTTGAGCAATGATATGTATGAATTTTCAGTTGGACCCCTCATTTATGGAATGACCCATATAACTGACTGAAGTGGAGAGCAATAACAGATATACATGGTTGATTTTCAACTGACTGATAGTTTCTTTTTAGAAGATGAAATTGAAAAGTTGGTTAATTATCATATATACAATGTATTACTATTACTAGTATTAGAGACTGTGAGTTTGAGGCCTAGGGGAAATCTGTTCGAAACTAACAATCCAAAATGACACCTTCCTGCGTCGATACCAACATATTTTGTTGATTCTAAAAGATCTGAAATTTGAAATGTCATGGCACCTAAATGTCAGGTAGGTAATCATAATTTGATATTTCAATACTTGATAATCATAATGATTATGATGATAGGCCAAGCCCTAGCTAGCTGATTAACTTTAGTACTAATAGTAGTACGGTAAGTCAGGCCCGTAGCCAGCTCATAAAATTTGGGGTGGGGGGGGGCTACAGGATTTTTAGGAGGGGCTGAGGATGTGGCCGGCTAAGGATACTCAAAGGAATCATTATTGTTAGCAAAATTAATTCGATGTTTTGGACTGGAACACACACAGGCCTTATCCTCCTATCATCACTATGGCAAACAGTTTACGGAGAAAATATACAGAGACATAAAGAAATCTTAGGGCAGTTAAAACTGTACTGAACAGAAATAAATTGCAGTCGTTGCAATTTCCATCTACCTAGATCTAGCTCAATGTTTTTCATTCCTTCACCTTGTTATTAATTCCATCGCCATATTCTTGACGAGAACTGATAGTTTCGTTATAACAGATTTCTATTGGTTCCTGTTACTAGTTGTCCAATCAAATGGTCGTATATATCAACCAGTTAATTCCTACTCAATTTCACGTGAAATCTCGCCGTCATGGTCGAATAAACACACCGGAAGAGTTGTCTGACCAATGTAATCGTTCGTGGATGACTATTTCCCGCGGTTGTGAAAGATTTGGCGGGAGTCACTGTACATCCACGGAGAAAACGGTGTTAGCTGTCAGAGTGGCTTCGAAATCCATCTGCATCGCTATATTTTAGAGTCGCACATCGTCAAGATTACCTTGGAACGACCAACTTTTAATTGCTTATAAATTTTATTTCTAAATTTTTAATATCACCATGTTTGAAGCACGTCTAGTCCAAGGTTCTTTATTAAAAAAGATTTTGGAAGCCACTAAAGACTTGTTGACGGAGGCAATATGGGACTGCAACAGTACTGGAATCACTTTACAGGCTATGGACAGTTCTCACGTCAGTTTAGTGTCCTTGCAGATGAGAAGTGATGGGTTCGAAAGTTATAGATGTGATCGAAATTTGGCTTTGGGCATGCCACTTACAAGGTAAACGTCTGTTGCCAGTGTTCTACATTTGTTTGTTTACATCTTGCAAATTGAAATACTAAACGTCAATAGCCTATATCTGGCGCCAAAACTAAACAATGAATTCTTAAGGTTGTTGACTCGTATAGCTAGAACTTGAAAATATTTTGTGTTTACAATAGTTGTCAAAACAACTTGAAGAAGTACGCCAATTGATACTAGCGCCAAAAAACCTAAACATCAAATTCACATTGTTGTTGAATTTTCACGTTAGAAGTTAGAGGAGATGCTAAGAAGTTAATAATATAAATAGGCTCTACATGTATAATTTATAGTTATATTCTGTTTAATATATTGGTAGGAATAAAGCCAGGCAAATTACCAAAAAATAGTGTCCAGTCGACCTTTGTCTTGTCAGACCGAATTTATAATTAAACCAACAGCAAATCAAATAATATAATGAAAAGCTACCTAACCATTGTCATGGTGGTGATTCTAGTTGGTTTTTGATTATATATATATATACATACATGTTATGTTTGTTGACTAGATAACATATAAGTCTTAAAGAAAGACCTGCAATTGAGTGCAATATTCAGATTTACGAGATATTTGTTAGGGTGCCCCACGTGCCAACTGAAAAGTTGTTCTTGACACGTTGATCCTGCACGTTTTAGTTCAATGACTTACTACTGATTTCTAACAGTCTCGCACACTCGTTGAGGCTATAAATAGCAACAACATGCGGAAATGTTCAAAACACCAAACCCTACTACAGCCGTAAAAAATCTATTGTTGACGATTCTGAATAGCAATAATATTTAACTTTTTGGTTATTAGGGCATCTTTGGAAATTACGCTCGTTTTATTTTTCAAATTGCCTTATAATTAGCTGTACCATTAGAAGCTGCATATTTTGGTTAAGTACAAATAATATCTCTGACTCAACGTCCGTATGGAAGAATAATGATCAAAGCAGTAGTTTCATTTTACTTTTACAAGGTTCTTAAAAATATTGTTGAGACGCCTGATGTTGGTGCTTCTAAATTCAATTTCTTGTTCCATGTTTCGTAAAAAAAGTAGTCTTGATTATCCCGACCCGTCAATTAGACGTAGACTAGTTAAGCGAGACTAATTTCAAAACAAGGGCACGTAACCTATCTTTTACTCAAAAGTGTCTGGATGTTATGGACGCCACTCCAAACCATTTTTCAGTATTATTTATGTATGGTTTAAATGATCATAGCTTATGAAGTACAGCATGGCCGTTTATTTAGTGACTATAAATGTGTGAAACAGATTAAAGGCTTTCTAAATATATTAGTATTGTGGTGTAATTGTCGAGATATTTGGAGATATTCATTTAGGGTGGGGCACCCTATATTTGTATTGTCGTTTGTGCTTGTGTCCATCTTTCAGCAAGCTTTAAATTTAAGATGTACAGGGCTCACACTGGCTTTCAATTTTTATCGCCAAAATGGATGATAATTTTTATTTAAAGAAATGTTCAAATTTTTTTCCAGCCAACTTGAATATTCAGTATTTACACGTCAAATCTAGTCCAAGAATTGCCAATTTTCTATAAATTTATGTGTTGTGTGTACAATAGACCTATTGTTCAGGCATGATTTTTTCCTGCTTTAAAGCGGATTTCCGCTTTTTGTCCCGTCAGGTTCTGATTTTTTGCGGTCGGTTCAGATTTTTGACAACGCTTTTGTTATGATATTGTTCCGCTTTAATTAATTCAAACACCTTGTTTCAAAAGCCTAATATCTTAAATCAAACAATCATTAATTTTTTCCTGACAAATTTCTAACTGGTGAACTTCAAAATATCTATCCATAACTTTGAAATCTGCCGACCGGATGTCAGCGATGTAAACGTTAACAATACCGTATCGTAGAATCGCGCGAGATTGAACAAGATCGCCTGTCATTACAAGTGACATAGTTTCTCTATCGTGCCTATGATCGTACAGTACGTAATCGTCAGTTCTTTTGCGCTATGGCTAAGGTCGTATATCGAGACGTCGACACAAAACTATTCGACAAAGGATGGAAATGGTTGGAACAAGTTGGAAGGCGAGCTTTGAGACATTCTATTCATAAAGTCAATTCCCGAAAAGTCGTGAATTATTATTAATTACGGTCGCCTCGGGGGGAGGGACAAGTTTATTCGATTTAGACTAATTAGAGCAACATATTTTCTAGTCTAGAAAATTATACAGGATAATCAAAAGATCGGATGCGTAGTTCAAACATTATTGTTATTTTTTTTGTTTTTTTTTTGTTTAGTAATTGTATTAATTAAATACAAGAAAAATAAGAAATAAGTTTTTTTTAGTAAATTTGAAGACAAATAAATACAAGAATATCAGTATGATGAGACAGCCCCCCCCCCCCCATGATTTTTTTCAGCTTTTGTTCCTCAACAGCTAAAATCATGTCTGATTGTTATTTTCAGGTAACGTAAAGGTATCAGAATCTGAATCCCTGATAGAGTGATACGTCAATTGTATTTGTAAGAGATGCTTACAATTACACCTGCCGTTCACCTGAAGACCATTTTGGCGACAGTAATATGATACAAATGGAAATGGCGAACTGTTTTCTAGCCGATAATACACTAGTTCTTACTTTTTTTCGATGAGTAATGTTGATAAGATAATTTGAAATAATGATATCCGATAGGCATACTTGTATATTTTACATATTGTATATGAAGCCACAGTAAACAGAATTCAACAATCAAAACATTTAATTCTCGTTGATTGAACTGTTGGTCATTGAGATTACATGCATTACAATTGTTTTAAACATAAAAAATAATCACCGCTCAGGGCATCATTTCTGACGGGCCTTTCCGCGCTTGCGCCCGTCTGCGCCTGTAATCTTGAAAACACAAGCGCAGGTTATAGCTTCTGCTAAAAATTCAGACAATTTCGACAGTTTTATCAAGAAAGTCGAGCTTTAAAGTTAAATGAAATATTATTGTATCCGAAAATCGTGAAGAGTAGTTTTGTTAGCAAAATCCAGTAGCGTGCGTTTTGTGATGGTATCAAGACATTTGGGTTGAAGATTATTAGCTCGGTTGTTAAGTCTCTCCATGGCGTTTGCATTCACGCTAGATTATTATTTATTAGTGATAGTATTACATTAGTAATAAACGATTGATTGTTTTTAAATAAAATGCTTTCCGAGTTACGGCGTTAGTTTTATAAGAGTTTTTGATGGTGAAATTTGAATAAATATAACGTTATGAATTTCTGTCGTGGTCATATAGAAAGCGTCTGGATAATCACGATGAGAGCAGTTAGTTTCATCCCACGACCGTTTCACCCCGGGCTGTGAATATCATAATTAATTTCTTCGACATGGCCGGACTGAAAATATGCACGAATTGCCTGATTAATTGTAAGTCTCCGACTCGAATTGACATGGATTGACGTGGATTCCACTAAGTAAAAGCATGTGTCCAAAATCATGCTTTAAATTTAATGTGCAGGCCTGTGACACTGACGTTGAGAAAAGTGTAGAATTCGGATAGAATATCAAGCACAACGTCGCACCTTTCCCGCTTTGGCATTGAGCCAGAGATTTACTCGAACGTCCAAGGTAGTGTTTTCTGTAAGCATATGACCGGTAAATCTATAAATAAATAAATTGGATTTTTAACTGTTATCTCTTTTTTTTTGTACACCATTTGGATAGATGGAAAAAAAAAAAAGCTCTTGCAAGCAAATTTGCAGGTGCGTTTTTTTGTGCTCCCGGAAATTTAAGTGCGAGAGCTTTTTGTGACTCCTGCATGTTTTACAGAAATGATGCCCTGACCGCTTAAATATACATCATTGGCAATTATCGATCAACTAATCATTACTTCGAGACAACTGGGCCATGTTTCTCGAAATCTTTACTAAAGATAAAATCAAAATTTTAGTAGATACTTCGAGTTGGATTGGCTAAACACTAAAATCGGTCCAATATTATCCAGTCAAATTACTACACGTTAAACTTTATCTTAGTTAAAATTTTGTGAAACCGGTCCCTGATCAGTATTTCTCATCGCTGTGATTACTGTGATCCAGTTTATTAGCCAGTTGATTAATTTATTATAGTGTTTAGTCACTTGATCGATACTCAATAATGGTTAATCAAAGATAAATAAAATCAAAGATTTATTTTTTTCGCCAGTTCTCAAAAAGAATTGCCAGTACCGCAAAACATTATCGCCAAAATTATCTCCAAAATAAAATTTTAATCGGCACTTTCATATTTTTATAGCAAATTGCGACTTTTGACGACCGACAGTGCGAGTCACGAAGATGTAGTTTCAACATATATGGTTCTGCATGGAGTTCCATGAAGGGAGATAACTTGTATCAAAAGACTACAAATCTAAATAAGCATAGGACAGGGTTCAATTTAAGCGGTATCACATTGCAAAAAGCGATCCAAATTGCGGTAAAAGCGATAGAATTATTTTATTCATTAGCCAAAAATTGCTTTCGAGCTTGTGAAGTGCGATTCATTATTACATTGTGGATAAATGTGGAATATAATTAGGCGGGCCTACGAAAAAATCAATTTATAAATGCAGGACTAACTTGTTTAATATTCCAAGTTGTGGTCGTGATTAATTTGAACAAGTTTTTATTTCAATATATCCGGTAACTAGAAGACAATGTGGACTTCGTTTTTAATCACACGTGTTTTTAAAATATGTTACTAAAAATAGAATAATAATAACAGCGCAGTATAATACGATTCAATGATATGATTGGTTAACTTAACTGGAAACTAAAAGTAGACATCTCGCGAGACGTGTGAAACGATGGCATATTCTCGGGTTGATAATATTTTGAAGGCGTAGAGGGGGGATGGTTTAGATAAAGAAACTAAAGCAAAGCCACGTCTACACATATTTCGATTGGAGTGGTGTAACTTGCACATGTAGTTTTTTTTAGGCGATTAATGTGTTCGGCATCGTGGAGAGACAGTAACTGATTTTTTTTTTTGAAATGTCAGGTTTTTTTTTTACCTTCATCCGCACATAGGCCGAAGCAGGGTATACAACGAAGGCCGGCCTTCGGCGGAAAAAGTATCCACTTTTGTTATTAGGCTACGTTTTACTGCTCCTCGAATCTGAGCAAATGCTATTCAAATTTTGAATTGATTAGCCAAAATGTGAATCTTTCACAAAAATTTGCTACTCATTGGTTTTAGACTAAATTGAACCCTAGGATAGGGTAACAACAGTGCAGGGAGAGTAACTCCTGCTACTCTGTCAAGGCAGTATGGATATGAGGATAAGTAGTAATTTATTGACTGAATTGTCTTTTTCATTCTAGCATGTCAAAAATTTTACGGTGTGCCGGCAATGACGATATCATTACAGTCAAGGCAGATGATACAGGCGACAAAGTCACGTTTGTATTTGAATCACCGCGTAAGTATCCACTCAATCTAGAACATAACACAACTTTATATTTAATAGAATTAATGGGCTTGAAGTGGTCAAATTCTACAGTTTTGATGTTGAAATAAGTCTGGGCTATTAAAAAAGTAATGAATACACTTTGAGCAGATGACCTGATTCAAAAAACTAAGTTTTGATCAATTCAAAATTGTGTGTTCGGAAGGATAAATTATAATAGCCACCATTTAAGACGCAGTGAGTGTTTTAAAATCTGTACAAGAGCCATGTACTCTTGCTTTGGCACCATTTGTAATGAACAAAGTAAAACATCCTACAAGACAATGCAGAAATGATTAGTTACAGCTAATTCATGAACAAAATGATTCACAAAATTTCTGTGTAGAATCGTCTAAGCATAAGCAGGCGTATGCAACTGCTGATCAATTAGATCCTTTATATTTTTATACGCCCACATTTTCATGTGGACGTATTATGTCGTCGCCCCTGTCCGGACGTCCGTCCGTCCACAATTTGTTTGTGGACTCTCTACAGGTCACAATTCTTATCCGATTTTGACGAAATTTGAAATATAGGTTTATCCCCAAAAGATCTCGGTTCCTTTCGATATTGGCATGTATCGGATCAAAACTTCATGGATTATGGCCCCTGATTGTACGAAAAATCACGTTTTTAGCTTGTGGACCCTATAGAGGTCACAATTTTGAACCGATTTTGATGAAACTTGACATGCATGTTTGTAACCCAAAGATCTTGGTTCCTTTCGATATTTGCGGCTATCGGAATGTAATTTCCTGAATTATGGCCCCTGATTGTCCGAAAAATCACCCTTTTTAGCTTGTGGTCCCTCTGGAGGTCACAATTATTATTCGATTTAAAAAACCGTTCGATTATATCACCGTTACACCCTAAGGAAGGTTGAGTTCGAATTTCGGGAAAATCGGACGAAAATTGCCATACAAAATGGCCGCCGTTTGTACGCGAATACTGTTAAAAAATGGTATATCAAGGTTGTGGACCCTGTGGAGGTCACAATTTTGATTCGATTTTGATGAAACTTGAAATTCATGGTTATAACCCAAAGATCTTGCTTCCTTTCGATATTTGCGCATATAGGATCGTAACTTCCTGAATTATGGCCCCTGATTATACGCAAAATCGCCTTTTTTTTAGCTTGGAGGTCACAATTATTATTTGATTTAAAAAAACGTTTGATTATATCATCGTTACACCCTAAGGAAGGTTGAGTTCGAATTTCGGGAAAATCGGACGAAAATTGCCATACAAAATGGCCGCCGTTTGTACGCGAATACTGTTAAAAAATGGTATATCAAGGTTGTGGACCCTGTGGAGGTCACAATTTTGATTCGATTTTGATGAAACTTGAAATTCAAGGTTATAACCCAAAGATCTTGCTTCCTTTCTATATTTGCGCATATCGGATCGTAACTTCCTGAATTATGGCCCCTGATTATACGCAAAATCGCCTTTTTTTTAGCTTGGAGGTCACAATTATTATCCGATTTAAAAAAACGTTTGATTATATTACCGTTTCACCGTAAGGAAGGTTGAGTTCGAATTTCGGGAAAATCAGACCAAAATTGCCATACAAAATGGCCACCGTTTGTACGCGAATACTGTTAAAAAATGGTATATCAAGGTTGTGGACCCTGTAAAGGTCACAATTTTAATTCGATTTTGATGAAACTTGAAATTCATGGTTATAACCCAAAGATCTTGTTTTTTTTCGATATTTGCGCATATCGGATCGTAACTTCCTGAATTATGGCCCCTGGTTATACGCAAAATCCCCCTTTCTTTAGCTTGTGGTCCCTCTGGAGGTCACAATTATTATCCAATTTAAAAACACGTTTGATTATATCACCGTTACACTGTAAGGAAGGTTGAGTTTGAATTTCGGGAAAATCGGACCAAAAATGGCCGCCATTTGTACGCAAATACTGTTAAAAAAATGATATATCATGGTTGTGGACCCTGTATAGGTCACAATTTTAATTCGATTTTGATGAGAAAGGTTGAGTTCTAATTTCGTGAAAATCGTACCAAAATTGCCGGACGAAATGGTCTCCGTTTGTACGCGAATAGTGTAAAAATATGGTATATCATGGTTGTGGACTCTCTACAGGTCACAATTCTTATCCGATTTTGATGAAAAGTCACATTTCTAGGTTGTGTACCGTCACACCATAATCATTGTCGGTTTCGAATTTCATTAATATCAGACTGGAACTGACCAACTAAATGGCTGCTCCCAATACAGTATGAAATACAGGACTTAAAGATGTAGGAAAAATCACTTTCAGTATTGCTTGTTCTCTGTCCATCTCTCGAAAATGTGGGCGTATCCTGCCTGGCAGTGCCAGCCTATCTTTGAGTCAGTTGAACAATCAGTACATGAGAATTCTACACAGGGACTAATGGAATCCTGGATATAACTTCTGTAATTTTAAGAGTTCTGAGTTGCTCACACACTGAATTGAATTGTGCCTTTTGTCAAATATTTTACGGATTTCATTTCAGAGGGTGAAAAGATGTCAGATTATGAAATGAAGTTGATAGATTTAGATACAGAACATTTGGGCATTCCTGTAGGTACTTTAGAAAGATTAAACTTTCATCAATAAATTAAGCATGGAGATACATGTATGTTCATAATTACCGTATTCATTTAATGTTTGAAAGTGGCCAGGAACATGATTTTCACTCTTTGAAAAATCTTTTGTAAATTGACTGAAGTTCCTATTTAAACATTGCTGTTTGACACGGTGCCATGTGTCAGTGATCTGGAATTTCATCACATCAGTACATTTACTAATTTTGATAATGTACATTTTCTGCGGAGGGCAAGCAGAGTGATATATGCAAATTGATTGGTTGAAACTTTGGAACATCAATAACTCTTCCTAATTGAGGTAGAATGTTAAAACTTGGTGTAGGCATATTCATTAGGTTAATGTCTTAATGGAGTTAATGAACTTTGTGTGCTTTTGGTAAGCAGAGATCAGCAATTTCATTTATTGAAGCTTGGGCATGATAAATTCGGTTATCGTTACCTTGATTAAGTTGGACGATGATTATTTTCTGCTAAGGGGTAATCAACACTTCGAAACATTACATCTGCTTTTAATTGATGTCATTAGGTGAATGCTTTGACAGAGTTCAATGATAAACATTACCTGCTAAAGCAAAACCGATCAGTGCGGTCAAGATAACGAACTTCCTTCGGTCACATCTTCAACATTGTTGTTTATTAATATATACTAAATAAATCTGATTTTTTTGTTTTTTATACAGGATACAGAATATAGTTGTGTTGTTAAAATGCCAGCTGCTGAGTTTCAGAGAGTGTGTAGAGATTTGAGCCAAATTGGTGAATCTGTGATCATCACATGTACTAAAGAAGGGGTTCGATTTACAGCAAGTGGAGATTTAGGAACTGGTAATTTTATATTCTGTATTACTGAAATTGAGAGATGTTTTCTATCTTTGTCATAATTGTATTGAGAAAATAGGCCATGGACAGTACAGTAAATTTGACGGAATCTGAGTTAATGTAACATGACCTGGTCGCAAGTTCACAAATCATTCTCAGACTAATGGCTGTGTTTAATTGAAACTGTTTCTTGTCACTACCTTTGAGACAATCCAATGAGAGGGTGTGAGACAAACACAACACAAAGTGTATTTTTCAACACAAAGTATACAAACCAACACAAACCATCTATTATTTTAATTTTATTCTATCCCCAAAAGCTCAGTCAACTCCCAGGTATTAACCTATATGGTAAACTGCAATGAATGAAATAAAGTAAAATAACAAAAGTTGTCTGAAATACTTTTTAAAACTTGAATGCCATCACCAAATAAAAGTTGGTTTGACCAATATCCCCTACTAAATTAACTTTTTGATTCAAATATCAATTGGCAATGACTTTCCATATATATGTATTTCTTATAAATTATACAATATTTCAATATTGGCTTATTTTATGGTATTATTAATTATTCTTTATTGAATTTTGGGTGTCTTCAAAAATATCAACAAACAATGACGTATTTTTCAAGAATATTGGCGATAAACCGACTTGAAGGAATATCCAGGACCTCAGTTCAGTACGCATGCCTAATAACCTGACCTGCTTGCTTCTGATTGGAAACTTAAACCATTGACCTTAGTGACCGACCAATCAAATAACTTATTCTTAAAATAACTTCATTATGTATGCAAAAACATGGCCGCACCAATCGAAAGCCGAGAATTTCGCTTGTGGAATACCGGTTTTTAAATATATATTAAAAGTTTTACTAGTTGAAATACATCAAAGTGGTCATAGGCCTATAAAATTTATGTAAATTGCAGCTATCCGCCAACGAAAACGACTGTTATATCGCTCTGTATTAAACAAGGCCAATAGACTGCTTCATATGTTGCTTATTTTTGTTTAGCCAGTAAATATTGATAAACGAAACATTATGGGTTAACTTATTTCTAAAATAATTGTTAAAAATTTCGGAAACATTCAAATACATGTAAAACTTCAAAATTTTTTGTGTTGAAAAGCTATGTGGCCGACAATGGACCCCCCTTTCCTAAGTGCGCGGGCAACTAGAAATATAGTTCCAATTCACTACAGTCTAAGTTGAGAATTTACTCAACTTTTAATCACTGTTATAAGAAATATCTTTGATCCAGAAATGCAATACTTTGCATCAGGCCCGTAGCTAGGGGGTGGCAAGGGGGGGCAATGCCCCCCTGAAAAAATGTTTTGCCCCCCCGAAAGAAAATTTGCCAACCATAACTCTAAAATAACTACTGTAGACTGTAACGGATGTGCCCCTCCTAAAAACTTCACTGCCCCTCCGAAGCCAGTAAGCTGGCTACGGGCCTGCTTTGCATATAGTTTATTTCAGTATTTGATACATTAAAATAAAATTTTTATGAAGGAATATATTTTAGTTAAAATTTTGAGTAAATTCTAGACTTAAGTCTGAGGAGGTTTTGTGAACCCAGGGCCTGTTCCAACAAAAAATGGTGGACATAGGTTATCACAATTGACAATGGTCTGAAAATTAACAACTTTTAAAGAGTGTTAATACATGTGATTTGTAATTTACAGGTAATATTAAACTTGCACAAAATATAAACACAGATAAAGAAGAAGAATCAGTTGTTGTAGAAATGAGTCAAGGTGTTTGTTTAACATTTGCTTTACGGTATCTTAATTTTTTCACAAAAGCCACACCATTATCTCCTCAAGTTACCCTCTCGATGTCACAAGATGTTCCCTTAGGTAAGTTTAGCAAAGATAAAATATTTTTGTATGAAATATACTTGGTTTCATTATCTTGGGTTCCACTTCTAAGGTTTTTAATATTGTGCAAGAAGCGAGGAAAACCCTAGATAAATTTTTTAATTCCAATACTTTCTTGTCATGGAATTAGTGAACTGTAAATCATTAATCAGGAGTTACAGTAAATTGCATTTCTTTTTACATGGAAATGTGGTCGTTTATTGCCGTTGCCCCCCCCCCCCCCCCCCGCCCTCCAATCCATTGTCCACAATCTATTGTGAAAGCTCTAGAGGCTTAAGTTAATAACTGATTGACTTCAAATTTATACAGTGTTTTAAGGTCATGGGACGAAAAAGCCATGATTTTCAGCAATATCCGATGATTACTTCATATTGATGCATAAGGTTTCAATTTCAGGTCTTAAGTACATTTATAGTGATTTTCAATGACTTTTGGTAACTGAACAGCAAATCTATGATATTAGATGATTCGTATACTAAACTTTAGCATTGGGGCAGAACTGTATCAAAACCAATCATTTTAGTGTATTGTAAATGTTTCATTTCTGAAAAAAGTTGACTGCCCGGACGATTTAGCTGATGTGGGTGTATGTTTTGTTGCCTGGCAATCTTTCTTTAAGACTTTGATCATGTGATAGAAATTGCATTTTTTTTATTGAGTTGATCATGTTTTATCACTGTCGCAAGGGATAATGACTTGACTATTTAAGAAAAAATAATTTATTCAGATTTGTTGTAAAATGATTTTATGGTATAGAATTATGATAATCAGGATCCATCATGTTAATTGTTTAGGTCATGATTTTATTTGTCAATTTTAATTTTATATATTTCTATTTTTTCAGTTGTTGAATATAAAATTGGTGACATGGGCCATTTACGCTACTATCTTGCTCCTAAGATTGAAGAAGATAATAATGATAGTTAAAGAATTGTTGCTGTAAATTGTGCTAATATGTATTATAATATAGTGTCCTTGTATAAATTGTTTTTATGTGATAAATATACTAAACCATGAAATCATCCCTCTAAACATGTACATCAGAATTTACTTGAATAAATCTGGTTGACCATCTTTTAGTAGATACTTGTTGCATTCCTACAAATATCTGGGTAATGTAATGTTCAAGTATCAAGATATTCCATGTTGTTCAAGTATTGAGATATTCCATGTACAATGTTGATGCAATGGGTGTGATTCTGACATTTAACCAAGTGCTTGCCATCTGCCCTCATTCTTTGTTCAGGAGTCCTGTAATTTTTTGAACCCCTTTGTTCCCAATTTTTGTAAAATGGTCAGATGTCTTGTAATTTCTATAAGCCTACTCAAACAGCTCAGGTTTTTGCTCGTTTAGATTCTCAGGTTGTACATGACAAGGAGTTGGGTTTACCTGACCAGTCTTGTGACTTTCTCTGGGTTCAGTCTCACTCCAATGAAGAAACTCTGTGTTGCACCACTATGGAAATCCTCTGATTTTTTATCAACATAAGGAAAGAGAATCTGCTGAAAAAGTCAAATTGATCCACTCTGAACTGAGAATTTAGGGATTGAATTTTCAGTCTTCCCTCGTATCATTACTCAACATAGTATTGATTTTCCATTTCATTATTAATTCATGAAAGTTGAGCAGCAATTTGGATCCTAATTCAATAAATATTGCATGCTAGCATCATATTGAGGGTTGATTATGGTCTGAATAAGTTAAATAATGAATAACTTAAAGTTACATTATGGGAGATAAGATAAAGAGATGGCAGTTCTCACTATAATAGTTAAAAACTAGATAGTGTAAAGATAATTTGCTGAAAATTTCAGTCAAATTGATTCACTATTAGCCGAGAAAAAAGCGTTAGAATTTTCACATAGTCTCGGTCATCATTACTCAAATCATTAATATAAACAGCATAGTCTCGATTATCCACTTGATTGATTTAATTATCAACCGCCATTAAGCGGCATATACGATTTTAATCTGCCAACATCGAAGGCTAGTCTTGACATAAAGAGTTTATTATGGTCTGGATATGTTAATTAATGTCTAATTGATTATTTAGATAACATCTCAGGCTTAAAGAAAGACCTGTAAAAATCAGATTTTGCTCTTGCATAATGCTATTTTAAATAACATTTTATGCCCAAAGAAATGCCTGCAATAGGCAGATTTAGGAGCATAATGTATGGTATACATGAAATGGGGTTAATTCCAGTTTTAATTCAATTGGGTTAATTATAATTAATATTGCCATAGAACTAATGTTGTGGTATGGGTGATGGGAAGGGGGATATGGCATGGTTGATTCCTGCATTGTCAGTGGTGCAGGAAGGAGGACGCGACCAGTGGATTTGGGTTGTATGGATGGGTCAAAAGAAGCTGGAGTTCCCACGTATACATTGGCTTGCACTTAAAGGATCCCTTGGCAGTTGGAATTTGATTTAGGAGTAGGCTTTAATGCTGCTGTCCGGGCAATATTACCCTTATAACACCCTGTTGTGCATTGCCATCTTCACTGGCTCTTTTTTGTAAACAATATTTTGTTTCTTTTGAATTAAAATTTTGTTTAAGTCGGAACAGAACACTTAAGACCATAAACTCCGTGTGCATACAAGGTCTGTTTTTTCCTCTGATCTGAACGATGAAAGAACATAAAACTGAGGTCCCATAAATTGTTATGGCAAATCTTCCTGGAATAGGAACAGATTTTTCAGTATTAAGATTTGTGACCTATCAACAAATTAAAAACAGATTTATAATGCAACTGGCAACCCCAAATAAATATGTTGATGCACTTGTAGTGACCAATTTAGTTATTAGGCTGGAGATGTGGTACATACACAAAATGTATGCAGTGAGCAGATTTAACTTTCCTTTTAATTGAGGTAGGGAGTTCAAACTTAAAGTACCGGTAGCTAAGTCTCTAACTCAATGTCATCCAAAATCTTCAACATTGAGAACACAAATTATTTGTCAAATCAACATTGATGCTGTGGTCTTACCGGAAAACGATGGGCTTCTGATATCCACTACTAAAGACAAAATAAACATTTTACCATTGGTACATGCATCCTGTACCATAATGCGTTTCAGACCCAGTTCTAGCAAGAGACTCGAGGAATGAGGCTAGAAACATTGCACCAAATCAAACGGCATATGTAGGCTGGAACAACCAGATGCTACAAATTTGCATTCGATTGAGATTGCTGGCTTATTTCCCTGAACATAACTGATTTAAAATTAGTGTAAAACAAAAACCATTGAATGAAATCAGTTTATATACATTCATACATATATTACAGTATTATGTGTTGCGACACACTTGTGTCGATTTCTAGGTCCCAAATGTTAGTGATTTAGCTCCTTTAAAATAAGACAAACAAGTTTGAGTAAATTCTTAAGTTTGAGAATGCTTTGTGAACTGGGGGCCTGGTACTTCAAAACCTCAGCAATGAGTTAGTCTATACTTAGTGAAGCGTAAAATGTTGATCAATCAGTTTGATTGCTCAATACTTATGAAAAATATACATTAATGTGCACTTGATCATCAATATGTGTCATCTATTTATTTCGGGATTTCGAGAGAAATGGGTTTAATGTCCAATCGACATCGACTAGGTCATTTTGAGACTAACATACTGTTTTAACTTTATGTCAATATATACAACACTTAGGATTCTAAACCACGCCATTTCATTATTACAGGACAGGCTTTATGATACAGTAGCATGCACATGCTGACCATTCGGCCATTCACATTTACCCCTACCCCCCTTTGGGAAATTTTGGGGGGGTACATCTGCCCCAAAGTTGGTTATTTGGAAATAAATACTTTCGTTCAGGCCCATAGCCAGCTTGAAGGCTTCGGGGGAGGGGGGGCAGTGAAGTTTCTAGGAGGGGCACACCCGTTACTGTCTATAGTAGGTATTTTAGAGGTATGGTTGGCAAATTTTCTTTCGGGGGGGGGGGGCAAAACATTTTTTCAGGGGGGTATTGCCACCCCCTGGCTACGGGCCTGCTTTCGTTGGAATGCATCTTTAAATAATAAAAAACAGAAAAGGAACATGTAACTTTAATAAATCAACAAGTAATTTATTTGGAATCAGGAGTCTTTTTTAAGTTTGTCAGCATCTCTTTGGCTAATTTTTATTCTTTCAATATTGTCAAAAAATCTCATATCACCCTCCCATGCTTTAAAGAGCTGAACATTGCCTTTCTTTGTAAGATTAGGCACTTCTAAACCAGTGGATATAAATTCATTATTTTCTCTATCCTGGGAAAATTTTATTGAGTCAATTCTCGATGCATGTTGTGGTTTTGAATTTGCGCGACAGCCAATAGAATTCACTATAGCAATTTGTTCCAGTTCTTCCTCAAAACGTTTCATGTACTTCAAAACTAACTCTGTTAATTCACGCTTAGAAAACATGTCTTTCGTTTCATCCATGTTGGCTTGAAACCACAGATATTTATCCAAAATTGTGTCTTTCTTCAATGATTTTTGCTGTCTGCTCCCATCAACTCGTGCTTTGTGGCTTTTATCTCTCGTAATATTACCAGCTTTTCTGCTGTTCGGGTGAATGGGTTTCCTACTATCTGATAACTTAGCCTTTGGAGCCTTCGGCATTTTGTTGTTTTTTTTTTGTTTTTTTTCAAACAATTATTACGTTCCTGTTGTTATTATTTTAAAAACAAAATAAACGTATTACTATCTGTAGAGCACTTCTTAAACAACGTGCACCGGATGTTTGTCCATAATAGTGTAAAATGTCCAATCAGGGCAAAGGATATTATTTGCTGCTCATCTGAAGCCCATGTGGAAATCTTTTCCGGTAACTTGACTTTGCCTAGAAGTTTAGAAAGTAGATTCAAAATGCAAGCGTCAAGACGATTGGTAACTGGAACAATGCATATAAATGTTAGCAGCTACTGCAGAAGGTAAAGAAAAAATGTCAAGTAACTTTTCATTCATCCCCCAGTAAAGCCGTGCCGGTTTCTTTCAACTCGTAATTAATTACTGTGTGAGTTCTAGTAAATAATAAACAGATTTCTTCGATTATGAACAAACTAGTTAACTTTGGTAATTATAAACTTACCCGTGTGTTTAAAATGAACTCCCGTTAAATAAAATCCATCGCACCACAAAATGTCCCAACGTATAAAAACAGTTCTCTCTTGAAAAATTGAAATCCCACAAACTTTCGGTTAAGAAAAATATCAATATGGCAGCTGGTTACGTCACACCTCGGGAGATATCACTTTGTATTAGGGGTGACAGCATAGGAAATGTGGCATTTTTACGTCAATTCAAGTTTGTTTTAAGTTAAGCACGTCTCGGCATTGAGTTTGAGCGTTCACACACATAACAACCAGTATTTTTTTTAAATTTGTTAGCGTCTTAATTATTTGATTACCGACTAGGATGGGATAATTTTCTTTTTAACACGCATGAGGAACAAAAATAACTTTTCGCGGGCCTTAAATATTACCCATCTTTATAATATGGTATGATAATATTATTATTTTACATATATGCAGGCCATTTACAATTAATGCTCCGCTTCTTACGGGTGCGTTACGGACTTGTCGGCATTGCTTACGCCACCCAATGCCATTAGGCACTTTGCACGCTGTCGCAACACGCTTAAAAATGGCACTGAAGCGGTTATTATTTGATCGAAAGAATGAGATCAAATTAATAATACACTCAGAGTCCTCAGCCACTTCGGAGATGTGCTTCATGATCCGTGTTAAACTATTTATTACATAAAGAAGATAGGATATTAAAATCTATATTTTATACATGACTTTATTTTTACGAGTATCCGTGCAATCAGTGATTCTTTCATTGTGAATAAAATTTGATAGACTGGCGATCAATGGTTTCAATATAAAGATAAAGGTCCTATGTAATTGTCTTCAATTGATATTTTCGCCGCCCAAACGCGTTGGCGCGTTGCTTTGAGTATAGCACGTGCTTGACAAAATATGCGTCAAAGTTAAACAACCTCGCTTCCGTGTGTTGGATTCGTCCAATATGTGACGAAAGCAATGTTATTATCCACTCTGTCAAAATAACAAGTAAATATTCAAATCTTTCAAGAGAGAACCGTTTTTATTCGTTGAGATATTTTATTGTGCAATGGATTTTATTTAACGGGAGTTAATTTCAAACACACAGGTAAGTTTATAATAACCAAAGTTAACTAGTTTGTTCATAATCGAAGAAATCCGTTTATTATTTACCAGAACTCACACAGTAGGTTGCACTGTTACTGTTACCTGTTTCGAAGTAAGTAATACTAATACATAACTATAGTCTAGTATAGTATTACTACTAGTAACTACTTAGTAGGGCATGCATTGACTACTACTACATGTATAAGTATAATAATAGACAATAATAGACATAGTAATGTAACAACTGTCACCATGTACCTTAAGCCCGTTCATACTGTCACTGTCTACTACTAATCTAATACTAATAGTAATTGAATTTCAGTAATTGTCTAATAATATTATCATTAGAATCAGGGCTCACATTGACATTGTCGGTCAACCAAGTTGCAATTTGCGATAAAATTATGAAAGTGATGATTAAAATTTGCCTTTGGTTGGCGCTAATGTTTTGGGGTACTGGCGATTCAAGTCATGATTAATCCAAGCGGTGATTATTTGACAGTTCATTCAAGGAGAATGAAATATTTTGATACTATGGCTTCATACATAAGTAAAATATGCAAGCATGTGTATTGGATATTATTTTTTCAAATTATATCATCACCACTGGTGGGGAAATGCAAGAACAGTTTGAATAGCCACGATTCTTGAGCGAGAAAACAGTTCACCGTTTGTATCATATAACCATTGCTCAAATGCTCTGAAAGTGAATGATCAGTATATAATTTTAAGCATCTCATATACAAATATAACTGTTACTTAAACATACATTATGGAAGAGCAAAAACTGACTTTTGTCAGTCTTCATTTGAGCCTCAGATGTCATAGAAAGTATAAATTAGATCTTTATTTAAACAACAAGCCCAAAATTAACTCTGTAGACCCACGGATGGCCTGGATTGGGTTGTCGGTTGTATTTTATCATTTCCAAATTTTAATGTTCGAAACAATTCTTTTTGAACCTCTGAAAATGGCCAAGACGTTGTATCTAAAATTTTAGCACAGGTGTATAAACTTTTGATTTCATCTCAAAGTTGAAAGCGTTCATTTGTTTCACTCAAAACCAGGGCTGGGGCCATTACATTGCCAATGTAATTAATTACATTACCATTACCATTACTTTTTAAATGTAATCATTACAATTACTTTCTCATTTTTAGCAAAGTAATTAATTACCATTACCCATTACATTGAAAGTAATTAATTACCATTACCCATTACTTTATGACAATATAAATAAAAATCATTTTTCACATAGAAATCAAAAAAAGAACACAATTTTCTGCCATGAACAGCCTACAAAACCAAACTCAAAATAACCTTGCATCACTTTAATAGATATTTGTTTATGAATTGTTATTTCTATAAATTATAACATCAAGGCAAATTTTCATGTGACGGACAGTGGTGACAAAAACTGACAAACTTCGTCGAACATAACTGATTAGAAATTACAATTAAAACAGAAAGGATTGAATGTAAACCAGCTTATATGAATTCATATTACATTATAATATGTATTGCGACCCATTTGGGTCAATTTCTGGGTCCAGAAAATATCAATTTAGCTCCTTTAATACGTAATTTTATGACATTCATAATCAATCCGAATAGTCTGTCTATAATACATTGTATAACTGATAACCATAAAATAATGAGATGCTTGAAAGCCATTGTTTGGGTTGTCATTTGTTACCTTGAGATTAAGATTAAAGGGTAGTAAGACTATTGTCTTTTAATCTAACTGATTGATTGATTGACTGAGTGATTGACTGTAAATTAACACTAATCTTTGATTAAAATATACTTCTTTTCAAAGATTCACTTTTTAGGTTACATGTCTAAAGAAGGGTCCTACATAAAAAGTAATAAAACAAAATGTTGAATGCCTTCTTATTAAAATTTATTAAATCTGATTTAATTTTTTTTTTTTTTTAAAAAAGAATTATAACAAATTGGATTTTGTGTCAGATACACACTTAATTTTCTTCTTTGGGGCTATAAAATTTGATGTTAATCATATGGAAATATTTATATGTGCCATACAATGTAATTGAAAAGTAATTGAAATGTAATTGACCATTACATGATTTTTGGAATGTAATTAATTACATTTCCATTACTCATTACTTTTGAAATCTTCCATTACTCATTACATGGCCATTACTTAAAAAATGTAATGATTACATTCCATTACCATTACCTATTACCATTACCCCAGCCCTGCTCAAAACTTGTTCTACATACTTTTTACAGTTAGGTTTAACAGTTTTCAATCCTGCATCCACCCTGGACAGTCGAATCCCCCCATTCTTGATTATTTTCTCCCATAAGAACATTTTCTTCAGCTGATTGCAATAAAACATAAAGTTCTGAGCCTTCTTCAGGCCCACCATGCCTTAGGTCTTTGCAAATAAAGACTTGATAAAATATTGGACAAATCAATCGCATCTTTTTACCAAGCTAGGGAGTGGACAGACAAGGGTTTCAAGATAAGTCAAAAATAAAAGCAGGTGACCTACAAAATTTAATGTTTTTATTCCCTCCAGGATGCCCCTGGCCTTAGTGTCATTATATATGGTATTGTATATATCGGTAATTGTCTTAATAATAGGCCTACCTAAGACATAAAACTGTTACATATTGTCTTTTTATAACACATTTTTGGCGGATAAAATATTCCAGTTGTTGGAAAAAAAATATGAATCTTTTTTTTATATAAAAAAATTATCCATTTCAGTGGAAAAAAAAAATGAAAGCCAGTGTGAGCCCTAGCCCCTAAATTAGAATTGTAAAACGTTCTAACCAGAAGCTGAAAAACTAACCATTTTCATTGGTGTCACTAGAATCCCTATGCGTTACTATCATAGGATATGAACATCAACTGTGCCCGTTGGATTACAAAACATTTCAGACTGCTGACATTTCAGACTCAAAAAACGTAAGATCATATTTTTTTTGTAGTTTGAAATGTCGTAAATCTGAAATGATGCGAGACTGAAATGACATTAATCTTGCATAATGCCTCTGATAAATGTAGGTTTTCTCCTTGCAAACTTGCCCAGTTTCTACAATCACCAAATGTCATACCTTTTCAATTAATCGGTTGCATGGACACTTCAAATTTGTGAACACCTATTTCACACAATGTCTAGATGAGCAAGACTTAGAGATGTCATGAGAACGAAATATAGTGCAATCAGATTCTTCTTTTCAGATTTTCTGAGTGATATGATCAAAATAAATTTCCTGGCTTATGAGGTTTGAATACAGTAATCAGAGATAAGCATTCGGATTGGTTGATGCTTTGGGGCATGATAACTTTGATTATAATGAAGTGAGAGCAATGAAACTCAGAATATGGATTCATTATATCATTACCTTGACTAAGTTCGATAGTGAGATTTTTCTGCTTAGGTTAAGAAGCGACAAGCAATTTGATTGGTCAAGACTTAAGAACATTACAACTCTGCTTTCATTTGAGGTAGAATGTTTAAATTTGATGTAGATGTTCATTAGGTGAATGTCTTGACTGAGTTCAGTGATTAACATTTGGAGCCGAAGCTAAGCGGAGCTAATCAGTTTCACTGGTCGATGCTTTGGGAAAGATAATCTTGATTCTGCCTGATAGAGAGTGGTGCAACTTAGTGCACATTTTGATTGCTCCATATTTTTGAAAAAAATAAATTTATGAATGATTAATATGTGTCATCTATTTATTTTGCGATTTCGGCGGGGGACATCACCCTCACTGTTGGCCTGTTTAATTTTTTTATTAAATGAAATACAAATTTACATATCAGATATTGAAATGTTTATTCAATTAAATAAGCACCCCCCCCCCCCCCCCCCTGCATGTACATAATAGCTAAAGAACAGTACAATATATTTAAGATTCAAACCATTTTTAAATGATAGTAATCCGTAGGGAGCCCAGTGACACATATAAGCTTATAGAAATTGGCAAGCTTTTCTACAAGGTTGATCACCCATAAGCTCCTGCACTTGTTGGTCTATTTGGAGTGTTTGTTTTTATTAAAGTTACATTATGGGAGATAAGATAAAGAGATGGCAGTTCTCACTATAATAGTTAAAAACTAGATAGTGTAAAGGTAATTTGCAGAAAATTTCAGTCTAATTGATCCACTATTAGCCAAGAAAAAAGCATTTGAAATATTCACATAGCCTCGGTCATCATTACTCAAATCATTAATATAAACAGCATAGTCTCGATTATCCACTTGATTGATTTAATTATCAATGGCCATTGAGCGGTATATGGGCATATAATCCGCAAACATCGAAGGTTAGCCTTCACATAGAGAGTTTATTATGGTCTGGATATGTTAATGTCAAATTGATTATTTAGATAACATCTCAGGCCTAAAGAAAGACCTGTAATAAGCAGATTTTGCTCTTGCTATTTTAAGTATGATTTAAGGTTATTTTATGAATTCAGTTTTCTTATTCTGTGGTGTGGTTTGTTAAAAATGAATTTTACATACTCAAGTTTGGAATATCACTTCAAAAATTGTTCAATGTTAGTCAGTACTAGCAGGATACCAGGCTTCGCCCAGGGCTCATTTCATCCCAAGTCCCAAATGCATTTTGTGCCAAAATTCTATAACGTAAAACATTCACAGGTTCATGCTGGTTAATTTGATATCACATGTGAGGATGGAACGTAATGAAGCAGCGTGATTCGTCATATTTGTGTTGGTTCAATTAGTGTAAAAAATTCATGGGGTCATGCTGTTTAATTTGATACAACATATGTGAGGATGAAGCACGGTTGTGAAGTATGAATTGATAAGCGAACAAACATACACACTTTGATTTTATTTATATAGATTTACAAAGATAAAAAGCTGTACTGGTAATTATTTTTGACCATTTTTCAGAATTGCAGCAAGAGTACAGACAGCAACAGTGAAACATTTATACCAGTCAAGGGGATATAGTGCAGAACCAATTTCAGCTCCAAATGTGGAAGGCATGGAAAAGCATTATCAACCAAAGATAGTAAAATTAGTAGAAGATATTGGACAGCTAAATCTTTTAGAAGTAGCAGATTTAAATGAATTATTAAAAGTTAGTAACATTTCACTTCATTGCATTATTAATACGAGTCTGTGATGGCTATTGTTAGGAGTCAGGTAGGACTAACTTTGTGTTTTAGATATCTTGTTTGGCTTTGCTCCTATTTGCTCACAACACTTTATAAATTCTGTCATCGTTAAATTTTTGATGCTCTAATTCATGACGTCAACTGTCAGACTTACAATTCAAGAGACGACCAGCTTCAAAAAATGAAATGGCATTAACATCCTACTGTTTTGCTCCGAACTGGGCTAATAAAGGCGGGTATATGCCATACAGTGTGCTATAGGGAGATTTTGCCTGGAGTGGACAATATATCTAATTTCAACTGTCAAAGCTTCTTTCGTCCCACCCAAACGACTAGACAGCTGTACTTGTCAAGCCCTCCATCCTTTATCACTGATAAGGGGGGGGGGGAACCACGCCGAAAAATCTGGATGAACTTTCTCGACCAACGTAGGGATCAAACACCTGACCTCCAGACTAGCATGCCAGCATCATACTCACTTAATCACTGTGACTCCCCTGTATCATTAGAAGCCCTGGACTGTACCATACAGTTGTTGCTTACAGTTTATATTTGTAGTTTATTTCTTTATGTCTGTGTAGTTTGTCTTGTCTGCAAGTTTCATTCTAGGTTTTATTTGCCTGTAGTGTGGTCCTCCTGGAAATAAAGCATCTATCAAACACAATGGTGGTTGTTACAGAAATTCTCTGTCAAGAATTTAATTAAACTGATGAGTCTAAGTATTGGAGTAAATGTTGGATATATGTCTTGATAATGGTCATTTACTGATTAAAATTAGGCTGATGCAAAACGGAGATGAGGAATTGAATTGGTAGACTTAAGAACACAATAACTGCTTCTAATTCAAAGAGATGGATGAAGCTTGATGTATAATTTCATTACATTAGTGGACACACTAAATTTCGACATTCGGCTAGGGTGTCCACCGCATAAGCAGGTGCAAAAGACTGCCTTCAATTTGAACTGTTTACCTATTTCACTGAACATAATTGATTAGAAATTACTTTACATACATTCATACTACATTAATATGTGCTTTAGAACCATTTTGTCTATATCAAGTTTCTCCCAAATAGAGTCATACACCCTTTAAAGATACATTATGCAAAAGTTACATTGATATCGTTTATTATAATGGCAATGGTACTTGGCAATCAGCTTATTCTTGTCAAAACTTCAAACACTCAGAATAAAGTAATTTCACCAAAAAATTTCAATATTCATTTTTTTTAACTATTACAGCAATAAACGCCAGCTCTTTAACTAAATCTTTCATATGGATGAGTTTGAGATAACATTTTTGTCCCCTGCCTGGGTTTGTCCGCCCGTCACACTCAACTCTCCTCCTTATTGAGCTAGAATGTTCAAACTTGATGTAGGTGTTTATTAGGTCGATACCTTGATGGAGTTGTAAGAGTAGCATTTTCTGCTTAGGGTAAGCAGAGATAAGCAATTTGATTGGTTGATGCTTTGGGACACAATAACTTCAGTTCTAATTAAGTGAGAATGATGAAACTTGGTGTATAGTTTCATCATAGCAATAACTTGGCAAAGTTCAATAAGTGAGATAGAATGTTTAAAGTTGATCTTGATGTTAATTAGGTTGATTCTGACTGATAGAGAGTGATGAAACTTAGTGTATAGTTGGTAATCAGTTTGATTTCTTGATACCTTTGAAAAAGATAAAAGTGCAATTAATTAATATTTCCTCTATTTATTTTGGGATTTCGGTGGGGGACATCAGCCTCAATGTTGGCTTGTTTATTATTTTATTAGAAATCAATTACAATACATTAAATATATTTATTATTAATCCTTTTTCTTCAGAAAACTTTAAATATTCAAGATGCCCCAATGATGGCTATGGGCATGGCGGCTGCAGCACCGAAGGTATTTAATTGATTACTAGAATTATAGAGTTTTTAAGGTTAAATTTATTTTGATTGATATCAGCACTTTGTAAATACCATCTTATGTATTCTTAAAGACCATGAGTCATTAACAGCACATATAGAAAAAAGATAGCATGTAGCTAGCTTATGCACATATAGTACTTTCTTATAAAGCATATTGCTTATACTTGTATGAATTTCTTTGTTCATTGTTTATTTGTTTATGGTATGGTTTATATTAATTCCTATTTTAAAATAATCTGGGGATGTTAATAATATTACATATTACATGTTATTTACAAACTTTCCTGCTCCCTGTTTATTTTTATGGTAACCTTTTTTTTTTGTGCGAAACTTGGGCGTCTGTATTCTGTAATGATGTACGTATATTGTATGTGTCTATGTAATTATTGTAATCAGGGATAGTAAACAGTTGTGAGTTTGTGAGTTTTCTGTTTACTTTGGTTTAAGACCCTTAAATATAGTGCAGTTATGATATGGTATAGTTGATATCCCTATTCCAGGAAGATGAAGAAGACGTTATGCCTGTGAAAGAGAAAGTTATATTTTCTGTCAAGTTGACAAAATATGAAGATAGTAAAAAGATTCAGTTAATTAAAGCTGTTAAAGGATTAATACCAGATTTGAATTTAGTTCAGGTAATATTATGAAATTATAAAATAGATTTTATGGTACTTGAAAATATTTACTGGTAATAAAGTCCTATGGAAGGCAGTTTTAACCTAAACGCTGTACTTGAGTTAAATATAACCCAAACAAAATAAAGTTGAAAAGGGTGTTTTCATCCAAGGGAGACCACTGCTAGTACTGAGGTTATGGAGATATACTGGACTAGTTAGGCCACACAAAAGAAAATATTCTGGTCCTCGGATACCACCTCATCATCAAAAATGTCAGCATCATACATTTTATTTTTAAGAAGATAATTTCCACTAGTTCATGTTTCCAGTGATCAAGGGAAGTAACTCATTAAGCGTTTCTAGGAGTAGGAAAGTGGAACTGACAACTAGACTTGGCTGTCATCAAATCTGTAAATGTAACCATTGAAAACACTTTTGACAGTCAAAACCAGCACTGGATAATTGAGTGTTAATTTGTAATTCCACAATGATCGCGTCAATTTTGCTGTCGATGTGTTGCCAAAACGAAAACCGGCGAATTTGAAAGCATTTTCAAAGGATTTAATTTAGATAAAGTCACAGAATCATTTGGCTGTCATTTCAAAATCTTACTTATTTTATGTTTTTCTTAATAAGAGTTAAACATGCATTATGCAAGAGCTGGATTGCCATGTCAGGTCTTTATTTAGGCCTGGAATGTTAGCTTTTATCGCTAGTTTGCTTGCCCATTGCAAAAGATTTGACAAAACAGAATCTGTGCAGGGTGGATCAATTTGACTGAAGTTTTCAGCAAATTCCCTATACCTTATCTTGTTTTTAACTATTATAGTGAGAACTGCCAGCTCTTTATCTAATCCCCCATAATGTATCTTTAAATAAATATTAAATATATAAAATTTTGTGTTTCTAAAAAATGAAAAACTAGTAAGATTTTGACTAAATACCATCTCCCACCCCCAATCTGCATTACAGTTTTTTTTAAAAAAAAGAATTGAGACGTTTTGTATGGCCTTATTTTCATTTGGAATATATATATATATATATATATTGGAACTGTTTTGTTTTTATTTTTTGCTTTTAGAGATCTATGGTCTTATCTATCATTGATAACATTGCTAAGCTAGTTAAACCTGTCGGTCATACATTGCGATTTTATGGTGGGAGAACATGATTAAAATGGTCTTTCCCTCATCTCTTTAAAGAAAAGAATTGAGACGTTTTGTATGGCCTTATTTTCATTTGGAATATATATATATGTATTGGAACTGTTTTGTTTTTATTTTTTGTTTTTAGAGATCTATGGTCTTATCTATCATTGATAACATTGCTAAGCTAGTTAAACCTGTCCGTCATACATTGCGATTTTATGGTGGGAGAACATGATTAAAATGGTCTTTCCCTCATCTCCCAGTCCTTTCAAATAGTGAATCATGACAGTCATACATTGTGATATTATGATCAGTAGGCATGATGTGATAAAAATGACCATTTTCTTATCTCTCCATATTATACCCCCCCCCCCCCCCCCAATAGACTATAATTAATGCATCATTCAGTTACAAGTTTCCTTAATTTTCATGATAGGTTCTCTGCATAATGAACAGAGTAGCCTCCAGTTTAATGAAATACAAACTTCAATTTGAAATGCCCAACATCAGCCATCTAAACAAAACTGTAGTAGATATTGCTCAAATATGTCACATCCATTTTGTAATACCTTAATTTCAGGCAAAGAAGTTTGTGGAGTCTATTCCTCAAGTTGTTAAAGCTGATCTTCCGAAAGATGAAGCAGAACAATTAAAAACAGCATTAGAGGCAGCAGGGGGAGTAGCTGAAATCGAATAAAATAATATAAGTGAAGAAAAACAATAATGAAGACATTTTGTGTGGATGACACAAACTATTTTTAGCTACAAACATTGAGTGGTGATAACACAGAAATAAGGAATAACAAACACAGTGTTTTTGTTTTAAAGATACATTATTCAAGGGATAAATTTGCCAATTGCACGTCTTTCATTAGGCCTTAAATGTTATATAAATGTTATAACTAGATAAGAACACTTTGGCAATTTATAAATTGAGAAGAGCGGTTAAGCCCTAGTACTGTGGTTACGATTATACACAATCAAAACTACAAGTAGTGATAAAGTGGCCTAAAATAAAGTAATTTGAATGAAATTTTCAATATAATTTTATTCATTATGTACTTTTGAACTCTAATAGCAAGAATGACCAGCTCTTTATATAATCTTACATAACATATCTTTTAAGCGATACAATCACAGTACATGTTAGATGTATGTTATAGTTCTTCAACAATACTAGAGTATTAATAAATGTATGCCTATCTAACAAGTTGTGCCAGATTTCAATTTGTATTAAAAACTAAGTTTACCCAATCATTGAAGTTAAATGAGTTCTTTTGTGAATAGCTGAAAGGTGCAATAACTTTTGTAAGCCTTGACACAATTATTGTTGAGTAATATTTTGAAACACAACATGAAATATTAATAATTTATTGCTTAATATCATTTACTTTGTTTTGTCTGAATGTTATCATAATAGATCCTGATCTTTATTGGAAATAGACAATAGCTTGCTAGTTTAAGTACACAGTATTTATTAATTTTCTATATAATTGGACAGTTTTAGTTTTTTGATCCACAACTATGTGTGGTTGTATATTGTCATCACCTCAGTCCAGGGTCATTCTGTGTCAAATTGCCCAATAAAATAGAAATTTATTAACTCGACTGTTTCCAATTTTGATATAAATCAGTATACACAAATGTGTCATTCATCTGATAATTTTAATATTCATAATAACAAGCCCTTGGTCATTTTAAAGGTGGAACAAAGTATAATTTGTGTGGTTTGTTTTCTGTTGAAATAATGTCCAACTTGAGTATGAAGTCAAACTTGAGTATGAAATCATTTACTTCGATTTATGGTTTTCCAGTTAAGGTACATATTTTAGGAACCCCATAATTTTTTTTTTTGCATTTGTCATCAATTTTTTCTTCTGTGGTTATTAAAAGAGATGTAGCCAATGTGAAGTTAAACATCATTTTGAAGTTGTAATTAAACCCATCCGTTCTGTTCACGTAGATCGTTCTTCCCCTTGACTCTTCAGGTGCTATTATCAGTGCGCCAATTGCATTTTTTTTTTTAGGTCTCAATTATTTGTATCTTAAATAAATGAAATTATAAAATATTTTCAATTATGAATTTTTACCTTTCTGTAACAAGCACAATCATTGCCGATTTCTGCTACGATGCAATCAGTTCCATCCACAAAAGTTTGGCATTCTTGGTCACTACCTAAATACAGGAACCTTCGACAGTCTGATACCTGCGAACAAACTCTGGCACATTCCAAAGGAGAAATGTTTCTAATAGTTTTCAAATGACGGGTAAAATCACAAATGTCATGAACAATATTAGTTTTCGAGAAATCCGCTATCTGTAAAGCCTTTGCTACAGAAAAGAAAAATACTACCAACCATTTCATCTTTGTAAAATGACATTGCTTTAATTTAATCATAGTTCGACTCTGTAATTTATGGGTTGAATATTTTGCATTGATGAAACATAATATTGACTATTTAGGTCTAACGGTTTCCACATTAGCTACCTATGACTCAAGACGTGTTTATATATTAATGAATTATTGGTAAAATGGTATTTGTATTAAAGATCACTGTTCCTTAGGCTGTATAAACTAAACAACGGCGTGTAACTGATGCTGTCGGTGATAGGTTGTGGTTAAATTAAGATAAATCCACTTTTTTCTGCAACTAGTTAGTTGGCCTGGCGAGGATTACCTAGATATAGTGTAAGAGTATAACTGCCAAAACCCTAATGCTAATCGGATCGAGCTTCATAAAGAAAAACTATCAATTTTTTCTTCAAAACGATTGGTTATTGTTATTTAGTACATATCTACCACATCCAACTACAATTAAAGCATATGGATCAACCTGTCACGGGTGACGCGTATGGATGTTTAATCTGTAATCAACGGTACAAAGTCAGAGGGGTCAAAACCAAAAGTACGACACAGATGTCAGTAGCGCGTGTGTCCTCCACTGCCTGGCTCTTACGCACGCTGTGCAGCGACGTAGCATGGAATTAACCATCTGTGTCGTGCTTTTGGTTTTGACCCACCGTTGGTTCAGATTAAACAGTGATGCGTTTTCTATGGCGCTCAGTATATATCATTTCCGCGTATAAGATAATTAATCATTCGTAGATCATGCTTAAAAGATAAAGTTATGTATCTATCTATTGGGTGATTTATGTGCTATGTAGGCCATGTGTAACTAATTTGCTTTAACACACAAACCTGCTCAGTAAGACGTTGATTCGCTAACCTGGCGGTCCCGTGTTCGATCTATGTGTTGGCCTGACAAGGGAGAGTGTATTGTTGTTCGGATGGGAGAAAATACCAAGGTCCAGTGTACACATTGGCGTGCACGTAAAAGATCCATTGGCAGTTGGAATTTGATATGATAGTAGGCCGTCGAGTGGCCATCCGGGCAAATCCCCCCCCCCACATAGCACACGGCTGTATGCTCATCTTATTATCCCAGTCGAAGCTAACAGTATGGCGTTTAACGCCATTTTCATTTTTACAGAATAAAGGATGCAACAGAAACTAAACCGAATACACCTGTCCACTTGGTTACTATGGTTAGGACTGTCAACATATCATAACAGGTACAATTCAATTAATTTCAAATTATTCTTGCTTGGGTCCTTATTTAGATTGGGTTGCAAACTTATGATCAAATTCTCATTACTCTGAAATATATTTATAAACACACAGCTTTGGGATTCTGCAATTATGTAGTCGAGGATTGTGATATTGTGAATCGAAGTTTCCAGTGTTTTTGGAAGAGATAAAACGGATTGTTTATTTGGTATACACTATGCATATTTTCAGATGGTTTCGATGAAGGCATGACAGATGACGATGATCTGCTTGTTAATATCCAACCACGTGACGCACCAGAACCATTTGAGGTTATTTGTTATCTTCCCCACGGTGGGTTGACTGTTATACTTTATAGAGATAGCAGGTGTCTCTTTCAAAATTTTAACCGATCTCTAGCAGAATACGAAAAAGGGGTTTGGAAGAGTTCCATATAACCAGTTCTTGGGATTTGATAAAATTCTGCAAATCACTGCTAACCCAAATTTGGAAAATAGCTTTATCCTGAATATGGCAAACTTCATTACAGATTGGTCGTATTGTCAAGATAGGTACTATGGTTTCAAGATACGTAATAAGACAGACAAATACCAGATTAGTATGGGCGGATATGATGCCGCAGAAGTTGGCTACACCAAATGCGGCGATTTATTAAGTATAGAAGGGAATCCATTTTCCACGTATGACCAAGACTATACCGGAAGTAATGAATGCTCTAAAAGATTTGGCGGAGGATGGTGGTTTAATTTTAATACAAATTGTACCAAGAGTTTTTTAACTGGCACAATGGATGGATCTGGTATTGACAATTTCTTATTGGATGATTTGGAAGGACAGGTATTACGGAGATCATTTTTACGAATAAAGAAGGAATCCAATAATTAATAGGATTTTGAACATGTTTCAAGATTTAATTATTCTGATTTTCGTTTATATTCAAACAATTTAATTTGAGAATTTTAGTTTTATTGATACTGCCTTTGATAATTTTATAGTAGAATGCATAGATATGTATGTACAGTAGTACAGGTAAGAAAAACCCATGTCGAGAACATTCACAGGGCGGGTGTGATGACTGTGGGCCTACATATACAAACATACAAAAAAGGCACCTTTTATGACAGGTAGCAACAGAGAGACGATTCCGAAGCTTTGAATTTTTAGGTAATATCTATGTATTTAGTGAAGTGGAGATGTGAAATATAAAGATGGCCGTTGGTACAGACAGGGTTATGTGTCTCTCCAACTAATATGTGAATATCTTCATTGCACAGTGTCATGATATACCACAAAGTATATATAATGATGTTATATAAACAGCGAACAGAATGAAGTGAATCAAGTATCATTACTTATAATTT
The DNA here is from genome assembly GCA_036850965.1 of Patella caerulea. Classification (NCBI taxonomy): domain Eukaryota; kingdom Metazoa; phylum Mollusca; class Gastropoda; family Patellidae; genus Patella; species Patella caerulea. The sequence continues at coordinate 19,144,136 of JAZGQO010000014.1, read as the reverse complement.
AAAAGGTGTAGTTTGTTGAAAAAATATATACTATGTGTACCAAGAATTTAAGCAGGTCAAACTATTGTTTTCGTAAAGGCCCCCGCACACGAGCCGAAAACTGCGTACGCAAATGGCGCAGCGTCATTTTCGGCTCGTGTGCGGGGGTATTTTCGAGCGCATTTTGACGTTCGCCAAATATCTGTCATGTTTGATATTTTTTGACGCAGCGTCAACTGCGCTGTCGTGTGCGGGCGACTCAGCGCTATTTGCGTTTCATTCGTCGTCAAAGCGCATGCGTCATCACTACTGAAAAATGGCGGCACCCAGTGAGTTCGTCAGTGACGCAATTTTAGAGGATAAAATCGTCGATTTATGGCAAGAATATCCTTGCCTATATGATACAAAATGCGTAGAATTTCGAGACCGCTGCCATTTTCGGATGAGTGGTGGTCACGTGAACGACACACTTGCCGCAGTAGCTTTCGCGCAGCGTCGTTTTCGGCTCGTGTGCGGACGCCGTATTTCTGCGTCAAATGCGTACGCATTTAGCGCGGCGCTAAATGCGTACGCAAAATGCGCTCGTGTGCGGGGGCCTTTAGTAAAGCTCACTGAGTTATAATCCCCGTGATCACCTTTATCAAGTCGTCGCAACAATGTCGATGGACATAACTTCAACTCCAACTTCGATGGAAACAAGTAACGAAGGTATGGCAAGTAGTTTATTTGATAAAGAAACTTTAAACTCAATCGTAAATGAAGCAGTAAAAGCAGCCGTAGACCTGCTCGAAAAAAAACTAACCAAATTAATCAATAATAGACTATCTAAAATTGAAGATCGCCTAACTGAGGTCGAACTAATCAACAACAACATTGGGACTGATGTTGATGGCTTTCACGAACGTTTCGAACGTATAGAATCATCCCTTTGCAAGTCATTTAACGAAAACGAATCTCTTAAAAATAAACTCAATAATCTAGAGCAATATACAAGAAAATCTCATCTTCGTGTGTTTGGTATCCCCGAAAATCAAGAAAATGAAAACTGTCTGCATAGTGTCCAAAATCTTCTCAGAGATAAACTGAACATCACCAAGGATATTTGCATAGATGTGGCTCACCGTGTTGGTAAAAAAACAACCATTGATCAACCTAACGAAGAAGGATCGAATAATCCCATAGCCCAGAAACCTAGAGGAATTATTGTGCGCTTCCTAAAGAGAGAAGACCGCCAGTATGTTCTATCTCAAAGAAGAAAATTGAAAAATTCCGGTGTATCCATATGCGAAGACACGACTCGTGAAAACGTGAAAAGGCTAACCGAAGTTCAAAATCACCCACTTGTAAAAAGGGCATGGTTTACAAACGGGAAAATCAAAGCCGAAGGTCACAGTGGCCTGATGTGTCACAAAATTGAGTTATTTCCCAGCTTAGACCATCAATTAGCGAAGCTAACAGCATAATTCCAACGATGTCACCATAAAAAGTCTACAAATGAATAATCATTCTAAATAAACTCAATATTCAATTGCTGTAATGATTATGCTATATTTATTTGTGTTCTGCCGATATTACTCCCCCCTCCCCATATAAATTAGAATAATCTCTCTTATAATTATCGATATTCTGTTAACAATCCACAAAAGTAAATTATTCTTCATTCTCACTTATTATAAAAGTCACGTTAGATGAGAATCTTTAGAAACGCCATTATAAGATAATACAGTGTATGAGTGCTAATTCTCCATGTTTAAGTAACAATTGTTTATCATTACACCGATCGTGTATAAGTTGTGAGTTATCTTAACTCACCGAATGAACACATTAATTGAACCTCTCATTTACTTTTATAGCGCTCAGACTGCTCGACTTTCGAAGGAGCTATAACACTTTCGTCTTTTCGGCTACCCATTGTCTTTTTCATGTCATTCTGAATAAATTACATCATGTAGCACAGATATAGCTTCTTTATCTAAAAGTCAAATTGCAAAAAATTCGATATGCATGTATAAACCTTAATTAGGAGCATAAATTCGATGTTTTCCCTGTGAAATGCTAGATGAAATTTATTTGAATATGTAATTATTATGTAAAATGTAATCCCTAACATCTCACGTAAAGGGATATCTCTATGTATTTAGTAAACAAAACCATCAATCTTAGCCTACACGTTATAATTATTACTATAACATTTTAATTTACTTTTGTTAAAATAATACACTTTATACCATTATTGATAATAATGTGTCAATTCTGGATTCTTATTTCCCAAATGTTAATAATTTATCAATATGGTCGTGATTAAAAGAAGAAAAAAGAATGGGGCGTTAAGCTAGTAAATCAGTACTACTGCACTTACGTTCTTTTCCCTGTTTTTACGCAACAGTGTCTATTTATTATATCGATCGTGTGAAAGTGGTGAGCTTTTTTAACTCACCGTAAACACACTGAATGTACGTCGCTTTATTTACACGAAATTTGGAAATAAAAACTACCCTGTCTATAGTACGGATATAGCAGCTTATCGGAAAATCTAATCAACTCAAAACAACGCATCGGGACATATGTATAAACCTTAAATTACGATGATTTCCCAGTGAAATGTCTGGTGAAACCTATTTAAGATGTAACTGTTATGTTAATTTTGTTTAGTTAGTTAGGATATCTTTGCATAATCCCATTAATACGCCCCTGTCTCTAGTGAGTTTACGTTAATCAAGCCGAAACAATACAAGCCTTACACTTGTTGAATTCAACATCTTCCTCTGGCGCTCAGCTAGTTAGTCTTTAGAAGCAGAATTTTTTCTCCTTGTTGTCTTATAGCACCAAGAATTGACAGTTTAACCATATAGAATTTAATCTTGATATAATTATATACCTTATCACATATATACCAATTCGCGATACTAATGAGATGTCAGACGAAGTCATATTTGTTAATACATGTAATTTTTAGTATATAAATTGCAAATTATTAAGACAAGTTAATGATATCCGTCTCCCCCCCCTCTCTCTCTGGTCTGCACTTAGCATTTGAATAATTCAAATATTATATTCCCCCCACATATATTATATTGTTGTACACCAATGATACTTAACATGTCACTTGCATGATGATAACACTTTCCAAGAACGTACATAACGTTCTATACCAATTATAGCTGTATATATTTTGTAAATGCGTTAGGTTTGTCAATTCTCTGTATATACCTTGTAAATATGTTTGGTCTTTCAGCTCTTTGTTTAATATGTATCTTATTTACTATCGCAGTAAAGCCCCCTTTTCAAAACCTGACCTCCACGCGACGCCATGCCAAAAATACGTACCAATCTCGGTCTTTAAATTTGATATCTCCCCTTTGCTTCCCAACAGCGATTATCAGATTTCCGTAAATCCAAAATAATGATTACTTTTCAAATGTACTGTTGTTCGCAAAGGGTAGGTACACATATTACTATACAAATTATACATATCTCCCTCAAATCAAAAAATTATGTACCAAGTCAAATTTTAATTAATCTATTGTTATTGATATGTGGTGATATTAATCCAAATCCTGGACCCAAAAACCTATCAGTCTTGCATCTAAATACGAGAAGCATACGAAACAAAATTGATCAAATTACTGTAGAACTTAATAAGTATGACGTACTTACATTTTCCGAAACCTGGCTTGACGATTCCATTCCTCTACCTGACCTACACATTAATAGTTATCATCCCCCCGTTTTATTAAATCGCGAAGATGGTAGGGGTGGGGGAGTAGCTATATACGTTAAAAATAATCTATACTTCAAACCACGTCCAGATTTATTTATAAGAAACTTAGAAGCTATTTGGGTAGAAGTTCAGTTCAATTCCAAAAATATTCTGATTGGATCATTTTATAGACCGCCTTCCAGTAAAATTGATTATTGGAAGTTAATTGAAGATAGTTTTGCAACTGTTTGTAATTTTAGAAATTCTCATGTTATTATATTAGGTGATTTTAATATAGATTTCTTAACCACTTTTAATAGTAAAATCCATGATCTAATTGGCCTATTTGATTTTCATCAACTAATAAATGAACCGACCCGCATTACACCATCTTCTCGATCTCTATTAGACTTAGCCATAACGAGTTGTCCTGACTTCGTGAAAAGTGTAAGCGTTTCAGACTCGGGCCTCAGTGATCATAGCCATATCGTTTTATATCTAAATTTCACTACTCCAAAAACCCACTGCTTTCAAAGGACTGTTTGGTCTTATTCGAAACTAAATGCCACTGATCTTATAACTCATTTTTCTAGTTATAACTGGGACGATCTTTTTCAACAATACCACGATCCTCATACACTTGCCGATAATATATCCAAAGCAACTCAGGCTTTTCATACCAAATAAAATCGTTACAATCAGACCAAACGACCCTAAATGGATGAATGGAAAAATTAGACTTCTTATTCGCAAACGAAATAGACTCCATAAAAAAGCGAAAAAGACTAATGTACAGCTCGACTGGCAAAATTTTAGAAAATCTCGAAACGTTGTCATTTCCGAAATACGAAAATCTAAATCTTCTCACTATTCAAAAATAGACTCTAAAATTAATAATAACGACTTTAGTGAATCTCGATGGTGGTCTTTGGTTAAACAAATCTCTCTAAAGAAAGGCTGTTCAGGCCCGGAAATTCCACCTCTTAAATATAATGATAAGATACTCTTTGAAAACAGTGACAAAGCTAACGCCCTCAACGATTTTTTTGTCTCACAGGAAACTCTAGACACCGACCAAGACAACCTTCCCTACTTACCTTTCTCTAACATGGAAATTCCTTCCCTTAAAATAACCCCCCAACTAGTCGACGATATTCTCTTCTCTTTAACTCCTAAAAAATCATGTGGTCATGACAATGTAAACAACTTTGTTTTAAAATTACTCCATAAATCCCTAGCAACTCCACTCAGCCGCCTCTTTACCATACTAGTTGATCGTTGCATCTTCCCAGACTGCTGGAAATTTGCCAATGTTGTTCCCATCTTTAAGAAAGGATGTACCCACGACTGCACAAACTACAGACCAATTTCTCTCCTAAGTTCTCTAGGTAAAGTCTTTGAAAGGATCATTTATAATCATATTTATAATTTCATCATCCAACAAAAGATCATTACCCCCCATTAATCTGGGTTTCTGGCTAAAAATTCCGCTACCTACCAACTTCTGGAAATGTACAACTATATTTGTAAGGCTCTCGATAAGGGACATGAAGTAAAATCTGTCTTCTTCGATATTAGTAAAGCTTTTGATAGAGTTTGGCATCGTGGCTTATTACACAAACTAAATAACTATGGTATCCGCCATGACACTCACAAATTAATTACCAGTTATCTACAAGATCGCGAACAATGTGTCGTCCTAAATGGTCAGAAATCATTCTCAAGAAATGTTTCTGTCGGTGTTCCGCAAGGCTCGATAATTGGTCCGCTTTTATTTCTCCTATATATTAATGATTTAACTAATAATATTTCATCTAATATACGCCTGTTTGCTGACGACACCTCTTTATTCGTAATAATTGATAACCAAATCTCTACTCAAAATAAATTAAACGCGGACCTAGAAACGATTTACAAATGGTCATTAAAATGGAAAGTAACTTTCAATCCTTCTAAAACTACCAGCCTTACCTTCTCTAGAAAATTTTCCCCCACCTCTCTTAACTTAAATTTCAACAATGTCCTTCTTACTGATGTTAACACTCATAAACACCTTGGCGTATATTTCAATAACTTCTGTACTTGGGATACCCACATTAACCATATGATAACTAAAATTAGTAAAACCACTAACTGCTTCCGTTCACTAAAATATCGACTTAAACGTAAAACCCTCGAAATCATCTTCAAATCTTTTATCCTACCTCTTTTCGACTACGCTGATTGCGTGTGGAATAACTGCACAAAAGAAAAAAGTGACCAGCTGGAATTTCTACATCTAGACGCCATTCGAACCATTACAGGCCTTCCTCGCGGTACTTCGCATAACTTACTTTATTCTGAATCTGGATTCACCAGCCTTATACAAAGACGTTACGAACATAAAATGGTTTTATTCTTTAAAATTATCAATATACAAACACCGTCGTTCCTATTGGATTTAGTCCCTCCAACTATAGCGTCAAGCCAACCATATCAACTCAGAAACTCCAATAATCTAATGAGTATTATCTGTAAATCCAACCTTTATAAAAATTCGTTTTTTCCATCGTCAGTACTGGAATGGAATCGTCTAGACGAAAGCATCAAAACTTCTGACTCGATCTCTTCATTCAAATTTAAAATTAGACAAGCATACGGTAAACCTAAATACTACGATCTCTTCAACTTTGGCGACAGGACTCTCCAGATTATTCTCTCCAAATTACGAAATTCGAAATCCGACTTAAATTATCATAAATACCTCATGCATATATCTGACGACCCATCCTGTCTGTGCGGAAACAAATGTGAATCTAGCGAACACTTCTTCTTTCATTGTGGCCTCTTCTTAGAACAACGCAGATCCACTATCGATACATTAGACTACCATTACAAGAACATTAATTCGCTTTTATTTGGAAATGACAGTCTTTCTAAAAATAGAAATATCTGTTTACTCTCAGTCGTTCACAAATATATTACTTTGACTAAACGCTTCAATTCTCCGAAATAAAAATGTTTAATCGATCATTCTCACCGAGCCACTTTTTAAATTATCCTTCAAATTTTGTATTGTGAACAACGTCTACTCACTGTATGACTACATACAAACGTCCCTGACCTAGCCTCTGTAACCCAGTCAAATGTGAGATATGTGTATACCAGTACCATTAATATAAACTATAGTAGGTTGGTGCGTATTTTTTTTTTTTTTTTTTTTTTTTTTTTTCTTTTTTTTTTTTTTCCTTGGCATCGCGTCCTCAATTTTATTTTCCAAATCTGTAATCGGGCACCCGTTCCTTTTCCAATTTTCTCTTCACTATTTTTCCTTTTTATTTATATACCCCTCTTATTTCATTGATAACTAAAACCCTAATATTGATAATCATTCTCAGTATATTACATTACCAGCTGATCATTAAATTTATATTCATTTCACTCCATTCTGGAAGCAGTTTTATATAAGCATTAAGTTGCTTGTTACTGTATCCAACTTATTCATATTATTCCCTCCTTAATTGTATATAAGAATTCTGAATAAATACTTTTTAAATCAAGTGGAGATATCACTGAATTAGATACGCCATCCCGCAGACGAAAGTTCTGTACAATAGTATTTCGGTCAAGAAATCACGGGAGGGGGGGGGGGGGTAGTCGAGTTTGATTCCTCGCCGTGCACGTAAGTGTAATGACATGGAGTCAGTGTGACAAACTTAAACAGCCGCGTGTCAGTCCATGTGAACGCATGAACAATGTAAATGAACATCTTAGTGAGAAAATAAGACCTTGCTTACCTCGCTAGAACCAGTATGACTGACACAACACGCTGTTAAAAAATAAGTCTCCGTCTTCTAGACGACTTGGCCGATGCTATGGACAGCGTAACAGCATGTTGTGTCAAGGGATCGGAGTACATACTAGTGCGATCCGCTGTCAGTACGAACTATTTGAACAACACAAGTTGGTATGTCCCTGGCCACCCACATGGGAAATTTATCTAGTAAATTTCCATATGACCATTTAAGCGTGGGTTTTGACGTCATTGGGATGGTATCAGGCGTATTCAACACCAGGCTAATTCATGACCAGTAAAATCGGCGTATTCAAGACCAGTATATTATAGGGTTGGTTGATCTGTATATAAATTATAAAGGTGCTAAGTAGTACTCATCAGTGTGGATAGAAGCCGATACGATAATTATTATAGATGATTTTGATGATTGGTGTTTGATGTATTAAAATTGTTTTTTTTTACAATTGAGTTGTTGTTTAAATTATTTAATCTTAACTTCGAGATTGTACATCCCGGCTTTGTTATTTTGATTGGTCGGTGTATAAAGTTGCTAATTAGTACTCATCAGTGTGGATAGAAGCCTATACGATACTTATTAATTAATGATTGGTGTTTGATGTATTAAAATTTATATACCGATCAACCAACCCTATAATATACTGGTCTTGAATACGCCGATTTTACTGGTCATGAATTAGCCTGGTGTTGAATACGCTAGGATTCATTGGGATCAATTAACCAATCTCTCTAATTATTTACATCATGTTTGACCAATTAGAAAATTGAATGTCCAAAACCAGTTGATACAAAATTAGGATACTCGTGAGAATTCAGCAGACTTCGATTAGATTCCAGATGGTTACCATCTAAGAGTCCTAGACACCGTGAGGTGTCTAGGTTGAGCAGAGTTTAGGTAGCATTGACTGTAATTGTATGTACTATGCTTGTATGTATACCTATGCTACATAAAAGGTAAAAACGAACTGTTGCATTGTTATAACTGAAGAAGACAAACGTCTTAAGAAACCAGTAAGAAGAAATACACAACGTGAAAAAGAAGAAAAGACGATTAGAGATAAATCCCAGACGATCACAAGGCTAACGGTAATATGTAGCAAAAACAAGATGCATGGGTCATACGTAGGATGTGGCGACCGGACCGGTTATCACACGCTCTCCACGTCAGACAAAAAGGCCCATGGTGTTACAGGGAGCGATGCAAATCAACAAGGTTCATTGTTACGTCGCAATTAAGTAGGGTTCCACGGCTTATAACACTAATGATTCAACATGAATTTAAACGATAGCTACGCAATGTGTTGAGATACGTCCACGCAGCATCTATGTCTCAACAGCGGATTATTCGAAAAGAAAACTTGTATGTTTAATTAAGTGAATAGGGATCGAGCATTCATCAAGAAATGTTATCTCTGTCGTGGTTACGTGCTTCTTATTGATTCTGCTTAAAATTCACACGGGTCATCTTTGTCGCGGAACACTGAATATCGAATTTCCGTTGAAAACAAGATTTTAGAGTAACTCCGGAACTGAAGATCGCTAATCATTGAATATCAATGGCCCGAAAGCTTAACACAAAATTGTAAAAGTAAAGCCTCTGTGTCCTGAACAAAGCCTCAAGGGAGCGGGCGTGAAATTGGGCATCAAATAAAGTTATTTTCACACACAATATACAAAATGTACGTGCTATGCCTAAAATGCATTTTTACCTGTTTTAAAGAATTGTATATTCCTAGCGCCACGTTGACGTAAATGTTTCATATTATCTACATGATGATATACAAACCGTGTTAAATTCGCCACTGTTTACAGACACCCGTCTGAGTTAATGAACCGTCTGTACCTAAACAATCTCTATAATTAATGATATGGTACATTGTCACGTGGCTTCATAAAATATAGGGGGTTTGGGAGGGCAATTAGTACCCGTACTGATAACACCTACTGCACCAGAGCTCCAAAGCTATAGACTAAATTTATCTTTGATAAAGTAGCCTAGCTAAGACTCCATAAAAGACTTCTCAAATCCAGAAAGACTACTAGATACTACAAAGATCATCTAGTCCAAAATAGATTTAAGGTTGTCTTTATTTTTATTCTTATACCTTCACAAGGTATAAGGTTTACTCTCTTTATATTTTGCATTCTGAATCTATCTTATTTTATTTTACTTTATTTTCTTTAATTTATTTTCTTTTCCTTGCCTCATTCCTCGGTGCTTTATTGTTAGGATATTGTTAGGATATTATTTTTACCTTATTTCTATATATTAGATATAATCTTTTTTTTCTTAAATTCTTCTTCCATTTCATATTTTTCCACTCCTAATCTATTTGTTGTTACTTCTTCCCTTTACCCCTTTTCCAACTCTATTTACCACTTTCCTATCTTTATTTATTTATTTGTTTCTATTTTTCTCTATTTTGTATCTATTTAATCATTTTACTTTTCTTTCTATCATCTACAAACAAAGAAGTTCAGTGTACAAGCCAATCAACTGATTGAACTCGTCACAAGCTTCTTAAAACAATAACAAGCTAATTTACTTCTATAGCTCATAAGCCTGATAACTGTTAAGTACACTCATACAAGCAATAGGAACCCACAGTTAATTAGTATTAATAACACTGATTGACGAGCGGCTCTTTGTGGACAGGGTTAACAACAGGTGTATCAGCCTACTTCATTAATTATAAATAGCAAGCTAGGTGCTATAGAAACCTGACAACTGCCCGTGAACCCTTACAAGCAATTAGAACCCATAGTTAATCAGCACTAAACACACTGATTGACTAGCGGTTCTTTATGGGAAAGGCTAACAACAGTATAGAAAAACCTTATAAAAACTGTTCAATAATTCCTTTGTTTTAGACTTTTTTCGATAGCAATAAGAACAATGGCGACAGAGGCTACTTCCCCCATGTCAATGGCAGAAGCCTTTAATAGCAGCCCTGCGCCAAAGTTTTTTCCTGCTACAAAAAGGAAGGATGAGCAGAACCACGTCGTTCAAGTAAGGCCAATGGAAGGTAAGTCTTTCCAAGGGTTAAAACTTACGGCAGTGGGAAAGGAACTACGGGGTAAGTGGGGTATCAGTAATATACCTGATATCAGGATAACAGTGACTGGACATATCAGACTTGCCCTAAAAAGTAAGTCGGACATGGACAAAGCTCTGGCCCAGGACAGCCTACTCGGTGTGACCGTGGCGGTATTCGATCCAACCACCTTGTTAACAGGTGGTTGTTCGTGGGATACCGACCGAATATACCGGGGAGGAAATAATGGACGACCTGAAAGATAGGGAGTATGACGTCACTGAGATATACAGATTTAGAGTGGCCGAGGGGAAGGATCAGGGAAGCGTTGCCCTGACCTTCAAGAAAGGTACAGCACCCGAGGTCATAAACATAGTGTATCTCAGAAGACGGACCCATCCCTATATACAGAGGGTACGACAGTGCACTAACTGTCAAATATTGGGTCATACAGTGAAGTACTGTAAAGGAAAAGCCGTATGCGCCCAATGTGGGGGAGAACACGTGGTGGCTGAGGGTTGGGCGGGTAGCAAAATTAACTGCTCAAACTGCAAGGGCAGCCACGCAGCTAACTCCCCCCAATGCCCAAGAATTCAAGCAACAAAAGCAGCGCTACGTCTGCAAAGTAAAGAAAAACTTACCTTTAGGGAAGCGACCCATCAAGTAAAGAACAAGGAGAGGGAAGCAAAAGTAGCCAGGGAACCGGTGATGGAACCAAAACAAGCTCCAGTCCCGACTCTCTTGACGTCCGATGCAACCCCAACCCCTAAAGGTAAATACAAGAACAAGAAAGAGAAGAAAATATCAGTCAAACCTGTAGAAGTCAAACATAAGACAAAATCATCCAAAAAGAAAGAAAAGAAGAGGAACCGAAAACGAAGATTCATGAAGAACACCTCATTCCTAAATTTAAAACGGAAAGTGGCTTCATGAACTTCATGATCGAGTTCCTCAGGGAGGCTGTATCCATTGAGGACCAAACTACCAAGATGGCAAGTTTACTCGGCAAAATAAGGACACACATGGTCAACGCCGATGTCCTGTGTCTCATGATTAATTCAATCAACACGGAAAAAAAGATCAAGAGAAGAAGACGACGACGAAGAAACGACAAAAGGCGACCAAACGGCAAACCTCGCACTCCGTAGAAGGATATCTCATGTTCGTCACTGCAGCACTGGTGATATGCCCAGTTGCTTGCCGGTTTAAACACCAAAGACAAACACTAATAAGGTACCTCCTATGGAATGTGAAACGCCAATTGACCAATAAATAGCCAAGACAGAGAGACATCCACCGGACAGTCATCATGGCGGGCCAGGTAAAAGTTCTACAACTTAACGTTTACGGACTGGCCCCAGATGTGCTGAGCTGAGAAAATACATCACCCGCAACCCCAAAGATGTAATATGCCTCCAGGAGACCAAGCTACTACCAACCAAGAAAGTCATCTACCTACCCGGATATACTTGTCAGAGAAGGGACAGACCGGGCAGCACGACACGTGGCGGCTGGACGTAGCAGACCCTCTAGAAGCAAGGGGCATAGTCATCACATTGAGCAATAATACAAAATTGACAATAGTGAATGTCTATGCACCCCCTCAAGTCACGATAAAATCAGTAGACTTCCAGTCACTTCTCGACCAGCTTCCACAGGGGAATCTGTGTTCTGTGGGGGTTTCAACGCAAAACACGCTCTGTGGGGGTCACCGAGGAATGACTGTCAGGGGACTAGCCTGTGCTCAATAATAGAAGGGAACGACCTATGCCTACTGAACGACGAGAGTGGAAAGGGGATGACATCATCGATGCCAACATCGACGTGTACGTGTACGCTGCCAACATCACAAGTGCTATTATAGGTGCCGCAGACAACTCCATTCTCAAGACTCCTGGAGGGAAACCAAGGATTAGAAAACCCTGGTGGTCACCAGAAGGCGGTTAACGAAAGAAAGAAGGCACTACGCCTACGGAAACGCCACTACAATGAAGTCAACCACCAAAACTACCTGAAGTTGAAATACGCCGCTAGAGACACCACCCGGAAGGCACAAAGCGGACACTGGATGACTTTCTGTAATGCGTTGAATCAAAACACGCAAACAAGTGTACGGGAAAGAAGAAGCTGAACGCCATGAACGGGAAGCGCAGATCATTCAACATACCAAACCTAAAGAATGGAGATGAGTACGCTACCAACGGCAATGAAAAGGCAGACCTACTTGCGAAAGCGTTCGCTGACGCAAGCAGGGACGAAAACCAATCACCAGAGTTCCTGAAGAGAAAGGAAATCTTTTACTCACAGCACTCTTTATTAGAAATTGAACCTAATGAAGGAGCTAAACCAATCAATCTGCCCTTCTCTGAGGAGGAGCTAAATAAGGCCCTTTCCCTAAAGAAGGATAATGCGGCTGGTGAGGACAAAGTAAAGTACTCAATGCTCAAACATCTGTCTGGAAATGACAAAAGGATACTACTAAACTTCTTCAACACACCCTGGCTTGCAGGAGAGGTACTTAAAGAATGGCGGAAAGCCAACGTCATCCCTCTTCCAAAACCAGGTAAAGAGAGAACAAAGGCGGAGTCTTATCGACCAGTAAGATTGACATCCACACTGTGCAAAACCTTGGAAACTATGGTTAACATCCGACTACAGTTCTATCTGGCGAGCAACCGGCTGATAGACGAAAATCAAAGCGGGTTCAGGAAAGGGCGTTCAGCAATGGACCACTTGGTGCGACTACAGCAAGTCATGTCGCAGGCACTCCTCTCTGGAAACCTGTTATGTGCCGTGTTCGTAGATTTAACTAAGGCTTTCGATTTAATCTGACTAGACGGACTGCTCTCCAGGTTAGGACGTATTGGTATAACGGGCATAATGTTTCGGTGGATCAAAAGCTTTCTGAGCGATAGAAGGATACAGGTGAATGTTGGCAGATTCCCGAGTGCCGAGCAAACATTAGAAAATGGCACGCCTCAGGGGTCGGTTATCAGTCCCACTCTCTTCAATATCATGATCAACGACATACAGAAATCCTCCTACCTCGACGCCAAAACTGAGTTAGCTAAATTTGCTGATGATAGTACCATATGGGGGACAGGGAGGCATTTTTGTGAACTACAAAAGAATATGCAAAAGGCCCTAGACAAATTCATGACATGGGTAAACGAATGGGGATTTAAAGTTTCGGAGAAGAAAACGGTCGGCATACTTGTAAGCAGGGATAGTGGGATAAGCAGAATGACTCTTTGTATGAACGGGAAAACCATCGAGTTCAAAGACCAAACCAAGTTCCTTGGCGTAATCTTTGACCGAAGGCTGACCTGGAAACCGCACATCAACGAGACTGTAGATAGATGCATCAAAATCCTAAACTTAATGAGGAAAATAACGGGCAGCACATGGGGGGCCAACAGAGTTACACTTATGATGGTGTATCATGCTCTAATACGATCTGTATTAGACTACGGCTATCTGCGCGCCATTACTCTTAAGGCAGCTTGACGCCATCCAATACAAAGCTCTGTGTATTGCGACTGGCGTAGGGCAAGGGACTAGGAGAGAGGCGCTACTGCAGGAAGTCGAGGAGTTGCCCCTATCCCTAAGAAGAAAAGAACTAGCGACAAGGTACTGGGCTAAGATCTCGCAACTGGGCGCAAGATCTCCAACTTTTGTCAGTCTACAAAATACAAGATATGTGAGAGATCTAAGAAAGAAAAGCTTTGGCCAATGTATCAGGGAAACAATCAAGGAACTGCGACCGGGGGAGCTCGTGATATAATGAACACGACCCCCCAGCGATCGCCCCTTGTATGCTCCCTATACCGCCGGTCAATCTAGATCTGTTACAGAAAACCGACAAGAAAAACAACCCCACTGCTGCACGAGCTGTCTCGCTAGAACACGGGGAAGACAACTGGCCGTCCGATGACTGGGACCATGTGTACACGGATGGCTCACGCAACCCTGAAAGGGGCACCAGGTCGTTTGGAATATACCTGCCAAACGGGGAACAGGGAATAAGCAGGAAACAGTCCAATAATTGTTCGGTGTACACTGCAGAGCTTGTGGCCATTCGTGACGCTATGTCGTGGATTTCCCATCAAAAGACTAGTAAGTTCGTCATTCCAAGCGACTCGCTGAGCAGTCCAAACTGACAACTCGGACTCAAGACCAGAAGTCATTTTGGAAATCAGGCAGCTGTACCAGATGGTCTTAGAGAAAGGAAGCAAAGTAGAGCTCGTGTGGATTCCATCACATGTCAACATTAGAGGAAACGAGGAGGCAGATCGACTCGCAAACGAAGGTCACAAGGATACAGCACCACTCCGCACCATAAACTACAGCACCACGAAAATCTACAGTATGGTTAAAAGACAGGTCAATTCAATCTGGGAATTAAAACTCGTTTAATTTGACACATACAAATTCCGACTGGATGACAAAATTTACACGAAGACAGCAATCAATCACCCTAGAAGAGATATATGCAAATTTATATCGAAACTAAGAGTGAAAGAGCGGCTGCGAGACCACAAACACCAAGTCATCGTCTGTGAGTGCGGGGAAGAATGTACCACCAACCATGTCCTGGTAGACTGCGAGATATACAAGGAGGAGAGAAGGCAACTAATGCGAATACTGGAGACCAACAACATACTATTCAACACTAAGAACCTACTCTTCCCTAGACCAGATCTGAAACTGCAAATCTTCGAACAAATCCACGCCCTAATGGACACAGTTTTTAGCTTTTGAGTAGAGATCACAATTTTGGACCAATTTTCATGAAACGTAAGGAAATATATCTTTGTAACCAAAAGATCTTGGTTCCTGTTGATATTTGCGCATATCGGATCGTAGCTTCCCTGAATTATGGTCGTTGCTTGTACGAAAAATCACTTTCTGTTTGGCTGGGTCTCTATCCATCTGGTTAATATTTAAGGTACCATATTTTTTCGCAAGGTCCTTAGCACGTGGTTCAGTGGGTAAGACGTTGGTTCGCTAACCCAGTGGTCCAGTGTGCGATCCCGGTGTTGGCCAAGAAAGTACACACTCGATATAAGAGTAGTCAAAATTTCCCGCAAAGCATGTATGATTGTCCTCCTTCCTTCGACTAAACGGCGCAGAAAAGTAGGTCATTAATCTCTCACTTGGTCATTGTTGAAATTTCTATTCACAGTATTTTTCACGCGAATCGACGAACAGAGTTATTTCCTATATATGGCGTTGGATTTCCGCGTCAACCTTTCTTATTGTTATCATAAAGAACATTCTGATCAATTATAAATTTAATGTTTTACAGTGGATAAAGATTGTCTTTATAAACAACGGCAAATGCTGAATACAGCTAAATTCTTTGGCATTAAACCACGCAAGAATAAATCAGGTATGAATTAATCCCTTTCATTTTATCGTCGACACCCAATTGTATTTTCGGTACAACAACTATCTTGTCTGAAAGACATTCGAGGATTGATGACCAGAAATAGAGTAAAACTTACTGATGACAATCCAGTGAATTGTTTAAAGCGGATTCCAAAGTATCGAGCCCTGTTCGCCGAATCAATAAACCCAAGTTTTGTGAATGTAATTAGATCAGAGAGTATACGCATAACGCCAAGTGCGGACGCCAATATATTTCTGCGCCTGTATATTGTTGATAGGTTTTCAGAAAAATAGAATCACACGGAATAAACCGACATCTTAATAAAATATGACTTGTCTTTATATTTCAGTTAAACACACGGATTGTCCAAAACAGGTATGTCATAGTTTTTAGTCCATTCTCGAAACGTTTTTTTATTGTCACTGCGGTTTTTTGCATTCCCGAAAACAGCATACTCTTGGTAGAACCTTCACATATTTCTCTGTTGAATTTACGAACTCGGCCATATAAGATGAAACGAAATTTAGGTAAACCTGGGAGGAAAAATTGTGTTTTTGAAAAAAATTGATTGTAAATTATTGTAATTGGAATAAAGAAAGCAATAAATGGCTTTTCAAAGATTTTGCTCTTCCCCCCCCCCCCCGGCCTACCTAAGTTTCGGAGAGGTATTTTTTTTAAAAGCGTGTTGTGTCGGCATACTGGTTCTAGCTAGGTAAGCAAGGTCTTATTTTCTCACTAAGATGTTCATTTACATTGTTCAGGCGTTCACGGGGACTGACACGCGACCGTTTAGCCGTGAAAAGTTGCCCAGTAAAATTAGATTACAGTTTCGACATTGATTGAATGGCACGAGATCTGAACGTAGTAATGGCGAGTGTAATGAGACCTACGTTCAGAGCTGAACTACATCGAGAATTGCCGTAAATATGCATAATGACCTAATAGTACACTAAAATAGTGTATATGTTTGAGATAGAGTGCGCGTCAAAGATCCCTTGGCAGTAACAAATTTCGTCGAACGTGTGATGGCGTGTATATCTGTGTGTATTATTATATGCGCATTAAGGTGACCCGCTTTAATCTACAGTAGCGCTGCAATTTTTACTATAATATTATGGTTATTGTTTTATTTGTTGAATGAGTTGCTAATAACGTTATCGGGGTTTTCAGTGCGAAATTTTGTAAAAAAAAAAAATTATAAATTAAAAAAAAAAGAAGATTTTTTGGCCTGTTTTGTGGCCACACTTTGTGGAGTATTTACAAGAAGCTTTATTTGATGACGTGGAGGCGGCATGACGTCACAATGCCAGAATAGAATGGGAAAATATCAAATACTTGCGTGAATCCGTGAAGGCTGTATTATGAAGTCTGTCATTGAGTCAACTGGCGTGGTGTCTTCACCGAACACAAATGGCGACCTATTCGACTAGCGACCTATTCGACCGATCCAGCTGGCAACCTGTTAGTTGGCAACCTATTCAGAATTAAGACAACAGTCGCCCAAACTCATCTATTTTTTTTTTATCAACCAATAAAATCCAACGTTACGTCTATCAGATGAAAGAAGAATATATTATTTTTTATCCATTCCTTTAGCTCAGAATAGAGGTGTAATTTCGCATTATCTTACGAAATTCTGGATATCTGTTCCGGTTCCTCGATTTCCTTAGCGAAGAACGTCAATGAAATAGGGTTCGCTCCAGTCTAGTGCTAAACCAAAAGAATAAGACAAACAAAAGTTAATAAATTTTATTACATATATAAAAACAAATAACTTATTATAAGCCTATATATTATAGACTCTACAGCAATAAATAATGAACAAGGCGGGTAATTTTCCCCAAAAATGACAAAGGCGGGTAATTTCCCCAAAAATGACAAAAACGGGGAATTTTCCCCAAAAATGACAAAGGCGGGTAATTTTCCCCAAAAGTGACAAAATGTGGATTTTTCTCTTAAAATGATTAAAGTGGGTATTTACCCACCAATTAATGATAATGGGGATTTTACCCCAAAAATGATAAAAAAAAAAAAAGGTGGGATTTTACCCAACTATGATAAAAATGGGGATTTACCCACCAATTGATGATAATGGGAATTTTACCCCAAAAATGATGAAAGTGGGAATTTTTCCCACAAAATGATGAAAATGGGAATTTTCCCCAAAAAATGAAGAATGTTGGGATAATGGGGATTTTACCCCAAAAATGATAAGTGGGGATTTTACCCAAATATGATAATTCAGATTCACTTCAGCACTTCAGGTTTATTTCACCTGCACAAGAACATCACTTTATTTTAGTATTAATAATATTCTGATTCTCCAAAGCTCTACAGGCCTATTGGAGTAAAGTTCTCAAGAGTAAATACACCCAAGATCAAACAATAGTACTACGACCGTCACTTAGCAAACAATTCACTTCTTTGAAAATTTGATATGATAAATCTGAAATAAAGTTTCCTCCCGACCAAAGTTGGCTAAAAGTAAAACCCAACATGGCTAAACGAGAAATTCCCGTAGAAATGGAATTAAATCAAAAATGCTAGTTTACTCCTTTCTTGGGTCATGAGTCCTAGTCCCATGCTTAATTAGCACCGAGTCTAAGTATTTCCCCATGAGTATTTAGTAACTAAACATAAATGATTTCATTCTCCTTGTTGGGGAGATGTCGTTTAAGAGCGATGTCAAACTCTATACTGATGGCGACGGCAGTGTCAAAAGCAGACGCGCCCAAAGCCTACTCTAAAATATTAACTAATCAGAACGATTGGAACATTGTGCGCGTGAATCTTGACCAATCACAGCGTTTAGAACATGAGCGCGCGATTACCTTAATGGCGGATGTAAACAAACACGCAAATACATTGACGATCGCAGTTCGAAGCCATTAACTCGGAAATAGAGATTCGATTCCTGCAAGCAATGCAATACATTTATGCTGGCACAATTCAAACATTGATTAGGCACGACGTCCAATTACTATTGGGACTTGACAAGTACCGGTACGGCAGTTTGACCGAAAATGATTAGGCCTATCGTTCGATGAAGATTTGTGACTGTTATACACACGCGTAGTTTCGTGTACCTTTCACATTTTCCCAGGTTCGTAACACATCCAACTAAATATATTCCGAAAGGTAATGAAATAGGCTTTCCAAATATTATTAGTAAAAGTTGGCACAATCATATTAAAGGGGTGCACTCTCATACTAAACATGGCCAATTATTTTTTAAAAAAAATTAAAGGGAAAGACCGTTAATATCCCGTGTCAAAATTCGTAGGCCTACCATTGTACAAAAATTTGATGTTCCAGCTAAATATATTCTAAAAGGTAATTGAATAAGCTTTCGAAATAATATTAGTAAACGTTAGCACAATCATATTAAAGAGGCGCGCTCTCAACATGAACAAAGCACATCTTTCAATATTCTAAAGGTAACGATAGACCGGTATTTTTTTCGCGTAGTCCAAATGCGGATCATCGTACACAATTCGGAGCATCCAGTTATATATAGTCTGAAAGATAATTGAATAAGCTTTCTAAATATTGTTTGTAAAAGTTGGCACAATCATATCAAAGGGGTGTGCTCTCATCCTAAACGTCGCCAATTTCCAAAATTTTAAAGTCAAACCTCGGACCATCTTACAAAATTCTGAGCATCCAGCTATATATATTCTGAAAGGTAATTGAATAAGCTTTCAATATATTATTAGTAAAAGTTGACACAATCATAGTTAAGGGGCGCGCTCTCAACATGAACATAGCCAATTTTTCAATATTCTGAATGTAGGAATAGACCAGCATTTTATTGTAAGTAAAAATTCGGACCATCATACATAATTCTGAGCATCCAGCCATATATATTCTGTAAGGTAATTGAATAAGCTTTTTAGATATTATTAGTAAAAGCT
Source organism: Patella caerulea (assembly GCA_036850965.1). Taxonomy (NCBI): domain Eukaryota; kingdom Metazoa; phylum Mollusca; class Gastropoda; family Patellidae; genus Patella; species Patella caerulea. The sequence continues at coordinate 19,124,323 of JAZGQO010000014.1, read as the reverse complement.
GGCACAATTATATTAAAGGGGTGCGCTCTCATCCTAAACGTCGCCAATTTTTTCAATATTTTAAAGTGAAAGAACGGTAATATTCCGAGTCGAAATTTGGACCACCGTACAAAATTCTGAACATCCAGCTATATACATGTATATTCTAAAAGGTAATTGAGTAAGCTTTCCAAATATTATTAGTAAACGTTGGCACAATCATATTAAAGGGGCGCGATCTCAACCTGAACATAGCCGATTTTTCAATATTTTAAAGTGAAAGAACGGTAATATTCCGAGATGAAATTCAGACCATCGTACAAAATTCTGAGCCTCCAGGTATATATATCAGAAAAGGGCATGACCCCACATTTTCCGGTCAGATTTATATTTTTTATAGTCATACGCTGTATGGCAACAATTTAGAAATAATTCTAATCCTATTACTTATGAGGCAAATTTTAGCCCTTTTTTTTTTTTTTTTTTTTTTTTATCGGCCCCTCCGAGCCAAATACCCCACAGAAACCTTGTAAGACTGGGTGTTTTGAATTTTGCCCTATCAATAGCTGCCAATTAATAGCTGCGGTATTTTCGTCACTGGGTCTTGGACTATATCCTAGACTATATAACAGCAATCTCGACTCCCAGGGATTAACTTATCTCTCCGAAAACTCGCCGGCCATTTAAATGTGGCGTGATGTATCCATTAGCCTATAAAATGAACCCACGCTAGATTATGTATCAACAATCTCGAATCCCAGGGATAAAATTATCTCTGAGAAAATTCGCCTATTTTAATGTGGCATGGTGTGGAAAATGTTTCAAGGATATTGATATGTAACTCATGCGACGACCCGATGCATTATATTCAAACAAATTCAGCCAATCAGTAGTCACTGTGTGGGTGGGAAGGGTAGCTTCGCAATCGACTTAAGAGCCGAAATTGATGTACCAGATCACTTGACCATATTCAGATCAAAGTAAATACCATATTCCTGAAGCAATGGCCCGAGAAATCCCTCTCTGACCATTGCTGGAATAGCGTCTGTTTCTTGAACTTATGCGGGAGTGTGTCCACTCTTTCCGTTCAATGAAAGCTATCACTAAAGTACAGCAACATAACAGTCCTTCGTTCCATCTGTGTCTTCCCTAAAACTTTGGAAAGTGATTTAAGGTATTAAAACGGTGAAAATATGTTCGTTTCCAAACAGTATTGTTTACATTTCATTCGACTTGATAGCCTCGTTTGTCACGCAATTGGTTTTACTGCAGTATTCTGCTATGCACGGGTTAATTAGGCATAATAAAATAGTGAGTCGTGACGTATACGTTATGTAAACATATTTGGTCCAGTATTGGCAGCTCGTGATTGGTTGGTAGACGGACTACTGATCAATTAAAATTTAACACAACAATATCCACTCATAATAGCAGTGTGTAGTTGGATTACCTCTAATCAGACGCAACACTGCGCGGAGTATGAGTAAATACAGGAATGTTCATAATAACACAACTTTATGGATTTACTACTCTTTGGTTTATTACATGGAACGTTTCAATACTCTTACAGGGGTATCTTTACCAAGCAATGATCAATAATGAATAACAACTCTACATTTATAGTACAGTGGACTGTGTCACATCCGATGTCTGATCACTCTGGATTTCTGTGACATCCGATATGATTTTGATGTCCCGATTTATTTCCTTATTACTTCAGCCAAAAAAAAAAAAAAAAAAAAAAAATCATGAGTAAGAACAATTTTAACAATCAAAACATAACATTAATTAAGACTTATAACAACAAACATTTCCCTTTGAATATGACTTCACTATTTCTCTTCAATATAAGGTGTTAAACATAGGGACTGAAGCCACCACCTAAACTAAAATACAATCAATACCCATTAACAACACAATTAAATAAGTTTTTTTTTTATTTTTAGCCCATCCTCTTGATGATATTTTAATATGACTAATTTAAATGCATTAGGCAAACTTAGTTGGTTTGAACCCACTCCCCTCATTGCTTATGATAGAAATTTTAAGCTAACTATTTCTTAACCCCTAAATATCATCAAGCACAATCATTCCACATATAGTTTCCATATTATTTTTAAAAAAATTATTATAAATTATAGTTAAAAAACCCCAAAACAAAACAAAACAAAAGAAACTTATATTTTCACTGATAAATAATAGTTCCACTGATAAATAATAAATTGTAGTTCCACTCCACTAATAAAAAATTAAATTATATATTTTTACTTCACTGATAAATAATAAATTATAGTTTCACTGATGAATGATACTTATAGTTCCACTAATCAATAATAACCACCTTAACATAATAATTCATTCCATACATTAGAAATGGCTCTCCCATTGTCTTTATTCATTTTTGGTGTATGTATTCGGATTTCTAAGGCTTCCCACAGAATTCTTTCCTTCCATACTTTAATGTTTTTTGGTAAGCACATTGGTGTTGTCCTATTCAATGTTATGGTTAGGATTGTTTATAATATGTTCGGCTACTGCAGATTTGTTTGGTTCCATACGTCTAGTTGCTGCTTTGTGTTCTTTGACTCTCACTGATAATGTCGGCATGTTTCCTCTATGTAAATGGATTTGCAATCGCATTGGATCTGGTAAACTATACCCTCTGGATCCACAGTTGGTATTTTTGTTTTCCCATGGGCGTTGATGAGTGATTTTAATGATATTCTCCCACTAAATGTTACATCTATTTGCAATCTAGTTAGTAATCTTTTAATTTTATAACTTGTTGGGCCTATAAATGGAATGTTGATATGGATCGGAGCCTTATCTTTACCTGTCACGTTTGGGGCTTTGTTCAGTTTCTCAGTGGTACTATTGATAACTTTTTTTTTTAACAAATTCTAATGGATAGTTGTTGTTTTTGGTTAGGGATTCAGTAATATCTTTAATTTCTTCTTCAATTTTATCATCAGTGCAAATATTGTGAGCTCTTCTGGTCAGTATCGAAAATATTCCTGCCTTGGTTGTTGTTGGATAGGCTGACGTTAAGTTTATGTACTGGTCTGTGTGTGTCGGTTTTCTATTTCTATACACTTTTGTTGTTAATTTATCATCATTTCTGTCAATCAGGATGTCCAAAAAGGTAGTTGTTTATTATTTTCTTCTTCAACTGTAAATTGTATACGTGGATGGATTGAGTTGAGGTGGTGGGGTAGTTGTTGGTGATCTTCCTCTTCCTTCATAATGACAAACACATCGTCCACTTTCCTGTGTTGTAGAATACAGTTCCTCTAGAACATATCAGTAATCTAACTTTAACTGGGTTCTTATGTATTTTTACCCGAGCTTTGGCATATGGCGTTGACGGGTGCGAGATATTGAGCTTTTCATATGTTGCAGGATCCATCTCACCTGATTCTTTAAGTATCTTTAAGGTGGCTTTTAGTTTTCGATCTAGTTTTTGGGTTGGATCTTTAGGTAACTTTTTATAGGTTGTTGTATCTGACAGGGTTTGGGACACCATTTTTTCTAATTGATCTGTATCCATAATAACTGTTGCTTTTCCTTTATCTGCTGGTACAATGGATATTTCTGTATTGTCTTTTAATCCTTTGATGGCCTTAATTTTGTTTTTGGTTAGGTTTGGTTTTTGATTGATAGGTTTCTCGAGTAAATTTTTGATTTGGTGTCTAGTAAAATCAATGATACCACCCGGGGCCAGCTTTTGTAGTCCTTGCTCTATTTGCGTTATGAATGATTCTTTGGGTACTTTTGATGTAGTTGGAACAAACTTTAACCCTTTTGCTAGTAGCGAGGTTTGTGGTTCGGTTATGTTGGTAGAAGATAAATTCTCTACTGTTCTCTTAATGTGATACATTTTCATCATCTGGCTTATTATTACTCTTTTCACCTCTAATGATGAACCTTAATCTATTAAATTTATTTTGCTGGCGGCTTTTAATTTGGTTACTCTGTTTCGAATTAGCTTTCTGTTGCATAGATAAAAGGTTATCTAAGTAGTCATTTTGCAAAATCTGTTCTAGTATGTGTCTAGTATCATGCTCTTTAACAATCAGCTCTTGCTTGTGCTTTCGGTTATATACGATTCTTACTAATACTACTTTGCTACTTGCTTTTCTTAGCATCTTGTTAGCTGTTGCAGACTGAATAGGAGAAGTAATCCGTAACTCATTTGGAATAATGTTGTTGTCATGACATCTTAGTAAAAAAGTTAAATTGTTATTTGTCTTACACAGTTTTTTATGCACAGTTTTAATCTCATTTATAATACATTGACGATCGCAGTTCGAAGCCATTAACTCGGAAATAGGGATTCGATTCCTGCAAGCAATGCAATACATTTATGCTGGCAGAATTCAAACATTGATTAGGCACGACGTCCAATTACTATTGGGACATGGCAAGTACCGGTACGGCAGTTTAACCGAAAATGATTATCGTCGGATGAAGATTTGTGACTGTTATACACAGACACACGTGGTTTCGTGTACCTTTCACATTTTCCCAGGTTCGTAACACATCCAACTAAATATATTCCGAAAGGTAATTAAATAGGCTTTCCAAATATTAGTAGTAAAAGTTGGCACAGTCATATTAAAGGGGTGCACTCTCATACTAAACATGGCCATTTTTTTTTAAATTAAAGGGAAAGACCGTTAATATTGTCAAAATTCGTACCATTGTACAAAAATTTGATGTTCCAGCTAAATATATTCTAAAAGGTAATTGAATAAGCTTTCGACATAATATTAGTAAACGTTGGCACAATCATATTAAAGAGGCGCGCTCTCAGCATGAACATAACAAATTTTTCAATATTCTAAAGGTAAAGATAGACCAAATTCGGATCATCGTACACCATTCGGAGCATCTAGCTATATATAGTCTGAAAGATAATTGAATAAGCTTTCTAAATATTATTTGTAAAAGTTGGCACAGTCATATCAAAGGGGTGTGCTCTCATCCTAAACGTCGCCAATTTCCAATATTTTAAAGTGAAAGAACGGTAATAGTCCGAGTCAAAACTCGGACCATGGTACAAAATTGAATAAACTGAAAGTACCGACTAAAAGCCGCTATGTTGTTAAATAGACGTTTTTAGCGCCACCTGTAATATTATATACAGAGTTACACCCCCTGTGATTCGGTAGCTAAATCAGCGATGTCTTTTGGTTCGTGTGCTTCTTTGATAAAATAAAATTAATTCATCGATTTTCTTCAAAAAAATGGATAAATATTATCGAATACATCACCATGATAGACAGTAGTATTGAAGGTTGGTACAAAATGACAAGTTTACAGAAGTTATGTCGGCGATTCAGCGACGGCCAAATTTACCGATGCAAGTGAAGTATTGCATTGGTGTTTGCTTCCAATGCATTCAAGCGTAATATTAATTGATGTCATCACAAAAAAACATGAGATTTTACAACAATGGATAAATATTATCGAATGCATGACAATGATAGACAGTAGTATTGAAGGTTGGGACAAAATGACATGTTTACGGAAGTTATGTCCGAGATTCAGCGACGGCCAAATTTACCGATGCAAGTGCACCCAAGCGTAATATTAATTGATGTCAGCACAAAAAACTCGAGATTTTATTAAGAGGCCACTCCCGTTAAGCGGTCAGTCCTAAAATTTCCCGTGGGTGGCTGCTTAATGCAGATTCTACTGTAATGGTATCTTAAATCAATGGATAATTAGAAATTGTTGTTTGTTGATTGTTGTTTTTAGTTGATAGGAAATGGCCTTGTTGTATTGAGTAGATCTCATTTCTCCGTCGTTTATTGTTTCTAAATTGATTCTTGTATGATAATGCTTTATTCCTATCAAATGTAAGCAAACTGCTGGTACATCGATAAAAATGTTTACTATTGAAATTGGAAGCGTCGCTACCAAACCTATATACGTCCACGAGACTTGTTATACCAACGACCTCCCATCACCGATATCCGATCCCTATGATCCATATTTCTTTCCAGATTCGCCAAATGTTTCGGATAGTGATGATACTGATAGCAACACACCCGTACGTGAGGACTCGGAGGATACCGAATATGACTTAAACAAAGTAGTGGTTCAAGATTGGTTGGATTCCACAAATCTAGTTCAGGGTACAGATGAAACGGCCCCGAGTAATATTACACTGATATCTGATCCTAGCTCTGATCCAACTACGCCGTTGATACCACACAAACTCCGCAATGCACTTTCTATTCCAACGACACGCACCATCGTTCCACCACAAGCAAAAACTGGCGATTGAATACTCTTGCGAATCTTTCTAGTATGAAAGGCATTAATATAACAGCATGCAAAGTGGAAAATCGTGTATAAAATCGGAATCTATTCCCAATATTTAGTATGGCGAAGGTCCATCCTTATGAGAAAGATGATCTTGGGTGGTATTCAAGTACTTATGATGATGTGGGCCTTATGGAGGTAGGTGAAGCCGAAGAATTTCAAGGATCATCATGTTCTATAGTGAATAAATCCTGTTTGGATGATGAATTACAATTTCTAGAAACAATTAAAGGAACAACAAATAGATCAATTGCGTCCCCATTATTATACGAAGAAGATATGTCTACCGATTCTTCTTGAGGATCAATATCATTTACACGTACATCACAAAGTGCCATACCGGTCATTGCACTGATTTGCGTTTACTTCAAATGAATTGACAACTACTGATGTGAAAAATATTGTCGTTCCCCGTGAAATGCTATGGACAAGTAAATGACCGTTATCTTTTGATATACTTATGTGAATTATTATAAAATCTATCAACATTATTTCGTTCATATATCTTGCGGATCCAGGATTTTTTGCAGGCGGGATGTGGGGGGGGGGGGTAATTGCTTAACTAATTGCGATTAACGAGAAAAATTTGGTAAATTAGATTCAATTTGGTTTATTCTGATGTATTTCCGGAAGGTAAATTCCAAAATTACTGGCCTAAATCGCCAATAAAATCGCATAAAATTTTTTCAAGTCTGAGCATGTTTGAATTTTATGTATTAAATTCATTTTTGCTTTAATCGAAATCGTGATAAAGTCCATTTATGTCAAAATAAAATAATAATTCTGCTATGACTTTTGTATCCTAGAATGTACATAGTCACATAATAACAGCATTAAAATAGTATTAATTTTGAGATATTTATGAACAGGGCTGGATTAAGACCATTGGAACTTAAAAGATGATATTTAAATGGCATGAAAACAACAACGACGGTGATCACGTTGAAATTTGTAGTACTAGACATTTTGATGACCGAGACAAAATAAACTTGTCAACAAGAATTCCACGAATAGTAAACGGAGATGTTATTGGACCCAACCATAGCCCAAGTCGGCGAATTATCGATTTCGGACAATTTAAAGTACATTATAAATCTTTTTAGGGTATATTCTATGCCCAGAATTACTTGCGGCTTTGAATTACGAGACCGGGGTTATGCTGGGGAAGAAAGACTTCGGAAAAAACCCCTCTGGTTACTTTCTTCAATCTTCTTTCCTCAATATAACCCTAGTCTGGTGCTTTAACCTACACAAAAACACCCCCACCAAAGTTGCCACCACCATTTTCGGAGAAAGTGAGTCATCTTCATGCTATGTTGGCGAAGAGTCCGACTAAAAAGGTACCAATCGGCTATTAATTTCAAAATATATTCATTGATAATACAATAAGACTATTATTGTTAATTCTAAAATATGTCATTGATATTACAATAAGACAAGTCAACATTGACTTTTCAATATGTCACATTTATTTTCGATTTCACTATCTACTTTCGCTTTTGTTACAAAAAGTAAACAAAATCCAGGAATGTTTATACTTCTCAAAAACATGCATCTTAATTGTTTTTAAATTTTACATAGTCATTGCATCTGTAAAACTAAAAAATAGGTTGCCAGGCAACGAAACATACGCCCACACAGCAGTTAAATCGTCCGGGCAGTCAACAATAGTTGTCGCATATTAACAAATACTTCAACAAATATAAAGATTTATTTAATTGTGTATCATTTCAAAGTCACGAAATGCAAGAGTTAATTGGTGATATTAATAACAAGATAGAATACTGTCAAAACAATACATGTACCTATTGCCATATTGTATCTGCTAATGAGATTGCTGAGGGTGTAAAAAAACTTAAGTTTGATAAAAAAGATGGAAATCATGGACAATCAACCGAGCACCTACGCAACGCCCCCCATATTTATTTGATCCATTTGGCTTTTGTTTTGACCGCCATGCTTAGACATGGGTTTACTCCACATAATTTTGTACTCTCAACAATCATTCCAATACCAAAGAACAAGAAAAAATCCCTTAATAGTTCTAAAAATTACAGAGGTATCGCCCTCAGTAGTCTTGTGGGCAAACTATTTGACAAAATATTGCTTAAACGTAACTGTTCTGTGTTGAAGTCATCTGACCTACAATATGGTTTTAAAAGTAATCACTCGACATCACATTGTTCATTTGTGTTGGATGAAACTATCAATTATTATAATTCCAAACAATCTGATGTTTACGTCACGTACTTAGATGCGTCTTCGGCTTTTGACAGGATTCAATATGTTAAATTGTTTAGATTGATATTATCAAAGGGCTTATGTCCGCTAGAAACTAGATTTCTACTAAATTCATATATAAATCACAAAGTGAGAGTAAAATGGGCGGATTGCATAAGTCCCACGTTTTATACCACTAATGGTGTGAAACAAGGTGGAGTACTCTCTCCAATATTATTCTGTATCTATATAGATGAGCTACTGACCAGGCTAAAAAAGAGCAAGTTGGGTTGCCATATTGGACACGTATTTGTCGGTGCTCTTGCATATGCTGATGACATAACTCTAATTTCGCCAAGCCGTAATGCCCTGACGTCTATGCTTCTTATAGTAAATGAATTCTCTAAAGAATACTGTGTTGATTTTAACCCCGAAAAAAGTAAACTTGTAATATTCAGCTCAAATAACAAAGATGTTAAAATCAAGAGTATACTGTTTAATGATCAAATTATACAAATATCACGTTCAGAATTACATTTAGGTAACTATATTCATGTTCTTAATAAAACTGGTCAAATTAATGAATGTGTCAGTAATTTTGTAACCAGGTTCAACATAGTGTTTTCTAGTTTCAAACATGTCCATTCTGATATTCGTTATAAGTTGTTTAAAACCTTTTGTATGCCTCTGTACGGTTGTCAACTGTGGGACTTATCTCACAATAGCATTGAAAATTTCTATTGTACATGGAGGAAATCAATACGGCGTCTATACAAACTGCCCCCCCGTACTCACAGCGACCTACTCCATTTAATATGTAATGACTCTAACGTAGATGTTGAACTTTTCAAAAGATTTCTTAAATTTTTCAAAAATATCTTGAAAAGTGCTAATGAATGTACCAAAATAAGTGGCCTACTTGCTCTCAATGGAAGTTGTTCTAGCACTTGTAATAATTTAAATTTAATCTGTTTTAAATACAACCTCTGTAAATATGATATTCCTGTAACAAACATTAATTGCATTCTGTCCAAAGTTGTTCGATGTGATGAAAATAATGCTAATATTGATGTTACTATGACTGCAGGTGCTATTTCTGATATGATTTATCTCATTGATAGACGTAATGAAAATAAAGATCATCTGAACTGTATATTAGAATACCTGTGTACAAATTAAGTTTATAGACAAATATTTATTTTTGTAAATGTATTGTATAATATTGTACTTTGAGTACGAATAAATATATATATATATAAGTAATTATCAGAAAATCATTAGAATTTGTTTGTTTTTTTATAAAGTTCTGCCCCATGCTAACGTTAAGTATACGAAACATTTAATATTATGGATTTAGCTGTTCAATTATCGATTTTCAAGAAATTCACACTCAACCATCATTAACGTGTAACGGGGATATAGTCAAACGGTTTTTTGATTCGGAATAAAATTGTGACCTCCATGGGATCGACAAGGTAAAAAACATGATTTTTCGTACCAGGGGCCATAATTCAGGAAGTTATTGTGCCTGAATATTGAAATTTGGTGATTTCTGATCGCAATGCGAAATTAGCAATTTTGCTTATAATCTTCTTTGATTTCTATTATATGCTTCCGTTGGGTTTTCTACTTTAGTCTGGTCAAAATACAGTTTTACCTCCCAAAATTGCAACAAAAGGTTTCTCAAGGGTCTAATTCTAATTGTTCATTTTTACTTTGTTTTGTATGGTACTTATGTTTAATCTAGCTCAATATTTGGGGCCCCTTGGGGGCGTCTGGCGGGCCCTTTGCAGAGAAGAATTTGTCTGGCAGGACCTGTTTTGTACTTAGAGAGATGTATCTGATCATTTTAACTTGTTTCCGAGTGGTATCCATAATGTTTGATCTAGACCATTTTTGGGTGCCCTATTTGGGGCCCAAAAGGCCAGACGCAGCAACTGGACCCCGACAGACATCCGTATCTGAATATGCAAAGGCACAGAGTAATCATTCCAGTACTCAGATGTTGGGGTACCTCGTTCGTTTGACCAAAGTGCTTTGGGCTGCCGGTCTATAACCTTTTTAGCACTTGCCTTCAATTTTCTCACGCCCTCTCTTTATTATGTTTAATATCTGATGACATCATTTTAAAGGTTATTTCCTTGAACTATATTATTTGAATTGAAAAGATACTCTTTATTCTTTATAAATAGAAGCATATTTTAGTTGAATTCTTAGAACAGCTAACAACTGATTCGTGACCGATATCCTTATATGGCATAAACAAACCTCTTTTCTAAATATTTGACACGTGTCGCATTTTCACAATTGGCCATGCACCACTCCTTTTTGTAACCCCTCCTTATATTAATATAAAATATTTCCCTGTAGCAAACTAAATTTATTCGTGACAATAAACCTTAGTGCAAATAATTTGAAATACATTCGACAAAATTCGCACTAACGGGGATTGATCGATAACCAATTGGTTCTTTTAAAGATACTTTCCCAGAAAATTATTTATCGGGTGATTATATCCAATAAAAGTATGACAATTGTAGTATATATGGAAATTAGAAACATATATTCTTACAAGAAAAATGATGGGTACCCTGGAAAACGCCCATGAAGCGCATACAGAACCATAATGTAAGGGTTTCCCAAACCGGCAGCCCGACGTCAAAGCAGGGCCGTATGTAGGATTTTAAAAGTGGGGGGTGCCTCAGAGTGCAGGGGCGCCGTACACTCCACGTAAGTGATATAAGTTTGGACCAAGGCGCCCTTAAAATCGACCGACTGATTATTATCTTAAGAACATAATTGTGTGATCATAATCAAGTCTATCATTTTATAATTGGCAGTTTGTCAAATTATTTTTTTTATGGGATGGGGGGGGGGCGCCATCTGTCGGGCCGTCTTATTTTTCTGGGGTGCAATGTACCCCCTGCACTCCCACTAAATACCGCCCTGCGTCAAAGGTTGCACCCGAAAAGTATCTGTTCACCCAGCGATAGTGAGCGCTTGCTTTATAATATCGATAAACTTGACGAAGAGCTTAAACGCACGACTGATTCTGAGATAAAAACTATTTTTCGATTTCATAATAAATGGGCAGTATTCCCTTGCGAAAACAATGTTTGGAGAAGGATTTGAAGCAAAATTTTGATATATTAATTAATTTGAATATATTTGAAGTCCAAATATATCATCAACTCACCCATTTTAATCAAATGCAAAATATCACACAACAATTGATGCCGACCGTATGGCTATTTGCACGGTAAAGGGACATATTACTCCCAACATGAAGATTACAAGAAATATAATAATATTGATTCATACCAAGGGACCATTTTATGAATTTAAAATTCATATATTGGAAAAGTATAGCGGATTTCCTCCTTTATATGAGTGTTTACGTACCCAGAGATAGCAAAAAAGAACCTCAGATATTGCACGATAAATAATGCCCATTTTAGGTTTAAAAACAACTGTTTGACTTTTTTTAAAGTTAATAGTATGTTATTTCCACCTTATAATAACATTGAATGGACTGTTTATTCCCATTATTGATGAATTATCAATTGGCATAACTCGGATGGAAAATAGTTTCATTACAGTGATACCTTGATTAAGTGATACCATTTTCTGCTAAGGGTAAGCAGAGCGATACGCAATTTGATTGGTCGAGAATTTGGAACACAATAACTCTCTTTCTAATTGAGTTAAAATGTTCAAACTTGGTGTATATGCTTATTAGGTCAATGCCTTGATGGAGAATGCGAAGATGAGCATTTCCCGCTTAGGGTAAGCATTTTCCGCTTAGGGTAAGCATTTTCCGCTTAGGGTAAGCAGAGATAAGCAATTTGATTGGTTGATGCTTTGGGACACGATAACTTTAGTTCTAATTAAGTCAGAGTGATGAAACTTGGTGTATAGTTTCACTACAGTAATACCTTGACTAAGATCGATAATGAGCAATTTCTGCTCGGGGTAAGCAGAGCGATTAAGCAAATTGATTTGCCGAGACTTTGGAACACAATAACTCTCCCTCAAATTGAGTTAAAATGTTCAAAATTGGTGTGTATGCTTATTAGGTCAATGCCTTGATGGAGTTCGAAGATGAGCAGTTTCTTCTTAGGGTAGGCAGAGATAAGCAATTTGATTGGTTCATGCTTTGGGACACGATAACTTTAGTTCTAATTAAGTGAGAGTGATGAAACTTGGTGTATAGTTTCATTACAGTAATACCTTGACTAAGATCGATAATGAGCAATTTCTGCTCGGGGTAAGCAGAGCGATTAAGCAATTTGATTTGCCGAGACTTTGGAACACAATAACTCTCCCTCAAATTGAGTTAAAATGTTCAAAATTGGTGTGCATGCTTATTAGGTCAATGCCTTGATGGAGTTCGAAGATGAGCAGTTTCTTCTTAGGGTAGGCAGAGATAAGCAATTTGATTGGATGATACTTTGGGACAAGATAACTTCGGTTCATCTTGATTGATGATTTTTATGCCAATACAATGACTGCATTCTCATTCAGTAATGGATTCGACAGTAACAGTGTATAGAAACGATTGACTCGGACACGAGGGCCCTTTCCCTTGGCCAGAGGTGCCCTTTCTTCAAGCGTGGGGGTCCTTTTGTCTGCCTTTAGGGTCCCCCTAACTAGGGTACATTTTCATTTTTCTCGTCGGTTTTAGCATTTTTCTTTATAAAACACTTTTGGATGACACTTGGTGTACAGTTTGTTTGCTCGATACGTTTGAAAAAAATAAATGGGCGATTAATTAATATGTGTCATCTATTTATTTTGGGATTTCGGCGGGGGACATCAGCCTCACTGTTGGCTTGTTCAATCTGTGAATTTTGTATCAAACAAACCAAAGCAAAATAATCTGTTGCCATGCTTTCATCAAAATAAATGCAGGATATTGTTCGTTATATTGGATGGAAATATAGTAACGTTGTCAATAACTGGATGGAAAGTAACCTAATGGATGGAAAATGTAATGGATGGAAAAAAACGTTATCAAAATGTGACGGATGGAAAATAACGTTATCAAAAATTGTAATTATTGAAATCGCAACAGATTCCATGTATATTAGATGTGTAAACGTGATATAAAGCGAAATACCAGAATAACAGACATTGCCCCTGAGCCTCGATCTGGACGGAACTCGAAACCCGAATGTTTACATTCTGACTAGATGCGCCAGCTCCGAAAATCGATCGTTACTATTTTTAGAACCGGACGGAATTTGAAAACATGAGGAATTGATAGATGCCAAGGGTTTTGGAATGTATTTTATCCGAAGTCAACGTTGTGTTTGCGGATGGAATAAATTTTACGTGACGTTCGACATTTTAGTTACAGCAAAAATAACATGGAAAGGAGGAATAAATACAGAATTGATCGGTGTAAGACAAACTTTATGCCAAATTATTATAAACCATCAACACTTAGACACTATATAAAATGTCGAGCGTTACGTTGTCGTCTCGGATGGAAAATGAGGAAAAAATATTAGAAAACTGAAGGAAAGATATTGTTTATTTTTACAGTCCCTATAGCGATTGTGGCGTTAATCATATTAGAACAATTTTATCCAAATAATTCAAACATACACCAAAGTTTTGTTGAAAATCCGAAGCCTTATCCAATAGCTATAATTTTTCGGGAGTTAGGCTCCATCCAAATTATGAGAAGAAATAATATATAATTTCCATGCAGTTATTTATTATTGTCTCCCCAACCATCTATCAATTAGAAACAATAACAAAAACATAACAAATATACATATATTTTTATTTACAGCATGTCCAAGTTGATTGTTGTGTTTTGTCCCTTTACTGTACAAAAAGACATATTGAACAAAGAATAGGGGCCTACTATTAATCCAAGGTATCAATTATTTATGCATATTTTAGCGGTTTTTCGTTTAAATTTATTAATGAATCTTCCATGAGATACAAAAACTATTGTTTTCACCAATGCTACTTTTCTTCAGTAAACAATGTCTGGGGTAGCTATTGTTAATGTTGCTTGTCTGTTTCCTGGAGCTGATAATGTTAAATTTAGAAGCATTTTATTATTCTGATCCTGACGTTCCCGGAAAAACACACGTTAGACGAGCAGGTTTTGTTGATGAGTAATGTTCAATCTAAAATGGACTTGTAGTTCTATTTTTTCACTTTTGTTTGATCTTCATATACTCCACTTCCCTGCACACACTTAATATATTACATTTGAATCCGATCTGCGGTTCAACGACGGTTGATGATTAACTGTACCGTTACAACGGTATCAAGGACAATCAAGGCTACAGTATTATTGAAATGAAAATTTCTCGGCTCTCGGTGAAGTTATTTGACTGAAATGTTCAGTATACTCCCTTCACATTATCTATTCTTTAACTATTTAAAACGAGTACTGTCAGCTCTTCATCTTATCTTCCATAATGCCGCTTTAAATATGTACTTTTCGATTCATTTTTATTTTAAGACTCAAGAGAATATAGCTATACGCCCTTTAATCCGTATAAGACTTCATATGCCATTTCAAATGGTTTGTCAGCAGTCTTGTGAGAGATGCTTTCTTGGATTTTTTTCGAAATGGGCCGGCCAGGAAAAAAAATGTCGGTCGCAAAATAAATGAGGTCGGTAGCATAATTATGCATCCGCGACTAAATGAAAGAATGAGATAAACAAAAATGCATAAATAGAAAGAAAAGTCACCAAAACTTCTCGACCCACTTTCGTATATTGTATGGTTCCAAAGAATAGAGCTACACGCTCTTTCTTCCGTAGTAGACTTAATATTATGCGATTTGTCAGCAGACTTTGTGAGTGACGTCATGCATTTTTGGAAATTTTCGTATTTGCAGGCCAGAAAACAAAATAGTCGGTCTGAAAATAAGTCTCATTTTCCCTAAACATCCTGTCATAGAATACATAACTCTTTTTTTTTATTAAACAGATGTTTTATTACTGCATAACATATTTACTTATCAACTCTAGAGACGTCTATCTAAAGATGTTCTCCTTAGGTCTCAGAAAACTCTGACTTGTCCCGGGGTCCGAGGACAGACCGACTGCCCTTTGACTATACTACTACCTGGTGTTTTAACGTCCTATTCCACAGAAGTGATATCGCAGACAAGCCCTCTGACTCTCAAAACTAATCTTAAATAATGTGGAGTCATAACTGTCACGTCAATCCCGATTAGTTTTCATGTTATATAAACAATTAA
The DNA here is from genome assembly GCA_036850965.1 of Patella caerulea. Taxonomy (NCBI): domain Eukaryota; kingdom Metazoa; phylum Mollusca; class Gastropoda; family Patellidae; genus Patella; species Patella caerulea. The sequence continues at coordinate 19,108,559 of JAZGQO010000014.1, read as the reverse complement.
GCTGATTGGATAACTCGTAGTCACATTGAGTTTGACTGACAGTAAGGTAAGCAAGAATGAACACTAATTATTAAGATTCACACATCTTAACTCTAAAACAACAAGTGTTAACACCTGTTAAACTTAAATCTTATACCATGCAATTCTTTAAAAAGATCCCGAGTATAAACGTTTGTTTTTGTCTACGATATCACCTTAGGTGGAAGTGGACGTTAAACCCCACTTTACCTTTATTTTTTTATCACCCCCGGTGGAAGTGGATGCTAAACTCGAGAAACGGACGAACTTTCAACCCATGAAGTGTAAATAACTTAATTTAATCAACCTGTCCATAATATCATATAATATGTATTGGACGTTAAATCTGTAACAAACAATAAACAACAACTACAACGTTTGTATATTGTCTACGTTAAACTCCAGTATCGAACGCACGAACACGTTTGTAAAGCCTATCACTTCTTACATAATACTATGTCCTAAGTCCACGCCCGATACAGATTAAAGGCGTGCCGAAATTAGAAGTTCATAAAACGCAGGTAACAAGCAACAGTGAGGCTGATGTCCCCCGCCGAAATCCCAAAATAAATAGATGACACATATTAATTAATCGCACATTTTTTTTCAAACGTATCGAGCAATCAAACTGTACACGAAGTGTCACCCAAAAGTGTTTTATAAAGAAAAATGCTAAAACCGACGAGAAAAATGAAAATGTACCCTAGTTAGGGGGATCCTAAAGGCAGACAAAAGGGGCCCCACGCTTGACAAAAATGCAATCAAGTTGAACCTAAGTTATCTTGTCCCAAAGTATCAACCAATCAAATTGCTTATCTCTGCCTACCCTAAGCAGAAAATGCTCATCATCGAACTCCATCGTTATCTTGTCCCAAAGTATCAACCAATCAAATTGCTTATCTCTGCCTACCCTAAGCAGAAATTGCTCATCTTCGAACCCCATCAAGGCATTGACCTAATAAGCATACACACCAATTTTGAACATTTTAACTCAACTAGAAGGAGAGTTATTGTGTTCCAAAGCCTCGGCAAATCAAATTGCTTATCGCTCTGCTTACCCTGAGCAGAAAATGCTCATTATCGATCTTAGTCAAGGCATTACTGTAATGAAACTATACACTAAGTTTCATCGCTCTCACTTAATTAGAACTAAAGTTATCGTGTCCCAAAGCATCAACCAATCAAATTGCTTATCTCTGCTTACCCTAAGCGGAAAAAATGCTCATCTTCGAACTCCATCAAGACATTGACCTAATAAACACATACAACAAGTTTGAAAATTCTACCTCAATTAGGAAGAGAGTTATTGTGTCCCCAAAAGTGTGACGGACAGATAGACAGACAGACAGACAGTGGGAAGGACAGACAGATAGACAGACAGACATGTAAATTGAATAGTTATTGTCGCTTTGAATGCATTGCCTCTTGTTTTGTATGATGTTTTGAAAGTTTCAAACACATTTGAACGAGTATGTAATTGATTTTACTAATATTTTACAATAGATATAGTTTGCAAATAAAATATTAGACCATTTCTTTATAGTTTTGAAATCTAACATCGACAAAATTTGACTCGACGCGTCTTTATATATATATTTACCAGAGTTTCTGGTAGTTATATGTTACTTTTTTGTAACGCAGGCTTATATTTCCCGATGTAAAAAATATTTAGGTAATAAAAAATCACCATTAGTTAATTGATCTTTTAAAGGTTTTGTAAAAGTAGAAGACGATTTTATATGCTCTGGTAAATCATCCCAGTCACTTATTACACAAGGTTAGAGATGGGAGGTCAGGTGGGGGGTGGTAAAATGTAGTATTTGCAGGAATATTTATATACAGCTTTGGATTCCGCGTTTGATAAGGGTTTATACCCCGCGATTTGGGTGGAACTAGAAAAGTCAAATCCAAATCCGCTAATTGTAAAACAGGGTTAGTTTATACCGTCTAATTTCAGTCCAAGTGTACCCCCGATTCATTTATCAATATATTATAAGATGTAACTCTACACGTAGCCTAGAACACCAAACGTAAGTTGTTTTTTTTAATTTGTTGGATTTTTTCTTTTGGGGGGGGGGGGCGTAAACTGGTTGTTTAACGTGCCAAAAGAACGAAAAAGGTCTGGAATAAGCCATCGATGATATAGCGTTATGTTTCAGGGATAATTATTTCGATACGTAATATACTTATCTGTTGAAATAAAGTTTAAAAAATGTTCTTAATCAACTATTAACCCTTTCAGTGCTAGTACACCGCATTGCGGTGTATAAAAATGACGTCAAAAACGCGCATACACCGCATAGCGGTGTATACAATTTTTATATTGTCAGTGTTCGCGGCTATTTAATTTGCAAAGGGAAATAATTAATTCGGTTAAATAGAGTTATTTCCCACAACTCTTCAGCATTAGAGACGTGAACGGCTCTAAATGTTTATTTCCTGTTTGAAAATAAACAACTCGAATTTAGAATGGAGGATAGAGAAATACCCCGTAAATGTGTGACGTATAGTAGGATTGATGACGTTCTTATGCTTTTTTTTATGGACTCCGATTCATGTGAAGAAAACGGGGATTCATCATCAGATAATGGAGTGATACGGATTTTTCAATGACAGACTTTTCATTGAAGATGTCAATATGAACTCCGTAAGTAGCCTACGTTTTTTTATTTTACACATGACTAAAAGTATCCGTGCGTATATTTACGTATGTGTTTAGTTTTATTAGCAGATATACGTATAATTATATAAACCTATATACCCGGGACTGTTCAACAGTGGACTCTTATGGCTGGCATCTAAATCCGTTCACTTGATTTGATATCCGCTGTTGGTTTCTGTATTCAGTCGTGTCTACTTGTCTAGTGTTCAAGTATGGTAGCACTATTTCTGTAGGTTTTGATTTGCGTGTAGTACTTAGTAGTGAGGTCCTCCTTCACTTACTTTTAGACCAGAGTTTTGCCCTTCATACTGCAGAATGTTCTCGTTGGCCAGTTGGGCTTTGCTCACTACACTTTATTTATTTACTTTTTTTTTTTAGCATATTCCGAGATCCTATCCAGATTATCGCCCTTATTATTAAAATTGTTTGATGTTCTCACGCATGCTGCGAACTGACAGACTATCACCATTCAAGAGACAACCACCGTCAAGTACGGTAGCACTTTTTCTGTACCATCTTTCTTCTATTTTTTTTTTCATTTAGAGTGAGGCCTTGTATCATTACAGGCCTGGGTTGGTACAGCACAGTGGATTCTTACGGCTAGATTTACTTGATGTACCTTTGATTGCGATTTCTGTGTATTATGTCATCAGTAAAGTTGTTGGGTAATTGTGTGTGATGCAGCCCATCTGTATATCAGTGGGTGCCAAACCATATTTTAGTGAGATGAGAACAAAATGTCACAAGAACAATCTAAACTTTTGGATATGTTTACATAATATAGTTACATTTGCAAATTATATATTTTCAGGAAACCCAAATGAAGATGAGGATGTTTTCATGGAGATAGCATTTATGTGACTGTCCTGTCTTGCCCGCCCACATCCTATATATACATAAGCATGTATGTGCAGATACACTGCGGTGCATAATGCTGTGGCCAACTAGCTTGCAGCTTGCCGCATTCATCTAATGGAAATCCATTATTGAGAAGTCAGAATCTACTCCTTAATCATCAGAAGAATCTCTGTTTTCTTGACAAAACATCATCAATACCACTATATGTTGTACGCTTTCGGGGTATTTCTCTATCCTCCATTATAGATTCAAGTTGTTTATTTTCAAACAGGAAATAAACATGAGAGCTATGCACATTTCCAATGCTGAAAAGTTATAGACAATTACTGCATTTAGTTGAATTGATTATATCCCCAGGGCACATAATATGATTTTGAAAATCCAAGATGGCCACCAGGTCATGTGACCAGAGCAGGTATTTATTTTGTGCAAATGAGGCCCCATTTTCTCCACTAAAATGTTTTTCATAGAATAAAGTCTAAATTTCCAATTGAATATTAGTATATGTCTTGTTTAACCTGGAGTGTGCAATATGCATATTTGTCTTGACCTCATTGTGTTTTTGAATAAAATTTTGACTTTTCTTGTCTATTTGACATGAGAAAATATTTAGAACTATGTTATTTTGTAATATTTTTTCACCAAATCCAGCTCAAATATACACAATATTTGTCCTTTCATGTTTGATACAACAAAATATCACATTTGTTTCATGATTCTGTTAAATATTTCGTGAAAATTAGATAAAAATACGTAAATTCTGAAAATCCAAGATGGCCGCCACATCACGTGACCAGAGCATGTAATATTTTTTTGCAAATGTCGTCCCATTATCTCCACCAGAATGTTTTTCATAGAATATAATACTAAAATCCCTTTGATTATTACTATATATCACTTTTTTTACCTGCGATGTGCAATATGCATGACCACATTGTGATTTTTAATGAAATTGACTTTTCATGTCTATATAGGAAAATCTTTATAACTCGGTTATATTTCGATATTTATTCACCAAATTTGGCTAAAATATAGACAATATTGGTCTCTTCATATTCTTCACAACAAAATATCACATCTGTCACATGATTCTGTAAAATATTCTGTGAAAATTGAATAAGAGTACCTAAATTCTGAAAATCCAAGATGCAATAAACTTCTCGGTGGCTACAAAGACCCCCCTTTTTTCTGTCAAACGATCCATAATAAAAGACACGTGGTGTCTGTATAGTCCGAGAGCCTAGAACCATGCGTACACATCGAAAACACCTTGCAACCGCATGGCATGACCGTGTCCCCGTTATCTGAGTGGTTAAGATCGCACTATAGGCTGAGAAAGTACCGGTATCCGACAAGGTTTCTCTCGGTACGCGGTACGCGACGCAGGGCCTCTCAAGGAGCGCGTACGTAAAAACTTATCTTGACGGTTAGAATACATTATAAACGTAAGTCATAGTACCGCTGTCCGGGCCAAAATTACCCTCCAAGCCCATCCATGTACGATGCATGCCCCCCTCCCATCTTCATTAAACTCCCAAAATATAGATGAATAACAGTAGGACGCTAAATCCTATTTCATTTCATTGAAAAACATAAGTCGTTTGCAATTAGGGAGGTGTAGGGGTGGGGTCGTCAATATACCTCGACCATTACCGTGTATCGGTTTGACGTATTTAACACGGTTCAGTTCGCTGTCCAGGGTACAATACAATACTTTTTAACTTTCCTCCTGAAAAAGTATTTATCCGGTGGTTATTTCCAATAAAAGTATGACAATTTTGATATGTATTGAAAGTAGAAACACCCAATCTTACTAGAAAAATACCGGATTCCCCTGAAAAACATCCATGGGTGCATACAGGACAAACGTGTAAGGTTTCTCTAACTGACAACCCTGACGATTAGTGATGTCTGCGTGAGTAACGTGAGAGGTAGCACTTGGTGATTGTCTAAATCTCCCAGTGTTAGTGAGTGCTTGGTGTGTATGTTAATAAAGTTGGTAAACATCTTGAGAATGTGTACAATACTACGATTTCGTGAATTTGGAACCATTTCCATATTTAAATACAGAGTAAACACAGAATAATCGAACCGCCGCTTTTTTTTTAAAAAATACCCTCCCTACAGAGGGCCGTATAATATAGACGACACGGCGATTCATTCACAAAACTCAAACAAAATCAATAATTTAACATTAAACAATAAATGATACTCTCAATACTAAACAGGGAGAGTTTAACAGCTGAATCAACACCTGGACTCTATAACAAAAAGACTATTCATCTTAGGAGAACTATACACTAATCAATCGATAACCATTGTTCGGAGAACAATACACTAACAATCGATAACCATTGTTCAGAGAACAATACACTAACAATAGCTCCATTGTTCAGACAACAATACACTAACAATAGATCCATTGTTCAGAGAACAATACACTAACAATAGAAAAAAAAAATCTCCCCAAAGTCACCTGATTACTACTTGACTTTGCGATGAAATTAATTGTATACGCCTGTCAATAAAACTTAGCCAACTTCACTAGCTTTAATCTAGTATAGTCTACGGTAACGTAGCTTCAAAAGTTTTCGAGATATGTTTGTTTTATTAAAAAATGGTGTGAACTAGCCCAACTCTCCCCTAGCCTAATAAATGAGTACTGAACCTATTAGACCAAGAGCCAGTCAATGGCTGCCTCATTAATATTAATTGGCAGCTATTGATAGGGCAAATTACAAACACCCACATTTGGCACCAATTTCAACTATATTACTAGTCCCGGTCTCCCCCAGTCTATAAATGGATAATGAACCTATCAGACCAAGAGCCAGTCAGTGGCTGCCTCATTAATATTAATTGACAGCTTTTGATAGGGCAAATTCAAAACACCCAGTCTGACAAGATACTTATGATGCAAATTTTGACCTTTTTTATGGGCGTGGCAGATCGGGCAGATTTTAAGTGGTCAGATACTGGATGAGCCCCACTGAAAGGAGTCAGATTTGATATTTTTAGAATCTGCTCATACATAGCTAACATTTGGCACCAATTTCAACTATATTACTCATGAGGCAATTTTTTAAAGCTGTCAGAAAAGGGCATGGCCCCACTTTTCCCGGTCAGATTTATATTTTTTATATTCATACGTTGTATAGCAACAATTTAGAAATAATTCTAATCCTATTACGTATGAGGTGAAATTTAGCCCTATTTTGGCCCTTTTTATCGGCCCCTCCGAGCCAAATGCCCCACAGAAACCTTGTAAGAATGGGTGTTTTGAATTTGCCCTATCAATAGCTGCCAATTAATAGCTGCGGTTTTTTCGTCACTGGCTCTTGGACTATATCCTAGACTATATACCAGCAATCTCGACTCCCAGGGATTAACATATCTCTGGGAAAACTCGCCGAATGTGGCGTGATGTATCCATTAGCCCATAAAATGAACCCACGCTAGATTATGTATCAACAATCTCGAATCCCAGGGATAAACTTATCTCTGAGAAAATTCGCCAATTTTAATGAGGAAAGGTGTGGAAAATGTTTCAAGGATATTGATATGTAACTCATGCGACGACCCGATGCATTATATTCAAACAAATTCAGCCAATCAGTAGTCACTGTGGGGGCGGGAAAGGGAGCTTAGCAATCGACTTAAGAACCGAAATTGATGTACCAGATCACTTGACCATATTCAGATCAAAGTAAATACAGGAATGTTATTACTTCTTTATAAAACTTTTTTTCTTTGATGATATATGATTCAAAATAGAATTAAACGGTAACCCAGCAAATAGGCAAGGTAATTATGTTTTATTCATTAATTGACTGCATAGCTATGCTACAGCGGGTTTGATTTTTATGTATTAAAATTTTTCAAGCTTAAATCGAAATCGGTATAGATATTAAATATTTAAGTCCAACTATGTCAAAGTAAAATAAAAATTCGAATGGGTATTGTTACATAAAAACAGCATTAAAATAGTGTATATGTTTGAGATAGAGTGCGCGTCAAAGATCCCTTGGCAGTAACAAATTTCGTCGAAAGTGTGATGGCGTGTATATCTGTGTGTATTATTATATGCGCATTAAGGTGACCCGCTTTAATCTACAGTAGCGCTGCAATTTTTACTTTAATATATTATGGTTATTTTATCGGGGTTTTCAGCGCGAAATTTTGTAAAAAAAAAATTATAAATTAAAAAAAAAAAGATTTTTTGGCCTGTTTTGTGGCCACACTTTGTGGAGTATTTGCAAGAAGCTTTATTTGATGACGTGGAGGCGGCATGACGTCACAATGCCAGAATAGAATGGGAAAATATCAAATACTTGCGTGAATCCGTGAACGCTGTATTATGAAGTCTGTCATTGAGTCAACTGGCGTGGTGTCTTCACCGAACACAAATGGCGACCTATTCGGCTTGCGACCTATTCGACCGATCCAGCTGGCAACCTGTTCGTTGGCAACCTATTCAGAATTAAGACAACAGTCGCCCAAACTCATCTATTTTTTTATCAACCAATAAAATCCAACGTTACGTCTATCAAATGAAAGAAGAATATATTATTTTTTATCCATTCCTTTAGCTCAGAATAGAGGTGTAATTTCGCATTATCTTACGAAATTCTGGATATCTGTTACGGTTCCTCGATTTCCTTAGCGAAGAACGTCAATGAAATAGGGTTCGCTCCAGTCTAGTGCTAAACCAAAAGAATAAGACAAACAAAAGTTAATAAATTTTATTACATATATAAAAACAAATAACTTATTATAAGCCTATATATTATAGACTCTACAGCAATAAATAATGAACAAGGCGGGTAATTTTCCCCAAAAATGACAAAGGCGGGTAATTTCCCCAAAAATGACAAAAACGGGGAATTTTCCCCAAAAATGACAAAGGTGGGGAATTTTCCCCGAAAGTGACAAAATGTGGATTTTTCTCTTAAAATGATTAAAGTGGGTATTTACCCACCAATTAATGATAATGGAGATTTTACCCCAAAAATGATAAAAAATTAAAGGTGGGATTTTACCCAACTATGATAAAAATGGGGATTTACCCACCAATTGATGATAATGGGGATTTTACCCCAAAAATGACGAAAGTGGGAATTTTTCCCTAAAAATGATGAAAATGGGAATTTTTCCCCAAAAATGAAGACAGTTGGGATAATGGGGATTTTACCCCAAAAATGATAAGTGGGGATTTTACCCAAATATGATAATTCAGATTCACTTCAGCACTTCAGGTTTATTTCACCTGCACAAGAACATCACTTTATTTTATTTTAGTATTAATAATATTCTGATTCTCCAAAGCTCTACAGGCCTATTGGAGTAAAGTTCTCAAGGGTAAATACACCCAAGATCAAACAATAGTAGGACTACTACGACCGTCACTAAGCAAACAATTCACTTCTTTGAAAATTTGATATGATAAATCTGAAATAAAATTTCCTCCCGACCAAAGTTGGCTAAAAGTAAAACCCAACATGGCTAAACGAGAAATCCCCGTAGAAATGGAATTAAATCAAAAATGCTAGTTTACTTCTTTCTTGGGTCATGAGTCCTAGCCCCATGCTTAATTAGCACCGAGTCTAAGTATTTCCCCATGAGTATTTAGTAACTAAACATAAATGGTTCCATTCTCTTTGTTGGGGAGATGTCGTTTAAGAGCGATGTCAAACTCTATACTGATGGCGACGGAAGTGTCAAAAGCAGACGCGCTCAAAGCCTACTCTAAAATATTAACTAATCAGAACGATTGGAACATTATGCGCGTGAATCTTGACCAATCACAGCGTTTAGAACATGAGCGCGCGATTACCTTAATGGCGGATGTAAACAAACACGCAAATACATTGACGATCACAATTCGAAGCCATTAACTCGGAAATAAGGACTCGATTCCTGCAAGCAATGCAATACATTTATGCTGGCACAATTCAAACATTGATTAGGCACGACGTCCAATTACTATTGGGACTTGACAAGTACCGGTACGGCAGTTTGACCGAAAATGATTAGGCCTATCGTTCGATGAAGATTTATGACTGTTATACACACGCGTAGTTTCGTGTACCTTTCACATTTTCCCAGGTTCGTAACACATCCAACTAAATATATTCCGAAAGGTAATTAAATAGGCTTTCCAAATATTATTAGTAAAAGTTGGCACAATCATATTAAAGGTGTGCACTCTCATACTAAACATGGCCATTTTTTTTTAAATTAAAGGGAAAGACCGTTAATATCCCGTGAAAAAATTCGTACCATTGTGCAAAAATTTGATGTTCCAGCTAAATATATTCTAAAAGGTAATTGAATAAGCTTTCGAAATAATATTAGTAAACGTTAGCACAATCATATTAAAGAGGCACGCTCTCAACATGAACAAAGCACATCTTTCAATATTCTAAAGGAAACGATAGACCGGTATTTATTTTCGCGTAGTCCAAATGCGGATCATCGTACACAATTTGGAGCATCCAGCTATATATAGTCTGAAAGATAATTGAATAAGCTTTCTAAATATTATTTGTAAAAGTTGGCACAATCATATCAAAGGGTGTGCTCTCATCCTAAACGTCGCCAATTTCCAATATTTTAAAGTCAAAACTCGGACCATCTTACAAAATTTTGAGCATCCAGCTATATATATTCTGAAAGGTAATTGAATAAGCTTTCAATATATTATTAGTAAAAGTTGACACAATCATAGTTAAGGGGCGCGCTCTCAACATGAACATAGCCAATTTTTCAATATTCTGAATGTAAGGATAGACCAGCATTTTATTGTAAGTCAAAATTCGGACCATCATACATAATTCTGAGCATCCAGCCATCTATATTCTGTAAGGTAATTGAATAAGCTTTTTAGATATTATTAGTAAAAGTTGGCAAAATTATATTAAAGGGGTGCGCTCTCATCCTAAACATTGCCAATTTTTTCAATATTTTAAAGTGAAAGAACGGTAATATTCCGAGTCGAAATTTGGACCATCGTACAAAATTCTGAACATCCAGCTATATATATTCTAAAAGGTAATTGAGTAAGCTTTCCAAATATTATTAGTAAACGTTGGCACAATCATATTAAAGGGGCGCGCTCTCAACCTGAACATAGCCAATTTTTCAATATTTTAAAGTGAAAGAACGGTAATACTCCGAGATGAAATTCAGACCATCGTACAAAATTCTGAGCCTCCAGGTATATATATATCAGAAAAATGCATGGCCCCACATTTTCCGGTCAGATTTATATTTTTTATAGTCATGCGCTGTATGGCAACAATTTAGAAATAATTCTAATCCTATTACTTATGAGGCAAATTTTAGCCCTTTTTGGGTTATTTTTTTATCGGCCCATCCGATACAAATGCCCCACAGAAACCTTGTAAGAATGGGTGTTTTGAATTTTGCGCTATCAATAGCTGCCAATTAATAGCTGCGGTTTTTTCGTCACTAACAGCAATCTCGGCTCCCAGGGATTAACTTATCTCTGGGAAAACTCGCCGGCCATTTAAATGTGGCGTGATGTATTCATTAGCCTATAAAATGAACCCACGCTAGATTATGTATCAACAATCTCGAATCCCAGGGATAAAATTATCTCTGAGAAAATTCGCCTATTTTAATGTGGCATGGTGTGGAAAATGTTTCAAGGATATTGATATGTAACTCATGCGACGACCCGATGCATTATATTCAAACAAATTCAGCCAATCAGTAGTCACTGTGGGGGTGTGAAGGGTAGCTTCGCAATCGACGTAAGAGCCGAAATTGATGTACCAGATCACTTGACCATATTCAGATCAAAGTAAATACAGGAATGTTCATAATAACACACCTTTATGTGTTTACTACTTCTTGGTTTATTACATGCAACTTTTCAATACTCTTATAGGGATCTTTATCGAGCAATGATCAATAATGAATAACAACTCTACATTTATGGTACAGTGGACTGTGTCACATCCGATGTCTGATCACTCTGGATTTCTGTGACATCCGATATGATTTTCATGTCCCGATTTATTTCCTTATTACTTCAGCCAAAAAAAAAAAAATCATGAGTAAGAACAATTTTAACAATCAAAACATAACATTAATTAAGACTTATAACAACAAACAAACTGAAGCCACCACCTAAACTAAAATACAACCAATACCCATTAACAACACAATTAAATAAGTTTTTTTTTATTTTTAGCTCATCCTCTTGATGATATTTTAATATGACTAATTTAAATGCATTAGGCAAACTTAGTTGGTTTGAACCCACTCCCCCCATTGCTTATGATAGAAATTTTAAGCTAACTATTTCTTAACCCCTAAATATCATCAAGCACAATCATTCCGCATATAGTTTCCATATTATTTTTAAAAAAATTATTATAAATTATAGTTAAAAAACCCCAAAACAAAACAAAACAAAAGAAACTTATATTTCCACTGATAAATAATAGTTCCACTGATAAATAATAAATTGTAGTTCCACTCCACTAATAAAAAATTAAATTATATATTTTTACTTCACTGATAAATAATAAATTATAGCTCCACTGATGAATGATACTTATAGTTCCACTAATCAATAATAACCACCTTAACATAATAATTCATTCCATACATTAGAAATGGCTCTCCCATTGTCTTTATTCATTTTTGGTGTATGTATTCGGATTTCTAAGGCTTCCCACAGAAATTTTTCCTTCCATACTTTAATGTTTTTGGTAAGCACATTGGTGTTGTCCTATTCAATGTTATGGTTAGGATTGTTTATAATATGTTCGGCTACTGCAGATTTGTTTGGTTCCATACGTCTAGTTGCTGCTTTGTGTTCTTTGACTCTCACTGATAATGTCGGCATGTTTCCTCTATGTAAATGGATTTGCAATCGCATTGGATCTGGTAAACTATACCCCCTGGGTCCACAGTTGGTATTTTTGTTTTCCCATGGGCGTTGATGAGTGATTTTAATGATATCCCCCCACTAAATGTTACATCTATTTGCAATCTAGTTAGTAATCTTTTAATTTTATAACTTGTTGGGCCTATAAATGGAATGTTGATATGGATCGGAGCCTTATCTTTACCTGTCACGTTTGGGGCTTTGTTCAGTTTCTCAGTGGTACTATTGATAACTTTTTTTTAACAAATTCTAATGGATATGGATAGTTGTTGTTTTTTGTTAGGGATTCAGTAATATGTTTAATTTCTTCTTCAATTTTATCATCAATGCAAATATTGTGAGCTCTTCTGGTCAGTATCGAAAATATTCCTGTCTTGGTTGTTCTTGATTGGATAGGCTGACGTGAAGTTTATGTATTGGTCTGTGTGTGTCGATTTTCTATACATTTTTGTTGTTAATTTATCATCATTTCTGTCAATCAGGATGTCCAAAAAAGGTAGTTGTTTATTATTTTCTTCTTCAACTGTAAATTGTATACGTGGATGGATTGAGTTGAGGTGGTGGGGTAGTTGTTGGTGATCTTCCTTTTCCTTCATAACGACAAACACATCGTCCACTTTCCTAAGCCACATACTAGGTTAGATTGGGGATGCTATCAGGGCATTTTCCTCAAAGGCTGTCATGTAAATTTCAGTGATAATTGGACTTATTGGTGATCCCATTGGTAAACCATGGATTTGTTCAAAAACTTCATCTTTCCAGGTAAAATATGTAGATGTAATACATAATTGTAATAGCTCCAATATACTGTCCGGACTTATGCTGGTATTGAGGTTTGCCTGGCTGTGTTGTAGAATACAGTTCCTCTAGAACATATCAGTAATCTAACTTTAACTGGGTTCTTATGTATTTTGACCCGAGCTTTGGCATATGGCGTTGACGGGTGCGAGATATTGAGCTTTTCATATGTTACAGGATCGATGTCACCTGATTCTTTAAGTATCTTTAAGGTGGCTTTTAGTTTTCGATCTAGTTTTTGCGTTGGATCTTTAGGTAACTTTTTATAGGTTGTTGTATCTGACAGGGTTTGGGACACCATTTTTTCTAATTGATCTGTATCCATAATAACTGTTGCTTTTCCTTTATCTGCTGGTACAATGGATATTTCTGTATTGTCTTTTAATCCTTTGATGGCCTTAATTTTGTTTTTGGTTAGGTTTGGTTTTTGATTGATAGGTTTCTCGAGTAAATTTTTGATTTGGTGTCTAGTAAAATCAATGATATCACCCAGGGTCAGCTTTTGTAGTCCTTGCTCTATTTGCGTTATGAATGATTCTTTGGGTACTTTTGATGTAGTTGGAACAAACTTTAACCCTTTTGCTAGTAGCGAGGTTTGTGGGTCTGTTATGTTGGTAGAAGATAAATTCACTACTGTTCTCTTAATGTGATACATTTTCATCATCTGGCTTATTATTACTCTTTTCACCTCTAATGATGAACCTTAATCTATTAAATTTATTTTGCTGACGGCTTTTAATTTGGTTACTCTGTTTCGAATTAGCTTTCTGTTGCATAGATAAAAGGTTATCTAAGTAGTCATTTTGCAAAATCTGTTCTAGTATGTGTCTAGTATCATGCTCTTTAACAATCAGCTCTTGCTTGTGCTTTGGTTATATACGATTCTTTCTGATACTAATTTGCTACTTGCTTTTCTTAGTATCTTGTTAGCTGTAGCAGACTGAATAGAAGAAGTGATCCGTAACTCATTTGGAATAATGTTGTTGTCATGACATCTTAGTAAAAAAGTTAAATTGTTATTTGTCTTACACAGTTTTTTATGCACAGTTTTAATCTCATTTATAATACATTGACGATCGCAGTTCGAAGCCATTAACTCGGAAATAGGGATTCGACTCCTGCAAGCAATGCAATACATTTATGCTGGCACAATTCAAACATTGATTAGGCACGACGTCCAATTACTATTGGGACATGACAAGTACCGGTAAGGCAGTTTAACCGAAAATAATTATCGTTCGATGAAGATTTGTGACTGTTATACACACACACACGTGGTTTCGTTTACCTTTCACATTTTCCCAGGTTCGTAACACATCCAACTAAATATATTCCGGAAGGTAATCAAATAGGCTTTCCAAATATTAGTAGTAAAAGTTGGCACAATCATATTAAAGGGGTGCACTCTCATACTAAACATGGCCATTTTTTTTTAAATTAAAGGGAAAGACCGTTAATATCCCGTGTCAAAATTCGTACAATTGTCCAAAAATTTGATGTTCCAGCTAAATATATTCTAAAAGGTAATTGAATAAGCTTTCGACATAATATAAGTAAACGTTGGCACAATCATATTAAAGAGGCGCGCTCTCAGCATGAACATAGCAAATTTTTCAATATTCTAAAGGTAAAGATAGACCAAATTCGGATCATCGTTCACAATTCGGAGCATCCAGCTATATATAGTCTGAAAGATAATTGCATAAGCTTTCTAAATATTATTTGTAAAGTTGGCACAGTCATATCAAAGGGGTGTGCTCTCATCCTAAACGTCGCCAATTTCCAATATTTTAAAGTGAAAGAACGGTAATAGTCAGAGTCAAAACTCGGACCATCGTACAAAATTCTGAGCATCCAGCTATATATATTCTGAAAGGTAATTGAATACGCTTTCAATAAATTATTAGTAAACGTTGGCGCAATCATATTAAAGGAGCGCGATCTCAAACTGAATATAGCCAATTTTTCAATATTCTAAATGTAAAGATAGACCGGTATTTTCTTCTTATGAGGCAAATTTTAGCCCTTTTTTGGCCCTTTTTATCGGCCCCTCCGAGCTAAATGCCCCACAGAAACCTTGTAAGAATGGGTGTTTTGAATTTGCCCTATCAATAGCTGCCAATTAATAGCTGCGGTGTTTTCGTCACTGGCTCTTGGACTATATCCTAGACTATATAACGGCAATCTCGACTCCCAGGGATTAACTTATCTCTGGGAAAACTCGCCGGCCATTTAAATGTGGCGTGATGCATCCAGCTATATATATTCTGAAAGGTAATTGAATACGCTTTCAATAAATTATTAGTAAACGTTGGCGCAATCATATTAAAGGAGCGCGATCTCAAACTGAATATAGCCAATTTTTCAATATTCTAAATGTAAAGATAGACCGGTATTTTCTTCTTATGAGGCAAATTTTAGCCCTTTTTTGGCCCTTTTTATCGGCCCCTCCGAGCCAAATGCCCCACAGAAACCTTGTAAGAATGGGTGTTTTGAATTTGCCCTATCAATAGCTGCCAATTAATAGCTGCGGTATTTTCGTCACTGGCTCTTGGACTATATCCTAGACTATATAACAGCAATCTCGACTCCCAGGGATTAACTTATCTCTGGGAAAACTCGCCGGCCATTTAAATGTGGCGTGATGTATCCATTAGCCTATAAAATGAACCCACGCTAGATTATGTATCAACAATCTCGAATCCCAAGGATAAACTTATCTCTGAGAAAATTCGCATATTTAAATGTCGCATGGTATGGATAATGTTTCAAGGATATTGATATGTAACTCATGCGACGACCCGATGCATTATATTCAAACAAATTCAGCCAATCAGTAGTCACTGTGGGGGCGGGAAAGGGAGCTTCGCAATCGACTTAAGAACCGAAATTGATGTACCAGATCACTTGACCATATTCAGATCAAAGTAAATACAGGAATGTTCATAATAACACAACTTTATGGATTTACTACTTCTTGGTTTATTACATGCAACTTTTCAATACTCTTATTGGGATCTTTATCGAGCAATGATCAATAATGAATAACAACTCTACATTTATGGTACAGTGGACTGTGTCACATCCGATGTCTGATCACTCTGGATTTCTGTGACATCCGATATGATTTTCATGTCCCGATTTATTTCCTTATTACTTCAGCCAAAAAAAAAAAAATCATGAGTAAAAACAATTTTAACAATCAAAACATAACATTAATTAAGACTTATAACAACAAACATTTCCCTTTGAATATGACTTCACTATTTCTCTTCAATATAAGGTGTTAAACATAGGGACTGAAGCCACCACCTAAACTAAAATACAATCAATACCCATTAACAACACAATTAAATAAGTTTTTTTATTTTTAGCTCATCCTCTTGGTGATATCTTAATATGACTAATTTAAATGCATTAGGCAAACTTAGTTGGTTTGAACCCACTCCCCTCATTGCTTATGATAGAAATTTTAAGCTAACTATTTGTTAACCCCTAAATATCATCATGCACAATCATTCCACATATAGTTTCCATATCATTTTTAAAAAAATTATTATAAATTATAGTTAAAAAAAACAAAAACAAAACAAAACAAAAGAAATTTGGTATTTTTGTTTTCCCATGGGCGTTGATGAGTGATTTTAATGATATTCTCCCACTAAATGTTACATCTATTTGCAATCTAGTTAGTAATCGTTTAATTTTATAACTTGTTGGGCCTATAAATGGAATGTTGATATGGATCGGAGCCTTATCTTTACCTGTCACGTTTGGGGCTTTGTTCAGTTTCTCAGTGGTACTATTGATAACTTTTTTTTTAACAAATTCTAATGGATAGTTGTTGTTTTTGGTTAGGTATTC
This sequence comes from Patella caerulea, assembly GCA_036850965.1. NCBI lineage: Eukaryota > Metazoa > Mollusca > Gastropoda > Patellidae > Patella > Patella caerulea. The sequence continues at coordinate 19,091,439 of JAZGQO010000014.1, read as the reverse complement.
AGTAATATGTTTAATTTCTTCTTCAATTTTATCATCAGTGCAAATATTGTGAGCTCTTCTGGTCAGTATCGAAAATATTCCTGCCTTGGTTGTTGTTGGATAGGCTGACGTGAAGTTTATGTATTGGTCTGTGTGTGTCGGTTTTCTATACACTTTTGTTGTTAATTTATCATCATTTCTGTCAATCAGGATGTCCAAAAAAGGTAGGATTGAGTTGAGGTGGTTGGGTAGTTGTTGGTGATCTTCATCTTCCTTCATAACGACAAACACATCGTCCACTTTCCTAAGCCACATACTAGGTTGGATTGGGGATTCTATCAGGGCATTTTCCTCAAAGGCTGTCATGTAAATTTCAGTGATAATTGGACTTATTGGTGATCCCATTGGTAAACCATGGATTTGTTAAAAAACTTCATCTTTCCAGGTAAAATATGTAGATGTAATACATAATTGTAATAGCTCCATTATACTTTCCAGACTTATGCTGGTATTGAGGTTTGACTGGCTGTGTTGTAGAATACAGTTCCTCTAGAACATATCAGTAATCTAACTTTAACTGGGTTCTTATGTATTTTGACCCGAGCTTTGGCATATGGCGTTGACGGGTGCGAGTTATTGAGCTTTTCATATGTTGCAGGATCGATCTCACCTGATTCTTTAAGTATCTTTAAGGTGGCTTTTAGTTTTCGATCTAGTTTTTTGGGTTGGATCTTTAGGTAACTTTTTATAGGTTGTTGTATCTGACAGGGTTTGGGACACCATTTTTTCTAATTGATCTGTATCCATAATAACTGTTGCTTTTCCTTTATCTGCTGGTACAATGGATATTTCTGTATTGTCTTTTAATCCTTTGATGGCCTTAATTTTGTTTTTGGTTAGGTTTGGTTTTTGATTGATAGGTTTCTCGAGTAAATTTTTGATTTGGTGTCTAGTAAAGTCAATGTTACCACCCGGGGCCAGCTTTTGTAGTCCTTGCTTTATTTGCGTTATGAATGATTCTTTGGGTACTTTTGATGTAGATGCAATAAACTTTAACCCTTTTGCCAGTAGCGAGGTTTGTTGTTCTGTTATGTTGGTAGAAGATAAATTCACTACTGTTCTCTTAATGTGATACATTTTCATCATCTGGCTTATTATTACCCTTTCACCTCTACTGATGAACCTTAATGTATTAAATTTATTTTGCTGGCGGCTTTTAATTTGGTTACTCTGTTTCGAATTAGCTCTCTGTTGCATAGATAAAAGGTTATCTACGTAGTCATTTTGCAAAATCTGTTCTAGTGTCTAGTATCATGCTCTTTAACAATCAGCTCTTGCTTGTGCTTTCGGTTATATACGATTCTTTCTAATACTAATTTGCTACTTGCTTTTCTTAGTATCTTGTTAGCTGTCGCAGACTGAATAGGAGAAGTGATCCGTAACTCATTTGGAATAATGTTGTTGTCATGACATCTAAGTAAAAAAGTTAAATTGAATAGTCACGACGTCCAGGGGCGTACATATCGATTTCGTTTGGGGGGGGGGGGTGTTTAGCCAAAATGCGACCGACTGATGCACATACCCCCGCCCCACACACCAGTGGTACTACAAACTGGGCAGTTCACTATAATCGTGAATTCGATTGTGCTGGGACAGTATAAGACAACTGACGAGTAGAATAATGATTTTAAAATGGAATCGAGCGCCGCAGGCGCGAAAAAATTTCAGATATGTAACCGAGTAGAAGAATGATGTTATAATTGAATTGCGCCGAAGGCGCGAAAAAAAAATTTCAGATATGTAACAGAGCTTTTAAATATTTGGGACTGGGGTTGATAAGAAATGGGACAGAATCTTGAGGCTTATATGTCAATTTCGCTTGTTTTATGATTGTATGTTTATTTCATTAATTCATTTAGTCGGAGACCGACTGCGGTGAGTACTTTTTTTTGAGACCGACTATTTTTTGCCGTGGTAGAAAACATTTTATAGAACAACATACTCACAACAGAATAAGAGTGACAAGCAGACATGGTTATTTTATACTATAGTAAGTTTTGAGTGACGTATGCAATTTAGGCACACGGATTCCCGCAAATACATAGCATTTGGGATCTATTCTGGCATTGTTTTTGAGACCGACTGCAGTGACTGCACTTATTTTGTGAGCGACTATTTTTCTCCCTTGGTGAAATTTTGTTGTTAGACCAATTTAACATACTTACAACAGAATAAGAGTGACGTATGCAATTTAGGCTCACGGATTCACGCAAATATACAGTATTTGGGATCTTTTCTGGCATTGTGTTTCAGACCGACTGCAGTGACTGCACTTATTTTGAGACCGACCATTTTCTCCCTGGGTTACATTTTGTTGTAAGACTAACATTATACTCACAACAGAATGAGAGTGAAACACAACATCTTTTCAAAAATGATAAGTTGACAAGGTTATTTTATACTAAGACTGCTCCTATTTTGCGACAGACTGCACTGATTTTTATACTAAAGTTTTGCGTGAGTAGCGTGACGTATACAGTGAGTACTTATTTTGATACCAACTACCTCTACTTTGTGACCGACTGCACTAATTTTGCGACCGACTATTTTTTTTGCGTGAGTAGCGTGACGTATACAGTGAGTACTTATTTTGATACCGACTACCTTTACATTTACGCCCCTGACGACGTCCAATTACTATTGGGACATGACAATTACCGGTACGGCAGTTTAACCGAAAATGATTATCGTTCGATGAAGATTTGTGACTGTTATACACACACACACGTGGTTTCGTGTACCTTTCACATTTTCCCAGGTTCGTAACACATCCAACTAAATATATTCCGAAAGGTAATTAAATAGGCTTTCCAAATATTAGTAGTAAAAGTTGGCACAATCATATTAAAGGGGTGCACTCTCATACTAAACATGGCCAATTTTTTTTTTTAAATTAAAGGGAAAGACCGTTAATATCCCGTGTCAAAATTCGTACCATTGTACAAAAATTTGATGTTCCAGCTAAATATATTCTAAAAGGTAATTGAATAAGCTTTCGACATAATATTAGTAAACGTTGGCACAATCATATTAAAGAGGCGCGCTCTCAGCATGAACATAGCAAATTTTTCAATATTCTAAAGGTAAAGATAGACCAAATTCGGATCATCGTACACCATTCGGAGCATCCAGCTATATATAGTCTGAAAGATAATTGAATAAGCTTTCTAAATATTATTTGTAAAAGTTGGCACAGTCATATCAAAGGGGTGTGCTCTCATCCTAAACGTCGCCAATTTCCAATATTTTAAAGTGAAAGAACGGTAATAGTCCGAGTCAAAACTCGGACCATCGTACAAAATTCTGAGCATCCAGCTATATATATTCTGAAAGGTAATTGAATAAGCTTTCAATATATCATTAGTAAACCTTGGCGCAATCATATTAAAGGAGCGCGATCTCAAACTGAATATAGCCAATTTTTCAATATTCTAAATGTAAAGATAGACCGGTATTTTCTTCTTATGAGACAAATTTTAGCCCTTTTTTGGCCCTTTTTATCGGCCCCTCCGAGCCAAATGCCCCACAGAAACCTTGTAAGAATGGGTGTTTTGAATTTGCCCTATCAATAGCTGCCAATTAATAGCTGTGGTATTTTCGTCACTGGCTCTTGGACTATATCCTAGACTATATAACAGCAATCTCGACTCCCAGGGATCAACTTATCTCTGGGAAAACTCGCCGGCCATTTAAATGTGGCGTGATATATCCATTAGCCTATAAAATGAACCCACGCTAGATTATGTATCAACAATCTCGAATCCCAAGGATAAAAATATCTCTGAGAAAATTCGCCTATTTTAATGTGGCATGGTATGGAAAATGTTTCAAGGTTATTGATATGTAACTCATGCGACGACCCGATGCATTATATTCAAACAAATTCAGCCAATCAGTAGTCACTGTGGGGTGGGAAGGGGAGCTTAGCAATCGACTTAAGAACCGAAATTGATGTACCAGATCACTTGACCATATTCAGATCAAAGTAAATACAGGAATGTTCATAATAACACAACTTTATGGATTTACTACTTCTTGGTTTATTACATGAAACTTTTCAATACTCTTATAGGGATCTTTATCGAGCAATGATCAATAATGAATTACAACTCTACATTTATAGTACATCCATGATTAAGAACAATTTTAACAATCGAAACATAACATTAATTAAGACTTATAACAACAAACATTTCCCTTTGAATATGGCTTTACTATTTCACTTCAATAAAAGGTGTTAAACATAGGGACTGAAGCCACCACCTAAACTAAAATACAATCAATACCCATTAACAACACACAATTAAATAGTTTTTTTTTTATTTTTAGCTCATCCTGTTGATGATATTTTAATATGACTCATTTAAATGCATTAGGCAAACTTAGTTGGTTTTAGCCCACTCTCCTCATTGCTTATGATAGAAATTTTAAGCTAACTATTTCTTAACCCCTAAATATCTAGTTGGTTTGAGCCCACTCCCCTCATTGCTTATGATAGAAATTTTAAGCTAACTATTTCTTAACCCCTAAATATCATCATGCACAATCATTCCCCATATATTTTCCAAATTATTTAATAAAAAAAAAAAATTATAAATTATAGTTAAAAAAAAAAACCAAAACAAAAAACAAACAAAAAAACAACAAAACAAAACAAAAGAAACTTATATTTCCACTGATAGATAATAGTTCCACTGATAAATAATAAAGTGTAGTTCCACTCCACTAATAAAACATAACGCTAACGCTACAATATACGTCCACATTCCTCCTTTGATTGATATGGTACTTTGTCAAGAAGGCTAGGCGTTTGGTTTGTTTAGCGTTGAGGGTCGTGCACCAACATCAATAGTTGCCGTCCTTAAAGTATAAGGAATAAGTATACCAAGATAATCCATTCAGAATTGTGCCTTCCTAACGCTAAAGGCAAAAAGTGGGCGTGGCTCTGCCCCTGGGGTTCGGGACATTCATCAAAATCAATAGTGGACGCCCTCAGGCTATAAGGAGTACATAAGCCAAGTACCAAGCTGATTCATTCAGAATTGCGGCCTGTAAACGACAAACACAAAAATTGGGCGTGTCTTGCCTGTGTGAGTCGGGACATGCAGTTGAAGTCCATAGGCTATAAGGAATACATATCCCAAGTTTAAAGACGACCCATTAAGAATCGTGGCCTGAGGACAACACATACAGACACGAAGCCCCTGGGTTTTAGGAAATCACCAAAAACAATAGGGGTCATCTTTAGGGTATAAGGAATAGGTATGTAAAGTTTTAAAAGGATCTGTTAAGAATTACATCCTGTAGGCGAACACAAGACACAAAAGCATTGGGCGGGGCTCTGTCCCAGGGGGTCCAGCATGCACCAAAAATAATAGTGGTCAGCATTAGGGTATAAGGAATAAGAATAAAAAAAAGTTTTCAAGACGATCGATTAAGAATTGTGGCCTGTAGGTGACACACAGAAAATGGGCGTGGCACTGTTCCTTGGCGTCGGACATGCACCAAAACCAATAGGGATCTTCCTTAAGGTACCAAGAATAAGTATTCAAAGTTTCAAGATGATACATTAAGAAATGCAATCTGTAGACGACAGACAAACAAATACAAGAAATGGGCGTTGCTGTCCCACGGGGGTCGGGCATGCACCCAAAACAAAAGGGATCATCCTTAGGGTATAAGGAATACGTATTTTAAGTTTCAAGATGACCGTTTAAGAATTGTGGCCTGTAGGCGACACACAAAAAGAAACTGGGCGTGACTCTGCCCTGGGGATTGGGCATGCACCCCAAATGATAGGAATGCTCCTTAGGGTACAAAGAATAAGCATTCAAAGTTTCAAGATGATACGTTAAGAAATGTGGCTTGTAGACGACAAACAAATAAATACAAGGAATGGGCGTGGCTCTGCCATTGGGGTCGGGCATGCACCAAAAAACAATACGGATCATCCTTAGGGTGTAAAGAGTAGGTATACAAAGTTTTAAGAAAATCCAGTTAGAATTGCGGTCTGTAGGCGACACACAGACACACAAAAAGAAAATGGGCGTGGCTCTGCCCTGGGGGTTGGGCATGCACCCCAAACGATAGGGATCATCCTTAGAGTATAAAGAGTAAGTATTAAAAGTTTGAAGAAAATCCAGTAAGAATTGCGCCCTGTAGGCGACAAAAAGACACACGAAAAGAAAATGGGCGTGGCTCTGACCCTGGGGGTTGGGTATGCACCCAAACGATAGGGATGTTCCTTAGGGTACAAAGAATGTGTATGCAAAGTTTCAAAATTATAAGGTAAGAAATGTGGCCTGTAGACGACAAACAAACACATACTAGCAATAGGCGTGGCTCTGTCCCTGGGGGCGGGCATGCTCCAAAAACAATAGAGATCTTCCTTGGGGTATAAGGAATACGTATACCAAGTTTGAAGAAAATCCAGTAAGAATTGCGCCCTGTAGGCGACACAAAGACACACGTAAAGAAAATGGGCGTGGCTCTGGCCGTGGGGGTTGGGCATGCACCCCAATTGATAGGGATGTTCCTTAGGGTACAAAGAATGTGTATGCAAAGTTTCAAGATTATAAGTTAAGAAATGTGGCCTGTAGAAGACAAACAAACAAATATTAGAAATGGGCGTGGCTCTGCCCCTGGGGGTCGGGCATGCACCAAAAACAACAGGGATCTTCCTTGGCGTATAAGGAATAAGTATAACATGAAAAGAAAATCCATGAAGAATTGCGCCATGTAGGCGAACCACACACACACACACACACACACACATACACACACACAGACAGGGGCGACGGCATAATACGTTCACATTATGAATGTGGATTATGGTGGGCCATGGTCGCAATAGCGTTTTTTTGTATTTCATTTAAAAAAATGAAAAATATTAGAAAAAAAAAAAGAAACTTTTTTTTGTTTTACAAAATAAATAACAAACTTTTTAAAATTTAAAATAATTTTTTTTTTTTTAAATTTAAAATAATAAAAAAACTTTTTAAGATTTAAAATATTTTTTTTTTTTTTTTTAAAAAAATTCAAAATAATTTTTATACGCCCACATTTTCATGTGGACGTATATTGTCGTCGCCCCTGTTCGTCCGTCCGTCCGTTCGTCCGTCCGTCCGTCCGGACGTCCGTCCGTCCACAATTGTTTGTGAACAGTCTACAGGTCACAATTTTTATCCGATTTCAATGAAACTTGAAATATAGGTTTATCACCCTAAGATCTCTGTTCCTTTCGATATTGGCATGTATCGGACCGTAACTTCATGGGTTATGGCCCCTGATTGTACGAAAAATGACGTTTTTTAGCTTGTGAACAGTGTAGAGGTCACAATTTTGAACCGATTTGGATGAAACTTGAAATGCATGTTTATAAACCAAAGATCTTGGTTCCTTTCGATATTTGCGCCAATTGGATCGTAACTTCCTGAATTATGGCCCCTGATTGTCCGAAAAATTGCCCATTTTAGCTTGTGGTCCCTCTGGAGATCAAAATTGTTATCCGATTTAAAAAACCGTTTGATTATATCACCGTGCTATGGTTATGAAGGTTGAGTTCGAATTTCGTGAAAATCGGACCAAAATTGACGGACAAAATGGCCGCCATTTGTACGCGAATAGTGTGAAAATATGTTATATCAAGGTTGTGAACAGTGTAGAGGTCACAATTTTGAACCGATTTGGATGAAACTTGACATGCATGTTTATAACCCAAAGATCTTGGTTCCTTTCGATATTTGCGCCAATCAGATCGTAACTTCCTGAATTATGGCCCCTGATTGTCCGAAAAATCGCCCATTTTAGCTTGTGGTCCCTCTGGAGGTCAAAATTGTTATCCGATTTAAAAAACCGTTTGATTATATCACCGTGCCATGGTTATGAAGGTTGAATTTGAATTTCGTGCAAATCGGACCAAAATTGACGGACAAAATGGCCGCCATTTGTACGCGAATAGTGTGAAAATATGTTATATCAAGGTTGTGAACAGTGTAGAGGTCACAATTTTGAACCGATTTGGATGAAACTTGACATGCATGTTTATAACCCAAAGATCTTGGTTCCTTTCTATATTTGCGCATATCGGATCGTAACTTCCTGAATTATGGCCCCTGATTGTCCGAAAAATCGCCCTTTTTAGCTTGTGGTCCCTCTGGAGGTCAAAATTGTTATCCGATTTAAAAAAGCGTTTGATTATATCACCGTTTCATGGTTATGAAGGTTGAGTTCGAATTTCGTGAAAATCGGACCAAAATTGACGGACAAAATGGCCGCCATTTGTACGCGAATAGTGTGAAAATATGTTATATCAAGGTTGTGGACCTTATAGAGGTCACAATTTTGAACCGATTTGGATGAAACTTGACATGTATGTTTATAACCGAAAGATCTTGGTTCCTTTCGATATTTGCGCCCAGCGGATCGTAACTTCCTGAATTATGGCCCCTGATTGTCCGAAAAATTGCTTTTGTTCGCTTTTGGTCCCTCTGGAGGTCAAAATTATTATCCGATTTAAAAAAACGTTTGACTATATCACCGTCACATGGTAATGAAGAGAGAGTTCGAATTACGTGAAAATCGGACTAGAATTGACGGACAAAATGGCCGCCGTTTGTACACGAATAGTGTGAAAATATGTTATATCAAGGTTGTGGACCCTATAAAGGTCACAATTTTGAATCGATTTTGATGAAACTTGACATGTATTTATAACCCAAAGATCTTGGTCCCTTTCGATATTTGCGCCCATCGGGTCATTACTTCCTGAATTATGTCCCCTGATTGTACGAAAAATCACCCTTTTTAGCTTGTTATGCCTCTGGAGGTCACAATTATTATCTGATTTTAAAAAAAACAGGTTTGATTATAAAAACCAAACAAATTCTAATGATTTTCTGATAATTCCTTAATATGTGACAACTCTTGTTGACTGCCCGGACGATTTGGCTGCTGTGTGGGCGTATGTTTCGTTGCCTGGCAACCTATTTTTTTTTTAAATTCAAAATATTTTTTTTTTTTAAATTTAAAATAAAAAAAATCTTTTTGAAAATTAAATCTAAAAAAAAAAAAAATCGTTTTAAAAATTTAAAAAAAAAAAAAAATCTATACCGTCGTGGCCCATCGTCGCAATAGTGTCTAGAGTATCCAGACCCAGTATACAACTGTCATTAGACAAGCGAGACTAGAAACATTGTGGCCCATTGTTGCAGTAGTATCTCGATTATCATGTGTGGGATCTATGAAGAAGGTATAGAGTCGAACGACAAGAAGCGAGCTTGTAGTTATCTTACATCAACATGTGAGTGACGGAACTTTGGCATGTTTATGTTCACCTGACGATGTCCACCAAGGCTATTATGCTCTACTTTATTTTGAAATTGATATTGTGTGCATTGCATATTCGCACCTCTAACGACGACCTCAGGGAGAGCAGGGATTTCACAAAACTAAAGCTAAAATCACTAAACATTGACTTTTTACTAAAAAGAAGTGAAATTTTAAATTTTATAAGTTTCACGAAGGTCGATTTTAACTAAGATTTAAATTTAATTTTAATCGATAATCTGAACAACAGACCCATGCTTCATGCAGTGCCTTATATATTGACATGAGACCCATAGGCGTACGAGCCGGGGGGGGGGGGGAGCTGACTTTTCGGGCAGACGGGTAAAGTAAAAAAAAAATATTTCATAAACTTGGCAAATTAAAGTGCACTAAATCTAATAAAACACTAATTTTACCGACTGTAAGAGCAGTAAGACGCGTTTGCGGTCGTCAAATATTCCAAATTTTTGTTGGGGTCCATACAAATTCAGCCCAACTTCTTCGCCTCGGCCCCACTGTCTGTAAACCTTAATTTTTTTTCGGGCATTTCTAGTTTTGCTTCCTTAACTGTCACCGAGCCCTAATAAAACACTACTTTTACTTTTCTTTTAATTGAATACCACGAATTTATACTGAGTTGACTATGGATTAAAACATTTTGACTGGATCCACACTACTTTGTGCGACACTTCTTCTGACATCGATTATTATTTGTGAATGCAGCTAAAACAGTCTGATTGGATGGTTGGAAGTCTATAGTTACCTCGCATCAAGGCACAAGTAATTTTAAATAAAATCTATGAAAACTGAATTTTAAGTTAGAATCGATTTCCGTGATCGAAACTTATAAAATAAATAAAATTTCACTTTGTTGTGAGGTAACTATAGACTTATTCGTTGTCGCTCGAGTCTATGTCCATCATAGATCCCACACAAGATAATCTACAATCTGAACGACAGCCCCGCCTAATATGCAGAGCTTTATGTAGATTGTAGATATAAGGCCCTGCCTACGGAGAAGTGACACAGGCCACAGGTCATGAGGTCAACAAACTACATTTTGTACTCGAAGAGCTTGTAAACAAACAAACGAACGTAAAATATTGCTTCAACGAACAAAAAATCTGCGTCGTATCAAAGCTGTCACTAGAGACTTTTGGCAAGTGGAATTTTCCGCATCCGTATCACGTATCCGTATCGCCACGTGATACGTTGCGTCAAGGTGGTTTTAGAGTTTTGGCAGATTTTCGCGGCGTGTACATATGGGTAGCTGGGCTAGCTTAGTTCTATTACAGCATGATGTCAGTTATCTACCAAGATCTTCAGTACTGGTCAAGTGTCTACTATGATACAACATTTCAGCGTCTAAAAGTAGCAAAAAGTATGGTAAAAAGACGACGATGTTATATGGACCTTTTCCGTATGAAAGCTGTTCGATACGTACTGCCGTATCCGTGTGCCATATCACGCATGAGAAATACACAAGCATTGTTGACGTCACACACAAAATCGATACGGATACGCGATACGGACCAGAAATTTACGCTTGCCAAAAGTCTCTACTGTCAGTGGAATAACACTCACTGAGTAATAAAACCCCCGAAGAAAATGGGATTTTAAAAGAATTAGCAAGGAACGCTAGGCCTATCTGTCGCAATTGAGACGTCGAAGGAAAAAACAGCGTTTCACCAATATTCTTGTCGAATAACAACAACACGAGGATTTTCTCTATTTAAATATTATATATAAACCAAAAGAATATTGGTGTAAACGCAGGTTTTTCTTCCACACGACATAATTGTGATCGGCAGATATGAGATAGGCCTAGCGTTCTTCGCTTGCCAAATGTCCTATACAACTTGCTAATTCTGTTAAAATCACATTTTCATCGGGAGATATATTTATGGCGGTATATTAGTGCCAAAATTCTAACATGCTATCGTCTAATTTCTTACTTCTGTTCATGTAATTTCTAACCTCCATTCATGCAACTTCTTACTTCCATTCATGTAATTTCTAAATTAAGACAATGTATAATCAAACTTCTTTATTTGTTCAGTGTAAATATCAATTCTATTTCATCTTATTTTTAATATTGGGGCGAAAAATGTCTACTTCATTGTGGTATTACATGTTAAGCATGAACGGCAAACAAATTTAGAATTTTGTTACTTCTACCTAGCAACCATCATTATGACATCGTTTGGTGTCGCCACTGCGTGCTCAATTGGGTGATTGCGCACCTTCTCGGGACCATTATTTGGTATAAACGACCAATTCTTCGTTTGGTTGAAGGTTGGAAGGCGTGCTGAGAGAGAGAGAGAGAGAGGGGCCACTTAGTATTAAACTCAGTATCTGTGCAGGCCTATTTATAACATTTATACCCTGTCAGGCGCGGATCCAGGATTTTTTGCGGGGGGGGGGGGGGCGTCTAGGTTTGATAATTTCTTAACTAATTGCGCTCAACCAATTAACGGGGGTTTGTGGGCGCTCCCCCAGAAAAATTTGGTAAATTAGATTCAATTTGGTGCATTCTGACGTATTTCCGGAAGGTAAATTCCAAAATTACAGGTCTAAAAATCGCCAATAAAATCGCATAGATTTAAGTTTCAAGTTTTCAAGCCTGAGCGAGGGGGGGGGGGGGGTCCGGACCCCGAGACCCCCCCCCCCCCCCTCTGGATCCGCGCCTGCCTGTGTTAATATAGACTAACTGCATATAAATATTAATTATTGGCTCTACCGTAAAAAAAGATAAAATAAAATTCTCCAAATACCGTTTAGCTTATATTTGAAATAGAAAATGAAATGAAATGAAAGAGGGTTTAACGCCCTACTGTTCTGTTCCTAACCGGGCTAATGGAGACGGACATACACCATACAGTGTGCTTTAGGGAAATATTGCCCGGAGAGCGGATCTACGACCTGGACTTATATCGAAGTCTAACGGTCACGGGATCTTTTACGTGCACGCCAACATGTACATGGAACCTCGGATTTTCATCCCATCGGAACGGCAAGGCACTAATAAGGGGAACCACGCCAGAAAATCTGGATGAACTTTTTTCGACCAATGCAGGGATCGAACTCCCGACCCACAGCCTAACGAGCCTGCGTCTTACCCACTTAGCCACGGTATTCGAAATAGTATTTGCAAACCATACATTTATATCACGTTCAATGTTGTTTAGAGGGTAGGATGGCCGAATGGTTAGCGCGTGCACGCTGTAACATAAGGTCTGTCATTGAATAAACTGGCGTGGTTTCGATTTCCCGTTTTTACATGACATGGAGCAGGGCGGCCTTTCCAACCTCGTGGGTTTTCTCCGGGTCCTCCGGTTTCCTCCCACTGCTAAACACTCCTACGCTCAGGTGAATTATTGAAATACAATTGAACGGCGTTAATACCGAAATGACCTGGTTGGTGTCGATTGGATGTTAAACCCCATGTCCCCATCTTTCTCTCCCGATGTTGTTTCCAATTTTAACACTCAGGCAAGCCACTCAATCTGAGGAAGAGCGAGTCGTTTGTATCAATAGAATGGTCCCGATCAGGTGCTCAATCGCCAAACTGAGCACACGGTGGCGACACCAAACGATGTCATAATGATGGTTGCTAGGTAGAAGTATCAAAATTCTAAATTTGTTTGCCGTTCATGCTTAACATGTAATACCACAATGAAGTAGACATTTGTCGCCCCAATATTAGAAATAAGATGAAATAGAATTGATATTTACACTGAACAAATAAAGAAGTTGAATTATACATTGTCTTAATTTAGAAATTACATGAATGGAATTTAGAAGTTACATGAATGGGGGTTAGAAATTACATGAATAGAAGTAAGAAATTAGACGATAGCATGTTAGAATTTTGGCACTAATATACCGCCATATATATTATATATCGGGGGATACTCAATGAGTGTTATCCCACTGACAGTGACAGCCTTGATACGACGCAGGTTTTCTGTTCGTTGAAGCCATATTTTACGTTCGTTTGTTTGTTTACAAGTGTTTCCAGTACCGTACAAAATGTAGTGGGTTGACCTCATGACCTGTGTAACTTCTCCACAGGTACATGTAGGCACTAGGCAGGGCCTCATAACTATATATAAGGCTCTGCATGTAAGATGTGTCTGTTCAGATTATCAATTATAAATTAAATCTAAATTTTAGTTAAAATCGATCTTCGTGAAACTTATAAAATTTCACTTTGATTTTAGTAAAAGTCACTGTTTAGTGATTTTAGCTTTAGATTTGTGAAATCCCTGCTCTCCCGGAGGTCATCGTGAGAGGTGCGAAAGTGCGGTGGCACACAATATCAATTTCAAAGACAAAAAAGAGCATAATAGCCGTCGTGGACATCGCTAGGTGAACATAAATAAACTTGCCAAAGTTCCGTCACTCACATGATGATGTAAGATAACTACAGGCTCGTTTCTTGTCGCTCGAGTCTATACCTTCTTCATAGATCCCACACATGATAAACGAGATACTACTGCAACAATGGGCCACAATGTTTCTAGTCTCTCTTGCCTAATGATAGTTATATACTATGTCTGGATACTCAAGACACTATTGCGACGATGGGCCACGACGGGAAATATTTTTATCTTTCCTTTGTCATTTAATTTTTTTTATTATCGTTTCTTTTTTTTTCATTTATAGATTTTTTTTTTATTTTAATCTTTTAAAAGGATTTTTTTTTCTATTTTAAATTTTTTAAAAATATTTTTTTTATTTTAATTTTTTAAAAAGATATTTTTCTTATTTTAAATTTTAAAATTTATTTTTTTGATTTTAAATTTTCAAAAGTTAATTTTAAAAAGTTTTTTATATTCTAAATTTAAAAAAATTTTTTTTAAATTTTGAAAAAAAAAAAATTTATTTTGTAAAACAAAAAAAAAAAAAAAAAAAAATTCTTTTTTTTTTACTAATTTTTTTCTTTTTTTTTAAATGAAATGCAAAAAAAAACCAAAAACGCTATTGCGACCATGGGCCACCATAGTGGACGTATAAAAATTAAATTATATATTTTTACTTCACTGATAAATAATAAATTATAGCTCCACTGATGAATGATATTTATAGTGCCACTGATAAATAATAACCACCTTAACATAATAATTCATTCCATACATTAGAAATGACTCTCCCATTGTCTTTATTCATTTTTGGTTTATGTATTAGAAATTTCTAAGGCTTCCCACAGAACTCTTTCCTTCCATACTTTAATGTTTTTGGTAAACACATTGTAGGCGGGTAAAGATAAAAATGCACCTAGAACAAATTGCAACAGAAATCATTTCTTTGGGAACTGTTCCGGTATGGTCTCTAGTACTCCCATAACAAAAGCGGCCATTATCGGTGTTGGGGAAATTTGCATAATTAACATAAATCCAAGATGGCGGCCAGTGGACCAGAATATCGCCGATATCTCCAAAACGGTTGACTTTAGTGCAAATAAATGTATCACCGACCTATAGGAAATCGATACTCGCGAGTTCAAAAATGCCGACATATTTTTCCTCCGACCTTATTTTAACGTCGTAACGTCATTTTGACGGCATTACGTCTTGCTCGTTGTGACGTCATTATCCAATTTAATTGTAACTGCGCTCGGAAAACTGTTGGAAACCACGAACGGCTGTATAATTTGTAAAAAGAACACATCTTCCCCCAAACTGAAACTAAATATCATCGTTCATCTATAGCTGGAGCCACTGTAGCTCAGTGAGTAAGACGTTAGCTTGCTTACCTGGGGATTCAATGTTTGATCCCTGCGTTGGCCGAGAAAGTTCATTGGTACTTACCGGCGTGGTTCTCCCTTGTCAGTGGTGCAAGGCAGAGGGTCTGACAAGGGACAACGTACAGTCCTTCGGGTGGTACAAAAAAACGAGATTCCGTGTACACAATGGCGTGCAATTTAAAGGAGCTAAATCGCTAACATTAATTTGGGACCTAGAAATTTACACAAGTAGGTCGCAACGCATATAATACTGTAGTATCAATGTATATAAACTGATTTACATTTAATGGTTTCCGTTTATGTTCGGCGAAGTAAGCCGACTGTCTCAATCGAATGCAAATTTCTATCGTCTGACTATTCCAGTCTACATACGCCGTTTGATTTGGTGCAATGTTTCTAGACTCTTTCTTCGAGTCTCTTGCTAGAACTGGGACTGAAACGCATTATGGTACACGATTCGTGTACCAGTGGTAAAATGTTTATTTTGTCTACGGCCTACTCTTATTTATATCGAATTCGAACTGCCAAGAGATCTTTTACGTGCACACCAATGTGTACACGGGACCGCGGTTTTTCGTACCATCCGAACGACTAGGCAGCTGTCCTTGTCATGCCCTCCTGCATCACTGAGAAGGAGAAATCACGCCGGTAAATCGAGATGAACTTTCTCGGCCAATGCAGGGATCGAACACCCGATCTCCAGGCTAGCGAACCAGCGCCTTATCCACTTAGCCACCGTGACCTGAAAACAAAATTATAGAAAATCGGCATCTTATTATTTATATAGAAATGTCAATGAAACAGAACACATCTGAAGTTTCCAAAGCCAATTTATGAGACCCAAAATAGAAAATATCGCCCACATCTTCAGAGGAATAAATTATCACTGTTTTGGAGTTTGCATAAGATACAATCCATTTTTCACATCCAACAGTGATTCGGGCACACGAGGGCTGTCGATCTTCTTCGCAACGTATTTTTTGCTCGAAAATTGTCAATCCCAATGTTCTAGATTTAGTTCTGTAACAACGTTAGTCCAGGTTTGAACCTGATGGCACATTAGTTAGCTGCGATATTGTAATCAAGTCGATACATGGAAATTCCCCCCCTCAACCCCCAAGTATTTCTACGAAAGGTTTCTCCACTGCTTCTGGTAGGGTTTAGTGTACTTTATAACATACAATGTACTAACAGTTTACCAAAGTAGGACCGCCGGAACCCCTTTTTTTTAAATGGCCAACGAAACGTCATAATATTCATACCTTGTAACTATCAACCAAACTTTGATGATCGTGGTGTCTATCCCTTGGTTTGTGGGAGGAAAGAACACATTAAGATCATAAAAAAATGATGTTGGTCAATATGCTGTCAAATATTGTCTCCAACACCTCCAAATGACAATAGTCCATAACTCTTGACTCAAATTTGATGATTTTGATGTCTATACCCAGGTTGGGGGGGGGGGGGGCAAGAAAAACATTAAGAAAACTTTGGTTATCACTAAGCTGTTGAATCATTATGAAATTGAATTCACGACCTTCAGCTGTCTACTATCACTTAATACACAAACACCTTTGTCCATAGGATAAGTTTCAGAGCGTTCAGTTATAAGTATCATCCTCCTCTGTATCGACCTCATGAGTTTTCAGCTTGGCAAGGGTCACACACAGTAGTAGAGTCCATTGCATCTGCTGCTGCATCGATAGCCTTTGCATCCCGCCCGAATAGTTGAAATGGACTATTTTCAAGGCAAACGTCGTTTTAATGATCTTGATGTGTTCTCTGCTCCCAAAAACCTAGGGGTAGACACCAAGATCATCAAATTTGTGTTGATAGTTACAGTGTTATGATCATTAAAAGGTTTCGGTGGCCAGCTTGGGTGTCATCTTTATAAAAAAACACTTTCCCGAGGGTCCTACTTGCGTAAGTGAAGCCTACCAGAATCAATTGAGAAACCCTTTGTAGCAATCTTTTGATGGTTAAATTGTATTTTTGACCTGACCATTGTGCAGCATCTTCAGTTGGGGGTATATACTATACTTGCATTACTTTCTCTGGCCACTTCCTGCAACAAATTGAGCCACCGTGGTTTCAGACTATAGATGAACGATGATATATAGTTTCAGTTTGTGTGAAGATGTGTTCTTTTATACAAATTATACAGACGGCCCCCTGCCCCCCCCCCCCCCCAGTCCCAGTGACATAGTTGATTTTCATTTTCGTTTGCCTTCTTACTGTTGTAGTTCACATTTCCGCTCTTTAATGGATGATATAAACATGATTTTCGCTTTGTCTCCGCCCTAGCAATTCAAATTTGCAACGTATTACCCTCCAATCTAAGCCCCCCCCCCCCGGCAAAATCCTGGATCCGGGCCTGAGCGGTTCGTTGTTGTTTCGAGCAGTTTTCCGAGCGCAGTGACAATAAAATTTGATAATGACGTCACGAGAACAACGTAATGCCGTCAAAATGACGTTACGACGTTACAATAAGGTCGGAGCAAAAAAATGTCGGCATTTTTGAACTCACGAGTATCGATTTCCTATAGGTCGGTAATACATTTATTTGCGCTAAAGTCAACCGTTTCGGAGATTTTGGCGATTTTCTGGTCTCCTGGCGGCCATCTTGGATTTATGTTAATTATTCAAATTTCCCCAAGACCGATAATGGCCGCTTTTGTTATGGGAGTACTAGAGACCACACCGGAACAGTTCCCAAAGAAATGATTTCTGTTGCAATTTGTTCTAGGTCCCCCCTCTCATATTGCTATCTTTACCCACCTATTGGTGTTGTCCTATTCAATGTCAAGGTTAGGATTGATTATAATATGTTCGGCTACTGCAGATTTGTTTGGTTCCATACGTCTAGTTGCTGCTTTGTGTTCTTTGACTCTCACTGATAATGTCGGCATGTTTCCTCTATGTAAATGGATTTGCAATCGCATTGGATCTGGTAAACTATACCCTCTGGGTCCACAGTTGGTATTTTTGTTTTCCCATGGGCGTTGATGAGTGATTTTAATGATATTCCCCCACTAAATGTTACATCTATTTGCAATCTAGTTAGTAATCTTTTAATTTTATAACTTGTTGGGCCTATAAATGGAATGTTGTTATGGATCAGGGCTTTGTTCAATTTCTCAGTGGTACTATTGATAATTTTTTTAACAAATTCTAATGGGTAGTTGTTGTATTTGGTTAGGGATTCAGTAATATGTTTAATTTCTTCTTCAATTTTATCATCAGTGCAAATATTGTGAGCTCTTCTGGTCAGTATCGAAACTATTCCTGCCTTGGTTGTTGTTGGATAGGCTGACGTGAAGTTTATGTATTGGTCTGTGTGTGTCGGTTTTCTATACACTTTTGTTGTTAAATTATCATCATTTCTGTCTAATGGGTAGTTGTTGTTTTTGGTTAGGGATTCAGTAATATGTTTATTGTGAGCTCTTCTGGTCAGTATCGAAACTATTCCTGCCTTGGTTGTTGTTGGATAGGCTGACGTGAAGTTTATGTATTGGTCTGTGTGTGTCGATTTTCTATACACTTTTGTTGTTAATTTATCATCATTTCTGTCAATCAGGATGTCCAAAAAAGGTAGTTGTTTATTATTTTCTTCTTCAACTGTAAATTGTATACGTGGATGGATTGAGTTGAGGTGGTGGGGTAGTTGTTGGTGATCTTCCTCTTCCTTTATAACGACAACACATCGTCCATTTTACTAAGCCACATACTAGGTTGGATTGGGGATGCTATCAGGGCATTTTCCTCAAAGGCTGTCATGTAAATTTCAGTGATAATTGGATTTATTGGTGATCCCATTGGTAAACCATGGATTTGTTCAAAAACTTCATCTTTCCAGGTAAAATATGTAGATGTAATAAATAATTGTAATAGCGAGATATTGAGCTTTTCATTTGTTGCAGGATCGATCTTACCCGATTCTTTAAGTATCTTTAAGGTGGCTTTTGGTTTTCGATCTAGTTTTTGGGTTGGATCTTTAGGTAACTTTTTATAGGTTGTTGTATCTCCTAATGTGATCTTTGACATTTTCATCATCTGGCTTATTATTACTCTTTTCACCTCTACTGATGAACCTTAATCTATTAAATTTATTTTGCTGGCGGCTTTTAATTTGGTTACTCTGTTTCGAATAAGCTTTCTGTTGCACAGATAAAATGTTATCTAAGTGGTCATTTTGTAAAATCTGTTCTAGTATGTGTCTAATATCATGCTCTTTAACAATCAGCTCTTGCTTGTGCTTTCGGTTATATGCTATTCTTTCTAATACTAATTTGCTACTTGCTTTTCTTAATATCTTGTTAGCTGTAGCAGACTGAATAGGAGAATTGATCCGTAACCCATTTGGAATAATGTTGTTGTCACGACATCTTAGTAAAAATGTTAAATTGTTATTTATCTTACACAGTTTGTTATGCACAGTTTTACGCACATTATAATACATTGACGATCGCAATTCGAAGCCATTAACTCGGAAATAGGGACTCGATTCCTGCATGCAATGCAATACATTTATGCTGGCACTATTCACATATTGATTAGGCACGACGTCCAATTACTATTGGGACATGACAAGTACCGGTAAGGCAGTTTAACCGAAAATGATTATCGTTCGATGAAGATTTGTGACTGTTATACACACACGTAGTTTCGTGTACCTTTCACATTTTCCCAGGTTCGTAACACATCCAACTAAATATATTCCGAAAGCTAATTAAATAGGCTTTCCAAATATTATTAGTAGTCCAAATTCGGATCATCGTACACAATTCGGAGCATCCAGCTATATATAGTATGAAAGATAATTGAATCAGCTTTCTAAATATTATTTGTAAAAGTTGGCACAGTCATATCAAAGGGGTGTGCTCTCATTCTAAACGTCGCCAATTTCCAATATTTTAAAGTGAGAAAACGGTAATAGTCCGAGTCAAAACTCGGACCATCGTACAAAATTCTGAGCATCCAGCTATATATATTCTGAAAGGTAATTGAATAAGCTTTCAATATATTATTAGTAAAAAGTTGACACAATCATATTTAAGGGTCGCGCTCTCAACATGAACATTGCCAATTTTTCAATATTCTAAATGTAAGGATAGACAAGCATTTTATTCCAAGTCAAAATTCGGACCATCGTACAAGATTCTGAGCATCAAGCCATATATAATCTGTAAGGTAATTGAATAAACCTTCTAGATATTATTAGTAAAAGTTGTCACAATCATATTAAAGGTGTACGCTCTCATCCTAAACATCGCCAATTTCTTAATATTTTAAAGTGAAAGAACGGTAATATTCCGAGTCAAAATTTGGACCATCGTAAAAAATTCTGAACATCCAGCTATATATATTCTAAAAGGTAATTGGATAAGCTTTCCAAATATTATTAGTAAACGTTGGCACAATCATATTAAAGGGGCGCGCTCTCAACCTTAACATAGCCAATTTTTATACGCCCACATTTTCATGTGGACGTATATTGTCGTCGCCCCTGTTCGTCCGTCCGGACGTCCGTCCGCCCACAATTGTTTGTGAACAGTCTACAGGTCACAATTTTTATCCGATTTCAATGAAACTTAAAACATAGGTATATCAGGTAAGATCTCGGTTCCTTTCGATATTGGCATGTATCGGACTGTAACTTCATGGGTTATGGCCCCTGATTGTACGAGAAATCACGTTTTTAGCTTGTGAACAGTGTAGAGGGCACAATTTTGAACCGATTTTGATGAAACTTGACATGCATGTTTATAACCCAAAGATCTTGGCCCCTTTCGATATTTGCGCCCGTCGGATCGTAACTTCCTGAATTATGGCCCCTGATTGTCCGAAAAATCGCCCTTTTTAGCTTGTGTTCCCTGTGGAGGTCAATATTATTATCCGATTTACAAAACCGTTTGATTATATCACCGTTACATGGTAATGAAGGTTGAGTTCGAATTTCGTAAAAATCAGACCAAAATTGACGGACAAAATGGCCGCCGTTTGTACGCGAATAGTGTGAAAATGTGTTTTATCAAGGTTGTGGACCCAGTAGAGGTCACAATTTTAATTCGATTTTGATGAAACTTGACATGTTTGTTTATAACCCAAAGATCTTGGTTCCTTTCGATATTTGCGCATATCGGATAGTAACTTCCTGAATTATGGCCCCTGATTGTACTAAAAAATGCCTTTATTAGCTTGTGGTCCCTCTGGAAGTCAAAATTATTACCCGATTTGCCCGGACGATTTAGCTGCTGTGTGGGCGTATGTTTCGTTGCCTGGCAACCTATTTTTCAATATTTTAAAGTGAAAGAACGGCAATATACCGTGTCGAAATTCGGACCATCGTACAAAATTCTGGGCATCCAGCTATATATATATTCTGAAAGGTAATTTAATAAGCTTTCCAAATATTATTAGTAAAAGTTGGCACAATCATATTATAGGAGCGCCATCTCAAACTGGACTTAGCGAAAAAAATACCGGTCAATCTTTACATTTAGAATACCGAAATATTTGCTACGTTCATGTTCAGAGTGCGCCTTTTTAATACGATTGTGCCAACTTTTACTAATATTATTTGGAAAGCTTATTCAATTACCTTTTAGAATATATTTCGTTGTAACATCAAATTTTTGTACAATGGTCCGAATTTTCACACGGGATATTAACGGTCTTTCCTTTTATTTTTTTTTTAAAAATTGGCCATGTTTAGGATGAGAGTGCATGCCTTTAATATGATTGTGCCAACTTTTACTAATAATATTTGGAAAGCCTATTGAATTACCTTTCGGAATATATTTAGTTTGATGTCCAGAATTTTGTAAGATGAGTTTGGGCGACTGTTGTCTTTTTTCTGAATAGGTTGCCAACGGACAGGTTGCCAGCTGGATCGGTCGAATAGGTCGCTAGCCGAATAGGTCGCTAGCCGAATAGGTCGCCAATTTGTGTTCGGTGGGGTCTTCATGTGTATATTGATATACACCTGGTCTCCTAAAGGTGAATATCAAACCAGGTCTATATTAATATACACATTAAGGCCCCCGTTATATTAAGGCGACAAAAGTTGGTATCATTAATATTTTGACTGCAAAATAAACACACAACTGCTCTTTCTTTCTAAAATGAAACTTATATATTATTATAACTGATATCCCACCTTAAAGTTGCTTTCCCGGTTATGAACTGGGTGTTTTGATGACATATTAAGACTAAAAACATATTCAAACTAATTAATTTATCATAACGTTGCTTCAAATCCTTCTCAAAACACTGTAATTGCCAAGTATAATCTGCTATGAAAATCGATCAAAAGAGGCCATGTTTGGGCCAGGGGATTACCCCTCTCCCTCCCTAAGACAACCGTGGTCGGAGACGGATGAGAATTCATTGCATATACAAGACGATGTTGTTTGTAATCACTGACTATTTATTACAAATATCGAATCCTAATTGAATTTTTGGATTATCCGTGAATTTTATCTCAGAAAGTGTTGTACGTCTAACTCTTTATAAAGTTTATCAACAAGTACACAAAGCGCCCAATGTACTCGTGCAGCCTTCGACGTCACGCGTGGGGATAGCCCCAATCGTCGGGCTGTTGATTAGGGGAACCCTTACATTTTTGTCCTGTATGCGCCCAATGAGTGTTTATCAGGGAACCGAGTATTTTTCTAGCAAGATTTGGTATCTCTACTTTCCATATATACCAAAATTGCCATACTTTTATTGGCAATAACAACCCGATAAATACTTTGCTGGGAACCCATCTTTAAGGTGACCAGGTGTATATTAATATACGCATTGAACGTAAAGAAAATTATTTCATAAAAAAGTACAAACCAGAATGAAATAAACGGATATTATAGTAAGAGATTATAGTAAATAATTCTCGTTTTATTGATTATTTACTAAATGTAAAAATGTGTAAATAATATTATTATGTTGTATTTGCTATACATGTATTTATAGTAACGTCATAACGTTGCGTCTATTGTTCTACGTATTTCTTCATAAAAAAATGGTCTTATGATGTTCAGTACGAACAGAAAGCGCTAACCGTTAAGTTGGTATTTTGGTGTCTTTCTTTAATTTAGTTTATATATATACCAACTTAACGGTTAGCGCTTTCTGTTCGTACTGAACATCATCAGACCATTTTTTTATGAAGAATTACGTAGAACAATAGACGTAAAAATCAGACCAAAATTGACGGACAAAATGGCCGCCGTTTATACGCGAATAGTGTGAAAATGTGTTTTATCAAGGTTGTGGACCCAGTAGAGGTCACAATTCTAATTCGATTTTGATGAAACTTGACATGTTTGTTTATAACCCAAAGATCTTGGTTCCTTTCGATATTTGCGCATATCGGATAGTAACTTCCTGAATTATGGCCCCTGATTGTACTAAAAAATGCCTTTATTAGCTTGTGGTCCCTCTGGAAGTCAAAATTATTACCCGATTTAAAAAAACGTTTGATTATATCACCGTTACACTGCAACGAATGTTGAGATCGAATTTCATGAAAATCGGACGAAAACTGACGGACAAAATGGCCGCCGTTTGTACGCGAATAGTGTGAAAATGTTATATCAAGGTTGTGGATCCAAGGTTGAGGTCACAATTTTAATATGATTTTGATGAAACTTGACATGTATGTTTATAATCCAAAGATCTTGGTTCATTTCAATATTTGAGCCCATTGGGTCGTAACTTCCTGAATTATGGCGCCTGATTGTCCGAAAAATCTCCCTTTTTAGCTTGTGGTCCCTCTGGAGGTCAAAATTATTATCTGATTTTGAAAACCGTTTGATTATATCACCGTTAAATTGTAATGAAGAATGAGGTTGAATTTCGTGAACAATTTTAATTGATTTTATGATCAGTAGGGGAATACCGCGTTTTATCAGTGAAATAAAAGTGTTATTCCACTGGCTAGCAAAGTAGTCCATGTTATTTTACCTAAAATGATTGTAAAATCATAAAATAAATAGAAGTTTTGTGGTGAATAACATATTTTATTTCAAGAAAACGTTTATACATGTATTTTCACGAATGCGTAGCATGAGTGAAAATATAAGTTTTCTTGCTTCTCGATGAAATAAGATATGTTATTCACTCTAAAACGACAAATATCCTCTCTCTAAATAATAATAATAATAAAAACAAATAAATAATAATAATAACTAGACCTGCATGCAGGAATGACGGGTTTCACTGGTGCCATGTTACCCTTAAACATGTCACTTCCGGTGCCAAGTTACCCTTGAACATATGTCACTTCCGGTACCAGCGAAACCACTAAACAGGTTTCCAAATTAACATTGCACACAAATAAAATGGACGCAGAATCAACAAAATCCAACAATATCAATTCATTTTGTACATTTGTTACTTGTAAATGATCTTGACAAAATTAAATTACTTCCTGTGTTAATGAAAATGTTCAATTAGTCTTATGAAATCAGATATCATATAGTGACAATTTTATGTAAAATTTTAAGACCAAAAAACTTGAAAAGTGACTTGTAGAAAATCTGCTATTTCTCTGCAACCGTACAAGTTACAAACCATTTTGTGGTATCTGTGTGATCGTATGGGTTCATTCTATTTGTTGATTAGCATCAAATACCATAATTTGAAAAAGATTTCAAAACAGGCTCACTTGAATAAAATATCTGTTTTGAAGGCTAAAAATACAGTTTTTGCCAAAATGACGTTACTTCCGGTGATAATGAAAATCTTAAATTACTTGAATGAGATCCCAAATGGCAGTAGGTATAACACGGTGTAACGTTTATGAAAATCGAATAATAATTGACACTTTTATGGCCCCGAAACCTTCAAAAGTGACCTGTAGAAAACCGTCTATTTCTCGGCAACCGAACAAGTTAGAAACAATTTTATGATATCTATATGACCATATGAGTTTTGTTTATATGTGAATTTAAACCAAAAGTTAAAATTATTAATACATATTAAGTTATTCTTGGTTGAATAAAACATTGATTTAAAAAGTTTAAAATGCAGTTTTTGACCAAATGATGTCACTTCCGGTGTCAATTTTAAATTGTAATCAACTTGATATGACGCTACATGCTTTTTGAATCAAATGATGTCACTTTTATAAAAATCCAATAATAATTGACTATTTTACAGGCAAAATAACGAAAACAGTGACTTGTACAGAACTGCCCATTTCTTGGTAACTGCTTATATTACAAACGAATTTTAACATACATTTTCTTCGTATGGATTATAGCTACAAGTTTATAAAAGTTACGAAGAAATATTTTAAAATCTGAAAAGCCTGAATAGGTTGTAAATAGGTAAATTTTACACCATTTTTAGCCTCTTAATCGAATTTGCTCGAAAGTGAAATCGAAATTAAAAAAACTGCTTCCTACATTTTTTGCGCCTTGAAAGGGCACACTCTTTGAGTCAAATAATTTTTCCAAAAAATAATATTTGTTTTCGAAGTAGGAAAATAACTGTCAAAATTGTAGTTTTTGGTAAAATTATGCCACTTCCGGTGCCGACAGATAACACTTTTGGTAATAAAAAAAATGACAATTGATACAACGAAGCATATGAATTTTGTTTTATACAAATCGGACAATAAAAAATTAATCTAGGACTGAAAAACTGAATTAGCCAATGGCGGCCAAGGAAAATTACTGAGACAATTTTTTTTAACATTTTTGCACTAGTCAGATGACTCTTTAATTCTGTGCACAATACGACTAAAAAATATTCATAAATAAAAAAAAAATTTGTAAAATTTTAAATTTTCGAAATTTGGCGCCTAATTTCTTCGAAGATTTGCCAAAAATCAAAAATCGAAAGTAGCGTAGCTATGTGCCCTGTCTCAGGCTATGCCAAAATGTATCGAAAGTTAAAATCCAATGATTATTGTTAAAATTACTGCAATATTTTCAAAAACGATAACTTCGGTGATTTCGGACATTTCGCATTGTCGCAGAACGTTCAAAATAGCTTTATCCTCTAAGTCACACCCACTTTCCCAGTAAAACCGAAGAGATCGTAACGATGCGACACGTAGTTGCTGAGATCTATTCAAATTGGAATCTGAATAATAATAATAATAAGAACTAGACCTGCAAGCAGCACTGAACCGGCTTTCAGGAATCATACAGGAAGTTTATTATACCATAGCCGATCCATTGAGCTACCGAACTATACTTTAGTTGTTTTGCTTCAGTGACACCCTCTATCATATGTAAAAGGTCAAAATTGTAAATTATGGCAAAATTACGTCACTTCCGGTGCCGAAAGAAATTTTTATAGGTGAAAAATAAGTCGAAAATTTGCAACATACAAAATAGAAACTTTGTTTAATACATATCGGGCAATAAATAATTAACCTATAACCCATAAACTGAAATTAAGAAGGTAAAAAAATTAGAAGTGACCCTGGGAAAATTGGCTATTATTCGACAAGGGAACATGCTAGAAGCCTTTTCTTGATATCAATATGATGGTATTGATTCAATCTTACTGCCCATTAGAGTCAGACGTTATAAAGTTAAACGAATAATAAATATAAATCCCTTCCAAAAAATGTTTGTTTTGAAGGCTAAAAATACGTTTTTTGCAAAAATTACATTACTTCCGGTGATATTGAAAATGTTAACTTGGTTCATAGAAGTCATAAATGGCATAAGGCATCAAATGGTAAAAATATTATAAAAATCGAATAATAATTGACACTTTTATAGACCAAAAACCTTGAAAAGTGACTTATAGAAGATCGCCTATTTCTCTGTAACCGTACAAGTTAGAAACCATTTTGTGGTATCTGTATGGTCGTATGGCTTCATTCTATTCGTTGATGGGAATCAAATATCATAATTTTAAAAATATTATAAGGCAGACTCATTTGAATAAAATATTTGTTTTTTAGGTTAAAAATACAGTTTTTGCCCAAATGACGTCATTTCCGGTCACAGTGAAAATGTAAAAATTGGCTTGACCTAGTCCAAATTGGCATTATGCATCAAATGGAAAAAAATATTGCAAATCAAATAATAATTCACTCCTTTATAGGCAAAATAACGTGAAATGTGATGCATGCAAAATTGCATATTTCTCGGCAACTGTATATATTACAAACTTATTTTCGCATACATTCTCTTCGTCTGGATTATTGCTACGAGTTTATGAAAATTACAAATAAATGTTTCAAAATATGAAGACGCTGAATGAATTGTAAATAACTGAATTTTACACTTTATTTTACATTTTATTCGAAATTGCCCGAAAATGAAATTGAGATTAAAAAATCTGAGCTAAGGATTTTGTGCACCTTTGCAGGGTGCATCCTTTTAGTTATATCAGTTTTGAAAAAAAATATTTGCTTTCAAAAAGTGGTACCTAACTGTCAAAATTGTAGTTTTTGTTAATATTACGTCACTTCTGTTGCCGACAGAAAAATTTCACCGTAACAAAAAAAAATACAATTTGGACCATGGAGCATATGAACTTTGTTTTATACAAATCGAACAATAAATAATTTTTCTGGGTACGAAAAACTAACTAAATTAGCCGATGGCGGCTAACGGAAATTACCGAGACAATTTTTTTTCTCATTTCTGCTCAAGTAGGATGATATTTTAACCCTGTGTAAAATACCATCAAAAAATATTCATAAATAAAAAAAGTTTTCGTAAAAAAAAATTTTTTTTTTCAAAATATCGGACATTTTTTCGACTACTTCCGGTTTTACGATCATTGTCGCGATAGCTTTACGACGTTATTTGGCTACTTAACTTTCTGTACCAGAAGTGTCAGAAACATCCATTATGTAGTTTTGGAAAAAAAGATAAATTAAAGAGCGTTTACAAAAATTTAACGATTTTTCAATTTTTTTCAAAGTTTGATGCCATTTTTGGACCACCTATATTATTTCAATGCTTTTCATTTTGGATTCAATATATAGACAACCGATAGGACTTTGAGTAAGAAAAGTTTAAGAAAAATCTGCGGTGTCGTTTTCGAGAAAAGGGCGTCTCAGAATGTTAAAAAATCGGAAAATACTAGATTTTTGGCATACAATAATTTATTTCCTTACCATCGAAATCGTATTATTTAGATAACATATGATGGTCCATTAATAGGGCTATCCAACGACACTTTTGGTTTTTTGGTCCGCTATTACCTAAGGGAGAAATCAAGTTTTTCGCAAGTGCGACAATGTTTTAACCTTTTTTTTAAAATGTTTTGAATACTTCCGGTATGGTTATTATTGTCGGAATAGTTTTAATAGCCGGTTTGGGCACTAAAATAGCCACAGGGCTCTGTAATGATATATTACATTATCAGATCAGATAAAATGCCCCCGAGAAATCCTATGTTCAAAAGTGCCAAAAATGCAAAAAATTTAAAATATCGAAAATTAAATTTCAATAACTACATACATATTATACATCGTTAGAACCGTAATTAGGTCAGCTATCTGAATATACAATCTTTTTTTGAAAATCTCTTAAAATAAAAAAATAGTAGAGCATTTTCCAAAATTTCACGATTTTTCAACTTTTTTCGATTTTCAGTCCGTTATTTCACCTATTCCAGACATTTCAAAGTCTTATTGGATGGCTTCATGCAAAATACCTCCGAAAGGACTCTCGATAGAAAAAATTAAAAAAAAAGTTGCGGTTAAGTTTTCGAGATACAGGCGTCCAAAAATGCTAAAAATCAGAAAATACTTGATTTTCAGCGTGCCATATTTTGCTGCCTGATCATAGTGTCCGTATGAATTGGGTATCACATGATAGTACAATCCTAGTGCAGTCCAATGGTACCCTAATTTCTTTAATCCGTTGATATCGGCCGGAGAAATCGCGTTTTTCCCCAAAATATCCATTTTTTGCATTTTTTTCAAAATATTGAACATTATTTCGACCACTTCCGGTTTAAAGATCCGTGTCGAAATTGCTTTATCAGTTGGTATTGGACTATAACTTCATGTTCCATAAGTTTCAGAAACATCATTTTGGCTGTAAAACGACACCACAGCTCACAAAATGGGTAGAAAATTCGAAAAAAATCGAAAAATAAAGGGCGGTAACTCTGAATGAAACTTATGTTACTGGAATCGGATTGACGTCAGGTATCCAAAAATCTAGGTCAAATTTCCAAATTTTGAAAAATAACAAAAATTGTCTCGTAGGCGACGTGTTTTGAATTTTCGAACGATAGAAGTCAGCGACGAAGTTTCGAAATCGCAAAATCTGAGATTGCTATTGTCTCGGAAAAGTCTCAGGCTTTCCAAAAATGTGATTTGTTTGAATATAGGTAGAGAATTGACGAAACCACGGCCGATTTTTAATTTTTTACCAACGTTCAAAATTCGGCCACTTCCGGTCTGCGCAGAAGTTTGAAAATTGCTTTATTGGGTAGCCACCACCTAGTTTCCCGATAGAAATATGGATCGCAAATCGGTATCTCTTTTCGATCATAGAGAAATAGGCTCCGGCGGAAAAGAATAATAATAAAAAAAACTAGATCTGCTACTGTCCCATGCAGATATGAAAGCTTTCATATTCATCGTCACGTGTCATTGATTGTATCAAGTATCCTAAATAAAAGGATAAGAAGAAAAAATTATTAAAATTGGTCAAAAACTCGCGAAGTTACAAGTCTAAATATAGTATGAAACATTGCACCCAGGCATAACAATAATCTGAAAACTAAAGGGAAATAACTGAAACTTGTATTACTGTAATGAGACAGATGAGAAAATGAAATGAAAATGGCGGGAAAAAAAATAAAAATGGCAGGTTGGACAGGCGACCTTACTCCTTGTCACGTACAACCGGGCATTCGAAAACACGCTAGTTAACTCAATGACAGGCGCGCGTGCTAACCATTCAGCCACCCAACCCCCCTTTGAAATCAGACACGTGCAATATGTCATATAGGAAGAATAAGAAGTCGCTCACAACAAAATGGTAAATTAATGAGTTTAGGTCAAAAGGTTGAGCTACTGTTTTAGAGTACTTAATAGTTTTAAAGAGACACGTTAAGGGTTGTTCATAGTTAAATGAAAGTTTAATTTTAAATAAGACCAATAAAATTAGGATTTAATAGTGCCAGACTAATATTTCCAATATGTTTGGTTATAAGTAGGAAATCGTGACGACTTCTTAAGCATGTTTTAAACAAAGGATCATGTTTGTTTAAACAAGAATGGCACTCTGCAATAAAAAAAACTGGCCAAAGCAAGATTTCTATGCAGAAATTAAATAATTGCTAGAACCAGAAAAATATTTATCCACTATAATAAATAAGCAACATAGAGAAAATGAAATGAAATTGAATGGGGTTTAACGTCCGACAGTTCTGCTCCTAAAATGGGCTAATGAAGACGGGCATATGCCATAAAGTGTGCAATGAGGGACATTTTACCCGGGCAGCGGCGGTTACGGCCTACGAGGTTGGACAGGCGACCATACTCCTTGTCACGTACAACCAAGAAATCGAAACAACGCCAGTTGACTCAATGACAGACGTTATGATACAGAGCGCACGTGCTAACCATTCAACCACGCAACCTCCCTAAAATCGGCAAATTGCTGACCTACAGCGAGAAACATTTCAACCGGGCCAAATTTTCTATTGTAACAGTTTAATTTGCACGGTACCTTTAGTTATCAACCGAATATTACAAAACTTTTAAAAATAAGCTCCCCCTGACCAGCTTAAGCGTTCGCAATAAACGTTTGCCCCTTAAAATCGGCAAATTGCTGACTTTAAAGTGAGAAACATTACAACCGGGCGAAATTTTCTGTTTTATCACTTTTACAGTACCTTTGATTACCAACCGATTATTACAAAACTTTAAAAATAAAAGAGAAAGAGAGAAATGCGGCCTAATGTCCATTCGACACAAACTAGGTCATTTCGGGACTAACATATGTTTTTAATTTTATTTAAAAACTCCCCTTGAGCTTACAGGTCTTTAGCCGTTGGGAGGAAACCGAAGGACACGGAGAAAACCCACGAGGTTGGACTTCATGTCACGTGCAACCTGGAGATCGAAACGACGCCCGTTGACTTAATGACAGACGTTACGATACAGTGTGCACATGCTAACCATTCAGCCATTCAGCCTCCCTGAATTCAGAAAATTGCTGACTTATAGCAAGAAACATTTCAACCGGGCGAAATTTTCTGTTTTAACAGTTTAATGTGCACGGTACTTTAATTACCAACCGATTATTACAAAACTTTTGAAAATAAACTCCAACTGACCAGCTTAATCGTATGTAATAAACGTTTTCGCCTGAATTGAAAGTTCTGCACGGAGAAAGTTCATCTCGATTTGCCGGCGTGGTTCCCCTTGTCAGTGAGGCAGAACGGAGGGCCTGACAAGCACAGCTGTCTAGTCATTCGGATGGGACGAAAAACCAAGGTCTCGTGTACACATTGGAGTGCACGTAAAATATCCCTAAGCAGCTGGAATTCGATACTGTTGAATAAGCTCTATACGATGACTAAATGTGTAGATTGTAGTCACCCACACTGCATGTTTCGCTTAACAATGAAAGGGTGCCGTTTTCAATGTTCGATCCTTTTGTTCTTCTACTCCTGATATGTTGGACTGTTGATCGTTGGTTTCATATAAAAGACTACCAATAAGACTCTTTGTAGAAGAAGTTCCCTAAAAATATTATGTTGACTTTACGAGAAAGACCTCTAAACATGCTCTAAATTGTAAAAATACGACTTTTTGGATTTTCAATCTCTTTTTTCGGCTATCCCTGATATTTAGAAAAAATAATACAATGATTTCACACAGCAGGCTAGCTATTAGACTCTGTATTGACAAAAGTTTCACCGCCCTCGCTTCATTATAACCGAAGTTATCGTGCCCTAAAGAATCAACAAATCAGCATGCTTATCTCTGCTTACCCTAAGCAGAAAATGCTCATCTTTAAACTCAATCATAACATTGACCTAGTGAACGTCTACACCAAGTTTGAATATTCTAGCTTAATTAGAAGGAGAATAATTGTGTTCCAAAGTCCCGACCCTTCAAATTGCTTCTATTTTTCATTTTCAATTCAAAATGGTGACCATCACGTGACCGAAATCAAAATTCTATTCGCGACATTTTTTAGGCCTTCCATCAAGGATTCAGAAAATATAACTCCCGAGTCTGTAAGTAAAATAGCAAAAAAGCCTTATTGATTTTTCACTTTTAAATATGGCGGCACTTCCGGTTCGATCGACAAACTCCATATTTTGCGTACAAATCAGTAATTACTTATCTAGTATCCCAAAAAAAAATCAGGTCATTCTGACCTATATTTCGACGATTTTTTTGAAAATTTCGATCCTTAATTTCGTCAAGGGGAGATAATTTAGAAAATTTCTAATTATATTTTTGAAGTCACGTCGGTAAGATCTAGTTAGATACTAAATTTCATGAAAATCGTACAACTATTAAAGAAGTTGTCAAATTGGTCTAAACTTCCGGTTCGAAATCACAGCGACGAATTTTCGAAATTCGAAAATCTGAAACTGCAGATTTATAGTAATTGTCTCAAGGTACTCAAAGAAAAAAGATTTAGTAAAATAGGTCAAATAGTCACAAAGTTACAGCATTGTAGGTCAAATGCATTCGTTCGTAAAATTCGGTGATTTTGGATACGTAAAACGTTTTGAAAATATATTTAATCAACAGCCACCACCCATTTTTGGGGGGATAGGTAAAAGTTTCAGAACGATCCTATGGTTAGATTCTGAGAAATCCGATTTGTGGATAAAACACAAAAAAAAAAAATAATAACTAGATCTGCTACTGTCCCATGCAGATATGAAAGCTTTCATATTCATCGTCACGTGTCATTGATTGTATCAAGTAACCTAAATAAAAGGATACGAAGAAAAAATTATTAAAATTGGTCAAAAACTCGCGAAGTTACAAGTCTAAATATAGTATGAAACATTGCACCCAGGCATAACAATAATCTGAAAACTAAAGGGAAATAACTGAAACTTGTATTACTGTAATGAGACGGATGAGAAAATGAAATGAAAATGGCGGGAAAAAAAAATTAAAAATGGCAGGTTGGACAGGCGACCTTACTCCTTGTCACGTACAACCGGGCATTCGAAAACACGCTAGTTTACTCAATGACAGGCGCGCGTGCTTACCATTCAGCCACTCAACCCCCCTTTGAAATCAGACACGTGCAATATGTCATATAGGAAGAATAAGAAGTCGCTCACAACAAAATGGTAAATTAATGAGTTTAGGTCAAAAGGTTGAGCTACTGTTTTAGAGTACTTAATAGTTTTAAAGAGACACGTTAAGGGTTGTTCATAGTTAAATGAAAGTTTAATTTTAAATAAGACCAATAAAATTAGGATTTAATAATGCCAGACTAATATTTCCAATATGTTTGGTTATAAGTAGGAAATCGTGACGACTTCTTAAGCATGTTTTAAACAAAGGATCATGTTTGTTTAAACAAGAATGGCACTCTGCAATAAAAAAAACTGGCCAAAGCAAGATTTCTATGCAGAAATTAAATAATTGCTAGAACCAGAAAAATATTTATCCACTATAATAAATAAGCAACATAGAGAAAATGAAATGAAATTGAATGGGGTTTAACGTCCGACTGTTCTGCTCCTAAAATGGGCTAATGAAGACGGGCATATGCCATAATGTGTGCAATGAGGGAAATTTTACCCGGGCAGCGGCGGTTACGGCCTACGAGGTTGGACAGGCAACCATACTCCTTGTCACGTACAACCAAAAAATCGAAACAACGGCAGTTGACTCAATGACAGACGTTATGATACAGAGCGCACGTGCTAACCATTCAGCCACGCAACCTCCCTAAAATCGGCAAATTGCTGACCTACAGCGAGAAACATTTCAACCGGGCCAAATTTTCTATTGTAACAGTTTAATTTGCACGGTACCTTTAGTTATCAACCGAATATTACAAAACTTTTAAAAATAAGCTCCCCCCTGACCAGCTTAAGCGTTCGCAATAAACGTTTGCCACTTAAAATCGGGAAATTGCTGACTTTAAAGTGAGAAACATTACAACCGGGCGAAATTTTCTGTTTTATGACTTTTACAGTACCTTTGATTACCAACCGATTATTTTCTGTTTTATCACTTTTACAGTACCTTTGATTACCAACCGATTATTACAAAACTTTAAAAATAAAAGAGAAAGAGAGAAATGCGGCCTAATGTCCATTCGACACAAACTAGGTCATTTCGGGACTAACATATGTTTTTTAATTTTATTTAAAAACTCCCCCTGCGCTTACAGGTCTTTAGCCGTTGGGAGGAAACCGAAGAACACGGAGAAAACCCACAAGGTTGGACATCATACTTCATGTCACGTGCAACCTGGAGATCGAAACGACGCCCGTTGACTCAATGACAGACGTTACGATACAGTGCGCACATGCTAACCATTCAGCCATTCAGCCTCCCTGAATTCAGAAAATTGCTGACTTATAGCAAGAAACATTTCAACCGGGCGAAATTTTCTGTTTTAACAGTTTAATGTGCACGGTACTTTAATTACCAACCGATTATTACAAAACTTTTGAAAATAAGCTCCAACTGACCAGCTTAATCGTATGCAATAAACGTTTTCGCCTGAATTGAAAGTTCTGCACGGAGAAAGTTCATCTCGATTTCCCGGCGTGGTTCCCCTTGTCAGTGAGGCAGAACGGAGGGCCTGACAAGCACAGCTGTCTAGTCATTCGGATGGGACGAAAAACCAAGGTCCCGTGTACACATTGGAGTGCACGTAAAATATCCCTAAGCAGTTGGAATTCGATACTGTTGAATAAGCTCTATACGATGACTAAATGTGTAGATTGTAGTCACCCACACTGCATGTTTCGCTTAACAATGAAAGGGTGCCGTTTTCAATGTTCGATCCTTTTGTTCTTCTACTCCTGATATGTTGGACTGTTGATCGATGGTTTCATATAAAAGACTACCAATAAGACTCTTTGTACAAGAAGTTCCCAAAAAATATTATGTTGACTTTACGAGAAAGACCTCTAAACATGCTCCAAATTGTAAAAATACGACTTTTTGGGTTTTCAATCTCTTTTTTTCGGCTATCCCTGATATTTAGAAAAAATAATACAATGATTTCACACAACAGGCTAGCTATTAGACTCTCTATTGACAAAAGTTTCACCGCCCTCCCTTCATTATAACCGAAGTTATCGTGCCCTAAAGAATCAACAAATTAGCTTGTTTATCTCTGCTTACCCTAAGCAGAAAATGCTCATCTTTGAACTCAATCATAACATTGACCTAGTGAACGTCTACACCAAGTTTGAACATTCTAGCTTAATTAGAAGGAGAGTAATTGTGTTCCAAAGTCCCGACCCTTCAAATTGCTTCTATTTTTCATTTTCAATTCAAAATGGTGACCATCACGTGACCGAAATCAAAATTCTATTCGCGACATTTTTTAGGCCTTCCTACAAGGATTCAGAAAATATAACTCCCGAGTCTGTAAGTAAAATAGCAAAAAAGCCTTATTGATTTTTCACTTTTAAATATGGCGGCACTTCCGGTTCGATCGACAAACTCCATATTTTGTGTACAAATCAGTAATTACTTATCTAGTATCCAAAAAAAAAATCAGGTCATTCTGACCTATATTTCGATGATTTTTTTGAAAATTTTGATCCTTAATTTCGTCAAGGGGAGATAATTTAGAAAATTTCTAATTATATTTTTGAAGTCACATCGGTAGGATCTACTTAGATACTAAATTTCATGAAAATCGTACAACTATTAAAGAAGTTGTCAAATTGGTCTAATCTTCCGGTTCGAAATCACAGCGACGAATTTTCGAAATTCGAAAATGTGAAACTGCAGATGAAAATGGTTTTTTTAAAGGTATTCAAAGAAAAAAGAATTAGTAAAATCGGTAAAAAAATAACAAAGTTACGACTATGCATTGTCATTTTTTTCGTTCGTAAAATTCGGTGATTTCGGATTCGTAAAACGTTTCGAAAATATATTTAATCAAGGTTCGCACCCCATTTTTGGGGGGGCAGGTCAAAATTTCAGAAAGATCCTATGGATAGATTCTGAGAAATCCGATTTGCAGAAAACACACAAAAAAAAAAATAACTAGATCTGCTACTGTCCCATGCAGATATGAAAGCTTTCATATTCATCGTCACGTGTCATTGATTGTATCAAGTAACCTAAATAAAAGGATACGAAGAAAAAATTATTAAAATTGGTCAAAAACTCGCGAAGTTACAAGTCTAAATATAGTATGAAACATTGCACCCAGGCATAACAATAATCTGAAAACTAAAGGGAAATAACTGAAACTTGTATTACTGTAATGAGACGGATGAGAAAATGAAATGAAAATGGCGGGAAAAAAAAATTAAAAATGGCAGGTTGGACAGGCGACCTTACTCCTTGTCACGTACAACCGGGCATTCGAAAACACGCTAGTTTACTCAATGACAGGCGCGCGTGCTTACCATTCAGCCACTCAACCCCCCTTTGAAATCAGACACGTGCAATATGTCATATAGGAAGAATAAGAAGTCGCTCACAACAAAATGGTAAATTAATGAGTTTAGGTCAAAAGGTTGAGCTACTGTTTTAGAGTACTTAATAGTTTTAAAGAGACACGTTAAGGGTTGTTCATAGTTAAATGAAAGTTTAATTTTAAATAAGACCAATAAAATTAGGATTTAATAATGCCAGACTAATATTTCCAATATGTTTGGTTATAAGTAGGAAATCGTGACGACTTCTTAAGCATGTTTTAAACAAAGGATCATGTTTGTTTAAACAAGAATGGCACTCTGCAATAAAAAAAACTGGCCAAAGCAAGATTTCTATGCAGAAATTAAATAATTGCTAGAACCAGAAAAATATTTATCCACTATAATAAATAAGCAACATAGAGAAAATGAAATGAAATTGAATGGGGTTTAACGTCCGACTGTTCTGCTCCTAAAATGGGCTAATGAAGACGGGCATATGCCATAATGTGTGCAATGAGGGAAATTTTACCCGGGCAGCGGCGGTTACGGCCTACGAGGTTGGACAGGCAACCATACTCCTTGTCACGTACAACCAAAAAATCGAAACAACGGCAGTTGACTCAATGACAGACGTTATGATACAGAGCGCACGTGCTAACCATTCAGCCACGCAACCTCCCTAAAATCGGCAAATTGCTGACCTACAGCGAGAAACATTTCAACCGGGCCAAATTTTCTATTGTAACAGTTTAATTTGCACGGTACCTTTAGTTATCAACCGAATATTACAAAACTTTTAAAAATAAGCTCCCCCCTGACCAGCTTAAGCGTTCGCAATAAACGTTTGCCACTTAAAATCGGGAAATTGCTGACTTTAAAGTGAGAAACATTACAACCGGGCGAAATTTTCTGTTTTATGACTTTTACAGTACCTTTGATTACCAACCGATTATTTTCTGTTTTATCACTTTTACAGTACCTTTGATTACCAACCGATTATTACAAAACTTTAAAAATAAAAGAGAAAGAGAGAAATGCGGCCTAATGTCCATTCGACACAAACTAGGTCATTTCGGGACTAACATATGTTTTTTAATTTTATTTAAAAACTCCCCCTGCGCTTACAGGTCTTTAGCCGTTGGGAGGAAACCGAAGAACACGGAGAAAACCCACAAGGTTGGACATCATACTTCATGTCACGTGCAACCTGGAGATCGAAACGACGCCCGTTGACTCAATGACAGACGTTACGATACAGTGCGCACATGCTAACCATTCAGCCATTCAGCCTCCCTGAATTCAGAAAATTGCTGACTTATAGCAAGAAACATTTCAACCGGGCGAAATTTTCTGTTTTAACAGTTTAATGTGCACGGTACTTTAATTACCAACCGATTATTACAAAACTTTTGAAAATAAGCTCCAACTGACCAGCTTAATCGTATGCAATAAACGTTTTCGCCTGAATTGAAAGTTCTGCACGGAGAAAGTTCATCTCGATTTCCCGGCGTGGTTCCCCTTGTCAGTGAGGCAGAACGGAGGGCCTGACAAGCACAGCTGTCTAGTCATTCGGATGGGACGAAAAACCAAGGTCCCGTGTACACATTGGAGTGCACGTAAAATATCCCTAAGCAGTTGGAATTCGATACTGTTGAATAAGCTCTATACGATGACTAAATGTGTAGATTGTAGTCACCCACACTGCATGTTTCGCTTAACAATGAAAGGGTGCCGTTTTCAATGTTCGATCCTTTTGTTCTTCTACTCCTGATATGTTGGACTGTTGATCGATGGTTTCATATAAAAGACTACCAATAAGACTCTTTGTACAAGAAGTTCCCAAAAAATATTATGTTGACTTTACGAGAAAGACCTCTAAACATGCTCCAAATTGTAAAAATACGACTTTTTGGGTTTTCAATCTCTTTTTTTCGGCTATCCCTGATATTTAGAAAAAATAATACAATGATTTCACACAACAGGCTAGCTATTAGACTCTCTATTGACAAAAGTTTCACCGCCCTCCCTTCATTATAACCGAAGTTATCGTGCCCTAAAGAATCAACAAATTAGCTTGTTTATCTCTGCTTACCCTAAGCAGAAAATGCTCATCTTTGAACTCAATCATAACATTGACCTAGTGAACGTCTACACCAAGTTTGAACATTCTAGCTTAATTAGAAGGAGAGTAATTGTGTTCCAAAGTCCCGACCCTTCAAATTGCT
Organism: Patella caerulea; assembly: GCA_036850965.1. Taxonomy (NCBI): domain Eukaryota; kingdom Metazoa; phylum Mollusca; class Gastropoda; family Patellidae; genus Patella; species Patella caerulea. The sequence goes on along the minus strand of JAZGQO010000014.1, from coordinate 19,052,553 downwards.
TCTATTTTTCATTTTCAATTCAAAATGGTGACCATCACGTGACCGAAATCAAAATTCTATTCGCGACATTTTTTAGGCCTTCCTACAAGGATTCAGAAAATATAACTCCCGAGTCTGTAAGTAAAATAGCAAAAAAGCCTTATTGATTTTTCACTTTTAAATATGGCGGCACTTCCGGTTCGATCGACAAACTCCATATTTTGTGTACAAATCAGTAATTACTTATCTAGTATCCAAAAAAAAAATCAGGTCATTCTGACCTATATTTCGATGATTTTTTTGAAAATTTTGATCCTTAATTTCGTCAAGGGGAGATAATTTAGAAAATTTCTAATTATATTTTTGAAGTCACATCGGTAGGATCTACTTAGATACTAAATTTCACGAAAATCGTACAACTATTAAAGAAGTTGTCAAATTGGTCTAATCTTCCGGTTCGAAATCACAGCGACGAATTTTCGAAATTCGAAAATGTGAAACTGCAGATGAAAATGGTTTTTTTAAAGGTATTCAAAGAAAAAAGAATTAGTAAAATCGGTCAAAAAATAACAAAGTTACGACTATGCATTGTCATTTTTTTCGTTCGTAAAATTCGGTGATTTCGGATTCGTAAAACGTTTCGAAAATATATTTAATCAAGGTTCGCACCCCATTTTTGGGGGGGTAGGTCAAAATTTCAGAAAGATCCTATGGATAGATTCTGAGAAATCCGATTTGCAGAAAACACACAAAAAAAAAATAATAATAACTAGATCTGCTACTGTCCCATGCAGATATGAAAGCTTTCATATTCATCGTCACGTGTCATTGATTGTATCAAGTAACCTAAATAAAAGGATACGAAGAAAAAATTATTAAAATTGGTCAAAAACTCGCGAAGTTACAAGTCTAAATATAGTATGAAACATTGCACCCAGGCATAACAATAATCTGAAAACTAAAGGGAAATAACTGAAACTTGTATTACTGTAATGAGACGGATGAGAAAATGAAATGAAAATGGCGGGAAAAAAAAAATAAAAATGGCAGGTTGGACAGGCGACCTTACTCCTTGTCACGTACAACCGGGCATTCGAAAACACGCTAGTTTACTCAATGACAGGCGCGCGTGCTTACCATTCAGCCACTCAACCTCCCTTTGAAATCAGACACGTGCAATATGTCATATAGGAAGAATAAGAAGTCGCTCACAACAAAATGGTAAATTAATGAGTTTAGGTCAAAAGGTTGAGCTACTGTTTTAGAGTACTTAATAGTTTTAAAGAGACACGTTAATGGTTGTTCATAGTTAAATGAAAGTTTAATTTTAAATAAGACCAATAAAATTAGGATTTAATAATGCCAGACTAATATTTCCAATATGTTTGGTTATAAGTAGGAAATCGTGACGACTTCTTAAGCATGTTTTAAACAAAGGATCATGTTTGTTTAAACAAGAATGGCACTCTGCAATAAAAAAAACTGGCCAAAGCAAGATTTCTATGCAGAAATTAAATAATTGCCAGAACCAGAAAAATATTTATCCACTATAATAAATAAGCAACATAGAGAAAATGAAATGAAATTGAATGGGGTTTAACGTCCGACTGTTCTGCTCCTAAAATGGGCTAATGAAGACGGGCATATGCCATAATGTGTGCAATGAGGGAAATTTTACCCGGGCAGCGGCGGTTACGGCCTACGAGGTTGGACAGGCAACCATACTCCTTGTCACGTACAACCAAAAAATCGAAACAACGGCAGTTGACTCAATGACAGACGTTATGATACAGAGCGCACGTGCTAACCATTCAGCCACGCAACCTCCCTAAAATCGGCAAATTGCTGACCTACAGCGAGAAACATTTCAACCGGGCCAAATTTTCTATTGTAACAGTTTAATTTGCACGGTACCTTTAGTTATCAACCGAATATTACAAAACTTTTAAAAATAAGCTCCCCCCTGACCAGCTTAAGCGTTCGCAATAAACGTTTGCCACTTAAAATCGGGAAATTGCTGACTTTAAAGTGAGAAACATTACAACCGGGCGAAATTTTCTGTTTTATGACTTTTACAGTACCTTTGATTACCAACCGATTATTTTCTGTTTTATCACTTTTACAGTACCTTTGATTACCAACCGATTATTACAAAACTTTAAAAATAAAAGAGAAAGAGAGAAATGCGGCCTAATGTCCATTCGACACAAACTAGGTCATTTCGGGACTAACATATGTTTTTTAATTTTATTTAAAAACTCCCCCTGCGCTTACAGGTCTTTAGCCGTTGGGAGGAAACCGAAGAACACGGAGAAAACCCACAAGGTTGGACATCATACTTCATGTCACGTGCAACCTGGAGATCGAAACGACGCCCGTTGACTCAATGACAGACGTTACGATACAGTGCGCACATGCTAACCATTCAGCCATTCAGCCTCCCTGAATTCAGAAAATTGCTGACTTATAGCAAGAAACATTTCAACCGGGCGAAATTTTCTGTTTTAACAGTTAAATGTGCACGGTACTTTAATTACCAACCGATTATTACAAAACTTTTGAAAATAAGCTCCAACTGACCAGCTTAATCGTATGCAATAAACGTTTTCGCCTGAATTGAAAGTTCTGCACGGAGAAAGTTCATCTCGATTTCCCGGCGTGGTTCCCCTTGTCAGTGAGGCAGAACGGAGGGCCTGACAAGCACAGCTGTCTAGTCATTCGGATGGGACGAAAAACCAAGGTCCCGTGTACACATTGGAGTGCACGTAAAATATCCCTAAGCAGTTGGAATTCGATACTGTTGAATAAGCTCTATACGATGACTAAATGTGTAGATTGTAGTCACCCACACTGCATGTTTCGCTTAACAATGAAAGGGTGCCGTTTTCAATGTTCGATCCTTTTGTTCTTCTACTCCTGATATGTTGGACTGTTGATCGATGGTTTCATATAAAAGACTACCAATAAGACTCTTTGTACAAGAAGTTCCCAAAAAATATTATGTTGACTTTACGAGAAAGACCTCTAAACATGCTCCAAATTGTAAAAATACGACTTTTTGGGTTTTCAATCTCTTTTTTTCGGCTATCCCTGATATTTAGAAAAAATAATACAATGATTTCACACAACAGGCTAGCTATTAGACTCTCTATTGACAAAAGTTTCACCGCCCTCCCTTCATTATAACCGAAGTTATCGTGCCCTAAAGAATCAACAAATTAGCTTGTTTATCTCTGCTTACCCTAAGCAGAAAATGCTCATCTTTGAACTCAATCATAACATTGACCTAGTGAACGTCTACACCAAGTTTGAACATTCTAGCTTAATTAGAAGGAGAGTAATTGTGTTCCAAAGTCCCGACCCTTCAAATTGCTTCTATTTTTCATTTTCAATTCAAAATGGTGACCATCACGTGACCGAAATCAAAATTCTATTCGCGACATTTTTTAGGCCTTCCTACAAGGATTCAGAAAATATAACTCCCGAGTCTGTAAGTAAAATAGCAAAAAAGCCTTATTGATTTTTCACTTTTAAATATGGCGGCACTTCCGGTTCGATCGACAAACTCCATATTTTGTGTACAAATCAGTAATTACTTATCTAGTATCCAAAAAAAAAATCAGGTCATTCTGACCTATATTTCGATGATTTTTTTGAAAATTTTGATCCTTAATTTCGTCAAGGGGAGATAATTTAGAAAATTTCTAATTATATTTTTGAAGTCACATCGGTAGGATCTACTTAGATACTAAATTTCATGAAAATCGTACAACTATTAAAGAAGTTGTCAAATTGGTCTAATCTTCCGGTTCGAAATCACAGCGACGAATTTTCGAAATTCGAAAATGTGAAACTGCAGATGAAAATGGTTTTTTTAAAGGTATTCAAAGAAATAAGAATTAGTAAAATCGGTCAAAAAATAACAAAGTTACGACTATGCATTGTCATTTTTTTCGTTCGTAAAATTCGGTGATTTCGGATTCGTAAAACGTTTCGAAAATATATTTAATCAAGGTTCGCACCCCATTTTTGGGGGGGTAGGTCAAAATTTCAGAAAGATCCTATGGATAGATTCTGAGAAATCCGATTTGCAGAAAACACACAAAAAAAAAAATAATAACTAGATCTGCTACTGTCCCATGCAGATATGAAAGCTTTCATATTCATCGTCACGTGTCATTGATTGTATCAAGTATCCTAAATAAAAGGATAAGAAGAAAAAATTATTAAAATTGGTCAAAAAGTCGTGAAGTTACAAGTCTAAATATAGTATGAAACATTGCACCCAGGCATAACAATAATCCGAAAACTAAAGGGAAATAACTGAAACTTGTATTACTGTAATGAGACGGATGAGAAAATGAAATGAAAATGGCGGGAAAAAAAATTAAAAATGGCAGGTTGGACAGGCGACCTTACTCCTTGTCACGTACAACCGGGCATTCGAAAACACGCTAGTTAACTCAATGACAGGCGCGCGTGCTAACCATTCAGGCACCCAACCCCCCTTTGAAATAAGACACGTGCAATATGTCATATAAGAAGAATAAGAAGTCGCTCACAACAAAATGGTAAATTAATGAGTTTAGGCCAAAAGGTTGAGCTACTGTTTTAGAGTACTTAATAGTTTTAAAGAGACACGTTAAGGGTTGTTCATAGTTAAATGAAAGTTTAATTTTAAATAAGACCAATAAAATTAGGATTTAATAATGCCAGACTAATATTTTCAATATGTTTGGTTATAAGTAGGAAATCGTGACGACTTCTTAAGCATGTTTTAAACAAAGGATCATGTTTGTTTAAACAAGAATGGCACTCTGCAATAAAAAAAACTGGCCAAAGCAAGATTTCTAATTAAATAATTGCTAGAACCAGAAAAATATTTATCCACTATAATAAATAAGCAACATAGAGAAAATGAAATGAAATTGAATGGGGTTTAACGTCCGACTGTTCTGCTCCTAAAATGGGCTAATGAAGACGGGCATATGCCATAAAGTGTGCAATGAGGGAAATTTTACCCGGGCAGCGGCGGTTACGGCCTACGAGGTTGGACAGGCGACCATACTCCTTGTCACGTACAACCAAGAAATCGAAACAACGCCAGTTGACTCAATGACAGACGTTATGATACAGAGCGCACGTGCTAACCATTCAGCCACGCAACCTCCCTAAAATCAGCAAATTGCTGACCTACAGCGAGAAACATTTCCACCGGGCTAAATTTTTTATTGTAACAGTTTAATTTGCACGGTACCTTTAGTTATCAACCGAATATTACAAAACTTTTAAAAATAAACTCCCCCTGACCAGCTTAAGCGTTCGCAATAAACGTTTGCCCCTTAAAATCGGCAAATTGCTGACTTTAAAGTGAGAAACATTACAACCGGGCGAAATTTTCTGTTTTATCACTTTTACAGTACCTTTGATTACCAACCGATTATTACAAAACTTTAAAAATAAAAGAGAAAGAGAGAAATGCGGCCTAATGTCCATACGGCACAAACTAGGTCATTTCGGGACTAACATATGTTTTTTAATTTTATTTAAAAACTCCCCTTGCGCTTACAGGTCTTTAGCCGTTGGGAGGAAACCGAAGGACACGGAGAAAACCCACGAGGTTGGACATCATACTTCATGTCACGTCCAACCTGGAGATCGAAACGACGCCCATTGACTCAAAATGACAGACGTTACGATACAGTGCGCACATGCTAACCATTCAGCCATTCAGCCTCCCTGAATTCGGAAAATTGCTGACTTATAGCAAGAAACATTTCAACCGGGCGAAATTTTCTGTTTTAACAGTTTAATGTGCACGGTACTTTAATTACCAACCGATTATTACAAAACTTTTGAAAATGAGCTCCAACTGACCAGCTTAATCGTATGCAATAAACGTTTTGCCTGAATTGAAAGTTCTGCACGGAGAAAGTTCATCTCGATTTCCCGGCGTGGTTCCCCTTTTCAGTGAGGCAGAACGGAGGGCCTGACAAGCACAGCTGTATAGTCGTTCGGATGGGACGAAAAACCAAGGTCTCGTGTACACATTGGAGTGCACGTAAAATATCCCTAAGCAGTTGGAATTCGATACTGTTGAATAAGCTCTATACGATGACTAAATGCGTAGATTGTAGTCACCCACACCGCATGTTTCGCTTAACAATGAAAGGGTGCAGTATTCAATTTTCGATCCTTTTGTTCTTCTACTCCTGATATGTTGGACTGTTGATCGATGGTTTCATATAAAAGACTACCAATAAGACTCTTTGTAGAAGAAGTTCCCCAAAAATAGTATGTTGACTTTACGAGAAAGACCTCTAAACATGCTCCAAATTGTAAAAATACGACTTTTTGGATTTTCAATCTCTTTTTTTTAGGCTATCCCTGATATTTAGAAAAAATAATACAATGATTTCACACAACAGGCTAGCTATTAGACTCTCTATTGACAAAAGTTTCACCGCCCTCCCTTCATTATAACCGAAGTTATCGTGCCCTAAAGAATCAACAAATTAGCATGCTTATCTCTGCTTACCCTAAGCAGAAAATGCTCATCCTTGAACCCAATCATAACATTGACCTAGTGAACGTCTACACCAAGTTTGAACATTCTAGCTTAATTAGAAGGAGAGTAATTGTGTTCCAAAGTCCCGACCCTTCAAATTGCTTCTATTTTTCATTTTCAATTCAAAATGGTGACCATCACGTGACCGAAATCAAAATTCTATTCGCGACATTTTTTAGGCCTTCCTACAAGGATTCAGAAAATATAACTCCCGAGTCTGTAAGTAAAATAGCAAAAAAGCCTTATTGATTTTTCACTTTTAAATATGGCGGCACTTCCGGTTCGATCGACAAACTCCATATTTTGTGTACAAATCAGTAATTACTTATCTAGTATCCAAAAAAAAAATCAGGTCATTGTGACCTATATTTCGATGATTTTTTTGAAAATTTTGATCTTTAATTTCGTCAAGGGGAGATAATTTAGAAAATTTCTAATTATATTTTTGAAGTCACATCGGTAAGATCTACTTATATACTAAATTTCATGAAAATCGTACAACTATTAAAGACGTTGTCAAATTGGTCTAAACTTCCGGTTCGAAATCACAGCGACGAATTTTCGAAATTCGAAAATGTGAAACTGCAGATGAAAATGTTTTTTTTAAAGGTATTCAAAGAAAAAAGAATTAGTAAAATCGGTCAAAAAATAACAAAGTTACGACTATGCATTGTCCATTTTGTCGTTCGTAAATTTCGGTGATTTCGGATTCGTAAAACGTTTTGAAAATATATTTAATCAAGGTTCGCACCCCATTTTTGGGGGGGTAGGTCAAAATTTCAGAAAGATCCTACGGATAGATTCTGAGAAATCCGATTTGCAGAAAACACACAAAAAAAAAAAATAATAATAATAATCTTAACAGAAACAATAAGCTTTCATATGTAATATGAAAGCTTAATAATAACTAGATCTGCTACTGTCCCATGCAGATATGAAAGCTTTCATATTCATCGTCACGTGTCATTGATTGTATCAAGTAACCTAAATAAAAGGATACGAAGAAAAAATTATTAAAATTGGTCAAAAACTCGCGAAGTTACAAGTCTAAATATAGTATGAAACATTGCACCCAGGCATAACAATAATCTGAAAACTAAAGGGAAATAACTGAAACTTGTATTACTGTAATGAGACGGATGAGAAAATGAAATGAAAATGGCGGGAAAAAAAAAATTAAAAATGGCAGGTTGGACAGGCGACCTTACTCCTTGTCACGTACAACCGGGCATTCGAAAACACGCTAGTTTACTCAATGACAGGCGCGCGTGCTTACCATTCAGCCACTCAACCCCCCTTTGAAATCAGACACGTGCAATATGTCATATAGGAAGAATAAGAAGTCGCTCACAACAAAATGGTAAATTAATGAGTTTAGGTCAAAAGGTTGAGCTACTGTTTTAGAGTACTTAATAGTTTTAAAGAGACACGTTAAGGGTTGTTCATAGTTAAATGAAAGTTTAATTTTAAATAAGACCAATAAAATTAGGATTTAATAATGCCAGACTAATATTTCCAATATGTTTGGTTATAAGTAGGAAATCGTGACGACTTCTTAAGCATGTTTTAAACAAAGGATCATGTTTGTTTAAACAAGAATGGCACTCTGCAATAAAAAAAACTGGCCAAAGCAAGATTTCTATGCAGAAATTAAATAATTGCTAGAACCAGAAAAATATTTATCCACTATAATAAATAAGCAACATAGAGAAAATGAAATGAAATTGAATGGGGTTTAACGTCCGACTGTTCTGCTCCTAAAATGGGCTAATGAAGACGGGCATATGCCATAATGTGTGCAATGAGGGAAATTTTACCCGGGCAGCGGCGGTTACGGCCTACGAGGTTGGACAGGCAACCATACTCCTTGTCACGTACAACCAAAAAATCGAAACAACGGCAGTTGACTCAATGACAGACGTTATGATACAGAGCGCACGTGCTAACCATTCAGCCACGCAACCTCCCTAAAATCGGCAAATTGCTGACCTACAGCGAGAAACATTTCAACCGGGCCAAATTTTCTATTGTAACAGTTTAATTTGCACGGTACCTTTAGTTATCAACCGAATATTACAAAACTTTTAAAAATAAGCTCCCCCCTGACCAGCTTAAGCGTTCGCAATAAACGTTTGCCACTTAAAATCGGGAAATTGCTGACTTTAAAGTGAGAAACATTACAACCGGGCGAAATTTTCTGTTTTATGACTTTTACAGTACCTTTGATTACCAACCGATTATTTTCTGTTTTATCACTTTTACAGTACCTTTGATTACCAACCGATTATTACAAAACTTTAAAAATAAAAGAGAAAGAGAGAAATGCGGCCTAATGTCCATTCGACACAAACTAGGTCATTTCGGGACTAACATATGTTTTTTAATTTTATTTAAAAACTCCCCCTGCGCTTACAGGTCTTTAGCCGTTGGGAGGAAACCGAAGAACACGGAGAAAACCCACAAGGTTGGACATCATACTTCATGTCACGTGCAACCTGGAGATCGAAACGACGCCCGTTGACTCAATGACAGACGTTACGATACAGTGCGCACATGCTAACCATTCAGCCATTCAGCCTCCCTGAATTCAGAAAATTGCTGACTTATAGCAAGAAACATTTCAACCGGGCGAAATTTTCTGTTTTAACAGTTTAATGTGCACGGTACTTTAATTACCAACCGATTATTACAAAACTTTTGAAAATAAGCTCCAACTGACCAGCTTAATCGTATGCAATAAACGTTTTCGCCTGAATTGAAAGTTCTGCACGGAGAAAGTTCATCTCGATTTCCCGGCGTGGTTCCCCTTGTCAGTGAGGCAGAACGGAGGGCCTGACAAGCACAGCTGTCTAGTCATTCGGATGGGACGAAAAACCAAGGTCCCGTGTACACATTGGAGTGCACGTAAAATATCCCTAAGCAGTTGGAATTCGATACTGTTGAATAAGCTCTATACGACGACTAAATGTGTAGATTGTAGTCACCCACACTGCATGTTTCGCTTAACAATGAAAGGGTGCCGTTTTCAATGTTCGATCCTTTTGTTCTTCTAGTCCTGATATGTTGGACTGTTGATCGATGGTTTCATATAAAAGACTACCAATAAGACTCTTTGTACAAGAAGTTCCCAAAAAATATTATGTTGACTTTACGAGAAAGACCTCTAAACATGCTCCAAATTGTAAAAATACGACTTTTTGGGTTTTCAATCTCTTTTTTTCGGCTATCCCTGATATTTCGAAAAAATAATACAATGATTTCACACAACAGGCTAGCTATTAGACTCTCTATTGACAAAAGTTTCACCGCCCTCCCTTCATTATAACCGAAGTTATCGTGCCCTAAAGAATCAACAAATTAGCTTGTTTATCTCTGCTTACCCTAAGCAGAAAATGCTCATCTTTGAACTCAATCATAACATTGACCTAGTGAACGTCTACACCAAGTTTGAACATTCTAGCTTAATTAGAAGGAGAGTAATTGTGTTCCAAAGTCCCGACCCTTCAAATTGCTTCTATTTTTCATTTTCAATTCAAAATGGTGACCATCACGTGACCGAAATCAAAATTCTATTCGCGACATTTTTTAGGCCTTCCTACAAGGATTCAGAAAATATAACTCCCGAGTCTGTAAGTAAAATAGCAAAAAAGCCTTATTGATTTTTCACTTTTAAATATGGCGGCACTTCCGGTTCGATCGACAAACTCCATATTTTGTGTACAAATCAGTAATTACTTATCTAGTATCCAAAAAAAAAATCAGGTCATTCTGACCTATATTTCGATGATTTTTTTGAAAATTTTGATCCTTAATTTCGTCAAGGGGAGATAATTTAGAAAATTTCTAATTATATTTTTGAAGTCACATCGGTAGGATCTACTTAGATACTAAATTTCATGAAAATCGTACAACTATTAAAGAAGTTGTCAAATTGGTCTAATCTTCCGGTTCGAAATCACAGCGACGAATTTTCGAAATTCGAAAATGTGAAACTGCAGATGAAAATGGTTTTTTTAAAGGTATTCAAAGAAAAAAGAATTAGTAAAATCGGTCAAAAAATAACAAAGTTACGACTATGCATTGTCATTTTTTTCGTTCGTAAAATTCGGTGATTTCGGATTCGTAAAACGTTTCGAAAATATATTTAATCAAGGTTCGCACCCCATTTTTGGGGGGTAGGTCAAAATTTCAGAAAGATCCTATGGATAGATTCTGAGAAATCCGATTTGCAGAAAACACACAAAAAAAAAAATAATAATAACTAGATCTGCTACTGTCCCATGCAGATATGAAAGCTTTCATATTCATCGTCACGTGTCATCGATTATATCAAGTATCTCAAATGAAAGAATAAGAATAACAAACTATCAAAATTGGTCAAAAACTCGCGAAGTTACAAGTCTAAATATAGTATGAAACATTGCATAATCTGAAAACTAAAGGGAAATAACTGATACTTGTGTTGCTGTAATCGGGATGACTTCCCACTTCAAAACTTTCAGAAAAATGAAATGAAAATGGTAAGAAAACATAGAAAAATTAAATGAGATAACTTTGAACAAAACTAAAAAAAATTCGAATCAGGTTGATCCCAATTGTTTGAATATTTACGTTAAATATGTAAATTTGGAAAATTATAAAGACATAATTATCAAAATCGGTCAAAACTCACAAAGTTACAAATTTAAATGTAGTGAGAAACATTGCACCCGGGCGAAAAAATAATCTTTAAACTAAAGGGAAATAACCTAAACTTGTATAGCTGTAATCGGGCTTCCAAAATTAGAGATATGTTATATAATTATGGTTTCCAATATGTTTGGTTATAAGTAGGAAATCGTGACAACTTCTTAAGCATGTTTTAAACAAAGGGTCATAGACTGCAATATACAAGAATGGCACTTTGCAATAAAAAAAAACTGGTCAAAGCAAGATTTCTATGCAGAAATGAAATAATTAATAGAACCAGAAAAACATTTATCCACTATAATAAATAAGCAACATAAAGAAAATGAAATCAAATTGAATGGGGTTTAACGTCCTACACCTAAAATGGGCTAATGAAGACGGGCATACGTCATAAAGTGTGCAATGAGGGAAATTTTACCCGGGCAGCGGCGTTACGGCCTACGAGGTTGGACAGGCGACCATACTACTTGTCACGTACAACCAAGAAATCGAAACAACGCCAGTTGACTCAATGACGGACGTTATGATACACAGCGCACGTGCTAACCATTCAGTCACGCAACCTCCCTAAAATCGGCAAATTGCTGACCTACAGATAGAAACATTTCAACCGGGCGAAATCTTCTATTTTATTAGTTTAATTTGCACGGTACCTTTAGTTATCAACCGAATATTACAAAACTTTTAAAAATAAGCTCCCCCTGACCAGCTAAATCGATCGCAATAAACGTTTTCCCCTTAAAATCGGCAAATTACTGACTTTAAAGTGAGAAACATTACAACCGGGCGAAATTTTCTGTTTTATCACTTTTACAGTATCTTTGATTACCAACCGATTATTACAAAACTTTAAAAATAAAAAAAAGAAAGAGAGAAATGCGGCTAAACGTCCATTCGACACAAACTAGGTCATTTCGGGACTAACATATGTTTTTTAATTTTATTTAAAAACTCCCCTTGCGCGTACTGGTCTTTAGCTGTTGAGAGGAAACCGAAGGACACGGAGAAAACCCACGAGGTTGGACACCATACTCCATGTCACGTGCAACTTGGAAATCGAAACGATGCCGGTTGACTCAATGACAGACGTTACGATACAGCGCGCGTATGCTAACCATTCAGCCTCCCTAAAATCTAGAAATTGCTGACTTATAGCAAGAAACATTTTAACCGGGCGAAATTTTCTGTTTTAACAGTTTAATTCGCACGGTATTTTAATTACCAACCGATTATTACAAAACTTTTGAAAATAAACACCAACTGACCAGCTTAATCGTATGCATGTCCATGTCACGTACAATCTCGAAATCGAAACGACGCCCGTTGACTCAATGACAGACGTTACGATACAGCGCGCACATGCTAACCATTCAGCCATTCAGCCTCCCTTAAAAATAAGCTCCCCCTGACCAGCTTAATTGTTCGCAATAAACATTTGCCCTCTAAAATCGGCAAATTGCTGACTTTAAAGTGAGAAACATTACGACCGGGCGAAATTTTATGTTTTATCACTTTTACAGTACCTTTGATTACCAACCGATTATTACAAAACTTTAAAAATAAAAGAGAAAGAGAGAAATGCGGCTCAACGTCCATTCGACACAAACTAGGTCATTTCGGGACTAACATATGTTTTTAAATTTTATTTACAAACTTCCCTTGCGCGTACGGGTCTTTAGCCGTGGTAGGAAACCGTAGGACACGGAGAAAACCCACGAGGTTGGACACCATACTCCATGTCACGTGCAACTTGGAAATCGAAACGACGCCGGTTGACTCAATGACAGACGTTACGATACAGCGCGCGTATGCTAACCATTCAGCCTCCCTAAAATCTGGAAATTGCTGACTTATAGCAAGAAACATTTTAACCGTGCGAAATTTTCTGTTTTAACAGTTTACTTCGCACGGTATTTTAATTACCAACCGATTATTACAAAACTTTTGAAAATAAGCCCCAACTGACCAGCTTAATCGTATGCAATAAACGTTTGGCCTGAATTGAAAGTTCTGCAACGAGAAAGTTCATCTCGATTTTCCGGCGTGGTTCCCCTTGTCAGTGAGCAGAACGGAGGGCCTGACAAGGACAGCTGTCTAGTCGTTCGGATGGGACGAAAAACCAAGGTCCCGTGTACACATTGGAGTGCACGTAAAATACCCCTAAGCAGTTGGAATTCGATACTGTTGAATAAACTCTATACGATGACTAAATGCGTAGATTGTAGTCACCCACACTGCATGTTTCGCTAAACAATGAAAGGGTGCCGTTTTCAATGTTTGATCCTTTTGTTCTTCTACTCCTGATATGTTGGACTGTTGATCGATGGTTTCATATAAAAGACTACCAATAAGACTCTTTGTAGAAGAAGTTCCCAAAAAATAGTATGTTGACTTTACGAGAAAGACCTCTAAACATGCTCCAAATTGTAAAAATACGACTTTTTGGATTTTCAATCTCTTTTTTTCGGCTATCCCTGATATTTAAAAAAAAATGATACAATGATTTCACACAACAGGCTAGCTATTAGACTCTCTATTGACAAAAGTTTCACCGCCCTCCCTTCATTATAACCGAAGTTATCGTGCCCTAAAGAATCAACAAATCAGCATGCTTATCTCTGCTTACCCTAAGCAGAAAATGCTCATCTTTGAACTCAATCATAACATTGACCAGTGAACGTCTACAACAAATTCGAACATTCTAGCTTAATTAGAAGGAGAGTTATTGTATTCCAAAGTCCCGGCCCTTCAAATTGCTTCTATTTTTCATTTTCAATTCAAAATGGTAACCATCACGTGACCGAAATCAAAATTCGGATCCGATAGATTTTTAGGCATTCGTTCAAGGATTCTGAAAATAACATCGGCAAATGGCTGACCTACAGCAAGAAACATTTCAACCGGGCCAAATTTTCTATTTTAACAGTTTAATTTGCACGGTACCTTTAGTTATCAACCGAATATTACAAAACTTTTAAAAATAAGCTCCCTCTGACTATCTTAATCGTTCGCAATAAACGTTTGCCCCTTTAAATCGGCAAATTGCTGACTTTAAAGTGAGAAACATTACAACCGGGCGAAATTTTCTGTTTTATCACTTTTACAGTACCTTTGATTACCAACCGATTATTACAAAACTTTAAAAATAAAAGAGAAAGAGAGAAATGCGGCCTAATGTCCATTCGACCGAAACTAGGTCATTTCGGGACTAATATACGTTTTTTAATTTTATTTAAAAACTCCCCTTGCGCTTACTGGTCTTTAGCCGTTGGGAGGAAACCGAAGGACACGGAGAAAACCCACGAGGTTGGACATCATACTCCATGTCACGTCAGCCTGGAGATCGAAACAACGCCCGTTGACTCAATGACAGACCTTACGATACAGCGCGCACATGCTAACCATTCAGCCATTGAGCCTCCCTGAATTCGGAAAATTGCTGACTTATAGCAAGAAACATTTCAACCGGGCGAAATTTTCTGTTTTAACAGTTTAATGTGCACGGTACTTTAATTACCAACCGATTACTATAAAACTTTTGAAAATAAGCTCCGACTGACCAGCTTAATCGTATGCAATAAACGTTTGGCCTGAATTGAAAGTTCTGCACGGATGACTAAATGTGTAGATTGTAGTCACCCACACTGCATGTTTCGCTTAACAATGAAAGGGTGCCGTTTTCAATGTTCGATCCTTTTGTTCTTCTACTCCTGATATGTTGGACTGTTGATCGATGGTTTCATATAAAAGACTACCAATAAGACTCTTTGTAGAAGAAGTTCCCCAAAAATATTATTTTGACTTTACGAGAAAGACCTCTTAACATGCTCCAAATTGTAAAAATACGACTTTTTGGATTTTCAATCTCTTTTTTTCGGCTATCCCTGATATTTAAAAAAAATGATACAATGATTTCAAACAACAGGCTAGCTATTAGACTCTCTATTGACAAAAGTTTCACCGCCCTCCCTTCATTATAACCGAAGTTATCGTGCCCTAAAGAATCAACAAATCAGCATGCTTATCTCTGCTTACCCTAAGCAGAAAATGCTCATCTTTGAACTCAATCATAACATTGACCTAGTGAACGTCTACACCAAGTTTGAACATTCTAGCTTAATTAGAAGGAAAGTTATTGCATTCCAAAGTCCCGGCCCTTCAAATTGCTTCTATTTTTCATTTTCAATTCAAAATGGTAACCATCACGTGACCGAAATCAAAATTCGGATCCGATAGATTTTTAGGCATTCGTTCAAGGATTCTGAAAATATAACTCCCGAGTCTGTAAATAAAATAGCAAAAAAGCCTTTTTAATTTTTCACGTTTAAAGATGGTGGCACTTCCGGTTCGATCGACAAACTCCACATTTTGTGTACGAATCAGTAATTACTTGTCTAGTATCGAAAAAAAAAATTAGGTCATTCTGACCTATATTTCGACGATTTTTTTGAAAACTTTGATCCTTAATTTCACCAAGGGGAGATAATTTAGAAAATTTCTAATTATATTTTTGAAGTCACATTGGTAAGATCTACTTATATACTAAATTTCATGAAAATCGTACAACTATTAAAGAAGTTGTCAAATTGGTCTAAACTTTCGGCTCGAAATCACAGCGACGAATTTTCGAAATTCGAAAATGTGAAACTGCAGATGAAAATGATTTTTTTCAAGGTATTCAAAGAAAAAAGAATTAGTAAAATCGGTCAAAAAATAACAAAGTTACGACTATGCATTGTCAGTTTTTCGTTCGTAAAATTCGGTGATTTCGGATTCGTAAAACGTTTTGAAAATATATTTAAACAACGTTCGCACCCCATTTTTGGGGGGGTAGGTCAAAGATTCAGAAAGATCCCATGGTTAGATTCTTAGAAATCCGATTTGCAGAAAATACACAAAAAAAATAATAATAACTAGATCTGCTACTGTCCCATGCAGATATGAAAGCTTTCATATTCATCGTCACGTATCATTGATTGTATCAAGTATCCTAAATAAAAGGATAAGAAGAAAAAATTATCAAAATTGGTCAAAAACTCGCGAAGTTACAAGTCTAAATATAGTATGAAACATTGCACCCAGGCATAACAATAATCTGAAAACTAAAGGGAAATAACTGAAACTTGTATTACTGTAATGAGACGGATGAGAAAATGAAATGAAAATGGCGGGAAAAAAAAATAAAAATGTCAGGTTGGACAGGCGACCTTACTCCTTGTCACGTACAACCGGGCATTCGAAAACACGCTAGTTAACTCAATGACAGGCGCGCGTGCTAGCCATTCAGCCATCCAACCCCCCTTTGAAATCCGACACGTGCAATATGTCATATAGGAAGAATAAGAAGTCGCTCACAACAAAATGGTAAATTAATGAGTTTAGGTCAAAAGGTTGAGCTACTATTTTAGAGTACTTTATAGTTTTAAAGAGACACGTTAAGGGTTGTTCATAGTTAAATGAAAGTTTAATTTTAAATAAGACCAATAAAATTAGGATTTAATAATGCCCGACAAATATTTCCAATATGTTTGGTTATAAGTAGGAAATCATGACGACTTCTTAAGCATGTTTTAAACAAAGGATCATAGACTGAATTATACAAGAATGGCACTCTGCAATAAAAAAAACTGGCCAAAGCAAGATTTCTATGCAGAAATTAAATAATTGCTAGAACCAGAAAAATATTTATCCACTACAATAAATAAGCAACATAGAGAAAATGAAATGAAATTGAATGGGGTTTAACGTCCTACTGTTCTGTTCCTAAAATGGGCTAATGAAGACTGGCATATGCCATAAAGTGTGCAATGAGGGAAATTTTACCCGGGCAGCGGCGTTACGGCCTACGAGGTTGGACAGGCGACCATACTCCTTGTCACGTACAACCAAGAAATCGAAACAACGCCAGTTGACTCAATGACAGACGTTTTGATACAGAGCGCACGTGCTAACCATTCAGCCACGCAACCTCCCCAAAATCGGCAAATTGCTGACCTACAGCGAGAAACATTTCAACCGGCCCAAATTTTCTATTTGAACAGTTTAATTTGCATGGTACCTTTAGTTATCAACCGAATATTACAAAACTTTTAAAAATAAGCTCCCCCTGACCAGCTTAAGCGTTCGCAATAAACGTTTGCCCCTTAAAATCTGCAAACTGCTGACCTTAAAGTGAGAAACATTACAACCGGGCGAAATTTTCTGTTTTATCACTTTTACAGTACCTTTGATTAACAACCGATTATTACAAAACTTTAAAAATAAAAGAGAAAGAGAGAAATGCGGCCTAATGTCCATTCGACACAAACTAGGTCATTTTGTGACTAACATATGTTTTTTAATTTTATTTAAAAACTCCCCTTGCGCTTACTGGTCTTTAGCCTTTGGGAGGAAACCGAAGGACACGGAGAAAACCCACGAGGTTGGACATCATACTTCATGTCACGTGCAACCTGGAGATCGAAACGACGCTCGTTGACTCAATGACAGACGTTACGATACAGCGCGCAGATGCTAACCATTCAGCCTCCCTGAATTCGGAAAATTGCTGACTTATAGCAAGAAACATTTCAACCGGGCGAAATTTTCTGTTTTAACAGTTTAATGTGCACGGTACTTTAATTGCCAACCGATTATTACAACTGACCAGCTTAATCGTGTGCAATAAACGTTTGGCCTGAATTGAAAGTTCTGCACGGAGAAAGTTCATCTTGATTTCCCGGCGTGGTTCCCCGTTGTCAGTGAGGCAGAACGGAGGGCCTGACAAGCACAGCTGTCTAGTCGTTCGGATGGGATGAAACACCAAGGTCCCGTGTACACATTGGAGTGCACGTAAAATATCCCTAAGCAGTTGGAATTCGATACTGTTGAATAAGCTCTATACGATGACTAAATGTGTAGATTGTAGTCACCCACACTGCATGTTTCGCTTAACAATGAAAGGGTGCCGTTTTCAATTTTCGATCCTTTTGTTCTTCTACTCCAGATATGTTGGACTGTTGATCGATGGTTTCATATAAAAGACTACCAATAAGACTCTTTGTAGAAGAAGTTCCCAAAAAATATTATGTTGACTTTACGAGAAAGACCTCTAAACATGCTCCAAATTGTAAAAATACGACTTTTTGGATTTTCAATCTCTTTTTTTCGGCTATCCCTGATATTTAAAAAAAATGATACAATGATTTCAAACAACAGGCTAGCTATTAGACTCTCTATTGACAAAAGTTTCATCGCCCTCCCTTCATTATAACCGAAGTTATCGTGCCCTAAAGAATCAACAAATCAGCATCCTTATCTCTGCTTACCCTAAGCAGAAAATGCTCATCTTTGAACTCAATCATGACATTGTCCTAGTGAACGTCTACACCAAGTTTAAACATTTTAGCTTAATTAGAAGGAGAGTTATTGTGTTCCAAAGTCCCGGCCCTTCAAATTGCTTCTATTTTTCATTTTCAATTCAAAATGGTGACCATCACGTGACCGAAATCAAAATTCGGATCCGATAGATTTTTAGGCATTCCTTCAAGGATTCTGAAAATATAACTCCCGAGTCTGT
Organism: Patella caerulea; assembly: GCA_036850965.1. Classification (NCBI taxonomy): domain Eukaryota; kingdom Metazoa; phylum Mollusca; class Gastropoda; family Patellidae; genus Patella; species Patella caerulea. The sequence continues at coordinate 19,033,759 of JAZGQO010000014.1, read as the reverse complement.
AAGTAAAATAGCAAAAAAGCCTTTTTGATTTTTCACGTTTAAAGATGGTGGCACTTCCGGTTCGATCGACAAACTCCATATTTTGTGTACGAATCAGTAATTACTTGTCTAGTATCAAAAAAAAAAAATTAGGTCATTCTGACCTATATTTCGACGATTTTTTTGAAAACTTTGATCCTTAATTTCGTCAAGGGGAGATAATTTAGAACATTTATAATTATATTTTTGAAGTCACATCGGTAACATCTACTTACACACTAAATTTCATGAAAATCGTACAACTATTAAAGAAGTTCTCAAATTGGTCTAAACTTCCGGTTCGAAATCACAGCGACGAATTTTCGAAATTGGAAAATGCGAAACTGCAGATGAAAATGATTTTTTTCAAGGTATTCAAAGAAAAAAGAATTAGTAAAATCGGTCAAAAAATAACAAAGTTACGACTATGCATTGTCAGTTTTTTCGTTCGTAAAATTCGGTGATTTCGGATTCGTAAAACGTTTTGAAAATATATTTAATCAACAGCCACCACCCATTTTTGGGGGGATAGGTAAAAGTTTCAGAACGATCCTATCGTTAGATTCTGAGAAATCCGATTTGTGGACAAAACACAAAAAAAAAATAACAATAATAATCTTAACAGAAACAATAAGCTTTCATATGTAATATGAAAGCTTAATAATAACTTTAACAGAAACAATAAGCTTTCATATGTAATATGAAAGCTTAATAATAACTTTAACAGAAACAATAAGCTTTCATATGTAATATGAAAGCTTAATAATAATAATAACTTTAACAGAAACAATAAGCTTTCATATGTAATATGAAAGCTTAATAATATTAATCTTAACAGAAACAATAAGCTTTCATATGTAATACATATGAAAGCTTAATAACTTTAACAGAAACAATAAGCTTTCATATGTAATATGAAAGCTTAATAATCTTAGTAATAACAATAGTCTTTCACCATTTTCAATGGTGAAAGCCTAATAATAATAACTAGACTTGCTTGCAAGGCTGAAGGCTTTCACCTTACCCAAGGCAGCACAAAATGCCTACCACTCACCCCTTAAAACACACACACACACACACTTAAACAACTCAGATATTGACACTTTCTGTGCATGCGCATTACGATAGAAGGAAAGGAAAAATATAGTTGAACAATTTACAACATTATGAACTTGGATTGGTAGAATCCAACAGACGCCAGAAATCTAAATACGCAATCAAAAACGCAAAAATTCTAAAAAAATTTACAATTTTAGTACATTTTCAAATTTTCAGGAAAAAAAAGAGAACTGCGTGGTATTGCAATTCGACCTATATCGCATCCGCAATATCCCCGGCTCTACAGAAATATATCTTTTTCGAAAATCGGTTGGAAATTGAAATTATTAGGACCTATTTTCATTTATGCACGTTAAAGATTTACTTCACTTCAGGTTTGTTCAGAACTTTCGCAATAGTTCTAAGTACTTACTGCTTAAAACATAGGAAAAATCATTATTCAGAACTCTATCTGCTTTAGTTTCAGAGATCTACACGAGAATTAAAAAAAAACAGTTTTTCGAATGGGACAAAAAAAAAGATCGTGTAAGATCATAACCAGATCATAACCAAAACCAAGAATCATACCTTTCAACATCAAGTTTTCAACATTTGTCCAGAGGGGTGCCTTCCTTATAAATATAATCTTTAAGTGGCATTTAGCGATCGGTATACACATTAACAGAACACAGTTTTTATGGGTTACAATCACTAGTTTTATTCTAAAAGCACGACGTTTCGACAAGTATCCTCTTATCGTTATCAAGCACAATGTGCTTGATAACGATAAGAGGATACTTGTCGAAACGTCGTGCTTTTAGAATAAAACTAGTGATTGTAACCCATAAAAACTGTGTTCTGTTAATTCCTTATAAATAGTTTCAGTAAATAGCGTCATTTTCGCTGGTATCATATGATGGCGTCATGTAGACAAAAAATCTTGGATAATAATTTCAGGAGTAACTGTTATTGACTAAAATGAATTATTTTCACTATAGAAGCAGCATTACCAGATATCGGTTACCAGTAAAACACCTTTTTTACTGTCAAGGAAAAAGAGAACGACGTGGTATCTCAATTTGATCGTTATCGCATCAGCAATATCCCCCGCAGTACAAAAATATAACTTTTTCGAAAATCGGTTGGGAATTGACATAATTAGGACCGATTTTCATTCGCGCACGTTAAAGATTTACATCACTTCCGGTCTGTTCACAACTTTCGCAATAGATCTAAGTACTAAATGTTTAAAACATAGAAAAAAAACAATATTCAGAATTCTATCAGTTTTAGTTTCAGAAATCTAAACGACTACAGAAAAAAAACAGTTTTCCGAATGAGACAAAAAAAAAATATCTTAAGTATCAGGTAATGAACAAAACCCCAAATCGCACCTTTCAACATTAATTTTTCAACATTGTAATTGAGGGGTACTTTATTCATAAATGGCTTCAACAGAGAGCTTCATTTTCACTGGTATCAAATGATGACGTCATGTAAACATAAAACCTGGGATATTAATTTCAGGAGTCGCCGTTAATTACTAATATGAATTATTTTCATTCTAGAAGCACCAATACCAGATATTGGTTACCATTCAAACACCCTTTGTTCAAATATTGCCAGTTTTAAAAAAAGCTCTCTATATATGCTTTATACGTATGCAAAACGTTCCATTTATAACCAATTCGGACTTTTGTCGATGTCACACCAATGTGTTACACGGAACTTTGGAATCGCGTTCATTTCAGCTACTCAAATATGTAACTGGTTCAAAACTAAATTGAATATTCAATGAAATATCGACAATATTCTGATTTCGTGCACGTTAATGATTTGACGTCACTAACATATAAAAATTTATCTTTAGTTAGAGATAGGGCCCAAGCTCAAACTACATCATGCTTTCTATCACAGGTGCAATATTCGTACTTTTGCACGATACTACTGTAAGATACAACTGCAACCTTTTGATAATTGGATTTCCTTATAAACAGCGGGAGCCGTCGATTTGTGTCGAGATGATTACGGTTATGAGGTAATTTTGACAAAGAAGAAACAATATTAATTCAAAGACTAATTATTACACACAGAAATCAATTATTTCTGTTACAGGGTCACTAAACCCATATTTTGAATATAAGTAAACACTCAAAGTTGAAATACTTTTAGCTCAAATATCGTCACTGTGATAGAAATGGGGAATTTTGAATATACTCTAAACGTTGGTAAAACGTACAGATTGTATCAACTCTTACTTCATGTTTCGCTTAACAATGAAAGATGATGTTTTCAATTTTCGATCCCTTTGTTCTCATACTTCTGATATTTCTAACTGTTGCACAATGGTTTCATACCTAAGACTACCGATAAAACTCTGTGAGATAAAGGGGGAATTTTGAATATGCTCTAAACGTTGGTAAAACGTACAGATTGTATCAACTCTTACTGCATGTTTCGCTTAACAATGAAAGGTGACGTTTTCAGTTTTCGATCTCTTTGTTCTCATACTCCTGATATTTCTAAATGTTGCGCAATAGTTTCATACCTAAGACTACCGATAAAACTCTCTGTAGAAGAAGTTTCAAAAAAAAATTACGTTGACTTTTCGAGAAAAAGACGTCTAAAAATGCTCCAAAAGGTAAAAATACGACGTTTTGGATTTTCAATCTCGTTTTTCGACTACTCATGACATTTAGACAAATTGTACAATGGTTTCACACAATACACCACCCATTAGACTCTCGACTGAGAAAGTTTTTAAAAAATCGTAGGCGGCGTTTTCGAGAAACATGCGTTTAAAATTGCTCGAAATCGTAAAAAACCTTACTTTTCAAAGTCCTATAACTTTTTCAATTTTTGATAGAAACTTGTCGCTGTAGTATCATCGGATAGACAATTCAATAGGCCATTAAATGATATAAAACATTATTTAACTGGCAAAAAGACAATGAATACATCGCATTTTCCGCACAGACACCCATTTTTCTGAATTTTGCCAAAGTTCAGATACCTTTCTTGACTACTTTCGGTGATTAGAGGATTTTCATTTATAGTTTAAGGAACAATTCAGACATCTCTGTTCATCTTACCAAAGTTTCAGAAAAATCGTTGGAGTGGTTTTAAAAAAATAAGCCTTACCGTTTTTGACCAAAATGCGAAAAAAAGTGAAAAATCAAAGTTAACATTTCAGAACAAAACTTATATTGTTGGAATCAGATTGACGTCAGCTATCCAAAAATGTAATTAGAATTTCTAAATTGCCAAAAATAAACATTTTAGCAAATTTTGAAAATTTTCCAATATTCACCAAAAAAATGAGAGCGACAAAGTTTCCAAATTCAAACTTTTTCAACTGCTATCTGCTCGGAAATGTCTCCCGCTATATAAAAATATAAATATCTGAAAATTCGATTGAGAATTAACAGAATTTTGGCCGATTTTCAATTTTTGTGCACGCTAAAGATTTCACGCATTTTCGCTGTGCGCAGAAATCTCAAAATAGTTTTAAGGAGTAACCACCACCCATTTTCCCGAGAGAAAATCAAACTTCACACCTTTATCTCTTATAGTTTCTGAGATCTAGCTTCCCCCAATAAAGAAAAATAATAACTAGACTTGCTTGCAAGGCTGAAGGCTTTCACCTTGCCCAATGCAGCACAAAATGCCCACCACCCACCCCTTAAAACACACACACCCCTTAAAACACACACACACACACTTAAACAACTCAGATATTGACACTTTCTCTGCATGCGCATTACGATAGAAGGAAAGTGAACAATATAGTTGAACAATTTACAACATTATGAACTTGTATCGGTAGAATCCTACAGACGTCAGAAATCTAAATACGTAATCAAAAACTCAAAAATTCTAAAAAAATTTTTTACAATTTCAGTACATTTTCAAATTTTTAGGAAAAAAGGAGAACGGCGTGGTATTGCAATCCCCAATATAACCGGCTCTACAAAAATATAACTTTTTCGAAAATCGGTTGGGAATTGACATTATTAGGACCTATTTTCGTTTATGCACGTTAAAGATTTACTTCACTTCAGGTCTGTTCAGAACTTTCGCAATACTTCTAAGTACTTACTGCTTAAAACATAGGAAAAATCATTATTCAGAACTCTATCTGCTTTAGTTTCAGAGATCTACAAGAGAATGAAAAAAAAAAGTTTTTCGAATGGGACAAAAAAAAGATCGTGTCAGATCATAACCAAAACCAAGAATCATACCTTTCAACATCAACTTTTCAACATTGGTCCAGAGGGGTGCCTTCCTTATAAATAGTTTCGGTAAATAGCGTCATTTTCGCTGGTATCATATGATGGCGTCATGTAGACAAAAAACCTGGGATAATAATTTCAGGAGTAACTAAAATGAATTATTTTCACTCTAGAAGCAGCATTACCAGATATTGGTTACCAGTAAAACACCTTTAGTTCAAATATTGCCTCTTTCAAAAAAAAAGCTCTCTATATAATGCTTTATACGTAGGCAAAACGTTGCGATCATGACCAACTCGGACTTCTGTCAATGTCACACCAATGTGTACACGGGACTTTGGAATCACGTCCATATCAACTACTCAAATATGCAACTGGTTCAAAAATTGATTAAATATTCAATGAAATATCTATAATTTTCTGATTTCGTGCACGTTAAAGATTTGACGTCACTACATGTAACATATAAAAATTTAATATTCATTACAGATAGAGTCCATGCTCAAACTGGTTATCTCAACTAAGAACGACATGATTATCTCAATTCGACCTTTATCCCATCCGCAAAATCCCCGGCTGTACAAAAATATAATTTTTTCGAAAATCGGTTGGGAATTGACATAATTAGAACCGATTTTCATTCATGCACGTTAAAGATTTACATCACTCCCGGCTGTACAAAAATATAATTTTTTCGAAAATCGGTTGGGAATTGACATAATTAGAACCGATTTTCATTCGTGGACGTTAAAGATTTACATCACTTACGGTCTGGTTCACAACTTTCGCAATAGTTCTAAGTACTAAATGTTTAAAACATAGGAACAATCAATATTCAAAACTCTATCTGTTTCAGATTCAGAGATCTACACGAGAATAAAAAAAAAGAGTTTTCCGATTGGGACAAAAAAGTATCGTAAGTGTCAAATAATATCCAAAACCCAGAATCCTACATTCAACATTAATTTTTCTGCATTTATGTAGAAGAGTACCTTCCGTATAAATAGCTTCAACAGAGAGGTTTATTTTCACTGGTATCAAATGACGACGTCATGGAGACAAAAATCCTGCGATATTAATTTCATGGGTAACTATTATTTACTAAAATGAATTATTTTCACTCTAGAAGCACCAGTAACAGTTATTGGTTACTATTAAAACACCCTTCGTTCAAATATTGCCACTTTTAAAAAAATCTCTCTATATATGCTTTATACGTATGCAAAACGTTCCAATTATGACCAATTCGGACTTTTTTCGATGTCACACCAATGTGTACACGGGACTTCGGAATCGCGTTTTCATGTCAGCTACCCAAATATGTAACTGGTTCAAAAATTGATTTTATATTCAATGAAATATCGCCAATTTTCGGATTTCGTGCACGTCACCAACATATAAAATATCGATATTTATTAGAAACAGAGTCCATGCTCTAACTACATTAAACTTTCTATGACCGGTGCAATATTCGTACTTCTGCACGATACTACTGCAAGATACAACTGCAACCTCTTAAAAATTGGATTTGCTTATAAACAGCGCGAGCCGTCGATTTGTGTCGAGATGATTACGGCTATGAGGTAATTTTGGCCAAGGAGAAACAATATTAATTCAAAGACTAATTATTACACACATAAATCAAATATTTCTGCTACAGGGTCACTATACCCTTATTTTGAATAGAAGTAAAGACTCAAAGTTGAAATACTTTTTGCCCAAATATCGTCACTGTGAGAGAAAACGGGACTTTTGAATATGCTCTAAATGTTGCTAATACGTACAGATTGTATCAACTCTTACTGCATGTTTTGCTTAATAATGAAAGGTGACGTTTTCAATTTTTGATCCCTTTGTTCTCATACTCCTGATATTTCTAACTGTTGCGCAATGGTTTCATACCTAAGACTACCGATAAAACTCTCTGTAGAAGAAGTTCAAAAAAAAATTACGTTGACTTTTCGAGAAAAAGACGTCTAAAAATGCTCCAAATGGTAAAAATACGACGTTTTGGATTTTCAATCTCGTTTTACGACTACTCATGACATTTAGAGAAATTGTACAATGGTTTCACACAATACACCACCTATAAGACTCTCGAATGAGAAAGTTTTAAAAAAATCGTAGGCGGCGTTTTCGAGAAATACGCGTCTAAAGTTGACCGAAATAGCAAAATACCTTACTTTTCAAACTCAGATAACTTTTTTATTTTTTTGATAGAAACTTGTCGCTATAGTACCATCTTGTAGGTAATTCACGTGGCTATCAAACGATATAATGCATTAACTACTCGGTAAACAATCAATCGATACATCTTATTTGTCGCACAGGCACCCATTTTTCTGAATTTTGTCAAAGTTTGGATACCTTTCTTGACCACTTCCGGTGATTAGAGGATTTTCATTTATAGTTTAAGGAACAATTCAGACATCTCTGTTCATCTTACCAAAGTTTCAGGAAAATCGTTGGAGTGGTTTTAAAAAAATAAGCCTTACCGTTTTTGACCAAAATGCGTAAAAAAGTGAAAAATCAAAGTTAATATTTCAGAACACAACTTATATTGTTGGAATCGGATCGACGTCAGCTATCCAAAAGTGTAATTAGAATTTCTAAATTCCTAAAAATAAACATTTTAGCAATTTTTTGAAAATTTTCCAGTATTCACCAAAAAAATGAGAGCGACAAAGATGCTATATTCAACGTTTTTCAACTGCTATCTAGTCCGAAATGTCTCCCGCTATTCAAAAATATAAATGTCTGAAAAATCGATTGAGAATTAACTGAATTATGGCCGATTTTCAATTTTTGTGCACGCTAAAGATTTCACGCATTTCCGCTGTGCGCACAAATCTGGAAATAGTTTTAAGGAGTAACCACCACCCATTTTCCCGAGGGAAAATCAAACTTCAGACCTCTATCTCTTATAGTTTCTGAGATCTAGCTTCCCCCAATAAAAAAAAAATAATAATAAGAACTAGATCTGCTACTGTCCCATGCAGATATGAAAGCTTTCATATTCATCGTCACGTGTCATTGATTGTATCAAGTATCCTAAATAAAAGGATAAGAAGAAAAAATTATCAAAATTGGTCAAAAACTCGTAAAATTACAAGTCTAAATATAGTATGAAACATTGCACCCAGGCATAACAATAATCTGAAAACTAAAGGGAAATAACCGAAACTTGTATTACTGTAATGAGACGGATGAGAAAATGAAATGAAAATTGCCGGAAAAAAATTAAAAGTGGCAGGTTGGACAGGCGACCTTACTCCTTGTCACATACAACCGGGCATTCGAAAACACGCAAGTTAACTCAATGACAGGCGCGCGTGCTAACCATTCAGCCGCCCTTTGAAATCAGACACGTGCAATATGTCATATAGGAAGAATAACAAGCCGCTCACAACAAAATGGTAAATTAATGAGTTTAGGGCAAAAAGGCGTCTACAGCACCCGGTGTTCCCAGGCGTTCACCCATCCTAGTACTACCCGGGCCCGACGTTGCTTAACTTCAGTGATCGGACGAACCCGTGGACAGAACCCGTAGTTGCTGATTGTGTCTGGAACAACTGTACTAAAGAAAAAAGTGACCAACTAGAATCGCTACATTTAGACGTTATTCGAACTATTACAGGCCTTCCTCGTGGTACTTCTCATAATTTACTTTATAATGAATCTGGATTCTCCTCTCTTTTAAAAAGACGCTACGAACATAAAATGGTTTTATTTTTCAAAATTATCAATCTTCAAACACCCTCGTATCTATTCGATTTAGTCCCCCAATCTATAGCGTCCAGTAAACCATATCAACTCAGAAACTCCAATAATCTAATGAGTATTAACTGTAAATCTAATCTTTATCAAAACTCGTTTTTCCCATCATCAGTACAAGAATGGAATCGTCTTGATGAAAACGTCAAAGCTTCAAATTCAATCTCTTCATTCAAATTTCAAATTAGAAAAACATATGGCAAACCTAAATACAATGATCTCTTCAATTTTGGTGACAGGTCGTTACAAATTATTCTTTCTAAATTACGCAACTCTAAATCTGACCTAAATCATCATAAATACCTCATGTATGTATCTGACGATCCATCCTGTTTATGCGGAAACAGATGTGAATCTAGTGAACATTATTTCTTTCAGTGTCGCCTTTTTATAGACCAACGCAGACTCACTATCGATACATTGGATGACCATTTCAAGAATATTAATTCACTTTTGTTTGGGATTGACAATCTTCCTAAAATTAAAAATGTGTCTGTACTTTCAGTAGTTCACCAATATATAGCTCTAACCAAACGCTTCAAATCTCGGAAATGAATGTGCCTCCGCTCTGCAAATCACCATTACAACTTGTATATGCGAAAAATGGTTATTACTAGTTTGATCACCTCCTAATCTCCTTTGCACAATCCATAGGTAACCCAGGGTCACGCGAGAAATGTGTAATCAATAACATTGAAACTGCTAAAATAAAAGTATTCTTACAAGCTTTTGGTGCGTGTTTTGCTTTTTGGGTTTTCTGGCGTTGCGTCCCAAACTACTTTCTAATTCAAATCTCCATTCACACCCCCCCCCCCCCTACATCAATGTCCCTATCCTTCGCTACAATTTTTTCTTTCTCTTATTTTATTCGATTTTCCTTATTTTTTTTTACTCAACACATTTTCTTCTTTCCACCGTTAACTATGAAACCCTAATCTAGATAATAATTTTTATTTTATTACACTGCCAGCTGATCATTTAAAATTTATATTCAATACATACTATTCTGGAAGCATTTTTATATAAGCATTTAGTTGCTTGATACTGTATCCAATTTATTCATATTATTCCCTCCATTGTTGTATATAAGAATTCTGAATAAATACTTTTAAATCACAACCCGTAGTTATACATACTTGAATTGACCCGCTTATTGATTTTTTTTTTGGGGGGGGGTGTCGGTTTTAAAAAGGCGTCTACAGCACCCGGTGTTCCCAGGCGGTCACCCATCCAAGTACTGACCGGGCCCGACGTTGCTTAACTTCAGTGATCGGACGAGAACTGGTGTTCTCAACGTGGTGTGGCCGTAGACGAGAGCAGGTGGACAGAACCCGTAGTTATACTTACCTGAATTGACCCGCTTATTGATTTTTTTTCCCAGGCGGTCACCCATCCAAGTACAGACCGGGCCAGACGTTGCTTAACTTCAGTGATCGGACGAGAACTGGTGTTTTCAATTTTGTATGGCCGTAGACGAGAGGGGGTGGACAGAACCCGTAGTTATACTTACCGGAATTGACCCGCTTATTGATTTTTGGGGCGGTTTTTGTCGGTTTTAAAAAGGCGTCTATAGCACCCGGTGTTCCCAGGCGGTCACCCATCCAAGTACTAACCGGGCCCGACGTTGCTTAACTTCAGTGATCGGACAAGAACTGGTGTTTTCAACGTGGTGTGGCCGTAGAGGAGAGAAGGTGGACAGAACCCGTAGTTATACTTACCTGAATTGACCCGCTTATTGATTTTTTTTTTAGGGGGGGGGGGGGCGGTTTTAAAAAGGCGTCTACAGCACCCGGTGTTCCCAGGCGGTCACCCATCCAAGTACTGACGGGGCCCGACATTGCTTAACTTCAGTGATCGGACGAGAACTGGTGTTTTCAACGTGGTGTGGCCGTAGACGAGAGAACGTGGACAGAACCCGTAGTTAAGAAATCGAGAGTCTAATAGCTAGCCTGTTGTGTGAAATCATTGTATCATTTTTTTTTAAAATATCAGGGGTAGCAGAAAAAAGAGATCGAAAATCCAAAAAGTCGTATTTTTACGATTTGGAGCATTTTTAAAGGCCCTTTTCTCTAAAGTCAACATAATATTTTGGGGGAACTTCTTCTACAAAGAGTCTTATCGGTAGTCTTTTATATGAAACCATAGATCAACAGTCCAAAATAACAGGAGTAGTAGAATAAAAGGATCGAAAATTGAAAATCGCACCCTTTCATTGTTAAGCAAAACATGCAGTGTGGGTGGCTACAATCTGCACATTTAGTCATCGTATAGAGCTTATTCAACAATATAGAATTCCAACTGCTAAGGGATCTTTTACGTGCAATCCAATGTGTACACGGCGGATGGGTGGACACGCCAGAATATCGAGATGAACTTTCTCGGCCAATGCAGGGATCGAACATCTTATCGATTTTGATTTTGATTCTTATTGATTTTTTTTTGGGGGGGGGGGTGTCGGTTTTAAAAAGGCGTCTACAGCACCCGGTGTTCCCAGGCGGTCACCCATCCAAGTACTGACCGGGCCCGACGTTGCTTAACTTCAGTGATCGGACGAGAACTGGTGTTCTCAACGTGGTGTGGCCGTAGACGAGAGCAGGTGGACAGAACCCGTAGTTATACTTACCTGAATTGACCCGCTTATTGATTTTTTTCCCAGGCGGTCACCCATCCAAGTACAGACCGGGCCAGACGTTGCTTAACTTCAGTGATCGGACGAGAACTGGTGTTTTCAACTTGGTATGGCCGTAGACGAGAGGGGGTGGACAGAACCCGTAGTTATACTTACCGGAATTGACCCGCTTATTGATTTTTGGGGCGGTTTTTGTCGGTTTTAAAAAGGCGTCTATAGCACCCGGTGTTCCCAGGCGGTCACCCATCCAAGTACTAACCGGGCCCGACGTTGCTTAACTTCAGTGATCGGACAAGAACTGGTGTTTTCAACGTGGTGTGGCCGTAGAGGAGAGAAGGTGGACAGAACCCGTAGTTATACTTACCTGAATTGACCCGCTTATTGATTTTTTTTTTAGGGGGGGGGGGCGGTTTTAAAAAGGCGTCTACAGCACCCGGTGTTCCCAGCGGTCACCCATCCAAGTACTGACGGGGCCCGACATTGCTTAACTTCAGTGATCGGACGAGAACTGGTGTTTTCAACGTGGTGTGGCCGTAGACGAGAGAACGTGGACAGAACCCGTAGTTAAGAAATCGAGAGTCTAATAGCTAGCCTGTTGTGTGAAATCATTGTATCATTTTTTTTTTAAATATCAGGGGTAGCAGAAAAAAGAGATCGAAAATCCAAAAAGTCGTATTTTTACGATTTGGAGCATTTTTAAAGGCCCTTTTCTCTAAAGTCAACATAATATTTTGGGGGAACTTCTTCTACAAAGAGTCTTATCGGTAGTCTTTTATATGAAACCATAGATCAACAGTCCAAAATAACAGGAGTAGTAGAATAAAAGGATCGAAAATTGAAAATCGCACCCTTTCATTGTTAAGCAAAACATGCAGTGTGGGTGGCTACAATCTGCACATTTAGTCATCGTATAGAGCTTATTCAACAATATAGAATTCCAACTGCTAAGGGATCTTTTACGTGCAATCCAATGTGTACACGGCGGATGGGTGGACACGCCAGAATATCGAGATGAACTTTCTCGGCCAATGCAGTGATTAAAACAATTAAATACTCTAAAACAAAAAACAAAACAAAAAATCAATAAGCGGGTCAATTCAGGTAAGTATAACTACGGGTTCTGTCCACCTTCTCTCGTAAGTATAACTACGGGTTCTGTCCACGTTCTCTCGTCTACGGCCACACCACGTTGAAAACACCAGTTCTCCTCCGATCACTGAAGTTAAGCAATGTCGGGCTCCGTCAGTACTTGGATGGGTGACCGCCTGGGAACACCGGGTGCTGTAGACGCCTTAAAGAGACACGTTAAGGGTTGTTCATAGTTAAATTAAAGTTTAATTTTAAATAAGACCAATAAAATTAGGATTTAATAATGCCAGACTAATATTAAATAAAGTTTTAAATTAAGAATAATTAATTATTGGTCTAATGCAATGAAATGCTTTGATTTGACGGATGAAATGTACGATGGGTGTCCACACTATGTGGCTAAGGCGTTGGCCTGCTAGCCAGGAGGTCGGGTGTTCGATCCCTGCATTGGCCGAGAAAGTTCATCTCGATATTCTGGCGTGTCCACCCATCCGCCGTGTACACATTGGATTGCACGTAAAAGATCCCTTAGCAGTTGGAATTCTATATTGTTGAATAAGCTCTATACGATGACTAAATGTGCAGATTGTAGCCACCGACACTGCATGTTTTGCTTAACAATGAAAGGGTGCGATTTTCAATTTTCGATCCTTTTATTCTACTAATCCTGATATTTTGGACTGTTGATCTATGGTTTCATATAAAAGACTACCGATAAGACTCTTTGTAGAAGAAGTTCCCCCAAAATATTATGTTGACTTTAGAGAAAAGGGCCTTTAAAAATGCTCCAAATCGTAAAAATACGACTTTTTGGATTTTCGATCTCTTTTTTCTGCTACCCTGATATTTAAAAAAAAATGATACAATGATTTCACACAACAGGCTAGCTATTAGACTCTCGATTGACAAGAGTTTCATCACCCTCCCTTCATTATAACCGAAGTTATTGTGCCCTAAAGAATCAACAAATCAGCATGCTTATCTCTGCTTACCCTAAGCCGAAAATGTTCATCTTTGCACTCAATCATGACATTGACCTGGTTAATGTCTACACCAAGATTGAACATTCTAGCTCAATTAGAAAGAGAGTTATTGTGTTTCAAAGTCTCGGCTCTTCAAATTGCTACTACTTTTCATATTCACTTAAAAATGGCAACCATCAGTTGACCTAAATAAAAATTCTGCTCCCTGCGATTTTTGGGCCATCCTTCAAGGATTCAGAAAATATAACTCCCGTGTCTGTAAGTAAGATAGCAAAAAAGCCTTAGAGATTTTTCATGTTTCAAGATGGTGACATTTCCGGTTTGATCGACAAACTCCATATTTTGTGTAGGAATCAGTAATTACTTGTCGAGTATCGAAAAAAATTTTCAGGTCATTCTGACCTATATTTCGACGATTTTTTTTAAAACTTTGATCCTTAATTTCACCAAGGGGAGATAATTTAGAAAATTTCTCATTATAATTTTGAAGTCACATTGGTAAGATCTACTTAAATACTCAATTTCATGAAAATGGTACAACTATTAAAGAAGTTGTAAAATTGGTCTAAACTTCCGGTTCGAAATCACAGCGACGAATTTTCGAAATTCGAAAATGTGAAACTGCAGATGAAAATGATTTTTTTCAAGGTATTCAAAGAAAAAAAAATTAGTAAAATCGGTCAAAAAATAGCAAAGTTACGACTATGCATTGTTAATTTTTCCGTTCGTAAAATTCGGTGATTTCGAATTCGCAAAACGTTTCGAAAATATATTTAATCAACAGCCACCACCCATTTTTGGGGGGGTAGGTCAAAGTTTCAGAAACATCCTATGGTTAGATTCTGTGAAATCCGATTTGCAGGAGAAACACAAAAAAAAAAAATAACTAGATCTGCTACTGTCCCATGCAGATATGAAAGCTTTCATATTCATCGTCACGTGTCATTGATTGTATCAAGTAACCTAAATAAAAGGATACGAAGAAAAAATTATTAAAATTGGTCAAAAACTCGCGAAGTTACAAGTCTAAATATAGTATGAAACATTGCACCCAGGCATAACAATAATCTGAAAACTAAAGGGAAATAACTGAAACTTACTTATTACTGTAATGAGACGGATGAGAAAATGAATTGAAAATGGCGGGAAAAAAAAATTAAAAATGGCAGGTTGGACAGGCGACCTTACTCCTTGTCACGTACAACCGGGCATTCGAAAACACGCTAGTTAACTCAATGACAGGCGCGCGTGCTTACCATTCAGCCACTCAACCCCCCTTTGAAATCAGACACGTGCAATATGTCATATAGGAAGAATAAGAAGTCGCTCACAACAAAATGGTAAATTAATGAGTTTAGGTCAAAAGGTTGAGCTACTGTTTTAGAGTACTTAATAGTTTTAAAGAGACACGTTAAGGGTTGTTCATAGTTAAATGAAAGTTTAATTTTAAATAAGACCAATAAAATTAGGATTTAATAATGCCAGACTAATATTTCCAATATGTTTGGTTATAAGTAGGAAATCGTGACGACTTCTTAAGCATGTTTTAAACAAAGGATCATGTTTGTTTAAACAAGAATGGCACTCTGCAATAAAAAAAACTGGCCAAAGCAAGATTTCTATGCAGAAATTAAATAATTGCTAGAACCAGAAAAATATTTATCCACTATAATAAATAAGCAACATAGAGAAAATGAAATGAAATTGAATGGGGTTTAACGTCCGACTGTTCTGCTCCCAAAATGGGCTAATGAAGACGGGCATATGCCATAATGTGTGCAATGAGGGAAATTTTACCCGGGCAGCGGCGGTTACGGCCTACGAGGTTGGACAGGCAACCATACTCCTTGTCACGTACAACCAAAAAATCGAAACAACGGCAGTTGACTCAATGACAGACGTTATGATACAGAGCGCACGTGCTAACCATTCAGCCACGCAACCTCCCTAAAATCGGCAAATTGCTGACCTACAGCGAGAAACATTTCAACCGGGCCAAATTTTCTATTGTAACAGTTTAATTTGCACGGTACCTTTAGTTATCAACCGAATATTACAAAACTTTTAAAAATAAGCTCCCCCCTGACCAGCTTAAGCGTTCGCAATAAACGTTTGCCACTTAAAATCGGGAAATTGCTGACTTTAAAGTGAGAAACATTACAACCGGGCGAAATTTTCTGTTTTATGACTTTTACAGTACCTTTGATTACCAACCGATTATTTTCTGTTTTATCACTTTTACAGTACCTTTGATTACCAACCGATTATTACAAAACTTTAAAAATAAAAGAGAAAGAGAGAAATGCGGCCTAATGTCCATTCGACACAAACTAGGTCATTTCGGGACTAACATATGTTTTTTAATTTTATTTAAAAACTCCCCCTGCGCTTACAGGTCTTTAGCCGTTGGGAGGAAACCGAAGAACACGGAGAAAACCCACAAGGTTGGACATCATACTTCATGTCACGTGCAACCTGGAGATCGAAACGACGCCCGTTGACTCAATGACAGACGTTACGATACAGTGCGCACATGCTAACCATTCAGCCATTCAGCCTCCCTGAATTCAGAAAATTGCTGACTTATAGCAAGAAACATTTCAACCGGGCGAAATTTTCTGTTTTAACAGTTTAATGTGCACGGTACTTTAATTACCAACCGATTATTACAAAACTTTTGAAAATAAGCTCCAACTGACCAGCTTAATCGTATGCAATAAACGTTTTCGCCTGAATTGAAAGTTCTGCACGGAGAAAGTTCATCTCGATTTCCCGGCGTGGTTCCCCTTGTCAGTGAGGCAGAACGGAGGGCCTGACAAGCACAGCTGTCTAGTCATTCGGATGGGACGAAAAACCAAGGTCCCGTGTACACATTGGAGTGCACGTAAAATATCCCTAAGCAGTTGGAATTCGATACTGTTGAATAAGCTCTATACGATGACTAAATGTGTAGATTGTAGTCACCCACACTGCATGTTTCGCTTAACAATGAAAGGGTGCCGTTTTCAATGTTCGATCCTTTTGTTCTTCTACTCCTGATATGTTGGACTGTTGATCGATGGTTTCATATAAAAGACTACCAATAAGACTCTTTGTACAAGAAGTTCCCAAAAAATATTATGTTGACTTTACGAGAAAGACCTCTAAACATGCTCCAAATTGTAAAAATACGACTTTTGGGGTTTTCAATCTCTTTTTTTCGGCTATCCCTGATATTTAGAAAAAATAATACAATGATTTCACACAACAGGCTAGCTATTAGACTCTCTATTGACAAAAGTTTCACCGCCCTCCCTTCATTATAACCGAAGTTATCGTGCCCTAAAGAATCAACAAATTAGCTTGTTTATCCCTGCTTACCCTAAGCAGAAAATGCTCATCTTTGAACTCAATCATAACATTGACCTAGTGAACGTCTACACCAAGTTTGAACATTCTAGCTTAATTAGAAGGAGAGTAATTGTGTTCCAAAGTCCCGACCCTTCAAATTGCTTCTATTTTTCATTTTCAATTCAAAATGGTGACTATCACGTGACCGAAATCAAAATTCTATTCGCGACATTTTTTAGGCCTTCCTACAAGGATTCAGAAAATATAACTCCCGAGTCTGTAAGTAAAATAGCAAAAAAGCCTTATTGATTTTTCACTTTTAAATATGGCGGCACTTCCGGTTCGATCGACAAACTCCATATTTTGTGTACAAATCAGTAATTACTTATCTAGTATCCAAAAAAAAAATCAGGTCATTCTGACCTATATTTCGATGATTTTTTTGAAAATTTTGATCCTTAATTTCGTCAAGGGGAGATAATTTAGAAAATTTCTAATTATATTTTTGAAGTCACATCGGTAGGATCTACTTAGATACTAAATTTCATGAAAATCGTACAACTATTAAAGAAGTTGTCAAATTGGTCTAATCTTCCGGTTCGAAATCACAGCGACGAATTTTCGAAATTCGAAAATGTGAAACTGCAGATGAAAATGTTTTTTTTAAAGGTATTCAAAGAAAAAAGAATTAGTAAAATCGGTCAAAAAATAACAAAGTTACGACTATGCATTGTCATTTTTTTCGTTCGTAAAATTCGGTGATTTCGGATTCGTAAAACGTTTCGAAAATATATTTAATCAAGGTTCGCACCCCATTTTTGGGGGGTAGGTCAAAATTTCAGAAAGATCCTATGGATAGATTCTGAGAAATCCGATTTGCAGAAAACACACAAAAAAAAAAATAATAACTAGATCTGCTACTGTCCCATGCAGATATGAAAGCTTTCATATTCATCGTCACGTGTCATTGATTGTATCAAGTAACCTAAATAAAAGGATACGAAGAAAAAATTATTAAAATTGGTCAAAAACTCGCGAAGTTACAAGTCTAAATATAGTATGAAACATTGCACCCAGGCATAACAATAATCTGAAAACTAAAGGGAAATAACTGAAACTTGTATTACTGTAATGAGACGGATGAGAAAATGAAATGAAAATGGCGGGAAAAAAAATTAAAAATGGCAGGTTGGACAGGCGACCTTACTCCTTGTCACGTACAACCGGGCATTCGAAAACACGCTAGTTTACTCAATGACAGGCGCGCGTGCTTACCATTCAGCCACTCAACCCCCCTTTGAAATCAGACACGTGCAATATGTCATATAGGAAGAATAAGAAGTCGCTCACAACAAAATGGTAAATTAATGAGTTTAGGTCAAAAGGTTGAGCTACTGTTTTAGAGTACTTAATAGTTTTAAAGAGACACGTTAAGGGTTGTTCATAGTTAAATGAAAGTTTAATTTTAAATAAGACCAATAAAATTAGGATTTAATAATGCCAGACTAATATTTCCAATATGTTTGGTTATAAGTAGGAAATCGTGACGACTTCTTAAGCATGTTTTAAACAAAGGATCATGTTTGTTTAAACAAGAATGGCACTCTGCAATAAAAAAAACTGGCCAAAGCAAGATTTCTATGCAGAAATTAAATAATTGCTAGAACCAGAAAAATATTTATCCACTATAATAAATAAGCAACATAGAGAAAATGAAATGAAATTGAATGGGGTTTAACGTCCGACTGTTCTGCTCCTAAAATGGGCTAATGAAGACGGGCATATGCCATAATGTGTGCAATGAGGGAAATTTTACCCGGGCAGCGGCGGTTACGGCCTACGAGGTTGGACAGGCAACCATACTCCTTGTCACGTACAACCAAAAAATCGAAACAACGGCAGTTGACTCAATGACAGACGTTATGATACAGAGCGCACGTGCTAACCATTCAGCCACGCAACCTCCCTAAAATCGGCAAATTGCTGACCTACAGCGAGAAACATTTCAACCGGGCCAAATTTTCTATTGTAACAGTTTAATTTGCACGGTACCTTTAGTTATCAACCGAATATTACAAAACTTTTAAAAATAAGCTCCCCCCTGACCAGCTTAAGCGTTCGCAATAAACGTTTGCCACTTAAAATCGGGAAATTGCTGACTTTAAAGTGAGAAACATTACAACCGGGCGAAATTTTCTGTTTTATGACTTTTACAGTACCTTTGATTACCAACCGATTATTTTCTGTTTTATCACTTTTACAGTACCTTTGATTACCAACCGATTATTACAAAACTTTAAAAATAAAAGAGAAAGAGAGAAATGCGGCCTAATGTCCATTCGACACAAACTAGGTCATTTCGGGACTAACATATGTTTTTTAATTTTATTTAAAATCTCCCCCTGCGCTTACAGGTCTTTAGCCGTTGGGAGGAAACCGAAGAACACGGAGAAAACCCACAAGGTTGGACATCATACTTCATGTCACGTGCAACCTGGAGATCGAAACGACGCCCGTTGACTCAATGACAGACGTTACGATACAGTGCGCACATGCTAACCATTCAGCCATTCAGCCTCCCTGAATTCAGAAAATTGCTGACTTATAGCAAGAAACATTTCAACCGGGCGAAATTTTCTGTTTTAACAGTTTAATGTGCACGGTACTTTAATTACCAACCGATTATTACAAAACTTTTGAAAATAAGCTCCAACTGACCAGCTTAATCGTATGCAATAAACGTTTTCGCCTGAATTGAAAGTTCTGCACGGAGAAAGTTCATCTCGATTTCCCGGCGTGGTTCCCCTTGTCAGTGAGGCAGAACGGAGGGCCTGACAAGCACAGCTGTCTAGTCATTCGGATGGGACGAAAAACCAAGGTCCCGTGTACACATTGGAGTGCACGTAAAATATCCCTAAGCAGTTGGAATTCGATACTGTTGAATAAGCTCTATACGATGACTAAATGTGTAGATTGTAGTCACCCACACTGCATGTTTCGCTTAACAATGAAAGGGTGCCGTTTTCAATGTTCGATCCTTTTGTTCTTCTACTCCTGATATGTTGGACTGTTGATCGATGGTTTCATATAAAAGACTACCAATAAGACTCTTTGTACAAGAAGTTCCCAAAAAATATTATGTTGACTTTACGAGAAAGACCTCTAAACATGCTCCAAATTGTAAAAATACGACTTTTTGGGTTTTCAATCTCTTTTTTTCGGCTATCCCTGATATTTAGAAAAAATAATACAATGATTTCACACAACAGGCTAGCTATTAGACTCTCTATTGACAAAAGTTTCACCGCCCTCCCTTCATTATAACCGAAGTTATCGTGCCCTAAAGAATCAACAAATTAGCATGTTTATCTCTGCTTACCCTAAGCAGAAAATGCTCATCTTTGAACTCAATCATAACATTGACCTAGTGAACGTCTACACCAAGTTTGAACATTCTAGCTTAATTAGAAGGAGAGTAATTGTGTTCCAAAGTCCCGACCCTTCAAATTGCTTCTATTTTTCATTTTCAATTCAAAATGGTGACCATCACGTGACCGAAATCAAAATTCTATTCGCGACATTTTTTAGGCCTTCCTACAAGGATTCAGAAAATATAACTCCCGAGTCTGTAAGTAAAATAGCAAAAAAGCCTTATTGATTTTTCACTTTTAAATATGGCGGCACTTCCGGTTCGATCGACAAACTCCATATTTTGTGTACAAATCAGTAATTACTTATCTAGTATCCAAAAAAAAAATCAGGTCATTCTGACCTATATTTCGATGATTTTTTTGAAAATTTTGATCCTTAATTTCGTCAAGGGGAGATAATGTAGAAAATTTCTAATTATATTTTTGAAGTCACATCGGTAGGATCTACTTAGATACTAAATTTCATGAAAATCGTACAACTATTAAAGAAGTTGTCAAATTGGTCTAATCTTCCGGTTCGAAATCACAGCGACGAATTTTCGAAATTCGAAAATGTGAAACTGCAGATGAAAATGGTTTTTTTAAAGGTATTCAAAGAAAAAAGAATTAGTAAAATCGGTCAAAAAATAACAAAGTTACGACTATGCATTGTCATTTTTTTCGTTCGTAAAATTCGGTGATTTCGGATTCGTAAAACGTTTCGAAAATATATTTAATCAAGGTTCGCACCCCATTTTTGGGGGGGTAGGTCAAAATTTCAGAAAGATCCTATGGATAGATTCTGAGAAATCCGATTTGCAGAAAACACACAAAAAAAAAAATAATAATAACTAGATCTGCTACTGTCCCATGCAGATATGAAAGCTTTCATATTCATGGTCACGTGTCATTGATTGTATCAAGTATCCTAAATAAAAGGATAAGAAGAAAAAATTATCAAAATTGGTCAAAAACTCGCGAAGTTACAAATCTAAATATAGTATGAAACATTGCACCCAGTCATAACAATAATCTGAAATCAGCCGTGGGAGGAAACCGAAGGACACGGAGAAAACCCACGAGGTTGGACACCATACTCCATGTCACGTGCAACCTGGAAATCGAAACGATGCCGGTTGACTCAATGACAGACGTTACGATACAGCGCGCACATGCTAACCATACAGCCATTCAGGCTCCCTAAAATCGATAAATTGCTGACTTATAGCAAGAAACATTTCAACCGGGCATTTCAATCGAAACAACGCCAGTTGACTCAATGACAGACGTTACGATACAGTGCGCAGGTGCTAACCATTTAGCCACGCAACCTCCCTAAATTTGGCAAATTGCTGACCTACAAGGAGAAACATTTCAACCGGGCGGAATTTTCTATTTTAACAGTTTAATTTGCACGGTACCTTTAATTATCAACCGAATATTACAAAACTTTTAAAAATAAGCCCCCCCCCCCCCTGACCAGCTTAATTGTTCGCAATAAACGTTTGCCCCCTAAAATGAGCAAATTGGTGACTTTAATGTGAGAAACATTACTACCGGGCGAAATTTTCTGTTTTATCACTTTTACAGTACAGTACAACCGATTATTACAAAACTTTAAAAATAAAAGAGAAAGAGATAAATGCGGCTTAACCTCCATTCGACACAAACTAACATATAGATGGGACGAAAAACCAAGGTCCGGTGTACACATTGGAGTGCACGTAAAATATCCCTAAGCAGTTGGAATTCGATACTGTTGAATAAGCTCTATACGATGACTATGCAAACCATTATTAATCGATGAAGGTGTTAAAATGTACACAATATAAACAGTATTAATCTAAATCAATAACATAAATGATTAAAAATATTTTTTTTAGATAGTTTTAAAATAGAAAACAAATAATTATATCAAATCAAACCTATTCAATTTCAATTAATATGAGGACTGGCTGCAAAGTTCTAAGCCTATGTGTGCAAGACCTATATATTGTTGATGTTTCCTTTTATTTTTCTATATAGTTTCCATCAAAGCTCAATTTTTTCATCAGTTATTTACGGTGATTTTGGATTCGCAAAACGTTTTGAAAATATATTGATTCCAAGGCCACCACCCATTTTTGAAAGGAGGCTAACCAGAAAAGTAAAATAGATCACAAAATCACGAAGTAACACAGCTGTCAAGGTCAATTTTTTCATCAGTTGTTTTCGGTGATTTTGGATTCGCAAAACGTTTTGAAAATATATTGATTCCAAGGCCACCACCCATTTTTGAAAGGAGGCTAACCAGAAATGTATTGATTTCCCAGATTTGAGACAAAATCGCGAAACTGCGATCCATTTGATTATTTTCAAGCTGTTAATCGGAGTTATTCACGCGAAAACAACTTTGTCGACACGGAAAACATCAAAGGCGAAATTTGAAATTTTGAAATTTGCAAATACCAAAAATTCGACAATGAGCTAGGCTATCCCCAAATGTATTAATTTCAAAGATAAGAAACGAATTCAACAAACTACGGTCTGTTCTGATAATTTACATGCCCGTTAATGTCCATTTTTCACTATTTCTGATATTCAATTCAATATGGTGACTATCCATTGACTTAAATCAAAATTCTACTGCCAACATTTTATAGCCATCCCTTCAAGGATTCAGAAAATATAACCCCCGTGTCTGTATGTAAAATAGCAAAATGGCGTTTGAGGTTTTTACATTTCAAGATGGTGGCACTTCCGGATTGAGCTACAAACTCCATTTTTTGTGTACTAATCAGTGGTCTCGTAGCTAGTACCTAAAAAAAAAATTCAAGATGATTTGACCTATATTTCGTCGATTTTTTTGAAAATTTCGATCCTCAATTTCTCCAAGGGGAGATAATTTAGAAAATTTCCAAAGTATTTTTTCAAGTCGCATCATTAAGGTTTACTTACATATTAAATTTCATGAAAATCGTAAAACTACTAAAGAAGTTGTCGAGTTGGTCTAAACTTCCGGTTCGAAATCACAGCGACGAATTTTCGAAATTCGAAAATCCGAAATTGCAGATTTGAAGTAAATGTCGCAAAGTACTCATAGAAAAAAGAATTAATTAAATAGGTCAAATAGTCACAAAGTTACAGCATTGTAGGTCAAAAGCATTCGTTCGTAAAATTCGGTGATTTTGGATTCGAAAAACGTTTTGAAAATATATTTAATCAAGGTTCGCACCCCATTTTTGGGGGGGGGGTAGGTCAAAGTTTTAGAAAGATCCTATGGTTAGATTCTAAAATATATCCCTAAGCAGTTGGAATTCGATACTGTTGAATAAGCTGTATACGATGACTAAATGTGTAGATTGTAGTCACCCACACTGCATGTGTCGCTTAACAATGAAAGGATGCCGTTTTCAATGTTCGATCCTTTTGTTCTTCTACTCCTGATATGTTGGATTGTTGATCGATGGTTTTATATGAAAGACTACCAATAAGACTCTTTGTAGAAGAAGTTCCCAAAAAATATTAAGTTGACTTTACGAGAAAGACCTCTAAACATGCTCCAAATTGTAAAAATACGACTTTTTGGATTTTCAATCTCTTTTTTTCGCCTATCCCTGATATTTAAAATAAATGATACAATGATTTCACACAACAGGCTAGCTATTGGACTCTCTATTGACAAAAGTTTCACAGCCCTCCCTTCATTATAACCGAAGTTATCGTGCCCTAAAGAATCAACAAATCAGCATGCCCATCTCTGCTTACCCTTGGCAGAAAATGCTCATCTTTGGACTCAATCATGACATTGTCCTAGTGAACGTCTACACCAAGTTTGAACATTCTAGCTCAATTAGAAGGAGAGTTATTGTGTTTCAAAGTCTCGGCCCTTCAAATTGCTACTACTTTTCATTTTCAATTCAAAATGGTGACCATCACGTGACCGAAATCAAAATTCTGCTCCCTATGATTTTTGGGCCATCCTTCAAGGATTCAGAAAATATAACTTCCGTGTCTGTAAGTAAAATAGCAAAAAAGCCTTAGGGATTTTTCATGTTTCAAGATGGTGGCACTTCCGATTCGATCGACAAACTCCATATTTTGTGTAGGAATCAGTAATTACTTGTCGAGTATCGAAATTTTTTTTTAGGTCATTCTGACCTATATTTCGACGATTTTTTTGAAAACTTTGATCCTTAATTTCACCAAGGGGAGATAATTTAGAAAATTTCTAATTATATTTTTGAAGTCACATCGGTAAGATCTACTTGTATACTAAATTTCATGAAAATCGTACAACTATTAAAGAAGTTGTCAAATTGGTCTAAACTTCCGGTTCGAAATCACAGCGACGAATTTTCGAAATACGAAAATGTGAAACTGCAGATGAAAACGATTTTTTTCAAGGTATTCAAAGAAAAAAGAATTAGTAAAATCGGTCAAAAAATAACAAAGATACGACTATGCATTGTCAGTTTTTTCGTTCGTAAAATTCGGTGATTTCGGATTCGTAAAACGTTTTGAAAATACATTTAATCAAGGTTCGCACCCCATTTTTGGGGGGGTAGGTCAAAATTTCAGAAAGATCCTATGGATAGATTCTGAGAAATCCGATTTGCAGAAAACACACAAAAAAAAAAATAATAATAATAATAACTTTAACAGAAACAATAAGCTTTCATATGTAATACATATGAAAGCTTAATAATAACTTTAACAGAAACAATAAGCTTTCATATGTAATATGAAAGCTTAATAATTTTAGTAATCTCAATAGGCTTTCAGACGAAAGTCTGAAAGCCTAATAATAACTAGATCTGCTACTGTCCCATGCAGATATGAAAGCTTTCATATTCATCGTCACGTGTCATTGATTGTATCAAGTATCCTAAATAAAAGGATAAGAAGAAAAAATTATTAAAATTGGTCAAAAACTCGCGAAGTTACAAATCTAAATATAGTATGAAACATTGCACCCAGTCATAACAATAATCTGAAATCAGCCGTGGGAGGAAACCGAAGGACACGGAGAAAACCCACGAGGTTGGACACCATACTCCATGTCACGTGCAACCTGGAAATCGAAACGATGCCGGTTGACTCAATGACAGACGTTACGATACAGCGCGCACATGCTAACCATACAGCCATTCAGGCTCCCTAAAATCGATAAATTGCTGACTTATAGCAAGAAACATTTCAACCGGGCATTTCAATCGAAACAACGCCAGTTGACTCAATGACAGACGTTACGATACAGTGCGCAGGTGCTAACCATTTAGCCACGCAACCTCCCTAAATTTGGCAAATTGCTGACCTACAAGGAGAAACATTTCAACCGGGCGGAATTTTCTATTTTAACAGTTTAATTTGCACGGTACCTTTAATTATCAACCGAATATTACAAAACTTTTAAAAATAAGCCCCCCCCCCTGACCAGCTGAATTGTTCGCAATAAACGTTTGCCCCCTAAAATGAGCAAATTGGTGACTTTAATGTGAGAAACATTACTACCGGGCGAAATTTTCTGTTTTATCACTTTTACAGTACAGTACAACCGATTATTACAAAACTTTAAAAATAAAAGAGAAAGAGATAAATGCGGCTTAACCTCCATTCGACACAAACTAACATATAGATGGGACGAAAAACCAAGGTCCGGTGTACACATTGGAGTGCACGTAAAATATCCCTAAGCAGTTGGAATTCGATACTGTTGAATATGCTCTATACGATGACTATGCAAACCATTATTAATCGATGAAGGTGTTAAAATGTACACAATATAAACAGTATTAATCTAAATCAATAACATAAATGATTAAAAATATTTTTTTTAGATAGTTTTAAAATAGAAAACAAATAATTATATCAAATCAAACCTATTCAATTTCAATTAATATGAGAACTGGCTGCAAAGTTCTAAGCCTATGTGTGCAAGACCTATATATTGTTGATGTTTCCTTTTATTTTTCTATATAGTTTCCATCAAAGCTCAATTTTTTCATCAGTTATTTACGGTGATTTTGGATTCGCAAAACGTTTTGAAAATATATTGATTCCAAGGCCACCACCCATTTTTGAAAGGAGGCTAACCAGAAAAGTAAAATAGATCACAAAATCACGAAGTAACACAGCTGTCAAGGTCAATTTTTTCATCAGTTGTTTTCGGTGATTTTGGATTCGCAAAACGTTTTGAAAATATATTGATTCCAAGGCCACCACCCATTTTTGAAAGGAGGCTAACCAGAAATGTATTGATTTCCCAGATTTGAGACAAAATCGCGAAACTGCGATCCATTTGATTATTTTCAAGCTGTTAATCGGAGTTATTCACGCGAAAACAACTTTGTCGGCACGGAAAACATCAAAGGCGAAATTTGAAATTTTGAAATTTGCAAATACCAAAAATTCGACAATGAGCTAGGCTATCCCCAAATGTATTAATTTCAAAGATAAGAAACGAATTCAACAAACTACGGTCTGTTCTGATAATTTACATGCCCGTTAATGTCCATTTTTCACTATTTCTGATATTCAATTCAATATGGTGACTATCCATTGACTTAAATCAAAATTCTACTGCCAACATTTTATAGCCATCCCTTCAAGGATTCAGAAAATATAACCCCCGTGTCTGTATGTAAAATAGCAAAATGGCCTTTGAGGTGTTTACATTTCAAGATGGTGGCACTTCCGGATTGAGCTACAAACTCCATTTTTTGTGTACTAATCAGTGGTCTCGTAGCTAGTACCTAAAAAAAAAATTCAAGATGATTTGACCTATATTTCGTCGATTTTTTTGAAAATTTCGATCCTCAATTTCTCCAAGGGGAGATAATTTAGAAAATTTCCAAAGTATTTTTTCAAGTCGCATCATTAAGGTTTACTTACATATTAAATTTCATGAAAATCGTAAAACTACTAAAGAAGTTGTCGAGTTGGTCTAAACTTCCGGTTCGAAATCACAGCGACGAATTTTCGAAATTCGAAAATCCGAAATTGCAGATTTGAAGTAAATGTCTCAAAGTACTCATAGAAAAAAGAATTAATTAAATAGGTCAAATAGTCACAAAGTTACAGCATTGTAGGTCAAAAGCATTCGTTCGTAAAATTCGGTGATTTTGGATTCGAAAAACGTTTTGAAAATATATTTAATCAAGGTTCGCACCCCATTTTTGGGGGGGTAGGTCAAAGTTTTAGAAAGATCCTATGGTTAGATTCTAAAAAATATCCCTAAGCAGTTGGAATTCGATACTGTTGAATAAGCTGTATACGATGACTAAATGTGTAGATTGTAGTCACCCACACTGCATGTGTCGCTTAACAATGAAAGGATGCCGTTTTCAATGTTCGATCCTTTTGTTCTTCTACTCCTGATATGTTGGATTGTTGATCGATGGTTTTATATGAAAGACTACCAATAAGACTCTTTGTAGAAGAAGTTCCCAAAAAATATTAAGTTGACTTTACGAGAAAGACCTCTAAACATGCTCCAAATTGTAAAAATACGACTTTTTGGATTTTCAATCTCTTTTTTTCGCCTATCCCTGATATTTAAAATAAATGATACAATGATTTCACACAACAGGCTAGCTATTGGACTCTCTATTGACAAAAGTTTCACAGCCCTCCCTTCATTATAACCGAAGTTATCGTGCCCTAAAGAATCAACAAATCAGCATGCCCATCTCTGCTTACCCTTGGCAGAAAATGCTCATCTTTGGACTCAATCATGACATTGTCCTAGTGAACGTCTACATCAAGTTTGAACATTCTAGCTCAATTAGAAGGAGAGTTATTGTGTTTCAAAGTCTCGGCCCTTCAAATTGCTACTACTTTTCATTTTCAATTCAAAATGGTGACCATCACGTGACCGAAATCAAAATTCTGCTCCCTATGATTTTTGGGCCATCCTTCAAGGATTCAGAAAATATAACTCCCGTGTCTGTAAGTAAAATAGCAAAAAAGCCTTAGGGATTTTTCATGTTTCAAGATGGTGGCACTTCCGGTTCGATCGACAAACTCCATATTTTGTGTAGGAATCAGTAATTACTTGTCGAGTATCGAAAATTTTTTTTAGGTCATTCTGACCTATATTTCGACGATTTTTTTGAAAACTTTGATCCTTAATTTCACCAAGGGGAGATAATTTAGAAAATTTCTAATTATATTTTTGAAGTCACATCGGTAAGATCTACTTGTATACTAAATTTCATGAAAATCGTACAACTATTAAAGAAGTTGTCAAATTGGTCTAAACTTCCGGTTCGAAATCACAGCGACGAATTTTCGAAATACGAAAATGTGAAACTGCAGATGAAAACGATTTTTTTCAAGGTATTCAAAGAAAAAAGAATTAGTAAAATCGGTCAAAAAATAACAAAGATACGACTATGCATTGTCATTTTTTTCGTTCGTAAAATTCGGTGATTTCGGATTCGTAAAACGTTTTGAAAATACATTTAATCAAGGTTCGCACCCCATTTTTGGGGGGGTAGGTCAAAATTTCAGAAAGATCCTATGGATAGATTCTGAGAAATCCGATTTGCAGAAAACACACAAAAAAAAAAATAATAATAATAATAACTTTAACAGAAACAATAAGCTTTCATATGTAATACATATGAAAGCTTAATAATAACTTTAACAGAAACAATAAGCTTTCATATGTAATATGAAAGCTTAACTAGATCTGCTAAGCAGATATTAAAGCTTTCATATTCACGGTCAGTTTCTCTCGCATCTCAAGAGTTATATAAAGAATCTTAAAAAGGAGAAAGAATTAATGAAATCCGCCAAAAACTCACCGAGTTATAACGAGAAACAATTCAACCGGTTCAAATTCTACCTTAATTAGAAACAGAGGTGTTATGTTCCAATGTGATCTGTCAAATTGCTTATTGCTCCTAAATCTACGCAGAAATTCTCAACATCAAACCTAGTCAAGGTAATGACATAATGAATCTATATTTGGAATTTTGTCACTCTCACTTCATTATAACCAAAGTTATCGTGCCCCAAAGAATCAACCAATCAGATTGCTTATCTCTGCTTACTATAAGCAGACAATGCTCATCTTCGCACTCCTTTTTGGCACTGACCTAATGAATGCCTTCACCAAGATCTTATCTCTGCTTACCCTAAGCATAATATGCTCATCTACGAACTCCGCGTTTTTAATGTATGGGGATCATGGTGGCTCAGTGATAAGAGACACTGATTAACTAACCAGTAGGTCTTGGGCTCTCTCCCGGGGTTTGACCAGAAAGTCAATTGTACAGGCTTGACTGCCCTTGTTAGCTGTACAGGACAGTAGGTCTGCCCGGTCTGACAGGGAATAGTGTCTTATTGTCAGGATGGGACGAAAAGCAATGTTCAGTGTGCACATTGGCGTGCACGTAAAAGATTCCTTGATAGAGTATATCGTGATACAGATGTCCGGGCAAAATCTACCTGTTTGTCTTCAATGGTCCAGTCGGTGTATAAAGTAGGACTTTTGCCCTACTCTGTATAAGATTTCAAATCTTTGAAGTTTTAAGATAAGCATACCCGGTCCCTGAAATCTTAAATGGGACTTGCTTTTTCGCCCTCTGTTCTGTACAGACTGGGCTAATACAGTAAAACATTGTAACAATCTACAGAGAGTAAATTTAACTTGTTGACTAAATAATCTTCAATACTTCTAATTAGCGGTATGTAGTGACAAGGATCGTGACCCAGATGGGATATACTTGAACTTTCTAGACAAGAAACCTGATATCTAATTTGGTATAGCACTAATAAGTTTCATTACATACTAAATTTTTATATGATTGCTTATCGCACTTGACATGCATACCCATAGGTCCATCTTTAAATTTAAAACTGGTAGAAATTACCGAGGGTTGAACATGGTATTGCATCGTCACTGTTGTATTATTGCTTATCGCCCGCGAAAAAAAATCAAAGCAGTTGAAAAAATAAAACGGGAGAAAAATGCTAAAACCGATGCGAAAAATGAAAATGTGCCCTAGTTAGGGAGGGCTCTAAAGACAGACAAAAGGGTCCGACGAATGACAAAAGGGTCCCTAGTGCCAAGGGAAAGGGCCCCCGAGTCCAACTCAATCGTTTTCTATACACTGTTACTGTCGAATCCACTACTGAATGAGAATGCAGCCATTGCATTGGGGTGACAATCATCAATCAAGAACCTCCCCTCGCGACAGAGGGCCCTCAAAATAGTACGGCCTCCGCCATGATAAACGCCCATATGCGTTTGGTGAAAGTCAAAATGGTGAAAGATGTTATTTGGTCAACATGTATCTACACTAACACAGACATTTTCAGATGAGGCGTGTAATAAAGTGGCTTAAATATATGAAAATCTTGAAAGAACTGATCGCAACCTACACCCTGCATTTGTTAGGTGTGTGGTTGCGAATGGGATATAGCGTCTTGTGCCACCACCCCCACCCCATCACACACACATATACCACCCCGATTCTTCAATCCAAACTGATTAGAACCTGAATCACAATCGATCTAGTAGCAATCATACACAGTCGATATCAAAAATTGATTTCCAATCTCAAAGACGGCTTATCTCCCCTGAAACTGTTGAGTAATACGCGATTCCCAATTCACACAACTTTCATAGATTTAAGGAAATGGAATGAACTGAACAGAAATTGTTTTAACGACCTATCTTTTTGCGCCGACTGAATTAACTAAAGTTTGATCGGACAGCGTCGTTACGGTCTTTTCTTTCGAATTCCAACTGTTAAGTAGTCTTTTACGGGCATGTAGATATTGTTCCTAGCCGGGCCATTTAGGTTTCAAATTTCACAGTGTATTGATAGCCTTCTGGTTTCTGCTATGATTCGTTCATTGTTTCGCTGTTTTTTCTACTATGAACTCGTCTACTATTAATTCGTTCATTGTTCCACTCTTATTTCGGCTATGATTTCGTTGAACGTTTCATTGTTATTTCTTCTGCGAATTCGTTAATTGTTTCATCGTTATTTCTGCTACGAATTCGTTAATTGTTGAAGTGTTATTACTGCTATAAATTCGTTGATCGTTTCATTGCTATTTATGGGAATCACGGTGGCTAAGTGGGCAAGGCGCTGGCTCGTTAGCCTGGA
This sequence comes from Patella caerulea, assembly GCA_036850965.1. Lineage (NCBI taxonomy): Eukaryota > Metazoa > Mollusca > Gastropoda > Patellidae > Patella > Patella caerulea. The sequence continues at coordinate 19,002,151 of JAZGQO010000014.1, read as the reverse complement.
AGTCGGGTGTTCGATCCTTGCATTGGCCGAGAAAGCTCATCTCGATTTTCCGGCGTGGTTTCCTCTTGTCAGTGATGCAGAAGGAGGGCCTGATAAGGACAGCTGCCTAGTCGTTCGGATGGGACGAAAAACCGAGGTCCCGTGTACACATTGGAGTGCACGTAAAAGATCCCTTGCCCGGGCAAAAATTCCCTCATAGCACACTGTGTGGCGTATGGCCGTCTTCCATTAGCCCAGGTCAGGTGCAGAAGAGTAGGACGTAAAACCCCATTTCATTTCTGCTATGAATTCGTTAAGTTTTGCACTGTTATTTCTGCTATGAGTTCGTTGATCGTTTCACTGTTATATCTGCTGTGAACTCGATCAAGTTTGAACATTCTAGCTGACCTACAGCGAGAAACATTTCAACCGGGCCAAATTTTCTATTTTAACAGTTTAATTTGCACGGTACCTTTAGTTATCAACCGAATATTACAAAACTTTTAAAAATAAGCTCCCCCTGAACAGCTTAATCGTTCGCAATAAACGGGGTTGGACATCATATTCCATGTCACGTGCAACCTGGCGATCGAAACGACGCCCGTTGACTCAATGACAGACGTTACGATACAGCGCGCACATGCTAACCATTCAGCCATTCAGCCTCCCTGAATTCGGAAAATTGCTGACTTATAGCAAGAAACATTTGAACCGGGCGAAATTTTCTGTTTTAACAGTTTAATGTGCATGGTACTTTAATTACCAACCGATTATTACAAAACTTTTGAAAATAAGCTCCAACTGACCAGCGTAATCGTATGCAATAAAAGTTTGGCTTGAATTGAAAGTTCTGCACGGAGAAAGTTCATCTCGATTTCCCGGCGTGGTTCCCCCTTGTCAGTGAGGCAGAACGGCTGTCTAGTTCGGATGGGACGAAAACCACGGTCCCGTGTACACATTGGAGTGCATGTAAAATATCCCTAAGCAGTTGGAATTCGATACTGTTGAATAAGCTCTATACGATGACTAAATGTGTAGATTGTAGTCACCCACACTGCATGTTTCGCTTAACAATGAAAGGGTGCCGTTTTCAATGTTCGATCCTTTTGTTCTTCTACTCCTGATATGTTGGGCTGTTGATCGATGGTTTCATATAAAAGACTACCAATAAGACTCTTTGTAGAAGAAGTTCCCAAAAAATATTATGTTGACTTTACGAGAAAGACCTCTAAACATGCTCCAAATTGTAAAAATACGACTTTTTGGATTTTCAATCTCTTTTTTTTCGGCTATCCCTGATATTTAGAAAAAATAATACAATGATTTCACACAACAGGCTAGCTATTAGACTCTCTATTGACAAAAGTTTCACCGCCCTCCCTTCATTATAACCGAAGTTATCGTGCCCTAAAGAATCAACAAATCAATATGCTTATCTCTGCTTACCCTAAGCAGAAAATGCTCATCTTTGAACTTCATCATAACATTGACCTAGTGAGCGTCTACACCAAGTTAGAACATTCTAGCTTAATTAGAATGAGAGTTATTGTGCTCAAAAGTCTCGGCCCTTCAAATTGCTTCTATTTTTGATTTTCAATTCAAAATGGTGACTCCCGGTTGACCTAAATCAAAATTCTGTTCGCGACATTTTTTAGGCCTTCCTACAAGGATTCAGAAAATATAACTCCCGAGTCTGTAAGTAAAATGGCAAAAAAGCCTTATTGATTTTTCACGTTTCAAGATGGTGGCACTTCCGGTTCGATCGACAAACTCCATATTTTGTGTACGAATCAGTAATTCCTTGTCTAGTATCGAAAAAAAAATTAGGTCATTCTGACCTATATTTCGACGATTTTTTTGAAAACTTTGATCCTTAATTTCACCAAGGGGAGATAATTTAGAAAATTTCTAATTATATTTTTGAAGTCACATCGGTAGGATCTTCTTATATACTAAATTGAATGAAAATCGCACAACTATTAAAGAAGTTGTCAAATTGGTCTAAACTTCCGGTTCGAAATCACAGCGACGAATTTTCGAAATTCGAAAATGTGAAACTGCTGATGAAAATGATTTTTTTCAAGGTATTCAAAGAAAAAAGATTTAGTAAAATCGGTCAAAAAACAATAAAGTTACGACTATGCATTGTCCATTTTGTCGTTCGTAAATTTCGGTGATTTCGGATTCGTAAAACGTTTTGAAAATATATTTAATCAACAGCTACCACCCATTTTTTTGGGGGGGGGGTAGGTAAAAGTTTCATAAAGATACTGTGGTTAGATTCTGAGAAATCCGATTTGTGGATAAAACACAAAAAAAAAAAATAACAATAATAATCTTAACAGAAACAATAAGCTTTCATATGTAATATGAAAGCTTAATAATAATTTTAGTAATCTCAATAGGCTTTCAGACGAAAGTCTGAAAGCCTAATAATAATTTTAACAAAAACAATAGTGTTTCACACAAGCTACGCAGTGTGAAACCCTAATAACAAAAAATAAATTTCTCACCCCACGCCGGTTGTATTTTAGTAATTTTTCGAAGTAAAACGTTTCGTATCTTTAATATATTTGTAAACACTTTTTAAAATATTGCTGTTGACGTCTGGTGATAATTCCGCATTACCATAGAGTAGGCAATTGATATTTCTAAAATACATTTGTAATAAATTAATGGTATTATTTTGCTGAAGTGTGTAGTTAGGACAGTAGAGTAACACGTGTTCTGTGGTTCTTGGGTTGTTGGAAGAGGTTATTGGCGGAATACGACAACAAAGATAATTGGGAGCTATGTGATTTAACATTTTATAAAACATTATCGATTGATGAGCTTGACGTCGCACTGATAAAGACTAGAATCCGGATTCAGTATAAAGTGTATTGTGGGAGGTTCCACGAGGCAGGCCAGTTACTGTTCGCAATGCGTCTAAGTAAAGCTTTTCTAATTTTTGTGAATTTATTTCAGTAGTGTTATTCCAGACTATATCAGCGTAATCAAACATAGAAAGAATAAACAAATTATACAAAATACTAAAAGATTTACACGATAGTCTAAACTTCAAACTTCTCAGACAGTCGACCAGGTTTTACTAATTCAAAAATCCACGTAATTGTCCCACTTACAATGTTTGTTAAAAACAACACCTAAATGTTTATGGGTATTTGCGTCATATAATGGTATATCATTAAAAGAAGCGACAATCAAAGTTGGGTTATTTTTTCTACTAAATGTAAGACTGATAGTTTTGTCTGGGTTGCATTCGACCTTCGACATTTCTGACCAATCATGAATTTTCTTTAGATCATGTCGAGTGATTATCTATAACCAAATATAACGAAGTATCATCTGCAAATAATCTTAATCGGGAGATAATTTCATTTGTAATATCGTTAATATAAATTAGAAAAAGAAGCGACCCCAGTACTGATCCTGGGGTACGCCGGAATATATATTTTTAAAACTGAGGAATCATTATTATTAATAACTGATTGCTTTCTATTGGATAGATTATTTTTTGAGGGCACCTAAAACACCATTTCTAATTCCAACTGACTTTAGTTTGTGTATCAACCCACGATGCCATACCCTAGTATCAAATATGATTTTATATATATCAAAAATTATCGCTTTTACTTCACGCCCTTTGTCTAAACAGAATGAAACATGGTTGTACATATCAGTGAATTGGTAAACAGCACAATCATTTTGTCGAAACTTAAGCCAGGCGCAGACGGGCAACTTTTTCGAGCAACTTTCAGGCAACAGTGAAATCGCTGGTCGTTGAAAGAAAAAATCGCTCAGTTATTGATATATATAAAATCATATTTGATACTAGGGTATGGCATCGTCGGTTGATACACAAACTAAAGCCAGTTGGAATTAGAAATGGTGTTTTAGGTGCCCTCAAAAAATAATCTATCCAATAGAAAGCAATCAGTTATTAATAATAATGATTCCTCAGTTTTAAAAATATATATTCCGGCGTACCCCAGGATCAGTACTGGGGTCGCTTCTTTTTCTAATTTATATTAACGATATTACAAATGAAATTATCTCCCGATTAAGATTATTCGCAGATGATACTTCGTTGTATTTGGTTATAGATAATCACTCGACATGATCTAAAGAAAATTCATGATTGGTCAGAAATGTCGAAGGTCGAATGCAACCCAGACAAAACTATCAGTCTTACATTTAGTAGAAAAAATAACCCAACTTTGATTGTCGCTTCTTTTAATGATATACCATTATATGACGCAAACCCATAAACATTTAGTTGTTATTTTTAACAAACATTGTAAATGGGACAATTACGTGGATTTTTAAATTAGTAAAACCTGGTCGACTGTCTGAGAAGTTTGAAGTTTAGACTATCGTGTAAATCTTTTAGTATTTTGTATAATTTGTTTATTCTTTCTATGTTTGATTACGCTGATATAGTCTGGAATAACACTACTGAAATAAATTCACAAAAATTAGAAAAGCTTTACTTAGACGCATTGCGAACAGTAACTGGCCTGCCTCGTGGAACCTCCCACAATACACTTTATACTGACTCCGGATTCTCGTCTTTATCAGTGCGACGTCAAGCTCATCAATCGATAATGTTTTATAAAATGTTAAATCACATAGCTCCCAATTATCTTTGTTGTCGTATTCCGCCAATAACCTCTTCCAACAACCCAAGAACCACAGAACACGTGTTACTCTACTGTCCTAACTACACACTTCAGCAAAATAATACCATTAATTTATTACAAATGTATTTTAGAAATATCAATTGCCTACTCTATGGTAATGCGGAATTATCACCAGACGTCAACAGCAATATTTTAAAAAGTGTTTACAAATATATTAAAGATACGAAACGTTTTACTTCGAAAAATTACTAAAATACAACCGGCGTGGGGTGAGAAATTTATTTTTTGTTATTATTATTATTATTTATTTGTTTTTATTATTATTATTATTTAGAGAGAGGATATTTGTCGTTTTAGAGTGAATAACATATCTTATTTCATCGAGAAGCAAGAAAACTTATATTTTCACTCATGCTACGCATTCGTGAAAATACATGTATAAACGTTTTCTTGAAATAAAATATGTTATTCACGACAAAACTTCTATTTATTTTATGATTTTACAATCATTTTAGGTAAAATAACATGGACTACTTTGCTAGCCAGTGGAATAACACTTTTATTTCACTGATAAAACGCGGTATTCCCCTACTGATCATAAAATCAATTAAAATTGTTCACGAAATTCAACCTCATTCTTCATTACAATTTAACGGTGATATAATCAAACGGTTTTCAAAATCAGATAATAATTTTGACCTCCAGAGGGACCACAAGCTAAAAAGGGAGATTTTTCGGACAATCAGGCGCCATAATTCAGGAAGTTACGACCCAATGGGCTCAAATATTGAAATGAACCAAGATCTTTGGATTATAAACATACATGTCAAGTTTCATCAAAATCATATTAAAATTGTGACCTCAACCTTGGATCCACAACCTTGATATAACATTTTCACACTATTCGCGTACAAACGGCGGCCATTTTGTCCGTCAGTTTTCGTCCGATTTTCATGAAATTCGATCTCAACATTCGTTGCAGTGTAACGGTGATATAATCAAACGTTTTTTTAAATCGGGTAATAATTTTGACTTCCAGAGGGACCACAAGCTAATAAAGGCATTTTTTAGTACAATCAGGGGCCATAATTCAGGAAGTTACTATCCGATATGCGCAAATATCGAAAGGAACCAAGATCTTTGGGTTATAAACAAACATGTCAAGTTTCATCAAAATCGAATTAAAATTGTGACCTCTACTGGGTCCACAACCTTGATAAAACACATTTTCACACTATTCGCGTATAAACGGCGGCCATTTTGTCCGTCAATTTTGGTCTGATTTTTACGTCTATTGTTCTACGTAATTCTTCATAAAAAAATGGTCTGATGATGTTCAGTACGAACAGAAAGCGCTAACCGTTAAGTTGGTATATATATAAACTAAATTAAAGAAAGACACCAAAATACCAACTTAACGGTTAGCGCTTTCTGTTCGTACTGAACATCATCAGACCATTTTTTTATGAAGAATTACGTAGAACAATAGACGCAACGTTATGACGTTACTATAAATACATGTATAGCAAATACAACATAATAATATTATTTACACATTTTTACATTTAGTAAATAATCAATAAAACGAGAATTATTTACTATAATCTCTTACTATAATATCCGTTTATTTCATTCTGGTTTGTACTTTTTTATGAAATAATTTTCTTTACGTTCAATGCGTATATTAATATACACCTGGTCACCTTAAAGATGGGTTCCCAGCAAAGTATTTATCGGGTTGTTATTGCCAATAAAAGTATGGCAATTTTGGTATATATGGAAAGTAGAGATACCAAATCTTACTAGAAAAATACTGGGCTCCCTGAAAAACACTCATTGGGCGCATACAGGACAAAAATGTAAGGGTTCCCCTAATCAACAGCCCGACGATTAGGGCTATCCCCACGCGTGACGTCGAAGGCTGCACGAGTACATTGGGCACTTTGTGTACTTGTTGATAAACTTTATAAAGAGTTAGACGTACAACACTTTCTGAGATAAAATTCACGGATAATCCAAAAATTTAATTAGGATTCGATATTTGTAATAAATAGTCAGTGATTACAAACAACATCGTCTTGTATATGCAATGAATTCTCATCCGTCTCCGACCACGGTTCTATTAGGGAGGGAGAGGGGTAATCCCCTGGCCCAAACATGGCCTCTTTTGATCGATTTTCATAGCAGATTATACTTGGCAATTACAGTGTTTTGAGAAGGATTTGAAGCAACGTTATGATAAATTAATTAGTTTGAATATGTTTTTAGTAAAATATGTCATCAAAACACCCAGTTCATAACCGGGAAAGCAACTTTAAGGTGGGATATCAGTTATAATAATATATAAGTTTCATTTTAGAAAGAAAGAGCAGTTGTGTGTTTATTTTGCAGTCAAAATATTAAGGATACCAACTTTTGTCGCCTTAATATAACGGGGGCCTTAATGTGTATATTAATATAGACCTGGTTTGATATTCACCTTTAGGAGACCAGGTGTATATCAATATACACATGAAGACCCCACCGAACACAAATTGGCGACCTATTCGGCTAGCGACCTATTCGACCGATCCAGCTGGCAACCTGTCCGTTGGCAACCTATTCAGAAAAAAGACAACAGTCGCCCAAACTCATCTATTTTTTATCAACCAATAAAATCCAACGTTACGTCTATCAAATGAAAGTAGAATACATTATTTTCTATCCATTACTTTAGCTCAGAATAGAGGTGTAATTTTGCATTATCTTACAAAATTCTGGACATCAAACTAAATATATTCCGAAAGGTAATTCAATAGGCTTTCCAAATATTATTAGTAAAAGTTGGCACAATCATATTAAAGGCATGCACTCTCATCCTAAACATGGCCAATTTTTTAAAAAAAAAATAAAAGGAAAGACCGTTAATATCCCGTGTGAAAATTCGGACCATTGTACAAAAATTTGATGTTACAACGAAATATATTATTGAATAAGCTTTCCAAATAATATTAGTAAAAGTTGGCACAATCGTATTAAAAAGGCGCACTCTGAACATGAACGTAGCAAATATTTCGGTATTCTAAATGTAAAGATTGACCGGTATTTTTTTCGCTAAGTCCAGTTTGAGTTTGAGATGGCGCTCCTATAATATGATTGTGCCAACTTTTACTAATAATATTTGGAAAGCTTATTAAATTACCTTTCAGAATTATTATTTAAATCGCGTTACTTTCCTCTGACAAAGTACCTGTTTCTTTTCTGGGACCCTCTCTGTATATTTTCAAACATTCAAATATCAGATTATTTAAAATACTGGGGACACTTACAGCACACAACGCAGATAACACTGGTCCAAGGACGGACCTTTGGGTATTCCAACTTGACTTGTGTGTCTGTACAGATTGAAAGCAACTCAAAACATTTTCCTGACATTCCAAATATACCATTTACTTTCTGGAGGTGTACAGACGGATCGATGGTGTCGAATGCAGCAGAGAAATCTAACAGTACAAGGCACTGGCAATCACCATCGTCGACAGCCGATCGGATGTCATTTACAACCTTTATCTGGACAGTTTCGGATGAATGGTTTTGTTTATAACCTGATTGAACGTTATCCAGTAAAGAGTAATAATTTAGATAACCCTTTAACCTTATTTTCACAGCTCACTTCAAAACTTTAGAGACAGGTCTGTGCCCATAGTAGATTTTTTTAAGTAGAGCTTGGGCGACTGCTGACCATATGAGTGATGGTAGGCAGAAAGACCCCGAGAAACTAAATTGCTAGCGATTTGTAGGTAACTGATTGGATAAACAGGTTTGAAGGTTTAGAATACCGAATAATCTATGGAAAACAAGTGAAGCTCACTGAGCTAATCGCCGACAAATTGACTAGTAATAAAGGTAACGGAGCTGTCATCTTCTGACTCCCATTTAATGGTTCTTATGCATACGCTAGCAATTAAATCCATTAAATAACTCTTCACCAATGCCCCTTTTCTTCAGGAAACTATGTGTGAGGTAGCTATTATTGGTGTTGGTTGTCGATTGCCTGGAGCTGATAATGTTGATGAGTTTTGGAAGATACTACGTAATGGTGAAAATCACGTGATAGAAGTTCCACCAAACCGTTGGAATTTAGAAGCATTTTATGATTCTGATCCTGACGTTCCTGGAAAAACTCACGTTAGACGAGCAGGTTTTGTTGATGAGTAAGTTCAATCTAAAATAGGCTGGTAGTTCTATGTTGCCATTCGAGTATGATGATTATCTGAACTCATCTTTCCTGTAAATACTAAATATATTAGCTTAATATATAAGCCAAGTATAGGAAATCGACATGCATATAAGAACGAAGACGTAACACAGTCAATCACATAAAACAACCATACTGATATTCTCTGCATGTATGGTCTATTTATATAACAAAATCGCAAACGCCTATTTAAGGCAGACACATAGCTTCAACGCATCAGAATGAAAACGTGAAAATTGATATTTTAATGGGGAAACGACGCTAATAAGTTATACCTATTTTTATTATGTATTTATCTACCATAGCCATATACGCACTTATTACATCACCATTACCTAATGCTTATATGAAAATAGTAGAAAAAATTATACGAAATTAATCTATATCTTCAACGGGATGTAATTTTTAAAAAGCAAGTTTTCTTTATATCAATCTAGCCACGACAAATGGGATTTCAAATTCTATGGCGTCAACGAATTTGAAGCTTGTAAAATGGATCCACAACACAAGTTTGTATTAGACAGTACCTTTATGGCTTTAGAGAATGCTGGAATAAGTAAGCAACAAATAAGTGGATCTAACACAGGAGTATATATCGGTAATTGATATTATAAAGAAATACAATTGAGTGTGTGTGTGTGTGTTGTGATTGTGGGAGGCGCGTTTGGAAATTGGTACTTTAAAAAATCATTGATAACGGAAGATGTAGTTTCAAGTAAATACTTTGAAGCCGACGTGAACTTTGTAAGCATAGACGGCAAGAGAGAAAACCACCTCCAAGATCTCACTACCATATCCGTATGATGTATGAGGACTCGGGTATTGCCCAGCTCTTTTAAAGGCTGACCCTCGAACTTAGCGATACAAGCATTTACTTGATTGGTTATTGCAAACACTATAAAAATTGGGTGAACATTTGCTCAGCAGAGAAAGGGGGGTGGGGCTCTTTCGTTTAATAAACTTTGATTTTATTTGCGAGTACCCGGCATATGGACGAGTTAATGTCTTATTAAGTAAAAGTTATACCTGCAACACTGACATATCCCACATGGAGGCAATTGTCCAAAGCAATTACAATAGCCTATCTGCTCTTTTAGCCTGTATCATAACAATATATTGTTAAGCGTTGTAATCCTATAGTGTTATACAAAGACAGGCCATGTCAGATTTTTTAAGTCACGTCCGATTTATGATAATCCACGAAATACGATATTTATAATTTATATGCACATGTCAATGATATGAACAAATTCACTATTTCTTATAGGTATGTCTGGCTCTGATTATGGCAATATTTTGTCCACTGTCGTCGCAGAAAGTGATAATTATACATTGACTGGTACCAGTAATAGTATTGTAGCTGCTCGAGTGTCGTATGTGTTCAATTTGACCGGTCCATCAATAATGGTAGACACCGCTTGTTCATCGTCTCTTGTATCTATCCATCTAGCTTGTCAAGCTTTACGTTCAGGTAGATTTACAGTAATATGATTTCTGATTTAATAAAGGGATACAATATGTTTTGTTTACATGACGGACTGTATTGTAAACTATAAAGTTTGAAATATTCCTTGATGAGCACAATACATAAATCAAGCACAAGATCAGGTCTCAAAATTAAAATCCCGGTGGAAGCATTTAGTAAAATCAAGAAACAGGAAATAATAATAATAATAATTATGTTTGCTTCAGGCGAATGTGATTTAGCTATAGCAGGTGGGGTCAATTCACTGATGAAACCAGATATATTTATACAACTAAGTAAAGCCCGTATGGTATCACCCACAGGACAATGTCAGGCGTTCTCTGAAAATGCTGATGGATACGCCAGAGGAGAAGGGTGTGGAATTATTATCTTGAAACCACTAGAACAGGTACATAGTTCTATTATTTGAAATGTTTGTTTGTTAGAAAATAACAGAATTAAAAGTGGCTTTGTAGCCAGACCAATCTTTGCGTCGTACACCCCCCACACTCTCCCAAACTCACCAGATGTCTGTTACTTTTCCAGTAACTCATTTTCCGTTAGTCTTAAGTACACATTATTTTCAATAATAGACTTTCCATATCTTTAAATACTATTTATTTGAAATATTTTTTGTTTCATGTAGGCTTTGAAAGATAATGATAATATCTGGGCAACCATTGTTACATCTATAAACCATGATGGTCAAACAGTCACACCAATCACAGCGCCATCACCCCGGCAACAAGAAGCTCTATTGAACACAGTGTTTGACAGATACAGAATTGACCCAGAATCAGTTGACTATATTGAAGCACACGGTGAGGTTATGTCAATACTTAACAATTTAGATTTTTTAAAAACAAATATCGACGACTTACTCTTTCTGGGAAACCTGCTGCCATTTATTATTTTAGAACTTCATATAGCTAATTCCTTATTGTTGTATATTTTCATTTACATGAATTTATAAGAAAAACAAACACAAAAGTGCAAACCACAGAAAGCAAATTTACTAAAAGCCTCGTGACTGTTGTAAACAAAATAGTGTCATATAGACACGTTATGACATAATATATTTAAACTTGTAAATCGGTAGGACAGGTAAAATAAACATGTACATTTTGGCAATTATTTAATTGGTATTATTTGATAATTCCAATTGTAGGGACTGGAACCAAAGCTGGTGATCCAGCAGAAGTAACAGCCCTTGGTAAATTCTTTCAGAAAGATAAAAATCCTAAACAGAGACTGATAGGATCTGTAAAAACTAACATTGGACATCTAGAATCAGGTGCTGGTGTAGCTGGTCTAATTAAAGTTTTATTGATGCATAAACATCAGGAAATAGTCCCATCCCTTCATTTTGATAAACCCAGTGAGAATGTTCCTCTTGAAAAATATAACCTGAAGGTTCCAACAGAAGTTCAACCATGGCCCAAAAACGATAATGGGTATATGAGATCTTGTGTAAATAGTTTTAGTTTCGGGGGTACGAACAGCCATGCTATCATTACAACCCCCATGAACCCGTCAAATGCACCAGAAAAAAACGACACCTCAATATCCCAATTGCCCAGGATTGTCTGTTTGTCAGCATGTCATCCCACCTCATTGCAGATGATCAAATCGCATTTCTGCAATACCGGAGAAGGTTATAACATCGAGGATGTTTCTTATACCACTATGTACAGACGAAACCATTTCCCTTTTCGTATTGCGGTTATTGGCACTAACGTGAAACAAGTTATTCAAAGATTGAATGAAATTGACTTAAAAGACAAAGACTCAATAGATGCAGTTTCTAAGAAGAAGAAAATTATTTTGGTCTTCGCTGGCATGGGAACAAACTGGGAAGGAATGTGTCAGTCTTTATTGAAACATTCTGCTATATTCAGAGGTACCATCAATGATGTGTCGGATATATTGAAACAATTTATTTCATGGGATTTGTGTGATGCATTTGAGAACGGTTTTGACCTAGACGATCCTTATGTAGCTCCCATCATGACATTCGCATGTGAAATTGGTGTATATGCTATGATGAAAGAATTTGGTGTAGTGGCAGATGCTATCGTTGGGCAATCTATAGGCGAAGTTGCAGCAGCGTATGCATCCGGGGCTCTTACCCTAAATCAAGCAGTTTGTGTTATTTACCATAGAACTAAATATCAAGCCGAAGCAACAGGGGGTAAAATGTTTATAGTCAGGAATATGGAGATCGCTGACGTAAATTCATTAATAGAGACATTTAAATCACAAGCGAACATATCCCTGTTTTACAGCCCATCCTGTTGCACTATCAGTTGTGATGATGAAGTCATTGACTTGATCAAATCTCGGTTGAAACAAACAGAACCCCGCGTGGAATTCGTAGATTTACATGTGACAAGCGCATTTCACTCACACCATATGGACGATTGTACAGAAAAGTTGACTACTGCCTTTACTCTTCACGGAACTCCACCCACAACGCCTATAGTATCATCGGTAAGTGGGAAAATGGCCGTTGGTGCAGATTTCATCACGTCGGAATACTGGGCGAAAAACATTAGGAACCCAGTGTTGTTTCACCAGTCTATAGTAGAAGTTCACGAACCCGATAAAATGAATATATTTATAGAAATTGGACCAAAGCCGGTTTTAAAAGCACACATAGCGAAAATCTTTGAAGAACCTTTTGTGGCATTAGCCATACCAACAATACAGAAAGATGATGATATAATATCTATAATAAAGGCTGTAGCAACTCTATATGAGAATGGAGTAAATATCAAATGGGAGGATGTTTTAAAATGTTCAGGGAAAATTGTAGAAGTTCCACAATACCAGTTCAGCCGAATTCAGAATTGCTACATCCCCAATGTAGCAAGAGAAAAACTAAGGGGTTTTAATTCTCAAACGTATCGTCATCCATTTCTGAAATCGAGCTGTTCAGATTCCAGAAATTATAAAGTTCTATTAGACCCGTCTCGCATAGCTTCTATCTATGAACATAAAGTAAATGAGATAGTCGTGGTACCTGGTGCAGTCTATGCAGAAGTTGGAATGGCTATTGCTGCCACAAAATCAAAATTCCCCCGCTTAACACCAAAAGAAATCAGTGTTGATTTTAAACATCCACTTACGTTGATGAACCACAAATCGATAGAGCTTGATGTAGAAACAGAAGATATAAATCAAGAGTTGCGATACCGTGTCTTGCAAGGAATCACAGTTTATGCATCCGGAACTATTAATGCTATTACTGGATCTGTTGTTGATTCATTAGATTTAGATGATATCCGAAGCAGATGTAACATTTTGTTAAAATCAGAAGACATGTACGCTGCGTTGGCTTCCTATGGGTTTCAATATGGAGAGACAATGACCATTTTGCAAGGAGGCGTTAAGAATAACAAAGAGGCTTTAGTTGAACTTAGGTTGAATAAACTTCTAAAAGAAGAAATGGAAGGAACGATACTGCACCCATCTATAATAGATGGGCTCTTGCAAACGCCTGTCGCTTTTGTATCTAACAATGACGATGTGACACTATTTCCTGTCCAACTGAACCGAATTCGGGTCTTGCGGGAAGTACAAGATCGTATGTATTGCTATGTAAAGATTCTAAATATAAAACAAGAAAAGCGTACTTTCTTAATCCACCTGTGTGCGGAAAATGGTGAAATCGTTGCTAGTATTTTGAAATACACCGTTAAAGCCCTTGTTATCAATCGCGAGGAAGCTAAAAGCTACTTTTACAAACAACAGTGGAAAAGGGTTAGTCACGTCAATCACCCAGTCGCAGAGAATAACACAGATATTACTTTCATTGGAACTCAACGTCATTTAGGCGAATGTCCTTTCTTGAATATTCCAGAGAACAACGAACAAAGAAAGAAACTATTGGCTAATTTCAGCACCGAAATTAAAAAACACAAAAACATAGCAATAATGATGGACGAATTCAAAGATCAAATAATCGATGGGCGTGACATACAGACTTCTGTGGAAAAAAAACTGCTTTGGCTCAAAGATATTTTAATACATATTCACGAAAATACCGAAAACTACACGGTTTTAGTCATTACCAGGAACACCTGGATGGTTACTACCGATAAAAGCAACTGTGTTGAAATATCAAACTGTAACACAATTCCATTTTCAATATGGGGATTTCTTAGATCAGTCCAAAGAGAACCCATGTCTTTTAAACTCCACATTGTTGACTTAAATAATTATAATGACCAGATATCCAAGACAAGAATCTTAGAATTTCTATTGGATGAATTTTCCAGCAATCTTGAAAATCACGGAGAGATTCTGGTCACTGCTGATGCAGTATTTTCGTTGGAATGCGCGAGCTTTGCTGAACTAAATGATTACATTGAACGGGACCAGTCTTCATTCGGCGATTTTGAAATGTTTTCTTCGCAGAAAAACAGAATAGAAAATACTTTTAAAATGTATCCTTGCCTGAAAGGAGGAAACGGTAACTCAGATACAGTTGTTATGCAAGTGGTATCTTTAGTTTTCCAAAATCCTGATTTATACTCCTCTTATTTTGATTCCCTAAAGAAAGAAGACAACGAAGAACCGAAGGAATTTTCTATCTACTGTCTCGAGACGATTGGCTATGTGAGCAAGGATAAAACTAACCGTAAAGAAAAAACCATTTGCATATACCCTGTACATGCGTCAAATAGTGTAGAGGTACCAATCCACTGTTGTGTACCTATGTCACGATTATCGAGCTACCACCCTGGATTAATGACAATCTTGGTAACTTTGTGGAATATATGTAAGCATGTAACATCTATGTCAGTTGTCTTGTTTTGCGAAGATAACACTTCATTATATGAAGAAATTATATGCTTAATGCTAAAATATAGAAAAGTTGAAACTATTACTCGAGTTTCCCGAAACACCAACAATCTAACAAATGGATGCGAGTTAATAAATCTAACACGATTAGACAGAAGTATAATTTCTAGTCATATTCTAAATTTCTCTAAAGTGACACGATTCACTAGCCTCTCTACTCTTGTTGCACAAGACTGCGTACATCTGTTATATCACCACATGCAAGATTCAGAAATTAAACTTTTAACGGAATGGGACATATTTTCACCTCAAAATCTGATCTCTACTGTGACGAGGACGTCAGAATGGCTGATGACATCAACCGAAGATGTAAACTTTATAGTAAAGAAACATCGACCATACACTGAAGATGCAGGTTACCTAAACAAGTTGTTTTCTTCAATGGAAATCAATCTTGACCAATCAGATGTTCCACCATTACGCCTAAGACTACCAGATCGGTTACTCACTAAATCGGCCGCTTATGTGGTTGTGGGTGGTTTAACTGGACTTGGGTGGCAGTGTGTTAAATGGCTGGCTGAAAATAATGCTGGCTCCATTGCTTGTTTCAACCGCAGAAATCCCACTAAGGACGACGAGACCAAAATGGAAGAATTATCTCTTAAATGCTGTTGTAAGATCATTGCTATACAAATAGACGTAACTGATTTCATTTCTTTGAAAGCTTCGTTTGAAAAGCTCATGCAACAATTCCCGATGAGCCCCCTTAAAGGCGTGATCTTTGGAGCTGGTGTATTGAGAGATTCAACATTGATTTACATGACTGATAAACAAATAACAGAAGTCTTAGATGCTAAAATTGCTGGTGCTTGGAACATGCACTTAGCAACAGAAAATATTGAATTGGATTTCTTTATTCTCCATTCTTCAATAACATCAGTATTTGGGGCACCAGGGCAGAGTAATTATGGAGCGGGAAATGCTTTCCAGGACAGCTTAGCATTTTATCGCAGATCAAAGGGATTACCTGCACAAAGCATAAACTGGGGACCTTTAGACATGGGAATGTTGGAAAATACCAATGATAATTCGCGTAATAGACAAAGTCTAGAAAAGGGAGGTTACCGTCTAATCCACAAAGAAGATATTGGGCATTGCCTAGAATCTGCCATTTTTTCAGATCTTCCACAGATTATTGTAACTGATTTAAATTTACATGTACTTCAAACTACTCTGTCCAATCACAATGACATGTTTACGATGGAGAAGTTTCGTGGTATACTCCCTAAACCAGTAAATTACACTAACGTCACCTTTGACACCAATTGTGAAGAAATACGAGTAAGTACAAATAATTTACAATCTGCAACTACCAAAGACAGAATACCAAGGATCGAATCTTACATTTTTCAGTTAGTGTGTAAAGCACTGAATTTAGATGAAAACAGTGTATCATCGAACACATGTCTAGTGGATAACGGAATGGATTCAATGGTAGCTATGACGATTGTTAACGAAGTAAATACGAATGTTGGATACAGAATACCTGTTAGTTTATTATTTTCACCAGATACAACTGTAGCTAGTCTGTCAAGTTTTATAAATGAGAATATCAGGAGTAGCAATGAGGTTGATGATGATGACAATCAAGACGACAACGTTGACAACCCACAAACCATATCCTACATGGAATACAGATATTACAAATTACACCAAAATCCATTTGCTTATAAAGCATTCCATATATTATTTGATATGTTTTTTTCGGATCTAAGCCTTAATGAAGAGACAATGACCAGATGTCTGTTGGAAATAACATCCAGAAATCCTATTCTTAGAACAACTTACTCAGGAGAATTACGTGAAGGAGGTCCAAAGGGGGACATTAAACGAAATCTGATTGATGCAAAGCAAGCACTTGATCTGATTATAATCGACGAAGACAATCAAAACATCGATGAAACTTTTGAAAAGAAAAGTATTGCGCCCTTTGATTTGAAATCCAAAGGACCCGTTCGTTTCATATACCACACAAATGGTTCGTCTATGCGAATTGCCGTTATATGCAGCCACGTCGCATTTGACTTAGTAGCAGTGAGCATGTTATTGGAGGAATTCACAAAGTGGCTGAAAAGTGACTACAACTACCAAAGTCCTGAACATCGTTCAATACCAACATCACAAAGTAATAGATTGGTAGGGAATATCATGGATAAGAGACTAAAATCATCATTCGGGCCGATGAAGAGTTTTTGGATAAAAGAGCTATCTAGGGGCGTCCCGTTGATTTCTATCGCTTCTACCAAAAAAAGCCAATTACATGGCCTTGCAGTTACAGCTCATAGAGAAATATCTAGAGAATTACACACTGAGCTCAGAAGATTAAGCAAAACACTACGGACAACAGCATCTAAGATAATGATGTCTATGTATCAACTGTTTTTGAGTCTTCGTTCTGGAAATCGTAGAGTATTTATTACTTTACCCGAGGACCTTCGGTCATCATTGCCAGAAACTAAAGACTCAATGGAATGCGTAGTAAACCACATTCCAATTTTTGCAGAGATAGAACATTCCATGTCTGTGAAGGATTTTCTTGCTAATAACTCCAAACACATCAATGACATTGTTGACAACAGTCTGTTTCCTTATGATGAAATAGTAAAACTTATACCCGCGGATGATAACAAAGACTTGTACCGCCATGTTTGTAATATAAACGATTACACATTTGTCGGCAAATTGAAAGCAACGAAAAAGGGTGTTCCTTTAAAACTTAAAGCAAACGATAATAACTATATTTTTGGGGAATCGTGTATATTCATTCTCACCGATCATAATGCCCAAACAACATCACTTAAGATGCAGTTATGTAAAGAGATGTACAGTCAAGTTGATGTAGATGTTTCTATTGGCCAAATGCTCGAACTCTTACATGAAATGGTTTTTCAACCTGAACTTAAAATCGGACAGCTAAAAATGGCAGGTATGTTAGTAATCTTGTTATGTTAGTTCCTTGTCTATGAAAAGAAAGCTGAACATGTAGAAGTGAAAAAATATTTTAAAAGTTTATTATGTGCTCTGTGGTTTAAATGTATATTGCTGGATTTTGTTATATCAATAATGCAAAGAATATTATTATTGATGGTTATAGAAAATGAACACAATATGTTATCATTGTCTTTAACTTTGAGCTATGGGATTTTAAATTTTTTATTGTCCTTGATTTCAGGGGATTTCAGACGAGAAACGTCTACCGGAGGCCCAAATGACGTGAATGTGAAGTTTTTTGAACTCGACAATGAGAATACTAGAAAAAGATATAATGAGAAATGACGTCACTCGTTCTAATTTTGAGGAAAGGAAAAGTAAGTTATATTCTAACGGGAACAATTTTTTTTTCTGGTTTGATACTCCATGCTTTGTTTACCCAAATTACTTAATAACAAAATGGTATAATAAAAAAACCACTTTGGTAATGTTTCGTAGATTATAGGAAAGCGTGTGACTGTGAATAGACATTATTTATGGTACCAATTATTACAATAAGGCGTTCGTAAAATACGATAATTTACTTTCGGCAATGTTTTTAATTTTGTGTGGATGATTTCAAGGTGAGGATTTATCCTCAATATTAAACCCCCTTGTATGTGCAGCAGATCGACAAACCTGGAAATACAGTCCATCTAATGCTTTGATGGATTATATATTGATAGTTTGTGGCGATTCTGAATCCGGATGATGCCACCTTGTCACTCTTTGGCAAATTCAAATACTCAAAATATTTAAGATGGCCATCATAAGTCATTTTCTGGTTATTTGAGTGGGTTAAATATATGATATATTCTCTTGGACTTCGGTTTGAAGATGATTACTATAAGAATTTTTAATAAGCAGTATTTGTATTCAGATTTGTATCTGAATGGGAATTGGGGAACAGGCTTTGCCTATAATAATCCCTTCTATAAGAATTCGACCCGCTGAATCCAATGAGCTTTGATATTCCTCCTAAAAGTAACGACTAATTCGGCTAGGGGTCCAAATTCACAATGACGGCTCTTTTTAAAGGTAAACTCATAGTATTTCCCAATAATGTTTGTAATATAGATTTGCGTTGTCAATTTCTTCAGATATAAATAAAATAAAACCAAATACGAACAATACAAACCATTAGTCAAAACATATTTTGACATAAAACTATTAAAGTTCCATAAAAAGGTGTGTAATATATAGAAATATAGGTTTTTGCTGTATTATATATCTTCAATATGTGTAGTTTCAGAATAACACCAGTAGCCCACGATCAATTTTTATCATTGCCCTTCTTTTTATTTTTCAGTCAAATGGTAAATTTCGCGTAACTTGATTACTATATTTGGATACGCTAGCTAACTGTACAACAGATAATGTTAAAAAAATATTAATAGAAATTCTAAAATTTATAACAGATTGATAATTTTATATTCATATTTGTTTTACATTGATTGATTTGAATAAATAAGTTTTAAAATTTTTGAAGTTACATGTAATATAATTAAAATTCATTAGAACGTATTGCATTATCGGTATTTTTATTTTTTATTGTTTTTCTATTTTTACAGTGATTTGGTTTTATCAGGTCGATTTATTTTACTAATGTTTCAAGTGTATGTTCTATCAAAAATCACCAATAGCACTAATAATGGCATGCTGTTGTCTTATTAACACACATGCCAAATGCCTGTGAATTCGTCGTGTCGATATGGATTTCTTTATTAACGCTAACAATTTACGGTCTACAATGTTCGTATCTTCCATTTTAGAGCCATACGTTATTGTCATTTCAAATTTAACCAGAAAAATTATAAACCTGTTGAATTTGCAACAAAACTGGATTTGGATTTCCCCGGTTGTATTTTCAATGCAACCCACAGTAAATGTCATGACATATCTATTATTAGACACGTGGAAAAAATTAAGTTTTACAACACATAACCAAAATTAAGAGATTTTGTTTAAACTGCGCCTAAATATATGCTGTTTGTTCGCCGTTTAACATAGATTTACTATATTATTGTATATATGTATTAGTCTGAAATGTAAGGGAGGGGGGGGGGTGTTTCATATGGCGTGCCATGAGGTCAACTGGCGTGGTTTCAAATCCCCGGAGTCGGGTCGCCTGTCCAGCCTCGTGGGTTTTCTCCGGGTATCCCGGTTTCCTCCCACTGCTGAAGACCCCTACGCACAAGCGAATTGTTGAAATAAAATTAAACTATATGTTAGTCCCGAAATGACCTATTTTGTGTCGAGTGGACGTTAAAGTCCATTTCTCTCTTTCTATATCTCTCTCTCTGTGAAATGTTAGTGAATTGCTTGAATAGATTTATATATTTTACCGCTTAAGATGCATTCAGGAATTAATATTTGCGAAGATTTATATTTTATTGTCCCCCGCCTTTGGAAGAAAGCAGAGGACTATTAAAATGGGTTCGTCCGTCAGCCCGTCCGTCTGTCAATCACCCTTTTTGGGACACAATAAATCTCTTTCTAATTGAGCTAGAATGTTCAAACTTGGTGTAGGTGTTTATTAGGTTGATACCTTGATGGAGTTCGAAGATGAGTATTTCCTGCTTAGGGTAAGCAGAGATAACCAATTTGATTGGTTGATGCTTTAGGGCACGATAACTTGAGTTCTAATTAAGTTTATAGTTGCTGTATAGTTTCATCACATCAATACCTTGACTAAGTCTGATAATGAACATTTTCTGGATTAGTAGAGTCTTTGGGACACAATAACAATTACGTTACTCTTCTTCTTGTTGAGCAAGTTTCATCACATAAATACTTTGACTAAGTTCGATAATGAACATTTCTCCTGAGGGTAAGCAGACCTGTAAGCAATTCGATAATGAAAATTTCCCCTGAGGGTAAGCAGAGCGATAAGCAATTCGATTGGTCAAGACTTTGGAACTCTGCTTTTAAAGGCGCTAAATCGCTAATATTTGGGATCTAGAAATTTACCCAAATGGGTGGCAACACATAAACTAATCTTATATGAATGTATATAAACTAATTTACATTCATTCTTTTCTGTCTTTACTCTAATTTCAAATCAGTTATGTTCGCCGAAATACGCCTGAAGTCTCAATAGCATGCCAATATCTAGTGTCTGGTTATTCCAGTCTACATTATTGCGTATGCTCTCCATGCATCACCGTCTAGCCTCGTTCTCCAAGTCTCTTGTTAATAAAATGACCCGAAGTGGATTATGGTACACGATTCGTGTACCATTGATACATTTTTTTATTTTGTCTAAAATATTGGATATCAGAAGCCCATATTTTCCCGGTAAAATCACAAAATCAGTGTTGAATTAAATTGACAAATGATTTGTGTTTTCATTGTCGAAGATTTTGGATGATATTGAGTTAGAGACTTAGCTACTTTAATTGAGATATAATTTTAAAGTTGATCTTGATGTTCATTAGGTTGATTTTGTCTGATAGAGAGTGGCGAAACTTAGTGTATATAGTTGGTAATCAGTTTGATTCCTTGATACATTTGAATAAAGATAAACATGCAATTAATTAATATGAGTCCTCTATTTATTTCGGGATTTCGGTGGTGACATCAGCCTCACTGTTAGCTTGTTTTTATTTAGATATATGCACACTTTTACACAGTTGGGATAGGAATACATGTATAGCTTATATCGATTTATGTGCAGAAAAACACCTAATGCTATTACACTCGTATATTAGTATCAAAAGAACAGATTTGGAGAAATATAATGAAGTAGATAATATAAATTTGTTTTTTCTCATTAAAGACATGATCCCTTCAATTGTATTATTGTCATTATTCCAATAGATAACATATATTTGCAGTGTTCTACGATGGATTTATAACTATGATTATTGTTATGGATTTGTAGTTTTCATTAAAGAAACGATGGCTTTATAAATATCTTTGTTATTATTCTGACGTTTTATCTTAGGTATTTTAAATTATTACGTAGTAGTTACAATAAGAAAATAGTAAGCACTCGTATAATTTTATGTCTCTTACCCTGGCCGCAGAAAACGATATTTAACAGATATTCAATGTCATCGCCAGAGACGCCCTAATTTATAGCGATAAATCTATGATATATTTCTATCATACGCCATTGTTTACAGAACTTCCAGGATTGCAATAATGCGACAATGGTATGAATAGTGTGCCTTAATTTAAGTCAATGGTTTATTTCGTTCATACTCCATTTTGAAGACCTTCCAGGAATGTGATACTGCAGGATGGTAGGGTTGAAATATAAAAAAATGAAAAACAAATTTAATTTCATTAATTTCAATAATATATGATAGTTTAAAGTGTCGCGGCAGAAAAGGAACTTAGATTACTCAAGAGGTGTCTGAAGTTCTCCACTAAGAGGTCGGGTTTGTGGTTAAGCTATGCACCACGTTTTTTGTAAAATAGAAATTAAACGACATTGAACTCAACATCTTGCCAGTTTTACTGATAATGATTTGAGTGCAGTTTACTGCCATTTTGGGGATGAAGTTGGATTATGTTTGCTGAATGGTATATAAACATGTGTATGTGTGGCATGTGCACAGACTGTGTGCGTGGGTGTGTGTTGAATGGGCGTCCAAACAAGGGGCCATGATGTAATGGATGCAACATTTACAGTCAAACGTAGTGAGACACCAATTCCGCGTGGGTGTCTTGATACCAGCCAAGTTCTTTTCTTCCGAATCATTGGTCGCTTCTCTAGGTATCATGTATTTCATTAGAAAAATAGTTCGACAACTATTTGATGTGTAAGCTTTCCGAAATCTCAGAATGGTTCCACACACCCTGTTCACCACTATGTCACCACTGTGAACTACATCGTTAACTTAGTTTTCCCGTTCAGAGTTTGGGAATTCACCTTACATGGAGTTAAGCATTAGCTATTTTGCAATACCATTCTCAAAAAAAACTGTAAAGATTATATAGTAACTCTGAGCGCGGTAGGGGCCACGGTGGTTCAGTGAGTAAGAAGTTGGGGAAAACTCAGCGGGATCGGGGTTCGATTCTGTTTCTGGCCGGGAAGGTCGCAGCCAGCACGTTGGAATGCACATTTAAGAACCATTCACCGGTGGAATTCGATGAAGGGCATTCGGAAATGCATATGTCCGAGCAAAATGTTCCTCGTAGCACACATTTCTTTTCATTTCAAATATGTCAAAAACATATTCAGTTTTATAATAGAGAATAAGCGAGCAAAAATATGTCTCTATACTATGGACCAAACAGCTCTTTATTCAGTGTTCTTAGTTTTAAAATCATAGTCCTTAATTCTTACTTCTTCGTTTGCTGTCGTATTTCGAAATTAGTACACTAAAATTAATATTTGTGTCTTAAAATCAATATTTGTTTCACAAATGAGACATTTGTCATACATTATGTCAGAAAATATTTTACAATTTTTTAAAATGTATTTTGGACCTTCTTAATGATGTGGGGGTCGGATGGCCAAATAGTTAGCGTGCGCGCGCTGTATCATACGGCTTGCCATTTAGTCAACTGGCATGGTTTCGAATCCCCTGTTGTACATGGCAAGGAGTAGGGTCGCCTTCCAGCCTCATGGGTTTTCACCGGGTACTCCGGTTTCTTCCCACTGCTAAAAGACCCCTACGCGCAAGCGAATAATTGAAATAAAATTACACCATATGTTAGTCCCGAAATGACCTAGTTTGTGTCGAGTGGACGTTAAACCCCATCTCTCTCTCTCTCTTCTCTCTCTCTCTCTCTCTCTCTCTCTCTCTTATCTTAATGGTGTGCAACCCGATATCTTGTATTTCGTGTTATGGCCGGTATTTTGACGTTAAATACCCCCCACCCCTCATTTGTTAGTGCCCGTCATTTTTTTTTTTTCCTTTTTGTAAGTTGTGTAAATATAAATGTGCATTTTGTAGCAAGCAAAAAAACCAAAAAAAAACCCACATACTTTCCAGTAGTATATGAACAAATATCAAGAATTTCTTACTGAGATCGTTTTTTAAGATTTAAACCCCCGCCACGCCCCACCCCCTCACTCAATAAATGAAATGAAAGGAAACGGAGTTTAACGTCCTACTATTCAGCTCCGAACTGGGCCGATGAAGACGGATATAGGCTATACAGTGTCCTGTGAGGGAAATTTTGCCCGGACAGTGACACTACGGCTTACTCTTAAAAGAACTCCCAACTGTTAAGGGATATTTTACGTGCACGCCAATGTGTACACGGGCCTCCGGTTTTCGTAACATCCGAACGACTACACAACTGTCCTTGTTAGGCCCTCGATCCTGCATCACTGACAAGGGGAAATAACGCCGGAAAATCTGTATATGAACCATTTCCACGCACATTCATGAAAACATGATTTAGAAGAGGTAAAACGCTGTTTCGTTTGAGCAAAGAAGGGGAGTTCGGATGGTCTATTTAATAGCACGTACGCGCTGTACCATAACGTATGTCATTGAATCAACTGGCGTTGTTTCGATGTACGTGTCGAGAAGTAGGGACACCTGTCCAATCTGGTGGGTTTTCAACGGGGCTACGGGTTTCCTCCCACTGCTAAAGACCCTTACGCGCAAGCTAATTATTGAAATAAAATTGAACCACGTGTTAGTCCCGTTATTAAACTCCACCTTTCCCTCTCTTTGAACAAAGAAATATGTCGCTATCAGACAAAGCCTAATTTCTGAAAATAGACTACTTTCAGTTTATTTTCGTTATTGATGTCCCGGTCCGATTAGCCGCTCTACGCACGTGGTTTCACTAGTGGAATGGAATGAAATGGGGTTTAACATCCTACTGTTCTGCTCGTAAACAGGGCTAATGAAAACGGACATAACGCCATACAGTGTGCTATGAGGGAAATTTAGCCCGGGCAGCGGTGCTACGGCCTACTCTTACATCGAATTCCAATTGCCAAGGGATCGTTTCACTAGCGTCGCGGTCATCG
The DNA here is from genome assembly GCA_036850965.1 of Patella caerulea. NCBI lineage: Eukaryota > Metazoa > Mollusca > Gastropoda > Patellidae > Patella > Patella caerulea. Next base: position 18,977,048 of record JAZGQO010000014.1, on the reverse strand, counting down.
AGCGATTGCTCTTATTGTACATGAGCTTATTACTCGATTCCCATTATTGTATGGTGACTTATTGTATGCCAGGTTGATTTCTAATGTTCCGGTTCGATGAATTTCGAGAAATGTTTTTGAAGAAATGTTTTTGAAGAAATGTTTCAAGATTTGTATTTGGAAATTTCTTGTTCGATATTTGTTTTTTGTTGTATTTTCTGATGAAATGTAAATATAGACAATTTTTTGGACTTTCTAAAAAAAATAAATATCTTATATTAAAATACATTTTACAAATCTGATATGACAAATGTCTCATTTGTGAAACAAATATTGATTTTAAGATACAAATGTTAATTTTAGTGTACAAATGTCGAAACACGGCAACAAAGTAAGAAGTAAGAATTAAGGACTATGAATTTAGAACTAAGAACTGACACTGAATAAAGAGCTGTTTGGTCTTCCAATGACCTCTCTAATATAAGTTAATTACCAAATTAAATTATAAGGTTTGCAATATGAATGACAGTGTTGACCGTCCAGGGTTTGGGACAGGGCGGACGGATTATGCGCGCGTTCTCGGGTCAAGATTACGCAGGGTGTCCCACCATCAAAATATATACAATTCCGACTCAATATGACAACGTGTCAACAACATATTCTCACCATGTGATCATTGTAGTAATCATTTCCCCTTATTTTCTCTTTTTCTGCATTTTGTGGTTGACTTTTTGCGTCTAGAATTGGAGAAAAGGGATCAAATATGCAGTTTTATAGCGGCTTTGGATAATACTGATGATATTACAGCGGAGGGGTGTCTTTCTGCAGAGCAATCATTGTGTCGGAAGTGATCGAGATTTTGACACCAGTCAACATCAAATCCTTGTAGCAAAAAATCTGAACGATCAATCCTCTACAAATTTATGATGCTGTGATTGCCAAATCCGTTCCCCTAGTGCCTATAATGATCGGAACCAACGTAATGTTGAGCAAAAAGCTACAGCCTGTGATGTTGCAGCCATTTAACATGCATCTGGAATGTTTGTTTTATTCTGTTTTAGTATTAAAAGGTAGGCAAAGCAATAAACGACTGAAGATTCGAATGTTTTTCATAGATTCCAATTCTTTAAAAATAAAATTCGTTTATTGTATCGCCGACATTACTAACTATCAGCGTTGACCTATATGTAGAATGTCATGGCTGCGGAAAAGCATCTTGATAGGAGGGGATGTATTTTGAACAACGTGTTGAGTCGCTAATACTGACTAAAGCGAGGTAAGGAAGGTCTTATTTTCTCTGGAGGTTTGAATGTCCGAATGACCGAATCGTTAGTTCGTTCGCGCTGCATCATAAGGTCTGTCATTGAGTCGTTTCTATTTCCCGGTTGTTCATCATGACAAGGAGTAGTGTCACCACGTTTCCATCAACTGCTAAAGATCCCTACGCTCAAGCGAATTATTGAAATGAAACTGAACCATATGTTAGTCACGAAATGGCCTAGTTTTTGTCGATGAAACTGTATCCTTTGTGTTGCAAACGTAATTCATTACATTACAGGTATCATTGCATTTTAAATGCAATTTGTAATAACAATGAGAAAAATTCGTGGTGACATTTAGTAATTTATAGAAACAGCTCTTGTTTGGTCTATAAGTCTATTAGTAATTCACCGGATTTGTCACTGTAGTCCGTTAGAATATTATGGTTGACCGATGACAGAAAAAAAAAATAGGATTTTCCAAAGAAGAGAACGAAAAAACTGGGAAATTTCGATGAATTAACGAAGGGAGTAAATACAAGATTGTATATTCAATCTCCTTCAATATTTTTATTAGATGATTGTTAAACGATGATTTATGGGTAAGCCCTGTTATTAATAATATTAGAGAGAGGGAGAGAGAAATGGGGAATGACGTCCACTCGATACAAACCAGGTAATTTCGGGACTAACACATGGTATGATTTTATTTCAATTATTCACTTGCGCGTAGAGGGGTCTTTAGCAGTGGGAGGAAACCGGAGGACTCGGAGATAAACCACGAGATAGGACAGGCGACCCTACCCCTTGTTACGTACAACCGGGGATTCGAAACCAAGCCAGTTGACTCAATGACAGACTTTATGATACAGCGTGTGCGTGCTAATCATTCAACCATCCAAGCACCCTTTTAATAATATTACGCCAAATTTAGTCAATATTTGTCAATTAGATGTAATGGTGTTGCATTTAAAAACGTTTATTGCCAAGCAAAGAAACATACATGTACACCACCACGAAACGTCGGACATTTCAAAATGGAAAACTGTTACAATATTAAAGTTTGAATTAGGAGCTACAATCAAAGCATAGTCCATCAAAACTTAGATTGTTTTTATTTTGATTAAATGATTTAAGATACATCTATCATTCCAAACATCTCTGGGACGATAATGCTTGTCCACTCATTACCATAATCCGTTTAAACCCGTGCGTAGGCACTATTGGTTTCATAACGTTTTTGAAAAGAAAACAGAACTCCTAGAAATAAGGGTACAGAATAGTGAAGAATGATAATTATTCCCAGAATTAAGTTCCGCATCATATTTGCTTAGTTAGGGAATTGGGGCCCATAATACTGCTTTACTAATCTATGCTGTATGCATAGCATGCAATTCCGAATAACGGGATACTGTTCTCTCCAGCGGTCACCTGCTTTAGAGCTGAATCCCGAAAGCCAGCACGTTATTCGGGATTCGTCAGTAAAACAGACCGGCCTATCTCCCATCCGACCATTTCCTCCCTACCTCCAACCGTAGGGATAAGTGAACGTTTGGTGGCCGACTAGCCAGGAGACGACCGTTTGCTAACCGAGTAGGATGTTGACTCGTTTGTTGGCATGCACAGGGCAGTAATCACCTGTTTTTGCTTTATTGTTTTGGCAGGGGATAACGTATAGTCTTTAGGATGGGACAAATTTCGAGGTTCTGTGTGCATATTAGCGAGCACGTAAAAGACCTCCTGACAGTTGGAATTCAATATAAGAGTAAGCCGTGGTGCTGCTATACACTGTATAATGTATGCCCGTCTTCATTAGCCAGTCAGAGCAGAACAGTAGGACGTTAAAAACATTTCCATTTCATTCAATTTTCCTACTTTTCTGCACCAATGGGACTATTTGAAGAGGCATACGCTATGCAGAGTGCTATGACGGAAATTTTCAATGGACCGTGCCATTTCTTCATCGAAATTCAACTGTGAAGGATTCTTTTATGTACACGCCAATGTGCACACAGGGGCTTGTTTTTGTCCCACCTACTCAACTGGACACTGTACTTTGCCAGAACCCTTGTTCTGCACTACCGACAAGAAGAAAGCACGCTGTAAAATCTCGGGGAACTTTCTTGACCAACACTGGATCGGTCAGTGTATATAATCATAGTATTGAGAGGAATATGGCCGATAACCCGACACTACGACAACCCGACACCATTGATACTGTCTTTGATAATTTTATACTATAATGCATAAATATGTATGTACAGTAGTGCGGATGTGAAAAACACGTGTCAAGAACATAAACACCAGACGGATGAGATGACTGTAGGCATACACCGCCACATTAAGTGTGGCCTTATGAACAGGCATAAAAGACATCTTTTGCGACAGGTAACAGATGAGCGATTCAGGGGCCTTTGATTTTGGGGCAATGTCTATGTATTCCGTAATGTGGAAATATCACTGAATTAGATACGCTACACCCAATAACGACAGCTCTGTATTTCTAGCAAGAAATCACGGGTAATGGGGAGAGACGAGTTTGATTAAATTCGTGGCAGTGCACATAAATGTTATGACATGCAGTCAGTGTGACAAACTTAAATTGCCAAACTAATCCGCCATCCTGAAACTGCACCAGTCCATCAGAACCTACGGCTATAGCTGATCAACAATAGAGACTTTTGGCAAGCGTAAATTTCTGGTCCGTATCGCGTATCCGTATCGATTTTGTGTGTGACGTCAACAATGCTTGTGTATTTCTCATACGTGATACGGCACACGGATACGGCAGCACGTATCGAACAGCTTTCATACGGAAAAGGTCCATATAACATCGTCGTCTTTTTACCATACTTTTTGCTACTTTTAGATGCTGAAATGTTGTGTTATAGTAGACACTTAACTAGTACTGAAGATCTTGGTAGATAACTGACATCATTGTAAATAGAACTAAGCTAGCCCAGTTATCCATATGTACACGCAGCGAAAATCTGCCCAAACTCTAAAACTACCTTGACGCAACGTATCACGTGGCGATACGGATACGTGATACGGATGCGGAAAATTCCACTTGCCAAAAGTCTCTATTGGCCGTCTGTCGGCCCGTGTAGCACTACCGCAGCAATATATCTTTGTTTTAGGCATGATCGTCTAGGTGTTTGTTTGATTATGGACTGCTACTGTTGTATCTTCCTTCTTATAAGGACTTCACCATTCGTATGATACCGATTCAAAACATAACGCTAACGCTACAATATACGTCCACATTCCTGCTTTGATTGGTATGGTACTTTGTCAAGAAGGCTAGGCGTTTGGTTTGTTTAGCATTGAGGTTGAGGGTCGTGCACCAACATCAATAGTTGCCGTCCTTAGAGTATAAGGAATAAGTATACCAAGATAATCCATTCAGAATTGTGCCTTCCTAACGCTAAAGGCAAAAAGTGGGCGTGGCTCTGCCCCTGGGGGTCGGGACATTCATCAAAATCAATAGTGGACGCCCTCAGGCTATAAGGAATACAAAAGCCAAGTAAACGACAAACACAAAAATTGGGCGTGTCTTGCCTGTGTGAGTCGGGACATGCAGTTGACGTCCTTAAGCTATATGGAATACATACATGTATCCCAAGTTTAAAGACGATCCATTAAGAATCGTGGCCTGTAGACAATACACACAGACGCGAAGTAAAAATGGACATGGCTCTGCCCCTGGGGGTTAGGAAATCACCAAAAACAATAGGGGTCATCTTTAGGGTATAAGGAATAGGTTTGTAAAGTTTTAAAAGGATCTGTTAAGAATTGCATCCTGTAGGCGAACACAAGACACAAAAGCATTGGGCGTGGCTCTGTCCCAGGGGGTTCGGCATGCACCTAAAATAATAGTGGTCAGCCTTAGGGTATAAGGAATAATTATAAAAAACAGTTTTCAAGACGATCGATTAAGAATTGTGACCTGTAGGTGACACACAGACAGACAAAAAAATGGGCGTGGCACTGTCCCTTGGGGTCGGGCATGCACCAAAAACAATAGAGATCTTCCTTAAGGTACCAAGAATAAGTATTCAACGTTTCAAGATGATACATTAAGAAATGCAGCCTGTAGACGACAGACAAACAAATACAAGAAATGGGTGTTGCTGTCCCACGGGGGTCGGGCATGCACCCAAAACAAAAGAGATCATCCTTAGGGTATAAAGAATAAGTATTTTAAGTTTCAAGATGACCGATTAAGAATTGTGGCCTGTAGGCGACACACAAAAAGAAAATGGGCGTGACTCTGCCCCTGGGGGTTGGGCATGCACCCCAAATGATAGGAATGTTCCTTAGGGTACAAAGAATAAGCCTTCAAAGGTTCAAGATGATACGTTAAGAAATGTGGCTTGTAGACGACAAACAAATAAAAACAAAAAAACAATACGGATCATCCTTAGGGTGTAAAGAGTAAGTATACAAAGTTTTAAGAAAATCCAGTTAGAATTGCTGCCTGTAGGCGACACACCGACACACAAAAAGAAAATGGGCGTGGCTCTGCCCCTGGGGGTAGGGCATGCACCCCACACGACAGGGATCATCCTTAGAGTAAAAAAAGGTAAGTATGCAAAGTTTGAAGAAAATCCAATAAGAATTGCGCCCTGTAGGCGACACAACGACACACGAAAAGAAAATGGGCGTGGCTCTGACCCTGGGGGTTGGGCATACACCCCAAAGATAGGGATGTCCCTTAGGGTACAAAGAATGTGTATGCAAAGTTTCAAAATTATAAGTTAAGAAATGTGACCTGTAGACGACAAACAAACACATACTAGAAATGGGCGTGGCTCTGCCCCTGGGGGTCGGGCATGCACCAAAAACAATAGAGATCTTCCTTAGGGTATAATGAATACGTACACCAAGTTTGAAGAAAATCCAGTAAGAATTGCGCCCTGTAGGCGACACAAAGACACACGAAAAGAAAATGGGCGTGGCTCTGCCCCTGGGGGTTGGGCATGCACCCCAAACGATAGGGATGTTCCTTAGGGTACAAAGAATGTGTATGCAAAGTTTCAAGTTTATAAGTTAAGAAATGTGGCCTGTAGATGACAAACAAACAAATACTAGAAATGGGCGTGGTTCTGCCCCTGGGGGTCGGGCATGCACCAAAAACAATAGGGATCTTCCTTGGAGTATAATTAATAAGTATACCAAGTTTGAAGAAAATCCACGAAGAATTGCGCCCTGTAGGCGAACCACAGACACACACACACACACACACACACACACACACACACACACACACACACACACACACAGACAGGGGCGACGGCATAATACGTTCACATTATGAATGTAGACGTATAAAAAGTAAAAGGAACAATGATAGTTTCCTTTTTTTATACGTTTTTATGTCACACCAGTTACACAATATGTCTTCATTACAATATTTAAAAATGAACATCACTTTCTCCCCAACCCCAGTCCTTTAAAAGTCTAACCAGCGTGGCTAGACTCGGGAAACCAGTACATCGTGGAATGGTCGTCTAAAGAACCCAATGCGGTCTGATCTTTTAAAGAATCTACATGACCTCTGAAAATATTCTCGCCCCTAAGTTAGATATAATATATTTGCTATGAGATAAATATATACAAAATTTATGTGATTTAATTTTGGTTTTGGTTTAATGTATGTAAAGCATAAAGCATTGAGGGAAGCATTATTTAAATTGATTGATCTTAACAATGTATTTATCCTGTCGTATTATAGATTTAATACCCTGGAAAGTTATAGTAAATTGTGGTAATGAGCTTAACATTTCAGTTAGAAAATATGCATTGGTTGCGTTTAAAGATACGTTGACTACAGTGGTGTTGGCGTTTAGCGAATTAAAGGGACCGAGGCGTAAAGAGAATGGAGCCACCGTTACGGTCGCAGCGGAAGGAAAGTCGAAAAAGGGAACCATTGTTACTATTTCAGGTAATTTACATATAATTCACGAGTCACTATCTCTACACGGTATAATGTATATATAAACCATCTATTTGATTTGGGAGGGGGATGGGGTTGTCACAGCTGTGACGACGTGCATCCGTTGACCCGGGAGGTACTCATGACGAAGGATTTTAATTTTTATAGGCCCAGATTTTAATGTGGACGTATATTGTGGTCGCCCTGTCCGTCCATCTGTCCATCCGTCCACAATTGTTTGTGAACACTCTACAGGTCACAAATTTTAACCGATTTCGATAAATCTCGAAATATAGGTTTATCACCCTAAGATCTCGGTTCCTTTCGAAAATGGCATGTGTCGGACTGTAACTTCGTGCATTATTACCCCGGTTGTACGAAAAATAACGTTTTTAGCTTGTGAGTAGAGATTACAATTTTGAACCATTTTTTATGAAACGTGAAGAAACAATATATCTTTGTAACCCAAAGATCTTGGTCCTGTTGATATTTGCACACATTGGATCGAACCTTCCCTAAATTATGGCCGTTGTTGGTACGAAAAATCACTTTCTGTTTGGCCTGTTCTCTGTCCATCTGGTAAATATTTAAGGTACCTTTTTTTTTAGTTCGCTCCGTCCTTAGCACGTGGTTCAGTGGGTAAGACGTTGGTTCGCTAACCCAGTGGTCCAGTGTGCGATGCCGGTGTTGGCCAAGAAAGTACACACGGACTTTGACGACGTGGTTACCCCATGTCAGTGCATGTTGTGGGAACTCGATATAAGTGTAGGTCACGGCAAAATTAACCGCAAAGCATGTATGTCCTCCTTCCTTCGACTAAACGTCGCAGAAAAGTAGGTCGTTAATCTGTTCACTGGGCCATTATTGAAATTTCTATTCACAGTATTCGCGCTTTTCACGCGAACCGACGAACAGAGTTATTTCACCTATATGGCGTTGGATTTTCGCGTAAACCTTTCTTATTGTTATCATAAAGAACATTCTGATCAATTATAAATTTAATGTTTTACAGTGGATAAAGATTGTCTTTCTTAACAACAGCAAATACTGAATACAGCTAAATTCTTTGGGATTAAACCACGCAAGAATAAATCAGGTATGTAAGGGTTATCAACTGAGACAGAGGGGTTCAAGTTAGATGAACACCCGAGCTCGTGCAAAGTTGTACACTGAGAACGCGCAGCGTTCGAAGGGTTCAATGCACGGGCGCGGGTGTTTATCTAACTTGACCCCGAGGTCAAAGTTGATAACTGACTTACACACTGGATTCTTTGTGTAAGAAGTTGAACGAGTGAATGAAAAAGGACGAATACGAGAGAGACACATTATTATCACAGACCTTTTATCACACACAATTGTTTTACCAATTCGTCTATAACAGGTACCAATATGCTTTATTTTGCACGTCATATATTGTTGTTGACTCAGCAAATTGGGTAGTGCTAAATAACTGAATATGTGTATACCGGTTTATTTACGATGCATACAAATCAGATTATTCAAATGTCAGGTTTTTGAAAAACAATTTTAAGAAAGTTGGATTGGTATATGGATAAATGTCCGAATGGTTAGCGTTTGCGCGTCGTGTCATAAGGTCTGCCATTCAGACAACTGGTGTGGTTTCGATTCCTCGGTGGTACGTGACAAGGTGTAGGGCCTCCGGTTTCCTCCGACTGCTAAAGACCGCTACGTCGAGTGAACGTTAAATCCTATTTCTCTCTCTCCTTATCGACAAAAGAAAAAATATGCAACACCCTTTATTCGCTGTATTATTTATTTCGTGCGAATGGGGTATGCTGCATTGACTGGAATACGTTTTACATTCGCGAATTGTCAGCCACAAACTATCCATGTGCGGAAAAAAAATATCATGTGAGATGATGTAGGATTGGTATTTTACAAGCTGACAATTATCTAAAAAAAATGTTCAAACAGAAATTCATCCCAATTCGCTAGGTTTCGCGCACTTGTTTCTTATAATGTTGGTTGCGTTTTCTAGCTTATGATATTATTTCACAATCTACTGTGAAAAAATATTTATTTGTCGTTTTAACTACATTATTTATCTTTTTAAAATTAACACGGTGTTTCTTGTTATTGCTAATACACAGTGCACGCACGAAAATGCGCGGTTGTCTGTTTTGACAATCACCGGGTTAGTATGTTGGGGTGTTCATTTATATGAACACCCACTTTTCCTCAAATGATCACCTGTGTACGTGCTAAAACAACACAATACAGGTTGGTCAGTAACTTGAACACCCGAGTGGGAACAAAGGGTCCAGTGTGTAAGAATTAATCCCTGTCATTTTATCGTCGACATTCGAAGATTGATGACCAGAAAAAAGACTAACACTTACTGATGACAATCCAGTAAATTGTTTAAAGCGATTCCAAAGTATCGAGCCCTGTTCACCGAATCAATAAACCCAAGTTTTGTGAATGTAATTAAATCAGAAAGTATACGCATAACGCCAAGTGTGGACGCCAATATATTTCTGCGCCTGTATATTGTTGAAAGGTTTTAAGAAAAATAGAATCACACGGAATAAACCGACATCTTAATAAAATATGACTTGTCTTTATATTTCAGTTAAACACACTGGTATGCTATCTAAATCAAATAAAATCGGCGCTGTTTCTCAAAAACTGGTATGTACATAGTTTTTAGTACATTCTCAAAACGTTTTTTTATTGTCACTACGGTTTTTTTGCATTCCCGAAAACAGCATACTCTTGGTAGAGCCATCACATATATTTCTCTGTTGAATTTCTGATTCGTATTTCATTTGAATAATATAAGACAGATAAGTAGGCAAGTAAAATTTGTAAAATGCATTGATAATAAATGAATGGCGTTATTGCAGTACTTTCGCGATCAGTCACATCGAGGATTGACGTAAATATGAATAAGGACCTAATAGAATAATGGCATCTTAAGTCAATGGATAATCTGAAATTGTCCTTTGTTGATTGTTGTTTTTGGTTGTTGATAAGAAATGGCCTTGTTGTATTGAGTAGATCTCATTTCTCCGTCGTTTATTGTTTCTAAATTGATTCTTGTATGATAATGCTTTATTCCTATTAAATTTAAGCAAACTGCTGGTACATCGTTAACAATGTCTACTATTGAAATTGGAAGCGTCGCTACCAAACCTATATACGTCCACGAGACTTGTTATACCAACGACCTCCCATCACCGATATCCGATCCCGATGATCCATATTTCTTTCCAGATTCGCCAAATGTTTCGGACAGTGATGATACTGATAGCAACACATCCTTACGTGATGACTCAGAGGATACCGAATATGATTGAAACAAAGCGGTGGTTCAAGATTGGTTGGATTCCACAAATCTAGTTCAGGGTACAGATGAAACGGCCTCAGTAATATTACACTGATATCTGATCATAGCTCTGACCCAACTACGCCGTTGATACCACACAAACTCAGCAATGCAGTTTATATTCCCACGACACCTACCATCGTTCCACCACAAGCAAAAACTGGCGATTTGAACACTCTTGCGAATCTTTCAAGTATGAAAGGCAGTAGTAATAAAACAGCATGCAAAGTGGAAAATTGTGTACAAAATCGGAATCTATTTCCAATATTCACCGTCAAGAATTCCAAGAGTACAGCGATCGTCCATCCATACGAGAAAGATGATATTGGTTCTTATGACGATGTGTGCCTTATGGAGGTAGATGAAACCGAAGAATTTCAATAATTTTTATATCAAGAAAGCAACACAGAGATTTCTGGAGTGAACACACCCTGTTGTTTGGATGATGAATTACAATTGCTAGAAACAATTAAAGGAACAGCAAATAGATCAATTGCGTCCCCATTATTATACGAAGAAGATATGTCTATCGATTCTTCTTGAAGATCAATATTGTTTACACGTGCATCACAGAGAGTCTTACCGCTCATTGCATTGATTTGGGTTCACTTCAAATCTATTGACAACTACTAATGTGAAAAATATTGTCGTTCCCCGTAAATTGATAGAGACAAATAATTTATAACCGTTATCTTTTGATATACTTATGTGAATTATTGTAACCGTAAATGATTATTAAAATATTTTAAATAACGTTTTATTTACTTGCATTTGTTCAATCCGAGCAGAGACTACTGCTTTAATTTCTTGCATTACTTTCGAGCCTGTCTATTGCCCACTTAGCCACCGTGAACCCTTAGCCAAATTTCCTAGATACCACACCATAATTAATTAGCTCTTGTAGCAGCACTATGACCTACTCTGTTATCGAATTTCATCTGCCAAGAGATCTTTTACATGCAGGCCCTCTAACCTGTGTAATTGACAAGGGGAGATCACGTTGGAAAATCACGAGGAACTTTCTCGTCAATGCAGGGATCATACAACGATCTCCAGACTAACGAGCCAGCGTCTTAAGCACCGTGACTCCCTACACAAAATGCGAAAAGAAGACATAAAATAACAACATAGAAATGTTTCACGTTCCTTAAAGAGCTAAATCTGTCCTTTGGCTTCAAATATATATTTGGCGCCGGTCTTCCTCGAGAGGCGAAGGATCGGAGCTTACCATGCATGGCCCCCCCCCCGCCTGCTCCCAAAGAGAGAGAGAGAGAGAGAGAGAGAAATGGGGGTTAACGTACACTCAACACAAACTAGGTAATTTCGGAACTAACATATGGTTTAATTTTATTTCAATAATTCGCTTGCGCGTAGGGGTCTTTAGCAGTGGGAGGAAACCGGAGTGCCCGGAGGAAACCCACGAGGTTGAGAAGGCGCCCCTATCTCCATGCCACATACGCTCACACCTGGGCTAGAAACCACAGCCGCACGCCAGAGGTGACCGGCCAGCTAGAGGTCGAAGCGCGGCACTCTAGACCACTAGGCCACCCCAATCCCCCTTGCCCCCAAAGAAAATTTTGGAATATTTAATGGCTGCAAACACGTTTTCCTGCTATTTCAGCCCGTGAACAAATCAACTTCAAAGTGGTCTAATATAGCCTTGTTAAAGCGGCTGACTCGAATTCCAATAAATCGTTTACAGTCTACGTGGGGAGGACCGTTAGGAGAAAATTTTGAAAATCTAACTGCCGCAAGCGCGTTTTCCTGCTATTCCATGTATGGACACAGACATCCCCTCCAAAGAACATTTTTAAATATTTGATCTGCAAACACATTTTCCTGCTATTTCAGCCCGTGAACAAAGCAACTTCAAAGTGGTCTAATATATAGCCTAATTAAGGTGGCTGACTCGAATTTAAATCAATCGTTTACAGTCCACGAAGACGGGACCGTTGGGGGGAAATTTTGAAAATTTAACTGCCGCAAACCCGTTTTCCGGGTATTTCAAGTTGTGAATACGGCAACTTCAATGTGGTCGAATATAGCCTACCTGGCTGAGTCGAATTCCAAACAACCAATCAATCGTCGCGGGGTATGGGGGCCTCACCCTCCCGGAGAAATTTTTGAAAATTTAACCACCGCAAATGCGTTCTCTGCTTTTCTAGCCAGTGTAAGCAACTCAAAAAGAATCCAATGGTTTTGGAACCGAAATCCGACTCTGAATTCCAACCATCCAGACTGTTCCAGCTGCATTCACAAATAATATTCGATGCCTTATTAAATTCACGACTATACTGAAGCGTGCTTGAATTTCATAAGCTTTAAGCTTTAATCGAAATCGGCATAAATATCAAAGCCCATTCATGTCAAAATAGGACAATAATTTTGCTATAATTTTTTGTATACTCAAATTTTAACAGTCACATTATAACAGCGTTTAAAAAAGCACAAATCTTTGAGATACTTATTATGAACAGAGTCGGATTAAGGTCGTCGGAACTTAAAAGATGATATTTAAATGGCATGGAAACGACAATTTTTTGACGCAAGGAATAATCAAATTGTTCTCCGTGATCATGTTGCAAGTTGTAGTTCTAGATATTTTGTTGACAGAGACAACATAAACTTGTCAACACGACTTACACGAATAGTAAACAGAGACCCAACCATAGCCCAAGTCGGCGAATTATCAGCAAAACAATAAGATAGATTTCGGACAATTTAAAGGTTTTTTTTAATCCTGTAACGCGTTATTCTTCCATTGTAAGTTTTTTTTTTCCATAAGAAAACATGTAAAAAGTTTTTCTCACTTGAATTCTAGGATTTTGTCATTTTACATACATGTAAACATAGACAGTTTATAAGCACGATAAAACACGAGACTGGGGTAATGTTGGGGAAAGAAGACTTTAGAAAAGTTTTGATATAATTTGTTTTTTATAATTTCCATCCAAGTCAATTTTAAAATAATTTGGGTTTTTTTTATAATTTTCACCTAAGTTAATTTTAATTTCTACTCAAGTCATTTCTAATATAATTTGTTTTTATAATTTTCACCCAAGTCAATTTAAAATTTCACCCAAGTCAATTGTAATATAATTTCCACCCAGCGCGTGATATCTTCGGAGAACACTAGATCGGATATTATGACGTCATGTGGATTGTGAGTTATTGTAAAGATAAGGGTTTTTGTCTATTGCTCACGTTTTGTGATCGAGAGATAGTGTTTGTTAGCGTTGCTGGTTCATTTTTCTCCAGGTCTCCGTGAGTGGAAGCATAATCTCCAGATCACCCACCACTTTTCATTAAAAAATGGTTTGTTAGCCAAAACAAGACTCCCGGTCACCCCAAATTGGAGTTTTGTCCCCCTTGGGGACCTGGGGATGGTAAGCGCAAATTTTGGGGGATATGGGGTTGTGTTCCTGGGGGCATGCGCAGATTTCTATTTCACTTTTGGTACTCTCTGGGCGTGTTCTGAAAAATAAATCGGGAGGGTGTGTGTGTGTGCATGTCCCCTCCCCATTTGTTTGTTTATCAAAAAAAATTCGAACGACAATTTTTCTGTAGGGTGTACGCGCCATAGGAACCGATATCTGGCCTTTGAAGTAATCCGGATGATTTGGAAAGCCATGTTTGAGACGTCCCTCCGTCCTGGTGGTAGTGCCCTGTGACTTGAAATGGAAGATAATACGCCTTGTTACTGACCCGAAAGAAAAGAAAGGATTCTTGTTCATAGGGGCCGAGATATAGGGCCGCAAACATAGCAATCACTCAAACTTGGCCATTTTGGACCAAAAACACCCGATTTCGTTCTGTAAACATCCAGATGCACCCATTGAGATGTTCCAAGGTTGGAAATTATTATATCGACCCCGGGAAGTCGCATGGGGCCCTCAGATTTCAGGTTAGGCGACCGGAAATGGGGAAATCGTGTTTTTTTGCATTAAAAAGTCTGAAAGCCCCCTTTGCCTGACCGCTACTAAATACATTGTTATGACGATTTTTTTTTTAAATTATCCTATCTCTTCGAATTTTTGGCTACCTTACCCTTCCCTTTCCGACCTTGGGGCATCCAAATTTAAAATCGAACATCTAGTTCCATTTTTTTTAACTTTATGTACCCCCGGGAAAATTGCCATCGCTGACTCCTCATGGGTCGGTATCAACATTTTCTTTTTGGGAGTTGTGTTTGGCCGAAAGATGGGTGCTTCAGTGGAAAATTATCTCGAGATATTGACATCCTGTGTAAATTTTCTCGAGAGTTCGAGTTGATGTTGTCGAGGTATTGAAATCCTATTTTAATTTTCTCGAGGTCTCGAGTTAAAAGAAACCTTTTATGATAGTGTTTCCACGTTGTGAAACAACCATTGGCCCAATACTTCGCACCAACTTTGATACAAAAAAAAAAACTGTTACGTATGGGAAAACTGCTAACTAATGAATGAATAAACGGACAATACTAAGGGTACCCATGATTTACACTAAATTTGAAATATGATTTCAATCAATAGGTTTCATCGTCTTATAGCCCCAATACTTCACACCATGAAATGCAAAACCCTACCACGTTAGCTTTAATGTGTGAAGCATTGAATTACAGACATGCTTGTTAAATTATTCCAATTTAATGTGTGTGCTACGTTTAATTGAAAAGTCATTTTATGCATGGTTTTCAGAGCATATTTTGTTTTAGAATAAAACTAGACACAGACCTTATTGTCTTGTGGCACAAATGCCTCGGAGCAGATTTTAAATAAAAAGATCTTGAAAACCTCTGGGTTTAACCGCGTCCACAAGGTTTACCGGAAAATAGGAATAACGCCATAACAAAACGTCAGGAAGCGCTGCAAATCAATAAGGTTCATTGTTCCGCCGAAAATAAATACGGTTCCTCTTCTTATGGCACTACTGATTCAAAAGAAATTTAAACGATAGCTACGCAAAGTTTGGAGATACACCCACGCAAATCTATTCACACCCACGCAAATCTATTCCTCAGAAAACCTTATATTGCTGAAAATTAACAGGGGTCATCCTTGTCGAGGAATACTGAATAGCGAAAATCCGTTAAAACAATCTTTTCACAGAATGGAGAGTATAACTCCGGAATGGAAGATCACTAATCATTGAATATCAATGGCCCCAAAGCTTCACACAAAATTGTAAAAGTAAAGCCTCTGTGACCCGAACAAAGCTTCAAGGGAGCGGGCGTGAAATTGGGCATCAAATAAAGTTATTTTCACACACAATATACAAAATGTACGTGTTAAGCCTAAAATGCATTTTTACCTGTTTTAAAGAATTGTATATTCCTAGCGCCACGTTGACGTAAATGTTTCATATTATCTACATGATGATATACAAACAGTGTTAAATTCGCCACTGTTTACAGACATCCGTCTGAGTTAATCAACCGTCTGTACCTATACAATCTCTAGAATTAACGATATGGTACGTTGTCAAATGGCTTCATAAAATATAAAACATACAGCAACCAGGTTGATGGTCATTGTTTGATTTTTAACGTCCGCTTCCACAATAAGATATTATTATTTAGCGTTGAAAACTGAAACTACAACTGTCAATATGTTTATTAAAAACAAGCAAATATCAGGTAAGTTAGATATAATATATTTGCTATGAGATAAATACAAAATTTATGTGATTTAATGTTGGTTTTGGTTTAATGTATGTAAAGCATAAAACATTGCGAGAAGCATTATTTAAATTAATTGATCTTAAACAATGTATTTACCTTGCCGTATTATAGATTTAATACATCGGAAAGTGATTTTAAATTGTGGTAATGTGCTTAACATTTCAGTAAGAAAATATGCATTGGTTGCGTTCAAAGATACGTTGACAACAGCGGTGTTGGCGTTTAGCGAATTAAAGGGACCGAGACGTAAAGTGAATGGAGCCACGGTTACGGTCGCAGAGGAAGGAAAGTCGAAGAAGGGAACTATTGTTACTATTTCAGGTAATTTACAAATAATTCACGAGTCACTATCTCTACACGGTATGATGTATTTATATGTATATATAAACCATCTATTTGATTTGGGAGGAGGGGGATGTCACAGCTGTGACGACGTGCATCCGTTGACCCGGGAGGTACTAATGACGAAGGATTTTAATTTTTATACGCCAAGATTTGCATGTGGACGTATAGTGTGGTCGCCCTGTCCGCCCGTCTGTCCGTCCGTCCACAATTGTTTGTGAAACTCTACTAAATTTTATCCGATTTCGATTATTCTCGAAATATAGGTTTATCACCCTAAGACCTCGGTTCCTTTCGATATTGGCATGTGTCGGATTGTAACTTCGTGGATTATTACCCCGGTTGTACGAAAAATAACGTTTTTAGCTTGTGAGTAGAGATCACAATTTTGAACCATTTTTGTTGAAACGTGAAGAAATAATATATCTTTGTAACCCAAGGATCTTGGTCCCGTTGATATTTGCGCATATCGGATCGTAGCTTCCCTGAATTATGGCCGTTGTTTGTACGAAAATCACTTTCTGTTTGGCTGGGTCTATATCCATCTGGTTAATAATTAAGGTACCATATTTTTTCAGTTCGCACGGTCCTTAGCACGTGGTTCAGTGGGTAAGACGTTGGTTCGCTAACCCAGTGGTCCAGTGTGTGGTCCCGGTGTTGGCCAAGAAAGTACACTCGGACGACGTGGTTACCCCATGTCAGTGCATGTTGTGGGAACTCGATATAAGAGTAGGTCACGGCAAAATTTTCCGCATAGCACGTTTTCCCTCCTTCCTTCGACTAAACGGCACAGAAGAGTAGGTTGTTAATCCCGTCACTTGGCCATTATTGAAATTTCTATTCACAGTATTCGCGCTTTACATGCGAACCGACGAACAGAGTTATTTCCCCTATATGGCGTTGGATTTCCACGTCAACCTTTCTTATTGTTATTATAAAGAACATTCTGATCAATTATAAATTTAATCTTTTACAGTGGATAAAGATTGTCTTTATAAACAACATCAAATACTGAATACAGCTAAATTCTTTGGGATTAAACCACGCAAGAATAAATCAGGTATGAATTAATCCCTTCATTTTATCGTCGACATTCGAAGATGACCAGAAAAAAGACTAAAACTAACTGCAGGCGCGGATCCAGAGGTGGGGTCCAGGGGGTCCGGCCCCCCCCCCCCCCTGCTCAGACTTGAAAATTTTTATGCGATCTTATTGGCGATTTAGACCTGTAATTTTGGAATTTACCTTCCGGAAATACGACAAAATTAACCAAATTGAATCTAATTTGCCAACCTCCCCGTTAATCGGTTAAGCAATTATCAAACCTAGACCCCCCCTGCAAAAAATCCTGGATCCGAGCCTGAACTGATGACAATCCAGTAAATTGTTTAAAGCGGATTTCAAAGTATCTAGCCCTGTTGACCGAATCAATTAAACCCAAGTTTTGTGAATGTAATTAGATCAGAAAGTATACGCATAACGCCAAGTGCGGACGCCAATATATTTCTGCGCCGGTATATTGTTGATAGGTTTTCAGAAAAATAGAATCACACGGAATAAACCGACATCTTAATAAAATATGACTTGTCTTTATATTTCAGTTAAACACACTGGTATGCTATCTAAATCAAATAAAATCGGCACTGATTCTCAAAAACTGGTATGTCATAGTTTCTAGTCCATTCTCAAAACGTTTTTTTTTATTGTCACTGCGGTTTTATTGCATTCCCGAAAACAGCATACTCTTGGTAGAACCATCACATATATTTCTCTGTTGAATTTCTGATTCGTATTTCATTTGAATATTATGTACAATTTCAAATAATATAAGACAGATAAGTAAAATTTGTAAAATGCATTGATAATAAATGAATGGCGTTATTGCAGCGGTTTCGCGATCACAGTCACATCGAGGATTGACGTAAATATGCATAAGGACCTAATAGTATAGTATAATGGCATCTTAAGTCAATGGATAATCAGAAATTGTCGTTTGTTGATTGTTGTTTTTGGTTGATAGGAAATGGCCTGGTTGTATTGAGTAGACTTTAAATCTCATTTCTCCATCATTTATTGTTTCTAAATTTATTCTTGTATGATGATGATTTATTCCTATTAAATTTAAGCAAACTGCTGGTACATCGTTAACAATGTCTACTATTGAAATTGGAAGCGTCGCTACCAAACCTATATACGTCCACGAGACTTGTTATACCAACGACCTCCCATCACCGATATCCGATCCCGATGATCCATATTTCTTTCCAGATTCGCCAAATGTTTCGGACAGTGATGATACTGATAGCAACACATCCTTACGTGATGACTCGGAGGATACCGAATATGACTTGAACAAAGTGGTGGTTCAAGATTGGTTGGATTCCACAAATCTAGTTCAGGGTACAGATGAAACGGCCCCGAGTAATATCACACTGATATCTGATCCTAGCTCTGATCCAACTACGCCGTTGATACCTCACAAACTCAGCAATGCAGTTTCTATTCCCATCGTTCCACCACAAGCAAAAACTGGCGATTTGAACACTCTTGCGAATCTTTCTCGTATGAAAGGCAGTAGTAATATAACAGCATGTAAAGTGGAAAATTGTGTACAAAATCGGAATCTATTTCCAATATTCACCGTCAAGAATTCCAAGAGTACAGCGATTGTCCATCCATACGAGAAAGATGACATTGGTTCTTATGACGATGTGTGCCTTATGGAGGTAGATGAAGCCGAAGAATTTCAAGGATTTTTATGTCAAGAAAGAAACACAGAGATTTCTGGAGTGAACACACCCTGCTATTTGGATGATGAATTACAATTGCTAGAAACAATCAAAGGAACAGCAAATAGATCAATTGCGACCCCATTATTATACGAAGAAGATATGTCTATCGATTCTTCTTGAAGATCAATATTGTTTACACGTACATCACACAGTGTCTTACCGGTCATTGCACTGATTTGGGTTCACTTCAAATCTATTGACAACTACTGATGTGAAAAATATTGTCGTTACCCGTGAATTGCTAGAGACAAGTAATTTATAATGAATATGACCGTTATCTTTTGATATACTTATGTGAATTATTATAAAATGTGTGTAATATTATGCCCTTCATAGATTTGGTGCTGAAAGTTATCTTGTACATATCTTGTCTGATTTTTAGTTCAGTGTATAGACGTTGACTGTAACCGTAAATGATTATTAAAATATTTTAAATAACGTTTTATTTACTTGCATTTGTTCAATCCGAGCAGGGACTCGACTAAAGGTACTGCTTTAATTTCTTGCACTACTTTCGAGCCAGTCTATTGCCCACTTAGCCACCGTGAACCCTTAGCCAAATTGCCTAGATACCACACCATAATTAATTAGACCTTGTAGCAGCACTATGACCTACTCATCTGCCAAGAGATCTTTTACATGCAGGCCCTCTAACCAGTGTAATTGACAAGGGGAGACCACGTCGGAAAATCACGAGGAACTTTCTCGGCCAAGGCAGGGATCATACAACGATCTCCAGACTAACGAGCCAGCGTCTTAAGCACCGTGACTCCCTACCCAAAATGCGAAAGAAGACAACATAGAAATGTTTCACTTTCCTTAAAGAGCTAAATCTGTCCTTTGGCTTCAAATATATATTTTAAAGTATAATAGTAAGAGCAAGCAGATACACGAATTATGACAGTTAGGGGGGCAGAACCCGAAATGCCCGAAAAAATTTCGCGTTTACAAACAGTGGGGCCGGTCTCAAGAGACGAAGGATCGGAGCTTACCATGTATGCCCCCCCCCCCGCGCCTGCTCCCAAAGAAAATTTTGGAATTTTGGAATATTTGATTGCTGCAAAGCAACTTCAAAGTGGTCTAATAAATTCCAATAAATCGTTTACAGTCTACGTGGACAGGACGTTGGGAGAAAATTTTGAAAATCTAACTGCCGCAAGTGCGTTTTCCTGCTATTCCATGTATGGACACAAAAATCCCCTCCCAAGAAAATTTTTAAATATTTGATCTGCAAACACATTTTCCTGCTATTTCAGCCCGTGAACAAAGCAACTTCAAAGTGGTCTAATATAGCCTAATTAAAGTGGCTGACTCGAATTCCAATCAATCCACGAAGACGGGACCGTTGGGGAGACATTTTGAAAATTTAACTGCCGCAAACTCGTTTTCCGGGTATTCCAGGTTGTGAATACGGCAACTTCAATGTGGTCGAATATAGCCTACATGGCTGACCCGAATTCCAAACAACCAATCAATCGTCGCGGGGTATGGGGGCCTCACCCTCCCGGAGAAAATTTAGAAAATTTAACGACCGCAAATGCGTTATCTGCTTTTCTAGCCAGTGTAAGCAACTCAAAAAGTATCCAATGGTTTCGTAACCGAAATCCGACTCTGAATTCCAACCATCCAGACTGTTGCAGCTGCATTCACAAATAATAATCGATGCCACAAAAAATGTAGAGTGGATTTAGAAAAAATGTTGTAATCCTTAGTCAACTCAGTACAAATTCTTGGTATTCAATTAAAACAAAAGTAAAATTAGTGTTTTATTAGGACTCGGTTACAGTTAAGAAAGCAAAACTAGAAATTCGCGGAAAATTTTCATGTTTACAGACAGCGGCGCCGATTTTCGTCGAGAGGCGAAGAAGCGGGGCTGACCTTCTATGGACCCAAAGAAAATAGTGGATCATTTGACGACCGTAAACGCGTTTTACTGCTATTCCAACCCGTAAAATTTGTGTTTTATTAGATTTCGGGCACTTTAATTTGCCAAATATATGAAATAAATTTTTTTACACTTTACCCGTCTGCCCGAAAAATCAGCTTGCCCGAAAGTTAGGGGGGCAGCTGCCCCCCGCCCCCTGGCTCGTACGCCTATGAAGGTCGATGAAAATATCTGTCCGATCAAATACTGCAGTGAATTGAAAGAGCGTTGTGTTGATTGACGCATTCTTACTAATATAAGAATTAATTTCCTCGAATTTCAAATGATATACAAATATACTTGAAGGAAGGACCAGTCATAATTTATGATTCATAAGTTCAACCCATGGAGTGAACAACCAAGGTAATTATGTCTTATTCACGACTATACTGAAGCGTGTTTGTATTTCATAAGCTTTAAGCTTTAATCGAAATCGGCATAAATATCAAAGCCCATTCATGTCAAAATAGGATAATAATTTTGCTATAATTTTTTGTATACTCAAATTTTAACAGCGTTTAAAAAAGCACAAATTTTTAGATACTTATTATGAACAGGGTCGGATTAAAGTCGTCGTAACTTAAAAGATGATATTTAAATGGCATGGAAACGACAATTTTTGGACGCAGGGAATAATCAAATTGTTCTCGGTGAGTTGCAAGTTGTAGTGATAGATATTTTATTGACATAGACAAAATAAACTTGTCAACACGACTTACACGAATAGTTAACGCACACGTTAATTGACCCAACCATAGCCCAAGTCAGCGAATTATCAGCAAAACAATAAGATTTTGGACAATTTAAAGTTTTTTTAATCCTGTAGCGCGTTATTCTTCCATGGTAAGTTTTGTTCCATAAGAAAACATGTAAAAAGTTTTTCTTACTTGAATTCTAGGATTTTGTCATTTTACATACATGTAAACATGGACTGTTTATAAGCACGATAAAGCACGAGACTGGGGTAATGTTGGGGAAAGAAGACTAGAAAAAAAAACTCTCGGAGTATTTTCGTCAGTTTTCTTTCCCCAACACAACCCCGTCTCGTGCTATAACATACACATTGTACAGAAGCAACCACCATTTTCCGAGAAAGTGAAGAGTCTCAATGTTATGTTGGCAAAGTGTCTGACTAAAAAGGCACCAATCGGCTTATTTATTAATTATAACATATTTCATTGATAAAATAATTAAAAAGACTATTATTTATTAATGCTAAAATATATTATTGATATTACAATGATACGGTGGCTGATAAGGGACCTGAAAGATAGTATAATTTTTTTTAATATTCACCCAAGTCAATTTTGATTTCCACCCAAGCCAATTTTAATATAATTTGTTTTTTTTTATAATTTCCACCCAAGTCAATTTTAATATAATTTGTTTTTTTTTTATAATTTTCACCCAAGTTAATTTTAATTTCCACTCAAGTCATTTGTAATATAATTTTCACCCAAGTCAATTTAAATTTTCACCCAAGTCAATTGTAATATATAATTTCGATTCTGTTGAATTTCCACCAAGCGCGTGATGTCTTCGGAGAACGCTTGATCGGATATTATGACGTCATATGTGGATTGTGGGTTATTGTAAGGGTAGGGGATTTTTGTCTATCGCTCACGTTTTGTGATCGAGAGATAGTGTTTGTTAGCGTTGCTGGTTCATTTTTCTCCAGGTCTCTGTGAGTGGAAGCATAGTCTCCAGATCACCCAACACATTTCATTAAAAAATGGTTTGTTAGCCAAACCGAGACTCCCGGTTACCCCAAATAGGTGTTTGTCCCCTTGGGACCCGGTGATGGTACGGACAAGTTTTGAGGGATATGGAGTTGTGTGTGTGTGTGTGTGTGTACATGTTCCATCCCCATTAATTCGGACGACAATTTTTCTGAACTCTCGGGCCATGTCCCTCCCAAAAATGTAGGGTGCACGTCCCATAGGAACCGATATATGGCCTTTGAAGTAATCCGGATGATTTGGAAAACCATGTTTGGGACGTCCCTCCGCCCTGTTGGTAGTGCCCCGTGACTTGAAATGGAAGATAATACGCCTTGTTACTGACCCGAAAGAAAAGATTGGATTCTTCTTCATAGGGGCCGAGATATAGGGCCGCAAACATAACCCCTCGTTGAAGGCAATCACTCAAACTTGGCCAAAAACACCCGATTTCGTTCCAAGGTTGGGAATTCTTATATCGACCCCGGGGAGTCGCATGGGGCCCTCAGATTTCAGCCTCGGCGACCGGAAATGGTGGAAACCGTGTTTTTTTTGCATGAAAAGTCTGAAAGGCCCCCTTTGCCTGACCGCTGCTAAATACATTGTTATGACGATTTTTTTTTTAAAAAAATGATCATATCTCTTCGAAACTTTGGCTACCTTACCCCTCCCTTTCCGACTTTGGGGCATCCAAAAATGGTCTCAAATTTACAATCGAACATCTAGTTCCATTTTTTTTAACTTTATGTACCCCCGGGAAAATTGCCATCGCTGACTCGCCATGGGCCGGGATCATCATTTTCCTTTGGGGAATTGTGTTTGGCCGAAAGATGGGTTCTTCGGTAGAATACCTGTCCTGACAATTTGGTGTCAATAGACCCTCTGGAAGGATCGGGCGTACCAATAGTCCACATGAAAACGGTGCCCTTAACTCATCCCATATGAGCAGTAGGTCCATGAAATTTGGAGGGCGCCAACCAAAAATGAGCAGGATCGACCAAGGGGTTCCGATTTTATTCAATTTCTCACGTAAAAGTTGAATTAAGGATAGAAAGGTGTCGGATCAGAACTGTGCTCGACCTGACCCCCCCCCCCCCCCCCCGATCGCCTTCACAAATTTTTGTCATTTTTAGGGGATTCGGAGGTTTAGCCTGAATTCATAGGCCAAGGTAGGGGGTAAGGCAACCCCTCCTTAAACCCCATATTCCTGTTTCTTAAACCTGCCCCTCCGCAGGCCCAGGGGCCACAAATTTGGCAAGGGGTAGGCCTTGGTAATGCCTTCTAATCTGCTGGGGTTTGGACGCCCAAGTCGGAACCCTTAAACCTTTTTTGACTAGCAGCCCGTGTAGGAAACGGAAAACTGGGGTATTATGATCAAATTTCCTTGTGATGACATCACGCGCTGGGTGAAACTTCAACAGAATCGAAATGACTTGGGCGAAAATTAAAATTGACTTGAGTGAAAATTAAAATTGAGTTGGGTGGAAAGTAAAATTGACTTGGGTGGAAATATTAAAAAACAAATTATATTACAAATGACTTGGGTGGAAATTAAAATTGACTTGGGTGAAAATTAAAGAAAACACATTAAATTAAAATTGACTTGGTTGATAATAATAAAAAAAAAACAAATTAAATTAAAATTGACGTGGGTGAAAATTAAAATTGACGTAGGTGAAAGTTATAAAAAAAACAAATTATATTAAAATTTACTTGGGTGAATATTAAAAAAACCAAATTATATTACTTTTCATGTCCCTTATCAGAGAGAGAGAGAGAGAAATTGGGTTTAATGTCCGCTCGACACAAATAGTTACAATGAGACTATATTGATGAAGAAATCCACTTTGACTTTTCAATATGCCCACGTCTATGTTCGATTTTTATGAAAAATATGACATTTTCAATGCATACAGTGGAAAGTTATTATTGAAACTGTAGAAATCTTAATTTATAAATGTCTCCTTTGTATTATGAAGTTATTATTCACCACAAGATATATAGATAGCTATATACAGCACAACTTTTCCAGTGGAAAAGTCCCGAAATATCACGAGCTACTGTAATTATAAGAGTACCGTGGAATCGCCCCTATAGAGATCTTCTATTTCGTACCATCTTCTAAGGTCTCTATTAGAGGGACTAAATTCCACAATTTCATTATTATAAATACAACATTATTGTAATCCATACATAACCCTAAAATAATTTCTTATAATTTACAACTATAAACTTCAAATACAGGCATCGTTTAAAATGTACATAGATTTATTTTTAACCTTTCTTTATTAATTAACCAACTTTTAACCTTGTATTATATACAATATGTATTTATTCATTATATACACAATTGTATTATATGATGCCTGTAAACGTTAATATTCTTTGTTAATAAAGATTTACATATATATATATAAAGAGTGCCGCGCTTCGACCTCTAGCTGGCCGGTCACTTCTGGCTTGCGGCTGTGGTTTCGAGCCCTGGTGTGAGCGTATGTGGCATGGAGATAGGGGCGCCTTCTCAACCTCGTAGGTTTCCTCCGGGCACTCCGGTTTCCTCCCACTGCTAAAGACCCCTACGCACAAGCGAATTATTGAAATAAAATGAAACCATATGCTAGTCTCAAAATGACCTAGTTTGTGTCGAGTGGACGTTAAACCCCATTTCTCTCTCTCTCTCTCTCTCTCCAATAGTATCCTCATAACATCTAAAATAAGTTTTTGTTAAAATTCAGTGATTTCTGATGCTTAAGGTTATACTTAAACTTCACCTTGTGCTGAAAACTTAATAATTATATACTTTCATGTAGTGTAGTTAATTTCTTTAGGGCCTTTTACTCAATGACTTTATCTCTCGATCTATAGATATATAGTGTTTCCATTTAACTTTGTGTTTAGGTAAAGCATAATTCTCGAATACTAAAACATTATAATGCTCAAATGATACGTTTAAAATAACTAAAGCCTTACTTAACCTTTTTAGCACTTGATTACTTGCTTACAATTTTCTCACGCCCTCTCTTTATTATGTTTGATATCTGATGACATCATTTTACACTTGAACTATATTATTTGAAATAATTTTTTTATAAATAGAAGTATATTTTAGTTGAATTCTCAGAACAGCTAATAACTGATTTGTGATCGATATCCTTATATGGCATACACAAACCCCTTTTACAAATATTTGACGATTAGATTTGCGCCGCTGACACAATTGACTATGCATCACTCCTTTTACAACCCCTCCTTATATTAATATAAAATATTTCCCTGTAGCAAACTAAATATATTCGTGACAATAAACCTTAGTGCGAATAATTTGAAATACATTCGACAAAATAAGCACTAACGGGGATTGATAACCAATTGGTTCTTTCAAAGATACTTTCCCAGAATTTTTTTTCGGCATGACAATTGTAGTATGGAAAGTAGAAACACCCAATCTTACTAGAAATTAGTAGAAAAATGCCGTATATACTGAAAAACACACATGGACCGCATACTGGATAAAAATGTTAATGAGCGCTTGCTGTATATGTCAATAAACTTGATGAAGAGCTTAGACCGACAGTAGTTTCTGAGAAAAAAACCGAGGGAAAAAACGTGTGCAGTAAATTTGACTAGGTTTCGATTTTATAATAAATCGGCAGCATTAAAGAAATCATCGTCTTGTTGTATATGCAATCAATTCCCCTCCGTGTGTGGAGAGGGATTTGAAGCAAAATTGCGATGGATTAATTAGTTTCAATATGTGTTTAGCCCAAAAATATCATCAAATCTCCCAGTTTGTACAGGGGAAGGTATCTTTGATCAAATGCGAAACACCACACAACAATATTGATGCCGACCATATTGAACTAAGAATACTATTAATCGAAGGTATCAATTATTCTTATGCATACTTTAGCGGTTCTTCTTAAAATTTATTAATGAATCTTCCATGAAATACAAATATTGTTTTCACCAATGCTCCTTTTCTTCAGTGAACAATGTCTGAGGTAGCTATTATTGGTGTTGGTTGTCTGTTTCCTGGAGCTGATAATGTTAATGAATTTTGGCGGGTTCTACGAAATGGTGAAAATCACGTGAAAGAAGTTCCACCAGACCGTTGGAATTTAGAAGCATTTTATGATTCTGATCCTGACGTTCCTGGAAAAACACACGTTAGACAAGCAGGTTTTGTTGACGGGTATGTTGAATCTACAAATGGGCGTGTAGTTCTATGTCTTCACTTTTGTTTGATGTTTATATACTCAACTTTCCACCAAATACTAAATATATTTTGTTTAATTTATAAGCCCAGTTTAAAAAAAAAAAACACACTTGTATTTCTCCATTCTGATACACATATATATATTAGAATAAAGAAGCAACCCAGTCAATCGCATAAAATAATCAATTGTGTTGATATTGTATTATACTCTGCATATATGGTCAATTTAAGTAACCAAATTTAACCGCCTACTTAGGGCAAACATATAGGCCTACTTCCCAGGCATCAGAATGAAGTAATGGAAGTTGATATTTTTAAAAGGAAAAGACGTTGATAATTTGATGAAGTTGTTAGATATATTTTTTCTTTATTATGTATTTATCCACCATATCCATATAGAAGCATTTATTAAATCCCCATTACCCAATGCTTATATGAAAATAATAAAGGAATTTATTCGAAATCTAGCATTCCAAACTAAAGGGGATAGAATTTTAAACAGCTTTCTTTATAACAATCTAGTTACGACAAATGGGATTTCAAAGTCTATGGCGTCAACGAATTTGAAGCTCGTAAAATGGATCCACAACACAAGTTTGTATTAGACAGTACCTTTATGGCGTTAGAGAATGCTGGAATAAGTAAACAACAAATAAGTGGATCTAAAACGGGAGTATATATCGGTAATTAATGTTATAAAAAAAATGCAATTGTGTGTATATAGGTACGTGTGTGATGGTGTGTGTGTTTTGAGGGTAATTGGTACTTTGAAATAACATTAATAAAGAAAGATGTCTAACCAACGTAAACTTGAAAGTCTGGGCACAAGTGTGAAAACCAACCCCAAGATCTCACGACCGAGCTCTCGGGACTTGCTCAGCTCTTTTAAACGCTGACTCTCGAATGTGGCGAGACACGCGTCTACTTAATTGGTAATTGCAAACATTATGAAAATTGGGTGAACATAAGCTCAGCAGGGAGGGGGAGCTCTTTGCTCTTCTCGAATAAACTCCGATTATATTTGCGAGTACACGTCTTGAAGGCAACTGTCCCAAGCAATTACAATAGTCTATCTACTCGTTTAGCCAGGATCAAGGAATATTGAACACAAGAATGTATTTATACAAAGACAGGCCATGTAATATTTCTTACGTTATGTCCGTTTGAAAGTTTGATTTATGATAATCGACGTAATGTGATTTATATGCAATGCACATTTATCTTATGTCACTGATATGAACATTGTAAAGTTTTCTATTTTTCATTGACACGAAATTCATTATATCTTATAGGTATGTTTGGCTCTGATTATGGCAATATTTTCTCCACAATCGCCGAAGAAAGTGATAATTATACATTGACTGGTACCAGTAATAGTATTGTAGCAGCTCGAGTGTCGTATGTGTTCAATTTGACCGGTCCATCAATGGTGATAGACACCGCTTGTTCATCATCTCTTGTATCTATCCATCTAGCTTGTCAAGCTTTACGTTCAGGTAGATTAATATAAATATCATTTCTAATTCAATAAAAGGTTACAATATTTTTGTTTTCACCGATGAATACCCGGAAGTGATGGACTGTAATGGTAAACATTTGTTAAGCAAAGCACGGAAACTATAAAACTGTCGTGTTTCGGTACGCCAGGTAACGCGCCACCACTCAAGTTACACCATGAATTATGGAGTAAAGTACCATCCATGTCTATTAAACTGAGAAACCTGCCATTTTGAACTCTTAATAGAACGGGAAGTTATACTTCAAGGCCGAACTTTTAGATATCTATTCTTAGTTGACATGGAGATCATTATACATACAAATATCAAGGGGCATTGAAAGATAAGGCCAGCAGATAGATGACAAAAAGTCAAAGTAACATGAAACCGGAATTCAAAAATCGGTCCCCAATAAATTGTTGCGATTTGTTTATGTCGAAATTTTTTTATGCTAAACTAATTGAGCGAAATTTTGAAAAACCACCAATCAGAGGCCATATGAAATTCATCCAGAGAATCCATGAATGAAAACCCAAAGAAGATTCGTTGAAAAATAACCGACATATGGGGATTATGTTTTGTTCCATTTGTAAAATACTCCCTGTTTATCAAAAATAACCTAATTTATATTCAATAATTCACTGGAGGTCAACCACATCTACGTTAGCAGAATGATTGCACCGCGTACAGTTTTGACTGCAAACTTCCATGACTAAATTCCACACACTTACGAAAACAATAAGTGTTTGACCGAAGTAATAATAGAAACACTTTCGAAAATAATAATAATGTTTTCTTCAGGAGAATGTGATATGGCTATAGCAGGTGGGGTCAACTCACTGATGAAACCAGATATATTTATACAGCTAAGTAAAGCTGGTATGGTATCACCTACTGGAAAATGTCAGGCTTTCTCTGAAAATGCTGACGGATACGCCAGGGGAGAAGGGTGTGGTATTATTATCCTTAAACCACTAGAAAAGGTACATAGTTTTATTATGTTTGTATAACTTTTATAGAGTGGCTTTGAAGCTAGACCAAGCATTAATTCGTAAATCTCCCTTTACCCATTCTCCCTCTGTTACTACACCAGTTCGTCATTCCCTGTTATAGTCAATAGGAATTTACCACACTACACATTATTTACAAAATAACAAACTTTCCGAAATCTTACATATTTTCTACTTCAAATTGTTTGTGTTTTTGTAGGCTTTGAATGATAATGATCCTATCTGGGCAACTATTGTTACAGCTGTAAACCATGATGGTCAAACAGTCACTCCCATCACAACACCGTCCCCCCAGCAACAAGAATCTCTGCTTGACACAGTGTTTGACAGATACAGAATTGACCCAGAATCAGTCGACTACATTGAAGCACACGGTGAGTTAAAGTTCAATGCAGATTTTTTTTGTAAATAACGCTGTCATTTCTTACTTGAGGACTTCACCTAGCTGACACAATTGTTGTGCTAACCACAAAAAGCGAATTTACTGAAAGCCCCGAGACCTGCTGCTATTTATTATTACTAAAAGCCTTGTGACGGTTCTAAACAACATAGTATCATATAGATATGTTATGACGCCCTTTATTTAAACATGTAGATCACTGGGACTGGTAAAATATACGTGTACATTTTGAAAATTATTTAATTGGTATTATTTTAATAATTCCAATTGTAGGGACTGGAACCAAAGCTGGTGATCCAGTAGAAGTTACAGCTCTTGGTAAATTCTTCCAAAAAGATAAAAATCCTAAACAGAGACTGATAGGATCTGTAAAAACAAACATTGGACATCTAGAATCAGGTGCTGGTGTAGCTGGTCTAATTAAAGTTTTATTGATGCATAAACATCAGAAAATCGTCCCATCCCTCCATTTTGATAAACCCAGTGAGAATGTTCCCCTTGAAAAATATAAACTGACGGTTCCAACAGAAGTTCAGCCATGGCCCAAAAACGATAATGGGTAT
The DNA here is from genome assembly GCA_036850965.1 of Patella caerulea. NCBI lineage: Eukaryota > Metazoa > Mollusca > Gastropoda > Patellidae > Patella > Patella caerulea. The sequence goes on along the minus strand of JAZGQO010000014.1, from coordinate 18,946,403 downwards.
ATGAGATCTTGTGTAAATAGTTTTAGTTTCGGGGGTACGAACAGCCATGCTATCATTACAACCCCCATGAACCCGTCAAATGAACCAGAAAAATACGACACCTCAATATCCCAATTGCCCAGGATTGTCTGTTTGTCAGCATGTGATCGCACCTCATTGCAGATGATCAAATCGAATTTCTGCAATACCGGAGAAGGTTATAACATCGAGGATGTTTCGTATACCACTATGTATAGACGAAACCATTTCCCCTTTCGTATTGCAGTTATTGGCACTAACATGAAACAAGTTATTCAAAGATTGAATGAAAATGACTTAAAAGACAAACACTCCATAGATGCAGTTCCTAAGAAGAAGAAAATCATTTTGGTCTTCGCTGGCATGGGAACAAACTGGAAAGGAATGTGTCAGTCTTTATTGAAACATTCTGCTATATTCAGAGGTACCATCAATGATGTGTCGGATATATTGAAACAATTTATTTCATGGGATTTGTGTGATGCATTTGAGAACGGTTTTGACCTAGATGATCCTTATGTAGCTCCCATCATGACATTCGCATGTGAAATTGGTGTATATGCTATGATGAAAGAATTTGGTGTAGTGGCAGATGCTATCGTTGGGCAATCTATAGGCGAAGTTGCAGCAGCGTATGCATCCGGGGCTCTTACCCTAAACCAAGCAGTTTGTGTTATTTACCATAGAACTAAATATCAAGCCGAAGCAACAGGGGGTAAAATGTTTATAGTCAGGAATATGGAGATAGCTGACGTAAATTCATTAATAGAGACATTTAAATCACAAGCGAACATATCCCTGTTTTACAGCCCATCCTGTTGCACTATCAGTTGTGATGATGAAGTCATTGGCTTGATCAAATCTCGGTTGAAAGAAACAGAACGCCGCGTGGAATTCATAGATTTAAATGTGACAAGCGCATTTCACTCACACCATATGGACGATTGTACCGAAAAGCTGACTAATGCCTTTATTCTTCACGGAACTCCACCCACAACGCCTATAGTATCATCGGTAAGTGGGAAAATGGCCGTTGGTGCAGATTTCATCACGTCTGAATACTGGGCGAAAAACATTAGGAACCCGGTGTTGTTTCACCAGTCTATAGTAGAAGTTCACGAACCCGATAAAATGAATATCTTTATAGAAATTGGACCAAAGCCGATTTTAAAAGCGCACCTACGGAAAATCTTTGAACAACCTCTTGTTGCTATAGCGATACCAACAATACAGAAAGACGATGAAATGTTATCTATAAAAAAGGCTGCAACATCTCTATATGAGAATGGAGTAAATATCAAATGGGAGGATGTTCTAAAATGTTCAGGAAAAGTTATAGAAGTTCCCCAATATCAGTTCAATCGAGTTCCAAACTGTTACATCCCCAATATAGCAAGAGAAATCCTCATGGGTGTTAATTCTAAAATGCGCTCTCATCCATTTCTGAAATCACTGGTTTCAGATCCTAGAAATTATAAAATTCTATTAGACCCGTCTCGCATAGCTTCTGTATATGAACATAAAGTAAATGGGATAGTGATGATACCTGGTGCACTCTATGCAGAAGTTGGAATAGCTATTGCTGCCACAAAATCTTCCCGCTTAAAATTCAAAGAAATCAATGTTGATTTTAAAACCCCACTTGTTTTAAAGAACCGAGAATCGAAAGAGCTTGATGTTGAAACAGAAGATATAAATCAAGAGATACATTTCAGGATCTTTGAAGGGACCACAGTTTATGCTACAGGTTCTATTAAATCTTATAGTAATGGATCTGCTGTTGATAAATTAGATTTAGATGATATCCGAAGCAGATGTAACATTTTGTTAAAATCAGAAGACATGTACGCTGATTTAGCGACCTATGGGTTTCAATATGGACAGGCAATGACCATTTTGCAAGGAGCCGTAAAGAATAACAAAGAGGCTTTAGTGGAATTTAAGTTGAATGAACTTCTAAAAGAAGAAATGGAAGGAACGATACTGCACCCAGCTATAATAGATGGTCTCCTTCAAACACCTGGTGCTTTCGGATCTAACGATGACAACGTTGAACTACTTCCTTCCCATTTGAACCAAGTTCGGGTCTTGCGAGAAGTACAAGATCATATGTTTTGCTATGTAAAGCTTCAAAAAATAACACCAACAAAGTTAACGTGCTTAATCCATCTTTGTGCTGAAAATGGCGACATCATAGCTAGTATTTTGAAATTCACTGTTAAAAGCATTGGCATCAATCGTGAGAAGGCTAAAGAATATTTTTACAAACAACAGTGGAAAAAAGTTAGCCTCGTCGATGAACCCACATCAGAGTATAAAACAGATATTATTTTCATTACAGCCGAGCGTCATTTAGACGAATGCCCCAGCTTGATTGTTCCGGAAAACAATGCACAAAGACAGAAATTATTGGCGAATTTCAGCACCCAAATTAAAAAGCACAAAAATATAGCTATAATGATGGACGAATTCAGAAATCAAATTATAGATGGACGTGACATACAGACTGTTGTGGAAATAAAACTGCTCTGGCTCAGAGATATTTTAATACATATTCACGAAAATACTGAAAACTGCAGGGTTTTGGTTATTACAAGGAACACCTGGACTGTTACTACCGATAAAAGCAACTGTGTTGAAACATCAAATTGTAACCCAATTCAAGTATCAATTTGGGGATTTCTTAGATCTGTTCAAAGAGAAACCATGTCTTTTAAACTCCACATTGTTGACTTAAATGATTATAATGACCAGATATCCAAGACCAGAATCTTAGAATTTTTGATAGATGGAGTTTCCAACAATCTTAAAAATCAAGGTGAGATTCTGGTCACTGCCGGTGCAGTATATTCGTTCGAATGTACCGGATTTGATCGAATAAAAGATTACATTGAACGAGACAAATCATCATTAGGCGACTTTGAAATATTTTCGTCACAGAAAGATAAGATACAAAATCATTTCCAAATGTATCCTTGTTATGAAGAAGGAAACTCTAACTCAAATAAAGTTGTGATGCAAGTGGTATCTTTAGTTGTCCAAAATCCAGATCTCTACTCCTCTTCAGTCGATTCCCTAGAGAAAGAAGACAACGAAGAACCAAACGAATTTCCTGTCTGCTGCCTCGAGACGCTTGGCTATGTAGGCAGGCAACAAACAACTGACAATAAACGAAGTGATATTTTCATATCATGCTACCCCGTACATGCGTCAAATAGGGTAAAGGTACCCATTTCCTGCTGTGTACCCATTTCACTATTACCATGTTACCACCCTGGATTAATCACAATCTTCGTAACTTTGTGGAATATATGTAAGCACGTAACATCCAAGTCAGTTGTCTTGTTTTGCGAAGATAACACTTCATTATATGAAGAAATTATATGCTTAATGCTAAGATATAGTAAAGTTAAAACTATTACTCGAGCTTCCCGAAACACCAACAATCTAACAAATGGATGCGAGTTAATAAATCTAACACGATTAGACAGAAGTATAATTTTTAGTCATATTCTAAATTTCTCTAAAGTGACCAGATTTATTAGCCTCTCTGCTCTTATGACACGGGGCTGCGAATCTTTGTTATGTCACCACATGCAAGATTCGGAAATTAAGGTTTTAAGAGAATTGGATATATTTTCTCCCGTAATGCTCACATCTACCATACCAAAAATGTCAGCATGGCTAAAGAAATCAACTAAAGATGTAAACGTGATTATAAATAAACATGGATCATACACTAAAGATGCAGGTCACCTAACTAAGTTGTTTTCTTCACAGGAAATCAACCTTGACCAACCAGATGTAGTTCTACCATTACGTCTAAAACCGCCAAATCGGATACTCAGTAAATCGGCTGCTTACGTAGTTGTTGGTGGTTTAACTGGACTTGGATGGCAGTGTGTTAAATGGCTGGCTGAAAATAACGCTGGCTCCATTGCTTGTTTCAACCGCAGAAGTCCCACTAAGGACGACGAGAGACAAATGGAAGAATTATCACATAAATGCTGTTGTAAGATCATTGCTATACAAACAGACGTAACCAATTTTATTTCTTTGAAAGTTTCGTTTGAAAAGCTCATGCAACAATTCCCGATGAGCCCCCCTAAAGGCGTGATCTTTGGAGCTGGTGTATTGAGAGATTCAACATTGATTAACATGACTGATAAACAAATAACAGAAGTTTTAGATGCTAAAATTACAGGTGCATGGAACATGCACTTAGCAACAGAAAATATTGAATTGGATTTCTTTATTCTCCATTCTTCAATAACATCAGTATTTGGGGCACCAGGGCAGAGTAATTATGGAGCGGGAAATGCTTTCCAAGACAGCTTAGCATTGTATCGCAGAACAAAGGGATTACCTGCGCAAAGCATAAACTGGGGACCTTTAGACATGGGAATGTTAGAAAATGCCAAAGATAATTTGCGTAATAGAAAAAGATTAGAAAATCAAGGTTACCATCTAATCTGCAAAGATGATATTGGGCATTGCCTAGAATCTGCCATTTTTTCAGATCTCCCACAAATTATTGTAAGTGATTTAAATTTACAGGTACTTAAAACTACTCTGTTCAGTTACAAAGACATGTTCGCGATACAGAAGATTCGTGGTATATTCCCGAAGTCTGTGAACTACACTGAATTAATTGATGACACAAATTCTGAAAAAATACAAATAAGTTCCCACGTTTTACAATCTACATCTACCAAAGAAAGAATACCAATAATCGAATCTTACATTTCTCAGTTAGTACGTAAAGTACTGATTTTAGATGAAAACCGATTATCACTGAACACATGTCTAGTGGATGAAGGAATGGATTCAATGTTAGCCATGACAATTGTCAACGAAGTCAATAAGGATATTAGCTACAAAATACCTGTTAATTTATTATTTTCACCAGATACAACTGTAGCTAGTCTGTCAAGTTTTATAAATGAGAATATCAGGAGTAGCAATGAGGTTGATGATGAAGACAATCAAGACGACATCATTGACAACCCACAAAACATATCCTACATGGAATACAGATATTACAAATTAAACCAAACTCCACTAGCTTATAAAACATTCCATCTGTTATTTGACATGTATTTTTCGGATTTAAGCCTGAATAAAGAGACAGTGGCCAATTTGCTCTTGGCAATAACAGCCAGAAATCCTATTCTTAGAACAACTTACTCGGGAGTATTACGTGAAGGTGGCTCAAAAGAAGACATTAAACGAAATCTGATTGATGCAAAGCAAGCGCTTGACTTGATTATAATCGACGAAGCCGGTCAAGATATCGATGAAGCTTTTGAGAAGAAAAGCATGGAACACTTCGATTTGATATCCAAAGGACCAGTTCGTTTCATATACCACACAAATGGTTCATCTATGCGAATCGCCATTATATGCAATCACATAGCATTTGACATACAAGCGGTGAGCATGTTATTGAAGGAATTTATAAACTGCTTGAAAAGTCTCTACAAGTACCACAGCCTCGAACATCTTTCAATACCAGCATCACAAAATAATAGATTGGCAGGGAATATCATGGACAGGAGACTTAAATCATCATTTAGTGTGATGAAGCGTTTTTGGACAAAGGAACTATCTAAGGGCGTCCCGTTGATTTCTATCGATTCTTCCAAAATTTGTGACTTGCATGGCCTTTCAGTTACATCTCATAGACAAATATCTAGTGAACTACACAATGAACTCAGTAAACTAAGCAAGACACTACGGACAACAACATCTAAGATAATGATGTCTATGTATCAACTGTTTTTGAGTCTTCGGTGTGGAAATCGTAGAGTATTTATTACTTTACCCGAAGACCTTCGGTCATCATTGCCAGAAACTAAAAACTTTATGGAATGCTTAATAAACCATATTCCAATTTTTGCAGATATAGAACATTCCATGTCTGTGAAGGATTTTCTTGTTACTAACTCCAAACACATCAATGACATTTTGGACAATAGCCTGTTTCCGTATGATGAAATAGTAAACCTTATACCCAATGATGCTAACCGAGACTTATACCGCCATGTTTTGACTATAAACGATTACACGTTTGTTGACCAATTAACTGCAATGAAAGATGGTGCTGCATTGAAACTCAAAGAAACCAATAATAAACATATTTTTGGCGAATCCTTTTTATTCGTTTTCACTGATCGTAATGCCCAAACAACGTCTTTTAAGCTACAGTTATCCAAAGAGATGTACAGTCAATCTGATGTAGAAATTTTTATTGACCAAATTATTGAACTTTTACAAGAAATGGTTCTTCAGCCAGAAGTTAAAATCGCACAGCTACAAGAAACGATTCTTCAACCTCAAGTTAAAATTGTACAGCCCAAATTGGCTGCACCCAAACGAACACTAGAGGGTATGTTGGCATTCTTCATAAGAATTCTTTGTCATTGAAAGGATACTAAAACATGTAATAGTGTAAAAACTATTTTAATAGGTTTAATTGTGTGCTCTATGTTAAGAATATTATTATAGTTGATAATGGGAAATGAACACAATGTATTGTCCCTGTCTCTAATTTAGCACTGGATTCCCTATTTTTCTGTTCATATTTGCAGGGAAATTTAGAAGAGAGACATCTACCGGAGGCCTGAAAGACGTGAATGTGAAGTTTCTTGCACCAGACAATGATGGTGTAATGGTAATATTGGACAATAAGAATATAATGAAAAGTGATATCAAGCATTTTAATTTTGAAGAAAGGAAAAGTAAGTTATATTCTAGCGGGGACAAACTCATTTTTTTTTCTGGTGAGATTGACTGCGATAAAGAAGCATGTATTCATTTTGTACAACATGCTCTATATGTTTCGTTTGGTCTTGCGTTTTGTTTCTATTTACACCACGATAAATATATGATAATAATGATTGTCATTTCAGAGAGTGGTGTCCAAATACTTAAACTAGAAACACAGAAAAAGGTTTACAAATTACAGTTTACAGAAGGCAGCGCTGAAAGTTGGAAACAAAATTTAATTAATCTATACAAAAACCTTTAAGTTATTTGAAACATACAATAATAAAACTTGAGATAATTTGATTCACAATACTGTTATATATCTTTAATTCTTTATATTGATCTGTTTTAAAATAGTAATGTTGTCTATCACACACGAACATTTTTTTTATATAAAGACCTGTTCAAATAGAAAGATTTGAAATAATCCTTTGTAATTTCATGTTCTAAAAAAGGCTTCGTTCGAAGGTTTTGTTGATTTTGCTTTCATATAACACACTTAACTTTGAGTCTTCATTTTCTGTAGAGATGTGTATTAAATCGTGACGTGCCGAATGTACAAGCAATCTACAAAATTAAACTTAATTTACGTAATAGAAATGATAAGTATGTACATCTCTTAGAGGACAGGGTGGTTCCTTCTAGATAGGACACGTGAAATTTATTATTATCTTTGATATATCGTCTTATTGACATGTTTCTCTATATTCATGGATTCGTATCTGATTATAAATATTGTTTAGTCCGTAAATCTTTTAAATGACACCCTGACCCCACGATCAATTGCTTTATATTTGAGTCAAATTGTAAATTCCACGTTACTTCATTACGTTATATTTGAATATTCTTGCTGATTGTACACCAGATAATGTTAGGAAATTATTACTAGAAATGATAACAACTTTGATGCTTTATGTAACTAATGATTGAATTGAATTCTCGAATTTAGAATTGCTCAATTTATATGTATCATAAGAGTTATTTTATTTAAAAGGCATAATCAATTTTATATATTTTAAATTTGTATTGTTATTTTATTTTTTACACCTGGTTGAATTTAGTGGGCGTAAGTCGCGTTTGATTCGGATTCCTTTATTATAGCTAAAATAAGAACCGAAATGACCTAGTTTGTGTCGAGTGGATGTTAAACCCCATTTCTCTCTCTCTCTCTCATTATAGTTAAAAATTACAATCTACGACGTTGGTCCTCCATTTGAAGCATTTGGATTAGCCCAGTTTTGGTTGTATCCATCGAATCCTTTAGACATTTAAAGAAAATTTAGATTTACAACAGGACTAACATATGGTTTAGTTTTATTTTAATAATTCTTTTACGCGTTAGGGATCTTTAGGAGTTTAACGAAACCGAAGAACTCAGAGAAAACGCTGTCGTAGCTAAACGAAGAAGGGGAACCCACAATAGATCAACGTTAAAAAATATTATTACCATGAATAAAAATTATTTTCGCTTTAGTATTGTTTATTTTGTGAAATACATGCAAAGGGGTGGTGTCATTAGTGCAGGGCCTTGAAACTCTGCATACTTATTGCTTATACCCTAAGGATGACTGCTATTGTTTACGATAAATTCCTGACCCACAGGGGCAGAGCGGCGTCCAATTTTCCTGTCTGGATCGCCGACGGGTTCATATTCTTCACATGCAGATCGTCCCAAAAAAGGATTATTATTTTTGTGTAACATGGCAGCTTTTTGTGTATAACATGCATGGTACAACGCTGAATGAATTGTCTTTGAACTTGGCATACTTATTCTTTATACCCTGACGGCAACTACTGGTTTTGGTGTTTGCCCTGGCCCGAGTGTTTTGTTATTAACCGATTTTGTTCAAACTGGGAATATCAAAAACGTCAATAACAGGGTTCTACCTATTTATATTGATCCATATATCCAACCCCGAGGAACAGACTCGCGCCCAATGTTTGTGTTTATTGTCTACAGGCCGTAATTCGGAATGGTTCATCTTGGGACTTGGATTTAATCCTTATAAAATAAGGGCGGCAGCTATTGAATTTGGTGCATGCTCCGGGACCCAGGGGCACAGCCACGCCCAATCAATGTCTCTATTGCCTACAGATCGCAAATATGAATGGGTCATCCTGGAATTTGGCATATTTTTTAATCTATATAACACAGGGAACCATGATGGCTCAGTGAGTAGGATAGTCGCGCTAACCTGTAGGTCCCGTGGTCAATTCAATCTATTGGCCGAGAGAGTTCATCGGGTTTTTACGGCATGGTTCCCCCTTTTCAGTGGTGTAGGATGGAAGGCCTGACAGGGGACAATGTGTACTTACAGGGGACAATGTGTACTTACAGGGGACAATGTGTAGTCGTTCGGATGGTCTAAAAATCGAGATACCATGTACACATTGGCATGCAAGTAATAGATCCCGTGGCAGTTGGAATTCGATAGAAAAGCAGGCAGTGCCACTGCCGGGTAAACTTTTCCCCATAGCACACTGTATGTCGTATGTCAGTCTTCATTAGCCGTGTCGAAGCAGAACAATAGGAATTTAAACCCCATTTCATTTCATTTCATTTCTAAATGAAACAGTGGCGGAATCATCGTAACATCACCATGACAACGCCATGGGGTCGCGGCCGACACGTGAGGGTTGCGATGAAGACGTTATAAAGGCACCGTTGCAAATGTTACAATTTTCGGAGCATCTTTGCCACGTGTGTACTGCGTGTGTACTACGTTCATAGAGATGTTACCGCGCTTATCTCGTGACCTTCGCGACCCACCACGTTCTCTCAGCTTTCCATGTCATATGGCAGAACCTTGGCGTTCGCTTTGAACGTACTCAAAGCAAACCCCGTGTCTCATCGATCATTGGCGACCATGGAGACCACAGCACGATATTTCGTGTTTCCACCACGCTTATCGTGATCTTGGCACGCCCTGAAACCATTTTTTGTCGCCGTAACAGCGCAGTAAGGACCTTTGCGACTCCATCACGTTCTAGCAACTTTCCAGATCATATGAGCATGTTCAAAACAAACGTCGTGGATCGGCGATCATTAGCGACCATGGAAACCGCAGCACGATATCTAGCATTTCCCCCCACGCTTTTACCACGCTTATGGCGATCTTGACTCGCTCTGAGACCATTTTTGCCGCAGAAGAAGCGCAGAAAAGACGCAACCTCGGTCTGACGTGGGTAGGCTATAAGTGATAACGATGGGCCGATGATAACGTCAAGACATGTGTATTTTAGTTTTCAATACACTTTTCGATTTAGTTTTCGTTTTAAAAAAAAAATATATTTTTTCTTTTTCAATTTTCTTTTTTGTATGACATGTTTTTCTCATTTAAATTTTCAATTTACTTGTTTTAATTTTTTTTTTTTCATTTCAGTTTTGATTTACTTTTATTTTACTTTACTTTGCTTTATCAAAAACGATTTGGATTTAATATAACTTGCTTTTATTTTATTTAATTTAATTACTACTTTCGTTTTATTTATTGGCGTTTTTTTTTACAATTTCTATTGGGGGGGGGGGGTCTTTACACATTTCTCTATAATAGCCATTGGTCACCATACTCCGGTTTTGTACATTTGCTATACGATATGGACACTGCATACACTAATAATAAAGCACCAAACAGTATTTCTCTGTGTTGGAAATTACGCCTAACAAGTCTCAGGAGATTAGCAATGCATATTGTGTACAAAACTGACGCCCACATTGCACCCACATAAATATTAGAATATAGTACAGATAATAAAAACGTACACCTGCACAAATGTCTCACGTCACCTTTACTAGAATAAATAAGAGCAAATTCAATGCTATTGAAGTAGTTCGTGGAAAGACAAAATTAGAAACAGAATAAGCCTAAGCATTAATGTGTTTACAATGGTTCATAAACACAATTAATGTATGGGGTACTTAAACCTGGTCTTTCGTGGGAATTTCCTTTTCTTAAAGGGACAATAACATTCTTGTTGGCTTGGTAGCTCCAGAAAATAAATAATACTCTTATTCTAAGTACTAGATGTTATAAGTGTCCTACCTGTAGTGTAAATTATCCATTACAACCTATTTTACTTGTCCAGAGGTTTCGAAAATATTTTAAAATCCAAGTCACATTTGAAAAGGTTTACGTTAGACTTTTCAAATCAATTGGTTGAATTTTTCCAATTTTTTAAAATAGGTGTGTTAAGATGAAATTTATATCATCATTTAATTGGAATATTCTAAAATAATACGATTTGTTGACCAGAATGAAGATTGGGACATATTATTCAGTTACAACATGGCAAGAGTGTTATTGGGGCTTTAAATCTCTAGATACGGAGATTGCTTTCATTATTATTTAAGATAGAAAAAACCCCATCAATTTATATTATCACTTGTTATAGAAATGAAAGTGTTTCCAATGTGTTACAGTGCAGAAGATGATAATAAGCATTATTGTTTCGTATGTCTAGCTAGCCTACTAAGAACACTATTGTAGTATTACTATATCACTTTTTGATAAAACATATTACACTAGGTTTCATTTATACGACAACCTCTGTCTACTAAATGATACAAATTCTAACATATTCGAATTAGGCCAAACATGAAATTATATATTCAGAGCCAAATAGCTCTTGGATTGGCTACAGATGCAAGGAAATGATGGATAATTCCCCCCTCCCCCTCAGCGGCTGTTTACCGTCTTCGCGGTCATTGCCCTCATTTTGCGGCGCCCTCCCCCCTTTTCAAAATTCCTAAATCCGCCCTGATATTAACATTAAAGCTATATTTATACAACAATATAGCTTTGCGTGTTTTACTTCAATGTTAATGGGGAATTACTGGAGATTAAGAAATAGTTTTAAAAAATATAGATAACGTAAAGAGAATATGCTGAAAATTTCTGCTAAATTGCTTCACACTGAACCGAGATATGAGCCATTGAATTTTAGGCCAAGTTTCTATCGTCATTATTAAAGCCGATTATACATTTTGACGTTAAATTATACACCACAATATTTATTCAAATGCAGTAAATATCGCCGGTTAGCATTGATTATGATCTGCTTTAGCTAATTGACGAGTTATTAATAATTGAGATAACATTTTAGGCCCAAAGACAGACCCAAAGTACGCAGATTTAGCTCTTGAATAATGTATGTTTAAGCATGAAAATGTAATATATGTTTATAAAATTACACCAAAAGAATAACATGACTTTAACTCAGCACCACAGTTTATTGCAAATATAAAATTTAAGTATGGTTATATTATTTAAGAGAACACAATGACATGTAAATGTGTAATGCTTTTATAACACGTTATTTATGAATTTTTGAGGTAGTTATATTTAATGTAGACGGTGTAATGTGCAAAGACGGTATTTCCCGGAAAACACAATTTCGGGGAAGGTAATCTTTCTTTAAAAGTAAGCAATACAATGTAGCGATATTACATTTTATATGAATATAAAAGAAGAAGGTTATCAAAATCACGACAGCCCAATTTGCGCTCGAGGCTATAATATATAAATAGTATTACCAAAACATACATTTGATTCAACTTTTCTATGGAAAGGAGTGCACGACATAATTTGTCTTAAATCTAGTCATGCTTGTGCTAGAATGATTATTTGACTGCATGTATATTACGTATGGTAAATGCACATTCTAACAGCATTCAAATTAACGATGCACCACTTGCAGTAATCGCTGGCACGATCCATACATATGGCACGATCATGGCACGATCCATACATATATGTACTCAGATTAATTATGTAATATGTAATCCAGCAATTTCAGTGTAAGCAGCCGTTCGTCTCTGTAACTCCGATTATCCAGCACCACCAATAAACATTCGACAGGAAAGTATGTTTTGGGTCGTGCTCAGCCCCTGGGCGTATCCGTACTCGAGTGGCGATATTGTCGCACAATCCGATGACGATTACGACTGGCAAAGTCATTGGACCCCGAATAAATCAAGTTACCTTGATTCCACCTCCTAGTAGCATAAACCAAAATATTGCGGCAAAAGAGGTTTTTAATGCGTTTTCTTGATAAAAAAAAAACACACGGATATCAGGCGAAGTACGAAGAGGCATCGTCGGATTATACCGACTTCTCGGATGTTAACTGCAACACGGGCCCATCATCACTGCCACTAGCAGATGCAGTCCTCGGTCTGCAACCATGCTCACATCGCGATTTGCGAAACCTTGTCTCTCAAGACATTTATGAGTTTTTTGTGTGCCACAATTCATATTGTAGTTGACGTTTAAAGTAAAGTAACTAAAATCATATTTGTTATTTGGAGTTATAATATTGTTGCACCATTAGCATCAAAGATCCAGGCATTTAGATACATAAACCGGGATAGATGAGTTGAATTTTGCTTTGGTTAAGATACGGTTTTGAAAACCGTACATCCACTGTCGGCTGGATTACAGCATATCGGGTGGCTCCTAAATAAAAAAATTAATGCGCCGAACAGTGGCGGCGCCAAGGGGGGTGGGGACGATCAATGCCTGAAATACTGCCAGACTGCATTTCGGGCCGTCTACTTTTCAAATTATTGGCGACTTCGTTGAGGTTCGCAAGTCAGTTCATTTCACAAAATATAATGGCGAAAATATTCTTTCACTATAAATTTGACAATGTTAAAACTATTTCAGAGACGGATCTACAAACATCCATAATATTTTACCACTTATGGAACGTTAAACAGGGGTAGGTACAATACGTACAGTGACGTAACGGGGCCCCTGGGCGAAAGTACCGGGGGGGGGGGGGTCCTTGTTAATTTTGTTTTTTAGCTGTACTAATAATAACAGAACTGTAAAGTTCTATGATTTTAGATGCGCAAATGCCCAAATCTTGGTCTGATAGTTTCAAGAGATTCGCTGGATATTAATGCCCCTATAGAATTGTTATGGTAGTAGCAATCACTGGATAAATTACAGGAACATGGAACCATCTTGCTGGGTCCTGAATTCACTGTTTGGGTCGCCAAAGAATTCGTTTTTGTCCTTTTAAAGCCTAATATTATTTATTATTCCAATCAGAAGTTAAAGCGTTCCCTGTTAGAATTATTTGGGACCATGAGTGTCACAGATATTTAAATTCCCTTTGTACTTTGTGATTTTTACCGACTACCGAAATAATATAGTTTTTATAGTATATTCGATGGAGGACCTTTGGACATCCCGAGCCCTGGGCGTTTTGCCACCCTCGCCAAATGAATGTGACACCACTGAATATGCTATGAATTATTCCACTTTAAATCGTGTACTCGTTTTGCCTTGGGCCACCCGATAATATTTTGTCTTTTATGTTTATACAGAAATACATACTTCATATATAACTGAATTTGTTTACTTAAAGAGGAATTTTGAGAGATTAGATAAGGAGTTGACTGTTCTTTGAATGAAATATTATCTTTTGAATTTTAAGTCTAGCCTCGATCATCATTTCTAAAGTTGGCACGATAAAAACATAGTCTCGATTATCCAGCTTTGGATTTTATCAACAATGAGCGTTGAATAGCAGATCGGATTCAAATCCAGAGAAAACCGACACATATAATAGTTTATATAACATTATTAGCCGAAATAAAGACCCACAATAGCTCTTGCATAATGTACGTTTAATATATATTTTATGGCCCTTGTGAGCAGACATGATTATAAAATATTTGCGTAAATGCGTCATATAATATGTTGTTTAAGTAAAAAAAAAAGATATTATGTGATGTAACCATAGCGAATAATAGATTGTTGAACACCACAGCATGGTTTGTGCCCGGGTATTAAAAATTCAAGTGAATTTCTGAGAAACTTAATCTGTTTTGTATATTCGACAGTGTTGTTCGTATTCGAAGATACCTGAAATTCTTGAGAATAAAATTGTGAGGAATGCGGTTTGATATCTCCTCAACACATTGGCTCAGTCTCGATGAGGCAAAGATATGGTCATATTTTATTTCTATGATTACGTGTACAATACGAGGTAGTATAATTTTTCCTGGCCAGTTTCTTTTCGAATTCCAGGGTTTATATAATCTGCATGACAAGGTGTAAACGACTTGACCCCACGTGTTCTTCCCACCCGAACATCTAGGTACACGTTACTTGTAATCCTTAATGGTAATGATTCATCACGTGCATTTTGCATACCGATAGTTCATTGGCCAAACATGCTATTATATTGAGATTTCGTCCAATAGTTTGGATGCAGCTATGGCGGGTGTGGCGCCAGGCAGGGTAACCTTACTCTTCCGGACACCTGTTACCACTGTTTGTCGTGTATTTTCTACACGGGGAGCAGTCCATTTGCTGATTACACTATTTTGCCTAATAACGTTTTTAGGACTTCGAATTCTGTCTAATGGTTTGGATTGTTCGTACTTGGTTTTATTTTACTTTTATTATAAACAGAAAACTTTATGGATAACATTCACTATAGGCGGGTAAAGATAACAAACTGCAACAGAAATCATTTCTTTGGGAACTGTTCCGGTATGGTCTATAATACATCCGTAACAAAAGCGGCCATTATCGGTCTTGGGGAAATTTGCATAATTACCATAAATCCAAGATGGCCACCAGAAAATCGCCGAAATCTCCGAAACGGTTGACTTTAGCACAACTAAATGTATTACCGACCAATAGGAAATCGATACTCGCGAGTTCAAAAATGCCGACATTTTTTTCCTCCGACCTTATTGTAACGTCGTAACGTCATTTTGACGGCATTACGTTGTTCTTGTGACGTCATTATCAAATTTTATTGCACTCGTAAAACTGCTGGAACCCACGAACCGCTGTATAATTTGTTTAAAAGAACACGTCTTCCCCAAAACTGAAATTAAATATCATCGTTCATCTATAGCGTGCTTATCTGGGATTCAGTGTTTGATCCCTGCGTTGGCCGAGAAAGTTCATCGGGACTTTCCGGCGTGGTTCTCCCCTGTCAGTGGTGCAGGACAGAGGGTCTGACGAGGGACAACGTATAGTCCTTCGGATGGTTACGGAAAGCCGAGATCCCGTGTTCACATTGGCGTGCAATTTACGGTTCCCTTGGTAGTTGGAATTCAGTATAAGAGTAGGCCGTAATCCCTTATAGCACATGTATTATTATCCTAGTTGGAGCAGAACAGTAGGACGTTAAAACCCATTTCATCTATTACCATCTATTAAAAGCCGATAAGAATAATTCCAGTGGCGGCGGCAGCCGTTGGGGATTGGAGGGGCAAAGCTGGGGCAGAGTCTAAGGTTAAGGGGGCAAAGGCACGAGTATCAACTACGGGGGGGGGGGGGTCCCACAGAAAATTTTGAAAATCAGGCTGCCGGAAATGCAGCCTGGCAGTATTTCAGGCAATGATCGTTGAGGTAAAGTGTCAGACGAATCCCACTCTCGAACTTCAATGTAGGGAGTACTTATGGAGGGTATGGGGGACCTCCCCAAGAAAATTTTGAAAAATAGACTGTCGGAAATGATCTCTGATAGCGTATTCAGTCAGGCACCGATCGTCGAGATAAATAAAACTGACCACAAACTGTCCGTAGCCTGATCACTAGTTTATACGATCAGAGACCAAAATGGCAAACGAACGGACTTGCGAACCTCAACGAAGTACCTTTGTGAGCGTTAAAGTAACGAGTCCTTGTGGGGGGTTTTGGGACCTCCCCAAGAAAATTTTGAAAAAATAGACTGTTGGAAATGCTGCCTGGCAGTATTCAGGCACCGATCGTAGAGATAAATAGAGCTGATCGGATGTCAGCAGTGGCCTGATCACTAGTCTTTCCGACCCCAGAGAGAAAGTGTCACATGAAACTCAATCAAGTCCCCAATAATTTGAAAAGTAGACTGCCCGAAATGCAGTCTTGTATTTCAGGCATTGATCGTCGAGATAAAGATACCGCCTGTCGCCAAATTACTAGTTTATCCGACCAGAGAAGAAAGTGACAAACGGGCGGAGTGAGTGACTCAAGGTGAATGAATATTTTCGCCACTATATTTTGTGAAATGAACGGACTTGCGAACCTCAACGAAAATTTGAAAAGTAAACGGCAGTATTTCAGGCATTGATCGTCGAGATAAATCGAGCTTAACAGATACCGACCAGAGAAGAAAGTGTAAAGCGGGCGGAGTAAGATTGACCCAAATTGAATGAATATTTTCGCCTCTATATTTTGTAAAATAGACCTCCGGGAATGCAGCCAGGTAGCATTTCAGACAATGGTCGTTGAGATAAAAAGAGCAGGCCAGATCACATTTTTTTTCCGAAAATTATTGGGGGGGGGGGGGCAAACAAAGGGCAGGCAGTGGACCGCCACTGAATAATCCACCTACTTAGAATATGAAAACCGTAAAATCGGCATCTTAATATTTAGAAATATCAATGAAATAGAACACATCTGATGTTTCCAGGGCCAACTTATCAGACCCTAAATTAGAAAATATCGCCCACATCTTTAAAAGCTTTAATTATCACTGTTTCGGAGTTTGCACAAGATATATCCATATATTTTCCACATCCAGCAGTGCAAGCCAGACCATGCTTACGGCCTAGATCGCTTGGAATTACATCCCCCTTTGCAGTTACAACGTATGATTTTCAGCAGTGATTCGGGCGCACGGGGACTGTCCATCGTCTTCGAAACGTATTTTTTGTTAGAAAGTTGTCAACCCAAATGTTCTAGATTTAGTTCTGTGACAACGTTAGTCCAGGTTTGAACCTGTCGTTACACTAGGTAGCTGTGATATTGTAACCCAGTCGATATATGAAAATTTCCCCTCAACCCCCCAAATATTGCTACAAAAAGTTTCTCAATTGATTCTGGTAAGGTTTAATGTACTTCATAACATACAATGTACTAAAAGTTTACCAAAGTAGGATGTCTATGCCCAGGTTTGGGGGGACAAGAAACACATTAAGAAAACTTTGGTTATCACTTAGCTGTTGAATCATTGTGAAATTGAATTTATGACCTCCAGCTGTCCACTATCACTCAATACACAAACACCTTTGTCCTTTGTCCATAGAATAAGTTTCAGAGCGTTCAGTTTTTAAGTGTCATCCTCCTCTTGTCACAGTTTCCAGCTTGGCAAGGGCCGCATACAGTAGTAGAGGAGTGTCCATTGCATCTGCTGCTGTATCGAAAGGCTTTGTATCCCACAGAACAGTTGCAATGGATTATTTTCAAAGCCAACACCATTTTTAATGATTTTGATGTGTTCTCTGCTCTCAAAAACCTAGGGATAGACACCAAGATCATCAAATTTGGGTTGATTGTTACAGAGTTATGATCATTAGGTTTCGGTGTCCGCTTGAGCGTAATCTTGAAAAAACACCTTTCCGGGGGGGGGGGGGTCCTACTTGGATAAGTTTTTAGTATGTTAAAAACTACAATGAAGCCTACCAGAATCAGTTGAGAACTCCTTTGTAGCAATCTGTTGATGGTTAAACTGTATTTTGACCTGACTGTTGTGCAGCATCTTCAGTTGGAGGTAGGGACTATATTTGTGTAGGTGAAGAACTTGTCATTACTTTCTCTGGCCACTTCCTGCAACGCATTAAACCACCGTGGCTTCAGGCTATATATGAACGATGATATATAGTTTCAGTTTGGGTGAAGATGTGTTCTTTTATACAAATTATACAGCGGTTCGTGGTTTTCCGAGCGAAGTTAAAATAAAATTTGATTATGCCGTCAAAATGACGTTATGACGGCACAATAAGGTCGGAGGAAAAAAATGTGACTACAGTTTTGGGTCATCGATCTTTAATTGTATCATCAATATTTCGGTAATCGAAATTTCTTTAAATTGTCCAATGGATAAAACATTTAAAATCAGTGTAATTTAAATTTTTTTAAAAAGTTTGTATCGCCACACAGCCCTAAGCGCGACCTTCGTTTCGGATTGTTTCATCAGTGAAAATTTCTGGTGACATGTGAATGCAACGACAACAGCCTGATTGATTTGTTGATTGGAGTTCAGATGTCTTCGTAAACATGGACCACCTGCAGATTGCTGTATTCGTTTTCCGGCTTGTAATTTTCATGAATTTTGTGGGAGAGACAGGCCCGAACAAATCCCCCGACGGCGTGTTTCATGGCATCTGCATTCGGCGGTGACCTTTAATTCAAAGACATCGACATCCATTTATAAGACATAGTAAAGGTCACATCTTTTCGGAAAAAAATAGGTTGCCAGGCAACGAAACATACGCCAACGGCAGCTAAATCGTCCGGCAGTCAACAAGAGTGGCATATTAAGTAATTATCAGAAAATCATTAGAATTTATTTGGTTTTTATAAATTCTGTCCCATGCTAACGTTCATATTCCTGAAGCAATGGCCAGAGATATCCCTCTCTGCCCATTGCTGGATTGACTTCTGATTCTTAAACTTTGAGGGAGTGTTTCTATTCTTCCCATTCAATCAACATGACAGTCCTATGTTTAATCTGGGTCTTTTCTAAAACTTTGGACAGCGATGTGAAAGTATGTTCGTTTCCAAACAGCACTGTTTACATTTCATTCGACTTGATAGCCTCGTTTGTCATGAAATTAGCATTTTACTGCAGTATTCTGCTAAGCACGGGTTAATTGGGCATAATAAAATCGTGAGCCATGACGTAACGTTATGTAAACATATTTGGTCCAATATTGGCACTCGTTTTAAATGTAAAGCTTTTGTTAAGCAGCTAGTCATTGGTTGTTAGTCGGACTACTGACCAATCAAAATTTAAAACAACATTATCCACTCATTACAGCAGTGAGTAGTGGGATTACCTCTAATCAAACGGTACACTGCTAGGAGTATGGCTAACGTTTAGTATACGAAACATTTAATATTATGGATTTTGCTGTTCAATTTCAAGAAATTCAAACTCAACCACCATTAAATGTGTAACGGGGATATAGTCAAACGGTTTTTTAAATCGGAATAAAATTGTGGCCTCCATAGGGTCCACAAGGTAAAAAAACATGATTTTTCGTACAATCAGGGGCCATAATTCAGGATGTTATGGTCCAATGTGCCCGAATATCGAAAGGAACTGCGATCTTTTGGTTATGAACCTACATTTCAAATTTCATCAAAAACGGATTAAAATTGTGACCTCTACAGGGTCCACAACCTTGATATATCATATTTTTACACTATTCGCGTATTAGCGGCAGCCATTTTGTCCGGCAGTTTCATCAAAATCGGTTCAAAATTGTGACCTCTACACTGTTCAAAAGCTAAAAACATGATTTTTTGTACAATCAGGGGCCATAGCCCATGAAGTTACAGTCCGATACGTGCCTATATCGAAAGGAACCGAGATCTTCGGTGATAAACCTACATTTCAAGTTTCATTGAAATCGGATAAAAATTGTGACCGGTAGACTGTTAACAAACAACTGTGGACGGACGTCCGGACGGACAAACAGGGGCGACGACAATATACGTCCACATGAAAATTTTGGCGTATAAAAATGACATTTTAGCACTACGTTCATCTAAGGAAATCTGAATAAGCAAGTGGAACAATAGAACAAGGTCACCTTGATATAATACGTAAGACGATATGAACAAAACAAATGATATATGATTCAACTGAAAGGAGATATATATGCAACAGCATTCAAGTCAAAAAAAAATGTATCTATTCAGTTTAAATCTTACGTCGAACTGAATAAACTAAATGTAATCATTGAAGCGACAATGGCTGGTGTTAAAACAGCGTGTAATTCAAGACTATAATTGGATCTTTGTAGAAACAATCATATTTAAAAATTTAAGGTTCGTCGATTCAAAGACATATAAACATAAGATATCATTACATTCTTTAATTACAATTCTCAATATTGTGTAGCATTGTGATTGGAATTTCTGCCACCATGGATTCATTTTTGAGATCAGTATTGAACCCGGCGACATCGCGAACCGTGTAAATGACATGTTACAAGTAATATCCAACAGGGAAAAATGAAATAACGATTAAATTAACATCTGCTGATTTGTGTTGCTGCCATTTCGGGTTTTAGAAATTTATATTTAAAATCGGATATCGAAAACCATATAAAAGACATTGCAAAAGTCAAATCTTACGAAATTATCGCTGCCCTTTAATTGCCCGGCACCATATGAAAAATAGTTTTTTTAAATTGATATTTGTCAAATTCGATTTTTAGGCACATTTCGCTTGCATTATCGCTCTGTGTTCGAGGAATTTATCTTCCCCCCCCCCACCGAAACACACTGATTGCGAGATATCTCTTTCCAGAAATTCCTGAAGACTGCCATTTTGAATTATGTTAATCGCGTCATTTTGCCTTGGCCGAATTCAGCCGATTTTGAGTATGATTTTGTCTGACATATTTATCATTGAACCAAACTGCATTGGTGCAGTTTGTTTAAGGTAGAACGTTAACTCTCCCACCTACATAATACTGCATGAAGTAAATAAAACGTTTTGTAATGTTAAGTAGGCCTATGACGCCATTGCTTTTGTGCGTCATAGTTGGGAGCCAAAATGGCGTCTGGAAACGAGTTGTCGTAACTTTCCCTATATAGGACCTTGGTTACGATAAGGTCGTAGGAAAATAATGTCGGCATTTTTGAACTCGTGAGTATATATTTAGCTGAACTAAAGCGAACCGTTTCGGAGACTTAGTCGATTTTTTGGTCCACTGACGGCCATCTTAGAATGGTGTTAATTATGCAAATTTCCCCAAGACCGATAATGGCCGCTTTAGTTATGGGAGTACTAGAGACCACACCCGAACAATTTCCAAAAGAAATGATTTCTATTGCAGTTTGTTCTAGGTCACCCCTCTCATATTGTTATCTCTACCCACCTACTAGGTTTATTAACTGCAACGTGCCAATGAGTATACTCTCACTTGTAATAAAATTAACCTCTACAGCTGTAACACTATAAAATATTTTAATAAATGGAATGAACATAGCTTTACTCATTTTGTAACACTAAATAAATGAAATAATTGTAATAAAACTTATCTGGACCCATATTACAATGTCAATCCATATTGTTATACATGTAATCAAACTTATTTTAGTCCCTAAAATGTCGTGTCCTTACTGTGATACTAACAATTGTAATATGTGTTTTTTGCCGTACAATTTGATAGTAATATATCATAGAGACAAACAATTAATGCAGTATCTAAGCTATGAATAAATAAAAAAATAAATAAATTGCTTTAATCCTCACCAAGGATATTATTTTATGGAGTAAAACGTTAATAGCTCGGCGTTACAAAACGACTGAAAAGTAATATTTCTAAAATCGATTGTGATAAATGAATGGTGTCATTTCGGTAGAATGCACACTTTACACTGTAGTGTATAAAATTGTTTCAGGGTTGAGATAACCTTTACACCATAAGGATAACCATAAATATACATAAGGAAATTATGGTATCTTCAATCACTTTTATTGTTACGCAGTTTGCAATGAATAATTTAATAATAATATTAATAATGGACATTTATAGAGCGCCAACATTCATTTTTCCTCATTTTGTGGAATAAAGTTTAAAGTTTAGTTTTCAAAACTATGTTTCATTAGGCGACCAGTTTCCCTAATAATCAGTAAGACTAAGACAGCCCCGCACAGCGTCAGACGGAGAGCGGGGACGTATTAAAAACAAAATTATGAAATAATTTACAAAATTATGAAATAATTTACAAAACTGAAACTTAATTTTTACAAAATTTTGCATGACCCCTATACGCTTCCGTACCTATACGCTTCCGTAAAAATGTAGGTATTATTTTATCCCCCAAAATACTCTGCGTTAATTTTAAAAAATGGGAACAGAAATCGTAAGTAGTTTTCATGCCTCTTTAAAAACCATTTTGAAATGAATTACATACTGATCAGAAATCAATATTCGCTCAATCTGATTAAAACACAGATCCAATTTCGTTTCATTTTTTATAGTTCAAAATTTCGTTTTTACTTGTCTTTACTACTCTTGGATCTGGAGGACTTGTTATTTAATTCGTGTTCTGCTTGAAATGAGCGGTCAGCCAATCAAATGGTCTGTCGGATCGACCGTTTGACCTTTTCACGCGTGGAACTGTGGGTAGATATTACCAGCGGATAGAAATCAAAACAAAACAAAAGTAGATTTTAAAAAGCATGGCGGTCGCTAATTGGTTAATCGAATGACTGACGTTATCGGGTCAAATGTCCCCTGCTTGATACCTTACGTCATATAACGTGAGCTCCCACTATCACTTGTTAGATCTACATGAGTGTAGGCATAGAAATATATATTTCTATGAGTGTAGGCACTGATATATATATTTCTATGAGTGTAGGCACTGATACTGGATAGCTCATGGCGCAATCAACAAATGACGTTGCTTGAAGCCACCGTCCTTTGTCTCCACTATAAGTACGCGCTCTGTTTACAAGTAAATTCGACGAAAACATTAACAGAAAGTTATATTTTGATGACGACATTGTAGGTGCTTTATATAAAATAAATTCACAAGGGTACAACATTGATTTTATTTTCAAAAGTGCACATTCTCATTATAAAATGTTTTGAAGCGAACCAAACATTTGCCGTAAATCAGATTATAACTTGAACATGCCGTTGAATTTATCAATTTCTATAGGCCTACACAATTGAAAATAATAAATGATAGAGTAAGGTTTAGAAAAAATGAAATCATATGACTAAAAAAAAAAAAAAAAAAATTAAGATGCCACCCCTTGTTTTTTTTTAAATTATTGTTTTCATTAAGGATTTTAAAAATGTTTGGAAATCAGCCAGTTGTATTCATCCAGAATTTTAAATATTTATGAATACCAATAATAAAAGTATGAGCCGTATTAACACTACCGTTGTCTTTGCAATGGCGCATTACAATATTCAAATTTAAATACTGTTCAGCTATTTAAATACTGTTCAGCTATTTTTTTTGTGTGTGCACATCTTTATTCTTAGAATATATTATAATTAATATATTAAAGTAGATAAAGTACAAGTACTTCTTTGTTTACGGTAGATAATGCATATAAAAATACGTCCAGGTAAAAAATTCATCCACTTTACTTCATTCTGACATACATTAAATTATATAAGCTAGCTGTCTGCCCTCTATAGGCGTCTTCAGATATTATAATGTATACACAATATTGCAAATACGATACATATATATATATACATTCTTAGAACAATAGATTTCCATGACAATAAATAATATAATATTAAGTAATAAGTATTAAGTAATAAATAAATAATATTCAGTAATATACAACAAAAGGTTAAAAGTATATAATACATAACATGACATTAATCTACATAGTCTTCCTGGTATAGTTTGACAATAGACCACTTATGTAATCTGAAACCATATGTTAGTCCCAAAATGACCTAGTTTGTGTCGGGTGGACGTTAAACCCCATTTCTCTCTCCTTAAAAACATTACTTATATTATAGGCCTATATCCCGTTTTCTCCTTTACAATTTATAATTCTGTGTTTTCAGTGTTAATTCCAAAGAGAATAGCACAAATTCGTCTTTTTTTTAAATATAGGATTACATTACATAACTTTATTTTACAAGCCTTTATCCCATATTCTTCTACACAATTTAAAATTCTGTATTTCAATGTTAATTAAATACAAAACAGTCCAAATTTATTCTTTAGAAATAGATAAAATCCTTATAGGGCATTTAGTAACTGAAAATATGTTAAATAACACAAATTAATATGGATAACAGTCAGTGAGTAATAACCGTATAATGACAAGAAATCAAATTAACAAGGTAACAAAAACAATAACTACGAAAGCCTACAGAGCTCATCTATTTTTTTTTTTTTTACTTCTGAGTTCCTAGTTCTCACTTCTGAGTTCCTGTTCCCACTTCTGAGTTTAACTCTGAATTCGACGATTTGTATAAAATGCGCATGCGCACTTTCTACTTTCACATTACTTATTGGTTCGACGCCGACAGCGGTAAAATAACGAATGGGAATAGATGAATGAAAATCTAGATAACTATTCTTTTTAAAGGCATCCTACGTGTGTTATACTGCATATACCATTATGGGGATAATTTTCTTTGTCGGTTTGATTTTGGTATCCCGCCTTTCGTGTGTAAAGTGCCTACCTGTACCTACCAGCTATCTACCATGCTTGTCTAATAATGTTTTCAGTCTAAATGAGCTGATTCTTCGATATTTCAATTGTGATTTTTGTAATGGGGAAATAATGCTTCTGTTGTTGTATCTACATCAGGTCAATATCAGTTTGAGCACTCTAAAAAGACGTCTAAGATCTTTGAGATTAAAACGTAAACTCACTGGGAGTAGAAATACAATTTCTTCTTATAACGATGTGGTTAATGCAATTATAACTGAAATCGGATGTAGTGGACGTTGTATTGGATACCGATCTATGTGGTATCGTTTAAAGATTGAATGGGGCATCAGATTTCCTCGCGATAAAATTCTCAGACTTATGCGGATTGTTGATCCAGAAGGAATTCGAGTGAGAAAACGTCGACGTTTACATCAAGATGATATATTTGTAAAGAACCAAATGCGGTTTGGCATGTAGATGGGTATGACAAGATAAAGCCATTGGATTTTACATTCACGGTTGTGTGGATGGCTTTAGTCGACGAATTATTTGGCTACGTGTTGGGAAAACTAACAATAATCCCAAGGTAATTGCTAGATATTACCTCGAGGCGGTCCAACAGCTTGAAGTTGTCCCAGCTATAATTAGGTGTGATTTGGGAACAGAAAATTCCATATTAAAGAATCTTCAGCCGCTATTCCATTATGATGAAAATGACCCCACTGCGTGTTTGAAATCCTTTATTTGTGGAAAGAGCACTTCTAATCAGCGTATAGAAGCGTGGTGGTCCATCCTTCGACGACAATGTTTACATTGGTGGATTAACTGATTTAAAGACATGCGAGAACAGAATGTTTTTAATGACTCAAATATTCTTCACAGTGAATGTTTGCAGTTCTGTTTTATGCACATTATTCAATCAGAACTTGACATGGTCACTAGAAACTGGAATCTGCACCAGATAAGTAGGAGCCGCAAGACGGAGGTTCCAACAGGAAAACCTGATGCAATGTATTTTTTGCCACAGCTATATAATGCCAGCGTTCAAGGTACCTTTGTGGTAAGAGGTGTTTCTGCATGCATGACGATTTTCGAGTACGATAATAAGTCGATAGCTTCAAACCTCTGACTCATAATAAGTACTAAAATGATTATACTTACCAGTAATTAATAATGTGTTGTAGAAACGTGTTTTGTTCACAACAATGTTGTCCCTTTTAATACACTCCACGTCAACACCCTCCTTAATCCCTGCTTGAACAAACGTTTCGATTACCTTGGGAGCATATACATGTATAATGTTTTTTTAGCTTGCAACTAAATTGAATTATTTAGAACCACATGTGAATTGTGAATAGGCGTGTGTGTTTGTCTAGTACATCAAATATCAATAATCAGGTTATTATAGTAACTGGACACAATAATATGGGTAACAATTACTTCTTTACTAACATGCGACGTTTCGACATGGCACTAGTTGGATAAAGACAGTAGAATATACATTGTCATGTAATAAAATGTTGAAATATCGCTTATGGTTATTTATATAATCGTTATTGTGCTGTAGGCATTCAACGCAAGCGGTAGAGAGTGTCTGAGAGGTGGTTCTACTAAAACATTTTTGCAAATTAGGATTTATTTAAGCGAGGCTTTGCAGTTTGATTATCTCGAACGCGGAGCATATATTAGTATCGTAGGCATCTACCTTGAGCACTAAATGTCTGCTGGGAAGTGGGCTTTTAGGAGGAAAACTTTACATCACTATACACCGTAATCACCCAACGCTAGCGCTAAAGGTTGTGTCTAGGGTTACACCACCTAAGGAATTAAAAACAAATTACGAATGAATTTCGTGCATTTGGGACCATTTCAGCAGCGATGTCCGTTAGATAAAAATAATTGTGCCCAATCCACGAGTCATTGGTAATTTGAGTCCATGGGTCTCCCACAAGTCAGTCTCTTATCACACCTGCCCCCTCCCGCACCTAGATCCGCTACAGGATGGTTATTATAGTACACCTTATCCTTGAGATCCCCCCTGTGGACCGAGGCTAGCCCAGTACTAGGTAGTAGAATAGGTCTATTGCCCCTCCCCAGCGTGTCGTAAAATGCGACTCATGGGGAGAGTGGTCGGGTGACTCCGCAAGTACTCCCAGCGTATAAGCAGATAATCTGCGACAACATGTGGATTGGCGCAAATTGATCTCATTCTTTATTTTACCGCTGTCGGCGTCGAACCAATGTGAAAGTAGAAAGTGCGCATGTGCATTTTATGCAAATCGTTGAATTCAGAGTTAAACTCAGAAGTGGGAACTAGGAACTCAGAAGTGAGAACTAGGAACTCAGAAGTAAAAAAAAAAAAGAGATGAGCTCTGTAGGCTTTCGTAAATAACTGATATGGACCATCAAAGGGCTAATAAAACGAACAATCATAACCTTACATAGTGGACACCAAAGATGTAGATTTATTTTATGAATCCATCTAAGGACTTAGAAATACATGTATATAGGTCTTACACCATTTTTTCTTTTACTTTTCTGTAATTTCACAGTTAATTTAGGAAGGAAAAAAAACTCATGTATTGTCCAGTTATTTTTTTTTCCTTTCGTCTTGTGGTCAGTATAATCTGTAATTTTAGAGTCTTTATTTTTTTTTAAAAAAAACCCTGGGCTATTCACATATAGGCCTATATTTGCGTCTGATTTCTAGTAATTTTAGAAACGTTCAAAGATATAATATAGGCCTGTAATAAGTTATTTTTCTTTATTTGGTCTATATATGAATAAACACCAGTCAATTGCTTAGGCCTATCTTTTTTTCTTTAAAAATAAATTACTTATATTATAGGCCTATGTCATTTTTTAAAAAATTACTTATATTATAAATTATAGGCCTATATCATTTTTAAAAAAAATACTTAAGAGTTTTGACCTATATCCTATTAAAACAAATAAATACTTATATTATAGGCCTATATCACATTCACATTCTCGCCTTTACTATTTATAATGTTGTTTTTCAATGGTAATTTTAGAGAGAATAAAAGCACAAATTTATTTGCAATAAACAATAGGATTACATTATATCACTATATCTTTTGAACCTACATGTATATCAAAATTTTAAATTCGGTATTTTCACTGTTTATTAAAAAAAAATATTCAAAATTTATATTTTCATCAATATACAGGCCCACATTATATACCATTTTCGTCTTTACTTTTCTGTAATTTCACAGATAATTTTAGAGGGGGGAAAACTAAGATTTGACGTTAGTTAATTATTTCATTTGCATTTTGGACAGAATAATTTGTAATTTTAAAGTCTTTATTTTAAAAATTTTAGGCTATTCACATAATAAAAGAATTATAAGCCCATGTGTTTATGATATGTGTCTATCTTCTTTTATTACTTCATTTTTTTCGCTGATGTTTAAACAAACAAAAAGGGGGAAAAATGAACGAAATATAATCAATATACATACATATAACAAGAAAGAATTTTTTTGTTCCATTTTGTATTCTCTAATATGTTTTAAAAGTTTAAGGATAGCCTACATGAGGTAATTGTATGATAAAAAAAAAATCCATAGCTTTGGCAGGCCTACATCCTATTTTCTTCTTAAAAGAATCTTACTTATTTCATAGTCCTACCTATATCACATTTTCTTTTCTGCACTTTACAATATAGACTATTCTGTAATTTCACAGTTAATTCTAGAGGAAAAAATCACAGCCCGGATGTAGTGATTATTATTATATTTTTTTTTTTTAAAAAAAAAGGCTATTCTACAAAAGCCTACAGAGCTCATCTATTTTTTTTTTTTTTTACTTCTGAGTTCCTAGTTCTCAGAGTTTAACTCTGAATTCAACGATTTGTATAAAATGCGCATGCGCACTTTCTAATTTCACATTACTTATTGGTTCGACGCCGACAGCGGTAAAATAAAGAATGAGAATGAGAATAGATGAATGAAAATCTAGATAACTATTCTTTTTAAAGGCATCCTACGTGTGTTATATACTGCATATATCATTATGGGGATAATTTTCTTTGTCGGTTTGATTTTGGTATGCTGCATTTCGTGTGTAAAGTGCCTACCTGTAGGCCTACCTACCAGCTATCTACCATGCTTGTCTAATAATGTTTTCAGTCTAAATGAGCTGATTCTTCGATATTTCAATTGTGATTTTTGTAATGGGGAAATAATGCTTCTGTTGTTGTATCTACACCAGGTCAATATCAGTTTGAGCACTCTAAAAAGACGTCTAAGATCTTTGAGATTAAAACGTAAACTCATTGGGAGTAGAAATACAATTTCTTCTTATAACGATGTGGTTAATGGAATTATAACTGAAATCGGATGTAGTGGGCGCTGTATTGGATACCGATCTATGTGGTATCGTTTAAATATTGAATGGGGCATCAGATTTCCTCGCGACTAAATTCTCAGACTTATGCGGATTGTTGATCCAGAAGGAATTTGAGTGAGAAAACCTCCACTAAAATCTCTAAGGGAGTTCCGTAACCCGGTTAAGCGCTTTTAATATTCATGTAAACGGTTAAGCGCTTTTAATATTCATTTGAAAACCTGAACAATCTTGGACTGCCCCTTTAAAATATCAAATTAAAATCCAAAAATAATTTTGTTATAAAGATATCTCTTGAAATCTACTGTATTTGGTACATAGTAGATTCTTTGTTTACTTGGGACAGACTATAAGTTCCACTTAACTAATAATAACGAATAATAATTTCATCCATTTTCTCATCCATTGCCTTTCACTTGGTTTAGGCGGCAAAGTTAGCACGAAAGTAGCAACTGTGCATGCGCTTTTATAATATCCCCGAATTTAAGTCTGAAGTAGGAATTCTGAACTCAGAAGTAAGAACTCAGAACTTTGAATTCAGAAGTGGGAAGTCGGAACACAGAAATTAAAAAAAAAAAGTAAATGAGCTCTGTAGGCTTTCGTATATAACAAAAAAAAAAACAAGGAAAAAAAAAAGAAAAGAAAACTTGAAGAACTACACTCTATTAAAATACATAAATATGATTATGACAGGAGCGGATCCAGGGGGGGGGGGTGTCCCCCCCCTGCTCAGCTACATAAAGAAAAATAATGCATTGCATCAATGAAATTACATCACAAAGTGATCCTACATCAGTATAAAAATTGTTTCTCTTTTTAAAAAGCTCAATTTGTATGTATGCCTATGTAATTTAGAGACGATGATGGCAGATTTCCGTAATAGAAACCTGGCAAACCCCTCCTGCAAAAATTCCTGGATCCGCCCCTGTTATGACTCTTGTAGTTAGCCTTATGATAGGCCTATAAATAAGCTGCATGTGTTTGGCCTTTAATGCTTAATCTATATATCAGATCTGTATTCATTTGCTTTTCTTTTCAACCGTCAATTCACCACATCCCTTCCTTTATAATGTGAAAAGTTTCATTAAATAATAGGCCTTATTTACGTCTATTTACAATGCAACCATGATTATGATGAATGTAAAGAAAGACCAAGGTATGCCCACGTAAAACAGTATTTTCACGTTATACATTATTTTATTTTCATAAACTGTTGGCACATTTCATTCAGGACAACTTGTTATTAATTTTGAAAAGTTAGGATTATTTTAAAAACTTATAACGGTATTAATATTATCGAAATTTACTTGAGGTAAATAACATTACGTCAATGGTAGAAACACTATCCTATAACACCAGTTGATTAGGTGGTACAGTGAGATTAAACCGTCAACGCTAGCCTGTGATATTTATTGAAATATGATCCGATTTGCTGCCTAACTAGATTTTAACTATTATAGTGAGAACTGACAACTCGTTTTCTAATCTCCCGTTATGTATCTTTATAATCAACGCTGGAACAGGCCCTTCTCTCTCACCAACGATCACGTTCCTTAATCTTATTTACATCTGAGCGAACATGATGCAAATTCAATCGACTTTAACAATAGATCTAGCCATGTAAACAATGCACGCGCCCTCTAACCAATGATTGACAGCGCGTGAACCGATGTCACGTGTAGAATGGTCAACAAATGTCATTTTACTTAACCAAAAAACTATATTCGAAAATTAGTCTTTTTCTACCATCAGTTAATATGCCTGTCTGAGTAGTAAAGTTTTTATTTATCGTTTGAAAATCTTGAAATTTGACAGTCTGGTTAGACCTAGTGATTATGATAGAATGAAATTTTTTTTCTTATATACACTCTATTTAATTTTTTGTTTCTGTATGCCAATGTTTGAATTTTATTTTGAATGACATACGAGCAAGATTTCATAAACAAAAATTCATGGAATACATTTTTGAGATCAATTGTAAATAGTGTTTAGGTACGTAATTCCTTTTGGAACTGTCTTTGAGCAAACGAAGTCCGCTGACAGTTCCTATCCGGCCTTATATGGCTGCAGTATGAAATAGGGTAAATAAATACCGCTATTCCCACCTCTGTCCCCAGGCTCTTTTAAAACCCTTACCTTCATTTTCCATCAAAAGAAACCATTTCTCACTATATTTGACACAAAGTTATAA
Organism: Patella caerulea; assembly: GCA_036850965.1. Taxonomy (NCBI): domain Eukaryota; kingdom Metazoa; phylum Mollusca; class Gastropoda; family Patellidae; genus Patella; species Patella caerulea. The sequence goes on along the minus strand of JAZGQO010000014.1, from coordinate 18,914,941 downwards.
TAATTTAACTCCATTTTCAAGTAGAATTTAGCGATGATGAAATAAACATGTAGTTTCCGCATGTCCCGGTCCCGTAATGGCTCTTCACTTTAAATGTTTTTAATCGCAGAATTCTATTTGAAATTAGTGTTGAATCTTTATAAATGTGTGTCAGCTGTGGCAAGAAATGATTCCTTTGGTGAATAAATTAGAATTAAGGTGAAAAATAGTAGGTAAGGATTCCAAAAATAGCATTAGAACATTAGGTGGGGAAGAACCGTATTTTCATACTGCAGCTATATAAGGCCGGATAGGAACTGTCAGAGGACAATATCCGCTCAAAGACAGTTAAACAGTTCCTAAAGGAAAAACACAAGACAATTTATATGGAAAACAATCACTGGTTTATACACATATAGCACGACGTTTCGACAAGTATTCTCTTATCGTTATCAAGTACAAATAACGTCGTGCTATATGTGTATAAACCAGTGATTGTTTTCCATATAAATTGTCTTGTGTTTTTTATACGCCCACATTTTCATGTGGACGTATATTGTCGTCGCCCCTGTTCGTCCGTCCGTCCGTCCACAATTGTTTGTGAACAGTCTACAGGTCACAATTTTTATCCGATTTCAATGAAACTTAAAATATAGGTTTATCACCCTAAGATCTCGGTTCCTTTCGATATTGGCATGTATCGGACCGTAACTTCATGGGTTATGGCTATGGCCCCTGATTGTACGAAAAATCACGTTTTTTAGCTTGTGAACAGTGTAGAGGTCACAATTTTGAACCGATTTGGATGAAACTTGAAATGCATGTTTATAAACCAAAGATCTTGGTTCCTTTCGATATTTGCGCCAATTGGATCGTAACTTCCTGAATTATGGCCCCTGATTGTCCGAAAAATCGCCCTTTTTAGCGTGTGGTCCATCTGGAGATCAAAATTGTTATCCGATTTAAAAAACCGTTTGATTATATCACCGTTCCATGGTTATGAAGGTTGAGTTCGAATTTCGTGAAAATCGGACAAAAATTGACGGACAAAATGGCCGCCATTTGTACGCGAATAGTGTGAAAATATGTTATATCAAGGTTGTGAACAGTGTAGAGGTCACAATTTTGAACAGATTTGGATGAAACTTGAAATGCATGTTTATAACCCAAAGATCTTGGTTCCTTTCGATATTTGCGCCAATCGGATCGTAACTTCCTGAATTATGGCCCCTGATTGTCCGAAAAATCGCCCTTTTTAGCTTGTGGTCCCTCTGGAGGTCGAAATTGTTATCTGATTTAAAAAAACGTTTGATTATATCACCGTTCCATGGTTATGAAGGTTGAGTTCGAATTTCGTGAAAATCGGACCAAAATTGACGGACAAAATGGCCGCCATTTGTACGCGAATAGTGTGAAAATATGTTATATCAAGGTTGTGGACCTTATAGAGGTCACAATTTTGAACCGATTTGGATGAAACGTGATATGTATGTTTATAACCAAAAGATCTTGGTTCCTTTCGTTATTTGCGCCCATCGGATCGTAACTTTCTGAATTATGGCCCCTGATTGTCCAAAAAATCGCCCTTTTTAGCTTGTGGTTCCTCTGGAGGTCAAAATTGTTATCCGATTTTAAAAAAAACGTTTGCTTATATCACCGTTACATGGTTATGAAGGTTGAATTCGAATTTCGTGAAAATCGGACCAAAATTGACGGACAAAATGGCCGCCGTTTGTACGCGAATAGTGTTAAAAAATGTTATATCAAGCTATAGAGGTCACAATTTTGAACCGATTTTGATGAAACTTGACATGTATGTTTATAACCCAAAGACCTTGGTTCCTTTCGATATTTGCGCCCATCGGGTCATTACTTCCTGAATTATGTCCCCTGATTGTACGAAAAATCACCCTTTTTAGCTTGTTGTGCCTCTGGAGGTCACAATCATTATCTGATTTAAAAAAAAAAACGTTTGATTATAAAAACCAAACAAATTCTAATGATTTTCTGATAATTCCTTAATATGCGACAACTCTTGTTGACTGCCCGGACGATTTGGCTGCTGTGTGGGCGTATGTTTCGTTGCCTGGCAACCTATTTTTAATGTGCTCAATCACTAAATGCCACTCAAGGATTATGTTCCTGAAGGAACTACATGTAGACAGGGGTGACGACAATATACGTCCACATGAAAATGTGTGCGTATAAAAATGAATTAATTATAGGGCTTTTACACAAACCCGTGCAGTCTGTTCTACAATCCTTATTCAGATCAACAGAGTGAAACATAAACCAGTCTTTATATTAAAAAAAAAAACAAAATTAGTATCTAGCACACTCAGCTTTTATTTAAAGTTAACTTCAATATATTCAAAATACATAGTAATTAACCTACAAATAAATAATTATAGGGTGACACACGCTTTAATATACGATATTTTACTATAAACAAAATATGTCTTTCATAAAGATAAAGCAAACTATTGAAAAACAAAAGATATGTACGTAAATTACAGTTAAAATTGTTTGTGGAGTGCTGGGTTGTCCAGCAAACGTTTTATAAACAAATCATTGGTCCACGACATAAACCCAATATATAACGAATAAACAGACCCCCCCCCCCCCCAACCCCATTGTTCACTCACGTTTTATAAACAAATCATTAGTCCACGACATAAACCCAATATATGACGAATAAGTAGTGAAACGAGTACACAATATACAGTCCCCCCCCCTCCCCCAACCCCATTTTCACTCACCGACACAGACAATCACTAAAGGTTATTAACATTGATAAAACAATATGTAACTATTCTTGGTGCTGATTATTGGTGATATATTTACCTCTCGCTCGTTACGTGGTACTTGATATCTAGTTCACATCTTTTTGCTATAGATTCGTACTGTCCTGTGTTTCTGTTGTGGATGTTACATTGGGTATTATGCCTTCGGGGGCAATACCGGAGGACTTGTTCCCCGAATCTTGCTTCTGGGCATTTTCTGCAACGTGTGGGGATGTGGTTTGTGATACTTGGCTTGTTACTCCATCTTCCAACTTTGCGCCCGTGGTGGTATTGTACGTTGCAGACTCTTTCCCTTGTTCTATCGAATTAGCTTTGGTATTACGCGTTGCCATCGATTCGTGGTCCATAGATTCAATTGGTGTTAACCCTGCGTCGATGTTAGACGTTTCTTGGCTTCTGTTGGGTGATTTATTTGTCTGCTCCTTTGCGTCTGAAGTCGTACTGAAAGACTCTTTAACACACCCCTGTTCTTTTGTTGCTGTTGTTGGATTGCCAGATAGATTATTACTTTTATGCATTTCCGTTGGGGAGATATATTTGTTTTCAATTTGCGATGAAAGTAGACCAACTTTATTATTACAGTCATTAGTTGGGCCGATCAAAGAAAGTATCACTGGAAGCAGTAGCATTGAGTGAGTCAAACCAAAAGTTATAACAAGAACCATGATTTTAAAGAATGATCTAAAAACATAGGACTGTGAACCTGCCAGTGTGCATATGCCAATCAGAGATGACAACCCCCCATTAATAACCGGAGCTACAGAAGTCTTTAATGCATCTCGTACCATGTCGTCTTTGTTGTCTTTATCAGAGGATATAAATCCATGGCACACGTGGACACTAAAATCCACAGAAAACCCTACACTCATTATAAGATGTATCATAGTAATAGAGCTCAAAGTTAAATCCCAAAAGTATAAAAACCCGAAAATTCCAACCAAAATACTGATCATATTCAGTGTCACTAATACAACCATTATGGGGTTGGGCATAAATATTATTGTGATTACCAACATACAGATCACTGCAATACCAACCGTTTGTATGGTATTGGGCAAAATAACTACATACTGCTCAAAAAAAATAAACGGTGGAGTATAAGCAAAAACATCAAGTTCAGAGCCATCAGCAAGTTCCCTCATACGCAACATGAGGTTACCTTGATCTGTAGAATCTGGTAGATTTACAGTAAACACGTAACACCGTGATGCTTTAACTGCGCTACCATCAGAGGTAAATTCAACGTCGTTAGAAATATATGGACGGTGAGTTAAAAACGTCTTTAAATTACCGATAAATTGTTTCTGAGAAACATTACTAAAGTCGTATTGATCGTACCAACAAAGTAACGAATTACTTTCCACGACGGAGTCGCGTTGAACAGACTCCATGAAATGTCGCATAGAATTAACTTGAGCTTCATTAAGATAATCAATGTTTTCAAATGTAAAAGAGATGCTGAATTTTGTTTCAAAATCGGAGCTTCTCCACGATTCATATTTGTTAAAATATGAAGTATCACTTATTAAATTACTTAAAATTAACCCTTGTTTTAGATTAACGACTCCCCATATGGACAAACTTAGATATATCAAAAATACAACAATAACCACTGCCTTGGTTACTATCTCCAGAATAGTTTTAGTTAGACAGATTCGTGGTAGCTTTTCAAACAAACTTTCATCATCTTCTCGCTTGTCTGCAATTTTACCTGAACAAAAGAATACACTGAAACGGTTTTTTTTGGCCAATTCCATACTGGCTTTGTCCTCGGTTTTTCGGCAAGTAAGGCAGTGGCGGTTGGCTCTTACTCTCCTACCCTGTAGAGCCAAACAACCTACGAAAAAGGTCATGTGGCAAAAATAGCTGATGAAGAGGGCTAAACCTGAAAATATATTAAAATAATACTATAAACAGTGAGAAAAACAAGTAATAAATTACAGCATAACAATAATGGTCATCAACTCACCGGTGTATATACAGAAGTTTCTGATGCTGATGAATTGAGATGAGGCTCCTATAAAGAAAGCTGTGACATCAGTTAGTGAAGCTATAGTAATAGAACCACCACACCCTTTTAATGTCGCTTCCATCTGATCTTCAGTAGTTGCTTTAAGGTGATGTTCTGTCCATTCTGACATAATAACAAACATGGAGTCCACCCCTACTCCTAGAAATGCGAACATCAGTAATTATTTAAGTAATCAATTATCTTCTTTATAAAAATATGGCTTTATATACAATAGGGACATTTCGCATCGGAACGAAAACGAATACGAAAACGAACACGTCATCGATTCGTGTGTACTTGTGACGTCAATCCGTAATGGGTGTTCGGCCAGTGAAAAACGTTACACGTGTGGAGCAAACGAAAATGTGTTTTGTGTCATATATTGAATTTTCCACAATTTTTCGAGGACTTGACATATTTTTGAATGAGCAGAGTTTGTAGAATGTGCCCAAATGCAATATTCTGCTTGATTTACCGAAATATCGATTGAAAATATTGCCTTATCAGAGAAGTTCATGGGGTAGAAATTAACGCCATCTAGCTATTATAATACGTCGGGTCGTGAAACCGTGTGTTAGAGGATACGAATACGAAAACGTAACCGAACATAATATGTTCGTTTTTGTTTTCGTTTTCGTACCGATGCGAAAGGTCCCTAATCTTTGAATCATTTAGACAATAGCTATTACGCTTGGATGATCAATCTTGTTTACCAACAATTATTATATAAGTACTAAAATTTAACTACAGTGTACCATATGTTGATGGTTTACACGTTTACTCGGCAAATAATACTGCACTTGCTTAACATGTTTTTGTACAGGCACAACAGATGTGTCCTATGTATATTCAGGAGGCATATGAAGATGTTTGTTATTAATGAAAGATAATAGGGCCAGTTTAAGCAAATGTAATCACTTACCCAATGCTAAGAATGGCATGACTCCGACAATGTTAACAAATTTGAGACCACAAGCACTGAGGATACCAAAGGATGCTAATATAGCTAAAGCTACTCCTAAAACTCCTGCTCGTGCTAAATGACTACGGTTTGAAACACAGTTTCCACCCGAAGCTACCACAGAAGCATATGTAATCAATAATGTAAATGAGATTGAAAACCAAAATATATCTTGTCCAGTATTAGAATTCAGTTCCCGGTCTAGCGACGATGATGCAGAATAAGCTATATCTGTCAGATTTGTTGACATTTTTGAAATGAACTCAAGAAATTCTGTCTCCCATTTTTTACTTCGCGAAATGTTTTTTTGTCGAAGGTTGAATTTCAAATACAGACTAGAAACTGATTTTAACACCATTGAGGCATTAGCACTTCCTTTCATATATACAGACAGATCTTTGGGGACACCTTGTGGATCTGTCCATTTAGGGTAGGAAATGTTTCTCCCTTTGTAGCGTTTTATAAAATCATCATCAAGTATAAACTCCCCATTAATAAGACATGTCCCATTTCTAACGGCGCAGACATCGGCATAGGTAAAATTGAGGCCACCATCTTCAAAAGAGAATTTCTTGAGTTGCGATGTTATGTTTTTGATTTCATCCACAACTTCTAAAGATAAAACGTCCCTGTTATCTCGGCTCTTTATGATAATGTCACCATATAAGTTCATCACACCTAAACTCTGTTCATAAAAATTGGAATCTGATTTATCTTGAAATAATGAGTTAATCTCTGTTCTCTCCGAAGCAGTACGACTGTTAATTGGGACGTACAATGTCTCAATGTCGGATTCTGAGGACATATTTAGAAGACCTAAACCGAACAAGCCACATAGTATCAGAGGTGTAATAATGAAAACAATAGGATGAGTAGCTACAACCCTCCCATACCTCCCAAAAATAATCCCCACTTTGCGCATGTAATATTCGGAACAGTTACATAATTTTGCATTTTTCCGTTTTTGTGTATCGGGATCCTTATCTTTAGATTCACCATTTGTTTCTTTTTTTGTTGATGTAGTATCAGATTCTTCATCTTGACATTTACCAGAATGTATTTTATCATTGGTATTTAAATCCTTTCCTTCCGGGGCTGTTCTCGAAGACATGGTAGGTGTTTCTGTGGTCATATTTGATTTATTTTGATTATCGGTGCAGTTACGTAAATTTGTATTGATATCTTTCCCCTTTGTTGTATCGAGATCCGCATCGTTAGATTCGCCACCCTTTAGCGTGTCTTTATTTATTGATGAAGCATCAGATTCCAAATCTTGGCGTTTATCACTATGTATTTTATTATTGGTATTTAAATCCTTTCCCTCCGGTGCTGTACTCGAAGACATGGTCTCTTTGGTCATATTGAACTCGCTTTGATTTCCATCCATGTTTAATCTAAAATGAAAACATGATTATCACCAAAGAAATAAGGCACTCCATTGTATCTTTCACTTATCTTTCTCATTCATTGTTAGAAGTAAAAGTGTAATTTTACAGTAAAATTATAGTTTTAGTGGTAAACCGGTATACTGTAGTGGTATAATGATTTACTATTGGGTTCACAGGGTTTTTGACAAAGAGGGGTAACGTCACAGAACACTGAATAGCGGTAGTTTGTCTTCTCATGACCGTATTGCTTACAACAAAATTTAATAATACGCAACAGCTATAAGAAATGCATGCAACAATCTATGTAGTTTACGTTGAAATTGTGCCCAGTGAAGTGAGGAAAAGACGCGACCAATCCGTTTATGTTTGTCGAGACTTTCCGGTCGAGTACCCTCTCGGCATTGATGCAAGACAAAAGGGTCTAGTCATTCGGATGGTATGACAACGGATTTGCAAGCAAAACAACTCATGGTAGTTGGAATTCGATGGCTAGTCTGCAGAAATGCTATTGCACGGGCAAAATTTCACCCATTGCACACCCTAAATGGCGGTCTTTTGTACTAATTTGAACAGTGTAAGCGAGATTAAAATGCTAAGATTACGCCTACCGTTAAAAACATAAGCTTTAAATTAAAAATTAATGTAAGTTTAAAGATAGTTACCCCCCCCCCCTAAAAGTGAATCACTGGTTATATCCCTGACATTAGATTAACCCTAGAAAACTTATTTTAGATTATTCTTATTACAAACATTTTATTTTGTTATAGAGCCCCCACCCCCTTCACATATACGTGGTCAGTGTTGCTTTACAATGAACCAAATATAGAATTATGAAATCATAGAATTAAATACAATACTAATAAACAATGAAAAAAAAATTACCAACAAGAATCATACATATATACATGTTTATCTAAAAAAGCTTGGATAAATACATTGGTTTGTAGTTTTTTCTTTAAAGCATTCATTTTATTACATGACCTAGTTCTCGCTTTAATAGTTAAAAACTAGATAATGTAACGGTAATTTGCTGAAGATTTTAGTCAAATGATCCACTATGAACCGAGAACTAAGCGATTGGAATTTCTGCCAGTAAGATAAACACCATAGTCTCGATTATCTATTTCTAAATCTAATTATCAATGAGCGTTAAGCAACATGTAGGATTCTAATCCAGTCAACATCGAAGGCTAGCGTAGACATCGAGAGCTTATTATGGTCTGGATAAGTTAATTAATGTCTAATTGATAATTTAGATAACATGCCAGGTCTAAAGACTTGTAGTAGGCAGATTTAACTCTCGCATAATGCATGTTTAAAAACTTTAGAATGTGGGAAATGAAAGTGAATCAATTGGAAGAGCCCCAATATGTTTGCAAACTGACACTGAATTAAACTGATTAACGTTATTTAATTCACAATCATTCAAAGCGAACGTAATTGGTTAAAGAACCATCATAACCATTCCGACGTATATTTATTTGTAAACATCTATCGAACACTTTTATAACATAAATCTAACCGAAATGGCGTAAATGTAATGTAAAATTCACATCGGCTTGCTATCTGGGTATCTATGAATTGATTATGATTATTCACTATTGTAAACAAAAACGGAATTGTACTTGAATATTTCTGGTGTATTGGATTTAAAACTTTGAGCATGATTTTGCAGTACAACCATTGATATTTCTAAGTATAAAATATTTAATTCTACGCAAAGAATGATAAATATATCATACCGCGACCCAGGTGATTACAAAGTCTAAAATATTTGGATGCAAGTTTTTATTTTTCCTTACTTTGACCCTTACATAGGATTCAGATGAATCAAATCAAAGTTTACACCACGGTCATTAAGCTCCATTATTAGTTGCGTTGTCAGAATTAATGTTTCCACAAAGTATTTAAAACTGGCTTATATGTGTACCCTTCTAGTAATATTCAACTAATCATCGACAACGTAAAATTACAAGTGTTTATGTGAATGCTACTAGTCGACTGTAATTGTGTCTATAAGATACATTGCTATTATGGGTGGGGTCTTGTATTCGTTAAACACAGTCTGTGATGGAAGAGTTACGTTGTAATATTTTTGCTGAGCTTGATTTATTATTAAGCTTGAAGCTATAGTTAAACTGACATGGAAACGTGATCGGTTTCCAGTCACGTAAAGGTGAAACATCGATTAATTCTAAAAATTATCATCCAGGATTTCGATCATGGAATGACATTTATACGAATGTTTCCATAGCAATAGAATAAATAAAATTAATACAAACAAAAAATGGCGTGCCTGTATATGGTTGAAACTGTTACATTTATTTTAAAACTGAAGATTACATTTTAAAGATATATAATGGGAGAATAGATAAACAGTTGGTAGTTCTCGTTATAATATTTAAAAAACTAGACAATGTAATGGTAATTTGCAGAAAATTAAAGTCAAATTGATGCAGTATGAGCCGAGATTCAAGCGATTGACATTTCCGCCTAGCCTCGATCATCATTACTAAAGTCATCACGATAAAAAGACAGTCTCGATTATTTATTCATTTTTTTAAATTTAATTATCAATTAGCGTTAAGCAGCATAGAGGATTATAATCCAGTCAATATCAAAGACTAGCTTTGCCATCGAGAGTTCATTATGGTCTGGTTAAGTTAATTAATGTCTAATTAATAATTTAGATAAAATTTCAAGGTTAAAGAAAAAACCTGTAATAGACAAATTTATCTCTTACATAATGCATATTTAATTAAAATAACATTGAATAACATACAACTTTAGTTCAAGGGTGTTTAATCTCATATCCCTGGGTTATGCGAGGCTATCAATAAATTGATGATTTGTATGTAAAGAAATGTTTAAATTCGCCAGTTCTAAATGAAACGGAAACCATAATTTACTCACTTTGTACCGTTGATTACAGATTAAACATCCATAAGTGTACAACTGTGTTGTTATTGATGTGTTCCTATTTGAATATTGTTCACAATAAGAAGCAAAATAAATAAGATATGTTTACAGGATCATTTTGTTATACGAAAAACTATATAAAGTAATAAACTCCAATTAAAATGGACGATTTTTCGTTAATTTACAGAGAATATGTTCAAAATGTTTATGTATTTGTATCCGATAAATATTTTTTGCCTTCCTAAATTAATCCTTTTTTTTTAAAAAAAATCCTCTTAAATATAATGTCGACTTGATTAATTAACCAGAATATTTAAAAATTTTCAATGAGCTCTTAAAATGTGTAAAATGAATAAAATTTCTCATAACAGAATGTGTGTCTTACTTGAGGTGAGCTGAATGAACTGTTCATCACACATAATGATTGAAAACCGAATAGTTAGGATACTGAGCATCAGGACATATACTTTTGCTCGAAAACATAGCCACGCATCATTCAGTCAGTGAGAAAGTAGAAAATGGCGTGTACAATCAGTCCCAATACAGAAAGTATCAAACAAGATTATAGATTGATTAAAATCTCAATATTATGGAAGCGTATAGGGGTCAATAGCGCGATAGATACCACAATATTCAGTTGATAATAAGTCAACATATTGAGATTTTTCTGACGATTTTATCTCTGAAAAGGCAATTTTTGCCGAGTTAATTGAATAACTCGCTAATTTGCATGTCGTCATTTTGTTTTAGATGCACACGTCGACATAGCGCATGGCAATATTTTGCGAATATGTCGACATATACTACGGCGAAATGGAATATGTCGCCAAAGCTTCCGAATAGCGCAAACGTGTACATTTAAGACGAAATGGGGACATAAAACATAGCGTGTTGACTCAATTACCTCGGCAAAAATTGACTTTTCAGAGATAAAATCATCAGAATAATCACATGTTGACATAATACCAACTCAATATTGCGGTATCTAACGCGTTATTGACCCCTATACGCTTCCATAATATACTGCTTCCCCAGTTTGACATAAACAAGAAGATCAATACAAGCTACAATCTACCACGATTTAGTGTAATAATAATATCGAAAATCGTGTCAAAAAATGAAATAAATCGTTAAAATAAATCATACAGACCTGTATACGCATAATAAAGGTGATGTGGTCTTACAAAAACTCATTCATATAGCGACTAAAGCCTCTACAAAAGCGAAAATACAATTCTCTGGGAATTACGTGCCCACAGTACGAGAAACAGAAACCATTTTTATGACGTAATCCATGATCAGCATAAACAACTAAACGGGATTTCCAAGTAATGAAATGAAAATTGAGTAGGGTGTTTGAATAAATAATGCTCGTAAGAAGGAAGTTAACGTGACATAACTCGGCGCACAGCTGGTTGAAATTCAGGTAAGAACAATATTGGTGTCAAACATTATCACATATGGAAGCCTATAACTACCATTCATAATTTCTACTTTTCGCCCCTTCAAAACACGAAAGTAGAAAAGTAGAAGTTACGAGAAAATGTAAGGCGACAGCACGGTATACAAGCCAAAATGAACTCGAAATTAGGAAATTAAGAAATACTACAGTGCGATAATAGCGCCTCTCGTTATTTCCAAATTTCTTATTTTCGACATGCATTTTGGCTTGTATATCGTCTTGGCGACTTTCGACTTAGTCATATTTTTGTATTTATTGATGTCAGACAGAAGGCGACAACCCGCACACCAAGCCATAACGCTACTCGAAAAGTAGAAATTAAGAAATAAACACACGCGCTATTAGCGACCTCGTTATTTCTTAATTTCTTATTTTCCACTTTTCGCCTCGGAAGTTATAGTAGTCTCTAATTTCCAGATCACACGTGAGAGGGAGAGAGAGTGAGAGAGAGAGAGAGAGAGAGAGTAAAAAAGGAAATAACGTATGATTTAATTTTATTTTGATAATTTGCTTCTGCCATAGGGATCTTTAAACGTAAATTAAGAGAGAGAGAGAGAGAGAGAGAGAGAGAGAGGGGAGAGGGGTCACTCGACGCCCACTAAATCATTTCGAGACTAACATCTGATTCAATAACTTTTTAAATAATTCGCTTGCAAGTGTGTGTCTGTATGAGTGTGGGGATGGGGTGGATGGCCGAATGGTTGTACGTCACAAGGAGTAGGGTTGCCTGTCCAGCCTCGTGGGTTTTCTCCGAGTTCCTCAGTTTCTCCCTAATGACCCCTAGGCAGAAGCAAATTATTAAAAAAATTAAATCATACGTTATTACCGAAATGACCTAATTTGTGTCGAGTGGACGTTAAACTTGCAGGGAGTAGGGTCGCCTGGTACCCCAGTTTCTTCCCACTGCTAAAGGCCCCTACGTGCAAGACAGGGGGGGGGGGGGGTGAAGCACTTGAGGTACAATCATTCGGCCATCCACCCCATCCCCACACTCATACAGACACACACTTAAATTTACGTTTAAAGACCCCTAGGCAGAAGCGAATTATTAAAATGAAATGAAATCATACGTTATTCCCTTGTTTATACGATGAATAGAAACCGGTACGTGATAATTGTTTTATAGTCTAATAGGCCTTCATGTCGTAAGTTTGTTTTTTTTATCAGACATTTTTTGCAGATTGAATATTCCAGTTGGAGGAGAAAAAATGTGAATAATTATTTGGAATAAAATGTTTTATCCATTTTGTCGAAAACAAATGAAGGCCAGTGTGAGCCCTGATTGTACGTATTCGAGTGTGATCTGGAAAGTAGCGACTACTACAACTTCCGAGGCGAAAAGTGGAAAATAAGAAATTAAGAAATAAAGAGGTCGCTTATAGCGCCTGTGTTAATTTCTTAATTTCTACTTTACGAGTAGCGTTATTGCTTGGTTTGCGGGTTGTCGCCTTCTGTCTGACATCAATAAATACAAAAATATGACTAAGTCGAAAGTCACCAAGACGGTATACAAGCCAAAGTGCAAGTCGTAAATAAGAAATTAGGAAATAATGATTATTTCTTAATTCCCTATTTTCGCGTTGCAGTATGACTTGGTATGCGTGTTGTCGCCTTCTTACAGACATCAATAAATACAAAAATATGACTGAGTCGAAAGTCGCCAAGACGGTATACAAGCCAAAATGCAAGTCGAAAATAAGAAATTAGGAAATAACGAGAGGCGCTATTATCGCACTGTATTATTTCTTAATTTCTTATTTTCGAGTTCATTTTGTCGTAACTTCTACTTTTCTGCTTTTCGACTTTCGTGTTTTGAAGGAGCGAAAAGTAGAAATTATGAATGGTAGTTATAGGCTTCCATACATATGTGACAGAACTGGTTAAACACGTTCTGAATATAATTTTAAAACAGAGATCATTGCTACGATAGATGTGTAATGAAGATTTCAAAACAGCGAAGTGACGAACGCAAAAGGAAAACACGAGTTATCCCCCACCAATATTGTTCTTTAAAGCTGCAATTTCATATTTTTAATCTATTTTTTTAAAATATATTAAAACAAAGCCTTAAAATAGATGGTATCTATAAACAGACCTAGCTTGTTAAAGAATAATCCTATTAATCCTATAATTCTTTATTGCCAGTTGAAAAATTGGCAAAAACATCATTTTCAACTTCAAATTTAAACGTTTGAAGATAGCTATTGCATGGGGTGGGGGACGGGGAATGTGAAAACAAGGGAAGCAATTGTATTATTATTTCCGATGTGAAAGATGTTTAAGTGTGGAAAATAATGCCTGTGATTGTATAATAGTAAGTTGACAACCTATTGAGAAAAAGACATAGAAATAATATGTTTTATCTTTCTTAGAAAATATGAAATTCCCGCTTTAAGTGGTATCATTGTGTTACGAACGCGACAAGAAATGAAATGAAACGGAATGGGTTTTGACGTCCTGCTCCTCAATCTGTTTCACAGAGAATTACTTACGAATTATCTCTGTCACATATGACTATCTACAACACGTGCATTGACTTCACGTGGCGTCGGTCAATGGCTCAACGGCTCGTGCATTGTTTACATAACACCTGACTGCTTCGGGCAAAATGATGCATTTTACTCATTTTAATAACCATTTACACTAAATAGGAAATATTTTTATCTACAAATACTTCAAACGTCTTTATTTATTTTTCTTATACTTCAAAAAATTGTAGCTGCCAAGCGAATATTCACTGCGGGATCAGTTTGTCTGCTCCGAACCTGATATAAATGTTAAATCAATATTACCTGGAAAACAGCTGTCTCCAACATAATATAATTATATATTCTCAACTGCATTTTACACTTGGATATTCATTTTCTGTACTTGTTGTATGGCGACTAATTCAATTTATGTGATAATAACTATCAGTAAATATACAATCCGTAGATTTTAAGGTAAAAAGCAGATGTGTGCACAGGTACATGGGGTCAGGAACGCCCTTATTATGCACCTATGTGATTTTCAAAATTTTGGATTTTTTATTTTGTTCTTCCTGCGTTTTTGGATTTTTGGATTTTTTATTTTGTTCTTCCTGCGTTTTTGGATTTTTTATTTTGTTCTTCCTGCTTTTTTCTTTATTTTCTTTGTTGTTAAATCATGTTATATTTACTATTAAACATTTGTATTAAAAAAAATTCCTGCTGGTATATAATATACCTCAGACATTATTTACTTAAAAAATCATTAATGAAATTGTTTAATCTTACAATTCAGCGACTTCATTCCAATCGATGTGTTTTCCTTTCATTAAAAAACACACATTTGTGCTATGTCTGTGTGTTTGCCATAAATCACTTGCGATTTGTTTAAAAGCGTTCTTGTACCTATGTTGTCGTGATGTAAGATAGATCTTAAAATAGTGGACAAGCTCTGGGTGTGTGAACATTCTTGAAAAACGATAAAGTATAATAAAAATTTAATATATTTGCAAAGCGTTCAAACTCTAGGTAGTGTAGATGCTCTTTGGGTTTACAACAGGATCCATGAAAATATAATGTAACAAATAAGCGATATCAGCATAAAATATACTTAAATAACATTTATTATTATTACTAAAAGTATGTTTTAATTCTTCTGAATAGCTGGTTTTAAAGTGACATTAATGTAAGTAAATTATAAAAATTAACAGGCCGCATCAGCAAAAATGCACAAAGATGACTAGATAAGTTAACAGGCAATGAAACATGCGACCGCAGCATGTGTTGTTATTGATGTGTTCCCATGTGAATATTGTTCACAATAAGAAGGAAAATAAATAAGATATGTTTACAGGATCATTTTGTTATAAGAAAAACTAAGTGATGCGTTTTCTATGGCGATCAATATATTATAAAGCAATAAACTCCAATTAGAATGGCCAATTTTTCGTTAATTTACACTGAATATGTTCAAAATGTTTATGTATTTGTATTCGATAAATATTTTTTGCCTCCCTAAATTAAATTATTTTTTTTAAAAAAAAAACCTCTAAATTATAATGGCCACTTTTTCATTGATTAGTTAAATTTCAACTTTTAACGAGAATATTTAAAAATGTATTTTTAATGAGCTCTTAAAATGTGTAAAATGTATACAATTTCTCATAACAGAATGTGTGTCATATATACTTGAAGTAAGATGAATGAAATGTTCATCACATATAATGATTGAAAACCGAATAGTTAGGATACTGAGCACCAGAACATTTACTTTTGCTCGAAAACATAGCCACACATCATTCAGTCAATGAGAAAATAGAAAATGGCATGTACAATCAGTACCAATACAGAAAGTATTAAACAAGATTATAGTTAATCTCTATACTGCTTCCCCAGTTTGACATAAACAAGAAGATCAATACAAGCTACAATCTACCACGATTTAGTGTAATAATAATATCGAAAATCGTGTCAAAAAATGAAATAAATCGTATAAAATAATTCATACAGACCTGTATACGCATAATAAAGGTGATGTGGTCTTACAAAAACTCATTCATATAGCGGCTATGCTATAGGTTCTACAAAAGCGAAAATACAATTTTCTGGGAATTACGTGCCCACAGTACGAGAAACAGAAACCATCTTTATGACGTAATCCATGACCAGCATAAACAACTAAACGGAATTTCCAAGTAATGAAATGAAAATTGAGAAGGGTGTTTGAATAAATAATGCTCGTAAGAAGGAAGTTAACGTGACATAACTCGGTGCACATCTGCCCCCCCCCCCCTCCTGCGCCGAAGGCGCTCTTAACACCTGGGGGAAAATTGACTCCCTCAATGTGCTCCCTCAATGTGGTTTTATGATTTGCGGTGTGCCTTAGGCCAGAGGGGCGCCCATAATGCCGATATCATGTTTGCCCATAAAGCCGAGATCACGGCGCCCATAATATAATGCTAGTGAGATTGGTTTGGCGGCCTCGAATGAATTGGGCGCCCAAAACGGCGTGATAATTTTTTAAATTCAAACGGCATGTTTTGTGGGGTGCCACAGATGACTGTCTACAACACGTGCATTGACTTCACGTGGCGTCGGTCATTGGCTCAACGGCTCGTGCATTGTTTACATAACACCTGACTGCTTCGGGCAAAATGATGCATTTTACTCATTTTAATACCCATTTACACTAAATAGGAAATATTTTTATCTAAAAATACTCCAAACGCTAGTGAGATTGGTTTGGTGCCCTCGAATGAATTGGGCGCCCAAAACGGCGTGATAATTTTCTAAATTCAAACGGCATGTTTTGTGGGGTGCCACAGATGACTGTCTACAACACGTGCATTGACTTCACGTGGCGTCGGTCATTGGCTCAACGGCTCGTGCATTGTTTACATAACACCTGACTGCTTCGGGCAAAATGATGCATTTTACTCATTTTAATACCCATTTACACTAAATAGGAAATATTTTTATCTAAAAATACTTCAAACGTCTTTATTTATTTTTCTTATACTTCAAAAAAATGTTTGAGAATTTAATTTGTCGGAGTAAAAAAGTTAATATGCCGAACCCATTAAGCCTCGTCGATGTCATGCTCATCAGTGATTGTAGCTGCCAAGCGAATATTCACTGCGGGATCAGTTTGTCTGCTCCTAACCTGGGCTAATAAAGACGGGCATACGCCATACAGTGTGCTATGAGGGCAATTTTTCCCGGGCAACGGTGCTACGGCCTACTCTAATATCGAATTCCAACTGCCAAGGGATCTTTTATGTGCACCCCAATGTGTACACGGGGCCTCTGTTTTCCGTCCCACCCGAACGACTGGAGAGAGAGAGAGGGGGGGGGGTTAACGTCCACTCGACACAAATTAGGTCATTTCGGGACTAACATATAGCTTAATTTTATTTCAATAATACGCTTGCGCGTAGAGGTCTTTAACAGTGGAAGGAACCGGAGTGCCCGGAGAAATTCCACGTGGTTAGACAGACGACCCAACTCCTTGCCACTTTCAACCGGGGAGAAACATTTACAATAACCTAATATCTGATTAAGAGCAACAACTAAAATCATTTGTCTGGCTAGTTCTTCCCCACTGGATATTTCTTTGTCTGGCTAGTTATGTCTGGCTAGTTCTGCCCCACAGGATATTTCTCGGAAATAGACCATTAGCATATTATTGTTGACCGATGCCAGAAACAACTAGAATATTCCAGAGAAGAGAACGAACAAACAAGGAAATTTTGATGAATTGGCAAAGGGAGGTAAATCCAAAATTGCATATTCGATCCCTTTCAATATTTTAATCAGATGATTGTTAAACGATGATCTATAGGTAAGCCGTGTTATTAATAATATTAACCGATGTTTAGTCAGTATTTGTCCCTATAGGAAATTTATGAAAATTGACAACCGCAAACCCATTTTCCAAGCATTTCAGACCAAAGCAGAAGAAGGCAAATTTTTGATTTCCCGATACAATTAGATAACAGAATGACTTCTTTTTTTTTGTGTTGCTTGTCAGTCATTTTTTCCCTATCTTTTCTTTTTCCTGTCTTGTGTCCTGTCCTCTCCTCCCTTCTTTCTTTCCTTTCCTCCTCCTCTCTTTTCTGTCTCTTTTCATTTTTCTTTTTTTCTTTTCTATTTTCTTTTTCATGCCCACTTTTTTATAATGAGCTTAGGTCCACCTGTCATGGTTAAGATCGCCCTCATGAATTCAATACTTCACACCCAATTTGAAAATATTATGTTAAAGTGCATGGATTCTATGACTTTTCGGAAAGGGGATGGGGACTGGTTAACTGGATACCCCCCCCCCCCCCGCCTCCATTGACCCAACAAAATTCTGTTATGGAGGGAAAGACTACATGACATTCACATGCTTATTTGTCTCTTGTTGTATGCAATCCCCATTCTTACCAGCAGGAAGGCGTTTCATATAAATAATGTTAAATCAATATTACCTGGAAAACAGCTGTCTCCAACATAATATAATTATATATTCTCAACTGCATTTTACACTTGGATATTCATTTTCTGTACTTGTTGTATGGCGACTAATTCAATTTATGTGATAATAACTATCAGTAAATATACAATCTGTAGATTTTAAGGTAAAAAGCAGACGTGTGCACAGGTACAGGTGGTCAGTAACGCCCTTATTATGCACCTATGTGATTTTCTAAATTTTGGATTTTTTATTTTGTTCTTCCTGCTTTTTTGGATTTTTTTTATTTTGTTCTTCCTGCTTTTTTCTTTATCTTCTTTGTTGTTAAATTATGTTATATTTACTATTAAACATTTGTATTAAAAAATGTCCTGCTGGTATATAATATACCTCTGACATTATTTACTTAAAAATCATAAATGAAATTGTCTAATCTTACAATTCAGCGACTTCATTCCAATCGATGTATTTTTCTTTCATTGAAAACACACATTTGTGCTAAGTCTGTGTGTTTGCCATAAATCACTTGCGATTTGTTTACAAGCGTTCTTGTTACCATGTACCTACATGTATGTTGTCGTGATGTAAGATACATCTTAAAATAGTGGACAAGCTCTGGGTGTGTGAACATTCTTGAAAAACAATAGAGTATAATAATTTAATGTATTTGTAAAGCGTTCAAACTCTAGCTAGTGTAGATGCTCTTTGGGTTTACAACAGCATTCATGCAATAAAATTTAACAAATAAGCGATATCAGCATAAAATATACTAAAATAACATTTATTATTATTATTAAAAGCATGTTTTAATACTTCTGAATAGCTGGTTTTAAAGTGGCATTAATGTAAGTAAAATATAAAAAAAATAACAGGCCACATCAGAAAAAATGCACAAAGATGACTAGATAAGATACCAGACAATAAAACTACGACCGCAGCAGCTAAGTCGTCATAGCAGTACAGGTAAAGATAAAACTGATCAATAGTAAAAGCCCATTAAGTAATAATTAGAAATAATTTTCATTTGATTGGCTTCTCGTACTTCAAGATGCCAAAATTTATTATTAAAAAAATGTACCGGTAACTATGATAGGTTGGTTAAACATTCATTATGCAAGAGCTAAATCAGCATATTGTAAGTCTTTATTTAGGCTTTAGATGTTATAAGGAACAAATCTAATCTGTAGACCCACGGGTGACTTGGATACGGCTCGGATTTAAACAGTCTTCCATTTAAAATTAAATCAGCAAATGGCTGACCAAGATAACGTTTACTGTTACTCGATGACGTCGCTACCGGAAACTGGTGGTGAAAGGCCTGTCAAGCGAGAGCACTATTGTTATCACTATTGTTATGGAGAACGTTACTGGATAATCAAGAATATGTGGGAGGAGTTATCGTCTGTCAATCAAACGATCGACAATTCTCGTAGAAGGTGTAGACACAGTTTGTACCCATTTCTTATCCAAGCTTCCAACACTGATAACTCCGTTCAGAATACAATAATTTGACTGAAATTTTCAATATTTTCTTTTTTATCAGATGTTTTTTAATTATTATAGCAAGAATGGCCAACTCTTTATTAAACTTTTAACTAATGTATCTTTAAGCTAAAATAGTTGAACATATCTTCATAAACAGGGCCCGGTTCCTAGAAAATTCTTAAAAGTAAGCACAAAGTTATGCTTCACTTTTGCTTACGTAAGAAACTTTATGAAATACCGTCTATATAGAAACTTCTCAAGACCGTTCTTACGTAAGATCAAGCCAAGTACGAGTCTAAGCACAGTGTGACTGGTAAATTGAGACTAAGATGCTCTTTAGCGTCACAAAAACAAATTTGGTATGCAAACTACACCGTAAATTCGTCCGCATATAGAGTTATAAATAGATCAATGACATTAACTTCAAACAGTCGATTTAGAAGTATTTGACAAATGACATGAAATGAATATGGTTTTAACTTCCTACTGTTTTGCTCCTAAGGTGGGCTAATGAAGACGGGCATACGCCATAAAGTGAGCTATGAGGGAAAGTTTGCCCGGGCAGCGGCGCTACGGCTTATTCTTGTATCGAATTACTACTGTCAGCGGATCTTTGACGTGAACGCCAATCTTTACAAGGGACCTTATTTTTTCGTCTGCATCACTGACAAGTGGATGAACCTTCTCGGCCAATGCAGGGATCGAACACCTTTCCTCGGCCCGATTCATAAAAAATTCTTTAACACGTTCTTGCGCTTACATGTAGATTTTAAGTAGACTTTGCAAATAATTAAACTTATCTTATTTCGTGTTAACAGAAAATTCTTAAGAACGTTCTTGTGCTTAGATTTTAAGTAGACTTCAGTGTAAGCACAAGCACGTTATTATGTGTTCCAAGAAAAAACTTAAGCACAACTTAGTTCTTAAAATTGTCAATCTAAGCACAAATCCCAAGCAGGGTATAGGGCTTGCTTACCAACCTTTAAGCCTGTTTCTGCTTCAAACAATATGGCTGACCGTGGATTTATTCGACGATATTTGCTACATCTTTTGGTACCTAAGAGTCAATTGAAAGACAGAAAATCCCTTAGAAACATATTCTCGAGAAGAATGCTATAGGAAATTTCGCTTCTACCCTAAACACAATTCATTTATTTCCAAATTGGTAAACGACACACACGCGGGCTACTTAAAGATCAGTCCGCTCACAATTATTCGGTTTGTTTGCATGTACTTGCGTTTTGGGTTGTTTTCTTTTGTTTTGTCTGTGGTATATTTTATATATGTAGGCCTATGGGAGACACGTCAGAGGTATCAGAGGATCACTTGACTAAGTGGGTAGGACGCTGGGTCGCTAGCCTGGAGGTCGGGTGTTCGATCCCTGCATTGGCCGAGAAGGTTCATCCAAATTTTCCGACGAGGCTTCTCCTTGTCAGTGATGCAGGACCGAGGACAGCTGTCTTGTCATTCGGATGGGACGAAAAAACGAGGTCTCGTGTACAAACTGGCGTACACGTAAAAGGATTCCTTGGCAGTTGAGATTCGATAGAGTAGTGCCGCTGCCAGGGCGAAATTTCCCTCATAGCACACTGTATGACGTATGTACGTCTTCATTACCCCAGATTAGGAGCAAAATAGTAGGACGCTAAATTTCATTTGTTAAATAATAAAATACATCTAAATCGACTATTTTCCGGGAGGCTAATGTCATTGGTTTATTTATAACTCCATGCAGACCATAGAGCTATATATAGAAACTCTGTGATGCAGACGAATTTACAATTACGGTGTAATTTGCATACCAAAATGTTTTTTTGACGTTAGAGAGCATCGTACTCTCAATTTACCAGTCACAATGTGCTTAGACTTGTACTTAACTTGTGCTTACGTAAGAACGGTCTTGAGAATTTTCTAGAGACGGTATTTTATAAAGTTTCTTACGTAAGCAAAAGTGAAGCATAACTTTGTGCTTACTTTTAAGAATTTTCTAGGAATTGGCCCTGGCTGGCGTCTTACCCACTTAACCACGTGATCCCTTTGACATGGCCCCTATAATAGGCCTATAAGCTAGCCCCCCCCCCCCAAAAAAAAAAACAAAACACGCAAGCACATGCAAACAGACGGAATGACTGAGACAGCGCCTGATTTTAAAGTAGCCAAGTCTCTAATTCAATGTCATCCAGCATCTTCGACAATGAAAACACGAATTATTTGTCAGTTTAAATCAAAATTGATGATGTGATCTTATCGGAAAAAGATGGGCTTCTGATATCCAATATTTAAGACAAGATAAATATTTTACCATTGGTACACGAATCGTGTACCATAATGCGTTTCAGCTCAGTTCTAGCGAGAGAATCGGGGGAACAAGGCTAGAAACATTGTACCAAATCAAAAAAAACGGAAACCATTGAATGTAAATCAGTTTATATACATTCATATTAGAGTATTATATGCGTTGCGACCCACTTGTGTCAACTTCTTGGTCCCAAATGTTAGCGATTTAGCTCCTTTCAAGTTGCCTGCGTTTGTGTTGTTTACCAATTTGTAAATAAATAATTTTTTTTAGTGTAAAAGCGAAATATTCATTGGGCATTCTTGTCGAGAATATATTTTTTAAGGATTTTCCGTCTTCCAAATGTCTCTTAGGTATCAAAAGATGTAGTAAATGCCGTCGAATAACTAACTATACGGTCAGCCATATTGTTTGAAGCAGAAACAGGCTTAAGGTTGGTAAGCAAGCCCTATACCTTGCTCGGGACTTGTGCTTAGATTGACAATTGTAAGAACGAAGTTGTGCTTAAGTTTTTTCTTGGAACACATAATAAAGCGCTTGTGCTTACACTGAAGTCCACTTAAAATCTAAGCACAAGAACGTTCTTAAGAATTTTCTGGGAACACAAAATAAGATTAGTTTACTTAATTGCAAAGTCTACTTAAAATCTAAGCACAAGAACGTGCTTAAGAATTTTCTAGGAATCGGGCCCAGGTGTATTAAAATATAATGAGCAACAAAACAACCTTTGCTTTAACTTTTACAGGAACAGCAGTGTTTTAAAAAGTGATCAAGGATAATAGTAATTCTAGACATCTTCATTTCTTCAACTTAAATACACTGTGTAAAAAGAAACTTGAAATATTTTTTACAATCTTATTTACAACTGTAGTAGTTATTATCAGAAGACATTAAAAATCTATACGCTTATTCGGTAGCTTCCAGATCGTCCACAAGATTTTTCAAAGTGATCAAGGACCATATCTCTGGCAGTAATGTCAATGGCCCCATTGCTTCAAACCATCATCCCATGACCCAAATGCTTTTCAACAAATTTAAAAATATTCCGTTAATAACTATACTCTTTATCGCGTTCAGCAGATTTTTGTAAAAGGGAGCTTACCTCTGGAACAGAGTCGCAGACGCCTGAATATCGATAGGTTATACATCTGGGTTAGGGGCCATAACTCAATATCGATATGGTTTGTCTTGTTATGACCACAATGCTTCTCACCAAATTTGAAAATAATCCACTGGTGCCTCTATTGCGTCCACAGGTCAATGTATTGTTGACGCACGGTCCAACAACATAATGCGTCCACAATGTTAGGAGTTATCTTCCGCTGATTCATTTTGGTAATATTTTCCTTATACTCCCGTCAGACCGGGGTAGTGTCCTTACTGCGCTGGTCTCAGAGCGCGTCAAGATAGCAAAAGCGTGGTGGAAACGCCAGATATCTTGCTGTTGTCTCCATGGTCGTCAATGTTCGCCGATTCTGTAATATGACCTGGAAAGCTGAGAGAACGTGTTGGGGTCGCAAGACAAACGTAGTAACATCTCTGTGGACGTGGTACACGCACAGTGCGCGCGAAAATTGTAACGGTGCCTTCATTGCGTTTTCACCACAACCCTCCCCTGCCGTCTTCGATGGACAGCCAGCTAATGCCATCATTAAACGGATAACGGAGCCCAACACCCTCGTTAAATATAACGGAATGTTAAGGTTTTCGGGTCTTCAAGCAACAGACTTTCTCTCCGTTAATGAAAACCGACCCCTGGTAAATATTTTGCGTCAGCCACCGAAGACCCGCCTGACCAGCCGACAGGCGCAATACTTGAGATGGGCACACGTACCTGACATTAATCATGCTGACATTGATTATAATGAAATTAAAAACATGTTTGTTTACAGCCATAAAATGAGGAAAAGTAATTCATATTAATTAAGCTTTAACAGAACAATATGAATTGTGTGGTTTAAAATAACAAATTATTCAAAGGTTATCAAGATCAAATTGAACAATGGTCTCGACTGGCTTGATAAAATAAACTCTTTTATTTGGTCACAAACAATGACATATCGAAAACAAAAGATATTGAAAGCGTGTTCACGAGAAGATTGCCCTCCTCAAATAAAATCAATATTCACAAATATCTTTCAACAATGGTATCCAGAACACAATCAGGAACAAACGGTGCAAATCTTGCTGCCCACTGAAAAATAAACAAATTCCAGATTACAATACAAGTCTGAACAAAGCGCGCAAATACACCTAGACCGCATGCATGTCATGGGCCATAGCTTGGATGTTGATCAAATTCTGATCTCTTGAAATCGTAGTTTCAATCGGATTTACGTGATTTTCTGCGAAGTTGGAGTACGCTTGTAACACCAAATTGAAAGAAAACCGACAGAAAAGGTAACACTGCTTACAACAGCGTGTCTCGGGGTGGGTTGGTTTTTAGGGGGGGGGGGTAAGGAAAAATCGCGACACTATGATCCCAAATGCATCACACTGGCCTTGAACAAATCTATTAATATAACTGTAGGTTTACAAGGTTTTATACTCTAAAAATATTAGACTAGCGCGACGGTTTCATTGAAATACACGTGCGGGATATTTTAAGTTAGTCAATAGTCAGTAATTATATGAGATATACTTACACAGTACTTATCAAATGTATATCCTCGACCGTCTACAAGATATCTGGTCTTTGGTTGTTTTGAAAACAAGGCATCGTCAATGGTTTGTAGAACATAGTCAATATTGTTATTAAAAGCTTTCTGTTTGTTGTAAGAATGTTTCAAGCCAATTGTTTTAATATAATCTTCTGTGTAAAAGTTTCTTACTTCATCTGAGCATTGATTCCATGCGTAATCGTTTTGATGTCTTATGACTTCGGCCTGTAAAAATACACATTTTATGTATATTTATGTCGTGACAGCTGGCATCAACTGTGTCCGCAATGTCTACGAGAATTGCCGATCGTTCGATTGAAAGACGGTAACTCCATCAACATATTCTCGATTATCAAGTAGCATTCTCAATGACAATGATATCGTATGTATGTTTAAGAGCAGCATACATATTATAAAAATGAAAATAGTGCAAAAAGAATAAAATGTAGCAAAAAAGTGATTCAGAAAGACAAAACACTTTGCATAATATGTAGGATTATAATACCAAATACAAGAACGACATGGTCACAGCGACGGATCCAGGAATTTTTGCAGGAGGGGGTTTGCCAGGTTTCTGTCACGGAAATCTGCCATCATCGTCTCTAAATTACATAGGCATACATACAAAATTGAGCTTTGTAAACAGAGAAATCATTTTTATACTGATGTAGGATCACTTTGTGATGTAATTTCATTGACGCAAGGCATCATTTCTTTTTTTGATGTAGCTGAGCAGGGGGGGGGGGGGGTCCCAATGGATCCGCCCCTGGGTCAATTTATATAAAAAATGGACACTCTATATAAAACCACACGCTTCTATGGCTATGATATGACGTTGATCAAGCATCGATAGAAGGAAATATAGTTTACCTGTTGCACATTGGTGACATCACCAAAATCGCCAGGTTCTACTATGGCGACACTTATGTCGAATTTCTTCATTTCACGGCGTAAAATATCGGAAAAAACTTCAGCGGCAAATTTCGTAGGTGAATAAGTTGCCCTATATTTCACAGCATATAAACCAAGAACGCTTGTAATATTTATTATTCTCCCTGAAAAAAAAATATGGAAAAGCCGACTATTAGGCGAAATCAATTACGTATTTGTATTTTATAATGAAACTACAGGATGCGAATACTGGCCTCGAAGTGGTACCATTCTGTCATTAAACAGCCATTCTGGGTCTAACAAAGTAGGATAAAGACCACAACTGGATCGACTATAAAAAAAAACCAAAACACTTTAAAAATTACCCTTGGTCCTTCTCAGCATTGGTATTGAAGCTTGACACATTCTAACCATACCAAAATAATTAACGTCCATATTCCTTTGAAAATACTCCATAGGTAAGAATTCAATCTCTCCAAAATACTGCATTCCCGCATTATTTACTAAGCCCCAAAGACCTAAAATTAGTAATGCCCAAATTGAGAAAGTTAAATATTTTGTGTAATGCCAGTTGGTTGTTATTTAATCAGATCAGGTGTTGGGTGTTTTAATAAGAATACCATGGACCAGAAACCGACCATGGGCACCATCGTCGTCATCTTATAATGGTGAGGACATCGTATAGGTTTTTTTTTCTCAAAGCATCGCCCAAAGCAGGGGAACAACACCAAGAAGAATAATATCACTAAACCCTAGTCCAAATTACTGTATTGTCAATTTCAAATAATGAGCACTTGACAGATAAATGAGCGTATTATGAAATATAAACTCAGAACACGCGTCCTTCAAACCTCCAGAAAACCTAGCACTGAAGAAAGGAGGAAACAATGAAAATGATGTAAATGTTTGTCTTAGGGGTGGCTGCTATAATCTGCCGAATGACTTCGTTGAGTTACAACATCAAAAAACACTCACAGTCACAACAATTTAGAAATAAAATAGGTAGGCGAACAACATGCGAATAAATTGATCAGCTGTATACTTATAATAAATGCCATTCTTGGTATTTTGAATTTTTTTTTTGGAAATTTGAGGTTGTTGAAAGCGTCCTAACAGGAAAATCCATAAAAGGTAATGAGACAGGATGACAGCTCGAACAAATCAGGTCCGTATATAAGCACGATCAAACTTGGTAATGTTTCAACCGCGACACTAGATTCAGTCTGTGCGTTCTAACGGTACCTACCTATTTCGCCACATATAGTTTGAACATTATTAAAGTATGATTTAACAGATTGATTTGATGTTACATCCAGTTCTATAATACACAGTTTCTCTGAACAACATCGCTTTAAATTCTGTGCTCCATCTTTATCTGGGTATAAACAACCAGCTATAACTGTGCAACCTGCCCTATCTAGGAATTGAGCGAGACCATATCCAAAACCTACAATGTAAAACGACGTTGTTTAAATAATACCCAAAGATTTGTCACAATTAGTGTTGTGCTTCCATAAAAGGTTTTCATTACAATGTTAAAGGCGCCAAACCTCGTTGGCTATAGTATAAATAAAACGCTGAATTCATATGACTTGTTCTATTAGTGATGGGGAAAATTTTATACGGTTAAATTTAAATTTAGAAAGATTGCGTTTATTAGTTTAATGTCATTTCTTGCTCACTGTGTCGACAGCAAAACACAAAATATGTTATATCTGACTACCGGCATTATTGGTGGAATGTTTTTTTTTAACGGAGACGGAGTGTCATACGACAAAACGAATAAACAGATAAGATTTCCTGGAATTGAAGGAATTATTCGAATCTTTTTACATGCCAGTCCCTCGCCTGATTGATTCACTTCCATATTATTATAATTATACCCGGAACTTATTTCTTCATTGTTCTAGGTCCTAGTTGTTCGGATGGGACGAAACCCCGAGGTCATGTGTACACATTGTCGTGAATGTAAAAGAACTCCTAGAATTCGATATAAGGTCCGCCTCATTAGGCCAAACGGGGCAGAACAATAGGACCTTAAAACTCATTTCATTTCATTTATTGTCTGCAAGAATTGTTATATTGCTTTATGTTGTAATTGTATTCCATTACCTGAATCACACCCGGTTATAGCAATAATTTTATTTTTACAGACCACTCTAGATCTAAAAAATATCCTCCAATATCTTGATATACAAATACTAATAGTCACTGTGGTAAATATTATAACAGGGTGGTAAACCACAGATGCAATAACAAGAAGACCAGTCACGCAAAGTGTTACAGTGACCAAAGTATTGGCATCCATTTTCTACACCGCGGCCTGAAAAAAAGTAAATATATAAATTGGATATCAGGAGATAATCCGATGGAAATAGCCACCTGCAGAGTTATAAGAATTCCTGTTTTAATACGGAATAATATAATTATTGTTTTGATACAAACATATACCAGAAATCATCGTAGAGAAAGCATACCATGCTTATATTAAATTCTAAGGATATTTACTGGCATTGTTTTTGTTATATTTAGATTGCTACCTTAATGTGTCCTACAGTAGATAATATTTTGCATGAATACATTAATCTATAAGTAAATGTACCTTCAACATCCGAATATTCTTGGCCACAAAAGTAAATCCTCCTCGTTTTATAACACTAGTCGCCTTCCAGCGTGGAACGGGTAGAACCCTGCGACGCTTCCTTATTCAAATTTCGTGAAAACGGAAGTAGTAGTGCAACACAGACGTATGCACTCCCCAAATCGAGCTGCCCTATCACAACCCCAGGACGCCCCGGTTTAGTCGCCAACCTTCAACATTATAACATAGGGAAAGATATTGATCGTCTCTAACAAGACAACATATGTATTTAATTAGAGAAAGAAGATAACACGGTGTACTATTACAGCATGGTAAATAACGACTGTCCGAATACTTGCCTTTTTATGTTCTCAAATGTAGGATATAAACCCCCCATTGCAACTCTTGATGTTTTCAGTTGGCCCCCGTATCAATTTTCCGTGAATACACTAAGGGATGGCATTGACTTGTCGTTGACAAAATCAATTTCCCGTCAAAAGTGCCATTCCCAGTGTGGCATATTATACTGTTCTTTTAAACTACTAATGACATTGATGGGTTGCTATAGTATTAGACTTTAATTTAGAAAGAGGTTAATTTCCATTACGATTGTGGGATCACGGCGTCTAAGTGGGTAAGACGCTGAATCCTTAGCCTAGAGGTCAAATTTTCACCCCTGTTTTCCGGTGTGGTTCTTCCTTGTCAGCAGTGATGCAAAGGGGGGGGGGGCAGAGAAGGACGAAAAACCGAGGTCTCGTGCACACTGCCACCCACACATGGGTGTGGGGTCGGGGGATGGGGCTTCTACCCCCCAATTGTTTTTCGGGGGGGGGGGGGGCTGAAAATATTCGACACACACCCACAACGAAAAAAAATGGCAAAATAAAGTGCCCGACTCTAATAAAAATTTTAGGACTGGCATTTTCGGACCACCTTAAATAGGCTATATTAGACCACTTTTAAGTTGCTTTGTTCACGGGCTGAAACAGCGGGATAAGGTGTTTGCAGCCGTCAAATATGCCACAATTTTCT
The DNA here is from genome assembly GCA_036850965.1 of Patella caerulea. NCBI lineage: Eukaryota > Metazoa > Mollusca > Gastropoda > Patellidae > Patella > Patella caerulea. Next base: position 18,885,554 of record JAZGQO010000014.1, on the reverse strand, counting down.
TAGGCGGGGAAGGGGGACCATACAATGTAAGCCACGCTACTTCGGGGAAGACCGGTGCCGCTGTCTGTAAACCCTAAACTTTTTCGGGCTTTTCCGGATTCTCTCCCCCCCCCCCATCACTAACTACCATTGAGCCCGTACGCCTATGTGCATCCTCATAAACTAAAGTTATGTGATCAAGTTTTGTTTTATTTGGATCCTCCTCATAAAAATTCCCCTACTAAACGCTTTCTGTCGTGTTGCGTTCATAACTCAAGCGTAACATTCAATATGTAAAAGTCATGAAAAAATATGAATACGGCACCCCCTGACTTAAACATGATAAACATTGTAGTGGTGTCATAAAACATAACCTGTTGGCCCATAGCCCTTTGCAAAAAAAAAAAAAGGATTCTGTTGTTGTGGTTCTACGCCAGCATTTTATACTTCAGCCAATACAAAGTCATTTACTTAACCCCTTTTGGACGGATGACGTGTTGACACGCAAATATTGTCCGTGCCCAGAGACGGTTGACGTGTTAACACGTCACACGTGACACCCTGAATCAATCCTCATTTAAATATGCTAAATTTAGCACGGGGAATCCCCCTTTGCCTTGCGATCATAAACTAGTTATCTCCCGTTGTTCTAGATGGCATCACTTATATTTTATCGTGTAATTTTCTCGAATTTTCCAATTTTCTGCATAGTTACGACATGTAAACAATGGCGGTTGCCAGGAAGCGCCAGCTGTCTTTCGACGAAGTAAAATAGACAATAAGGCAAGGAAAATTCATTTTGTGAACTCAAAACATCATAAAATTACAACAGGAATTCTTTTTTAAGAATTTAAGCCAAGCAGATTGAAGATAAATTCACATTTTAAAAAAAATGATTTTTTCCCCTAAATAATCCCGTCCAGGGTTACGAAATTTCGTCGAAAATCCCGTCCACAAGGGGTTAAAGAACAGCTATTATAGAGTCTCTAATGAAAAACAAAGAGTTACCGGAAAGAATGTGTCATGTATTCGTTTCCGCATAAATATTTAATAACATCATATTATGAAGCATCGTTAATAACCAATTAGTTATCTTAGATAAAAGCATATATAAAACGGAACGTCCACCTCTTTGTTATAGTATTTTGTATTCATTAAAGTCTGTTAGGGTTGATTTGTGTAATATGTATTGATAGGAAATCACTGAGTTGCAACTTATACGGACATAATAGTTTCTACAAATTTTTATTGACGAACTTTGGACAAAAACATATATTTAAAATAATTCTCATTCTTTTGGCACCCGAAATCGTCTGTTATGTACATGTATACACTTATCATTAGTTAAGGAATATATTGAGGTTTATTCCAGGACGCGTTATGGGTGGAGTAGCCCTTTATCAACTGGCAACACTACCCGAAACACATCTATATATTCCCACACAGTATTTTTGCTGTATTGCTGGAGGATTATTTTTCTTTATCATTTTTGTAGAGGATTCGCTTGTCGTCTCTGCTCTAACCGTATCACTGAGTTCCAAGCCAACTCTACAACCCACTACTGCTAGATTAGTGAGCAGCTGTTCGCCATTAGCTTGGATACATTTATCATTAGTAAGATATAGCAAGGAATATAATCAGTTTCTTTGTAATTTGAAATACAATTGTTTCAGTGGGGTATCTAAAAGACTGTTATGCCAAAAATTATCTATGCCAGAACTGTCCATGGTTCCTGTTAAAAGACTATTGGTACAATTGACTTGGCTATCAAACCACCATCCGCCCCCAAATCTCTTGGCACATTCATTGTTTCCAGTATAATCAGCATCGTATGTAGAGAAAGGATTGTTGTTTAAGTTGATAGTACCGGTCAAACTGTCGCCACAACCAAGCATACCGGGACCACTAGTAGATATTTTATAGGACATTGATTTATTACTAAGAGCGAAATTGTTATAATGGTTGATGCACAATGAAGAACCAGGCTCATAATACAGGAGGAGACCCAATGTGTGCCTACTGCTTGTGTTATCAAGTAAATATAATAGCTTTTTGAAACCTAGCCATTTGTTTGACGCAACATTACCAAAACCTTCTTCATATTCTATCAATGTTCTGTTGTAGTTTTCAAATGAACATTCTGCATTTCGATGAAATATTATAGTCCATCCACCATAACCAAATGTACAAAGTACTTCAAAAGAATCGGGAGAATTGACTGGTTTTATATTGGTTAATATATCAGTAGTATATTCAGTATCATATTCCAAACCGTTATTGTAACCTTCCTGGCAATCTAGAAATTAATCAACAAAGAAGTTAAATTACAGTGCTTAAGCACTTATTTCGGCTTTTTATGGCTTCAGATGTTATATATACACGTATGCACATGAAAAGCCCATAATCAACGCTCTAGAGCATCGGATGCCTTACAATAAGTGAAAAATGTAATATCTTTGCTGTCTTTTTCGCTGAGAAGGTGTTAATATTCAAAGAATTTTCAAAACCTGGATTTTTAAAATTTATTAAAATAAATTTCATAATGGTAAACCATGAAGAAAGCAATGTAATTTTACCTATAATAATATCTTGACACTTGTCTCCATAGTGACCGAAAGGGCAGGTGCAATCTGAATCAACACAACCAATTTTCTGTAAAATATAAAGTCCTTTTGATTTGCCAATACTATACACGAGAAACCGTACGACGTTTTGAATTTTCGAATTAATCATTCTCACATTTACGAGCAATTTCATAAAATGAAAAGCGAAATCAAAAACAAATATCTGCGTTTAAATATAATAATAAGATATCGTTAATTTCTTGAGCGCAAAATCCACAATAAGTTTGTCATAAGGGTTTTTGGAAACAATAACCTTATCTGAAGAAAGGTGGTTTTAATTGGGATTTAAAACTTGAATTTTGCTGTAGAGAATATTTTGAGGTGAACTGTTCATCAGTTTTTCGCGAATATTGTCAGGTAAAATGTTCCACAGATTTATCACTTCTCCGGCGTGTTTTAATTTTGATGATGGAGTGCACAGAATATTGTGATGCTTGGATCTCTCTGAAAGGTGCATGGATATTGCCTGCTAACATTGCCACTTCAAATATAACCTCGTAAAGTCTATACGCCCGTGAATCAAAATTCAATGAAGAAAGGGGCGGATCTAGGAATTTTGAAAAAAAAAGGGGGGGGGGCGCCGCACAATCAGGGCACTTGCCGCGGAGACGGGGCACGCCGCTTAGGCGGGGGGGGGGGGATGTATCCCCCAAAGACCATTATCTCTGCATCTGTAGCTATTCCAAGAACTATTTGGCCGATATTTTCGTCTAAGTAAAGGTTCGGAAGGACATATGTGGGTCTGAGAAAGGGCACTGTTGAAAATTAGGGAGGGGGTGGGCGCCCCTCGAATCCGCCTCTGCTACAGGTTTCAAGACTGGGGTAATATGTATTTTTGATGATACATGTTATAACTGGGTCTAGAATATCCAAATAGTCATAAGGCAATCTTTTCCGACGATGGCATCAGTTTTCTGATATCATCAGTGCTGAAGGGCTTAAAACCGAAGGCCGCAAATCTAAATCACGCCGGACTTTGTGAGTTTTGGATACAAAACGTCCGGAAAAGTGTTTGCCAATACAAGATCATGGGGCTATTGAATTCTGCCTGTTCTCCAATCCAGATTCTTTGAATAAATATTGTTGAAAAAAGGGTCATCAGCAGAATCTGGATGTTTAGATGTGGGCCTTATACCCAGGAGTAAAAAAAGTGAGCCAAAGCCTATAAAGAAAAAAGAAAAAGGAAAGAAAGGAGGGGAGTGGGAGAAAAGAAAGAAGGGAGGAGAGGATAGGGCACAGGACAGGAGAAAGAAAAGATGGGAAGCTTGAAAAATGGGTTTGCGGTTGTCAATTTTCAAATTTTTCATGTGGGGAGACCCCAACCCACCCCGGACGCTCGCGCGGCTTAGGCGCGCTCATGACGCGCTTTCGGCGTGTAATTGTGGGGGCCTTGGTCAATGACCTGTTAGGTGGGCCTTCGGTCCACCAGCCCGGCACTGGACTCCGTGACACTTCAGAATTCTTAGGATGTATGTTTATTGCGGAAATTACCTCAATAGAATACCCAGTTTCCCAGTCAGCAATTAATATAGGCGTGTAAAACATGGTCCGCCGGTCGGAAAATATTTTTCCTTTATATGTTATTTGCTTTCTGTTTGTACATGGTGTTTGTGGGTTATGGTTGGATAGAACTAAATGAACTAATAAGTTAGTCTATTCAAAAACTACACCGATATTAAACTTTGTGATGCCATTTCAAATATAATGCCAAATCAGGCAGATATAATATCGATATGTTTCTGGAGAAGACCAATATTGGGAAATATGAAAAAATGGTTTAAGCGTCGGTAATTTGGCTAACAAAAAAGATCGGTCGGATAATCTTAAACACATTTGGCATAAACCATTGCACACTTCTAATAAACATTTGACCTTAGGCTCTTTAGCAAACTGGCAAACATATTTTGTTAGGTAGTGCTTTATTGGCTAGTTTGAGTGAATTGATTTAGATGAACCCCAAGAACTTCAAGCACATATTATTATTCATTTACTGCGTGAGTGCTCTTTGATGAGATCTAATTTAATGAAATGAAAATTAACGCTGTGCTTTACTGCACCCACCGGGATAGAAAGACGGTTGTGTTACAAAGGAAACTTTGCCGTGGCAGCGGTGATTGTATTTAAGGAGGGGGTCTGTGCTACACTCGCCCAGTCTACGCAACTACCAATTCCTTATTTTCCGTGATGAATATATGAAGATTTTGTTAAAGGACAATATTGTGTGAGTTATTAAAGTTCCAATAAAGACCAATATTGGGAAATATGAAAAAATGGTTTAAACGTCGGTAATTTGGCTAACAAAAAAGATCGGTCGGATAATCTTAAACACATTTGGCATAAACCATTGCACACTTCTAATAAACATTTGACCTTAGGCTCTTTAGCAAACTGGCAAACATATTTTGTTAGGTAGTGCTTTATTGGCTAGTTTGAGTGAATTGATTTAGATGAACCCCAAGAACTTCAAGCACATATTATTATTCATTTACTGCGTGAGTGCTCTTTGATGAGATCTAATTTAATGAAATGAAAATTAACGCTGTGCTTTACTGCACCCACCGGGATAGAAAGACGGTTGTGTTACAAAGGAAACTTTGCCGTGGCAGCGGTGATTGAATTTAAGGAGGGGGCCTGTGCTACACTCGCCAAGTCTACGCGACTACCAATTCCTAATTTTCCGTGATGAATATATGAAGATTTTGTTAAAGGACAATATTGTGTGAGTTATTAAAGTTCCAATTTCATATTTTAAATAAAGCCCTAAAGCAGATTGTATCTATAAACAGTCCTACTTGTTAAAGAATAATCCTATAATTCACTATTGCCAGTTGAGAAATTGGCAAAAATATCATTTTCAACTTCAGATTCAAACGTTTGAACATAGCCGTTACATGGGGGTGTTGATTGGAAAATAAGGGAGGTAATTGTGTTATTATTTCCTGTGTCAATGATTTTCATGCCTGTGAAATACGTCCCATGATCGTACAATAGTGAGTTGACAACCTTTTGAGCAAAAGACATAGAAATAATTATGTTTTGACTTTCTTAAAAAATATGAAATTCCCACTTTAACATATATGTGATAGAACTGGTTAAACACATTCCAAATGTAATTTAACACGAAATCATTGCTACGATAAATGTGTAACAGAGATTTCAAGAAACAAAAGTTACGCAGAAAATGGACAGGAAGATATATTCTTCTATGTACGCCAGAATTTCGGTTCACTGATGATAATTCCTTCGAAGACCAAGTTGTTATATGAGACGGTGAGGATATTTGACCATTCTAAATAATAATTAAATGCCACAAGGTAAGAGAAAACATGGTAAAACACGGACTTTTTCTATTATTTTTTTTTCGTTTTTACGTAACTTATGACAGTAGATTCTTTTCATGAATTGTCATATATCCTCTCATAGTATGGATAACTCTTGTTTTCCATATTATTTTGTTTTGGTCATCACATCTGCGTTTCGCATCTATCGTTGCAATGATCTCTCTGACTGACACCAATATTGTTCTTTAACACTTAAATTTACCGACTAGAATTCGAGTGTGGATAATTCCATGGCGGAATTCTAGGAAATGTATCTTATTCCCTTACAAAGTCTGAAAGTTAACACATATGGGTTGCCAGACATCGAAACACACGACCAATGACGACTTTGATGAGTTTAACCCCTAAGAAATATGATTTACCTTTACATAACAGGAACAACCAGTTTTGTCTTCGGATATAACACAATCTCTGCCATCTTTATATAATTTGCAGGATGAATCCAGTGAACAATAGAGATATCGTTTACAATCAGTTTTCTCTGTACAAGTCCGGGAACAATCAAATTTACGTGACGTATACGTTGTTTCGATAAATCTGCTAGGATCACATTTATTAATCACAATATTAGACTTACTGTAGGAACCATATCGATAACTTAAACTTTGTACAAGAACCAAAAACATAAGTGAAATGAGATTTCCTAGCAATATTGCATGTGCCATGCTGAATGCACAGGAATTCAAAGTCAGCTTGTTATTTTTACTTCCGGGCTACGATTTGGATTTATTAAACAAAATCACTTAAATACTCGATAACACATTAATATTTTATTTACACGAGCTTGGAATATATTAACATGTATATCGATTTCTAAACAATTCGTGGACTATCGATCAATCATCATCGTTTCAAACATCATTTGCCAGTGGGAGTGGTTTATTTTGTTTGTTTTCTGCTGCGACTGCTTTACGGAAATAATATACATATAATATGTAATATGGCACGCCCATATTGTTTATATATTAATGTTTTTATAACTTTGAAATATCTATTATAACATACACATTTCTACTTCACTGAATATCTGGAATTATCAATATGACCCAGCTGAGATGAACATATCACTTAATTACGAATGTCCTCAGCGAAGTCTCGTTCGTCCTGTCTGATCAGTGGATGAAGCTTACGGGTGGTGATAAATAAAACCAACTTTCTCTCTTTTAAAATTATATTTCTACTGTTAAAAACTGAAGTGATATAATTTACAATATTTAAACATTCATTAAACATACATTATGTATAGTATTATCCTTAACAGTATAAACATTAACATTATCTTCAAGATTATAGACATTAACTCTGGCAACTCTTTACTAGTATTTTTACTCTGGCCACACCTCTTAGCTGGTAACACAAGTCTACAGGAAGTTGTAAATGTAAACAAAACAAGCATGGGGCTTTTTAATTTGTTAACTGTTTAATTTGACTTTAAAACTAGAAATAAACATAATTGATAGAAACAGAGTTTATTATAATGGCGACGAGGATCTAAGGACAAACATTGTATAGCAATAACTACTATCAGCAATCATTTTTAGCCATTTTTCAAACAGAATGAGCGATCAACAAGAGCCCCATGCAATCAAAACACTATATTTTGACCCCGAAAATCATCCAACCGACACTTTAAAGAAGTTTAATGACTTTGTTACGGTGTTTCAACTTAGATATGATGCATTATATCCGGATCCTCCAAAAGTTTCATTGGATGCAGCACTTGAACGGTGGAAAATAGAGAATGCTACTGATGCCAATCGAGACCCTAAACCCACCATCCAGCAATATGACAACGTTAGAAATGAGTGGCGAAACAGGGATCGTGTGGCTAAATTGCTTGGTATATTTACATCACATCGTTTTTATGCAGACTGGCAAGCTGCTGAGCCGGATAATGATCAAAGATCTAAAGCTACATGGTCAACATTCCTTAAAGCTATGCGGCAATTTTATAAAGGATCTGATAATGAAACTGTGCAAAATTTTCACTTTCGAGGAATACTACAAAATATGGACGAAACTTTTACAGGTTTTACTAACAGAGTAAAACGAGAAGCCAAACATTGTGCTTTTAATTGTGATAGCCAAACATGTACTGCAGAAGCAACAGCCATTCGTGATCAAATCATTATTGGAACAACAAACAACAGTATACGTGAAGAGGCATTACTTAAAGATTGGAACTTGACAGATTTATGTCAAAAGGGCATGGCCATGGAGAGTGCCTCCAGAGGAGGAAGTGAGATTGCTGGCGAAGCCATAAATAAATTGGGTCAGTATTCATACACTAATTTACGCAAGCACTCAAATACGGCGCAACCACCAGCACCAGGCCAAACAGCATTAGGCCAAACAGCACCAGGCCGTAGACCGTTGACATGTTTTTATTGTGGCACCAAATTTTCAACATCTATAATCAGGCATAGATCCAGATGTCCGGCAAAACGTACAACATGCTCGAAATGTTCTAAGACAGGTCATTTTTCTTCCATGTGTCAAAGCAGCCCAGCGCTTCATACAATCGAATCAACTGAACAAGAAGGAGATTGTTATAACGATATACACAGGATTAACGTTTTTCGTGTTAAGTCAAATAATCTTAAACCTAAGTTACTCTCAAACATCAATAAAAGCAAATTCAAAGTCGAGGTTATGGTAAATAATTGTCTTGATGCACTAACAGCCGACACTGGGGCTGGCGTTTCTGTCTGTGGGACGGTTCAAGCCAAAAAATGGGAGATGGCTCCATCAAAAATGAAAATCAAACCTTATATGAGTAATCCACTCCCGGTACATGGGACGGCCATTTGTTCAGTGACATTTGGCACCACTACAGTTCCTGTACAATGGCATATTATATCTGGATCATGCGAGCCTATTTTGTCAGGCGACAAAGCACTTCAGTTAGGCATTATTACTTTTAAATCAACACCGGACACATTCTGTCCTATCAATATGATAAGTAAAAACCTACAAGGTGAGGATAAAGCTGCCCTTCAAAAGATACTGACAGAATATCCAGAAAATTTTAAGGGTTTGGGTAAATTAAAACATCATCAAGTAAAGCTTCATATAGACACCAGTATTAAGCCTGTTACAGTCCCTCCACGTCCGGTGGCATATCATTTAAAAGAAAGGGTTCAGAAAGCAGTGGAGGAGATGATTAAACAAGATGTAATAGAAGAACACCCCACAAACGAACCAGCACCTTGGATTTCTTGCGCAGTAATTACTCCTAAACCTACGGGTGAAATACGCGTCACTTTAGACGCTCGGAATGTCAATAAGGCCATCCAATCTACTAATCTGCCAATACCAAGACATGAAGATATTAAAGCCACATTAGCGCATTCCAAAATATTTTCTAACATGGATTTTAAATCAGCATTCTGGCAATTAGAGCTTCATCCAGATTCGCGACATCTCACTGTGTTTCACTCAAATGATAAACTGTATCGTTATAAACGTTTAACAATGGGTATCAAGCCAGCGCAGGGTGAGTTGAATGTTGCGCTTAAGCCATTGTTTGCACATATTCCACACACCCATCTCATACATGATGATCTTATAGTTGCAGCGAAAACACAACAAGAACACGATAATGCAATTCAGCTTGTTATGCAAGCAATTTCTAGATCTGGTTTAACTTTAAACCCAGAAAAGTGCCACTTTGGTAAGCGTGAAATTGAATTCTGGGGTATGCTTATAGGAGCTGATGGTGTACGACCAGACCCAAGCAAAGTTGAAGCCCTTGAACACTTAAAAGCACCAACTACTAAAGAACAGTTAATTAGTTTCTTGTGCATGATGCAATCAAATGCAGATTTCATCCCAAACTTTGCAACAAAATCAACTCCTTTACGTGAATTGACAAAAGGAAGAACTCGGTTTGAATGGAAATCGGAACATGAAGCATGCTTTCGTCAGCTGCTACAAGCGTTTCGTAAAGACGCACTATTGCGATTTTTCGATTTAAATAAACCCATATACATTTTCATTGACGCACACATTACTGGTCTTGGGGCCATGTTAGCTCAAGGTGATAGTGTACATACTGCCAAACCGGTTGCATTTGCCTCGCGCACAGCAAGCTCACCAGAATCCCGATATCCACAACTTGATCTAGAAGCAATGGGGTTAGATTTCGCTCTAAGGCGCTTTCGTAATTATCTCGTCGGGGCTCCAGAAACTATAAACATTGTAACCGATCACAAGCCACTGTGTTCAATTTTCAACGGTAACCGTACAGGTTCAATTCGTACTGAGCGAATAAAATTAAGGCATCAAGACATTCGTATTCGAGTTTTTTTCCAAAAGGGAAAAGACAATCAAACAGATTATATGTCTCGAAACGCAACACCTCTACTAACACTACCTGAAGAGGAACAACATGAAGTCGATGACCTAAATACTCTTTTGTATACACTTCATATGACACCAATTATCGATCGGATCACATTAGCAAACATCTCAGTAGAAACATCGAAAGATCCAGTGCTTAAAGTTTTACAACAAATAATCCGAAAGGGACAAACATGGATTCCCAAGGATGCGACTGAGAAACTCCTCAAGTTTAAGCACATATTGTCGGAAATAACAATAACTAACAATGATATTCTACTGAAAGGTGAACGAATCATACTCCCTGAAGTCTTACACACAACCGCTATACAATTAGCACACCGTGGAAGTCATCCAGGACAAAGTGGTCTTGAGCGACGACTTCGTTACCACTTCTTCTTCCACGACATGAAAAATCAAGTTCAGCAATTTGTTGCTACTTGTGAAGATTGTCAAATATTTACTGACAAGAAGACGAGTGAACCAATAAAGGCTCATCAAGTGCCTACTCATTGCTGGGAAAAGGTTGCTGTCGACTTGTTTGGACCAATGCCTTCATCACATCATGTAGTTGTGGTCCAAGACCTAGCATCTCGTTTTCCTGCGGCTAAGATAGTCTCTTCTACTAGTGCGTCAAAGGTAATACCAGTTCTTGCCGATATTTATGATGCTTATGGTAATCCTGAGACCCAACTGTCAGATAACGGACCTCCTTTTAATTCGAAGGCTATGAAGGAGTTTACCACTGAGCGAAACATTAACCAACAGAAAATACCACCCTTGCATCCATCAGCTAATCCAGTAGAAACCTTTATGAAACCACTAGGCAAGACTATGAAAATGTCCAACTACAATAAACTCTCCGAACAGAAAGCATTAACGCAACTGATTTCAAATTATCGGGATACTCCTCATCCATCTACAGGCATCGCCCCAGCGTCAATGTTGTTTCGTGATGGACATCAAACAGTATTTCCGCGTATGAAGGTATCAGACGAAGAAATACAAAAAGCTAGACAGCGTGATAGCACTATCAAACAAGAACGCGAAAAAACAATAAATGACTCTAAATATCGTCACACTTCGTCGATTGAAGTGGGTGATTTTGTACTTATGCGAAACTACAACAAAACCTCAAAGTTTCACCCCATGTTTTACCTGAACCATGCAAAGTACTTCAGGTGAATGACCACGGCCGCTCTCTTCTTCTGGAAAAGATGACTGATGGATCTCTATTCAAAAGACATCCGGATGATGTTAAGTCATTTCCATATCAGCCTGAGAATCAATCTGAAGACATCACCAATACTTCCCTTACTGAAGAGGATATGGTTCGTAGATGGCAAAATATTGGCATGCAAATCGCGCATAGAGATCTTCAGGAATCCAATCAAGATCCATCAAAGGCAGATGTTAAAAACACTGTAGATGAACCAAACCAATTCCCTGAACAGGCTGAACAGCAACGAGATGTTCGTATTCGTCGGCCTAATCCAAAATATTTTAACAAAGACTTAGTATGTTGATTACAAGTGTTTTTTTTTTTTTTACTTGTTTTTTTTTTAATCATTTATAGGGTAGGGGATATAGTATTATCCTTAACAGTATAAACATTAACATTATCTTCAAGATTATAGACATTAACTCTGGCAACACTTTACTAGTATTTTTACTCTGGCCACACCTCTTAGCTGGTAACACAAGTCTACAGGAAGTTGTAAATGTAAACAAAACAAGCATGGGGCTTTTTAATTTGTTAACTGTTTAATTTGACTTTAAAACTAGAAATAAACATAATTGATAGAAACAGAGTTTATTATATTATGGAAGAGCAAAAACTGACTTTTGTCGGTCTTCCTTTGAGCCTCAGATGTCATAGAAATTATAAATTAGATCTTTATTTAAACAACAAGCCCAAAATGAACACTGTAGACCCACGGATGGCTTGGATTGGGCTCGGATTAAAACAGGATTTCGTCGACTGATTTAATCACTATGGCGTCGTGGGTGGGGTTTCTTCCGGAAATTATTCTTAAAAGACAGTGATGACCGAGGCTATACACAAGCTTCACTAGATACCGTTTAAACATTACTTGATGATCGAGACTGTGTAGGTGGAGTTAACGCCTGTCAATCAACAATCGGCCATAGTGGGAAAAGGGTGTCGATGAATTTAGCTACCATTTCTAGTAAAAAATTATAGTGGAAACAACTTTGTTCAGGATAAAGTTATTTGACTGAAATTTTCAATATATTCTTGTTTCAACATCTATTTTGGAACTTTTATAGCAAGAATGGCTAACTCCTTGTCAAAATCTCCCATAATGTATCTTTAAGTCTTTCACCACATAAAAAGAAGAGGGTACTGAATCTCATAGCCCAGATGAAAATCAATAAAAAATTATATTCACATGCCTGATGAAAAGAATTAATCAAATACCACGTAAGATATAATTACAGTTGTAAATTAGTCTTTTGCATGTAAATAAATATAAATCGCTACTGAATCAGTGATGAGAATAACCAGTGCTAAAAGCGTTTAAGCAGGTTCTACACCGACCACACCAAGCTAGAAAACCTGGAACAATGCACCTTTCTCTAATATAATTAATTGACACAAATCACTGGTTTAAATATATAAGCAAGACGTTATGACTAGTATCCTCTTATCTTTATCAAGTACAATGATTAAACAAACATACATATTATAGTTATTAAAATTATTTATAGTGACTCTTCCAATTGATGCGATGCCCCAAACAACATGGACATCCAAAAATTCTTCTCCGTTTGAAATTCCAAAATATAAAAAATGTATGAAATGCGTTCCAAATCATGTTTTTATTACCAAATTGTCTCTTTGTGATTTTCGAGGTAATTTAACACATTGGCCGTGATATACGCAACATCATGGAAGTAATTTTGGACATGATACCAGTTTGTGTCGGTGTTCTGATAGCAACGTCGAGCATTTAAGATTAAAAAAACTGTGTCCTGTTAAATTAAAGCTATATCAATACGATTTTCCTTACAAAACAATGTGTCTTGTATAATTAAAATAGATTATGTGAAAAGTTCTACAAGGTTCATCTGTGTGTACCCATCAGACGGGCACTTCCATCATAAAGCTACAGAACAGTATGTGGTCACGACGGCAATATTTTTGTGGAGATTTTGTGTTTGTTTTAAATTGAAATTAAATCAAGTGGTTTGAATTTAGTCATCTTTTCTTGCAGTTGTCTATTTTTGTGTCCACCTGACCTGTTTACAACAATGGATAGATTATCCTAGTTAAATATAAGTTGTCTAAGATTATCAAACTGACCAGTCTTCGTCCCAGAATCGAGCAACCCATTAAATAATTGCTCTCTTTTCATTCAGAAAATTCTCCAGATTTTTTATTAAGTCTACATGCCTCTGGGTCAAACATAATTAAGACCCCTATCAAGATACGCTAAATGTGTTTTGCTAAAACTAAAGAATGTTAAACTAGTAAAAGAAAAAAAGTAAGGAAATAAAGGAAAAGGGTTTTAAAGAAAAGGACGATCACATGGTTATTAAAATATGTAGCAGGGAAGAGAGCATGCGTCACATTGTTAAGTACACGAGGGTTAGGTTTTAAACATGTGCGTATTTGTCTATTAATGTAGGGAAAAATCGCCGAGAAAACAAATTGAAACAAAAGATTAGTAAAATTGAAACAGTAAAGCTAAGAAAAAAGATGTCTCCGATCTATAGGGTTAGATCATAATAATATAATGTTCTGTTCTGTTAAAGAAATGTATACGTTTAACCGGGAAAGGTATAGTATAAACAATTTAGGGTAAAGGGAATGACCAAGGAAAATTTAAAACTGAATGGCCATTTGTAAATTCGCAGGATAGCGTGTGGGTCGGTGTAAGGTTTTGGATAAAAGGTTTAAAATGAAACAGTGTCTTGCATAGAGCGGGTAGCTGAGATTATGCAATGGTATAACAGTTTGTGGATTATTCGCGTAATTGTGTAAAAACAAAATGTATAAAGGATAATAAGTTCAAAATATGAGTTAAAAGTGGGAAAACATACCATGGTAAAATGAGTAATTTAACGTTGGATTCGAATGTTCGGTTAGCTGTCGAATAAAGTTTGAATTCCCCGATATGTTATGCGTAGTGTATACTAAACCATACTAATGTCAACGGAAATGCCAAAAAAATATTTGTAAATTGTTGTTTGTTATATGTGTTAAACGTGAGGAATATAATAATTTACGGGTTGTGGTTGATTTTTTATTACAACCAGGAGTAGGGTATAATCTAGTCTTGAAATAAATATTGATCACATTTGTTTCAAGAGTCTTTTTTCTTCGAATTCAGAAAACAATGAATTCACGGGGAAAATATTTAAGATGATTATTGGGAGTAACTATATGGAAATTAGAAAAAAGGGGGCGTGTCTGTCAGAAGATGATCTTACACATTAAAAATATATACAAAAGTTCCATTTAGCACCAATGTTTAAAAGGTACACCATTTCCATGCTATATCCTCAATGTTAACTGTCGGCTTATAACACAGTTGGATGTCTTAACCAATAACCAAATATCATCGAGGTAATTAATTGGTTTGCTAATGAAGTAAAATGGTTCACTGTTCTCAGATAAGACTAATGGGTAAAGGTATTTAGTAAGTAAGGAAGCATACTGATGAGTTTCAATGTTATTAATTACTGTAGGTGATAAGTACTAATTAATACGATTAAGTTCTATTGTTAATAATTTATTCGGTTAAAGGTAAACAGAATTAAGGATTAATACAGGCGTATTGTAATGAAGTAAATACAAATTTAATTTTGAATAAATATAATGGTGCTGAGCGCCATGGAAAACGCATCACTTAACAAAATGATCCTGTAAACATATCTTATTTGTTTTGCTTCTTATTGTGAACAATATTCAAATGGGAACACATCAAAAACAACACAGGTCCGGAGAAGTGTCTGGCAATAGCACGTGTAGTCATGTCAACCCTGGACATTCCCATGGCTTCATTCCGTTGATTTTCAGTCTCGGCATCTCTAGCTCGATTCCTTCACACGTTCAACACCAAATTACGACAGACTGAGGTTTCACAGTTCATGTACTGCACATTAAGTTGAAAACATGCTTTTAAAGGGCTCACACACAATGCTGCATGCGAATATTGGGTTTTTCCTTTGCATCTCGTGCAATTTTTTTTGTGTACACGGGCCGATATTTTTTGCGTTTGGGAGCATTGTGTGAAACAACAGTTCATAGTAATGCATACTATTATACATACAAAACCACCTAGTAATAAGATATTTGGGAAAAAGGTGATGCGTTTTCCATGGCGCTCAGTATATTAAAATAAATGTTATAAATTAGGCGTAATGTAATTGAATTATTAGTGGTCTGATTAAGCAAGTACACTAGTTGTTTACGGGAAGTAATGTATTTTATCTTAACGCTCAGCAAAGACGAACCAGTTTAGGGAATTCCAGACAGTTATGTTAGTGTCCATTTCTGGAAAGTAGGGTATTATAGTCTTTTCTGAAACAGCCATATCCTTGGGGTTTCAGAAAAAATTTCCCCGTGGATCGGAGTTGAGCAAAACTTTTTACCAGCACTTTGAGCTTTTGACCTCCTGGTTCAACATAATGAAACTGAAAAAGCCATTTATAACTTCAACAATATCAATTTTACAGCCTAGAAATGTATTATCAACATAGAAAATGATACCAAAGAATCCAGAAATGACGTCAAAAGTAACATAAATATACATGAAATCACCGTGACGTCAGAGTACAAAATAGCGGAACTATGACGTCACTCTGATGTCAAAATTCTAAATGGCGGAGACGTGTTGTAAATAAAGCTACAATAGCAAGCAAATATTATTATACAAGATACAAGAAAAACATTCTGGACACCATAAAATATTCATTCGGATCATCATAGAGTTCATGTAAATTTGGATGCGTGTGGGGAGGTTCACGCATTTGCTGCAGATATAGTCGAGCAGACTTGACTGCAGCGAACAATGGAAGAAGTTCATTCGTTATGTTGCGATGCCCATCCCAAAATATAATTCTGTCACAAGCTATGAAATATTCAACCGTTTCGATTTACTCTAAAAAGTTTATCCATAGTTTACAAGTTCTAGACTTACTTTTCATGTTGTCTTTCAGCAATGATAGTTTGACGTCCAAACCCCATCGGTGGATGGCTTCTACAATGTCTTCCTCGAGCATAAGACATTTATTTGTGGTTTCTAAGAGCTCCGTGTCAAAAAAGATTGGTTCCATCATGAATATTAATTTTGTAGGATAATGCGGCGTTCAACAAATGGAGAGCCCGGATCGCTCTAGCTGCTATTGCTTTCCCTCTTATGTGGTATGCTGTTTTCTGTATATACTACCTTCAAGGCATCTTCCACACCAGAACCTTTTATAAAATGGAATAAACTTCCAATTGCACTCATCAGCATATGGAACTGGCCCATTCTAACACAAGCATTATTGATGCATTTGGATAAAGTGATTTCTACCGCCTTGATATATAGCAGTTGATTAATAATGTAACCGAAGTAGAATCGACGGCCGATTTGCTCACCTCTTTGGATATGTAACCGAGGCAGGAGAATAGTGTTGTTTCATCGTTGGGGTTCAAGTCTATCAACGGTAAAATTACAATGCTTTCGTGGTCAGTTTCATCAATACCTTTGAATATGTAAGTCATAAAACCAGACCAATTTAACCACGATTCATTTGATTCCCGACAATGAATGAAAAACGTTGAAGACCAAAGGATGTTAGAATAATAAATCCACGGGATCTCGACAGAAGGGACCTGCAGCTGTTCTAATTATTTCAATTTTACCCCACTTTAATAGTGCAGGTGGTCCTAGTTGTACGTAATTCAAAATGGGTATACCTCTATTTTCTATGATCTCGGGCACTTTTACTCTGGCACGTTATCATATCGTTTTAGCCTCTGTTTTGTGGCGTATAGAATAGCAAGGCCGTGAAATGTCCCTTTACCATCTATGCTTTTAGTTTTAATATTGGCGTCAGCGTTGTCAGCAACAAAACTAACAGGTGTTGACTTTTCTATTGAAAAGTTGTTGATATAAGCATCCTACACCAGCGGGTTTTTGAAAAGTTGAATCTCATCATACGATGTGCAATACCCCAATTAAATGACCATAGTTATTCTATCATCCACTTTGAACCGATCATATGATCTGTTTCACGACTAAGACCAAACAGCAATGTGGCGATCACCGACCGAGTCCTAGTGGCTTGAGTTAGGGCTTGGTCGATTGCCGCAGATTTCAGGATCTCTCCTATCAGCTCTGTTCAACATCTTTAACATCGTTTTGATTAGGATAAGTCTCTTTCTCAGTCGTTTTCATGATTCTACGTGATTCTTTTTCTCGATTTTCACACCATGACAGATAAATTATGTAACCCGCCATTTTGTTAAAACACACAACGTCTTTTCTCGTCCCACATGCTTGAGCGAAGAATATATGATCCTCGTACCGTTGTGTCAGCCTTTTCTCGTCCACTTTTCAGAAAATACGTTGTCAGGATCACCGCTGAAATCAATCATTTTTTTTTCAATTCTGTAAGTGATTAAGGTCCAACTTATTTTTCCAACCAATCATATTCACAGCGTGGGTTTGATTAACTGGACGTCCGCGTACATCTGAAAAGGGGATTTCTGACAATTTAAATTCATGGTAGCATCGCTTATGGTAGCAAGTGTTTGGAGAAACTAAATCATATTGCATGACAATAATCGCGCTTTAACATCCTCGGTCCATAGATGGGTTTTTGCTTCAATTCCAGGGTACGCACAATAACGATGGGGTGCCGGTTTGCGTTTTTTGTATCTTGTATGGCTGGGGCAGAGCAGACTAGGCAGTGTTTATTCCAATCAAACGTGGACAAACTCGATCGTAATTTCTTAGCAGTATCATCATCACCCGAACATCCGGCACCATTCGTCCGCTTGCGATAATTCTCATTGATATTTCTACGACAATATTCGTGAATATCTACAGCATAAAATTACCTGTTAGAGTTTCCATTTCAAGTTTTCATACCCATGAGCCTCGCATGATTTCATCAACGTTTCTCGTCCAGTTTTGTCCATTTTTCATACCTTTCCCACATTCGATACAAACTCTATCAACGGTCTGCGCCATTAATCACCTCGACGATGAATCAGCAGAATTCATAAACGTGCCTGGGGGCAAAACTACTTTCAGTTTGATTCACGGGTTGGATACCTGTCAGAATAAGCAGAGTGACTAGCTAGAATAAGGAATTACAACTTGCGTATATTTGACAAAGGAGAAAAGAATTATGAAGTCATGAGGACGTCATACGTTACTTTTGACGTCATTTCTGGATTCCTTGGTATCACTTTCCTATATGTTGAAAATACATGTCTAGGATGTAAAATTCGTATTTTTGAAGTTATAAATAGGTTTTCAGTTTTATTATGTTGACCCAGGGGAACAAAAGTTCAAAGTGCTGTAAAAGAATTTTGCTCAACTCCGATTGTCAGGGAAAATTTTTCTTGAACATTACGGACATAGTTGTTTCAGAAAATGAAGAAATCATTTGGGTAGGAATTTCTTCCCACAAAGCTGGATTTGTCACGTTCTCCAGCCAATTAACTAGAATAGTGTTGACGTAAAAGTTTAAACGGTGTCTTTACGAAAACTTACACAAATATGGTAATTGTCCCGAACTAATAGCTGTCGCATTATACATAGAGAGTTTGTTTGATTTACGCTCAGGCGTCATAGAGGTACCGAAGAAGGAGCATGGTAACCTCCTGCAACACCGGGTTAACCATTGTGGGGGCCCTGGTACATGTGGGGGGACCCTGATCACTATAAATGTAACACTGTTTAATATAGAATTCTTTACCTACATGATGTATGACGAAAACTAGGGTAATGAAGTAGCTTGCATTATTCTTCTACTATCTTAGACTAACTCGCAGACAGATATGTCAGTATCCATTTCTAGAAAGTAGGGTACTATCGTCCAGTCCTCACGCGCACGGAAATAATGTTGACGTAAAACGGTGCCTTTACGAAACACTTACCCATAAATGGAAATTGTCCCGCCCTAATCTCTTGCGCAGTATACATTCTATATAGAAGAGAGTTTGTTTGATTTACGCTCAGACATCATTCGAAAGCTCCAAGGGGGAGTACGTACTGGGAGCTGCCCGGCTTCCAGGCTGGACGTAGACATCATTCGAAAGCTCCAAGGGGAAGTACATACCGGGAGCTGCCCGGCTTCCAGGCTGGACGCAGACAACATTCGAGAGAGCCAAGGGGAAGTTCACCCCGGGAGCTGGCCTGGCCGGACGCAGCCGTCATGATGAAACCGTAGACAAGACATTGTAGAAGTTCCGAGGGAGACAGCTGGGCGAAATAACGTTTAAATACCTAAAGAACAATAGTTGTGTCTGTGCTGTAGAATATATTATTGTTACATATAAAGAATATCTCAAGAGTACAGAAAAGAGTTGAATTCTTATTGATCACAACGTCAAGTCCTACCTAGACAAACGGGCCGTGACGACAATGTGACACAGAAGATTTGGCCGTACGGACACACAGTACGTGTCTCTAGAGTGTCACAGTTGTCGATTTGGTACCGCGACACAGGATAGTGTCACAGTCCCACAACGTGAAGTCCGAAGAAAAGTCCTAGACGTCATTGTCCTATCTGTGTGACACTACGGTGTCACAGGCTGCTATTTGGGAGTCCGTGGCCAGGATAGTCACGACATTATCCTAACCGAAGTGTCACATAAATAAATAGAACAAAGGCCGTATTCTTGAAAACCTTATGAAGTCGCTCAGTGATAAATAATCACTTGATTCGGAATCGTATTATATCACCCACGATGATTTGATGAATGGAGACCGTAACGTTAAGACCAAGCCGGACTCGATTTTTGACTGTAAAACTGTAAGTACCAAATGGTAATACGAGATTTAATCAAGAAATCTCAATATTTCGTGTGATCATGATGTGCATCTCATCAAATTCAGCTTATATCCACAACAAATATCAACAACTACAGCTTATATACAATCGTACGTCAATCTGAGGCAAAATTCGCGCTACTCGAAATGATGGGGACGGGTAATGTGTTCGAGTTATACGATAATTCGAGTTAGACGATGTTCGGTCCGATAGAAGATCTTACGGCAATTAAAGATCGTGTATTACACCCTTAGATAAAGCAACAAAGGCGTTTATTTTTGAAATCTTCATGTTTAATCGATATAAATAAATAAGACTTCGGTAAGGATTGTACCGGAAATTTAGTTCGAGCTATGCGATAATTCGAGTTGCAGTTTCCGGGCTATGCGATGTTTTATAAAAGGAAAACGAAAGGAAGTATTCGTTCAACGAATTTTGTTCTCTTAGGCGATAATTCACGTTAAACGGGGTCAAGTTGCAGGGAGTTAGAGTTGAATGATAATGATCAATGGACCCCGGCGAATTTTGCACTGGTTTCTTCGACATCGATGTTGCGCAGGATATCGCTTTCAGAGGCCAGCCGAATCAAATACACTAGCCTATCCTGACCCATCGCAGACCGGAGATAATATTTTATGTTTCAATTTGGAAAAAGATCTCTTCCCAGAACAATTAGATATCATCATACACAGATATATTCTCAATATTGCTTAAACGTTGGGGAATGTATCTTGAATGTCCATTCACAACAATAGTTCGATTGACGTTTTCCGGCAAATAAACAAAAAAGAAACACGAATACCACTCGAAAATATGACGCGACATCACCGGATTACACCGAATTATCCGATGTCCATCGCGACACACCATGGATTGAGGGGCCCCAAGGACTTCCGATGGAGGACCCACGGATCATTGGAGGGGCCCCGTCACTAGGTTACCGGCCGTTGGAGTCCTCGGTCCGACCATGCTCGAGGCGCGCAACTGAGATTTTTGTGGGGGGGGGGCCCTAATGTTGGGAATCTGGGGCATCTGCCCATGGTGCCCAGTGGTTAATCCGGCGTTGGCCTAGTGGGCTGAGAGCCTAGGGTGAAGGCATTATCCTAGCGCGAACGTTATGTAGAACTATCAAGAAGTACGTGGCACTTGCCACGTTTAAGCCTTTAGGTCTAAGTTAGACCATGGTTATTTTAATAACTCATAAAGTAACTGTCAAAGATATAGTAGTTTCCTGTATGTAACCTTTGTAATTTGCTGTATTCGATATATAAACATAGTAACAACATAAACCATGTTCCAGGGTGATTTAATTGATGATTGAATTGACCCCACAGACGATTGAACTAATTTGATTTCACAACGTGAAGTCGAAGAAAGGCCTAGACAGTCACATCTGTGTCTATATCGGGCCACAGCCTGCTTTTGTCACCTCAGACACAGGAAAGTGTCAGAAAAAGGTCGAGACTCATCTCAAGGATGTCGTCCGGGAGAATAGGTTACTTCAGGCGATACTGGAATTCTGTACTTGTCGAGGTCTGGCTTGGATCAGAGATGGTATGTCCTGGAATGGTAAAAGCTATTTTGGATATTGTACTAGGAGGTAGACATGGCGTGAACTTGGCGACCTCTTTAGCTAGAGCTGGTCGCAAACCAATAAATACGAACATCTGTGAAATCAGGATGTAACAAAAAACATTTGAACTCATAATACTAGATAAATTCTCTGACAAAGATTTGACATTTACTGTTAGTTTAACATCTGAAACTAATGCGGCTTATATACTACGTCTGAACGAAATAATATCCAGTCTTAAATACCTCGGTGAACTATCAATATGGAGATGGCACTACCAAACTAATGAATCGAATTGGGAAATCAGAAGGTATGTATGTTAGAGATAGCAACAATTAAAAATATTGATGCGATGCAGGGGTAATAAATCAAAGGCGATAAGCTATTTATTGTATTATTGCTGTTGCATATTTACATATTTGTCTACCATCCACTTACATTTATCATTTGCTTGATAAATACCAGAGCATTCCAGCCGAAACGCTGCATATTGAGAATGAGGGTGGATATCCAGTTCGTCTCTGATAAGCATTCAGAGATCGTCGTGTTTTGCAGTACATTTCACCTGGCTGCGCTTTAACATATTTTACCTTACATGTTGCGTTCGTTAAAGGGACAATAACACTCTTGCTGGCTTGGTAGCTCCAGAAAATAAATAATAACCTTATTCTAAGTACTAGATGTTTTAGTGTCTTACCTGGTGTGTAAATTATCCATTACACCCTATTTTACTTTTCCAGAGGTTCGAAAATATTTTAAAATCCAAGTCACATTTGAAAAGGTTTACGTTAGACTTTTCAAATCAATAAGTTGAATTTTTCCAATTTTTTAAATTGGGTGTGTTACAATGAAATTCATATCATCAATTAATTGGAATATTGTAAAATAATACAATTGTTGACCAGAATGAAGATTTGGACATATTATTCGGTTACAACAAGAGTGGTATTGGGTTTTTAATGTAACAGAAACTTGAAACTTATGATTAGTTTCACACGACAAGTGTTGGATGTGACGAAAGACCGAGGTCCTGTACAGCGAAAGTAGGGGGACGCCACTGTAAAAATTCCGACGTAGCAGTACACAGCGCTCATTAACCTGATGCAAACTGATCCCGCAGTGAATATTCGCTTGGCCGCTACAATGTAGCACTTCACAACATTTATTTCCTATTGTTCAAACTTTTTGCATGAGAGGGTTCTTCGCATCCGCGTTCCATTATACTAAGTACGTCCACGAACCAAAATGTAGGATTGCCATTCTATCACGTGGCTAAGTGGGTAGGACGCTCGCTCGCTAACATGGAGGTCGGGTGTTCGATCCCTGCATTGGCCGAGAAAGTTCATCCTTGTAAGGTCAGCTGTCTAGTCGTTGGGATGGTACAAAAAACCGAGGTTCCTAGAACACATTGGTGTGTACGTAAAAGCAGGCCCGTAGCCAGGGGGTGGCAAGGGCGGGGGTGGTGGAATTCCCCCCTGAAAAAATGTTTTGCCCCCCCCCCCCGAAAGAAAATTTGCTAACCTTAACTCTTAAATACCTATTGTAGACTGTAATGGGTGTGCGCCTCCTAAAAACTTCACTGCCCCTCCGAAGCCAGCAAGTTGGCTACGGGCCTGCGTAAAAGATCCCTTGGCAGTTGGATTTCGATATATGAGTAGGCTGTAGCGCTGCTGCCCGGGCAAAATTTCCCTTATTGCACACTGTATGGCGTATGTACGTCTTTATTAGCCCATGTTGGGTACAGAAAGTAGGAGGTTACACCCCATTTTATTTCATTTTATCCATTATGGTATTGGTCAAAGGGAGATAACTAGTGTACTAGGGTGTTCGATTATCAGGTCGGAACAATCAGAATTGATAGTTGGCAGTGTAACGCGGAATCAGTCCTCCTACAGTTCCGTCAGGCCCGACAACCGAGGTGTTATTAGTAGAATCGTTACATAATTAAACATAACGAATATGCTTCAGCTGTCATGGTTGGTCGAGATATTTTTTCAATCGAACATCACCATCTCTCAAAAGAACCAACGAACAACACAACACAAGAAAAAAGAGGTATCATACTATTTCTTTCTGTCGATGCCCCCTTTTTTTTTTACAAAAGATGCAACCATGTAACAGCCATTCTTGTGCTTTCACGTTGTCGCTCCTTTCTTATAAAACAAAAAGCTTCCCGTTTACAAGAGTAATAATGAGTGTGAATATAAAAGAAACTAAAAAGTTTGACGCTTTCTTATTTTCGCCTTCGTAAAGCAATGACGAGAAAGTTCGAAATCAGCAAATAAGAAATGAAAATAATTATTGAGCCCAGCCCCTCACATTTTCCAGTAAGACGCGTTCTACGATTTGGCATTGAGGCAACTAGCAATCGCCGAATAGTTGTGTAGTTTTAAGAATTGAATATATTCGAGACGATAACCTATGGAAGACCAAACAGCTCTTTATTCAGTGTTCTTAATTCTTAGTTCTTAATTCATAGTCCTTAATTCTTACTTCTTCATTTGTTGTTTTATTTCGACATTTGTACACTAAGATTAACATTTTTATCTTAAAATCAATATTTGTTTCACAAATCAGATATTTGTCATTTCAGATTTGTAAAATGTATTTTAATATAAGATAATGTTTTGGGTTTTTTTTTTTTTTTGAAAATCAAAAAATTAATCTATATTTACATTTCATCAGAGAAATACAACGAAAAACAAATCTCGAACAACAAATTTCAAACTACAAACGAATCTTGCAAAACATTTCTTCAAATAAATTTCTCCAAAAACATTTCTCGAAATTCATCGAACCGGAACATTAAGACGGCATACAATAAGTCACCATACAATAATGGGAATTTTAGTGTACGAATGTCGAAATACGACAACAAATGAAGAGGTAAGAATTAAGGGCTATGAATTAAGATCTCTATACTCCGTTTATATGTGTTTTGTCAAAAAAAAATGGATATCAACCAGCATAGTGTCTGTTAGATATACAACGTAGCTTAGTATTTGCTTGATTACCATGTTTAATCATTTCGAGAACACACTATCCGCTAGTATGGTGGTTCTCAACCTTCCTTCGTGAACGGCACACCTTAGGACAAATAAAAAAAAATAGTGACACACCTGGCTAAATATATAGGAAAATATTTGAATTTTGCAGAAAAAACATAGCAACCAAATATTAATGTTATAATGTTCACTAAGTCAACTTGCTAGTAACAATGTCAACATGGCCAATACGTAAAATGAGATCTGAGACCAGTTAGAATGAAATGCACAGGGCAAAGGCGATTTTCGCAATTTTTATTTCATTTGAAGCTGACGGGGAAATCATGAAAATACATAATAAAATATGAATTTATGGCTTAAACCACCACAGATTGAAAAAACCTCGTCCGAAACTATATTTCAAATATTTATACATGAATCTGATATCTACATTTACACATACATGTATATCACATAGAAATATAATTATATCGGCGTTCAAAAGAGTCTGACATTTGCGTTTGTACTCTTATCACAGTGAGGTTCATGTCCCCACCCAGTCCCCTAAACAATAGATGACACGTATTTGACATTCACCTTTCTGTAAAGCCCCTAGCAATAAGTGAGGTGGATGTCCTCGATCTAAATACCAAAATAAACAGAAGAAATTAATTGATGCTCTCTGAAAATTTACCGCTCCCCACCCCCACCCCTAATTTACACTTATTTTCAGATTTATTTCAATTTTGAGCTTGTATAACATCAAATAGTGGTTTATCCTACGACTTTTTAAAGGTTTTCGACAGCACAGAGTTCAAATACAGCCTCAGAAATAATCTAGGAATATCCAATATGGTGGAAATACAATATGGCGGCCAAAAATAGATCGATTTCTGATATCAATGGCCAAACATAACAAAATAATTTGGTTGTGAATATCTTTTTTAATGTACATGTATGCGAGAGTGTTATCTAAGAATATATGATCTGTAAAATCCAATGTTGTGGTAATACCATATGGGTCTACTACTGTTACATCTCAATAACTGTAAAGTCAGGTCTAATGAAATGTTCTTCTCTTGTATTACTGGACGGTGACTAAATAACGAAGGATGACTACACGGAGGCCGACTTCAACACGCTCTACAGCACAGAAGCAGTTGGGTTCTAGACTATACATTGAAAAACCTGATTTCCCGAATGGTATTTTTCCTACAAAAACTGTTATAGTGGAAAATATGATGTATTTGATGCGACCAAGTCGTGCTGGTCAAGAACAAAGGCCAAAGGACAATGCTACATTAATTCTAGCAGAACTGCTTCAAGAACACTGGATCTTTTGTAATGTATATACAATAAGAACTAACCACATCAAAAATAAAATACTAAAACTCTATTCAGATTTCACAAATTTGATACAAACCAGAAAAGAACGTCGAAACGAGAGTACAATGGGAGAGTTGAGGAATTCAAACAAGCAGCAAACAATATCTTCGATATTTTCTGTGAGGATCAAGCTACAAGGACACGATTAGAAAATGCTTATCGAGTAAAAATGACGGGAGAGGAATGGGACTTTTTAAATGATCAGCGAACTGAACGATTGATGTATTGTGAACATTTTGTTGACAGAAAGTGGAATAAAACCATGCAGCGAATACGAATGTATCTGGAAGCAATAGAAAGAATGTGTGAGAAAGCAGTACAACATAAAGTTCGTTCTGAGCAGACAGTTTGTTTCAGTGACCTTTCTGGATATGAAGATAATGAAATTGAAATAGGAGATGAGTTTCAGCCAAGCGAATCTTCTGAAGATCAACAATCATCTTTGCATGTGAAAAAGCCTAAACGAAGAAAAGTGTTATTTGAACAAATTCCAAAACGAGACAATTTACCACAACCATATCGGCATATACGTGTCAGCATTCGGAAAGTTTGCCCAGAAGTTTATGAAAACATTGATAAATTAAAAATTAAAAAGTTGTTTTCATATGAGTCAAAATCAGGCTGAAGGAGCAGTGGTGACTGTTGGCAATAAGATGTTTGGTCGAGACTGGAAATTCCACAGTGAATCAGATGAAATAATCGATTTAGACACGTTGCCGCAGTCTAGTAACATCAGAACGGTTGAAAAAAGCATAGAAGTGGTGACACTAGATCAGATAGTTAAAGAAATCATTAACTCTGAACATCAAACCGTTGTGACGTATCATGGCGATGGTTAAAAAAAGCAGGGCGTCGGTTCGTTTTCCGTACAGGGAATGACTATCAATGGCAAATTCCGCGCGTTGCCCACGTTTCCTATTGCTAGCGAGAATAGAAAGAATGTGGCCGATTTGAAGGTGGCGGTTCTTCAACTATTAGAAGCAGCTAGTGGAATCAGTGCCAAAGAGTTATTTGAAAAATTGGACTTTGTCATAACTGACCAAACTGCACATAACAAAAATGTAGAAGCGTTAGTAGCTCAAAGTTTGGACTCTCAGTATTTACCTGACCATTTATTCTGTAATATTCATCCATCCCTCGTGTTCAACAGAGTCCTAACAAAACAGTGGAATGAAATAGAAAATTGCATTGGCAGAGACAAAATATACTAAAGTTTTCTTGTAAACGCCACAAGTAACACTTCCAGCGTAACGGAACAAGCTCTTGATTGTATCACTAGATTAATCAATCATGATTTTGATCACAAATCATGGAATAAAGCCAACGAGTTTGATGCTCATATCGCTCCTAAAAAGAACAAATCCGTGAGTCTGAAAGACGAGCGATTTAACAGACTTACACTGACATGTGCGATAGTATTATATCATTATGTCGATGTATCATCATTTATAGAGAAATTCGAACATGTCACAAACCAGCTTGCTTGTATAGTCAGATGGTTCATAGATCTTGACTTTTTGAAAGTTTTATACTGTGTAGGAGGCCTAGTTCTACATCTTGTAGAACCGTTCCTCTCGCTAACGACATCCAGTAAAACGACATACACAAAGCTGATACCTGCCTTCAAACAACTATATGATGATTTGATAAGTACAGATCCTTCTGACCTCATGAACATGAACTCTCCAGCATTTAACTTTATATCGCAAGAAAGGTTCAATGAGACCATGTACGACGGAAATATTTGCGAATGAATGAATGACATGAGCGACGAAGTACTGAAAGTATAATCCATGATATTACCGAAGCTGGCAGAACGATTCAAACATCAGAAAGGGGAAATTTTTGGATTCGGGGACAATCAAAATGAAGAATCTGAATATGCACTTGAAAATATGGACACTGAAAAGTTAGAGAAGGCCCCTATTCACAACTTGACAGCAGAGCGCAGTGTAGGTTTTATCAACTATGAACTGCAGAGAAGAGGTGCCAAACAACTAGCATGCGCGTCTTCAGCCCAAGTAAAATCTATGTCTGTTGATTTGATAGATACCCAGCCGTCCGGTTCATATAGTAAATACACTAAACTGGTATAACGTGGAGGCAAAATCTCAGCAATCATAGAAGCTTGAAGTAGAAAACAGAAAGAATTAATGAAGCAGGGAATAGGAAACAAAGAGATCGCGAATGTGGCTGTAGATAAGAGACGGAATAGAGATCTAGATGCATTGAAAGCCATGGGTGGACCATTCACTTCATGTAAACAAGTCGATATTTACCTACGCGATATGACCATCAATGAAACTGCAAAAAATAATCGCTTTTTTCTAGAAGTACGCTATGCAAGGGATACAGCGCTATCTGTCCCAAAATACAGTGACATCCTCGGGTTGAAAAAGGACTATAAAAACTTACCTTCGAACATCTATGCAACGAATCTGAAAATATACCTTGGTAATGTTACTGCAAAAACTACGGTTACATTTGGGGATTTTAGCCAAGCACTGATCTTAATGGACACTTAAACCTATTTAGTAGGTCCTGTCGTTTATGATGTTATATGAGTTCTACAGATGAAAGTAGTATTCATGTTGTTGCTTACAGTCAGTCCATTTGATTTGTTTTGTTATATTTGAATGGATCTTATGCATTTCTCACCATTTATTCTTACTCAACACCCTTGCAAACATTTAAAAAGATAATTACAACCATACCATTGTGTTACTATTGTCCTCTATATCAGAAATTGATCGATATTGGACGCCATATTGGATTTTCTTAGATTATTTCCGAGGCCATATTTGGACTCAACACAGTGGGAAACCATAAATAATACTGCATAAGCCAATATTTGATGTTATTCAAGCTCAAAATTTAAAAAAAAAAAACCACATACGGCTAAATTGGGGGGGGGGGGGCTAAACTTTCAGAGGGCATGTACAGGGGGGTTAATTATCTAGTGGAACAAAATTTCAATTTTGTTATTTGTTTTTACTCCATTCTCCATATTTTGAGCAGGGATTTACTTAAAATTATGATTATCCCCCCCCCTAGTGTGACGGTCATACAGACAGGCAGGCGAACTCATTTTAAGAGCCCCCCTACATTCCGCGAAAGACTGTGTACAAAACGGAATACATTTAGTTTCTTTGTAATTTGAAAAATATTTCTTTAGGTGGAGTATCTGAAAGACTGTGATGCCAAAAATTATCTATGCCAGAACTGTCCATGGTTCCTGTTAAAAAACTATTGGTACAATTGACTTGACTATCAAACCACCATCCGCCCCCAAATCTCTTGGCACATTCATTGTTTCCAGTATAATCAGCATCGTATGTAGAGAAAGGATTGTTGTTTAAGTTGATAGTACCAGTCAAACTGTCGCCACACGCAAGCGCACCGTTACCACTAATAGATATTTTATAGGATGTTGATTTATTACTAATAGCAAAATTGTAGTAATGATTGACGCAATATGAAGAATCTGGCTTATAAAGGAGAACGCCCAATTTGTGGGTACTGCTTGGGTGACCAAGTATATATAGTAATTTTATAAAACCCAACCACTTGTTTGACGCAACATTACCAAAACCCTCTTCATATTCTATCAATGTTCTATTGTAGTTTTCAAATGAACAGTCTGGATTACGATGAAACATTACAGTCCATCCACCATAACCAAATGTACAAAGTACTTCAAAAGAATCAGGAGAATTCACTGGTTTTATATTGGTTAATACATCCATAGGATATCTCCAACCTTTATTGTAACCTTCCTGGCAATCTAGAAATTAATCAACAGAGAAGTTAAATTAAATAGCTAAAGCTACCTATTTCAGGTGGCTGTGACTTCTAGGGCGTCAGGTGGCTTGGATATTAAATTGATTATATAATGCCGTCACTGTCTACGTTAAGCAGGACTGTGTCTATATTACTGGCAATGACCCCTTGAAAATCGAGAATATGAGCTGTCAATAGGCAATCGGCTGATACAATTTAGGGTATTTCCTCTCGAAACATCAAAGATTAATAACTTTGCCCCGAATAAAATAACTCGATTTACTTGTTAAATGCTGCCATTTAGATCATCTATGTCTATACTCGTTCAGCGACTTTCCGTCCCGAAGTTATTTCCCCTCCAAAAACATTGTGAATGCCATATATTCTAAATTAGAAGACGAGCACAACCGACATTCATCATTATTTTGTTAAAAAGGTGTGAACTTTCAAAGCATTTCCTAGAAATAGATTTTTAATGTTAAAAGACAAAGAAAGCAATAGAATTTTACCTATAAGAATATCTTGACATCGGTCTCCATATCGTCCTAAAGGACAGGTACAAACTGAATCCTCACAACCAATTGACTGTAAAATACAAAATACAAGAATACTTGCCGAATCGAGGGTTGCCAAGTGTTATTTTGTTATACAGATCTATACCGCAGATGTACAGTCGGAATTATTGAACTGTATAAAGTTAAAACTAAATCATCTTTCCAAAATTATGCACTTATCAGTAGGATTAGTCTATCAATGTCAAAATAATATTGCTCCCTTATATTTGTCTGAACTTTTGACAAACTATAAACCCGAACGTACGCTATAAGGTCGTATGGCAAAAATATACTTGCTGTTCCCAAAACAAAACTAAAACAATTTGGTGATAAGAGTTTCAGTGCTGCTACACCTCGTCTATGGAATCAGTTATCAGTAAACATTAAAGAATCTCAGACTTACACAATCTTTAAGTCACAACTTAAAACTCATTTGTTTAAACTCTATTATCCAGATTAGTAACAGATTGTTAAATGCTGGGCTTTGAGCATGTGTACTTGGTTGGATTACTAAGCGCATTACAAATATACATTATTATTATTATTATTATCAGAATTGCGGGTTGTAAAAAAATAAAAATCTTTTGATTGATATTCGATGTTGAGGTGGGTGGCATGTAATAGGTACCAAGTAGAAACTTTTTATTATTAGAGTTATTCTCTCTCCAATTGGATTCAATGGTTTGATTTACTAAGTCGTTTCTACCTTTGAATGGTATGGAATTACAAACATAAATAATCATCTCACCATCGCGATTATTTCTATCTTTCCTGACGGGGAGATAGTAGTAAGGTAAAGCTATAGACTAAGATGTAATGGGTTTTTCAAGTCACGTTTCGTTTAATGTTATAAAATATACCAAAGATAGTTAATTCTGCGGTTTTCAAATCGAGTTTATTTTTAAAACTAGTTACATTCAAATGCACTACTGAAAGTCGGTTTTAAAAAAGCTGTATATTCGCAATGAAATCTCGCCAATATGACAGATTGCACGACCGTGTGTTTACGATCCCTCGTCCATTAGTCGAATATTGCGCTCTGGTAGTCGTTAGCGTTTTAGTATGCCGAATAGAATATCTAAAAGAGAAGATGCCGCACTATTAAGACTCGTACGACCTTATTTGCGCCAAACATTACACGTATGTTGTCCTTGAGATATGAAATTCGTAAAAGAAAGAATATCAGACTAACAAGACTATGTGAACGGTGGACCAACAAAAGCGGTGACGAGATACGACTACATTAAAATTTAAATTAATTCTAATTTGATACAGTTATGAGCTGGACGATTTAATGTCGATATATGACTTACCTTTACGTAACAGGAACAACCAGTTTTGTCTTCGGATATAACACAATCTTTGCCATCTTGATATAATTTGCAGGATGAATCCAGTGAACAATAAAGATATCGTTTACAATCAGTTTTCTCTGTACAAGTCCGGGAACAATCAAATTTCCGTGACGTATACGTTGTTTCGATAAATCTGCTAGGATCGCAGCTATTAATCACAACATTAGATTTAATGTAAGAACCATATCGATAACTTAAACTTTGTACAAGAATCAAAAACATAAGAGTAAGGACCTGGACTAGCAGTATTGTGTGTGTCATACCGAAAGCCCAAGAACTCCAATGCATATCATAGATTTTTACCGCGCCCGAGTTACTATGTTGTTTTTAAAATACAGATACACTAATTATTATCAACATTGTGTTACACGAATATCGAGCATATTAAAATGTATATTGATTTTGAAGCAATTGAAGTCGTGTAGAATCAGTTAGAAATGGATAATCGATTCATGTTTAGCCTCCAAACCACACCTTGCTTTGTCAGCAGGAGTGCTTTCTTATGTTCGCTTTCTGGTCTAGATAGTGTTGGTAAACAACATATCTATATGTTCAGAAATATCCATTTTGGATATGCTTCATCGCCGTATTGATATATTGGGGTTTTACGATTATATTTAGAATTAATTATTCGCTTTGCCAAAACAGAGGGGTGTTATTGTCCAATGGACAGTGTCTAATCGACCAATCAAAACGTAAGATTCACCCTTAAGCATGTTACAATTTGTAATAATAAACTTTAATATAGAACTTAAATATATTCTCCAAATTGTTAAAAATGTTAAAAGGAATTATCACCTTAATATCGTTGACATAAGATATAGTAGCGTCGATCAAAATCAAGAGCATCGGGACTGCTGCAATATACGCCCACATTCCTGCTTTAATTGGTATGGTAGATGTTAAAATGAATAGCATGAAATATGAAATGGCTGTAATTACTTTCATATACAAGAAGAGCGTCGGGTTTGTTTTCCCAAATTAATAAACTTCATATTAACAAAAGTGGGTATGACACCGCCCCAAAGTTGTTGGACAAACACAAAAAGTGCTGTGCTTATTGTATAAGGAATAAATATGGAAAGTTCCAAGATGATTGTTTCAGAATGGCGCTGCCCCTGGGGGGTGGATATGGAACAATGTAGATATGTATAACCATGTTAATGAAATGATTTATGCCGAATTTGAACAAAAATTGTTAATAATTGCAACCTGTAGAAAAATTACACAAAATAAATAACATAAAAGCTGGTGTGGTACGGACACCCCTGGGTGTGGGGACAGAGACCAAAACAAATAGCGGTATAAGGAATAGACATCCCAAGTTCCAAGATCATCCATTCAGAATTCCAGCTTGTAGACAAGAAAAAATGGGATGGTTCTGCCCCTGGTGGTTGGACATGGACTAATATAAATTGGCACAACCATATGATCATGCCGAATTGAATCCAAATCTGTTAATAATTGCAACCTGTAGATTATTTACACACAAAGTATTTACAAAAAGTGTGTGTGGCAAATTCCTAGATGATCCATTCAGAATTGCGACCTGTAAAGGATAAACACAAAATTTGAACATGCACCAAATCAATACGTTGACTATAAGGATTGTATATGGGCGGTCGGGCATTCACCAAAAACAACTACGACTATCCTGGGGGTATAACAAATAGGTTAAGAATTGCTACCAGGAGCCGACACACACACCCACCCACCCACACATACAGCGAGAGGGAGAGAGACGGAGAGAGAGAGAAAGGGGAGACAAAAACAGAGAGGGGGAGTATGGACGAATAAAAAATGACAAAATAGTTGACTAGACTTCGATCAGGGAATACTGAAACAGGAAATTAACGATTAGAAAATTAAAATAGATCCATTGTCAAACAGTTTAAGTTTCTGGCTCGGGTAAATATTTAAAAGAAAATCCAGTAAGCATTTTAAGTCTATGATATTATTCTAAAAGTCATTGCTCTGGAGTTAATTTGTATCAAGTAAAGTATTTCTTATGACGGGTATCGTGTATGTAATATGCATACGTTCTCGTTTTAATCCCATATACCACATATTTTCCTCCATACAAACCTTTACAGGCATAAAGATAAAAAAAAAAATCAGGTAATTCACATTTCTGACACAATGGAATGTTTTGAATTGTATGGTGTATAATAACAAAGCATATAAAGCTTTTCAAAATCAAACTGAATAGATCGATTCAATAAACTTTTAATTTTAATTGTTCAAAAACACAGACAATCGAAAACAAAATATGTTACGCCAAACTCGCAATGGTTGACTTCGAAACATGTTCATTAGTTAATTTCCATCTTCAATTAAAATCAATATCCACAAATCTTTCAACAATGATATCCAGAAATCGACCAGGAACAGGCAGTCAGGTCTTGCTGCCAATCGATTTTTTGTTAACGATGAAAAGAGTATACATAAGCCCATCTGACATATTTGCATAAACATGTACTCCAGATGATGTCTTGGTTAAATCAGTTAACGATGAAAAGAGTATACATAAGCCCATCTGACATATTTGCATAAACATGTACTCCAGATGATGTCTTGGTTAAATCAGTTAACGATGAAAAGAGTATACATAAGCCCATCTGACATATTTGCATAAACATGTATTCCAGATGATGTCTTGGTTAAATCAGTTAACCATTGTTTGTATACATGTAGTGTATATATTGAGGCAATGTAATACAAATTCATGATATTTTTAGTATGGACAATGTCAGGTTTAAAGGCAAACGTTGACGTCCATCAAAATTACATATATTATATGTGATAGAATTGATAAACAACATTCAAGTTGACCACATTCCAAATATGATTTTAAAATAGAGATCTCTGCTACCTTTGATTCGTAACATTAAAAATTCAGGAAACATGACTTTTCTTCGTTCACTGAAGAAGATAGCGATAACAGATACACAGTTGATTTTTAGCTCATTATCCATTCCGTTGAAGACGAACAAATGTTATTTGTGATTCTGGGACGATATCTGTTCGAAACGAACTATTCATGGTAAGAATTGACTGTCAAGAGATAAGAGAAAGTTTGATTAAGTCTCTATAATTGACGACTTTCGGGTATATTCAATCATAGATTCCAACCATAATAAAAGAACAATGGGCTTTATGAACGGCATAATCCAAGACTACACAAACGAACTGACCACGAACTAACAGGATTAACTGTTTTCGAATTTTTTCAATATTATCAAAAAAAAAAAAAAAAAAAAAAAAAATATAAAATTTCACGACGAGTTTTATTTCTTCGCCTTCATTGCAATATTTAAATGAGCGGTGATTCTTTTATTAACTATTTATAAAATAAATAATATACATACACATTTTATTTCCATACATATCAAACTTTCATTTACGTCAACAAATGTAGTTAATACTATTGAGTGAATATACAAATACAGAAAAAGCTCTAAAATGCAACATAAAACTGTATATATTTATAAATTTATGAGACAAATGCAAAGAACCTCTTCTTGAATATAAATTTAAAAGTAATTTAATAATATTTTATAATTTAATTCATTTATGAGGAATGCTGTGTGCACATACATTAAAGTGGGAATTTTATATTTTCTAAGAAACTCAAAACATAATTATTTCTATGTTTTTTCCTCAATAGATTGTCAACTCACTTTTATACGATCATAGGCATTATTTCCCACACTTAAAAATCTTTCACACCGGAAATAATAACACAATTACCTACCTTGTTTTTTTTTTGTTCCGCCAATTTGTCAACTGGCAACAGTGAATTATAGGATTACTAGGATTGTTTAAAGGTAGGACTGTTTTAGATACAATCTATTTTAAGGCTTTACTTTTATACATTTTAAAAATATAACTTAAAATATGAAATTTTCTCTTTAAAATCCATCTTTTATAAATTCACAAAGTTAAGAATACAGCTCTCGTATCAGCTAATGGCAGTTTATATCCTTAAAAAATAACAGTTGTCAATACAGGTTCTGTCCCCATTTTATAATTATTCAACAATAATATGTTAAAAGTAATATTTTTTTATAAGGCTTTTAACACAAGAAATCCGTATCTTAATTTAATAAATTATAGTAAATAAGCATAGGAAATCTTAATTTAACATATTATTCTATTTTAATGAATTTAAATACAGATATTTAACATATATTAATTTAATATATTATTCTGTTTAAGAAAAATTAAATAGTAGGTAAAGCAGATATTTAATATATATTATGCAGTAGTAACAATGTGTATTGGATCCTACATTATTTTTGACAATACAAATCATCTCTTTAAAAATAAGTTAACCCCTATTGAATTAAAATAGCAATAGATGCCAACTCATTCTAAGGTGATACATTATGGTATTCTAATAATACGATTATGGTTCACAATCGATGCATAGAATATAATATGTAAACAAACAATATATTGTTAGTTAGATATCTGAATGCTCTAGATCACCAATATTGGAAAAATCACTGGCGGATATTGAATTTAGAGAAGCAGCATCCTTCTTAGCTTTTGCAGATTCTTCATATTGTTGTAAAACCAAATCTAAAGCTGAACTACGATTGGCATCTTTAAAACTATACGTGTTTTCTTCAAATAGTGTGATAGCAATTTCTTGTTCTTCAGGTTCTGAAGATTCAGCGGCCTTCTTATCACCAACTTCGTTATCATCAATAGAATTCCGACTAAAAAGAACAAATGCATCGATTGAGTGAGAACATCAGCAGGACAATACTTCCTATTACGTATAAATCCGGGATGAAACCCATATATTGCACAAGTAATGAGTCTTGTGATCCACAGACCATCACCTCACGACTTCTCCCCTCCCAATAAATCTGATAAATTATATACAGATTTTGAACTGTAAATTTTGGGAAACACCCGATAAGAAGGCCCAATTAGTTAGGAAAGTCTCTGATTGAAACAAAATTGAATCTTTATTTTATTTCAATAATTCGCTTGCGCATAGGGGTCTTTAGCAGTGGGAGAAAACCGGAGTGCCCGGAGGAAACCCACGAGGTTGAGAAGGCGCCCCTATCTCCATGCCACATACGCTCACACCAGGGATCGAAACCACAGCCGCAAGCCAGAGGTGACCGGCCAGCTAGAGGTCGAACTGCGGCACTCTAGACCACTAGGCCATCCCAACCCCCCAATAAAGAAACGAAATACAGATTTGTGTTTAAATTAGATTGTTACAATTTACTGCTTATTTACATTTTCTTTAAAGAAAGGATCTTACTTAAGTTAAGAGCCCATATTTTCCCATTTGCTGATATTATCCGAAATAGAACTTATCGCTCCTTCACATTTAAATTCAATTTATTTTGTGGGGTGGCTATCGTACTACAATTCATTTTTTTGGTCCCTATATTAAACCAATTTTGAAATACATAATTGTAGGAGGACCAACTTAATTCGAAGAAAAACAAACCCATTGTTTACTGTTCCGACAAGAAAATCGACTTACTAATCGAAATAACTGATCGATCAGCCCAATGGCTCTTAAATCTTTAAGAGAGACACACCGTTAAACTACCGTGATAATACAAAAAGAAAATTGTAAAGACTACACTACCTCGTCGAGTCTTCTGTTAAATCAATATTAAGTTCTTTCATGTAAACAGGGTTGGATCTGTAAGATTTAAAAAAATACAATTTCATTGTTTTTCTATGAATGATTTATTGGTTGGTATAAATATAAATATTGTTTTTATCTCGCAGATAAACTTTAGACGCAACAGTTAGACCAATGGCCAGAATTACTATTCGTCTTTAGTCAAGCGTTAAACATCTTTCATAAACTCATAATTTATTATTATCAGATGCATACTAATGGCTTTTCAACGAAGTTTATCTATGTCAAAATAATTAAAGATGCATTATGTAATAAGTTAATCTGTCTATTGCGGGTCTTTCTTTACACCTGAAATTTTATATAAACTATTAATTAAACATTTATTAACACGCACAGGCCATAACCAAATCTCGATTCCACTGATTATTAAGTTTTTTTTTAAAATATCGTGACAGCGGTAACAATAACAATGGAGGATACAATGATTTCAACTATTGTAGTGAGGACTGCCATCACTTTATCTATAATCTTCCATAATATATCTTTAGGTAACAAATTTCTGTAAAGGCCATTATAGACAATACTTACGCAGAAGCATAGTATTTATTGGTTCCTGGAGGAATGAGATCTGGAACTGTGTCTCGGGCTGAGCCTAAAATAATTCGAATATGATATTTTGATTCTCAAATCTATGATATATGAAGTATATACATGTATTATAGTACATAAGCAGATGAAACAGTTCCTGTACTTATTATGTTTAATATATATATATCAGTATATCAATTTTCCATAACGTAACAGGAACGTTAGTCATCGCATTGGAGAACAAGTCCTAATGTAGCAATAAACTATATAACGGGTGTAAAAACGTTTAAAATAAATATGTATTCATGGCATAAAATATTTTCCAGCGGTCATCAAAAATCTAAAGGCAATTATATATATATATGTATATTTATTTTTCTTTTACAGTAAAAAATGAAAATCAAAGGAATCGAATTGATCGTTTAATCGTAAGAATCTATTTATACGAACATAATTCATAAATAATAAATAAAATTTTTGAATTATTTCAAATTTTTGCTTTTGCTATTTTGGTCATTATCATTAATTTGCCTGTGCAGAAATTAATGCACTTTGCCTTAGCATGTTGCTGATATTGTTTCGCTGTGAGCCAGGATTATTACTTAAATGATGTTACATAATCTTACCAAAGGTCTTAGTACTAGCTGCACGAAGTCGTCTTCGATATCTAGAAATAGAATTTATGCACATTGTGAGTTGCTGATCTTATATGTGTAAGTTTAAAAATACAATCTCCATTATAAGGAGTTAGCCATTCTTGCTATAACAGTTCAAAAAAAAGATAACGAAAGAAGAATACATTGAAAATTTCAGTCAAATTACTTTATTCTGAACATAGTTATCACCACTGTAATTTTGGACTAGAAATGGTAGTTAACCCCATCTTCACCGATTATTAGTATGGCCGATCGTTCGGTTGACAGCCGTTAACAAAACGAGTGAGAGGGTAAATTTTCATTAATACTTATATTCTGGACATGCATTAAATCAATTGGATATAGGACATAATATTATAATACAATTATGATAAATCAATAGGTGTACACCAGTGGCGTCATGCCTATTATTGGGGAAATAAAAATATTTTTATTGGTACTATTAAGACAAAAGACCCGTCTGTCTGTTTTAGTCATCACATGGTCTCCGGGAATGGTATAATTTGTCATTATCTGTGTTTAGTTTATTGCACTTTAAATAGTTTAGATGCCATTTGTTCAGGCCTCGCTCAACGGCGGCCTCGATCTAAAATTTCCGAGAGTATGACGTCAACGTAGGCCTAACGGTTAATCTCCGCTCACGACGCCATTTGAAATTAAATCAGCCAACGAAATCCTGTTTAAATCCAAGCTGAATCCAAGTCATCCGTGGGTCTACAGAGTTGATTCTGTCCTTGTTGTGTAAATAAAGATCTAGTTTTTAATTTCTATGTCATCTGGAGCCTAAGTAAAGACTTGCAATAATCAGATTTAGCTCTCGCATAATGTATGTTTAAAAATAATTTAAACCAGCATTGATGTTGTAATCTTATGAAAATTTGGGCTTGTGATATCCAATATTAATGAAAATTCGTGTGCAAGAATGCTTTCGAGTGTCAGGTGTATGAAGTGACTCGATGAACCACGATAAACATATCCCAAGTTGGAGAATACGACCAGTGTTGACTGGAATAACAACACAAATGACTGACGTTCAATGCAGACTCTTTGCGTATCTGGTCGAACATAACTGATTCGAAATAACAGTATAATTAGATCTAATCGCTATAAGGTTAAATCGTTTTATCACAGTAATCATATTGGGTAAGGGGAGGTAATCGGAATTTAATTTAAGAGTTGTCTCTCTTGAATAGGCCTTTCTTTCGACGCCACGGTGTCACTCAGCAGCATTTTAAACGTAGAGTTTGTATGGCCTTTTATTTATTGCAAATTTAATTCCCCCCACCTCCACATTATCCCTATGCTCAAATTTGTGTAATTTGTATATTAAGATTTCGATTCTGCTTTGGTGTTTTTTGTTTATTTTTTGCAGTTTTCCTCTCCTGTTCGGCACCATAATGGTGCGCCTTCCTTTGTCACGGCTGTCTTCCTGAAATATGGTAGAGTACTAAGGTGAGTTGTGAGTTGATACATCGGATTATGGGCAACACCACTACCGCGTATTTATAGGCCTATTTAGTTAGTGATAATGATTTTCATTTAATTTGCCTTCATTAAATTTCATTAAGGCATGAACGAACAGTTGTTCCCGGGGTTCGTCATAAACTAACTTATTTCATCTTATCTCAATGAAATTTGGACGAATTTTCATACGAATTATTTTATGTGAATGGAATTTGTAATTGGGACAATTTTTTGGAAGTTTTAATTTGAATTATTTTTTCGGAAGGAAATATGAAGTTGTGTAAAATTTTTGAAGTTTAACTATATGACTGTTTGATTTGATTTAAGGTTTGCCCAAAGCCCAAGTTCGGGTGGTAAACTTTCAGTTGATTTATTTGGTTTGCCCAAAGCCCAATTTCGGGTGGTAAACTTTCAGTTGATTTATTTGGTTTGCTCAAAGCCCAAGTTCGGGTGGTAAAACGTTTGTTGAATTATTTAATATAATTGAATTTGAATTAATTGAGTTAGGCTATTTGGTTACAGCCGTGGCCATTTTATGCCAAAAAATAAATCTTTTCTTAAATATCATTTAATGTGTTGAGTTATCTGTGATAAACAGAAATGATTGCAAGTACATCAGTTTAATGCATTAATATTACATTATTATATGCGTTATGTGATGTCAATTTCTAAGTGCCAAAGCATAGCGATTAAGCTCTTTTAAATAATGATACTTGTGTCAGTGCCAAATGATATTACAAAAAATTACTTTGTTAGACAGAGTATCATTATCAGACAGCAAAGTTGATGATAGAGGTAAACATGAAACAAGGTAAACAAATGTTTGTATATTTCTTTCTTTACCTTAAGCTTCTTTTTATTGTTTTATAAATTTCATTAATTTACCTACCTTTTACTTTATTTTATTGTTGATTTAATTTTGTTAAAATTCAGATATATTTCATATTGTTAATATAAAGTTGTTTTTTTTCATTTAGCTCAAACTGTATTCTCTATATCGATTTTATATTTGAGTAGTTCATGATCAATGAATGGCCAATGAATGATCAGTTAATCAGAGAATGATCAATGGATCAATTAATGGTCAATAAATCAATTAATGGTAAATGAATCAATGAATGATCAATGAATCCATACAAGAAAGATTGAAATGGACCTAAGGTTGCAATGTAACCCCCATTCTTCGTCTGCTTAATTATACCAAAGACAAATACGGTAAATTTTCATTGGCTTGAAGATCTTTCACATTTATAAAAGATGTGGGTACTATAAAATGTGTTCAATTTCAAACAGTTAGCTTATAGACATTATCTCAAAATTACAATAATATTTGAAGGAAAGTATATTTCTTTTGTTCTGTGGAAATATGATGATTTACAATATCCTTGTTTATTTAAACAGTAACGAAAACAGACGAGTGTTAGCTAAGAGATGTATGATAGTTCAGAGAGAACAAAAAAACACAACCAATTCAACATGCAACAATACTATCTCCTCGCCGCTTTCGCATGCTAGTAATAGTATATGTTATGACTATGGTAAGATTTATAATGAAATAACACAAAGCTCTTTTGTAAGGATAACAAAAGGTAATATTAAACCACCTATGCATGATGCCACCCAAAGCAGATCTAAATCTGAATAAATGAAAGGAAATGAAATGGGGTTTAACGTCCTACTCTTTTGCACCTAACCTGAGCTAATGGAAGACGGGAAATCTGAATAAAGCCAGCAAAACCATTAATTCACAATGAGTGACATTATCAGATAAGTTGTGCAGCTCGGGGTTACATATTACTTAAATTGTGACTGGTAATATGTTTGTAGACGTGTTTACTACTGAGACTTTTCTCTAACATATCAATATATAATACCCCCCACCAACCCCCACACAATGTACCCTCTTTATGTACAGTTTTTTAATGTTAATTCCCCAAATTCTATTATCATTATTAATGTACCTACCTTGATCGTAAATTTATAAGAACTAAAACTAAAGTTATGGCAATTAACGCCAGACCTGCGGTAACAATAATTAAAGACTTTTTCAGGTTCTCTTCTGAAGAGTCATTCTTCTCAGCTTGTTGTGCTACTGGCTGTAAAATAAACGAATATATTATAGAGGTTTAAGAA
Source organism: Patella caerulea (assembly GCA_036850965.1). Classification (NCBI taxonomy): domain Eukaryota; kingdom Metazoa; phylum Mollusca; class Gastropoda; family Patellidae; genus Patella; species Patella caerulea. Next base: position 18,843,156 of record JAZGQO010000014.1, on the reverse strand, counting down.
AAGGTTTCTTTTTCATACATACAAAATATAGTATACTATTAACCACAACTTTACGTATTCTTCATACACAAGGAAAAGGCGATTCTTTCCTTCCAAACAATAATAGGACTCCGTATGACATTTGAGTCAATTAGGGATGGAGCATAGAGGGTAAATCAAATTGCATGTTGATTCTAATATATTGTGTACCGCCACTTTTACATAAAATATAAATTGAGACACAGAAATGACAATTTACTAATTGACTCTCACTTACTCTAGTTTCAATTACATTAAATTTATCTAATATCACATGGACCGTAGAACTGAAGTCGAAAGCCCTGAAAATAAAATTAGTTTTGTAATATCAAGGTGATGAAAGGGGGAAATGGGGTTTAACGTCCACACGACACAAACTAGGTCATTTTGGGAGTAACGTAAGGTATAATTTTATTTCAACAATTCGCTGGCGTGGGAGTAAACCGGAGGACCCAGAGAAAGCCCACGAAGTACACCTCAATGGTAAACTGATTTAATGATTTCCAGATTCGCATCTGACATGTGATATTTTAACTAAAGATATGATCATTTGGTGCATATATTTCTGAACCGGTGAGCAACGTATATTAGACCTGAACTGGACGGGTCTTGTGATGGGTGTCAGATGTGTCGGATGTGACGTTAATTAGATCGAGCATATCATTTTTAAAGCGATTTAAAGCTACATTATGTAAGATTCAGATAAAAGAGCTAACCATTCTTGCTATTATAGTTCGTAAAAAGATAATGTAAAATGAATAATTTGAAAATTTCATCCAAATTACTCTATTGTGAGCGAAGATATAAGCCTTTGAAGGTTTGATAGGACGTGTGCAATAATTTCAACCACTGTACTGGTGTTTAAAGCTAAGTCTCGTTCCTCCATTTTTTTTAGCTTAAATCAAAATATGGCTGAACTGTTCTAATCTATTTATTATCGGAGAAATCCGATGTCACCGAGAAGACATTATGGCCTAGATAAGTTAATTAATGTCTAATTAATAATTAAGAAAATATTTCAGGACAAAAGAAATACCTACAATAGTCAGATTTAGCTCTTGCATAATGTATGTTTAAATAATGGCATCTGTTAATAAAGATGACACCGAATCCCCTTGTTGTTTGGGCTCGGTAAGACCATTATACATTACTAGAGTTATGAAATTCTTTCATACGTGTTAACAAAGTTAATAGCCATAGTGTGACGGAAAGGGTTAAATTATGTGACGTCATTTTACTGTATACACTGCCTCCCTCGGTGATTCGATTTTCCTTACGATGGACATATATTTTATGTTCTAAATGAATACAATTTGTAGTTTTACATTCTTCTTTTTATCAGTATAAATATTATTTGTATAGGCTGCTTAGGGTTGGCTGGCCGCGTTATATTTGTTACCATATGATTATAATGGAAGTATATGGGTTGATTTTATTATGTGATCGGCACATATTTATTGTATAACTTACTAAAGTTGTTACATGATTTTTGTATAGATATATGGTATTTGTGATTGTGCTTATCGCTACTTTTAGTGTGCCGACTACGTGCCGATATTTATAAGCAATTTTTGATAAATGTTTCAAACTGTTCGGCATGGTAACTCATTTCTCCGGAAAATAGGTAAAATGTTTATTTATCCGTGGCACGCTTTATCGATGGCATATATTTACATTTTATTGATACCAAATTTTAGTAATTAGTTATATGAGTAGTTTTAGGTGAGGCGCGGGTTCGTTTATTTGTTGATTTTTGGTTTAATGTTGCATTGTACCACTAAGATTAATAATGGCCATTTTGCATCATAGAATGTAACGTACCCGTGGTCAGTGAACTGTTTCTCCCCATGTGCTATGGGTTTATAAGGAACTGTTTCGTCCCATGTTCTATGGGTTTGTAAGTGAATTTTCCCCCCATGTTCTATGGGTTTATAAGTGAAATTGTTTTCGCTGTGAGTTCATGTGTTTATGGTTTTGTGTAAAACGATTTTATGGTGAAGATTTGATATTTAAGTATTTACGGAAGGTGATTTTTAGATATTTTTGTTTCTGATATTGTTAGAGACGTCCACAAAACGTCCCGATTTCACACCTATTACCCAAACCGCTGTAAACATCCCCAACCGTATATTACATAATAAATATTGTTTTGTTTAATGGTGTTTTGTGAAACTTCTTGGTGCGCGGGTAACAATATATTGTAACTTTAATCACATAGTGTTACACGATTACTCCCCGCGTATACTTATTTTTTCAATTTGCAATTGATCGTTAAACTTTGTTTGATTTAGGACATAATTCTAATAAAAGTAATATTTCTATTGTCCCGCTCGATGGATATAAATGGCAGTTTAAATTAGATCGTTGAAAATATAAAGAGTTAAGGAGTATTAATAATTTGTGTGCCGCTTTTTTTTCAAATAGTCACTTTACCTCCACAATTCTTCTGCGGGAACAACCTTGTCTGTATCTAAATATCTAGCATGGATGAACATATCACTTCTGAAAACAGAGAAATCCACTATTTATGGCCGTGTATTTCAATTAGACATCACAGACCGTGCGCTAAAATTATGACTACAATTGACATATAAAGGCAGAATGCTGAAATGGATATTGCCAATTGATGTAGGATCATAAATCTCTTAAGTCTTATAACTGTTTGAGTTTATTCTTTAATGTTACGAAATATATTGTGTAATTATAGTTAACAATACTATTATTTAATTATTTTAATCCAATGCTTGTATATATGTTCTATATTCAATTGAAACTTTTGTCTGGTAATCGGCTTGCCATAGCGATACCTATCTCGTTATCGTGACTGTTAGCCAGTTTTGGACACTGGTTTATTAATTTTAACTACATATTTATTTGAGTTATGCCAATGGTGCTGGAATAAGCTACTACCCCAGAAAACAGCATTACGGCAATAACATAGCAACCAAAAACAGGACATGATGTGCATTTCTGATAAAGATTTTGCCATCGAGGATTTTAAAGAAAACTTCTGACGACACAATTATGTGCTTACGTTTCTTGCAATTTCGTAAATAAGTGGCTGGACTGTATTGTAAATAACCCTATATAAATATGATACTATCAGAAATACGTATAAAAAACATCTTACCTAGTTATGACAGGAGTTCCTTCAGTATTCTGGTGAGTAGCTATTTTATCAACGATGATACGAAACTGTAAATCTTTTTCTAATTCTCTAAAACAATAAAATCAAAAGATCAGGTTTTATGACAACATATTGATACATAAAACAGATCTGATATCACCAACTAAGCTTTTCGGGGCCACGGATCACGATATACTGTACTTTTATTCATATTAACCCTTTCACTATAACTTAGCTCATTTGATAATCGAAAAGATTCACTATGTTTTTTTTTTTTAAATGCAGTTATGATGTTTTGTCTCGATTCCAGTATAAATGCATTGCAATAGGTTTCGATATTTAAAAAATATGCAATTTGTCCGACCGCATGAGGTTAACCTGACATTAATCCATGTTGTGTCCTCATAAAATAAAACAATAGAAAGAATGGTCGTCTTCTTGTCTTTCAATACACACCCATTCGTGTGTTGTCATGCTAACCCACAGAAATATTTAGTTGTGCCGACCAAAATAAACTTTCGAACGTCCGAATTTTTAAGTTCCCGTCAAAACAATTTAATTGGATACAAGTATTAAATACAATTCATTTAATAGATAAAGATACCACGGTTTTGTTCCAACTAGTAGGATTCATCTCTGTCAACTGAGATGTCCTTCTGTTAATGCCAATGGTGCTTGATATAAACTTACTTAATAAGGTCATCTTTGAAAGCTCGAACTTCATCGGGTGTTTTCAGAAACACTAATTTTAACCTTTGAATATCACTGATTATATATATCTATGAATTAAAAACAAAAACTAAATAAAATAAAAGTTGAAATTCAAAAGTTTAAATCAATCATAGATAACACTTTAATAACACATTATAACCTAACAAATTTCCCGTTATGGAAACCTTCACACGTAATCTGTCCCTAAGTGTCTTTCTTACATTAAACTTGACCTTTTGAAAACTGATGATAAGCATCCATTATATTTTTAAGGCTTATTAATGTTCGAAAACCAAGAAAACAAGATCACCCTATTCAGATTTAATATGATCAGGAAAGTAAAATCATAGGATTAATATATTGCAATAGCCTTTAAGATGTGTCCATAGACGTCGTGATTTAGTTCTATTGAGGTGAAACCAATTTTATCTTATTTATACATCAAATCATCAAAGATAAATTACGCGCCAGTATGCTTGTTAATCATATGTGTTTATTATGTCCATTATATGTTTCCATACTAATGTTGAACTGTAACCTGTCCTTCACCTTTTGTTGAGCCTCGTTATCGAGTCGTACCCGCTGGATGTCCGGCATGTTCTTTAAATAAAACAACTACAACTTGACCTGCACAATTGAGTCGTCTGATTATTCCTGATCTTACTGACGTGGTGGCTAAAGTTGGGATTTTTCATCAAACCTACAGCCAGCGGAAACAACCAACAGTTACACGTTAGGCTTGTAATTTTCCTAATCAGACACGCCAAAAGCGAGCGTGGTAGACTCAACTTTAAAACCATACGAAGCACGGTCATTTTGTTACTTATCAAATATGACGAACGACAGGGCACCAAATCAATGGTCCCTTACTGAGCATGAGTCATTGACGTCATACGAAGCATGGCAGTCTAATATACTATACATTTTGACTTTCGATCAAAATTTCACTAGTTTCCTTGCCACGGACGCCACCTGGTTAAAGAAATCCTCTGTCATTGTCAACCCTAATCGTGGATTTGTTAACGATGATGAGACCGTTCCCGCTGCCACCCGTCGAACTGTTCAACAAAAAAGTCAAATGCTCGACCTTATGCTCGGACAAATTGCAAATTATGCTCCAGTAATTTCTAGAAACACCATAGTTCGATCCTCAACCCCTGTTTCGAGTATATGACATACCTTGAGATTACACTATGGCTTTCAAACAACTGGAGGACACTTTCTAGAGTTTGCCGACATAAAGCTTAAACCAGAAGAGCGCCCTGAAACTCGTATCAAAGACAATTATTTTTCTTCATTGTTGCAACATTGGTATAGCACTACTTATCAAAAAGATCCATTTTTAAACTTACCTCAAATTTTGCATCGCTTGTCAAATTTCCTATATCATAAGCTTGAATGTCTAGAACAAAAGCACCAGTCATATCAGAAGAAAACAACATATTTGTTTTAACGGTACCATTTGAATCAAGTATCAAAGGTTTATCTGTTCCGGTGTCTACTTCCATATCTTTTGTTGTTATGCCTAATAATCTGAAGTATGTTATTGCGTTAATGCCAACATCAGCATCGGTGACTTCCTCCTAAGGGAAGAATATGAATACATCTTACAATCTAACCACAGAGAATGACAGGCAAACCAAATGGTAAAGATAGTGATATACATTGATATGGCCACTGATACTTCCGAAATATACTCAAGATAAGAGGGATGTCATTTGGAAGTAAAGCCGAAATTTAAACCAGTTTAGTATAAAATAATGTCAACGATCGATGGCAATACGATTGAAACTGTGATACATTCACCAAAAATGCATTATCTGACCAGTGATCCCCGATCTGGACATGCCATGCGATTTTGTAGAAGATCGATGCTGCAGTGTTGGAGATATACCCCGGACAAACAGAATAACACATTGACAATAATGACAAACTCTCCACGGCGCTATTTAACCAACAAACGGACAAACACTGTGTGATCTCGACGTTTAATCAATATTATAAATTGTATTTGAAATTATCACATTTTCCGCCATCTTGTATAAATAAGGAATGATTGGTACGGTGTTCGTAGCAGTGTTTGTAATACTTAAAATACTGGAACGCCAACATCAAAGGGTGATGTCACATCTATATATTAAAGATTATTACCTTTATTACTATATTATTGTCTGAGTCGTAGTAAATAATAAACGGATTTCTACGATTATGAACAAACTACTCTACTTTGGTTATTATAAACTTACCTGTGTGTTTGAAACGACCTCCCGTTAAATAGAATCCATTATACAACTAAATATACCAACAGAAAAAAGGGGTTCTCTCTTGTAAAATTGAACCTCTCACAAACTTTGACATCGAGAAATAAAAAATGGAAGCTTATTACGTCACTTATCGGAATAGATCATTTCGTATATAAGGGGGTCAAAGCTATTTTACGACAATCCAAATTTTGTGTTGGTGCGTTCGATTACTGACTGGCGCCGCGCTTACTCTAGCCACCACGGACGCGTTCGGATTACCGATGATGTCATTCGAACGGCTTACTCGCAACAGGCCGAAGTAACCTTCCCAAGGAGATGGTTACTTCTGGAAGTATCCAATTATTCAATATGGATACAAATATTTGATCGAAGTTATATTTGCAGATTAAGTTTAGGCGACGGAAGAATTATTGTTGACATTTTTCTCGGATTTAAAATAACATATTTACGTTCCACAGTAGTGTTTTAGTGATTCTACATCTTGGTGTAACGATTCCAAGAATTAAAAAAGGCCACTCAGTGTCCTTTCAATTGCCCAATTCGTCCACTAAGCAGATTGTTTTACCTCTACTAAACTCACTGGGACGTAACTGTGTATCCATAGTGTGCGATCATAACCTTGCCCTCTTAACTGCAATTCTGGTAAGCTGAATACGCCAGAATGAACCAAATTGAATCTAATTTACCAATTTTTTCTGGGGGAGGGCCCAAACCCCCCGTTAATCGGTTGAGCGCAATTAGTTAAGCAATTATCAAACCTAGACCCCCCCCCTGCAAAAAATCCTGGATCCGCGCCTGGTAAGCCGTTGAGCTTGTTAACAAACCCCCCGTTAATCGGTTGAGCGCAATTAGTTAAGCAATTATCAAACCTAGACCCCCCCCCCCCCTGCAAAAAATCCTGGATCCGCGCCTGGTAAGCCGTTGAGCTTGTTAACAAAGTTAACAAACGTTACATTGGTTGAACGAAAATGTGATTTAAAGTATGTTCTGCATAATATGGGCTTTATTTCGCTTCTCTGGATTTAATAGTTCCAATGAGATACCAATGAAAAGGTCTAAAGTTTGTTGACGGTTTATTGTCTGTGCGTTATTTATTAGAACATCGAGCATAATTAATTGTTTGGTGGCGTTTATCTTCCATTTTGATACCCGAAGAAAGCGCCGCGCCATTCCATTTCCCATTTCCACTGCGCCTGTCGAAACGTACTCGAGGATCCTGGCCGAGTAAGCACGGGGCAAGTAATCGAACGCGACATTTATGAATAAGCTATTTCTCTGAGACCCAGTGATGAGTTTGGGCGTTTACAAACAAAAATACGCCCATAGTCCAATATTTTGTTTCCGGCTTGTATTAATGTTTTGGTTAGGTAGTGTGACAAAGTGATCTCTACATCATATTGAAATATAAATATACAGATAGAACTTTCTGACCTCTGCTGATTTTTGATCATTAATGATATTGACGTGTTCAACTCGACACAACTTCTTCAAGGCACGGACTTAATAAAACAGCTAATGTGTTCAATATGTTATTTACGGACTACACACGAATGGCCTCTGCTCGTTTTGACAATAGGCACGATCTCATTCACGATCTTATTAAATATGCAGTGCAGTTACAGATACTATAATCTCATAAATAAACAATGCCAAATATGTACATCGCTTGTGTATCACTTTTCTTAATTAATTGTATGCTTTATAAGCCAGAGTTTACTGTTAGTTTCAGAAGACTTGGAATGGCGCTCCTCCTGGAGTATGCCTATTTCATGCTCTCAATAAAGGTCTATCAACTATGCTGATATTCTGTTATCTGTATGTAGTGTTACAGATACCAGATTTGGTTGCCGTGACCGTCCTGGGTCGTATCAGATTTGGCGCCGTGAATCAGTGAACCAGACAGAACGGGATCCAGTCCCATGAAGCCGCAGGCAATCTTGTTAGACAGAATTCTCCAGTTAATCTGCAAGTTGAACAGATTTTGGTTTCATTAGTAATCAACCGGGATTGTTAATTACAATTAGTCAAGATATCAGATTTGGTTGCTGTGACCGTCCTGGGAGATATCAGATTTGGATGCCGTGACTATATGAACCTGGGAGTGAATCGCCATACCAGCGGGAAGTCCTTAACGGTGATCATGGGCCAATACTTACAGCCACAGCCAGCAGTCATGGAATCACTGACGTCCGGGTTCGATCCTGGGAGGAAACCCTTGGCAGAAGAATTTCCAGTCGTTAAGGTAGGTGCATATTTCCTTGTAACTGACAATGGAACGCCAAAAATGACCAAGGGATAATTTTAAAATTTTTTAAAGGTTAGGGATTTGATCAATATAAAGTTTTCGAAAAAATGTCAAACTAGTAAATAATTTAGTTAAGTAAATAAGAGTTAGGTTTACATATGGGTAAAAAATTTCTATAAACGTCGGAATAGATAAGAATTCTAAAATTGAAACGGTATAACGACGCAAAAAGAAATAAAATGCAGCCTCCGTTTTATAAGGTTATAGATCGTAATAATGTAATGTAGTGTTATGTCCAAATAATGTATATATATGTGTTTAACCAGGTTTGGTTAACGTGTGGATCTGTGTAAAATCCGTTTTTAAGTTTAGGGTAAAGGAAAATGCCCAAGGAAAATTTAAAACTTAATGGCCCTTTGTGTGGGTTGGTATTAGGTTTTAAAAAAATGTTTAAATTGAAACTGGGTGCATTGCAATATATAGCGAGTAGCTTATGCAATATAACTGTTTCTGAGTTATTCGTGTTGTTTTGTTAAAAAATTATAAAGGAGAATAAGTTTTAAGTAATATTCAAACCAAAAACAAAGTATAACGTGGTAAAATGGATAATTTAAAGTTGAATTTGAATGTGCGATTAGCTGTCGAATACATTTTGAATTACCTGATATGCCATGAGTAGTGTTGCGTAAAACTATACTAATGTATTGGAGACGTCAAGAATTGTAAATTGTTATTTTGTTATATGTGATAAATGTCAGGAATGTCATAACTTATGGATTATGGTTATCTATTTTATATTACAACCAGGAGTATAATACAATTAGGGTCTTGAAATAAATACTGAACCCTTGGATTCTAGAAGCTGTTTCTCGTTTGAATGCAGAACGAAATGTTAATAGGGAGTATCTATATGGACATCTCACACAGGCGCATGTCTGTCTCATCTGTTCTCGGCGTGTAAGATAGCACCTCTTGGCTACAAGCTTGTGATATACACCTAATTCTATATAGTACCAATGTTAAGACGGGTTATAATCTTAACCTGTCACTGTCAATTAGTAAAGCAGACTACTAATGAGTTTCAATGTTATTAATGACTTTAGGTGATAAGTACTAATTAATACTGCTAATTTTTACTTCGAGGCAGATTAAGTTCTATTGTTAATAGTTTATTCAATTAAAAGTAAATAGAATTAACGATTATTAATACAGGTTATTCCCAATGAAGTAAATACAATTTTAATTTTAAATAAACTGAAGTGTAAGAATATGATTAAGTATTATCCCATCCAATTAAAATCAATGTTATAAATTAAGGGTAATGTAAATTGGTCTAATTTAGCAAGTACGTTGATCTTTTATGGGATTTAGTGTACCTTATCTTAACGTACCGCAACGTTGAACCAGACCAGGGCATTCCAGTATGTCAAAAGCTATGACCCTCAAGCCCAGTTTGCAGAAGTGCCTACGTGCATCAAATTAGCTGTGCAAGAAAAAGAACAATTCTAACATGACCTGAACTTATTCAGTGGTGGCAACAGTGAAATTATTGACATTGAAAAAGTGTTTTTTGATTTTTTTTTCGGTTGGAACGTATAACCGCGTATTTATGTTGAACTTATATTATTGTAGCATGTTTATCGATGTAATTGTTTTTATAGAATTAGGACTTGAATTTGTGATGTCCATATTAATTCTTTTCAAGTGTTGATATTGATATTGTATTTAATGTATGTTAGATAACGATAATTTAGGGAATGGTGTCGGCTGAGACCGAGGACGAGAATACGCTCCATGGAACAGATGTTTCCACACCAGCACCAAGAAATAAACAAGTGTCATTCACTTTGTCATAATTAATCAAGAGGAATGCCAGAATTTAATGGTATAATGGTATCGTCCTACAAAAGTCAAGGACCTAGTGTTCCGAAAATATCATATAACTATATAATCGTGTGTGTTTTCATTACTATTATTATATCGTGTGTGCTCTTCTTAATTCGTGTGTGATTTAACTTAATTGTGTGTACCTTCAATTGATAGAGATGAAGACAGTGTCCCACCTGTGAGAATGGTATTAGTTATTTATTTTTAATAAATAACTTAAATGGGTGGGGATGGAATGTGACAAAGTGATCTCTACATCATATTGAAATATAAATATACAGATAGAACTTTCTGACCTCTGCTGATTTTTGATCATTAATGATATTGACGTGTTCAACAACTTCTTCAAGGCACGGACTTAATAAAACAGCTAATGTGTTCAATATGTTATTTACGGACTACACACGAATGGCCTCTGCTCGTTTTGACAATAGGCACGATCTCATTCACGATCTTATTAAATATGCAGTGCAGTTACAGATACTATAATCTCATAAATAAACAATGCCAAATATGTACATCGCTTGTGTATCACTTTTCTTAATTAATTGTATGCTTTATAAGCCAGAGTTTACTGTTAGTTTCAGAAGACTTGGAATGGCGCTCCTCCTGGAGTATGCCTATTTCATGCTCTCAATAAAGGTCTATCAACTATGCTGATATTCTGTTATCTGTATGTAGTGTTACAGTAGTTCGATGGGATTTTTTCTTTTGAATTACATTTTATTCACTGGCCTTGAATCTCATCCTTGAATATTTATTCCTGAAGAAGAACTTAAGCAGTCCTGTCAATTAACCTCGGCAATCTGCTGTAGCCGAGGTAGGCCTAAATTCCGATGTACTTTACATTTGCCTCGGCAGAATTAAAAGCCGAGGCCATTGATCATTGAATAGGTATATAACGTTTATATATATATATAAATACCAATAATTATTATCAACAAATCATACCGCGCATCGGTTTAATTATCGGTAGATAGTTCCATGTCTTTCTATTTCTCTTTGAATATTATTTCTGGTGTGTTCAGAATTTTATAATCGTGAAATTCACAAGGCAGTTTATCCATATGATTGTACTCTCAGTTGTTACTTATTTTGAAATCCACGGAGAGTGGAATTTTCCGATGGCATTTCGTAGATCGCGATCATGCCCCAGCTAACAACGCTTTGAGTTCTATTGCCTTAAAAGGTACCATGTCATATGAGTTATTGTATGCTGCACAGATGGTTAAATTTAGTGCCGCGAAACTTGCACGAATTTCCCCCACGGTCTGCATAATTAACACACAAAACCCAATAATACACGCAATCTGCGATGCCCTTCTGACGTGTGATTTTTTTGTTTTAAATACATTTTTATGAAGACGATAAACGATGTTTAGACATCCCGAACTGTTCTTATCAAGAATGTTTCGATTTCGATGAACAAAAAATTAATTTAATCAGGAACATTAATGGTATGAACAGTCGGAACGTGAATAAAATATGGAAATAATTAAGAAGCGGTGGTCATTTTTCATACGAAATATGATCAATTAAAATTATGAAATAAGTGTGTTTATTTATATATGTTAGCCACAAAGTTGACTATTATTGACTGGGCTGTAATGTGTTTTATAAAAATATATATAATATACACGGGTGAAATTATGAGATGAAAAGCAATATTATACATGTATTCGTATAATCGGTAAATAAAATTTAGTAGACTGGCCATCAATTGGTTCAAAATTAATGTCATTGTCTCCAGTTGCTATTTTCTTGCCCAAACTCAAACGCTCGAAAAGGCCGTGTGCTTTTGATTAGCCTGCAACACACGTGGTTATCAATAATTACCCCCTTTAACATAATTACGATGGTTTAGCCTATAACGTCACATGTATAATGTTGTGATGGACGCAGACGAAAATACAAGCAAAAGCATTGACTTTTCAAGAGAGAACCCCTTTTTTCCGTTGGTATATTTAGTTGTATAATGGATTTTATTTAACGGGAGCTCGTTTCAAACACACAGGTAAGTTTATAATAACCAAAGTAGAGTAGTTTGTTCATAATCGTAGAAATCCGTTTATTATTTACTACGACTCAGACAATAGGTATTGTCCTGAAGAGTGGTAGGAGAAGGAGATGAAGATGTAACGGGAGAAATGACTTAAGCCCTGAACCATCAAGGATCTAGGCCTATGTACTATTGTTTTTTTTAGATTACAATGACTGAATAATTTCGTTTCTCGTTCCTGTGCTGTAGTAATATCAGGTGCTTATCAAAGTAGGCCAGAGACCGCCAATAACCTTATCCCAATAGATAGGGTAATCTAGAAATAAGGCCATCGATGGATAATTTTCTAGGGAAATTCCCTCCAGGCCTTATCAGTGTAATGAATAAGGTTATGTACATTTATATCACAGACTTACTCTTAATTCTTTCACTATTGTTCCAAATTCTACATCATAGAGGAACCCTGCTGTTAATTCATCTTGTTTAAATTTGGGTCGGTGGTCATTTACATCTAATACTTCAATTTGAACCCATAACAGAGTATTATTCATCGGGTCATATTCTGGAGGATAACTTGTCATAAAATCTGCCTGTTTACTGGAAGTTACTGGACGATTCTGGGAACAATCTGGACTAGCCTGAATAACTAGATTAACTTTGGCTATAATCTCTCTGTCTAAAGATCCAATCAATGATAATATTCCCGATGTTTTATTTAAGTTGAAGTGATCCACCATTTCACCACCTAAGAAAGAATTGAAAAGAAAATAATTTTTTCTATTCTGTATGATAGGATCACATTGAGATTTTACAAATGTGTAGTCTTGCCCAGTGTTTCTCTCCGGTTACTATGAACTAAATTGACGAAAGTACGTTTATGGTACCAGAAATTTGATATGAACTCTCCGTCATTTTTGAATGGCTATGAACATTAAAGAATGTTTCTTGGACATTTAATATTCGATTTACGAGTTTTCCTTCTTTTCATTTCATTCTACTTTCATTTCATTGTGCTGTGGTATCAACTTTCATTCCGTTACGACAACATCTCCAGCTGAAATAAATGCATGGTAGTATCTTGTCCCTTAAGTATTTGATAGTTGATCGACAGTGCATTTGCCTTGCTACCAGAATGTCTTACGTCGACAAGATTTTAACACCCCCCCCCCCGTCGTTACATTCCATCTTCTCTAGTTTATATTGCGTCGTCTCACTGCATTTTCAAAATGAAGACGTTTTAAGTACCTATCTTCTTAGTTGCGGTTTCAATGCTTCCATGGAATGTAACGTAGAAAATTTCATTAACACACATTTAGTTGGGGCAAAGTATTTCGTATGCATTTATATTATGTTCACGTACTTGGGCCTAGTGTAATCCGTTCAATACGTGAACATCAATCTGCACTCTTTAAGACATATTTAATAAGCCGTACAATAAATTAGACTACTATACCTTGAATATAATAACAAACGATGGGTGTGGCATCCTTATCCGTGGCTAGAAAGATCTGGCCTATCTCTACGTCAGGACTTTCTTCGAATACGCTTAAATGGAACGGCTCACCCCTGTTTTCATTCTCAAAGATAGGTAAATTATCATCTATATCTAAGAGTACTATTCGTAACGTTATAGATGTCTCTAACGACGGTAAACCCTGGTCCTCAGCTATCAATACAATCTAATGGTGTAAATAAAAACAATAACCAATATAATCATACTACGTGTATTATAATAACATTATCTACCTGGGTGATATCACATACAGTATTTATAACTGCAAGTAGGGCAGGACCGTATCTAGCGGGGGTGCAGGGGGTATATTGCACCCCAGAAAAATAAAGCGGCCCGAGAAATGGCGCCCTCCCTCTCCCATTCAACAAAAAAATAAAAAATTGACAATCTTTCAATTATAAAATAATACACTTGATTATAATCACACAGTGACGCTCTTAAGGTAATAATCAGTCAATCGGTTTTAAGGGCGCCCTTATCCAGACTTTCGTATATCACTTACGTGGAGGCTACGGCGTCCCACCACACTGCTGTGCCCCTAGTTTTAAAATCCTACATACGACCCTGAAGTTGTTTCTTAATTAACAAGAATTAGATTTACTGCATCACCTCCTGGTTTTAACACCAGAATTTATCCCAACGCCATACCACCTGTCTCTAAATTTACAAATCAAGCGGTTTTTATTTATTGAAAGTTGTATTCATTATACATTGCTTTGTAGTTTGTAAGTAAAGCGATGTGTAAACAAGTCAGAGGACTAAACTATACTTATCCTTTCCTTTACCTCTTGGTCTGACAGACGCCTAACCTTCATTGATATTATGTTAATGATTAAAATCATATTTTATAGGAACAAAATAATGGAATTAAGATTACTCTTAAATATATGTGTTCAGCTTTGATACTATTTTCGCCATAAACATAACATTTATTATCATGGGAAACCAATAAAAAAATATCCAGATAAATACCGTATAACGCTCTTTGTCTTCTCGGTCCAGTCTACCAAGATTTGTTAAATTTCCAGTTAACCGATCAACTCTAAATTTCTGCCAATCATCAGAATTATCAGGAAGTATGGAATACAGTATTGCTCCATTTTGACCAGAATCGGAATCATTGGCATACAATAAATAAACATTTGACCCCGATGACTGCTCCTGTTAAAAAATTAATGAGATAATACATTCTATTGAAATTTACATTCAATAGTAAATACATGTACCCCTTTTCAAACCATCCATCGAATATAACTGATGATAAACCTCCAAAAGGATGTATCTCAGATATGGAATGCATCTTGCAAATGACGAATATGGAAACTGATGGCTAAAGATAAATTTTAAAATCTTTTCAACTTTTGAGCTAATTATTTATTTATTCGGTTTTCTCATTGGAATCGAAAATATTAAACGACAACATGTCGCCTCATCTAAGGGCTACAGTTAGCATCAAATGCCTCTGATTTAAAGACGACGGGCAATGCAAATTTCATGCAATCAAAAGACAATTTAGTTTGATGCTAAAATAACCATGTCTCGATTGGGTTCGATCTGACAGTTTTGCGAAATCTATTTCACAATCTGGCTTACCATATTTCAGAATGACATTCCATAGCTCAATCCTTTTCAAATGTATAAAATATTGTTTAAACTTAAACATAACTCGGCCATACGTACACGATAAGCTATCATATAAACAACTTCTTGTTAAAGTGTCAGTATTTTTGACTTAACCGTTTACCACATAGACAAGTACATGTTAAAATGTAAGTCGGTGGATAGTAGATAATTGTCCTACAAGACAAAACCTACCTCAATTACTTCAACAGTAGGTATAATGTCAGCAGATAGATTGTAATCTCTGTGTGATGGTTTGTAGAAGATAGGCCTATGTAGATTTACATCCAAAACAAAAAGGTTGATGTTTGCTGTACTATTCAAAGGTGGTGTACCTTTATCTTTCGCCATTACTGTAAGATACCGGGACCCAACCATACCGATCAGTGAACCACTTATCGTTATGGATCCAGAATCGGGATTTATGGAGAACCCTGTTATGTTACCATTGCCAGTCAAAGAATAGACTATTTCCTGGTTGGTTCCATTGTCTCTGTCAGTAGCTCGTACTGTTAATAGTTCTGTCCCATTTTGAGAATCTTCGGGGATATCCCTCCTGGACGGCAGTTCTGTAAACTCCGGAGCGTTGTCATTAATATCTAATATGTTAATGGTTATCTTTAACCGAGTTGCTCTCTGCTGATTTTCATCCTCTGGTTGATCTGTGGCTATTACAAATATTGTATAAGAGCTTCTTGTCTCTCTATCAAGGGATCCATTCACAGTTATATTGCCCTAAAAATATATGGTCCTCAAATCATTCTGTGTATGGGTGTATGCCATTTTCTAAACGTAGATAGAAAAATACAGTTTAGAGTTAGGGCCTGCAGATTTCGTCGAGGTCTCGAGATGTAAACAGGATAAAATAACACCATAGACAATGCAAAGTATCCTGCCTGGATGTACCAACCAAAACATCAATTGCCCCATCCCGCTCCTTCCTAATTTAGCATTACACACATGAACGATGTTTGTACTGACGGGACGTTAAACATCGCCATTGGGCTTTGAACTTTAGTCATATGCTAACTGTGCTCAGTTTGCTTTTTGTGATAATACTATCATAATGTTAAACAGTAAAATATAATTACAGTATTAGCATCGATAGAAAATACATTATCTTCATCTCCATCAAGGCTGTAAACAACATCTGATTCCATATCTGTGGCTTTCATTGAACCCACGAATGTTCCGCTATCAACGTTTTCGTAAACCGTAAACGTTGTACGCTGATGCTCATCAAATATTGGTGAGTTGTCATTGACATCCAGGATAGAAACTATTATTTTCGTTTCCGATTCATATGTTGCGTTTTCTGTTGCTTTCAGCTATGAAACAAAATTTGTTGGTTTTAATTTTAACATAAAACAATGTGAATATAATGTTTAGGATAAGTTAGTAGAACTGCAAGATGACATATACCAACACCCCAGCACGAAAAAAATGTTTAGGAGACAAGTTGCGAATATCGAGCTATGAACATTTTTCTTGTATTCATTTTTAACGTAATAGCAAGTGAATACGGTGCTTAGGGGATGCTTGGGCTCCCATTTGACCAATACAAACATCATAAACATGGAATATATTGAATGTGAATAAAGCAAATAACGGAGACCAGCTGCGGATACCGATACCGAGACATGAAACCGGATATAAAGTCACATGTTTGTATTGTATAGTAACTGTTTACAAACACAACAAGAGGGAAGAAAATCGAATAATATTCGCAAACCCTATTACAATGGAAATGTGTAGTGGTGATGTACAGTAATGTGAATAATAATTCACATAACGGTTGAAGCCAGGTCAATAGGCAAATTCACTATCGCATAATGACTCTTTAAGTTTTTTATGATGAAATTAACTAGCTCGAATGAACAACAGCTTACTAATGTTCACCTTACCTGGATTGTTATATTGGTTCTTGTTTCATAATCTAAATATTCTGAATTGTTGACTTTGAGAATGATGGTTGACCTGCCGTATATAGTAGTAAACTGAGCAGGTATTGTATCAAAAGCAGATGACAGATGATTATCTGAGTTGATAGAAAGATTAAATCTATTGTTGGGAACCTGTTAAAATATGATAATATATATATATATATGTGTGTGTGGGTTGGTTGTATTTTACGTCCGCTTTAACAGACGTAATATCGCAGACAAATAATAATATATTTATAAATTGTCAAATATACATGTATGTTGCCACAATTTCTCATTAAATTCCTTCATTTTAAAAGGATAGTAAAAACCACAGACAGGGGGTTACCACAGACAGGTTTTTTTCAGGCTACCCATTACACCCACCAGCAACAAAATTCGTCCGTTCTACCCCAATGCGAACACAGTCCAAGTGCGAAAACCAACCGACCAGACAGGACATCCATGTGTAGAAGTAAACCAACAGATGCAGGTGACGTCAATGAAAATAAAATGCTGTCACGTAAAGAAAAAAACAACATCAGTAGCGTAAATTATGGCTGGCTTTCTGAAATAGCTTGATGATTCGAGTCGTTGTAAGGTTAACATACCTAATACTCTAACGACATTGTAAATAATACTTTTGTTCATGAATTCCATAGAGCGGAATTTCACCATACAGCTATTCCTCCCAAATTTCCCCAACATGGCTGTTTCTGTCCAACCAGATTGGGACCAAAATTCCACAGATAATGCATAATATGTATTGAATAAAACAGCCTTACTTCCTCACGATACATAAAGAATAGATTAAATAGTCTACCTGATCTATATCAAAGACTTCTATCAATTCACCATTATCCATTGTCAATGGAATACCCGTTGGGGAATTTTCTGCTACACTGGCATGATATACCGGTTTGGTGAATACTGGTCTGTTATCATTTATATCTGTTACTGTTATTGAAACAGATGTAGTAGACCAGGTTATACCAGTATTAATCTGATCAGGTGGAATAATCTCACTCGCCTTAAAATAAAACAAATTGTCAGTTTATTATCTACTGTTGGACAGGGGGGGGGGGATTTATCAGCCACACATTTAATATTATTTATCATAATCACAATTTATTGATATCATTAAGTGGTCTAAACCCTATGTAAATGAAAGCTTGGTGACGTATCGGAAGTTACACTTTTAGCAAATCAGTTACAAGTATTAAATGTGGCTTACGTTTATTTATTTCTATATTTCGATAATAAAAAAGTCGTTTATTAAACTACTGTTTTCTGAAGTACAATGATTTTCTTACATTTACAGTGAGTCTGAAAAGACCTCCATTCTGCTGAACGTCTTCGTCATCTGCGTCTAATAGTCCGGATACATATATCGTTCCTGATGTACTGTTTATTGTAAAGTTATGTTCTGGTCCTTATAAAAGCAACAAAATATGGTTAACGGTATACACAGCATGAGACTGTACCATATTAAAATGATTATAAATATTATACTTATCTACAAGTACGCGCAAAATAAGAAAGAACGAATGTAATATTATACAGACTAAACGACAAACTTCGACATTTTGACCCTAGGACAGGGTCATTAGGGTAATAAAAAGTATTGAGACACAAATTCAGTATTACCTTCGACAAAGAAATATTCTATAGAATTGGGAACACCTCTGTCTCCATCCAAAGCATGCACGGTAAGAATATGATATCCCTTAAAAAGAATTTATGGCAAATTAAAATTAATTATTTTATTTTAATACCATCATATTTAATTAGACTAATTTTATAAAAAAGAGAAGAGTGAGGTTCCGTTTTCGAATTCAATTGTCATATGGCTTAGTTACGACAAAAAAATACGTATCTATAAGATTATAAACTGCGTTTGGACACATTATTAGAAACATATTTGATTTATAGAATAGAACAATTCAAGAAACACGAGGAAGATCTTTTGTTTAAAGTTCCAATTTCATATTTTCTAAGAAAGTCAAAACATAATTATTTCTATGTCTTTTGCTCAAAAGGTTACAACTCACTATTATATGATCATGGGCAAAATTTTTTGGGCATCACAAAGGCTGACACCCGCTGATAGAGGAAATAGTTACTCAATTACCTCCCTTGTTTTCCCATTCCTCTCCAAGGACGGCCATCTTCAAACGTTTGAATTTGAAGTTGAAAATGATATTTTTGCCAATTTCTCAACTGGCAATAGTGAATTATAGGATTAATAGGATTATTCTTTAACAAGGTAGGACTGTTTATAGGTTCAATCTATTTAAGGGCTTTATTTTAATACATTTTAAAAATATAACTTAAAAAAATGCTATTGGAACTAATCTTACCGTTTCTGTATTTTCAGGTATGGACCCGATATAAGGTTGATAGATGAAGTATGGTGGAGTATTCTGGACATCTTTAATATTTACAATTAAATTAGCCGGGGTAGCATTATTATATGGAGGTGCAT
The DNA here is from genome assembly GCA_036850965.1 of Patella caerulea. Taxonomy (NCBI): domain Eukaryota; kingdom Metazoa; phylum Mollusca; class Gastropoda; family Patellidae; genus Patella; species Patella caerulea. Next base: position 18,823,365 of record JAZGQO010000014.1, on the reverse strand, counting down.
TATCCTATAATAAAATACAACGATAACCTTATAATATGCACATGTTTATTTGATAATCCGACCTGATGTACCGGGGATGAGTTGGCAAGAAGACCTTAACCGTTCGTGAATCTTGTATCTCCGTCGTGCAACAGACTATCTAATATCGGTGAATATCAAAGAAGGGGTAATTTTATTCTTACCATAGCATGGATCTCCAGCTGATAAAATGTGTTGATTGAATAATTCAAAGCTTCAGTTAGGATCAGATCAACACCATTTAATGAAAACGGATTTCCCATATGCAGGGGATCCTGTAAAATGAGTGATATACAATACAAAGTAATAAATAAACATATTGAGTGTTTCCAAAACATAAAGTCTACTCAGTATTTATTCATAGATTATTTATATTATCTATATTCAACGAGATTTTTATACCATATATATGCTACAAGATTTGAATAAAATATAATTTATACAACATAAAGAAAATAAGTAGATGTAATGGAGAGGTGGAGCAGGGGTGTATTCTATGAAACATTTAAAGACGTGAAGAAGATAATATTATTGAAAGCTCATTGGAAGAAATATCGAAGATGGAACAGTGTTGTTGTTAAACGTTGACATCACGTAAGCAGAAGCTGTTAAAACTTTTATCCTAATCTTTGTGTATTGTACAATGGAATGACAAAGCAATTAATTAAGTTTAAGCTAATAATTTCACTTTCACTGAATATTATCTGATTTTGATTGTCCTGAAGGGTTTCTAGTAAGTTATTATGTGGGATCTTCTTTAAAGGGCCAATCTTGACTATATTTTGGAAAATAAAACTACTTAATTTTACGTTAAAAGCCATTAAAATCCTCTACCTAATACGTGTTACGATTCAAACAACTTAAACCCGCCAGTCTTCATCTGAAAATGGAGATTGGCGCCCCAAGTTGTATTATACGGTGTCGGGATAAAACCAGATCTTTATTTTATAAAAGAAAAATAACGTGTAAGTGAAATTTACATTGCGTTATCAAGTACAGTACATGGGTCTTGCACTGTATAGTCCTCTAAAGGAACGCCAATATATTGTAAGTTCACCCATCCAAAAAGAGACACGAAATCTTGAAAGGGTTACGTTCCCAAATAAGCGGATTCGTGTCAAACGACTCAATAATAATTGATGCTGAAATTTTACCATTTCTCTATAATATGTTATCGCTTAAATCTCAGACGTATACGTTTCTGAGATTCTGTTAAAATCGAGATGGTCCCTTTAATTACTTATCAACAGAACACAACCCTGACTTTAAATTCTGTGTTTTATTTGTGTCAATATGATACAATACAAAATATATACCTCCAATCTGAGATTGACGACGCCCCCATTGCCTGTATCTGGGTCAGACACACTTATTCTCAATAAAGATGTTCCTTTGGTGGCATTCTGAAACAAAGGAGTTAACCAATCAATGATTATTTCTGTAGTTCTTACTATAACTACCTCGCCACAGAATAATATTTGTATGGCTTGGAATCGTTACTGTTAGGTGTTTATTGTCCTTTGAGGTTTTTGACCGTTATTTGGAAGATCTTCAATCTTAGATAATGCAACTTTAACTTATCGAAGGGCTTTGAAGTAAGTTAAGGTCTACGTTAAACGGGTTAGTCCAATTTCGAATGAATTGATAATTTACTGCAAAAAAAAAAAAACAACTTTATATCAAAAGCTATTATTTTAGTTTAGAAAAAATACCTCGAAGACGTTTAATTGGTAAGGTTGATTTTTAAATTCTGGTTTACAATCATTTATATCTGTTATCAATAAACTGGTTCTTAATTGATCCTGGAAAGAAATCAAAAAATATAATGTAAAAGAAATAACGTGTTTGTTTGTCACAAAATTTCATAATTATTAAAATGGCACCTGAAATCTAAAATGATATGAAGCTTTTGCTTTATATTACGGGCGTGTAATTCAATTTTACCATGGTGATGGAGATTATAAAAGAATTGGTCACACAGACTACCGTATTATATTACAGATTGGGGGTTGACTATTTGAAAAAGATTTACTCTATATAACGAAAATGGTCACGGTGTTGTGCATTCGGTTGAACTAGCTCCAAAATGAGAGAGAGCCAGGGGGGGGGAGAGACAGACAGACAGAGACAGACAGAGAGAGAAAGATGGATATAAGGTGAGAGAGGGAGGGAGAGGGTTATTTCGGGACTATCACATGGTGCAATATTTCGCTTGCTCGTAGGGGTAATTCCATACCATGTACAAGAGGGGTATCGAAACCGTGACCATAATTTGATCAGATCCCCCCGTTAGCTGCATTGCGAAAAATGATGAATATTAAGTAAAATCAATTTGTTAAAGTTCGGTTTCCTTTATTTAAAAAAAATAATGTGGTACGCTCGGTCATCTTATATAGACCTATAGAACACGGATTTATGTACAGGTATACTTACAACATTACCAACTTTATCTGTGACTTTAAAATATAATGGTCTTTGAGATGGTTCCTGTTTAACATAATACGACAGTTTTAGTAAATAACCAAGATCTGATACATGTACATGGAGAATAATATTAGTGAGTATTTGTGTCTTACGATCCGGCAATTTGAAATACGAATTCACAAATTATGTAACATTGAAACACTGCCCAATTTGGGTTTGGGTTAGACTATGTAATGCATAGTCGAGGAAACGCTTTTAATTGCACACGAAGATTCACGGTCACATACTAGGCTGATAAAACAGATCCTCTGTAAGATTGGTCCTAACTACATATAGGTTCATTCTTTCACTGTTCCAGTGATGAGACCGCTAGAGGTGTTTCCGGATGTTGAGGTGACTTTGCAAACGATCTCGACACACATTAAAATATATTAATATAAGAGTATATATATTTACTTTATGATAGTTCAATGACCTTTTACAAACAGATCGGACAGAGTTTAAAGGGTCGATGATCCGTCAATCTTTATTTCAAAACACATGAAAACTGAAATCCGCGTAAAATGGACCTAAAGCCTAACAGTTGGTCCAATCTAACAAAAAAAAAATCCAAAACAAACAAACCCCGAGCCTCCCTAATTTATTGTCCTCACTCTAGTCCTGGTCAAAATTTATAGGCTTTTGTGTTGTGTGTAATTAGGTAATAACAATTTATTGGTATACTAACATAGTCTCTATCTAAAGTAGCATGTACTGTAATATTAACTATTACACCCGTGGCTGGGTTACCATCAGGTGGTGATAACTTAACCAGACTGTCAGATGCATCAGTATTATCTATTTCTATACGTAAAGATTCTCCATCATCCGGGTCTGTGGCTGTAAGACTTCCTACGTATGTTCCTGGTATAAAGTAAGAAGTATTCAACAAATATATGACACGATCATATATATTACTTTCGGATGGATTTTTTTGCCATCGATCCTGTGGGTGAAATTAAAACTAGTATATGGCATTAAATCTATTACAAAGATGTTACAGTTTTAAATTCCTTGATAGGCTGTTCATACAAGTCACAATTCGATGGAATACAATTACTGCTTATTACTAAGGAAATTGATCATCTCAAACATGTCTTCACAAAATTCAGTGGCTTTCCAGCGAAGTGTGTGGCAAACATCACCAATAAGACCCTGTCGGTAAGTGCAGCTAAACCAAAACCTCGACTGCTCCAGTCAGAATCTTCCTTCTTTTCAACCGTAAAGTCCCCTACCAAATCAAACGCCTACTTATGCAACAGCAAGAAAAGGATGTAACTTTCACAAATAACAACAGCACCAACTAAAGATATTATAATAAGCGCCAATGGTAAACAAAATCCAACACAACCGTCACAGCCAAAGGGACGTGTTAATCAAATAGTACACAATTGTGGGAGCTCATACATGGTAAATAAGAGGATAGATGGCCACAAGTCGAAAGCAGCAACCAACAAAATCAACTGAACATTTGAACTCCAACCATCGCAACAGAGTCCAAATGTCCAATGTAAAATCACTATGCGAGAATATCAGCAACAAGAGAGCGTGCCGATTGCTTGAAGCCAATCAAATACGACGACAGTACGACACAAACCAACGATGAACAGAAATCAAGGATTATTTCTCTCCAGGGCATTTGGTACTCTTATCACGTAATCAAAGGCTAAGCATAATTATTTTTATTTCAAGCATATTCAATAGTTAACAATATTCCAGTAACAATTTTAAGTTTGTAATAACAACAACTATTTTTCTTTTCAGGCCTACTGTTTTTGTAATTCAAAGCACTTAATAGTCCTGATCCTGCCTTTCTTCATCGCTATAACATCCAGTGGAGGTACTTCTCACTATTTTATATAGTCAGCCTTCGGGGGCAATTGTTGATCATTTGCGAAGTCATTGTTCTACGGATTTTTCGTATATCAGTATAACCACTTGCATCAACATGCATATAACAATTATTTTTCATCATAATACCAATCAAGTCTCATCTTCTTGGGATGTTGCCATTATAAAACCTGATCAAATCTTTGTAAATACTCCACAACAATCTATTCATTAATCATTTGTGCTTATTTTAGTAAAAGAGTGGTTGAAATAACATTTTATCAAATTCCATTTTCTTTGCAAGGTTTGATATTATACTATTCCAAAAAAAGAAGGGGATATTTGATTTTTAAGTGTTATTAAAGTCACCTAATGAAACCGACGAAGAAACAAATGACAAAATGAAATGAAGTTCACATTCATTGATTTAATCCAAATGATCGTTAGACTAAGTAAGGCACAGACTGACCATTATAAGGGTAAAATGATACCCGGGGTCAAACAGCAAAGTTACCACAGCATCACAACAAAGTCAGTAACGGGTAAATCCTCCTCTGTTTGCCAAACAAGCATTGATCCGACGTGGCATACTCCTAATGAGACGTCTAAGGTCATTTTGGTCCAGATTGTCCCATTCCTGTTGCAACGCAGCAGCAAGTTCCTGGACATTGGCCGGACGTTGTTGACGTTGACGTAACCTCTGTCCAAGCATGTCCCAGACATGCTCGATGGGGGAGAGGTCGGGACTCAGTGCTGGCCAAGGTAATGTGGTTGTTGGAGGTAACCTGTTACGATCCTGGCCCTGTGACATCTTGCGTTGTCATCCTGGAAGATGAAACGGCGGCCATGACGTCGTGTGAGCGGCACAACATGGACTGCCAAGATGTTGTCCCGGTAGTACTGGCCTGTAACACGCCCTGCAACAACACGTTAAGCCGTTCTTCCAGCAACAGTGATGCCTCCCCACACCATAACAGAACCACCCCCAAATCGATCATGTCTGATGACGTTAACGTCTTGGAAGCGCTCGTTTCGACGACGCCACACCCTCCTACGTCTGTCCAAAAAATCAACTGTGAACCTTGACTCATCTGAAAACATCACATTGCTCCAGCGTCGATTATCCCAGTGTTGACGATCCCTACACCAACGACGTCTTGCCTGAATGTGATGATCTCTCAAACAAGGGATCACGCGAGGTCATCGGGCAGTCGATTCCGAATCGTCTGGCCACTCACTCTCACACCAGTGTCTGTTGGAAGATCTGATTTGCTGTGATGACACGACTTCTCAAGGCCAAGGTACGGATAAATCGATCCTGGGCTTGAGTTGTCGCCCTTGGTCGACCTGAGCGTGGTCTGTCCTGTACAGATTGTGTATCACGGTATCTGGACCATAGCCTGCTTATGACAGACTGAGAAACATTCATCGTCCGCGCCACAACCGCCTGTGTTGTGCCGATCTGTAGCATGCCAAGGGCACGTAACCTTTCATTTTGGGTAAGCCGACGCATATCAAAATTTGTTTTCTGGTCACTAAAACAATTAAACTGATGTTTCCACCCTGGAATTCAATGCGACAATGACTGTAACATTCAAAGTCAGAGTCGTGCAAATCTTGGGTTGGACCCCCATGATGATCCCAAGCATCACCTGCATTCCATGCGGTAGCTATTGGTGCGTTTGGGCGTCACATGTAACTGGAAATGTTTCTTCTGTTAGGTTCTATAGTGACTTTTTTCGTAGTCATTTGCATATTTTAGTATTATGCCCCCAAAATCAAATATCCCCTACTTTTTATGAATAGTATATTAAAACCTACTAATCATTGTATATATTCCACAACAACTTACCCATTAATCAATTAGTCACGTTATTTTTATTTTCAGTTAAATTGAAAATAAACGACTAGTCAGACATTTTAATTTTACTTATCGGTATATCGATGATGTTCTATCACTGAATAATTCTAAATTTAGTGATTATGTAGAATTCATATATCCTGATGAGCTTGAAATTAAAAATACTACTGACAGTGACAATTACGCTTCCTACTTGGATCTGCGTCTCGATTTTGACAATTGCCATAGACTCAGTGTTAAATTGTATGATAAACGTGATGACTTTGACTTTCCGATTGTTAACTTTCCATTTATTAGTAGTAACATTCCTGTATCACCAGCTTATGGAGTGTTTGTGTCTCAGCTTATTCGTTACGCGAGAGCTTGTTCTTTTTATTCTGATTTTTTAAGTAGATCGAGACATTAAATACTTTAAAAAGTTTTATGGCCGTCATATTGACTTGATTGGTAAATATAACATGTCGCTCTCAGCTATTATTCTTGATATATTTAATTGACGCGTATCCTATTTACTATCTCTCTGATTATGTCTACTACACCGTTAACAATGTTCATCACGTGCATTTTGCATACCTATAGTCTATTGGCCAATCACGTTATTTTACCTACATTTTGCCTAGTAGTTTGAATGCAGCGATGGCGGGTGTGGCGCGCCAGGCAGGGTAAGCTTACTCTTCCGGACACCTGTTACCATTGTTTGTTGTGTATTTCGTACACGATGAACAGTCCATTTGCTGATTACACTACTTTGCCTAACTATTTTGCCTATTACGTTCTTTAGGACTTCGATTTTTGCCTAATGGTTTGGATTGTTCGTACTTGGTTTTATTTGTGATTGTATCCATAATAAGTGTTCTAGTATTATATCACAATTCAATTGCTAAATGCCTCTCAAAGAATTAAATTGACCTATTGAATGCTTTTTAGTAGCGTTTAACTTTATAATCCTTAATTAAATTAGATTCCCTTTAGGTACATGTAAATTAAGGGAAATCTCTCTTTTTGCCAGCATTAACCAAGTATCGATGTGTACATTTATATATTGACTTGTCATATTTTCAAATTTTACCATTGCTTGATAATGACTAGAGAAGCCTAGTCGAAACGTCGCCCAGTAATAAGCAGTAATTGTATTCCATAGAATTGTGACCTGTGTACTCTAGTTCAATTACTAAATGCCATTGAAACAGTTTAGGTAAATGTTAGTTCATCCTCGGTATCCCCAGTGGCTTCATTCCGTTCAACTCCAGTAACCCCTGGGTTAATCTATGGAGGTGGGGGGCACCTTTTCAATTATCCGCCCTTGATGATTGTGCTATTTTTATCGACCAATCCCATCAATTGTTAAAATGGAAGTCGGCAGGGGGAAGTAACAATGCTAGCCTAAATGAGAGGAAGTCTAAATTATTCTAAATACGTATTTATTAACAACAAATTATATAATATTATATTAATGAAGACCGGGCGTTTATATATATGTAGTTTCAAGAGTTTGATTGAGAATCTTTCATTCGTTGCCGTATAAGTTGTATCAGTAGTTCGTCGGGGTACGCAGATTCAAGCTCGGGTCTGGAAATATTTTAGGACATGTGATACATACGTTATGTACATACGTTGAACTACCGATACAATAACGCCTGTGTACAGAACAGCTACATCGTACAGGGGGCGTTTCGCAGTCACATTGGAAGTAAGAGAGGAGACCAGACTTCCCACGCTGACGCGTTGGTTGGAGGAACAGTGGTCAGAACCGTAGTCAAAGGATTCGGCATCATGGGGTAATGGTGGGGTTGGAGCTCTGGACTGTATTAAATTTTGAGAAATAAATTCAGTACGGTGTGCATTAGGTGTGCATGAGCAACTCTATTCGCTACTATGCAACCAATGAGCTTCATACATCCCATCATTAGAAACCTGCCGAATAGCGACTTGCTGAGAATACCAATCTTTCCCAACTGAAAACGCTTCAGAATGTATTCTATAAGACCAAATATTAAACTCCCTAATCCGCAGAACGAAAAAAATAAAACAAGACGGTATTAATAAAAGTTTACAATTTCGTAATAATTGTGTATAAACTATGAATAAATATGTATACTGACAGGATGAATTAATATTTATAAACAGAAAACATAATACATTTATATGTAACTAATAATTACCGTTATGTACCCCTTCTACTATCTGAATAAACCCGCCGGATGGCGTCACTGTTAATCTCGGCACATTCTGTGATAGAACTGTTTAAAATAAAAGTAATTGTGTATCAATTTACCATCCCAATATTTCCGTAACTGTTACCCTTGCTTCTGTAACCCACACATGTAATATTAAACATGCATGAAATGTTATCTAAATCATTACTCAACCTTCATTACGTTGTGATATAATCAAAAGGTTCTTTTTTAAATCTGATAATAATTTTGACCTCCAGAGGGACCACAAGCTAAGATGGGCGATTTTGCTTACAATCAGGGGCCATAATTCAGGAAGATAAGATCTGATATGCAATAATATCGAAAGGAACCGAGATCTTTGGGTTATAAACATGCATTTAAAGTTCCATCAAAATCAGATTAAAATTTTTTAAATAGTATTTGCGTACAAGCGGCGGTCATTTTGTCCGACAGTTTTGGTCCGATTTTTACGAAATTACCCTTCATTACTGTGTAACGGTGATATTATCAAACGTTTTTATAAATCCGTTAATAATTGGGAACTCTAGAGGGACCACAAGATAAAAGGGCGATTTTTCGTACAATCCGGGGCCATAATTTGGGAAGTTACGATCCAAAATATATGCACATATCAAAAGGAAGCAAGGTATTTGAGTTATAAACATGGATTTCAAGTTTCATCAAAATCGAATTAAACTTCACAACCTTGATATTCAATATTTCTATACTATCCGCGTAAAAGCGGTGACCATTTTTTCAGCAATTGGGGTCCGATGTTCATGAAATTCGAACCCAACTTTCATTACAGTGTAATGTTGATTTAATCTTGGGACCACAGGATAATAAAGGCGATTTTTCGTACAATCAGGGGCCATAATTCAGGAAGTTACGATCCGATATGCGCAAATATCCTCAAGGAACCAAGATCTTTATGTTATAAATATGCATATCAAGTTGCATCAAAATCGATTAAAATTGTAACCTATACAGGGTTTTTACACTATTCACGTACAAGCGGCGGTTATTTTGCATCAATGGTATGGTTTGGGGGCATTTGTGTGGAGCTTTTCACCACAACACTTCCACAAGATATTGGACTTAGAAAAAAAAAAAAAATCCAAAATTTCTTCTTAGACCCCTTATTCGCTTGTGTCGACTTAGAATAATTTTGATACAGTGTTTTGGGTTCGTGGTGTTTTTCACCACAAGAGTTCCACAAGATATTGGACTTCGAAAAAAAGCTTTTTTTCTCCAAAATTTCTTCTTAAACCTCTTATATGCCTGTGTGGTACCACATTCCACAAGATTTTCGACTTAGAATAATATTGATAGAGTGTTTTTCACTACAAAATTTCTTCTCAAACCTCTTATATGCCTGTGTGGTACCACATGAATAATATTCATAGAGTCTTTTGGGACTGTGGTGTTTTTCACCACAACACTTCCACAAGATATTGGACTTAGGAAAAAAAAAATTTTTTTCCAAATTTTCTTCTTAGAATAATATTGATAGAGTGTTTTTCACTACAAAATTTCTTCTCAAACCTCTTATATGCCTGTGTGGTACCACATGAATAATATTCATAGAGTCTTTTGGGACTGTGGTGTTTTTCTCCACAACACTTCCACAAGATATTGGACTTAGGACTTAGGAAAAAAAAAATTTTTTTCCAAATTTTCTTCTTAGACCCCTTATTTGCCTGTGTGGTACCACATTCCACATGATTTTCGACTTAGAATAATTTAGATATAGTGTTTTCGGTTTGTTTTTTTCTAAGTCTAAGATCTTGTGGAACTCTTGTGACGAAAAACACCACAGACCGAAAACACCCTATCAAAATTATTCTAAGTCGAAAATCTTGTGGAATGTGGTACCACACAGGAATATAGGGGGTCTGAGAGAAAAATTTTTGAAAACAAATGTCGAGAATCTTGTGGAATGTGGTACCACACCGGCATATAGGGGGTCTGTGAAGAAATTTATGATTTTTTTTTTTGATTTTTTTCTAAGTCTAATACCTTTGGATCTCAGGGGGTCTGAGATGAAATTCTTGAAAGGACACAACAGAATAAAATTTTGTAGAATATATTTTCCCCACATTTTACAAGATAATAGGATAAGTTATTATTGTTCAAGCAAATTTTTCAAGGTCCACTTTTCAAAACGCCCCCAAACCTTGCCATGTCTATTATTTTGTCCGGCAATTTTGGTCCGATTTTCACGAAATTCGAACTCAACTTGCATTACAGTGTAACGGTAATTTAACCAAACGGCTTTGTAAATCGGATAATAATTGTGACCTCCAGAGGAACCAAAAGCTAAAAAAACCTGATTTTTCGAAAGCAGCCGAGATCTTATAGGGATAAACCTATATTTCACGTTTCGTCAAAATCGGATAAGAATAGTGACCTGTGGACAGCCCACAAACCATTGTGGACGGACGGACGGACGGCATAATACGTCCACATGAAAATGTGGGCGTATAAGAAAAAAATTACGGATTTGAGACAATCAACACTCCAACGCAAGAAAATACCCTGCAGCGTAGACTACACACCACTGCTTTTGTTCAGTACAAAAATAATTACTGTATACAAAATTTCTGAGTGTATTCCGCACTAAGATATAGTTTTAGTTTGTATTCAAAATTGTATACAAAAACAGGTATGTTAGATGGAATCACAAGTTATGACCATAAATAATACCATAAATTTACTTTATCTGTTATATCAATGCTTGATAACGATGATATTTATATCACTTATAACCAGAAAAATAAAATGGCAAGATCTAAGAAGTAAAGTGATATAATGCCCTGTTAACTAATTTGATCTAAAAATAATTACCTTGAGAGATAACGCAAGCTGTCACGAAAAATGAATATTTTATATATCTTTGAAAACCCATGTTCTTTTGAAAGTTTATTCCTTAGTTCTGCAAATATATAACAGATGCCATTATACACATGTATACACACGTCTCTTGGTTAAAACATAAGTAGCATTTCGTCCCATGGTTGAACAGTTCAGCCATTCAATCATGATACTCTGATTTAATAGATGGACGGACTTGAGACTTTAACCAAACCAATGCTCAATTCTTGGTCATCCATAATCTCCTAGTCTTCAATGTAGAATATTAATCTGAATGATGGATACTAGTCTAGCGCTTCACCATAATTCTGAGGGATACCCTTCGCCTGACGAAACAAAGCAAAAGCGATTGATTTAACAAGGGTAAATTCTTTTGACCAATCCAAACTATCAAATCTGTCACTTCCCTATCGTTTCAGCTTCACGTGCCCTATGGTAAAAGTTTGTGACGCCCTTTACTATGTTTTTCAATGTTTTATTATTGCTGAGGTCTGATTAAAACCATAAATAAACTGATTCATCCAAATATAAATGAAGTGTATTTATGGTGCGGCTGAAAAAACAAATTTATATTGCATAGAGATACAAACAAATACCCCTCATTGCGAAAACCACATAGATTGCAACGTAGTAAAACACAAGTCCACTATTAACAATCAAATAAATCAGTTATACCAAATAGTTATTTCATTAAATTATGGTTTTCACGGTTTCATAGCTATGAAGATAACTTCAGAAATGTCGAATACTTCTAAAAGCGATTACCCCAAAGCATTGAAACTCTATTGAAGTTTGTGCTTTCATTGAACTAGACCATTAACCCATATTAACCCGTTCCGCGTGGTGTTCTCTTGTCAGTGATACAGAACGGAGGGCCTGACAAGGACAGCTGTCTAGTCCTTCGAATGGGACGAAAAACCGAGGCCCCGTGTACACATTGGCAGTTGGAATTCGATATAATAATAGGCCGTACCGCCGCTGCCCGGGCTAAATTTCCCTCATAGCACAATGTATGGTCTATGCCTGTCTTCCAATAGCCCAGGTTAGGTGCAGAAGAGTAGGGCGCTAAACCTTATTTCATTTCATTTCATTGCATATTAGTCCGACCTAAAGAGCTAACCAGAATTAGTATTGCGGGGGCATACACCAGGGAGGGATTATTGGAAAACATAGAAAGGTTTTCTTGTAAAAAAAGGACACTATACCAATTTCAAAACAATATATAAATATATAACAATAAATGTTTTGGGACCCGGGACCTGTTCTGTAAATACAGATCAGGGCCCGATTCCTAGAAAATTCTTAAGCACGTTCTTGTGCTTAGAATTTAAGTAGACTTTGCAATTAAGTAAACTTGCCTTATTTTGTGTTCCCAGAAAATTCTTAAGAACGTTCTTGTGTTTAGATTTTAAGTAGACTTCAGTGTAAGCACAAGCACTTTATTATGTGTTCCAAGAAAAAACTTAAGCACAACTTCGTTCTTACAATTGTCAATCTAAGCACAAGTCCCGAGCAAGGTATAGGGCTTGCTTACAAACCTTAAGCCTGTTTCTGCTTCAAACAATATGACTGACCGTGTAGTTAGTTATTCGACGGCATTTACTACATCTTTTGATACCTAAGAGACATTTGGAAGACGGAAAATCCTTAAGAAATATATTCTCGACAAGAATGCTATAGAATATTTCGCTTCCACACTAATTTTTTTTTATTTATTTACAAATTGGTAAACAACACAAACGCAGGCAACTTGAAAGGAGCTAAATCGCTAACATTTGGGACCAAGAAGTTGACACAAGTGGGTCGCAACGCATATAATACTCTAATATGAATGTATATAAACTGATTTACATTCAATGGTTTCCGTCTTTACTCCAATTTCAAATCAGTTATGTGCGGCGAAATTTGCCAACAGTGTCAATCGAATGCAAATTTCTAGCGTCTAGTTATTCCAGTCTTTGGTGCAATGTTTCTAGCCTTGTTCCCCCGAGTCTCTCGCTAGAACTAGGCTGAAACGCATTATGGTACACGATTCGTGTACCAATGGTAAACTATTTATCTTGTCTTAAATATTGGATATCAGAAGCCCATGTTTTTCCGATAAAATCACATCATCAATTTTGATTTAAACTGACAAATAATTCGTGTTTTCAATGTCGAAGATGCTGGATGACATTGAATTAGAGACTTAGCTACTTTAAAATCAGGCGCTGTCTCAGTCATTCCGTCTGTTTGCATGTGCTTGCGTTTTTTTTGGGGGGGGGGGCTAGCTTATAGGCCTATAGGGGCCATGTCAAAGGGATCGCGTGGTTAAGTGGGTAAGACGCCAGCTAGGGCCAATTCCTAGAAAATTCTTAAAAGTAAGCACAAAGTTATGCTTCACTTTTGCTTACGTAAGAAACTTTATAAAATACCGTCTTTAGAAAATTCCCAAGACCGTTCTTACGTAAGCACAAGTTAAGTACGAGTCTAAGCACATTGTGACTGGTAAATTGAGAGTACGATGCTCTCTAACGTCAAAAAAACATTTTTGGTATGCAAATTGCACCGTAATTGTAAATTCGTCTACATCACAGAGTTTCTATAATATATAGCTCTTATAGCTCTATGGTCTGCATGGAGTTATAAATAGACCAATGACATTAACCTCCCGGAAAATAGTCGATTTAGATGTATTTTATTATTTAACAAATGAAATGAAATGAAATTTAGCGTCCTACTATTTTGCTCCTAATCTGGGGTAATGAAGACGTACATACGTCATACAGTGTGCTATGAGGGAAATTTCGCCCTGGCAGCGGCACCACTCTATCGAATTCCAACTGCCAAGGAATCTTTTACGTGTACGCCAGTTTGTACACGAGACCTCGTTTTTTCGTCCCATCCGAATGACAAAACAGCTGTCCTCCGTCCTGCATCACTGACAAGGAGAAACCACGTCGGAAAATTTGGATGAACCTTCTCGGCCAATGCAGGGATCGAACACCCGACCTCCAGGCTAGCGAACCAGCGTCTTACCCACTTAGTCAAGTGATCCCCTGATACCTTTGACGTGTCTCCCATAGGCCTACATATATAAAATATACCACAGACTTAAAAAAAAGAAAACAACCCAAAACGCAAGTATAACATGCAAACAAACAGAATAATTGTGAGAGCGACTGATCTTTAAGTAGCCCGCGTGTGTGTTGTTTACCAATTTGGAAATAAATGAATTGTGTTTAGGGTAGAAGCGAAATTTCCTATAGCATTCTTCTCGAGAATATGTTTCTAAAGGATTTTCTGTCTTCCAATTGACTCTTAGGTACCAAAAGATGTAGCAAATATTGTCGAATAAATCCACGGTCAGCCATATTGTTTGAAGCGGAAACAGGCTTAAAGGTTGGTAAGCAAGCCCTATACCTTGCTTGGGATTTGTGCTTAGATTGACAATTTTAAGAACGAAGTTGTGCTTAAGTTTTTTCTTGGAACACATAATAACGTGCTTGTGCTTACACTGAAGTCTACTTAAAATCTAAGCACAAGAACGTTCTTAAGAATTCTGTTAACACGAAACTTATTTGCAAAGTCTACTTAAAATCTACATGTAAGCGCAAGAACGTGTTAAAGAATTTTTTATGAATCGGGCCGAGGAAAGGTGTTCGATCCCTGCATTGGCCGAGAAGGTTCATCCCCTTGTCAGTGATAAGGTCCCGTGTAAAAATTAGCGTGCACGTCAAAGATCCCCTGGCCGTTGTAATTCGATATAAGAGTAAGCCGTAGCGCCGCGGCCCGGGCAAACTTTCCCTCATAGCACACTTTATGGCGTATGCCCGTCTTCATTAGCCCAGCTTACGATCAAAACAGTAGGAAGTTAAAACCTATTTCATTTCATGTCATTTGTCAAATACTTCTAAATCGACTATTTGAAGTTAATGTCATTGATCTATTTATAACTCTATATGCAGACGAATTTACGGTGGAATTTGCATACTAAATTTGTTTTTGTGACGCTAAAGAGCATCTTTGTCTCAATTTACCAGTCACACTGTGCTTAGACTCGTACTTGGCTTGTTCTTATGTAAAAACGGTCTTGAGAAGTTTCTATAGAGACGGTATTTCGTAAAGTTTCTTACGTAAGCAAAAGTGAAGCATAACTTTGTGCTTACTTTTAAGAATTTTCTAGGAACCGGGCCCTGGATACAAATGTTGTGTAAATTGGCTAAGAAGGCATTTATATAGAGTGGGTACGTATACGTGATGTTAGTCAGCAGTCCTAACTCTTTGGAGGTACATTTGTGTGAACTTTAGAAATACCCAAATTGGAATTGGTAGGATAGCCTGTGTTCTAGAAAAAATAATCTGCATTAATAGTTTTAACCGAATGCTCTGGATGTTTTGACTCTCTTCTCTTTTCTTTTATCAGTAACACCTTTGAGCCTCTACTTCGAGAAAAAAAATTAAATCAAAAATCTACTTTGATACGCAACGAATAAATAAGGTTTATGGTTCGTTCAAAAAGTAAGACATCGAAATATTTTATGATATCAGGTGACGCAAATAACGGTATATTAAATTATTCTCTGTTCGTGTACCTGGTCATACAGATTGTATTAAAAGGTTGGTTTGAAACTTCACGTGTCCGTCTTTAAAACAAAATTACAAAGACTGCTCGTTTTGATAATGTACAAAAGAAAAAAAAACAAAGTTCAAAATGACATAATTTGTAAGCCAAATCAATGGATGTGAATCTTAGCTTATTTCAACTAAATCTTTGTGTCATGAGCAACGTCCATATTTTGTTTCATTTTCACACCCATCAATAAAATACTGTTCGGGAAATATCTAGAATTAGCTGAAAAGAAGATCAAATTCAAATTTAACATAAATCAATAAAGCACACTTGACATACGCTGTTTAATATCGTGAATTAACTACCAGGAAGGACACTGTTATCATGCTTTATAGAAACGTAATATTAAGAGAGAATTTGTATTTACAATCTTTTGGTATTAGAACAAAGTAATAACATTTGTTCGCATGACTGGAAACAGAGAGTAAAATATCAAAACAACTTACCAGAAAAAAAAATATGTTAATCCTTTCAATGAATACAATACATTTTTTAAAGGGAATTCAGTTTAAAACACTGGTTTCCGCCATTTTAACCCTGCTCTGATAACAACCCGGCAACCAATACACGCTTTATTCTTATCAGACTTGAACCAGGTAATATTTTACAATCTAGGTTAAGAAGAATAAATAGATAATCTTATAGCTATGTAATAATTTGATAAGAACATAAATAATATCGTGTCTATCAGATTTGATTTGTATGGGCCATATACCGATATTTCAATTGGAACTTAAATGCCTGCCAATAAGAATTATAACAATACACGCCAGCTCTCTATACCAAATGTGTGACTATATCCAAATTCGATTAGTCAATATATGGTGTAATGTTTTAAAATAAGGAAGAATAATGCACGCTGGTCCCTGGCTATTACTCCCAATATTGAATTTTATGTTAGAAGACTACATTTTGTAATGTTATATCAACGAGGGACTTTGACTTCCCCTACCAAGCCCTGGAATGCAGTTAATACAATCAATGTCTACTGTAATCATATAAACAATTACAGGTTGGCAATGATTGCGTAATGTCAACTCAACTGGGTCAACTTGGGACTAACGTAATGTCATGGCTTGATTTTAGGAGTCTTTAGAATTGGGAGAGATCCCATACTACATTGTTATGGAAAGAACACACGACGTGCATAGATAACACCCCTAATGATCCATGGAACCCACACAGTAGAACATTTGGTAAGAAATCACACTCCGGGAAAATAATGTATTGTGAATAACCAAAGATAATTACAAGGTATGAAACAAACAGTGTTGCTCTAGACGATTTATTATTGCTAATAATTAAATATAGATAGGCCACAAAAAATATTAAAAAGTACTCACACGTTCCACTAACAAGCCTAGAAAGATATAGATTTATTAGGTATTCACGCCACACCCAGACAAATAGCACAATAAATAGGAACATATATTAGCTGGTTACATATTATATTCGGTACTAATCAGCTTGTTGGGATATAGATAAATTTGTTTTATACCCCTACTCTAGAGTAATAAACGCAATGACTATCCTAATGCACAGACACGATCTCTTATGATCAAACCTTGCTATGAAGACGGATGACCCCCTATATTTACTGTGTTTACATATTGACTCAGTCTGTATACATTACAAGACATATTTCCCGTACATAAAATATTTATAACGGCTTAAGATCCTATTGTCAATATCTTGCTACAATACACAAATACATTTGGACATTCATTTCGGGTTGCATTGTTTTATATGTTGTTAAATCGCTGTGTTTTTGGAATATAACACGTTATTGTCTGTTAAATAAAATATATAAATAATTACACACGCCATATAAGATCATATGTAAGATTCTCGGCTGTTTAAAATAAACTTTAACTACTTGCCGTTATATAGTGTTTTATGCGGTAAAAATAAAAATCCAAATATCATCAATGAAGTCCCTACGGATATTGTATTTTACCATTACGCGCCAGGAGATGTGGGTGTTATTCGAATTTGAAACAGGGAAATATGCAAACCAGGACATGAAGTACAATGCGATTCAGTAGAAGTGGGGGGGCTCTAGTTCCAACTTTTTTGACATTTTTAGATAATGTGGCGAAATAAATTAAAGGGACAATAACATTCTTGCTGGTAAATTATTCTAAGTACTAGATGTTTACATGTCCTACCTGTTGTGTAAATTATCCATTACAACCTATTTTACTGTCCAGAGGGTTCGAAAATATTTTAAAATCCAAGTCACATTTGAAAAAGGTTTACGTTAGACTTTTCAAATCAATTGGTTGAATTTTTCCAATTTTTTAAATTAGGTGTGTTAAGATGAAATTTATATCATCATTTAATTGGAATATTCTAAAATAATACGATTTGTTGACCAGATTGAAGATTGGGACATATTTTTCAGTTACAACAAGAGTGTTATTGGGGCTTTAAACGAAATGCCGTTTAAGGTCCATATGAGCTAATGGAGACATGTATAACAGAAGGAATTTCAAGATATCAAAACTTTCATGATTTTCATCCCAAGGAGAAATTTTGAAGCTGCATGGGTCATGTATATACCCTTTCAAGGCATATGTCAGTGACTAACGGTAAGCGACCGCTCTAAAGGTTAATATCCGGTTGACTTTAAATGCATACACAATGTTTAATGCCATCAGACAAAGTTGCCTTTTGATTATCAACGATTTTAAATGATTACAGCCAGAGTTATGGTCCTTGTTCTCTAAAAAAAATCTTGTACATGCTTTAGAGACTATATTTATCCTCGGATTGATTTTATATTTTTACAATTGTTTACGATTGTATATAATCGTTTCGGTTGACGTACAATTAATACACATAGTTTAAGGTCTTGGGACGAACAAGTATTGATGCTCAATAATGTTTGATAACTCCAAGATACATAAAGAGCTATTAGACAAAGAGTTGGCATTGTAATAGTTAAAAACTAGATAATGTAAAGGGGAATTGCTGAAAATTTCAGTCAAATTGATCCAATCAGAACCGAGAATTTACCATTTGAATTTTGTGACAAACTGATCTATATCTTTTAAACTGAAAAATTATTTAGGTGTAAAGAACTTTATGACCACTGTTTGTTTGGATAATATATGCTATTGACGTTTCAACTCTCTATAAACTTATGTTAAGGCACGGTCTAATCAAACATCTGATTTATTCAATATGTTCTTTACAAGCTTCACATGACCCGTGTATAACACTCGGCAGAACTTCAAGACTTCCCGGGAAATATGCAATGTATATGTCAGGGGCAGATCTAGGAATTTTGAAAAGGGGGGGGAGGTCGTAAAATGAGGGCACTTACTTCCGAGACGGGCCACGCGGCTGCGAGGGGGTTGAGGGGGGGGGGGGTCCCCAAGACAATTATCCGCCATGTCCTTGCATCTGTAGACATTCCTGTAGACAGCTATGGCTGATATTTTCGTCTAAGTAAACGTTCGGAGAGGACATATTTGGGTCTGAAAAAGGCACGTTCAGCAGTAAAAAAGGGCACTGTCGAAAATTAGGGGGGATGCGCCTCTATTACAGATACCATATGACGCTCACTCTTGTCCATCTTCCCTAATTGTTGGACGCTTTATACGCAGGGGTTTACAGACAACTAACAAGACAGACAACTAAAGACAGAGTAGAGAGAGACGTAGAAACCGGCGTATTGACTCACCCGAGTTCAGTCGCTGCCTGGTGGATTCAATATCGTTAGTTATGTTCCTATTGTATCTATAGTTCCCGATGTTGTGCAGTCTTGTATCTATGTCACTGTTTGATATTCTGTTCCCCTTGTAAAAAAACAACATATATTTACGAAACTGATCTTTGTTATTACTAAAATAGTGTTACAATTTTCAGCATAGCCTCGACCATCGTCACCAAAGTCGGTACGATAAAAACATAGCCTCGATTAACCATTTCAAGATTAAACCATGAATTAAAGTTGAGCAGCAAATCGGATCATAATCCAGTAAATACCAGACTAGCAATGACATCGAAAGTTGATATGGTCTGTATAAATTAATAAATATCTAATTAATAATTTAGATAACATTTCAGGCCTAAAGAAAGACCTTCAATGGGCAGATTTAGCTCATGCATAACGTATGTTTTTAAACAGCTAAATCCATGACATTAATGTTTTGTATACTAAACGTTAACATAGGCCAAACAAATTCTAATGATTTTCTGATAATTACTTAATGTATTGTTACTCTTAATCAGATTTATTTGTGTATTATTAATTTTTCATTACCGACAAAAGTAAAAATATGACATCCTGCTACAGGAATAAGGGAAATAACCATGTTTGATCAACCGGAGGCAGACCACAATTAATTTCACCATTGACTTCGATGTTAATTCTGAACTCTTTGCCCACCTCCAACTTTTCCCCAAATTTTCGATGTTCTCAAATTCCTCGTTGTTATAGGCACAATCATCATATTTGACATAAACTGCATGTGAACTTAGTGTTATAGCCAGTATTTTGTTGGCATTCACTGTTGGTTGGGACCGCTACCAAACTCGCACCTCTGGTGCTCGACTCCTGACTGTGGGAGGTATGTGCATCAGTCGGTCGCATTTTGGCTACCCCCCTCCTCCCAAACAAAATCGTTATGTTCGCCCCTGATTCCTTCGGTTCCACTATGAAGCAGGAGACAACTTGCCAATTTGAGAACTGATGGTGATTCTCCTCAGAAATACCCTAAATTGCAGCATTTGAGCAGTCAGTGATTTAAAATTGTACTTTTCGTTTTTATAATTTTGTTCTTTTCAATTCTATCAGTTTCTTGTTTTCCATAGGCGTACGGGCTCGATGACAGTTGCGGGGGGGGGGGACCCGAATTGCCCGGAAAAAAAATCTGATTTAAGAAAATTTTGGAATATTTGACATTTTCCTGCTATTTCAGTACGTGAACAAATCAACTTCAAAGTGGTCTAATATAGCTAAATTAAGGTGGCTGACTCGAATTTCAATCAATCGTTTACAATCCACGAAGACGGGAAAATTTTGATAATTTAATTGCCACAAACGCGTCCTCCTGTTATTCCAGTCTGTGAATACAGCCTACCTGCTGACCCGACTCTGGTGGTTGGGATGGTTTCGATCCCTGGTGGGACGTATGTGGCATGGATATAGGGGCGCCTTCTCAACCTCGTCGGTTTCTTCCAGGCACTCCGGTTTCCTCCCACTGCTGCTAAATAACCCCTACGCGCAAGCAAATTATTGAAATAAAATTAAAAACCATATGTTAGTCCCGAAATGACCTAGTTTGTGTCGAGTGGACGTTAAACCCCATTTCTCGCTCTCTCTCTGACCCGAACTCCAAACAACCAGTCAATCGTCATTGGGTATGGGGGCGTCACCCTCCCGGTGAAAATTTTGAAAATTTAACCACCGCAAATGCGTTTTCTTCTATTCTAGCCCGTGTAAGTAACTCCAAATTAATCCAATGGTTTTGTAACCGAAATCCCACTCCGAATTCCAACCACCCAATCAGACTGTTACGCATTTGCAAATACTAATCGATGCCTGAAAAATGTTTCAAAAAGTAGAGTGGCTCCTGACAAAATGTTTCAATCCATAATCAGCTCAGTACAAATTTGTGGTATTCAATTAAAAGAATAGTAAAATTAGTGTAAAATAGGGCTCGATGACAGTTAGGGAAGCAAAACTAAAAATGCCCGAAAAATTTTCAGGTTTACAGACAGCAGAGCCGGTTTTCTTCGAGAGGCGAAGAAGCGGAGCTGACCTTGTAATGGCTTCCCAAGAAAATTTTGGAATATTTGACGGCCGCAGCCCGTAAAATTAGTGTTTTATTAGATTTCGGGCACTTTATTTTGCCGAGTAGGTGAAATAATTTTTTTTCTAACTTTACCCTTCTAGGTGAGGACTAGGGGGGGGGGGGGCTGTCATAGGGCCCCGTGCATCTTATTCCGACACTGTTCATTAGAACGCGATCAATGCATATGTTAGGCGCAATCTTCACCCCTCGCGCAGATTGCAATCTGCGCTGTCGTGATGCGCTGATTGCACTACGCGCGCGCAGATTACAATATGTGATGATGAAGCTGGAGCGCAGATTGCCCACGTTGCGCTGATTACCCCTCGATGTTTTGCGAGATGTTAGTTGTCTGTCAGACGTAAATATATATATATATGACCTGCCCGCTATCGCATTTGTGGTGAATAATTTTTTAAAATCACAACATTATTAGCGTGTGTGCTTAGAAAATAAGATTTAATTTGAAATTCTGTCAGCAGTATCTCATAATCGGTGCTGACCACGTAACTGAATGTAAAAAATATTTGCTGTTTGACGTAACTACAGGTGGTTACAATTTATGTGTTCAAAATTAATAGAAAAGAAAAATTGAAAATATTCACTGATTCAACTAGGTCATTGTTTTATTCTTTCTATGATTCAATTTTTATAAAAATGGCTGACTAAATTACTACGTGCACCAAACAACGATGATTGTTCATTGGTTAGTTCCGTCTAAACGCGGGTAAATTTAGAGTAGCTATTGGCTAACAACGCGCATAAACAACCTTATTTTCATATTGCATAAATAGAGGATATTTGTCGTTTTAGAGTGAATAACATATTTTATTTCATCGAGAAGCAAGAAAACTTATATTTCACGAATGCGTAGCATGAGCGAAAATATAAATGTTTTCTTGCTTAGAGATGAAATAAAATATGCTATTCACGACAAAACGACAAATGTTCTTTTTTTTATGATTTTGCAATCATTTTAGGTAAAACAACATGGACTACTTGGTCCGCCAGTGGAATAACACTTTTATTTCAATGATAAAACGCGGTATTCCACTACTGATCATAAAATAAATAATATTTATTGTGTCTTGTGTAGGATGTCATGCAGCGCTAAAGATGACGATAACCTTGCACGTACTATGCTGTAATTAATATATAACATCCACTTGGTTGTAAAATGCGTAATAAACTTTACCCCCCCCCCCCCCAAAAAAAAAAAAAAAAAAATAATCTAGTCCGGGTCATGAGCACGGATCACTCCTCCACTTGCTTTCCTCAATTGCATACGGCCAATTACGGGTCTGGTAATAAACTTGCCGTATCTTTCTTATAATATGATACTATATCGAAGTTTTTGCAAGTATCGATTTCTGGCATAGGTCGGTAAACCTTACACGTACCTAAAAATGCTACTACAACCTGGTGTTTTAACGGTCGCTTCCACAGAAGCGATATCGCAGACAACACATAGGAGAGCCGGGGCTTCTTCCTGTTTTTAGAAAATGATTTTGCAATCTTTCCTGTTCTAAAAACAGGAAGAAGCCTCGGCTCTCCCACGTGTTGTCTGCAATAATTCTGTGGCTTGCTGGAAATACACCTGTGGACCGGTGTAGGTGTATCTCCAGCAAGATTAATCCATATTATGTGCACAATGATAATACTATAGCGCACGTATAAAAGAAATCGAAGATTACAGGTGCAGGTCAATTCGTTCGTTCTTGGGGATATAGCGTCCACTTCCACCAAGGGTGATATCGTAAGACAATTATACATACACGGGTCTCTGCCGCAATGCACTGAATGTATACATAAGCGGGCCTCTGTACTCATGCTATCTACACTGACACTGTACATTATAAATGCACATGTACACACCGAGGAGGACGGGTGTCACATGGCCTTTAATTTAACCTGGACACATAATTACATGCCATGCTTTCCTGTATGTGAAAAATATATCGACTGAGTTGACAACAAACTAACCAAACCAGCAACCGGGGTATGAATACAGAAATATATGTAGGTCAAAAACTGTGTGTACAGATTTCATAACACATCTATTTTTAGAATAACCCCTTGATAAAGTGGAGCCCTGTAAATAACGCGTGGCGGCTTGAAATCAGAATAGAAGGTAGTGGTTATTGAAAGTGTACAAAATACCTGCTGTGTGGACATTATTATTGTTGAACGTTTATATAAAACTATATTCTGCGACCGACAACGGACCAGTGTTTTATAGTCGTATACTTATTAAGTAACAGCAGACAATCAAATATCGAAACATTTTTAGTGTTTATTCCATTGGACTTACTGGCAACACGATGTCAATGATTCAGGAGATGTCAAAATATTTCGTGGATCCTAACACTAGGATTCAGGCCACCCTGATTACTTTCTTTACTACACTGATCGGGGCTAAAGTGATAATGGACTTTGTTAAAAGAGACAATCAACCGCCTGGACCATTAGGTGTACCTTTGCTCGGATATTTACCATTTTTCGGACGCTATCCACATCTTACTTTTTCTAAACTTCGAGAAAAGTATGGTGACATTTTTAGTGTGAAAATGGGCAGTTTTCCGGCTGTTGTTATTAATGGTAAGGATCTTATAAAGGAAGCTTTTGTCGGCAGGGGAGATGATTTTTCTGGAAGACCACGGTTCTACTCAAATACTATTTTGGGTGAAGAAACCATGAGCTTTGGGGTCTTTGATGAACGTACAATTTCTCATAAAAAGATGGCCGCAAATAAATTACTTGAATTTGCCAGTGCTCGTAAAAATCCTATTGAAGATATAGTAGATTATGAAGCTAAGATCGCAGTAACAGAATTTGCACAACTGAAGGGCAAACCCTTTTACCCGAAGGACATAATCTATTCTGGCGTAGGTAGCGTCATATTTCAAATTTGTTACGGTAAGCACACTAATATCCGTGAAGAAGATTCATACTTTAAAGATTTCATTCTTAGTTCGAGTGAGTTTTCAGAATTTGTAGGAACCGGCAATCCTGTTGATGTGATGCCTTGGATGAGGTTTATTATGCCGTGGAAAGTTACCAAGTTTGTTGAACTTGTCACTAGCTTCAAAGCCATCAGGAACAAAAAGATTGAAGAAAATCTAGAAAGTTTCTGTCCTTCAAATATAAGGCACTTGACCGATGGTATCATTGCTGCAGCCAACGAACACGAAGCTGATCCTAACTCAACCCTGAGTAGAGAAAGAATTTATTCAACAATAGATGACATCATGGGAGCTGGATTTGAAACGGTGTCCACTCTCTTGAACTGGGCGATATTACTTTTAACAGCTTATCCTAAAGCTCAAGAAATGGTCCACGCAGAGATAGACAACGTACTTGGAAAGCGGCCACCAAGATTACAAGATAAAGCCAAAATGCCTTACTGCATGGCAACCGTCCACGAAGTTTTAAGGTTTTCAAACATAGCACCATTGGCCATTCCCCATGCTGCAACAAAAGATACGGAACTAAGTGGGTACACCATTAGGAGAGGAACCATCATTATTCCTAACATGCACTCTATTAGTCATGACAAGGACATCTGGGGAGATCCCTTCAATTTTCGGCCCGACAGATTTCTCGATAGCGAAGGACAATTGGATCAAACCACCACTGAGCGATTTAATGTGTTTTCATTGGGAAGAAGAAAGTGTTTGGGTGAATTCTTAGCTCGGATGGAAATATTCTTGTTTTTGACTGGCATATTTCAAAATTGTAAATTCACCAAACCGGCTAATGTCAAGCAATATACGTTTGATAGTATTTTTGGTTTGACCAATGTGCCAGCTTACTACGAAACGTGTGCTTCAATTCGAGATTAATATTAAAAGATTTTTTGGGGATCTGATCTGCGGCATACAGCTGGCCATAGTTTGATATTATGTATACATTATATTGAACTTAATAAATAACAATACTGAATGTAGTTATTATAGTTAGCTCAAATGTTATTAACATCTCTAGCATAAAATACCTTATTGTCTGGGAGTAAAAATTCTGCAAAGTAAAAAATTGAACCTTTTCTAACGATTTCTGAGAGAAGAACTTCACGAAATTTGACGTAAAAAGTGAATTTGCTACATGTTCCACTTTGAAGCTTGATATAATTCTTGTGCCTGTAACATTACAGTATATTGGCAACCCAGTTTTACGAAAACCGCATAATCTTGTGCAAAGCTGGTATATGGATAAGGTGAAACATGAAGGTGGCGAAGAATTATTCTCTGCAGCACAGGGATCGTACTCAGGACCCCCACTTTAGTGAGTCAGTGTTCATCCACTATAGAGACCAATAAAAAGATAATAATGTAGGCGGTGTTATTAATGTTTATATACCCGACTCTATCCAGACTGCATCCAGGCCTGTTTATTGCTAAAGATTTATATAATATCCATGTGTATATTAAATAATGGTACGTAAACTGTGACCTCTTACAATTCCAATCGCCATCTCTCATAAGCGATCCGCAAAATGTCACTCAGCCAATTTCTTGTTTCACGAAGTAGTCAATTATGGTTTTTGTTATGAATTTGCACGGCCCAATTTGTGCACCGTGAAAGGTCATAGATGTAATTGTTATCATTTGAATAACATTTGACCGTTATGTGACAATGTATATGTTTTGCCACTACATGACAACTTGAATGTACAAGAGTAAAAAAACTTTTACAAAAAAGAGAAACAATTAATATATATTGGCTGGTAATTGGGTGTCAGAACTTAACACGTGGTGGTTTTATATTGTTTTGTCAACGGCTTCCTTATGAAATTAACGCCACACCAACTAATTAATTATGATAATAAATATACATTTCTATTTTTCATTCATTATTTTTCTTGATGTCTATTTTAATTGAAGCATTGAAGAAAGTTCAATGATAATGCTGTCTATGTGAATCTTTCAATAAGGTAACTGGTTCAACTAAGACTCGGGTTTGCTGGGGAGGTCTCTAGGGGCTGCGGAGGAGGTCTCTGGGTCGCCTCAAGTGCATGACAGAGGAATTTCGTCAGTATTTTCTGTCATGGTTTTCCTTTGTCAATGGTTAGGAAGAGTAGGCTGAAGTGTTGTTATCCAAGCAAACTTTCCCTCACAGCACACTGCATGGTGTATGGAGTATTCCCATCTACATTAGCAAACAAGTAGGAGGTTAAATCCCATAAATTCCAGTGAAAAGTGAAAATGATTCAGCATACTACCCGAAATCACCTGTACAATCGTACCACAAGCTGGTTCTCATAACCTGAGACCAAATGCCATTAAGACTAGCCCCCCCCCCCTACGGACTTTCCTTTGCAGAACTCCTGTAAGCATCCCTGGCTTACTACATCAAACAATTTAGTCAAATAATTGCAGGCTACTTTATATCAATTATGATACTCTATACTGTACTGCATACTTTACTGCATTCTAACTCAAATTTACCAACAAAATCGATTGAGTTCTTAAACTCCACCAAATGAAAAATCCCTGGATCAGAAAAGGTGATGATAATAGACTCTGGATATATATATATATATATTAAAGATAATATATTTAATTTGTTTTTTTAAATATACAGAAAACTATACATAACCATAATGACAACTACATACAATATTTACATAATAATATAAAACATTTGATTAAGTTAAAAGTGCATTAATAAAATAAATTAAGTGTTGGTCTGCAATTTATTCTTTAAAAACGAAGCTTGTATCCCTCTCCATTCAATGCTCTTTACTAGTTATATGTTACAAAAACTTTTCAGAATATAAAATACAAACTCTTTAAAGCTTTAGATATTGTGGGACGTTTCATGGAAGCAAGTGCAAGCATTGCACCCTGTTCTATTTTTCCCATATTCAAGAAAATGGAAAATAAATGACTGAACAGCACCACACCAGAATAAATTACCAAAATATTATGTATTGTTTACTATTTCGGTACCATCAATATTCTTTTTATCACAGTTTTTTTTAGCTAGATCCATGAAATAGTGATCTTCTCTTTCATTATCAGGGGTTACTTAATGGTAGTCGAGCCTTCAAAAAAGCTTGATATGAGACATAATTCATTTGCTTATTTCTAGAGGTATGCAAGGTTTGAATTTACACAAAAGTGAAGGATTGTTTTGTCTCAAAAATTCAGAAGTTGAGTGTACTACACACCCAGATCTAAATAAAGGACACCTTTTCATGTTAATACTCATAGGGCATGAATCCACAAGATCCATGGAACAAACAGAAGTTAAATAAAATTTCATCAATTGAATATAAAGCGTTTTCCCTAAAATACCAGTTTAATGAAGATCTACAATTATATCAAATGAAAATAAGTTTCTAATAAAGAAGACAAATTAGAACTTTAACAACCAAAGCAGCCAGTTCAATGATTACATCTTGATGTTAAAAATACAGCAAAATCTCATTTATAATATAAAAAAAGATATCCTTTACTGGAAAATAAAAAAGCATACAATTTGAAAGCGTGTTAGATGCCTGAATAAAAACTAACAATATCTTGTACACAAGAGTATTATAACAGTACAAAAATAACTTTATATCACAAATATAGGACATGTTTAAATAGAATTAGGCACCTGAGGAATCAATTCAACAATAAATATACATATAACACAAAGATTAATTGAGAAAATAATCTTATCAATATATAAATCTTGATTCCACCAATATGTCCGTCCATTAAATGAACATGTCATATCCACAAAATGTTTGGAATAAATGAACAAAATATTTCCCGAAAAGTAATAACATATCTCCATGTTCCATAAACCAGTGCCAGCACCAGCTTCAATTAACTCTAGAAATGTAAAATATTGATGATAAAACACATTTTCTTTTTTTTTTCTCCGATTTTACACACACTTTTCTCTGATCACTCCAAATAAATTTTCTTGATAAGCACTGTCATGCAAAATAATATTCTTGGAAACTATGCATATATTTACACACAATTATTGTTTTGATGATTATATTTCTGTAGTTTGTAAACCATCAATATTTCGTGTTGTACTTAAGTCTGCTAAAGGCTCTAATGCATGACCATTTTTAATCTTGATTTTACCATTTGGGATATTCTTATTTATGTCACTATTTTTTAAATTTTTAGAAGTTTCATGTTCTTTTAAAGCTGCTTTAAGATACAGATCTGTAGTCCCTTCCACATTAGTCTGATCTTTATCTTCAGGAAATATATTCATAGAAACTTCTTGTTCATCATAACTAGGATTAGTTTCAATAGCATTTTCATCAAGAGAATTTTGGCTGAAAATAGAAATAATTGAAATTAGATACAAATGCAAATGTTGTTTGAGATAATATTTCCTGTCAGGGTTTGTTTTTGTATTTTGCATTTACGAGAATGCAATGAAATTGTTGCATGAATGAACAAGAATGTAATGAAATTGTTGCATGAATGTATAAGAATTTTATGAAATTATTGCATGAATGTAAAGAATGCAACAAAATTATTGCATGAATGAAAAGTAAATATGAATGACTATTTCATTTCATGATAGAAAGAGAAGTAACCTTTATACATACACATAATCCATTCTCAACTACATGTGTAATTCTTGTCTTATACTGATTTACTAATTTAATTGATGACGGAAAAAATCATATTCAAATGTGAACGTTGCAATGGGGTACACACATCATGCCACTATTTTAGTGAACATATTTATAGTACATATTTAAGTCACATTAAGCATTAACCAAATAGGGGATCATTAAATAAAGTGACATCCAAAAGAATTTAAGGCATACAACATTGATATTTAAAACTGTAACATGTGTAGTGTATATATATATATACATTTTTTTTTAAATTTTTCTATTTTGAGAAATCAGCCAACATTTCAATTGAAGTCAACTATATGTCAATGTTTACCTATCTTGCATCACACAAATTTTTGTTACACAGTATTTGAACGCTACACTGCTGTCCACACTGAAATGCTTTAACAACATATTATATGTAGCAGAGTGATTTATCTATCAATAACAAGTTAAAGCTTATTGCTACAATAGCAAAGCTGTTCACAGTAGGAAATACAGATGCAGTGTCACAATAACAAAGTATGATATAAAAAAACAACCATACAATATTTAAAGCATCTTGCACTTCATATAGCTAGAAATAAAATTGTGGCATCCTTACAGTTTTTCAGAAAAGAGAATATTACAACCTATGTACATGTACTTTGACCACATTCTTAATATTCCTTAACCGCAATGACGCAAAAAAGATATTTACTTCCCAACGATGGATATGCATTTTGAATCTCAATACATCATTAAATTTGAATATTTCTTTGTTACCAGATAAATGTATAAATAAAGTATTATTTAATTTTCCTACCTCTTAAATGAAGGTAAAAGTTAAAAATACAACTAAAGATTTGAAAGTTATTACTCAGATACTTTGTCATTTCTTACATAATATATAATTATACACCTGCGTCAAGATCTCCCAAAATTTGTGGCATTAATAAGATATTCAAAATAACAAAAGGATAACCATATTGAAAACGTATTGCTTTTATATTTAATGGCTGTGTTTGAAAAGTAGAAAATGATAAATGTAAATGAATAATTTTTGGACAATTGAAACAAATCCATTCTTATCCAGATATAAGTAAAATGATCCTATTGAAATTGAATAAATGGAGGAATTATTGGGTGTTTATAATTATGCAATAACCAAATTAAAAAGTCTAACCAAAGAACAATGGGGAAAGGGTTAAGAGAGATAAAATGAAGTCAAATATTATATTCCATGGAGCACATCAGAATCAACACTTTTTAGAGATCACTAAGGCTGCAACAAGAAAGTATAACATCTTTTATTTGGGATGGGGGTGGGGGAATTTTCCTAATGAAACTTGTCAATAAATACTAACACCTGACAGCCCTAACCTACATTTTTATACTTATTTATCCCACATTAAAACTAAAATTACACGGGCACATTTGTCACAACATTTTTGCGACAATTGTCCTTTGTGAGTAGTATTTGTTTAATTTTCTTGCATAAAGTTTCAGTTAGATGAGATCTTTGATTTGAATTAAGTTGGAAATTATGATAAAAAAAATAAAATTGTGGAAAGATGATGGACAAACAGAAAAGGTGATAACAATGTGGGTGTTTATAAAAAGGAGCTAAGTATGATGACAGGAACAAATATATATTTCTGTTTGCTTTTTTCTGTTTCATAGAACTTTTGTCCTTTAAAGATTTAGCTAAAAGCCTAGCAAAAATATATGCTTGACAACAATTATCCCATTAAATCCAAAATATTTAATTCTTACTGGTCAAAGTAGGTCTGGTAAAAAGATGAGGAGTGGGATATTCTGTATCCAAAACAAATAGCAATAATAACATTGATAATTCTACATAATTAGAGAGAATACATTTCTTTCTTAAACTAAATGAAAAAAAAAAGATGGAAACTGTGCCAGATAATAGTATTAACTCTTACCTTCACTAGGCAGTAGCAGTTCTCCTAAAAATTACAGTTTACTAAATCTTTAAATTTTGTATAAAAAAATATTTGAAAGTACAATTTTCAAATAGTACTTTCCTACTTATATTTTTATTTATGGCCTACCTATGTATTAAGGTAACTAGCTAAACACTATAATTATTTAGAAAAAACAAATAAACAAAGTAACTAAGACATGGGTGACACGCTGACATTGGTCACTAACACTTAAGGAGGAGTGACAATAAAATTATCTTAAAAAATAACAATGACCTACCCATCCCCATCCATTTCACCCAATAATATTTTTTCTAGGTAAATTGGATTGGCACTGAAAAATACAATGATAAAAAATAGTTAAAGCTATAAAAATATTCACTAGGACCTACAATTAAAGACGGCTTAGAAAAAAAAAATCTTTAGTAGTTCTAATTTTTGTTATTTGCTCATATTATGCCCTGATATAAGACATTGTCGAAAAATAGAAAAAATCAAAATATTTGCTCATAATATAGTGTGGTATTTTCCTAGAAGTTCTTAACAGTTTAAAAGGGAAGTGTGGAAATTCAAAAATAAATTTATTTCAGATTCTACATTCTTTTTAGACTGTATTTTAATGTTTAAGGGAAATTGAAACTGTAAAAACTATTTGGAGAATACAGATTGAAAATTGCCAAACAAATTAGGAAAGATCAAAAAAACATAGGCATATAGCTCTTTTAACAACCAAAGCAGCCAGTTCAACAATTAAATCTTCTTGTATGATCTTGTATGATTAGGAGATAATTGGCAGATCGCATATATGTAGATATATGGAAAAAAGCTAAACTTGAACTGAAACCGAATACTTCTACAAACCTTACTTGATAATAAGCTATCCAATCTAATAGCCAAAGCCTAATTATAATAATATCTATTTCATGCACAGAACGATCAATAGGTCAGTTATAGATAATGTGCTCAATGTACAATGATGGTAAGTATATCCATGTAGAAATATTTGTGAAAACATGCAATGTCTAGTGCACATCTATATTTTGAAGGGAAATTCAGTATCATGCATTATCAAGTTCAGTATTAAATCTTTAACTGTCATAACCAATATTTATACAATACAACACCATTTTCATAATAAACTTTTGATTCACCACAGAGTAAATTTATTAGTGTTTAAAGATGACCCTAAATATAGAAAAATTAGAAGATCTCTATAACCATGCGAAGCGAAAATTAACAGCACCAAATTCCCAAAATATCTAAAAGTATAATATTGAGGTTAAAATTGGAAAAATATGAAAAAAGCTGAAATAAAACTATTGTTATATTATTTATATACACAAATTTACTACAATATACCATGCCTTTAACAATAACAGAACATCTGTGGTCATAATGATTTTAATATGAAAACTAATTTAAACTTGGAAAAAATAATAAAATTTCTTTTTTGCCCAGTTATGATCAGAGAGTATGACCACAGGAATAGATTTTTCAAATTTATAAGACTCTGATATTTTCTCAGATGTTCTATTATGTAAACAAAATGAGAATAAAATTGATGAAATTAAATAAAAGTTGGTGAGGACGAAAGTAGATACAGGGAAACAAATAATTTACCGAGACTAGAACCTTGTCTGTCCCTCATGTAAATGAGGCCTGCAGGGTTCAAAGGGGAAAGCATAATATTAAATAAATGTACACCAAAAAATAACATATCAAATAATTCATTCAAAACTCAATAAAATTAAACAAATTCATGTCTGTCACTTAAGACATGGCTTATTAACAATTTCAGGAATTTAAAGCTTAGGGTAGGAAAATTAAAACAGATTAAATAAGTAGCTAAGGGTTGAAATTAAAATTACTATTCAAAATGTGTTGACACAGAATTCATGATTCATTATTTACATTCTGCAGCCATACATTAGATAAATTTCTTTCTATCAATGTGATTTATACTGATTCACAATTATAGTGATAAAAAACGCATAGTGGGATAAAATGAATTTTTCTTGTGATTAATCAAATTAGTACTCAAAATAAATCAAAATTAATAATCACTCTTATGTAGCTAAAACCATAACCATTATGTATGATGCAAATAGAACTCTCTACAGATAGGTGATATTGCTAAGGTTTCAAAAATGCAGAATAGATTGAAAAATTCAAACAGACTTTATGTTCCAAAATCAATTTACTTACTTTTCATAGGAATGGATATTTGTTCCAGGCATCTCCAATTTATATAAATCAGAATCTTGAGAACCTACAAAATAAGAGGAATATGTGTAATTAAAACTTAATTAAAAAGTAGTTCTAATTTCTATCAATTAATTCCAAATTATCACCATAATCCAATGTGCATATGAATTTTCCATTATCAATTAATTTGTTTCTTAAATTCCAAAAGTTATACTTTTTCCATTCCACAAAATTAGTATTATGAAAATATTCAATATAGAATTTATTTGTCATAATGAAATTGGAGTATTAGTAAATTACAGAAGAGGTAAAGAGAAATAGTATAGAAGATAATAGAATATAGCCCCTCATTGTTAAAACTAAAGGGATGCTGTCAGTTATTTAAAGGGCATTTTATGAAACTCGAAAGAGTGTTTCATTAGCAATGTTTACACTAATTCTAACAGCAGCATATCCAAGTACAAGTTCTTGGTGTAAATTATGTACTCTTGCATGTAATATATTGGATCACTTTACCACTATCCATCAACAGTCTAAAAATAAGAATCTTTCTACTGACAAAGCTCCTTTAATTATGATTGATAGAAAAAAAGAATATGAAGAGTATATAATGCACTTTCAAATTAAATATATTAATTCTAAGAATATTAGATATAACACCATTAGTAAAGTTTTAGTACCAGCTAGAATTCAGTAAAGCAAAGAAGTATGGGTAGATTATATATTTCATCAAAGATGAAGATTAATAGAAAATTACCCTTTCCATTTCCATTGGATACTATATAAAAAAGACATAAAAGTGATGTACATGTACTTAACACTGTAGTTAATACTTAAACATTATCATATTATACAACATACATTCCCCCCTCCCCATTCCTTCAAACCTCCCAAGTTTAAAAGGTAAAAGAGAAGGTACATGTAGTGTTGTCTATTTTACCGACAAAGACAGACAGACACATTTAAATGGGCTGCTATCTTGAATAATATGATATTTTTACCTGTTGCATAGATAGGACTCTTAATCCATTTTGAAACATTCCAGTCAGAATTGTAGATATATAGTTATGATTAGTAAAATATATCAGAAATATTGCTTTTAACCCTTTGAACACTGACTATATATGGGGTGTTGCACGTCCCTCCCTGGATTTACAGGACGTCATATTAATTACGACGTCCCCGTAATTGGAGCTTGACACGCCCCAAGCCGCAAAACTGACATTTCGGGTATATGTGATACAACATCAAGCCGGTTTTGCGGCATTTCGGGTTCTAAGGGTTAATATCAGATAAAACCACATTCATGAGACATTTTTTTTTACATTTAATTTTCTAAACTAAATTCTACACGTTTCCCAATGGTTACTTTAACCTACCATATGCCATAGCAGTTGCTGCTTTAAGTTTCCTCTGATATTTTCTTCGACTAGTATAGAAGGCTATTATCAAAATGATTACTAAAGCACCAAGTATTACTGATACCAATATTAGTGCCATTCGTAGCTTTTTTTCTGTTTCATCATTGCTTGTTTCAATATAAGTTGGCTAAAAAAAAATAATAATAAAATAAAAATATACAGAAAATCAAATATTTCTAAAGCAGACACCATAAACAAATAGGCTTTTACACTCTACTCAGACAAGAGTTGAAAATTCATTGAAATAATTATTGAGGTACTACAAAAGCAAAGTCATCAACTTGTTCTTGTTTTCAATATTTGCAAGAATCAATTATTTGTATATTTAAGTATTTCATGCATGAAAGGGAAAGAAATGTCAGATTTACTTACAATTATAGTCAGTACATTATAATCATTTAATATAGAGACCATCCTTTCAGCATTATAATCTATTTTTCTGAAATATTCAAATATCTATTATTTTTAGGAAACTGAACAAAGGAATATCGTCTATCAATGGAGCAAAAATAATCCAGTTTAGTGACAAGGAAAAAATGCCCAAACAAAGAAGATACTGTTTACAGATATAGTTATTAAACATATTTTAAGCAAGAGCTATCGCCTGAAATGTTATAATAACTATTAATTCAACATTAATTAACTTATCTAAACCATAATCAACTTTTGATGTGATCTTATGTGTCAGATTTTCACTGGATTTGAACCAGATCTGCTGCTCAATATTCATTGACGATTAAATCCAAAATTGGATAATCGAGACATTGTTATTTTTTTATCATACTGAAATGATGATCGGGGCTAGGCTTAAAATCTAAAGGCTAATATCTCTTTAATATAACAATTATAGTATTATGGTGAGTCAAAATCTAGGGCCAAATAGCTAAATAGTGGTATCCTTAAAGTTGAAATAGAGCTCTATGGCAGTTTTTAGAAAAAAGGACACCCAATTTGGTTTAATCATTAATCTCAAGAAATAAAAAATTTCAGCTAATTAGAATCAAGGATATTACAGAAATGTGATACAATGCATTATAAATATCTTCAATGTTAGTGTACATACATGATGAACAACTTAAATTAAGTTAACAAAAATATATTTATAGGCTACACCAAAATGTCTTTGATGTTGAAAATATTAATACATATTTATCTGCAAAAACAAACTGTTCAAATGCCTGACCTCAATAAATCATTAGCTGGCACAACTTCATTTGTTGATAGATCTTCACCATGTATAAACATGTCAGTTCTGAAATAATAGGTTTTCTGTACTTTAGACTTTAAGCATCCCTATTGATGTTTACATACACTGATTTATATCATCCATTTCAATTCCAATTGTCAAGAGTTCTTATACCGATGGCGATGTGTACATGGAACCTGGGATTTTCATCCCATCCAAATGACGAGACAGCAGTCCTTGCCAGGCCCTCCATCCTGCCCGAACAACAAGGGGGAACCACACCATATATTTCTGAGGAACTTTCAGGGTCAACACCAGGAGTGAACCCATGATCTCTTGGTTAGCAAACCATCATCTTACTCATTGGAGCAGTGTCGCTCTCAAAGGAGGTATGCCAGTAGATGATCAGCCCCTTATGCACAGAATATAATACAAAATCTATTCAACATCCAATCATATTTTCTTTTATGGTATTAAATAAAAGTAAAGAAATTAGTTATCTCCCTTTAGTCTCCAATTCTTTAGTAATTGGTTATTTACTGTTATAAAACTGTATATAATATCTTGTAATTTCCAACAGAAGTACTATTTAATTCTTACAAAAAATGAAAAGATATACTTTTAATTGTATCAACTTACTTATCTATTTCTGGTTTTCCTGCATCGTTTTCATGAGTTTGAACTTTATCCACCACAATACGGTAACCAGTGATATTCTGTAACTCACTAAAATTTTTCAATATTAATTAAGAGAAACTGTTAAAGTATTGTACACAGTGATGGTCCGATATGGCACCTATCGATTTTACCGATATCAGATATTGACAGCGAAACATGTCGGCCGATACAGATAAATTACCGGTAGTGGTGGTCATAAAATTATTACAAATTAAAATGTCTCGTATGGCATGAAGGTCTATGTAGATATTTGTCTTTATTAGTCGGGAAACGCATGGTACTATTTTACTGCGGGTATCAAACACAATGTTTGTACCCTGTGTTTTTTAATTCATAATTGGGCCACGCTTCCTACGCAATCAAGCATACACACCATCTATTATGTATATACCCGGTAACAGGATTATTTTTGTAACCAGTTGATAAAGGGCGAACGCCCGAAACGCGTCCTGTATAAAACCTTCTTATATCTACACAGTCTTGTCTAGTTTGTTACTGGGGATTTTTTACTATGATTTATCTACAAGGAATGGTTCCTGCTTCTCCTCAGATGCATCACTGAGATCCAAACTTGCCTGAAGTGTTATGGGGACTCTTCCGCCCCTCTATTCCTATCGTGTGTGAGGTTTTATCGTCCTCTTCTTGGGATTATTATATTATGAATTTAATTATTTGGTGTATCATTAATAGTCAAGTTTACCATATTTTAAGTGTTGATTACCATATAATTCCTTATAATAATCGACACGGCCCCTGTATGTCTATACGTGCATTTGCATTTGTTCATGTGATAATGAAATGATATATCAAAGCGATAGCTTCCTTAGCTGTCCTCAACAGTGGCTATCCCGTGACATTCTCTTTCCATTTCAAGAACTATTGTTGAAAATAAAACATCTAATGATCTTTATTATGAGTTTTTTTTGTTTACACAAATTATGTAAAATTGTCAAAATATCCAAGCATAACAATATAAATCACTAAATTATTTCTAAACTTTTATTGGCATCTAGAAGTCGGAATGTTAAAGAGTAATCGTGTGATATCAAAGGCATAATCCTCCCTTTCATCCCACTATAATCCTCAGAATGCCTCGTTCGGCATTTCTGTCCATACGAGGTAAAAACAATGCCTCGTTGTCTCGAGTTTCAAAACAAGGTTTTTTAAATTGCCCTTTTTTGGAAGGAGGTATTTTGTTCAGAACGAGGCTTGGTAAAAATGCCTCGATTACTAAACGTGTTTTTTTCAAGATAGTTATTAGCGGTATTTGCTATCGGCGAATTTGTAAAAATTAAAATTTATGTTATCTAATACGAAAAAAAAACCTGTTCAAACTATATTATTATCAGAGAAATTGACAAGACAAAAATACACACCATCGGTGGAGGTGTAAAACTATTGCAGACACATAGCTACCTTGATTGATTTATTGCCCCAATCAGGTATAATAGGTGTTAAGAAACAACTATGGTGTTGTGACATTTTATTGGGGGCAATAATAATAATAATAATAATAATGTCCTAAAATCCAACCGAAGCTGCTCTTTGGTAACATTATGGTCAGTTAAAAGAAAACACTAGTTAAAAGGAGTATGCGATGAACAATTAACAGAAAACGTTTCTAAAAAGATGGGTTTGAAGATTCCTTTTAAAACTGTCAATTGATGCACAGTACTTGAGTTCTATGGGAAAATCATTTGAATTCTACAGTTCTGCTGCCGCAAAAGCAAAGGAGCGTCTACCGAAAGAAGAGTTTGCAGTTACTGATTTAATAAGGTACTTAGATTCAGAACGAAGATTTCTGGTAGGGTGGTAGGGTTGAATTAATTCTTTAATATATAGAGGAGAGTCATCACATGACATAAATCAATCAAGGTATAGCTGTGTGTCTGCAATTGTTTTACACCTCCACCTAACTGATATAGCAGACAACAAATTAGTGTTTATCTAATCTAAGTACAACAAATAAATAGTCCATTCTTATTAATCAAAAAAGCATAAAATTTCATTTCATATTTCTAATACGCCTGTTTATTTTTTATATATTAGAATTTAATTAAAACGTTTAATTAGGAAGACATGGATATTAATAATGATTATATTATCATATCATGATTATAATATCATAGTTTGGACTAGGTTTATTTATCGCATAAATTCTACTTTTTACAAATTCGCTGATAGCAAATGCTGCTCATAACTATCTTGAAAAAAAAACATGGTTAGTAAACGAGGCATTTTTACCAAGCCTCGCTTTGAACAAAATATCTCGTTCCAAAAACAGGGCAATTTAAAAAAAACCTCGTTACGGAACTCCAGACAACGAGGCATTTTTTTTACCTCGTTTGGACAGAAATGCCGAACGAGGCATTCTGAGGTTTATAGTGTCCTTCATTCCAATCCCGCGCAAACAACCTGATATTTTCCCACCTTTTCCAAAAGTTCTACTCATTATGACATATGACAGACAACAATACTAGCAGTGAACTAGATAAAACGAAGGACATTAATCATAATTTCACACCAATATCATCTGTTTCATTCCATTCAGATATTTATGGTTATAATAGAACTGTTTCATATAGATTACCTTGCAAAATCATCTCTAAACTTGCCCACTTTTTCAACTCGCTCTCTAAATACAACTTTTAATCTTTGGTTATCATTTATCAATGATATCTGAAAGTACAGTTAAACAGGTTTTGAAACTACCCAGTAGCTTGGAGTTTCATGCTGTTTTAACGAAATCTGGTGAAAAATGCATACTATCATAGGAGAGTAACCAGAAATCTAACCATCCAATCAGACTGTTGCAGCTGCATTCACAAATAATAATCAATGCCCGAAAAATGTTGTACAAAGTAGAAAGGCTCCAGATAAAATGTTATAATCCATGGACAGTTCAGTCCAAATTCATGGTATTTAATTAAAAGAAAAGTAAATTTTAGTGTTTTATAAGATTCCAGGCATTTTATCATGCCAACAAGATAAAATTATTAATTTTTTTCACTTTATCCGTCTGCCCGTGAAGTCAGTTTGCCATCCCCCCATGCTCGAACAGTTATAAATGTATAAATGTGGTTGTAAAAACTACAGAACTGAATCTGTTTCATGCATGTGAGGAAAATTGATCGTTTTTTCAATTTGGAAGGTGTACAATAGAAGACGCAAGTGGACATTAGTTATATCAGAATTTGATGAAATTTAATATGCATACTATACTCACTCTAAGATTTGCTGTGTCGTTTTTATTTCCTTTATCCGATGCCACAAGGGACAAGATAAAATAACCAAACATTGTAGAACGGAAATAAGTGTTAGTTTTAACTGTTCCATTTGGGAATAGGACAAAAGGAACTTGACCATCTAATTCATTTCTTAACTCTTCTGGTTGAATGTCAATACTAATCAAACTAAATTGATTTATTCCATAAGCCTGTGAATCTGCATCAATAACTTCATTCTGGAAAAAAATACAAGCCCATAATCATAACTTTTAATTGACTTTTCATGACTGATTATCAAATAATTATCGAAATTTACGTGATTAGCTTGATAAATTACAAATAACATATCTAAAATAGAATAACGATTATATTGATAACAACCATTTTATATATAAAATCAACTTCATTTCATTTGAAAGCTTGACTATGGTTTCTCATCAATAAAATAAATCTGCTTCTGGTACAAAATCTTACCTTTAAATTGTATACAAATGATCCAAACTGTGTAGTTTTAGTAATACCTAATGCTAATTCTTTCATTTTAAACTTAGGAGAATTATCATTGATATCAGTTATTGAAACATTCACCCACAGTAATGTTGGATCTTGATCATTGTACTCTGGTGGAACTGCAGCATTTTGTGGGATAATAGTATAACTTCTGTCCTCATAACAGTTAGAAGAAGCTTGAATAACTAGATAGACATATGGAGTTGTCTCTCGATCAATACTATTCTTTAAACAGAGATTTCCTGATGGGGATAAGGTGAACGTATCATTAAGGCTTGTACCTAAAAAAAAATATAAGAATATGAACAGTGACCACTGGGTTTTGTCGAGAGGTTGTGTAAGAGCAATGGCAGTGCTTATTAAAGAACAAACCTTTTTTTCACTGTAAAGAAGAGACTATGGTGTGTTTTTTTATATAAAGAAAAATATATAAATATCAAGTTGGGAAATTTGTAAAGAAAAGACTATGGTGTGTTTTTTATATAAAGAAAATATATAAATATCAAGTTGGGAAATTTGTGAAATAATTATTCTAAAATATTCTTTGTTCATAAAAAAAGCAAACTATTAAATACAAATTTCAAATAGATTTACTTACTGAGAATGTAATAACATATGATTGTAAAATTACTATCAAAATCTTTGTCTTCAGCTATAGAAACATTGCCAACACATTCTGTATTACTTTCTTCTAATACATTCATTTTATATGGTGTTTCAATCTTAGATCTATCAAACTCAGGTTCCTGATCATTTACATCTTTGACTTCAATAGTCATTGATAAATCTGTACTATAGTTTCTTGGTGTGCCTCTATCTGTGGCCCGTACTTGTAGCTGAAAAAAAAAACAAAAACAAATATATAGATAACGCATAGAGGTCCAAATATATAAAATAGCCCGGTCCTAGGCTAGATCTATTGACTTGATTTGATAGTGCTTTTATGGCTAACAACGTTCACATTTTTTGTCTTGCACAGGAATTTGTATTCTTGATTTTTAGTTAATTGTTATGTGTGATACATACGTACCTTCTACACTTTCAATAAATAAGCTTTCATTGACATTTTGGCCCTTTGCAAATGAGAATTATTATTATTATCATTATTTCAGCTAAATCAATGTAATCAAAAGAAGTGTATATTGACAAAGGTAGTTTTGTCTTGTTTCTAACGGTAAATAATCAACTATGCAAGACTCACAGCTAAAATCAGCTTACTACCAAACAATTACTAATTGTTTAATGTCACATCCCGTGCCTTCGTTTTTTAATCATAGACGAACAAATTCTAAACTGAACTAAACTAGACACCCTTTTTAAAACTAACTATATTTATCTTATATATATATACTATCATTACCTCATAAAATTTCTGTGTTTCTCTGTCAAGTACTTCTTTATTACTAATTCTTCCTGATATACTATCCAAATGAAATTTTTTCCAGTCCTGTTTAGTTTTAGATTGTATAATAGAGTAGACAACCTGCCCATTCTCCCCTTGATCATCATCTGTAGCACTGATTATTATAATGGTAGTATTGACTGGTTGTCCCTGTCAAAGATTCATAGATAAAACAATAGAAATATTCATATTTGAACATGTGAATTTCTCATGCCACACACTGCTATAAGTTGACTTTCATGTGAACTAACAGCCAGCTGTAAATGATCATATAATATGAATACAGATGCTGTTTATATAGATGACCATATACACACTGATTTGAAATACCAGCATTTAGACATCAGAGGTTATAGCTAATCGATCATACATACGTATGTCCTACTTGATACCACAAATGTCCACAAAAAGTATTGAAATACATGTGCCCTAAGATAGCTGAAGCTGGAAAATTCAAAACCAACATGTTCAGCCAGGATAAATATAGGCATGCTTAAAAAGGTAGCTTAAGAATCAACTGAATGGCATATATGTTTCTAAATAAACATACTTTCCCATCATGGCATAAATAAAAAAGATCTCTAAATATATGCAAAAATAGTTTAGCCTTTAGAAAATATGTAGATTATTACATGTAAACAAAAAATCTTTATTCAAAAACATTTATATTCATGTCTTAATTACCTCTTCTATAACAACAAGGGGATTAGAAGGATCTGGTCTAATAAATGTTGGTGGATCATCATTATCATCTATTATTGTAAAATCTAATACAGTAGTGTTGTACTGAGATGGGTTGCCTTTATCTGTAGCATTCACTGTCACATATCGAACACCTGTAGCTGTTCTTAAATCAGCATTCACAGTCATTATACCAGATATTTGATCAACTTTGAAAATAGCCTGACCCTGGGCATTTGTGGCATTTGTATCACCTGTTAAGAAATACTGAACAGTTCCATTTTCTCCTTTATCTTTATCAGTAGCCAATATATTGACAACAATTGTACCAACAGTAGCTGACTCCCGTACAAATTTTGCACTTGGCAAAATATTCAAATTGTACTGCGGTGCATTATCATTGATATCATCTAACTGAATGGTAACAGTAGTTCTATTTGACCTTTGATCTTTAGGATTAGCTTTGTTATCTGTAGCTACCACAACCAGGCTGTATTCAGCTTTTACTTCTCTGTCCAATTCTTTACTAACAGTTATCACACCCTGAAAAATATAGACATATTTCATTTACAAACAAATACATATAATATCATCTTAAAGACTTGATTAAAACCACATACAATGTTTTAAGATGAACACTCAGCCTGGAGACTTACTTTCAGAAGACATATATAAGATACTAATTTATAAAGCAATATAAATTTATTTGCCATACCTGATCTTCATCAATATCAAATGTACCATCACTGTCTATACCTTCTAAAAGGTAAAATACTTCTCCAAATGCACCATCATCTGGATCTGTAGCTTTTACTTTACCTACTTCTGTACCTGTAGGAGCATCCTCACCAACATTATAAATTTGAGGATGGGGCAGAAATATTGGGGCATTGTCATTGATATCTAGAACACTAACTGAGACAGTAGCTGTTGAACTCATAGGTGTGTTTCCATTATCTCTCGCTACTACAACAAATGTTAAACTTGGTTCTAACTCTCTGTCCAATTTCTTCTTAATTCTTATAATACCTGAAAATATATGTAATTTATATATATATATACAACTGGGTGTAGTTTTTTTCTTTGATGTCCATAACAGTTATATCTCATAACAACCTCTCTTGTCGTCATCATGGGTTGATATTCGGTTCATATCAACCGCTGATGACGTCATGACAGGATGATATGAGGTTTTCTTTTATACTTTTGCAAGCTTTCAGTCATTTTAAGGTGCTCGGTATGATAAATATGCAGAGCATGTATTTAATAATAAGGTGCTTTTTTCCATGCTACGTCGCTGCACAGCGTTTGTAAGAGCCAGTGGAGGACACGCGCAATACTGACATCTGTGTCATACTTTTGGTTTTGACCCCTCTGACTTTGTACCGTTGATTACAGATTAAACATCCATAAGTGTACAAATGTGTTTTTATTGATGTGTTCCCATTTGAATATTGTTCACAATAAGAAGCAAAATAAATAAGATATGTTTACAGGATCATTTTGTTATACGAAAAACTAAGTGATGCGCTTTCTATGGCGCTCAGTATATAATGAAAACTACATAATTCAGTTACCTGTCTGTTGATCAATTTTGAAGTTTACATCACCAATTGTATCCAAATCATATGTTACTTGTTGGTTTTTGTCTGGATCTACAGCTTCTACTCTTAAAGCTTCACTCTCCATCTCTTGACCTTCGGATATATTTACTACATATGTAGAACTAGGTTTAAATACTGGAGCATTATCATTAGAATCTTCAAGTAATACAGTTAATGTAGCTGAAAATAAATCCACACAATATAAACACCAGGAAGTTATGGTCTGAAAGGACTGATGAGATATCTGGGATATAAATTGTAACTTCTCCAGAATCCATTAATTTTGTTTTTTCTTTATATCTGCTTATGTAAACTCAATAGATCATGTCAAATGTTTTACAAGTAAAGCATTCTGAATACCTGTTGCTGCTTGTATTTTTGGGCTCCAAGCTTCCAGATCCGTGGCCAATATTTTCAGAATAATTCTTTCAGCAATCTCCCTGTCTAACTTTGCAGACACATACACAACTCCAGTATTTGGTATA
This sequence comes from Patella caerulea, assembly GCA_036850965.1. Classification (NCBI taxonomy): domain Eukaryota; kingdom Metazoa; phylum Mollusca; class Gastropoda; family Patellidae; genus Patella; species Patella caerulea. Next base: position 18,778,826 of record JAZGQO010000014.1, on the reverse strand, counting down.
ACATTAAAGTAATCCTAGAAAACATGAAGAACATTCAAATTAACACAATACAAAAAAAAAACTAGCAAATCAGCAATGTCAAGATATGCGTCTTAAATGTCCACTTACTGTGATATTATTACTATTAACATCAACTTCTTCATTTCTATCATTATAGGCTTTATAACCATCTTTAATAATTTGATAACTCAATTCACTGTTTAAATCAGCATCTGTAGCAGCATATGTAAGAAAAGCATCTCCTATAGTTGCATTTTCTGGTATTGTAACAGTTTGACTCGGTTGTTGAAATATGGGTATTTCATCATTAACATCAGTAAGATTAACAACAACAGTACATCGCCCTGTCTGAGGTGGTGTTCCTTTATCTATTGCAGACACATTCATTACATAAACATCTTTTTCTTCCCTGTTCAGTTTGGCACCAGTTTCTACTGTTAGTTCGCCTGTAGCAAAGTTAATCCTAAATTTGTCCAAAGCACCACTTTCAATCCGATAGATAAATTCATTATTTGGGCTGATACCATCTAAATCTGTAGCTTTGACTTCTAACAAAACAGTTCCTACAATGCAAATTAGACATTTTTTTGTAAAATACTCATATATATATAGTTTTATCAAAAGCAACAATGTGTCAAGGGAGGTAATTTATAGTCTTCTGAAGAGTTATTTCCCTTTAGTCTCCTGCACAGGAAAATAAGCTACATATACATGTACAAACTGGTCCCGCAGTGAATATTCGCTTGGCCGCTACAATCACTGATATGCATGACATCGACGAGGCTTAATGAGTACGGCATATTTACTTTTTTTACTCCGACAAATTAAATTCTCAAACATTTTTTAAGGTAAACAAGCCAACAGTGAGGCTGATGTTTCCCCCCGAAATCCCAAAATAAATAGATGACACATATTAATAAATCGCACATTTATTTTTTTCAAACATATCGACCAATCAAACTGAACACGAAGTGTCATCCAAAAATTGCTTATCTCTGTCTACCGTAAGAAGAAAATGCTCATCTTCGAACTCCATCAAGGCATTGACCTAATAAGCATACACACCAATTTTGAACATTTTAACTCAATTCCAAGGAGAGTTATTGTGTTCCAAAGTCTCGGCAAATCAAATTGCTTATAGCTCTGCTTACCCAGAGCAGAAAATGCTCACCCAGAGCAGAAAATGCTCATTATCGATCATAGTCAAGGTATTACTGTAATGAAACTATACACCAAGTTTCATCACTCTCACTTAATTAGAACTAAAGTTATCGTGTCTCAAAGCATCAACCAATCAAATTGCTTATCTCTGCCTACCCTAAGCGGAAAATGCTCATCTTCGAACTCCATCAAGGCATTGACCTAATAAGCATATACACCAAGTTTGAACATTTTAACTCAATTAGAAGGGGAGTTATTGTGTTCCAAAGTCTCGACCAATCAAATTGCGTATCGCTCTGCTTACCCTGAGCAGAAAATGCTCATTATCGAACTTAGTCAAGGTATTACTGTAATGAAACTATACACCAAGTTTCATCACTCTCACTTAATTAGAACTAAAGTTCTAATCAAATTGCTTATCTCTGCTTACCCTAAGCGGAAAATGCTCATCTTCAAACTCCATCAAGGCATTGACCTAATAAACACATACACCAAGTTTGAACATTCTAGCTCAATTAGGAAGAGAGTTATTGTGTCCCGAAAAGTGTGACGGACGGACGGATGGGTATTAAAATGAGTAAAATGCATCATTTTGCCCGAAGCAGTTAGGTGTTAAGTATTCATTGCACGAGCCGTTGAGCAGTAAACGCACCTGTTGTGGACAGTCGTCTGTTACAGAGGTAATTTGTAAGTAATTCTCTGTGAAACAGATTGATTGATACATGTATGGTCAAAATTGTGATATTTGAAATTGACGCTGATAGACAAAACAATTGTTGTCAACTTCCATAGACCAAATTAGTAAGTTTATAGCATTGATTGAGGCTCAAAAGCACAATTTTATCATAAGTACCTTCTGTAGAGTTTTCTGGAACTATGGCTGAATATTTATTTTGTTCAAATACAGGAGCATTATCATTGAGATCCTAAATTGAAATATAACAAATACAGATGTTAAGAATTATGCTTGCTTCATATTTCAACTACAATGGCACAGTTACATTAACATGACCATATGATCATGTAAAATGTGAATAAAAACTTAGTCTACTGTGGAATATTACCGACACGGTCTGTTCTCTTTTTCATCTTTTTAAGAACAATATGAATGTAATTTTTTTGTGTTTAATTTAACTAATGAGAAATTTGATAAGCTATCATCTATGTAACCTTTTAAACTACTACTTACCTCCATTACAATGCTGACATTAACTGTCGAGGCAAGAGGTTGTGATCCCTGGTCTATTGCCTCCACTTTAAGAATAATAACACTATTCAAAGATTGGTCTAATTTTTCATAATCAATAGGTGTAGTTATGGTTATATGGCCATTATCTGGGTTAATGGTAAAATTATTTTGTAAATTTGCAGGTGTTTCAGTTATTCTATATTTGACAATACTATTAGCTGTGTTAATTTGATCATCATCTGTTGCCTAAAATATATAATAATTAACATTGTTAAAGATACGTAAAATTTTATCTACAAGAATGATGTTTAGAATTTTCATTATTACATTATCAATAATCAAACCTACCTCCACAAACAATGGACGAAGAAAATCAGAATCACTCTCCCTCAAAATGGCCTCATATTCCTGCCGCCTGAAAACAGGTTTTTGATCATTCATATCTTCAATGACAACTTTAACTTCTACTGGTGTGCGTAATCCTCCGCCATCTATTGCTTCAGCTGTTAGATAATATTCATCTGTTTCTTCTCTGTCCAATGTAGATGCTATATAGATTCCTCCAGTTTGATTATCTATACCAAATCTACAAATATGTAGCAATATATGGACATAAACTTGTAAAAGGTAAATCAACTCTTAAGACCATTGAATGGCTGATATATAAAGTGGATTAGAAAATGACTGCCATATCTTCATTAAGCCATAAATCCTGACTAATGTTTATTAACATAGCAATGATAGTCAATCAAAGTATTCATAGTAGACACTGTTTCTTGTAAAAACCTCAAATATTCATAACTTTGCTCAGAATAAAGTAATATACATCTTAAACCACCTAACTAATGATAAAGAAAAGATATTAAGTTTAGATCTACATATCAATACAAGATTGCTTACTTGTTATTTCCTCCTCTTAAGGAATAAGTGATATTTCCAAATATACCGTCATCAGCATCTGTGGCCTACAAGAAAATATGAACATTTCTGCAATAACATATAATAAAATACAACATTAACAGAAAGAGACAGTATTTACATGAGTAAAATATACATATATTTTTTTTATACTACAGATATACTATTCAAAAAAAGTAGGGGATATTTGATTTTTAAGTGTTATTAAAGTCACCTTATGAAACTGACGAAGAAACAAATGACAAAATGAAATGAAGTTCACATTCATCGATTTATTCCAAATGATCGTTAGACTAATTAAGGCACAGACTGACCATTAGAAGGGTAAAATGATACCCAGGGTCAAACAGCAAAGTTACCACAGCATCACAACAAAGTCAGTAACGGGTAAATCCTCCTCTGTTTGCCAAACAAGCATTGATCCGACGTGGCATACTCCTAATGAGATGTCTAAGGTCATTTTGGTCCAGATTGTCCCATTAATGTTGCAACGCAGCAGCAAGTTCTTGGACATTGGCAGGACGTTGTTGACGTTGACGTAACCTCTGTCCAAGCATGTCCCAGACATACTCGATGGGGGAGAGGTCGGGACTCAGTGCTGGCCAAGGTAATGTGGTGATGTTCTGTTGTTGGAGGTAATCTGTAACGATTCTGGCCCTGTGACATCTTGCATTGTCATCCTGGAAGATGAAACGGCGGCCATGACGCCGTGCGAACGGCACAACATGGACTGTCAAGATGTTGTCCCGGTAGTACTGGCCTGTAACACGCCCTGCAACAACATGTAAAGCCGTTCTTCCAGCAACAGTGATGCCTCCCCACGCCATAACAGAACCACCCCCAAATCGATCATGTCTGGTGACGTTAACGTCTTGGAAGCGCTCGTTTCGACGACGTCACACCCTCCTACGTCTGTCCAAAAATCAAAAGTGAACCTTGACTCATCTGAAAACATCACATTGCTCCAGCGTTGATTATCTCAGTGTTGACGATCCCTACACCAACGACGTCTTGCCTGAATGTGATGATCTCTCAAACAAGTGAACATGCGAGGACGTCGGGCGCGAAGGTGACCCCTATGCAGTCGATTTTGAATCGTCTGGCCACTCACTCTCACACCAGTGTCTGTTTGAAGACGAGCGCTGATCTGATTTGCTGTGATGACACGATTTCTCAAGGCCAATTTACGGATCAATCGATCCTGGGCTTGAGTTGTCGCCCTTGGTCGACCTGAGCGTGGTCTGTCCTGTACAGATTGTGTATCACGGTATCTGGACCATAGCCTGCTTATGACAGATTGAGAAACATTCATCGTCCGCGCCACAACTGCCTGTGTTGTGCCGATCTGTAGCATGCCAAGGGCACGTAATCTGTCATTTTGGGTAAGCCGACCCATATCAAAATTTGTTTTCTGGTTACTAAAACAATTAAACTGATGTTTCCACCCTGGAATTCAATGCTACAATGACTGTAACATTCAAAGTCAGGGTCGTGCAAATCTTGGGTTGGACCCCCATGATGATCCCAAGCATCACCTGCATTCCATGCGGTAGCTATTGGTGCGTTTGGGCGTCACATGTAACTGGAAATGTTTCTTCTGTTAGGTTCTATAGTGACTTTTTCGTAGTCATTTGCATATTTTAGTATTATGCACCCAAAATCAAATATCCCCTACTTTTTTTGAATAGTATATAAACATCAAATAAACTTACTTGAATAGTCTGAATAACTGTATTAATATCTGTATTTTCTTCTACTTGAACAACATAAGTTTGATTAGGAAAAACGGGAGCATTATCATTCATGTCTTCAACAGTGACAGTCACAGTTGCTGTGCTTGACCGTTTTTCTACTGTATCAACCTCTCTAGCAATAACCTATATGAAATATACTTTAATTACTTTGATGGCTACAACCACAACTTCCTTCCTTCACATGCTAAAAAGTGTGGTATCTTGAGCGAAAAGGTATATTTTTGAATAAAAAAAACCCAGCAAACCTAACCATGACACTTTTTGACATTGCAAAGTTTACAACCGGTTGTCATGCTGGATATGCCCACAGTTTGCAAGAGTTGGACAAAGAACAAGCCAAAAAAGCAATTTTTGATACAATCAGGGACCATTATCCAGGATGTTAAGGTCCAGGAGGTAACAGTCAGACGTGTCAATATTGAAAGGAACCAATATTTGGATATCAATATATCTTAAGCTTCATAAATATCATATTAAAATTGTAACTTCTAGAAGGTCCACAATCTTGGTGTAACATGTTTTTAAAATCATATAAAAATTCGAACCTCTAGAGACGATTGTTCATATAATCAGGGGCGATAATCTGGGAAGTTTCAATCCGATGTGAGCCTACATCAAAAGGAACTGATATCTTTGAAATGTAATCATAAATTTCAAGCTTCACCAAAATTGAGTACAAACTTATATTTCAAGTTTCATCGAAATGAGATGAAAATTGTAACCTGCGTGGAGTGACCACAAACAAAATGTGAACGGACAGTCATCAAAATCAGATTCTTTAAATGTGGGCATACAAAAACAGATTTCTTAGTTCAGATTCTTTAAAGTCAGATATTGTGCTATATATTGAAAATACAAGACATATTTTTAATATTAGAAGACTACAAATTTGATTGTATATTTTGCTTTCAGAAGTAATTTACTCATACTTTAGTATATCTTACTTCACTGATCAATTGATTTCTTAATAAGTGATTTTATGTAGCAGTAAACACTGTGCGAAAAGACTAGCCCTGCATCAAATCATGGTATCTTTTGACCTGTATATTCATTAAATGCAATTTGACATAATACGAAAGCAAAAGTGTTCATTGATTAACATCTAACCAATAATCAATTCAGTCCATTATGTTAGTAAGATTTTACCTGAAAGATGATTTCAGAATTTTTCTCATAATCCAAGTTGGTTGAGTTGTTTACTCTAAGTAAAATGGTAGATTCAGAATAAATTTCTTGAGGTAGAGGTGTAAAATCATCATATGGCTGACCATTCTGTTCTACACTTAAAACAAAATGACTGTTGGTACCCTACAAGAAACAACATAAATCATAAAAACTCTTGAAAAACAAATATTTATAGCATTAATATAACCTTCTCTCATCAAACCTACCTAACAGTGAACAAATTTAATTCACTACCTTCCATTAAATAGTTTCAATACTGAGAAATGGGGTTTAACGTCCACTCAACACAAACTAGGTCATTTTGGGACTAACATATGGTTTAATTTTATTTCAATAATTCCATTGCATGTAAATGGCTTTAGCAGTGGGAGGAAACCAGAGTGCCCGGAGTAAACCCACGAGGTTGAGAAGGCGCCCCTATCCCCATGCCACATACACTCACACCTGGGATTGAAACCACAGCCACAAGCCAGCGAGGTCAAAGCATGGCACTAGACCACTAGGCCATCCCAACCCCTCCCGTGAGCTTAATCATTCATGAACAGCAAATACCACTTCCCATGCTTATCTGAGAAATGTGCAACAATATTGTTACTTTTGTTTGTATTAGTTACTTTTACACAAACCTGATCTATGTCTGAGACTCTCATTACATCATCAACAAATGTAACAGGTACACCATTCTGCATGTTCTCTAGGATTTGTGCTTGATAATTTATCTTATTAAATACAGGTGAGTTATCATTGACATCTTCAACTGTTATAGTCACCAGGGTACTGGCTGTTTTTAAGCCATTATTTACTTGATTTGCTGGAACAATTTCTGAAGCCTGAAGATGAACATTAACAAATTCTTAAGATCAGTTTAGCATGTATTAATAACATTCAGTAATTCCTGCACCTTAAAGATTCACTTGTGAGAGCTAAATCTGCCTATTGCAGATCTTTTATTTGACTTAATCAAATGTTAAATAAGTTCTAATGATTAATTAGACATCTATTTACATGACAAGACCATAATCAACTCAATATACCACAGAAAGCCATGATTTTGACTGGGTTAAAACACAACTGCCATTTAATATTTAATAATAATCTAATCAAGACCCTGTTATCATAGCAATGGCACTTGACTATTATTGAGACCATATTAATGTTAAAACTGTAAACACTCAAACATTTGCTCAGAATAATGTAACTTGAATAAAAATTACAATATTTTCATTAATTATAGATAACTTTTTATCTTAATCTTACATAATGCACCTCTGAAGGAATCCAATTGTATTTTCCAAACAGGTTGGCTTAACTCCCGTTTTAGAGAAACTGTTTCAATGTCATTTACAATTCTATGTAAAACAATTACTGCTTTTTACTGATAATGACTTGAGAAGCCTAGTCGATGCCTCACTCAGTAAAAAGCAGTAATTGTATTCCATAGAACTGTGACCTGTATAGTTTTAGAGAAGTCATGGACAAGACCACACCCACATGAGAAATTATACTTAAAGGGATATGTAAAATAAAAAAAGAACTCATTTTTATGCAATAAAATTATTAAATTCGCTCTTAACACCAAATGCTAATGTTTGTGCATTAAATTTTGTAAATGAACTTTTTACTTCATGCAAGTTTATACTCAAATGCAACATTTGGCATAGTTCCCAGAGAACTCAAGCTTGCAGTAAAATGGTTCGACTTCCTGTATACTTTCTGACATACCATGGTTCGAATTTACAGTGTAATCAATTAACTTCAAATCCTGGACTTTTTTAAAAGACTTTAAAATGATCTAGTTCTTTCTTACCTTAACATACATAGCATAAACACCACCTCTATTTCTAACTTCTTGTGAATCACGATCTAAGGGTGATTTAACAGTTATAACACCAGTAGAACTATCTATATTAAACTTCTCATAATCTCCTTCAAAATTAAACAAAATATATAATTAATTCAAACATTAACTCTATTATATTTCTATTTATCTGCAGTAATAAATAATTAAATCTTGTGGCCATTTTTCGGTTATACTTCTAATAAGTATTAATTGGAATTAAACTAACTAACTGATCCATATTCAAGCCTCATGTCCCACTCTCTTACTTTAAAATTACCAAATAAGTAAAATATAAGAAAGTTATAGCCTGATAAGTGAGATGTAAGCAAATACTAAAATCAACATAGTGTATGCATCCATATCAATGTTATATAAATACAAATGCTAATAAACAAACATTTTTAGCCATGAGATTATATAATATATGATGAACAGAGAAACTAATATCGTTAGCAGGATGTTAATATATGCAAATAAAACTGTTAAAAAACTAAAAGTTTGAATTTCAAAATGATTGAAACTATTTTGAAGTCACCAATGAACGAAGATGATGGATCTGATGATATGAAATCATTATTAAAACAGCAAACTGAACATTAATGTTATTTGTTAATAAGGCAGGACATTAATAAAGAACCATCTACATTACATATCTTTTTGTCTATTTTGCTGGAAGTATATAAATACACACGAAATACGAATTGTCTGTTATTAATAAAATGTTAAATGATATATATAATAGTATGGATGGATGATTGTAAATGAAAAGGTTTCTATAAGTCAAGGTGAACCAAAAATAAAAAGGCAGAATAATCGTATATATATGTGATAGGTTATTCATATATTTCAACATAAACAAACCTGTGCCAAAAACATTTACATCTGCAATAAATGGTGATAATCATAAAAAAAATAAATTGATAGCCTCTTTGGAATGTGAAAGTGATAAAAAAGACAAACAAATGTGTTCAAGAAAGCAATCATTGTTTGTTTTTGAGGATAGTTTTTTTATATTTTATACAAACAGGTTTCCCAGGATTATTGTTTAAGAAAATTTGTGTGTGAGATCCTATCAAAACAATGACTATGTCTACTTTGCAGCACAATAGAAAAGTAATGTGTGATTAAGCTCCCTCATCAGGCATATATTTTATGGCATACAAGCCAGAATCTACAACTTCACTTTCTGAAACTGAGGTCGAAATCATTGCTGCAGTTAGCTACATGAAGCATGAGACAGAGTCTCCTTATAGAACATCTGATACCACTTCTTATTAAAGATTCAATTAGCTAACAATATGTTGTTGTGTGATAGCATCCAATATTTTACAAGCCTAGCATACATCAAAAGACACTAAAACCAAAATATATTCTGAAACATGGCCCTACATTAAGATAAAAAGGTTTTTTGGGGTTTTTTTTAAACAATATATTGTTCAGGTTGTCTGAATGGGATTGGGGAACAGGCTTAGCCTATGTAAAACCCCTCTCCCTAAGATAAAAAGTTAGTAGAACATGTACATACCATAGCCAATAATTAGGTTTTAATTCAATTGTGCTATTGGTTTTCTTTTTAAACTATTTGATTAATTAATATTTATAAGAATTACTCATAACAAAACATTTTCAATTTTGTAAGGATAATTTATAGCTACCGGTAATTAATATCAAAGGTCAAATCATTGAAGTCATTCCATGACCCAGAGGTAGACAAGGAATGTGTATAATACAGTAGGGGAAAGGGAAAAAAAGGTGCATTAAATTTCAAGGATAATATTTGTGATGATAAAATTGTATTACCTCTAAGAAAGCTGTAAGTTAAATCATTAGGAACTCCTCTATCACCATCTAAACCCGAAACTTGTAGAATAGATGTTCCCTGTTAATATACAGTATAGTTTAAATCAGTATGAGATAAAACAAACATTCAAAAACCAGTGACTGCCATTGACATTCCTTAATTAACCAATTGTTATAAGTCCTTTCATTGGAAATAAAATGCGACATCTGATGAATGAATTTTTAGGGACTAAAAAATTGTAAATCTGTGAGTTCTGAATTCAACATTGATTTCATCAACATTTGCATCGTTTTAGTGTATATTTTTAGTATATTGTCTCGATGCTACCGGTCTTGATGAACTTTTTATCGACATTGAACTAAAACCCCAGTATTTCATACACAAACTGACAAAGGCTCACTTTCAATGGAGTGGCTGAAAGCATACTTCGAAATTTTATTCAAATTCTCTTTGAATACAATAAATATAACAAATGAATAAATAATTTGGCTACAAGTTTTTGATTTGGTAAAAGATAATTGCATAGGGCTAAAAATTCGCTAAAGGTATTTGTAGGCTAGTGCATTCACCGAAGTGCATATGTATAGTCATTGAAGTTCAAGTTTTTTCAAAATCAAAACAAGACAATGCTAGACAATTTTGCAATGACACGTTACTACTTCATGTTTCAAGTCCATCTGCTATCTGGCAAATATATCATGAAAAAATTGCTTCCTCAGAAACTCAAAATTGCCAAATTTTACTTCACAAACTCATTAGGATTAGTGATTAAATACTCCACTCACAATGCTGACACTTTCATTAACTTCAGCACTATATGGTAGATTTACAAAATATGGTGGTGTATCTTGAACATCTAAAACTGTAACAACAAAATCTGCTGCTTCAGCTTCTAGTCCTATACCATCCTGTAAAAGACATACCGGTAATTACATTCACAGAGACATAATACTAAAACTCAATATTGGGTTCTCCCATTGTATATTGACAGCGTTACAAAGCCTGGTGCCTTGCCTTTTTAAACTGATCATCTGCACGTGCTACATCAGTTATTTCAGCATGTCCAACTGCTGGAGAGAGGACACTTTTGTATAAACATGCATTTTCACCAAAGATTTAGTGCATTTAAACCTTTTTTTATTAGAACATATTATGTTCTCTTAATAAAACCTTCCATTCTTTTCTTTAAAACATTTCTGGTAAAATCAGTTAAATACTTACCACAGCTTTTATTTTAAACTGATAAAAGTTATGTTTTTCATAGTTTAGTGGCTTTTTTACAGTAATATTACCACTTATTGGGTCTATTTCAAATGTTGTTCTATAATCTTCATCTGCAGCTTGAGCATCAGTCTGAAATATTACATAGATTATCTTCACTTTCTTACAATAATGACATGATTATTTTGTATCCGGTGAAAACATACATGTGCAGGTATGTATAATATGTTTCTATATAGATTTACAATTCTTTTTCTTAACAATACTGAAAAAGTTCATGTTGATACATTTGTATTAGTGTTCAAAATAAAAATAGAAAAAATGTAACTACTTTGAGGAAACAAACTTTAATCTGAAGCTTAATTAATTATCTATTGCAAACTTTTCAATTCAGTATACAATTGTAAATACTAAAAAGAATTGAATGAATTTTGGACTGATATTCCTTTTTAAAGATTCAAAATTTTGCATTTTTTGAAAGGGATTCAAAATTCCTCACATGATCTTCAGAGACTTTAATACATTAACCTTGCAGGATAAATATGGCAATTAACGTACATTTAGGTTTACATGCGTGACAACAAATATTTACTACCGGTATTCCTACCTCCATAGAGTACTGAACAGTTCCTCCTCTACCATTATCTGGATCATCTGCAGTTACCCCCATAAACATAACAGTATTTGGAGAGACACTCTAAAATCACAAATTAAACAATATGTTAGTAACATGCAGGAGAGGAGTCTGATTGTTTTCACATCCTCACTGTTGTCCTGAAGACTGGCCAAGCATCAAAACTATTTTCATATTCTGACCTACTAATAGAAATGACTGCTTAGAAAAGAAAATATTTTCAATTTTTTACCAATTAGCACTAAAGGAATTAATATACATTTTAATCCTTTTACCGAGTTACTAAAAAATATTGATTTGAATTTCATTTATGACAGATTTGTTTGTGTATAGATACAAGTTAGAAAGCATCTTGTCAACTAAGCTATCTTCTCTTGGTACAAGCTTATGGAATCTGTTCAGGTGCAGAGAAAGTAAACACTCTTTCAACTTGTGTTTTATTATTTCAGAATTCTAATATTGACATTAAGTTCAACAGGATGAAGTAGTCCTATGCATATATTACATTCTCATGTTATATATTTTACAGGAGCTTGAGCCAATAGTTTTCAAACAATAAAGGTCAACATAAGCTGAAGGTTAAAAAGTAAACAGATTGAAAGATAAACTCACTCCTAATTAATTTCCATTAGATTTAATGATTTAAAATGTTTACCTCATTAACTGTTGCTTTGTACGGTAAATTTTTAAACTGTGGTTTAACATCATTTACATCACGAATAAATAAGGTGATTTTAGCTGGAATCTGAAAATAATAAATATTATAATTCTTAAGTAAAGGATAAATCTACAATTTGGATAAACACATAAACTAATTCTATCTAAAATCATCCTTGTACAATTAAGGTACACAAAATAAAATTAATGGCTCTCTTAGACATCTAAGAACTATTTGTAGATACATGTAGTTTTTACCTCACTGGTTCCATCAGAAACTTTAAAGAATAGCTGTCTTTCACTAGGTTCCTGTTAAGAAGAAGAAAATATCATTTAAATAACTTGATCAGTTTAGTTTCAGACTAGGACAGTTTTAAGCAGTTTTGCATTTCTTATTGTGCTGTATATATTCCGAGAACAGAAGTGTTTCATAAATGTGGATATGTCATATGGCTTTCTTTTTCAAAAATAGAATCCAACATTTTCCTAAATCCCTGAGATTCACCTTTCATGTAGTGTTTTTCCATAAATGTTTCATGATTCATTCTAGTTTGTGTCAATATTAATAAACACATCATTTCATGTCCTTTATTACATGAATCGTACATATGCCTTTCATTATAATTTGAATAAAAAATGTGAATAACTTACATAATCTCTATCTAAAACAGCTTTTAATTTAATATCAACTATTCTGGTATCAGAACCTAAATCACGAGGTTGGCTTAATTCTACTAGATTTCCTGTATCTGTTGTATCAGTTTTAAATTCTAATGGAGCTGGTCCATCTATATCTACCCCAGTTAAGTTTCCTAAAATTGTACCTACAAAAAGCAATACTCAAGTTTAATTTGAATGGATCATTACAATCAATTTCCCTCCAATTAATCAAATCTGGATCATAGTAGAATCCGAAGCAACACACTTGTAAAATTAAATAATTTTGTGTTAAATAGATCTTCTCTTACGCATAGAGGTTAAAACAACTGCATGAATTAAAACAAATATATCGACAAACAGATTTTGTCCAAGATGTTTACATACCAACAGCTGTGTCTTCCGGCCAAATTAATGCACTTTCGAATTTTATAAGTTGTGGAGGGTTATTAGCGGTAACTGTAATATAAATTTATGTATCTTATGTACAAAACAAGACAGAAAACAATTAACAAATCAATTTTTGCTTACTATCACTATCAGGGGCCATAATCTAGGATGTTATGGTCGAACATGCATCAATATCAAAAAGAACTAAGATCTTAAGTTTAATCAAAATCAGATAACAAGGGCTCACCATGCACAATATGCCTATATTTTGCAAGAGACGGACAGAGAACAAAAAAGATATATCATATCAATAGCCATTATTTTATCCAACCGTTTTAAAGTAAAAAATACTAACTTTAATTAACATTGAATAAGTTTTGACTTAAGTCAAAACTGATCCCATCAAACAGTCTGGAATTGAATTGTGTTACCTGTTTCTATTAATGGGAAGTTTATCATATAAAAATGTGTGCGTATAAAAATATACAGATACATGTATATGCATTCACTTTATTTTTACAGTAATGCTTCAAATTAATGTTATGTTTAAAATTCAACATCAAAATTCATTTTCTATTTTCAAAAGACTCTATTAGTTTGGACTTTTGGGTACACTCAATAATTTGAATATATTATGTTCACTTTCATTCTACTTATATGGTTGGGGGGGGGGGGAGTGAATGGTTAGCGCAGGTGCATGCTGTACATGCATCATTGAGTCAACTGGCATGGTTTTGAATTCCCAGTTGTATGTGACACAGGGTAGGGTTGCCTGTCCAACCTCATGGGTTTTCTCTGGGTCCTCTGGTTTTCTCCCACTGCTAAAGATCCCTATGTACAAGTGAATTATTGAAATAAAATTATACCATATGTTAGTCCCGAAATGACCTAGTTTGTGTTGAATGGACGTTAAATCTCATTTCTCTCTCTCTACTTATATGGTCAACAGAAGTATGAGTGTTAGTCACCATTTGAAAATGTTGATGTTTAGCCATGGAGGGACAAACATGGCTAAAATTATGTTAACTATGTTTTTTACGTTTTCAGTGAAAGAAAGAAAAAACATGGGCGTCCTAAAACCATCTTAAGGTAAACAAGGTAGACGCTAACTAAATATAAGAAGACAACAGTAGTAGTTTTATCCTGTAAAAGTGCTGTTTGATATACACAAAGAAAGAATGTGTGTGGCTAGTTAAAGACAATATCAATTCAATGTTGTAAATAAGAGAGAGAGAGAGAGAGAGAGAGAGAGAGAGGAGGGAGAAATGGGGTTCAACCTCAACTCACACAAACCTGGTCATTTCAGGACTAACATATGGTTTAATTTTATTTCAATAATTCGCTTGCGCGTAGGGTCTTTAGCAGTGTGGGGAAACCGGGGTACCCAGACAAAACCCACAAGGCTGTAGGCGACCCTACTCCTTGCCACATACATCCGACGATTCAAAACCATACCAGTTGACTCAACTGTATGATACAGCGCTTGCATGCTAAGCATTCGGCCATCCAACCCCTTGTTGTAAATAAAGAAGATGAGTACATCTTCAGATCTCATAATTGTCACATCACATTACTAAAACATAGAGAAAAAAAATTATAATACTCAAAGCAACCAATTACTGTGATATACGGGAAATATTACAATTTAATGACTGCCAATTAATTGTTTCTATCTATGCGCAGACAAAAATTAAATTTAAATGCTAAGATCTACGAAAAAGCAATGAAACAAAAAACAACAGACATTGAATCAAGAATAAAACCAATAAACACACAATACAAGTCGAAATGAAACTTAAAAACTATATGGATATCTATGAACTCCTAAAAATGAGTTATGTATATGGATGAACATACCTAATTGTATCACAATGCTTAGTAACAGAACACTAAGAAATCTTTGGTTTATTCTATTTTGAAAAGGTGACCATCCTGCCATTATACCTCCTGAAATAAATAAAACAAAAACTGATAGGCAAGAATAACTGAATATTATTATGAACAATTATTATTTTATTTCTAAAGCTTAATGAAAGTATGTAGTTTTCAAAAAACAGTACATTACCTATCTCAAAATAATTGGTATTATCCCAAATTTATAGTGTTAGTAGGTTATTGAAACTAGAACCCATATGAATGGTTTGACCTATAACTTTTTGCATTATTCTACAGTCAAACTGTGACCATTTGTGTTTCAATAAGAAAACTATACAAATCACATTTAATATTGGAAAGTAATCAACCTAATACAAAAGAGGTCATAAATGATTTCATTTTCTAAATAGAAATCAATGTTCTAATTTGCTTTTAATGCCTTTGGCATTTAACATGTAGATATATGTATGTGTAATGGCAACACAAAAAATGTAATATTGAAAAATAATATAAACAAAAAGAAATGTTGTTTGGATTAATCTCAACTTATAGGACTTTTCATGAATAGAAAAGATAGATTGTGTGCTCGAGTGACACAAGGAGCACTTCTTATGTGTTGATCTAATGGCTATAGGTTGTGAAAACAACATCCAGTAGACTCTGCAATTAAATGACAGAAAAAAAAGTTGGCAGACTATAATCCCAGAAATTTTTGCCGACTTCAGCATTTATGGTCATTAGACATTGACTAACGACAAATATAAGCTAACATGGATTTCTCTAAATCATGTTATGTGACAAAGTTAAGGTGGCTTAAAGCTGAACTCCGGTTACAAAAATACCGAATTAATGTAATAAAAAAAAAGTTAACGCCCGCAAGCCGCCATACTTGTTTCCAACTTGTGAAATAAGTATGGCGGACATGGAGGCTTATGACCTTGAAAGGTTAGCCGATCTCACTTCCAGTTTGTTTCTCGTCAGCTAGCTATACACATCCGACTTTATTCTCTTCACACGGTTCACTGATTGCTGTTTTTTCCCCAACAGTATACCAAATTATTGAAGATTGAACATGTCTGATCAGGTAAGACTGTAAATAATTATATGAACTGCGTCTACTACATTATCAATTTCTTACACGTTGGTAAAATGGAGAAAAAAAAAACATAACATCAATAAATTTAGCACTGTCAAACACTCCCCAATGAGAGCCGTCCCAAACATGTAGTTATGTCCATTGGTCGTTTTCATGAACACTATTCAACATGGAACACACGAAGAAGGCAATACTAATAGTTTGTATAGGTGATTTGTTTTGGTTGAAAAATAGGTTGGGTAAGACATCTGGTTGCATCTTTTGTTTTGGAGTAAAGCTTAGGCTATATTGTAGTAGACGCAGTTCATATAATTATTTACAGGCCTACCTGATCAGACATTTTGCAATCTTCAATAATTTGGTATACTGTTGGGGGGAAATACAGCAATCAGTGAACCGTGTGAAGAGAATAAAGCCGGATGTGTATAGCTAGCTGACGAGAAACAAACTGGAAGTGAGATCAACTAACCTTTCCAGGTCATAAGCCTCCATGTCCGCCATACTTATTTCACAAATTGGAAACAAGTATGGCGGCTTGCGGGCGTTAACTTTTTTTTTATTACATTACTTCAGTATTTTTGTAACCGGAGTTCAGCTTTAAAATAGATTCTTGCAGCATGATTTATTTGGACTATACCTTTGCACTTGGGATTTATCTTTCACATAATTTTTTATGACACTATATATATTACCTGTGCATGATGTGCCTGTAATTAATTATCAATAAGGTATTTTAAGATTTTCAAGGATGTTTATGGCATACTGTTTATGGCATCTTACTTTTGATTTGATATGTCTTTTTTAATCCTTTGTATGCTCATTAAATTGATATTGTCTCAAGGTTACATTCACAAATCTTTAAAAGGGTCATTGGCAACTATAATCCATATGTTTGTGTTATGAGATTATAGCTAGGATTTATTAAGGTGGGTAGATCAAAACAGAACATCAAATAAGAATAAGGTCAGTGTTTACAATTACCAGCACTCTGGGAAAAGAATAAACATTGAATACGGAAAAAAAACAATGTGTAATATGGCAACAATCAAATATTAGCATAAACAAGAGAATGAAATCCAGCACAATAAAGTATGGACAAGTTCTTAATAAAAGTAACAATTCTTTATGGGATACAATCAAATATTAATACTGTAATTAATCCTGTTTCCACACCTTTCTCACTGGATCAAAGCAATGATAGATTTCTCTCATTCTAATCAATATTTAAAGTTTAAATGATTAAATGCATGCAGCATTACGTTCAGGAATGTTAGATTAACAGGAGTATAATTTCTCTTTCATTCACTCGGCCACAAGCAAAACTATGTAAGTTTCATCTAATAAATCCTGACAGTTTCATGTATTTACTGACTAAACTGGATAGTGTGGTCAGTACTTTGTCAGAAAACTTCTCAAGTATAAGGCCTTATGATGGCCAGAGCAAGAAATAAATCTGCCTAATGCATGATTTCTTAATGCCTTAAATGTCGTAGAAATTATTAATTAGACATTAAAATAATTAACTTACATGTTGCCAACACCATATGCCATCGGATACAGTAGACTTTCAACAGATTTAAATGCAATTTGAGGTTAATGATTTAATCTAAAAATGGATAATTGAGGCTTTGTTTGTAACAATGGTAGCAATGACAATGGAGGTTACACCGTTTTTTGAAGTAATTTGACTTTTTCATTATTCATACTTTATTTGTTATGGCAACAACTGTCAGCTCTTTATATCTTACATAATTCCCCTTTAATCACTACTAACCTAAAACTGTGTATCTGATTAGACACAACACAAAAACGGATGCATGTACTATTTTGATTAATCTGTAAACTTCAGTAGATCAATCAAAATAACTGACTATATAATTGCTAATATTAATATATATGTACATTTAGAAACATGGTGCATGTGCTCATGGTGCATAAAACAGTTGGTTATTCTAATATACAGGTGGGACTGAACAGACAACCAATGCATTTTTTAAAACTGGTGGGAGATATGTATCAGAAAAGTGGTTTAACTGATGTGAGCAACTTAACTGTATTTTAGATGTGCTGAGGTTGTTGAACTTTGAAATTGATAGTCTACTTCCTACCTAACTCCTAGAAGTATTATTGATCCAGTAGTAGATTCAATGCTATTCATTGTTTAATTCATTCTTTACTGACCTGGTAGATTCCATACCACTATATATATTTAATTTATTTTTTACTGACTTTTTGTTTCAAACTGGTCATGTGAATATTATACATTGTTTACAATCATTCTGTAATGATCTAGCTGTCTTAGAATAATAACATAAATTATTCAATATGAAAATATCCCATCCTTTATTCCTTCAAATCATGTAAGGAAACAAGTTGGGGGATTGGTTGCTTACAATTTTGGTAATGGTTATAGGTTTGAAAAATGAGCAGCATATAAACTTATAATATTTTGTCAATTTGCAATAAAGCAAGTGTTTTAAAGATGCCTTAATGCATACAAATTATTTCATTTGATGACATATTTGATCTAAAACATATTCTAACTAATTTATCTAAATCAAAAGTTTTTTTCAAACCCCTCTCAACACATTTCAATCCAAAGAAAACTACCCCATGACGTGAAAGCAAACTTGTTTATCTTGTGATTTGATTGAGGGAGAATCCATCGTCATCCTGTAGTTTTCTTTAATTACTGAAGCCTGTAAGTAAATTCTTTTTCACCGGCTTATTGTAACATGCATTGGGATAAACCTTGCATTTGGATTGGTCAATTAGACACTGTCTATTGGACAATAACACCCTCTGGTTTTAGTTATGTCTTTTAAAATCCTAAAAAAAACATGTTACAATGTCGATAGACACTTCATCCTGTTTCACATTTAGCGGGGTGTTATTGTCCAATGGACATGTCCTGAGATTTTACATTAGAACCCGCGACCATACGCGTCTTGGGTCCTAATGATCTCAGGACATGTTTTTTGGACAATAACACCCCTCTAAATGCGAAACAGAAAGTGTTTATCTCCTAAGTAACAGAATCTACTGGATGTTTAATTGTCTCAATGTTGTCACAACTGTTAACCATCAGCACAATGTGATGACATCATATGTTCATCTTATTTGTTTTTCCTAGAAATCGAGTATTGTTCTAGTATAGGATTTGGTCTCTATTTTGCAATACCAAAACTGACATATTTTTATTGGAAAAGACTACCCAATGCATGTCACTACTTTCATGGGAATGTATCTTTAACACTTAGCTGTGTTTGTAGATTTATATTATAACACAGAAGTTTAATTAAATGGGCTTTTTCTATTAATTTGGGTAAATAAAGTTCCACAGAGATTACTGCACCATTCCAATCATGACTTGAAAGGTGTAAACGGGACATGGGGCAATTTTTTGATGTGCACTGCACTCTTAAAGAACTATAAAATATAAGATTGTTTTCCTGCTCCCCCATCTATAAAGGCTTGTTGCCCCTTGTTAAATTAATTCATCTCTAACTACCAAACAATCCTCCCATTAATGCAACTGTAACTACAAAGATCTTTTATTTTGATTCAAACTGAATCTGATGGAAGTCAACTGATGCATGTCTTTGGTGCATTATTAGATTTGAATCAAGAATCAATAGCTGATACTTTTTCTCTGCAAAATCAATGAGAGACTATAAGGTCTATGGAAATGCCATGGAATTGGATACATGGTTGTCTATAACTGAGAATGTTTATCAATAATTGTGCTGCTAAAGCCTAATGGTTTTATCTAATACTCTACTTTATCCTCTAATTAATAATTTGAAATGAAAACTCTTGGACAGTTTGTAAACAAGATGGCATTATCTGTTATTGATATCCATAACATAGCTGACAAAACCAATTTGACCGATCACCAATACAGTCAATAATATCAAGAGTGAAAACAACATATTGATTTTGATATCAAAAGTTTAAGATAAATTCTAGCAGACTTGTCATGGTCAATCATTCTGAACAATGAAAATTGGCAATTTCACCTTGAATCAAATTATAAACCACAACAGAACAATTTTTATTGTCTTGATTCTATTAATGGCATGTAATCACAGGTAATGGGCTCCATGAATAGACTTCTTATGCAAAATCATTTTGACTTGAAACTTTATTGCACTGACAATCAGTGTTAGTGTTTGATTCAGTTCCTTGCTGTATTATAACTGAAGTGGCTATCACTATTTATACACATACTAATCCAAGAATTAATTGATTGTGTGACTACATGTACATCTGTCAAATTTGAAATAAAGTACCAAGTCAAACAACAGCTCTGACACCCACAATGGCTATAGAATTGTATTTTATCATTTTCTGGTAATTCCATGCGTTTGCACAGCATACTAATGCAGGAACATTGCATAAAACATAAGAAAGAGCACCGGCAATACAAATTTGAAATTACAGCAAATTAATCAGGAAGTCCTGGATTCAAACCCTGGCACTATAAACCTCAGAATGCCTCGTTCAGCATTTCTGTCCAAACGAGAGCCTCAATGAAAAAAACAACTATCAGTAAAAGTCTGAATTGCATGAAAACCTAAGGTTCACCTGTGTACGCTATGTTGTTCATGTGAAAGAACCCTCATTAACAGTTGGAATTTGATGAAGACTACCATTACCCTCACAGCATACTGCATGGCTATTATACCAATCATGACTTAGTACATCAACATCTACAAGAAATACCCCCTATTTTAAATTGACAGATGTTAAAAGAAATATCGTCATGCAGATGAGCACCATGTAAATGGTATGATGGGAGAGTATATAAGGAATTAGTCTTTGAAATATATGTGTACGCTTATAACGAACACTTGTGACATTCTGAATATAATACAATACCCCAGGTTTATTCTACTGAATAGAGGCATAACCAATATTAATGATTTATTCACTCATACAATCAGCAAGATGTTTTATCATTAAGATCTTTAATTTCCCTCTTGATACAATATACGCATGTACACATTGGTGTTAATTTTATGTTTTTGTTTTTTTTAAAACATAATATGACACACATGATAGACGATCTTTCAATAGATTTTGTCTGGTAACACAATACCTGTATGTAATGTAATATTCATATTTATAATAATATCAAGAAAATTTATAATAGCTTTAATAAAGCATTATGATTTATACAATATATCTGTTTAATGAAATAAATAATAAAGGATTACCCAAGATTTAATGACACAGACAAAATTGAGAGAGCGAGAGAGAGAGAGAGAGAGGAATGGGGTTTAACATCCACTCGACATAAACTACATGTAGGTCATTTCAGGACTAACATATGGTTCAATTTTATTTCAATAATTTTTGCTTGCTCGTTTAAGTCTTTATCAGCCCTGGAGAAAACCCACGAAGTTGGACAGACAACCTTACTCCTTGTCACATACAACCGAGCAATCGAAACTTTATGATACAATGTGCACACGCTAAACATTCGGCCTCTGAATCTATTTATATCAATATGCAAACCAGAGTAATTTGTCGTCATCAGTATAAGTCTATATAATCCAGAATAATCTATCAGCATTATACTACATGTAATTGTTTAAGATATGGGGTACTTAAAATCATTTTGAATAATTCCCATTGTGCACAAGGGGTGTCCTAAAAGTTTCTGGCCCTACTATAAACGGATCACCCTAAGTATCTCTGGGTGAATCACGGTGGCTAAGTGGGCAGGGCGCTGGCTCACTTGCCTGGAGGTCGGGTGTTCGATCCCTGCATTGGCCGAGAAAGTTTGTCTCGATTTTCCGGCGTGGTTTTTCCCTTGTCAGTGATGCAGAAGGAGGGCCTGCCTAGTCATTCAGATGGCGTGCACGTAAAAGATCCCTTGGCAGTTGGAATTAGATATAAGAGTAGGCCATAGCGCAGCTGCCCGGGCAAACAAAAATTTCTCTCATACCACATAATAGTTAAAAACTACATAATGTAAAGGCAATTTGCTGAACGAAGCAGATGAAAGTTCCGTTTAGCCTCGATCATCATTACTGAAGTCTGTAAGACAAAACTAATAGCCTCGATTATCCATTTAATCATTAACCAAGAAGGAAAGTTTTGAGTCTTAATCGGACTATAATCCCACCAATATCACAGGCTGATTATGGTCTGGATAAGTTAATTAATGTACAATTAATAGTTTTTATAGCATTTCAGGCCTAAAGAAAGACCTACAATAGGCAGATTTTGATCTTACATGTACATAATGTATGTTCAATGTAAACAAAGGTTAATTTGGTAGCTTACCAATTTAATGATTAGAGATTAAAAACATATTTGAAAATGTGAAGGTTTGTAAGATTTATTTGTCTCGCCAAAATCACCATATGTTTGGCACCGTATAGCCCGGTTGCAGCTGATGTGCCATAAAACTCCATTCCATCTGTAAGATTGAATGAGTTTGTATATAGTAGCATGTTTTAACTCCATGCAAAGGCTGGATGCAGTGTGTTTTTTTAATAAATTAATATACATTGCTACTTTAAAATTTCACTCTATGGGCGTAGTATATAATATACATGTATGATGTTGTTACATCAGGTGTTAGTAGTCAGAGTATAATGCTACCTGATTGCCTTTCCTTCTCCAATGTATCAATCAAAAACATTGCATGTATGATTAATCATACACAAAAATCTATATTAGTATCTAGACATATTTAGGTGTTTATTTCAGGACATTAAGGTGAGACTATTATGAATCTATCCTGTAATGTTACTGACAAAATTCAATATCTATCAATAATTCTATATCGCATATTGTATCTATATAACATTCATTCATACATGTAATATGTTTCAAATACACATGTATAGCCTGTCCCCAATTCACTGTTCATGCTAAAATATACCTCTAAAATATTAATTGAAAATTTATAATCAAAGACTTACAATTTACATGTCATCCGCTGTTAAAGATTGCTCTTGTGAATTAACACACAAACCACACCCTACTGTAATACTTGTTACTATGGCAACAATTTTATCAATAAAACTTCAATATAGTGAAGCATTATCTTATTTTATCAGCTTTAACCCATAATTGGCTAAATGACAAAATTGATAAATTTATGCAATGTGGTGGTAAAACAATATTAAGGTTTATTATTCTGATAAAAAGTGAACAACTGTGGGTGTGATTCTTACACTTTTCTGGAATGACAAACCATTAAATGCCAATGAGGTTTAGTACCTGGTCCAGGTCCCTGATCCCAATGACAGATATAGGTACATGGATGTACAATAATCTTATGGACAAGTAGGTAGAATTAATTTTCATAGCAGCTGATTTTCATAGCATAGCAAAAATTTCACCGCAGTAGAACTAATTTCGGCGCACTATGTTTGTGAAGAAAGATTCCCACATACAATTTCGACTTGATGACCACTCTTCTGTGATTTGTAACTTGGAAATGAACCAACTGTGATTTTCGACTAAGTCTATAAACAAGATATCAAGGGGCTATTGAGATTGGTTTTGATACTCTGACATGATCCACCTATAAAACAGAATTATGATGGTTATGAAATATTTATTAGTCATATATTAACTCACCTTAATATGAACAACTATGTCACTTTTATAGAAGAGGGTGGATGTTAATTGCCTGGTAGAAAGACTTGGTTAAGATATCACAGGGTAAGATATGGTACTGTCCTTGATTAGTTAACATGAGATCTTTGTGTGTAGGTATTCAAACATCATTTTTTCCTTCTACTTTCATTCCCTTACTGCTGACTTTTATGTACAAGTTGCCTGGTCCTGAAAGAGAAAGAGAAATACAATTTACAAAACTTTTGTCTCAAATTTTTCGCTATACCAACACATATCCTACATTTATTGAAATAACATAAAACAAACAAACCAAAAGATGTTCGCACCTAAATGAGCAGAAATACTGTCTCAGAGCTTCCAATTTTAAACATTTTTGGTAATCCCCCACATCTGACGCCAAACTTGACATTGTCTCCACTCTGATCCACCACCTTCTAAAATGTCTTGACTCGTCATTGTACTCTTTATACATAATTCATTCTGAGGGACTAGGAATTTTAATAATGACTTCATTACAACAGATACTGTACCTAGTTGAATGGACTGAACACAAATCATATTACCATCTTTCACCTTCAGTAAATTGATTATTGCTCATCAAATGATAAACTGCGGAAGCATCACATTTATAAAATAACTTTTTGAAGTAGACATATTTTTTAATTTGCCACCACAATTTGGCAAAATACAATAATAAAAGGGTGTAACTTTATAGACTACTTTTAACTCCATAAAGTAACATGAGTGCAAAATCCTGTCTCTTTGCTATTATCATAAAGAACAAACTAAACAACTTCAACTATTTGACAGTTATGATCTACCTAGCTTTATTTATTTTGCTGAAAGTATTACTACCCTTTCTATCACTTATCTTAAGTACCCACTTGAACTGTCCATTATAAGAAACTTCCAAAAAAAGGGGCACATATTGACAGTAAAATTTGGGGGGCACACAATTTCTTTAAGATACCATATCACTTCAGATTTTGTATTTGCAATCAACAACAACCTTTACAATAAGACCACTTTACAATCCAAACAGTTGACAGTGATATCCAGATGTGTTTGTGTGTCAAATAAAATATTCATTATCGTCTTTATATTGACTGTGGAAATGAAATACTCACTGACATGGCATTGAACTACATGTACATGTCATGACAACAAACTTGCAGCAGTGACAGAGTCGATAAAACAAAACAATTATTTAATGAACAGGAAAGAAATTTATTTGAAGAACAAACATTGTTGACAAAAAAATATGAAGATGTTTGAAATACTAAAGCTTTTAAAAAACTGTAGAAGAAGGTTATTGGCTATAAGGAAATGGATTTTCAGGTTTCAAATATTTTAATGAATATAAGCGTCTAGGACTACAAGAGACTTAAATTTCATTGAGAAACAATGGGTTACTCAGTTTTAGAAAGTATTGGAGGCATTCAGAAAGGGAAGAATCTCTCCCATTTGTTTGAATAAACACCCTTTGTTTGAGCCCACAAGAATATGGCAGAAATGAATCTCTTAATGTTGCTATTGTGTTCATTCAATTTGATGGCTTTGATGAAAGCATATAACCTGTGTTTTTACTTTCACATTCAAGCTTTTAAGTGTCTAATGAGTTCCGAATTACAGTCCCTAATATCCACAAAAAAAGTTCTGGCAAATTGTGTGTCCATTTCTTGGATTTATTACCTCTGTCTTTCAAGGAAACATGTTCTGTTTATAAAACTGCTATTGTGTTGATTTTGGAATTGACTATAAAAATACAGAACCTGGCCTGTTTCACAACATTTTAACTAAGATAAAATCAAAATTTTAGTGATTTGATTCTATAATACTACTTTGATTTTAGTATTTGGACAATCAAAATTGAAGTATCCACTAAATTTGGATTTCATCTTTAGTTAATTACATTTTCGAGAAACAGGGTCCTGATCATAAACCAGCAGTTGCCATGCAAGATACGAAAGAACAAAAACTGAAGAGATTTTTTGTACTATCAGGGGACATAAACCAGAAAGTTATGGTCTGACATGCGCTAATATTTACAGGAACCAAGATTTTCATGATGTGAACATATATTTAAAGTTTCAATAAAATTGGATAATCATTGTGACCAATTCTTATACTAATGATCCACTGTAAAGACTGAAATTTTCTACCCCTGACACAGGCATACTGAACTACTTTGTTAGATCAACATAAACATTTTGAGGTTGATGTCTACAAATGAGCCTATTGTATAAATTGTATCCTTTAGTCAAAGCCTCATTGTTTTGTCCTTCTGAACCTAATGTTATTAACCAGTTGGTGCAAGTACCTTCCAGCATGGCATACCAATAAGAGGGTTTATTATTTCAATATTTGCCAATACAGATATGAGTTAGGTTATAGCTCAGGTGACAATTTGGTACAGACAATTTAGACATGTGAAAATATTCAAGTCAGAAACAAATCAACATAACTTGGCAACTCTAAACAAGATGGTACACATAACACCTTCCACTGTGTACATATACACCCAAAATCATACACACATCATATAATATTTATCGTGAGATACATGTATATGTATTTTACAATTTTTGGGGAGGATCCTGTCAGGTGCCTGTACTTGTAAATACTGGTATTAAAGACATATTTTATACCAGAATATTTTATCTCTATTATTTATCTTCCCATACATATTTGTAGAAAGATGAAATGAACATGATGAAATATCTTGTCAATTCAATCCAGCAGATGTTACAGGTATTATAAAAGCGACACAATGGGGTACAAAATATCTGTGAAATTGTTTTTCTAAAAACAATGGATTGCAATAAATATTTATAACTTGTTTGTACATTTGTTTCAAGATCATATTCCTTTGATTTGTTTATTATGTTATATTTCACTGTACATGTATTTTCGCAAAATAATACGAATAGTCATCACGCAGAAACATGTATTTTTAAACTGTCACAAATCTCTCAAGGTCACATGCTAAATTACATGTCAACTAAAATGGGGTTCAAAATATTGATTTCTTTGCACAAACAAGCTATTTTTGACATATTTTGTCCATGTCAAGACAGAAAAGTGAACGAATAATTGACAAATCTTATCTTAATTCAAAATTCAAACTCATCCAAAATCTCATGAATGCCAAAGATCAGGTACATGTATATATATTTCATGAAAAATGTTTGTGAGGTATGAAAACAAATTAATGTTTTATTCTACTGGGTTGTTTTTTTCAAATGCTGTTTGTGGCAAACCATAATAATAAAAAGTTACCCATTAAACAGGTTAGGACATCTACCACAGAACATCAACTAGTCTCCTGTTTCTCTTTACGTTGTCTTTATTGCTCTGTTTACTGCCGTTATTTTTTTTTGTGTACCCAACAAATTATATAGTTTACTGATATGTTTGTTATAGTGGACTAAATAAATATACCTAATACCAGATCGGCTTTCTATAGCCTATAAGTAAAGTACTCCATGGAAATTCGCTGTCTGTGATCAGTAAAATCCTAATGGTCAAGAATCAATGAAATCAGGTGAAATGAACTGTATGCAACATGTACATGCTAAGTGTGATTTGTTTTGTGATGTTCTTCAGATCAAACCAACATACATTGTATCACATACATTTTACTGTACAAAAAAAAATAGATATATTGTCATCCAATAAACAAAAATAACTCCATTATATTCATCTGCTTCTCATAAACATGGTTTTAATTGTACATATAAACTTATGAAGTCAAGAGTAAATACCAATAATAGATCTACATGTACGTGTACAGTGTATCTATCAATAAAAGGTGTAGAATTTCTTCACATGTGGATGAACATGATTAATAATCATCTTGATCCACTTTATACCATAACAATATGTACAAATATATATTTTTGTGTGGTATTAAAAAGTCATCGATTGAAAATAATGACAAACATGTAACAACAAGAAATATCATTAACTTCTCAGCTCCCAATCATGTGGGAATACTATATATTGGTATATTTTCAGTTACAATCAAGGCAATAATTTTGAATATCCTATAGTACTTCCATTTAGTAATACACTATGTCATGCATGTAAACTTGAAAATCTACATACTGTAATCTTGAAATACAATAAACAGGAAGCAGTGATTGTTACTTACTGAATGTGTGGTGTAAAAAAAAACACATTGTCATGGTCTATTTGAGAGTTTCACAAAATTTATTGATAATAATATTGTTTAATATCATTATGCCCTAGGTCATAATATATTGATGGGTTTAAGAAAATTCTATACGCCCTAATTACCAACCACATTATCTTTTAACTCTAACATCATTTCAATATTATCTGAAGCCAAAATCTCCCAAATCAGCCCAAAGGAAGAAAATAAAAGCATTTAATGATCAAATTTAACGCTAAATGATGACTCAACTTTAAATATTTTATCATTTATGTGGGCCCTTGTGTGCAGCCTAAGCATTCACTAAATATAAACAGGACCAGTGCCAGATTACTATACATGTAGGCTACGAGTATGACAAAGGCATAAAATCATGCTCATGTTAGAAATAGACCAATTCAGGCGAAAATGTTATAATGTGGTAGTGTAAAATCTCAAATCTTCTTGAAACTATGTGTCTTCAAGTTTTACTTCTGTCTAAATCAATACGTTTTAAGCTGAGTAAGAAAGAAGTCAACAATATCTAAGCGCTAACCGTTGAGACGGGTAAAGGAAACAAAAACAAACGCAGTTACCAGTTAAATTATTTTACACACATCACAACACAACGCAAATTCTTCAAAATAAACACATACCCTTTATTTAAATTGTCTTTCTACACACATTATCGGCAACAAACAAAACACTGTAACATTTTCCACTAGGTTCATGCAGTAACGTACTTACATGTATATAAGGTACAATGTATGACAGGTAATGCCATGTTCCTTTGGCGACACAGACAATTTCTATTCAAGACAGTATCCTTGATTATCATCGGTAAGAAGTTTTGTGATATTATAGTAAAGTTAATTTAAAGTGGGGGTCATACATGTATGTTTAGAATAAGACACATAAACGTTGTCCTTTCTATAGGTATGCCCTTATGTATATTGTACATGCTCTTTTGTGATAAACATTTCAATTTCGACTACATGTACGTTTCATTCCCATATCGCCGAGTTTTAGGGGAAAAATTTTCATCAGCACTAAGGGGTCAAGTGGCCCAGAACAATAGACCCAAGCTGAAGGATAAAGCTAATTAAGCAGATAATTATTGGAGCATTTATTTTTTTAATAATTTATAACAACCTTTAACACATAACATAACATATAATTCTAACTTTTTGCCCGCATAAAGTGTCCAACATAGTCCAGAAATTTTAACAAATTCATTTTTCCTTGTCCATATCTATGTTTCGAATCTTCATGTATGTTTTTAATTCACCAAAGAGTGCCGTGGTCGACTTTCCAAATTCTGGTGAGTTGGCGATATGGGAAACCCTACATGTACATGTATAAAGTTAAATTAACGATTTATCATTTGCAATTATCGCTAATATATCAAATTTCTCAGGGCTTAATCCATGATATTGATTATTTAACACTTAATTTAGAAAACAAAATCAAAATGCTAATGCTAGATAATCTCCCAGCTTGGATTCAATC
This sequence comes from Patella caerulea, assembly GCA_036850965.1. Lineage (NCBI taxonomy): Eukaryota > Metazoa > Mollusca > Gastropoda > Patellidae > Patella > Patella caerulea. Next base: position 18,749,184 of record JAZGQO010000014.1, on the reverse strand, counting down.
GGATTTAACGCAGGTTCATCGATTCTGTTGGCTTACAATAAAATGGCAGCAGTTGATATTTGGCCAATGATCCAAAGAACACGATGAATTGAATGTTATCATACATTTACTGATCGAACTAATGTACAAATCTTGACCTTATTTCTAAATCCTACATGTACATGCTTGTAAAAATGGACAGAAATGGTCTGAAGAGTTCGTCCTTTCAGAGACTGTTCTGAATCAAACTAAATGCATCCATAAGACATTAGCAAAAAACTACCAAAATTTATTTTGATAAATAAAATCTTGCTTATTAATAGTTTCTTTCCAGATACAATTATGTATATATCCTGTGGCACTACAGCAAAAAGTGTAGAATAATTACATTTATTATAGAACCAGTGGAAAAAATGAACTCTATAAATAGATGTACCGGTATACACAAATAAGTCATTAAACACATATTGATCATAGTTGTCTTTGTCAATATTATTTGATCACTCCACGGAATAAGAGTATATTTACTTACTTACGGTTTTATTATTAGTTATAGAATTTTGTTCAATAATTCTTTACATATATTGTTTTTAATCTTCTGTGTTGAAAACTGTCAGATCTACATATACATTTGTTCCACTTTCTAACTAAGATCACTCAAGATAACATACAATGTTTTTACATGTACATAATATGTGTTACTGTAAATCTGATCAAGAAATTAAACATACATTATGCAAGAGCTAAATCTGCCTATTGTAGGTCTTTCTTTAGGCCCGAAATGTTATCTAAATTATCAATTTAACATTAATTAACCAATAATCATCTCTCGATGGCATAGGATTTGCCCGATTTGAAACAGATTAGAACAGGTTCAACCATATTTTGATAAATTTTAAAATGGACAAGCAAGACTTACCTTCGAACAAGCAGGACGGTAGTTGCAATTATAGCACACATATCTTGTTAATCCTTCTAAGGCTAATATCTTCGCTCACAATAGAGTAATTAGGATGAAATTTTCAAATTATTCATCTTACATTATTTTTTTTCGAACATTTACAACAAGTGTGGCCAAGTCTTTATTAAGCTCTTAACTAATGTATCTTTAATGTATTAAATGTAACAAGCCGCTTACAGTGTTGTCACTTGTATTTTATCAAATTATGATTATTGTACAAATGTACATTTTTATAGCTCGCAACTTTTACTAAGCAAAATACACAATTAAATGCACAAAATCGCACAAAATAAGATATTCATATTGAGATTAAAATCAATTTGATCAGGAATGGGGTTTTCACAGTATTACCGATATAAGTACTACAGGAAGTAAACGCAAGTAATGTGTATAGACAATGAAGAACAACAAGATGAGTAGCGCTTGGGGCCTAGTTCCTGGTCCAATAAATATGCATAGATACTGTGACATCACATCAATGCATTAGAAGTAAGTTATTGCATTTCAAAAAACAACCAGATGGAATGTAGTATGCATGGATATAGCATTGATGTTTCAAGTAATGTGAGTAAAGATCATGATTTTTGGGACCAGGAACTAAACGCCAAAAGTTACTCTTTGTTCTTTTTGTTGTTCTTACATGTAGGTGCAACACTCTTCGATAAAAGCTTAGGTCTTCGCTAATTGATGTACAATATTGACGAGAAACCTGGCATGCTTTTTCCTTGGAGCATTCCACAGCAAATGACAAACATATATTTTTCATATACCACAATATTAAAACGGCGATTAAGATAGTACATGTATGCTGGTCTTTGTTCCTATTGATCTCAAAACATATATGTACATGTAGGATGATAATCAATGTAACCATAGAAGTAAATCAAAATAAAATGTTGCTTAATAAGCAGATGATAAATCTATATTATTATATTAATATTTTAATTGCTTATTTCAACTTCATAGTTGAGCAAGCTATTTACATTTACATGTACATGTGTACATCTTAACTGCAGAATTAATTTTAAGGCATCACCAATAAATCAGTATTGAAAGAAAACTTGTCAGCTACAAATGTAGTAAATTGACCTTGGAATACTATTCTGATAGCTAGATCTCCTAATTTTATCTCCCAAAAATGGTTTATCATAAGCCATTATTTCTGCATCTCAAAACCATTTGTAATTGAGTTTGATTTTCTTTTTTGTCCACAATATTTTTTATACCGCTAATGTGATGGTTTTCAGATTTAATTACTAGTTTATACATGTACATGGTTATGGATAATATTCAGTTAAAATTAGTCTTCTTTAATCTTGAATATTTATGTACAGTTTGGTATATTTTGACTACATGTACATGTACAGTAGTGTGCTCCTGTGACCAAAAATGTATATGAACTGAACTACTGTACAAGATATCTTAAAAATACCAGTACTTTTATCTTTAGCTTAGGTTAAGCTTTCTAAATTTAAGTATAACCTGTTATAGGTTTGTATTCATACAACAACTATTATTTGACCTAAAACAAGTAAGTAATGGGATTAAATCAATAACGTATTAGTAATGAAAGTAGTCAGCATGAACCATTCCAACATACAACAACAATACTAATGAATCACTTATACTGTACAACCTACTCATTACTGTATCTGTTACACCTACATAAAATACCTTTATTTCCTCATTCAACAGAATATGTATTACATAAAGAGTTCCTGGTTTCTAAATGTACATGTAGGCCCGACATACAGTGTATGTATCTCCTAATCAGACGCACTATAAAGAGATGAAATTTGACAGTTCCCTATTTTTCAAGTTTATTATCGTTGTATCAAAATCAGTACAGTGTTTTGTATGATCTTAATATTATCCATATTTTTCCGAAAACATTGTTATTGCACAACTGTCATAGGTTTGCTATGCTATAAAGTGCAATTTTCAGTTTTTGCTTTTTGCATTCCTCTAACATAAGGTTAAGGTCATTATTTTTCTATAAACCAACCAGTGATGTACAGTCAATAAGGCCTGTGCACACCAAAGATTTTACATTGATGTTTATTTAACTGTTGTACCACTTGCTGCTATAAAAGCATGCATTTGGAAATAGATTATGTTTGACATAGAGTAATGCAGATACTATTCAAAAAAAAGTAGGGGATATTTGATTTGAGGGGCATAATACTAAAATATGCAAATGACTACGAAAAAAGTCACTATGGAACCTAACAGAAGAAACATTTCCAGTTACATGTGACGCCCAAACGCACCAATAGCTACCGCATGGAATGCAGGTGATGCTTGGGATCATCATGGGGGTCCAACCCAAGATTTGCACGACTCTGACTTTGAATGTTACAGTCATTGTGGCATTGAATTCCAGGGTGGACACACCAGTTTAATTGTTTTAGTGACCAGAAAACAAATTTTGATATGTGTCGGCTTACCCAAAATGAAAGGTTACGTGCCCTTGGCATGCTACAGATCGGCACAACACAGGCGGTTGTGGCGCGGACGATGAATGTTTCTCAGTCTGTCATAAGCAGGCTATGGTCAGATACCTTGATACACAATCTGTACATGACAGACCACGCTCAGGTCGACCAAGGGCGACAACTCAAGCCCAAGATCGATTTATCCGTACCTTGGCCTTGAGAAATCGTGTCATCACAGCAAATCAGATCAGCGCTCGTCTTCAAACAGACACTGGTGTGAGAGTGAGTGGCCAGACGATTCGGAATCGACTGCATAGGGGTCACCTTCACGCCCGACGTCCTCGCGTGATCCCTTGTTTGAGAGATCATCACATTCAGGCAAGACGTCATTGGTGTAGGGATCGTCAACACTGGGACAATCGACGCTGGAGCAATGTGATGTATTCAGATGGGTCAAGGTTCACTGTTGATTTTTTGGACAGACGTAGGAGGGTGTGGCGTCGTTGAAACGAGCGCTTCCAAGACGTTAACGTCATCAGACATGATCGATTTGGGGGGTGGTTCTGTTATATGGTGTGGGGAGGCATCACTGTTGCTGGAAGAACGGCTTTACATGTTGTTGCAGGGCGTGTTACAGGCCAGTACTACCGGGACAACATCTTGGCAGTCCATGTTGTGCCGTTCGCACGACGTCATGGCCGCCGTTTCATCTTCCAGGATGTCTATGCAAGATGTCACAGGGCCAGGATCGTTACAGGTTACCTCCAACAACAGAACATCACCACATTACCTTGGCCAGCACTGAGTCCCGACCTCTCCCCCATCGAGCATGTCTGGGGCATGCTTGGACAGAGGTTATGTCAACGTCAACAACGTCCTGCCAATGTCCAAGAACTTACTGCTGCGTTGCAACAAGAATGGGACAATCTGGACCAAAATGACCTTAGACGTCTCATTAGGAGTATGCCACGTCGGATCAATGCTTGTTTGGCAAACAGAGGAGGATTTACCCGTTACTGACTTTGTTGTGATGCTGTGGTAACTTTGCTGTTTCACCCCGGGTATCATTTTACCCTTATAATGATCAGTCTGTGCCTTACATAGTCTAACGATCATTTGGAATAAATCGATGAATGTAAACTTCATTTCATTTTGTCATTTGTTTCTTCGTCAGTTTCATTAGGTGACTTTAATAACACTTAAAAATCCAATATCCCCTACTTTTTTTGAATAGTATATGTATAGCCAATAAGACTTAGAAGATAATCTGTTGAATGAATTTATTTACCACAGACCAATGATTAATTCCTCAGAAAAGGGACTGATACATGTATATACATGTGCACATTCTTCACACTATATCCAAAATTCAAATAATTTCATAAAAAAGTTATGGATATTGAAATTTTGACAAAAATGCCCTTTTTGTCAGTAGCATCCAAAATTTACAGAAAACGATTTAACAGAAAAGATATATGTTATGCATATTGTAGACATTAAATCTGAAATTCAAAAGATTTCATAAGTAATTGTGAAAAAATTATGGATAAATTGAAATTTCTAGGAAATTGTTTTAACTAATTAATGTGTAGAATTAGCATAACTTTCATTGTCAGTCACTTTTTTCAATACCTTGGGAGATATTCCCAAAAAACATTCTCCTTTCTTGCAAATGATTATAGTAGGACTACCATTATACCAACCTGTTTCACAGAGAATTACTAACGAATTATCCCTGTAACGGATGGCTGTCTAAAACATGTGCGTTGACTTGCACGACTCATAGTTATTGGCTCAACGGCTCGTGCAATGTTTACTTAACACCTAACTGCTTCGGGCAAAATGATGCATTTTACTCTTTTTAATACCCATTTACACTAAATAGGAAATATTTTTTAACTACAAATACTTCAAACGTCTTTATTTATTTTTCTTTTACCTCAAAAAAATGTTTGAGAATTTAATTTGTCGGAGTAAAAAAGTTAATATGTCGTACTCATTAAGCCTCGTCGATGTCATGCTTATCAGTGATTGTAGCGGCCAAGTGAATATTCACTGCGGGATCAGTTTGCCATTATACATGTACATATAATATACATGTATGCTAAAGCTGATTACCCTAAATACCTAGGTACTGATTGTTTAAAATATAGATGAAGTCAACAGTGTAACCACATTAATGAATCAATATTCCATTACATGTAAATTTACCAGTGGTCTACGACGGAGGATAAAAATTACCATTAAACTCATCTCATTCATTATCAATTAAAATATTTCTAAAACAAGATATTTGTATTGGTTTACTTACCAAAGCCCAAGAGGATTTCAATCTAAATCAAAGTCATCAGAAAAAGTGATTTAAAATGAAATATTATTCAAAAGCAGTCAACTATTTATGAGATAATTATTTGGATTTGGATACCAAATTGGAAACTGACAGATTAGTCACAAATGCCTTGCACAGCACAGTGACTAAAATTATCTTCCAGTCCATTTACATTGAAATGTCATCTAAAATGTACATGTATGAGTATTCTTCTACTCAAGTAAGGTCAGTAGTAAACTGATGTCTTTTTAATTCCAAAGGTCTACAATAAAAGAAAATGTTACTAGATTTGACCTTACTTTATTTTCTCACTATTGATTTTGCTAAATATAGGGTGTGGCAGATACCTGTAGTTTCCGTTTTTCTTGTCATTGATTTAACCAGCTTCATCTTTGTTTTATTTGTTTATTTAGCTCTATAGGAAGGATAAGTAAACTGGACTTGTGATTTTGTTAAAAGATGCTTTGCTTATTGTTTGTATACGTTACAACAGGCTCCTTTATATGTGTGTAACAGAAGCATATTTCCTTAAACTACTGGGTAAATTTCACAAAAATGCCTGAATAAAAACATCCTGTTTATCAATTTTCTTACAGGAAGACATATATCAATTGTAATGAACATTACAAGTACATGTACCATTAAAAATACATTATGCAAGAGCTAAATCTGCCAATCTGCAGGCCTTTCATTATGCCTGAAACTGTATCTAAATTATTAATATTAGACATTAACTAACTTATCCAGACTAAAATCAACTCTGTTAAATTTACTGGATTGGAATCCGATCTGCTGCTTAACCCTCATTGATGATTAAATTAAAAAATGGATAATCAAGAATTTCTTATGATACAGACTTTAGTAATGATGATCAAGACTAGGTCTAAAATTCAATCACTAAATTCTCGGTTCAGAGTGGATCAATTTGACTGAAATTTTTCTGCAAGTTTCCTTTACATTATTTAGTTTTGCTAAGGTACATGTAAGCCATATGTACAAAAATGTAGGTAAGAGAAAAAATGAGTCCCCTACCTATGTGATAGTTTTGCATCAGTCATTATTTATATAAACCATAAACGAGTTAAAAAAGGCCACAAATGCAATTCCAAATTCCTATTCCATGTTGAATGTTGAATATATATACTGAGTTCATATATGTATATCAATAACTGTGGACTCAAAACACTATATTATTACATAATTCAAGATCATTAATATGATTAATGGCTTAATTCAATGATTAATAAGATTAGCCTGCACATGTATCTATAATTTATGTGTTCGAGTTTTTGATTGATTATCTAACACAGATATCTTAATTATTTACTCTATTCCAGATCAAAACATGAGCAAACAACCCAGTCATGATAATATACATGTAGAATAGCAACAATTTAAAGTACAAGCTGCGACAACGCAATATATTTAACATTAAGGATTAGAATTAAATCTATGGAGCTAACGCATCATATCCTGTACTATATAACCGCTTCAAAACCCCAACAAACTTGGCATCTTTTGGATCACGCCTCTATCTCAATTTACGAGATAGTTCATGAATTAACTTGGATTCCGCGAAATGCCATAAAATAAAAAAAAATAATGAAAAATTAAATAGATGGTTTCGTGAAAGACATGTACCTCAGGTGGAAAACGATATTATCGATATAATTAAACTGCCAAGCACGTGTATACGGCCTCCAACCGTTAAACTAAATCACAAGTTTTTCGAGCGGAATTCTCAACGTTTTATCATTCACGAAAAATTTATTAAAAAAGGGACAAATTATTGAATTTTTTTCTCAACACATTTTCACATACTCATGCCGAGACTAGTGTTCTTTTTCTTAATGCGGCGGGATTAAATACTGCTGCTCTTTCATTTTCGAGAATCTGGGACTGAACAAATATTGTTTCGTTGACATTATTTTTCTTCATCATTGCAACGTTTTATAACAGCTTTCAAACCCAACCCAGATATTTGTCTACCAGTCTGTTGAGAGTTTGAATTAAGAACTTCGGATATTGATAAATCTGAAACATACCCACAGTGTCAATTTTGTTCTTTACCTACCCCCCCTCCCAATCGATATTTTAGACGGCACTCATTCTGGAAAACATTTCCTCGTGTTTCATTTAAAATCAACTGAATATCACTTACCTGAGGGGCTTTAACGGTTGATATTTATCCTATTTCACAACATAGGCCTACAGTATCCACATTTAAATTTCTAATCGATAATCTAGGCGAGACAATGGGCAGATTTTCATGTTACAGAATGGTGCACCTCCCGCTAGTGATGCTTCCCGTTCAGTTTATTTGGCCAATGTGAGAAATAAAATTGAGTCTTGAATATTCTTTTCACTGTTATTGAATAGTTTCACAAATTCATAAAACCGACAAATCGGTTAAACACTTCAGTATTCCCGGCATTATTTCACAGAGAGCATAACAATACCGATCAGGTATTTCATCTCACCTTTCACCAGCGCGCGACAGCTGTCGTCTGCATCTGATCGATACCCCACAGGTAACCAATCAGCGCACGTCTTACATTTTACACTCGACGTGTGTCTGTATCTAGTTTCAAGTAACGGACATAACTATTGGCATATTTCCACTTTCACCTGGACTGGTAACTATTTCGATTCGGTATTAAGTGTAATGTTTAGATTTTCAACATAATATTCGAAAATTATCGACTTTAATAAACGATCAAATCATCATTGATACATCGATTTGTTGTCAGTCGTCAGCATTTTCGCATGTCTCGGCATTTTGTAGATGTGATCATGATTTTCTCTCTGCCTTGTCTTCTAGTCTACCATGGTTTAAAATGAAAGCTATTTCGTTTTATGTCTCGTATATATTTTAGTTAGGACAAATTGATACTGGCATTCGGTTAGGCCTATTGTACTTATTAATTACAGGTTTTACCTAAGTAATTATCCTCTCATGTTAGACCTAACACGTCGATTTCGTGTACATTCGGGAATCACGGTGGCTAAGTGGGAAAGGTGCTGGCTCGCTAGCCTGGAGGTCGGATGTTCGATCCCAGCATTGGCCGAGAAAGTTAATCTTGATTTTCCGGCGTGGTTTCCTCTTGTCAGGGCATGACCAATGCCTTCGTTCGGATGGGACGAAAACCCGATGTCCCGTGTACACATTGGCGTGGACGTATAAGAGTAGCCGTTGCGCCGCTGACCGGCAAAATTTCCCTCATAGCACACTGTATGGCGTATGCCCGTCTTCCATTATCCCAGGTCGGAGGCGGAAGAGTAGGACGTTAAACCCCATTTCATTTCGTGCACATTCCTAATATTAAAAAAATAAATCCTTTTGAATCGGTCTATATAAATGACGACGGGAATACAATATGCAATTATAAAGGAAATCTCTACTCGAGATTAGGTATCATAAACCTTATTGGTCTCAGATCGCCACACGTGGTATAAAGTAAGGGTTACTGAACCAGTGGCGGATCCAGAGGGGGTGGTGCCCCCCCCCCCCCCTCTGCTCAGCTACATAAAAAATATAATGCCTTGCATCAATGAAATTACATCACAAAGTGATCCTACATCAGTACAAAATGATTTCTCTGTTTAAAAAACCCACTTTGTATGCATGCCTACGTAATTTAGAGACGATGATGGCAGATTTCCGTGACAGAAACCTAGCAAACCCCCCTCCTGCAAAAATTCCTGGATCCTCCCCTGGATATATGTTAGATGTTGTACTTTTAAGGTTCATTTATAAATGTATCATATTAATCAATTTATTTTTTCTTCCGGTGTAAGGTTTTGGTGTATTTCATTAAAAATTGTCTATAAGGGAAAAAATAAAACTTACATGTACTCTAATAATCGTATAACGAAGTTGATGTCTGCACTTAGAGATAACTAAGCACATCAACTGTATTTTACACGGCAGGAGAACTTTCATCTGCGAATTTGACGTCATTATTTCGAGCTACAACCAAAAAAGAACAGTCCTATTCATCATTGAATTACTTAACCGGTGATTAGAAAAGTTATTAAAGACGGTCGTGGTCTTGCCAGAAGCAATAAGGATGTGCAAACGCAGGGGCGGATCCAGGAATTTTTGCAGGAGGGGGGTTTGCTAGGTTTCTGTCACGGAAATCAGCCATCATCGTCTCTAAATTACCTAGGCATACATACAAATTGAGCTTTTTAACAGAGAAATCATTTTATACCGATGTAGGATCACTTAGTGATGTAATTTCATTGATGCAAGGCGTTATTTTTTATGTAGCTGAGCAGGGCGTGGGGGTGGACCCCCCCCCCCCCCTCTGGATCCGCCCCTGATACGCGCCTGACTCGACATCGCCACTATAACATTTCCACCTTCAACATTAAAATACAGGGTTCAATATAAAGAAAAAGAAAATACCATAGGTATATAAAGTATGTTTAATATTTCACACATGAACCCATAGGATATACGGTACCAGGAGAACAAGTCAAACCATGGGCACAAGGACATATCTCAGTTGATATGGGATCGGTTAAACACGTCCGTCCTGCAGACGTCAGAGGCTGGCAGCTAATAGTGTAAGTTGGTTTTGGCCCGAAAAACTCTGGAATATACATCATCGTCTAGAAAGGGGATAAAAACAAAAGGGTTATTATAAGCATTATGAAAAATAATATATTGATTTAGGGTTATTAATTGTTATTCATTGGGACACAATATACAAAGTATAAGATAGTGACGTATGCCCTAAAATTGAGATTAAAAAAATAGTTCTAGTCGCTTCAAAATGATACAATGAGTATATTTCGTCCAGTTCTACACTACAAATAATTAGTTTCCTTTAGAAGGAATCTTGGGGTCTAAACTAACAGTATCATTTACAGTGTAACGTATCTTACCACCGCAGCAAAAAAGAGAACAATTTGTTGCTTGTTCGTATCGATTTAACCTTACAGTCTAAACAGTATTTCTTTATAGAAAATGATAGAAGTTAACTTTCAACATACGGTCAAAATGTACATGGACTTGACACCAAAATTATTAAACACTAGTATTACGCTATTATGGGGGTTAATGCCGACTTCCAACGAGCTTGGAATCGGCGAAATTGAAATAATGAACCAGGAACAGGAAGATCTTTCTACCAGATGGATACAGAACAAGCTAAAAAAAAAAAGGTGATTTTTATACGCCCAGATTTTCATGTGGACGTATATTCTTGTCGCCCCTCTTCGTCTGGACGTCCGGACGTCCACAATTCTCTGTGGACACTCTACAGGTCACAATTCTTATCCAATTTTGACAAAACTTGAATTATAGGTTTATCTTCAAATATGATCTCGATTGCTTTCAATATTGGCATGTATCGGATCGAAACTTGGCCCTCTAGAGGTCACAATTTTGAACCAATTTTGATGAAACATGAAATGTATGTTTATAACCCACAAATCTTGGTCCTGTCGATAATCGCGCATATCAGATCGTAGCTTCCTGAATTATCCCCTTTGTGCATATCGGAATGTAACTTTCTATAAATCATGGCACCTGACTGTACGAAATATCGTATTTTTAGCCTGCCGTTCCTCTAGAGGTCACAGTTATCATCCGATTAAAAAAGCGTTTGATTATATCACCGTTACATGGTAATGAAAGTCGTGTTCGAATTTCGTGACCGCCATTTATACGCGAATAGTGTAAAAAAAAATATGGTATATCAAGGTTGTGGACCCTGTAGAGATAACAATTTTAATCCGATTTTGACGAAATTTGACATGCATGCTATAACCCAAAGATCTTGGTTCCTTTCAAAATTTGCGCATATATTTGTAATCAAAAGGTTTTTCTTTTTTAAATCGGATAATGATTTTGACTTCCAGATGGACCACAAGCTAAAAAAGGCGATTTTTTGTTCAATCAGGACCCATAATTCAGGAAGTAATGATCCGATATGTGCAAATATCCACAGGAACCGCGATCGTCGGGTTATAAACATACAATTCAAGTTCCATAAAAATTGGTTCACAAATTTGACCTCTAGAGGGGCTACATGCTAAAACATGATTTACAATCAGGGGCCATAATCTATAAAGTTTTGATCCGATACATGCTTATATCGAAAGCAAAAGGGATCTTCTGGAGATAAACTAACAATTGGGCGTATTATAAAATTACTTAGTGTATTCACGATGGTAACTGGTTCACACATAGCCCAAACCTAAAAATGTAGTATATATAATTTAGTTGTGAAGATTATAATCCAAACCAGACTTGTGACACTGACAACTTTGAACGTTTTTATTCGACACAAGCACACACTAATACATTAATCGCAATATCTGGTATGGTAAAGTATTTTGTTGGCCTTGTAATGGAATAAGGGAGAGCTCTTTCAAAATTAGAGAACCGCATCTTTTTTTGTTGCTATGTTATAACAGTAAACACATAGTATTAACAGTAAACACATTAACACTAATTATGTTTTGACTTTCTTAAAAAATATGCAATTATCCCTTTAGTGTATTGTTTTAAAAATTGAAACCGAAAATGTGGACTTAAATATGCGCAGAAATGTTGTGTTGTGTTCTTCGTAATGTCTACAAATTTATGACAGCCATTTTCGGTTAATAAATCCGCCATGGCTACTCTTCTTAAGAATTCGAACTGTCAAGGGTTCTTTTACGTGCACGCCAATATGTTCACGGGACCTCGGTATTTCATCCTATCTATATAGACACTGCCTTTTGTCAGACCCTCCGTCTTGCACCACTGACAAGAGGAAACAATGCCGGAATATCCCGATGAACTTACTCAACGAACACCGGGAGTGAATCCGAGGCTAGTGAACCAGCACCTTTCGAAATAGTTTTAACATTAACAACTTTCATTGGAATATAATCAATATTCAGACCTTTATCACTTACAGTTTCCGAGGTCTACGCAGAATGGAAAAGTAAAAAAAAATATATATATATATATATATATTAGTTTTTCGTGGACAACATCGGGGGAGAACCCGAGACCTCCTGGTTAGCGTGCCGGCGCCTTTCGAAATTATTTTAAGTACTACGCATTAACAACTTGAACTGGAACGAAATCAACATTCAGACCTCTATCACGTATAGTTTATGAGATCTTTGCGAACGGCACAAAACCCATAACCTATTCTTCTTTCAATTTTGAGTTTTAAAATTAAGCCATACGCATACGCACTAGAGCCAACAACCTATTAGGCAATACCTGTGTATTCCAAACACCTACTGATTGGTCAAAACTGCATTTAAATTTATTGAAAAATAAAAAAAAAAGGTTCATATGATGTCTGATAATTGGTCTATGGCGTCACGTTAGATATTCTTTGGAGTTTAATTCTGTTAAAGAGAACTTTTTTTCTAAAAACGAGGAAAACTGATTATCTTTATAAAGAAAAAACAATAGTTTTTATATTACGTACTAATAAGCACACTATACAAATAATATTCTTAAATGCCTGACTTTTCCCTCCGAAAGGCTAATGTGGTGGCTGACATCCATGACAGAGTCAGGATAATATAACGCTCCCGGTTTTGGCAGCATTCTCAAACCATTAGAGGTAATTTGGACGCAAGTCCAACATGCCCGCCGTATATAATTATCATAATCCTAATCCTAACCCTAAGTTTAAAAAAAAACACTCATTAGTATGCGTCGACCACGTTGGCTTCAACTTGGGTCCAATTCACCTCCAAACATGCTCAACTCGCCTAAGGATCGGCAGCCATTGACAGTTTTCGTGCAGATTCCTTTTGTGACATTCTTTGCGTTATACATGCCCTTCGAAAGCTTAATAATTTACGTTTCGTTTTCATAAATGCACCATTACGACTTATCCATTTTAAGTTGTCTGTAAATACACCTGCCACGTAACAATATTTGAAGTATTTCGCAGATGTGCGATATTGACTCGTGGTAATGTTTGGGTCAAAATTTCCATCATACAAGTCTGTTAGAAATGGCCTGGGAATTTAAATACCTAAGTTTTCGTTCCATGAATAACGTTAGGTGTTTTAGGGAGGGACCGACTTGAACATTCTTAAAATGCTTTGAATCTTTGAAAAGCGAACAAAACAGAATCGTATCGTTCTGACTATCCCACTTTTGCTACCCACCACCCGAATACACATTTTTACTTTATTAATCTTCGACCCAAATCAATAAAAACATTTGATCTGAAAACGGGGTTAACGTCCGGTATTCAAGATTTGAATATTGTTTTTAACACAATGCTTTTCGTAAGAGCATGTTTGATTTTATATGATCTTCAACCCTATACCAAAATATTCTTACTTATTGTCTCTTATATGAGCTTTATTTAGATTATGGCATAATTAAAATCTGTAGAGACTCGTTTTCCTTATGACTGGGAAAAGAACTAAATGTTGTTCATGTTTTCCTTCATTGGATTAACGCTGCTATTTGTTGAGTGTTTACTTCTTTCTCTCCCTTTATTGTTTATTAAATAAAGCATTATGATATTTTACCTGTTTTGAACAGCATTTGCCCTCACCACAAGAAGTAGGGTCTTTAGGATCGCAGTCATCAATAATATTAACCAACAGACCACCTTCAGTTTTATAACTCACTGATTTACACCCTATAGAATTTATCTTGAACACATAAATAAAAACAAATTAATGCAATTTCCGTGTATTTTGAAGTAGTGATAAACAGAATATGGTAATGTGAATTCATGGCTCTGTGCAAACAGGAGATGAGAATAATGATTGCGCCCAAAGTACAGGTAGGTGTGCAATACAGTGGAAAATGTAAAATGAAATTGGATTCGTCGTCTTACATTCCGCTATTTGTATTTCGATCTCCAACTGTCAGATGATCTTTAACGTGCTGCCAGTGGTATACAAAGAACCCCGGTCTTTTATTCTATCCTAAGAACTAGATGCTTTTCACTGCCAGGACTTAGTGCTGCACCACCAGGATTAAATAAACCGAGGACATGCAACCTATATTTGGATACAACGCGAATCTGAACATGTTTTTTAAGGGTTTCGTGTGAGTCCGAGACAAAAGTATGTCTACTTTGTGAACACATGGTTCTTAATTCATTTTGCTCAGTGGGAACTATCTAATCTACTTTGAGAATAGATTTCTGTCCTGAAAGGCCGCCATATTCAAAATTTAGCATACTAATCCGTTTTACACCTTTCGACTTTCGTATACATACAAAGACAAAATAAACATCTTCAAGTTTGTTAAATGGAAGAATAATGAATACTTCTAGGTAGCTCGAAGTAAACTTATGATGTTTTCGACTAAAATCGTCGATGGCTAATTGAAGACAGGCGGTGTAAGTAGGTTACTTTTTGTGAGAGGGACAGGCATTTTAGCTGGTTGTTTCCACCAGAATTCCCGTAATCACATTACTGTGAACCTGCAATGACTCACCCCTTACCTCGCCTTATTTTAAGAAAATATAAATTGTATTTTAATCCCGGGATTAAGACAGTCATGGTATATCGAGACAAAATTTACAATAATAATGTGTGAAAGAAATATTAATCACGTGTACCTTTACAAGGAAAATGCAGGAAAAAACGACGATTATAATTGACTTCAACATAATGGAAACACGACTATGCCCAACAATTTGTTTATTTGACCTGGGTTATGTACAACTTTGAATAATAGTTGTGAATTTTTATCTATAGCCTACCATATGGACGTTCTCAGAAGAAAGAATAACACACTTCGTGAACCAATATCCGACTTCACTAAATGATACATATTATTATTATGCAGTCGATTTGGTTAAATGTGCTAATTTAACATTCGTTTTCTTAAATATGACATCGAAGAAAAGTAATCGATCGACAAAAATTCCTTTGATTAGGTATGGTAGTCCGTTTTTATAACAAGACATATACTGTAATTAGTTTCAATGACAAAAAGAACAAGCCAACAGTGAGGCTGATGTCCCCCGCCGAAATCCCAAAAATAAATAAATGACACATATTAATTAATCGCACATTTATTTTTTTCAAACCTATCGAGCAATCAAACTGTACACGAAGTGTCATCCAAAAGTGTTGTATAAAGAAAAATGCTAAAATCGACGAGAAAAATGAAAATGTACCCTAGTTAGGGGGACCCTAAAGGCAGACAAAAGGGCCCCCACGCTTGACAAAAGGGCGCCTCTGGCCAAGGGAAAGGGCCCTCGTGTCCGAGTCAATCGTTTCTATACACTGTTACTGTCGAATCCATTACTGAATGAGAATGCAGTCATTGTATTGGCATGAAAATCATCAATCAAGATGAACCTAATTTATCTTGTCCCAAAGTATCAACCAATGAAATTGCTTATCTCTGCGTACCCTAAGAAGAAAATGCTCATCTTCGAACTCCATCAAGGCATTGACCTAATAAGCATACACACCAATTTTGAACATTTTAACTGAATTCGAAGGAGAGTTATTGTGTTCCAAAGTCTCGGCAAATCAAATTGCTTATCGCTCTGCTTACCCTGAGCAGAAAATGCTCATTATCGATCTTAGTCAAGGTATTACCGTAATGAAACTATACACCAAGTTTCATCACTCTCACTTAATTAGAACTAATGTTATCGTGTCCCAAAGCATCAACCAATAAAATTGCTTATCACTGCTTACCCTAAGCGGAAAATGCTCATCTTCGAACTCCATCAAGGCATTGACCTAATAAGCATATACACCAAGTTTGAACATTTTAACTCAATTAGAAGGAGAGTTATTGTGTTCCAAAGTCTCGACCAATCAAATTGCGTATCGCTCTAACTTAATTAGAACTAAAGTTATCGTGTCCCAAAGCATCAACCAATCAAATTGCTTATCTCTGCTTACCCTAAGCGGAAAATGCTCATCTTCGAACTCCATCAAGGCATCGGCCTAATAAACACATACACTAAGTTTGAACATTCTATCTCAATTATAAGAGAGTTATTGTGTCCCAAAAATTGTGACGGACAGACGGACAGACAGACAGGCAGGCGGACAGACATACAGACAAACAGACGAACGAACCCATTTTATTAGTCCCTCAACTTTCTTCGAAAGGCCGGGGACAAAAAATGACCAGCTCTGAAACAACATCATTATCTCGTGGCTAATTAACAAGTTTTTTTTTTTTAAAATATGACGATTGCCAGAATATCTCATTTTGAAGTTGTTGTTCTTTCTAAAAAAACATCCTAACAAGCCCTTTATATTATTTACAGGTTGATTGATAATGTTGAGGCAACCTTTAGCGAAAAGTCGCTTTAATTGAATAATTGTGTTCCATAGTATGTTTTTTTTTAAGTTTGCCAATTGTCAAAAAAGGTGATAATTAGGTTCCGTTGAGAAACGCATGTCCAGCCTGCTTTGGCCATGAAAGTCCATGCCCCCTTCATTAAACGCAATATTGAGCTATTAAGAAAATATATCTGTTGTGATCTAACATTTCTGAGCAAGAATTCGAGATTACATTGTTTCTATGTAAAATTAGGACATTGTAGGATGAGGTTGGTTTACAGAAACCAACACAGAGTTGTAAATTATTACCTTTTTAACACGTTGGTCAACTTTCGAGTAGTCAAAAGACATAACTCCAAAAAAACATTATTGAGAAAGATTTGGTCTTAGTCCTACCCACATACTACACTCCTTCTTCTGGGTAAATGTCAGATTCAACTCTAAAGTAAACCAAAACTTAATTTTTTCTCAAACCCTGCCCCTTTCCTATGCCCGGGTACTCCAATGCCTTCATAAAGTTATATACATTCTGTTGTGTACCTGTATATTATAAAAGCTATAACTCATATTACAGTAATGCAGATTACAAATTGATGATAGAACGAACTACGAAATTATCCGGGAATATAATAGACGTACCACCTATTAATATAACGGTTTTCATATCGGTGACAAAGGATAATCAATCTGGATTCTATACATTCAAATATGTATATTATATAACTTAACATAAACCTTTTTAAAAAATATTTTATGGCATTGTGTAGTGGGAGGTGTAGAAATTGACTTTATTAAACAAACAATGCATGATTGTTTAATTATTTATACCTTTTATCGTTATTACGCTGTTCGTACAATTCCGTATTCTGAACATGATTGATGAACAATATTGAAAAATTTAATATTACCAACATACTGATAATAGCCTGCCATCATCGTTAACATATTTTAACCATTAAATCATTAGCGACATTGATGGTACCATTTGTTTAGAACATGGTTGTTGTTGATACCAAACAAAACAAACTAGGACTTTAAAGAATAATGTGAATCCCGCGTGTCTTTTTTATGCTGAAATATAGTATTATAATAAGGCTACCACTTATTGTATTTTATTTCTCGGAGATATCCACTTACAATCTGTAATGTTCTTCTACACTAAGCAGACACTATAATCTATAAATACATTTATACTAGATTAAGTATTGTAGTAACCAGGCATAACACAAGTGAGACATCTCCATTTTCGTAGCATTTATCAGAACGCAATACCATTTCTTATCAATTAAAGGGACATTATAGGAGATTAGACAGTCAAAGGGCTGGTAGTTCTCAATATAATAATCTTACAACATGTACAGCTTACCTTAGCAACCATTTTTTCAGGCTCCCCGAACAATATTTTTACAAAATGTACATAACACATTGTTTAAGAGCAAAAATCGCTGAGGGGCACATTTCTTTCAGCAAAATTCCTTTTGTTATTCAAGGTTCAAAACTGGACCCAAACTGCACTGTAGCGAATGGTACCAGGGTCCAACTTAAAGATACATTATAGGGGAATTTGATAAAGTAGATAATGAAAAGGGAATTTGCTGAAAATTTCAGTCAAATTGATCTCCTCTGAACCGAGAATTTAAGAGTGAATTTTAGACGTACTCTCGATCATCATTGCTAAAGTCTTTACAATTAAAAACATGGTCTTGATTATCCAATTTGGGATTAAATCATCAATGAGCGTTGAGTAGCAAATTGGATTCAAATCCAGTAAATACACAGGCTACAGATGACACCGAGAGTGGGTTATGGGCTGGATAAGTAAATTAATAATTTAGATAACAATTCTGGCCTTAAGAAGGACCGGCAATAGGCAGATTTAGCTCGTGTATAATGTATATTTACTACACCGTGACAATTTTAACCGATTTGTTTCTTATAGTGTCCTGGAAACTTCAAATTGTGGTCAAATCACATCTAACCCCTCAAGTTCACTGTATATTTGGGTTATTTCTAACTTTTTGAAAACAAGAGCTTATACTTCTTAAAGGAAACCTTGTGCCTCATAAGAGGGCGAGGACATCTCTTGCACTGTTGCACCAGACAGTTATTGTTCGATATATTACCATTAAATAAATTAAAACATTGACATTACTGCGAAACTCTTTGGTTGTTAATATCATTGTAAACTGAACTTTCTATCAATAATATGAGTATGTTTATCTGTCACAAATATGGATAGACAACAGCAGTTTATGCTTCTGATATTTTACTTTTATAACATTGATTAGCACAGAACCATTTTTATGCATACGCATTAGAAATCAGAGGGCGTTATAAATAACGCAAATCTTTGCTAATATTTTGACAATTCGTTATTCAAACAAAAGCCACCAAATAAAATTCTACAGTTAATGTGTCAAAATCGATCTCTATTATTTATTTATTAGACAATATTTATGTATATGAGTGGAATGGAGAGAACTATTCTCACTAAGCCTGATAAACTTTAGTTTGAGATGGTTTAAACTACACCTAAACTTGACCAAATACAACTAAACCTTCCATCTACTGAACATATAATCCTTAAAGACTCTGATAAACGCTCATTCTTTTGTGAGAAAGATTGCCCGCTTAACGAGACGCCAAATATGTTATGCGTGTACGGCATTGGTCATCTAGATGACACTTGTGGGCAACAATATTGACCATGGTCCAAGAACCAAAACCATTTTCTCACGATCATTCGTCGAGAACTTAATGATCATAGTTTATCATGCAATAGTGTCGTACACTTCCGGTCCTTCTTGATAACATCATTCTAATGACAGTGGTAATCACGTCTCATATATTACTGGGAGGAAATTTATTTGATTAA
Source organism: Patella caerulea (assembly GCA_036850965.1). Classification (NCBI taxonomy): domain Eukaryota; kingdom Metazoa; phylum Mollusca; class Gastropoda; family Patellidae; genus Patella; species Patella caerulea. Next base: position 18,729,352 of record JAZGQO010000014.1, on the reverse strand, counting down.
TTCCGTGTATTACATGTTTATCCCGTCAATGTTTGTCATTTTGAAAGATCAATATCTGAAACTGTACCAACTCATACTTTAATAGCTTGTGCATCTTCAAAAGTAATGAATATGCCTATGCGAATTTGCCATCATCCCCATGTGTCACCAATGCTATGACCTGTCTGTCTCCCCGTCCCCAATTCTTGTCAAAACTACCAGACTTTTCATTAAGTTTTGTTTAAAAGAGGAAATTGTATCGAAGTTATTAACCCCGAGATTTTTAACAACGGTATAGAGTAGGATGAAAGGCCTAGCAAGGAACGCTGTCTAGTCGTTCAGATGGTACGACAAAGCCGGGGACCCGCGTACTCGTTCACAGTGGGAATTCAATGAAGAGTAGGCAGAAGTACCACTGTCTGGGAACAATATTTATCTCATTATTCGATAGAACAATGTATGGTGCATGATTGTCTTCGTTGTCCCTGTCTTAACATTTCTTTATTAACAGGTTTGAAATTTGTAACCCCAAATCATGATAAATGGGATTATAAGCCCGTGATGTGAATCCCACGTGGACTATTGAACGATTAATGATTAAACGCCGGTTTTGTTGAATTATTTACGTCATTATAATGAAACTATGGTTTAGTCTATACACCCACAATAGCTTCTATATGAACAGCTGTTACTTGCAGTCATACTGACTCATATTGCTTATTAAACATGACTATAATATATAAAACTCTCTATTATATAAGTAAAGTGTATTTTATTGATATACCACTAACTGCTTATAAATTTAAATAATTATAAATATCATCGATTTCATCCATGTGCCTAACAAATTTGGATTTTGCGCAATATCTCTTAGATACGGTCGGTCAGATTGAGGTGTTATATAAAAGCGTTGGGGCTGCAGAGAGTGGAATTTACATCTAGCTTATTCTTCTCTGGATTCCAGATATCAAATCCACGTGAAGATCTTGGCAAGTAGAGCTGGGTGGGTGAGAGTGAGGCGGGTTTTACAATTCCCAGTGGATCTAGACTCGGAACATCCACACCGCCCTCTCGCCTCTTTTTCATATGAGTAAATTAATAAAAAGTCACTAGAAGCGATTATTTTAATACGCCAAACTTACACTCAAAAGAATTAGGTAATAAAAGTAAGTTCCGGTACACTTTGTATGTCACCAGAAGGTAGCCAAGTTTAATAAAGGCTATATAGCTCGCTGCCTTGGCGTATTCTTATCTGTCAAGACTCTTAAAGATAATCGCCATTTGCGAGGGTAGGGGCGGGGTTGTATGGTTATTATGAAAAGTAACGGGCATTTACATTTTAGAATCGTACTCTCAGTTTTTCACCACTTCAATCAATTGACTGAAATTTTGTTCAGCCCATTTATCTGAAACATTTTCTACCATATCAAAAGATCTATAGCAGAATCGCTACTAAATTGCCTTGGCATTCAGGTATATGGGTCGGATTTCGACATAATAGAGAATAGACCCACTGATAAACATGGCCTTGTATCCAAATTTTGAATCTGAAATATGGATGTACATTATTGAAATTACTTCTGGTCGGGAGAATAAGTGATGACCTACACAAGAATACATGCTTACTATACACAATAATAGCTGCTTACTTACACAAGAATAAATGCCTATTACTTACAGAAGAAAAGATGTTAACCTACACTCTGAATAGATGCTGATGTACACAAGAAAGGTGTTGACGTACACAGGAAAGGGTGAGATAATTTTTTAATGCTTATTGGCAGAAATGTAAAAATTTAAATTTAAGAATGGATGCTTACCAACACAGTTTTGAAGGACGACAACGGTTGCACAAAGTATCGTGATTCAGTGACTTATATAGAAACCAGCTTTAATCAATGATGATTTCCCAGGAGATGCGTCGGGTGGAAACTATTCTGATTTTATAATAAACCCAAGCGGAATAAGGGTGAATGTCAATCTGATCTTCTTCATCTTGTATTGTAATAAAATATAAATAAATTATTGTGAGCGACTGATATTTATTGAAGTAGCAAGACTGTAGTTGTGAGATGCATCTGTCCTGTATGGTGGCTGTTAGCGGCCATTCTACATCGTCGACTTGTCGGGTTGTGAAGGCGACTCCTGGGATTATCTAGTTATCTAGTTTAGCGTTTCATTTATAATTGATACAGTTCTTTTTACATTGATTTTCTGCATAGGCTTGGTTTTCAATGTAATGGGAGTCATTCTTCCGTTCGTCGCCTGTCTCCCGGAGGTGAGGATTTATAAATCTTTTATTATTCCGCCCCCAATTAACTGCCGGTCGCGTTGCGGACTAATTCTCCTCACATGCATTACATAGTATTACTGAACCAAACTGAGAGGGTATTCGCACGTGGATTTCTTTTCTTTTTTTTTTTTTACTCTTGCCTAGAATTAATGGCAAGGATAGGACGAAATTATGTCAATCAGGAAATTATCTTAAATAATAACCGAGTTATTTTTTTTATCTTCTCAAGCAGTCAAATATAATGGTGACATCTGAACATATTTCGATACCAAAATATATTTTTTTTGTGGGTGGAGTTGCAAAAGGGTCGGGTGAGGCTTTAATTTGTTTAGAACTCCCACACGTATTCGGTTCCTGATTTACCAATGGGCTTTAGTCACGTGGTCCCAAAATCGCAGGGGTTGGGGGTCTGTAATATCATAAGCTTGTCTTACACTTACTATAGTCTTTCTCAGTGAGTAGGGCGTTGATTCGCGAACCTGGTGTTCCGTGTTCGATTCCTGCATATGCCGAAATTGATTACACTAAAGGGCGGTTGTCGAATATAGGGATTTTCGAATGTTTAGACCTACTCCTGATTTAATTGTTTACAGAACAATGAAAATATTATATTAAAAAATTGTGTTAACCAGACCTTGATTCGGCCCGCCAGGTTTTAAAATACATAATATTGTCTGTATTTACGTACTTCCTAAAATTAATAAAGTGAACTCGATTTACTTGGCATTGAGCCTACTGTACATCGACAAATCCTTAGTGCTTCGAGGTGTTTTTATATCCTTTTGATGATATTCCGTATAACGCAGCTAAATTCGGAACATAATATGGTGTCAGATAAGTACCCCTCGCACTGATTATTTCCCGCCTTCTTTCACAGGAAAGCGAAACAGCGGCGCAAGTAGATTAGGATCATTTGGTCACGTCTTCTTGGCTTCACCTTCGTACAAGGAGGTTAAAAGTAATTACCGGCTTTCATAGCAGGGTGATGTCATGATTATATTTTTGTCATTGCATGCTATTATATAAAGTTGATAACAATAGGTTTAAGTACGTAATTCAATTAAGTCTGGAGCTGGAGGTGGTAACCTCTTATAGAACAAACACTGGTAAAAGCACAAGATGTTTGGACTCAACAGAACTCACAGCTTGAAAGTGTAACTGCCATTATGGCGACGGGTTCGTCTACTAGTCAAAGTTTGTTCTGGTCAAGTGTTAGTCAAGAAATAAAATCAACAAAACGTTATGATTCGAGCCAGAATAAACCAATATTTCTAGAGCTATATTGGCATGACTACTTTACTTCAAACAACCCGTTCTTAACGACAGTATTGTTTATTAGTCTTTAACAACAGTGATATATCAGTTACAAAAGGCTTGAAAAAGTACAAACTATTGACGGGCATCATGACATATCCATATCACACCAGTAATAATCGGGTTAACTTAAAACAGGCAAACAAGATAAACCAATCAGTAAACAACTAACGAAATAAACAAGGCCAGAGCACAAACATTAAAAGACTGGCGGCGTCTAATAATTAACATAAGGTTAGGAATAGCATTACCCGTCAAATGTTTCACAGACGAAATTTGCTCGTGTTACATAGATTGGTAAAATAAATTCGAAAAATTCGCATAGTTGAAACCTTGGTTCTCTTGTTTGGTGGTTCTTATATTAAGGTCTAAAAATTAGATACAGACTGTCCCACATTTCACTATCATGACTGTCATGGACGATGCAATTTATGCGTATTCCCGACTGCCACTTTCCATTTTAGGAGTTCGCTGTGCTTTTGCATTTCAAAAAAGAAGTGGACCGTTTCCTTATTTGATTTCGGGTCACGATTTGTGTAATCTACATTTCTATAATGTACAGTATCGTAAATATTTATTCAATTTCTGACATGGGCGTGTGTACTTTAATCTTTCAATAGACGACTGTCAAAGATTCTTATATCCGACCCATTAATTACTGGGGTATTATCTATGATGATAGATGCTGAAATCGATTATTTGATTTGACTATGTGCTGCCTTATTTTCAGAAAATGTCATATTGAAATATTCTCATCCTTCCTAATGATGCTTTCATAATTTTCATAAAAATCAATATTTACACATTTATTAATATACATGTAACGACTGCAGACAGTTATTTGATAGTCTTTAGTCTAATTACTTTCATAATTAAATAGCTAATGTGATATAAACTGACACGATAAATATTGAGACGTAACACAATCATGATATTGTAGGATTTCATGTACAGTATTTGAGCCCGATCTGGAATGTCTCTGGGTTTCATATTGCCATGTTGTATATTATAAAGGTAGAATTGCAACATATATATTACTTAGATTATTAAGGTCTGACCCGATATTGCTAATATGAAACTGGTTCTATTTATGATGTACGCCTTCAGACAATTATTAAAACGGTGTAACCATGGGTGGAGGTTCAAAATAAATAATGCAATATGAGCTTGATATGACAGGTCTTTTTCCGGCTTCAAATGTTTTCCAATTTATTATTTAGACATTTATTTACATGGCAAGCTTATTTATACACTCAGATGATTGAGATATTAGAAAATGCCCGCCCCACTCACAGTGACCACCACCAATCGAAGGACTGAAAATTTGGACTTCGTTTATCATCGTGGCAATGTTACTTGACAATTGAGATGAACTGTCAATCTTCAAATTTCGTCGCAGACAATTTTGGTAATTTCTTGTCGAAACATCAAACATTCATAACTTCGCCTAGAAGAAAGTAATTGGACTGAAATTTTAAACGTATTTACATTTTCAATAAACTATTATAACCTGAACGGTCAGCTCTTTATCTAAAATCTTGCATAATACCCCTTTATATCATCGTTCAAAAGCTTCTATAAAGCTTCCCCAGATAGCCATGAGGCCTTCGTCCGTTAATTGAAATATGTTGTACTACTACATATATCAACATAATAATCATTTATTTAATAAATTCAATAAATTCAATTACTTCAATAACGGAAGAACATCTCGTACGTGGCATAAATCATCTTGTACCCAAAAAGCCAATTTGTGTCGCATAATTAAATTTGTTCAAGCCATCACCTAGTCATATTGTCTAAGTTACTAATAAAATATAACAATATTGTTAGTTGGGTAAATAAGGAGGTGTGATAATAAATAGTCAATATATGATTAAGGTGGCTAAAATACTTGACCCACATGTCCATTGTAATATTCGAGATTCGCGCGTTTCCCACAATGACTTACTCTTTTTGATGTGTTCTTTTTATAACAGTTGTCAAATACACAGACGTCACGCTACACTTTCTGTATATCACACATTTTATAATTAAAGGAAGTCTCTATTACACAAGAAATCGATACAATTGACATGAAACAACCCTATAGTCACGTTGACATTATTTGATACTATGGAATGGGAATTCTAGCTATACCGTTTTAATAATACAACCAGGTAGAATTTAAAAAACGAGCTGTAGTAAACGGAATTTTCTAGAAAATATTTTGATGTGTGTAGCATGTATATATATAGCCTGTAGCAATCTCACAAATTCATCAAAAATGACGTAAACTCAAGACTAAAAAAGGGTCCCAAAATACATGAGACAATTTGACTTCTTAGGGTTTCCCGCGCCACACAGTCCCACACCCATTCTCAGTCCATCCATAATGATAATACATCAAGAAGTAAAAAAAAAATAAAAGGAAAAGTAAAAAAATCACTGCTCAGCTGGTTTATTACACGGTCTTCAGGCAATTATTATCGACCTATACGTAATAAGTATACCATCCTTGTCGCGTGCAACATGCCACTAATGCGATTACATACTGCAGCTGATAATAAATAATAAAGAAGTCTTAATTAATTTCGTCATGGGAGGTAGTTTCGTAATATCGATGTTACCTGATTTCAAATTATCTAAAGTCTGCTCTAATCATTTGCACACGCCAGAGAATTGCGTTAATTGAATTTATGTAATGCCATAACATAGAATTGGTACATAGATCGCCGCAATTTCACGATAATCAAAAAGTAAAAATTAATTTAATCTACGATTTAGGAGTAATTTAGAACAATAACAGCAAATTTACTTTATTTTTTATTATTACATAGACTATTTCGTGGTTGTCTAATTTATAAAGAAGTTTTTGGTTTACGTTTTTTTGTGAAAAATGCTTACACTAAGTAACCCCTCTCCCCATCCTCTCCCTCTTATCCTTGCTATTATGACCTTTAGCAGTTCATTGGTGCATCAGTAGGGCGTTAACCCCAGTTTTATTTCATTGGTGTATTTTCCCATTTATGATAGATAATAGACGGCATCTAATTAGGACAGAGTCTACATGGTGAATACAAAAAAGACTAGTTTTTAAAAGACGAAGCTATATAAATAAGGAAGAAAATGTATTGACTTAAATTGTTCCTGTGAGGAAGTAATTAGTTTACCCACGAGGAAAAAACTAAACATAAATCAATATATGTTCAAATAACAGGAAAAATTTCTTTCACTAAATCCCCAGCATGGCAGAATTAAGGTAAAATATAGAGTTAAAACAAACTTGGCCAAAATATTATTCAAATCGATATCAACTCTGTAGCCAAAGTTTACACTGGTCTTTGTTGATTTCATACCACCACAGGGTCTCCCGTGGTAGCCTGGAGTTCGGGTGTTCTGTCCCTGAATTAGCCGAAAAAGTTCATCCAAATTTTCAGGGGTGGTCCACCCTTGTTAGTGAAGCAGAGTGGAGCGCCTGACAAGAACAGCTTTCTAGTCATTCAGATGGGACAAAAAACCGAGGTCCCACATACACATCGATATAAGAGTAGGCCATAGTGCCGATGGCAGGGCAGCAAAACTTCTCCCATAGTACACTGTATGGCGCAAGCCCGTCTTTATTAGCCCAGTTCGGAGCAGAACAGTAGGACGTTAAACTCCATTTCATTTCAATTTTATTTTCCGTTTTTTATACACATAAAAGAACAATAATTATTTTATATATTACTGTACAAGCCATCGCAGATTTTTTTGAATGTATAATGTAATTGGTACTTGTCGAACATTTCTGACGCACAAGGTACAATTTTATGGATACACAATTACTGAGTTTGATACTTAGCGACGTTTATCATTGCTTGATAAAGACGAGAGCATCCTCGTCGAAACGTCGCTTAGTATCAAACTCAGTAATTAATTGTGTATCCATAAAATTGTACCTTGTTTTAATATGTTCAATTACTAAATGCCAATCAAAGAAGATTTCTGACGCAATCCTAAATGCCCAACTCTTTCAAAGGCATTTAGGGCTGCGGTCAAGAGCGGGAGAATTTTGAACAAACGGGGTGTTACTCGTGATTTATGGCGCATATTATTTGGCTGCAGCGGATAACTTCTCCCCATGCATTTCACACGTAAGAGGTCTAGTATTATAGAGCAAAATAGTCTGAATATAAATCGAACAATCCGACTGGAATACTGAGTAAAACGCCATTTATTACATGTTGGTGGTCATGTATTGAAAGGGACACAACTCGCTTTTTACTACTAAATATTTCTCCCATAATAATACTTTCAATGTTAATTTCTTTTCATATCTTACCCACGCCACAGTTCTTTTTATATGCCGACATTTTCACGTGGGCGTATAATGATTGTCATAGCTCCTGTTCGTCCGTCAACATTTTGTTTGTGTACTCTACATGTCACAATTTTTATCCAATTTTGACGAAACTTGAAATGCGTTTATACCCCAAAAGAATCTGGGCACATCGCAGGGGCGGATCCAGAGGGGGGGGGGGTCCAAATCCCCCCTGCTCAGCTATCACATAAAAAAGAATGCCTTGCATCAATGAAATTACATCACAAAGTGATCCTACATCAGTATAAAAACGATTTCTCTGTTTAAAAAGCTCAATTTGTATGTATGCCTATGTATATAATTTGGAGATGATGATGGCAGATTTCCGTAACCGAAACCTGGCAAACCCCCTCCTGCAAAAATTCCTGGATCCGCCCCTGCATCGAACCGCATTGTCCTGGTTCTTGATTGTACGAAAAATTACGTTTTTAGTTTTTAAATTCCGTATAATAACGGTGGAGTATGAGTCTCGTGAAAATCGGACTGATATTAAACTTCTTGTCAAATTATTGGCTGTTCCCCGTACGCAAATGGTGTAAATACGAGTTAACATCCCAAAGATCACGGTTCAGCACTATCGACAAAATATTTCACAGACCTTATCAGTTGAGGTACTTAATTACGATAAAATACAATTTAGAATAAAATCACAACCACATGAGTCGATTATCATTTTATGATAAATATTTTAAAAAGAGTTCCAAGTACAAAATACATCACATTACAAAATTATAATGCTGCTGTGTATATACACAAATATATATTTGACAATAATGGACGGATACTAGGTGGTCAATTTTAAACATAACCAAGTGAGGCAAGAGATAACGCTAAAATTAAAATTTTACAAGCCACTATAAATAAAGCAAAATTTACAAAAGAAAATAATCTTACCAAATGAAATAATCAGAATTTTTTTTTAAAAAATATGGTAACTCATCCTAATCAGGAAATAGAATTAATGTTCTTTAATCAAATAATCGATTTCAGTTGCAGGATAACGCTATGCCACCTCGGTTTCCTTACCCCACAGTATTCTTAAAAATAAATAACTTGGCATCATGCCAAATAATACTATTGTAGCGTATGAAATAAATAAGGTTACGTGTATACTGTAACATAATATGTACACATCACATTTCAACCACAGAAAAAGGTTGCCAGGCCACGAAACATGATCATGTTAATAGCGAATATTTCACCTTTGAGATGTGGGGAAAATGAATTATTTCAATAGGATCCTGTGTCACTGTCCATACCTTTTGAAAATCAGTAAGTGATATGTGATCCTTAGAGATTTATAATGTAGCGACCCTTCTTGAACTGAAGTCGTACTTGATATTAATATTAAAATCTATATTACGTAGTATGCTTAAGATTTCAAAGATATATGACAATAACTCAGCACAGCTGCATTTCGCCAGGTTCTATTCAGCCGTATGACTCTGGTCAAAAAGTCATAGTACCGGCATTTTAGAAAAAAAGACATTCAAAAATATCTGACCTGTAGGGCGATTACAAGGTTTTTGACGAAAGAAACAAGAAAAAAATAAAATTGCAATAGTGTGTGATTCGAAGTTTTCAAGTCTGGGCCAAAACAACTCACCGCTTAAACATATTGGAAATACTACCTTGGTAATACAAAATCGAATTCCCACACACATTTTTAAACCCAATTTAACTACCAGGCAAGTTAAGCATTGTTTCTCTAGATGATCAGAGGTCATGCGCTCACAAGATTTTAAATACCAATTATGGGTGACACAAATGTTTGAAATTAATAATAATCACACACAAAGAATACTGTAATTTTAAAATATCAAAAACCCCGAAACGGAGCAATTTTCATTCAGGAATCTCCTGCATCACTGACGTGTTGTTCAGTCCGTTATTATTTTCAGTCGCTGATATAGATAAACCTGGAACTTTTGGAATCACGTTGACGTAATATTTGGAACCATTTCTGGCCAATCCCTGTAGAGGCTGTTTCTTATTTCGGCGCATCAAGTAACAAATACTGACTGACGTCACTATATTTAAAACTACCAAGAATCCGACGACAAAAACAACAATGTCGGGAGCGGTTATTGGATCTTCTTTAGCAGGAAGTGGTGTGGTGGTTGGCTCTGATGTGGTAACAATTGTCAACACGACTGCTGCCTTACTGAATAGTAAGTCGTCTGTCTTTGTTTCCCGAGCTACTACCTGAAATATGAAGGGGTGCCATAATGACACAGCTGTATTTTACTATGGCATATACCACAGGGTCCAGTCGAAACAGAACAGTAGGACGTTAAACCTCATTTCATTTCATGTATACCACGAAGACATAAGGCCTGGCAAGGACACCTGTCTAATCGTTCGAATGGGACAAAAAACGAGATCCCGTGTGCACATTGGCGTGTACGTTAGAGATCCCTTGGAAGTTAGAATTCGATATAAGAGTAGACCGTGTCCGGGCAAAATTTCCCTCATGGCGCACTATATGGCACATGCCCGTCTTCATTATATCATAATAGGAACAAAACAGTAGGACGTTAAAAGGCATTTCGTTTCATTATAAGCTGGGGATATGAACTGCCAATGCCACAAATATAACACACGGAAACATTGTCGTCAGAGATAGTGGCTTACAAATTTAGACAACTGTACTAATGTAACTTTATGACGTGCATAAATGTACTCTCGATTATATTATCATGGTATGTTCAAACCTGGCTACACTAACTTATTTATCGGAGTCTGGACTCACACAACGATCCCCTGAACTTAAGAGAGCTGGCTTGTACTGCCTACTATCATCACTTCCGTGGAATATAATAATATAAGAAAAAGTTGCACATTACAGCATTCAATTTGATTCACACTTCAGTCATTTCATAAATATATCAATGCTTTTGGAAATCCAACCTAATTATACCTACTGCAAAAGACAAACCTGCGGATAAGGCAAATTATAAATTATAGAGAAACTCACATCAAACGTTAAATGTTGTCCTGTGTATTCTCTTATGACCGAGGTGTTTATAACACGAATGAGGACATACGCCTCAAAAAACACTTCTACTGGACTAGGCATTAAAGCTGGGAATATTTGACCATCCTTTTCCACAGTTAGTTTAAAATAAGCGTTTAATCCCTGGAATATAAAAATCGAGGAGCTAAATCGCTATTCATGGTACCTAGAAATGGACACAGATCGGTTGCAACGCATATAACATGAATGTATACTATTCAAAAAAAGTAGGGGATATTTGATTTTTAAGTGTTATTAAAGTCACCTAATGAAACTGACGAAGAAACAAATGACAAAATGAAATGAAGTTCACATTTATCGATTTATTCCAAATGATCGTTAAACTAGGTAAGACACAGACTGACCATTATAAGGGTAAAATGATACCCGGGGTCAAACAGCAAAGTTACCACAGCATCACAACAAAGTCAGTAACGGGTAAATCCTCCTCTGTTTGCCAAACAAGCATTGATCCGACATGGCATACTCCTAATGAGACGTCTAAGGTCATTTTGGTCCAGATTGTCCCATTCCTGTTGCAACGCAGCAGCAAGTTCTTGGACATTGGCAGGACGTTGTCGACGTTGACGTAACCCCTGTCCAAGCATGTCCCAGACATGCTCGATGGGGGAGAGGTCGGGACTCAGTGCTGGCAAAGGTAATGTGGTGATGTTCTGTTGTTGGAGGTAACCTGTAACGATCCTGGCCCTGTGACATCTTGCGTTGTCATCCTAGAAAATGAAACGGCGGCCATGACGTCGTGCGAACGGCACAATATGGACTGCCAAGACGTTGTCCCGGTAGTACTGGCCTGTAACACGCCCTGCAACAACATGTAAAGCCGTTCTTCCAGCAACAGTGATGCCTCCCCACACCATAACAGAACCCCCCCCCCCCAAATCGATCATGACTGAGGACGTTAACGTCTTGGAAGCGCTCGTTTCGACGACGCCACACCCTCCTACGTCTGTCCAAAAAATCAACAGTGAACCTTGAATCATCTGAAAACATCACATTGCTCCAGCGTCGATTATCCCAGTGTTGACGATCCCTACACCAACGACTTCTTGCCTGAATGTGATGATCTCTCAAACAAGGGATCACGCGAGGACGTCGGGCGCGAAGGTGACCCCTATGCAGTCGATTCCGAATCGTCTGGCCACTCACTCTCACACCAGTGTCTGTTTGAAGACGAGCGGTGATCTGATTTGCTGTGATGACACGATTTCTCAAGGCCAAGGTACGGATAAATCGATCCTGGGCTTGAGTTGTCGCCCTTGGTCGACCTGAGCGTGGTCTGTCCTGTACAGATTGTGTATCACGGTATCTGGACCATAGCCTGTTTATGACAGACTGAGAAACATTCATCGTCCGCGCCACAACCACCTGTGTTGTGCCGATCTGTAGCATACCAAGGGCACGTAACCTTTCATTTTGGGTAAGCCGACGCATATCAAAATTTGTTTACTGGTCACTAAAACAATTACACTGATGTTTCCACCCTGGAATTCAATGCCACAATGAATGTAACATTCAAAGTCAGAGTCGTGCAAATCGTGGGTTGGACCCCCATGATGATCCCAAGCATCACCTGCAATCCATGCGGTAGCTATTGGTGCATTTGGGCGTCACGTGTAACTGGAAATGTTTCTTCTGTTAGGTCCCATAGTGACTTTTTTCGTAGTCATTTGCATATTTTAGTATTATGCCCCCAAAATCAAATATCCCCTACTTTTTTTTGAATAGTATATATAAACTGATTTTACATTCAATCGTTAAGGGGTCACGGTGGCTAAGTGGATAAGGCGCTGGTTTCGCTAGCCTGGAGGTCGGGTGTTCGATCCCTGCATTGGCCGATTTTCCGGCGTGTTTTCTCCCTTGTCAGTGATGCAGAAGGAGGGCCTGACAAGGACAGCGGCCTAGTCGTTCGGATAGTACTAAAAACCGAGGTCCCGTGTACACATTTCAGTGCACGTAAAAGATCCCTTGGCAGCTGGAATTCGATATAAGAATAGGCCGTAGCGCCGCTGCCCGAGCAAAATTTCCCTCATAGCACACTGTATGGCGTATGCCCGTCTTCCATTAGCCCAGAGTAGTACGTTAAACCCCATTTCATTTCATTTTCATTTCGACGAAATAAGCGAAGATTCTAAATTGAATGGCCGTCTATGGCGTCTGGTTATTTCAGTCTACACTGGTAATATTCCCCTACATGGTATATATTTAGCCTCGTTCATCGAGTCGGTGCATATATCTGGCACTCGAAAGCATATTGGCACACGATGTGTGTGCCAATTTGAAAATTTTCATTGTGTTTTAAACATTGGATATCAGAAACCTAACTTGTGAGTAACCTTTAGCCAAAAATCGATTACGAACCCTAGCCAACCGTATTTATTCAGATTCTTGTATTCAACCCGATATTTTAGATTTGAATGCATAGACTGTAATTGAGAGGAAGGGGCCCGGAAAACAGGAGGTCTTTAAGGAGAACTATAGCTGTGACACATATTTGGTGGGATTTCAGAGTATATCCACCAATTTGTAAACAACTGTAATTCATTTATAACTCATTTCAATGAACACGCCATTAATTAACGAATGAAAAAGGTCGGACATACCTTTAATTATATAACTATAAATTTAATTGAGAAATTCATGATGATAAAACTACATTTACCTGATCTAGATCAAAAACCCTCATATACCCTTCGCCATCAAAATATATTAGCGAATCAGATGGAGTATCTTCTCTGACGTACGCAGTGTATGTTGTAGATGTATTAAATGTTGGCGCATTATCGTTAATGTCTTCAATTGTTACTGTAACTGTTACATTTGTGGTAGCGTTTTCTGGCGGTAAAGCATTTACCTCATAAGCCTAAAATAATACATTGAACAATATTATTGGATAGGCGGGCAACGAAACATATACCCACACACACGGGTCTATCGTGCGAGTGTTTTATACATGCATTGGTTGTCTATATTATCAGATTGAAGATACAACCTAAGCATTTTTGGAATTAAACACAAACATACTCGGTCTGTAGACTGATTAAAATTTTATATCAGGGGCAATAACTGTGTTGAAAATAATTGGTGTCCACCAAACATCGACGTTACGTGTCCCGCCAAACATATACGAATACAGTGTATAGCCAACATAATGCTTGACCTTTAGGATGATTGCGGACGGATTAACATACTGGATTACTGGCGTACATTGATCAATTTACCCATCGATGTCGGTGACATTGTAATCAATTACATGTATTATCCATATCAGTGGTCTTCAGTTATCCGTTAACAGGCCCTTAGCCCCCCCTCCCCCCCAAAAAATAATAGAATTAGCCCCCTCCCCCCAATATTTCGCCAACAATAGTGTTTTCTTAGGAGTATTCTTAGCCGGCCAGATCCTCAGCCCCTCCAAAAAATTCTGTAGCCCCCGCCCCCAATTTTATGAGCTGGCTACGGACTCGTCCGTTAAACTACATATAATTTATTCATGTTTAAAATACTCCCATTACGACAAATATGATTAAGTTATAAAACAATGATTCAAGACGGGTAGAGTATCATTACCTGTACAACCAGATCAAAGACGCCGTTAATCTCTCGCATCTCATCATCATCTCTATCTAATGATACCTTCTGATATACCATACCTGTTAACGCTTCTACTCGAAAAAACTCAGAATTACCTGATAAAATATTCACATAAAATGTTGTTACTGTGAGAATACAGGGGTGACAGGTGGAAAAAAATCAGTTCATGGGTTGTTATAATTTACTAGAAATCCTCTTGTATCTGAAGATATCTAGACACAAGAAACGCCCTTTTGATGGTGAAAACAAAATAAAACATCAACACAAAATGCTCTCAAAGCGTGAGTATTGGGAGTGAACATTCTCTGGAATTTTTATTGGCCATCGAGAGGATTTGAAACCGGGAGCAGTGCCCACAGAAAGCTATGGTTGGGCATATCAATGAGCTGCCCTCATCTCTTAATAAACGATCAGATTATCCAATATCAAGACTTCCAGAATCAAATACTGTTAAAGCACAACGCCCACTTACCTTCTACAAGTCTATATCTTATTTCTCTTGGTATACCTCTATCACCATCTTCAGCATATAGTTTTATCACTGAACTATCCTTTAAATATAAAAGCATGTAATAAACTAATACAGATCATAATATAGCATGTATAGGTCTAAAGCATTTTGAAAACCATCAAGATGCTCGATGCCTACCATCAAGATGCTCGATGCCTGCTTCAGTGATACCACCGATGTATCTGTTTTGTGTGTTTGAATGCAAATCGTAAGAGCCTTTCCACAAGTGAATGACAAGTATGAAGTTCTACAAAAAGTGCAAGTCATTATTAAGTCTTTCAGACAAAATAAACCGGTAAGTTTATGGATCTTTACTATAATTGGGTGGCTTCAATTCACTTTCACGGAAACATTCAGAAATAATAATTCTTGACCCAATATTCTGCAAATACATGTATATTATCCAACAGGGCTTACTGGAGGAGAGTGTTCTGGTATAGCAGCTCTATAAACAGGTTGTAGAAAGTAGGGTGGTGTATCTTGAACATCTTCTACTGTAACAATAATCTCAGCTGTATTAACTAAACCCATACCATCCTATAATAAATAGATTCAATCATTATCTTGATTATACCATGATTTTAGATTAAAAGTTAAACAACAGTATCCCCTAGATGATGTCAATTACGTTTTCTTAGTTTTGAGTATATGTAAATAAACTAAACGATTACATTGTCTGATCGTGGAGTGATAAGGTGACCAACCAGAGCATCAAATACTAACAAGAAAGTATTACATTATATCCTCTTAATGAAAGAACAATATTTGAACGAAACAAACATTTTGCCGTTAATGTTTGTATTTCTCTTGAATAAAGTAAACATGGCAAGTGAAGTATTTGGCATTTTAATGTAAATTTTGTTTCAAAAGTTCAATAACCCATTATTATCAAAATATCATCGTAATTAATTTTTGGATAATAAATAAAAATGTAAGGAGTTTACAACTGGGATATATTACCGTAGCTATGATAATTATTGTAAAAGAATTTCGCTGTTCATAATCTAAGGGAGATAAAAGATTTATACTAGCTGTTCCACTCCCTGGTGTCCAATTTAGAGTAAAGACTCCTGCGTTATTTGGGTCATCTTTCTGAAATAGAGATTATTTACAAATTTTAAAATTTGAGAACTAAGTTTAATAGAACCGGGTACTGTATGCTAGAAAAGTAATTGAATTTGACACCACTGGATTGGGCGAACGAGTGGCCTACTACGTAGATCAAAAGTGAGTCACTGGGTCAGGCATCGTATAGAGTCTATTCCAGGCGTGGCCGCGGCAGGTAGTAGCGTCGCCTGTCAAACTAGTTACTCCCTCCCCCTCCCCCCCCGACTCCCCTTGTTGCTTCCATATGTTGCCCCCCCCCCCCAATTGCTGAAATACAGATGTATATTATATTAGTGTTTAATAGACTTGATTGCAAGTTAAACTAGTACAATATATTTTAATGAGTAATCAGGCCCGGATCCAGGATTTTGTCAAGGGGGGGGGGGGGGGGCACACATTGGAGAAAAGGGTAATATGTTACAAAGTTGGATTGTTTCGGCGGAGACAATGCTAAAAACAAGTTTATATCATATATTAAAGAGCAGATATGTGAATTGTGCCTTCCCCCCCCCCCCCCGGATCCGCGCCTGGTAATAAAGCCAATAGAAACTACATGTATACATTATGATATACTCACCATGGCTACAGTAAAGGTACCGCCTAAACTTGTATCAGGATCATATACCGATATATTACCAAATATAACAGATCCCACAGATATATCCTAAAAAAAACCCATGATATATGACACCATATACAGATATGTTCTACAAGAAATACCGATATATTCCAGCTTTCTGTGGCTTCAAGGAGCGCATTAAATTTGATGAATCGTAATATAAATAATATGAACGTTGGTGGGAGTATGGAGTCTGTGGTATTTATGGGAGCATGAAATCGGTGTATGGCGACCTTATGGGCTTCCGTAGATATATCATACAAATTGAACATAAACATTACTAATAGAGCATTATAATATACCAAAATATCATGCAAATGAAATATTTTTATGCGGGAATAGTATTATCATGACACCAATTCTGGTCTCACAGACAGTAAACCGACAATAGCAATGCATTTTAATAAAATATATGCTTACACTTTCTATAGCAACTGATACCACTTCTCATTTGAAGATTTTGAATAAACCTTTGCTGTATATTTTGTGTGTAAACCAACGAGGAGATGTATCTCGGCATAATATAAAGAATGTATACGCCTACTTACCTCAGGAACTTTCGGTGTATAAGGCAGGTTTCTAAATATCGGTGCATTATCATTAACATCCAGAACTATCAATTCACAAGAACGGGATACCTGAAAAATTTTGATTTACAATTATTCAGATGGATACCAAAGTAATTGCACTTTGGCATGTTGTCACTTCATAGATCTGTTCACCCTTTAAATATATATTTTTGCATACCAGCAGACGCGTAATACATGATAATAATACATGTATTAATACACATAAAATATTAATTTACATTACCGTATCTCCACTATCTTTAACATCAAATTGTAATAATTTAGGATTAGGGGTCTGAAAAAAACAAAGAAAACAATTCTAATAACGTATTTGGATTTTACAAAATAAATTTAATAATACCCTATTTTATTTGTATCAAGCCCCTTTTCGTGGTGATCTGTCAAAAAACGAGCAAATGTAGGCCTAATACTGTCCCAATCTGTTTCACAGAGAATTACTTACGAATTCTGTTTCACAGAGAATTACTTACGAATTAACTCTGTAACAGATGAGTGTCCACAGCACGTGCGTTGACTGCAGACGGCGCCAGTCATTGGCTCAACGGCTCGAGCAATGTTTACTTAACACCTAACTGCTTCGGGCAAAATGATGCATTTTACTCATTTTAATACCCATTTACACTAAATGGGAAATATTTTTTAACTCCAAATACTTCAAACGTCTTTATTTATTTTTCTTTTACCTCAAAAAAATGTTTGAGAATTTAATTTGTCGGAGTAAAAAAGTTAATATGCCGTACTTATTAAGCCTCGTCGATGTCATGCTTATCAGTGATTGTAGCTGCTAAGCGAATATTCACTGCGGGATCAGTTTGATACTGTCCTTGTACCGTCACGATTAAAATGTAAACAGGAGAGTATAAAAGTGAAAGATTGATGAGTTTAAAGGGATTTTCCGTAAAAAATTACTCACAAAATCACGATCCAACTCCTTAATCAAGACTACACCAACAGTATATTTGTCAGTTCCAGATGACCATGGTTCTGTAAGGTTAACCAGGTCTACTGTTAAAATATTTCCCGCCGAAAATATCAAATTGTCGTTTGGAATGGACGTGGTAGCGGTTAAATTAAACAGCCATTCTCCTGAAAAAAATTTTTATAATAAATTTTTATAGTAACATGATAATGATGATTTACATTAATGTATCAATGATAATGATGATTTACATTAATGTATCAATGATAATGTTGATTCACATTAATGTATCAATGATAATGATGATTTACATTAATGTATCAATGATATCGATGATTTACAATAATGTATCAATAATGATACTGATGAATGAATGCACAAACTCGATTTGTGGCCTGGTGAAAATGGCCATTATTGTCAAGTAAATGCTATATTAATTGTACTAGCAATTCTGAAGTTGGAACAAAATTAAATACATGTATTGGCGAAAACACCCAATGCCTTCATCCATGGCATAGAATATTATGTTGGTTAAATTTTGATCAAACAGAAAATGCCCAAAACATAAAATGATATGGTTGTACAAATTGAAATCCATAAGAGTTTTTTTTAAAGGGGGTAGGCCTATCTCCCTTTCTGTCATCCCCCCCCCCTCCCAGGTGCGTCGTGACTGTTGATTTTGTTTGACGCACAAGACCCCGTGAGGGTACACAAGCCCATATTTATATCGTTACCCGAGTCTCATGGGACCGCGAAGGTTGGTGAGTGAATGTTTGCACAGGGGATATATTTGACACTGGTTGATTAACATGGTTATATGAAGTAATGGAGATCAGAATGCTCCATTAGCATTGTAAAACGCATTTAAACCACTTGATCTGTCCCACTCAAATACAACAAAATAGTAAATACCATTACCCATACCAGTCTGGTGTCAACGTTACAAGCAACAACCAATGTCAATGAGTTGCTAACCCTTTAATAACGAATCCAGAAAATTTTCTTTTTTTACAAACCGACCCGGGATCACAGTACAGTGTTTACATGTAGATTGCTGGGCTTATTTTCATGATTATCACCAATTTACTTATAAAAGTTATTGTATAAAACGGGTATATTACCGATAGGTGTGTCTTCTGGATATTGTGGAAAGCAGTTGATATTATCCCAGACAGGATCACATTGTACCAGATTAACTGCAATGTAGAAAGTGAAATATTAACCTATCATGGTATTACTTCGGCCTCACAGATTCAACCAGGATCTGTCCACAACCCAATTTAGACGGTAATAAGTCACATTTCACGCGACAAGTCCATACCATCCATGACCATTCAGGAATTGAGACAAGACTTTCCTTGCGATTACCAGTCGTAGCCGGGTGTAACCCTGTAAGTTGTTCATCTCTCAGTGTGACTGGGGCTTTATGAAAATTTGTGGACAGATTCTGAAATCGCTCCAAATGTCTGGAACGAACAATATTAAAGCCATAGACAGTATAAATATCGATTCATTTATAATTCCTCATATGGTTTATTATTCGGGTGTTGTAACGAAAAGGGATTAATTATCACAGGCAAAGTGGAAAGAAACAATTCTATAATATCAATTTGTAAAAAAAGGGAAAAACTATTTATTTTTGACAGATATCAATCAAATTGTTTCACACATGTGTTTATATTTACAAATATCGTGTCTAAATAAGACAACCTGTATGTATATAAATGTGGTATTAAGGTCTGTGTGTGGTTACCTTTAGGTTACTATACCCGGCGTATTTACCTTTTGGCTATAAAGTTCACGGTACTAATATATTACTCATTGATCTTTAATAATAAGCAGATAGATGAAGCTATAAAATATCCTGTATTAATAATTTATCGTTTTAAAATCTAGACACCTAATTAAAATCAACATAATATATTGTAAGATATCTAGCCATTATTAAACTCACCATAACATTATAAGAAACATAGCTATCTTTGAGATCAAAATAACATTGAAAGAAATATACATCTCTAAAATCAACATAGTATATAATCTAGCCACCTTATTAAAATTTGATCTTTATTTCATTGGTTGACTTACACTAAATGTGGATTTCACTATTCCTTTATCGATGTTATGTTCTCTTGGAAATTTAATTGTATAGCCCCTGTGATTGATTAAACTTATTCTAATCCAAGAGTACTGTACAGGAGCGGATCCAAACCCCACCCTGCTCAGCTACATAAAAAAAATAATGCCTGGCATCAATGAAATTAAATCACAATGTGATCCTACATCAGTAAAAAATGATTTCTCTGTTTAAACAGCTCAGTTAGGTATGTATGCCTGTGTAATTTCGAGACGATGATGGCAGATTTCCTTAAATTCCTGGATCCGCCCCTGCTGTAGTGGTTCTTGAGAATAAATGTAAAAGGTCCAAGATACAAAGAAACCGATTTAATTTCTGTAGAGTACATCCTGCAAAGCTATTGATGTGGATATTGCTTTAATTACTGATGAAATACAATGAGAAACTGTAATCTATATGATATTGTTCTCTAGTATGGTGGTGTAACTGCTGTACAATAGTAGACGTTTGACTTTATTTCTCCAGTCTAGTGTTAATACTGCATTCACTCACGTATTTGGGGGGTTTACAAGAGTGCTGAAATCCTTGTTACAAGACGGGTGTTGTTTATGGTTATTTGGATTAATATATAGGGAATAAAGAGAAAGGGGTATCGTCATCGATTAAGCTCTCTTGAGACTTCAGGGTGCTACATTTCTTTTTTCCTAGTGCTGTGTGTACATAGATGAGGAATATTGCCTGACAGGGGAACATTTGTATACATGTCACAAGTTCCACCTTTCTAAACATTTTTAGCGGTGGTGGTAATCGATGTATCTACTTGGCGACGATAGACCTACATGTATATTCGGTCTTTACTAGTGGTAATTGCAAAACAAAGCTTTTCAAACCTTTCTTTGTTTCCACCGCATCTGCGTGTATTTATTATAACGTCCTCGATAGAGAAGGAACGTACAATATATAGATTGGGTATACTCTTCAGTTCACTTTGTCCATTACCATATATTATTAGCCCCAACTTCTAGTATTTAATTTCGTTGTTATACATTGTGATGCTACTATAAAAATAATGAAAGCTGTTACCCCATAGGTAACATAGCCTATGGCATTTAAAACTTCGAGATTTTTTTTTATATAGAAAACAAAATGTAACCGAGAAACGCTACAGGAAATAAACCTGCACCATTTAGACTACGGGTGCAAAATCATCCTGGTTTAAAGTTTATTTCATTAAATATTATCAAATTAACAGCGATATAAAATAAATGAATTGTTGAAACTTACCTGAACATAATAAGGCAACGAGGTATTTAATCCGTGTGTTAATCTCCATTTTATATATCAAATACCTATAATGATATTTACTAGGTCACAAGGTGTAGACTTGTAGTTTCTTATCTAGAAAGTTTGTCGACGGGCCTACCATAAAGTTATTGCCACTTAAGTCAAATCTACCTGTTTTGTTTGTACATGCATACAACAACGCCTGTTTTATCTAAAGACTTTCTGTTAAATTATTATAAGATAATAAAGCTATTAAACAAACATATTCAAAATGTTTCACCAAAGAGGAGTGTAGGGTTGTCGAACCTGACGAATTTATTAATATTATTAAATAATTCTACCTTAATATTCTGCTTATATTCGAAATAAAATATGCTACTATCAACTCTAAAATGGCATTCAAATTCAAATTCCATAAATACAAAAATGTTTAATTCGTGGCACAGTGCGTCAACTCCACATAAGGGTCGGTCTTATGTCAAAGTAGTGTCAGTGTCTCGAAGAGAGTATACATGTTCTGTCTGGCACACAATACTAACCAATTACAACATTTCCGCCGGGTAAATACAGGTAACCCTGTAAATTATTACGTTCAAGTTCCAAGCAGTGATTATGTTAATATTCAAATATCCAACATATTGTGACCAAGGTATTTAGATTTATTTACGATATCCAATTAAGACATCTAATGGTTGTTACGGTATTGTCTTTATGTCGATGTTGTTCAGAAACCGCAGTTTTAGTCGGAAAAGCAGTTATTCATAATCCATTGGTTCAAAAATATTTTTCTTAAAATAAGATGTTCAGATATTAGTTATACATGTACTCAAATGACCTCTAAACTATAGATCACGTCCTCAACAGAGATCCAAAGAGATTTAACTGTTAGTTAACGCTTCAATGCCCTTTGTTTTACGAATTTTGCAATTAATAATTAAAACCCTGCAAACTGGACGTGCACTTTTCACCGCGTCTGCCTTTTTCGATCGAATGAAGGTCAAATTAAATGTTTGAACGCTATGATGACTTCAACACGTACTTGATAAACGTTCTGTTATCAACGATGGTAAAAGTATTCAAGGTATGTTATGTATGACGTCTAGGTAGATTCATTAACCTGTCGTTTATAAGGTTTAATATTACTTTAACCCCTATCCAGAAATAAATAAAATCATAGTTTATAACTCAATTAATCACAGTATATATATTTGTAGGTAAAAATAATAAACATATATGTTGACATATGAAGATAAACTTGAAACCTACAAATATTTTCTAAGCAAGATATTTCTTTTAATTTTTCATCAAATTGATTTTGCCAGATTTATATTGCAGCCATGTTTGATATATGCTACTACATACTACCAAGTAAAAAAGCAAACAATATGATATGAGCTGCCAATGTCCCTTGAAATATAATGTTTGTCTAAAATAATCAGGGTCAAAAATGAAATTATTGATTTGTCTTTTTGGGATGGTAATATCTCTTTGTTTACATATTTAAATATGTCATTGTTGAAAAAAATTCTTTGTCAATGACAAGAGTGAAAGCTATGTGGTCATCAATAGAAATTTTTATGTTTTATCAATTGGTTTTATGATTTCAAACAGTTCATTGATAGCCTTCGGACGTGCACTTTTCGTTGAGTATGCATCTTTAACACACATTTGTTGAAACAACTCTGGCTGTAGTCTAGCTGCTAAATGCATAAAATATGCTTCCAGTAGGGTGTTCGGTGACCAAATGATTAACCTGTGAGTGTTGCATCATAAAGTCTGTCATTGAGTAATTTGACCTGTACCAACGATTGGGATCAACCATATGTTAATCCCAAAATGGCCTAGTTTGAGTTGTGTGGACATTAAACCTAATTCCTCTCCCTCTCTCTCTTTTGAAAGAGCCTATTGAACATTCAAAATCCCAAGATGGTGGCCATTTTCAAGTAATCGATCCATAACGTATACTTTTAAGTTTCATTCAAATTGAACAAAAAATCAAAGCTCTATAGGATCCAGTAACTCTGCACAATTCACACTTTGCTAAAAGACATGGGCCAAAGCACAAAAAGTTGCGGTTTGATGCAACCATAATCGAACTACTCCCAAGATCTTTTGATCTTTATATAGCTAAGTCTCATCTAAATCAGACCAACAATTTTTGGCTCAAGAAGGTCGACAGACTTGGTACATAACTCAGATTTTGAGTAAATGACAAAGTCAAGTCTCAGTCTGATTTAGACGCCTCCAAGATTAAATGTAGGCGTATAAAATGTAGGCATATAAAAATAATATCAAACTGCAAGAGGATAAAATTCTGTGAAAGCAGCCACCTTGGAAAATGATGGCCATTTTGACAATTTATGTTTTTTTTTTGATTTCTAAATAAATGGCCTCAACAGGCAGCCATGCAATTTTTAGTGCTAGCCTGTATCCAGATTTTTACACTTATCTGGCCCACAACAGCACAGTAGTTTAATTAGAAGTCTCTGTTAATCCTGTACTCCAATATGACTAAAGAGATTTACATACTCTGTTTAAAAAATAACTGATAAAATTGTAGCATGGAAAATAACATCTTCCCCAAGTATTAAATTTTAAATTTATGTCATATCTGGACAGTGAACCATTTTTAAATGTTTATGTCAGTATCAGAGTTGGGACCACTGATGCAAGTGGGGTGATTTATAATAGAAATGTTTTAATGTTCAAAAACCCTATATGAGACCGGAATTATCGTTTTCAGTCGGAAGTCGGAATCATTCATTTTGCGTTATAGGCAAAATACGGCAGTCAGTGGTGAAATTATTGATTTTCAGTTTTCATCACCAAACAATAGTTTGAAATATTGTCTTTCGGAATTCTAAACCATTTTTAATTATTCGAACTCTAAATGCCTCAAAAATTGATTTTAATAAAACATTTAGAATGTTACGTAAATAAAATTCTCCCTAAAACAATCGAAATTAGTCGTCACTTAACATGTCAAATAAATTTTCAACCGGTAAAAATTTGGAGGCAATATCCCCATCCTAAGATACTGATTGCTATAATGGTTTGAAAATTTTTAGTACCCAGACTTTAATCTGCGTTTTCTCAGAATGTACTTATGTTGACCTTGAAGCTTCAAAATTTCAGTCATTTTTTGAGATATCAACATAATTTTTGTTGCATTTGAAAGCCCACAGTTGTGGCTTTCAGAAAATGTATAGAACTCAATTTTGGTGAAGTGATCCAAGTGACTGATTTTGCTGGCACCAGCCACATATGATTTGTACTGAGCACTGACTATCAAGAATTAAAGCTTTGATGGGTCCCTTATCAAAATAAACTTGACTGTTAAGAGTTAAGTAGAAGGGGATGCTTAAATGATGAGATTTCTATTTTTACTTGAACAGCTCTGACAAATCCAGCCTGCATCAAAAGTATAACACAAATAACGCAATGTATAACAATATTTCTCATTATGGTTCACTTTTATTCTTAAATGCAATGGTAGAATTTGATGATATATGCATCCTGCTTTACACACAGAACTAAAATTAGTTACACTATTGATCTAACACAGCACTTATAGATGTCACTTTACTTAACACATTATCAATAAAGTTTATTTATTTACACTTGTAGCTTCTTATACTATCGTTTTCGCTCAGCTAATTTTGTTTTTCTTTTTGATTTTTCAATGTCCGTTAATCTTTTTCTTTGGTGTACTTCTTGCATGATTGAGTCTCTCTCTTCTTCATTTGTGTTTTCTCTATACCATTTCATAAGGTCATATTTTTCCCAGGGTTTAGCCACTTTAGCTGCCTTGTCATAAAATCTTTGTTCTAGTTTGAGATCCTCTACACCTTGTAAATCCTGCCTCTCCCATCTCTCTAACCATGGACGAGGATTTAACTGAACCTGAAACAACAGAAATATTTAACTTAGTTCATGAAATAAATTATGTGTGATCACCAATTTGGTTTAAAACAAGTTTTACATTGTATTCTACTATCCTTCACCTTTGATGAACAATTGCAATCCTGCTCCTTCAACATATTAAAATTCTTCTTGTGTGCTGCACAGTTCACACACCTATCTCATAAAAGATTGGTTGCCCAGTAACGAAACATACTCATCGGAGCACTCCATAAAAGGTGCCGCATTGTTATTCTTTAAATAAATATAAAGCATCAGTACTATAAAATGTCACTGTAATGTTAAGAATCCTAAAGCAACAATTGAAACAAATTACATAAAATTTAAGTAAATCAGACGACAAAGTAAGTGTGAGTAACGAATCTGGAAGTAATTAATGGAATTTTTTAATGTGTGTTGAGTATCTGATAATTTCGTACCAATATTAATTATTAACCCATCTATCATTACTAGTCTTACCTTCATTTTATTGACTGGTACTGTGCTACCTTTCGGTACAGGAATTGGATCCATATCAAAAGGAAATGTGCTATATTCTTGAGGTGCATCTCTCAGGTAATATAATTTGTCATCCACACGTTTTTCTAGCTTAAGAACTTGTATACTTTGTAATGTAGGATTATACATCTCATACATAATTTCTATCCCTACAAATAATAATCAAAATATGATAATCAATCAATGTCATTATTTTATCACTTTCAAAAAGAAAAAAGTGTAATTATCTGGTAATTTTCTACATATATACCTCTCATATCTATATATAACCCTTGACTAATTAGATTTTGGCATTGAAATGCTGCAACAACCAGAGTTTGCTCTATTAGCTAATCCTCTATCCCCAAGAAAAAATGAATGATTATAAATTTAACATACCTTGTCCATCAACAACATTTCGTAGAATAAAAAAAGCTCTGAGACCCACACCACCTCTATCTATGCATATACCAACAAATCTGTTTTCTTTATTAGGTGAATATTGATCTGATACAGTAACAGCCATGATAGACCCTGAAAAAAAACATAGATTGCAAGGCAAATTAACATAATATGTACACAAATGCACAAGGTGTATCTTTATAATGATCACAATACAAATGTTGCAAATGCAAAAATAATTTGTCATAAACTCAAATCTGTAGACTCCTCAGAGTCAGAGTGAGTACAATATAATATAGGAATTATTTTTAGCCAAATAGTAACTATTCCAGAAAATTGTTATCCCATTACCCCAATAATAGGGACTATAGAAAGTTTGATGAAAATCGGTGAAGTACAGTACTTAACTGCGCCAAAGTAAGTACAAACAGACTGGGTTGACTACAATATAAAACTACACTGACAAGTGGGTATAATCAAATATATGGTATCACACTGATCAGCAATGAATATTCGCTAGGCCGCTACAGTCACTGATAAGGATGACATTGACGCGACTTAATTAGTCCCCCATATTAACTTTTTTATTTCGACAAATTAAATTCTAAAACAATTTTTGCATGTATTAGAAAAATAAGTAAAGATGTTTGAAGTATTTGTAGTTAAAAAGTATTTCCTATTAAGTGTACATGGGTATTAAAATGAGTAAAAGGCATCATTTTGCCCAGAGCAGTTACATCTTATGTAAAAAATGCATTCGCCATTGAGTCAATGACTGACGCCGCGTGATGTCATTGCACATGTTGAAGACAGTCATCATCTGTGACAGAGATAATTCGTAAGTAATTCTCTCTGTGAAACAGATTGATATGGTAATATGTAAATCATGCAACCAGGGTAATATCAAATATCAAATTCCATACTCTGATAGTTTCATTATTTCAATGATTAGAGTATGTATTTTTTCTAAAAATTGTTATTTCAGTTATATTATTCTCAAATCATGACACAGGACTGCACAGCTTCAGAAAGCAAACCAAGGTTAGCACTTATCAGTCATGAGAAATATAATAGAAACAACAGGGTTCAAAATAATTAAGCCTGTCTAGTGAAATTGTTTAAAATTTAATGGCCCAGCCTTAACCCTTTGAACACTGACTTTACATGGGGTGTTGCACGTCCCTCCCTGGATTTACAGGACGTCATATTAATTATGACGTCAACGTAATTGGAGCTTGAACATGCCCCAAGCTGCAAAACCGACATTTCGGGTATATGTGATACAGCGTCAAGCCGGTTTTGCGGCATTTCGGGTTCTAAGGGTTAAAGTAACACATATTTTTCTGCTAAGCTAGATTACATTAATGAATTCGGGACAACGCTTTTGAGTAGAATGCTTCTGGTTTGGTATCAACAGACTTACTCAAGGTGATAAAAGACTAACATATTATTTAGAACCTCGATAATACATCAGCATGGAAATATTTTGTACACTTATATAGTACATCAATAGATACATGTATACTATCAGTCTTTCACTTACCAACATAAAATTCTGGTATATCAATTACAGCTCTTCTTCTATACATGTCTTCTCTTTCTAATCTTTCTCGTATACTATCTCTTCTATCATATTGTGGATCAGGTAAAAATTCTGGATAAACAAACCTTTAAAAAATATTTAATCAGAATAATGAAACCTTATTTTCAAGAATATTAATATACACGTGTTGCTATTTAAATCAAAACTTGTGCCATTAGTTATATTTTGTCTTTTACAACATCCATAATGTTTTACCATATGAACACAACATATAAATCCTGGTGATAAATGTACCATCATTATTCACATGTCACCTCCAATCCTGCTATCGACTAATCAATGACTCTGTATATTATGATGAAAATTTGCCATTTATGAAATACGGATGAAATCAATTCAATGATTCTGAAGAAGAAGGGAATATCTTTTGAGCTAAAGTCCTTTTTAACATATATTAGAAAGCAAACAAAAAATTATGTCCCACCAAACATTTTAATTGAAGCTACAATTGGATTCATTTTGATAAACTTGTTGTATATCTCACCAGACAGTCACTGAGGTTTAATTATAATTAAGTCATACAGTTAATCATGTGTTCTAATGTATAGCAAGATCAAAAAAGATGACATTAATTTGCTACTTTGAATTTATTACCTAAAATCAGCAGGCACATTTTCACTGGTTATGGAAGGGGGCAATTCAGGATGCTTCGATAATTCTGATTTTCTGTGTTCTTCGACAGTTTCTGGCAAGAGGTAGTTTCGTGTGGGTAGTAATTCTTGGTGATAACGACATGGAACACGCCTTGCACTATCTGGAAAAAGAAAACCTACATGTATATGTATAAGATAAAATCTGTAATGGATTTAACACATCACTGATTTGGATAAGATATCAAATTTGTCCATTATGTTTAATTTTATGTGTTGATTTGCAAGGGCAGATCCAGAGGAGGGGTGGGGGGAGGGGACATCAGATCATTATATTTGCTATGACAGAGGGTCGTCTGATAAGATTAGTCCTCCTAATGAAAGTTAACTATTCTTTAAAGCTTGAAATCGATAACATTATTAACATCCACACCACTTTTTCTCTCCATCATGTTTTCTTAATATTTTGGTTTTTGACACAGTCGCAGTTTTTTTTTACATTGCTTCATTCAATTTTCCTGTCAAAATCGTGCAGAACTGGTTTTATTGTGTATCAGTAAAACTAAAATGTAGTGTACATGTAATAGTGTAGTACATGTGTTTAGCGTGTTCTTAATTTTTATGCAAAATCTCAGTTTCTTCGTTTTGTCCAAGTGACTTCTGGTTACCCCAAAATGACGATAGTGTGCAAAAAGATATTGTCTCAGGAACCTGGCACCCTCCCCCCCCCCCATCTGCAAACATTCCTGAATCCACCTGTGATTTGTTCAGTTATGTTAGTTTCTAAGACCTTTTAGTACCGGGTACAAGATTGGCATTTTAGCAATTTGGTCAAAAATAAATGTGTACAAGTGATCTTTCAATCACAGCAATTCATAACAGCTATGCAAGGGCATTTTATTAACCTGCTACAGTCTATAGTACATGTTTCTGACTGGTAATTAATGAATGTATGAAATAATTAACATCTTCTTTTCTGTAACAACTACAACATAGTACATCTACGTGCGCTAATAAAGGCTGTCATTTGCCTTATTTAGTTTGCTATGAGGGAAATTTTACATTTTACTTGGACAGTAATTGAATTCCAACTTTCAAGGGTTAATTTACGAGCACGTACATAGAAAAGGTGTACACGACTCAGATGTCAATCAATCAATGTGTGAACGACGAGCGGTCTAGACTCTAGGTTTGTTACGTAAATATCCAAAGACATTCAAGGTAAAACTTTTGGACTTTATAATTAAACAACAGTTTCAAATCGCCATTAACAGTGCTGCTTTCTTCATTTCAAAATAATATAACCTTCAAATGTTAGCAGCTTCGTTGTTTTCCAAAAGCATGGCAAAATTCTTCTCGAGTAGGACGCCATTGTTATTGTTTATTTTCTGTGCGCATGGCAAGTGGCTTATCTAAATTTAGAATTTGGAGTACCTTACTTTTTAGTCTAACATACGGATTTGGACCAACTATCTTCCAAAATATAACACTTATTACTATATTGACATTGTCAGAAGAATATAGGCTACTCTGGCGAATTTTGATAATATGAATGTTACCGGTGAGGGGAATGGAAATGGGGAAACTAAAAAAGTGAAGTATTGTTTAAAACGACCGCTTCTTGTATCTCGAGATTAAATGTGCCAAATGAGATTGTAGTCTCATCAGCGGACATGAGATGATATATAGCATAAATGTCTGTCTTTATCTGCCATTCATCAGAAGTTTTCTTATTGATGTAAATGCCCGGCGTTCGATTCAGGTGAGGTTTCCTCTTGTCAGTGTTGCAGAGCTGAGGACCTGGCAACACTGTCATGTAGTCGTTCGATGAATACGAAAAATTGTTGGTGTGTACGTAAAAGAACCCTTGATAGCTAGAATTCAATTGCTATCCGAGCAAGTTTTCTTATAGTTCAGCTCTGAACGTCGGTCTCATTACACTCACCCTGAACGTTCAGGGACCGGACTGGCCCATTCAATCAATGTCGAAAATAATTTGACCCCCAATTTTACTTGGCAACTTTTCACTGCTAAACGATGGGTGTCACTCCGTGTGGACGCGTGTACAGTGTAAAGGGACATCTCAGTGAGAAAATAAGACCTTGCTCATTTCGCTAGAGTCAGTATGAACATCACAACATTGTGATTTTCATTTTCGTCACTCTGTTTCGTGGCCTTCCATCACAGGAGGAATCAACTCGCGCTCCCGGCAACAAAAATGGGACATTTTTCAATGAAAACATTCCTGCTGATTCAAATAGTTCTAACTGGTTAATCAAATGGTCAAAATTTTCTCGACTAGTCCCGTTTTTTAACCAGTTAAATTCTCTTGACGATACAATGATAATACGTTAATGAATAATATGACGATATGATAATTTCACAGGTTGATGGTTGTAAATTACTTGCAAGCCGTGGTTTTGGCCTAAGTTATTCGATTTATGAAATATATTATTTGACAGAGATTATAATCAGATATTGCACCAAATCGCATATTTGGGGTTCATTTTTCAAAAATGTCCAGGGGAAGAGCATCCGGCCCCCCCCCACCCGGCTCCTCGGTCAGTAAAAGGGGCCGCTCCGACAAGAAAGCCCGGGCCGGTTCTCAGCCCCAATCCGCCCCTGGGGGACCCCGTCCCTAGTCTCCGCGCCAAGTGCCCTCATTTTGCGCCCCTCCCCTTTTCAGAATCCGCCCCTGTAACACATAGGATGTAAGCGCGTGGGACAGTCTTTATAATTCATTGCTGTTGATGAGTTGAGGAGGGCACTTAACCCTATTCAATTCTCTTCATGATCCTGGTTTGTGCAGAGAAGTAGGACGTTTAACCCCATTTCATTTATTTACCCAATATTACCGTTCGGCCCAAGAGCATTGGATTTTAAAAGTAGAGTTAAGCCCCCTTGATCGTGAATCAACGGCTTGTACATAATGATTACACAAAACCCATGAGACCTCTATATTATGATTTTTTGGAGTATCCTATGCATGAATATTAACAATGCTCAGACCAAATTCGCATATTTTTTGAATTTTCGACAACAAGCCGAGTCTATGGTCATTTTGAATAAACATATTTAATGCCTTTTTAATAAACTGAAGGCGGAGCCAGGCCTTTAAAGTTTTGAAAAGTGAATCCCAAATATGCGATTTGGCGGCATATCTGGTTATAATTTCTGTCAAATAATATATTTCATAAGTCGATTAACTTAAGCCAAAACCCCGACGTGCAAGTAATTTACGACCATCATATTTTAATTAATGTATTATCATTGTATCGTCAAGAAAATTTAACTGGTTAAAAAACGGGACTAGTCGAGAAAATTTTGACCATTTGATTTACCAGTTAGGAATATTGAATAAGTAGAAATATTTTCATTTAAAGATATCCCATTTTTTGTTGCCGGGAGTGCTAGTTGATTCCTCTTGTGATGGAAGGCCACAAGACACATTGGTACAGAGAGACGAAAGTGAAATTCATAAAATCCACTTTTTGAATTTTGGATTCTGACGTATATGAGCAGAAATTCGCCGTTGTATCTGTTATCACTCGTAACTTCAATCAGTTATATAAAATGATAACTCATGTTTTCCCTTTCCACTGTTACTTCCCCTTCTTGATATCTTCCCTTTTTTGATATCTTGTTGTTCAGATATGACGACAAATCGAGGTCCCCTATGTACACATTGGCATGCACGTAAAAGATCCCTTGGCCGATGGAATTCGATACAAGAATAGGTCGTAGTGCGTTTGTCGGAGCAAAATTTTTCCTCGTAGCACGCTGTATGGCATGACGCATATCCGTCTTGGTTTGCCCAGTTCGGAGCCGAACAGTAGGACGCTAAACCCTATTTCATTTCATTTTTTGATATCTTCATAACACATATATATCGTAGCAATGATCCATGAATTAAAAAAGTAATATTTTTAACGTGTTTAACCACTTGTTTCACATGATAATGGATGACACCAATTAACCGTATTTCAAAAAAATGGGTTTACATAATTCACAAAGTATATAGCATATTCGGTGTATTATATGTATATATATTCATTGTTCTTACGTTCGTCTTAAATTGCATATGACCAACTCTCGAATGAAATCAGCATACCATAGTTTCAGTATCAGGATACTTGAGTAATTAATTGCCCATAACCATAAATATCCAAAATAATGAAACGCAACCAGTTTAAACTAAAAGATGGTCCATTAATAATTAATACACGTATTTTTTCTCTTTCATTTGACAGAATAAAGTTTGTTCGGTGTGTTCAGAAATGGTCTCTTTTGGGTAACAGCTAAAGCGTCCATTGCGCCAAAAGCTGTTAAAAATAATTAAAACTACAAGACATGACGACAGGAAAACAGTTTCACTCCTCACTGTCAAATACCCCTGACAATTGGTGTGTGGGCATCTGTTGACTCTTCATTCGAGTGTTCGTTCATTTAATGTCCCCTGGTGATTTGCAGGTATCATAGGATAGCTTTGTCTCAAATATTATACGAAACTCGACCATTTTTGTCTCTCTGGCCCTTTGGCAATATCGTATCGTATACACACGTTTACAGGTGCGGATCCAGTTTTTTTGCAGGGGGGGGGGGGGGTCTAGGTTTGATAACTGCTTAACTAATTGCGCTCTACCGATAATTTGGTAAATTAGATTCAATTTGGTTCATTCTGACGTATTTCCGGAAGGTAAATTCCAAAATAACAGGTCTAAATCGCCAATAAAATCGCATAAAAAAAATTTCAAGCCTGAGCGGGGGGGGGGGGGGGGCGCCCCCCCTGGACCCCCCTCTGGATCCGCGCCTGGTTTAGGATACAGTTCACGAATATAGACCTTTGAATCTTGACTGAGACGTTGGGTTTGCTGTATGTTTTCCTTGTTAAAGAAAAAACTGATTTCAATGTTTGGTTTGTTTTTTCGTTTTTTTTAGAAAATGATTTGGTGTGTGGCGGGGTGTGGGTGGGTATGTGCGTGTGCGCCCGCGTGTGTGGGAAGGGGTGTCAGGTTACGGGTCCAAAGGGTCCAAAGAATAGCGTTCTTTGTTGTTTGTCAACATAATAATGTGCAACCATTCCTGAAACCGTACAGCATGTGTTGATATTTTCGGATAAAGCGTCTTCATTAGCCCACTCGGAACAAACATGTAAGGCGCTAAACTACATGTATTATACATTTCATGTCAGGGACACGCCACTAGTCAGGGGCGGATCCAGGAATTTTTGGAGGAGGGGGTTTGCCAGGTTTCTGTCACGGAAATCTGCCATCATCGTCTCTAAATTACATAGGCATACATACAAATTGAGGTTTTTAAACAGAAATCATTTTTATACTGATGTAGGATTACTTTGTGATGTTATTTCATTGATACAAGGCAGTGATGCAAGGCATTATATTTTTTTAGTTAGCTGAGCGGGGGGAGGGGGTGCCCCCCACCCTGGATCCGCCCCTGCAAGTATGGTGTTAAAAATTCAATTAATAGTTGAACTGCCATTGTTCCGATGTGTCTTGATGCCTTTTCTTATGAATATCAGTCGCCTATTTGTTTCAGGGATCGTAAATCAAATTGGAATTAATATCATTGTCATCCACTACCTTGATATGTGTTACCGAAATTCTTTAGAATCCAAGCCGGGAGATTATGTACCTTGATGTTTTGATTGTGTGAAAATGAAAATTATATTTTGTTCGACAAATGTAAATGACTATACCCCTTTAAGTGTGTACAGATTGGTGCCTGACACGGTTTCGTGGTTATTAATCAATATTATCATTGTAATCATCATCCGTGTCTCCATTAATGATAGACACCCTCTCTTTGTAATATAATGCGGATTGAGTGAGTGATTTGATAGGTTTTCGAGGCAGACTAATGCATGTGAGGGAAAAGTTCTAGCTGAAGGTTGCAAGCTAATAAAGCATTCATAATTCTTATTAACTAAATACTCATTGTGCTTAATATGTGATATAACTACACCATCCCTTTATTGACCAACTTAAACCCTAATATTATATATTATTCTGATCGATTTTCTAATTGATCAAAGCTATTCATATCTCTCAGCTTGGTAATAAATGTCACCTTAGAAGGATGGATTACCTCCCCTTGACGAACTTAATCACGAACCTGTCAGATCTCTATTTAAAGATAATTAGTTTTAATCATTGCATTAATTAATAACCATATTTCCTCGGGATCAATTTTCGTTTGTTTTATGCCCAATTCATTGAACAAAGGCAGAATCGACTGATATAGTTATACCACACTAGTCTTCGGGATATTACCAAATTGACGTCATTGCACGATTAGTACGGTATGAATGAGATATATATTTACCAGTTAATGAAATGATTGGTTCTAATTACGAAACATTATCTTTATTCAATCATGAAAAAAGAAAGTAAAAAATATAAACGCGTGCATTAGGTCAGATTTAAGTAAAATGGGCAAAAATTAATAGTAAATTTGAAAACATTTATAATTTTAGCGGGTCTAATTTGGGGGATAATTATTGTCTTCATTGCACGGTAACACTGCGGAGAGGGGCACAGGGAAGGGCCATTAAAGATTCATTATGTAAGATTTAGATAAAGAGCTGGACGTTTTAGCTATAATAGTTCAAAAACAGATTACGAAAAATGAATATATTGAAAATCCGATTCAAATTACTTCATTCGAAGCTAAGTTCTGGGTTTTGGAAGATGTGACAACGGTACTGAATAATCCAGACTTAGTCTCGTTGGATCATATTATCGTAAGCCAGCATGAGTGTTATTGTCCCTTTAAAGTATGTTACTGGGCGCTTACGAGGCTTCCATAACATGGATAATAATAATATTTCCATGAAAAATCAGTATTGGGAATAATTAAAACACCACACACATTCCTTCTTTGCGTGGCATTCTTCTTTGTGCATGGGATTTAGCAATTGACACATGAATAAACACATACCATAATATAACACCATTACTGTTTTAATTAAAGGGATATTTATGAAGAGTGTTCAAGAATTATGAACGGACAGGGGTGACGGCATTATATAATCACGCGTGCTATTTTGGTCATTTTGGTCATTTACTGAATTTGACAATTTTATGGTACCAAATCGACAATAGTTGTGTACGATACGTGACTTGAAAATGTCTGGATAATTATCCGGGTATGTGTGTGTTTTTGGTGGATTTTTTTACTGTTTTTTTTTAAATGCAATTATACCAAATAACTATTTCAATGGAATTTAATTTAGTTCATTAGTTGTAAATCACTGATTTTTACGATATAATGGGGAAAAAAATAAAAACATTAATCTAAATACCGACAATATCTCAAGTAAGTTTTTATTCTGAAACAAAAATCAATCAAATAAAAACGTATCGCAGTTAAAGCTTAAGTACAACTATGTGAAACTTTCGAAGTTTATACAGTGTTAGTCAATATTCAGGCTACACAACATAAACCGTTATAGTATTTTATTTCTGTTGGGCGTATTCGTTTATCACTATATTTTTAATTTATATTTTTTATTATCAATATATTTTTTTTAACTGATGTTTGACTTGACTAATGCGACAGTTTTGTTGATAACCGCCTCACGTTTGGTAGAATCTTGATCGGTTCCTGGTTCATACGCGGTAGGATCGTACTTGTTTTTTTTTTTTGTTTTGTTGTATATATCCCAACTGTCGCCCTTTTTTTTATTAAAATGGAGTCGCGTGTGTTGGCGTTGTAATGATAAAAAGTTTTCTAGTACGATATCTAGTTTGATTTTTTTAAAATTGTTATAATTGCGTGCCAACCGTGATTGCAACCCCTGGTTTGTAGTGACAGCTGTGCGGATACATACATCACAGTACATACATGTAGATATAATGACATGTGTAACTCATTATAAAAAAATGTATTATTCCAGTTATGTTGGGCGAGAATTATTATTCCACGGACTGACATATACCAAATTAAAAATATACTCCAGAATGTTTTCTTGCCAAACCAAGGCTTCTTGAACAGAGCTTATTAAACGCAAACCATATTTTCGTGTTTTTGGCGTTTTTTTTTTTTTTTTTTTTTTTTTTTTTGTTTGTTTGTTTGTTTTGTGTTAGTATCTTACAGTGTTTACATTCACAAAACAGTAAGACCTAATAACATCTTTAATACGTTTGTGTTCAATAGTTCTCAGGGGGTCTTTGACTTAGAACAAAAAGGGTAAATAAACTGCACATCACCAAGAGAACAGAGTCATGAGAATAAAAATGGTGTAGACAGGCCAGCCAAAATTTTTATCATGTTTCTGGAACTGTGTTTGTCCCGAACAATTTAAAGGAGAAATCCTAGATATTTACAAGACATGAAAATATGTATAGCAAATACCAAAAGTCGTTGGAAATGATCGTCAGTATTTTGCGTAGCTCCTTTAAAGCCCCAATAACACTCTTGTTGTAACTGACTAATATGTCCCAATCTTCATTCTGGTCAACAAATCGTATTATTTTAGAATATTCCAATTACATGATGATATAAATTTCATCTTAACAGACGTATTTTGAAAAATTGGAAAAATTCAACCAATTGATTTGAAAAGTCTAACGTAAACCTTTTCAAATGTGTCTTGGATTTTAAAATATTTTCGAACCCTCTGGGCAAGTAAAATAGGTTGTAATGGATAATTTACTCAACAGGTAGGACACTCAAACATCTATTACTTAGAATAAGGGTATTATTTATTTTCTGGAGCTACCAAGCCAACAAGAATGTTATTGTCCCTTTAACGGATTACTTCATGGTAAGAATGACTTGCATAGATCAATGGTAAACCATTGTAAGTAGATATGAAGTATTCATTTCTATACAAAAGTTTCACAAAGTTTCAGATAGTTGCACATGACTTGGATAAAATATTGCAAGTGTCTTCGTATTTGCAAAACATATGATTATGGATTAATATATACAAATCCAATAAATCCATTATACACAGTTCACGACCCTATTCACGATCTTATAGAAATCAACCGGTTTTTATTTATAAAGTTTTCTTCTAATACCTATCCTGTTCCATTAAGTGTCAAAAACGTCGATTTCTGTCTCTCTGTTGTTTGATCAGGATGTGAAACATCATATTGAACGCCCCCAAAAGAAACAAAGACAAGCAGATAACAAAGAGGGGTTGTTAACCAATAATAAATATATCTACTAATAGTGTTTGACTATTTATTGTTGCGAATCACAGCTATCTAAAGCATTTCTATTATTATTCGTTTTTACTTAAAACAATAAAATAGATCATGATTTAGCTTGAACGGATAAAGATGTCGGGCTATTAATGCATTAACCTTTCTCTTAAAATATTTTAACTTTAAATATTTACAAAGCTTTTAGATGTTAACATAACATAAGGCAAACAATTATATTGGGCATATGCATTTTGTTGTATCATAACATTTTGGTCCAACTCAATGTTTCAGTTTTATCATATTCCTCCTTTAATTTAATAGACGATATTTTTCTTGGAATTGTATTAGATCTTGGAAATCATTTATGATTAAAACACAGATGTATACTTTTAAAATTTCGATGGCCACCCACAGACATACAATGATGATATTAGTTTGCCAATGTCCCCACTGCATTGAGAAGGCGACAAGTAAAGCGAAATTTTAAACTATAAAAATCGAACCGATACGATCTGTGTTTTAATCAGATAGTGTAACATTATCATACCTAAGATATTTTCATATTCTTGTTTACGACCAGTTAATTCCTTAATCTACTGATGAATTCCCACAGCGCGTGCAATCTGAAATATCATCGATGCGATTCACCTACAAACACGTAAAAAACTAGATGTTAAAAGTGATTATAGACCAACATAACAATTACGTATTTTATTATCTTATTGATCCGCTTGCTTAACAAACGTAGACTTACAGTCCATACACATATGTTAGTTTTATTTAACAGACTATCTAAAGTCTACTAATTGTTGAATTCGACCTTTGGTTTATTTAAGTACTTTACAACCTGTTGGAAAATATGGCTAACACAATCACCCACCAACACTTCTGCCACCAACGGCGCAACGGTCTGCTCTTATATCGAATTCTAGCTTTCAATGTTTCTTGTACGTGCCAGGTCTCATTTCTGCACCGAAAAGGGGACACCACAAGTGAAAAACACCGTAATCAAACCCTTGACCTCTTGGTTAGAACGCAAGCGCCTACCCACAGAGCCATCGCGAATCCCTAACTGTTACAAGAAATGACGAATATGTAGAATAACGGACAATAGTAACGACTAAATCTATTAAAATCAGTGAGTGAACTACGTAAATCGGTTATATTTTTCAGAATTCGAGATACCAAAACATCCGATTTCAGACCTGCACTTCATATTTATAGATTAGAAGATATTTATTTTTGTAAAAGTTTATACAATTACTGCCTCTCTGTGTAAATATCAATTCACGGTCATCAAGTCATAGTGAATTGTCATTGGCCAAGAAAAAGTTCTTTTTATGTCTTCAACCATTTCAAAGTTCTTGATAAGAAAACAGAAGACTTGCAAATATCTGTGTCCAATACACTCTTTTGTCTGCAACAATATAAATGTTTACATACAACACACGAATTGTGTTTCGACAGTTTTTTTTTTTTATTTTCATCTTTGCTAATAAAAGGTAAACATAAATTAATAAAAGTTTGAAACACGATTCAAGCGTGCAATAAAATAGTCAAGATATAGTTGATACCTGAAGATAATTCATGAACAAAGCCACCCGTGGTCACCAGCGAAGGGCTCTGAAAAATAAGTGATCCTGAAACTAATTCAAAATACCTCAGCAATCAATTATACTTGAACCATAGACCATGCCAGATTAATACATTAGACCATTCTCTGTGTGGACTCATCATGGGAGGCACATGTGGATCCTGCCATTTTAACTGATATGATGAAATGCCATTGTCCCGATAGCACGGGGGCATTTTGAAATGTATATCACAGTAAATTGTACATATATTTCGACATATTGAACAATCTTTGCCTATTGCAATAGCTGTATAAAGAATGTCTCATGATACATGTGCATGTGTTCTGATAAAGAATCTCCCATTAAACATCAATAGATTTCTTTTAATAGTTTATCATTTTTATTGTAAATTTTGGTTTTCATGAAGTCACTTGTTCAAATTCAGTTAAATAATCATTTTTTGCCAGATGATGCTCTTGGCCATAGTTTTGTTTCAGTGGGCGTCAAGTAAATGTCTTTGGGTATAACAATATTGAGAAACGCAGCGTAGAGCTTATATTTGTTATACATATAAGTGCACACCGAAAGCGATCAGGCCAAGGCAAGGCTACAGCTTAACCCCTCACCTTTAATAAGTGTACTACTGCTCTCCTTTTAATTCCAGTTATGTTGACTTGTGGTGATCTTATAACTTACTAGCTGGTTTATTGTTTACAAATCTGTTTACACAGGCAGCATATAGCGTCGAACATTTTCAAAATGAGAACCAAGATATTTCAGGTCGAAATTTAGTGAGGTGTCTTAACAATTTTGCGGAAATTATATTAATAGCCCGGTAGTGACGCGAACCTCATATGCAGGAAACCTTGGTATGAAATGTCTGGAAATTGACACAACGCATTTAGTAATAATGTAGAAATAATAGGATTCTTATATAATGTAACACTATTTTAGTGATAACAGGGATCAGTTTAGTAAATATATCACTATTTTACATCAGGTTATCAAGTAATTTGTCACAATAGTGCTAAACTCCAAACAATAAAGTCTGCTCAAATCGCACACAAAGTCATCTCTTAGTTATGTTAATTTTTTTTAGGGATTTATTTTAATATTTAGAAAATAAGAATGTCTTTAAGTTAGATTTAGATGTTGAAAATGTTGGAGTAGATATTAAAGCTAACTTGAGTAGATTTTAAAGTTAAGTTGAGTAGATTTTAAAGTTAACTTGAGGACATTCCACTTCAAATCCGCTAAAACTTCAAATTTTCTAACATCAACTTTGTTTCGGTTTCCAATTTGATATTGTAATTTGTAATATAATGTAGAGACTGGTGTCGCAGAGTCTCGTATTGACTCGTAGAGATTTACAAAATCCTTTAAATACGAAGGTGTGTTGCGATGACGGCACTGGTGCGCCTCTTTTTCTGCTAAAATTGTTTAAATTTATCCTGAAATAAATTGAACCATGTTAGTCCCGTGGTGGATGCATCGAGTGGATGTTAAATGACCCTCTCTCGAGCATTAAGTAGTAGAGATATACTACATCGTTTTGGTCATTTGGAAACTAACCCGGCTGCCGAATTTTGTATCTTCTGTAGTTTTTGTATCCCAGTCTACACGGGAAGTATTCTCATATGGGGTTCACATAGCCACCTCATTAAATATTATGACACGCGATTCGTGAGCCAATTATAAAGTTTTCATTTTGTCTTCAATTCGATTTCAGAAGCCCCTCTTTTCATGGTAAAATAACAACATTAGATTGACCAATTAGTGTTGTTTGCGATATCGACGTCTGTGGGTGATACTGAGTTAAAGACTTGCCTCCTTTAACATAACATTATATTATGGCTTTTGAATGAGGCATATATATAATATTGAAAAAGGCAACCGCTTTACTAATATACTTTAGTTGAGTCGGATGACTATGGTCATTTCAATTCCTTGGTGTCACCAAATAAAGCAAGCCATTTGCTATCTAAGATATAAAAACGGCTCGCTATCCTCCAATCATTAAGGTAAAAATAAAATGGGCGACTCGAACTAATTTTTATTTTGCGTGATGCAATGCACTTAGAGTTACAGGGAACAACAAACAGATTTCAGCGAACTCTTTCAAACGGGCAGAGAAATTGATTAGCATTGTCTGGCCGTAAATTCGATCTTTGACTACGAATGTTTAAATTCTTTTTTTTTTCTTCTTTGTAGACATCCCTGAAATCTTATTGCAGATTCTTGTGATTATTGGACACTATCATAGTAATGGAAGTAATCGCAGATTTTCTTTTCTCACATGGTCTTTTATTTTCTCTGTTGTGGTCACATTTGATGATATTATGTTTTATCCAAGGGACAGAAGAAATATACATGTGGTGCCCGCACAACCCTGAACAACATCATATATATGCATTTCGTTTAATTGCTGCAAAAATCACAAAAATGATCGAAACAGAATTATAATCTATATCATTAAATACAGGCTGATACTTTGTGACGTCTAGACATATCAAATTTTAATGGTATGTCGCACGTGTTTCTATTTTAGTTATCTGCCCAAAGATGTAGCTTTTGTTGAAAATTTGTATGTGTAAGAAAGGCTGGATGGTATTAATGATATTGATTATTATGATCTCTTTTCGCTGCGAGCAACCCATAAGTAAAGGGCACCAGACTAATAAAGATTTCTATAGGTAATTTATATGGTCACTTTAATCATTATAAACCGGTATAGATGTATCTATTTAGACGATGTAACAGGAGTTTGGTGATATAAATAATTATAATTCTTTGATTAATAATATAGGTGAATAATTAGATAATGACTGAAAATTTTTTAGCGGCGTGAAGCTAGCTTGTTGTTCGTTGTTCGGTATTACTAATTCCATATACGGTGAATACCGAACAACAAACCAGCTCGTTGTTCGTTATTCGCCAATACCGAACAACAAACTGGCTCGTTGTTCGTTATTCGCCAATATGAAACTGCTCTTTCTTCGGATAGAAAGACAAGTTGTTAGAATCTATTTCCCAGAAGTCAGAAGAAAGAGAAGTTGTGAGAATCTATTTCCCATAATTTTGAAGTTTTGTTGTCAATTTAAGCTCATAAAAACCCGCCTGTGGCGTGTTCCCTACAAAAGTACCTTTATTATATTACTAATTCCATATACGGTGAATACCGAACAACAAACCAGCTCGTTGTTCGTTTTTCGCCAATACCGAACAACTGTGGCTTGTTCCTTACAAAAGTACCCTTATTATATTAATAATTCCATATACGGTGAATACCGAACAACAAACCAGCTCGTTGTTCGTTATTCGCGAATACCGAACAACAAACTGGCTCGTTGTTCGTTATTCGCCAATGTGTAACTGCTCTTTCTTCGGATAGAAAGAGAAGTTGTTAGAATCTATTTCCCAGAAGTTTGAAGTTTAATTGTCTATTTAAGCTCATAAAAACCCGCCTGTGGCGTGTTCCCTACAAAAGTACCTTTATTATATTACTAATTCCATATACGGTGAATACCGAACAACAAACCAGCTCGTTGTTCGGTATTCGCCAATACCGAACAACAAACCAACTCGTTGTTCGTTATTCGCCAATACCGAACAACAAACTGGCTTGTTGTTCGTTATTCGCCAATATGTAACAGCTCTTTCTTCGGATAGAAAGAGAAGTTGTTAGAATCTATTTCCCAGAAGTCTGAAGTTTTATTGTCTATTTAAGCTCATAAAACACGCCTGCGGCGTGTTCCCTACAAAAGTTATTTTATTAGATTACTAATTCCATATCTGGTGAATACCGAACAACAAACCAGCTCGTTGTTCGTTATTCGCCAATATGTAACAGCTCTTTCTTCGGATAGAAAGAGAAGTTGTTAGAATCTATTTCCCAGAAGTTTGAAGTTTTATTGTCTATTTAAGCTCATAAAAACCCGCCTATGGCGTGTTCCTTACAAAAGTACCTTTATTATATTAATAATTCCATATATGGTGAATACCGAACAACAAACCAGCTCGTTGTTCGTTATTCGCGAATACCGAACAACAAACTGGCTCGTTGTTCGTTATTCGCCAATATGAAACTGCTCTTTCTTCGGATAGATATAGAAGTTGGTAGAATCTATTCTAATGAGTTCGAAGTGTTATAATCCATTTAGGCTCATAAAAACCCACCTGCGGCGTATTCCCTACAAAAGTAACTTTATTATATTACCAGTTCCATATACGGTGAATACCGAACAACAAACCAGCTCGTTGTTCGTTATTCGCCAATACCGAACAACAAACTGGCTCGTTGTTCGTTATTCGTCAATATGTAATAGCTCTTTCTTCGGATAGAAAGAGAAGTTGTTAGAATCTATTTCCCAGAAGTTTGAAGTTTTATTATCCAGTTAGGCTCATAAAAACTCGTCTGCAGCGTGTTTCCTACAAAAGTACCTTTATTAGATTACTAATTCCATACCTGGTGAATACCGAACAACAAACCAGCTCGTTGTTCGTTATTCGCCAATATGAAACTGCTCTTTCTTCGGATAGAAAGAGAAGTTGTTAGAATCTATTTCCCAGAAGTTT
This sequence comes from Patella caerulea, assembly GCA_036850965.1. Lineage (NCBI taxonomy): Eukaryota > Metazoa > Mollusca > Gastropoda > Patellidae > Patella > Patella caerulea. The sequence goes on along the minus strand of JAZGQO010000014.1, from coordinate 18,685,377 downwards.
GAAGTTTTATTGTCTATTTAAGCTCATAAAACCCCACCTGTGGCGTGTTCCCTACAAAAGTACCTTTATTATATTACTAATTCCATATACGGTGAATACCGAACAACAAACCAGCTCGTTGTTCGTTATTCGCCAATACCGAACAACAAACTGGCTCGTTGTTCGTTATTCGCCAATATGTAACAGATCTTTCTTCGGATTGAAAGAGAAGTTGTTAGAATCTATTTCCCAGAAGTGAGAAGAAAGAGAAGTTGTGAGAATCTATTTCCCAGAATTTTGAAGCTTTATAATCCAGTTAGGCTTATAAAAACCCACCTGCAGCGTGTTCCCTGCAAAAAATCTTTTATTACATTACTAATTCCAAATCTAGTGAATACCGAACAACAAACCAGCTCGTTGTTCGTTATTCGCGAATACCGAACAACAAACCAGCTCGTTGTTCGTTATTCGCGAATAACGAACAACGGGCTAACTTCACGTCGCCAAATTTTTTTAGTTTATTTATTTTGCCAACGTTGAGAATAAAAGTAGCCCACGCAAATTGGTCGCGACTAATATGCGAGATTAGGTTAGCAATCTACTTACTCCATGTTACATGCAGGTGTGGGATTCAAGCCAGGTCACTTGACTCAATGACAGAGAAAGAGAGAGAAATGGGCTTTGACGTCCACTCGACAGAAACTTGGTCATTTAGGGGACTAACACATATATGTTTTTTAAAATTTTATTTCAATAATTCGGTCTTTAGCAGTGGGAGGAAACCGGAGCACCCGGAGAAACTCACGGGGTTGGACAGGCGACCCTACTCCTTGCCACGTACAACCGGGGATTCGAAACCACGCTAGTTGACTCGATGGCATGCCGTATGATACAGCGCGCGCACGCTAACTATTCGGCCACCCAACCCCCGACTCAATGGCAGACCACATGATCTAAGTCAACGGGTACGTTGATCCATTCACCCTCACTCCCACGGATATAGTAGCATATTTAGCTCCGTTTTAAATATTTGAATGTATCGGCCTCCTAAACAGTATGTTTTATGCGATTTATTAAAATCGGCACCGAGCATTCAACTTAATGGCCAATCGTTTTGTCTAGGGTAGTGTACCGGTAAATTTTATCGAATATTTGGTTTCACAGACAAAATAGTGGAACAGTTTCGACTATTTTTGCTATATTAGAGCAATGATTATTGATTAACATTGCATACTGATATGTAAGTATTCATCTTTTTTAGTGCCTATAAAAAGAAAAGATATCTTTACGTTTTTACATTTACATTACATTCTCATATATACTGCGGCATTGAATACACACTGGAATTATCTTTGGAACTATATAACGAATTAATAAGTAGTAAAAGGAAAACATTGAAATAGTAGGCCTAGTATTTGCTTCCTGTAACTGTTCTATTGTCAATAACGAAGAAGCCTATATTATTATCGACATTCAGGCCGACCGCAAATATTTACTTTGAGTTTCCAGCATTTTTTTTAAAAAAAAGTTTGCCTCGGTTGTTGAATTTGAATTTATTTAAAGAAAACAGAAAAAGATATCACCTAGACGCCTATGTGAACAGTGACTAATGTTTTGTAAATGAAAGCTGAAGATAGTAAACACCGATCAGACATAAAATCATATCCCAGAACACTACAGTTTGAAATGTAATCATTCTTCGCTGAGTATTAAAAAAGTTGGAACCCCAAATTTGAACTATAAATTATTAGTCCGTGATTATTTTGGGGAAACTTAACATGGCTGACTGCTTTAAATCAGCGATAGAAATAACTTGCGTTGATATAGCTGAAATTAATATTGTAAAACACCACTTTTTGTCGCCATAAAATACATTCCCGAAATTAATTTCTTCTATCGTTACTTTTTAACCCGCCTTTGATCGATCTAATGTTGAGATATAAACGTAAAAACATAGAATATAGTTCCACAAAATATATCTATCATGTTTAGATTTTTAAAAAAATAATAGCTCTAGCGTCTGATATTTAGTTTACAAAATCGCGTTATCTGGCTAAAGTATGTTCTTCTGTTGAGTAATAGACAGAGCGCGCTTATTATTTTGTAGATCAACGCTTTTAATTTTTAGGAAGTTCACAAATCTGATTTTTGTTGTTGTGTTCTTGTATTCAAACATAAATTTGTAAGATACGGTAGAAACCTGTCACATTTCTAATAAGTTGTGGCGAGTATCGTGCATATGTACAGTGTGGAACGGCTGTTGTCATTTAGCTTGATATTTCCCCCAAAATTTATTAACATATTTTTTTTTTTGGACAACGAATTTTAGAACTCTGTCGCCAATGGCCATTTTGCTTAAACTTTTAAGATAAAAATACTCATTTGTGTTCTAAAAATTATGTTTTATCTAATCAACGTTTTGTAATTGATGACGTATATCAAAATTATAAAATACAACTTTTATATGGAATATGGATAAATTGTCCACACTTCATTCTTTGTATAGAATATTTATCGATATTTTGACGTTTTTTAGAATGTATTCACCCACATAATTATTATTTGACACAGCAGGAACCTATAAATCATTTAAATTGAGATTTTACCATTAATGATAAAACACTGAAAAAAAGTTCATTTTTTGTTGTGTATATATATATATTATATATATAACATATAGTTGTCTCAGGTGTTAAATACCACCAGGATATGAAAGTAAGTGATATTATGTCAAATATGAAAAATTGGCCTTTAATGGGTTAAATTTTTCAATTAATTTAAGGTTTTCGCCTGGATGCGTGGATAACTTTGGTTATTGTGGATAGGGTAATTTGGCGAAATGGATACCAAAATTCGCAGATTTATGTGCGTCATAAATGTGCCTTCGCATTTAACATGTGAAGGGACTAGAATAAATCATTAAAATGACGAACTCCAAGTATCCTGCCCAAAAGCATCAATCAATTAAATTGCTTATTACTGTGCTTACCGTAAGCAGACAATGTTCATCATTGAACTACATAAAGGCATTCACCTAATAAACACTGACACCAAGTTTGGACATAGAACTAAGCTTCATATAAGTTCTATAGCCAGATTACATAACTGATCTATGGACATTTATTTCATCTCATTACTCCTGTATTGTACTATTATCAGATTATACCAGGAAGACTATGTAAATTTATATCATATTATGTATGATATACTTTATAACCGTTTTTTGTTTATTTCCTGATATTATTTGTAATCCATTGCCATGGAAATCTTTTATATATACTTATTAAAAGTATATATGATTAAAATTTGAATTTTTGTATACATTATTAATATCTGAAGACGCATGTGGAAGGTAGAGAGCTAGCTTATTAGTAAGTAAGTAAGTTTATTGCATAGAAACGCCCACGGGGAGCAGCATACAATTACAAAATGAAAGAAAAATCACATTAGAATAAACATAGTTAAACATAGATAAACGTTGCCTTGTTCACTACTGATTCAAGGGCCATGTATGGTGGCTGATTGGTATCATGTCGTAATGTCGTGATCTCGCCTTTCAAAACCCGACAACCCGACATCACGACATTTCTACCCGACAACACGACAACCCGAGATCACGACATTTCTACGATATTTTTACCCGACATTACGACACTAAAACTGTCGTGATGTCGGGTAAAAATGTCCTGATGTTGGGTAAAAATGTCGTATTGTCGGGTTGTCGCGTTATGAAACAAAACATGGCAATTAAGAAAATAATGCCCATGCCCAATTTGAAGAAAATCCATTAAGAATCGCGACCTGTAGAGTGTTTACAGAAAAAAAATATTAATATAGGTACCATCCTGTTATTAGAATGATTGATCATGCCGAATTTTAACAAAATCTGTTAATAATTGCAACCTGTAGAATATTTACAGACAAAATAATAACAAAAAAGCGGGATTGGCACCACCCCGCGGTGTAGGACATGCACCCGGAGAAAACCCACGAGGTTAGACAGACGACCATACTCTTTGTCATGTACAAGCTTGGGCTGGAAACCACACCACTTGACTCAATGACAGACACACAGACAAGGGCGGCGGCATAATATGTTCACATTATGAAATGGAATGGGGCTTAACGTCCCACTGTTCTGCTCCGACTGAGCTAATAAAGACGGTTCACAATATGAATGTGGACGTATACAAATAGATACGCGTGCAACTCAAACTGCAATGTTAGTGTGAATCTACATCCACTTGATCAACCATTTTCTTAATTGCCAGTTTTTTGTTTCCTAACGCGACAACCCGACAACCCGACATCACGACAACCCGACATCCCGACAACCCGACATCCCGACAACATATATTTTTGTACCTCCCTCTTTCTATCTCGAGCTGATGTGAGCTTAGTCAGAGAGATGACATGGCACTTCTGTGGTGTTTGTTAGTAACAGAGAAAAGATAGTCTGGAGGGTTGGCGAATGAGGTTTTGACTAGCGTATAGGTTCGTAATTTGTGATGATTATTTTTGGGCGGAGAACATGCATTTGTTTTCTATGTCAAAATAGTTCAGTATCTCGGTAATGGAAGCTAGCCAAGACATTTTATAGTTAGATTTAGCAATTTCGGCATCCGCCTTAAGTGCTGCAACGAGGAGGGTGTGGGTGGTGTCTACAGTGCTTTGAAATGTGAGAAGTCTTTTATAATTATAGCAGCATGCTTTTATAGATGTCAAGCTGGAGTGGAAACACGCCTACTTCAGCTAGACACCCTATATTAGTGGTTCTTGGTGGCTGTGATAATATAGATTTACATGCATTTATGGTGAGTTTATTGTGCTCAACTTTGTTCAATTTAGACACATTAAGTGTTTTGCTATGAACATGTTGACTCCCCCATATCTCGCTCCCATAGATACTAATCGGTTTCACTACAGCATTATAAAGTTTTATTAACACATCAATAGGGACATGGTGAGAAGAATATAGGCCAACTTTACTCTTTAAACTAAACCAAGCACGTTTAGCTTTTTTAACAAGGTCCGAGACTGCTATAGTTTGAAGGATGAGTTATTGCATATCTTGATTCCCAGGTAGATGTATGACTGTACAACTTCAAGTTTGAGGTCACGGAAAAGGTATTTGTTAGGAATATTTTTCTTTAGTTTAGGGTTATTGATAAACAACATAATTTTAGATTTATCCGTATTGAGGTTTAATTTCCGGTCATCGCAAAACTTCTCAAGATGTTGAAGACTATTTTGAATTCCATTGGGCGAAGTGGATCATCAGCGAAAAGTAAATGGGGTACAGTTTATTATGGAGTGTAGGGGCATAGACATCAGTTACTCTCAGATATGATTGGCGGTTATTGATTTATACGTTAAAAAGGGTTGGGCTAAGAACACAACCCTGTTTAACTCCCATGCAAGAATTGATAGGTTCTGAAAGACCTTTACAAGTTTTAACAATATATTTGGTTTTGTCATATATCGAAGTTAAGAGATTGAATATATTGCCATTTATGTTATTATTTAATAACTTGAAAAATAGTCCATTACTCCATATTGTGTCAAATGCCTTACCAAAATCAACAAAACAAAGGAAAATATTTATTTTCATGTTTTTAAACTTTTTAATTATTGTTTTAAGGATCATAATGTTATCAGAAGTCCCATGGTCCCGGCGAAATCAAAATTGGGCCGGATCAAGGATGTCATTCTCTTCCAAATAGTTAGATATTCGGTCGTTTATAATAGACAGGAACGATTTGCTTAGACAGCTTGCAAGTGCTATACCCCTGTAGTTTCCCGGTTCAAGTACAGAACCTTTCTTGTATATTTGTATATGGGTGTTATGTAAGAATCTTGCCATCCTGTTGGAAATATTCCTGTGAATAAGATTAAATTGAAACAGTTTTAAGTAATTATCGATCATTAAGTCTAGGGATATAGTAAGCATTTCATTGAGGGTAAGACTGGGGCCATTAGATTTTTTTTTTCTTTAGTTTCTTAAAGGCTTCGCGTACTTCTCTGACCGTGATTTCTCCATTCAGTTTGTCATTTATTGTTGAAGTACGGTGAAGATTATTGATGCGGTTGTCGATATCTTTATCTCTATAGTCAGATTCATTTTTAGTTTTGAATAAATAGGTAAAATGCTGTTGCCAAGTATTTAATGGAATATCGCTACTTTCATTTTTCTTATCGTCATAAAGTAGAGAATTAATTAGATTCCAATATTCTTTGGGATTATTTGATTCTAAATCATTAAGTTTTGTTAAAATCATACTTTCAGCTTGGCGACTTTTGAATTTAATAAGTTTTTTGTAGTCTTTTTTTCTTGTGTAATATACCTGTCGAGGATGAGCATCGAATGGGTTTTGATTAAAAGCACGTAGGGCAGACAACATATCAGATCTAAGCCTATCACAATCCCGATCATTTCGTATTGGTTTAGCAAGTTTGACTCACGATCTGACAGCATTCAACAGAATATCACCCAGATCGGTCGTCGCATTTTGTATATCGGACGGACTTTGGTCATAGTGTTTCATCATAAACTGATTAACTTGTAAACGCGATGATTTAATGTATTTAAAAATGAAGTAAAGTGGTGAACGTTTTACCAGTATCATTTAAATGTTGTTTACCTGATGAAGAGCTAATACCTACGAGTAGTTATCTTTAACTTTTCATATAATTATAAAGTAATCAACAATGTACATCCAATCAAAGAATTATACTAATAATAAGCATCTGGATTTTTGAAAAGCTGTCTAGTAGAGTCTTTAATGAATACAAAATGTTACACTACTGACAGGAAACCGAGCCTAATACCGGGGACCGACACAAAAAAGGCGCAGAATCATAGGCCTGGGTATAATAGAGTGCCCGATATGGTCGGAAATACATCATTTCAATCTTTTAAATTGTTAAAAAAAAAATAGACAGATCCCATCCCACCCCTCGGCCGCCATGGATCCCTGGTCTTTTTGTACCTTCGTCGCTCGAGAATTGTTTCTTAAGCATATCAATGTGGAGAATCTGACATCAGGAAGCAGTAAACATTGCTCAATTGAAGTTTTCAAAAGGTTAAACTAACAAGTAAAACGATAAGTTACTATGTTGACTTTTCATTATTCTATATTTGGATCCCGAAAAAAGTTATTTTAACACAAATTTTACTAAATAAATGCAATGCGATATTACTGACATTTGCTTAAATTTTAGAATTTGTTTACCAATTCGTAGTAGACATAAACGTGATATTTTAAAAGGGTTGTCTATATATTTAGCGTTTCCGTTGTCTTATAGGAATATTGTCGAAGATGCTTTTAACTTCTATTCGGACATTCACTTAAGGCTTATATGTTTTTGACATGTCTGCCTTCACGGAACCAAATCAATTATATATACATTTAGTGTAATGGACAAACTATTTGCCTCCCACAAAACTAATGGAGAATTAAGCGCTCAAATAATTCTGTTTATAAAAGAGGCACCACTTCACAAATTGATGGTATAAATTGATCATTAAAGATGTATTACTTTAATAATTGGCAATGTAATTCAATAGGCCTAATATTTTTAAACAATAACGAAGAAGTTATCTTTTTAATTAATAAAACACTTTTCGAATCAATCACTGAAATTTTCAGACAAAGTATTATGAGCTATTTCTTTACAGTTTGAATTATTTTGTGAGGAGCCGTGATGGATCGGCGAGTATAACGCTGGCTCGCTAACATCGCAACGTAACTAGGGACAATATATACTGGTGGCGATAATGCCTAGCTTATGTCGCCCAACGACGCGACAACACCGTCCAGTAGAGTACGACAATGTTCATCATTGAACTACATAAAGGCATTCACCTAATAAACACTGACACCAAGTTTGGACATAGAACTAAGCTTCATATAAGTTCTATAGCCAGATTACATAACTGATCTATGGACATTTATTTCATCTCATTACTCCTGTATTGTACTATTATCAGATTATACCAGGAAGACTATGTAAATTTATATCATATTATGTATGATATACTTTATAACCGTTTTTTGTTTATTTCCTGATATTATTTGTAATCCATTGCCATGGAAATCTTTTATATATACTTATTAAAAGTATATATGATTAAAATTTGAATTTTTGTATACATTATTAATATCTGAAGACGCATGTGGAAGGTAGAGAGCTAGCTTATTAGTAAGTAAGTAAGTTTATTGCATAGAAACGCCCACGGGGAGCAGCATACAATTACAAAATGAAAGAAAAATCACATTAGAATAAACATAGTTAAACATAGATAAACGTTGCCTTGTTCACTACTGATTCAAGGGCCATGTATGGTGGCTGATTGGTATCATGTCGTAATGTCGTGATCTCGCCTTTCAAAACCCGACAACCCGACATCACGACATTTCTACAAGACAACACGACAACCCGAGATCACGACATTTCTACGATATTTTTACCCGACATTACGACACTAAAACTGTCGTGATGTCGGGTAAAAATGTCCTGATGTTGGGTAAAAATGTCGTATTGTCGGGTTGTCGCGTTATGAAACAAAACATGGCAATTAAGAAAATAATGCCCATGCCCAATTTGAAGAAAATCCATTAAGAATCGCGACCTGTAGAGTGTTTACAGAAAAAAAATATTAATATAGGTACCATCCTGTTATTAGAATGATTGATCATGCCGAATTTTAACAAAATCTGTTAATAATTGCAACCTGTAGAATATTTACAGACAAAATAATAACAAAAAAGCGGGATTGGCACCACCCCGCGGTGTAGGACATGCACCCGGAGAAAACCCACGAGGTTAGACAGACGACCATACTCTTTGTCATGTACAAGCTTGGGCTGGAAACCACACCACTTGACTCAATGACAGACACACAGACAAGGGCGGCGGCATAATATGTTCACATTATGAAATGGAATGGGGCTTAACGTCCCACTGTTCTGCTCCGACTGAGCTAATAAAGACGGTTCACAATATGAATGTGGACGTATACAAATAGATACGCGTGCAACTCAAACTGCAATGTTAGTGTGAATCTACATCCACTTGATCAACCATTTTCTTAATTGCCAGTTTTTTGTTTCATAACGCGACAACCCGACAACCCGACATCACGACAACCCGACATCCCGACAACCCGACATCCCGACAACATATATTTTTGTACCTCCCTCTTTCTATCTCGAGCTGATGTGAGCTTAGTCAGAGAGATGACATGGCACTTCTGTGGTGTTTGTTAGTAACAGAGAAAAGATAGTCTGGAGGGTTGGCGAATGAGGTTTTGACTAGCGTATAGGTTCGTAATTTGTGATGATTATTTTTGGGCGGAGAACATGCATTTGTTTTCTATGTCAAAATAGTTCAGTATCTCGGTAATGGAAGCTAGCCAAGACATTTTATAGTTAGATTTAGCAATTTCGGCATCCGCCTTAAGTGCTGCAACGAGGAGGGTGTGGGTGGTGTCTACAGTGCTTTGAAATGTGAGAAGTCTTTTATAATTATAGCAGCATGCTTTTATAGATGTCAAGCTGGAGTGGAAACACGCCTACTTCAGCTAGACACCCTATATTAGTGGTTCTTGGTGGCTGTGATAATATAGATTTACATGCATTTATGGTGAGTTTATTGTGCTCAACTTTGTTCAATTTAGACACATTAAGTGTTTTGCTATGAACATGTTGACTCCCCCATATCTCGCTCCCATAGATACTAATCGGTTTCACTACAGCATTATAAAGTTTTATTAACACATCAATAGGGACATGGTGAGAAGAATATAGGCCAACTTTACTCTTTAAACTAAACCAAGCACGTTTAGCTTTTTTAACAAGGTCCGAGACTGCTATAGTTTGAAGGATGAGTTATTGCATATCTTGATTCCCAGGTAGATGTATGACTGTACAACTTCAAGTTTGAGGTCACGGAAAAGGTATTTGTTAGGAATATTTTTCTTTAGTTTAGGGTTATTGATAAACAACATAATTTTAGATTTATCCGTATTGAGGTTTAATTTCCGGTCATCGCAAAACTTCTCAAGATGTTGAAGACTATTTTGAATTCCATTGGGCGAAGTGGATCATCAGCGAAAAGTAAATGGGGTACAGTTTATTATGGAGTGTAGGGGCATAGACATCAGTTACTCTCAGATATGATTGGCGGTTATTGATTTATACGTTAAAAAGGGTTGGGCTAAGAACACAACCCTGTTTAACTCCCATGCAAGAATTGATAGGTTCTGAAAGACCTTTACAAGTTTTAACAATATATTTGGTTTTGTCATATATCGAAGTTAAGAGATTGAATATATTGCCATTTATGTTATTATTTAATAACTTGAAAAATAGTCCATTACTCCATATTGTGTCAAATGCCTTACCAAAATCAACAAAACAAAGGAAAATATTTATTTTCATGTTTTTAAACTTTTTAATTATTGTTTTAAGGATCATAATGTTATCAGAAGTCCTATGGTCCCGGCGAAATCAAAATTGGGCCGGATCAAGGATGTCATTCTCTTCCAAATAGTTAGATATTCGGTCGTTTATAATAGACAGGAACGATTTGCTTAGACAGCTTGCAAGTGCTATACCCCTGTAGTTTCCCGGTTCAAGTACAGAACCTTTCTTGTATATTTGTATATGGGTGTTATGTAAGAATCTTGCCATCCTGTTGGAAATATTCCTGTGAATAAGATTAAATTGAAACAGTTTTAAGTAATTATCGATCATTAAGTCTAGGGATATAGTAAGCATTTCATTGAGGGTAAGACTGGGGCCATTAGATTTTTTTTTTCTTTAGTTTCTTAAAGGCTTCGCGTACTTCTCTGACCGTGATTTCTCCATTCAGTTTGTCATTTATTGTTGAAGTACGGTGAAGATTATTGATGCGGTTGTCGATATCTTTATCTCTATAGTCAGATTCATTTTTAGTTTTGAATAAATAGGTAAAATGCTGTTGCCAAGTATTTAATGGAATATCGCTACTTTCATTTTTCTTATCGTCATAAAGTAGAGAATTAATTAGATTCCAATATTCTTTGGGATTATTTGATTCTAAATCATTAAGTTTTGTTAAAATCATACTTTCAGCTTGGCGACTTTTGAATTTAATAAGTTTTTTGTAGTCTTTTTTTCTTGTGTAATATACCTGTCGAGGATGAGCATCGAATGGGTTTTGATTAAAAGCACGTAGGGCAGACAACATATCAGATCTAAGCCTATCACAATCCCGATCATTTCGTATTGGTTTAGCAAGTTTGACTCACGATCTGACAGCATTCAACAGAATATCACCCAGATCGGTCGTCGCATTTTGTATATCGGACGGACTTTGGTCATAGTGTTTCATCATAAACTGATTAACTTGTAAACGCGATGATTTAATGTATTTAAAAATGAAGTAAAGTGGTGAACGTTTTACCAGTATCATTTAAATGTTGTTTACCTGATGAAGAGCTAATACCTACGAGTAGTTATCTTTAACTTTTCATATAATTATAAAGTAATCAACAATGTACATCCAATCAAAGAATTATACTAATAATAAGCATCTGGATTTTTGAAAAGCTGTCTAGTAGAGTCTTTAATGAATACAAAATGTTACACTACTGACAGGAAACCGAGCCTAATACCGGGGACCGACACAAAAAAGGCGCAGAATCATAGGCCTGGGTATAATAGAGTGCCCGATATGGTCGGAAATACATCATTTCAATCTTTTAAATTGTTAAAAAAAAATAGACAGATCCCATCCCACCCCTCGGCCGCCATGGATCCCTGGTCTTTTTGTACCTTCGTCGCTCGAGAATTGTTTCTTAAGCATATCAATGTGGAGAATCTGACATCAGGAAGCAGTAAACATTGCTCAATTGAAGTTTTCAAAAGGTTAAACTAACAAGTAAAACGATAAGTTACTATGTTGACTTTTCATTATTCTATATTTGGATCCCGAAAAAAGTTATTTTAACACAAATTTTACTAAATAAATGCAATGCGATATTACTGACATTTGCTTAAATTTTAGAATTTGTTTACCAATTCGTAGTAGACATAAACGTGATATTTTAAAAGGGTTGTCTATATATTTAGCGTTTCCGTTGTCTTATAGGAATATTGTCGAAGATGCTTTTAACTTCTATTCGGACATTCACTTAAGGCTTATATGTTTTTGACATGTCTGCCTTCACGGAACCAAATCAATTATATATACATTTAGTGTAATGGACAAACTATTTGCCTCCCACAAAACTAATGGAGAATTAAGCGCTCAAATAATTCTGTTTATAAAAGAGGCACCACTTCACAAATTGATGGTATAAATTGATCATTAAAGATGTATTACTTTAATAATTGGCAATGTAATTCAATAGGCCTAATATTTTTAAACAATAACGAAGAAGTTATCTTTTTAATTAATAAAACACTTTTCGAATCAATCACTGAAATTTTCAGACAAAGTATTATGAGCTATTTCTTTACAGTTTGAATTATTTTGTGAGGAGCCGTGATGGATCGGCGAGTATAACGCTGGCTCGCTAACATCGCAACGTAACTAGGGACAATATATACTGGTGGCGATAATGCCTAGCTTATGTCGCCCAACGACGCGACAACACCGTCCAGTAGAGTACGACACACCCGTCGCCGCCATATAGGCCTACTGGTTTTAAAACCGTTCAATGTATCTTAAATTTGATATCAGGAAACCAAGTCTTCACGATAAGATAACGTAACATTATGAATATGGATTGGGAGGGACCAGTAACCCGTGTTTGTAATGTGGAAGAATTGGGATAATACTGAGTTAGTAGTAAGAGCTTTACACCCTTTAATAGATAACATTACTTGGAATAATACATGGAAGATATATCCATGGCGTTAAAATTGATAAGATTTTGAATCGCAGTAACGATGATAAATCGCCTTGTGGAATCAATATTTACTATTTTCGCGCCATTTCGGATCGCATTGGTTGAACGATTTCCTTCAATAATAATGCAGCATCAAAGACAATTCCAAAACAGATTGGGACTATCTAATGGACTTGGTCAACTAAATGTATAACATTAACAACATTTAGCGGTATTTATTCTTGTACTATCCGATATCAAACACAGTCAATAAAATGTAATCTAGCTTGTTAATTTAATTGTTTCTGTCGTGTTGGTTAACCATGCTTCAAGACAAGATTTGCTACTGATGGTAAACTCATGCGCTACCGGAAATCAAGCGATTGTTAGCTGTCGTTATGTGCGAACTGCATGACGGTATGTGATGAGAAACCATAAAGTCCAAGGGGATGATTTCACATGCATCGATTTCGATGCACTGTTTGCACCTAAGAGAATGTTCAGAGAACCTTGAATTATGTTTCATATTTGGCAACATTATAACGCTATGCACACATGCAAATGATTTATATATGGATTTTAGCTAAGTATAACGTACAAATTATATGAGATCATGAGACGCATCTTGGCATTGATGTCTAAAATTGTCTGAAATTCTGTTTCTTTTGGTGAAGAATATTCGCTGATGGGTAATTTTATTGCTACATTATACGAATATACATGTAAGAGATTAATATAAACCTTTAAATATATCTCTGGTAGATGCGTCTACATATCTATGTCATATTTACAACCATAGCATCTTAAACATTATAGCATAATATTGCTGAACACTAACCGAACATGTACATAAAGCCATTTATTTATACCAAACGTCTAGTATACTGAATATATGGTAACTGGTATAGATGCAACTTTACAATATTGATAATACTCCTACTGCTATTACAGTTACTGTGGAACGGATGACAACAATATACCGGTAAAAAGAAAAGAAGAAATACGAATTCTTTGACAACTGGAAAACAAATTGCCAAATGTGATACTCTTACGAGAGAATGATTTATGAAATTATGTATATTTGTACTTAGTGAAATAATTTGCAAAATGTGTACATGTCTTGGGTAATTTTTAAAAACTTATTAACTCATTGTTACGTTTTATAGTTTGACATGTATGGTTTTGAATCGTTTACCTTTTTACCTACATATTTGAGACTATGAAAAGTTTGAAATTAATATGTCTTAAAGTCCTACTTGAAAATATTCCATCTTAATTCAAGAGGGTTTCTTCTGTAAGTGTCATTGGTTTATATGAGACACCTATCATGCATGAAGAATCGTTTCCTAATTTTGTTACGAGCGTCACTTGGTGATGTTTCAGATGTGTTTGTTTCCATGTGTGTCTTTTTAACCCTTGTGCGTACACGTCGCACGAAAAACGTTGTCGGTTACCAGAGGTAATCTAAGACCCCAGACATAAATAGGTTTTTGGGTGAATAATTTTATTCAAATATGATCAAACTACAGTTTCATATCAAGACTGAACAATAAACAATCAGTCTAAAACAAAATATTTCAGGTATTATGAGTGATGATAAGAATTATAAGATTTTTCTGAAACCATACAAACCTAAAAATATCGTAATAATCGTGTTTTGATGGGGTTGGTAGGGTACGGTGATTTGCTTTCAGATCCAGATTACTAGAATAGCCAAAACAATACCATCAGTAAGAAAGATTCCTAATACAAAGCTAGCACCGATTGCAGGACAGATTACACACCACCAAAATATTGAAATGAAAGGGAAGGGGGGGGGGTCCACAAGACCCCTGGTATCCGATAATGTAATATTCGTAGTTTCTCATCAAATGATGAATGTTGCCACTGCCTCACGTCCATTCTATTTGAAGCATTATACTCGACATCAAGTAAGTGGCAATGTATAAAATTCTCGCTAGACAATTACTAACCAATTTCTCACAAACGTTAAGGATAGGGTTGTTGGGGTTCAAAATATCCCTTGTATACGCACAAGGGTTAAAGGGATTTTTTAATCGTGTACGGTTTTTTTTCTATTTTCTTGTTGTGCTTGCCAATCAGGTACTGTCTATTCAATTTTTGTTGGATTGTTGGAATGTATTGTAAATGAAATGTTGATTATTGCTTGTAAGCACCAAAACGGTTCATATTTCTTGACGCTTATGGAGAGGCATACTAAAACGTATTACGGAATAAAGCTAAAAATGAAAATAAGAACAATTTAAAAACAAACATCACAGATTACTAAAACATATTTTCAAATGTCATAATCTATCAATAAAGATCAATGGAATTAGAAAATAATTATATCGTTATATTAAAATTTTCAAATAAAGGCCTGTCTCTTTTTTTTTAAAAAAAAAGTCCAACAACTATAAACCAAGGTGGGCCCAAAAAATGTGCAATGACTGTGGATTATATTGTCTATTAAATACCGTTCCATAAGTTCCACCGATTCCTAATATCTAATGGTTTAATTTGAAATACTAAATTCTAATATCTACAAATGAAATATACTAAAAATCGTCAATATCAAATCTGTTCCGTATAGATGTCCTTGGCATTATCTAAGTTTTGGAAAGCAAGCTCCGTTTTGTCCACGCCGTACACCAACCGAAACCCAATTTTCTTGACAGTTAATTCGATAACAGTTTCAATTAATTAACAGAAACTTATATTGTAAAAAAACAGAAAAAGGTATTATTTCAGCTATACTAACATGTTATAGCGGTTTTTAGTTTTGAAAAACTAAATTGTCCTAAATTGGAAGATTTTCTGAGATATCGTTATAAAATTTATTATACTTCACACAGATCTAATTTTGTATTATAACCTCAGAAAAAATTCTTGTTATAGCTAATTAATATTTTACAAATCTATTCACATGTAAAAGCTAATTACAGCAGTGCCGCCAGCAGTTTATTACAATTAAACATTACCAAATATACTAATGAACACAGATACATTATTTATTTACCAAACAAAAAACTTGGTATCATCCCATGGTTCAAAATAATATCTCGATATAAAGTCTTAACCCTTCCGTGAAATAGCAATTACAGCTTAAATGCATATACAAGCCACATAAATGTTGAGGTACCTCCCGCAATTACAGCTCAAATGCATATAAAAGCCAAGTACATGTTGAGGTACCCCGCGCCTTCTAAACTTATGATTTTCAACATTCTTGTTACCTTCCTCGATCTTAACAAAGTAAGTACATATTTATTTTTACGACAACATATTTGTATTGGCAGGTTTTATTTGGGCGGACCTTCAAATTATCAAATGATAGTGTTAATATTTGAACAATCAACGGCATTATAGCTTTCTAAAAGTTCTTGTAATGTTAAGAATCGACATCTGAATGACATCACTGCATATGAAATATATCACAAAGGCCCATTTTGAGAATTGACATAAGTAATTCGAATGAACGTTTTATGAAATTCAGCAAAAACTTCGCGTTAGTTTTGAATTTCTTAAAACCCCTGACAGGACAGATTAAGCATGATTCTTTCTTTCAATGTAATTCATAAAGCCCAATACCTGATTAATATTTTTTTTACTATTATGTTACTGGTTAAATTTTTTGGATCCACATTGCTCTTGTGTATTGCATTAATCCTTAATTCATCAATATAACAAAAATATATTCATAAAGTACTCCATTATAGTTAACAACTATTGGTTCCACTTGTTTTAAGCCTTTAAATAGCATGAATCCACCAAACCTAATCCATCAAATTGTGTTCGCAAGTGAAAATTTAGGGACATATGGATAAAGATATCACACTTTCATGTAAAATCATTATTGCAGATGGATGTAACTTTTTGAATTTTTAAGGACTTTTAAAAAACATATTCTTCCAGGACAAAATAAAAAGAACTTTAATTTCTTCTTTGAGATGTGTCATTGGTATTCAGTCAGTGTTCAGTGATAACATGGTCATTGAATAAAACTTGAAGCAACGAGTTAACATGCTGGAAATTCCATTGAATACAGAAATTACAGGAATAAATGAGAGAATGGTCATGATTGACGACATGACAAGTGTTTTTAAGAGGCAGACGATTGCCAACTTTTTAACCCTATCTGGTTCTTCTGACATCAATCTGGAAACTTTAATCGACATTTTGATTCTCTTCTAATATTTACTGAATGCTAGCAAGGGGTTCCGCGAATTCCTGGAGATTTAAACGTGTGTGAAATGAAGGCTCGTTCTATAATTGTCCTGCGTCAACAAACAAATAGCACTTTGAAGTAGAATAGAATATTGATATTTTGTATTAACGTAGAATGAATTGAACATGCTGGGAATGAACAATATGTTGAAACATTTATAAAAAAATATTCCGGATATAACTTATAGTTCATGTATATTATCATAGAGTGTATGACTTAGGCCTACAGTTGATTAATGTTCACGTCGAATTTACAAGGATATTGGGTGATTATTTTCATTAGTGGTTTATTTTCAATGTTTTATTTTCTCATTGTGCTCTACATGATTACCGGAAATCCTAATTAAGATAACTACATGCATTATGCTGCTGTTCATCTACACAGACATAAAGCACAAAGTGTCTTTTTGGTTCATTTAATTTCTATTTCTTGCTTGCGTCTTTTTCTGAACTTCGGATTAAAAGATTGTGGTGTCATTAGCGGAGATGTTTTTTTAAAGTCCGTGAATATCAATGTAATTCATTTTTTTAAAATTATTTTAGAAGCATAATATACATGTAGATTTTTTTTTCTATTCCTTGACTGTGTTATTAGAGATTGTGTTGTCATTAGCGGGACTGGTTTAATTTTTTCTAGAATATATTATTGAATACAACAATCAAGTCCGGTGAAATATTTGTATATTTATCGAGAGAGAGAGAGAAATGGGGTTTAACGTCCACTCAACACCACTAGGTCATCTCGGGACTAACACATGGTTTTTAATTTTATTTCAATAATTCGCTTGCGCGTAGGGGTCTTTAGCAGTGGGAGGAAACCGGAGTGCCCGGAGGAAACCCACGAGGTTGAGAAGGCGCCCCTATCTCCATGCCACATACGCTCACACCAGGGCTCGAAACCAATATTTATTGATGGAGGAAACCACGACGACCAGGGGATAACCCATGGAGTTGGGCAGGCGACCATAATCCTTTCATTGTGAGCACGAATTCAACTCTACTTAGCATAATGACCACTCGCACACTGTCGCGTGCAATTCATGTGCAACCCTGTGTAGTTATGGAGTCGACTTAGGTATGTTAGGATCCCAACGAAAGCAAGGAAAAATATTTGTCTAAGACTACAATAAGTCGTTTGTTATGACATGTCATGTCATCAAGTTCCCCCCCCCCCTATATGATTTGTATGCTATCCAAAAATGTTAGAGTTCAAATGAAGACCCAATTAGGGGGGGTGGGGCTTTTTGAAATCGTGAGCCCGCTGACCGAGTCTACGGCTATCGCCGCCAATAACGGTCATATTTTCATGATCTGAAGTTTATTCTGGAGGTTTACATCATGCTTGCCCCATCTATGATACTCTTTAAGCGATTAGAAGTAGTTTTCGTTGACTTTCGGTAAGAAATGACAATTTCTGATGTCGCCTTAAATGTCAGATTATTGTCGTCCAGCTTGCCTTAAATCTGCCTTAAAGATTATCGCCCAGTTTGCCTTAAATATCAGATTATTGTCCAGTTTGCCTTAAATATCAGATTATCGCCTAGTTCGATTAAATCCCAGGATATTGTCTAGTTTGTAAACAAAGAAAAAATAATTTTTAGTTAAATGTAACTTTATTAGGATATATTACTGATAAACCTATTCATTAACAAAACTGAAAAACATGTGAACGTGTCTCGGGCATATATAATAATATAAATATTTTCCATATAACAAATGACTATAAGCTTATAATACTGATGCATAATATCTATAATGTTTCACTGGTCTTATTATCTTTATGATTTTATTAAAAATAACAACATTCATATTTGAATATATATATATATATATATATCTATATATGTCTATGTGTACAAAACAATGACTGCAGACATAAACATGGCTAAAAAAATCACCCCGTGTGCAAAGTGATCCGAGATATAAAATATTTCATAGGAACTTAAAAAAAAACCAACAGGGAAAGTACCTGGACGTAACAGAAGACAACCTTCGGATACATGACTGGTTGTAAAACTTCAAACGATTTTCCAAGTCTGCTTCATAATTAGAAGTGTGACATACTGACAAACGAACGGGTTGGTTGATCAAAAATCCGACACCAAATAACCCCGTGACAGGGGTGTAATTGTAACAGAAAAAGATGGGAGTAGAAATATTTGACAGTTGCTTCAATGACTAATGCTTCGGCATCAGTTGCACCCCTGTGTATACACTAGTTGATACTCTAGTGTAGCAGCAATACTGGTTAACAGAATATAGCAAGTTAATAAAATAACATATATTATTATATAAAGGAGTGCAAATATATAGATTTAGTTACAATAATAAATCTTAAAATACAAAATTTTAAAAAGCATATATTAAACATATAAAGTAAGAAGCCGGGTGAAAAAACCCACATTAATTCACAAAAAGTGAAAAATATTATCAATAATATCAAAATTACACATTTTCTGTGCTTAAAAGAATACAATAATGAAAAAATAATATTATTAATATTTAACAAGATCTTATCAACCTAATATTTATATACAAACTGGAGTGTGTATAAATAAACATGAATTTCAACCAATGTACAAAGTTCGGCGACGAATTCATCATGTATGTAATCATTCCTTTAATCTCAGATCATCGAAATTGGGATTGTTTCCATACCTACAGATTGTGAGTAATGTTAAGACTGATCACTTTGTCATTCAAATTTGCTCCAAGTATCAACAGGACCAAACATCAATTCCTCCAGCCTCCAACCCTACTTTTTAAGAAACTCGCCTAACCACCCAACCCCCATTTTAAATTAAGTGACTGAAGCTCAACAATATCTCATACAGCCTCTATAGTGGCAGAACATTGTTGTAGGTCTGTCATGGCGATAGATTGTCCTTCTTGAGGAAGAAGACTGTCGGATTCATGAAACCCCCCTTTACAAAATAAAACCTTGTTGACATACTGACGGAACTTCTTGTCAAGAATGAAGAAGACGATGGGATTGACAGCTGAATTTGCAAACATCAGACAGAAGCCAAAGATTTTAAAAACATGCCAGAAATGATCAAAGACACTCGGGTCAAAATGAAACCATAATAAATAAACATGTCTTGGTAACCAACAAAGAACAAATGCCCAGACCAAACCCAATACACTTATTGCCAATCGCTTCCTTTTGTCTTGTGATGATTCTCGATCTTGTTTCCCATTTCCAGAATTATTGGAATCTGGTCGTAATGGGGTTTTCATTGAAGGGTATTTGGAAGCAACGGACTTAAAGTATATTGTGTAAGCGATTGCTAAATACAAAGGTGAAATAATACACAGAGGTATGACAAATAATAACAGAAAACGCATCATGGTGTTCACTTTTGGATATACGGAACCCCACGATGGCGCAAATGTGTAGCAATATTCCCATTCTCTGCCACTGTGTGTTTCTGTAACGGTTGAAGCTGATATCAAATCGGGTAGCGAAATGTAGAAGGATAGAGTCCATATCAAGACAACAATGACGATTGCAAACATTCGTTTGTCCGATGATCGTTTCCCGGAAATGATCAAAAACCGTTCGATACTTAGCACTGTGATGGTTGCTATAGTGACAGCAGTGGCAAGGGTCTCCACAAAAAAGCTCATCTTGCAAATGACTTCTCCATACGGCCAATACGGTATGGTGTACCATGTTGAATTAAATGGTAGCGATACGACCAACATAATCAGATCGCCCACTGCCAAGTTAATGACGAATATATTATGGGCAGCACTCAGTTTCTTGTGCTTTACAAAAGAACAAATAAGAAAAATGTTACCAACAATACCAAAGAAAAATATGACTGAGAAAACCAATGGCACTAGTACAGCTTCCGGTGTTAAATCGTCACTAAGCGCCACCTTTTCGTATTTTCTTGTACAGTTGTTTAAATCTGATGTTGATTTATTACAGAATTCTTCTACCAACTCTTCCATTGTGGTGATATTATATCTTATTGTGTTCTAGTTTAGTCCTTAGTTCTGTAAAAGAAATAACCAGTAAATTAAAACAAAGAAGCAACTAAGTTTTGTAAAAAGAAATATCCAATGTATAAAAATAAAGAGGCAAATAAAATATAAAATTTAGGAAAGAAAAAGAGACAAATATATAGTGCCGGATTTACATAAAGAGAGGGAGGGCCTAGGCAATAATATTTATAAGGCCCCTGCAAATTCCCCCGCCATTACGAATGCAGTGAGATGGAAGTGTATTTTAAACATAATTCGGCAAACAGAGGTTGATGACGGATGCTGAAGACTAAAGTGCGCAGAAAGGCTTATTGCTGTTTTAATAATACTATACGCCTTGGCCAGAGGCCGACTAGAATTTTGAGACCCTAGTATTCAGTCTGTCAAGCCTAGAGGCAAACCCGGCAAGTCTGCAAAGATATAAATATATAGAAACAAAAACAAAGTGATTAATGATAAAACGTGGATCATATATATTTTAATCGAAGAAAATATTAAAACGGATAAAATATTAAATTTCTAAGGAAGTGATTATAAAAAAATAAGGAATAAAGAAACTACCCACGCTTGAAATTACGAATTTTTAAATTTATGTAGAATGTCAGTAAGTTTTAAAATCACATACATAACTAAATCCACTTGAAGAAAATGAAGAAAAACGAGAAAAGAGAAATAAAAAATAAAAACCTAAACAGAAAACACATTTAAGCCACAAACTAACAAAAATAGAATAATGTAAAACACTAAAATGTATATATTTTGATTCTAAAAATATTTCAAGACAATAATAGTTTCAAAATTGTTTTCATATGTTATATATTATTACGTAAAATAGACAAGATAAATGCCATTACATATGTACATAAACGAAAATGGCAGAACGCGAAACTTTGCAGATAACAATAATTCAAGAACTGTTTTTAAAAGAGAGAAGCTAAAAGCAGGTAAACGAAGAATACTTACTGATTTTTAAGTACAGGAAGCCTGTGGTTAGGAATAATACAGCGACGTGTCCATCAAAACTTTGTCATTACTTACTTCATATACTCATTCCTTACTTCTCTCCATCCGGGAATTGACAACTCGTGTCACGCTCTGCCAACAGGGCACGCGCTTCGTCCCGAGTCGCAGCCAAGGGCCTCATATAATCAAGAAAAATCGTTTGTTCCTACAATCACTTATCTGATAGAATCTCTCTCCTGATTTGCACACGGTTTCTTTCTACGGTAATTACCTTATTTATGTGGCTAGGTTTTAAGTTAATAGCCAGGAACAGAGCCGACAATGTCTCTACAGAGAGGTACAATAAAGACACAATAGTCCGCGGTTCCATTGCTTTTAGACAAACAAGCTTGAAGCGAAATGTGTTTTCTACTATATTAAACTAATAGATTAAAATAGTTAGTATTGTTTTTAAAGAGGTGCGTTATTTTGTTATTTGAATTAATCTCCTTAAGCTGAAATTGATTAACGCTAATTCGTAAAAGCAAAAAACTCTAAACGGAAAATTGATAAGCCTATGGCACTCTAGCCAATGATTCAAACGCTGCACTAAGTGATTTATTGTTTATTTGTACGTTCCCTTGAGCATGGTTCGGTCATCTATTCGACCCCTCCGTAACCCATTATTATTTCTAGAATATTTCCAACGGTGAGGAAACAACAAGTTTACGAAACATTCAGTAAATAAAACGAGTTAACGACTACAAAGTGAAAGCCACACTGTTTCGAACATTGCTATTCGTATGCCGCATACTGTTGCCGCACGTTACACGTTTATGCGTGATCGCATCCATTATTGTCTTAAAGTTATTTACATACTAGCTGCTTATTTCAAACTACCCACAGTAATTTAAAAGATAATGTTGATAAATATAAATAATAATTATATAATAGAGAATATCTACCAGAGATATCATTGTTCTTTATTTATATTTGATCTCAAAATGGACTTCAATATATTTTTAATCGTGGGATAGTTTTATTGACTTAATTTAAAACATAAGTTAGAACTATAGACGCAGTATGAGTTTATCTGTTGGGGACTTTCTTTACGATATAGTACTCTTTGATTTTATGTGAGCATAAAAGGGGACTACCAAGGGCAACAATAATACAAAACCAATGCATGCGTTAACATTTCCTTGATAATCAATTGAACGATAATCGTTTTGGTTTATATATTGTGGATGCTTACATTTTGCTGTTAAATTAAGGAAATCTATGTGAGACTGAAATTATCACCTCCAAATTGGTACATGTGGAATAAACTTGGAGCAGGTCATACATATTGAAGTTAAGTAGCAACTAAGTATGATGGACAGTAGCTCTGTTCTAATTAACAATAAGTCTCATTCCAAAGAGTGGACACCAGCTGAACATATACGTCTTCTTGTCTGGAATAGTCTTTTTAAGCAAATTGGGATAAAATTGACGTGTACTATATTTTAAATTTTAGAAAAAAGAGGTTTAATAGTATAGCAACAGACCCACGTCCGCTAATTATACCGACCGAATCGATAATTGTAAATGGAATGAAATGAATGGGATTCCTGTTCTGCTCTTAAACCGGGCTAATGAAGATGGGCATACTCCATACAGTGTGGGGGAAATTTTGCCCGGGCCGAGGCGCTACGGCCTACTCTTACATCGAATTCTAACGCCCAAGGGATCTTTTACGTGCACACCAATGTTTTGCATTCGATCCGAAGAACTAGACAGCTGCTTGTCAGGCCCTCACTAGCGGAAACACGCCGGTCAAATGCAAGAATCTAACACTCGACCTCCAGACTAGCTACCCAGCGTCTTACCCATTTAGCCACCGTGATCCGACGAAAAAATATAATTTATACAAATTGCCACAATTGAAATAACTTCCCAAATCAAAACCATCTGAACAGCTGCTCAAAATTGGTGTCACCTGTTATTCCTAGTTCGCATTACACAAATTATAAACAAGGTATAACTAAAATGTATAAAGCAAATTAAACCTGACAGCTTCCATTGTTTTTGAACCAACTGGTGCCATTTTGGCCCAATTCTGCTATTATCTAATTTCCAGTTGACATTAAGTATATGAATTTTGTAGTTGTGTGCCTTAAAGCTTTTCGGTATACTCGCAGATGTTGTTACAGAAGAACTCGATCCTCGGTATCGGTTTTGGGCAGCTTCATTTCACATCTGACTTTTTAAGCTTTTAGGCAAATATTTTAAATTTCTGTTTTGAATTTCGATGCCATAAATTTAATTGTCCGTCAAGTAAATGTCAGTGAACTTATACGTGCATCTAGTAATAAATAGTTCTGTTGACACTTAAAAGAGAATGTGTGCAAAGCAAACAAATTGTTATTAATGCTAAAACGTCATTTTTTTATATATATATATTATATACGTACAAAACCTCAGCTATTATTCAGTTATATAATATATCGTTATGTCAGTATATTACATTAATATATATAATGGCTGAATAAAATACCAGTAATTCATTATTATTAAATATGTATTATATCTACCTATTGAGGGTATTTAATATAATTAGGCATTTATTCACACGGCAAATAAATAATCAACTCACTATACTATCGAATGGTTGCGATATTGGATGGAATAAAACCCTCTCTCCATTTAAGTATAAATAGATACCAGAGACTTTGTTTTGTAACGAAGCAATTTAACTTGACAATCGAGACTATTTACGCTATATCAATATGTATTTCCCATTACCTATTTTTGAACTATTATCTGAATCTTTCACTTTTATGTATTTAGTAAGTAAGTAATGATATGACAACTGGCTTCTTTCATTTATTTCTAAAGGAGTTTTAAATTAATTTCGAATTCGGTAAACAAAAATGCATTATATTCGCAGTTGATATTTGAGTCTCCAGCAATATAGCTTATGGTTATTTCATCGTGATGTTTAGTTTTCAAATTAAGATAGAAAAACAAAGAAGATTGACATCAATAGTGCCGCCTTTATTGGAATAAATGTGACAAATAATGTATATATCAAGGAATATGGGTAGGATATACTAATGCGTATATCATATTTACTGATTTGCCGAGTGGTACACGTTTCATTAATTATTAATTTTTTCGTTTCTCAGTAGATCTTGGACAAAGGAAATCTGGTGTTAATTTTTATCGACTGTTATCTATCAATTCATGGTTTACGAAATCAATTATTAGACATTTCACTTTTAATATCTGACAGTTGTGTTTTCTGATGTTGTCGGATATTTCATTGAATCGGGTCAAAGAATGATCGCATTGAGCGTAACACTTATACAGAGAGATATTGACAGTTTAACCAAGTTAATGTCATAGCATATAACAGGCAAAGATCCAAACGGAAATTAGTGTTTGCTCCAAATATAATCCTATCATTTAGTCTTCCCCTTCCCAACAAAAGACTCTTCATGACAAATACAACGAACATTGTGGACAGCATCGATTCACAGCTGTGTAAGGCTTAAAAGCAAATCAATTTACACTTCGCTAGTGCCGTACATCATAATATGTTAATCTTATAAGAATATCCCCGATGAATTAAAAGTTTATAAAAACATACACCTCGATCTGACAACTTCGAGCTCGTGCGTGCAGCTTATTAAAAGGTTTAGAGTGGTCATGAGGTAAATGTTTACGGTCGATTCGCAAGTTATTGTCATATATTTTTAAAAAAGTGATACTGTCACTTCACGTTTTATAGAAAAAAAATATCAGACGTTTCTCTAGAGAGACGGATGTAAAGATGGAAATTGGGTTCAACCTCCACTCAACACAGTAGTGGTCATTTCCGGACTATAGTGGTCATATCAGAACTATTTTAATGCAATATTTTTTTTCAATAATTCGCTTGCGCGTAGTTGAAGGGGGGGGGGGGTGTCAGAGAACCCGGATAAAAACATGAGGTTGGGAGGACGACCCAACAGAAAAGAAATGAGTTTTCGCATAATACTGAGCTAAAGACAGGCATACGTCATACGGTGCTCTATGAGAGAACTTTTGCCCGGAGAGCGGCCCCACGCCCTAATCTTAATTATCAAACTAGATTAAAAACGATCTTCATCTTCAGGGTAGTCAGTTAGCTAACATGGTCAAGACCTGAACTGGCCAGCATGCCCCAATAGAGAATTTCAGCTTGATTTATTGAGACACAATAAATCTCCTTCTAATTGGCGAAGCCGTTTATTAAATGAATGTCCTGACTGGGTTCGACGATGTGCATTTTCACTATGTATCACGGAGCTAAGCAATTTGGTTTGTTGAGACTTTGAAACATGATAACTTTGATTCTAAGTTGACAAAGGTTTCCTTACATCGATACTCTGACTAAGTCCGATGATGGGAAATGTCTGCTTAGTCTAAGTAACAATAAGCGGTTTGATTGGTCAATAGTTTGGAACAC
This sequence comes from Patella caerulea, assembly GCA_036850965.1. Classification (NCBI taxonomy): domain Eukaryota; kingdom Metazoa; phylum Mollusca; class Gastropoda; family Patellidae; genus Patella; species Patella caerulea. The sequence goes on along the minus strand of JAZGQO010000014.1, from coordinate 18,658,888 downwards.
AATAACTAGTTTCCACTCTTGTATACACAAGCAAAATTTGATTACTGGATGCTTTATAAAATGATAAATGTCAAATTAATAATTATATCACTCATCTATGTAGTTTGGGATTGGGACGGGGTAATATAATTGTTGTTTTATGCTGCCATGTTCAATTATAATGTTGTATGACTATCGCAACAGTCTGACCTAAAATGTTATATGTTTAAACTTGTTATGAAATTATGAGTAAAACTATATGCATTGAAGACATATCTGTCACCAGAGGATATTGTAAATAAAATGCTATCGGCGGCCACAGTCACTTGAAGGGATTAAAATAAAACTTCTTACTACTGTTTGTCTTTATATTACAGTAATAAATGGAAAGAAATGGGGTTTAACGTCCTACTCTTCTGCACCTAACCTGGGCTAATAGAAAACGGGTAGTATATACCATATTTCTCGTCCGCCATGGTGTTTTGACACGTTCAAAACATTTTGACTCTCATCATCTCACGATACTCACTAGTTCTAATACTTCCCGTCGTTTTAGTTGCCAACACCTTCAAATGTAATGAAACTGGTCATTTTGAAGCGCTATTAATTACTTGGTATTTCGTACCTTCGACGGACCGGAAGTAAGGCGAAATGAGGTAAAGGAATTCCCCTTTGCTTTTGTTTATAGCAGTATGTATACCACAATCCCTTTATAAACGTATACTTATTCGGAATTTGCCTCAAGTGCCGTTGAATCAGACAGCCATTTTAATCGTAGGAGAACATGAAATAGTGTTTTCAGAAGTCTGGGTAATGTTACTTTAGCGTCGTTGAATAGATTGAAACTTGTGACCATATCATTTTTTAGTTTTATGCAGACTTACTCGTGTAAACGTTGTATCCTGCTTTATATAAGAACATTTGTAAGAAGAACAATGTTTCTGGGTAATATTGGAGTGGTATTTGCGTCATGTAAGTCTGTACCGATGTTAAATATTCTAAGACAACAATTGCAAGAAACAACTTCAAGAATAGAGAGCCGCAACAGTGTACGCACCAGTCATAACTAGGCGACCAGGGACCAAAACAAATTATTGTAGCTAGATCGTGTTATACGTCGGAAACTGGTAGGCTTGTGGATTAGCTTCATTCGATCGGCTACGATACACAGCTGGCTCACTGTTGACTATTTTTGTTGAATCCTTGACATAAAATCTGCTCAACAGCCAACGTAACATGTAAATAAGAAATTAAGAGTTATCATCAACTCTACCCGCCTTATGCCATTTACTATACGATCACGCGACTAACAAATAAGCAACTACAGTGTATACCCCATCCCACCCCCCATAAAACTATATAAAAACAACAACAAACAAACGAACATAAAAATACAAACGTTCCAACCTACCAATATATAAAATTCTTTTAAGTATTTTATATATTGGTAGGTTGGAACTTAAAAGTCAAATTAAGTTCCAACTTTCCCCTACCAAAATGTACTAAAGTCAAAATATGGTAAACTGAATACATCTTTAGTTATATCAATGTATCCTTCTATTTTTAAACATGAAAGGTGATCAATTAATATAAAAATTTTCATGACAGTTTTATTGATGATTTTTTTATCAGTCTGTCATTATGAAAGGCTATAATTAAAACTTGTTACCTATTCCCTTGAGAATTGTAATTAAAAGAATTGACAGATGATATACTAATTTCTGAAATGGAATCCAAACACATGTAAAAACTCACGACAAAACAGAATAGTATAAAACAACTCATAATAACCATTTTATATAACATACCAAATATTGATTAGTTTCGTATTAAAGATAAAACTCGCCTTTTTATTCGGTGGGTGGATTTATGGGGTTGATTTTTTAAATGTATGTGTAATATGTATAATGGTGTTGAGGGATTAGTGTTTACCTATAATCTGATAGATTAACGACAATTTGATCAGTGGAGCGGCAGTGTCTACAGTCGGCCATGATTGACTTGTGCCCTCTATGGAATATATCCGCATCATTCAATTGGCATTAATGTCCGCTAGATTGTAAGCAAGATTGATTTTCCTTGATTTTCTCCGCTGAATTATCGTTTTTGATTAAAACTGTATTGGCGCTGAAGTATGTTATTGTTCGTCTAATCTGTTATATTAAAACCGTTGCCTATTCACCCACTGTTTCAATTTCACGCCTTGTGGTGGCAGACTCTGATGATATCCCAAATGAGTTTTATTAATAGGCAACAGCAACTAAAATCATTTTTGTGGTGGAGACGAAGAGTCCGAATCTGAATGAAAATACACTTCTTATGTGTAACGTTACAAACACAAAGGTCAAATAAGTATTGAGGAATATCATTAGATCAAATATAGAAACATTATATACATTTAATAGGTAAATTAATTTCGGATAAATACATAACCCAGTCGTAAAATATCCCTAGGTATTACGTTCAAACATTTTATTAACTACATAACGAGATTAATCATTTCATCAGATTCAAGTTACTATTAGAAATCATGGTCCCGTAGTAGTACCCCATTAGAAAGCAAATGGAGTCCGTCCAAGTTGAATTATCCGTTTAAAATAGTTTCCTTTCCGTTTATTGATGCAAATAGTGTTACTACATTTACAACACAAACAGACCCCGCTATGTCTGACGACATCAAATATTACTATTAACTTCTCAGGAATGGCTCGGGTCTCAAGTTGTTTTCCTGCAGTTAAAAACTAAAACTATGTATAATTATTGTTCAGTAAGTCATAAAAGAACATCTTTTTTGGCGGTCCCTCAATGTTAACTTTAGTGTTAAGATATATGTTATATCATACATTTTGCAAAATTTCACCAACAAAATGAGCTAGAAGATTTAAATATTTATGCTCATTTTAAAGAGTAAAAGCTTCCGCCAATCCACATTTCGAAAATTTTAACGATTTGACAATGTGAAATGATTAAATTTAGTGTCCTAATCTTCAAAGTGCACATTTTGTCGTTTCTTACCGTAAGACACTATTATTCCAATTAGTTTTATCACTACCATATACTTTATCGTATTGAATTGCCACTATGAAGCTCTTAAAATTAATTTGTTGATTTCATTTATGTAAAATAACAAAAAAGGTTATTGATACAATAAATATCATTCAAATGTTTACCCTTCCCAAGGGAAGGAATTAAATATAATTATGAGAAAAAAACAACTTATTCCACTATTATTTTCTGAAGTAACATTAATTTTTAAAATATTACAAAAACTTTATTCTGATTTAAATAGTCTTCTATTAATCATATGTTTCTTTTGTAAATTTTCATGGTTTTATTCATGTTTTCCGATACAAAAGTTGTCTACAAACACTACATCCCCCCTAGTAACAAATATCATATCGATCCTATTTTGCGTTGTGGATATAGAAGAAAAACAGGCTAAAAAACTACAAGAACAGTCAGTATAGACAACACAAATGGATACTAATTAACGGAAAAGATCTAAAAAATGAAACGAAAAAAGCTCTAGTCTCGCGAGCCAAAGGTTTTTTTTCTAAATATTATACACCGGATCATTAAAACACCACGTTCCCAAACGTTTTAGTCACTGTCCAAACTTTAAGGAAAAGCAGAAACTTTGAGAAAAATCTCCCAATTTATAGCATCACTGTGGATTTAGATTTATAGATATCATATTGGTTAACCACCGTCTAAAATTATTCTACATGATTTTATTTTAAAAAGATTTTTTTTGTAAAAAATGAGTCGAAATAGAGAAACAGAAGTGGAAGCATAAAGTCTGAGATCTATAACTTGTATTTTTATTCAGCTGCCATCACACTGTTCCGAAATTGACACCAAATGGACAAACGATAGAGTAATTGTTCAAATTTGGCTCTGATCGTAAAAATATCGGACCATAAAACATCTCAAGCCATTGTGTGACCGCCTGTGAGTTTATCTGGCTCTTGCAGTAACTTCTTGGGCGATGTCAAAGTCTTGCTTAGTTTCATTTTCGTTTTAATGTTTACGAATGACCCCATGGTTTTAGGACCAAGGCCGAATTTAGTTTATCGTGTGACTGTCTTGTGCCAATTTCAGGCGATCATTGTGACCCATAAGGCATCTCCCTGAGTTAGTCCTTGACATGACATAAATGAAATGGGGTTTAACGTCCTACTTTCTCCACAGAGTCACGATGCGGTCTTCGTCTGTTTTGCAGGTTTTAACAACTATACATAATTAACATCTTCGTATTACCTTCGTGTTTGGTTCGGGTGCCATGGTGTGACGTTCTGTAGGCATCGCACTTGCTTCGGATGTTGATATGGTTTTTGACTAAGTGCGGGGAAATCTTGCGCGAAATTCCATATTCCATGGCCCCTGGTGTCAATTTCGGGACAGTGTGACGCCAGCATTAAAATTGGCATGCTTCGTGATATGTCGAAAAAAGGAGGAAAACAGAAAATTTGCTAAAACGTCAAAATCTGTAACGTCATAAGGCTAAGTGTTGTTTTTTTGTGTGTGTGTGTGTGGGGGGGGGGGGGGGTCCATTGACTTTTTCCCCTAGTGTGGTGATATTTGTTACCTTGGTGTCAGATGTTACCGAGTAAAATATCCCTCATAACACACTGCATTACGTAAGGTTGTCTGCATTAACCGACTTGGTGTAAAAATGTAGAACGCTAAACCCTATTTCATTTCTTTTCAATTTCAAAATCCTCAAGTTTTGATACTAAACAGTCTTTAAAGAACAGTCACCACAGGCCCGGGACTGTTCGAGTAGCCCCCTGATACATTCATTTAATCTCATGTGTATGTTTGTCGTTTGTGATGTCTATAGTGGCTGTTAGCAGCCATTCTACATTGTCGACTTGTGAAGGCGACAATCGCGGCACGATAAAGCGAAATAATTGCATTTCGTCGGGTTGTGAAGGCGATAAAGCGACAAGTCGACAAAATCAACCCGATAACGCGACAAACTAACCCGACAATCGTCACCTCCATTTTGTCGACTTGTCGGGTCAATTTTGTCGACTTGTCGCCTTCGACTTATTCACAACCCGACAAAGCGACAAGTCGCCGAAATGGAATTATTGTATTGCGCATATTGTATCCTCAATTACCATAGATATAGTGAAAGCATACATTAAAATACATATCAACATATGAAACTGACTCTCTTCTGAAATATAGATTCCTAATTTTATGGGTCGTTAAATGCAAATTTAATCAAATTATCTTTTCAATCCTATCTGTGTAATGGTCAGGTGTAGCAAAACAAAACCAAATTCTGAATAAATGCACCCTCGCCTCGTCGAGATTAGGCTTCCATACTTAAGCGAAGAATGCTCGCTCATGCGCAGTGATTGACTTTCATTGGAAAATAAACTATACAATATATACGCGTAACCCATTGCATGGATCGTAGTAATTAATTTGTCAAAGATTCTGTCTATAGTTGATGAATAGGATACTAATTATATATCATGCCATTAAAAGCAAACATTATAATTGTCTTAAATTACCTGTAAATGACGCGCATGTGGGCATTAGTATGACAGGGACATATTAACAATATGAATATAATAGATACTGTACACAGATAGATGTTATTATCATTGATATTAATTACTCTCACTTAGGGTTTACATCCGATGAACTACTTAATATGTGAGTTCATGTCGCAGTTATAGTCTAAACGAAGCCAAGTCAACAAATTCTGCCAGAAATTTCATATTCATGTCTGTCTTAATTGGTATTTCATCACATGCATGTGCAATGCAATACAGACATAGTTTTTGTTAAATTTGCTATCAAGAACAATAAACTATAACACATACTTATGGAAAAACAGCTACTTATTTATTTAGGCGACGTTTCGAAGAGTATTCTCTCAACGTTATTAGCTTCATAACGTTGAGAGAATACTCTTCGAAACGTTGTCTAAATAAATAAGTAGCTGTCAAATCCGACATCGGACGGGATCGTGACAATATGTCGGATGTCACAGAGTGTCGGAATACCCAGTTTTGTCAAAACCGGAAATATTTTAACTTCGAAAACCGGAAGTATTTAGGAGATAAACACTTCCTGTTACGTATTTAGAGGGGGTTTATTGTCCATTTAACCATGCTTGAATCATTAGAACACGAGACGCGATAGCGTCGAGTTGTTCTAATGGATAATTCAAGCATGGTTTTCCGGCCTGCTATCCGAGACTAAAAGAGGGGTAACGCTTGGCAACAAAGGTTTCTTCGCTTCGTGATTTTCATGTAAGTTTTCAGTCTTTATTATTTTATTTGCAGACTTTTTTATCACAACCCAGCAGCTTGTTCGTGTTCAAACAATTGCATTTCGTACTTACATACTCAAAAATACCGTATAAAACTATGACAGTGGTGGCTAGCCTAAGATTTCAAGTGGTTGCTATGTATACTATTCTGACGTGTTGTCAACAATGTCAATTTTGGCATGTTTAGTAGATATTCAGCTGCTATTTTCGACTCCCTCATTGTATTTTTAAGCGGTTTCTTGTGACTAATGACTTATTATTAGGTATATCATGTTAGCCAGACTTTGATCAAACCGTGATTTAATAAAAAAAAAATCCACCTGATTAAGTAAAAATTGATTCGTGAGTGAAGCTATATCCTACCAAAAAGGAAATAAATTTGTCGATACATGCACTGTGATAGCCTAGTTACGAATATAGTTAGTAGTTAGATACCTGAAAACGGTTTTAAATAATATATGGACTGATTTTCTACTGTTTTATGTATTTCAGAAATGTGTTTTTATAAAAGATGATGTTTGAAAAAGGTGTGATAGTCATATGTGCAGAATGTCTTGAAGATATTTGCCAATAAAGATTTAAGTTGAGGAAGATCATTGAGCACAAAAATGAAAAAAAGTACACTGGAATATTTATACGCAGTAATTCGCCTTGATAATTCAGAGGGGGTTTATTGTCCAGTCGACCAATCAGAATCGAGGAAATTTCTAATTTGTGCTACAATATTACAATGTTCCTTCGAATCAACCAGCGTTATTCCCTTTAAAAATGATAAACTTTTCTCTCATTCAAAATTTCCTAACATAATTTTTATTTCATTCAACATGCGTAGGCATTTTGAATAGGTCAGGTCTGACGTTAATTTATCTTCTTCGTCATCATCAGATGATCGCACGCTTGTGTTTGCTATCACGTGTTCATTGATTATTTAAGGCCGGATTATATGGTGACGATTCAATGGAAATTATGTGACGGGACGGCTGATTGATGTCGTAATCCGGAACTGACAGAATCCGGACTTATCAGATTTTTTTTGGCTGAAGTAATAAGGAAATAAATCGGGACATGAAAATCATGTCGGATGTCACAGAAATTCGGAATGATCAGATATCGTATGTGACAGAGTCCACTGTAGTTTATTGCTCTATCCGGTTACCAAATGTCACTCAAAGATTATTGCTATCATGAAGTTTATGCTTATACACTAAATTCGGGATGCCATTTTAAATTTGACTGGAACGAAAAAAAGAATGTTCTATAAACATGGCCTTGCACACTTTGTCAAATGATTTCGACACGTGCGGGAACGTGCGGGAAATCCATGACGGGCTTAACCAAGATTAGGGATCTCCAAAAAATAATTAAACAGTAAATAACATTAAATGTTTTTGATAAAGATACATTATTTAAGATTTAGATAAAGAGCTGACCATTCTTACTATTACTAAAATAGCTCAATAATAGATAATGTATTACTTCATTGGACTCGGGATCCCCCCCCCCCCCCAAAAAAAAAATAATTAGGCAAAGAAAGACATTAAATGGTTTTGTTAATGGTGATCGTTATTATAGTTTATGTTCCCTCTCAATTGAGCCGCGGATAAACAATCCAAAGGGATTTCTATCAGTACTCATCCTTTATTAATTCATTCTCGTAGTCATTCTTCAAAATGACGCCCATAGTTCAACACACAACCATACTGAAACAAAATTTTATATTAAGTTAATGACATGCTACGCTCCATTTGTGTCCAATTTCAACTAACGACAATAAATGGGACCATTTAATAGCAAAAAAGAAATACATATTAGTTCTGTAATTGGGGCATTTTCAATGAGACATGGAGTTGACAGGTTTTTGATCGTCTAGACTACTTGGCCTTCTAGTATATTCATCTCTCTATTTAGTACACATTATAAAGAAAGGTCAGTTTATGAAAATACATTAAACAATAACCCTTAATTAGTAGGTTATACTTTTTTCATATATATTTTACTGTTATTTTTTTTTTACAAAATGTAACATATGGACGTCAATGTACATATTCTGTACTTGGTGCAAAGACAGGACAAACAATGGTGTAAAAATCCTATTCCCAATAAAATTGAGTACAGATTAAACCCACGTTATAGTCACTATTATCATGGGGAGTCATGGTTGCTCAGTACGTAACACACTGGGTCGCTCACCTGGAGGTCTGGTATTCAATCTCGGTTCGCCGCTATCTTTGCAAAATGTTCCCGGTTGTAGCACCAATGTTAAGCACCATTTCATTTAATCTCATATCACGTGTGTTTCGTAATTGAAGATTTATCTTATGAGGATGAACGGTAACATGCCTCTTAATTACAGATAAAACAAAGTGAAGCTAAATGAGTTTCACCAATCTTTTACGATCGCACCGCAGAATGAAAAATATCAAATGTGTATCGTATAACCTGTTGACATTAGGGCTCAGAAAGAAAAGTGTAATATGCAATATAATGCAATGAAGAATTTACAGAGCTCTTGAACCCTGATATAGATGTGGCGTTCTGTTGTGCTATCACATCTTGTAAAACATGTGTCAATAAAGAATTAAAGAGGCATTATTATGGAAAATTAGTCGGCGTTTCTCGACTAGATAATATAAAGCTAATATGCCGAATGTTTCAGTCAATTTGCTCGATTCTTATCCCAGATATGAACAATTGAATTTTAAGTCCTGCCTTGATAATCATTGCTAAAGTCAGTCCGATTAAAAACATGTATTTGATTTTCCAGTTTTTCATTTAATCATCAATGACCGTTGAACATCAAATCGGATTCAAATCCACCGAAAATCCGACGTAAAAGATGATATGGAGAGTTGAGTTGATTAAGGTATTTCCATGTTAATAAAATGTAAAATGTCTAATCAATAGTTAACGTGTATATAACATTTCAGGCCTACAGAAAGACATTAAATGGGAAGATTTAGCTCTTGCATAATGTATGTTCAAACATTGTGAATAAATACACTAACACAGACACTAACTTATTACATCATCTTGGTTGATATCAGCTCTTGTCCCTGACAATGCCAAATGAAACAGAATGATGTGCTCGTTTTAATGGTATTACCCCTAATCACGCCAGCTTAATCAAATTTGCCTGTCATCATGGCTGATAATAAGTATCATGGCTGGTAATAAGCATAGCCCATATTCACGCCAGCTGAGTCAGAGGTGCCTGTCATCATGGCTGATAATAAATATAACCCCAAAGCACGTCAGCTGAATCGAGTGCGCCTGTTATAATGCGCCTGTTACACCTAACCAAGCTAGTTGAACCAGTTGCACCCGTCATCAATTATAGTCATCAGCAACGCCAGCTGAACCAGATGCACCTGTCATCATGGTCGATATTAATTGTTATCCCTAACCACGCCAGCTGAACTAGATGCACCTGTCATCATGGTCGATATTAATTATTACCTTTAACCACGCCAGCTGAACTAGATGCATCTGTCATCATGGTCGATATTAATTATTACGCTTAACCACGCCAGCTGAACCACATACACCCACATATTAGTCCTAACCACACAGGCTGATCCACATGCGCCTGTCGTGGTCGATGTTAATTATTACGCCTAACCACGCCAGCTGAACCACATGCGCCTACCATTATGGTCGATATTAATTAGCTAACCATGCCATTTGATCCAGATGCGCTTGTCGTAGTGCCCATACTAATTATTAAGTTTAACATGCTAAATATAAGCTCGTGTAATATATAATAATTATCAAGCTAACAGCGCTGGTTGGTCAAGATGCCTAGTCACCATTGCCCATATTAAATATTAAGCTAAATTCCTGGTCAGTTTTATCAAACTTCTGGGAAAAAAGTTCGGTTTTCTGGGATTTTCTTTATAGACATCGTATTTAACGATTAAAGATAGTGTTGGGAATCCTTTAAAGATTCATTCTGAATGATTTAGAAAAAGAGCTAACCATTCCTGCTATAATCGTTCGTAAATAGATAAAGTTAAACGAATAATTTGAACATTTTATTCAAATTACTGTATTGCGAGAGAAGATATTTGTCTTGGAAGGTTTGACAAGACGTGTGCAATAATTCCAACCATGCCATCGAGAGTTGATTATGGCCTGGATAAGCTAATTAATAATTTAGAAAAAAACATTTCAGGCCTTAAGAAAGACTCGCAATGGGCAGATAGATTTAGCTCTTGCATAATGTATGTTTAAGAAAAACATACAGTGTGTTAGTGATACAATTTCGAAATTCGACACTGCTTTAGTTTAAGGGCAATTAGCTTCGCCCTAGACAAAGTTCTGAAGCTGGGGGATTTGGTTTGCTGTTAATCAACAAGCACTATATTATGTTGATAGCTTATATGTCTAATGCTATCGGCTGCAGATATTAATTGTTTCACCTGATCTTATCGAACTTTGAATCTAGGCAGATAATTTTAATTTATACCAATGTTTAGAATATGCCTTGTTATCATTCAATTTAAAACAAAATAACATAATGTCATTTTCATTCAAATAATACATTCCTCATGATTGCGGGAAGGTATAATTTTGAATGATCAGAAAAAAGGGCTTAGTCAAGATTCCTCTCTGATTTTTATTATACTATTCAAAAAAAGTAGGGGATATTTGATTTTGGGGGCATAATACTAAAATATGCAAATGACTACGAAAAAAGTCACTATAGAACCTAACAGAAGAAACATTTCCAGTTACATGTGACGGCCAAACGCACCAATAGCTACCGCATGGAATGCAGGTGATGCTTGGGATCATCATGGGGGTCCAACCCAAGATTTGCACGACTCTGACTTTGAATGTTACAGTCATTGTGGCATTGAATTCCAGGGTGGAAACATCAGTTTAATTGTTTTAGTGACCAGAAAACAAATTTTGATATGCGTCGGCTTACCCAAAATGAAAGGTTACGTGCCCTTGGCATGCTACAGATCGGCACAACACAGGCGGTTGTGGCGCGGACGATGAATGTTTCTCAGTCTGTCATAAGCAGGCTATGGTCCAGATACCGTGATACACAATCTGTACAGGACAGACCACGCTCAGGTCAACCAAGGGCAACAACTCAAGCCCAGGATCGATTTATCCGTACCTTGGCCTTCGGAAATCGTGTCATCACAGCAAATCAGATCAGTGCTCGTTTTCAAACAGACACTGGTGTGAGAGTGAGTGGCCAGACGATTCGGAGTCGACTGCATAGGGGTCATCTTCGCGCCCGACGTCCCCGCGTGATCCCTTGTTTGAGAGATCATCACATTCAGGCAAGACCTCGTTGGTGTAGGGATCGTCAACGCTGGGATAATCGACGCTGGAGCAATGTGATGTTTTCAGATGAGTCAAGGTTCACTGTTAATTTTTTGGACAGACGTAGGAGGGTGTGACGTTAACGTCATCAGACATGATCGATTTGGGGGTGGTTCTGTTATGGTGTGGGGAGGCATCACTGTTGCTGGAAGAACGGCTTTACATGTTGTTGCAGGGCGTGTTACAGGCCAGTTCTACCGGGACAACATCTTGGCAGTCCATGTTGTGCCGTTCGCACGACGTCATGGCCGCCGTTTCATCTTCCAGGATGACAACGCAAGATGTCACAGGGCCATGATCGTTACAGGTTACCTCCAACAACAGAACATCACCACATTACCTTGGCCAGCACTGAGTCCCGACCTCTCCCCCATCGAGCATGTCTGGGACATGCTTGGACAGAGGTTACGTCAACGTCAACAACGTCCTGCCAATGTCCAAGAACTTGCTGCTGCGTTGCAACAGGAATGGGACAATCTGGACCAAAATGACCTTAGACGTCTCATTAGGAGTATGCCACGTCGGATCAATGCTTGTTTGGCAAACAGAGGAGGATTTACCCGTTACTGACTTTGTTGTGATGCTGTGGTAACTTTGCTGTTTGACCCCGGGTATCATTTTACCCTTATAATGGTCAGTCTGTGTCTTACTTAGTCTAACGATCATTTGGAATAAATCGATGAATATGAACTTCATTTCATTTTGTCATTTGTTTCTTCGTCAGTTTCATTAGGTGACTTTAATAACACTTAAAAATCAAATATCCCCTACTTTTTTTGAATAGTATATTTAATCTAGTTAAAGGACAATATTTCTGTCAGCCATTATCCCATATGTGATAGAAATGGTTAAACACGCCCCAAATATAATTTTAACACAGAAATCATGTGTTATGATGATTTCAAGAACGCAAAACCTTCTATATTACTGTCTGAAGTGATGAATGATAACAGATATACTGGAGAATTTCTGCTGACTAATAATTCCTCGAAGATCAAAAGTTGTTATGTGAAGCTGTGAGATGAAATCAGATAATTCAAAAAAAGTAATTGAAAGTCACTAGATAAGGGGACACGAGGAAAATAGAAATAGACCGTGAATTCCCTTGTTTTTATACATTCTTTACTTAATTAAAAAAACAACAATGCACGGACTGTTTCTATTTTTCTCGTTTTCTCTTATCCAGTGCGCTCATTGAAATATTTCGTCAAGATTATTAATTTTGTGGTCTTTAAATCTAACAGACACTACTTTTTAACAATTAGTTCAGATACAAACGTGTGATCTTCTTTTTTCTTATTTAAGTTATCATTTTTTATTAGTGACACTATTTAGCAAGCATGGAGAGCAAATGCAGCATTGATTGTTTGTACTATAGAAGCATTGCTGCGTATGGATAGTTCCTTTCCCGGGTAACCATAATGTTTCATTCTGTATTTGTTCCAGGGAAACGGGTTGTTCATTTAGATTAACTTTATTTGATACATTTATTGATGGCTTCCTGTAACAGTTTTAAGTTTGCTATATATTTCAATCTAAATCTTGGACAGGGCTGTACCAAGCTTGAAGTAAAAACACATCTCTCTTAATCCAATCAAATATCTAGAAATGCACCTATCGAGACAAATACAAAATAAAACAGATTGTGGTCTTAATGAAAAGGAATTATTCTGTAAATGGATTATAAGACTCCATCCAAATCGGGAGTAGAATAAATTGAAACGCTTATTTTAAGACCTGACTAACGGTTTTGAGCGACTATTAAACTGAAATGAAAGCGACACTTATTGATTAATGCTCGGACCGATTCTTCAGGGGTGAAATCATAATTACTCGTTATACATTGTGGAAAATAAGCCGTATGTAAAACTATCCCCTGGCTACCTGCAGGTGTCCTAACAAGAAGACAGATATCTTGTCAACTCCTTAATTAACCACACGACTCGCATTTCACAACAACTGTCTTTATAAGATCAAATACAAGTCAACACTTCTAGCCATTCTATTAGCTGGCAATATAACAACAGTTTGTAACAATCTCATGGTGAGATCTCAAACCACTTTTATAAGTCTGCTTCAAGTCAAACAAGTTGAGTTTACACGTACTGATTCGAATCGGTTGGAATCTCGGGCGAGGTGTATGTCATGGGTTATTTAGGTGGTGATTTTCGAAATTTGACATTTTAATAATTCTGGTATCGTTTTTCATTTCGAAGTTTCCGTGGCCAGATTCGAGCAGCCAGTCGAAAAACGTACCACACTAGTTGACCATTTTCATTATGAATTGATCCCGGAATTTGGAGCATGTAACCAGGCGTTTGCCAAATGATGAGTCGATAGAGATAAACTTATTTTCAAACTAAACAGTAAAATATCCCCAGATTTCGGTCTGTACTTTAATACATAGTGGTCTTATCTCATAATAGTACTAAAACTTGCCATAACAATACATGATACAGTTTATCATTCGGGGAGTTCACATAGCTAAAGTAAACTTTACATTTATATTCCATTAAAACAAACCTATAACTTGACCTTGTTCATGGGATTTTATGTGTTTAGAATCATAGTTATTCCACCACAGACATGGTTATATTGCGATATTGTATTATAAATTATAAGCGTAATAATTTTCCAAAATTCAATTTACATGTGAAACGCAATAAAGGTAAAATGAATACATCTGATTTATGAACAATAGTGATTGATTTTGTAATTTCCGGATCAAACTAAGTTAAAAATACACGAATTATTCTATGAGAATTTTGTTCCTAATGACTTGCCCAACCTGTGTTTACTTAATGCATATTTAGATAAGATTAATTAATAAACCTTTATGGATCGGTAAGGTATTGGTTTACATTTGTACTTGATACAGTGTTTCTATTACCTATATAAATATGCCTAATGATAATTATTAAACATTAGATATTTAGTAGACTCTCTCCCGAGAATTACTGAATTATTTCTGAATACTTTGCTTCCTCTGTGGGTTAAGTCAGCGACAAAACACATTTTGTAATTTCTCTTGTGTTTTCCAAACATGATTTTAATATTTCTATAGATATTTTTGCGATGCTGTTATATATACATAGAGCAAATATATTACGAAAGTTGACAGTAAATAAATCATGTTGTATCAGTCATCCATATTATTTACATATTGAATTAGGGATGAAAAGCGGAATGGTAGCACTCTTGTTACTAATGAAAAATTGCGTTATACATTAAAATATAACAAAATTGATTCTGTTTCATAAACAAGCCGCGATGGACAGCTTTAAAAAAAACAATTAATGTTATTGGATTTTTTTACATACGTAATTTGTCTGCATGTTATAGTGATTTTTATTCTAGAAACATTTCAGATGATATATACACTATGACTAGAAAACATATCTGACACCCATTGCAGACGATACTATTTATGGTCAAAACCAGCCAGAGTCACTTATAACTTTCACTGAAGTCTTTTAAATCCGGATGAATCAAGGCCGGAAAGTTATTAACCGTTTTGATAGGACCCTTTAATCGGTGATAATTTGGTGGGGTCCTTTTTTGTCCAAATGAATCAGAAAGTTATCAACCGTTAATAATTAGATGAGGCCATTAACCCATGTGTATTCTTCAGTGGATTAAGCCGAAAAAAAAAATAGATACTATTGTCTGAAAAATGTAAAATGGCGACCGGCATCTTTAACCTGTTTCGTTTGTCGTGGGATTATTAAAGGCGCATTATCTACGATTTAGATAAAGAGCTGACAGTTCTCGCTATAATAGTTAAATAGTTAATGAAAAGGGAATACGTTGAAAATTTCAGTCAAATTACTTCACTCCGAGCCGAGTTATTGGCACTACAATCACAGCGTAGTCTCGGTTGACATTTTTATACAGTTGTTACAATAGTAAACAAATTCTCGATTATCTACTTTCACCTTAAATCATCGACCGTAAAACGTACCTAAATCTACTTAAAAAGTCTCAACCATCCGATAGCACCGAGAGTTGATTATGGTCTTGGAAAGTCTATTAATGTTTTTTATATAAGATTCAAGGACCAGACAAAGACTTGCAAAAGGCAGCTTAATTCTATAGTTGTACAAATATTTTTATACGCCCACATTTTCATGTGGACGTAGTATGTCGTCGCCCCTGTCCGTCCGGACGTCCGTCCGTCCGTCCACAATTTGTTTGTGGACTCTCTACAGGTCACAATTCTTATCCGATTTTGACGAAACTTGAAATATAGGTTTATCCCCATAAGATATCGGTTCCTTTCGATATTGGCATGTATCGGATCAGAACTTCATGGATTATGGCCCCTGATTGTACGAAATATCATGTTTTTAGCTTGTGGACCCTATAGAGGTCACAATTTTTATCCGATTGTGATGAAACTTGACATGCATGTTTATAACCCCAAAATCTTGGTTCCTTTCGGTTTTTGCGTCTATCGGATCGTAACTTCCTAAATTATGGTCCCTGATTGTCCGAAATATCGCCCTTTTTAGCCTGTGGTCCCTCTGGAGGTCAAAATTATTATCCGATTTAAAAAACCGTGTGATTATATCACCGTTACATGGCTATGAAGGTTGAGTTCAAATTTCGTAAAAATCGGACCAAAATGACAAACAAAATGGCCGCCGTTTGTACGCGAATAGTGTGAAAATATGTTATATCAAGGTTGTTCACCCTATAGAGGTCACAATTTTGAACTGATTTTGATGAAACTTGACATGTATGTTTATAACCCAAAGATCTTGGTTCCTATCGATATTTGCACCCATCGGATCGTAACTTCCTGAATTATGGCCCCTGAGTGTCCGAAAAAATTGCCCTTTTAAGCTCGTGGTCCCTCTGATTTAAATAACCGTTTGATTATATCACCGTTACATGGTAATGAAGGCTGAGTCCGAATTTCGTGAAAATCAAACCAAAATTGACGGACAAAATGGCCGCCGTTTGTACGCGAATAGTGTGAAAATATGTTATATCAAGGTTGTGGACCCTATAGATGTCACAATTTTGAACCGATTTTGATGAAACTTGACATGTATGTTTATAACCTGAAGATCTTGGTTCCTTTCGATATTTGCGCTCATTGATTCGTAACTTCCTGTATTATGACCCCTGATTGTACGAAAAATCACCCTTTTTAGCTTGTGGTCCCACTGGAAGTCAAAATTATTATCCGATTTAAAATACCGTTTGATTATATCACCGTTACATGGTAATGAAGATTGAGGTAAAATTTTGTGAAAATCGGAACAAAACTGACTGACAAAATGACCGCCGTTTGTACGCGATTAGTGTGAAAATATGTTATATCAAGGTTGTGGACCCTACAGAGGTCACAATTTTGAACCGATTTTGATGAAACTTGACATGCATGTTTATACCCAAAGATCTTGGTTCTTTTCGATACTTGCGCCCATTGGATCGTAACTTCCTGAATTATGGCCCCTGATTGTACAAAAAATGACCTTTTTTAGCTTGTGGTCCCTCTGGAGGTCAGAATTATTATCCCATTTAAAAAACCGTTTGTTTATGTCACCGTTATATCGTAATGAAGGTTGAGGTCGAATTTCGTGAAAATCGGACCAAAATTGACAGCTGTTCTTGTCAGGCCATCCATCCTTCATCACTAACAAGGGGAAACCACGCCAGAAAATTTAGATGAACTTTGTCACCAATGCAGGCATCAAACACCCAACCTCAAGGCTACCTGGCCAGCATCTTACCCACTTAGCAACATGATCCCCAGTCGAATTTGAAGCCTACTGAAATGAACCTTTATAACCCAAAGATCTTAATTCATTTCGATATTTGCACATATCAAATTCTAACTTAATGATGTAGGAAAAATCACTTTCGGTATTGCTTGTTCTCTATCCATCTCTCGAAAATGTGGACGTATCCTGCCTGGCAGTGCCAACCTATCTTTCAGTATGTAATAAAACAATTTATTCAAAATTGGGAATCGTGGTATGTCAACGTTAAGACAGCCCTCCCCGGGGTAAAGAAATAAAGTTATTGCGGTCAATAAGATAACTTTATCAGATAGTATATAATAGTGTAATAGATGAGTCCCATGGGGTTTAATATTAATTCATTATCCAAAATATATTAATAATCATACAGATATTTGTAGTTTTGCCAGATAACATACATGAAAATAATCGATATGAGGATTAGTTATAACAATACGTAACTAATTTTAGAGATTTGACGACAGTTGTTTTTTTTTTTATCATTGATTGCTGTTGTCCTAAACCAAAGTAAACTCATATTGACGCTATTTCTAGCGTATAGCCAATTACTCCCTAGTTAATAATGCTATAAAAGGACATAACATATGTAAGAAAGTCATATTATTAGACGATACAAGGGTCAAATCGGCCTTTTCCCTGGCTTCAAATGCTATATGAATTATCACTTAGACATTTAATCTCTTGACACGTCCATAATCAACTCTGTAGACTATCGGATGGCCGAGATTAGAACATCTGAGCCATTATATAAGTTGACGTTAAAGTGGATAATTGAGACTTTATTTATTATCATAGAAATGGAATTTGTCAACCGAGACTATTTAAGCCATAACATCCCCGAGAATATGGTTATTTGGCTGAAATTTTCAATTTATTCATTTTTCATTATATGTTTTTGAAACTCTTTATCAAAACCTTATATAATGTTTCTTCAAATCAAGTAAATATCTATTTTCCTAACTAGTATTGCAAGAACGACAATCTCCTTGTCTAAATCTTAAATAATCCTCACCACCTTTAAGTTTAATTAAGAGCTACGTGCACTTTATCTGATGGCGTTTGTTGATACTACCACCCACAGATGACACTCAGCAACATGAAGTAGACGTGGCCAATTAATCACGTACGTATGCCATACCAATGCATTTTAGTTATTCTACAACAATCTATATTATCAACATAGATCAAAAACTACATTGACCTACACAGAGACATCGTCCGGGGCCTACCAAAGATAAACCAATTGACAAGTCATAAAATTAAACAGGAAGAGCTAAATCTGTCCACTGCACATCGTTCTTTAGGTCTGTAATTTCGCATAAATTAACCGTCGATGCCATCGGATGGCTATGATATAGGCAGATTTAAATTTGTTTTGTGGTCGATGAGGTTACCGTAAAGATGGATAATCGAGACCTTGTTTATTTTCTATAGAGTCTGGTAAAAACTCAGAAATAATTGGTTTAAACTAACTGTAAGTTAAATGTATCACCAAAGCATGTGCATTCACTGTGTCTTCTTGATATGTGTCAGCTGCTTTTGACACCATACTCTACTAAATAGACTAGATTCTCGATTTGGAATATCTGGCGCTCACTGTCGGGTTCCACAAGGATCTGCTCTTGGACCATTACTAGTTAGTTAACGAGTTTTGACTTTCATCAATATGCTGATGATACTCAGCTAAATATGTCTGTAAACTCTTTAATATATTTCGAATAGAACGTCTGATTATACCAAACAATGGGTAGCTGGAAATAATGTTAATTGTTTCCAATGTATATCTGACTGAAGTTAAGTAAGGGCCGGCCATTACAGTCGATCTGTCAATGACAACATGGAACGTGTGAAATATACTAAAAATACAGAAAAGACTCGATCTCCACTACATTTCAGTTTTGAGCGTTTTTCTTCAAGTAGATTGAGGGAAGTTGATCGAAGATTTCGATTTAGTTTGTATTTTGTGATCATATCTTTGATGTAGTCTAACGCTTGATTATGGAGTGCCTTGTATGTCATTATATTAATTTTGAATATGATCCGATATTTTACAGGCACCCAATGCAAACTCCTTAGAAGTGGAGTCACGTGGTCATATTTATTCGTTCTCTTCACTAGTTTTGCTGAATAGTTTTGGATAGTTTGTTTAGGAGTGAATCGGGAAGACAATAAAACAAGACATTAGCATAGTCCGACCTCGTCAGTATTGGGCATCTCACCAACGACGAGGCTGCCTCTTCAGTCAGATAAGCTCGGATCTGACCAATATTGCGTAGCATGAATGTGTTACACTGTTAATATGTTCAGATGGAGTCAGAATTGTCCAATATGACACCAATATTCCGAGCTGAAGTTTTATCAGCTACGATCGCATCTCCAATTTCTATAGACACTGGATGTCTTTGTTTTGTCGTGTATTTCCAACCACCATGAGCCCTTTGTTGACAACATTAAGTTTTACGTGATTTGTTACCATTCATTTTCTAACAGATTTCAATGCAGAACGGCAGCACAGTCACCTTTTCCGAATTAATCATACAGTCGTGTGTCGTCCGCATACATATGCATATTAATATCATATTCTTTAACTACTGGAAACAGAGGGGGTGTGTATGAAAGGTACGAAAATGGACCCAGTACTGATCCCTGTGGAAACCCGGTGATTAGTTCCTGTGGATGAGATAAAATCCCTAATACGCAGTAATTCTTTCATCAAATCCCAACTGCTTTCCCGTATCGACGGCATAAGACTCAGACGAAAACACGATGTGTCTTGTATACACGAGAATTAAGAATCAAAGAAAGTTGAATTCGAAGATTAGACTGAAACACCATTGCGTGGGCAAAATTGCCCTCACAACACATTGCATGGCATCCATTCATCTAGGACAGCAGCCCTTAATTTATTTTATTTGAAAACGCATCTACTTAAAAATCATTGAGTCGATGAGATCCTCAGACACCCCTTGAAACGCTATAGTGGGACAAAGCCTTCCCGCAAACCATTTAACTTTTTAATCATGATCATTCACTTAATAATTGATCTTAGCTTTGACACCGTCGTACGGACGACGAGTGTCTTGTATAGTATAATTTGGTGTTCAGAATTTGCTAGAAAACAAGAGCGTCTTCCACCAGGTAATTGGTCAGTCTAGGGTCAATAGCATGTTTCCATAATAAAGCAATAATCAGTAAGCATCAATAGTCAAAAGCATCAATTGCATCAAATGCAAAATAAATACAGTTTCAGATACAAAATAAACAGCAACAAAACTTATTAATTTGATGTTATTTAAAATACCCACATACAAACCTATTCTCTCGTCTGTTCTCCCTCCCACCTATTTGTAAGCTGTTTAACCTATTCTCTGTAAATAACTGAAGTGTAAATGTACACCAAAGTCAACGGGTCACATCTTAAATCGTGTTAATTCATGACGCCATTAGGATTGATAACTACTACTATATTAACTCTTCGGTAATTGATTCTCATACACTCGGGGTATGTCTATCTTCCGCCAGTTTAGATATTCATAAAGATACCGAGTGAAACAGACCGAGTCCTAGTCCACGTCAATTTATCAATATTAGTATCCCATTAGGGACAATCTTCAGATTACTACACCATAGATTCACGAGGAGTAATAACTGTTAATTCTGTTGCTACTCTTTAACTTTTAGCGCTATTATCTCTTAATAATATTAGATATTATGCACAGATCTGTGATCGGTAGGCTTGAAATTTATTGTACGTTCTTCTCGTAAAGATGCTCAGATAATTTGGAAATGAATGCTGACCCTGTTGGTATTCTGTCCATTTTTGGAGCTTAAATTGCATTAGTCTAGACTGGTTTGCTGTTGATACGGATGATGATCGTGTTGGCTGTCCGATATATTTGATTATCAGTCAGACAAAATAAAGATAGGCATAAATAATAGGATATGCAACCATCCCTAATGAATGGAAACATTTGAAGTCTGCAGGTATTAAACTTACAAACTGGAAAGGCGCGGTGTTGAATCTCACATCAGTTCGTTCTCTTGTCTCTTCTGCGTCGTTGGTACGGATTTTCAATTGCGATGCTATTAAATCATGCAAAGCTATTATATTGATATTGATTCGATTCTATTGTCTCGTAAGCATATTATCTCCCTTTATTTCAATTACTGATTGTGTTGCTTAAGACAGTAATCAATAGATCAGCTAACGAGCTCGATTTACATAATAATAGTGGGGGAGGAGTGTTGAAAGGAACGGAACCTTTTCGATTATGGTTAAAATAAAGTTTTGAATTGGGTTGACCTGTTCGATGAGTCATGAGTTTTCGAAAGCTTACGGAAACTCAGACTGCAATGTTTCTTAATTTATTTTAATCTGTGTCCACAAAATATATCTCTCTATGCGGATGCGACCCCAGGTAGCTTTGTGGCTGTGGCGTTGGCTCATATAAAGTCCTGGGTACGATCCCGGTATTTTATTGGACGAGAGAGTTCATCGGGAGCAGGCGGACATGCCGCTGTCCGGGCAAACATTCCGTCATAGCACATTGCTTGGTTTAAGCCCCACATCATTAGTACGGTTGATATATAGAAAAGCAGGAGACTAAACCTCATGTTTGTTGACTGGAAAGGGGATTTGGGTGGCCGAATGGTTAGCGCGCGCGTTGTATCATACCGCCTGCCATTGTGTCGAGTTGCGTGGTTTCGAATCCCCGGTTGTGCGTGGCAAGGAGTTGGGTCGGTTTCCTCCCACTGCTAAAGATCCCTACGCGCAATCGAATTATTTAAATAAAATTAAACCATATGTTAGTCCCGAAATGACTTAGTTTGCGTCGAGTGGACGTTAAACCCCAGTTTCTCTCTCTCTCTCTCTCTCTCTCTCTCCCTTTCTCCCTCTTGTTGACTGTAAACATATCACTGTATCACACCTACTTCCTGTGACACCCCTAAAAGTGACCGGCGAATATATCTTTAATGTCTACTTGTTAGAAGAAGTTTAATCGTATAATCTAATTCAGATTTAAAACCACACGCCCTAACATTTCAAAACGTCTAACATTTATTGAAAATTAGGAACTTCGACGTGGTTCTTTCATTGTTACAGTAAACAAACTAATTAAGAAACCATTCGTGAGTAGGTTTGTCCTGTAGCGCATTGCCATAAATTAGTAGATCCCCGTCGGGTAAAACAATATAGACACACATTCAAAGTGGGAGTAAAAAGTATAATTTGATTTGTGCAGTTGGTTGTAATACCCTGTTTGGGGTTGAATGTCCTACCTTTCTGCACCGACCGGGATGATTAAGTCGGGTGATTAGAAAGACTGACAATATGAACACCCTGGGCAGTTTACTCAAGAAATGATTTATGACAACTATGTGCCACCATTATACACACTCAACGATATAGCTATTCATTCACGAAAAGAAGATAACTCTAGAATTCAGTATTATGCCACGAATATCCTCTTCACAGATCTGGCTGAAGATTAAAAATTATATATATTAAACAGTGGATCATTGTGCGTTTTGTAATCTGATGTTCAGTTATATACATTTGTTGAAGTGGCGGACATAGATACTTTTATTTACCTTTAAAGAAGAATATATAGTGAAGATATTTACGTTGAACTAAGACTATGATTATGAAAACCAATTTTGTATTTACTAGCATTGCACCTATATTTCGGAATACAACTATTGTATCTAACTTTAACTTACATAAAATCAAACGAGACATCAGTATACTGTATACATATTTTTTTTTAAATTTTAACTTACATAAAATCAAAGGATACATTAGAAGGCTATACATAGTTATTTTAAAAGGTTGAATTAACAAAACATTTTTAGTTACGAGAGAGAGAGAGACGTAGTCATGCATAGTTTATCTCAATACATTATATATAAGTGAATGGATTCACACATGTTAACATGTAAGTAAAATTCTCCAACAGAGTATTATATTGTATTCATTACCACATGTAGCACTCATTTTCCTCCCCTCCCTCGCTATTATACGTCTAATATTTCATGGGTTTTTTTTTGTGTAATGATATATATTGTTTATTCTTATATCATGTGTTTTACCTGTCAATTTGGTTATTCTATCTGACATAAACTATACCTTTACACCCACATTGTTGAAATGATGTGGGTAGTCGTAATAGTTTTCAAATAAATTATATGCCATTCATGCGATAACGTATAGAAACATTTATTGCAGTTCAAGGTCCCATTCTAGATATATATATATTAATTTTTGAAATATTGGAACAGAAATGAAATGAAATGGGGTTTAACATCCTACTGTTCAGGTCCGAGTGAGCTAATGAAAACGCACATACGCCATACGGGAATCACAGTGGGTAAGAGGCTTGGCTCACTATCCTGGGCATCGTGTGTTCGATCCCTAGATTGGCCCAGAAAGTTCATTTCGATTTTCCGGCGTGATTTCTCCTTGTCAGTGATCCAGAACGGTGGGCCTGCAAGGACAGCTGTCTAGTCCTTCGGATGGGACGAAAAACCGAAGTCCTATGTACACATTAGCGTGCACGTAAAAGATCCCTTGGCAGTTGGAATTCGATATAAAAGTAGATCCTAGCGCCGCTGCCCGGGCAAAATTTTCCTCATAGCACACTATATGGCGTATGCCCGCCTTCCATTAGCCCAGGTTAGGTACAGAAGAGTAGGACGTTGAACCCCATTTCATTTCACACGCCATACACTATGTCATGAGTGGCCGTGACGCTATGGCCTACTCTTATATCGATGTGTACACGAGACCTCGGTTTTATATCCCATCCGAAAGACTATAATATGTTGCCCTTGTCACGATTTGGTCCCGCACCACTGTAAAGGATGAATCTCACCGGAAAAACCCGGGCACTTTCTCCGCCAACGTGGTGATCAACACTGGACACCGTGGGTCAGCGAACCAAAGTATTACTCACTGAACCCCGTAAAAGACTAGAACAAAATAATTGGTTATTAGTCTTATTAAGTATAATTCAAAACAAAACTTTAACATCTCTAATATTATTTTTTGTATTCTTTAAATTATGGTAAAACAAGAAAATGGTTAATTTGGAAATATCACGCGTTTCTAGGTGTTTAGAATACAATTAACCCATCAGAGACCAATCTGAACTAACCAAATTGGCGCATGAGTAAATAAACATGTTTGCGCACAGGGATTATCTACACTGTCGGAGAGGGCTACTACTCTACGTTGTGTTTTTTTATTGTTGTAATTCTGTATGTTCTAAAGCGATAAAAGATATGGAATGTGTTTACTGTCTATTACTGAGCGACGTTTCGAAAAGCCTTCTCTTGTTTTATCAAGCAATGAGAAAATATAAAATGCGATGAAAAAATACATACAAGAAAAAGCAATACTTGGTGGTCATTCAGAGATATCCTACTACATGTATACTCTCCCAAAAAAGAAACGTAAAGTTACATTTCGTCGTCGGTATATCCTCGCTCTACCATCGCCTTGTTGAAACAAGAACCGCGACACGTCGCTGAACCAAACTGCTCTCAAGTGTTGCTGTGTCCATACCGTCAGTGCCTGATCC
This sequence comes from Patella caerulea, assembly GCA_036850965.1. NCBI lineage: Eukaryota > Metazoa > Mollusca > Gastropoda > Patellidae > Patella > Patella caerulea. The sequence goes on along the minus strand of JAZGQO010000014.1, from coordinate 18,633,923 downwards.
ATTAAAGTTGGATTTCAAGTTGTTGGCGTATTTCAAAACAGAAGCTCTAACGGGGACGTCTGCCTCGTTATTCGGTTTCACGTAGGCGTTCACCTACTGTCTGGTACGAGATTCTTCGCCGTCCGGAAATTGCTGCTGCAGTAGAGGTCGATGTTGAAAACCATTTACGCCAATGGCGTAACCGGAAGTGACGATCCAGGACAGGTGGGGTCACTCTTGTTTGGCCTGAGCTAGGGCGGTAACGTGTTGAACTTTGTTGTCGGTACCCATCCCAAAGGCGAGATATGGAACCAAGAGAAACATTCAGCAGCCTGGCTACATCTGTCTTGGATTCACCTGCTTGTAATCGTTGTTGTGTTGGTCTTCGTTCAGATGTGGCATCATTAGGTTCATTGAGTGTTTACATGAGCAACTGATTTGGAAACCGAGAACCCCGGCATTTTAAAAACCTTAGATCTAGGTTCCAGGCGAAAAACTCGCGAAGTTGTTAAATTCATGTTTCTTGGTGCAATCAAGCGATAACAAATTTCGACAAAAAGGATGACCAGTCACAATTAGTGACCCTACCTTTAAAATCAATAATGAATTTCTTTTATCCTTACATAATGGCATTGAAAACAAGTAAGATTTACTGAAACAACGACCCCGTTCAAACAAAAAAGTGATGAAAAATGGGTTGTGCGTTTCTTTTTTTGAAGAGTATATTTACCTTGAAAGAGAGGCACACAAAAGCAACTTACCAAACACCTTGGCCTAGTGGTGTAGAGTGCCGCGCTTCGACCTAAAGCTGGCAGGTCACCTCTAGCTTGCGGCTGTGGTTTCGATCCGTGGTGTGAGCGTATGTGGCATGGAGATAGGGACGCCTTCTCAACCTCGTGGGTTTCCTCTGGGCACTTCGGTTTCCTCCCGCTGCTAAAGACCCCTACGCGGAAGCGAATTATTGAAATAAAATGAAACCATGTTAGTCCCAAAATGACATAGTTTGTGTCGAGTGGACGTTAAACCCCATTTCTCTCTCTCTCTTTCTCTCTCTCCACACACCTTGACAGTTAAGGTCATATATGACTAGTAATAGCATTACCAATACATAGATGGAAACCACCAAAATAAAAACTGTTTAAAACATCGATAAATATAATAGCCTTGGAAACACAGAGAAGCCTATAACAATTGTTTTTGTTAGAATAAACCTTGAAGTGTTTCGGATGATTTTGTATTGGAAACACACATATACGTACCAAAACCCTTTCGTAAAAAAGTATATCACAGCCTGACATTATTAATCAATTTAATAAATGCCCTCTTCGATGATAACGCAAACTGTTTTTCGCAAATATTCTAAATAAATGGCATTTTAATGTTATTCTTAACCGTTTCATAAAGAAAGGCTGGCAGATCATTTGTGAGCATGGTTGTCTCATTTATTTTATATTTAACTGGTTTTAAAGTGCTTATGATTATCCCGGCAAATTATGGATGTCAACTCTGTTTCAGTATTATTACTCTTGAAATACTTTTATTTGGAATTCAACAATAGTTTAATTGAGACGTTTAGTTAGAAAGTCATGTTTGATTTGGACAATTAGTTCATACCCTCTGGGGTTTTATATTTTACAAACAAAAGAATTGAATTCATATCCCATTCATCATATTATATAATTCTGCTACAACTAGTAATAAATATTGTCACGGAAATTTCCACGGATAACTAGCTGTATTAGTCAGTTCATTCATACATATACCCCATTATCATTAATAGATTAAATAGCCATGATACCTAATACACACAAAACCTGGAAGCGGTAGTAATTTAAATCTGAGAACAGATAGCCTTAACGTTATTAATATTTTTATGACTTACGTTGATACTAATATACAAATGTAAGTGGCTAAATTGCATTACTAATATTTATTAAACTAATAATAATGGGAATGTACCAATTTTAGAATATTATGACGTTTCCTAAACAAATCACATCTCGACCCGTGTTCATTGGACTGCTGCAACAAGCACCCCCTTCCGTGACGTAATCAATAAGAATTGTGGGAATGGCGCGAAGGTAGAAACACGTGGGCCTGTGTATAGAAAAACCTATTGAACGTTATGGTGACTACGTTAGATTGTGTTTATCGTGAATAACCAGGCGCTCGATATTGAAGACTGATCATATTCTAGGCACGGGGGCGTCAAGTTAGTAAAACTTAGTTGTTGGCGTACATTCTTCTACACTTAAATACAGCATACTTGTAGGGATTCAAGAAAAGAAAAACTCAAGAAACAACCTCGAGGAGATTGCAAATTCTTATTTCGGCTTGTGATTGTTCTGCTTGGACTTGGGATTCGAAGGAAAGGAAAACTTTGAAGTGCAGTATTCTTCTTGAAAGGAAAGACAGAAATCAAAATTTATTTTCAAGCTATGGAAGTTCGGTGTTCAGTGCTGATAACTGTCACATCGATATTGTATCTAATTCTAACTGTTTCCACGGTCTCAGGTGTGTATTAACATGTTTTCATTTTATCAACTTATTTTCTCTGCACTTAGCCTAAGATCAAAGGTAAGTAGTAAGTATACCGTATTAAGTCGATATTCACACATCATAAGCATAAGCCACACTAGCAACGAGCAGACGCTAAACAACGCGTTTTTAATACTGATATTAATCCATTTTGATCTAAACCTCCCTAGGATCGAGGAAGAAATAGTTTTTTGGTGTATAATTATTCTTAATTAGTTGATGAATGGGATTGTCAATAATCTGATTTAAGGTCATGTTTTCCTTTTTCCATTAATATAATTATAGAATATTTTGTGTGCACTGTATATACCTATCTTTTGCTCTCAAAAACAGACATGTGACTATATTCTGGGTAGTCAAGATTTAGAAGTATAAACACATGCTAATTCTTTTTTCTTTTTAAATCTTAATCTTGAAGTTTAAAGATATTCGTTAATTCTGTTAATTAAAGGTCTCTAAACTCTTAGTTGGTAAACTGCCAAAAGTTATTTTTATCTGAAATCATTAGTATGTATTTTCCTTTACGTTAGACGCATACAGTTTACATCAAAAACGTAGGTATACGGAATGCAAGTCTAAAATAGTCTACCAAGTTTGGGTGCATTTAATGTTAGGCTTTCAAAAGACAGTGTATGCTTTCTACCCTCAGAACACATAACTCCGTTTAACATCTTACGACAATTTCGCAAAATCCAAACAGTTTTTTTGTGTAATTCCATAAATAAGCTCAGCTGTCCCGAAAAATATATGGTTACCACATATTGCGTATTTGGAATAGATCAGTCATTGTATTTATATCAAAAATAATTATGGAACATACATTTTGCCGAAACGAATGTTTATGATTAATTATTTATGGCTATAGTTGTGACGAGATTTAAACTCCTGTTACATAGAGGTAATTTCAACGTTCTTTTAATTTCTACACGAAACGGTCTATTGTCTCATCTAAGGATCTGACCAGCGAGAATCGATCTTGAAATATTCTTCTCTCTGAAAATCGGAACAGCTCCTTTGGAGTTTGCTTACACATTTGCAATCTGCATGAGGACACGGTGGCTGTAGATTCTATCTTCAAATGCGTAAAGTATATCTGCAGCATTTGCATTTACTGAAAATAACAAGTTTTCCTCGACTCATTTCACCTTATGGGTTCACGGTTGCTCAGTGCGCGACGATCTCGAACACTACTAGGCGATCCCGAATTCGATCAGTAATGTTCATCGACATTTTCGGGTGGCATTCCCCTTTTCAGTGATGCAGGGCAAAATGCCTATCACGAAACAACGTTCAGTCGTGTGGATGGGACGAAAACCGAGATTTTGTATTAAAAAGCACCCATTGCAATTGGAATTTGATGACGAGAACTCGTACTATCCGAGTACCATTTTTTCTCGAAGTTCATCGATTAGCTCATATGTCTGTCTTCATTATCTCGGTTGGTGCAGAAAAGTAGGACAGCAAACCTCATTTTATTAAATCCACTTCAACATATACTTAAATGGTTTATGGAACATTTAATTAAGACAATAAATACAACTATTAAGGTAGCTAATCATCCAAAGTCTTCGAGATTAAAAACACGAATTATTTGTCAATTTAAATCAACATTGATGTTGTAATCTTGCCGGGAAATGATGAGCTTCTGCAATTCAATATTTAAAACAAGATAAACATTTTACCATTGATACGCGAATCGTGTACCATAATGCGTTTCAACGCCGTTTGTAACAAGGGGCTCAAAGAACGAAGCTAGACAAAGTCAACAAGCCATGTTCTTATATGGAGAGCATGCGTAATACTATCGGTGTAGATGTGAATAACCAGACGCGAGAGATTGCCATTAGATTGAGACTTCTGGCGTATCTCGCCGGATATAACTGATGTCAAAGAATAGCGATTTAGCTCCTTTAACAGTAGATAATCTCCAGGTGTGGATTTGATGAGTTTAAAAAGAGGGTCGCCACAGGATTAAGGGAACATGGTGCTGGCTGGCCATATCCTATTAGGCTTTATATCGTCTGCAGTGAATACCAATTCTTGGAAAATTTCAGTTCATCATATCTTTGTAAATATCGAACAGAACTGAACGATTTTTGGACTGATATTAGTAACTATATTCTGTACAGGAATATCGATTGCTCAGAGATACATCTAAGCTTTAGGTGCACCTTTAATTGAAGATTGTTCAATTTTATGAGTTGCAATAAAACCACCAATGATACCTTGCTGACTTATGTTTTTGGAAATCAAGAACTTTCCACTTATGTACTAACGGCATTGATATGCGTTTAGTTATTTCTGGGTACCAAAGCCACATTTGGTATATTTATATAATCTTCGAATATTGATTCAACTTGCCAGATTGTTGAATATGACTGTGACCCTTAAGTTAACACAATATTTCACTAGAGACTGTGACCCTTAAGTTAACACAATATTTCACTAGAGACTGTGACCCTTAAGTTAACACAATATTTCACTCTTTATTTATAATTTATTGTTAACATAGAAACCAAATTAAAAGAACTTAGTTAACGGTGACATTTTGAATATTTAAATATATTTCTTGGTATTTATTTTTGATCTCCGTGTTACGTAAACAGCTTTACTTCCTATACTGAGCGCCGATGGTAAACATGAAGTCCAACTAGCCCATTGAGGAATGGTTGGCTGACTGGTGCGCGCTGTATCATACGGTCTGTCATAGAGTCAACTGGCATGGTGTCGATTTCCTGGTTGTATGTGACAGGGGTTTTCTCGGGGTCCTCGGGTTTCCTCACACGACTAAAGACCCCCACGCGCAAGCGAATTGTTGAAGTAAAATTGATGCATGTGTTTGTCTCGAAATGACCTATAGTTTGTGTCAAGTGGATGTACCCCCTCTCCCTATCGCTCTTGTTCTCTCTCTCTCAAGGCTCATTAAGTACCCTGGAAAAAATAGCCACTTTACGACAAAAATACGATCTATCCAAATGAATTTGTTCAGTGAACTACATTTTGCTTTACTTGTATCTACTAGAGAAAAACGTATACGTGAGAACGTGACTGTAGCAAGGGTCTTATTACTTAGACGACGTTGCCGACAATGGCCAAGAGCAGTTTCGGAAACTCAAAATAGTTTGGATGTTCTTTTTCATGGCACACTGCAAAGCTATTGCCATGTTTACAGTATGTTCTATGTAAGATTATTAAATGAAATCAATCGGAAGGTATTGCAATTTATAGAACTAGAACCAAAATATATTAGTCTGTGACACGCAAGGCTTGGGGTTATATGTATCAGCTAAGTAAGGACATAATATGACCAAGATTATAAATACACCGTCAATGTCCTGGTTGATTGTCCACTAGCACAAAAGAATGAGCCGTTATATTAGGGTTTTGTCGTGACAAAACATAACTTTGATACAAACTACGTATGCTGAGAGATAAAATAATATAATTATTTCTTTTTTAAAAAAAAAAATCCTAGATAAAAACGTCCTAATACAAGACGACAGATTTTTAATGGTCAAGTGGGTTGAGTTCAAATGTGCCTATCCATAACGCTATATCGAATTAGTGTAGTAAGCATTTTAAAACAGTATTCCATTTCCAGAAACGCTTTTCTTAAACCCAACCGGACTGATGAAGACAATTGATGCTTCTGTATTTTCTTATTTCTATTTCCAACTCATAACTGACCTTTTTGTGTAAGTGTAAGTTCCATTGTTACATACATAAGCGGCAATTTTCGATTAAACACGAGAGACGCGGTGCCCCAATGAGTAAGACACGAGCTCGCTACAATGGAAGTCCCATGTTCCATCCCGGTGTAGGTTCAGAAAGTTCATTGGTGGTGCAGACAGGGGCGTTAATGTGGGGGAGGGGTTGTGTGGGGTGGGGGATGGAGGGTACCGCCCCCCCCCCCTATGAAAACAAATAGTCGGTCGCAAAATCAGTGCAGTCGGTCGCACAATAGGAGTAGTCGCTATCAAAATAAGTGCTCACTGCATACGTCTGGCTACTCACGCAAAACTTTAGCATAAAATAACCTTGTGAACTTAACATGTTTGAAAAGATGTGTAACTCGTATTCTGTTGTGGGTATGCTGGTCTAACGACAAAATTTTACCCAGGGAGAAAAATAGTCTGTTTGAAAATAAGTTCAGTCACTTCAGTCGGTCTCAAAAACGTGTTTCACTCTTATTCTGTTGTGAGTATGTTGGTCTAACAGCAAAATGTTACCCAGGGAGAAAAATAGTCGGTCTCAAAATAAGCGCGATCACTGCAGTCGGTCTAAAAAGAAATGCCAGAATAGATTCCAAATACTATGTATTTGCGTGAATCCGTGAGCTTAAATTACATACGTCACTCTTATTCTGTTGTGAGTATGTCGGTCTAACAACAAAATTTCACCCAGGGAGAAAATAGTCGGTCTCAAAATAAGCGCAGTCACTGCAGTCGTCTCAAAACAATTGCCAGAATAGATCCCAAATACTATGTATTTGCGTGAATCTATGAACAAATTGCATACGTCACACAAAGCAATAGTATAAAATAACCGCCTGTTTGCCATGCCTGAAAAAATGTTTGTCACTCTTATTCTGTTGTGAGTATGTTGTTCTATGAAATGTTTTCTACTATGACAAGAAAAATAGTCGGTCTCAAAAAAAGTACTCACCGCAGCCAGTCTCTGCAGACTAAATGAATTAATGAGGTAAACAAACAATAACAAAACAGGCGAAATTGACAGATTAGCCTCAAGATTCTGCCTATTTTTTATCGTCTCGTTAACGAGAATTTTGTTCCATTTCGCATGACATTGATTCAAATTTTCACGCCTAGTCCCAAAAAATTAAAAACTCTGTTACATATCTGATTTTTTTTCGCGCCTGTGGTGCCCAATTCAATTATACCATCATACTTCTACTGGGTTATATATCTGAATTTTTTTCGCGCCTGCTGCGCTCGTTTCCATTAACACATCACTCCTCTATTCCTCTGCTGTGTTGTACTGTTTCAGCACTATAATGTTCACGATTATAGTGAACTATCCAGGTTGCAGTACCAGCGCTGTGTGGGTCGTGGGATGTCAGATTGTACAAATGTTATGTCAAATCTTGCAAAAAAGATCTCGAGATTCTGTCCCATTGGTCCCTCGTCCACAAGAGGATATTGAATCAATTTTTCAAAATATTCTCAAATTACTTTGCGTTATAGGCACACTCATCATATATGTCATACACTATATGTGAACTTCCGGCGAGACAACGATCGGCGAACAACTATATAATTATACAATACTATCTATGTTTTACCGGGACACTTAATGTTATACTTAGCCAGTATTTTATTGACATTCATTTGGGGTGGGATTGTGGATGACGGCCTAGTTTTGAAACCGCCCCTTTCCCAACCCCATATTCCATAGAAAACTCGCACCTGTGGTACTCGGCACCTGATTGCGTCACTCGTTCTGGGGTGGATGGGGCGTATGTGTATCAGTCGGTCGGATTTTGGCTAAACACCCCCCACCCCCAAACAAAATCGTTATTTACGCCCCTGAGTGCAGGTCCCAGGGCCTGGGAGGATACAACGTTCGGATGGGATGTAAAACCAAGATCTCGCGTACAAATTGGCGTGTACGTAAACGATGCATTGACAGATATAAGAGTAGTCCATGTTGTAGCGGTCCGTGCAAAATTTGCTCCGTGACACAACATTAGCCCAGTCAGTGCAGATCAGTAGGACGCTAAACCCCAATTCATTTCGTGTAAGTGATTCATTGACAGACACGAGTAGTTAGCGCAGCTATTCGTGCAAAATTTCCCTCGTAGCACACTATATGGTATATGTCCGTCTTTATTTATTCAGTCAGTGCAGATCAGTAGGACGAACTTAAATCTCATCTCATTTTCATTTCGATGAAACAGAGAGCTATTTTAAGCAAGAGTGTCCTTATCGGGATCTGGTTGAAAACAAGGGAAGCGTTTACAGCCCAAATAAACTATTTATTAACTAAACTAAGATGCTGACATAATGTCAACCACTTCTCACTGTTGTTCGTCACGATATTTCTCATGGCATTACAATAGACTGGCGCGGATCCAGAGGGGGGTCCAGGGGGTCCGGACCCCCCTCCGCCCCCCCCCCCCTGCTCAGGCTTGAAATTTTTTTTATGCGATTTTATTGGCGATTTAGACCTGTTATTTTGGAATTTACCTTCCGGAAATACGTCAGAATGAACCAAATTGAATCTAATTTACCAAATTATCGGTTGAGCGCAATTAGTTAAGCAATTATCAAACCTAGACCCCCCCCCCCCTGCAAAAAATCCTGGATCCGCTCCTGCCACGTGCTGAAAGGTGCCTGTATATTTGAAAACAAGTACCCATTACACAAGTACCCAGTGCACGAGTCATTAACACATAGTAAAATAACCAGTAACACAATTGGTAACTTACCAATACACCAGTAAAACATAGTAAATACGTTTTTCTTAATTCATTCCGAAATTAATATATTACTCATCATCGACTAATTGCAATTTTATTTACGGTCCAGCTAATATTTCATATAGATTTTAATCGTCCATGTTAATTGATAAAGCTTGAAATTGAACTATTATCAGTACTATTTTAATGATTAATCAATTAATTGGCTCTACATCTTTGATTAGGTGTTGTGAACAAAAGAAGTGTATGAAAACCCTACAACAGTAAACTTTATAATACATTTCTTAATTGTCTCAAATTTTGATAATCTATTTCTTACAAAAGCAATCTCATTAAACAGGAGGAAATGTTTTCTTTCTTAACATCGAATTTTTGCCTACGTGTTACAACTTATCGTTTTCTCATTTTTTTAAAATAAATATATGATTGTTTCGAAATCCCATTTAGCGCAAATGTCATGACTTATCGTTAACAAACACTCTCTGTTATTCCTTTGCTATTAATAAATAGGGAAAATACAATAGAGCAGCTGGTGGGTTGTCAAATTTTTACTTGTGACTTCATTTTAAATGCCGATAGTTCCTTGCATCAATATTAAGATAAAAATGTTATGTCAGCATGATTTAATAATCTACAACAGATTGCTTTGGGTTTTTTTTATAAAAGAAACGCCTACAATTCATAAATTTCAGATCGCCAACTAAGGTGATAAACTACACAAATGTTTATTTGGACACCTGAATAGAGTTTCACAGCGTTTGCTGTCTATTACTATCAATCAAGATTCGCAGGACAGGTACTTATATTCACTGTAGGCCCTAATACTGGGTTAATAACCTTACACAAATTACATTAAGCACAAATCCTACTGGGAAACCATTTCACCAACTACTGTGATTCAGAGCCCTTATCATGCAATCCAGTCATTGGCACAACAATCCGATTATTATGTCCCCCTAAAAAAGGTTATTTATTTGTCAATAATTTGTTCTTTTTGTTTTATTTGCATAGATATTTAGGATACTTTTTGTACTTATATGAAAAGGTCGAGATTTGAGTAGCTCAAATTGTTGTTAGTTTATCTGACATGTCTTTTTTTCTTGAATTAAAAAAAGTTAATAGTTCTGTTCGAAAACTATTATTCATAGCAACCGGCAACATCAAAACACTTAGTCTGGTAAAATGATTACATCATTACTTGGTGGGCTTAACGCAGTTTATTAGGATAATGGTTTGAATATTAAAAGAATGCTGAGGCCATCGAAAGCCGTTTAACGAAACATAAAGAGGTCCGGCAATTGAAGAATACAGTACAGACATAACCAAAAATAAAAACCTCCAATAGAAATCCAAATGTCAAATTTAACAAATTATCGCCGATTTATTGCAAAGGCAGTCACCTTCATACATAACGATGAGCACAAGTTGTCCATGACCAACTTTGCAACTACGCAAAAACTGCAAAGGGTCTGTGAAAATTGAATGTTTGAAATAAATATTTTAGAGTGATTTACGACAAATCTCTTTTATTGAAATGAATTTTAGTTTAGAAATTCGATATTCCGTTCCTTCCACACGACCAGGAACACAAGCGCGGCTCTTCTCGGTCTCTCGACCCTCCACTGGTATATTGTTTCAAATCAGAGAGATTTAAAACGGTTTAAGGTTACCCAATAACTGAATATTCGAGTTAATTACTGTTAGGAAAAGATAATTAATGGTTTGAGAATAAAAAGAACCCGTTTTGACTGAAATCTAAACCTTCCTTTCCTGTGTTGTATCAATTTATATAACATATTTAAGCACTGTTTTGTCACTGACGGTAGAGTATTTTGTCTGGAACTCAGTTGGCAAGACGGAACTCAAATACATCAGTACTGTCATGTAGCCTGATCTAATAAAAAAAAGGGACATCATCAATATACTGATGAGATTGACGGTTTTAGCCTACAGGAGTCCAAGTCCCTTCGCCTAGCCTTGGAAGGCAGACCTCAATGCTTTATAAATATTAAAATAGTTCATTTATTTGGGACCATTTAGAGAGATCGGTGAATTAATTTGAACTATATTATATTGACGGTATTAACTTAAATATTATCATGAAAGGCCGTATCTTGATGAGAGTCTAATTTCTTCTAGGTTTAATTGAAAAGTTTAATGTCTACTGATTTACTGACATATCATCTACAGACAGGCAGGTGTTAAACCAAATCTAATTAGAAGATATTGCGACACGTTGTAAATTCAGAAGATTTATTTCATATCATTTGAAGTTAATTTCATTCAGTGGGTAATTACCTTTGTAGACTTCGGGTCACCACGGCGATCTTTTAAGTGTTTTTTAATGTATTTATTCTCACCAATAGTTGATCTGGGTCATTTTTAAAAAGAAAGAAAAGATCGGTGTATCTTTCTTGTGTCTAGAACGATAATCTAATTTTGTGCCTATTTTGGTTTAGTCTTGTATGGTCTCTGGACGTGATTTGACGATACAGGATTCCCTTCGAAAACTACAATATTGTAAGTAAAAGTTGAATCTCTAATATACATTAGATATAAATCTAAAAATGACGCAATTCCGTTACTCAAAGAGATATGGTGAACTGGGATTCCATCGATCGACGTTGGCCTTTGTTGTGGCGAGTGTTTGTGGGTCTGTTTTTACCCCATTTGAATCCAAGCAGAGCCATTATCTGGCGTAGATATTAATAATCAACTGGTTACACATTAGCGTGGATTAAACATTAAGAAATCCGATATTACGGAAAAATTCAAAGCACGGACAGTTACTGACTACCTCTCTTAAACCCATTTCCTTAATACGATCTATTAACTTGCTTACTGAAATTGTTTACTTCGTCATAAATGAATAATTTATAATCTACAATACGTGGAGTTAGATGCACACATTATTATGAACGTTGACCGACGTCACTCATGGACATCAAATTATGCATGGGTAGCTAACCTCACTGGATGCTGCAACTACTGAACCAATGTTATTCGTATGAACCCACAAGCTCCAAAATAAGAAGAACTTTTTGCAAGGAACTATGTTTTTAAATGGGGTACTTTTCACAAATTTCGGTTGTGTCCATAGCGATGTGTATTGCTTTTTTCTCCGATTTCATCTTATGCTCAATGGAAAGCTACAAACTATTGCTTCATTTAGTTATAAGTGACCAAACGACCTATTAATTTGAAATCAGTCGGATGCCCGTCCCGACAAATTAGGAAGATTCCCATAGCATTGAGTACTAACTTATAAATGGTATAGAACTAGCACCACTACCAAGTAGAAACAGCACGGAAACACCCAGAAAAACTCTCTCGGCCAACACTGGGATCGAACTCGCGACCTCTTGGTTAGTGATATATTCAGTGTTAAATACTTACTAAACACTCACGTAATCTGGATAAACCTAATAAGTCTGTTGAAAGCAGAGAAATCAAAGGTGTTTTGTTTCAGCATTGAGCTAGTGAATATAAATTAAAATTTTATTTTGGCCTTTTAAATGAAGATCATTAGAAGCCAAAGGAGAAAAACGTATATTATATACCAAGTCGAAATATGAGTCTAACTCAGTTTTCAACAAAATTTGTATTGATAGGTTTTTCCAGAATACAGAAGAGCAGTATTAACTACCACTAGACCTGCATGCAGGAATGACGGGTTTCACTGGTGCCAAGTTACTCTTAAACATGTCACTTTCGGTGCCAAGTTACACTTGAACATATGTCACTTCCGGTACCAACGAAACCACTAAACAGGTTTCCAAATTAACATTGCACACAAATAAAATGGACGCAGAATCAACCAATCAATCCAGCAATATCAAGTCATTTTATACATTTGTTACTTGTAAACGATCTTGACAAAATTAAATTACTTTCGGTGTTAATGAAAATGTTCAATTAGTCTTATGAAATCAGAAATGGCATACGATATCATATAGTGACAATTTTATGTAAATCGAATAATAATTGCCACTTTTAAAGACCAAAAAACTTGAAAAGTGACTTGTAGAAAATCTGCTATTTCTCTGCAACCGTACAAGTTAGAAACCATTTTTTGGTATCTGTATGATCGTATGGGTTCATTCTATTTGTTGATTGGCATCAAATACCATAATTTGAAAAAGATTTCAAAACAGACTCATTTGAATAAAATATCTGTTTTGAAGGCTAAAAATTCAGTTTTTGCCAAAATCACATTACTTCCGGTGATAATGAAAATCTTAAATTACTTGTATGAAATCACAAATGGCATTAGGTATAACATGGTGTAACGTTAATGAAAATCGAATAATAATTGACACTTTTATGGCCCCGAAACCTTCAAAAGTGACCTGTAGAAAACCGTCTATTTCTCGGCAACCGAACAAGTTAGAAACAATTTTATGATATCTATATGGCCATATGAGTTGTATTTATATGTGAATTTAAACCAAAAGTTAAAATTATTAATACATATTAAGTTATTCATAGTTGAATAAAACATTGATGTAAAAAGTTTAAAATGCAGTTTTTGACCAAATGACGTCACTTCCGGTGTCAATTTTGAATTGTAATCAACTTTATATGACGCTACATGCTTTTTTGAATCAAATGATGTCACTTTTATAAAAATCCAATAATAATTGACTATTTTACAGGCAAAATAACGAAAAGAGTCACTTGTACAGAACTGCCCATTTCTTGGGAACTGCTTATATTACAAACTAATTTTAACATACATTTTCTTCGTATGGATTATAGCTACAAGTTTATAAAAGTTACGAAGAAATATTTTAAAATCTGAAAAGCCTGAATAGGTTGTTAATAGTTGAATTTTACACCATTTTTAGCCATTTAATCGAATTTGCTCGAAAATGAAATCGAAATTAAAAAAACTGCTTCCGACATTTTTTGCGCCTTGAAAGGGCACATACTTTGAGTCAAATAATTTTTCCAAAAAATAATATTTGTTTTCGAAAAATGGTACCTAACTGTCAAAATTGTAGTTTTTGGTAAAATTATGCCACTTCCGGTGCCGACAGATAACACTTCCGGTAATAAAAAAAATGACAATTGAGACAACGAAGCATATGAACTTTGTTTTATACAAATCGAACAATAAAAAATTAATCTAGGACTGAAAAACTGAATTAGCCAATGGCGGCCAAGGAAAATTACTGAGACAAAATTTTTTAACATTTTTGCACTAGTCAGATGACTCTTTAATTCTGTGCACAATACGACTAAAAAATATTCATAAATAAAAAAGTTTTTTGTAAAATTTTAAATTTTCGAAATTTGGCGCCTAATATCTTCGAAGATTTGCCGAAAATCAAAAATCGAAAGTAGCGTAGCTATGTGCCCTGTCTCCGGCTATGCCAAAATGTATCGAAAGTTAAAATTCAATGATTATTGTTAAAATTACTGCAATATTTTAAAAAACGATAATTTGGTGATTTCGGACATTTCGCATTGTCGCAGAACGTTCAAAATAGCTTTATCCTCTAAGTCACACCCACTTTCCCAGTAAAACCGAAGAAATCGTAACGATGCGACAAGCAGTTGCTGAGATCTACTCAAGACAAAAGAAGAATAATAATAACTAGACCTGCAAGCAGCACTGAACCGGCTTTCAGGAATCATACAGGAAGTTTATTATACCATAGCCAACCCATTGAGCTACCGAACTAAACTTTAGTTGTTTTGCTTCAGTGACACCCTCTACCATATGTAAAAGTAATATTTGCTGGCGAAAAGAGCGGTCAAAATTGTAAATTATGGCAAAATTACGTCACTTCCGGTGCCGAAAGAAATTTTATAGGTGAAAAATAAGTCGAAAATTTGCAACTTACAAAATTTGTTTACACTAAGAAGTGGCTATAGTGTTATTTGTACGTATAGAGTATATAAATCGACCAACTTGGTTTAATTTTGACGAAACTCGGTAAAATTCTAATTATGGCAATATATCTAATAGAAAGAGGTTAAACTCTGTAGATACGGTGTGTTAATTAACAGGGGTGAGAAATTGACTAAGGGTGATTTAATTATCGCTAGGAGTGAAAATCTCAGCGACGGTGTGTTTTCTGTACTGGGTGTGTTAATTAACGGACGGGTTAAAAACAACTGACACGGTGTGTATTCTACGTTTGGTGAGTTTTCTCGAAAGCGTGTTATAACTGCACCAAAGTGTCTTATCAAGGACTAGCAGGCTAAATCTGACGCGTAGGTGTCAAATCTAATTTACCGTGCGATTTCTTAATCGACCGTGTGTTTTACGCAGATCTGTCTTTGTTAAGGGTAGGTCTTTATACATGGATTTATACGTGCTGTAGTTACATGTCTGCCGTCTTTAGTCTATGCGTATTTCATTTGTTGATGAATATTACGTTTCTTATACTGCATACCATTGTCTTGCTACAGTGATTTATTTATCTTGTCTTTTTGTGTGTTTCATTTGTTAACATCATCGTGGTACTACTGAACTATAAATGCATGTGTCTTAAAATCGGTCGCACTCAATATCGTTATTTACCGATATCCGGTCCAACCACAATTTGATTATACGATGTATTGTAATCTCTATTGATATCAGATTCTCTGATCTGTTTCCACATATATAACAAACGATAATTTACATATCAAATAACACCAATGCAAACAGGGACACAGGCCTGTGGTGATATTGCATTGTCGAACTCGGTGTAATCAGCTTGTCGTAATGCGTAAAAATACCGTGCTATGTATGAACATATATCTTTGACACGTGTCCATATAGCCGCTTGTGATTCAATAAACGTTGTGTCACAAAGTCGTCTTTGCGTGCAAAATAGAGACCATTAACTTAATATGGAAATAGGGGCATAATTTAATAAGAACAACTAAATTTAAACACGTGTTAATATTTGTATTGTTTACGATTGTATGGCATAGCTTTATTATTTTTCTCCTGGGGCCTATTTCACGAAATTTTAACTAAGATAAGATCCCAATTTTAGTAATTTGATTGGATAATATTAGATTGATTTTATTGCTTAGCCAATCAAAATTGAAGTATCTACTAAAATTTGGATTTTATCTTAAGTTAAAATTTCGTGAAACAAGGTCCAGGTACTAATAAACTACGAGGCGAGTGGATCCAATTGTAATTTAGCATGTATAGAAATACGTGATGACAGATCGAGAGCACGGGCTGCAATAGTCGCCAACTTGTTCTATTTATAAAAGCATGCAATCACCTTTGGAAATCAGTATCCAGTCTAAAACGACTTGATAATTTCTTTTGTTATTTCGGTATTTATTTGAAAAGAATTTAATAATGTGCCATAGTAATTTGTGATTTTGTTTTTATGGTTAATTCGGTTTAATTGTGAACATTTCTAAATCTAAATATTGGACGAAAAACATTAATCATGGATAAACGTTCAGAATAGTGTTATAGAATGATTTATTTGTTAAAAGTCTTTTAGTAACTTAGTTCCATATAATATGAACATCTGACATGCAAAATTGTGTTAAAGAATTAGACTATAATTGTCTCTATAGGGACCGATTTCGGCAACAACTATTTATTGCTGTAGTGATCAATTGCAACTTTTTCACTATACGTGTATCTTAAAGTCATAGTTTTAAACTTGCATAGCTTCATTTGCGATATTTAGAACCGTCCATAGAACACATTATGTCCAGAATTTGACGGTAACAGCTTACTAATAAATTTAATAAAAGAAAACTATTTCAGAACAACGATAATTTCTAATACACCTTTGATGTAATTAAAATATCTCTAGAGGTGGTGTTTGTTCGTTTGACAAATTAAGGTTTTGAAATAGGATACACAACACAAATATATTAACTTACAGGGTCATATTTTAATAAACCATGTTAATTCAAGAAAATTATTGATGTCTTCTGATTAAGATAGAATCGTGAAACAGGTCCCAGGTTTATAATACACATTCACTAAAATTGTTGAGCTGCGGTGATCAATTTTATTACCCTAATCAAGTCTGGCAATTAACAGTTGTTAAATAACATCTAGGTCAACGTTGATCCAAATGGTGTTCAGCGAAGCGTAATTCCTGCTCTCATGGCAGTTTGTGACTTGAAAATACGTTTAATAATTTAAAAAATTCAAGAAGAAGAACAACCAATGGCATCAAATTTTCGCATATTTCCGATACAACAATTCTTTTTGTTTTGAAATATACTGTAGAAAAATAACTTAGGTAATAAAGTAATTAAAATATCAAGCTTTATTTAAATAAGATGATAGAAAAGGGAAACATACATTTATGTCATTACAATAACACCAACGCTGAATAGACAACAGTCTGCACACACATGATATAATTGTTCTATTTGTGGTACTTTGTCATCCAGTGAATAAACTGTTACAGGTAAAAAAAATCACACTCCGACCAATCATGGTCTCTAATCCATTAGAACAGTGTCGCCTCTCAGTCTGATATCAAAGAGCAAATAAATAGGTCGGACTTGAAAGAATAATTTCGTGTGAAAAGCGTGCTCTCTAGATAGAATAAATTATACAATAAGGATGAGGCTGGAGCCGTGGAGTATCAGTGCTGTGGCGTATTATAGTTGTTGTTGGAGTATTATAAGAAATAGCTAGTACTCGTTGACTATTTTGTTATTTGATTTCAGATCGAATCACCGGTGATTTTGTTAATGAAGGATCTTGTACTGTTTGTTAATTGCATGGCGTTATGATTTTAGCAGTTTTGATTTTTAATTAGTATGAACGATGTTTTTGTGATAAATTCTTGTTATTTGGCGTTATGATTTTAGCCACAATTTGTCTGAAGAATCAAAACGCCGCCCCTTGGAGATACGCTAAATGTAACTCACTGTGATATTAATTACAAAACGGTATATATTACCGTAAAATGTAACATTCATTACCTTCATTAGTTTTTGCTGATAAAAAATATATCATAAATTGAAATCTAATAATTTATTATGGCTAGTTTATGTGTGGTTTGCTCCAAGGAAGTGCGTCCCCGACAAGAGGCGTTGCAACGCAAAATCGTTTTAATTAAAAATGAAAATCCATGTTGACAACTTGACAAATAAAAAATATTTCTAAAATTTTACAAACATTTCAACCTCTGACTTATTGGGATAAATTGTAACAATTGCCAAATTTCAACCAACTATATCAGCTAATCCATTAGTGCACGAGCTAATTAACTGTGTTTCATCTCTAAACATCAAAGAACAACTCCGTGTGAAAAGCGTGCATGAATTGACAGTATGAATTGTAAAATAATGACTGGGTCGTTTGGGAGCGGTTTCGTAATATATGTCTACATGATTTACTTTATTTATTCACGAACGGGCCGCTCAAGCTTGTGGACGACTTTATCAGCGTATTATTATATGTCTAAAGGTATATGATTTATCTATTAGTGATGCAATTCTGTTTCCTTAGAAAGTCCTATTTACGACCCAGGTAAGAAATAATCTTATAAAATATAACAGCGACGAAACTTACAGGTTTAACTGTGTTTCATCTCTAAACATCAAAGAACAACTCCGTGTGAAAAGCGTGCATGAATTGACAGTATGAATTGTAAAATAATGACTGGGTCGTTTGGGAGCGGTTTCGTAATATATGTCTGCATGATTTACTTTATTTATTCACGAACGGGCCGCTCAAGCTTGTGGACGACTTTATCAGCGTATTATTATATGTCTAAAGGTATATGATTTATCTATTAGTGATGCAATTCTGTTTCCTTAGAAAGTCCTATTTACGACCCAGGAAAGAAATAATCTTATAAAATATAACAGCGACGAAACTTACAGGTTATCATTAGTTGCGAGATTGTTTGTTCATAATTGTGTTTTCGAAATAGATTAGAGCATCTGATATCAATAGAGATTAAAATACGTCGGATAATCAAAATGAGGTTGGACCGGATATCGGTAAATAACGATATTGCGTGCAACCGATTTTAAGACACATGCATTTATAGTTCAGTAGTACCATGGTAATGCTAACAAATGAAACACACAAAAAGACAAGAAATATAAATAACTGTTGCAAGACAACGGTATGCAGTATAAGAAACGTAGTATTCATCAACAAATGAAATACGCATAGACTAAAGACGGCAGACATGTAACTACAGCACGTATAAATCCATGTATAAAGACCTACCCTTAACAAAGACCGATCTGCGTAAAACACACGGTCGATTAAGAAATCGCACGGTAAATTAGATTTGACACCTACGCGTCAGATTTAGCCTGCTAGTCCTTGATAAGACACTTTGGTGCAGTTATAACACGCTTTCGAGAAAACTCACCAAACGTAGAATACACACCGTGTCAGTTGTTTTTAACCCGTCCGTTAATTAACACACCCGGTACAGAAAACACACCGTCGCTGAGATTTTCACTCCTAGCGATAATTAAATCATCCTTAGTCAATTTCTCACCCCTGTTAATTAACACACCGTATCTACAGAGTTTAACCTCTTTCTATTAGATATATTGCCATAATTAGAATTTTACCGAGTTTCGTCAAAATTAAACCAAGTTGGTCGATTTATATGCTCTATACGTACAAATAACACTATAGCTACTTCTTAGTGTTAATACATATCGGGCAATGGAAAATTAACCTATAACCCATAAACTGAAATTAAGAAGGTAAAATAATTAAAAGTGACCCTTTTAGAAGCCTTTTCTTGATATCAATATGATGGTATTGATTCAATCTTACTGCCCATTAGAGTCAGACGTTATAAAGTTAAACAAATAATAAATATAAATCCCTTCAAAAAAATGTTTGTTTTGAAGGCTAAAAATACGTTTTTTGCAAAAATTACATTACTTCCGATGATATTGAAAATGTTAACTTAGTTGATAGGCATCAAATGGTAAAAAAATGATAAAAATCGAATAATAATATTGACACTTTTATAGAGAGAGAGAGAAATGGGGTTTAACGTCCACTCGACACAAACTAGGTCATTTTGGGACTAACATATGGTTTCAGTTTTATTTCAATAATTCGCTTGCGCGTAGGGGTCTTTAGCAGTGGGAGGAAACCGGAGTGCCCGGAGGAAACCCACGAGGTTGAGAAGGCGCCCCCATCTCCATGCCACATACGCTCGCACCAGGGCTCGAAACCACAGCCGCAAGCCAGAGGTGACCGGCCAGCTAGAGGGCGAAGCGCGGCACTCTAGACCACTAGGCCATCCCAACCCCCCGACACTTTTATAGACCAAAAACCTTGAAATGTGACTTATAGAAGATCGCCTATTTCTCTGTAACCGTACAAGTTAGAAACCATTTTGTGGTGGTCGTATGGTTTCATTCTATTCGTTGATGGTAATCAAATATCATAATTTTAAAAATATTATAAGGCAGACTCATTTGAATAAAATATTTGTTTTTTAGGTTAAAAATACAGTTTTTGTAGAAATGACGTCATTTCCGGTCACAGTGAAAATGTAAAATTGGCTTGAACTAGTCCACATTGACATTAGGCATCAAATGGAAAAAAATATTGCAAATCGAATAATAATTCACTCTTTTATAGGCAAAATAACGTGAATAGTGATGCATGCAAAATTGCATATTTCTCGGCAACTGCTCATATTTCAAACTAATTTTCGCATACATTCTCTTCGTCTAGATTATTGCTACGAGTTTATGAAAATCACAAATAAATATTTCAAAATATGAAGACGCTGAATGAATTGTAAATAATTGAATTTTACACTTTATTTTACATTTTATTCGAAATTGCCCGAAAATGAAATTGAAATTTAAAAAATCTGAGCTAAAAATTTTAAACACCTTTGCAGGGTGTATCCTTTTAGTTATATCAGTTTTAAAAAAAAAAATATTTGCTTTCAAAAAGTGGTACCGAACTGTCAAATTGTAGTTTTTGTTAATATTACGTCACTTCCGTTGCCGACAGAAAAATTTCACCGTAACAAAAAAAATTGCAATTGGGACCACGGAGCATATGAACTTTGTTTTATACAAATCGAACAATAAATAGTTTTTCTGGTTACGAAAAACTAAATGAGCCGATGGCGGCTAACGGAAATTACCGAGACAATTTTTTTAATCATTTCTGCTCAAGTAGAATGATATTTTAACCCTGTGTAAAATACCATCAAAAAATATTCATAAATAAAAAAGGTTTTCGTAAAAAAAAAATTTTTTTTCAAAATATCGGACATTTTTTCGACTACTTCCGGTTTTACGATCATTGTCGTGGCAGCTTTACGACGTTCTTTGGATACTTAACTTTCTGTACCAGAAGTGTCAGAAACATCCATTGAGTAGTTTGGGAAAAATAAATAAATTAAAGAGCGTTTCCAAAAATTTAACGATTTTTCAATTTTTTTCAAAGTTTGAGGCCATTTTTGGACCTCTTATATTATTTCAACGCTTTTCATTTTGGATTCACTATATAGACAACCGATAGGACTTTGAGTAAGAAAAATTTAAGAAAAATCTGTGGCGTCGTTTTCGAGAAAAGGGCGTCTCAGAATGTTAAAAAATCGGAAAATACTAGATTTTTGGCATACAATAATTTATTTACTAATCATCGAAATCGTATTATTTAGACACCATATGATGGTCCATTAATAGGGCTATCCAGCGACAC
This sequence comes from Patella caerulea, assembly GCA_036850965.1. NCBI lineage: Eukaryota > Metazoa > Mollusca > Gastropoda > Patellidae > Patella > Patella caerulea. The sequence goes on along the minus strand of JAZGQO010000014.1, from coordinate 18,612,315 downwards.
TTTAGTTCTTTTGGTCCGCTATTACCTAAGGGAGAAATCAAGTTTTTCGCAAGTGCGACAATGTTTTTAACATTATTTTTTCATTTTTTGAATACTTCCGGTATGGCTATTATTGTCGGAATAGTTTTAATAGGCGGTTTGGGCACTAAAATAGCCACAGGGCTCTGTAATGACATATTACATTATCTGATCAGATAAAATGCCCCTGAGAAATCCTATGTTCAAAAGTGCCAAAAATGCAAAAAAATTAAAATATCGAAAATTAAATTTCAAAAACTACATACATATTATACATCGTTAGAATCGTAATTAGGTCAGCTATCTGAATATACAATCTTTTTTTGAAAATCTCTTAAAATAAAAAAAAAGTAGAGCATTTTCCAAAATTTTATGATTTTTCGACTTTTTTCGATTTTCAGTCCGTTATTTCACCTATTCCAGATATTTCAAAGTCTTATTGGATGGCTTCATGCAAAAAACCTCCAAAAGAACTCTCGATAGAAAAAATTAAAAAAAAAGTTGCGGTTAAGTTTTCGAGATACAGGCGTCCAAAAATGCTAAAAATCAGAAAATACTTGATTTTCAGCGTGCCATATTTTGCTTCCTGCTAATCGTATCCTTACGAATTGGGTATCATTCAGTGGTCCAATCAGCGCCCGACCAAATGATACCTTAATTCGTTTAATCCGTTGATATCGGACGGAGAAATCGTGTTTTTACCCAAAACACCCATTTTTCACTTTTTTTTCAAAATATCGCATATTATTTCGACTACTTCCGGTTTACGGATTGTTGTTGAAATTGCTTTAAACGGTGGTTTGACCATATTACTTCATGTTCCAGGAATTTCAGAAGCGTCGATCTGGCCGTAAAACGAAACTTAAGCTCACAAAATGTGAAGAAAATTCGAAAAAAATCGAAAAATAAATGGCGATAACTCTGAATGAAACTTATATTACTGGAACCGGATTGCCTTCAGGTATCCAAAAATGTAGGTCAAATTTTAAAATTTTGAAAAATAACAAAAAATGTGTCTTAAACAACATATTTTCATTTTTCGAACGCTAGAAGTCAGCGGCGAAGTTTCGAAATTGCAAAATTTTCAACTGCTATCGTCCGAGAAAAGACTCAGGGTTTCCAAAAATGTAATTTGTATGAAAATAGATACAGAATTGACGAATCTACGGCCGTTTTTTAAATATTTGGCACCGCACGAAATTCGGCCACTTCCGGTCTGCGCAGAAGTTTCAAATACAGTGGAAGGGATAGCCACTATATGGTTTCCTGATAGAAAATTATGTCCGAGATCTGTATCTGTTACAGACACTGAGAAATAGGCTCCCCCGAAAAATAAAATAATAATAATAAATAATAATTTTAGTAATCACAATAGGCTTTCAGACGAAAGTCTGAAAGCCTAATAAGAATAATAATTTTAACAAAAACAATAGTGTTTCACACAAGCTTCGCAGTGTGAAACCCTAATAACGTGTATAAAATCTACAGTATGCCAACTGCTGAAATAGGTTCTGTGTTAGTAGTTTTAATATGGATTCATCTTGGCCCAAGTCGATTAAAGAAATCAGAAGTCGGACAATTTCCTAATAAGAGGATGTTGCTCCAGACAACACAAAGTTGATGTTCAGAGCTTTTCAGACCATTTAGGTATTCATGATAAATTTATATTCTGTACTTTTGATAATGGCTGACAACTAAATTACTTATAGTTAATAATGGGTTGATGAATAATACAGATATCATTAACTTTTGGGCCAACTATCTATCTAAACACCATGTAGAGAGGGATTATATAAGTTTTGTCTGTTTTCCAATCCTAGTGTTTTAAATGAAAAAATAAAACCTCGAAATTTAACAAGCCGCCATTTAGGGTGCCAGTTATACTTTAAAGGTGAATATTAATATGGAAAATTAGATTGTACTGTAATATCTCGTTAATAGTTAAGATAACATTTCAGACCTAAGGAAATACTTGCAAAAGGCAGATTTCACACTTGCTTTATATGTATGTTTAAACTAACAATTTCTGTCGCTAAATATGTTCTGAAACAAGAAGTAAAACTAGTTTGATGTTCGGTCATCTGCTGTGATTAGTATGATAATGAGTGAAAGGGGACACATAAGATACAATGCCAGATAATATACGAGGACATTAAGCCTTCCCTTAAGGAAAGCAAGCTTACCAATGTTTTCAGTAGAAGTTCCAATCTGTTTCTATCTTAATGGTTCATTTTTATCAAGTAGAAAAGACTGGGGTAAAAGTATCTGTCCCAGGGAATTTTGTCTTCTGTTGCCTAAGTTATCTGCTACGCTTGGATCTGATCGTTTACCATTATACCCTTAAAGAGACCATCATCACCATTAGAATCATATTAAATTCCTAACAGACAAAATAATTTAATTTCAATTCAATTGAATTCCAATTCAAGAGCGAGAGAGAGAGACCGGGGTGATCTCGGGATAAGAGTTCTACATTTTGTCCCGTACAGTAAGCCCACAAATTGCAAAACAAATCAGTAAAATGTTCTACACGAACTGTACAACACACGAATGCTAAGCTTTTACTTTAGGCAAGTGATTTTCTGAGCTGCTGTGTTGATCTCTTTCAGTCGTCACCATAATGACGCGGGTTTACGAGTTTTATAGTAGGCCCTAAAAAGCCATCGTACATTTGCAAGCGCTCATAGTGGGTAGACAAACCGGATTCGAATAAGAACTGTAACTAATTTACATAATCAAATCAATATACAGAGATAGATCACTTAATTATAAAGGTTTTCCTAGAAACATCGTGAATAACAATAAGCTCGTGTGATAAAAATAGAAAAAAAAAATAGATTGATTAAATATATAGGTTTACAACACATGTTAATTTAGGTCTTAGATCTCACAGTACTATTATAGTCACCCAACTATAATACTGCATTCATCCGACCTATATAGATACTCCGGGCTTTAATTTGTATTGATAATTCATTAGTTGTGTGAACTAATTTAAGTCCACGGATAATTTGAACTCTGATCGATTGACTTAATTATTTGTCACATTCTGTATCAGTATTTGGCACTGAAAAACCACACAACACAATTGTTCTTTTATCTGAGCGTTGGTGATAAATGAAGTTGTCTTTGACTTAGCTGTGGAAACCAACAGCACGCATTGTAAAGTTGACAGCGTATAGTTGGTTTACGTCACAGTGCAATGAAACTCTAACCACTGCTGCAAGGAAAACAAAACTCAAATTCAGTGGAAGCTATTGCTGGAATCTGATTTTGTGTTGTGACCAATTTAACACACAAGAATACTAAAATATAACCACGAGTTATGTATGAAGTCCCCATATAAGAAATGATGCCATGTGTTAAAGAAAGAGTAAGTATTTTAAGAGGTGTTAGTTCTTATGACTCAAAATCCCTATGGTCTCTCCTGAAAGTGTGAGTAACTGAAGTTTTCAAAATCGTTCTAGAATTTTATGAAACGAAATTCCGTGTATAATTTGTTTAGTTTTACCAATCTTAACTAGGATTCGTGGACTTTACTAATTCATGACTTCAAAATCTTTGCAAACCCTCATCAAACCCGTAATTTAAATTGGACTTACGTATGGAAATCAAACATTAAAATGGGATATAAAATCCTTTTTATCTCGTCTAAAAGGTTAAATTACAGCCGTAATATTTTAGTCAGATTTAGTGGTTACGTAGCTAAAAAGTTGCATTGTTACATTGTATTTTTCGGTATGCGTGACTTGATAATTGCGATGATTAATTACCACTGTAAGGCAAGTTTTTTCCAGTCACTTATAGGGTCATTGTGGCTTTTGGGTGTAGTCAGTGGCCGGAGAAGGGGTGGGGGATGATGTCCATACTCCTTTTCTGTGGTTTACAGCTATTTTACGTAACTCACTATTCCTGAATAAAAGACAAATATAGCCGTCATCAGTAATGTCGTATACTTGAGTGTTTATTTATCAATATCGTGGTCATGGTGGTAGCTAATCTAGTTTTTATGTGTCAGTATATTCTGTTAACCCTGTCTGTCCGTGCGTTGATCCATCCACCAAGTCTTACTTGTACGCTCTCTTAACCTGGTTGTGCCCAAATTTAAATCACCGTATGCGTAATCATTTCTTGTGGATCTGAAGCATCTGTTGCAGAGATTTTGTCCCATGGCATTTGATTCCAAATGGAATGTAATTACCCTGTTGATCTGATTCTATAGAGTTGAGGTTTTGACCAATTTTCACAAAATTTGGATATTGTTAAATTTTCAAAGTGCCCACCAGTTGGGCGTATATTGTTTTTGTTGTAATTGTCTATACATGTATTACTGACTAAAGAACACGTAACAGCCTTAATTGTTGTTAAATTTGAATGTTTATTGGGCAGCTGGAACTTGTCATCTTTATCATTATCTCATGACAAGTCTTTACTTTTTCACCTATTTATCATTCTCCTCTTTGGCTGTAAAGAGACCCGCGCAAATTGAAAAATAAAAAGTGCCCATTTGATATTTTAATTTATTTTGCAAGGTGAAAATCTGGTCGCATTATATAATTGACACTGACAATAGCAGGTTTAAAGATATGTTCTCTCGATCTGTATTAAGCGATTCATACGATCTACAGTATACTATGGCCAGTAAAATTAAACTATATAGACAGAAATTGCTATAATAGTTGAAATAAGATAATAAGAAATGAATATACATGTATTGAAAATTTAAATTTCAGTCAAATTATTTTATTCTGTATGGAGTTATGGGTGTTTACAGTTGTGACCAAATGTACATTGTTTATTATCGTTAAATCATTAAATGGCCGCAGTGTTCTAATTTACGTAAAACCAGAGCTATCCGACGGCCAAGAGGGTTGATTATGGGCTTTTCATGTTTATAAATGTTTAAATAATGGTTTATATAACATTTGAAGCCAGAAAAAAGACCTCTATGGGCCGATTTAGCTCTTACATAATGCATCTTTAATGCATCTTTAATCATTAACCACTGACAACCACTGTTTTTCCATTGTGTATGATAACCGCATCCATGCTAGGGCGCCATTTACACGTTGTCATACCTTTACACGCAAAGTGTCATGGCATTTACGCTAATTTGCATTATTTAAATGTGTTTAGCTGCAAGTATATTGTTTTTGGTAATAAGAAATCATAGTTTACCTGGAAGTTTTAGATATAATTGGAATTGTACAAACTGTGCTAACCTTTGTATGATCTAAATTCATGAAAGTTGTATTACTGTAGATTAATTTAATTATGGTTGAAATCGATAATGCCTGTTCTTTATCATCCCACTGTCATTTTTAATATTAAGACGTTATCAGTTTTCATTGAAGAGGTCAGATTCTGACAGTTAACTCTTATTTTACACTCTTCAATTGAATATTGATTTTCCTTATCCTTTTTTTTTATTGAGCATATATATTTGCATATATATATATATATATATATATATATATATATATATATACAAATTCTACTGTTATAGAACTGATAAAATAAATAAAGAATACCAATTAATATAAAAACCGCTGACGATGATTCCGTTGGTTAAATATGTGCCTGGTATGTTCTTGCTTTAAACCGTTTATACTTTTCCAAACCTAGAACGAGAATATTCTGTTAAGAGAGAGAGGGAGAGAGAGATAGAGGGGGGAGGTGGAAGAGAGAGAATGGGGTTGGACGCCCACTTTACACAAACTAGGTAATTTCTGGGCTAACACATGGTTCAATTTTATTTAATTACTCGCATGTGCGTAGGGGTCTTGGGCAATGGGAGGAAGCCGGAGAACCCGGAGAAAACCCACGAGGTTGGACAGGTGACCCTACTCCTTGACACGTACAACAGGGCATTCGAAACCACGCCAGTCAACTCAATGACAGGCGTTATGTTACAGTGCGCACGTGCTAACCATTCGGCCTTCCAAACCCCCAGACTTGGACAAGGTTTTAAGTACAGGATTTATGTTAGAAAGGAACTCGCCAAATGTATAGGTTTAAAGCACATTTGGCGAGTTCTTTTCTAACCTAAATTCTGTACTTAAAACCTTGTCCAGGTTAACAGAACTCGCGCCAAATGTTTCTGTTTGAACGACAAAGTAGATTGTTATGGATTATAGTGTCAATCTTAAAACGCGCATCATAACAAGGTTTTTTTAAAAACAACATGGCATGTCAACCATCAGTACAACGTCAAACGGGATTGTTCTATAGTATGAATAAAAACTACACCAATAAATCTAACTCAATTTCCAATGTAAGTCAGATGTTGTGTTTATGTGTGCAAATTTCTCAGATTTATTGATCAAAATCTATTTTATATGAGAACATTGATAAAAATGATCTGAGATTTCTTTACATGAAAAGTTAATTGAGGTTGAATCTGTACTTTATATTGATTGATGAAATTAATTCGCGTAGTTACGAATTACATTGACAAAACATGCCGTTTTAATGTTAAGTTCAGGAAAAACTTTTATAATTCCAAATTGCCATAACTGATTTAACGTCAATTAGTAACGACTTGCTTCATTAAATGATTGTTATTTGTTTATTTAATTTGTCAGTTGAACTCATAACTTTGCCTTATCTTGCACTGCATACAGAATAAGTGTGGGCTTATCTTTACAAGAAACGTCTCACAGGGTTTGTGACATTAACGTGCTTATTTCTTTACAGGATATAATTTGATGTTCTTTACCCACCGGAATATGGGAAATACATAGGCCAATGTAACAAATTGTTGGTGTTTTTCAGATCAGCTGAAAATGTCACTTGGACAAGCCATACAAAGTGTGAGAATTTTAGGCTTCGTCTGTATTTATCAAAGAGATTCCTAAATAACATTGCTGTATTCATTAATTGTTTCATTACGAAACGTTTGGATTCACCAGTGGTATTCCAAACAGTTATTATTCTACCCCATTTAAAGGTTGATAACAATTTATCCGAAGAGGTCAGTTAAGAGAAAACAGATGTAGGTCATTAGCAAGTCTAATCTTGTATTTCAAAGACAAAAGCGTTGAAGTATCTAAATTGTGAAACTATTAAAACTGAAATGTTTACAAGATCACGTAACCCGTATCTGGAAGCTATAATGGTAGCGAGAAATTTACTGAGGCACACTTTATTGTCGGTTTATTCGAGGTAAAAAAACAAATCGTATTTCAATTTCTACCACGAGTTTGGTGATTCCAAAAACAAGCACGACCAGAGTATGCCAGTTCGGAAGTGAAATCGAATGTACTAGAAATATAAGAATACCTTGCCCCGTGCACGTAGGGCCTACTAGGTTTTTTTAATGAGGTGTGCTACTTGGTGCTGTCATTGAATCAACTAGCGTGGTTTCGATTCCCCGGTTGTACGTGACAAGGAGTCGGGTCGCCTGTTCGATCTCGTGTGTTTCCTCCCACTGCTGAAGACCCCTATGCGCAAACGAATTATTGAAATAACATTAAACCATATGTTAGTCCGGAAATTTACCTAATTTGTGTCGAGTGGATGTTCAACCCCATTTCTCTCTCTCTCTCTCTCTCTCTCTCTCTCTCTCTTTCTCCCGCTACTAGGTGCTCTGGAAGGAATACGCAAGCATTACTTGTAGCTAGAGTTTACAGCTAAATGTAACGATATATTCTTGTGGGTGCTTTTGCCCAAGGGTCACTTATACCAAGTTATTTTCGAGCGTCTTTATGGAGATGTTTACTTTTTCTAGAAGACTGGATATCACTTGCGCACTATTGTTGTTCATTTATAGTTTCAAGGGTTCCATCGGGGTGCATTCATTTGTAGTTGTCCTAACATATTGTCGGTAATATTTGCGAGTTATTTATGTTTGATTTACATTAGATTTAAAGCTGCCAAATAATATAGAGCTCTTGGTATTTAGGCGGAAATCGGAATCGGGTAAGTTCAACAATCAAAATTAGGTGGTCGGTCTGACTCATATACGTCCCAAGACATCGTAGAAAGGTGGTTATACATAAGTACCTTAATGGTTCAATCCAATTTGTCTGATCTGACCAGACGGACGAAAATGTATACAGTCATTAAATATGTTTTAATTGGTCTTCGTCAAGTTCAGAAATTGGTATGTGACACTAATATCACTATCCTGTCATACGGTACTAAATAGTAGATACGAATCTATCCTGTCACCGCGAGATAAAATCCAGTGTCGCTGTACCAAACAAACGGATATGACACTATCGTGGATTGACACAGAAGGGACGAAGAACTACATACGGCTATCCCACATCCCCGAAGGCCAAATGGTGTCCGAGGACTCGGATCGTCCGTGGGGCTTAATGTCCGCTTCCAAACAGGGCAGGGTGGCAGACAAACACGGGTCCGCTTAACCCCTTAAATACTGACCCCCTCGAAGTTAACCGATGCACGTTGTCACTTGCCAGTTCAATGGAAACGACCTGCCCATTGGCCTTCCTAAGAATCAGCATACCAACGGATGGCGTTTTCGTGAAAAATGCTGGATACGGGAAACTACGACCAAATAGGGAATACCCGACGCCACTGACCCAGTTTCTTCGACCAGCGATTTGAACTGATTGTACTGTTTGACTTTAGTTTATCTAAAGCGTAGTATTACTCTATTTAGTTGTTTACAAGTATTATTAGCATATGTTACTATTGATTCCATTCAGATCTCGTATCTTTTGTTTTCTAGGGAGTTTCATTTTTCAGCTCTGTTCAATAAAAGTGTCAATCAAACATAGTCAATTTGCGATTATATATGTCTACATATTACAACATTATGTGTGCAATGGGAAGACTAATTACTGAAAATAGATAAAATCGGTAATTCTATTCGGCGGTACCGTTTCTTTGTTTTAATGGTGGGGGTTGCGGATTGTAATACGAAATCTACATCTGCTTAAGAATTGCCACGTAAATCAAAGATTACCGGAGTCCCGTGCACGAGATGGAGATTTCTTTCTAATCCCCGAACACTTGATTCCACTTCTCATGTTTGTTTACACTTACATTTAATTAGCTCTAATAGACAAAGTTTAATAAATGAAACATTGTAACCGAGCACCCTAAAACAGCCACGTAACAATAAACTGATTTGCTGGGGAATAAAGTGAGCTTAATGTTTGGCCTTTACATACTGACGTTTGATTTGCATGTGTTCGGAAAATAATATAGAAGGTTTTTCGAGTAAATCTCGCAACAAAAGGTGCTGTTGCTTTGCGGAAATGCGTTAAATAGCGAACGTAATTGTTTCTAGTAAAAGTTCAGACGCTGAACAGTGAGTTTTTGATTCGGGAAAGCAATGCCACCGAGATTAAACTTTAACGGCTACATAATGGTGGTACACATGTGTTAGAATTAATTGTTACAGAAGATTAGTTTTCCAACACACTTTACACAATGATCTAAACTGATGAATTATAACTTAAAGGTCGACTTTCTGATTTTGAAAAGAGGGGACATAATATAAGACTTTCGGGTGTGAAATAGTAAATTCGACATGCTTGTATAAAATATAATCAATTTATTTCGTTTACGAATACTGAATGGTAGGCAACAAGAACAGAACGGAAACAATTTAGATCTACTTCTTAATCAAATTTAATCAGTTTATTTACATCATGAATTAAATTATTTACTTATCAAATTACGATTATTTCATCCTACGACTTACTTAAGCAACAATATGAACCAAGGTGAGATTGAAAGATAAACCTAATGCAGTCGCAGAAGTTGCTATTGCTAGTATATTATCATAAAGATTATCTTCTTTCCCAAAGGACTTGCAAGATGGCGGCTAATATTTCTAATACCAACACAGTCTGGTGTTAAAGTAATAGTTGTTTACAATTGCCTGTAGCCCATTTCTATTATCAGACTATTTCTTCATAAATGAAATACGTTTTAAAGTATTATCTTCTCAGTTTTGCATGAATGGTGTGTGGATCCGAATTCCATAGAGGTATTTCTTCTTTTTTGTGCAAAGAAACGTGTCGGATCACCATTAGTAAGATGCTTTGAGATATTTAATGTTTTGTTCATTTGTACTTTAAAAAAGTACACGTGAAATAGTTTTTGAATTCCAACAAAGCTAGCAATAGTTTTCATAGACAACATGTCATCTTGTGCTTGTTGTTCAGCAACAGACAGCAACCGAATATAATATCCAAAGAAGTAAAATACAATCATAACATCATAACATTAGTTAAGGTTTTGGGTTTTACGTCCGTATCTACATTATTGGTAATATCGTGGATAAATCTCATGACGTGGTCACTTTATCCTTTACGAGTTTCCCACACGTCAGGAGTGTTTTGTTCCGTGTCAAGCTGTTTGCACAGAAAACAGCGGGGATCGTTACTACTAAATTAACTCGTCATTTATACCATTTTCGTTATTCGATTCTTAAAGGGTTCCTTTACTTAAAGAAACACTTCCTAGTAAAATGCTGACAATGAGATACTGAAGATACTTATCGTTCTATTTGCTTAATATTTGAAGTTAGTCTGGTTTTTACACGGTCTCACACAGATTTCACAATCCTCCATATTTAAAGTTCGACGATAGACAATGACCAAACTTTGATCTATCGATTAACCGCTCTAGATCGATGTCAGTCAAACAAAATGTGATCATTGCTAATTTTTATTTGTGTAACACACGGACGTCAGTGACTTAAAGTGGACGACTAGGTGTTCAGTGCTGTTTACACGATTTAACACGTACAAAGACAAATTCTACGCTTTCACGTTGATTCCTGATAATAAGCAGTAACGTCTTGAGACGTAAATGACTAAAATAAACGATATGGACGTAACATCTCTTTTCATATAATATTCTGATTTCTCATTCTCTCTTGGTCAACAAACGTAAATTTAACAACGTAAGTATTCTTCATTAATAATAAAAAATTAAAACCAAGTACGAACAATCCAAACCATGAGACGAAATTCGAGTCCTAAAATGTTAGTCCCGAAATGACAAGTTTGTGTGGAATGGACGTACCTTTTAAATATTTGATGATCAGACTTGATAGCTAGGACGCTAAACTCCATCTCATTTCATGACCTAGTTTGTGTCGAGTGGACGTCAAGCCCCATTTCACTCTCATTTCATTTTGTTGTAACCATGTCCGTGTGTGGTAATGCATGAATATACTGCTTTCCTTTGCAAAAACTGTGAGTATATAAGTCTTAATGAGTTGTCAACAGCCTAATAAAAATTTAATGGTCACCATAAAGGGCTTATTGCTAGTTTTGTCTATTGTGTTGTGTTATGTTACCTTAAAGGTGCTAAATATCTATTTTGAGTATTTAGAGCATAAAGTACACATAAACGTGTATTAGTGTTAAAAGTGTTCACTCTGTTTTAAATACCAGGATCCAATATGTTTACACTAAAATAATAGCATCACTAACGATTATAATGGACCAAAAATTCATGTCTGTGATGTCGTAAGACGCTGGATAATTTAGAGTTAGAACTTTACGCCCTTTAAAATAAAAGTTTAACTGTGTAGTAAGCCTTTACCGTGGCCAATTTGTTAACTATCATTATGTTTCCAATGTTTTACATCACAATCGATCCTTTCTTACCACTGACACTATATTCCTAATCAACTGTCCTGTGTAAAATGTAGTATGCCACCTGCCCAATTAAATCTGAAAGACCTTTACTGTTTTAGTTTTCATTTAATTAAGGATGCTATTCCGCGATCCTCCGTTTCGCCTTTAAATAGGTCTGCTTTTTGCCGATCAAGGTTCATAATTGCCTGTCGTAACTGTAGATGTTAGTTGTAATGATTTTATCGTTACCCATTGTCAAGGGAATTCCAAACATTTTCTTCTATTTTTTTCGATGCTATTTTCTAATTAAATCTTTTGTAGATTTTCTTAGTCAATAATGAGATATAAATGTCAATTGTAGCTTAATAACTCCCTTTTTTCACAATCTTTTAATTATTATCTTTCATTGTATTGTTGTGTAATATTCTGTTCAAAAGTGCAGCATAAATCCACGGGGATTGAGTGACAAACTGAGTATAGGGCCCTGGTTCACAATTTCCATCACGATGTTAGTCGATAAAGTTCCTCGTTCTTTTTCGACCGAGTTTCCTCTTGTGAATGGTGCGTGATGGGAGTCTGGCAATGAACGGGGGGGGGGGGGGTAGAACATTTTGAGTTGTAATTCGACGAAGAATAGGTGGAGATGCCGCCGCTGTCCGCGAAAATTTTGTTCTCATATGTCATGACCGGTCAAGGGAATGCGTTATGTTGGGGGAGTCGCGACCTGTACGAATCGCCGTGACAACAATATGCGCAACGATGGCATGAAAATAATTATAGACAACGCATTTGATAGACATCATGTCGCTGTTCTAAATATTGAGACGTGAGAGAACTACCCGAATCTCTTAAGTGGAACTGTACATTTATGATGACTTGTACAAATACTCAAAGTGCAGAAAATTTCATTGGATTGAAATGGGATTTTCAAAGAAATTGTTACATTCATTGAATTTTGGTATGCAACGTGTGCTCATAAATTGATGGAGTGATTTAAGTCACGTAGTTGAGTTCTGTATTTACAGAATTGATGTAATATTAAACGCTAATGGCTGGACTGAATTTATGTTACTCTTAACAAATAATGTAATTTCTGTTCGTGAATTGACCACAAGAAAATCGAATCGTCTAAAAGTACACCGACGTTATATAACGCTAACTAATTGTCTTTTATTACAATTGGGAGTTTGAATGGCCGAATGCTTAGCGCGTGCACGTTGTATAATACTGTTAATAAAAGTCTGTTGCATTGAGGAATGGTATAAATATGAACTGTTGCCGTTAATTAAGTACATTTTGACTTTGCTTCTCAGCTGATGATTTCAGGCACTAAATAAGAAAACGTTTAAATGCTAAAAGAAATAGGGAAGTACTTAAATGTCTCTTACGGGGCCATATGTCTACGTATCATATGTATACTATGGCCCCAAATATTACTTTCGTGCCCAGGTGTTTTGCCGGTATCATTAGTTATATTTTTATAGTGTAGGCCGAAACTTTGTGTAAGGATATCCATTCCTAAAGAGGCTGCATATAAATTGTTGAACTATTTACTTACCGATGACTGTAGTTTCTGATCTGGTCTAATGATCAATATTTATGGGAAATGTTAGAAACGCCAAATGAAAAATAACCTAATCAAAGAAGATGTTTGGCATCTTTATTGGAATCATCTATCCCGATAAAAACATTTCCAGATTAATATATTATCTATATGTCAATGGTATGTGTGCTCCTATGCCATTGTAAAGTGTGCTTCTACGCCATTGCTATTATAAATTACAATACTATTGGTCTGAGGTATTTTATTTTGTAGTCAACATTCTATTAATGGTTTGTATAGTTCCTGTTTTTCTATGAAAACTCATGTATTCTCAATCCCATTAATGAAAGATATACCTATAAAATGATAGCAATTACAATGTAATAAATGGGGGTGTTCAAAATAATGAAAACAAATTGTATGTATTTATATACCCCTTAACCTTGTTATTTAACAAAGAAACCTATCACACCTTTTTTTTAAAACACCGTACTCCAATGACATTATAATAGGTAACGAAGGCAAGTTTCGAGTTTCTTTACCATAATTGTTTTTCCTTTGGCAAAATACGGAAGGAAATACAAACGCGGATTTCTTGACGTGAACGAATTTGCAACTGAGAATGGTAAATATGTTGATTTTCAAAATACTGCGCAGTTCATCAGAAATGACCAAGAATTGCACATATCGTTTCATATAAGGTTTATGCTCATTTTAGCTGATGTAAAGCAATTTTTTTGTATTGCAGGTAAATGTTCTGGTAGATGGGCAATACATGCTTGTTTTGGAGGTGAGTGGACTTAAGCATCATTTCGCTCAAACTCTCATTAAGAGTACGACCACTGTTTGAGACACAGAGTCTAGTCCATATAGCCAGCGGCCAATTACTGAATACAATCACCAACTTGATGATGCTAGTTAACAAATCACTTGAACAGAGGGGCGATAGATCATCATCCTCGTCTTAACACTATATAATGATTACACCTTAAGGTTAATCCTCCATACAGATTTCTAACAAAACAAATAATAACCGGGCTGCAATATAATTAGCAATATATTTAAGGGGAGAGTATATTTTCGAGAGAACTTTTGAACCAGGAAGCTGTAGTTGTTCTTTGGGTGGTGGTGGTGTGGGGGAGCCTTCTTCGACAAAACCTTACTAATACATAGGCGATCGACGTGGAACTTGATATGTTTGTTGTCAAGAAAATTTCTCTCGGAACAGACTGCATGTCGTAGGTCCGTCTCCATTAGCCCAGTTCGGAGCAGAACAGTAGGACGTTACACTCTATTTCATTTCCTCTCGAATGAAAGAGAGAAAATAGTCTCACGTATAATTCGGGTTAACACTTATAACCTCTAGATGTATCTCGTTTCAAATGATTGGCAGATATCCATTGTTCAAGTTTATGATAATTGTGTTTTTTTTTACATTTTTAAGAACTGACGAAATGAACTCCGGTAGGCCTATAGTATAATTGAATATGCGGGGGTAGTATTAATATTCGAACTTCAAAGAGTGATTGCGATAATCACACAGACATAGTTAAGCTAGCTTAAAACACCAGAAATAAAACCACAAGAAATAATTAGCTTAATTTCATATGCTCCGGAGATTGATTAAAAATGTCAAATCAGGCTTAATTTTGTCGTCCTAACGTGCTGATTTATAGATGTCTACTAATCACCGACAAGGTTGTTTGTTTGTTGATTGTTTTATTGGGGGGGGGGGGGTCTGGGGGGGGGGGCGGCGAATTTCATTATCGCCCAAAGTATTATTGCAGATGTTTTATAAATTCTGCAAATATCCAAATTCAAAATGATTTCATAGAAAATGACAAAATTATTTATAAGTGAAATTAACAAAACAGAGACGCTGTTGTCGGGAATTAGTTTGATCGTTTTTGTCCTTGGTTTATGAAATCTTTTGAATTTGGGATATGCATTGTAGAATATTCACATCGACACAACATTTGTCTTTATCTGTCTTTTTGTTTGCAATATTTAAGGCACTAGGGGGTCGATTTTGTCAAATTTTGAATTATCCATAATTTTTTTTTATCAATGTCCTAAATTGTTTTACTTTCCTGGCTATTTTCGTCAGGGATATCGAATCTGCGAAATATATATAGCACTCACCTGTTCTGTATACATAAAATGAAAAAAAAAACAGTAATGGGATTTAAAAATTTGACTGGAAATAAAATAGTAGAAATTAATTTCAGATTGAATCCAGATGCCGATTTGTTTGGATTTACTTCCATCAGACACCCACTGAGATGTATTAACACCCCACTTCTTTAAACTGAAAGTAATCGTTCGTAATCGGAATGTAAAATCTTGTTAGTTAACTATTACCTAGCAATCGGGTAGAATATGATTATAAAACAAGATATGGAGAAACACTCTTAAAGTACAGGAATAAGTCAGCACATTATTGATTTCTAATAGTTGGGTACGAGACCTAAAATCCGTGACCAATTTGCGGAGAAGTTGTTTTGAAGGTGGTTTCAATATGAAAAAAACCTGCTGATGTGGTTAAGCTTGGGTGCCTCTCTGTAAAAGCCGCTAGAGGGCCAAATTCAAATGGTGGCGGGAAAATATAAAATTATATGTAATATAGGCTTCTAATATGTCTAGTCGTATGTTTTAAGGGTCTCTGAATCGAAATATTGTTATCAAAAATCCACCCAGCCACTAGTTTTGCCAATATGGCCGGAAAATCCAAGATGACCACCATTTTTGCCTGGAAAATGGTTTCGGGGTCGATGTTTTCAATTTTGATGAAGTTGTGTCGACAGATAGCAACCAGCAATAATATCTACCGATATTTATCCTCTGATATACTCTGTAGTCATTACTATTTTACTTTATTTCAATCTGCACTGTGATTTCTTTCATTTACGTTAACACACAAGAACGGATGTACATTCCTGCTAAGCTATGAAGCGAAATAATGTTTAAGTATTTTCATGATGTCTCTGTAAGTTATAAAACTGTATTCCGTGTAACTAAAAAAAACCCCGCCAAAACCAGTACATACTATTTGCCTAGATTACTCAATCAAACAAAACATGTGATCTGGGTTTTTTTTCGCTTTATATTCGAAGCACTTTTGTAAAACAAATTCTTACATGCTGATTTTAATTCATTGACGTGTGTTTTTAGTTTTATCTATTCACGTCCAGTTGATTATTCCCAGATACTTAATGTTAATCTTTGTTTGCTATCAGCTACTGAACTGCGCAAAGAAGTAAAAGCAGATAATGATTCCTGTCTGTTGAATGTCACAGATGGCGAGTCTTGTTACATGTATACAAACTTTTTTTTATGTAGAGAATAACAGGCGACATAATGTAGAATTGCCTCTCACCATGAAAAGACGATAAAGCAAAATCATTCATAAAATCTCGTCCTAGTTTCAGAGACACTTAATTAAAATAAGTCTTGGAGACGATTCTAATATTCATTTTATGGCACTTTTTTTTTTGTCGGATTGACATTTTACGGTTTTCAAATTTTATTGAGACAGATTTAGCATTACTGGTATAAAATTGTTCTGAAAATATTGGAACCTTTAAGAACAATAGTAATAAATATGGATTCATACGTGAAAAATTTAATTTTTTTAAACACAGTCCTATAGTTGGAAGCATAAAGATTAGTAATTTGTATTGCCTTGTTGTATTATTATTGCAGTAAAAATTCGCGGAAGAAAAATATAAGTTCAAATTGTCACAGGCGATATTTCACATGGGACCATTAGAATAAGATTCTTCTTTTATGATCATTTTATGGTGTTCGCGTAGACATTCAACATTAAGTCGCATCGCGTAATCAGTGAGTTACATATAACCAGAACATGATTTCAAAACAAAATAGCCGTAGGAACTTAGAATTTAACCCAGATTCAAGGACTTTTAATAATGCAGCAATAATTTTGCTTCCAATCAACATATCTTGTGTTTTCCTGCGTTAAATAATCTTATTTTATAATTTGTGTTGAATTAAATATTTATAACATTCAGAGATATTATTTTCTAAGATACAAATACAAGCATGACCTTGAGAATGTGAAGCAACGGGCCGTGTCCAAGCGTCTTAATCGAAATCAATTTTCAAAGATGTTTTAATAAAAAAGGTCGATCGTCATAGCATTTAATGCTACGTTCAATTATTGGCAATTCGAGATAATAATTAGGAGTCAGTCGAGTGAAACGATGTTTTAGTGTTTAAGAGTTGTGTAAAAGTGCTGAAGTGAAAAATTTCAAGTATTTTAGTATTGTTAGAATTCACCACCAATCAATAATATAGTGTAAAAGTCACGCCATAATTAACCGTTTAACAATCACATAAACTACAGAAACATCCTATACGTGTAATATTGAGCTATTTTATTTTCATACGCTAACAATATACCCATTATTTAGTTTTAAAAAGAAACGATTTCCCAAAATAATCTTCTTAAACTTCTTTATTGCATGTCATTAGACATGTTTTCATATTTTTGAACTAGGGACTAGCTGCATGCCCATATTATAATCGTTTTTTTTCTGGTTCGAAGCATAATCGACTGTCGACTTCGATTTGTTCCGTACCTGGTTCATGCAGTACGTCCGTACTTGTTTTGTTTATTCCTTTTTGTCAATAAAAATAAGTTCAGCTGCTTGAATGAAGCGAGTAGCTTAGTAGGTTTATCCACGGCACAAATTCAACAATTTATTAACAAGATGTCTATACGTTATTAACACCACTTTATATCGTAGAATTCTGGATATTCTTCAAATGTTTATTAGAATTAGAACTCATCATTGCTCCTGATAACTGATACGGGATGAACGCCGTGATAGACTATTAATAATTATACAAATATCGACATATTAACGTGTCCTGGTTGGTGATACTAATCATTTTATCGTATTAGCGCTGTGCCTCTATTTAATCCAATTTGACAAAGTCAAACAGAAGCGGCATCCTGGGAGGACGCCGCTGCGAAGTCAATATAGCGAGTGGTTTTTTTTTCTAATATTATTTAGACTCGAGATAAATAATGTTAAATTATTTTAATATCCGTCATCTGGCTTTTACATATGTAACGTACAAAAGTATCTAAATTCTTAAATATCGCGTCCTCTCTTTAGTATATTTTTGGTTTTAATTTATAGGAAAATTATTAAAAAGGTCAAACTCACTGTATATCCAATTCTAAACGAAACAAAGTGGGGTTTAACGTCCTGCAAATCTGGTTCATGAAATATCCGAGTCTTGTTTTATCGTGAATGAACAACGTCGACTAACCTACCCAAGGCTAGAATTAGAAATGGAGAAGATAGAGTACACTGATATAAAATGAAATGAAATCAAACAAATTTTTGTTGTATTGCTTTCAAAGAGTTTTTCCATTTTAAATCAGTTGTACATTGTTGTAGATGATTCTTGAAACACAAAAAGCAAAAATAAAAAATAAAGTCATTAATCGAAGGCTTTGTTTAGCTTTGTGTTAATATCTATTAGACTAATGGTCAGTTATCTGAACACAGAAGCCACGGTGGTTCAGTGGGTAAGCTAGTCTGGAGATCGTGTCTTCGATCCTTGTATTGGCCAAGGAAGTTCATCGGGATTTTCCGACGTGGTCTTCGCTTGTCAGTTGTGCGGGACGGGGGGCCGTACAAGGACAGATGTCTTGTCATTCGGAGGAGACGAAAAACCGAGGTTTTTTTATGCATTGGCTGCACGTAAACGTGGCAGTTGATAAAACAGTAGGCCATAGTGCGATGCCCGGGCAAAATTCCCCTCATAGCACACTGCATGGCGTATTCCCGTCTTCATTAGCCCTGTCAGAGCAGAACATTAGGACGTTAAACCCCGTCTCATTCCATTTCATGTATCTGAAAACAAATGATATAACATAATGTATAGCAACAAGTGGGAGGAACATCATCACTGCTCTAACGATCGCATTAAACTAGATCTGAACACATAAAGTAAAGACAATAACAATTAGTTTTGACATAATATTCTTGGATAAATAAATATTGGCATAACTGCCATCCTAATTGTCAAAATAATATATCTTTATAAAACAAATACTTTTTACAGAAACATTTTAAACTAATGCACGTTTAAATGGCAGTTTGAATCGTGTACACACAAATAAGAGTTTAATATTGGTCAATTCAATCATATTGGTGTTGTTATCTTAAAGTGAACAAGCGGGCTTCTGATATCAAAATTAAGCCACGATGAACAAGTTAGTTAGCGACGTCGCGTGCCTTGAGTGCCATTTGTATATGAAGACACATGGTCAGTGCAAAGCATATCTCGTAAGTTAATGCGGAAGTAATTACAAATCATTGATTAACAAACGAAGAAATAGAAAATGAGATAAATTTGTACATACTATGCAGACGCAAACGACTGTCATTCAATTTGGACTGTTCACGTAGTTCGACGAACATAACTAATTTGAAAACGCAATAAAAAAAATGTAAACATTTGAATGCAAATCAGTTATATACAATCATATTACAATCATATGTGCTTTTGGTCCCTTTTTGTCTATTTAACTTCCAATGAATAGAACGTTAAACTTCTTTAAACTTTTAAAAAAATACGAGGGTCCTCAAATATCACCTGTAACGACAAAGAATTTCCGTTTCCTGTTGAGACTATTGGTAATATGTTTCGTGAGATGATTTAATAGACCCTTCCATGCAACTTCAGGTATAATTAAGGGGGAGAATATGGTATATTACACAATAAACCGATGATCTGAACAGTTGGATGTATCATGAATTGTCTTTACAGAATCCCGGTACAGCAGTGTAGTTCCCATAACTCAATTATTTATGTATGAAATACGAATAATCTGAAATATCACACAGTAATAACACAATTCTAATTTAGTCAACCATTATGTGACGGAGAGAGAGAGAGAGAGAGATGGGATTTAAAGTCCATTCGACATAAATTAGGTCATTTCGGAACTAACACATGGTTCAATTTTATTTCAATATTTGGTTTGCGCGTTGTGGTCTTTAGCAGTGGGAGGAGACGGAGGACCAGAAGAGAACCCACGAGGTTAAAATGGCGACCCTACTCCTAGTCACGAACAACCAGGGAATCGAAACCACGGCAGTTAACTCAATGACAGACCGTATCGTACTGCGCGCACGTACGAACCATTCGGCCACCCCACCCCCATCTGACGTAGCAAGTAGCAAGGGCTATATGTAAGTTAGTGATGTTCGGTGGGTGGGGTGGCGGGTTTACGGCGACATAGTTAGCAATGAAATTCTATGGCATATTAGTGAAAAACCCCGTTAACCTCCCGACAGGTCGAGGGGGGTTGGGATGGCCTAGTGGTCTAGAGTTCCGCGCTTCGACCTCTAGCTGGCCGGTCACCTCTGGCTTGCGGCTGTGGTTTCGAGCCCTGGTGTGAGCTTATGTGGCATGGAGATAGGGGCTCCTTCTCAACCTCGTGGGTTTCCTCCGAGCACTCCGGTTTCCGACCACTGCTAAAGACCCCTACGCGCAAGCGAATTATTGAAATAAAATTAAAACCATATGTTAGTCCCGAAATGACCTAGTTTGTGTTGAGTGGACGTTAAACCCCATTTCTCTCTCTCTCTCTCTCTCCCGACAGGTCAATTGTTGTTCGAACTGCATAATTTCTTTTTGGTGTCTGCCTACTGTTGCGAACAATACTTGGCTCTAAATATGTTTACATTTCGGTAGAAAGTACATACTTATCACAACTGATAACACGCACAGTGGTTCCTTGCACAACACTGTACTTTTACCGAAAAGTAGGCTCAAAATTATTTGTCAGAAGACGTATGAAGAGAATAACCGCATTATCATTTTAAAGTTACTTATTGTGTCTCGAATATTACTTTTAGATTGTGCAGTTATGCGCAAGATTTGAGATCATTCGAGCGATTTATTGCTAAGATTCAACCCCCTTTTACATTAAGTATCATCGTAGTTCTAAGTATGAAGAAAGGGGTGGATTTCATTCCGTAAATTAATAAAGATTTGACTCAAAATGATATTTATGCTGTTCCGAATATTGTGTAAGTATGTTTAAAGCTTCGGCCAAATCATTTCCCAATAGGCGTAAGTGTGCTGAGACAAGACAAGTTCTAGAACTTACGGAGATTACAATATATTGTTAATATTTTTTGTTGCATTACCTCAACTATCTAACAAAGCGTTTAACCTGTTAAACATAAATGGTTTATGGAGTATTATTTAATAGATATATTATTGTTTGATTTGTATAAAATGCGGGCCGGTAGCCACGGGGTGGGGGGGGGGGGTCTATCAAATTAGCCCCCCCCCCCCAAAAAAAAAAAAAAAAATATTTCGCCAAAAATTATGATTTCTTAGGAGTGTTCTTTGCCGGCCACACCCTCAGCCCCTCCAAAACATTCTGTAGCCCCCCCCCCCCCAACAACATTCCGCCCCCCCCCCAAAAAAAAGCTGTCTACGGGCCCGATAAAATGTACAGAAAAATCTGTGATACTTGTATTTAAACTGTGTATGCATAGTCTACGATTGCCATGTTCGACTTTTCCCTCTCGTCACTAGTTGCACAGCAATCCAGGCAAAATTTCCCTCGTGAGAATGCCCGTCTTCAGTAGCCCAGTCGTTGCGGAAAAGTAGGACATTAAATCTCACTTCGTTTCATTTCGTGATTTTTGTTTTTAAACTTCTTATCCACATTCTTAAGATTGTGATGCGTGGTATAAACTGTTTATGCATAGTCAAAGACCCAAAGGCTGTGATATCTGTTTATAAACTTTTTATGCTTCTTCAAAGGTCATGATGTTTGTTTTTAAACATCGTATGCATAATCTATACACTGTAGTATTTGTTTTTAAATTTCGTATTCATTGTCTAAAGGGAGGGGGGGGGTGTAGCACATGCGTGCTGTGTCATAAAGCCTGCCATTGAGCCAACTGGCGTGGTTTCGAATAGGGTCGTCTGTCCAATCTCTTGGGTTTTCTCTGGGTCCCCCATCACCCACACACTGCTAATCTTCTAGATACCTATAAATCCTCCCACTGCTAAAGATCCCTATTTTTGAAATAAAATTAGACCATATGTTACTCCCGAAATGACCTAGTTTGTGTCGAGTGGACGTTAAACCCCATGTCTCTCTGTCTCTTCGCCCATTGTTTAAAGATGTCGATATTAGTTTACACTTTGTATGAATAGTTTAAAGACTGTGCTATTGGTTTAAACTTTGTATGTATAGCTTAACTCTGAAGATTGCGATATTAGTTTAAACTTCATATATTTAGTCTAAAGACTGTGATATTTGTTTTGGTTTACGTATATAGATACATTACTGCCATGTAATGTAGTTTGGCTCGTGTAGGTCACCATAATATGTTTGGCGTCATATCTCTCCGATTTGATTTTATATTTAATATTAGTTTTTGCTTTTATAGTCTCGTGTCTTGTAATTTTCAGAAATAAAATAAAATCCATTTTATCCAGTAGCCCAATTCTACATCTTGAAAGAGTTCCACGAAATTTTGCAACCAATTTACAATTTCGTGAGAGCTACAGGGTGAAATTAGCTGATGATTAACACTCATTAAAGAATTTGATTTCTTTTTCCTCATTGTCAACCTAAAGTTGTGACTCCCACATTTCTAAAGGCCAGGGCTTACAAGGAGAAATTGTATTCGGCGATCCCCAGACCATTATGTCAACAAGGATTTGATCTATATCGATTTAATGATTACTTAGTCAAAGGCTTTTGTTCATCATATAAATGTCCACATATTGGAAGTTTTGGTTAAATATAACATCAGGGAAAAAAAATCATAGTTCCATTAGAGTCTTTAGAAAAAGTTTGGTGTTTGCTTTACAAATGCGATGCGCGTAATTTCACCTAACATTTTCGATTGATTGTTTCTCACTTTCGATATGATTTAATGGTTTAAAGTTAAACGCATGAAAGGGGCTTTTAGTATCGACTTTGACCACACCACGATAATCGACAAAATGTTTTTATCCCCAGACGTTTCTACTTGATGTGTTTTAAATTATTTAAAATATCAATATTTTATACAATGACTAGTTAAAATAGAAAGATAGTGCACGTAAGATTCTGGGCGGAGGGATGGGGGTAGATCTTATTCAATACATTAACACATGATACAATTACATGGAATTTAAGTTACTTAACGGATTTATTTCAGTCGCGTTTCGGCAAGGGTCCCGCCATCTTTATCAAGCACAGAATGGCAACCATAGTACAATAAACAGATGTATATATACAAAATCAGAGATAATCAATTAGAAACCATCAAAGGGATGGGGGTCATGACGGTCGGTAGTAATGAAATATGTACAAAGAGAGCATAAAATAAAGACAGCTAATTTGGGCGGTGAATATGCTAGCACAGAGGGAACCAACTAAGCGACAGTGATCAGTAGAAAGAAGCGATATTTGTGAAAATAACCTAAGATTATCCGGTATTGAATCATGTAAACATTTAAAAGATAATAATAATCGTAAAAAATGTTTCAAACAATATATATGCATAAACCTTTACTAAAAATGAAAAACATTTTAGAAAAATAAAAATATTTAAGATATACGAAAATATTAAGGATATGTGATCAATTGTAAAAAGGTGTAACTAAGGAGGTAATATTGTTAAAACAAGAAATATAAAAAAATGGGTGCTGAGAAACTATTTAAATACATGTAGCAAGTTTAAAAAATCTCAGTATAATGCAATTGTGTAAAAGACATGCTAAAATTCGTTTAGAAAACATTGTGAATTGTAAAATAAAATAGAACATTTCAAGAACATTGTATAAAGAGCATTCATATACACTGTAAGAAATAATTGAAATATGCTGCATCCATAAATAGTTGTCAAAATTTATTATGATGTCAATAAAACTATATGAGAAAATGTAGTTAAGAAAAGCGTTGATATGGTGGGAGAATGAGCGGAATGGTTTACTTGATGAGATTGTTTAATAGATTATAAGGAAATCATCAACAGGGGCTTGGACATCTGAAGTTTCTCGACCACATTTTTTGCCTTTTCGGTCTTATTTTCGCTGTCACATCCGCACTGAAAACTGGAATATGAGCTAACAAACGTCTGAATGTATTTCTGCTTTTGTTTGGGAGCTCAATTATTCCAACTTAAAAATAAAATACTACTTTATAATGGATCTCTAATCTCAAGAGAGTAAACTACGGAGCATGGGGAGGGGAGGGAGTGGACAATAAGCTATCAGTAAGCTTATACATCAGACTGCGTGGCAATTTTTGTTAGCAAAAAAAAAAGGACATAACTATGTAATTCGCGATATACCCACGGTTATGAAACGAATTATTCCCATAATTGGTTTTAAATGGCGAGTTCGTGTATCCTTTTATATTGAATTTGAAAGAAAACATGTCTATATGATCTCTACAGATTTAGAAATAATGCTACATTTTTAAGTTCATTATTGTTTTGTATACATGTACTTTTAAAGCGAAAAAAAAACATTTTGTTCTCATTTAGTTCAGGATTTAATACAACTGTAATGATTTTCATGTCCCAAACCGTGTTCCAAACAGTAAGTGATGTACGCTGAAAAAATCTCGAAAACTATTAATAGTTATGTTTAGAGTCTCTTATTAACCACCAATTTGTGCCCGTTTATTTTGTCTGGCCTGCAAATAAAAGTCTGTTTTCTTTTAATGGGATGAAAAAGCGTGGCTCTGTTTACACATTGGCGTACAAGGTTAGAATCCTGGATAAAGTAGACCGTAGCGCCATATCCCGTCTGCATTAGCCCAGTAGATGAGTAGGACGATAAACCCCATTTCATTTCTTAGTAATATTTCAATAATATAACAACAGATGAAAAATTTATGAATAATTGAAATCTTTGTTTGAAGGCCACTTTTTACAAAACGTTGGGCAATATTGACATAAAGCGCTAATCCCAAATAGATTAACGGTGGTATATCTAATCTCTAATTCGTGGTGTCGAGTGGACGTTAAACCTCATCTCTATCTCTCTTTCTGACTATTCCATTGACTCTGTACTCACTTTTAATTCATAGTAGGCGGGTCTTCTTGTGTTACAACAATAATGTTTATCAAAATATAACCCGGAAGATATTTGACATCTGTGGTCTTATGACATTAAACAATGTATATTTGATTGTTTCTTAAATTCAAATTCAATTATTTTGTCTGCTTAGGAATTCAATATGACTCTAATGATGATGATGATCTCTTTAAAGGTAATGGTAAAAGATCAGATCCAAGTGTAGCAGATAACTTAGACAACAGAAGACAAAATTCCCTGAGACAGATACTTTTACCCCAGTCTTTTCTACTTGATAAAAATGATTTAAATCAGGACTCAGAATTAAATTTTGATGAACCATTAAGAGACGAAGAACAGAGGCAGGATATTAACAGACTGCAACTTTTACTGAAAACATTGGTAAGTTTGCTTTCCATAAGGGAAGGCTTTGATTCCCCTTTGACTCATCTAATCGCAGATGTTCTAACATCAAATCAGTGATGTAATTTTTAAAGTTTTACTTCCTGAATGCATAAGCCAGAATGTATTTAACGGCCGAAATTGTTAGTTTGATAAACAATACGGCAACAATATATAAATTGATTCGGAGTTAATGTGAACTGCCAGAAGGTTTCAATAGCACATCGAAGTCACATTTTGTACTAGTCATCACGGTATAACATTGAATATTTTTAGAGACAACCGTATAAAACATTGACCAAACTTTGGTATTCGTGTGAAATCGTTAAACGCCAAAACATTCCTGGCCCGAACCGTGGAAAATCATGAATATCTGTAGTCGTCGTGGGGCTATTTCATATCATTCGTCAGTTTAACTGTTGATTTTTGATACCTTGTTGGTTATAATAATTACGGTTTTGCCAGATTATCTCTGCAATTTTACAACTTTGTCAGTGATGCAGGGCGGAGGGCCTGACAAGAACAGTTGTCTGGTCGTTTGAAGGGGACGAAAAACCGAGCTCCCGTGTAGACATCGGCGTGCACGTAAAAGATCCCTTGGCAGTTGGAATTCGATATAACAATAGGCCGTAGTGCCGCTGTCCGGGCAAAATTTCCCTCATAGCACACTGTATGGCGTATGGCCGTCTTTATTAGCCCATTTCGGAGCAGAACAGTATACTTCCTAAATATGATTTTATGTCCTACTGTACCGAATGAGCTAACAAAGACGGAATTTTGCCCGAACAGCGGCTCTACGACCTACTCTTATTTCAACTTCTGCTTTTCGTATTACCCAAACGACCAGACACGTTTTCTTGCAGGCTCTTCGACATGCTTGCGCGTAACACACCAAGTCACCTCGGCTCTATTTTCAATACAAATATACTTTCAGCATTCACTAGTACAGCGAAACTTGGTTGTAACATAGCGATTCATGCGTAATACCCCTTCCCCCATAACAGACTCATAGTAATTATAGCGATTTTAGAATTCTTCAGATATAAATACATACTACTTAAAGATATATTTGGGATGCAGTGATTAAAACCACTGAATTGCTTAATTACTGCCAATTATCGTTTAAAACATTTTTTATTTTAAACCAACCGATCTGTGTTGCTAAGTAAATAGTTTTTGTTTTAGGAAATTGATATCTACTTTGGTATTGAGAATACGTTAAATTTAAACACTAATCATTGATATCATTGTTTATTTGCTATAGAAACACGAATATAAACGTCTAATGTTTTAAATGCATTACACAGAATAAAGCCATTGAGCATAGAACACATTTACATTAACGCCTGTACTAGCCGATTAAAACGAGACTGTTATTAGTCAAACGAACCTTTCCAATTTATTTGGTACAAGAAACTTGTTCATATTACAGATCTGCATACATTAGAAAGATACAAAGCTCAAGTTTGGATTTTGAATAAAACGTTGGGTACATATTTCGCAATATATCTGTTTATGAAAGAATTGTAGAAATATGGCACCCATTGTGTATCCAGTCACTCCAGTCACTTAATTAACAGTTGATAAACGTCTAATGTTGATTAAACCCTCCTGTGCTTTGTCACTACAACATAGAATTAATCATTAATTAAATAAGCTTATAAATTGCATTTCCAATCCCCGTTTGTACGTGGCAAGGAGTAGGGTCGCATATCCAACCGCTAAAGACCCCTTTACGCAAGCGAATTAATGAAATAAAATTAAAACCATATGTTAGTCCCTAAATGACCTAGTTTGTGTCGAGTGGACGTTAAACCCCATTTATCTATATAGATATTAATTGCATTAACTTATTGTAAAGCGTAGTTTATCACCACCACACCATTTCATATTAACAAAGAGACTTGTAAGAGATCACCTTGATTAAGATCTTACGGTTAAAGCATTAAGTAATTTGGTGCAAATTACTCACCGTCATTGACTGATGGGAATAAATACTAACACTTATCTCACAGTAAAATGGTACAATTTGAAAAATGTGTTGAAGTCTTTTGAATTTTCGTCCATTTACAAACTGCAAAGAACTAACACTTATCTGATAGTAGAACCGGACAAGTAGAAAAATGTGTTAATAAGTCTTTTAGATTTTTCCCCATTGACAAACAGCAGAGAGAGAAAAATGTGTTTTAAAATAAAGTGCCATTTAATTCGAGGCTATATTGCATTGTACTGTTCACAAGATTAAAAATAATGACACTGGAGAACATTTATTTCCAGATAGAGTTTCATTGGGACAGATTGAAAATGTATCCTTCTACTTGAATGAATATAAATTTTTCATAAGTGTTTAATTTAATTAAAAGAAATCTTTAAAAAGAAATCTACGCTGTCTTTATTTGGTTAAACACTCCTGTAGTTTCAATCATCCGTCATGAGTCGCAATTTATCTGCGTCATGAGTGTGCTGTACTTTGGCATTCAATTAAAGAGACGCTCAATCCAATTTTGTCAAGATGTGCAGAGCCAACTTTGACAAAAATTTCCAGTTTATAGTTATTTTGGATACAATACATACTGGAATCTACGAAATTCTGAGCTCGTAAAGTATTAAATGACCAGCAGTAAGCGGCATGTACTACTTGAGCGGCAATTATATACTATGAGAAAAAGTAAGCGTTAATAACTATTAGAAACGTACACGACATGAACTATTACTAATAGTATTGGAATAATAAGACCTAAGAACTAATTTTATTATAGAATAGTAAGCGGTAAGAACTATTAGAAACGTACGCGACATTTGAATAGTAAGAACTATTACTATAGTAAACGGCAAAAAAAAAATATTAGACTATTATGGTATAATCACTAATAGAATAGTAAGCCGCAAGAAATATTAGAATATTAAGGTCTACGAACTATTAGAATAGTAAGAAGTAGGAAATATTCAAATATTAAGATTTAAATTACTATTAGAATAGTAAACAGGAAAAATATTAGAGTAGCAAGTTCTGAGAACTATTAGAAAAGGTGGGGTAGGAAGAACTATATGAGCAATACTAAGCGGCACGAAATATTAGAATGGTGTGAGAAAATATATATTAGCATAGTAAAAAATATGAGAATACTATGTGGCAGGAACTATTAGAACACTAAGGGGTAAGAACTCTTAAAAATGTGACCCAGAGGCCATCTCATTCCTGTTATTTAATTCGCCACATAATTTGTAATAACAAAAAAGAATAGATCTAGAAATAACATTTCGCCGTGTTTTTCTACTTGGCTTTGGACATTTTTTCTACTTGGGATTGGACATTTACTGAAACCACTTATCACAAAACACACTTTTTTATTGGAACCACACAATTCTCATTCAGTGAAAGACATTATTAAATTGTATTCTTGTTTTTTTCAACTTCTGACTATTTGGAAGGGGTCTTGAAAAAGTCGGAGGCTTCTTTACGAACCGTGGGTGTATCCGTTGTGCATCCACTGCTCTGTCCACACAACCACTACGGCTACATTTTTATGTGACACCATGCTCTGCTTCTACCTTACACAGTCATAATTAATTGTTATTCTGTTTTATTTTTCAGATGATGGAACAAAAGATACGAAAAGAAGGATCAATGTTGGCCTGAAATACATCAGGCCAGTGAGGGCCAAACCTACAAGTTGCAATGGTTGATTCCAATATTTTAAAAGTCCAAATATGAAGTGTAGCCTATATCCAAAAATCATCACATCTAACATAGAAACTATAATTACCATCAATTCATAATTGTAAAATTAAAGAGTTGAGCATTCATATTTTAAGTACACCCTGTGTTGCTTTTGCTCAATTAAAAGGTTCGCGGATCATTCGAAAAAAGTTGCCATCATCAAATAATGACGTTCAAATAGATATGATCCTGTTGCTTACTACCTTTTCAGAATCTTTCATACCTCTACCACGCTCGAAGAGGGTTTTCATGTTACACCGAGAAGATCGTTGA
Organism: Patella caerulea; assembly: GCA_036850965.1. Lineage (NCBI taxonomy): Eukaryota > Metazoa > Mollusca > Gastropoda > Patellidae > Patella > Patella caerulea. The sequence continues at coordinate 18,582,701 of JAZGQO010000014.1, read as the reverse complement.
TCTCACAATTTCTCAATTTAAGATCGCCATTAGCATTAGACGTGTAATCTATTTCTCCAAATACGAAACACTCGGGTTTTTAAAAGGTATCGGCGTATCATTTTAAATGGTTTATGTGTCTGTCGCAAAACACAAGAGTTACGTTACTATGTTTGTTAATAGTATTATTAGTTTATGATTTCGTGGAATTGTTTTGGGTGAAATTAATTTATCATGTACGTAACTTAATTTCTATCTAGATTGTATTAACTTGCTAGAAGGTGGGAAAACAGACACACTTAAGGCACTTAAATCAAATTAGACTAGTAGTGAACAGCTATTGAACCCCTTGACCTGACAAACGTTGTCAATTAGTAAAACTATGATTAACACAATGAAGGCACCACACAATTCACAGACACCATCGATTGAAATTGGGATTGAAGTTCTTACACGATAACAAAAATAAATGTAAGCTTTATCGTCTGTTTTTTGTCTTTTAATCTCATTTTTGTAAAATATATGTGTGTACATTGTTCTTAAAGAATTTATTCGCATGTTCAATGGAACTAGTCTATTCAGGTCAGGGACGTCTTATACAAGACACTGCACACCGGAAGTGAGGTCACGAATCAAATACTGCAAACGCCTTTACTCGTAATTCTTTTGATTCTAATACATTTACGTTTGTATAGATTTTTTTTTTGTGATAACTTAAAACAATAATTAACATCAGAAAGAATTGGAAAGGAAAACGATCCACTGTCCGCTATTTACCCATCATGCGAAGGACTGCATGATTCAGTGTTAGTCTGGTATCATCAAGTCTCATTTCATCTCAATAGGAAGGGATTTTGTGGTTGTTGTACGCGACCTAGTATCAGCGGATAATTTGAAGTTCAATTTGAACGCACGTATTATTATTGAATCATAATTAAATTTAGTTAGATCTTGTAGTTGACCTATAAATTGAACTGAAACAAAGATGGTAGCGTATTTCAAATTATATTAATATGTACAAGTAACTATTGATTCTTAAACGTAAGTTCACTGTTACCATTCCTCACAGAAAATCTGCGTAATTGCACGGCATGTATTTTTCGGTTAATTTGTAAGTAAATGATATTAAAAGATTGCAAACCGTTTCCAAATTATTTTTATATTCTGATTATTGTAATAAATCGTAATACGGACAATAAAAGGAATCAACTATAAATGCATTTTATTACTTCATAAATTCTAAACCATGGACTATGCTGTTAACCCATTCAAACTCCCACTGACGTCATAAGACAATTACTGATACGAATACACTACAGATAATATATAAACAGTGGTGCTCCCTTCAAACTCCCACTGACGTCATAAGACAATTACTTATACGAATACACTACAGATATAAACAGTGGTGCCCCCACCCCCTCACTGAAATCGGCGGACTGACAAGATTCAAACTAATCCATATGGTTTTTATCCTAAGATAGCAAAATCCAAGGTTGTGTGTCAATACTAAAGCGCAGTTGTCTCTGTTAATTGTGTCCCCTGACCTGGCATATACTCCAAAAGGATTACTTTACTCCGCCGCGATTTGTTTGTAATTTTAAAATTTAACCCTAAACTTACATTTAAGTTAAACAAAGGAAAATCCAACAACTGATTTACTTTAACTGCAAAATCCTGGGAAAATAGCTAAATGGCTACTTTTAAATTATAAGTTAAATCGTATATATCTTAGCGATATGTTGGGTTCAATTTACGCATTGTGTGTTTCTAGCAATATGGTTCAAGATATCTCCAGTTCAGGGGCGGATCCAGGAATTTTTGCAGGAGGGGGTTTGCCAGGTTTCGGTTACGAAAATCTGCCATCATCGTCTCTAAATTACATAGGCTTACATACAAATTGAGCTTTTTAAACAGAGAAATCGTATTTATACTGATGCAGGATCACTTTGTGATGTAATGTCATTGATGCAAGGCATTATTTTTTTATGTAACTGAGCAGATGGGGGTTTGGAACCATACCCCCCCCCCCCTGGATCCGCCCCTGCAGTTTCGACTGTCACTTATATGCAGAAGTATGCGGTTGGGCAATATTGAAACTGCGGGAGATTGGCTATAGAAGAATGCACAAGAACTGTCGTAGCTCACATTTGGGGCGAGGTACCATTATGAATGCATACATGTATATGCATATTTTGTCCATTTTGTATTCTTATCAAGTACATAACAATCACATACAAGACAAAAACTTGTAAGCCGATGGAAAATTCGGGACATAGCTGAATACGAATGCCATGATCAACAATTTTTTAAAATTTCATAACTTGTAGATGGGTTTACGTATGGGCGTACAAAGTTCCCCAATAAAATACAATACAGTACATAAAATAGAAAGGACTCTTCAAAATAATATTCAGGTTGAGTCTTTTGTATTCAAACGGAGCTGAAACAAGAAGAGAAAGTGTAATATCTTGATTATAGAGGTTTGTGTGGGCCGTTTAAGAATTAAAAGCCCACTTGTTTTGTTGTCAACTTCCGTCATAGAATTTGGACAACGCCACAAGAGAACGTCAGATATACATTAGTAATTTGTTATTTTTGTGGCTATTTTGTCTCATATCGCACCATTTGACATTACGGCGATTGCGAACGAGAAATATTTTCGCACTTTCAAGCGTAGTCCACGTTTTGCTCTAAATCCATACCCGCGAATGAAGCTTTCTACCTTATTGAAGATTTATCAAGGGAGTTTCCACACTAACTTTTCTATAGAATGGGTTGGCATATCTACCAAATATGTAATATTCTTATACAATAATATTCTAATTTGTCAGGTGTAGTATATCTAAGTACTTGATCAGGCCTATTATTTTGGACTCTTGTAGCACATAGTGCTAGCTTTAGTCCCAGCAGTCTAAGGCCAGATTATTGGGGGACCAAATTTTGTGTTCAGATCAAAATAGTATATCAAACTAACACGAACTCAGTTAACAATGGCCTTTCTTTCACACAAACCCAATGAAAACCCAATATTGCTCACACCAGTAACCGTATCTTCCCAATCACATTAGGACACAAATAATTGATGTCTTATTCAGAACAAATTATCTTACACTGTATCTTGGAAACTGTACTTTACAATATGGTTGGCGGGTATAAGGTCAAATTAAGCCAATAAAAAATGACGTTATCACACACGTTGTCTTAAATAGGAAGCATGTCCTTCCGTGTATCTGGCATATACATTGTAGTAGATCATGGGTCGCTGTAGTTTACTGTATCTATGCCTGAAACATGTACATTCGGATAACTTCAGATCAAGCATAGGTTTATGTGAACCGGGAATCCAGCACGAGTCTTAACAACCATCTTTATGTCAAAACTCCATATATCTAAGCGCAATTGTCCACAGACCAAAGACATTCAGAGTTTCATATCAATCGTACATGAAGGGCATTGACTTTATTCAGGGTTTCATGTTGAACGTACATGACACTGTAACTGACTTATGCAGAGTTTCGTGTCGGTCGTACATGGCGGGGTATTGGGCTTCCGTGGCGGGCATTAGGCGTTTTCAAAGTTTCGTGTCGATCGTACATGGCGGTACATTGGACTTATTATTCAGAGTTTCATTGTGGGGATTGGGTTTATTCAGAGTTTCAAGACGATCGTACATGGTGGGGCTTTGGGCTTATTCAGATCTTAATAGCGGGGCATTGGACTTATTCAGAGTTTTATGTCGGTCGTACATGGCGGGACATTGGGCTTATTCAGAGTTCATATTGATCGTACATGGCGGGTTCTTATTTTGAAGAGCTCTGCCTTAAGAAGACGATTACAAAGTAAATTCAACCAGTATCCGGTTCATAAAAGTCAGGTTGAAGTCCATGAAAATATTTCTTTTGAAGCTGGTGAACTTACTGACCAGTTTTTCCTTCGGTGTACAAATCATTAATTTAAAACTCAAGTGTATATGTGAGTGATTCTAATTAGTTTTATAAATATTTGAAATACGATTTCCTGACAGAACACAGGGGTGACAGATATGGAGCGGAATTTCCCCCATAATTCTAACTTCTAACCTTGTAATGCGTATGCTAATATGCTTACTTCTATGCATGTAACTTCTTACTAACATATGTTAAATTGGCTATTTACACATGTAAAAATGCTAAGTTATATGACTTATTTCTTAAATATTGCAGTTATAATTTGTGTTTTGTTCTATTTCCTTTATTACTTTTAATTTATTGTAGTCAGTTCTGGCCCGTGAACATTTTTACATTTCACAAATCAACCACCAAATAATAGTAAACAGCGCCATCTGGTGTCATAATGAGCGTTAGAATTTATTCTTACTCGTATTATGCTAACAGATGGCGCTGTTTAAAATTGTATTTTACAATGACCCGTCCCTAAATTAGGAACGGAAATGCGACTCATTTACGGTAAATAGATCAAGGTCAGGGTCCAATTTATTTACAAAAATGTCCGATGCATAAAACTGATGACAGCATAGTATAATCTAGTCGCTTCGGTATGAAAACAAAGACGTGGAGTGATTTATAGAGGAGTAGGCTGCATGTTTTTGTCTTAGTTACTGCCAGCACTGCTTAATAAAGTCACTCTTTATGTTTTCCTCGTCATATTGAGCAACTGGATTATTCGACTGAATTATCTGCCAATTTTATTTCGACTGAGATATTTCACTCATTTTATTGACTGATTTGCTCGACTGAGCAACTGGACAGGTTTTATCGATATCATAATCATGTAGCCCTACTCCCACGTATCCCCTGACTAGTATGAGCATACTCAAGTCAGAAAATGCTTTGTGGGGGGGGGGGGAGATGAAGATCATTTGTGTTGATTTATCTAAAGACAGCTTTTACTTTCTTAGTTTACTCTCATCAGAATATTTTTTTCTGTTTTTCACCATCAGGTTCAGTAAATGGTTTTATCGACTGAGATATTCGACTGCTTTTATCAACTGATGTACCGAGATATTCAACTGCTTTTATCGACTGCGATATTTGACTGATTTTATTGACTGAGATATTTGACTGGGTTTTATCGATTGGATAATCAACTGGTTTTATCGATTGAGATATTCAACTGGATTTATTCGACTGGGATATTTGACTGATATTGAGCAACTGGGATATTGGGCATTGACTACTTTTATCGACTGGGATTTTTGACTTTTTTGACAATAAAATCAGTCAAATAATAATTCAGTTGACAAAACCGGTTGAATAATTCAGTTGATAAATCCAGTCAAAAAATCCAGTCAAAAAAAAAAGTCTAATAATCCAGTCAATAAAACAGTTGATTAATCCAGGCGAAAATAAACAGTCAAATATCCAAGTCGATAAAACCAGTTGCTGAATATTAAGCACCGGTGGCAGTTAATTAAGGTATTATTGAATAGCCCAATCATGCCTGTAGCCATAGCTAAAGGGGGTAGTCTTATGATCTAGGTATATTTAGGTGATACATGTACTTATAACTAGAGAGTAAAAAATAGAATCCTACATATGCCTGTAGTCAGGGGCTTGGGTTGGACGAGACAGGTTTTTTTGTGACCTCTAGTCGAATATTTCAGTGTATATTTCAGTCGAAAAAAGCTGTCTCTTGACTTGATCATGGAGAACCATACTTTATGAAGCACTAATGGGAGTGAACTAAGATAACAATAAGTAGCCTGGAGCCATGGTGGCTAAGTGAGTAGGATGTAGGCTCGCTAGCCTGTAGGTCACAGGTTCGTTTCCGGTATTCTTCAGGATTTTCCGAATGGTTTCGCCCTTGTCAGTGGGGGAGAGCGGTGTCCCTGACAACAAGGACAGCTGTGTCTTGTCGTTTTGATGAAAAGAAATACCAAGGTCCCATGTACACATTGGCATGCATGTAAAAGATCTCCGGGCAGCTGGAATACGATATATAAGAGTAGGACAATGTTTGATGTTAAACACCATTTCATTTCATTAATGTTCATAACATGCTTCTTGGAATAGATCTTCAACACTTTATTTCAGGAGAAAAACACCAACAAGTAAACAACTTTTAACTTCCCATAAATCAGTCCTTCAACTAGTATATGTAGGTTCCCTAAGCTGGTCTCTCCAACTATAATTCATCTTACATACATTTGTCTTTTTCATATAAATTAGTTACTATGAAAGTGTTGATATAAACATAATTATTGAAGGATCAAATAAAAGTTAAAGAAACTGAACAGATCAACAACTTTAGTTGCCAGTCTGTCATAATTGCAATCGACAGACAAATTAATTACTGTCTGGTTCTAATGACAAATCAAGCATTAAAGCACTAATGAGAGTGTACTAAGATAACAATAAGTAGTCTGGAGCGGTGGCTAATCGAGTAAGACGCTGGCTCACTAGTCTGGAGGTAGCGGGTTCGTTCCTGATATTGGCCGAGAGAGTTCCTCAGGATTTTATCCGGGTCGTTTCTCCTTGTCGATGGGGCAGGACCAAGGGCCTGACAACAAGAACAGCTGTCTAATCATGCAGATGGGATGGAAGCAAAGGTCCCATGTACACATTGGCGTGGATGTAAAGACCCCCTGGCAGTTGAAATTCAATATATAAGAATAGACTGTAGCGCTGCTGTCGGGGCCAAAATTCCCTCGTAGCACACTGTACATATTCTTGAAGCAATGGCCTGAGAAATCTCTGAGATTACCTGTAATCAAACGAAATGCTGCGCGCAGTATGCACACTGTATGGCATATGCCGGTCTTCATTAGCCCAGTCGGTGCACAACAGTAGGACGTTAAACCCAATTTTATTTTATTAAGTAGGCGGAGTTTATGTTGACTAAGTGGGTAAGACAATGGCTCGCTAACCTAGAGGTCGGGTGGTCGATCCCTGCATTGGCCGAAAAAGTTCATCCAGATTTTCCAGTGCGATTCCCCTTTGTCAGTGATGCAGGACAAGTTAGGTAGTACGTTCAGATGGTACGATAAACCAAGGTCCCGTGTACGTAAAAGATCCCTTGACAGTTGGACAAAATTTCCCTAGTAGCACACTGTTTATCATATGCCCGTCTTCATTAGCCCAACAGTAATAGTTAAACTCTATTTCATTTAATTTCATTGAGTAGCCCTTTCATGCTCATAACATGGTTTGACTTCAGAGAATGTTGCTTGTCAAGTGTGTTCTGTAAGTATCGGAAACAAATACAGATTCTTGGAATAGATCTTCAATAGCAACAATCAAACAACTTACATGTATGACTTCCTATAAATCAGTCCTCCAAAGCTGGTCTCTCCATCTTACATACTTTTTTCTTTTGATAAAGATTAGTTATTATGATAGAGTTACCATAATCATATAATTATTGAAAGATTAAACAAAATTTAAAGAAACTTAACAGATCAACCACTTTAGTTGCCAGCGTGTCACAATTTAAATCGACATGACAAATTTATTTGCTGTCTGCCGCTAAACAAGTACTATAAAGCACTAATGGGAGTGAACTAAGATAACAATAAGTAGCCTGGAGCAACGGTGGCTGAGTGAGTAAGACGCTGGCCTGGAGGTTGCAGGTTGTTTTTCCCTTGTCGGTTAGTTAGGACTTCGGGACTGACAACAAGGACAGCTGTCTTGTCGTTTAGATAGGACGAAAAACAAAGGTCTCATGTACACATTGGCAGGCATTTAAAAGATTTCCTGGCATTTGAAATTCAATATATAAGAGTAGGCTGTAGTGCTGCTGTCAGGGCACAATTACCCTCGTAGCACACTATATGGCATATGCCCGTCTTCATTAACCCATTTGATGCACAACAGTAGGATGTTAAACCCCATTTCATTTTATAAATAGCTGTGTATTACAGTGGCTTAGTGTGTGAGATGCTGACTTGCTAGCTAGCCAGGAGGTTGGGTGTTCGATCAATACATTAGTCGAGCAAGTTCTTCCAGATTTTCCAGCAAGATTCCCTGTTGTCAATGATGCAGGACGGAGGGAGTGACAAGATTAGCTGTCTATCGTTCTGATGGGATGAAAATTGGCGTTCACGTAAAAGATCCCTTGACAGTTGGAATTCGATATAAGAGTAAGCCATTGTGCCGCTGTCCGGGCAAAATTTCCCTCATAGCACACCATATGGCATATTGTCTTCATTTGCCCAGTTTGGAGCAGAACAGTAAGACCTTAAACTCCATTTCATTTCATTAAGTAGCCCTTTCATGCTTATAACAGGGTTCCACTTTTAGGGAATATATCTGCTGGAGTGTGTTCTTTAAGTATTGGAAATGAATACAGATTCTTGGAATAGAACTTCAACACTTTATTTCAGGAGCAATAACAGCAACAAGTAAACAACTTATAACTTCCTATAAATTGGCCCTTCAACTAGTATATAGGTTCCCTAAGCTGGTCTCCCCAACTATTAATCGTACATACATTTCTCTTGTTATATAAATTAGTTACTATTAGTTACTATGAAAGTGTTAGCTTAAACATATAATTATTGAAGGATTAAGTCCAGGGGCGGATTTGGGCCTTGATGGAGCGGCCCATTTTACTGAGCGTGGAAAGAGGAGGGGGGTCCAGTGGCTCTCCCACGGGAAAAGTTTGAAAAATGAACCCCAAATATGCGATTTCGTGGCATATCTGTCAAATAGTAGACGAATTGGACAAAAAAATATTTTTTTCATTGTTTGTCTGACCGGCCCTGCCTGATCGCCAGATGGCCCAATCCGCCCCTGATTAAGTCTGAAGCCATTTAAACAATATTTAAAGAAATTGAACAGATCAACCACTTTAGCTGGCCGGTCACCTCTGCTTTACGGCTGTGGTTTCGAGCCCTGGTGTGAGCGTATGTGGCATGGAGATAGGGGCTCCTTCTCAACCTCGTGGGTTTCCTCCGGGCACTTAGGTTTCCTCCCACAGCAAAGACCCCTGCGCGTGCGCCAAGATAATGAAAATGGAAAAAAATAAGACTTGTCTGCGATATCACCTTCGGTGGAAGCGGACGTTTAAACACCAAGGACAACATCATCAACCTCTTTAGTTGCTAGTCTGTCATAATTTAAATCGAGTGACAAATTAATTGTTGTCTGCTTCTAATGACTAACCCAACATTAATGAATATTAAGATATAGATTTGAAATTAAAAATAGAATTAATAATAATAAAATAACATATTACCTATACATTAATCATATGTATCCACCCTACTTCAAACAAAAACATGTTTTAAATATTAATACAATCAAAATCCTTACTTAATCTATAACTATTTTCACAATAATAAGGCCTAAAATTTCTAAGGGCTTGTACAGGTGGATCTGCTGAACAAACGTCTACGTGTCTACTGAGCGCCATAGAAAACGCATCACTTATTTTTTCTTATAACAAAATGATCCTTTAAACATATCGTATTTATTTTGCTTCCTATTGTGAACAATATTCAAATCTGAACACATCAATAACAACACATTTGTACACTTATGGATATTTAATCTGTAAACAACGGTACAAAGTCAGAGGGGTCAAAACCAAAAGTTTTGCTACTACTGCTGAAGGAAGAATAAAGTTGATATATCCACCCTTTCGTTTTCAATATATAATATGTACAATTTGACTTGCAGGGAATGTAGATCGTCAGCCTGTGTTCTCTTAGTATCAGAAATGAATACAGATTTTTGGAATGGATCTTGAACACTTTATCTCAGGAGCAAATAAAAAAAAAAGATAGGTTGCCAGGCAACGAAACATACGCCCACAACAGCTAAGTCGTCCGGGCAGTCAACAAGGGTTGTCGCATATTGTTTCTTTTATCAGAAAGGAGAACATTTACTATTTACAACACATGATAATCTTATTACGAGTAATAGCCCATTAAATAATTATCAGAAATGATTAGAATAGTTTTGATGGTTTTTTCTCAAGGCCTTTGTCCATTAGATATTTCAAAGTGATCAAATGCCAGAAATTATCAGATATCACTGAAAATCAAATAGGATTCTTCGTCTCATGACCCTAAACACTGTGTACAAATTTAAAGTCAATCGGATATTAACTTTAGCCTTTAGAGCATTCATAGGGATTTTCAAAGTGATCAAGGGTCATAACTCTGGCAGTAATTATCGGATATCGCTGAAAATAAATAGGCTATTTTGTATCATGACCGTAAATAGTGTGTATAATTTAAAGTCAATGGAATATTAACTTTAGATTTTTCAAAGTGATCAAGGGTCATAACTCTGGCAGTAATTATCGGATATTGCTGAAAATCAATAGGCTTCTTTGTATCATGACTTTAAACACCGTGTATAAATTTAAATTCAATCGGATATTAACTTTAGCCTCTAGAGCGTTCACAAGATTTTTCAAAGTGATCAAGGGTCATAACTCGGGCAGGAATTATTGGATATTGCTGAAAATCAACAGGCTTCTTCCTATCATGACCTTACACACTGTGTATAAATTTAAAGTCAATCGGATATTAACTTTAGTCTCTAGAGCGTTCACAAGATTTTTCAAAGTGATCAAGGATCATAACTCTGGTAGTAATTATCGGATATCACCGAAAATCAATAGGCTTCTTCGTCTCATGCCCTTAAACACTGTGTATAAATTTAAAGTCAATCAGATATTAACTTTAGCCTCTAAAGCGTTTACAAGATTTTTCAAAGTGATCAAGGGTCATAACTCTGGCAGTAATTATCAGATATCACCGAAAATCAATAGGCTTCTTCGTCTCATGACCTTAACCCCTGTGTATAAATTTAAAGTCAATCGGATATTAACTATAGCCTCTAGAGCGTTCACAAGATTTTTCAAAGTGATCAAGGGTCATAACTCTGGTAGTAATTATCGGATATCGCTGAAATTCAATAGGTTTCTTCGTCTCACGACCTTAAAGACCGTGTATAAATTTAAAGTCAATCGGATATTAACTTTAGGCTCTAAAGCGTTCACAAGATTTTTCAAAGTGATCAAGGGTCATAACTCTGGCAGTAATTATCAGATATCACCGAAAATCAATAGGCTTCTTCATCTCATGACCTTAAACACTGTGTATAAATCGAAAGTCAATCGGATATTAACCATAGCCTCTAGAGCGTTCACAAGATTTTTCAAAGTGATCAAGGGTCATAACTCTGGTAGTAATTATCGGATATCGCTGAAAATCAATAGGCTTCTTCGTCTCACGACCTAAAACGCCGTGTATAAATTTCAAGTCAATCGGAGATTAACTTTAGCCTCTAGAGCATTCACAAGAAATTGTGGACGATGGACGGACGGACCGACAGATGGGGGCGACGGCAATATACGACCACATTTCCATGTGGGCGTATAAAAACAGCAATAATTAAACAACCTATAACTTTCTATAAATAAGACCCCCAACTAGTAATATAGGCTTCCTCAGCTGGTCTCTAGAAGTAACGATTCGTCTTACATACATTTGACATTTTCATGTGGCCTCGTCTAAACGAAATAATCCCCCACATATATCTGTCGATAAAATCAGTCACATAGTTCAGTCATTTATATCAATCAGTTTTCTCCGGGTCCTCCTCTTTCCCCCAACTGCTAAAGACCTCTACCCGCAAGCCAATTATTGAAATAAAATTAAAAATCATATGTTAGTCCCGAAATGAGCTAAGCACTTCTACTGCCTATGTCTGTCCTTAATAGTTCAAACCCTCCTCCGTTCTTTAATTTCGGATATACATTTACTAATTTTTCCCGGAATGCCAAGGCGTCATCGTGTTTTACAAAAGATATTTTCCGTTCACCTAAACCGGCATTATACAGAGTTTTTTTTTCTTCTCTTGAAAGCACTGTTTCCTAAAATAAAAAAGAATATTAGTACACAAAAATCAATACAATATGTGTTGAATTCTTTCAGATCAATATCTACATGTTCAGGGAAAAAGACATGCATTATCAGAATGTAACTTAAACATGAATCATCCTGAAAAGAACTGGTGTCTGACAAGAACCCGGTCTATTCGTTTGGTCCAGTATACACACAAGAACCCTAGACATGTTATGCATGTAAAAAAAACCTTGAAACTGGGTCCCGAATAGAAGGAGGTTAAATCCCATTGCATTCATTCAAAAAAGTAAAAAAAGAGATGTCTTTGTGGGTAAGACTCTAGACTCTAGCTCGTTAGCCTGGAAGCCGCGTGTTTGATCCCTGCATTGGAAGAGAAAGTTCATCAGGATTTTCCGATGTGGTTTTTTCTTGTCAGCAGTGCAGTACAGGAGGTCTGACAAAGACAGCTGTCTAATCATTTGGACGGTATAAGAAACAGAGGTCCCCATGTATAAATTGATGTGCACGTAAAAGATCCCTTGGCAGTTGGGATTGGATATAAAACGGTAGGCTATGCCTGTCTTCATTAGCCCAATCTGAGCAAAACAGTAGGACGTTAAACCCCAGTTCATTTCTCTCGTCAGGCAATGTCTGTTACGGTACATCTTAGGCCTATAATAATATTCATTAGTAGGCCTATTCAGTGAAGGTTTTGACATGTCACATTTGACATTAGTTTTAAGTTTTGATTTATCATCCAGAGGAAATATCAAATGTTTGTGAGTGAGAAAATATTATTTATTTCCAAAACAGCCCGAGGTTTGGAACAAGTCGCGTTACTCGAGTTCCCAACTCTGACATTGCCAAACAAAATATATTACTCACCAACAACGTCTACAATATGTACGGTAATCAACTGTAGCTATCCTAATTGAAATAAATTCGACCCTGACCTTGATCTATTTACCGTAAATGAGTCGCATTCCGTTCCTAATTTAGGGACGGGTCATTGTAAAATACAATTTTAAACAGCGCCATCTGTTAGCATAATACGAGTAAGAATAAATTCTAACGCTCATTATGACACCAGATGGCGCTGTTTACTATTATTTGGTGGTTGATTTGTGAAATGTCAAAATGTTTACGCACCTGAACTGACAACAATAAATTAAAAGTAATAATGGAAATAGAACAAAATACAAATTCTAACAGCAATATTTAAGAAAAAAGTCATATAACTTAGCATTTTTACATGTGTAAATAGCCAATTTAACATATGTAAGTAAGAAGTTACATGCATAGAAGTAAGCATATTAGCATACGCATTACAAGGTTAGAAGTTAGAATTATGGGGGAAATTCCGCTCCATAGACAGAAAGCTGGTTAGGTTCATTATAGAGTGAAAAATAAAAAAGTCTAAATTTGTAGTCTAACTTGAATTAGATTTTTTCTAAACCGTGATACATTGTGCATTTTTCTTCTTCAATTATAATGTTTAAAATAAACTAAAGGTATCAATAATTTAAATTGCTCCTATGTTCAAAATATTATATAGATCATTTTATCGATACTAAATGCTTTCTCCGTGTTTAAACATGTTCAACTTGTCATGGTATGATATTCAAAAATCAAAATAGAAACCGTTGGTTGTGTTCTATATGTTCATAGGTTTATATTTATATATTAACATGAGAAAAATATATAATTATAACTGCCTATCGATGATACGGCAATTAGTTATTAGCTTGACAAGAGATATTAGATTTTCTGTAGTAACAAAGGTAATTATAGGTCTATATTCTGATATACCTGCCAAATATTTCTTGATTAGCCAGAAGTTACAATAGGATCGGGCTTTATTTCCGATAATACAACTGGAAGGACATCGGGTTGTTTTCAACAGCAGTGCTTATTAGCTAAATAATCTGTTTTCAAACAACGTAATACAATTGTCTTTTTTTCATCGGAAAAGCAATCGTGCATGGGACCTACAAAACAAATAAACAATTGGGAAATAATGACTTGCGGCAACTGTGATCAAATTACGACTATAAAACAGATATTGGAATAACAAGGTTATCAGTTTAACTAAATAGAGCTGACATTTCTCTTTCTTTCCTCAATAAAATCAAATAACTAAGTTCAGCCATTTACACCGGATGTCGACTGACATTTGAAATCTTATAAAAGGGAGATTAATCCATTATAAAAAAAAATACTTGAAAAAGGCCTGGTGCAGTTAAATCTGATTCATAATATCGACAGAGAATTTGGAGCTGCAACACTTGAATCCCCGACAGTTTATGGTGTTTCTTCGACGTTTGCTAAGATTTTCGGCCAATAAATCCTTAACAAATTTTATTACATATGCTTTGAAGCAGTTTTCTGAATGGAAATTTCTCATTGGAAATATCAAACATAAGATGTAGTAGACTACCGCAACAAGAGTTCACCTCCCGAATGTACTATATATCGAAAAAATCCCCGAAAACACGAAAAAAATCATAAAAAACTATTTTGATACTAATAACAGAAAAAGCCTTAATACAAAATATCAATAAATAACAGCCCCCACCCAAAAATTTTTTTAAAAAATACAAAAATAACCAATACTAGTTACCTAAAACACTTAGCCACACCTAAATTTTTTAGTTGAGCCATGGGTCAGACTATTCCAAAATAGGACCCCCATTTTAGTTTTCTGTGTTCAGCATTCAAGAATTCGTCGATTCGCCACGTTTTAAAGTAACAAAGAATAGAGGAAAGTCGTAGCAACCTAAAATGTCATCAAATACGTTCCAGTCTCCTTCTAGTAAAAGACGATGTTTAAAAAACTGTATAAGGGATCAGGACTGCATTCACTGTAATAATGCAAACGTTGGTTTCATTCCACATTTAAAAATATTGAAAACCTACTTCTGGCTTGGGTAAAGACACGTGTATTGTGCCTTTATTTAATGATCACTTTACTCTCAACCATAATGAATCATTACTTAGGTGAGTAGATTACTACTAGTTTCATTTGAAACTCTAACTCTTGTAATACTCGTGTGACAGTTCCAGATATTAGCTATGCTAGTTAGCTGGTGGCTTAAGTCCGTATGAAGCAAACGGGTCTGTGGATGAACCCGTCGCCTGCTATTTCACAACCATTTTGAGCCATGAAAGTGTCAAAACCTTATAGAACAGTCAACAAAAGACATTCATGACCGTTTCAGCGTTGATAGTTTATAAAGACAATGACGTGCTGATTATGGTGTAAACGAGAGAAATCATCGTCCGAAACAAACCCGTAACACATAATCCTCCAAGAGTGCCCCACAATTCTTATCCGGGACCTATATTTTTGAGTGACCCAACTTGACCCACTATCAACCTAGGACTATTTTAGTAATTAGTGTTGTTTTTTCAGTAAGTAGTGATTTTTCGGTTTTAAGGACTTTCGGATTTTTTCGGTATAGTATCAAAAACGGTTTTTGTTTCGGTGCTTTTTTGGTACTCTCCTTTTTTTCGGTGCAGGTTGAGATTCTTGTTTACATAGAATGGTGAAGTTTCATGTCATTTATGGAATTTCGACAAGTATATTTTTCTATTCAACAAATTGTATGACCAATTTGATTTCGAGAAAAGAAACCTATCTCGATTTAATACTGTTTCTTTGGGGAAAAAAGGTTTAACTCAGTACTCAGTTATTATTCCTAACCACTCAAAATGAATTTACCAAACTACACATCAACCCATAATACTAGTTTTACCGTTTGAATAATTTCAAAGAAACAAATTTGGCTTAGTTTTAATTGGTATACAAGGTATCTCTATGGAATTTTATTCATGATCTTGTATGATGTATTAGTATTATTGATTTTCCATGAAACAATTACATATACAACAATTATTATTTCAATGCTGATCTCATAAAAAATGTATGAATCATTGTTATTATTAATCACCATAACCATACTAAATGCAACATGCATATTTGTATACGTCTACATTTTCATGTGGACGTATATTGTCGCCGACCTGTCCGCCTGGGCGTCCGTCATCGACAATTTGTTTGCGGACATTCTACAGGTTATTAGCCTGTGGATACTCCAGAGGTCACAATTTGCATTTGATTTTCATGAAACTTGAAATACATGTTTATAACTCAAAGGTCTTGACTACTTTCGACATTTGTGCATATCCGATCTTAACTCCCCGCTCGTCGCTCCTCTTGAGGTCACAACAGTTATTCGATTTAAAACTCGTTCGAATCTATCACATTACACCGTAACCGAATAAATTAACCGCGCCTCGTAGGCGAATAGTGTTTTAAAAATATGGTATATCAAGGCTGTGGACCCTCTATAGGCCATAAGTGGTATACCAATCGTTTTCGCTTCTATGGTCGTAGATTTTCTTCCACTTATTGTCCAGATTGATTTATATTTTATTATTACTAACAACCCACCGTACGTGTTTTGACCAGGGGCCTATTTCACAAAATGTTAACTAAGATAAGATCTGAATTTTAGTTATTTGATTGGACAGTATTAGATTGATTTTAGTTCTTAGCCAATCAAAATTGAAGTATCTGCTAACATTTGGATTTTATCTTTAGTTAAAATTTCGTGAAACAGGGTCCAGGGGCCAGTTTCACAAAGCAACTTACGATGAAAATTTGCGTAAGTTTATCGTAACGTAAACTTACGTAAAAATCGCGTTTCACTAAACTTCTTAACTTACGAAATTCGTAACTTTTATCGTACACTTTACGGCAACTCTAAACTTGTCGTAAGTGGGAAATTTTTCGTATCTTTGACGAAATGGTCGCCTTTATAATTTATGCGTATCAGGGGGTAGTTTCACAAAGCAACTTACGATGAAAAATTTATCGTAACGTAAACTTACGAAAAAATTGCGTTTCACTAAAATTCTTAACTTACAAAATTCGTAAATTTGATCGTAAAGTCTACGGCAACTCTCACCCTGTCGTAAGTTGGATTTTTTACGTAACTTAGACAAAATGGCCGACTTGTTACTTTATGCCAGTGGTTCCCAATCTGTGGCACGCGTACCACGAGAGATACGAGTGAGCCTTTCAGGTGGTACGCGAGCACTTTCGGGGTCATGAACGTTTTTAGTTATTTTTTACTTCACAAAAATGTTTACTGCCTAACACAAGATAATACCCATTATTTCCCCAGTTTGTATATGTTACTGTTCTTATTATTATTTTGTATAGGCCTACTTACTTATATTTTATCTCTATACTTCTTTATCTATTTCTTGATTGATTAATCTTTTTTGGGGAAAGAAGCAGATAGCCCACAACCCTCGCAATGAGGTGAGTTTTTTTTTAGTTCTCCTGTGTGTTCTACTTGTAAAATTATTCAAATAAAGTGCAGCTATGGCGGGTGTGGCGCCAGACAGGGTAAGCTTACTCTTCCGGACACCTGTTACCACTGTTTGTCGCGTATTTTGTACACGGGGAGCAGTCCATTTTCTGATTAGACTATTTTGCCTATTACGTACGTTCTTTTAAGACTTCGAATTCTGTCTTATGGTTTGGATTGTTCGTACTTGGTTTTATTTTATTTGATCGAATTGAGTTTCTCTGGAATCAGGTGGTAGCCTACGTGGCGACTGTACGGGACCTCCGGACAAGTGGTACTCTGTCACAAAAAAGTTGGCAACCATTGCTTTATGCGGATCGGCAACTTCGGCGAGAGAGAATATTTAGGGACACCCATACGGACGAGGAGTTAGTTTCACGTACACAAACTTGATTGGACCAGTAGGCCCCCTATATTACATGTTGTTCACTGTATTAAAGCGGGAATTTCATATTTTCCAAGAAAGTCAAAACATATTTATTTCTATGTATTTTGCTCAATAGGTTGTCAACTCACTATTATACAATCATAGGCATTATTTTCCACACTGAAACATCTTTCACATGGAAAATAATAACACAATTACCTCCTTGTTTTCCCATTCCCCCTATACAATAGCTATCTTCAAACGTTTGAATTTAATGCTGAAATTGATATTTTTGCCAATTTCTCAACTGGCAATAGTGAATTATAGCATTATTCTTTAACAAGGTTGGACTGTTTATAGATACCATCTATTTTAAGGCTTTATTTTAATATATTTTAAAAATATAATTTAAAAATATGAAATTGCCGCTTTAATGATGATATCAAAACCGCAACTTGCCGATCGAAATCCTACTGTACAACTTACAAGTCCTGATTGCATTACGGTAGGCCTACTATGCCACACCTAGCTTCCAAAAACTCATCACTGATGCATATGATCATGGGGTTAGTGTACCATCAGTGTCTAGAGTAATTTATCGTGTTTCAAGAGAAATAACAACCCGTGTTGACGATTAATTATCAATAAATTTCCCCTAAAGAGTTGGTTACGCCTATCGCGGCAAAGATCGACACGTGGGCCTACTTCGCACAAATAATATTGTCCCAAGCTCAGTCTTTCGATTACCTTGTCAGACTGCTGCTCAATTTTCCTTTCAGAATTCCATAATTCTGCTCTACGCCCTCAATCGAAACACCGAAAGCTGTCCCAATTTCGTTTTCGATTTTTAAATTTTCACGCTTTCTATTAATTTCGGCTTTTGACAGACTGAAAGGCGACGTATGCTACTATGTCACGCGCTATGGCGTAGCAAAGAAAACATGTAAACAAAAGGCATGAAAATAGCTTTTTATTCATAAGTACACAGTTACATCTTAGCGTATATATAAGGAATATATCATTTCGTCCTTTATGTTTCAAAAGGTTAGGATAAAACCAAACATAACGGTTATAATGCCGAATTTGTCAACATTATCACTGTGGGAATGTTTACAGAAGTTTGAATGAAGTGACATAACATTCCTGGCGTATCTACGTAAAAAGATACGAGAAAAAGTTAAGAAAAAACTTACACCGGCAATTGTGAAACCGACGTAAATAATTCGTATCTTTTTCGTAAGTTTTTTTAACGTAACTTTTTTTTCTAAAAATTTACGAACTTTTTTTAACTGCCCTCGGGAACTTCGTTGGGAGAGAATATTCGGGGATAGATTAAACCCTCCCGACATCCATACAGACGAGTTAGTTTCGCGGTACAAACTTGATCGGACCAATAAATATATTACGTTATTAACTGTATTATATTATGATATGGAAACCGCAACTCACCGATCGAAATCCTTGTCATCTGTAGTGTACAAACTATAGTACAAGTCCAGATTGCATTACGATAGAGGGGATCACGTGTCTCGCTAGCCTGGAGGTCGGGTTCGATCCCTGCATTGGTCGAGAAAGTTCATTTCGATTTTCCGACGTGGTTTCCTCTTGTCAGTGATGCTGAACGGAGGGGCTGACAAGGACTGCTGTCTAGTCGTTCGGATGGGACGTAAAACCGGAGTCCCGTGTACACATTTGCGTGCACGTAAAAGATCGCTTGGCAGTTGGAATTCGATATAAAAGAGTAGTCCGTAGTGCCGCTGCCCGGGCAAAATTCCCCTCATAGCACACTGTATGGAGTATGCCCATCTTCCATTAGCCCAGGTTACGTTAAACCCAATTCCATTTCATGCATTACGATAGGCTACTATGTCACAGGTAGCTTCCAAAATTTCATTGCTAATGGCACATCGTTGACGTACCATCAGTGTCTAGACTCATAGGCGTAAAACTAGGGTATCGCGAGCCTTCAGTTGTTGGCAAGCATTTACACTACAAGTAGGCCTACAACATAGTATTTAATTTGATTTATCACAAACAGGAACCCAGGAAAAATAATCTTGGTAGGTTAGTTTTCATTAAACAAGATTATGGCTAACGCTCGGTATTACTATTATTATGTCTAGTAGTACTACTGGACCCTGTAGGCCTATAAGTAACTAGGGCCTTAAGAGTAAGCCTATCGCGGCAAAGACTGACACTTACAAATATACTGAGCGCCATAGAAAACGCATCACTTAGTTTTTCGTATAACAAAATGATCCTGTAAACATATCTTTTTTATTTTGCTTCTTATTGTGAAAAATATTCAAATGGGAACACATCAATAACAACATATTTGTACACTTATGGATGTTTAATCTGTAATTAACGGTACAAAGTCAGAGGGGTCAAAACACGAAAAACTAAGTGATGCGTTTTCTATGGCGCTCAGTATATTCTCCCAAACTCTGAATTTCGATGACTTGGTCAGGCTGCTGCTCAATTTTCCTTTTAGAATTCCACAGGTCTGCTTAACTTCCCCAATTTAAAAGCGGAGAGCTGCAGGGGTCCAATTTTAGACCCCATTTCGGCTTTTGGCAGACTGACAGACGACGCGCATGCTACTGTGACACGCGCTATGACGTAGCAAACAAAAACAAGTAAACAAAATGCTTGAAAATATTATTTTATTAATAAATACACAACTACATCTTAGCGTATATATAAAGAATATATCATTTCGTCGTTTATGTTTCAAAAGGTAATGATCAAAACAAACATAGCGGCTATAATGCCGACATTGTCAACATGTAGGCCGTGGGAATGTTTACAGAAGTTTGAATGAAGTGACGCAGCATGACGTCATGAATGGTCACGACGAGAAAGGATACGTGAAAAAGTTAAGAAAAAACTTACGCCGGCCTTTGTGAAACCGACGTAAATAATTCGTATCTTTTTCGTAAGTTTTTCTTTACGTAGTTTTTTTTCTTAAAGTTACGAACTTTTGTGAAACTGCCCCCAGGACCGTAATAAGCGGGGTGCAGGGGTACAATTTCGGAGGGGGGGGGGAGGAATATCTAGATGTCGAAGCCCCGCGCTCAATACCTCGGACTTTATATTGGCGCCCCCTCCCACCACTCTACTGCACCCCTAGTTTTAAAACCCAACATACGGCCCTGGTTTTGACACGCACAGGTCGTAGTAGCAGGTACGGGGGTTTGTGGGCTAGGCTTTAGTTAAAACTCTGGCGAACGCATGGTAAATTAGCCCAGTCGGAGCAGAATACTTACACACGGGAGTATATGTTGTGCACGCGAGCGGCTTTAATTGGTCCAGTTGGCGCGGAAAGTAGGGCGTTAAGGCCCGTTTCTTTCATTCATTTGTTGTATGTTAGTGATTGTCGTAAGGACAGATCAATGTAAACAATCTCGTCGCACAAACTCTGACTGGTTATATTATATGCATGACTTATAATAAATTACTGCTGGCAGCAAATGCCCTAAGTCATGATCTCGGTTATTGGGGAGTTCAAGGACGTTGGC
The DNA here is from genome assembly GCA_036850965.1 of Patella caerulea. Taxonomy (NCBI): domain Eukaryota; kingdom Metazoa; phylum Mollusca; class Gastropoda; family Patellidae; genus Patella; species Patella caerulea. The sequence continues at coordinate 18,561,656 of JAZGQO010000014.1, read as the reverse complement.
CTCGATTTCACATCATACTAGCAAAATGAAATAGCTCTATTTTTCTATTATATGAAATGAGTTTTCAATTCAACTACGGCCACATATGTCATTCTTACCTACATGTACATAGCTTATATCAACATATTCTCTAATTCCACTTTACACCACACAATACAAAGGTGTTGTTTAAGGGCGTATTGTCCTGTTCTTTGGAACCATGAAATAGACGAAAATGGGCCGAACAAGGCATATTATATTAATGAAAAAAGAATGTATTTAAAGAAATTTGTGTTCATATCTTTTTTTTCTAATTTCCAAATTTAAAGACGGTCGTTTAGGCCCGCTGAATCAATTCCACGCAGGGTTTTTTTTTGTCATTCGCGTGTTTATTAGTCATTGTCTTATTATAAGATATGTTTTTCTTTGTTCATTACAAATGACGCTCGAAACCATAGAATACATGACTCATTTATTGATCGTAAAATGTTCATTGTGTCTTAAATATTGGACATTAGGATCCCATATTTTCATATATAGCAAAATCAATATTGTTTGAAATGGACCCATAGGCCTATTGAATTCTAATTCGGGCTTTTAACTTTGAATGAAAGATATTAAGTTTGTATGTAAGCTCCTTTAAATGTGTCTTGGTCGACAGCGAGCGGTTAAACAACCTTTAATTCCAGAGTCCAAAATATTAGGACCGAATTGTTTCAATTTAGAATATCAAAATAGTTGAGTCACGCCGCAATTGATCAGTGTCAGTGCAAATGATGATTTGACTTACGTTTTCTAGGGGCAATTACATTTAAAACCAAAATTATTTACAATCATAAATATTTATTGTTTAAAATATTAACTAAATAGTTTTAGGATTCAAACATGTCCATCCTCAGGCTGTAGTGAATGAGTTGTGATTTCGGCACGATGTTTTTACTGGGTAACATTTCTGGAATGGTTTGGAAGCATATATTGGTGCTGTACAAGAATTTAATTCATCAATTTCTCGGTTATTTAAGGGACCGCGATGACTCGCTTGGTAAGGCGCCAACATGCCATGCATCCCAGGTTCGATCCCGTTATTGGCATTAACAGTTCTACGGGATTTTTCCGGGCGTCGCCTTGTCAGTGGTGTAGGACGGAGGGTGTGACAGAGTTTAGCCTTTCGTAAAGTAAGAAAAGTCGATATCCCGTCTATACATAAGCGCCAGAGAAAATTCTCACTTTACAGCTATGTAGTACGGGAGTGAGATCTTTAGAATAATTATAAAGATATATTTTAAGTTACATTAATATCCTACAGACACTGTGACCGGTAGAGGGTCGATAGGCACGATCCTATACATACGAATATCGGATAAAATTGGGACCATAAGCAGGTCAACAACCTCGGTATTACATAACTTTACACTATTTGCGTAGGAGCGATCATTGAGTGATTAATAACCGGATATTTATTTATCTTACAATACTGAACAAACCATATCAGATGATAATTTTACTCGATGGGTGTGTTGATCCGTTCGGTATTCACAATTACAAATTGATCACTTTGTCACCCAAGAAAACAGTTCCATCTAGAAGTGTGTCACGTGGTAAAATACGGTGATTACATTAATTTTTACTGGCATGCTGTGTCAAAGCTGTACTTTTCGAACTTTTCATGGAAATAGTAGAGACAGACAAAAAATAGAGTCCTCGAGATACCACGTATGGCCACAAAATTTCAATCAAATTTGAGTCTCTGGCATAATGATTGTCATCTTAATGATTTGGCTATTTTTCAAGATGTTTATAATGCCCTAAAATGTCATGGTCATCTATAACCCATATTATAGGACACCGTGTCGTAAAAGTCTTTGTACTTTTAGTATTAATCGGCACACTCGACATAGGCGTACGGGCTCGATGGCAGTTAGGGGGCAAAATCCGAAATGCCCGAGAAATTTTCGATTTACAGACGGTGGCGCCGGTCTTCTGTGAGAGCGGAGGAGCGGAGCGTAGGGACCCAGCAAGAAAATTTTGCGGCCACAAACGCGTTTTCCTGCAAATCCGGCAACTTCAAAGTGATCTAATATAGCCTAATTAAGATGGCTGACTTGATTTTCAATCAACCCAGCACTCGTTTACAGTTCACGGAGACGAGATCCTCGGGTGAAAATTTAAGCTACAAACGCGTTTTCTTTACATTTCAGTCTGTGAATACAGCAACTTCAATGTGGTCCAATATAGCCTACTTTTGGTGGCTGACCCGACCCCCCCCCCCCCCCCCAACAACCAATCAATCGTCGCGCCCCCTTGGAGAAAATTTAACCACCGTTTTTTTTTTTTTTTTTGTTTTTGTTTGTTTTTTTGTTGTTTTTTTTTTGGTTATTTAGCACGTGAGTTAAGCAACACCAAAGTTATAGAATGGTTTTGTAACTGAAATCCCACTCTATGGCGACCTGAATTCCATCCACCCAATCACGCTGTTGCAGCTGCATTCGCAAATTAAAATCGATGCCTAATAAAATGTCGCACAAATTAGAGTGCCTCCAGACAAATTGTTTTAATCTATTGCCAATTCAATACAAATTCGTGATATTTAATTAAAAGAAAAGTAAAATTACATGCAGTATTTTATTAGATTTCGGGCACTCTATTTTGTCATTTAGATCATATATTTACCCCGTATGCCCGAAAAGTCAGATTGCCCGAAATTTAGGGGGTGGCATATTCCCCTCCCTCTGACTCGTACGCCTCCCTGGCTCGTAAGCCCAAGACACTCGCATTACATGTATTGCTTCAACGGCCTTCAGTATAAAATGTCAATATAAAATGATACCCTTCAAATAAAAACTTTATCTTTATTTTGAAATATAATCCAAACATTGAGTGGCTCTATTTCAAATTCAAGCGAACAAGTTCAAAATGTTACAGAAAATGTTGAAATCCGATGAATGTTTCATAACAGGGGAGGGTGGAATTTTCGGAAACCGTTCAAATTTTCCTTGAGGACCCTAACCTATTTTAAACAACTGAACAATGGCCAACGGTGTACATGTATATACAAACATAATAAAGGGTAAATAAATATTAAGCGATAGGGTCGCGCCGTCTTTTAATGCCTTAATAGAAAGACCATTGTCCTATACCAGTGTGTTATAATATTATTGAGACGCTATGCCCCAGTTTATAATTCTCGAGTAGGCTAAACACGGTTTGGGGAAGGTATTTGTTAAATATCCCTGAAAGATTGTCAGCCCAGTTGAATTTTGTGGTTGGGAATATTAGTTACTTTCTGAAAATTATCCGTTTATCTAATAACCACTTGTTCATCAGACCACATGGTTGAACTTGCAGACGTGCTTCTCCCTACCATAACTTTGATAATTAATAACAGCCTTCAATTGGGCGTCTTTCCCGAATTTAAATATGCATTGGTTAAATCCCTACTTTAGAAGCCTTTGATGGATAAGGAACTATTAAAGAACTATCGTCCGGTATCCAATTTACCATTCATTGCAAAGATTGGAAAAAGTTTCAAACATTCGGTATGCCTCGGCACTTACAGCTGTTAGTAGATCAGTATCAGTAGATCAGTATCAGTCAGCTCACAGACAAGGCCATTCAACCGAGACAGCGCTTCTTAAGGTCGTAGATGGTATCAGACATAATATTGTCGACAGAGGTAACTGCTTTCGACACGATCGATCCATTGGTGCCTCTCAAGAAACTTTGCGTGAGTTTGGCATTACATAGGGTGTCCTGCAATGGTTCCAATCTTACCTTCTCGATCGTAGTCAGTGGGTTCAGATTACAAACACCAACTCAGATTCGGTTAATCTTTTGAACAGAGCTCTCAAGGTTCTCTGGGACCAGTGCCACTTGTACTTTAAACAGTGTGGCCAATATACTTTAAATGCACCAGCTTCATAACCACTCTTAGGATTAGGCTGATGATACTCAAATTTACAGCTGGAAATCTCCAGGTGACCAGGAATCATTTACTAGAATCGCATTATGTATAGAAGATATCAAATCATAGATGACCAATAATATGCAGAAACTCAATGGTGACAATACAAAGATCATGGTTATTGGTATCAAACAACAGCTTTCTAATAAATCAGCTAACAAGAGCTTACAACAGGGAATATAAACGTGTAACTGTTCAAAATACGCATATTTCTCTGACAATAACAGGGGCTGTTCCAGTACGTTTTGCAGGAGGGGATTGCCCGGTATCTGAGACGACGTATCTTTTGGGAGGAATATGGGGGTCTCAAAACAAATCCAACAGAATCATTGAACATTTATAATACTCAAGAGAGTTTGGATTCATTCCTCTTTATGAACAGCCAAACATTCCCAAAATGTTGTTTTACTTTGTGTTTTACAAACTGTCGAGACTAGAAATACAAATTGATGCTCGACTGTTAATTTCTATGGGGTGACGTATAACACTTTATGATAACCGTTATCTTTTATATTGTACGTAAGTAGACTAGGTGTACAATATAGACGATCCAGTTCTCGATTGATGTAGCGATCAATTAAAAAAATCCTTGACTGTCAATTTCAAGAGGATCATGACTCGAAATTAATAATTTCGCATATAATTTTCTGGTGCTGAATATTAGATATAGGTAGGCTAAAATCATAATAAGTGTTCGAAATAGTTCGAAAGGGCTACAGCCATACAAAATTTTCACATTTCTACAAGCAAAACAGACAACGAGAATTTGTCTGATTACACGTACCTAATTACAGAACAATAATAAAATATCCACGTTGGGCAATGGGCGGTGTGTCAAGAATGTGTTTCGTCTTTCACAATATAGAGACTATTTTGGCTTTCGAAACAGTGCAATCATCTCAGTTAAATTATCAATATAACATCATTTAAGCCAAAGTGAAGTGACTCTGACATAATGAATAGCTACGATCAAAGCCGTATATAGATACAGGGCTTTGGCCATGATATCCATAATAATATAACTCTAGTTTTGACGTCGGCATATTTGCACTATTTTGTGCTTCAGTCGTGTATATTTTAGATATACTCAATCAATTCTGTTAATGTTTTTAGCGTGGGGATTGACTAATTTATTTCAGTTCTAAACAACATTTTTAAACTGTAACGCAATTTTAAAAAAATAACCAAATTCTGCCTGGGATTACTAAGCAAAATGGCCATTCACTGTATACGTGCGAAAAAAAAGCCAGCTACCATTTAATTTTCGTACGTTAGTTACGTACGCATTTAGCCATGTCCATGGCCCTGTCGTGGAAACGATATAATTCCCTTCAGCGCGGCAGCAGAAATTGTCATTAAATTCCGGAATAAATGAAATACATGTATTACATAAAACGTAATAATATACCTTACGTTACATTTCAATTTACGATAACGCAACTATGAAATTGGCAGTGTATATGTAGACATTCATACCACCCTATTATCACTAAGGACAGGGTATCATTCAGATTTGACTAAAAAGGTAAAGAAATTGAACTTACCATCTATAATCTAATACGCATATTCAGTTAATAGATTGCCATGCAGAAAGTGTCAAATACCATCAAGATTCATCAAGTCACGCCCAGTTTGTACTAGCGTTTAGATTAAGAAACACTGCTTAGTTTTGACATCGGTCATCTAGCTTATGATCATTTAGTTTAGTTTTGATATTGGTCATCCAGTTTATGACCATTTAGTTTCAACTAGACAACCGATGTCAAACTAACGGTAGCATAAACTGAGCAGTTTTCTGAACAGCAATCTATATGCGTATTAGATTATAGATGGTAAGCTCAGTTTCTTTCCTTTTTCATCAAATCGGAACGATACCCGCTCCCTAGTGTATATGCAGTTCTTTGTATATATCGAACGCTAATATGCGTTTTACCAAACGACACAGTATGGATACGGCTTAAAAGGGAGAACCTAAAAGTGGAGCAGTTGGACCATACTTGACATTATCATGTTAGGTATATTATCATGTAAATATGTACATTGTGTACACCTTAGTGCGACCACCTGTTTACGCCATTGTTCGACTATCCATATAATAACTTACATGTATTATTTACACGGCATAATTAAATCAATTGTAGACACATAGCTGGGTGAAAACGAGCTGAATCATTCTGATCAATGGAAACGAAATAACCATAGAGTAAAAAATTCAACAGAAATTTTGTAAATTGCCATGGTGACTTTAATTTCATTTAAATCACAATCTTCGAAGTAAGAGTCCCTTTGAAATCTAGGGTGGCCATACTCCTCGATTTTGAGACTATAAATCGACCAGTGTACAAAGGAGTATCGTGCAGACATGGTTTAATAGACGGTGGGGGCTAACCCCGCCCCAATCTGTTTAAAGAAGGATTTCACCCGTAAAACGTGCCAAGATCAGTTGGTTTACAAAAATTAACATGCCCTGCCATTGTACGTTGAGTAAGGTAAACCAGAAGAACTAGTGTTACGTTAAATATACATGTGGTGGTGGAGGACACAGACTGCTCCTTCAAGATGGTCGAGTCTGCACTATAGAAGATAAAATATATGTCATGAATTTGGGGAGTAAATAATGTAGTGCACGTAGGGTATCGTATTAAGAATTAAATAAACATTGTTCATAAAAATCCGTTGATTTTTCTCTCTCAATGAACATATAAAATAAATATTGTTAATACAGACATTGTTTGTTCTGTCGATGAATATTAAGAAGCCGACCTTCACCCACAATTCTACTAACACAAGTAGTTTAAAGCAACCTAATCTTTATTCGGCTTGAATCTTTACATAGTTTTTATTCTTCATTATTTAATGTAAATGAAATTTATTTTTAAAAAAATGACATACAACAGCATTTCAAGACGAGTGCATCTGGATGGCTTCCACCGCTGTGCCACTTTCCGAAAGCTAGCTCATTCCTGCGTTTTGTATCTAAACTTGGCTGAGGCGCAATGAACACGCATCAATGATTTGAATCGAAGTGCTAACGGATACATAATTCCCCGAGGTGGCAATATTGTAATGTTGGCAATTACCGACAAAAGAAAATGAACAACCCACGGAAGTAATAACAATGTTACCGTGACTTGTATTCAATATAAATATGTCGTGTATTAAACTTACAGTGAAATATGGGTATATTGGGTTAAAAAAACAGATTGGTCTATCTAACAGTGACTGTTCTGATGGACCCATTTGTGCCGCCACCATGGTAGCAGCACGAGAAGCTGGTAGAGGTGGCCCTCGCGATGATTTCCGGATCTCGGGGATGATAATGTGGTGGCTGCAGATGGTACTCATTCTCTAATGAATTAACACAACGGCGTGTTCTTAGTCTCTATCATTAAGACAGACATTGGTTTGGATGGGTTGTCACTATTTGAAAAATGGTTCGCTGGCTAAATTATTCCGTCTTTAATGTACGAAATCTACTCTTTTCAGTCTGACAGCGTAATAAGTGAGGTAAATAGCCATAAAACAAGATATCGATGCTATTGAATAAAGAATTGCCAGAAAAATCTATTTGCATTACCTGTTCAACATTAATGAATCCTAAGTTTTATAATACAATTTATTTCATCAAAGATCATATATGGCTTTTATTAATCTTAATTCGTCGCCCTTGAAGACTGTAGGGTGATTCTTGTTCAAGTGGCAGAACTGGATGAGTTGCACTGTGTCACACACAACTACACATCGGTCTACAGTCAACACACAATATACAGAAATCACAAACAACAAAAGCACCCAACCAAAGTACCCGGGGGCTATTTTAAGGGTGTTGCATTTGGACAATTTCAGATTTTTAGTTTGCCAAACATTTAAAATTTGTCTTAAATTTTATTTATATTTTAAGTACTTCGAATGTACATACAATCCTTGAGTGGAATTTTTAAATTATATTCGTGTATTTCCATTTTGTTTAAAACCTGTTTGCTGCTTTTAATGGGTATATTGATACAGTAATATGGCATGTTATCTTAGGTAGAAGTGTCCAAGTAGTGTTATATCGAAGATTTATTTTTCGGTGTGTATTGCCACTTTCGAAAGTAAGAAAACACCTTGAATAGACCAGAAATAAAGTAGAGCAGAATTCGTTGGTTTTGCTCTAATATATTGGATAGTATTATCATTTAAATAATGTAGGCTATGATGAGCAAAATTGTTGTCTAAATCCCACACTCGTATAAACAGGCTAAGCTTTAGGCTTAGTCCAAACAAATAAAAGTGCAAGCATTCTGAAAAGAACTCTAGACCTTATGACGATCGGAAATTGAGACATGTGACAATAATTTTAATGTATGAACAACCAACAAATACAAGTGCAGGCATTCTGAAAACATCTAGAACGTTCTCTTCTGACGATCGTCATAGTGCATACATATTGCGGAAATTGAGGCATGTAACCATAACGTCAGTCTGAAGTTAAAACTAAAATTGTCAGTCTGTAGATAAAACCATTGTAAAGATTTAACCGATTTTGAGTTCAGTAGTTAGATATGGTACGAAACTAAAGTTTATAAAAAGACTTCCAACCAATTCTGTCAGTTAACAATAAAATATAACGCCATGCGAGCCACTAAAATCGATTGCCAGCTATTTAATTAATAAATAATTAACAAAACAAAATCATCCCAGGTGCAAATTTGGCATGGAATATCAGTATTGTTGGACCCCACTAAATTTGTTTTCTGGTGTTTTTGGTCAATATCGCACAAGGTATTGCAAAAAGTGACCGAAATTGAAGATATGTTACAGATATGCTATATTCTTCACATATCCAAAATGTAAACAATTTCATACAAGATTGAAAATTATGGATAAGTCAAATTGGCATAAACGCGGTATTACCTTCATACAAACTCAAATAGCTAATTTTGTCCACATCAAAAATGATGAACGACTTCGCTACACCTACACGATGCTATTTAAACACAGAATGAGGTTAACCCCACTGTAAACCGATAACCTAATATTTTCAAGGGGTCGCGTTTTAGCTTGATCATCCAAACTAAACAACAACGGTTGTAAAAGTACATTCTTTATATTAAGGTACATACGTCAAGAATCAAAATATAAATAAAAACGCACCTTACTTGTCAATCATCTTTAGTTGGAAACTTGTAGGTTAATTACCATTTTGTGATACCGATTTTATACAAATTAACTGATTACCTAACTTAGGAGATACTTGCCACCTTACAGAAATTTTAACTCGGGATCTTATATCAGTCGTCATTCATTTTACCTGGCATATACTCCGCGTTTCCTTCCAAATAATTAATAAGGAGTTTCTGTTGTTTCTATCCAATCTTTATTTTAAAATGAATAAAAAGAAACAGTTGCCGCCTAAGTCTCCGGACCTGAATCTCCGAAAAGGCTTATGAAGGAGGCACGAAACCATTTACAGGAAATGAATCGAAGGATACAATACTGGCAAAATGGACTGAAATAAGCATAGATGGGTTGGAAATGTGCCTATGTGCCGTCTACGAGCACGGCGGTGGACTTATTGACCATTGGTTTATGTAATGTGACTTCATTAGTCACATAAAACTTGATTTGGATTTCTTTCTTAATACTCGTACAATTCGATTTGAATGATGGAACTGCAATTAATAGTGACGATGTCCAACATCCAAGTTCACTGACCGCGGAGACGGGGCACGCCGCTGAAAGGGGGTGGGGGCCCCAAAAATATTATCCGTCATTTCCTTGTAGCCAATCCAAGAGCTATTTGGCTGATATTTTCGTCTAAACGATCGGAAATTGTAGAAAAATAGCCTCAAAATCGAGCAAAAAAGTTAGTTAAAAGGGCTCTCTCGAAAATTACCCCCCCCCCCCTTGAATCCGCCTTTGAAGTTTTCATTAGTATAGTCGGTTGTCCACTGTCCAGCATCTATATTGTTAATGATTTTCAATAGGATACCCATATTTTCTTGGCCACCCCGCATATATATTTATATATCAGAAATACAAATTAAATGGGGCCATATAGATAGTCGTGTGGTATACCACTATCAGGGAAAATTTCAGAAAGACAATAAAACATGCATTACACTCGTTTAATAACGCAGGGAACATATTCACTAAAAATAATCTATGTGACGTTTAAAGATAAATAGCATAATACAAAATGTATACATTTGAAAGCAGTACACGTCAAAGATTGCCACATTTCATTCCGCTCAGTGATAAATACAATGAAATGGGGTTTAATGGCCCCATGAAATCGAGTAGTGTGTTACGAAGAAAATTTAGCCCGGGCAGCGACACTACGGCCTACTCTTATATCAAATGTCAAGGGTTCCTTTACGCTCACTATACGTTTTCTCTTGCCATTTACCATTCACCCTTCACCACTAAAACGGGGGAACCACGCCGAAAAAATCACGATGAAATTTCTCGGCCAACATCACCCACAGGTTAACGAACTAACGTCTTAGTCACTGAGCCATCGCAACTCTGATGACAAGTGAGGTTATAAATGTAGATAATTTTATTACCTGTGTTAACCGATTTAACCCTTAAGGGCGTATAACTTTATTGTTTGGAAACTTAGAAAAGCATGTATATATAAATTTATTTACATTTTAAAAAGTTGTATTGCAAGTAGTGTTCAGTGAATTACGCGAGCAGTCTAAAGTGAATGGTGGTCATTTGCGTATTTTTAGTCCAGTCTACTATTGTATCTAGTTTTCTATTTGCCTTTTGTGGATCTGCCATTTCTAATAGCGTGCACATAGACTTGTGGCATATGTTTTGATTTTGTTAATCAAGTCTCTCATTACAAATGACAATACGGAAGCCGATGTCGGGAAATGATTCTAAATGTTCATTGTGTCTTACCAGGATACCAGGAGCCTATATTTTCACGATAAGATAAAAAAGAACCCATCAATATTAATTTAAATGGACCACTATGGAATTCTAATCCGTGTTTTAAATTCTTATATTATGGATAATATTGAGTTACAGCTATACGCCTTTCCTTTAAATATTTATTGTCTAGTGAGTGGTCGATTTACTTGTGGAAGTTCAGACCTTAAAAGATAAACCTTTTGCCTTACAAACCTTTTAAAATGTTTATATTCAAAACAACAGAACTTAACCCGTGACAGAATTTGGTTCTTTAAACATATTTGTGGATGACAACACTGGCATAACTGCTAATAATATACTTTTATTCTGCTTCTTACAATATTAGGTACAAACATCGTAATGAAAACGACCGTAGAACTAACTTAACTGGAGGGAGTCGAATGTCTAAGCTTGGCTTAGCACGAGTGTCTCTTGTCTCATCTGGTCTCGTGCCAAGACGCCCATGGCCTTTGCTCAGTCCTGACTGGAACTGACTCCTAGCCCTGACTGGGCCTCACTAGTATCCATTAGGTACCTTCATCTAGGCGCCCGCCTAGCATGGCCTCCTGGACATCACTGGCCATTCGTTTCTGTTAGTAGGTTTATAAAACCCGTCAAGAAAAAGGAGCTCATTAGACACCTGTCTTATTATCATACCAGGTTTATCATTCACTAAAGTTAGCTTAGTTTAGGTTACATAATGACATAAGGGGAGAGAGAGAAATGGGGTTTAACGTCCACTCAACACAAACTAGGTCATTTCGGGACTAACATATGGTTTTTAATTTTATTTCAATAATTCGCTTGCGCGTAGGGGTCTTTAGCAGTGGGAGGAAACCGGAGTGTCCGGAGGAAACCCACGAGGTTGAGAAGGCGCCCCTATCTCCATGCCACATACGCTCACACCAGGGCTCGAAACCACAGCCGCAAGCCAGAGGTGACCGGCCAGCTAGAGGTCGAAGCGCGGCACTCTAGTCCAGTAGGCCATCCCAACCCCCAATGACATAAGGAATTCTACCAAGAACACCAGGGGTGTTGATATCACCTGCCAAGATGACATGACGCATCTCTAGCATCTGACATTCTGTAACATATATTGCTAATTGATTTCATGAGGCTATTCAATGATATATCATCAATTGTGTAACATTCCCTTAATTAACCTACTGCAAAACTAATCTTCGCTGGAATTAAGGGTTAATCCAATATGTGTCCAATAAAAATAAACTACAGTGATAGTACATGTATAGTAAGTTCATCCTCTCGTAATTTTATGTTTTACTGTCCGACCCGTGAATCGTTGTTCTTTTATACCCTACGATTTACCAGGAATAGTGCTGAGGAACTAACAAAGGGGAGTGATGCCAGGTCGTTTGGATCTTACTTATATCAGCGGCCCGACCTCGAACACGTTCGCGTCACTTAAAATTATTCTTACAGCAATGGAACATTGAAGGAAGTTGCCAAAAATCAAATTTGTTACCTAAACGCGTAATAATCTTTACTGCAAGTTGAGCATGATGAGAACTATTTACAAGATAAGGTAAAATATTTTAAAGTGCAACAAATTGAGGAACTTATTTAATTATGAGATGTTTCTTGCTCACCTCTGTATACACCTGTTTATGTCACTCAAATTAGCTTAAATAAAGTGCATATAAAATTTTATGAACTTTTTATACGACCATATACGACCTTAGTAAACGTGGTGGAATTGTAAAGACGCCTTCACAATAAGCTTGACTCTAAATGACCCAGATAGTGAAATATTAGTTTCAATCTTCAGTCATATCACTCAGTCGTTGTCAGACGCTTTAATAGCCAAGATGCGTTTTGATAGTATTTTACGTCACATCGGCGAATTTGGTCCGTACCAGAAAAGAATCTATTTTTTGGTCTGTCTTCCTGGAATTACCCATGGCATTCGAATGATGATAACAGCTTTCATGCAATTTGTTCCGGAACATAGGTATATATAATACTATTACTTTCTGTTTATGTTATCATCATGGGCACATTATGTGGATTTATTATTAGATATATCCTTAGTATCAGCATTATTTACCTTGGGGCATTTAAGTGTATTATTCATTAAAATACTATTAAATAATGTATATATTTATAATATGACCTATCAATATGATTTTTTCAGACCAATACTGCAGATCTTTATCTTTATTTTGCGTATTTCTTTTTTTTTTTTATCTTGGTAAACATATTCCGGAAAAGGTGCTTCTATACATGTAGTTAGTTAGGAAAAGGTTTTATGTATGTTTTCCCAACCCTTTTATATTTTATTAAGACCATTCACATAAACGTATAAAAATATCACATAACTTACTTTATGTCGTAAACGTTAGATCTTTTCACAATGCATAGTTTAAACTTTATGGCCAAGTCTTGATGCATTCACCATTAAAGACGAATCGTGTATATCAAAATTTACCGTTTAAACTTTTTGTACTAAAAAAGGTGTCATTTGTATTAGTATCCGAGTATATGTGCCCACTGATTGCTATAGATTTTATCACGTTATCTATACTCCTGATGACTTCATATCATAGAAAGTAAACACAATAAACCTAAACAAGGCCATTGTCTGATAATGCCGCCATCCTCATCGAACCGTTATCGCACAAATTATATATGTGTATGAAATTTTACTTGTCCTTTCTCTAGAATACAAAACAGTGATGAAATAATTCCATAATTCTGGATAGACAATCGAATATATCTAGTTTTAACAAAATCTAGAGTCAATGTCAGGTCTCACCTTTGTATTATCTAACGCAAAACGTACGCCCTTTCGCCACTACCATGGAATTATTTCATAACTCCGTCGTATTACCGCAAATGAAGTTCATAGAATTTAAATGATTAAGTCATAAGGATTTTATAATCCCTTAAATGATACCCATCGACACTTATATCTAGTATTCGATGGCCGAACAGAACGCCGTCGAAATGCCATATATCGTGCTGTGGTCTCCATGGTCGCCAATGATCGTCGAGCCACGGCGTTTGCTTTGAGCATGTTCAAAACAAAACTCCAGGGTTCTGCCATATGACCTGGAAAGCTACGAGAACGTGATGGGGTCGTGAAGGTCCTTACTGCGACAAAGTGTGCCTTCATGGCGTCTTCACCACAACCCACGCGTGTCGGTCGCGACCCCACCAAGCGTTGTCATGACGATGTTACGATGATTCCACCACTGTTGCGCAATTGCACCACGACCTCATGGGGCTACCACTACGCCTGTGCGTTTATGGAGTTCTTAATACGACCATGGCGCGGTTACCAAGCTTGCATTATTTGCCTATGTCGACCATGCTTTACATGTACGTCTTGATTTAAAAGCTGGCGATTCCAAGGTCATCCTGAAATTCGAAAACAAAAAAAATCGAACAATCTTATATAGTCGCCGTGATCACGTAGTGGAAACGCACGTGCAGTCCAGATAAACGTAGAAGACGTGTGGTTAGAAACGCCATAATCGAGAGATCGTGACGACAACGCGGTATAATCGCACAGATCGCAGTACGAACGCGACATTGCCGGCGACCTAGTGCATTTCCCGACCGCCGCTCGGTCTCAGCAGCGCCTTACCAATCCGGTCTGATGGGGGCATTAGAAAGTGTAGTACGTTTAACTCTTCGTCAAATTTATCAACATATGCATCAAGCGCTCAATCTTCACGTGCTATACTTTTGAAATGACGCGATCAGACATTCCTAATGCCCCAATCAGATCCGGGTGGCGTCCTTACTCTGCTGCGACCATAAAATGCACAAGGTCGCCGGCCAACGTGAACACAACGCTCGAAAATATCATTCCCCCCCCCCCAAAAAAAAAAATAATACATACTTGAAATAATGTCGTATTCTCATAGCTTTCCAGTTCAGGTCGCAGAACCTTGGCGTTTATTTTGAACATGGTCCAAATAAACGCCGTGAATCGGCGATCATTGGCAACCATTGAGAGCACGGCACGATAGCTGGCGTTTCCACCTCGATTATGACGATCTTTACTCCCTCTAAACCCTTTTTCCATCACCGTAAGGACGCCACCCCGTTCTGACATGGGAAAAATCGTCGAGATGCCGATTAGGGAAATCCTTACATTTTTGTTCTGTATGCGTTCCTTGGTTGTTTTTGACAGAATCCAGTGTTTTTCTAGTAAGATTGGATATTTCAATTTTCCATACATGTATGTATCAAAATTAACATACTTTTATTGGAAATAACGATCCAATTATGTTTTACATATGTAGAGGGATTTTGCCAGGAAGGTGGTGCAATTCTCTAGAATGATCTTCTAAACATAATGCAGGAACACCTACACTTACCTATTTTATAACTTGTACTAGTCGGTTGATATAGTGGTTGAACAGCCCTTAGACGTGACCATTGGACGTAATGTATCGCTATATAAGATAATTTATTATCATGTATTGGCTGTGTCAGTTTGTAGGTTCACATTAGATACTTCGCATTATCAAGCCGTCTGAAGACTTTGACCCTCTTTCTTCTCAACTACTCAAAACGAGCTAAAACAAAACCACTACATTAAATGCACGGTGATAATTATCGTTTGACTCTGGTCCATTTGCTGGGAATGGGGTATTAGTTACACTATTTCTGAACTTTCTATACGCCCGCCATCTTAAAACCACAATTGAGAGTATTGTTTGGCAAAATTGTCTCAAGATTGACGTCAAATAAAAGGTATCTCGTGTAAAATAAAATTATATTCATCAGATTGGAAAATTGACCATTATCTAGGGCTCGTGGAACTCGATGGAGTATGAATCGTTAAGATATCGTGACCATGACCTTTACTATCGTAACCATGACCTTGTACTTCGTAAAATGGTATTGGGTTACTCTTCCGCTAAAGACCTGAATTGCATCGTACACGGTAAATATAAGGCGGTTTAAGTATGTAAATAAAAACCAAAATGTGAAGATGTGACCTCGTTACCTGGAGAGATTTGACATAATTGCAAGATTTGCTTATTGGTATCACGTAACATATATACTAACTTGACTAAACTTGGTCACCTACATTTCACCCCACCAGAACCCAGACGTTTTCGTTAAAAACAAATTTAATCAATACAGTTCTTAAAAAAACGTTAGTCGTGCAAGGTAATTACAACGATACTTACAGACAATCTTGGCATTAGTTGAGTCGAAGCTAGATTGGGCTAGGAAAAAACTTGGGACAAAAATACCCCTCCCCCCAAAAAAAAAACAAATTCTGCAAGGGTGTTTGTGTTTTCCACCCCCATTTTTGACCAGATATGTGTTCCAATATGTCTTTTAATATGTTTTCGAGTATGCCGAGTACCAAAACCATCTTACATACAATATGACCGTCATTTGTGAAAAAATTGGGGGGGGGGGTGTTGTGGCGTGCGGTAGATATGTGGTCAAGTATGTCTTTTAAAATGATTTTGAGTATGCTGAGTTATACTCCAACGTGTTTCAAGCGACGGCGGCCATCTTGGTTCTAATATGGCCAAAAATGGATTATAAGGAATTTTTGTTCGTTGAATGCGATCGGATGTATGATCAAATATGTCTTGTATAATGTTTTGAGTATGTCGAGTTCACACAATTATACTCCGGCGTGTATCGAGCAACGGGGGCCATCTTAAAACGAATATAGCCGCCATATTGACCAAAAATGGATTTTTTTGGAAAGTTCCAGGGCAAAAAATCACGAAAATTGTAGAAAAGTACACAAATAAAACCGCCAAAGGGCAATAGTTAGCATGTTAATTCCTTAAATAATAAGTTTTCTCGTGTTCGACGTCCATGAATCATTACTTATATTGGTGTTTTAGGAGACCTCGCATTTTTCCAATTTAATGGTGGGAAATGAATCGTGGACAGGGTAAATAGTACACCCATAACCTCCATCTCTTCCCACTCTTCAACTGTTTTATTAGCGGGCTTATCAATATGACCGTCTTCATTGGACATGTTGGTGCAGACAAGTTGGGCGTTAAATCCCATTTAATTTCATTCACTTATATTTCAAACTCAAACAACGGCAGGCTTATTTTGTGTCTCTTTTAAAGATTAAAAGACCAAACCGTGTTTTATCAAACTATTTATCGGGTGAATATTTCCTATAAAAGTATGGCAATTTTGGTATATATGGAAAGTAGAGATATCCAATCTTACTATAAAATACTGGATTCCCTGAAAAACACTCATGGAGCGTGTACCGGACAAAAATGTAAGGGTTCCCCTAATCGACAGATTAGGAATATCTGCACGAGTGACGTCGGAGATGGCACGCGGATAATCTGGTAATTTATCTAGGATTCGATATTTGTAATGAATAGTCAGCGATTACAGACAGCATCGTCTTGTGTATGCAATGAATTCTCCCCCGACTTTGCAGCCGTTGTTGCTATAGGTGCAGAGAGAGGGTAGTTGCGTAACACAAACACGACCTCTATAATCGTTTTTTATAGCTGGATATTCTTTAGCAACTACAATGTTTTGAGAAGGATTTGAAGCAAAATTATGATATATTTATTAGTTCGAATTTGCTTTTTGTCCAAATATATCATCAAATTACTCAGTTTGAACGTGAGAAGGAATAGAGACACCAAGTTTCCTGGTGCAAACTTTCGTTTCCAACATCACTGATAACTATTTAGCAAATAAAAAGATTTCAATCTGCAGCTTTTACTGCGAGTGGGACCGATTGTGAAATTCCGGTCTGAAATATCACTATTAATGCGAATGTAGTAAGCTTACTAATTCGGGAACTAATAAAAACTAGTTTTTGTTCTCTGTTGTATTTCTAAATTATTTGAAAAATATAAAGGATAATTTAATTTCGTACGTAAGATATTTTATTATTTTGGGAAAGCAAATATGCTAATTAATCAACATCTCTTTTGTACCAGCATTATTTATGTTTGCATAATGTTTGTGTCTGGAAGGAAGAGGCTATTACAACAACCCGTGCACGTTTACGTGTGTTTGTCCGAATGCTGTCGTGATGATGTCGTGTTGTCGCGTTATGAAAAGAGCGAGAATTTACATGACCACTAACAAATACCATATTATTTTTGAAGGCTATTACAACAACCACGTTTATTTTATGTGTGTTTGTCCGAATACTGCCGTGATGATGTCGTGTTGTCGCGTTATGAAAAGGGCGAGAATTTACATGACCACTAACAAATACCATTGTTTTTGATAAAAAAAATCCTCACGTGGTATCATTTACTGTTTATATATATTTGCGTATAAGAAATATCAATATAAAGGTAACCGCAGATTGAAATAGTGGTCATATTTCAACAGTAAGTAAATAGAAAATGTTTGATGACGACAGTGTCGAGAAATATTTCCCATGACCCATTTTCACTAATCTTCATATTTGATATTGATAATTGAGTGCAAAAAATTGCTTTATTCCTGAATAAACATATATAAACAAGTAGACTAGGAAGGAATGGCTTTTATTGTCGCTATGCCATGAAACTCTCCAAAGCACAGGAAATTTACACGAAGAAGTAATTGAACATTCTATGCTGCATCATAATTAAATTTTGTAATCAACAGAACATGTTTTTGTAGCAGGAGCATCACAGAGACCAAAGGTTATCGATGGGTAGAGATAGTAACAAATATTGCACTTTTAGTCATAGTGATCGCAAAATTTATTGTTTTATTTAGATGCGCCATACCGGGATTAGATAATGATACCTTTGCTGTACAATCTGAATACCATCAGAAACTGATTAACGAAACTATACCCTATGAAGTATTAGATGATGAATACAAGGTCGCTAGATGTGAACTTTACACACCTGGTAGCTATAAATATGACAGTAATAATCAACCAATAAATGCCACCATCACAGCCTGTGCTAGATACGTGTATGATCAATCTGTCTTCACAGCAACTGCTACTACCAAGGTATATTGCATTATTTTAAATGATATAGAGTAAAATAATGCCATCATGCGACATTCGAATTTTCCATCAGTCACCGAGCTTTTGTACCGCTTTTTATTATTATCCACACGGTGCCGAAATGGTAAATGTCGATGGTGGGACTACATATCAATTTGGCCTTGTAGTTTTTGTTGTTTTTTTTTTGTTGTTGTTGTTCTTTTTTAGGGAGGGGGTTGCGTCTAATCAAGACGGGTATATGCTACGACATACTCATTTTTCGAATTGTAACTGCCAAGGGTTCTTTTACGTGTACGCCAAAATCTAAACGTTTTTTTGTCACACCCTAACGACTATGCGGTTGTCCCTTTCAAGGCCCACCGTTCTACGTCACTGATGGGAGGGGGGACACTACGCCGGGAAATCCCGATGAACTTTCTCGGCCAACGCAGGGAACGAACACGGGACCCCCCACATCCTACCACTGCGCCGATGTTCGATTAACTTTATAAATCCCGATGAACTGAAACCCGGGTAACACTGCGCCGATGTTGTCTATTCTCACAATAAAGTTGGTAACCAAATAGGGCTAAATATGCCCAATTACTATTACAATCCAAGGGCGCGTCCAATACTGCCATTTTTATGTAATGCAAAGCAGTCGTCACAGTTAAGATGTGATGTTATACACTCTCTTTGGCTAGAACATGCTCTCATAAAAATAAAAAATTCGCAGAATTATTAATCAACAACAGGAATAACTGCGATACCATTTTGGTATAATATAACGATAAAGCGGGTAGAACTACTCTCCGTATAATTAATTGTTCTATGTTTAATCAAGACGTCACCCAACAAGGTCACATAAAGGGAACTGTTTAATTATTAGAAAACTGATGTAATCTATAAATATGTCCTTTGTCTATACTTAAGGTTACAGTATTTGATTATTTAGAACATATTTAACATTAACGAACATAATTTCAGTATAACATGGTCTGTGAAGATGCTATCCTTCGATCGCATGCTCAAATGGTGTTCATGGGTGGTTTCTTAGTTGGAGTTTTCTCCCTTGGTGCAGTTTCGGATAAGTAAGTTTTATACGCAAATAAGTAAATCAATATATTCATATTGTAATTCATTTGCATATTTTACATGGAAACCCAAATGCCATTAATCATTGGCTTGATATCTTTATGGAATATTAAAATATTGAGAAAAGTTT
Organism: Patella caerulea; assembly: GCA_036850965.1. Taxonomy (NCBI): domain Eukaryota; kingdom Metazoa; phylum Mollusca; class Gastropoda; family Patellidae; genus Patella; species Patella caerulea. The sequence continues at coordinate 18,541,658 of JAZGQO010000014.1, read as the reverse complement.
ACCTTTAATCTAACAACGAATTAAAAACATCGTTGACAGATTATGCTTGATAGCTCACAAAAACGTAATCGGCCAATAAGATACGGAAGAATTGTTCATTACTTTTGTAAACGCCAATGATGGATTAATAAGCTTTCAGGAGATAACGATCCTCTATAGAATATCTTCCAGAAATTTGATAATGGCAGGATCTTTATGTGATCTTTTATTTTCAGGTTTGGAAGAAAAACGTCTTTGTTCGTTGCGTTGTTCTTAAATATTGTGGGAGGTTTCAGTCTTATATTTGCCCCTGAATTCTATAGTTATGTTTTTCTGAGATTTATAAACGGTGGTTCTAGTGCCGGTATATTTACAGCTACTTATATTATAGGTAAGTCTAAAAACATTCAGTTTAGATTTTAAATGATTGTTTTAATATCAGGATGTTTCGGGGTTTGGATTACAAACTCTGAATTGAATACTGAATTTTTAATCCAAATTTTTAGAATGTATTTTTAATCCTGAATTGTATAATGTATGATAAATCCTGAATTGTATAATGAATATTAATTCCTGAATTGTATAATGGGTTCTAATACTTGAATAGTGGGTTTTAAATGACGAAAATAATAAAAAGCGTGGATCTGACGACTTATCAATCATAATCTATCTACCAAAGAATCTTTAATTATGTGCATATCAGATCATGTACATTTTTATTTGATGTAAAGTTTAAATGCAGTATGGAATCGTGCAACAAACAGTTTAAGCATATTTGTTGAAGTAACTAATTTTAGTTAAGTGGTTTGATGGCCAATTTTTCAAGTGTGGGTAAGTTTTTTTTATTATAATTTATTTCAGGTGTGGAAATGACAGGACCATCAAAGAGATTATGGACAGGTGTTATTATTAAATATCACTTTGCAATAGGAATAGTTGTTTTGGCATTAATGGGTTACCTTATACGTAATTGGGTTATACTAGAGATTGTCGCCACAGCACCGTTACTATGTTATTTATCGTATTATTGGTAAGACTCAATTCTAAATATTTCAATGTTTTGTTGGATACTTTGCGAAATTTGGCACGTCGTCACCATGGTTCTAAATTCCATCATTACGATTTATGGCTAATATATCATTTATTTAATTTTTTAGGATTGTTCCAGAATCTCCAAGATGGTTAATTAGTAAAGAACGACCTGAAAAAGCCATGGAAATTATTGAAAAGATCGCAAAAGTTAATAAAACCAAAGTACCTCAAACAACACTAGAAGCTGATGATGATAAAGAAAAAACAAGTCAGCTAAAAAGTTTTATTGCTCTGTTTACTCATCGAGTTCTGTTCTTCAGAACAATTATTATTTTCTTTAATTGGTGAGTTAAGTTTTAGAGGGAGATTAACTTATTTTGCATGTTATTAGACATTGTCAAAAAATGTATTTTCCATTATACCAAAACCTTACATTTCTGATTTGTTACGAAGCCGTTTTTGCAATCAGGCAAACTTAACCCACCCAATATGTAGAATTCTATAGTTCCCAACACCGCCGTTTTGTCGGGGATTAATGAAGTAAAAAAAAACACCATCCAAATTCGAAGACCGTCCGTTGCTATTATTAAACACTTCTTAAGATTTTTTCGCATTGGTATTTCTTATTCTAGGATGGTTGTTGCTATGACCTATTATGGATTATCTATGAACACCGACAATTTAGGAGCTGGAAGTCTTTTCTTGAATTTCTTTATAGCTGGACTGATGGATTTTCCCGCTGTTACTATCTGCCTGATTCTATTGGACAGAATTGGACGAAAGAAACTTCACTGTGGTTTTATGATAATTGGGGGTGTATCTTGTGTTTGCACCATCTTCACAATATTATATCTAAGTAAAGGTGTGTACCATATTATATGTCAGTAAAACTAAGTAGATCTATACAGATATACAGACGTAAAACAAACTATCATAATTATCTTAGTAATTGTTCGTATTATATATTTTATCTAAGTAAAACGTCGAGCAACTGGATGCACTATATTATCGTATTTATAACGTATTTTACGGATGTACTATATCATAGTAAAGACATTTACATTGTATTCCTTAAGTAAGGTATTTACGAGTTCATAAATGTTGTTGTATTTTTGCATTGGTGCCGTAACTCAGTGGTCTCATTCCGTCCCACTCAGGTGGGTTCAACCATGGGGCAGATACGCATTCAAATGATCTGTCCTTAATGATTGTGCTATTTTTATTGCTCAACCAAAAATATCGTTAAATACAGATAACATGTTACGCTTGATACCATAACGACTTACCAACGTCTGTTTTGGTTGACATTAAAACATTTTTCCCTTCATAAAGATGGTTTATGACATCGTTTTGTGTGCATGTCAATTCTTTTATATCAAACTTCTTGAGAATTTTCTCACAATCGAGCGATCAAGCCACGATATTGTTGAAAAAGTAAACAATAGGGTTAAGACTGGGTTGTAATCCTTTTTGATTGGTTCGTAGAATCAAGCTACAGCCGTATGGTACATAACGAAAAGTGTTCTTATATCTAAGTAAGTGTTTGTACTTTATTTACTAGTGTTATACTACATTATGCCTTAGTATACGTATGTACGTACGACTTCTTACTGCATTGAGTATACACGTCATCATTTCTCGGTTGAAGCGGAAAAGAAAGGCGTTATTTTGTATATCATTTTTGTATATCATATATTGTTATTTTGTAGAGTTACAATGGATAACAGTAATGTTAGCTATGATAGGTAAGATGGGATCAGCAGCAGGTTTTGCTGTAGTTTATGTTTATTCCGCTGAGCTGTACCCAACTGTAGTGCGAACAGCAGCATTCGGTGCCAGTTCAGCCTGTGCTAGATTTGGTAGTATGCTGGCTCCGTACATCGCCGATGGTGTGAGTAGAGTTTTTTTTTTTCTATGAACAGATAATGTTAAAAAATCCGTATGATTATTCTTATTTAAAGATAAATTACACAGATATACTTGAAATTAGCCATAGTTCTTCTATTTTTCTGAAATGGTTGATCCCTATGTTAAAGCCACTATTAGTTAGAAATATACAGTGACGAGTTGTGTAAATTTTCCTACAGGGTAAAACTATTGGTGGCGATTTTGGACGCGCCATGCCGTTAATGGTATTCGGTGGACTATCTACTGCTGCTGGTTTACTATGCCTTCTTTTACCAGAAACCCTGAATAAAGATCTTCCCGAAACTATCGTAGATGGCGAACATTTTGACGAGTAAGTTATCCAGCTTTTCCCTTGTTTAAAAAATACTCGTTCTTTTAATTTATACTTCAAGGGTTACTTTGATTGTTACCGAGAACATATTTCGGAATTGAATCAAAAAATAATGTGTCCAACTACCTGTATAAAGTAATAGCACTGAATGTTGATGGGTGTTGTAAAAATGTTATTATTTTGTATTTAGTTTGTACAATGCCAGCATAGCTATAATATACATGACTCTATTCCCAACAATATCGATTAGGCCCTTATTGTATATTACAGAATAAAAATGTAATGTACTTTTTTCAGTGATTCGGGTGATTTAGAGGAAGGGGAAGATAAGGAATTGCCCGAGAAACGGCAAGAAGATAAGGGAATAATTAATGCCATTGCTAATGGTACTGATGGTTTAGCTAAAGACATTTATCCACAGTTTACTAGAATGTAAACAAACAATTATTTTTTTGTATAATTAACAATTAATTATAATTAAATTAATTACAGAGCATGTTATATATTTTTGTAATTTTAGATTTTTATTTTACTTTTTTCGCCTTTTGTGTACAAAACATGGATATTAATCCAAATTACAATTGGGTGAACACACCAACTGGAGAATTCCAAGATCTGCACATTAAGGGAACTAGTGAAAAATACAAGCATAACCTGATTATTTAAAGGGTTGCTCGATTGTCATCCGCGAACATTCCGCATGAACGGAATTCAGTAGTGTGACACGTAATTGTCTCATTTGTCAGTTTGCTAAGTCCAAAACACGCTTCGTACGAGAGGAGCAGTGGCCAGCCATTTGGTACATACGATGTACCCGGAATACCCGTGTTCATTGTTTTGGATGTCAAGCGAATACATTTCCAGAAGCCTCAATCAGTCTCCCCCAAGACAAATGTTTTGGGTTTTTTTGTTTTTTTTTTAAGTTTGACAAATGTTAGAACTAACATCTATTTTGTATTTTTAGGCAGGACATTCGCCTATAATGTAAATCCTGCGGCTTCGCATTTAATCTTGTCCATGTACATATTGACGGTACACAAAAAGAACATTAACCGTTGAAATTTGAGACAAGATCTCATCCATGCACTTGTAAGCTGGGTCATATATTTTTATATATTATGTTCGTCTCAATATTATTTAATGTAAACATTTTGTTATCGACAGAATTGTAACTGGTGATACTCATATATAAATAAAATTAAGGTTGTTGGTATTTCTTTATTTTATTTTTGCATTGTGTGAGCTCCCCATTAAGGAAAGCTCAACATTTCTTCAAATTATTAGACGAAAAAACTTTTGTTTGGACAAGAGTGGGAAAGATAAATGAGAATTTGAACGTGGTGTACACGCCCTGAGTTACCACATTCCAAGTATTCGAAAGAAATAATCATAGTTCTATTCTAGACACCTTACTGGTCATAGTGATGCATTAATTTCAGGGTGGTTTCCCGAGAAATATAGTATAGTATGTGAGGAATGACAGGCTCTCATAAATGTGAAGTAATACCCGATACTACGTTACAGCCACGTGGTCTATACAAGTAAAGATGATTATGTTTTTTGTATTGCACAAGTCTACATGAAAGTAGTGTTGGATTTTTATAAATTTGTGTCGGGTGTGGCAAGAAATGATTTATGATGGCGACAAATGAAGAATCACGGTGAAAAAAAAGACGGTAAGGATTCCAAAATAGAACCGAGATGGGGGAAACATTATTTTCATATAAGTTAAGAGGCGAAATGAAATGAAATAGGGTTTAACGTGCTACTTTTCTGCACCTAACCTGGGCTAATGATGACGTATACGCCAAACAGTGTGCTATGAGGGAATTTTTTGTCCCGGCAGCGGCGCTACAGCCTACTCTTATATCGAATTCCAACTGCCAGGGAATCTTTTACCTGCACGCCAATGTGTACACGGGACCTCGGTATTTCGTACCATCCGAACGACTATATAGACAGCTGCCCTTGTCGGGGCCCTTCATCACTAACAAGGGGAAACCACGCCGGGGAATCTGGGTGAACATTTTCGGCCAATGCAGGGATCGAACAGCCGACTTCCAGGCTAGCGAACCACCGTCTTACCCACCAAACCACGTGATCCCCTGGGTAGAGCCGATACAATTTGCGTTACTAAAGTAACTGACCTTTTTCCTATCACATTTTAAATATTAAGTGTAGTTTTTCCATTGGTCATTATTATCTAATGAAAATTGATTATGGTCGAATAACTAGATTTTTACTAAGTGTTATCAAATAAATTCACCAAAGCCTCGCAGACAATTCCATACCAAAATGTCAGCTTTGCACATAAGCGAGGCAGAATATAATACTTACTCGTAAGGGAACACCTCTGCTTCATAAAATGCTTGTCTTTGATTATTATCTATATAGTAATCTATACCACTGAAGTTGAACATGATTGAGAAACTATCACAAAGATACACTGATTATTATAACTTACCTGGACATGTTATATAGGTAGATAACATTAATCTTTACTGGCCAGAATGGGACCAATTGTCATTAATAATTTAAAGGAACATTGGGACTACAGATTGCAAAAAAAGTACTCTGGATGTGTAAAATGGTCATGTAAGTTTGTGTGGGCTTTACTTAAATCGGTGACAACTGGAACATCTATTATTATGCGTGGGTCCACAGTTATAAATTTTGTTTCAGAGGTTTTTGCGCCTGTACTAAGCCGGATCATCAATTAATTATGTGTTGGATCACGGGTATAAATGTAACCTAATCTCTTAATATCCTACTATTTTAAAATATTTTCTTGCTAAACAAACGACGATTTTATAACCAGATTTCAACAGATTGTCATATTATTTTAGAGGAAAGGTGTGGAATAAGTAATCCAACGAAACAAACGTATTCTCTATTTTACCCCATACGTTTGTAATCGCCGATCGCATTATCTTCGATTCTCTTCGTTTCTGACTGGATCACAGCAAGCAACGGTGGTTATCTGGACTTGTTTGTACTCAAGATGACAATTCAGCTATCTAAAAATGTTGATATACAACCAGGTATCCTTCACTGTATATGTCGATACACAACAACGATTTGGAATAAAGAAAATATAATACGGTACAGCATCTTTAAAGTCGTTGACACGTTTAGAATGGATGTTATTATCGGTCCATTACTTTCTTAACTGTGTCTATTCATTCACTGCCCTAAATTGGAAAAGTGTGTGTTGACAAATAAAGTTGTGTCTAATTTGCGTGTGCAGACCATTTTACGTACAAGGCATCTAAACACAACCATGCCACTGGGTAAGTATACTTTTATAATATACCTTGTTTATTGTAGAGTCATGCAATGAAGCTCCTGAAATATATACCCTGTCTTTCGGTTGTGGAGATCAAACCGGTCTGTTGGGCAGGTGATTTCCATGCGGAAATTGTCACCTACTGCTAATTATAACCTTTGTGTTAATCGGCGTGTGAACATTTTCGATCTTCAAAACGTCTCGAAAATAGACACTGTTGGGTGTTATAGGTAATCTAGACGCTATTCAGGGTAGACATAGATGGAATGGTGTAATTGCTGGAGATATCACCTTCATAAGTGTATCGGGGTAATGCCATAATAATGTTAGAATGTCTGATGAACCTAATATGGCACCCGTCGGTCGTCTCTTCCCCTTAGGATTCCACATAAGGGTGTCTTTTTTGCAGAAGACCCATCAATAAAAAAAAGTGCTTTGCTTGTTTAGAGTGCCAGTCTTAGGATGAGCTGTTCGTCCGTCAATTGTCCGTCTTTGCCAAAGACACCGAGACAAAGATCATGTAAATAAGATAAGCGTGGCTCTCGCCACAGTACTCGCTAAAAATGGTGTGGATCTTAATCTTACGCTCATCATTATCTTTGACAATATACAAATAAAGAGTATCCATGAACGGAAATGACGCCTAGATCAACCCGGGACACTATAAGCCAGCACTCGGCAAACCTCGGCAGATTCCGTACCCTCCGGAACCTACATCTTACCTCGGCTGTATGACGAATTCCGCCATATTGGAACTACTTTAAAGGTCACGGATGAAGCCTGGCTGCGCCCATACCGAACACAAATTAGCGACCTATTTGACTAGCGACCTATTCGACCGATTCAGCTGTAAGATAATGCCGAAATTATACTTCTATTCTGAGCTAAAGGAATCGATAAAAAATAATATATTCTCTTTTCATTTGATAGACATAACGTTGGATTTTATTGGCTGATAAATAGATGAGTTAAGGCGAATGTTGTCTATATACTACATAGGCTTCCATCGAACAGATTGCAGCTCGATCGGTCGAATAGGTCGCTAGCCGAATAGGTTCCCAATTTGTGTAACAGCGTCAAATTTTCCTGTTAAAGTAAACCGGTAGCCGCATCGCAAATGTATGGGCGTAGGTACATATCACTTACTGTCATACAGCCGAGACTAGATGTAGTTTACGGAATCTGTCGAGATTTGCCGAGTGTATAAGCCAGCAAACTATAAGTGTATTCACCACGCAATGAGTGAAAATCAACCAGACACTCAATAAGAAATCGTGACCGCAACGAAATCTCGTGATTGGAATGGCCTACCCCCGAGCCTTCAACAAAGAGAGAGAGAGAGAGAGAGAAAAATGGGGTTTAACGTCCACTCAACACAAACTAGGTCATTTCGGGACTAACATATGGTTCAATTTTATTTCAATAATTCGCTTGCGCGTAAGGGGTCTTTAGCAGTGGGAGGAAACCCGAGTGCCCGGAGGAAACCCACGAGGTTGAGAAGGCGCCCCTATCTCCATGCCACATACGCTCACACCAGGACTCGAAACCACAGCCGCAAGCCAGAGGTGACCGGCCAGCTAGATCTCGAAGCGCGGCACTCTAGACCACTAGGCCATCCCAACCCCCAGCCTTCAACAAATAAGATAGATTGAGAGTATGGTCTATTTTTAGCAATTAGGTTACTGTTTGACAGCGACAGATCTGATATCCTTCCACAAAACAACAAGGAATTTTCTTTCTTTTCTGAGGTAGGTTATCTTGTGTTATTGGGTGATAAAGTTTCTTATCATCCGACGAATTTCAAGGTATGCTAATATGAATGTGTCCAAAATTATTAACGAATTTCGTATTAAGACTCGTATTTTAACATTGGATGCTCGCGTTGGCTCGGGCTGAGTGTCGCAAAGTTGTAAATTTAGACACTCTCTGACAGTTTTTGATATTTTAGGTCCTTGAAAAATAAATACAATTGCGCATCACCTTTATTATCTTTCTTGTAGTAGGTTTATTAGAGAGATTAAAAGATGGCGGCAATGTTATATGTGCTGAGGGTTATTTGTGGGAACTAGAAAGACGGGGCTACTTAAGATCTGGTATCTTTACACCAGAAATAATACTTGATCAGCCAGAACGGGTTAAAAACTTACACGAGGAATTCGTTCACGCCGGAAGTGACGTGGTGGAAGCATTCACGGTGAGTATATTTTAACAACAAAAGGCGTTTTAGAACCCGAATCTTACATTGACATCCGTTTCGTTAATGTGTTTAAAAGGGAAGATCAACGATTTTCCACAAAGCTTCCATAATCCCATCTGTAACACAAGCAAAGAAGTTATTGTAAGCGAGAAATTAATTTTTATTGAACCTAAAGTGATGTAACTATAGAAACATTGTCTTCCCTTTTAATCCAAGCTAAAACAACAAACATTGAGCATAAACTTTAAGGTTGTGATAATTGATTGTGAAAATAATTTATATACTTTTGTAATATACCTTGTTTATGGTATTGTCATGCAATGAAGCTCCTGAAATATGTATTAGTTATACCCACCTTACGTAGGTTTGCGTAATAAAATCAAAAAGAAGTTCGGTTCCTATAAATAGTTTTTTAAAAATTCTAACGTTTACTTCTAGGCCTGCAGCCAAAATTTCTAGCTTGCTTTAAAACACAATTCCACTACACGGTCCTCTCTACTAAATAAAATATTTTGGGTCAGATGAAAATTGTGATAATTGTCGAGTAAATGCTATATTTGTACCAAAAACAAATGCTCAAAACACAAATGTCATAGGTGAACAAAGAATTCTGGAAATCCATTAACGTTACAAAAAAGTTATCTCCCTATACCAGTCAATTGTCTGCAATTAACAGCAGATTTTTAGGTGCATGGTGACTACTGGTTTTGTATGACGCACAAGACCCTGTACACAAGACCAATAATTATTTTGTTAGTGGGATCTCAGGGGCCTACAACGGATGGTGTGTGGAAGTTTTCTCAGAAATTATCGTCTACATGGAAAATGCAGGGCATATTTGTAGCATATTCTAGCCAGGCCATATGTTTGACAAAAATTGAATGATATGCCTTGAAATAATGGAGAGCAGTAGCACTGTAAATCGCATTGAACCACATGATTTTTTTCGCTATGATATATATTGTAAACCCACAGACCACATGCCCTTCCAATAAGACACTACATTATTTTTACAACTGTACATGCAGATGTGAATCACAGGCACTTGAAGGGATTAAAATAAAACTTCTTACTTCTGCTTGACTATATATTATAGTGTAATAGAAAGTATTTCAGACGCCATCTTTGTTATTACTTGTTGACGATATATCGTCTGTTATCATCTCACAATACTCACTAGTTCTAAGACTTCCCATCGTTTTGATTTGCCAAAGAGACTTTATTTGATCATTATACACCCCCAGTGTAGTTAAACTGGTCATTTTACAGCGTTATTAATTACAAATCAAACTTGAAGCGTGTTCACTTGACTATTCGTATCTTCGACAGACCGGAAGTACGACGGAATGAGGTCAAAAGAAGGCTGTATCACCAAGTCCCTTTATAAACATATCGTTACTCGATGTGTGCCTAGGAACTAGGTGGCCAAGACTGCACCAAAATACGAACACGCGGGCTTGGCATGCTTGCTTAGCTCTACAACGACCCCGCTTCGTAGTCATCGAGCAAATTCCCTCGCCCATCAAATTCTAGCCTTTCCTGGGCACATTCACAAAATTTATCCCAACGAGCTTTTGTAAATGTTTGTCCCATCCAATTCTTTATTCTTCGTAATGTACAATACATCGTAAATTTGATGAAGTATCAGTCGATTCACGTTCTTGCACTGGCGCAGCCATTATATGTGTTGTTTAAAACTTTCAGGGCGAAGTCAGCAGTTATTTACCTACGCTTTACCTGCGCTAAATCCCGCACGAATAAATGTAGAGCATCCTTTAGTCTTTTGCCGGTGCTTGGGACACCCGTACTATTCTTTAATATGCTCATCTATTTTATAATGATCGCAGATTATAGTAGGGAGGACCATGTAGCGGAGTCGCACGCTACACATTTTGACTGCCGGCCTATATACGAAAAAGTGCATGTCATTGTGCTGGGAAAGTACTCGATAATGCCATTAATGCTCGATTATACGTTCCACTTTCAGTATTATGGTCATCGACAAAAAATGAAAGCCATCGGCAGAGAAGATGAGTTGGAGACATTGAATCTTAGAGCGCTAAAACTAGCACGTGATGTGGCTGATTCCACCAATACTTTAATGGCGGGAAATTTATCAAACACGACATGTTTTGACCCGGATGACCCGAAAACAGCAGACACAGCCAGAACTATATTTAAGGTAAGATAGTTTATCAAGAGAGAAATATATAGGTGTAGGGAGGTGTATGGCGTTGTTATAACATGTACTACCAAGCAAAGCCCAGCTTAACCGGGGCGGGGCCCTGAGCCTGACTAGAATCGCGGGGCCCCTTCCGCGACAAAAAGATTATTTCATACACTTTTTAATGGTACACATGCGTAACTCACAATTACAGTATGAACCGATCACCATCAGAGGTATAGCCCATTCTCAGCCTTCGTGCCGCTAGATCTATTACCGTGAAACTTTCATCTGGAATTTGAATTGTTTCTCTTTTTGCCACGAACCGCGGGGCCCTGGGCTTGGGCCCCTCAGGCTCATGTCTAATCTGGGCCCTGCTATCAAGAGTTTCGAAAAGGTTAAATATATCTCGCAGAAATAACACTTATATGAATCCAAAAATAACAGACAGCTACGTGGAATCAGGAAAACGTATCAAGTGCTGTAAAAACGGTTTGCTTACTCCTCCTCTTGCACAAAACTCGCAAATATAGACTAATATCCAGTAAGCTGTGACTAATCTGTTAGAAGTAGTCTCTCGCATGGGCAGTATCATAAACCCACTGTCCCCTGTGCGCATTGGTAGTTTATACATCTAAATAAGATAATATTCTCATAATCAACCGGTGGACTGTCGGTATAGTTTTCACCAGTTTGAAATAGTCATTTTTTATGTCCACGTGAATTTAGTTTCTGAAATTACTATAACGAAATACTATTTACTATATCGATTAAATATGCCATTTGTACAATATTAATGTATGATGATAAATGTTCTTTGTACAGGAACAAGTAGAGTGGGCAGTTAAAGGAGGGGCTGATTATATCATTGGTGAAACATTTTGTGAGATTCAAGAGGCTCGGTTGGCATTAGAGTCTATACAGAAATATGGCAATGGTATGGGTTTTTTTTTGTGTAACTCTAAAAATTTGTAAATATCTTTACAGATTAACAAAATTTGATTGAGGTTATTATACTATGACAAAAGAAAACACAATTTTATTGTATGGCATATCTACACTAACATGTATATATCCGTATAATTTCTTTAATGTTTCACTAACCCCTGGGCATTTATAATGGTATATTAAATTCTATCATTTGAACGATCTTTAACGGAGATTATGAGTCTTTATAATTTATTTTATTTTTCACTGGCCCATCAGCATTTATAATTGAATTTAGAAAATCTTCTCGAATCGTCGTCTAGTGCTATGTTAGATTACAATCCACCTTGCTTCAATTTGAGGATCATTGTAATCAAAGCGGTCTTGGTTCTTGGTACAGGTCTACCAGCAGTAATAACATTAGTACCATACAGTCCTAAAAGAACAGTTGACGGTGTTCCATTTCCACAAGCTTTAAGACAATTAGAAGAAGCTGGTGCAGCTGTTGTGGGTGTAAACTGTGGACGAGGACCAGCTACTATGATACCCATATTAAAAGATATAAGACAAGTTTGTAAGGCAAGTTCCTGATATTTTTAGACCTAACCATAGACATACAGCCCGATTTCCCGGGAGGGAGAGCTGACATTTTTGCTCGAAAATATGTCGGCAGCGCCCTAAGGTAAAACTCAACCTAAACACCCTTACTAGATAGCACCTGAACACAAAATAACGGCAGTAAAATCTAGAAAATAACGGCAAGTTTGAGTTTGAGGACAGCTTGAATCAAAATCAGAATAGAATCTTTTTCTGAAACTCTGAACCCCAGTTTAGAATTGCATAACCCTACCAAATGGTCAGTAACAGCTGCGGATTACTGACACTTCTTTTTGTAGGACGGAATAATTTTCATATTTCCCTTTTACATCCACAACTTTTATTATTTCATCTTTTGAAGACTACCCGAAAACTTGGCCCAACTCACTTGGAATCCTCCCCAGACTCTTGTTTCCTATAGTATTACATTATAATTTATCAAACTATTTATTAATTTATTGGAACATTATATTTTTGTAGGGTCCAATAGCAGCACTACCTGTGCCATTTAGAACAACTCCCAAAGAACAGACATTTCAAAGACTTACAGATCCTGCAACTGGTAATGTCAGAATTTTAAAACAATTTTAAAGTCGTTAAACATAATAAATTTAACATTTTTATACGCCCACATTTTCATGTGGACGTATTATATCGTCGCCCCTGTCCGTCCGGACGTCCGTCCGTCCACAATTTGTTTGTGGACTCTCTACAGGTCACAATTTTTATCTGATTTTGACGAAACTTGAAATATAGGTTTATCCCCGTAAGATCTCGGCTGCTTTCGATATTGGCATGTATCGGATCAAAACTTCATGGATTATGGCCCTTGATTGTACTAAAAATCAAGTTTTTAGCCTGTGGACCCTATAGAGGTCACAATTTTGAACCGATTTTCATGAAACTTGACATGCATGTTTATAACCCAAAGATACTGGTTCCTTTCGATATTTGCGGCTATCGGAACGTAATTTCCTGATTTATGGCCCCTGATTGTCCGAAAAATGACCTTTTTATACGCCCACATTTTTATGTGGACGTATATTGTCGTCGCCCCTGTCGTCGCTCCGTCCACAATTTGTTTGTGGACTCTCTACAGGTCACAATTCTTATCTGATTTTGACGAAACTTGAAATATAGGTTTATCCCCAAAAGATCTCTGCTGCTTTCGATATTGGCATGTATCGGATCAAAACTTCATGGATTATGACCCCTGATTTTACGAAAAATCACATTTTTAGCTTGTGGACCCTATAGAGGTCACAATTTTGAACCGATTTTGATGAAACTTGACATGCATGTTTTTAACCCAAAGATCTTGGTTCCTTTCGATATTTGCGCCTATTGGAACATAATTTCCTGAATTATGGCCTCTGATTGGCCTAAAATCACCTTTTTAGCTTCTGGTCCCTCTGGAGGTCACAATTATTATCCGATTTAAAAAACCGTTTGATTATATCACCGTTACACCCTAAGGATTGTGAAGTTCGAATTTCGGGAAAATCGGACCAAAATTGCCATACAAAATGGCCGCCGTCTGTACGCAAATACTGTTAATAAATGGTATATCAAGGTTGTGGACCCTGTAGAGGTCACAATTTTAATTCGATTTTGATGAAACTTGAAATTCATGGTTATAATCCAAAGATCTTGGTTCCTTTCGATATTTGCGCATATCGGATCGTAACTTCCTGAATTATGGCCCCTGATTATACGCAAAATCGCCTTTTCTTAGCTTGTGGTCTCTCTGGAGGTCACAATTATTATCCGATTGAAAAAAAACGTTTGATTATATTACCGTAAGGAAGGTTGAGTTCGAATTTCGGGAAAATCGGACTAAAATTGCCATACAAAATGGCCGCCGTTTGTAGGCGAATACTGTTAAAAAAATTGTATATCATGGTTGTGGACCCTGTAGAGCTCACAATATTAATTCGATTTTGATGAAACTTAAAATGCATGGTTATAACCCAAAGATCTTGGTTCCTTTCGTTATTTGCACATCGTAACTTGCTGAATTATGGCCCCTGATTGTCCGAAAAATCGCCTATGGTCCCTCCGGAGGTCACAATTATTATCCGATTTAAAAAAAACGTTTGACTCTATCACCGTTACAGTTACACCCTACGGAAGGTTGATTTCGAATTTCGAGAAAATCGGACCATAATTGCCAGAAAAAATGGCCGCCGTTTGTACGCGAACAGTGTAAAAATATGGTATATCAAAGTTGTGGACCCTGTAGAGGTCACAATTTTAATTCGATTTTGATGAAACCTGAATTGCTTGTTTATAACCTAAAGATCTTTATTCTTTTCGATATTTGCGCATTTCAAATTGTAACTTAATGAATTATGGCGTTTGATTGTAGGAAAATTCACTTTCGGTATTGCTTGTTCTCTGTCTATCTCTCAAACAATTATTATCCGATTTTTAAAGAAACTCTGATTATATTACTGTTGCACCGTAAGGAAGGTTGAGTTCGAATTTCGTGAAAATCGTACCAAAATTGCCGGAAGAAATGGTCGCCGTTTGTACGCGAATAGTGTAAAAAATATGGTATCATGGTTGTGGACTCTCTACAGATCACAATTCTTATCCGATTTTGACGGAAAGTCACATTTCTAGGTTGTGTACCGTCACACCATAATCATTGTCGGCTTCGAATTTCATGAATATCAGACTGGAACTGACCAACAAAATAGCTGTTCCCAATACAGTATGAAATACCGGACTTAATGATGTAGGAAAAATCACTTTCGGTATTGCTTGTTCTTTATCCATCTCTCGAAAATGTGGGCGTATCCTGCCTGGCAGTGCCAGCCTATCTTTAAAATCACTTTTTGGTCATTTGAATCCAAGATTAGCCTTCACAATTTAGGACCATTGTGAAATGTCAGTTAGTAAAATAAATGTGTATCTAAACGATTTCAGTAATAACATATTTCTTTATATTTTCCATATATAGGTAAATTGGCTTACCCTCTTGATTTATCAGCCGTTCAATGTTCAAGAACAGACGTCAGAGAGTTTGCTGAAACAGCTAAGGAAATTGGAGTTCAATATATCGGACTATGTTGCGGAAGCTCTTCCTTTTTGTTGCGTGAAGTAGCCGAAGTTTACGGAAGAACACCGCCAGCCTTCAAGTACTCGCCCGACATTACATCAAGCTTTGTATACGCGCCCAATTTAAGTATTCACGCACAAAAGGTTAGACGATATATGCTTTGTGAAGACGAATAGATGAGCTATTTTTGAAAATATTTTCTGCTTGGAACAACTTTTAGAATTTAGAATAAATACCGAACAGTTTATGAATGCAGGGATACCGCAATACACGACCATATTAAAACATGAACTTATAACACGACAACTCTGGTTATTTGGTAATTTGTGATAATATTCAGTGGCGGATTAAGCTCCACCAAGGCCCGAGGCGGCAGTTTCTGGAGGGTCTATTTAAAAAGGCGTGGGCCTAATTAATTTCGGGTCAGGGCCTATGTTGATTCCTGTTGGGCCTAAACCCCAACCCCCTAACATTCATTGTGTATGCGTTTTTAATCGTATCAGACAAGTCTAAAAAAATTTTTTTACAAAATCTTTGGGCGTGCGGCTGCAGTCTCATCAGCCTCACTGCTAATTCGCTACTGAAACATTCAAATCGCTACTTAGCCTAAGCAGAAAATTCTCATTATGGAACTTGATCAAAGGTATTAATTTAGGTAATGAAACTGTACTACGAATTCTATTACTCCAAATTCTCAGTTGATTATTTCTGCTTAATTTTACACCAAGTATGAAAAACCAAATTGCTGTTCTCTCTGCTTATCATGAACAGAAAATGCTCATTACCGAAATTATTCACGGTCTTGATGTAATGAAACTATACACAAAGTTTCACCATTCTCGTCTAAGGAGAATCAAAGTTATCGTTGCAGAAACCGTTCATCGTTGAAAACCACCAAGGCGTTCAATTGATAAGCAGCCGCGCCATATTTGAATTTAAAAGCAGGAAGGAGGGTTATTATGTCCTACGCATTAATGGTGAAAATGATGGCGGGCCTTTAACTTTTGAAATATTTGTGAATCTTTTGTCTGATGCTCTCAAGGGCAAAGCTGGCCTTTTGCCCGAAAATTGTCTTAGTCACCAAAATTTTCAGAATGAATTTCCACAAAGCTGTGATGGTTGTTTATTTTTAATTAATTACACTATTACAACATAACTTAATATTCCCCATTCTTTTATGTTTGTGTGCAAAAAAATGGATGTTTGTCCAATTTGACAGGCACCTATACCATGCAATAAAGAACACGTATATTGTTTACATTGGATGGAGTTAGATAAAAAAAAAATACGCACGACACATTCAAGCGTGTTGAAAAGAATTAGCCATGAATTTTGAGAAATATAAAGTTGGTAAAAAACCGAATAATGACATTGCACAATTCGTATCAGTAAGTAAGTTATTTGTCCTTAGCCATCAAAGTATGAATCAAGTTGTGCAGCGTCATTGTTAAAAGTTGTTTTTTTTTATTGTACTTTAAAACAAAAACAAACACAGCCATATCACAGCTAAAATAAACATACATCTAACCCAGATAATGAAATAGGCTTCGAATCTTCGTCCATATCAATCAGTAACCGACAAACCGTTCAACTACAAAGATGCGATTTGATGAAATCTTACGTCATATTGGCGAGTTTGGGCCATACCAGAAATGGATATACTTTTTAGTATGTCTCCCTGGAATAACTCATGGCATTCGAATGATGATAACAGCTTTTATGCAATTTGTTCCTAAACACAGGTATATACTGTTTATTTTTATTTATATTAATAGCATCATTATATATGTTTTTCCGTTGCTAATTACTAGGAACTTTGTGGGTAATGGGAATTTTGTAAAATCATTTCTTCAGTTGTTATAACATTCGATAATCGCGAAACATGATTTTTCATGCGCCCAAACGGTGTCGGTTTTATCTGTATTTTATCACTAGTTATCTGTTTTAATGATTATATTGTGGTATTATTTATATGATAGTAAACACTCTGAACACCACTGTGGTTGTAATCTCGAAGTTCCTTTACATGCAACAAAAACAGAATGCAACTATAACTCCAAAGAGTACTGACGCCTTGTCACTTCAACAATCAGATTGCACGATCCATTAATAACTGCAGTGAGATGCAATACCTATTAAAGTTGAAAACCTGTCGAAATTCGGAAGTTGGGTTGGTGTAGAATTTAGAGTTGTGGCGTAGTCTGAAAATATTGCCGCATAAAGAATATTTCCAAAATGTATAATTATGATAGTTTAATTTATCTAAAGATATTTTATTTGACATATGGTATGGTAACATCGCACCTCCTCATTTAGAATCCCTAAGAAAATGGAAAATTTTGAATTTGGCATGATTCTACATCTTTATATCGTAAGCTACCCAAAACAGTTGACAATAATATAGCCGTGAATATTTATATCGGAAAAACATTAAAAGTTCTAATTTCTTTTATGCTTTTATGACAATCTTTAGCAATATTATTACTGGCTAGCAATATTTGAACGTGCTACATGAGTGGTCAGTATTCAGAGCCGGCTATCAAACCCTCACCTCACTCCCTATAATTAGGAAAGAGTGGGGGGTACGATTTTCCCAAACACATTAAAAACAAACGACCAAATAATCACTTTATTTTTAAAAATCTAATCTAATAATGGACAAGAAAATTAGTTTAATCCAATACAAGTTTCTAATAGGTTCATTAGAAATGATTATTGATTATTCAAAATAAACTACTGGAAACTAAAATTGCTGCGGATGGGCCTTAACATAATTATGCCAATTAGATTTAAGTAATTTGATTTAGATACATTGGCTCTTAGAGAAGGTGTTGGCTTAAATCCACCAAGAAATGTTCCGAATAATTGTTGTATGCAACATAATTTCTTTCTGCTTAAAGGGGAAGACCAACGATTTTCAACAAGGTTTCCATAAATCTTAAATATATATTCAGAAATAATCCCCTCTGTAATACAAGTAAAAAAGTTTTTGTGAGCGAGAAATTAATTTTTATTAAAACCGGAAGTGACATAGTTGGTTCAACACGCTCACCGGGGTCTATAGTAAGCATGCAAATTTGGTCTATGTTTACTGCTGTATTGTGTACTCCCATCGTCCTTTGACCAAAAATCTGATAACATGGGCTGTCTATTAGGATATTATAAACACGAATTTATGTTTTGTTAACGTTTAGTACACAAAGCCGATACGTAAATTCACTCATACTGAACAGTACACGGTGTCTCAATGCACGCCACATGACCAGTTGTTGACATCACGTGGTTTGATTGAGACCCGGCAAGTGAGAGATGTTTCGTCTGCTTGAATGTCTTTTCACGTGCTGGGTATCCGGTGACAGTTGTTTGATTTATTTCAATTGACTTGTGACACATATATATATTCAAATAAATATATAAATTTCCAAAGTATGTCAACGTCAGACACCAACGTACTGTAATATAACATATCTCACCCATGAGTGTACAGTAATGCTGTACAGAGTCGAGCCGATCCATTCTCAAGAGAAAATGAAAGAAACAAAGAAAAGCCATTCACGTCGACATTATGTTGCAAAATGCACTATAGTATATGCCCCACATGCCCATAATTTTAGTCTGTTTATGTTGTAAAACACTGTCAGCAAACACAAAAACATCGAAGCAGACGAAATACATGTGACTTAAAAGCTGTCAATCAAACCACGTGATGTCAACAACTGGCCATGTGGCGTGAATTGAGACACTGTGTACTGTTCAGTATGAGTGAATTTACGTAGCGCCTTTGTGTTCTAAACGTTAACAAAACATAAATTCGTGTTTATAATAGACAGCCCATTTTATCAGATTTTTGGTCAAAGGACGATGGGAGTACACAATACAGCAGTAAACATAGACCAAAATGACTGCTTACTATAGAACCCAGTGAGCGTGTTGAACCAACTATGTCACTTCCGGTTTTAATAAAAATCAATTTCTCGCTTACAAAAACTTTTTTGCTTTTGTCACAGAGGGGATTATTTAACAATATACATTTAAGATTTATGGAAGCCTTGTTGAAATTCGTTGCTCTTCCCCTTTAATTTCTTAAGCTTGGAAGATAGGTTTATGACAGTTGTTAAACTCTAAACCTCCAGAACCATTTAAAATTAAAACTCGCAAATTCTACAACTTCTTTGAGGTAAACTAGAGAAAGGGGCGAGAGGGGAGGGTAAAACGCAAACGCACGAACCCGGTCGGCCGACTTGACCAAAATAAACGCGAATAGCCTCCAAAGACAAGAGGCAGATAGCGAAGCCTCCAGAAATCTCTAGGAAGTAAAAAAAAACACTGAAAATACAAACATATCAATATTGCTATACTCCTTGACGGATAGGTTTCTCAAAACTGAAAAACCAACAGTGATAAGCAAATTATACAGACTCCCGTAAAAGAGATTACTAGAGAGAGATTTGGTGTGTCCCAGGTCCATATCCAAAGATGGGAAATTGACTTTCGACAATAGATATGTAGAAAAAATAGGTTTCCAGGCAACGAAACATACGTCCACACAGCAGTTAACAAGAGTTATCGCATATTAAGTAATTATCAGAAAATCATTAGAATTTGCTTGGTTTTTATAAAGTTCTGCCCCATGCTAACGTTAAGTATACGAAACATTTAATATTATCGATTTAGCTGTTCAATTATCGATTTTCAAGAAATTCACACTCAACCATCAATAATGTGTAAAGGGGGTATAGTCAAACGTTTTTTTTTTAAATTCGGAATAAAAGTGTGACATCTTTAGTGTCCACAAGGTAAAAAACATGATTTTTCGTACAATCAGGGGCCATAATTCTGGAAGTTATGGTCCAAAGTGCCCGAATATCGCAAGAAAGTGCGATCTTTGGGTTATAAACTTATATTTCAAATTTCATCAAAATCGGATTAAAATTGTGACCTCTACAGGGTCCACAACCTTGATATATCATATTTTTACACTATTTGCGTATTAGCGACAGTCATTTTGTCCGGTAGTTTTGGTCCGATTTTTACGAAATTCGACCTCAACCTTCATTACAGTGAAACGGTGGTATAATCAAACGTTTTGTTTTTTTTAAATCGGATAATAGTTATGACCTCCGAAGGGACAACAAGCTAAAAAGGCGATTTTTAGCACAATCAGGGACCAAATTCAAGAAGTTACAATTCGATATGCGCAAACATCGAAAGGAACTAAGATCTTTGGATTATAAACAACCTTGATATACCATATTCTTATAGTATTCGCGTATAAGCGGCGAAGAAGGTTGGGATGGCCTAGTAGTCTAGGGTGCCGCGCTTCGAAATCTAGCCGGCCGGTCACCTCTGGCTTGCGGCTGTGGTTTCGAGCCCAGGTGTGAGCGTATGTGACATGGAGATAGGGGCGCCTTCTCAACCTCGAGGGTTTCCTCCGGGCACTCCGGTTTCCCCCCCCCCACTGCTAAAGACCCCTACGCGCATGCGAATTATTGAAATAAAATTTTAAAAACATATGTTAGTCCCGAAATGACCTAATTTGTGTTGAGTGGACGTTAAGCCCCATCTCTCTCTCTCTCTCTCTCTCTCTCTCTCTCGTATAAGCGGCGGCCATTTTGTCCATCAGTTTTGGACCGATTTTCACGAAATTCAACCTCACCCTTCATTACGGTGAAACCGTGATATAATCAAACGTTGTTTCAAATCCGTTAATAATTGTGAGCTCCACAGGAACCACACGCCAAAAAATGGCGATTTTTCGTACAATCAGGGGCCATAATTCAGGAAGTTACGATCAGATTTTGTGCAAATATGCAGTGGAACGAAGATCTCTTTAGGTTATAAACATGTATTTCAAGTTTCATCAAAATCGGTTCAAAATTGTGACCCCTATAGGGTCCACAACCTTGATAGAACATATTTTCGTCATTTTGTCCGTCAATATTGATCCGGATGATATGATCAAACGTTTTTTTTAAATCGGATAATAATTTTGACCCTCAGAGGAACCACAAGCTAAAATCAGGGAAATAATTCAGGAAGTTACGATCCGATGGGCGCAAATATCGACAGGAACCAAGATCGTTGGGTTATAAACATACATGTCAAGTGTCATCAAAATTGGTTCAAAATTGTGACCTCTATAGGATCCACAACCTTGATATAACATATTTTCGCATCATTCGCGTACAAACGGCGGCCATTTTGTCGGTCAATTTTGGTCCGATTTTCACGAAATTTGAACTCAACCTCCATAACCATGTAACAGTGATAAAATCAAACGTTTTTTTTTAAATCGATTAACAATTTTGACCTCCAGCGAGACCACAAGCTGAAAAGGGCAATTTTTCGGACAATCAGGGGCTATAATTCAGGAAGTTACGATCCGACGGGCACAAATATCGAAAGGAACCAAGATCTTTGGGTTATAAACATGCATTGTAAGTTTCATCCAAATCGGTTCCAAATTGTAACCTCTACACTGTTCTAAAAACGTGATTTTTCGTACAATAAGTGGCCATAACCCATGGAGTTACAGTCCGATGCATGCCAATATCGAAAGGAATCGAGATCTTAGGGTGATAAACTTATATTTTAAGTTTCATTGAAATCGGTTCAAAATTGTTCACAAACAATTGTGGACGGGCGGACGAACAGGGGCGACGACAATATACGTCCACATGAAAATCAATCTGATTAAAACACAGATCCAATTTCGTTTCATTTTTTATAGTTCAAAATTTCGTTTTTACTTGTCTTTACTACTCTGGAACACTTGTTATCTTAGTCGTGTTCTGCCTGAAATGGGGGGTCAGCCAATCAAATGGTCTGTCGAATCGACCGTTTGACCTTTTCGTGCGTGGAACTGTGGGTAAATATTACCAGCGGATAGAAATCAAAACAAAACAAAAGTAGATTTTAAAAAGCATTGCGGTCGCTAATTGGTTAATCGAATGACTGACGTTATCGGGTCAAATGTCCCGTGCTTGATACCTGACGTCATAGAACGTGAGCTCCCACTATAACTAGTTAGATCTACATGAGTGTAGCCCATCGAAAGTATAAAAAAAACGAAACGAAATATAGATCTATATTTTAATTAGATTGCATGAAAATGTAGGCGTATAAAAACGCAAATGCACGCAATACGGGATCGACGTTCAAAAGAAAGGCGCATCCGATGGACAGCAAACGGAAGACTATATCAACGGCTATATCGAGAACGGGTGGTCTCCAGAAATCCCTAAGAAGTAAATTAACGTACAATCCTAACACACCAACAACCGCAACACAGACAATTGCCAACAAAAAGCAAACTTTAAAACTCCCTGCTTATAGAGATCAACCTACTCGCCGGACACAAAACTCACAGCTGAATGTACGAGGACTCTTTTTGTGTCTTCTGGGCATTATAGATACATCTTGCGCTTACAATAAACAATGGATTTGGTTCCCCGATTTTTGTGTTCCTTCAACCTTAATGTAAAGTCAATGATCAAATGGAATTCATTGCTATAATCTAATTAATATCAGTACAGTGGATTTAGTACATACGGGGATCATTCTCCTGTTATTGTCAATCTATATCCATGTTGAAAATCATGCAAAGTCTTGATCTGTTCGATTGCTTCAAATTTCTTAGACTCCAGTTCTATCGACCCCACACAAACCCCTGTAAAGATAAATAAGTTTTTCGCGATTTTCATTAAAACGAATAAATATTTTAGGAGTATGAAATATCTAAAGCTTTAATCACATGAGCAAATTCATTACAGCAAATTTGGATGATGAATATTAATCACATGTTACTACCAAATGATTATGGGTGAGAAAACAAACGTACTTCGATTGCTGGAGGAACAAAGAAACACGAATCCTGTGGCATACACACGCCTAAATTAGAGTGAAGCACATCTAGTGCATAGTTAAGTAGCAAGCGTTTATACATGCCCTTTGGAAGACCCTAAACATGCTTGCCAATTTTATTTGGAGAAAGTAGAATAGGATGCTGAATTACTTCTTCCATTAAATCTTGTAATAGTCAGGTCAATATATTGAAAATACCCCCTGAAACCCCCAAAAATTGCAAGAAGAGGTTTCTCAACTGATTCTGGTACGGGTTAGTGTACTTTATAACATACCAAAAGTTTACCAAAGTAGGACCCCTGGAAAAGTATTTTTCAAGATGGTGTCAAAATTGGCCACCGAAACTTCTTAAAATTATCATAAGTATGTAACTATCAACTCAAATTTGATGATCTTGGTGTCTTTTCCTAGATTTTGGGGGCAAATAACACATTAAGATCATTAAATTCAGCTGATATCCCACGAATTAAGAGCCGACCAGGCTGCAGCTCGCTAAAGCTCAAAGGAAAAATCAGAAAAACATCAGCCGCCTTTTGGGCCCAGTCGTGCTAATAGTTCACCACTCACTGCATTTCCTGCATCCGCTCATCGTGTCAACCATTCTGCAGTTACGAATTGGTGAGCTGAAAATCAAACTAAGTGGGAGAGAGCAATTAGTACATGTATGATAAAAACATCTCCCAGGAAGGATACATTTACTTATTCCCCACTGAGAGAGAGAGAGAGAGAAATGGGGTTTAACATCCACTCGACACAAACTAGGTCATTTTGGGACTAACATGGTTTCAATTTTATATCATTAATTCGCTTGCGTGTAGGGGTCTTTAGCAGTGGGAGGAAACCGGAGTGCCCGGAGGAAACCCACGGGGTTGAGAAGGCGCCCCTATCTCCATGCCACATACACTCACACCAGGGATCGAAACCACAGCCGCAAGCCAGAGGTGACCGGCCAGCTAGAGGTCGAAGCGCGGCACTCTAGACCACTAGGCCATCCCAACCCGCAATCCCCACTGAACTAGAACTAAATGTGAGTGGACTGGACTGTTCAGCTGATATCCTCCCGAAATGTAACAAGATTGTAAAATCATTTATGAACATGTCATTTTGTTTTTGCTTATCTTAGGTCTACATATCTTAAAAGAGGCTCTTAAACGATTTGTAATTTATGTTTCACAAACTTTTTATCACTATACTCGAAGACATTAATACACTCAAATATTACCGTATATATATATATGTCCATCAAGATCTGAAAACTATTTCGATGCGATTGAACCATTAAGTTCCCGTGGTTGGAACAGAACAGTAGGGAATTGAACACTGTTTCATTTCATTTCCATTTAACAAATTGGAAGAGAATAGTAACGTTTCGTCATAATCAAATGTTTTATGTTAACTATCAATTTTTTCTATAGTTAAATACGAACATAAACAAAAAGTAAACATTGTCTGGAACTACTTGCATCCGCCAATGCCGTTTTAACCATCAACCACAGGAATCTGACCTTCTATCTGTATATATATGCATACACCATACCGAACTAGACAATATATAATAAAAAAAGAACGGGGATGCAATGCCTGTTGAAGCCTCGATTTTACCTGCTCAAAGGGGTCGATATATCTGGAAAGGATGTCCAGATGATCAGAAATTGACACTTATTATGTTGTCATTAATATAAGTTAGCCCACCTGCATCTGTATATTCAGTACAACCATCTATCACCAACACATCTACCACAGAAACCCGTTATATTGCGCCTACCAGAATATCTTACTATGCCCTCAAGAGAAATTTGGTTTATAAGTAAAGATTACGTCAAGTGCAATAAGGGAGAAGATCAGAATTACTGAATATGAATGTCCGCTAAACAATAAAAAAAACAATACCTTTATAACTCTTACTGTAAACTTTGTTATTGTTTCGGAGACGCACTCCTCTGCCTCTCCGGCTTATATCCTGTGGCGTATTGATATCCTACAAAGTAGTTCCCGTCTACCTTTTGGGCAACACAGAGACAGAGAGGGTTTAACGTCCACTCGACACAAAATACGTCATTTCGGGACTAAAATATGGTTGGACAGGAGAAACTACTCCTTGCCTCGCCAGTTGACTCAATGGCAAGCGTTATGATACAGCGCGCACGTGCTAACCATTCGTCTTTCCAATCTCCGGGCAACAAACTAATAACTGCACTACCCCCCCCCCCCGCCTCGGTTCTCTTTCGGGGTGCTAATCACTCCTGGGCTACACAAAAACAACTGAAATATAACTTATAAATGAATCACATACACGCGCCATGCACTCGGGAAATGGTATTTGATGTAAACCATGACATTCTCCCAAACACTCGAATAATGTATGCAACCTATCTACCGTAACCCCTCCCTTAACTTACAAGTTAACGTCGACTATTCCTTTCTCGGTTCGGCTAGCAGGGGGCGATCTTAAAAGCCCATAAAGACTCCTTGCTGTGCAGGAGTTAGATAATTCAACATTGTGCACACGCACCACCAGTAAGTCAAACATGCGGGCGAGTTCGTTGGTTGGTGGGGGGATCAGGGGCGTATCTAGCAGGGGTACAGGGGGTACATTGCACCCCCAGAAACATGAGGCGCCCTGGGAAATGGCGCCCCCACAAAAACTTTGACAACCACACATTAAGAAAATAATACAGGTGGTTATGATCATACAGTGATGGTTTTAAGGCACTGATCAATCGGTCGGATTTAAAGGCGTCCACACTCTTACATCACCTATGTGGAGGCTATGGGACGCCTCCCCGAGGGGCGGGGGCAATAGGTGCAACTCCCTCTCCAACAAATCTACAGCCCCTGTAAAAAAAATCGCCCATATAAAATATAAAATCGACTTTTAGATACCACCAGAGTGGCCGAATTAGGAGTTCTCGTTCTGGTCGCCCTATCCACATGAACTAGAGGACCAGAAGATAATTTTATATTGGTGTGTTTAACATAACATCAACATGAAAAATAGCGCCACCGAAATTGACTCGCGGTATTGCAGCTCCAAGTGCATGGAAAACGGGTTTGCGGCGGTCAAATTTTCAAAATCTTCGAGGGGGGGGGGATGTCTGCTGCGTGTCACCGTTCGGCGCTCAGTAACTCGGGCATTATATTGGCGCCCTCCCACCACTCTGCACCACCCACCTTTAAAAATCCTACATACGGCCCTGGGGGTATCGGTCCCTCTCAGGAACACACCATCCCGCCCTTTCACATATTGCCTGTAGAGTTGCCATATGCTCCGCTTTTAACCTACAACCGTCGGGCAAATACCCCCTCGCCCCCTTCCACCCTACCAAGCATTTTCAACACAATTAACAGTTGATAGATACTCTCGTATATATATAATAGACAAACTAGAAAAGATATCCAATGTTCTCTGGGTGAAGTATTGTTTTTGTTTTATAATGAATTCATAAGAATTTAACTGGTGCAATAATTTATGACTTTATTTAGATGCGCCATACCGGGATTAGATAATGATACATTTGCTGTTCAATCTGTATATCATCAAAAGCTAATCAACGAAACAGTACCCTACGAAGACATAGATAATGAATACAAGGTTTCCAAATGTGAACTTTATACACCGGGTACTTACGAATATGACAGTAATAACCAACCAATCAATGCCACCATCACAGCCTGTGCTAGATACGTTTATGATCAATCTGTCTTCGCAGCAACTGCTACTACCAAGGTATATTATGCTTGTTATGATATACGCGACGAATACCACCTATTTACCCCTTCCCCGATCCTCACCCTTAAGGCTCTGAATTTTATTTCCAATGACTATGCCATAGCAAAAAAATTTCCTAGATTAACTGTTGTATCCAATGAGAGGTTGGTGATGGTTGGTTTGCTAACGCAAATATGTAATTTTTTTTATGTACTGCCATCGCAATAAATCGGTACTTAATTTTCGAAACTTAAGTTCCCTTCGCTATTTCGAAATTAGATAATGAAATGGCGAACCGTGTTTTTTTTTTATTAATTTACTTGTACAAACATCATTCACTGTGTGTTAGCAAACATGTGGCGGACATGTACACAAGGGCTGTAAATATGTTTTACAAAGTTAGTTAACAGACACGTTTCCGATGTTGATATTACTAAACTGGATATATGCAACCCAAATTGCAATACTTATTTTAAATATGTACATGTTTTCGATTATGCCTAAACGTTCGACTATGCGAATAGCTAAGAGAGATAACGCTTTATTGTTAACGTGCTGAAATGTTGTCCTGGCTAATTTGAGCCTACCTCCCTACCTTTATCAACAATCAACAAATCTAATTTCAGCTGAACATGGTCTGCGGAGATGCTATTCTTCGATCCCATGCTCAAATGGTGTTCATGGGAGGTTTTTTTGTTGGAGTTTTCGCCCTTGGTGCAGTTTCAGATAAGTAAGGATCATTCTTACAATGAATGGCTATAGTTCAGTATATATTCAAATATTAGTTTTTCACTCGGCAAATCTCGACAGATTCCGGAACCTACATCTAGTCTCGGCTGTATGACAGTAAGTGACATGTACCTACGCCCATACATTTGCGATGCGGCTACCTGTTTACTTTAACGGGAAAACTTGACGCTTACATTACAAACACACAAGGCACATGGGCGCAGTCATGTTTCATCCGGGGCCTTTAAAATAGTTCTAATATGGCGGAATTCGTCATAAAGCCGAGAATAGATGTAGGTTCCGTAATCTGTCGAGATTTGCCAAGTGACTATTCTTTATGGCGATAGCAATGACACCGATATTTTAATGTTGTGACCAAGGTAGTATCCATTCAGTTTCCACTGAAGGATTATTTTATGTTAGCAATGACTTAGTCAAGGTAACTATCACTTTGAAATTTTCATAAAGTCAAATAATACACATTTATGAGATAAGCATTCATGAGGAATGTTAAAATGTTTTCATAATATTTTGTAAGTCTGTAAGACAAAATAATTAAATTAATTAAGACTGAAAATTGGATAATGATAAATGGATGACTTTGAAGATAATGACACGATTCACAATTAAATCCTTTATTTACAGATTTGGAAGAAAAACGGCATTCTTTGTTGCATTGTTCTTGAATATTGTCGCAGGTTTCGGTCTTATATTTGTTCCTGAATTCTACAGTTATGTTTTTCTGAGATTTATAAACGGTGGTTCTAGTGCTGGTATATTTACAGCTACTTATATTATAGGTAAGAAAACGTCTACTATTTTGTTAGATTTAGTATATGTACGACATAAAGTATTGAACAATTCCAAGGTATTGCCGAATTAAAACCTGAACTTTCATTCCAGGTCTGGAAATTACAGGACCATCAAAGAGGTTATGGGCAGGGGTTGTTAATAAATACTTTTTTTCGGGTGGTATTCTTGTATTGGCGTTAATGGGATATTTTATACGTGATTGGATTATACTAGAGATTGTGGCCACAGCACCGTTACTATGTTATTTATCATTTTATTGGTAAGGCTATATATATTTAACAATTTTCTTATTTTATTTTCTATTTTGTGTGTGTCGGGAAGGGGGTTGGGCGCTAGATACATCCTTCTGTTCTGCATCAACTTGGGTTAGGGCTGCAGCATCTTATTATAAACTGTATAAGTTCCTCTCCTGAATATTTCAGGCTTGTTCCAGAATCTCCCAGATGGTTGATCACTAACGGCCAACCCGAGAAAGCTATGGAAATCAGTGAAAAGGTCGCAAAAGCTAATAAAACCAAAGTTCCCCAAACAACTCTGGAAGCTGACGATAATAAAGAAAAAACAAGTCAGCTAAAAAGTTTTATTGCTCTGTTTACTCATCGAGTTTTGTTCTTTAGAACAATTATTATTTTCTTCAATTGGTGAGTTAATTTTGCGATGTTTTATGCCAGATTTTACTGGTTTGATACGGTTAATTAATTTATTCCTTACCCTGTGTTAGTTTGTCCATCTCACAATGTCGGCTTTAATAATATTAATGCTATGCTAAGATGTTGTAGTTTATTTTCATTTAGGATTAAGGGTGTTAATCGGCCAGAGAATGTGAGAAAGAAATGGGGAAAATGTATACATTCTCTCATCGGCCATGAAACTGATCGTCATTTCTTTTTTTTTCAGGATGGTTATAGCTATGACTTATTTTGGATTATCTATGAATACTGACAATTTAGGAGCTGGAAGTTTCTTCTTGGCCTTCTTTATTGGTGGACTGATGGACTTTCCGGCAATTACTCTATGCCTGTTTCTCTTGGACAGAACTGGAAGGAAGAAACTTCACTGTGGTTTTATGATAATCGGGGGCGTGTCTTGTGTCTGTACCATCTTAACCATATTATATCTAAGTAAAGGTCTGTACCACATTATATCTAAGTAAAGCTAAGTAAGGGGGTGTACCGTATTATATTTAAGTGAGGGATGGTACTATATTGTATCTAAGTAAAGCTTTGGGCTATATTATATCTAAGTAAAGGTGTGCACCATATTATATTTAAGTGTCATATAATAATCTAAGCACAGGGTTGTTCAATATTGTATACAAGTAAAGATGTGCATTTATAATCCCTTTCCCCAAATAAACGATATCGTTAGCGATATAAATATCTTTGGAGGTGATAGCATATCCCCGCCTTACGAACGACAATCTCTTTATATCATATATTGTTATTTTGTATATCATACTGTTATTTTGTATATCATATATTGTTATTTTGTAGAGTTACAATGGATAACAGTAATGTTAGCTATGATAGGTAAGATGGGAGCAGCAGGGGGTTTCGTTGTGGTGTATATTTATTCAGCTGAGCTGTACCCAACGGTAGTAAGAACGACAGCTTTTGGTGCCAGTTCAGCCTGTGCTAGATTTGGTAGCATGGCTGCTCCGTATATTGTCGATGGTGTGAGTAGTTTTAAATGACAGATAAGGTTTACAAAAGTTTTAATGACATGACAGATGCAGGTCAGGTAATATAATAATTTATTAGCTATCACTTCCATTTACCATGATTACATACCCATGTATGGCGGATTGAAGATATAGTTTATTTACCGTACTATTTTACCGCCATAAATAATGTGAAGCGCGAAGAAAATGATTTCAGAAGTCCTATTGATAGTGCGCTTTTGTTTCTCTTTCTAACAGGGTAAAATGATTGGCGGCGATTTCGGACGCGCCATGCCGTTAATGGTATTCGGTGGACTATCTACTGCTGCTGGTTTACTATGCCTTCTATTACCAGAAACCCTGAATAAAGATCTTCCCGAAACTATCGTAGATGGCGAACATTTTGACGAGTAAGTTATCTAGCATTTTTGTAGTTTAGTAGAATGAAATAACGATGGCTTCTTGCTCAACAAACCCCTGAAAAGTTTAATCCTAACATCTTAAGATTGACTACTTAATTTAATATTTTCAGCGAATCTAGTTCAAAGTCAGAAAAGGCCGAGGAGATAAATATGGAGAAACAAGGAGGAGAAGCTGGGGCCGATAATTTAGCGTATTATCCACGGATAGCTAAAGTATAAACTAAGGTGGTGGTGATATAGCAGTACGAATTAGAAATCATTGTTGTTAACTCTGTAACCCTATCATTTTTATAAATTTTACCCATTTTGTAATATCAAGTCATTCGTATTATGCAATATTAAATATGCGACTACAATTTTCAATGCATTCAGACTTCCATATTTGTAACATAACAGGGGCGCCGGAATCCGGGTACCAGGGTATAAAAATGGTATCCTGCCCTTTTCTGGGGTATACCCATGCCCTAATCAACCTTGTTACTTGTCTATTTAATTTTAATTGATAGATATGTAATTACCGGCTCTCTCACACTCTCATTATTAACATTTTATGTTGGAATTTGCAATGATACAGGCGCTTTAAACAGCGTTCTCAGAAATGACAAATTTCAAAATTTTCTAGAGACCCCCCCCTCCATCTTTTGGTACTATAGCCATCGTGCCGTTCCAGCGCCCCTGAACATATAGACTTGATGCATGAATGTATATGAAAACAGGCTATTATTTTTTTCTTTTTTTGGAATAGCAAGTGATATTATGCAATATTAAATCTACGCCTGATTATTCCAAACAATTTTCAATGCATTTAGCCTTTTCAATTTTCTATTTGTAACATAAACTTGAATCATTAAAGTATATGAAAACAGGCATGTCAAAATTATTTTTTTCTCGTACTGTTGTTTAAAAATCATTGACCAGCGGCTGCCAGCCAGGATACGCCAACATTTTCGAGAGATGGATAGAGAACAAGCAAATAAAGGCGATTTTCGTACAATTAGGGACCATTATTCAGGAATGCGCAAATATCGGCAGGAAGTAGGTTATAAACAAACATTTCTAGTTTCATCAAAACGGAATTAAAATTGTGACCGCTACAGGGTCCACAACCTTGATATACCATTCGCGTACAAGCGGCTACCATTTTGGCTGGCAATTTTAGTCAGATTTTCACGGTGTAACGGTTATATAAACAAACTTTTTTAAATCGGATAATAATTATGAACTCCAGAGGGACCACAAGCTAAAAAAGGGCGATTTTTTGGACAAGCAGAGAATTTAGTGTGTAAAGCGCGATCGTGTTTTGAACTCTCAGTGCACAATTTTGTGAAATGAAATTAAATAGGGTTTAACGTCCTACTGTTCTGCTCCTAAACTGGGCTAATAAACCGGCCATACGCCATACAGTGTGCTTTGAGGGAAATTTTGCTCAGGCAGTGGCGATACGGCCTACTCTATATCGAATTCCAACTGCAAGGGGATCTTTTTCGCCAATGTGTACACAGGATTTCGGTTTTTCGTCCTATTCGATCGACTAGACAGCTATCCTTGTCAGGCCCTCAGTCCGGCATCATTGACAAGGGGAAACGACACCGGAAAATCCGTTACATAATTAAAATAAATCCATGTGTACCGTAGATAATCCTAAAGAGCGTCGCCCACTAGAACAAGAACAAGAAGATGAGTAAGGTTTCTGAATTAATGGCCATAAAAGATTATATCTAAATGGGCGAGTCGCTTTTATCAGTTGATGCTTAGTCCGTGACGTCATGCATACACGTGAATAGAAAATGTGTGTTATCTTTTAAGAATTATATCTTTCTTTACTATGGAGCCGAATCGTTGCCATAACTATCATGGTTAAAATTAAAAAATTATCACAGAAAAAATGGTAAAATAAAGGCCATTTTTCACTTGTGAACATCACATAGCCAACGCACCAGGACTATATTAGTATCAAAACAAAAATTGCCCGACAAAAAATAACAATTAAGGTCTACTTTCTGCCTGTACATATTATGTTGGGTGTTGTTTTATATAATTAATAAATGTGTTTTACGGCTGTCCCCAGGATCCATTCACTTCTATTTATATAAACATTTGTTGTTTATTGTTTGAAGTATATTATATGTCTAGTATATTTTGTGTGTCATGTCCACGGGTTTGTCTTGTGTGATTGGTTATGTGTGATGCGACCATCTTGCTCCAACGATTCACTCAGCTAACCGACGAACTCCAAATACATTTGCCTCTTATATCAATTAATTTTACTCCAGACGATAAAAACAGATGAATTATGACCGGACTCGAAAATGGTCAATTATATGGTCAATTAGATTGGAGAAAAGGTGATAATC
The DNA here is from genome assembly GCA_036850965.1 of Patella caerulea. Lineage (NCBI taxonomy): Eukaryota > Metazoa > Mollusca > Gastropoda > Patellidae > Patella > Patella caerulea. The sequence continues at coordinate 18,508,623 of JAZGQO010000014.1, read as the reverse complement.
GAAAATGCAATGGAGAAACATGGATCGTTGAAAATGCAGAGATGAATTACTAACAGCGAATTTGAAAAGGCGAAAAGGGAACAAAATATAAATAGATTTTTCATTGGTAATTATTAAAATTCTTGTCGAGAAATCTTTTGTTTGATACTCATAAAATGTTTTATATGCTATATCAACTTTTCAAGGAAAAAATCTCCAAAATGTCCATTTTTAAATTGATAATTTTGCAATTTTAATCATAACGTTTTCTCTCAATATGACAATGATTCGGCTCCATAGTTTAAGGTGTAATCTTTATTTTGTTGTTCAAGGGTCACATCGGCAACATAATATTTAGATCGTTATCTCTTCGCTCCATAATTCACATGTTTGCAAGGCTACAACTATGTCAACAGGTTTGTAAATCTATTTTGTTTTTATTCTATTTCTATATATTAGTTTGTTATAACTAATTACATGTTTATCTAAGAGCAAACTTAATTGTAAATTAACTATTTCCGATATTCTTTAAGTTTAAGTAATATCTCATATTGTAGGTTATGTTTGAAGAGTACGAGAGAACCTGGGTTTTGTGCACTAAAAAAACTAAAAAAAATTGTTAGGTGCATACTTTAGATAGCAGAATTCCAAGGTCGATAAAACTGTCATTTAGAAATGAAAAAGGTTCACGTTTATGCAGTGGCGGCGCCAGCTGTCGGTGGTTTGAGGGGCAAAGCCGGGGCAAAGTCTAAGGTTAAGGGGGCAAAGGCGTGAGCTTCAACTAGGAGTAGGGGGGGGGGGGTACTCCACCTAGAAAATTTTGAAAAAATTGGCTGCCGGCAGCCTGGCAGTATTTCAAGCAAACGAAAGGATTTGCGAACCTCGACGAACCCCACTCACGAGCGCCAAAGTAGGGAGTACTTTTGTCGTACTTTTGGTTTTGACCCCTCTGACTTTGTATCGTTGATTATAGATTAAACATTCATAAGTGTACACATGTGTTGTTATTGATGTGTTCCCAATTGAATATTGTTCACAATAAGAAGCAAAATAAATAGGATTTTACAGGATCATTTTGTTACACGAAAAACTAAGTGATGTGTTTTCTATAGCGCTCAGTATATTTTCGCCACTATATTTTGTAAAATAGACTGCCGTGAATGCAGCCAGGTAGCATTTCAGACACTGGTCGTCGAGATAAATAGAGCTGGCCAGATATCCGAACAAGAGAGAGGTGTCAAACGAACGGAGTGAGTGTATCAAGTGAATGCATAGTCTCGTCCCGTTGAACCTATACACAAAAATTTGAAGATCGTAAAAAGCACTTCCCAAGTAGGTTTACAGCATTTTGGGCTTGGTAAGAAATCACTCAACATGCAAGTCTACTACCGAGTTGGGATGTGGGATTTAATCATCGTAAAAGGTATTTAATACCAAAACGTATCACAATTTTTTATTTTCGTTTATTACATTTTGTATTATTTTCTAAAATTATTTTGGGGGAAAACAGAGGGTAGACCAGATTTATGGCACCGCCACTGCGTTTATGAATATTATTCGAATATACGTGTGAAGAAAACAACTCGGAAATCATATATTAAATGACAATACCAATTCAAAGATCTTCAGTGGACATGGTAATGGTTCAAAATGGCAATTTCATATTTTTAGTTATATTTTTAAAATATTAAAATAAAGCCCTAAAATAGATTTTATCTTTAAACAGTCCTACCTTGTTAAAGAATAGTCCTATTAATCCTATAATTCACTATTGCAAGTTGAGAAATTGTCAAAAACATCAGTTTCAAATTCAAACGTTTGAAGATCGCCATTGCATGGAGGGGAATGGGAAAACAAGGGAGGTAATTCAAGTAATTGTGTTACTATTTTCTGTCTCAGGGATTTTTATGCCTGTGAAATATTGCCCATGATCGTATAATAGTGAGTTGACAACCTTTTGAGCAAAAGACAGAAATAATTATGTTTTGACTTTCTTAGAAAATAAATATGAAATTTCCGCTTTAATAAATGAAAGTTGGAGGGGTGGGCGTTAATTTTACTTTTCCTGTCTCTTAAAGCTTCTCTTCCGCCGTACAAACTCTGTGAGTTGATGATGTATTTGGACTAAAATCATATTCAAACTAATTAATCTATCAAAAAGTTGCTTCAACTCCCTCTCAAAACTGTTGATAGAAGTCAAACCTGTCTGTCACCTCACTTCATTGAGCGGGGTCCATTTTTCAAAATGTAATTTTCCTGGCATACTGTCCACTTGCCATATATATTCAGGCCTAAGTAAGTTCTAAGTTATATTCTGTCAACTTATTTGTCCTCTGTTTAATTGCAGAGTAGTTTGCACGTCAACGCCCCTCAGTGTTCGCCAAACCGCCTAACTTTTCAATTGAGAAATAACAATCGTTCCCCCAGTAAAGATAGCACACAATAAGCTGACAGACAAATTCAGGTTGCCAGTTAGTGAGCCAGTCTATACTTTCCAGATATGCCATTCTTGAATATTTCAATTGTAGATAACAGGAATAATCATCCTAGATCTTAATCAGGGACCAGTGATTGGAAAATATTTGGCAAGAAATTACAGTCTACAAACTTAAAGCCAAATGAGTCTTTTTCACGGAATCCAGTAGTGGATGTTTCTACATTCCATATATACCAAAATTGCCACACTTTTATTGAAAATAACCACTCGATAAATACTTTTGTGGAAAGGTATCTTTAATCATACTATTCTTTCATTAGGTCTATTAGAGAGATTAAAAGATGGCGGCAATGTTATATGTGCTGAGGGTTATATGTGGGAACTGGAAAGACGGGGCTACTTAAGATCTGGTGTCTTTACACCAGAAATAATACTCGACCAGCCAGAAAGGGTTAGGAACTTGCACGAGGAATATGTTCATGCAGGAAGTGACGTAGTAGAAGCTTTTACGGTGAGTGTATGCTTGCTCAGACGATAAGAAACGCAATCCTCTTAGGGCATAGCTCACTCTTGTCACACCGACCACCCCATACTTGAACCAGGAACAACACGCTTCGTGTTGTTGTCCTTCTTAGATAAGAATGTCTGTCATGAAGTCAGGCGGTGTGGTTTCGATTCCCTACTGGTGCGTGACAAGGAGTAAGGTCGCCTGTATAGCCCCGTGTGTTTACTCTGGGTCCTCTGATTTTCCCCACAGACAGTTAAAGTCAACTAATGTTCTATGTTAGTTCCGAAATCCTCTCGTTCCTCAGTCTGTGTCACAGGGTATCACGCTGATCAGTGTGCACTTTCCCCCACATAATTTATTTTAAAACTGTTCTGCCCTCCAAATGACAATTTTTCTGATATGAAAATCTTAATCTCCTGTTTATGTAAGTCAGCTGCCATGCCTCGAATATTATTTTATTTGTCTAGTAAAATCATCTATTTGATTTTTAGTTTATTTTTTGGTCCAGTAAAATATTTATAGATTCGGTTTCCAGTTGCTTCGTTTTTGTCAAGAGACTTGATACACTATATATTCAAATTATTTGGATTTACACGACAACCAGATAGCAATGACAATGTATAAGTAATTTCCGTTGTAAAAATATATATCAATTACAGGTTTTCACAAATCTAGATAGTGTTGTAAATTCACAATGATAAAAGGCTAAGAAGAGAAGGCACAGATATCTCGTGATTCATATCTAGTATTAAAATATTTTGTGAATTTCCATAGTACAATCAGCGGTTATTAATCAACAGAAATCCAATCATGAATTACAATTAATATAATATATGCCATTAATACCCGGTTTCGCCCAGGGGCCCAAAGTCGCTCAGATTCCCAATTTCTCCGGGACCGAAATTGGGTGACCTAAAACATGAACGGGGTAACACTGGTTAATTTGATACCACATACGTGAGGCTGAGCGCCGCTACGAAGCGTTATTGGTGAACATACATACATACATACATACACACATACACACATACTCACATACATACATACACATATACATTCACACTTTGATTTTATCTATTTAGCTAATCGTACAGTAATTTCGATAACGAGATACGTTTAAGTTTGTTTTTGTTGATAATGATAACACATAAAAGCCTAGAAATACCTAAATCTTTCCATCACGTTCGCAATTAAGATTTAGCTGTTAAATCGACCTTTCAGTATTATGGTCATCGAGAGAAAATGAAGAAAATTGGCCGGGAAGATGAATTGGAGACATTGAATCTTAGAGCGTTAAAAATAGCTCGTGAAGTGGCTGATTCCACCAATACTTTAATGGCGGGAAATTTATCAAACACAACATCTTTTGACCCAGATGATCCGACAACTGCAGATAACTCTCGACTAATATTCAAGGTAAATTTATTTCTTACTCGCTATTAATGCATATAGTTACTTCGAAAAGCGCTGTATGGCATATCAAAAACATTTTAATATAACATTTAAAATTTGTATAATTGGGCGAGATAGTTCACCCTATTTACAGTATTTCATAATTCCTACACAATTCCTATGTCTATCCGTCTTTAAAAAACCAGAACCGTAATAAACATAAACTGGGCGCGTCCTTGAAGGGTAGACGGTCACGTGAACGAAATTGCGAGAGCACCCATATAGAGGTTTCAATCTAGCTGAAAAGTGTATCAATTTTCTCCTATATTGTATCAATGCATGTACATCTGGTATCGTGAGAATCTAAGTCTGCCGGATATCTGGTGGTGGGTGTCGATGTAGATTTGATTAAAGGTGTATCACATGAAAATCGTACCCAGCAGACTTACATTCTGACGTTACCAGATATGCATCCATATTGGTACACTGTTCAGCCAGATTGATCCTTCATAGGCTTCTGTTCTAATAGCTTTGCGCTTGTAACATCGAAAATTTCGTACAGTTTTATTAATTCATTTATTCATTTATTTATGTTTCTAAGACCATGTATGATGATAAATGTTCTTTGTACAGGAACAAGTAGAGTGGGCGGTTAAAGGAGGGGCTGATTATATCATTGGTGAAACATTTAGTGAAATACAAGAAGCTCACTTAGCATTAGAGGCCATACAGAAATATGGCAATGGTATGACAATGTTGGTTTAAAAGTTGTATTTGATGTTGGTATTAGTGATTTGTGTTACGTGACTTATTTCGGAAAGTTTCAGTTAATGACAGGATAATGTTATTCGAGGCACCATTCAGTCCTTATCCATGTTAATGTTGGTCTAGGATCTGAACGATATATTAATAAATTTTTAACGACTGAACTGTTGTCCCCAGGGAAATATTAAGTAAGACACACTATTTACTTTCATAAACTTCAATAAACCATTAGGAGCATTAGGTAAGATTAGATAACGAGCTGATATTCCTCGCTATTGTTACAAAATAGATAATGAAAACAGACTATGCTGAAAAATTCAGTGACATTTCTTCACTCTGAACCAAGATATTAGCGATTCAATTTTAGGCCTTCCTCGATAATCATTACTAACGTTGGTATGATAATAAACAAAATCTTGATTACCCATTTTTACATTAAATTATCCATCATAAAATGTAACAAATCCACTAAATATCACAGGCCAACGATAGCATCGTGGGTTGATTATGGCCTGGATAAGTTAATAATGTCTATAATATAGATAACATTTCAGGCCTTAAGTAAAACCTGCAACGGGCAGATTAAGTACTTGCATGATGTATGTTTAAAGGTTTATATGAAGAATGAAAGAGATATTTGTTTAGGTTTTGGTGGGCTTTTTGGGTGTTTTATTTTTTGTTTTGTTTTGTTTTGTTTTGCACTTCTAACAAGTGTATTACTCTATGTTTAATGAACCAGTATATAGGTAACTATAAACCACATCTTAATTAATATATCCCATCATCTATATCCAGGACTACCAGCAGTAATAACGTTAGTACCATACAGTCCTAAAAGAACAGTTGACGGTGTTCCATTTCCACAAGCTTTAAGACAGTTAGAAGAAGCTGGTGCGGCTGTTGTGGGTGTAAACTGTGGACGAGGACCAGCTACTATGATACCTATTTTAAAGGAAATAAGACAAGTTTGTAAGGTACATTATTCTAAATTATTATATTTTATAGTCAGTTAAACCGGGTGCATCTCCATCACTAAAACTTGGTTTATAGCATCCTAGAAATCAATTAGCTTTCTTCGACAACGTACTATGTGGCGATAGACTGCTTTTATCTGTTGACTGTCGTTGAAGACGTTACCATCAAGGAACTAGGAGAGGCGGACTGATATAGCTGTCTTGGCTGGTTGTGGCTACAAATCTTATCCACACGGTTTGTACTTAACAGTCCCACATATCTGTCTTCAGAACTGCTTCAACCTGGCGATCTTCTGTCATGTAGCATGTTAATTGTTCGCTCACGTAATTAGGCGGTTAACAGTAACTAACAATTACAGTTACGGTTTTAGGATCTTATATGAGAATTATGCCGCTTTTATTCCACAATATTGCCGGACATCATGTAATGTGTGTCATTTACTTCCACAATCAATTTTTAAGAATTTAAAAGCCCAAACTGAAAATTCGTGTGCATTTCACATTATTATTAACTGTGTTAGGTAGCACTGCCAAGTTCTGAAATTTTGGTCATCTTGAAAAAAGTTCGAAAACATATTTGGTATTTCTTTTGTTTTGAGTCGCACGAAAATGCCCCAATTTGGTCGGTTTTCTCTTATTTCCAAAGAACATAATGACGTGAACTATCATTTCAAGCTACGTCAGAGACAGTCATATATTCCCCACTCGGATTGACCGTCTGCCAAATATACATTAACCGTGTTTACAGCTCCAAAAGCAACACTACATGTACCATTTATAGGCACACCATATTATTCTTGCAGGGTCCAATTGCGGCACTACCTGTTCCATTTAGAACAACTCCTAAAGAACAGACATTCCAAAGTCTTACAGATCCTTCAACTGGTAAGTAATGTCAGAATTTTAAAACGGTGTAATCACGTTATAAAACATATGTAGTATCCGTTTCGTGGTATATCCTCCACGGTTCACATACAAAAATAGTAACACACTCTCATCTCTCTGGGAGACACGGCGACTAAATGGGTAAGACGCTGGCTCGCTAGTCTGGAGGTCGCTTGTTCGATCCCTGCATTGGGACGAAAATCCAAGGTCCCGTATATACATTGGCGTGTACGTAAAAGATCCCTCTGCAGTTGGAATTCCGATATAAGTGTAGGTAAAATTGCCTTCATAGTACACTGTATGGCGTATGCCTGGATTCATTAGCCCAGTCGGAGGAGAACAGTTGGACGTTAAATCTTTATTCCATTTCATTCCTTATCTCTCTGTGAAATGTCGTAATTCCGTTATAAACATTCGCATTAATTTGAGAACACATTGATTTTCTTTTTTTTTTTTTTTTTTTTTTTTTTTTTTTTTTTTTTTTTTTAGATAAGTCTGTCTACCCGTTAGATTTATCAGCAGTTCAATGTTCAAGAACAGACGTCAGAGAGTTTGCCGAAATCGCGAAGGAAATTGGTGTTCAATATATTGGACTATGTTGCGGAAGCTCTTCCTTCTTGTTGCGTGAAGTAGCGGAAGTATATGGGAGAACTCCGCCAGCGGCTAAATATTCTCCGAACCTAGACGCAAGCTATGTGATAGGAAAAAATATAAGCAAACATGCACATAAAGTGAAGCGGTATATGTTTGGCGAGGATGAATAATACCAAGTTAGAAAAATTTTAGGAAAGTTTACGGTATGCCAAACTCTTTTAGTTCACATTGAACTCATAATCTTAAAGTTTATATTGAACTGATATTCTTATAGCTCCCACTTACTTTGCGGGTCAACCTAATATTGCTGTATGTTGTTAAGTGCCGAAAATTAGCAGGTTAACCCTGTTTCATTCATTTATTATTCTGTCAAATTTTGTGGTGCTTAGAATAGTGATTAGGGTCATATAGTACTTTGGTCATTTTTTATTATTATTATACGGATTTTCATATTTGAAGTATTTATGCTTTACGGAGCTTTACTGACATGGAGAATTGCATTTCGTAAAATAGCCGTTGGAAAATGCATGAGTATGACGTGGTTTAAATATAATGAATTCAATTCTACCTACTAACCTGCAGACGGTTCAACAATAAACGTACAAACAATTTGTATGTAATTATTTATATGAATATTGATAAAGTTATAAATCATAGAGTAGAATAAAAAAAATATCTAGATTCATCATGATGTTTCCGTGTAAGTCGTTTGTTTTTACACGCCCATATTCAGTGGCTTTGTTTTGGTCTTTTCGTAGGCTTTGTATTCGTGCCACATATCCTGATCCTTGTGATTCAGAATGATCGTCACATTGTTCACAGTGGTGACCAAATTTGGCAATCTCCACATCCATCCGCTGTAATCTCGTCAGTATTACCCAAAACTGGTAGGAAATTACAAATTTGATCCCCGATTTCAAATTCTAGACCATAAAGTCAACCAAAAAATGCAGGAAGGTGGAGAAAACATTTAAGGGAAATATTGTCCATTTATAAATCGAAATACACGTCCATCATGATATGAGGGGAAATAATTACTAATCTGGGTCTATATACCTCATATGTTGCTGCTGTCTGAACAAATCTGTTCTTATCTAATAAACTAACATATATGCAATGCCCTGACCAAAGGTTGTGAAAATCTTGTGCTGTTGTCGGGAAATAATTAAAAATATAGTTAAAAGTTAATACGATTTCTGCTGACAAGTACATTCGGTGCGAGAATTGCTATAAGATTTCTGTTGACCAGTCCATTCGGTGCAAGAATTTACATCGTGTATCCACGGGTTTGGATAATAGCCGTTATGACCCTGGTCCATATATGTGAAATAGTTGACTATCGAGCTTAAATGTCATTGCATCGACAGAGTTTGCAAAACCTTTCCTAAAACCATATACCGAGCTTTACAAGAGCTGGTAATACCAGAGAAAAGAAGACAACTATGTTTCGGGAGGACGAAGCAGAAAGGAATCTTTTGGCATTTTCGTAATTGATGGGTAATAACATTTAAATGGATAAATGTACAAGATTAGAAGCTCTGTCCGATGAAATGTATATTCTATCAGACGGGCCTACAGAGAGCAGGAAATATATCTATAAATGACATATTAGTGATTGATAGATAATAGCACGGCTCACTCGCCGATTTAGCGCGACATGAACAAGTATATGAATTACTATAGCTCGAAAAGAACCATTATACCGTAATCACAAACCTAGCTGCGGTAAGAAGATTTTTGGCAACTATTAACTAACTGGTCTTGTAATATTGCTTTTGTTAAAGTCAAGGATTGAACGCCCACTGTCAAAGATGTCAATCTGTATTTGGCGCTATTGGGAATGCTACCTTGAGTGCAGATAACTCGTTCTGTACAGCCTTTAATCCGTTTTATTACAATTGCCAAAATCTTTACATTTTTTTGAACTAAAAAACGTAACTATTGATGGGTTGTAAAGATTTGTCTTTAAAGCTAAAATGCCATTTTGTCAAGTATCCTTGACACCGAAAATAATAACACAATTACCTCCCTTTGTTTTTATCCTCATGGAATAGCTATCTTCAAACGTTTGAATTTGAAGTTGAAAATGATATATTTGCCAGTTTCTCAACTGGCAATAGTGAATTATTGGATTAACGGGATTATTCTTTTAAAAAGGTAAGACTGTTTATAGATACAATCTATTTTAAAGGGCCAATCCCGATAACTTTTTGGGGAATAAAACTGCTTAATTTTGTGTTAAAATCCTTTAAAATCCATAACCTAAGGTCCATCTACTAACCCGACATTTGTGATGCGCTTGTAAACAACTTAAACCTGACAGTCTTCATCTGGAAATGGAGACCGTTGTATTATACAGTATCTGGATAAAACCAGACTTTTTTCTATAAAAATAGTATGTAGGTGAAATTTACCTTTTGTTATCAAGCACAGTGCATGTGTCATTCACTGTATAGACCTCTCAAGAAACGTTAATCGGTTATCAGGTCACCCAATGAAAAAATTGACCCGAAATCTTAAAGGGTTACGTGCCCGGATAAGTAGTCTTGACGTACACGCCCAAACAACTCAATATTTTGAGCTGAAATTTTGAGGAAAGGTAAATACCCCATGCCACTATATTTTGGTCCATAAATTTCATAAATACTCGGACTTTAATTTTTGAGACTCCGTTCTTATCGGGTAATACATTTCAAAAATACAACTTAAAAATATGAAATTGTAGCTTTAAGGATAAACGTAGATCCGTCATCGGTAGAAATCGAACAAGCATCTAAAGCATTGTAATATTCTCGTAAAGTCGACCAATGCTTATACTTTGTTTTTTCAACTGTTTTTAATTGATTTGATACAATTCTCGGACAGGAAACAATTTGCTCAGAACAAAGTAATTTGACTGAAATTTTCAATATATCCATTTTTCATTATCTATTTTAAAACTATTATAGAATGAGCGATAGTTCTTTATCTAAATCTTACATAGTGCATCCTTTGGACAAAGCTATTGATAAGAAAAGTAAAAAAATTGAAGCTACAGCTAGCTGTGGTTTGTGCGATAAATAGAGAAACCTCCTACGCGTCGAAAAAGTGATGGTATATTTTGATATCAAAAAGGACGGTAGGAGATTTTATTCATTCCCCAATCCTTTCTTACGCACACAAATTAATATATTTCTTTTCTATAGATTTCACTCTTACTTAAATCTCCTTAAAATCGTCTTAAACTAAAATTTCATCCTGACTTAAGATAGATGAGTTTCACAAAACGATTTTAAGCATTTTAGTTAAAATCCACTAAAATAATATTGTAAGTTAAAATCTTATCTTAGCTTAAAATAGTGGCAATTTTAAGGACAATTTTAACTAAAATAAATTTTAACTTAGGATAGCCGTCACCCTGTCCTAACTTAAAATCAAGACATTAACAAACGTTGATTAGAGCTACATTGTTACATATATTGCGACATATGGATATAATTGGAATAATGTTAATATTGTGAACGGCCCGGGTCACATAATCTTAATGCTCCAACCACCATTCACAAAAACAATTATCATTCAAATTCTTTTCACCCGTTTATTTTATTGTAAGTCAATTTAAGCATTTGGATTGCGCTCCATATTAGAACCCCAAGAAAAAAAAACGCTCAAAACCCCAGTAAACTAAACACTAAAAGAAAAGCATTTATTCATATCCAATGTCTCGGAAAGAAGAGTCCTCTTATCTGTAAAGAAAATATGTTCGTGTATAATGGTTTAATATGGCCCATTTCTTGGTTTTAGAAGGCATAAAGGCCTATAATACTAGGCAAACCATATGTAGTATTTACGCATACTTTTGAGGGTTATGATGATGTGTAAATACCAAAGAGATAAATCAATAATCTCAAATATGTTTATTGAAAAATGTTATAGGTCTAGGCCTATTTGAAATTAAATTTTATAAATCTATTATTATTTCTTAATGAAGTTTTACGTTAATAAAACAACAAAAATAATTGGCATTTTAGGAGCCAAAGCTATTGTATCTTTGGGGAAAAATCATTTAATTGAGTAAGTATCATTTTCAAAGTATCATTGAAAGGGTGGGTCTATGAGAATGACATGTCAAATTTAGGCATCGGAACATTGGCTTTTTGGTGTATTAATTTCAAAGTTGATAAATACTTTTAAAATGCGACGAAAAATTACAACCTACACGTAGATTAGCCGTTTGAGTCATAATATCATAATATGTTTGTGACAATTCTCCATAAAACTACAAATCCATGCGATTTAGTTTATCGATACACATTATTTCCATTGAAGCCTGCGAGTAAATCAAATTCCCGTGTCACGAATCAAATGCCAAGTTCAAGGCCAACCCACCGATACTTTTCGAATCGCATATAATGTAGTACACTCATTTATTTCACCTCTCTACGAATGTCCGACCGTGTGCAAACATTGCTTCAACGTATGAAACTCTCCCCATTGATATTGCAACCGTTAATTCAACCTGGCAACAGTTTTCAGTTTCGAAGCGTATTTGTTTTCACCGTAAGTACCCGCAGCGGAAATGTGCACTGCGCGGGCGCAGGAGATTTTAACTAAAATCTATCAAAATCCCATTTTAAGTTACAATCAATCTTCGTAAAACGCATAAAATTTAATTTAATTTTGATTTTAGTTAAAATCTATTTAAGTGATTTTAGCTTAAGTTTTTTTGAAACAGGGCCCAGGTTACATTAGGGCGGAGTGGTGCATCATTTTTTGACAGCAATTCAACCATTGCCAAGTCCTTTATATTGACCCAGTGTTTCCATCAATGTCAATTAAATAAAAATAGTTTCTTTTTAATAAAAAAGGCGGTTCCTTTTAATTAAAAGATTGTTCTTTGAAAATAAAAACATAGGTTGCCAGGCAACGAAACATACGCCCACACAGCAGCCAAATCGCCCGGGCAGTCAACAAGAGTTGTTGCATTTTAAGTAATCATCAGAAAATCATAATTCAAACTCACCCATAACAACGGTGTAACTGTTTTATAATCAAACGGGTTTTTTTTTAAATCAGATAATAATTGTGACCACCAGAGGGACCACAAGCTAAAAAGGGCGATTTTTCGTAAAATCAGGGGCCATAATTCAGGAAGTTACGATCCGATATGGGCAAATATGCAATGGAACCAAGATCTTTAGGTTATAAACATGTATTTCAGGTTTTATCAAAATCAGTTCAAAATTGTGAACTCTATAGGGTCCACAACCTTGATATAACATATTTTCACACAATTCGCGTGCAGACGGCGGCCATTTTATCCGTCTGGTCCGATTTTCACGAAATTCAAATTCTCTCTCCATTACCATGAAACCGTGATATAATCAAACGGTTTTTTAAATCGGAAAATAATTTTGACCTCCAGAGGGACCACAAGCTAACAAACGCGATTTTTCGGACAATCAGCGGACATAATTCAGGAAGTTATGATCCGATGGGCCCAAATATTGACAGGAACCAAGACCGTTGGGTTATAAACATACATGTCAAGTTTCATTAAAATCGGTTCAAAATTGTGACCTCTATAGGGTACACAACCTTATAACATATTTTCACACTATTCGTGTACAAACGGCGGCCTTTTTGTCAGTCAATATTATAGTCCGATTTTCACGAAATTCAAACTCTCGCTTCCTTACCATGTAACGGTGATATAATGAAACGTTTTTTGAAATTGGATAATAGTTTTGACCTCCAGAGGAACCAAAAGCTACAAAAAGCGCTTTTTCGGACAATCAGGGGGACATAATTCAGGACGTTATGATCCAATGGGCGCAAATATCGAAAGGAACCAAGGTCTTTGGGTTATGAACATACATGTCAAGTTTCATCAAAATCGGTTCAAAATTGTGACCTCTATAAGGTCCACAACCTTGATATAAGATATTTTCACACTATTTGCGTACAAACGGCGGCCATTTTCTCCGTCAATTTTGGTCCGATTTTCACGAAATTCGAACTCTCTCTTCATTACTGTTCACAAACAATTGTGGACCGACGGACGGACGAACAGGGGCGACGGCAATATACAGTTTTACTTTAGCGGAAAATCGATGATATTTCTTGGCCTATAACATTTTTCCAGTAACATTCCTATGATCTTAATGCTTTTAAAACACAAAGGCTCCGGCATGTCACAGTCATCTAATAAAAATATCGTGGCCTGTTCGAATTTTTTCCCGTCTGTGGGGGTCACATGCACCTTTCACATTGACAACACCCATTGACTTCCTTTCCGACACGGACCCTCAGCGTTTGATCGTTTTCTGATCAAACGGTGTGCGACAGGACTAAGGTCAAGGTCGGTGGTTCAAGCCAAGATTGTGGCCTTTGAAAAAGGTTACTGGGTAAAGGTCGTAAGTCAAGGTCAAATATCCAAAAACTGACTTTGAAAAGTTTCAGTTCCGTTTGCTGTAACATGACCTTGACCCACGGCTTTGACCTAATTACCTTTTTTGAAGGTCATCGTCTCTGCTTTCACTTCTAACAATGAACTTGATAATGCAGCGAGAAATAGGGTCATGTCATGCATAAACGGAAAGGCCCTGAGATCAACGGGAAGTTTGGACTCAAGGTCAAAGTCAAGGTCACGGTTCGTTAGCCTTGACTAGTGCAAGTCACAACGACCGTCTACATTGGCCACGCCCATTGACTTCCTTTTCGTCACGGACCCTCTGCGTTTGACCATTTTCTGATTGAACAGTGTGTTACAGGGTCAAGGTCGGTGGTTCAAGCTAAGATTGTGGCCTTTGAAAATGGTTACTGGATGAAGGTCGTAAGTCAAGTTCAAATGTCCAAAAACTGAGTTTGAAAAGTCTGAATTCAGTTTTCTGTAACATGACCTTGACCCACGGCTTTGACCCAGTTACCTTTTTTGAAGGACATTGTTTCTGTTTTCGCCTCGAACACTGACTTTGATAATACAGCGAGAAATAGGGTCATGGCAAGCAAAAACGCAACGGCCCCGAGAACGATGGGGAGTTTGGACTCAAGGTCAAAGTCAAGGTCACTGCTGGTTAGCCTGGACTGGTGCAGGTCACCACGATCGTCTACATTGACCCCGCCCATTGACTTCCTTTTCGTCACGGACACTCGGCATTTGACAGTTTTCTGACCAAGCAGTGTGTTACAGGACCAAGGTCAAGGTCGGTTGCCCAAGTCCAGATTGTGAACTTCAAAATTTAGTATTGGGTGAAGTTCGTGCCCCAAGGTCAAGTGTCAAAAAACTGACTTTGAAAAGTTTAAGTTCAGTTTTCTGTAGCATGACCTTGACCCACGACGTTGACGCTGTTACCTTTTTTGAAGGACATTGTCTCGTCTTTCACCTCGAACATTGAATTTGATAATACAGCAAGAAGTATGGGGACAGCAAGCATAAACGCAAAGGCCCCGAGCTCGATGGAAAATTTAAAGTCAGGGTCAGCATCAAGGTCACAACGTTATTCACACGTAAACGACAATCCAAATGGTCAACGCCGAATAGTCATTTACAGAAAATGGTGGCTTAGCGCAAAAATTAAAATATACCAAAATTATTATTATCATTATGAACTGCATCATTAGGCGTGTAGCGCAGAGTGTTGGGGTCCGTCTGAGTGTCTTGTTATTTGAGTCTAAATAGTCAACAAAGAAAATGGCGTCGAACGGATAAGATTATCTGTGAAGCAGAACGTAAAAGGTCGGTAAAATGAACAGTTATTGATCGATTTGGTTGAAATTTGGCATGAGGTCATCGCTAATCGCCCTTAAGATCCCCTAATAATTTCAACTTTCTACGACCACGGGAACTGGTAGAGGTGCGAAAGTGCAATAGCGCCATAAAAATGTGGGCGCATAAAAAGAAGTAGTTCCTTATTAATTGACCATTCGAATTCATATAAAGCGATAGGTAGTTGATTATGAAATTTATCACACAATCGATATCTGTAGAATGTGTTATTGGATGATAAAAGATAATACACACTGGACCCTTTGTTCTGTCTCGGTGATTATTTGAGTAAATGTGGGTGTTCATACAGATAAACATCCTAACATACCAATCCGGTGATTGTGGTTCAATTTTATTTTAATAATTCACGTGGGCGAATGGGTCTTTAGCAGTGGGAGGACCCGGAGAAGGTCATTCCCACATCATCATCATCCCACATGCCCGTATATATGGTTTATTCTGTGGCTGACTAATCATGAATGTAAAACGTAATCCAGGCAATGCAGCATTCCCCGTTCCCAACAAATACGTATCTCATTATAATTGGCTTGCTACGGATTTAAAGAAATATTGCCAGGCAACGAAACATACACCCGACGGCAGCTAAGGGGTGTCGCATAATTTCTTTTGTCGGTAAGGAAAACATTTAAAAAAAAACACCCTAAAATCTAATTACGAATAACAGCCCATTAAGTAATTGTCTGATTTGTATGCATCGTAAATAAACAGGAAGAAACGGGCTGTAGCATTACCCCATCTGCTGACTAAGCAACTATACATTATGAAGTGCAAGATAATGTATTGATACCAGTTATAGACGACTTGGTAAAACGATTTTGTTTGATTAAGATTCCATGATAAAATTGCGTCTCTCTCGCATCCATCTACTTTCATTCAGTCATTCAACTGATTACACAAACGACCTTGACCGCTGGGTGAAATTAGATAAGCGCTCGCGCTCGTACATCAGTCGAAAACCCTAACATAACAATTGCAATGACACAGCATATTTTTAACGACAAGTCGCTTTAATCCGTCGGCGTTGATGTTTAGTCCGCGGTACCGTGCTTACACGTGAATAGAACATGTGTGTTATCGGATATATATTATATCGCCCTTTACTATGGAGCCGAACTGTTGTCATATTAAGAGGCAACGTCATGGTTAAGAGTTTGCATCATCAAAATGGTAAAAATGGCCATTTTCCAGATTTCTCCCAAATGTCACTTAAAAAATATATTATAGATATCTAACTCCTGAAAATCGCTATATTAGTATCAAAACAAAAATTAACACCGTAAAAATCATGTTGTTTTCCACTAAACCTTTCAGATTCCCTGAAACTTATTTATCTTTGCGTTTCCAACCACCCATTTTTCTCCATTGCATTTTCGTCAATCATAATTTCTCCAACTAATAAGGAAACAGGTGTACATGTATTTTCGAGTTCGGTCATAATTTATCTTTTTTTATCGTCTGGAGTAAAATTAATGCCTCCTGAAAGTTCTAAATCTACGTTGATATAAGCGGCTAATACATTTTGGAGTTCTTCGGTAAACCGAGTGAATAGTTAGCACAGGAGGGTCACTTCACACATGATCAATTACACAAGACAAGTCTGTGGACACGACATACAAAATAAACTACACACATAATATACTTTGTGTATAGTGCTTGATAACGACCTGTGAAATCTTGTTGAAACGTCGCAGTGAAATAAACCATAGTAATTGTTATTCCATAAAAGTGTGTTATTTGATTATGTTCCAATTACTAAATGCCATTCAAAGAATATACTTCAAACGATAGGCAGCTAATGTATATATAACATGAATTGAATGGATCATGGGGACAGGAGTGAGTGTCCACAGCGCTGTACTCTTTTTTGATTAATAAAACATCTGTTGGTTAATTAACAATATTTAACATAATATGATACGTGTGTGTACCATGGTGGTATGCTTTTTTTGAAGTAGGATACTAGTACATAAACATCATACATAATATGTATTTTGATTGTAGCTCACATATTATAAAACTTATTAGACCCATATATTGGTCACAGGATACCTGTTTTTTTGGTTTGTTTGTTTGTTTTTGTTTTGTTTTGTTTTGTTTTGGGTTTTTTTTGTTTTTTTTGTTGTTTTTTTTTTTTTTGGGGGGGGGGGTAATCCACTTTGCAAATATATAAATAAAACTCTGTTAAAGGATATAATATATATCAGGAGGATGGGGTGGTCGAGGTTCGAACTCTGGCTGACCGGTCACATCTTGTTTGCAGTCGTCGATTCGATTCCTGGTGTGAGCGTATGTGGCTTGGAGCCTCGTTGGTTTACTCCGTGTACTCTGTTTTCCTCCCTTGTGAGAGAGACTTGCGCCACTCGACAAACCTCAGCAGATTACAGTACCCTGCATTTAGCCTCGGCAGTATGACAAAGTCCGCCATTAGAATTACTTTCATTAGAACTAATTTTTTTTTATTAAACTCTTGCTTGAGTATTGACGGAGAAGCATATCTTATATCCGTCTTCATTAATCCAATTGGAGCAGAACAGTAGGACGTTAAAACCCATTTTATTTCTCATTTAATATAACCTTTTTTCGCATTATCTAAGAAAAATGTTGGTTAAAGATACAATGGAGAAATTACTTGATACTTGAAAATGCAAAGATGAAATGGTAACATGGATTTGCAAAAGCGGGACGTACAGACTGAAAAAAAAAACATGATTAGACGTTTACATTGTTAATTTTTTTTTTGATACTAATATAGGCCTGGTACTGTGGTGGTGTTTCATATTTACAAGTGAAATTCTTTTACCATATTCACTTTGATAATTTTGAAATTTTAACCATTATAGCTTTTCTTAATATGACAATAATTCGACTCCATACTTAACTATGTAATCTTTTTTGTTGTTCAAGGGTCATATCGACAACATACTTAGATTGTTATCGCTTCGAACCATAATTCATATTTTCCAAGGGTACAACCATGTCAGCAGGTTTGTAAATCTATTTTGTTTTTATTCTATTCCTGTATATTAGTTTGTTATAACTAATTACATGTTTATCTAAGAGCAGACTTATATGTAAATTAACTATTTCCGATATGCTTTAAGTTTAAGTAATATCTCATATTGTAGGCTTTGTTTGAAGAGGACAAGAGAAACTGGATTTTATGCACTAAAAAAATTGTTAGGTGCATACTTTAGATAATAAAATTCCAAGGTCGATAAAACTGTCATTTAGAAATGGAAAAGTTTCACGTTTATGAATATTATTAGAGAGCATAGTATAGATGGCAATACCAAGTTGGAAGTTGGAGGGGGTGGGCGTTTATTTACTTTTCCTTTCTCTTAAAGCTACTCTCCCGACGTACAAACTCTGTGAGTTGATGATATACTTGGACTAAACCATATTAAAACTAATTTATAAAATAAATTGATCTAAATTACTCTCAAAACTATGTATTCGCAGGGAGATACCCCAAGCTATAGATAAACTGTGGTTACTCTATTCAGGGATGTAATTTTCATTACTTACTGTCCATTTACCATACATATTGAGGCCAAATAAAAAGTAAATTCTTGGTTATTTTCTGTCAACTTCGTTTTCCACCGTTTAATTTTGTACGTTGACACCCCTCAATGTTCGCAAAACAGACTAACAATTTGATCACGAAATAACAACCGCTCCCTCAGACAAGCTAGCACACAATAAGCTGGCAGACAACAGTCGGGTTGCCAGTTAGTGATACCATGACATTATTGCCCAGTGTTTGCCCCGGTGTTTTTCGGGTAAACCAGTATTTTTCCATTAAGATTGGGTGCCTATCCATATATACCAAATTTGCCATACTTATATTGGAAATACCCACATGATTTATGTATATATAAGTTGTGAATATTTCAACTGTAGATAACAGGAATAATCATCCATGATCTTAATCGTGTAGGCTAAAATTAAAATTACAAACTTAACCTTAAAAATACCATCCCGTGTACAAAACTGGATGATTTGATGATATATTTGGCGAAAAACGTATTCATACTAATTAATCTTTGCTTTAAATCCTGCTCAAAATTGTATTCGCGGGGAAATACCCCTGCTATAAAAATAACTACCAAAAGAATCCACGTGTGTGTCACGTGACTTGGCAACGGGCGCAAAGCCGACGGATAATTCATTGCACATAAATGACAACGTAGCCTTTAATCGATGTCCATTTATCATAAATAACGAAGCCTAATTAATTCTCGGATCATCCACTGCCGACGTCTTTTGTGTGTGGTTTTTATCTCAGAAACTGCTTTACACCAACGCTGAGAGGTAAAACAATCTTAGCGTGCAACCGGGTTGGCGCTTTGGCGAACCCTTACATTTTTGTCCTGTGTGAGTTACATGGGCGTTTTTCTGGGAATCCAGTATTGAATGTTTCTACTTTCCATATATACCATAATTGCCATACTTTTATTGGAAATAACGATCCAGTAAAGTATATTATTCTTTTATTAGGTCTATTAGAGAGATTAAAAGATGGCGGAAGTGTTATATGTGCTGAGGGCTATTTGTGGGAACTGGAAAGACGGGGCTACTTAAGATCCGGTGTCTTTACACCAGAAATAATACTCGACCAGCCAGAACGAGTTAAGAACTTACACGAGGAATTTGTTCATGCAGGAAGTGACGTAGTAGAAGCTTTTACGGTGAGTGCATCCTTGTACAAACAAAAGGAAACACGGGTTTATTAGATACAGCATATTAAGACACTCTTATCACACCATACGCCTCATGCTTGAACTGGGGGCAGTACGCATCGTGTTGTTGTACATCTTGAAGGAAGGTCTGTCATGACGTTAAGTGGTGTGCCAAAGCTCAAGCCCCTACGCACAAGCAAACAATTAAAATAAATTGAACCTAAGTTACTTCCGAAATAGTCTAGTTCGTGTCGAGTGAACGTTGACACCCACCCCCCACCCCCAAACACTGAAACATTTTCAGGATCATGCTGGTTAATCTGATACCACGCTGGTGAGGGTCATGGAGCGCGTCGTCGAAGCGTGATAAGCGAACATACATACATTCACACTTGTATTTTATATATAGATAATGGCACACCAGATTTCGATAACGAGACACGTCTGAACATACCTGAATCTCTCCATCAAGTTCATAGAATATAGGTTATGATTTTTGTTTAGTTTAGCTATTAAATTGTCCTTTCAGTATTATGGTCATCGAGACAAAATGAAGAAAATTGGTCGGGAAGATGAATTGGAGACATTGAATCTTAGAGCGCTAAAAATAGCCCGTGAAGTGGCTGATTCCACCAATACTTTAATGGCGGGAAATTTATCAAACACAACAACTTTTGACCCAGATGATCCGACAACTGCAGATAACTCTCGACGAATATTCAAGGTAAATTATGGAAAAGTAGTTAAGTTTCCTGCGTTTAACCCGTTTTAAATTTGTATAATTGGACGAGACAGTTCACCATACTCCCAGTATTCCATAATTCCAAAGTCTATCCGCCAAAAAATGTACTGTTATAAAACAGTTAATGTTTTATTAAACATAGAATAAGCTAGTACTTGAAGGTCTTGGGGTCATTAACGTGAACACGAACGAATTTGCGAGAGTGTCTATAACTTTTAGATTGTAATGTCGGATATTTCGTACAGTTTTATTAATTCATTTATTCATTTATTTATGTTTCTAATACTATGTATGATGATAAATGTTCTTTGTACAGGAACAGGTAGAGTGGGCGGTTAAAGGAGGGGCTGATTATATCATTGGTGAAACATTTAGTGAAATACAAGAAGCTCACTTAGCATTAGAGGCCATACAGAAATATGGCAATGGTATGACAATATTGGTTTAAATATTGTATTTAATTTGGGTATTAGTGTTTTGCATTACGTGACTTATTTCGGATAGTTTCAGTTACTGATGGGATAATGTTATTCGAGACACCATTCAGTTCTTGATAATGTTGGTCTAGTATCTGAATGATATAATGATATATTAATATATATTAATGTATTTTTAACGACTGAAAAGTTATCCCCATTGATATGTCAAGTTAGACGCGCTATTTACTTTCATATACTTCCACGCCATATGGGTTGTTTATTTACTTTCTTTTGTGTGTGTATGGGGGGGGGGGGGGCTCAATAAGCTTCCTTCTCTGGGCTTACTGAACCAGTATATAAGATAACAATTCCAACCGCCTTATTTTATCCCATCATCTCTATCCAGGTCTACCAGCAGTAATAACATTAGCCCCATATGGTCCAAAAAGAACAGTTGACTGTGTTCCATTTCCACAAGCTTTAAGACAGTTGGAAGAAGCTGGAGCGGCTGTTGTGGGTATAAACTGTGGACGAGGACCAGCTACTATGATACCTATTTTAAAGGAAATAAGACAAGTTTGTAAGGTACATTTAAATTATTATCTTTCTAATCGATTAACCCGGGTGTATCTTCAGTACCAAAACTAGATGAAGTTTTTTTGGTCATTTCAATCATCCAACCAAGAAACAACTTAGCTAGCTTCGTCAACACACTGTGTGGCGATAGATTGTATCTCTGACCTGGCACTGAAAACGTTAACTTCAAGAATTTGGCAGAAAGCTGGCTAAGCTGCCTTCTCTTGGTGTGGCAACAAACCTCATGTACACGTTTTCTCCTTAGCAGCTCCATGCACCTGTTTTCGTGGCATTCTAACACAATTTCATCAGCCACTTCCACCCGTATCATATTCATTGCTCTCTCGCGTTGCTTAATAGTTAGCGGTTACACAAACTTCTTTCGGATTTTACACTTAGTTGAGAATTGTCTCGCATTTATACCACAATATTTCCGGATATCATGCAATGTGTGCCATTTGCAAAAACTCAAAAGCCAAAACTGAAAAACTGTAAGCCAGTCACATTACTATTAGCTGGGTTAGGGAGCATCATCGAATTCTTCATGTTCGGTCATCTTGAATTTTGTCGAAAACATGTTTTAGAACATTATGACGCGAACTACCATTTCGAGCTATGCCATAAACGGCCATACTATGTTAACTACTCGGATAGACCTTAACCTGTGAAATATAATTGTTGATTAATACAGAATCAGGCTTACGGGACCCCATAACAACACTACTTGTTCCATTTAGTAATTTACTGGAACACATTATTCTTGTAGGGTCCAATAGCGGCACTACCTGTACCATTTAGAACAACTCCTGGAGAGCCAACATTTCATAGACTTACAGATCCTACCACTGGTAATGCCAGCATTTTAAAACTTTATATTTACAGAATAAAACAATTTATTATCATATTTATTTTGTGACATAACTTCCGTGGGTCACATAAAACCAGTAACACTTTATTATCTGTAATTCCGATACGTACATTTATCATCGGTATTTTAGAACAACATTTTCTTTTTCTAGGTAAGTCAGCCTTCCCATTAGAATTATCAGCTGTACAGTGTACAAGATCGGACGTCAGACAGTTTGCTGAAACCGCGAAGGAAATTGGAGTTCAATATATTGGACTCTGTTGTGGAAGCTCTTCCTTCTTGTTGCGTGAAGTGGCGGAGGTATATGGGAGAACTCCGCCAGCGTCCAAGTATTCGCCAAATCTTGAGGCAAGCTTTGTGATAGGGAAAGATATAAGCAAACATGCACAAAAGGTAAAGCAGTTTATGTTCGGCGAGGATGAATAATACCAAGTTTGAACAATTGTTTACCTTACCAGTTAAAATTTTAAACAATTTTACGGTAATTCTTTAGTTCATATTGAACTCATAATCTTATAGCTTTCCTTAATTTATTGTATTTCGTCACGGTAAGCAGAGTTCTTTACGTTCATACTGAACTGATATTCGCATCGCTTCCGCACCCTTTACAGGTTAGCTTAATATTACTTTATGCTGTTAAGTGCCGAATAGTAGCACAGCAAACCCTATTTCATTCATTCATTATTCTGTCAAATTTTGTGGTGCTTTGATTAATTTGTAGTCCTTTAGCTATTTTTATCATTACTGATTTTTGTAACTTAAAGCATCTATTGCATTTGTGACAATAATCGTTGTAAAATGCATGTGTTTGACATTGTTTAATATTTACTGAATTGAATTTACCTCTTTTACTTATCAGCAGACAGTTCAACAATAAACACACGAACAACTTGTATGTAATTATGTATATGAATATTGATAAATTTCAGTAGGTATAAACCATACAAAAGAATAAAATGTTTAATAGGTTATTCATTTGTGTTTTGATCTGATATAAACCGCAGCGGTTCTTTCCGCAATCTGAACGACATACTCACCCTACCTGCAGAGAAGTGACTCTCACACAGTGAATAGCCATGATATCCATATGACGTTATCTAACCGGAGAACGCTAGATCGGAGACGGTCCTACGCATTTTATGGCGGCACATGTGGATTGTGGGTTAGGGTAAGGGTTATTATGCTTGGCCAAGGGTTAGGGTTAGGGCTAGCCCTGTTTACATCTCGAGACTTTGACGAAATCTACAGGTCCTAGTCCTTACCCTAACCCTAACCCACAATCTATATATGACGTCATATTATGTGCTAACCCATGTGCTAACATAGGAGCGTCCTCGATCTAGCGTTTTCCTATCTTAAACGTCACAGGTCATGAGATCACATCAACAAACAAAACGTCAACACTACAAGACACAATGTTAGGTTACATTGTAAGCAATGGCCTTTAGGGCTGTATAATCCGTACAGGCAGTACGGTACAGCCATAACGTCTTATCGCCCCTTCCAATGATTTTTCACAGAAATAACATCTACAACTCAAGATTTGACGACGGCATATTAGCATTATTTTGTGCTTCGATCGTGTCCATTTCAGATATACACAATCAATTCTGGTAATGTTTTAGCGTGGGGATTTACTAATGGTTAATTTATTTCAGTTCTAAACCAAAGTTTAGAACTTTAACGTAATTTTTTTAAAAGATAGCCAAATTCTGACTGAGATTACTGAGCAAAATGGCCATTCACTGTACACATGCGGGAAAAAAGCCAGCTACCATTTAATTTTCGTCCGCAGACTTTGAATTCATGTCAAATATCCATTGCGTCGTCTTGGTTCAGCTTACTTTGTTTATCTATTATACCATGTTCAACAAAGACAAATTATCATCCCATTTTTGATCCAAACATAATTCTAGTCATGCTTGCAAATCAACGAATTTACTCGTATAGGGGTTTGTCCCGTTAATAATCGAAATAGGTTATGCTCGCCGACTCAAACAGTGCAAAAGTATTCTTAATAACTATAGTTCATTTTAGCAATATTTTCTGTTTATCCGGGAGAGTGAGAAATGGGATCTTTTACCTGCACGCCTATGTGTACCCGAGACCTCGTTTTTTCGTCCCAGCCGAACAACTAGACAGCTGAGGGCATTTAGTGACTGGAAAAAAATCACTGTTTTGTATATATAAAGCACGACGTTTCGACAAGTGGTCTCAAATATGTGCTTGATGTGAAAAGTCGTGCTATATGTGTAAGAATACTGTGTTATCAAACAATATTCATGAGAAATTACCAAACAGAATCTTAGACTGGTGTCCGATCCAATAGAACTTTACTTTCGATTTTAATTCTCCAATAGTTCGGAATTATATATATTATTTATGAATAGTCTTCACATGTAAACATACATAGTTGAAGCTAATCACAAAGAATTTCTATAGCAGTGTCCCAGAAATTAAATTGTATGTTTTCGGTAACTAAACCTTCGAAAAATTCAGTGGGTGTTAAAACATGGATTTCTGCTATCATACGGGTGGCCGTATGCTAAAAGCCTGCGCGTTGAATCATATGGTCTGCCATTGAATCACGTGGCGTGGTTTCCATTCCCCGCTGGTACTTGACAAGGAGTGGGGCCGTATGCTAAAAGCCTGCGCGTTGAATCATAAGGTCTGCCATTGAATCACGTGGCGTGGTTTCCATTCCCCGCTGGTACTTGACAAGGAGTGGGGTCATCTGCCTAATCCCATGGGTTTTCTCCTGGTCCTCTAACTTCCTCCCACTGTTAAAAACCCCACGCGCAAGCGAGTCATTGAAATAAAATTAAACCATATAATATTACAAATGGCCTAGTTTGTGACGATTGGGTGTTAAACCTCATTTTTCTCTCATCTATCATACCGTGAAGCTGAAATGGTCAAAACCCCATATTTTAGAAGCCACCAGTTTGTAACCAAAATGACCCGCTCCTATTCAAAAGGGGACATCTAAAACTACATGTATATGCCAATGTTCATGCTTTTGTTAAAAAGTGAATGATTTTGTGAAAATACAGATTTGTAAACTTGAATACTTTTTCGACGAGTTATGCACCACATAGTCCAACATAGTTCGAGAACAATCCTTCAGACTGTATAGATTGTTGCAGTTATATAAAGTTGGCGTCTCTATTAAACTTGTTCACTGTGGATCTGCAGTACCACTATCATATTTTAGACTGTTATCTGTGGCAAATAATAAGAAACAAAACAAATGTTTTACTTTGTACTTTTATTCAGAAAATATGAGAATTTATTTTTAAAAATCGGTTGAGTGTTTAACTGAGAGACTCTCTGTCGAAGATGTGTTCTCCAAGTCCGGTACCAACTTCCTATTGTCATCAGTAATATTATAATAATAAACAACATCAGTATTTAATTTGTACTTTTAATTAGTTATTTTTAGACAACTTGGGTATCCATTTTGAAAAACCAAGTAGGTTGCTGATCCGTTGTGTCATCTGGTATTTAACTGAGAGACTCTCTGTCGAAGATGTATTCTCCGAGTCCACTGCCTACACGTTTAAGTTGGGTGATGTAGCCAGATATCTCCTTGATTGCGTCAACTTGTTCTTTCAAGTATTCACCTGTCAGGAAATCTTGCATATGTTAAATTAGAATGATCCACGAGACATTAGAACCTTAAATAGTAACTATTCAAAAAAAGTAGGGGATATTTGATTTTGGGGGCATAATACTAAAATATGCAAATGACTACGAAAAAAGGTCACTATAGAACCTAACAGAAGAAACATTTCCAGTTACATGTGACGCCCAAACGCACCAATAGCTACCGCATGGAATGCAGGTGATGCTTGGGATCATCATGGGGGTCCAACCCAAGATATGCACGACTCTGACTTTGAATGTTACAGTCATTGTGGCATTGAATTCCAGGGTGGAAACATCAGTTTAATTGTTTTAGTGACCAGAAAACAAATTTTGATATGCGTCGGCTTACCCAAAATGATAGGTTACGTGCCCTTGGCATGCTACAGATCGGCACACCACAGGCGGTTGTGGCGCGGACGATGAATCTTTCTCAGTTCGTCATAAGCAGGCTATGGTCCAGATACCGTGATACACAATCTGTACAGGACAGACCACGCTCAGGTCGACCAAGGGCGACAACTCAAGCCCAGGATCGATTTATCCGTACCTTGGCCTTGAGAAATCGTGTCATCACGGCAAATCAGATCAGCGCTCGTCTTCAAGCAGACACTGGTGTGAGAGTGAGTGGCCAGACGATTCGGAATCGACTGCATAGGGGTCACCTTCGCGCCCGACGTCATCGCGTGATCCCTTGTTTGAGAGATCATCACATTCAAAGACTGTAACATTCAAAGTCACATTCAGGCAAGACGTCGTTGGTGTAGGGATCGTCAACACTGGGATAATCGACGCTGGAGCAATGTGATGTTTTCAGATGAGTCAAGGTTTACTGTTGATTTTTTGGACAGACGTAGGAGGGTGTGGCGACGTCGAAACGAGCGCTTCCAAGACGTTAACGTCATCAGACATGATCGATTTGGGGGTGGTTCTGTTATGGTGTGGGGAGGCATCACTGTTGCTGGAAGAACGGCTTTACATGTTGTTGCAGGGCGTGTTACATGCCAGTACTACCGGGACAACATCTTGGCAGTCCATGTTGTGCCGTTCGCACGACGTCATGGCCGCCGTTTCATCTTCCAGGATGACAACGCAAGATGTCACAGGGCCAGGATCGTTACAGGTTACCTCCAACAACAGAACATCACCACATTACCTTGGCCAGCACTGAGTCCCGACCTCTCCCCCATCGAGCATGTCCCAGACATGCTCGGACAGAGGTTACGTCAACGTCAACAACGTCCTGCCAATGTCCAAGAACTTGCTGCTGTGTTGCAACAGGAATGGGACAATCTGGACCAAAATGGCCTTAGACGTCTCATTAGGAGTATGCCACGTCGGATCATTGCTTGTTTGGCAAACAGAGTAGGATTTACCTGTTACTGACTTTGTTGTGATGCTGTTGTAGCTTTGCTGTTTGACCCCGGGTATCATTTTACCCTTATAATGGTCAGTCTGTGCCTTACTTAGTCTAACGATCATTTGGAATAAATCGATGAATGTGAACTTCATTTCATTTTGTCATTTGTTTCTTCGTCAGTTTCATTAGGTGACTTTATTAACACTTAAAAATCAAATATCCCCTACTTTTTTTGAATAGTATATATTTTGCCATGCAAATTAAAGGGTATTATTTGTGTCGGTCATTATCACATATGTAATAGAACTGGTAAAACACGCCCCAAAAGTAATTATAACACAGAGGTCATTGTTACGATAGATGAGATACATTATGCATGAATAAAAAGAAGGGGATACACGGACTCTTTCTATTGTTTCTCGTTTTCACTAACTAGTGACATTCAATTACTGTTTTGAATTATCAGATATTCTCGCGAAGCCTTACATAAATCCTTTGGATGCTCGACCGAATTATTATTATTATTATTATCTGTCATTACTCGTCGCTTCAGTCAGTTACACAGAAGGATAACTCGTGTTTTCCTTTTGCATTCGTCACTTCCCTTTCTTGATATTTTCATAACATATCTATTGTAGTAATGACCTCTGTGTTAAAATAATATTTGGAATGTATTTAACCAGTTCTATCACATATTTGATAATCATTTATGCGTTCACAGCAATTTAATTTTATGTTTCATTGCATAGAAATTCGACAGAAATTCATTAATACGTATTAACAAGAGGATAAATACAAACATACTTTTGAAGTATAAATGTTTTGAAACTAACTAAAGGTGTCTCGTTTCATAAACGTCCCCACATGACGAAATACGTCTAGATACATTGGGGAACTATCTTGGGGGCACGATGGCTAAGTGTATAAGACGCTAGCTCTGGAGGTCGGGTGTTCGATCCCTGCATTGGCCGAGAAATTTCATCCAGATTTTCCGGCGTGGTTTCCCCTTGTCAGTGATGCAGGATGGGGGTCTGACAAGAACACTGTCTAGTTTTTCGGGTGGTACGAAAAAAACGAAGTCCCGTCTACACATTGGCCTGCGCGTAAAAGATTCCTTGGCAATTAGAATTTGTAGGTCATAGCGCCGCTGTCCGGGCAAAATTATCCACATAGCACACTATATGACGTATGCCCGTTTTCATTAACCCAGTTTAGGAGCAGAACAGTAGGACGTTAAACACCATTTCATATCACTAACCTGGGCATCATTGTGTTTATCGGCAACGGCATGTAGATCCAAGAGAGACTGGTTGACATTTTTCTCCAGTTTTAGAGCAACCTGCATGGCTTCTAATCCAGTACTCCATTCATCCCGATCAGGTTTCTGTCAATCCAGCAAAAAATTTAAAAAAAATTATATGTGGGAAGACCAGTAAATTATCAGTTAGCTGAACTGTGAACACTTTCGAGTACATTAGTGCAAATTATACCAAAGATTGACAATGCGAAACCACTTAAATCCAAATAAAAACAAAGTATTAATTCGAGTTCATCAAACAATTGTGGTGTTTTAATTAGTGATGGTATAAGAATTTCAAGATTATATTTTGGTGCTAATATCTTGTAATAAATTAGTTAAAGCTTAAAGCAGTTTTATTCACACATTTGTTCCATCAATGGACCTAAATCCTCGGGGTACTAAGATGTCAATAGAATTGAAAATTTTTATTTTTACCAAAGAGTTAAAGCCATTTTAATTATCATGTTGTCCTACCTTGATATCTTGAAGAACAATTCTTCCACCACGTTTGTTCTGGTATTTCATCAATTTCTCAGCATGTCCATTTTCTTCCTCCGAGGATTTCTTGAAAAATTTGCTGAATCCAGGCATAGCAACATCATCCCGATCAAAGTAAAAAGCCTGTGGACAAAATAAAACTGATCATTTAAAGGAGGGTTTATTTTTAAAACCCCAGAAACATTTTGCATAAAACTAAACGGCAAAAAAAAAATACACGACACAAATGGGTACTCACCATGGATTGATAAGTATAGCTGGCGTACAGCTCCGTGTTAACATGTTGGTTGATGCCGGCTTCACTTTCCGAGTGGAAGTTCTGACGAAGTTGACTTTTTGCCATTTTGGTGGTGATTTAGTTGATTCTGGTACAAAGTATCAGGAAGATCAAATAATCTGTTAATGTCTAAAAATAATCTTTCGGTTTGCCTTGTACGTACGCTGACGTTGCATAGACAAAACTGAAGATTAGGGACTACCATTGGACATTTTATAGCAGTCAAACTACATGACGTCATATATTTTCAACCATTTGGCTCAGCAAATTTGTAAGGATAATTTGATGGATCCAAGGCCAAATGATAATGATGTAAAAAAGGTTTGATAATATGAATAAACTAATATCACGTAAACAAGGCTACAAGGACAAATACAGTAATAACACTTAAATTGTCTAGACTGTTCCTACATAAAGGTTCGATATTAATACTGCAAAAATACAATGTCTCTTAGATAATTTGGAGAGCAAATGCATTAATATTTTTAAAGGGAGGAAGAAATACAGTTTGACGTCATAACATAGGGACTAATAATATATTCTTTAATATATTCATTTCCTTGTACGTGGGGTTCTTTGGCGGTTGAAGGAAACGGGAGGACCCGGAGAAAACCCACGAGGTTGGACAAGCGACCCTATTCATGTCACGTACAACCGGGTAATCGAAATCATGGCAGTTAAATCAATTAAATGGACGAATATATGCACATGTTAACTGATATCCATGTATGGGATATTATTGATTTACGTACAACTGGAAAATCGAAACTACGCGAGTTGACTGAATGACAGAACTTATGATACAAAGGCCATGCGCTAACCATTCAAGCAACCCCCTCCACGCCTCGAACCCAATATTATTAAATGCAATTATCAAAATACATGTATG
Organism: Patella caerulea; assembly: GCA_036850965.1. Classification (NCBI taxonomy): domain Eukaryota; kingdom Metazoa; phylum Mollusca; class Gastropoda; family Patellidae; genus Patella; species Patella caerulea. The sequence goes on along the minus strand of JAZGQO010000014.1, from coordinate 18,478,068 downwards.
TGGCCTACTAATCGCTGACAAAAGCGTTTGATGTTTTTTTCTGTTTTGTTTTGTTTTGTTTTTTAGTGAGGTAGCGAGCCATAACGCCCAAATTAGTGCACAACGTGACCGACAAGTAAACATATGAGTAGCACCGCTGACTGGGCAAAACATTTGTATAGCACATTGCATGGTAAACGTCCGTCGTTATTGCCGAAGCAACGAGAAATGGTTAGGCATGCAACGATGCTGTCACGGTGACGTATGTGCGCGTACATGCAATTTACAGCCGTGGGCATATGAATTGTTATAATAGAGGCGCACTTGGGTGAAAATCTAGATAGTGCGTTCGTTTCTGGGGTTTAACGTCCACTGCCACCAAGGGTGATATCATAGACAATACTAGGCACTATTTAGTAAGATCGCGTGGTATGATAGCATGACGTGCTGATTGATCAACAATACTATTACTTCACAAGATTCTTCCCGCAGACACCTCGAACGATTTTCGAGCGATGGGCAATTCTGCGATGCAGAATATCAAAATTCGACAACCGATACATGCGGGCAGTGTTTTTCTACCAGCGTGAGGCAATTAAAAATCGCAAGGCTTTATAGTGTCTTAAGCCCCGTTTACAAGACGAAATTTGCACACATGCAAATCTTTTGCATACATGCAAAATTACTCATGTATGCAAATTTCGTCATATAAACGCACTTGCATACATGTGTAAAAATAATGGAGGTGAAAATTTGCACCTAGTCCTGACCAGATGCAAAAGTATATTTGCATATATGCAAAAGTATTTAGGGTAAGTATTTGTGCAGATTGTGTCATATAAACGCTCAGCAATATTTGCATATGTGTGTAAACTCATTATCAGTTGCATCATCGCTAAATATATATGATGTTGAGTGGTGTTTTGGGTAAAACAAATACGTCATTAGTAGTCTGTGAATAGTCAGCAACATGTCTAGAGGTAAAGTCGGTCGCAAAAGTCGCGGAAATGCATGGGATGATGAAGCAACTAGGGTTTTGATAAGTATTTGGCATGAAAATAGTATTGAGCATCGGTCAGAGGACCCAACTTTAAATAATTTGACGTCTATGGCATCTCGAAGAGTGCGAGTGGCTGGCGAAAGTGTATCCTGCAATTTTCCACATAGCATATCAAATGTGTCTTTTCGCATTCTAAAATTTTACAACCAGGATTGGTCGCCAAATGTTTCTAAAACAATCCTACTATACCAGTCATTTGACTTTGGCTTCAATCCATGTGTCTCTCAAAAAATATTCTATGATAATTGCAGCGCTAAGTTTACATGGAAAGGTTCTTTGACGACGAATCCTTGCTATCCGCTCCATAACTAAATGGCATCTAAACACTTTATCACATATTTACTTTGAATGCTTATATAACATGTGAACGCTTAGCAAATATACTTTTGTATACGTGAGTAATTACTACATATATGCACATATGTGTATTATTTGGTCATGTAAACAGGGCTTTAGTTAAGTCGACTAGACATTGTCAGCATGTATCCCAAACAATAAGTCCACACACTGATTACAGTATCTTGAATAAATAAAAAATGAGTCTACTTAATGCCTATCTTAATGGACGAAAAGCTTGAATTTAATTGGGGTAAAAGCGCCAGTTAAATTCCTTATAAAAAAAAACCCAGAATACTAATGACTACGCCCAGTATACATGAAATCTTTATTAACATTTTCAAAAAAATCATTCTTAAACATAAACCTTCAGGTAACAGAATCAATGATACTAACACTGATGAGACTTCCGGAAATGATATATCATCTTTATTTAAATGATGCCGATCTTTCGCCATGGGCAAAGGAACCGGGAAGCTAAATGGCTTTCCACAATAGGAGAAACATGACATGAAATTGAAACACGTGCTTGTTCCCAGTGAGGATATCTATCAATATAGATTCGAAATTGTTCAGAACTGTTATCGGTTCATATGGCAGAAATGTACGACTGTTAAATATGTGTACGTGGATAGCAATGATGACGAAGGGTGGAGATCTTATTATACACGATTTGCTTTAATTTTGTGTGTGTATTTTTCTGTGGAACGGACTACCCACTCATTCTTATACAGGTCTGTTGTGAAGGTTCTAAGCAAAGTATATTCCGAAATGGCGGCAATCAAGTATTTCGGCAGTTCATTTTCAGCTTCCATCGATAAGTCATAGACATGTCACCTTTAAATAGCCGCAATGATGATCATAATGGTGTCCTGACATTTTGAAGTAAACATATCTTTCGAAAACGGAAGAAAAAATCTAGATTATTATTCAACCTTGTCATTCGGAAGTCTGGAGTTCATTTTGAGATTAAAACGGTAGGTCATAAAAATGTCATCTGTAATCATAGGCTAATATTATATTATGAGAGAGGGGTAGAAGTTGCAGTAGTCTCTGATTCATCCAATCAAAGAGTGAAATTAAAAAATATAATTTTTTGAAATTTTAAATGTTCGTTGTTACCTTTGTGGTCGAGGCTGCTCAACTTAATATGAATAGAAAGTTTAATGTATCTGTGTATCCATATTTTCCAATACTAGTTTGGGTATATGCTTGTGTCGTGGGGCATACAATCAAGTCACGCCACAGTAATGGTGATCAAAATGTCTTGAGAGAAATCCAAAGTAAAACATATGTTGTTATTTTTTATTCATACTCTTACTTTAGACTGTTCACTCATTAGGGTTTCACACTGCGTAGCTTGTGTGAAACACTATTGTTTTTGTTAAAATTCTTCTTATTATTAGGCTTTCACCATTTTTCAATGGTGAAAGACTATTGTTATTACTAAGATTATTAAGCTTTCATATGTATTACATATGAAAGCTTATTGTTTCTGTTAAGATTAATATTATTAAGCTTTCATATTACATATGAAAGCTTATTGTTTCTGTTAAGATTATTAAGCTTTCATATGTAATTGTTATTACTAAGATTATTAAGCTTTCATATGTATTACATATGAAAGCTTATTGTTTCTGTTAAGATTAATATTATTAAGCTTTCATATTACATATGAAAGCTTATTGTTTCTGTTAAGATTATTAAGCTTTCATATTACATATGAAAGCTTATTGTTTCTGTTAAGATTATTATTATTTTTTTTTGTGTATTTTCTGCAAATCGGATTTCTCAGAATCTAACCATGGGATCTTTCTAAAACCTTGACCTACCCCCCCAAAAATGGGGTGCGAACGTTGTTTAAATATATTTTCAAAACGTTTTACGAATCCGAAATCACCGAATTTTACGAACGAAAAAAATGACAATGCATAGTCGTAACTTTGTTATTTTTTGACCGATTTTACTAATTCTTTTTTCTTTGAATACCTTGAAAAAAATCATTTTCATCTGCAGTTTCACATTTTCGAATTTCGAAAATTCGTCGCTGTGATTTCGAACCGGAAGTTTAGACCAATTTGACAACTTCTTTAATAATTGTACGATTTTCATGAAATTTAGTATACAAGTAGATCTTACCGATGTGACTTCAAAAATATAATTATAAATTTTCTAAATTATCTCCCCTTGGTGAAATTAAGGATCAAAGTTTTCAAAAAAATCGTCGAAATATAGGTCAGAATGACCTAATTTTTTTTTTCGATACTAGACAAGGAATTAATGATTCGTACACAAAATATGGAGTTTGTCGATCGAACCGGAAGTGCCACCATCTTTAAACGTGAAAAATCAAAAAGGCTTTTTTGCTATTTTACTTACAGACTCGGGAGTTATATTTTCGGAATCCTTGAAGGAATGCCTAAAAATCTATCGGATCAGAATTTTGATTTCGGTCATGTGATGGTCACAATTTTGAATTGAAAATGAAAAATAGAAGCAATTTGAAAGGCCCGGTCTTCGGAACACAATAACTCTCCTTCTAATTGAGCTAGAATGTTCAAACTTGGTGTAGACGTTCACTAGGTCACTATCTTGATTGAGTTCAAAGATGAGCATTTTCTGCTTAGGGTAAGCAGAGATAAGCATGCTGATTTGTTGATTCTTTAGGGCACGATAACTTCGGTTATAATGAAGGGAGGGCGGTGAAACTTTTGTCAATAGAGAGTCTAATAGGTAGCCTGTTGTGTGAAATGATTGTATCATTTTTTTTAAATATCAGGGATAGCCGAAAAAAAGAGATTGAAAATCCAAAAAGTCGTATTTTTACAATTTGGAGCATGTTTAGAGGTTTTTCTCGTTAAGTCAACATACTATTTTTTTGGAACTTCTTCTACAAAGGGTCTTATTGGAAGTCTTTTATATGAATCCATCGATCAACAGTCCAACATATCAGGAGTAGAAGAACAAAAGGATCGAACATTGAAAACGGCACCCTTTCATTGTTGAGCTAAACATGAAGTGTGGGTGACTACAATCTACGCATTTAGTCATCGTATAGAGCTTATTCAACAGTATCGAATTCCAACTGCTTAGGGATATTTTACGTGCACTCCAATGTGTACACGGGACCTTGGTTTTTCGTACCATCCGAAGGACTAGCTAGACAGCTGTGCTTGTCTGGCCCTCCGTTCTGCCTTACTGACAAGGGAACCACGCCGGGAAATCGAGATGAACTTTCTCTGTGCAGAACTTTCAATTCAGGCAAAACATTTATTGCATACGATTAAGCTGGTCAGTTGGAGCTTATTTTCAAAAGTTTTGTAATAATCGGTTGGTAATTAAAGTACCGTGCACATTAAACTGTTAAAACAGAAAATTTCGCCCGGTTGAAATGTTTCTTGCTATAAGTCAGCAATTTTCCGAATTCAGGGAGGCTGGATGGCTGAATGGTTAGCATGTGCTCGCTGTATTGTCATTGAGTCAACGGGCGTCGTTTCGATCTCCAGGTTGCACGTGACATGGTGTATGATGTCCAACCTCGTGGGTTTTCTCCGTGTTCTTCGGTTTCCTCCCAACGGCTAAAGACCAGTACGTGCAAGGGGAGTTTTTAAATAAAATTAAAAAACATGTTAGTCCCGAAATGACCTAGTTTGTGTCGAATGGACGTTAGGCCGCATTTCTCTCTTTCTCTTTTTAAAGTTTTGTAATAATCGGTTGGTAATCAAAGGTACTGTAAAAGTGATAAAACAGAAAATTTGGCCCGGTTGTAATGTTTCTCACTTTAAATTCAGCAATTTGTCGATTTTAAGGGGCAAACGTTTATTGCGAACGATTAAGCTGGTCAGGGGGAGCTTATTTTTAAAAGTTTCGTAATATTCGGTTGATAACTAAAGGTACCGTGCAAATTAAACTGTTAAAATAGAAAATTTGGCCCGGTTGAAATGTTTCTCGCTGTAGGTCAGCAATTTGCCGATTTTAGGGAGGTTAGCTGAATGGTTAGCACGTGCGCTCTGTATCATAACGTCTGTCATTGAGTCAACTGTCCTTGTTTCGATTTCTTGTTTGTACGTGATAAGGAGTATGGTCGCCTTACCAACCTCGTAGGCCGTAACGGCGCTGCCCGGGTAAAATTTCCCTCATTGCACACTTTATGGCGTATGCCCGTCTTCATTAGCCCATTGTAGGAGCAGAACAGTAGGACGTTAAACCCCATTCAATTTCATTTCATTTTCTCTATGTTGCTTATTTATTATAGTGGATAAATATTTTTCTGGTTCTAGCAATTATTTAATTTCTGCATAGAAATCTCTGGCCAGTTTTTTTTATTGCAGAGTGCCATTCTTGTATATTGCAGTCTATGACCCTTTGTTTGAAACATGCTTAAGAAGTTGTCACGATTTCCTACTTATAACCAAACATATTGGAAACCATAATTATATAACATATCTCTAATTTTGGAAGCCCGATTACAGCTATACAAGTTTAGGTTATTTCCCTTTACTTTAAAGATTATTTTTTTGCCCGGGTGCAATGTTTCTCACTACATTTAAATTTGTAACTTTGTGAGTTTTTGAACGATTTTGATATTATGTCTTTATAATTTTCCAAATCTACATATTTAACGTACATATTCAAACAGTTGAGTTCAACCTGATTCAAAAAGTTTTAGTTTTGTTCAAAGTTATCTCATTCATCCCGATTACAGCAACACACGTATCAGTTATTTCCCTTTAGTTTTCAGATTACTCAATGTTTCATACTATATTTAGACTTGTAACTTCGCGAGTTTTTGACCAATTTTGATAGTTTGTTATTCTTATCCTTTTATTTGAGATACTTGATATAATCGATGACACGTGACGATGAATATGAAAGCTTTCATATCTGCATGGGACAGTAGCAGATCTAGTTAAGCTTTCATATTACATATGAAAGCTTATTGTTTCTGTTAAGATTATTATTAAGCTTTCATATTACATATGAAAGCTTATTGTTTCTGTTAAGATTATTAAGCTTTCATATTACATATGAAAGCTTATTGTTTCTGTTAAGATTATTAAGCTTTCATATTACATATGAAAGCTTATTGTTTCTGTTAAAGTTATTAGGCTTTCAGACTTTCGTCTGAAAGCCTATTGAGATTACTAAAATTATTATTATTAGGCTTTCAGACTTTCGTCTGAAAGCCTATTGTGATTACTAAAATTATTATTTATTATTATTATTTTTTTTTTCGCCGGAGCCTATTTCTCAGTGCCTGTAACAGATACCGATCTGGGACCTGATTCTCTATCGTGAAACCATGCGCTGGCTACTTGATAAACTATATTTGAAACTTCTGCGCACACCGGAAGTGGTCGAATTTCGTGCGGTGTCAAAAAATCAAAAAACGGCCGTAGATTCGTCAATTCTGTACCTATTTTCATACAAATGACATTTTCGGAAACCCTGAGTCTTTTCTCGGACGATAGCAGTTGAAAATTTCGATATTTCGAAACTTCATCGCTGACTTCTTGCGATCGAAAAATGAAAAATGTTGTTTGAGAGACAATTTTTGTTATTTTTCAAAATTTTGAAATTTGACCTACATTTTTGGATACCGAAGTCCATCCGATTCCAGTAATATAAGTTTCATTCAGAGTTATCGCCCTTTATTTTTCGATTTTTATCGAATTTTCTACCCATTTTGCGGGCTCGGGTTTCGTTTTATGGCCGAATTGACGTTTCTGAAATTTCTGAGGCATGAAGCCAAATGACCATTGCAAGGAATAAAGCAATTTCAACAATAATCTGTACACCGGAAGTGGTCGAAATAATGTCCGATATTTTGAAAAAAATGCAAAAAATGGGTATTTTGGGGGAAAACGCGACTTCTCCGTCCGATATCAATGGATTAAACAAATTAGGGTACCATTGGACTGCACTAGTATTGTGCTATCGTATGATACCCAATTTGTACGGATACGACGAGCAGGAAGCAAAATATGGCACGCTGAAAATCAAGTATTTTCTGATTTGGAGCGTTTTTGGACGCCTGTATCTCGAAAACTTAACCGCAACTTTTTTTTTAACTTTCTCTATCGAGAGTCCATTCGATAGTCTTGTGAATTATGCCATCCAATAAGACTTTGAAATGTCTGGAATATGATAAAAAAGGGACTGAAAATCCAAAAAAGTCGAAAAATCGTGAAATTTTGGAAAATGCTCTACTATTTTTTTTATTTTAAGAGATTTTCAAAAAAAGGTTGTATATTCAGATAGCTGACCTAATTACGATTCTAATGATGTATAATATATATGTAGTTATTGAAATTTAATTTTCGATATTTTAATTTTTTTGCATTTTTGGCACTTTTGAACATAGGATTTCTCAGAGGCATTTTATCTGATCAGATAATGTAATATATCATTACAGAGCCCCGTGGCTATTTTAGTGCCCGAACCGGCTATTAAAACTATTCCGACAATAATAACCATACCGGAAGTATTCAAAAAATGAAAAAAAAGGTTAAAACCATTGTCGCAGTTGCGAGAAACTTGATTTCTCCCTTAGGTAATAGTGGACCAAAAGAACTAAAGTGTCGCTGGATAGCCCTATTAATGGACCATCATATGGTATCTAAATAATACGATTTCGATGGTAAGGAAATAAATTATTGTATGCCAAAAATATATTATTTTCCGATTTTTTAACATTCTGGGACGCCCTTTTCTCGAAAACGACGCCGCAGATTTTTCTCAAACTTTTCTTACTCAAAGTCCTATCGGTTGTCTATATAGTGAATCCAAAATGAAATGCATTGAAATAATATAAATGGTCCAAAAATGGCCTCAAACTTTGAAAAAAATTGAAAAATCGTTTAATTTTTGGAAACGCTCTTTAATTTATCTTTTTTTCCAAAACTACTCAATGGATGTTTCTGACACTTCTGGTACAGAAAGTTAATTATCCAAAGAACTTCGTAAAGCTATCACTACAACGATCGTAAAACCGGAAGTAGTCGAAAAAATGTCCGATATTTTGAAAAAAATTAATTTTTTTACGAAAACCTTTTTTATTCATGAATATGTTTTGATGATATTTTACACAGGGTTAAAAATATCATCCTACTTGGGCAGAAATGAGAAAAAAAATTGTCTCGGTAATTTGCGTTAGCCGCCATCGGCTAATTTAGTTTTTCGTACCCAGAAAAATTATTTATTATTCGATTTGTATAAAACAAAGTTCATACGCTCCGTGGTCCCAATTGTAATTTTTTTTGTTACGGTGAAATTTTTCTGTCGGTAACGGAAGTGACGTAATATTAACAAAAACTACAACTTTGATCGTTCAGTACCACTTTTTAAAAGCAAATATTATTTTTTTTCAAAACTGATATAACTAAAAGGATGCACCCTGCAAAGGTGCACAAAATCCTTAGCTCAGATTTTTTAATTTCAATTTCATTTTCGGGCAATTTCGAATAAAATGTAAAATAAAGTGTAAAATTCAGTTATTTACAATTCATTCAGCGTCTTCATATTTTGAAATATTTATTTGTAATTTTCATAAACTCGTAGCAATAATCCCGACGAAGAGAATGTATGCGCAAATTAGTTTGTAATATGAGCAGTTGCCGAGAAATATGCAATTTTGCATGCATCACTTTTCACGTTATTTTGCCTATAAAAGAGTGAATTATTATTCGATTTGCAATATTTTTTTTCCATTTGATGCTTAATGCCAATTTGGACTAGGTCAAGCCAATTTTACATTTACACTGTGACCGGAAATGACGTCATTTGGGCAAAAACTGTATTTTTAACTTAAAAAAAAAATATTTTATTCAAATGAGTCTGCCTTATAATATTTTTTTTCCATTTGATGCTTAATTTCAATTTGGACTAGGTCAAGCCAATTTTACAATTTCACTCTGACCGGAAATGACGAAAACTGTATTTTAAACCTAAAAAACAAATATTTTATTCAAATGAGTCTGCCTTATAATAATTTTAAAATTATGATATTTGATTCCCATCAACGAATAGAATTAAGCCATACGACCATACGGATACCACAAAATGGTTTCTAACTTGTACGGTTACAGAGAAATAGGCGATCATTTATAAGTCACTTTTCAAGGTTTTTGGTCTATAAAAGTGTCAATTATTATTCGATTTTTATCATTTTTTTACCATTTGATGCCATATGCCATTTATGACTTCTATGATCTAAATTAACATTTTCAATATCTCCGAAAGTAATGTAATTTTTGCAAAAAACGTATTTTTAGCCTTCAAAACAAACATTTTTTTGAAGGGATTTATATTTATTATTCGTTTAACTTTATAACGTCTGACTCTAATGGGCAGTAAGATTGAATCAATACCATCATATTGATATCAAGAAAAGGCTTCTAGCATGTTCCCTTGTCGAATAATAGCCAATTTTCCCAGGGTCACTTTTAAGTTTTATACCTTCTTAATTTCAGTTTATGGGTTATAGGTTGATTATTTATTGCCCGATATGTATAAAACAAAGTTTGTATTTTGTATGTTGCGAATTTTCGACTTATTTTTCACCTATAAAAATTTCTTTCGGCACCGGAAGTGACGTAATTTTGCCATAATTTACAATTTTGACCGGTCTTTTCGCCAGCAAATATTACTTTTACATATGATAGAAGGTGTCACTGAAACAAAACAATTAAAGTATAGTTTGGTAGCTCAATGGATCGGCTATGGTATAACGAACTTCCTGTATGATTCCTGAAAGCCGGTTCAGTGCTGCTTGCAGGTCTAGTTATTATTATTATTTACCGCGGGAGCCTAGATCTCCATGATGGAAACAGATATCGATCTGGAATTAGATTTTCTATCGGGAAACCATGTGGTGGCTACTTGATAAAATATTTTTGAAGTTTCTGCGCATACCGGAAGTGACCGAACTTTGTACGTTGTCTGAAAATTGAAGATCGGCCATAGTTTCGTCAATTCTTTATCCATTTTCAAACAAATTACATTTTCGGAATCCCTGAATCTTTTCTGAGACAATGGCTATCTCACATTTTTCAATTTCGAACATTCGTCAATTACTTTTATCGTTCGAAAATTGAAAACATGTTGTTTACGAGACAATTTTTGTTATTTTTCAAAATTTTCAAATTTGACCTACATTTTTGGATACCTGAAGTCCATCCGATTCCAGTAATATAAGTTTCATTCAGAGTCATCGCCCTTTATTTTTCGATTTTTTTCGAATTTTCTTCCCATTTTGTGAGCTCGGGTTTCGTTTTATGGCAGAATTGACGTTTCTGAAACTTCTGGAACATGAAGTTATAGTCCAATACCAACTTATAAAGCAATTTCGACAAGAATCCTTCAACCGAAAGTGGTCGAAATAATGTGCAATATTTTGAAAAAAATGCAAAAAACGGATATTTTGGGGAAAAATGCGATTTCTCCGCCCGATGTCAATGGATTAAAGAAATTATGGCACCATTGGACTGCACTAGGATTGTACTATCGTATGATACCCAATTCATACGGATACTATGATCAGGAAGCAAAATATGGCACGCTGAAAATCAAGAATTTTCTGATTTTTAGCATTTTTGGACGACTGTATCTCGAAAACTTAACCTACAATTTTTTTTAAATTTTTTCTATCGAGAGTCCTTTTGGAGGTACTTTGCATGAAGCCAACCAATAAGACTTTGAAATGTCTGGAATAGAATAAAAAAGGGACTGAAAATCGAAAAAAGTCGAAAAATCGTGAAATTTTGAAAAATGCTCTACTATTTTTTTATTTAAAGAGATTTTTTAAAAAAGGTTATATATTCAGATAGCTGACCTAATTACGATTCTAACGATGTATAATATGTATGTAATTATTGAAATTTAATTTTCGATATTTTAAATTTTTTGCATTTTTGGCACTTTTGAACATAGGATTTCTCAGGGGCATTTTATCTGATCAGATAATGTAATATATCATTACAGGGCCCTGTGGCTATTTTAGCGCCCAAACCGGCTATTAAAACTATTCCGACAATAATAACCATACCGGAGGTATTCAAAAAATGAAAAAAAAGTTTAAAAATATTGTCGCACTTGCGAAAAACTTGATTGCTCACTTAGGTAATAGTGGACCAAAAGAACTAAAGTGTCGTTAGATAGCCCTATTAATGGACCATCATATGGTATCTAAATAATACGATTTCGATGGTAAGGAAATAAATTATTGTATGCCAAAAATCTAGTATTTTCCGATTTTTTAACATTCTGAGACGCCCTTTTCTCGAAAACGACGCCGCAGATTTTTCTTAAACTTTTCTTACTCATAGTCCTATCGGTTGTCTATATAGTGAATCCAAAATGAAAAGCATTGAAATAATATAGGTGGTCCAAAAATGGCCTCAAACTTTGAAAAAAAATGAAAAATCATTAATTTTTTGTAAACGCTCTTTAATTTATCTTTTTTTCCAAAACTACTCAATGGATGTTTCTGACACTTCTGGTACAGAAAGCTAAGTATCCAAAGACCTTCGTAAAGCTATCACAACAACGATCGTAAAACCGGAAGTAGTCGTAAAAATGTCCGATATTTTGATAAAAAATATTTTTTTTACGAAAACCTTTTTTATTTATGAATATTTTTTGATGGTATTTTACACAGGGTTAAAATATCATCCTACTTGACCAGAAATGGGAAAGAAAATTGTCTCGGTTATTTGCGTTAGCCGCCAACGGCTAATTTAGTTTTTCGTACCCAGAAAAATTATTTATTGTTCGATTTGTATAAAACAAAGTTCATATGCTCCGTGGTCCCAATTGTAATTTTTTTTGTTATGGTGAAATTTTTCTGTCGGCAACGGAAGTGGCGTAATATTAACAAAAACTATAATTTTGACAGTTCGGTACTACTTTTTGAAAGCAAATATTATTTTTTTTCAAAACTGATATAACTAAAATTATGCACCCTGCAAAGGTGCACAATATCCTTAGCTCAGATTTTTTAATTTCAATTTCATTTTCGGGCAATTTCGAATAAAATGTAAAATAAAGTGTAAAATTCAGTTGTTTACAATTCATTCAGCGTCTTCATATTTTGAAATATTTATTTGTAATTTTAATAAACTCGTAGCAATAATCCAGAAGAAGAGATTGTATGCAAAAATTAGTTTGTAATATGAGCAGTTGCCGAGGAATATGCAATTTTGCATGCATCACTTTTCACGTTATTTTGCCTATAAAAGAGTGAATTATTATTCGATTTGCAATATTTTTTTCCATTTGATGCTTAATTTCAATTTGGACTAGGTCAAGCCAATTTTACAATTTCACTCTGACCGGAAATGACGAAAACTGTATTTTAAACCTAAAAAACAAATATTTTATTCAAATGAGTCTGCCTTATAATAATTTTAAAATTATGGTATTTGATTCCCATCAACGAATAGAATGAAGCCATACGACCATACAGATACCACAAAATGGTTTCTGACTTGTACGGTTGCAGAGAAATAGGCGATCTTCGATAAGTCACTTTTCAAGGTTTTTGGTCTATAAAAGTGTCAATTATTATTCGATTTTTATATTTTCTTTTACCATTTGATGCCTTATGCCATTTATGACTTCTATGAACTAAATTAACACTTTCAATGTCACCGGAAGTAATGTAATTTTTTCAAAAAACGTATTTTTGGCCTTCAAAACAAACATTTTTTTGAAGTGATTTATGTTTATTATTCGTTTAACTTTATAATGTCTGGCTCTAGGGGGCAGTAAGATTGAATCAATACCATCATATTGATATCAAGAAAAGGCTTCTAGCATGTTCCCTTGTCGAAAAATAGCCAATTGTCCCACGGTCACTTTTTAAGTTTTTTTACCTTCTTAATTTCAGTTTATTGGTTATAGGTTAATTATTTATTGCCCGATATGTATAAAACAAAGTTTGTATTTTGTATGTTACGAATTTTCGACTTACTTTTCACCTATAAAAATTTCTTTCAACACCGGAAGTGACGTAATTTTGCCATAATTTACAATTTTGACCGGTCTTTTCGCCAGCAAATATTACTTTTACATATGATAGACGGTGTCACTGAAGTAAAACAATTAAAGTTTGGTAGCTCAATGGATCGGCTATGGTATAATAAACTTCCTGTATGATTCCTGAAAGCCGGTTCAGTGCTGCTTGCAGGTCTAGTTATTATTATTTTTTTTTTTTGTGTGTTTTCTGCAAATCGGATTTCTCAGAATCTATCCATAGGATCTTTCTGAAATTTTGACCTACCCCCCCAAAAATGGGGTGCGAACCTTGATTAAATATATTTTCGAAACGTTTTACTAATCCGAAATCACCGAATTTTACGAACGAAAAAAATGACAATGCATAGTCGTAACTTTGTTATTTTTTGACCGATTTTACTAATTCTTTTTTCTTTGAATACCTTTAAAAAAACCATTTTCATCTGCAGTTTCACATTTTCGAATTTCGAAAATTCGTCGCTGTGATTTCGAACCGGAAGATTAGACCAATTTGACAACTTCTTTAATAGTTGTACGATTTTCATGAAATTTAGTATCTAAGTAGATCCTACCGATGTGACTTCAAAAATATAATTAGAAATTTTCTAAATTATCTCCCCTTGACGAAATTAAGGATCAAAATTTTCAAAAAAATCATCGAAATATAGGTCAGAATGACCTGATTTTTTTTTTTGGATACTAGATAAGTAATTACTGATTTGTACACAAAATATGGAGTTTGTCGATCGAACCGGAAGTGCCGCCATATTTAAAAGTGAAAAATCAATAAGGCTTTTTTGCTATTTTACTTACAGACTCGGGAGTTATATTTTCTGAATCCTTGTAGGAAGGCCTAAAAAATGTCGCGAATAGAATTTTGATTTCGGTCACGTGATGGTCACCATTTTGAATTGAAAATGAAAAATAGAAGCAATTTGAAGGGTCGGGACTTTGGAACACAATTACTCTCCTTCTAATTAAGCTAGAATGTTCAAACTTGGTGTAGACGTTCACTAGGTCAATGTTATGATTGAGTTTAAATATGAGCATTTTCTGCTTAGGGTAAGCAGAGATAAACAAGCTAATTTGTTGATTCTTTAGGGCACGATAACTTCGGTTATAATGAAGGGAGGGCGGTGAAACTTTTGTCAATAGAGAGTCTAATAGCTAGCCTGTTGTGTGAAATCATTGTATTATTTTTTCTAAATATCAGGGATAGCCGAAAAAAAGAGATTGAAAACCCAAAAAGTCGTATTTTTACAATTTGGAGCATGTTTAGAGGTCTTTCTCGTAAAGTCAACATAATATTTTTTGGGAACTTCTTGTACAAAGAGTCTTATTGGTAGTCTTTTATATGAAACCATCGATCAACAGTCCAACATATCAGGAGTAGAAGAACAAAAGGATCGAACATTGAAAACGGCACCCTTTCATTGTTAAGCGAAACATGCAGTGTGGGTGACTACAATCTACACATTTAGTCATCGTATAGAGCTTATTCAACAGTATCGAATTCCAACTGCTTAGGGATATTTTACGTGCACTCCAATGTGTACACGGGACCTTGGTTTTTCGTCCCATCCGAATGACTAGACAGCTGTGCTTGTCAGGCCCTCCGTTCTGCCTCACTGACAAGGGGAACCACGCCGGGAAATCGAGATGAACTTTCTCCGTGCAGAACTTTCAATTCAGGCGAAAACGTTTATTGCATACGATTAAGCTGGTCAGTTGGAGCTTATTTTCAAAAGTTTTGTAATAATCGGTTGGTAATTAAAGTACCGTGCACATTAAACTGTTAAAACAGAAAATTTCGCCCGGTTGAAATGTTTCTTGCTATAAGTCAGCAATTTTCTGAATTCAGGGAGGCTGAATGGCTGAATGGTTAGCATGTGCGCACTGTATCGTAACGTCTGTCATTGAGTCAACGGGCGTCGTTTCGATCTCCAGGTTGCACGTGACATGAAGTATGATGTCCAACCTTGTGGGTTTTCTCCGTGTTCTTCGGTTTCCTCCCAACGGCTAAAGACCTGTAAGCGCAGGGGGAGTTTTTAAATAAAATTAAAAAACATATGTTAGTCCCGAAATGACCTAGTTTGTGTCGAATGGACATTAGGCCGCATTTCTCTCTTTCTCTTTTATTTTTAAAGTTTTGTAATAATCGGTTGGTAATCAAAGGTACTGTAAAAGTGATAAAACAGAAAATAATCGGTTGGTAATCAAAGGTACTGTAAAAGTCATAAAACAGAAAATTTCGCCCGGTTGTAATGTTTCTCACTTTAAAGTCAGCAATTTCCCGATTTTAAGTGGCAAACGTTTATTGCGAACGCTTAAGCTGGTCAGGGGGGAGCTTATTTTTAAAAGTTTTGTAATATTCGGTTGATAACTAAAGGTACCGTGCAAATTAAACTGTTACAATAGAAAATTTGGCCCGGTTGAAATGTTTCTCGCTGTAGGTCAGCAATTTGCCGATTTTAGGGAGGTTGCGTGGCTGAATGGTTAGCACGTGCGCTCTGTATCATAACGTCTGTCATTGAGTCAACTGCCGTTGTTTCGATTTTTTGGTTGTACGTGACAAGGAGTATGGTTGCCTGTCCAACCTCGTAGGCCGTAACCGCCGCTGCCCGGGTAAAATTTCCCTCATTGCACACATTATGGCATATGCCCGTCTTCATTAGCCCATTTTAGGAGCAGAACAGTCGGACGTTAAACCCCATTCAATTTCATTTCATTTTCTCTATGTTGCTTATTTATTATAGTGGATAAATATTTTTCTGGTTCTAGCAATTATTTAATTTCTGCATAGAAATCTTGCTTTGGCCAGTTTTTTTTATTGCAGAGTGCCATTCTTGTTTAAACAAACATGATCCTTTGTTTAAAACATGCTTAAGAAGTCGTCACGATTTCCTACTTATAACCAAACATATTGGAAATATTAGTCTGGCATTATTAAATCCTAATTTTATTGGTCTTATTTAAAATTAAACTTTCATTTAACTATGAACAACCCTTAACGTGTCTCTTTAAAACTATTAAGTACTCTAAAACAGTAGCTCAACCTTTTGACCTAAACTCATTAATTTACCATTTTGTTTTGAGCGACTTCTTATTCTTCCTATATGACATATTGCACGTGTCTGATTTCAAAGGGGGGTTGAGTGGCTGAATGGTAAGCACGCGCGCCTGTCATTGAGTTAACTAGCGTGTTTTCGAATGCCCGGTTGTACGTGACAAGGAGTAAGGTCGCCTGTCCAACCTGCCATTTTTAATTTTTTTTTCCCGCCATTTTCATTTCATTTTCTCATCCGTCTCATTACAGTAATACAAGTTTCAGTTATTTCCCTTTAGTTTTCAGATTATTGTTATGCCTGGGTGCAATGTTTCATACTATATTTAGACTTGTAACTTCGCGAGTTTTTGACCAATTTTAATAATTTTTTCTTCGTATCCTTTTATTTAGGTTACTTGATACAATCAATGACACGTGACGATGAATATGAAAGCTTTCATATCTGCATGGGACAGTAGCAGATCTAGTTATTATTAAGCTTTCATATTACATATGAAAGCTTATTGTTTCTGTTAAAGTTATTATTAAGCTTTCATATTACATATGAAAGCTTATTGTTTCTGTTAAAGTTATTATTAAGCTTTCATATGTATTACATATGAAAGCTTATTGTTTCTGTTAAAGTTATTATTAAGCTTTCATATTACATATGAAAGCTTATTGTTTCTGTTAAAGTTATTATTATTATTATTTTTTTTTTTGTGTGTTTTCTGCAAATCGGATTTCTCAGAATCTATCCATAGGATCTTTCTGAAATTTTGACCTACCCCCCCAAAAATGGGGTGCGAACCTTGATTAAATATATTTTCGAAACGTTTTACGAATCCGAAATCACCGAATTTTACGAACGAAGAAAATGACAATGCATAGTCGTAACTTTGTTATTTTTTGACCGATTTTACTAATTCTTTTTTCTTTGAATACCTTTAAAAAAACCATTTTCATCTGCAGTTTCACATTTTCGAATTTCGAAAATTCGTGGCTGTGATTTCGAACCGGAAGATTAGACCAATTTGACAACTTCTTTAATAGTTGTACGATTTTCATGAAATTTAGTATCTAAGTAGATCCTACCGATGTGACTTCAAAAATATAATTAGAAATTTTCTAAATTATCTCCCCTTGACGAAATTAAGAATCAAAATTTTCAAAAAAATCATCGAAATATAGGTCAGAATGACCTGATTTTTTTTTTGGATACTAGATAAGTAATTACTGATTTGTACACAAAATATGGAGTTTGTCGATCGAACCGGAAGTGCCGCCATATTTAAAAGTGAAAAATCAATAAGGCTTTTTTGCTATTTTACTTACAGACTCGGGAGTTATATTTTCTGAATCCTTGTAGGAAGGCCTAAAAAATGTCGCGAATAGAATTTTGATTTCGGTCACGTGATGGTCACCATTTTGAATTGAAAATGAAAAATAGAAGCAATTTGAAGGGTCGGGACTTTGGAACACAATTACTCTCCTTCTAATTAAGCTAGAATGTTCAAACTTGGTGTAGACGTTCACTAGGTCAATGTTATGATTGAGTTCAAAGATGAGCATTTTCTGCTTAGGGTAAGCAGAGATAAACAAGCTAATTTGTTGATTCTTTAGGGCACGATAACTTCGGTTATAATGAAGGGAGGGCGGTGAAACTTTTGTCAATAGAGAGTCTAATAGCTAGCCTGTTGTGTGAAATCATTGTATTATTTTTTCTAAATATCAGGGATAGCCGAAAAAAAAGAGATTGAAAACCCAAAAAGTCGTATTTTTACAATTTGGAGCATGTTTAGAGGTCTTTCTCGTAAAGTCAACATAATATTTTTTGGGAACTTCTTGTACAAAGAGTCTTATTGGTAGTCTTTTATATGAAACCATCGATCAACAGTCCAACATATCAGGAGTAGAAGAACAAAAGGATCGAACATTGAAAACGGCACCCTTTCATTGTTAAGCGAAACATGCAGTGTGGGTGACTACAATCTACACATTTAGTCATCGTATAGAGCTTATTCAACAGTATCGAATTCCAACTGCTTAGGGATATTTTACGTGCACTCCAATGTGTACACGGGACCTTGGTTTTTCGTCCCATCCGAATGACTAGACAGCTGTGCTTGTCAGGCCCTCCGTTCTGCCTCACTGACAAGGGGAACCACGCCGGGAAATCGAGATGAACTTTCTCCGTGCAGAACTTTCAATTCAGGCGAAAACGTTTATTGCATACGATTAAGCTGGTCAGTTGGAGCTTATTTTCAAAAGTTTTGTAATAATCGGTTGGTAATTAAAGTACCGTGCACATTAAACTGTTAAAACAGAAAATTTCGCCCGGTTGAAATGTTTCTTGCTATAAGTCAGCAATTTTCTGAATTCAGGGAGGCTGAATGGCTGAATGGTTAGCATGTGCGCACTGTATCGTAACGTCTGTCATTGAGTCAACGGGCGTCGTTTCGATCTCCAGGTTGCACGTGACATGAAGTATGATGTCCAACCTTGTGGGTTTTCTCCGTGTTCTTCGGTTTCCTCCCAACGGCTAAAGACCTGTAAGCGCAGGGGGAGTTTTTAAATAAAATTAAAAAACATATGTTAGTCCCGAAATGACCTAGTTTGTGTCGAATGGAGATTAGGCCGCATTTCTCTCTTTCTCTTTTATTTTTAAAGTTTTGTAATAATCGGTTGGTAATCAAAGGTACTGTAAAAGTGATAAAACAGAAAATAATCGGTTGGTAATCAAAGGTACTGTAAAAGTCATAAAACAGAAAATTTCGCCCGGTTGTAATGTTTCTCACTTTAAAGTCAGCAATTTCCCGATTTTAAGTGGCAAACGTTTATTGCGAACGCTTAAGCTGGTCAGGGGGGAGCTTATTTTTAAAAGTTTTGTAATATTCGGTTGATAACTAAAGGTACCGTGCAAATTAAACTGTTACAATAGAAAATTTGGCCCGGTTGAAATGTTTCTCGCTGTAGGTCAGCAATTTGCCGATTTTAGGGAGGTTGCGTGGCTGAATGGTTAGCACGTGCGCTCTGTATCATAACGTCTGTCATTGAGTCAACTGCCGTTGTTTCGATTTTTTGGTTGTACGTGACAAGGAGTATGGTTGCCTGTCCAACCTCGTAGGCCGTAACCGCCGCTGCCCGGGTAAAATTTCCCTCATTGCACACATTATGGCATATGCCCGTCTTCATTAGCCCATTTTAGGAGCAGAACAGTCGGACGTTAAACCCCATTCAATTTCATTTCATTTTCTCTATGTTGCTTATTTATTATAAATATTTTTCTGGTTCTAGCAATTATTTAATTTCTGCATAGAAATCTTGCTTTGGCCAGTTTTTTTTATTGCAGAGTGCCATTCTTGTTTAAACAAACATGATCCTTTGTTTAAAACATGCTTAAGAAGTCGTCACGATTTCCTACTTATAACCAAACATATTGGAAATATTAGTCTGGCATTATTAAATCCTAATTTTATTGGTCTTATTTAAAATTAAACTTTCATTTAACTATGAACAACCCTTAACGTGTCTCTTTAAAACTATTAAGTACTCTAAAACAGTAGCTCAACCTTTTGACCTAAACTCATTAATTTACCATTTTGTTGTGAGCGACTTCTTATTCTTCCTATATGACATATTGCACGTGTCTGATTTCAAAGGGGGGTTGAGTGGCTGAATGGTAAGCACGCGCGCCTGTCATTGAGTAAACTAGCGTGTTTTCGAATGCCCGGTTGTACGTGACAAGGAGTAAGGTCGCCTGTCCAACCTGCCATTTTTAATTTTTTTTTCCTGCCATTTTCATTTCATTTTCTCATCCGTCTCATTACAGTAATACAAGTTTCAGTTATTTCCCTTTAGTTTTCAGATTATTGTTATGCCTGGGTGCAATGTTTCATACTATATTTAGACTTGTAACTTCGCGAGTTTTTGACCAATTTTAATAATTTTTTCTTCGTATCCTTTTATTTAGGTTACTTGATACAATCAATGACACGTGACGATGAATATGAAAGCTTTCATATCTGCATGGGACAGTAGCAGATCTAGTTATTAAGCTTTCATATTACATATGAAAGCTTATTGTTTCTGTTAAAGTTATTATTATTATTATTTTTTTTTTTGTGTGTTTTCTGCAAATCGGATTTCTCAGAATCTATCCATAGGATCTTTCTGAAATTTTGACCTACCCCCCCCAAAAATGGGGTGCGAACCTTGATTAAATATATTTTCGAAACGTTTTACGAATCCGAAATCACCGAATTTTACGAACGAAAAAAATGACAATGCATAGTCGTAACTTTGTTATTTTTTGACCGATTTTACTAATTCTTTTTTCTTTGAATACCTTTAAAAAAACCATTTTCATCTGCAGTTTCACATTTTCGAATTTCGAAAATTCGTCGCTGTGATTTCGAACCGGAAGATTAGACCAATTTGACAACTTCTTTAATAGTTGTACGATTTTCATGAAATTTAGTATCTAAGTAGATCCTACCGATGTGACTTCAAAAATATAATTAGAAATTTTCTAAATTATCTCCCCTTGACGAAATTAAGGATCAAAATTTTCAAAAAAATCATCGAAATATAGGTCAGAATGACCTGATTTTTTTTTTGGATACTAGATAAGTAATTACTGATTTGTACACAAAATATGGAGTTTGTCGATCGAACCGGAAGTGCCGCCATATTTAAAAGTGAAAAATCAATAAGGCTTTTTTGCTATTTTACTTACAGACTCGGGAGTTATATTTTCTGAATCCTTGTAGGAAGGCCTAAAAAATGTCGCGAATAGAATTTTGATTTCGGTCACGTGATGGTCACCATTTTGAATTGAAAATGAAAAATAGAAGCAATTTGAAGGGTCGGGACTTTGGAACACAATTACTCTCCTTTCTAAATATCAGGGATAGCCGAAAAAAAGAGATTGAAAACCCAAAAAGTCGTATTTTTACAATTTGGAGCATGTTTAGAGGTCTTTCTCGTAAAGTCAACATAATATTTTTTGGGAACTTCTTGTACAAAGAGTCTTATTGGTAGTCTTTTATATGAAACCATCGATCAACAGTCCAACATATCAGGAGTAGAAGAACAAAAGGATCGAACATTGAAAACGGCACCCTTTCATTGTTAAGCGAAACATGCAGTGTGGGTGACTACAATCTACACATTTAGTCATCGTATAGAGCTTATTCAACAGTATCGAATTCCAACTGCTTAGGGATATTTTACGTGCACTCCAATGTGTACACGGGACCTTGGTTTTTCGTCCCATCCGAATGACTAGACAGCTGTGCTTGTCAGGCCCTCCGTTCTGCCTCACTGACAAGGGGAACCACGCCGGGAAATCGAGATGAACTTTCTCCGTGCA
This sequence comes from Patella caerulea, assembly GCA_036850965.1. NCBI lineage: Eukaryota > Metazoa > Mollusca > Gastropoda > Patellidae > Patella > Patella caerulea. Next base: position 18,456,258 of record JAZGQO010000014.1, on the reverse strand, counting down.
GAACTTTCAATTCAGGCGAAAACGTTTATTGCATACGATTAAGCTGGTCAGTTGGAGCTTATTTTCAAAAGTTTTGTAATAATCGGTTGGTAATTAAAGTACCGTGCACATTAAACTGTTAAAACAGAAAATTTCGCCCGGTTGAAATGTTTCTTGCTATAAGTCAGCAATTTTCTGAATTCAGGGAGGCTGAATGGCTGAATGGTTAGCATGTGCGCACTGTATCGTAACGTCTGTCATTGAGTCAACGGGCGTCGTTTCGATCTCCAGGTTGCACGTGACATGAAGTATGATGTCCAACCTTGTGGGTTTTCTCCGTGTTCTTCGGTTTCCTCCCAACGGCTAAAGACCTGTAAGCGCAGGGGGAGTTTTTAAATAAAATTAAAAAACATATGTTAGTCCCGAAATGACCTAGTTTGTGTCGAATGGACATTAGGCCGCATTTCTCTCTTTCTCTTTTATTTTTAAAGTTTTGTAATAATCGGTTGGTAATCAAAGGTACTGTAAAAGTGATAAAACAGAAAATAATCGGTTGGTAATCAAAGGTACTGTAAAAGTCATAAAACAGAAAATTTCGCCCGGTTGTAATGTTTCTCACTTTAAAGTCAGCAATTTCCCGATTTTAAGTGGCAAACGTTTATTGCGAACGCTTAAGCTGGTCAGGGGGGAGCTTATTTTTAAAAGTTTTGTAATATTCGGTTGATAACTAAAGGTACCGTGCAAATTAAACTGTTACAATAGAAAATTTGGCCCGGTTGAAATGTTTCTCGCTGTAGGTCAGCAATTTGCCGATTTTAGGGAGGTTGCGTGGCTGAATGGTTAGCACGTGCGCTCTGTATCATAACGTCTGTCATTGAGTCAACTGCCGTTGTTTCGATTTTTTGGTTGTACGTGACAAGGAGTATGGTTGCCTGTCCAACCTCGTAGGCCGTAACCGCCGCTGCCCGGGTAAAATTTCCCTCATTGCACACATTATGGCATATGCCCGTCTTCATTAGCCCATTTTAGGAGCAGAACAGTCGGACGTTAAACCCCATTCAATTTCATTTCATTTTCTCTATGTTGCTTATTTATTATAGTGGATAAATATTTTTCTGGTTCTAGCAATTATTTAATTTCTGCATAGAAATCTTGCTTTGGCCAGTTTTTTTTATTGCAGAGTGCCATTCTTGTTTAAACAAACATGATCCTTTGTTTAAAACATGCTTAAGAAGTCGTCACGATTTCCTACTTATAACCAAACATATTGGAAATATTAGTCTGGCATTATTAAATCCTAATTTTATTGGTCTTATTTAAAATTAAACTTTCATTTAACTATGAACAACCCTTAACGTGTCTCTTTAAAACTATTAAGTACTCTAAAACAGTAGCTCAACCTTTTGACCTAAACTCATTAATTTACCATTTTGTTGTGAGCGACTTCTTATTCTTCCTATATGACATATTGCACGTGTCTGATTTCAAAGGGGGGTTGAGTGGCTGAATGGTAAGCACGCGCGCCTGTCATTGAGTAAACTAGCGTGTTTTCGAATGCCCGGTTGTACGTGACAAGGAGTAAGGTCGCCTGTCCAACCTGCCATTTTTAATTTTTTTTTTCCCGCCATTTTCATTTCATTTTCTCATCCGTCTCATTACAGTAATACAAGTTTCAGTTATTTCCCTTTAGTTTTCAGATTATTGTTATGCCTGGGTGCAATGTTTCATACTATATTTAGACTTGTAACTTCGCGAGTTTTTGACCAATTTTAATAATTTTTTCTTCGTATCCTTTTATTTAGGTTACTTGATACAATCAATGACACGTGACGATGAATATGAAAGCTTTCATATCTGCATGGGACAGTAGCAGATCTAGTTATTATTATTTTTTTTTTTTGTGTGTTTTCTGCAAATCGGATTTCTCAGAATCTATCCATAGGATCTTTCTGAAATTTTGACCTACCCCCCCAAAAATGGGGTGCGAACCTTGATTAAATATATTTTCGAAACGTTTTACGAATCCGAAATCACCGAATTTTACGAACGAAAAAAATGACAATGCATAGTCGTAACTTTGTTATTTTTTGACCGATTTTACTAATTCTTTTTTCTTTGAATACCTTTAAAAAAACCATTTTCATCTGCAGTTTCACATTTTCGAATTTCGAAAATTCGTCGCTGTGATTTCGAACCGGAAGATTAGACCAATTTGACAACTTCTTTAATAGTTGTACGATTTTCATGAAATTTAGTATCTAAGTAGATCCTACCGATGTGACTTCAAAAATATAATTAGAAATTTTCTAAATTATCTCCCCTTGACGAAATTAAGGATCAAAATTTTCAAAAAAATCATCGAAATATAGGTCAGAATGACCTGATTTTTTTTTTGGATACTAGATAAGTAATTACTGATTTGTACACAAAATATGGAGTTTGTCGATCGAACCGGAAGTGCCGCCATATTTAAAAGTGAAAAATCAATAAGGCTTTTTTGCTATTTTACTTACAGACTCGGGAGTTATATTTTCTGAATCCTTGTAGGAAGGCCTAAAAAATGTCGCGAATAGAATTTTGATTTCGGTCACGTGATGGTCACCATTTTGAATTGAAAATGAAAAATAGAAGCAATTTGAAGGGTCGGGACTTTGGAACACAATTACTCTCCTTCTAATTAAGCTAGAATGTTCAAACTTGGTGTAGACGTTCACTAGGTCAATGTTATGATTGAGTTCAAAGATGAGCATTTTCTGCTTAGGGTAAGCAGAGATAAACAAGCTAATTTGTTGATTCTTTAGGGCACGATAACTTCGGTTATAATGAAGGGAGGGCGGTGAAACTTTTGTCAATAGAGAGTCTAATAGCTAGCCTGTTGTGTGAAATCATTGTATTATTTTTTCTAAATATCAGGGATAGCCGAAAGAAAGAAAACCCAAAAAGTCGTATTTTTACAATTTGGAGCATGTTTAGAGGTCTTTCTCGTAAAGTCAACATAATATTTTTTGGGAACTTCTTGTACAAAGAGTCTTATTGGTAGTCTTTTATATGAAACCATCGATCAACAGTCCAACATATCAAGAGTAGAAGAACAAAAGGATCGAACATTGAAAACGGCACCCTTTCATTGTTAAGCGAAACATGCAGTGTGGGTGACTAAAATCTACACATTTAGTCATCGTATAGAGCTTATTCAACAGTATCGAATTCCAACTGCTTAGGGATATTTTACGTGCACTCCAATGTGTACACGGGACCTTGGTTTTTCGTCCCATCCGAATGACTAGACAGCTGTGCTTGTCAGGCCCTCCGTTCTGCCTCACTGACAAGGGGAACCACGCCGGGAAATCGAGATGAACTTTCTCCGTGCAGAACTTTCAATTCAGGCGAAAACGTTTATTGCATACGATTAAGCTGGTCAGTTGGAGCTTATTTTCAAAAGTTTTGTAATAATCGGTTGGTAATTAAAGTACCGTGCACATTAAACTGTTAAAACAGAAAATTTCGCCCGGTTGAAATGTTTCTTGCTATAAGTCAGCAATTTTCTGAATTCAGGGAGGCTGAATGGCTGAATGGTTAGCATGTGCGCACTGTATCGTAACGTCTGTCATTGAGTCAACGGGCGTCGTTTCGATCTCCAGGTTGCACGTGACATGAAGTATGATGTCCAACCTTGTGGGTTTTCTCCGTGTTCTTCGGTTTCCTCCCAACGGCTAAAGACCTGTAAGCGCAGGGGGAGTTTTTAAATAAAATTAAAAAACATATGTTAGTCCCGAAATGACCTAGTTTGTGTCGAATGGACATTAGGCCGCATTTCTCTCTTTCTCTTTTATTTTTAAAGTTTTGTAATAATCGGTTGGTAATCAAAGGTACTGTAAAAGTGATAAAACAGAAAATAATCGGTTGGTAATCAAAGGTACTGTAAAAGTGATAAAACAGAAAATAATCGGTTGTAATGTTTCTCACTTTAAAGTCAGCAATTTCCCGATTTTAAGTGGCAAACGTTTATTGCGAACGCTTAAGCTGGTCAGGGGGGAGCTTATTTTTAAAAGTTTTGTAATATTCGGTTGATAACTAAAGGTACCGTGCAAATTAAACTGTTACAATAGAAAATTTGGCCCGGTTGAAATGTTTCTCGCTGTAGGTCAGCAATTTGCCGATTTTAGGGAGGTTGCGTGGCTGAATGGTTAGCACGTGCGCTCTGTATCATAACGTCTGTCATTGAGTCAACTGCCGTTGTTTCGATTTTTTGGTTGTACGTGACAAGGAGTATGGTTGCCTGTCCAACCTCGTAGGCCGTAACCGCCGCTGCCCGGGTAAAATTTCCCTCATTGCACACATTATGGCATATGCCCGTCTTCATTAGCCCATTTTAGGAGCAGAACAGTCGGACGTTAAACCCCATTCAATTTCATTTCATTTTCTCTATGTTGCTTATTTATTATAGTGGATAAATATTTTTCTGGTTCTAGCAATTATTTAATTTCTGCATAGAAATCTTGCTTTGGCCAGTTTTTTTTATTGCAGAGTGCCATTCTTGTTTAAACAAACATGATCCTTTGTTTAAAACATGCTTAAGAAGTCGTCACGATTTCCTACTTATAACCAAACATATTGGAAATATTAGTCTGGCATTATTAAATCCTAATTTTATTGGTCTTATTTAAAATTAAACTTTCATTTAACTATGAACAACCCTTAACGTGTCTCTTTAAAACTATTAAGTACTCTAAAACAGTAGCTCAACCTTTTGACCTAAACTCATTAATTTACCATTTTGTTGTGAGCGACTTCTTATTCTTCCTATATGACATATTGCACGTGTCTGATTTCAAAGGGGGGTTGAGTGGCTGAATGGTAAGCACGCGCGCCTGTCATTGAGTAAACTAGCGTGTTTTCGAATGCCCGGTTGTACGTGACAAGGAGTAAGGTCGCCTGTCCAACCTGCCATTTTTAATTTTTTTTTCCCGCCATTTTCATTTCATTTTCTCATCCGTCTCATTACAGTAATACAAGTTTCAGTTATTTCCCTTTAGTTTTCAGATTATTGTTATGCCTGGGTGCAATGTTTCATACTATATTTAGACTTGTAACTTCGCGAGTTTTTGACCAATTTTAATAATTTTTTCTTCGTATCCTTTTATTTAGGTTACTTGATACAATCAATGACACGTGACGATGAATATGAAAGCTTTCATATCTGCATGGGACAGTAGCAGATCTAGTTATTTTTTTTTTTGTGTGTTTTCTGCAAATCGGATTTCTCAGAATCTATCCATAGGATCTTTCTGAAATTTTGACCTACCCCCCCAAAAATGGGGTGCGAACCTTGATTAAATATATTTTCGAAACGTTTTACGAATCCGAAATCACCGAATTTTACGAACGAAAAAAATGACAATGCATAGTCGTAACTTTGTTATTTTTTGACCGATTTTACTAATTCTTTTTTCTTTGAATACCTTTAAAAAAACCATTTTCATCTGCAGTTTCACATTTTCGAATTTCGAAAATTCGTCGCTGTGATTTCGAACCGGAAGATTAGACCAATTTGACAACTTCTTTAATAGTTGTACGATTTTCATGAAATTTAGTATCTAAGTAGATCCTACCGATGTGACTTCAAAAATATAATTAGAAATTTTCTAAATTATCTCCCCTTGACGAAATTAAGGATCAAAATTTTCAAAAAAATCATCGAAATATAGGTCAGAATGACCTGATTTTTTTTGGGGATACTAGATAAGTAATTACTGATTTGTACACAAAATATGGAGTTTGTCGATCGAACCGGAAGTGCCGCCATATTTAAAAGTGAAAAATCAATAAGGCTTTTTTGCTATTTTACTTACAGACTCGGGAGTTATATTTTCTGAATCCTTGTAGGAAGGCCTAAAAAATGTCGCGAATAGAATTTTGATTTCGGTCACGTGATGGTCACCATTTTGAATTGAAAATGAAAAATAGAAGCAATTTGAAGGGTCGGGACTTTGGAACACAATTACTCTCCTTCTAATTAAGCTAGAATGTTCAAACTTGGTGTAGACGTTCACTAGGTCAATGTTATGATTGAGTTCAAAGATGAGCATTTTCTGCTTAGGGTAAGCAGAGATAAACAAGCTAATTTGTTGATTCTTTAGGGCACGATAACTTCGGTTATAATGAAGGGAGGGCGGTGAAACTTTTGTCAATAGAGAGTCTAATAGCTAGCCTGTTGTGTGAAATCATTGTATTATTTTTTCTAAATATCAGGGATAGCCGAAAAAAAGAGATTGATAACCCAAAAAGTCGTATTTTTACAATTTGGAGCATGTTTAGAGGTCTTTCTCGTAAAGTCAACATAATATTTTTTGGGAACTTCTTGTACAAAGAGTCTTATTGGTAGTCTTTTATATGAAACCATCGATCAACAGTCCAACATATCAGGAGTAGAAGAACAAAAGGATCGAACATTGAAAACGGCACCCTTTCATTGTTAAGCGAAACATGCAGTGTGGGTGACTACAATCTACACATTTAGTCATCGTATAGAGCTTATTCAACAGTATCGAATTCCAACTGCTTAGGGATATTTTACGTGCACTCCAATGTGTACACGGGACCTTGGTTTTTCGTCCCATCCGAATGACTAGACAGCTGTGCTTGTCAGGCCCTCCGTTCTGCCTCACTGACAAGGGGAACCACGCCGGGAAATCGAGATGAACTTTCTCCGTGCAGAACTTTCAATTCAGGCGAAAACGTTTATTGCATACGATTAAGCTGGTCAGTTGGAGCTTATTTTCAAAAGTTTTGTAATAATCGGTTGGTAATTAAAGTACCGTGCACATTAAACTGTTAAAACAGAAAATTTCGCCCGGTTGAAATGTTTCTTGCTATAAGTCAGCAATTTTCTGAATTCAGGGAGGCTGAATGGCTGAATGGTTAGCATGTGCGCACTGTATCGTAACGTCTGTCATTGAGTCAACGGGCGTCGTTTCGATCTCCAGGTTGCACGTGACATGAAGTATGATGTCCAACCTTGTGGGTTTTCTCCGTGTTCTTCGGTTTCCTCCCAACGGCTAAAGACCTGTAAGCGCAGGGGGAGTTTTTAAATAAAATTAAAAAACATATGTTAGTCCCGAAATGACCTAGTTTGTGTCGAATGGACATTAGGCCGCATTTCTCTCTTTCTCTTTTATTTTTAAAGTTTTGTAATAATCGGTTGGTAATCAAAGGTACTGTAAAAGTGATAAAACAGAAAATAATCGGTTGGTAATCAAAGGTACTGTAAAAGTCATAAAACAGAAAATTTCGCCCGGTTGTAATGTTTCTCACTTTAAAGTCAGCAATTTCCCGATTTTAAGTGGCAAACGTTTATTGCGAACGCTTAAGCTGGTCAAGGGGAGCTTATTTTTAAAAGTTTTGTAATATTCGGTTGATAACTAAAGGTACCGTGCAAATTAAACTGTTAAAATAGAAAATTTGGCCCGGTTGAACTGTTTCTCGCTGCAGGTCAGCAATTTGCCGATTTTAGGGAGGTTGCGTGGCTGAATAACCTCTGTCTTTGAGTCAACTGGCGTTGTTTCGATTTCTTGGTTGTACGTGACAAGGAGTATGTTCCCCTGTCCAACTTCGTAGGCCGTAACGCCGCTGCCAAGGTAAAATTTCCCTCATTGCACACTTTATGGCATATGACCGTCTTCATTAGCCCATTTTAGGAGCAGAACAGTAGGACGTTAAACCCCATTCAATTTCATTTCATTTTCTCTATGTTGCTTATTTATTATAGTGGATAAATATTTTTCTGGTTCTAGCAATTATTTAATTTCTGCATAGAAATCTTGCTTTGGCCAGTTTTTTTATTGCAGAGTGCCATTCTTGTATAATTCAGTCTGTGATCCTTTGTTTAAAACATGCTTAAGAAGTCGTCACGATTTCCTACTTATAACCAAACATATTGGAAATATTAGTCTGGCATTATTAAATCCTAATTTTATTGGTCTTATTTAAAATTAAACTTTCATTTAACTATGAACAACCCTTAACGTGTCTCTTTAAAATTATTAAATACTCTAAAACAGTAGCTCAACCTTTTGACCTAAACTCATTAATTTACCATTTTCTTGTGAGCGACTTCTTATTCTTCCTATATGACATATTGCACGTGTCTGATTTCAAAGGGGGGTTGGGTGGCTGAATGGTTAGCACGCGCGCCTGTCATTGAGTTAACTAGCGTGTTTTCAAATGCCCGGTTGTACGTGACAAGGAGTAAGGTCGCCTGTCCAACCTGCCATTTTTAATTTGTTTTTCCCGCCATTTTCATTTCATTTTCTCATCCGTCTCATTACAGTAATACAAGTTTCAGTTATTTCCCTTTAGTTTTCAGATTATTGTTATGCCTGGGTGCAATGTTTCATACTATATTTAGACTTGTAACTTCGAGAGTTTTTGACCAATTTTGATAATTTTTTCTTCTTATCCTTTTATTTAGGATACTTGATACAATCAATGACACGTGACGATGAATATGAAAGCTTTCATATCTGCATGGGACAGTAGCAGATCTAGTTATTATTATTTTTTTTTTTGTGTGTTTTCTGCAAATCGGATTTCTCAGAATCTATCCATAGGATCTTTCTGAAATTTTGACCTACCCCCCCAAAAATGGGGTGCGAACCTTGATTAAATGTATTTTCAAAACGTTTTACGAATCCGAAATCACCGAATTTTACGAACGAAAAAACTGACAATGCATAGTCGTATCTTTGTTATTTTTTGACCGATTTTACTAATTCTTTTTTCTTTGAATACCTTGAAAAAAATCGTTTTCATCTGCAGTTTCACATTTTCGTATTTCGAAAATTCGTCGCTGTGATTTCGAACCGGAAGTTTAGACCAATTTGACAACTTCTTTAATAGTTGTACGATTTTCATGAAATTTAGTATACAAGTAGATCTTACCGATGTGACTTCAAAAATATAATTAGAAATTTTCTAAATTATCTCCCCTTGGTGAAATTAAGGATCAAAGTTTTCAAAAAAATCGTCGAAATATAGGTCAGAATGACCTAAAAAAAATTTTCGATACTCGACAAGTAATTACTGATTCCTACACAAAATATGGAGTTTGTCGATCGAACCGGAAGTGCCACCATCTTGAAACATGAAAAATCCCTAAGGCTTTTTTGCTATTTTACTTACAGACACGGGAGTTATATTTTCTGAATCCTTGAAGGATGGCCCAAAAATCATAGGGAGCAGAATTTTGATTTCGGTCACGTGATGGTCACCATTTTGAATTGAAAATGAAAAGTAGTAGCAATTTGAAGGGCCGAGACTTTGAAACACAATAACTCTCCTTCTAATTGAGCTAGAATGTTCAAACTTGGTGTAGACGTTCACTAGGACAATGTCATGATTGAGTCCAAAGATGAGCATTTTCTGCCAAGGGTAAGCAGAGATGGGCATGCTGATTTGTTGATTCTTTAGGGCACGATAACTTCGGTTATAATGAAGGGAGGGCTGTGAAACTTTTGTCAATAGAGAGTCCAATAGCTAGCCTGTTGTGTGAAATCATTGTATCATTTATTTTAAATATCAGGGATAGGCGAAAAAAAGAGATTGAAAATCCAAAAAGTCGTATTTTTACAATTTGGAGCATGTTTAGAGGTCTTTCTCGTAAAGTCAACTTAATATTTTTTGGGAACTTCTTCTACAAAGAGTCTTATTGGTAGTCTTTCATATAAAACCATCGATCAACAATCCAACATATCAGGAGTAGAAGAACAAAAGGATCGAACATTGAAAACGGCATCCTTTCATTGTTAAGCGACACATGCAGTGTGGGTGACTACAATCTACACATTTAGTCATCGTATACAGCTTATTCAACAGTATCGAATTCCAACTGCTTAGGGATATTTTTTAGAATCTAACCATAGGATCTTTCTAAAACTTTGACCTACCCCCCCAAAAATGGGGTGCGAACCTTGATTAAATATATTTTCAAAACGTTTTTCGAATCCAAAATCACCGAATTTTACGAACGAATGCTTTTGACCTACAATGCTGTAACTTTGTGACTATTTGACCTATTTAATTAATTCTTTTTTCTATGAGTACTTTGAGACATTTACTTCAAATCTGCAATTTCGGATTTTCGAATTTCGAAAATTCGTCGCTGTGATTTCGAACCGGAAGTTTAGACCAACTCGACAACTTCTTTAGTAGTTTTACGATTTTCATGAAATTTAATATGTAAGTAAACCTTAATGATGCGACTTGAAAAAATACTTTGGAAATTTTCTAAATTATCTCCCCTTGGAGAAATTGAGGATCGAAATTTTCAAAAAAATCGACGAAATATAGGTCAAATCATCTTGAATTTTTTTTTTAGGTACTAGCTACGAGACCACTGATTAGTACACAAAAATGGAGTTTGTAGCTCAATCCGGAAGTGCCACCATCTTGAAATGTAAAAACCTCAAACGCCATTTTGCTATTTTACATACAGACACGGGGGTTATATTTTCTGAATCCTTGAAGGGATGGCTATAAAATGTTGGCAGTAGAATTTTGATTTAAGTCAATGGATAGTCACCATATTGAATTGAATATCAGAAATAGTGAAAAATGGACATTAACGGGCATGTAAATTATCAGAACAGACCGTAGTTTGTTGAATTCGTTTCTTATCTTTGAAATTAATACATTTGGGGATAGCCTAGCTCATTGTCGAATTTTTGGTATTTGCAAATTTCAAAATTTCAAATTTCGTCTTTGATGTTTTCCGTGCCGACAAAGTTGTTTTCGCGTGAATAACTCCGATTAACAGCTTGAAAATAATCAAATGGATCGCAGTTTCGCGATTTTGTCTCAAATCTGGGAAATCAATACATTTCTGGTTAGCCTCCTTTCAAAAATGGGTGGTGGCCTTGGAATCAATATATTTTCAAAACGTTTTGCGAATCCAAAATCACCGAAAACAACTGATGAAAAAATTGACCTTGACAGCTGTGTTACTTCGTGATTTTGTGATCTATTTTACTTTTCTGGTTAGCCTCCTTTCAAAAATGGGTGGTGGCCTTGGAATCAATATATTTTCAAAACGTTTTGCGAATCCAAAATCACCGTAAATAACTGATGAAAAAATTGAGCTTTGATGGAAACTATATAGAAAAATAAAAGGAAACATCAACAATATATAGGTCTTGCACACATAGGCTTAGAACTTTGCAGCCAGTCCTCATATTAATTGAAATTGAATAGGTTTGATTTGATATAATTATTTGTTTTCTATTTTAAAACTATCTAAAAAAAATATTTTTAATCATTTATGTTATTGATTTAGATTAATACTGTTTATATTGTGTACATTTTAACACCTTCATCGATTAATAATGGTTTGCATAGTCATCGTATAGAGCTTATTCAACAGTATCGAATTCCAACTGCTTAGGGATATTTTACGTGCACTCCAATGTGTACACCGGACCTTGGTTTTTCGTCCCATCTATATGTTAGTTTGTGTCGAATGGAGGTTAAGCCGCATTTATCTCTTTCTCTTTTATTTTTAAAGTTTTGTAATAATCGGTTGTACTGTACTGTAAAAGTGATAAAACAGAAAATTTCGCCCGGTAGTAATGTTTCTCACATTAAAGTCACCAATTTGCTCATTTTAGGGGGCAAACGTTTATTGCGAACAATTAAGCTGGTCAGGGGGGGGGGGCTTATTTTTAAAAGTTTTGTAATATTCGGTTGATAATTAAAGGTACCGTGCAAATTAAACTGTTAAAATAGAAAATTCCGCCCGGTTGAAATGTTTCTCCTTGTAGGTCAGCAATTTGCCAAATTTAGGGAGGTTGCGTGGCTAAATGGTTAGCACCTGCGCACTGTATCGTAACGTCTGTCATTGAGTCAACTGGCGTTGTTTCGATTGAAATGCCCGGTTGAAATGTTTCTTGCTATAAGTCAGCAATTTATCGATTTTAGGGAGCCTGAATGGCTGTATGGTTAGCATGTGCGCGCTGTATCGTAACGTCTGTCATTGAGTCAACCGGCATCGTTTCGATTTCCAGGTTGCACGTGACATGGAGTATGGTGTCCAACCTCGTGGGTTTTCTCCGTGTCCTTCGGTTTCCTCCCACGGCTGATTTCAGATTATTGTTATGACTGGGTGCAATGTTTCATACTATATTTAGATTTGTAACTTCGCGAGTTTTTGACCAATTTTGATAATTTTTTCTTCTTATCCTTTTATTTAGGATACTTGATACAATCAATGACACGTGACCATGAATATGAAAGCTTTCATATCTGCATGGGACAGTAGCAGATCTAGTTATTATTATTTTTTTTTTTGTGTGTTTTCTGCAAATCGGATTTCTCAGAATCTATCCATAGGATCTTTCTGAAATTTTGACCTACCCCCCCAAAAATGGGGTGCGAACCTTGATTAAATATATTTTCGAAACGTTTTACGAATCCGAAATCACCGAATTTTACGAACGAAAAAAATGACAATGCATAGTCGTAACTTTGTTATTTTTTGACCGATTTTACTAATTCTTTTTTCTTTGAATACCTTTAAAAAAACCATTTTCATCTGCAGTTTCACATTTTCGAATTTCGAAAATTCGTCGCTGTGATTTCGAACCGGAAGATTAGACCAATTTGACAACTTCTTTAATAGTTGTACGATTTTCATGAAATTTAGTATCTAAGTAGATCCTACCGATGTGACTTCAAAAATATAATTAGAAATTTTCTAAATTATCTCCCCTTGACGAAATTAAGGATCAAAATTTTCAAAAAAATCATCGAAATATAGGTCAGAATGACCTGATTTTTTTTTTGGATACTAGATAAGTAATTACTGATTTGTACACAAAATATGGAGTTTGTCGATCGAACCGGAAGTGCCGCCATATTTAAAAGTGAAAAATCAATAAGGCTTTTTTGCTATTTTACTTACAGACTCGGGAGTTATATTTTCTGAATCCTTGTAGGAAGGCCTAAAAAATGTCGCGAATAGAATTTTGATTTCGGTCACGTGATGGTCACCATTTTGAATTGAAAATGAAAAATAGAAGCAATTTGAAGGGTCGGGACTTTGGAACACAATTACTCTCCTTCTAATTAAGCTAGAATGTTCAAACTTGGTGTAGACGTTCACTAGGTCAATGTTATGATTGAGTTCAAAGATGAGCATTTTCTGCTTAGGGTAAGCAGAGATAAACAAGCTAATTTGTTGATTCTTTAGGGCACGATAACTTCGGTTATAATGAAGGGAGGGCGGTGAAACTTTTGTCAATAGAGAGTCTAATAGCTAGCCTGTTGTGTGAAATCATTGTATTATTTTTTCTAAATATCAGGGATAGCCGAAAAAAAGAGATTGAAAACCCAAAAAGTCGTATTTTTACAATTTGGAGCATGTTTAGAGGTCTTTCTCGTAAAGTCAACATAATATTTTTTGGGAACTTCTTGTACAAAGAGTCTTATTGGTAGTCTTTTATATGAAACCATCGATCAACAGTCCAACATATCAGGAGTAGAAGAACAAAAGGATCGAACATTGAAAACGGCACCCTTTCATTGTTAAGCGAAACATGCAGTGTGGGTGACTACAATCTACACATTTAGTCATCGTATAGAGCTTATTCAACAGTATCGAATTCCAACTGCTTAGGGATATTTTACGTGCACTCCAATGTGTACACGGGACCTTGGTTTTTCGTCCCATCCGAATGACTAGACAGCTGTGCTTGTCAGGCCCTCCGTTCTGCCTCACTGACAAGGGGAACCACGCCGGGAAATCGAGATGAACTTTCTCCGTGCAGAACTTTCAATTCAGGCGAAAACGTTTATTGCATACGATTAAGCTGGTCAGTTGGAGCTTATTTTCAAAAGTTTTGTAATAATCGGTTGGTAATTAAAGTACCGTGCACATTAAACTGTTAAAACAGAAAATTTCGCCCGGTTGAAATGTTTCTTGCTATAAGTCAGCAATTTTCTGAATTCAGGGAGGCTGAATGGCTGAATGGTTAGCATGTGCGCACTGTATCGTAACGTCTGTCATTGAGTCAACGGGCGTCGTTTCGATCTCCAGGTTGCACGTGACATGAAGTATGATGTCCAACCTTGTGGGTTTTCTCCGTGTTCTTCGGTTTCCTCCCAACGGCTAAAGACCTGTAAGCGCAGGGGGAGTTTTTAAATAAAATTAAAAAACATATGTTAGTCCCGAAATGACCTAGTTTGTGTCGAATGGACATTAGGCCGCATTTCTCTCTTTCTCTTTTATTTTTAAAGTTTTGTAATAATCGGTTGGTAATCAAAGGTACTGTAAAAGTGATAAAACAGAAAATAATCGGTTGGTAATCAAAGGTACTGTAAAAGTCATAAAACAGAAAATTTCGCCCGGTTGTAATGTTTCTCACTTTAAAGTCAGCAATTTCCCGATTTTAAGTGGCAAACGTTTATTGCGAACGCTTAAGCTGGTCAGGGGGAGCTTATTTTTAAAAGTTTTGTAATATTCGGTTGATAACTAAAGGTACCGTGCAAATTAAACTGTTACAATAGAAAATTTGGCCCGGTTGAAATGTTTCTCGCTGTAGGTCAGCAATTTGCCGATTTTAGGGAGGTTGCGTGGCTGAATGGTTAGCACGTGCGCTCTGTATCATAACGTCTGTCATTGAGTCAACTGCCGTTGTTTCGATTTTTTGGTTGTACGTGACAAGGAGTATGGTTGCCTGTCCAACCTCGTAGGCCGTAACCGCCGCTGCCCGGGTAAAATTTCCCTCATTGCACACATTATGGCATATGCCCGTCTTCATTAGCCCATTTTAGGAGCAGAACAGTCGGACGTTAAACCCCATTCAATTTCATTTCATTTTCTCTATGTTGCTTATTTATTATAGTGGATAAATATTTTTCTGGTTCTAGCAATTATTTAATTTCTGCATAGAAATCTTGCTTTGGCCAGTTTTTTTTATTGCAGAGTGCCATTCTTGTTTAAACAAACATGATCCTTTGTTTAAAACATGCTTAAGAAGTCGTCACGATTTCCTACTTATAACCAAACATATTGGAAATATTAGTCTG
Organism: Patella caerulea; assembly: GCA_036850965.1. Lineage (NCBI taxonomy): Eukaryota > Metazoa > Mollusca > Gastropoda > Patellidae > Patella > Patella caerulea. The sequence continues at coordinate 18,441,201 of JAZGQO010000014.1, read as the reverse complement.
GCATTATTAAATCCTAATTTTATTGGTCTTATTTAAAATTAAACTTTCATTTAACTATGAACAACCCTTAACGTGTCTCTTTAAAACTATTAAGTACTCTAAAACAGTAGCTCAACCTTTTGACCTAAACTCATTAATTTACCATTTTAATGTGAGCGACTTCTTATTCTTCCTATATGACATAATTTACCATTTTAATGTGAGCGACTTCTTATTCTTCCTATATGACATATTGCACGTGTCTGATTTCAAAGGGGGGTTGTGTGGCTGAATGGTAAGCACGCGCGCCTGTCATTGAGTAAACTAGCGTCTTTTCGAATGCCCGGTTGTACGTGACAAGGAGTAAGGTCGCCTGTCCAACCTGCCATTTTTAATTTTTTTTTCCCGCCATTTTCATTTCATTTTCTCATCCGTCTCATTACAGTAATACAAGTTTCAGTTATTTCCCTTTAGTTTTCAGATTATTGTTATGCCTGGGTGCAATGTTTCATACTATATTTAGACTTGTAACTTCGCGAGTTTTTGACCAATTTTAATAATTTTTTCTTCGTATCCTTTTATTTAGGTTACTTGATACAATCAATGACACGTGACGATGAATATGAAAGCTTTCATATCTGCATGGGACAGTAGCAGATCTAGTTATTATTAAGCTTTCATATTACATATGAAAGCTTATTGTTTCTGTTAAAGTTATTATTAAGCTTTCATATTACATATGAAAGCTTATTGTTTCTGTTAAGATTATTATTGTTATTTTTTTTTTGTGTTTTATCCACAAATCGGATTTCTCAGAATCTAACCACAGTATCTTTATGAAACTTTTACCTACCCCCCCAAAAATGGGTGGTAGCTGTTGATTAAATATATTTTCAAAACGTTTTACTAATCCGAAATCACCGAAATTTACGAACGACAAAATGGACAATGCATAGTCGTAACTTTATTGTTTTTTGACCGATTTTACTAAATCTTTTTTCTTTGAATACCTTGAAAAAAATCATTTTCATCAGCAGTTTCACATTTTCGAATTTCGAAAATTCGTCGCTGTGATTTCGAACCGGAAGTTTAGACCAATTTGACAACTTCTTTAATAGTTGTGCGATTTTCATTCAATTTTGTATATAAGTAGATCCTACCGATGTGACTTCAAAAATATAATTAGAAATTTTCTAAATTATCTCCCCTTGGTGAAATTAAGGATCAAAGTTTTCAAAAAAATCGTCGAAATATAGGTCAGAATGACCTAATTTTTTTTTTCGATACTAGACAAGGAATTACTGATTCGTACACAAAATATGGAGTTTGTCGATCGAACCGGAAGTGCCACCATCTTGAAACGTGAAAAATCAATAAGGCTTTTTTGCTATTTTACTTACAGACTCGGGAGTTATATTTTCTGAATCCTTGTAGGAAGGCCTAAAAAATGTCGCGAACAGAATTTTGATTTAGGTCAACCGGGAGTCACCATTTTGAATTGAAAATCAAAAATAGAAGCAATTTGAAGGGCCGAGACTTTTGAGCACAATAACTCTCATTCTAATTAAGCTAGAATGTTCTAACTTGGTGTAGACGTTCACTAGGTCAATGTTATGATGAAGTTCAAAGATGAGCATTTTCTGCTTAGGGTAAGCAGAGATAAGCATATTGATTTGTTGATTCTTTAGGGCACGATAACTTCGGTTATAATGAAGGGAGGGCGGTGAAACTTTTGTCAATAGAGAGTCTAATAGCTAGCCTTTTGTGTGAAATCATTGTATCATTTTTTTTAAATATCAGGGATAGCCGAAAAAAAGAGATTGAAAATATAAAAAGTCGTATTTTTACAACTTGGAGAATGTTTAGAGGTCTTTCTCGTAAAGTCAACATAATATTTGTTGGGAACTTCTTCTACAAAGAGTCTTATTGGTAGTCTTTTATATGAAACCATCGATCAACAGTCCAACATATCAGGAGTAGAAGAACAAAAGGATCGAACATTGAAAACGGCACCCTTTCATTGTTAAGCGAAACATGCAGTGTGGGTGACTACAATCTACACATTTAGTCATCGTATAGAGCTTATTCAACAGTATCGAATTCCAACTGCTTAGGGATATTTTACGTGCACTCCAATGTGTACACGGGACCGTGGTTTTCGTCCCATCCGAACTAGACAGCCGTTCTGCCTCACTGACAAGGGGGAACCACGCCGGGAAATCGAGATGAACTTTCTCCGTGCAGAACTTTCAATTCAAGCCAAACTTTTATTGCATACGATTACGCTGGTCAGTTGGAGCTTATTTTCAAAAGTTTTGTAATAATCGGTTGGTAATTAAAGTACCATGCACATTAAACTGTTAAAACAGAAAATTTCGCCCGGTTCAAATGTTTCTTGCTATAAGTCAGCAATTTTCCGAATTCAGGGAGGCTGAATGGCTGAATGGTTAGCATGTGCGCGCTGTATCGTAACGTCTGTCATTGAGTCAACGGGCGTCGTTTCGATCGCCAGGTTGCACGTGACATGGAATATGATGTCCAACCCCGTTTATTGCGAACGATTAAGCTGTTCAGGGGGAGCTTATTTTTAAAAGTTTTGTAATATTCGGTTGATAACTAAAGGTACCGTGCAAATTAAACTGTTAAAATAGAAAATTTGGCCCGGTTGAAATGTTTCTTTCTGTAGGTCAGCTAGAATGTTCAAACTTGATCGAGTTCACAGCAGAAATAACAGTGAAACGATCAACGAACTCATAGCAGAAATAACAGTGCAAAACTTAACGAATTCATAGCAGAAATGAAATGGGGTTCTACGTCCTACTCTTCTGCACCTGACCTGGGCTAATGGAAGACGGCCATACGCCACACAGTGTGCTATGAGGGAATTTTTGCCCGGGCAAGGGATCTTTTACGTGCACTCCAATGTGTACACGGGACCTCGGTTTTTCGTCCCATCCGAACGACTAGGCAGCTGTCCTTATCAGGCCCTCCTTCTGCATCACTGACAAGAGGAAACCACGCCGGAAAATCGAGATGAGCTTTCTCGGCCAATGCAAGGATCGAACACCCGACCTCCATTCTAACGAGCCAGCGCCTTGCCCACTTTGCCACCGTGATTCCCATAAATAGCAATGAAACGATCAACGAATTTATAGCAGTAATAACACTTCAACAATTAACGAATTCGTAGCAGAAATAACGATGAAACAATTAACGAATTCGTAGCAGAAATAACAATGAAACGTTCAACGAAATAATAGCCGAAATAAGAGTGGAACAATGATCGAATTAATAGTAGACGAGTTCATAGTAGAAAAAACAGCGAAACAATGAACGAATCATAGCAGAAACCAGAAGGCTATCAATACACTGTGAAATTTTAAACCTAAATGGCCCGGCTAGGAACAATATCTACATGCCCGTAAAAGACTACTTAACAGTTGGAATTCGAAAGAAAAGACCGTAACGACGCTGTCCGATCAAACTTTAGTTAATTCAGTCGGCGCAAAAAGATAGGTCGTTAAAACCATTTCTGTTCAGTTCATTCCATTTCCTTAAATCTATGAAAGTTGTGTGAATTGGGAATCGCGTATTACTCAACAGTTTCAGGGGAGATAAGCCGTCTTTGAGATTGGAAATCAATTTTTGATATCGACTGTGTATGATTGCTACTAGATCGATTGTGATTCAGGTTCTAATCAGTTTGGATTGAAGAATCGGGGTGGTATATGTGTGTGTGATGGGGTGGGGGTGGTGTCACAAGACGCTATATCCCATTCGCAACCACACACCTAACAAATGCAGGGTATAGGTTGCGATCAGTTCTTTCACGATTTTCATATATTTAAGCCACTTTATTACACGCCTCATCTGAAAATGTCTGTGTTAGTGTAGATAAATGTTGACAAAATAACATCTTTCACCATTTTGACTTTCAGTTACAGAACTAGCATAGGGGCGTTTTAAGGTTTATCATGGCGGAGGCTGTACTATTTTGAGGGCCCTCTGTCGCGAGGGGAGGTTCTTGATTGATGATTGTCACCCCAATGCAATGGCTGCATTCTCATTCAGTAGTGGATTCGACAGTAACAGTGTATAGAAAACGATTGAGTTGGACTCGGGGGCCCTTTCCCTTGGCACTAGGGACCCTTTTGTCATTCGTCGGACCCTTTTGTCTGTCTTTAGAGCCCTCCCTAACTAGGGCACATTTTCATTTTTCGCATCGGTTTTAGCATTTTTCTCCCGTTTTATTTTTTCAACTGCTTTGATTTTCTTCGCGGGGAGGCTGGCGCCTCCAGCGCCTCAGCTATAAAACGCTTTTGAACTAACAGTACTATTGACATAATACCGTTTTTTCCAGTAATGGTAACTCACTCGTTTCTTCAAGAATCATTCGGCATTCCAGGTATGCTACATTCTATTCGCTGTCTTCCATAGGAGCTGTAAGATGAGACCTGTTTGTGGGAAAATCCCTAAACAATATGCGAGGGTGGAATAATCGTACATTACTTTAAGGTTTGCGTGAAGTAATTGACATATCGAAATTACAGTTATATGCACTGAATAACCATGACACGGAGAGAGAGAGAGAGAGAGAGAGAGAGAGAGAGAAATGGGGTTTAACGTCCACTCGACGCAAACTAGGTCATTTTGGGACTAACATATGGTTTAATTTTATTTCAATAATCTGCTTGCGCATATTAACAGTGGGAGGAAACCGCAGGTCCCGGGATAAACCCATGAGATTGGACAGGCGAGATTGTAGGTTAGGGTTAGGGTAAGCGCTAAGGTTAGGTCTTGGGTTAGGATTAGGATTAGCGATATCCCTATTTACATCTCGTGACCTTTGACCAAACGTAATGAAGACAGGATGTGACGTATATATGCACATTGAGGTTATCAAGCTATAGACCGGACTAGTAGTAAGCTATAAACGGATAAATAACAAGAGTTTATATGTATATTATTTTATTAAATTTATATATATCTTAACTCCCTGATTTACGTATATACATTATGCATGAACAATAGAAACTATATACTAGTATTTATAAGTATTAAAGCTATGGTAATATTATGCTATCAAATAGCCGTATTGTCTTAATATTTGTTGTAACCGCAACCTTGATAGTTATTGTAAGAAGGATAACGGTTGTAGTTGTTGTATCCGTTACCGTATCCGTTGTTATTGTAGTTGTTATATCCCTCCCCATATTCGTTGTTATTGTGGCCATTGTTGTAACCGTTGTTGTAATTGTAGGGGCCGTTGTAACTATTGTATCCTTTATTATTGTATTGGTTGTACTTGTATAGTCCGTTGTTGTATCGTTACCAACGATACCATGACCAATTCCGTGTCCAACAATACCCTGTCCGATACCGTTACCAACGATGTCATGCCCAATGCCGTTACCAATCTTTCCATGTCCAATAAGTCCGTGTCCGATTCCGTTTCCAATGATACCATGTCCGATACCGTTACCAACGATACCATGACCAATTCCGTTTCCAACAATACCGTGTCCGATACCGTTACCAACGATGCCATGCCCAATGCCGTTACCAATCTCTCCATGTCCAATAAGTCCGTGTCCGATTCCGTTTCCAATGATACCATGTCCGATACCGTTACCAACTATACCATGACCAATTCCGTTTCTAACAATACCGTGTCCAATACCGTTACCGATACCGTTACCAACAATACCATGACCAATTCCGTTACCAATAACACCGACTTTGCCAACAGCTACTATTCCGTGTCTGAGTCGGTTTCCTTGGATACCATGTCCAATACCATGGTTGAGTCCGTTGCCAATAGCTCCTACACCAACAAGACCATGTCCAACACCGGCATGTCCTCTTCCATATCCTTTACCAATTCCGTTTGCAAAGACACCAACACCATGTCCGAAACCGTGTCCGATTTTAGCATCGATGTATTGGGAAGCAGCTACTGTCAAACAGACAGCGAAAGCGACGAAAGCCTGAAAAAGAAAAAAAAAACATGTGTTTTACAGAAATAGCCGTAGATTTGATTCCATACTAAAAAAAAAATCGCGAGGGTTTATTTATAACCAAAAACTTGACAATCAAGAAATTTTACTGTGCCGCCATTATTTAGTACATGATCGAGTTTTGGCGTTACCAGGCAAAATCACAAGTAATGTTCAACTCTGGGTAATAATTTACACTTTTTATAATTTACCGTTCTGGCCCTATGAATATAAAACTGCCTTTAATACAATGTCAAGGGCGATAAGCAATAATACAACAGTGACGATGCAATACCATGTTCAACCCTCGGTAATTTCTACCAGTTTTAAATTTAAAGATGGACCTATGGGTATGCATGCCAAGTGCGATAAGCAATCATATAAAAATTTAGTATGTAATGAAACTTATTAGTGCTATACCAAATTAGATATCAGGTTTCTTGTCTAGAAAGTTCAAGTATATCCCATCTGGGTCACGATCCTTGTCACTACATACCGCTAATTAGAAGTATTGAAGATTATTTAGTCAACAAGTTAAATTTACTCTCTGTAGATTGTTACAATGTTTTACTGTATTATTCCAGTCTGTACAGAACAGAGGGCGAAAAAGCAAGTCCCATTTAGGATTTCAGGGACCGGGTATGCTTATCTTAAAACTTCAAAGATTTGAAATCTTATACGGAGTAGGGCAAAAGTCCTACTTTATACACCGACTGGACCATTGAAGACAAACAGGTAGATTTTGCCCGGACATCTGTATCACGATATACTCTATCAAAGAATCTTTTACGTGCACGCCAATGTGCACACTGAACATTGCTTTTCGTCCCATCCTGACAATTAGACACTATTCCCTGTCAGACCGGGCAGACCTACTGTCCTGTACAGCTAACAAGGGCAGTCAAGCCTGTACAATTGACTTTCTGGTCAAACCCCGGGAGAGAGCCCAAGACCTACTGGTTAGTTAATCAGTGTCTCTCATCACTGAGCCACCATGATCCCCATACATTAAAAACGCGGAGTTCGTAGATGAGCATATTATGCTTAGGGTAAGCAGAGATAAGCAATTAGATTGGTTGATGATTTTGGACACTTTCACTTCAGTCAGAGTGATGAAACTTGGTGTATAGTTTCATTACATCAATATCTTGAATACGTTCGACAATGAGCATTGTCTGCCCTGGATAAGCAGAGCGATGAGCAATTTGATTGGTCGAGAATTTGAAACAAAATAACTCTCCTTCTAATTGGGGCAGAATGTTCAATCTTGGTGAAGGCGTTCATTAGGTCAGTGCCATAAAGGAGTGCGAAGATGAGCATTGTCTGCTTACAGTAAGCAGAGATAAGCAATCTGATTGGTTGATTCTTTGGGGCACGATAACTTTGGTTATAATGAAGTGAGAGTGACAAAATTCCAAATATAGATTCATTATGTCATTACCTTGACTAAGTTTGATGTTTAGAATTTCTGCGTAGATTTAGGAGCAATAAGCAATTTGACAGATCACATTGGAACATAACACCTCTGTTTCTAATTAAGGTAGAATTTGAACCGGTTGAATTGTTTCTCGTTATAACTCGGTGAGTTTTTGGCGGATTTCATTAATTCTTTTTCCTTTTTAAGATTCTTTATATAACTCTTGAGATGCGACAGAAACTGACCGTGAATATGAAAGCTTTAATATCTGCTTAGCAGATCTAGTTATTATTATTTTTTTTTTTGTGTGTTTTCTGCAAATCGGATTTCTCAGAATCTATCCATAGGATCTTTCTGAAATTTTGACCTACCCCCCCAAAAATGGGGTGCGAACCTTGATTAAATATATTTTCGAAACGTTTTACGAATCCGAAATCACCGAATTTTACGAACGAAAAAAATGACAATGCATAGTCGTAACTTTGTTATTTTTTGACCGATTTTACTAATTCTTTTTTCTTTGAATACCTTTAAAAAAACCATTTTCATCTGCAGTTTCACATTTTCGAATTTCGAAAATTCGTCGCTGTGATTTCGAACCGGAAGATTAGACCAATTTGACAACTTCTTTAATAGTTGTACGATTTTCATGAAATTTAGTATCTAAGTAGATCCTACCGATGTGACTTCAAAAATATAATTAGAAATTTTCTAAATTATCTCCCCTTGACGAAATTAAGGATCAAAATTTTCAAAAAAATCATCGAAATATAGGTCAGAATGACCTGATTTTTTTTTTGGATACTAGATAAGTAATTACTGATTTGTACACAAAATATGGAGTTTGTCGATCGAACCGGAAGTGCCGCCATATTTAAAAGTGAAAAATCAATAAGGCTTTTTTGCTATTTTACTTACAGACTCGGGAGTTATATTTTCTGAATCCTTGTAGGAAGGCCTAAAAAATGTCGCGAATAGAATTTTGATTTCGGTCACGTGATGGTCACCATTTTGAATTGAAAATGAAAAATAGAAGCAATTTGAAGGGTCGGGACTTTGGAACACAATTACTCTCCTTCTAATTAAGCTAGAATGTTCAAACTTGGTGTAGACGTTCACTAGGTCAATGTTATGATTGAGTTCAAAGATGAGCATTTTCTGCTTAGGGTAAGCAGAGATAAACAAGCTAATTTGTTGATTCTTTAGGGCACGATAACTTCGGTTATAATGAAGGGAGGGCGGTGAAACTTTTGTCAATAGAGAGTCTAATAGCTAGCCTGTTGTGTGAAATCATTGTATTATTTTTTCTAAATATCAGGGATAGCCGAAAAAAAGAGATTGAAAACCCAAAAAGTCGTATTTTTACAATTTGGAGCATGTTTAGAGGTCTTTCTCGTAAAGTCAACATAATATTTTTTGGGAACTTCTTGTACAAAGAGTCTTATTGGTAGTCTTTTATATGAAACCATCGATCAACAGTCCAACATATCAGGAGTAGAAGAACAAAAGGATCGAACATTGAAAACGGCACCCTTTCATTGTTAAGCGAAACATGCAGTGTGGGTGACTACAATCTACACATTTAGTCATCGTATAGAGCTTATTCAACAGTATCGAATTCCAACTGCTTAGGGATATTTTACGTGCACTCCAATGTGTACACGGGACCTTGGTTTTTCGTCCCATCCGAATGACTAGACAGCTGTGCTTGTCAGGCCCTCCGTTCTGCCTCACTGACAAGGGGAACCACGCCGGGAAATCGAGATGAACTTTCTCCGTGCAGAACTTTCAATTCAGGCGAAAACGTTTATTGCATACGATTAAGCTGGTCAGTTGGAGCTTATTTTCAAAAGTTTTGTAATAATCGGTTGGTAATTAAAGTACCGTGCACATTAAACTGTTAAAACAGAAAATTTCGCCCGGTTGAAATGTTTCTTGCTATAAGTCAGCAATTTTCTGAATTCAGGGAGGCTGAATGGCTGAATGGTTAGCATGTGCGCACTGTATCGTAACGTCTGTCATTGAGTCAACGGGCGTCGTTTCGATCTCCAGGTTGCACGTGACATGAAGTATGATGTCCAACCTTGTGGGTTTTCTCCGTGTTCTTCGGTTTCCTCCCAACGGCTAAAGACCTGTAAGCGCAGGGGGAGTTTTTAAATAAAATTAAAAAACATATGTTAGTCCCGAAATGACCTAGTTTGTGTCGAATGGACATTAGGCCGCATTTCTCTCTTTCTCTTTTATTTTTAAAGTTTTGTAATAATCGGTTGGTAATCAAAGGTACTGTAAAAGTGATAAAACAGAAAATAATCGGTTGGTAATCAAAGGTACTGTAAAAGTCATAAAACAGAAAATTTCGCCCGGTTGTAATGTTTCTCACTTTAAAGTCAGCAATTTCCCGATTTTAAGTGGCAAACGTTTATTGCGAACGCTTAAGCTGGTCAGGGGGGAGCTTATTTTTAAAAGTTTTGTAATATTCGGTTGATAACTAAAGGTACCGTGCAAATTAAACTGTTACAATAGAAAATTTGGCCCGGTTGAAATGTTTCTCGCTGTAGGTCAGCAATTTGCCGATTTTAGGGAGGTTGCGTGGCTGAATGGTTAGCACGTGCGCTCTGTATCATAACGTCTGTCATTGAGTCAACTGCCGTTGTTTCGATTTTTTGGTTGTACGTGACAAGGAGTATGGTTGCCTGTCCAACCTCGTAGGCCGTAACCGCCGCTGCCCGGGTAAAATTTCCCTCATTGCACACATTATGGCATATGCCCGTCTTCATTAGCCCATTTTAGGAGCAGAACAGTCGGACGTTAAACCCCATTCAATTTCATTTCATTTTCTCTATGTTGCTTATTTATTATAGTGGATAAATATTTTTCTGGTTCTAGCAATTATTTAATTTCTGCATAGAAATCTTGCTTTGGCCAGTTTTTTTTATTGCAGAGTGCCATTCTTGTTTAAACAAACATGATCCTTTGTTTAAAACATGCTTAAGAAGTCGTCACGATTTCCTACTTATAACCAAACATATTGGAAATATTAGTCTGGCATTATTAAATCCTAATTTTATTGGTCTTATTTAAAATTAAACTTTCATTTAACTATGAACAACCCTTAACGTGTCTCTTTAAAACTATTAAGTACTCTAAAACAGTAGCTCAACCTTTTGACCTAAACTCATTAATTTACCATTTTGTTGTGAGCGACTTCTTATTCTTCCTATATGACATATTGCACGTGTCTGATTTCAAAGGGGGGTTGAGTGGCTGAATGGTAAGCACGCGCGCCTGTCATTGAGTAAACTAGCGTGTTTTCGAATGCCCGGTTGTACGTGACAAGGAGTAAGGTCGCCTGTCCAACCTGCCATTTTTAATTTTTTTTTTCCCGCCATTTTCATTTCATTTTCTCATCCGTCTCATTACAGTAATACAAGTTTCAGTTATTTCCCTTTAGTTTTCAGATTATTGTTATGCCTGGGTGCAATGTTTCATACTATATTTAGACTTGTAACTTCGCGAGTTTTTGACCAATTTTAATAATTTTTTCTTCGTATCCTTTTATTTAGGTTACTTGATACAATCAATGACACGTGACGATGAATATGAAAGCTTTCATATCTGCATGGGACAGTAGCAGATCTAGTTATTATTATTTTTTTTTTTTGTGTGTTTTCTGCAAATCGGATTTCTCAGAATCTATCCATAGGATCTTTCTGAAATTTTGACCTACCCCCCCAAAAATGGGGTGCGAACCTTGATTAAATATATTTTCGAAACGTTTTACGAATCCGAAATCACCGAATTTTACGAACGAAAAAAATGACAATGCATAGTCGTAACTTTGTTATTTTTTGACCGATTTTACTAATTCTTTTTTCTTTGAATACCTTTAAAAAAACCATTTTCATCTGCAGTTTCACATTTTCGAATTTCGAAAATTCGTCGCTGTGATTTCGAACCGGAAGATTAGACCAATTTGACAACTTCTTTAATAGTTGTACGATTTTCATGAAATTTAGTATCTAAGTAGATCCTACCGATGTGACTTCAAAAATATAATTAGAAATTTTCTAAATTATCTCCCCTTGACGAAATTAAGGATCAAAATTTTCAAAAAAATCATCGAAATATAGGTCAGAATGACCTGATTTTTTTTTTGGATACTAGATAAGTAATTACTGATTTGTACACAAAATATGGAGTTTGTCGATCGAACCGGAAGTGCCGCCATATTTAAAAGTGAAAAATCAATAAGGCTTTTTTGCTATTTTACTTACAGACTCGGGAGTTATATTTTCTGAATCCTTGTAGGAAGGCCTAAAAAATGTCGCGAATAGAATTTTGATTTCGGTCACGTGATGGTCACCATTTTGAATTGAAAATGAAAAATAGAAGCAATTTGAAGGGTCGGGACTTTGGAACACAATTACTCTCCTTCTAATTAAGCTAGAATGTTCAAACTTGGTGTAGACGTTCACTAGGTCAATGTTAATAATAATGAATTTATATAGCGCCTCTCATCTAGAACTGTTCTACTCGATGGCGCTGAGCCGCTCTGTCACGTTTGGTATTCACAGTTAAATAGGTGAGTCTTAAGGGATGTTTTAAAGGACTCTACTGTTTTGGCTTCCTTTAATGTTGCTGGGAGTTTATTCCATTGGGTGGGTGCTGCCACTGAAAAAGCCCTATCACCACACGACACTTTAAAAGTTTTCAGAACAACTAGGTCGTGTTTTGATGTTGATCGTGTTGATCTATCTCCACTTTTGATTTTTATAAGATGACTCAGGTAATTGGGAGCTGAACCATGGATACACTTGTAAGTTAGAAGGATTATCTTGTACTGAATACGTCTGTTAATTGGGAGCCAGTGGAGGGATTTGAGCACAGGTGTAATATGGTCACGTAATCTTGTTCTGGTGATCAGACGTGCGGCAGTGTTTTGTATTTTTTGAAGGGAGCGAAGAGAAGAAGCTGGAAGACCATAAAGTAACGAATTACAATAGTCCAGTCTAGATGCGATTAATGAGTTCACTAACAGTTTAATTGAATCTGTGTTTAAGTATTTTCGTACGCGACCAATGTTGTACAGTTGGAAGTTACATGCCTTTGATACTGCGGCAATTTGTTTAGACATATCCATAGTAGAGTTAAACATAACACCCAAATTTCGAGCAGATTGAACAGGGCTGATGTGATCAATTCCAACTTGAATGGGGTGACTATCTAATGATGAAACATATGATTTTGAGCCAATGGTCATGTATTCTGTTTTGTCAGAGTTCAGTTTAAGAAAGTTTGCAGTCATCCATACTCTGATGCTCTCAATGCAGCGTTCCAATTGTTGTTGTTTGTCTGGAATATCACATGGTGGTCCTATTAGATAGAGTTGAGTGTCATCTGCAAAAAGATGGTAGTCTACACAGTGTTTGCGGATGATTTCGCCAAGGGGAGAGGTATAGATGGTAAATAGAATTGGTCCCAAGACAGATCCTTGGGGAACACCGAATTTTACTTGGGCTGGATTTGATTTAGCATTGTCTATGCATACAATCTGATTACGATTAGATAAGTATGACTGAATAAGCTTTATGGCAGAGTCAGATAATTTTAACCTATATTTGAGTCTGTGAAGTAAAATATGATGGTCAATAGTGTCGAATGCTGCAGATAGATCGAGCAAAACAAACAATATGACACATTTTTTATCCATACCACGCAATAAATCATTACTCACTCTGATTAGTGCAGTTTCACAACTATGATTGTCTCGATATGCGGACTGAAATGGTTCTGATAGATTCTCACGAGTTAGATGTTCTTTGAGTTGTTCAGCAATAACTTTCTCGATGACTTTCGAGAGAAACGATAAATTTGATACTGGTCGGTAGTTTCTAAGACAGTCTGGATCAAGGTTTAACTTCTTTAGTAATGGTCTGACATGGGCCGTTTTGAATGCTGTCGGAAACTGGCTGCTAGAGATGCAATCATTTATTAAAGTGAATAATAGTTGTAGCAGGTGTGGTAAACATATTTTTAAGAGCCATGTTGGTATTGCGTCCAGATCACATGATTTTGTGGGAGCATTTCGAATAATTTTCTCAAGATTTACCAAAGAAACTGGATTAAATGTTAACCAATTTGAATCATCCCCACTGTCAAGTAAGGATATATGTTGTTCGGTCTCAGTCACATCGGGGAAGTGATCACGGATTTTGTTTATCTTACTTATGAAAAAGTTTGAGAAAATCTCTGGTAGAGCATCTTTGTCAAAGCATGATGGGTACTTATCCCCAGAAACGTCTTTTGTAAGGTTGTTGAAAGTTTGAAAGAGTGTTTTAGAGTTATTGGATGTGGTTATGAGATCTTTTAGATATTTAATCTTGGTGGATCTTAACTCAGATGAGTACTGGTTACGTTTACATTTGTATATTTGAAGGTGCACTTCTAGGCCTGATCTTCGCCAGTTGGTTTCAGCACTTCGGCATTGGTGTTTTAATGTTAAAAGAGAATCGTTGAACCATTTACTGTGGGGTCTGATGGTAACAATACGCTTCTTGAGGGGAGCATGTCTGTCTAATGTACCATAAAGGGCTTGATTAAAAACTGACCACTTATCATCAACAGAGTCTAATACCGATATATTTTGTAAAACAGTTTCAATATTGATGTCCTCTATGAACTGACCGATGTTGATATTCCGGCACTTCCTATATACTAATTCAGTTTTAGTAGGGGCTGGTTTTGACAGGTTTAGATCCACAAACACACTGAAATGATCTGATAATTCGTGGTTACAAACATTTACATTTGTTACCAGTTTTGAGGTTGATTTGCAGATAACTAGATCTAATGTGTGGCCGCTACCATGTGTGGGTTTGGCGACAAGTTGTTTTAATCCAAAACTATCCAATATTTGTGTAAATCTCAGGGAATTATTGTTGAGAACATTGTCGACATGGATGTTAAAATCACCAAAGAATAGGGGTTGAGTGCAAGTTACATTAAGATCACAGATCAATTCAAGGAATTCATCCTCAAAGTTTTGGAAATTGAGTTTGTTCTTAGCAGACGGCGGAGGTCTGTATAAGGCTATTATTTGAACGGATACGTTATTTTGTCTTAAGTTGAAGCCAATATGTTCGAAGCTCTTGAAAGATTTGATTTCACTGCTATTAAACTGTTTCAGAGATAATGACTGTCTGAAGATTATTCCTAATCCGCCACCTCTAGAGGTTTGGCGATTTTCAAACAGAATGTCATAGTCTGGGGGGAGGATTTCATTAATTACTATTGTGTCATTGTCTTTTAGCCATGTTTCTGTTATTAACAATATGTCTATGGATTCATCTAAAATATACTGATTCAGTTCAATTGATTTGTTTCTGACAGATCTTGAGTTTAGCAAACAAAGTTTCAACTTATCATTATTGACAGATTTTAACTCAGATTTATTGGGTGTTTCTTGATCAGTGTTCAGGGTACTGAGGTAGGCTGTGAACTTTTTTCCACCTCGTCTACTTCTCTTGGTTGGTTTAACAGAGTTAATGTTCAGAAACTTAATAATGTTAAATACTCCAGGTTTAAGTTTGAGGTCTGTGTTGTTTAAACTGAGTAACTGCTCACTAGTATAAGTCACCATAAGTTTCACTCACTAGACTGAATAAACAATGATCACTGTATCCCTATTGTCAATATTTCAAATGCATATTTCTCCAAAGTTGATAGAAATTTCTGGTTGTAAATCAATCCATGTTTTTCTTGGATATCTTATGTAAATCCAAGCCAAATTTCACAATAACACACTTTCATATAACATGTGAAAACACACAAAATGTGACAGAGCTCTCCCTAGCAGCTTCTTAGCGCAAGGGAAATAACTCAATGTTATGATTTGAGTTCAAAGATGAGCATTTTCTGCTTAGGGTAAGCAGAGATAAACAAGCTAATTTGTTGATTCTTTAGGGCACGATAACTTCGGTTATAATGAAGGGAGGGCGGTGAAACTTTTGTCAATAGAGAGTCTAATAGCTAGCCTGTTGTGTGAAATCATTGTATTATTTTTTCTAAATATCAGGGATAGCCGAAAAAAAGAGATTGAAAACCCAAAAAGTCGTATTTTTACAATTTGGAGCATGTTTAGAGGTCTTTCTCGTAAAGTCAACATAATATTTTTTGGGAACTTCTTGTACAAAGAGTCTTATTGGTAGTCTTTTATATGAAACCATCGATCAACAGTCCAACATATCAGGAGTAGAAGAACAAAAGGATCGAACATTGAAAACGGCACCCTTTCATTGTTAAGCGAAACATGCAGTGTGGGTGACTACAATCTACACATTTAGTCATCGTATAGAGCTTATTCAACAGTATCGAATTCCAACTGCTTAGGGATATTTTACGTGCACTCCAATGTGTACACGGGACCTTGGTTTTTCGTCCCATCCGAATGACTAGACAGCTGTGCTTGTCAGGCCCTCCGTTCTGCCTCACTGACAAGGGGAACCACGCCGGGAAATCGAGATGAACTTTCTCCGTGCAGAACTTTCAATTCAGGCGAAAACGTTTATTGCATACGATTAAGCTGGTCAGTTGGAGCTTATTTTCAAAAGTTTTGTAATAATCGGTTGGTAATTAAAGTACCGTGCACATTAAACTGTTAAAACAGAAAATTTCGCCCGGTTGAAATGTTTCTTGCTATAAGTCAGCAATTTTCTGAATTCAGGGAGGCTGAATGGCTGAATGGTTAGCATGTGCGCACTGTATCGTAACGTCTGTCATTGAGTCAACGGGCGTCGTTTCGATCTCCAGGTTGCACGTGACATGAAGTATGATGTCCAACCTTGTGGGTTTTCTCCGTGTTCTTCGGTTTCCTCCCAACGGCTAAAGACCTGTAAGCGCAGGGGGAGTTTTTAAATAAAATTAAAAAACATATGTTAGTCCCGAAATGACCTAGTTTGTGTCGAATGGACATTAGGCCGCATTTCTCTCTTTCTCTTTTATTTTTAAAGTTTTGTAATAATCGGTTGGTAATCAAAGGTACTGTAAAAGTGATAAAACAGAAAATAATCGGTTGGTAATCAAAGGTACTGTAAAAGTCATAAAACAGAAAATTTCGCCCGGTTGTAATGTTTCTCACTTTAAAGTCAGCAATTTCCCGATTTTAAGTGGCAAACGTTTATTGCGAACGCTTAAGCTGGTCAGGGGGGAGCTTATTTTTAAAAGTTTTGTAATATTCGGTTGATAACTAAAGGTACCGTGCAAATTAAACTGTTACAATAGAAAATTTGGCCCGGTTGAAATGTTTCTCGCTGTAGGTCAGCAATTTGCCGATTTTAGGGAGGTTGCGTGGCTGAATGGTTAGCACGTGCGCTCTGTATCATAACGTCTGTCATTGAGTCAACTGCCGTTGTTTCGATTTTTTGGTTGTACGTGACAAGGAGTATGGTTGCCTGTCCAACCTCGTAGGCCGTAACCGCCGCTGCCCGGGTAAAATTTCCCTCATTGCACACATTATGGCATATGCCCGTCTTCATTAGCCCATTTTAGGAGCAGAACAGTCGGACGTTAAACCCCATTCAATTTCATTTCATTTTCTCTATGTTGCTTATTTATTATAGTGGATAAATATTTTTCTGGTTCTAGCAATTATTTAATTTCTGCATAGAAATCTTGCTTTGGCCAGTTTTTTTTATTGCAGAGTGCCATTCTTGTTTAAACAAACATGATCCTTTGTTTAAAACATGCTTAAGAAGTCGTCACGATTTCCTACTTATAACCAAACATATTGGAAATATTAGTCTGGCATTATTAAATCCTAATTTTATTGGTCTTATTTAAAATTAAACTTTCATTTAACTAAGAACAACCCTTAACGTGTCTCTTTAAAACTATTAAGTACTCTAAAACAGTAGCTCAACCTTTTGGCCTAAACTCATTAATTTACCATTTTGTTGTGAGCGACTTCTTATTCTTCTTATATGACATATTGCACGTGTCTGATTTCAAAGGGGGGTTGGGTGCCTGAATGGTTAGCACGCGCGCCTGTCATTGAGTTAACTAGCGTTAACCGGTTGTACGTGACAAGGGGTAAAGTCGCCTGTCCAACCTGCCATTTTTAATTTTTTTTTCCCGCCATTTTCATTTCATTTTCTCATCCGTCTCATTACAGTAATACAAGTTTCAGTTATTTCCCTTTAGTTTTCAGATTATTGTTATGCCTGGGTGCAATGTTTCATACTATATTTAGACTTGTAACTTCGCGAGTTTTTGACCAATTTTAATAATTTTTTCTTCGTATCCTTTTATTTAGGTTACTTGATACAATCAATGACACGTGACGATGAATATGAAAGCTTTCATATCTGCATGGGACAGTAGCAGATCTAGTTATTTTTTTTTTTTGTGTGTTTTCTGCAAATCTGATTTCTCAGAATCTATCCGTAGGATCTTTCTGAAATTTTGACCTACCCCCCAAAAATGGGGTGCGAACCTTGATTAAATATATTTTCAAAACGTTTTACGAATCCGAAATCACCGAAATTTACGAACGACGAAATTGACAAAGCATAGTCGTAACTTTGTTATTTTTTGACCGATTTTACTAATTCTTTTTTCTTTGAATACCTTGAAAAAAATCATTTTCATCTGCAGTTTCACATTTTCGAATTTCGAAAATTCGTCGCTGTGATTTCGAACCGGAAGTTTAGACCAATTTGACAACTTCTTTAATAGTTGTACGATTGTCATGAAATTTAGTATATATGTAGACCTTACCAATGTGACTTCAAAAATATAATTAGAAATTTTCTAAATTATCTCCCCTTGACGAAATTAAAGATCAAAATTTTCAAAAAAATCATCGAAATATAGGTCAGAATGACCTGATTTTTTTTTTGGATACTAGATAAGTAATTACTGATTTGTACACAAAATATGGAGTTTGTCGATCGAACCGGAAGTGCCGCCATATTTAAAAGTGAAAAATCAATAAGGCTTTTTTGCTATTTTACTTACAGACTCGGGAATTATATTTTCTGAATCCTTGTAGGAAGGCCTAAAAAATGTCGCGAATAGAATTTTGATTTCGGTCACGTGATGGTCACCATTTTGAATTGAAAATGAAAAATAGAAGCAATTTGAAGGGTCGGGACTTTGGAACACAATTACTCTCCTTCTAATTAAGCTAGAATGTTCAAACTTGGTGTAGACGTTCACTAGGTCAATGTTATGATTGGGTTCAAAGATGAGCATTTTCTGCTTAGGGTAAGCAGAGATAAGCATGCTAATTTGTTGATTCTTTAGGGCACGATAACTTCGGTTATAATGAAGGGAGGGCGGTGAAACTTTTGTCAATAGAGAGTCTAATAGCTAGCCTGTTGTGTGAAATCATTGTATTATTTTTTCTAAATATCAGGGATAGCCGAAAAAAAAGAGATTGAAAATCCAAAAAGTCGTATTTTTACAATTTGGAGCATGTTTAGGTCTTTCTCGTAAAGTCAACATACTATTTTTTGGGAACTTCTTCTACAAAGAGTCTTATTGGTAGTCTTTTATATGAAACCATCGATCAACAGTCCAACATATCAGGAGTAAGAGAACAAAAGGATCGAAAATTGAATACTGCACCCTTTCATTGTTAAGCGAAACATGCGGTGTGGGTGACTACAATCTACGCATTTAGTCATCGTATAGAGCTTATTCAACAGTATCGAATTCCAACTGCTTAGGGATATTTTACGTGCACTCCAATGTGTACACGGGACCTTGGTTTTTCGTCCCATCCGAACGACTATACAGCTGTGCTTGTCAGGCCCTTCGTTCTGCCTCACTGAAAAGGGGAACCACGCCGGGAAATCGAGATGAACTTTCTCCGTGCAGAACTTTCAATTCAGGCAAAACGTTTATTGCATACGATTAAGCTGGTCAGTTGGAGCTTATTTTCAAAAGTTTTGTAATAATCGGTTGGTAATTAAAGTACCGTGCACATTAAACTGTTAAAACAGAAAATTTCGCCCGGTTGAAATGTTTCTTGCTATAAGTCAGCAATTTTCCGAATTCAGGGAGGCTGAACGGCTGAATGGTTAGCATGTGCGCACTGTATCGTAACGTCTGTCATTTTGAGTCAATGGGCGTCGTTTCGATCTCCAGGTTGGACGTGACATGAAGTATGATGTCCAACCTCGTGGGTTTTCTCCGTGTCCTTCGGTTTCCTCCCAACGGCTAAAGACCTGTAAGCGCAAGGGGAGTTTTTAAATAAAATTAAAAAACATATGTTAGTCCCGAAATGACCTAGTTTGTGTCGTATGGACATTAGGCCGCATTTCTCTCTTTCTCTTTTATTTTTAAAGTTTTGTAATAATCGGTTGGTAATCAAAGGTACTGTAAAAGTGATAAAACAGAAAATTTCGCCCGGTTGTAATGTTTCTCACTTTAAAGTCAGCAATTTGCCGATTTTATTGCGAACGCTTAAGCTGGTCAGGGGGAGCTTATTTTTAAAAGTTTTGTAATATTCGGTTGATAACTAAAGGTACCGTGCAAATTAAACTGTTACAATAAAAAATTTGGCCCGGTTGAAATGTTTCTCGCTGTAGGTCAGCAATTTGCTGATTTTAGGGAGGTTGCGTGGCTGAATGATTAGCACGTGCGCTCTGTATCATAACGTCTGTCATTGAGTCAACTGGCGTTGTTTCGATTTCTTGGTTGTACGTGACAAGGAGTATGGTCGCCTGTCCAACCTCGTAGGCCGTAACCGCCGCTGCCCGGGTAAAATTTCCCTCATTGCACACTTTATGGCATATGCCCGTCTTCATTAGCCCATTTTAGGAGCAGAACAGTCGGACGTTAAACCCCATTCAATTTCATTTCATTTTCTCTATGTTGCTTATTTATTATAGTGGATAAATATTTTTCTGGTTCTAGCAATTATTTAATTAGAAATCTTGCTTTGGCCAGTTTTTTTATTGCAGAGTGCCATTCTTGTTTAAACAAACATGATCCTTTGTTTAAAACATGCTTACGAAGTCGTCACGATTTCCTACTTATAACCAAACATATTGAAAATATTAGTCTGGCATTATTAAATCCTAATTTTATTGGTCTTATTTAAAATTAAACTTTCATTTAACTATGAACAACCCTTAACGTGTCTCTTTAAAACTATTAAGTACTCTAAAACAGTAGCTCAACCTTTTGGCCTAAACTCATTAATTTACCATTTTGTTGTGAGCGACTTCTTATTCTTCTTATATGACATATTGCACGTGTCTGATTTCAAAGGGGGGTTGGGTGCCTGAATGGTTAGCACGCGCGCCTGTCATTGAGTTAACTAGCGTTAACCGGTTGTACGTGACAAGGGGTAAAGTCGCCTGTCCAACCTGCCATTTTTAATTTTTTTTTCCCGCCATTTTCATTTCATTTTCTCATCCGTCTCATTACAGTAATACAAGTTTCAGTTATTTCCCTTTAGTTTTCAGATTATTGTTATGCCTGGGTGCAATGTTTCATACTATATTTAGACTTGTAACTTCGCGAGTTTTTGACCAATTTTAATAATTTTTTCTTCTTATCCTTTTATTTAGGATACTTGATACAATCAATGACACGTGACGATGAATATGAAAGCTTTCATATCTGCATGGGACAGTAGCAGATCTAGTTATTTTTTTTTTGTGTATTTTCTGCAAATCGGATTTCTCAGTATCTAACCATGGGATCTTTCTAAAACTTTGACCTACCCCCCCAAAAATGGGGTGCGAACGTTGTTTAAATATATTTTCAAAACGTTTTACGAATCCGAAATCACCGAATTTTACGAACGAAAAAATTGACAATGCATAGTCGTAACTTTGTTATTTTTTGACCGATTTTACTAATTCTTTTTTCTTTGAATACCTTGAAAAAAATCATTTTCATCTGCAGTTTCACATTTTCGAATTTCGAAAATTCGTCGCTGTGATTTCGAACCGGAAGTTTAGACCAATTTGACAACTTCTTTAATAGTTGTACGATTTTCATGAAATTTAGTATACAAGTAGATCTTACCGATGTGACTTCAAAAATATAATTAGAAATTTTCTAAATTATCTCCCCTTGGTGAAATTAAGGATCAAAGTTTTCAAAAAAATCGTCGAAATATAGGTCAGAATGATGTCCGTCCACAATTTGTTTGTGGACTCTCTACAGGTCACAATTCTTATCCGATTTTGACGAAACTTGAAATATAGGTTTATCCCCAAAAGATCTCGGTTCCTTTCGATATTGGCATGTATCGGATCAAAACTTCATGGATTATGGCCCCTGATTGTACGAAAAATCACGTTTTTAGCTTGTGTACCCTATAGAGGTCACAATTTTGAACCGATTTTGATGAAACTTGACATGCATGTTTGTAACCCAAAGATCTTGGTTCCTTTCGATATTTGCGGCTATCGGAATGTAATTTCCTGAATTATGGCCCCTGATTGTCCGAAAAATCACCCTTTTTAGCTTGTGGTCCCTCTGGAGGTCACAATTATTATTCGATTTAAAAAACCGTTTGATTATATCACCGTTACACCCTAAGGAAGGTTGAGTTCGAATTTCGGGAAAATCGGACGAAAATTGCCATACAAAATGGCCGCCGTTAGTACGCGAATACTGTTAAAAAATGGTATATCAAGGTTGTGGACCATGTGGAGGTCACAATTTTGATTCGATTTTGATGAAACTTGAAATTCATGGTTATAACCCAAAGATCTTGCTTCCTTTCGATATTTGCGCATATCGGATCGTAACTTCCTGAATTATGGCCCCTGATTATACGCAAAATCGCCTTTTTTTTTAGCTTGGAGGTCACAATTATTATTCGATTTAAAAAAACGTTTGATTATATCACCGTTACACCCTAAGGAAGGTTGAGTTCGAATTTCGGGAAAATCGGACGAAAATTGCCATACAAAATGGCCGCCGTTTGTACGCGAATACTGTTAAAAAATGGTATATCAAGGTTGTGGACCCTGTGGAGGTCACAATTTTGATTCGATTGTGATGAAACTTGAAATTCAAGGTTATAACCCAAAGATCTTGCTTCTTTTCGATATTTGCGCATATCGGATCGTAACTTCCTGAATTATGGCCCCTGATTATACGCAAAATCGCCTTTTTTTTTAGCTTGGAGGTCACAATTATTATCCGATTTAAAAAATCGTTTGATTATATTACCGTTACACCGTAAGGAAGGTTGAGTTCGAATTTCGGGAAAATCAGACCAAAATTGCCATACAAAATGGCCACCGTTTGTACGTGAATACTGTTAAAAATGGTATATCAAGGTTGTGGACCCTGTAAAGGTCACAATTTTAATTCGATTTTGATGAAACTTGAAATGCATGGTTATAACCCAAAGATCTTGGTTCCTTTCGGTATTTGCGCATATCGGATCGTAACTTCCTGAATTATTCGAATTTCGTGAAAATGGTACCAAAATTGCCGGAAGAAATGGTCGCCGTTTGTACGCGAATAGTGTAAAGATATGGTATATCATGGTTGTTGACTCTGTACAGGTCACAATTCTTATCCGATTTTGACGAAAAGTCACATTTCTAGGTTGTGTACCGTCACACCATAATCATTGTCGACTTCGAATTTCATGAATATCAGACTGGAACTGACCAACAAAATGGCTGCTCCCAATACAGTATGAAATACAGGACTTAATGATGTAGGAAAAATCACTTTCCGTATTGTTTGTTCTCTATCCATCTCTCGAAAATGTGGGCGTATCCTGCCTGGCAGTGCCAGCCTATCTTTTAATTTCTGCATAGAAATCTCTGGCCAGTTTTTTTTTATTGCAGAGTGCCATTCTTGTATATTGCAGTCTATGACCCTTTGTTTAAAACATGCTTAAGAAGTCGTCACGATTTCCTACTTATAACCAAACATATTGGAAACCATAATTATATAACATATCTTGGAAGCCCGATTACAGCTATACAAGTTTCAGTTATTTCCCTTTAGTTTAAAGATTATTTTTTTGCTCCGGTGCAATGTTTCTCACTACATTTAAATTTGTAACTTTGTGAGTTTTTGACCGATTTTGATATTATGTCTTTATAATTTTCCAAATCTACATATTTAACGTACATATTCAAACAGTTGAGTTCAACCTGATTCAAAAAGTATTAGTTTTGTTCAAAGTTATCTCATTTAATTTTTCGATGTTTTCTTACCATTTTCATTTCATTTTTCTGAAAGTTTTGAAATCGGAAGTCATCCCGATTACAGCAACACAAGTATCAGTTATTTCCCTTTAGTTTTCAGATTACTCAATGTTTCATACTATATTTAGACTTGTAACTTCGCGAGTTTTTGACCAATTTTGATAGTTTGTTATTCTTATCCTTTTATTTGAGATACTTGATATAATCGATGACACGTGACGATGAATATGAAAGCTTTCATATCTGCATGCGACAGTAGCAGATCTAGTTATTAAGCTTTCATATTACATATGAAAGCTTATTGTTTCTGTTAAGATTACTATTATTTTTTTTTTTTGTGTATTTTCTGCAAATCGGATTTCTCAGAATCTAACCATGGGATCTTTCTGAAATTTTGACCTACCCCCCAAAAATGGGGTGCGAACGTTGTTTAAATATATTTTCAAAACGTTTTACGAATCCGAAATCACCGAATTTTACGAACGAAAAAATTGACAATGCATAGTCGTAACTTTGTTATTTTTGACCGATTTTACTAATTCTTTTTTCTTTGAATACCTTGAAAAAAATCATTTTCATCTGCAGTTTCACATTTTCGAATTTCGAAAATTCGTCGCTGTGATTTCGAACCGGAAGTTTAGACCAATTTGACAACTTCTTTAATAGTTGTACGATTTTCATGAAATTTAGTATACAAGTAGATCTTACCGATGTGACTTCAAAAATATAATTAGAAATTTTCTAAATTATCTCCCCTTGGTGAAATTAAGGATCAAAGTTTTCAAAAAAATCGTCGAAATATAGGTCAGAATGACCTAATTTTTTTTTTCGATACTAGACAAGGAATTGCTGATTCGTACACAAAATATGGAGTTTGTCGATCGAACCGGAAGTGCCACCATCTTTAAACGTGAAAAATCAAAAAGGCTTTTTTGCTATTTTACTTACAGACTCGGGAGTTATATTTTCGGAATCCTTGAAGGAATGCCTAAAAATCTATCGGATCAGAATTTTGATTTCGGTCATGTGATGGTCACAATTTTGAATTGAAAATGAAAAATAGAAGCAATTTGAAAGGCCCGGACTTCGGAACACAATAACTCTCCTTCTAATTAAGCTAGAATGTTCAAACTTGGTGTAGACGTTCACTAGGTCAATGTTATGATTGAGTTCAAAGATGAGCATTTTCTGCTTAGGGTGAGCAGAGATAAGCATGCTGATTTGTTGATTCTTTAGGGCACGATAACTTCGGTTATAATGAAGGGAGGGCGGTGAAACTTTTGTCAATAGAGAGTCTAATGGGTAGCCTGTTGTGTGAAATGATTGTATCATTTTTTTTAAATATCAGGGATAGCCGAAAAAAAGAGATTGAAAATCCAAAAAGTCGTATTTTTACAATTTGGAGCATGTTTAGAGGTCTTTCTCGTAAAGTCAACATACTATTTTGGTAGTCTTATTGGTAGTTTTTTATATGAAACCATCGATCAACAGTCCAACATATCAGGAGTAGAAGAACAAAAGGATCGAACATTGAAAACGGCATCCTTTCATTGTTGAGCGAAACATGAAGTGTGGGTGACTACAATCTACGCATTTAGTCATCGTATAGAGCTTATTCAACAGTATCGAATTCCAACTGCTTAGGGATATTTTACGTGCACTCCAATGTGTACACGGGACCTTGGTTTTTCGTCCCATCCGAAGGACTAGACAGCTGTGCTTGTCAGGCCCTCCGTTCTGCCTTACTGACAAGGGAACCACGCCGGGAAATCGAGATGAACTTTCTCTGTGCAGAACTTTCAATTCAGGCAAAACGTTTATTGCATACGATTAAGCGGGTCAGTTGGAGCTTATTTTCAAAAGTTTTGTAATAATCGGTTGGTAATTAAAGTACCGTGCACATTAAACTGTTAAAACAGAAAATTTCGCCCGGTTGAAATGTTTCTTGCTATAAGTCAGCAATTTTCCGAATTCAGAGAGGCTGGATGGCTGAATGGTTAGCATGTGCTCGCTGTATCGTAACCTTTGTCATTGAGTCAACGGGCGTTGTTTGGATCTCCAGGTTGCACGTGACATGGTGTATGATGTCCAACCTCGTGGGTTTTCTCCGTGTTCTTCGGTTTCCTCCCAACGGCTAAAGACCAGTACGTGCAAGGGGAGTTTTTAAATAAAATTAAAAAACATATGTTAGTCCCGAAATGACCTAGTTTGTGTCGAATGGACGTTAGGCCGCATTTCTCTCTTTCTCTTTTTAAAGTTTTGTAATAATCGGTTGGTAATCAAAGGTACTGTTAAAGTGATAAAACAGAAGTTTTGGCCCGGTTGTAATGTTTCTCACTTTAAATTCAGCAATTTGTCGATTTTAAGGGGCAAACGTTTATTGCGAACGATTAAGCTGGTCAGGGGGAGCTTATTTTAAAAAGTTTTGTAATATTCGGTTGATAACTAAAGGTACCGTGCAAATTAAACTGTTAAAATAGAAAATTTGGCCCGGTTGAAATGTTTCTCGCTGTAGGTCAGCAATTTGCCGATTTTAGGGAGGTTGCGTGGCTGAATGGTTAGCACATGCGCTCTGTATCATAACGTCTGTCATTGAGTCAACTGGCCTTGTTTCGATTTCTTGGTTGTACGTGACAAGGAGTATGGTCGCCTTACCAACCTCGTAGGCCGTAACGCCGCTGCCCGGGTAAAATTTCCCTCATTGCACACTTTATGCGTATGCCCGTCTTCATTAGCCCATTGTAGGAGCAGAACAGTAGGACGTTAAACCCCATTCAATTTCATTTCATTTTCTCTATGTTGCTTATTTATTATAGTGGATAAATATTTTTCTGGTTCTAGCAATTATTATACGCCCACATTTTCATGTGGACGTATTATGTCGTCGCCCCTGTCCGTCCGGACGTCCGTCCGTCCACAATTTGTTTGTGGACTCTCTACAGGTCACAATTCTTATCCGATTTTGACGAAACTTGAAATATAGGTTTATCCCCAAAAGATCTCGGTTCCTTTCGATATTGGCATGTATCGGATCAAAACTTCATGGATTATGGCCCCTGATTGTACGAAAAATCACGTTTTTAGCTTGTGGACCCTATAGAGGTCACAATTTTGAACCGATTTTGATGAAACTTGACATGCATGTTTGTAACCCAAAGATCTTGGTTCCTTTCGATATTTGCGGCTATCGGAATGTAATTTCCTGAATTATGGCCCCTGATTGTCCGAAAAATCACCCTTTTTAGCTTGTGGTCCCTCTGGAGGTCACAATTATTATTCGATTTAAAAAACCGTTTGATTATATCACCGTTACACCCTAAGGAAGGTTGAGTTCGAATTTCGGGAAAATCGGACGAAAATTGCCATACAAAATGGCCGCCGTTAGTACGCGAATACTGTTAAAAAATGGTATATCAAGGTTGTGGACCCTGTGGAGGTCACAATTTTGATTCGATTTTGATGAAACTTGAAATTCATGGTTATAACCCAAAGATCTTGCTTCCTTTCGATATTTGCGCATATCGGATCGTAACTTCCTGAATTATGGCCCCTGATTATACGCAAAATCGCCTTTTTTTTTTAGCTTGGAGGTCACAATTATTATTCGATTTAAAAAAACGTTTGATTATATCACCGTTACACCCTAAGGAAGGTTGAGTTCGAATTTCGGGAAAATCGGACGAAAATTGCCATACAAAATGGCCGCCGTTTGTACGCGAATACTGTTAAAAAATGGTATATCAAGGTTGTGGACCCTGTGGAGGTCACAATTTTGATTCGATTGTGATGAAACTTGAAATTCAAGGTTATAACCCAAAGATCTTGCTTCTTTTCGATATTTGCGCATATCGGATCGTAACTTCCTGAATTATGGCCCCTGATTATACGCAAAATCGCCTTTTTTTTTAGCTTGGAGGTCACAATTATTATCCGATTTAAAAAAACGTTTGATTATATTACCGTTACACCGTAAGGAAGGTTGAGTTCGAATTTCGGGAAAATCAGACCAAAATTGCCATACAAAATGGCCACCGTTTGTACGTGAATACTGTTAAAAAATGGTATATCAAGGTTGTGGACCCTGTAAAGGTCACAATTTTAATTCGATTTTGATGAAACTTGAAATGCATGGTTATAACCCAAAGATCTTGGTTCCTTTCGGTATTTGCGCATATCGGATCGTAACTTCCTGAATTATTCGAATTTCGTGAAAATGGTACCAAAATTGCCGGAAGAAATGGTCGCCGTTTGTACGCGAATAGTGTAAAGATATGGTATATCATGGTTGTTGACTCTGTACAGGTCACAATTCTTATCCGATTTTGACGAAAAGTCACATTTCTAGGTTGTGTACCGTCACACCATAATCATTGTCGACTTCGAATTTCATGAATATCAGACTGGAACTGACCAACAAAATGGCTGCTCCCAATACAGTATGAAATACAGGACTTAATGATGTAGGAAAAATCACTTTCCGTATTGTTTGTTCTCTATCCATCTCTCGAAAATGTGGGCGTATCCTGCCTGGCAGTGCCAGCCTATCTTTTAATTTCTGCATAGAAATCTCTGGCCAGTTTTTTTTTTATTGCAGAGTGCCATTCTTGTATATTGCAGTCTATGACCCTTTTAAAACATGCTTAAGAAGTCGTCACGATTTCCTACTTATAACCAAACATATTGGAAACCATAATTATATAACATATCTTGGAAGCCCGATTACAGCTATACAAGTTTCAGTTATTTCCCTTTAGTTTAAAGATTATTTTTTTGCCCGGGTGCAATGTTTCTCACTACATTTAAATTTGTAACTTTGTGAGTTTTTGACCGATTTTGATATTATGTCTTTATAATTTTCCAAATCTACATATTTAACGTACATATTCAAACAGTTGAGTTCAACCTGATTCAAAAAGTATTAATTTTGTTCAAAGTTATCTCATTTAATTTTTCGATGTTTTCTTACCATTTTCATTTCATTTTTCTGAAAGTTTTGAAATCGGAAGTCATCCCGATTACAGCAACACAAGTATCAGTTATTTCCCTTTAGTTTTCAGATTACTCAATGTTTCATACTATATTTAGACTTGTAACTTCGCGAGTTTTTGACCAATTTTGATAGTTTGTTATTCTTATCCTTTTATTTGAGATACTTGATATAATCGATGACACGTGACGATGAATATGAAAGCTTTCATATCTGCATGCGACAGTAGCAGATCTAGTTATTTTTTTTTTTGTGTATTTTCTGCAAATCGGATTTCTCAGAATCTAACCATGGGATCTTTCTGAAACTTTGACCTACCCCCCCAAAAATGGGGTGCGAACGTTGTTTAAATATATTTTCAAAACGTTTTACGAATCCGAAATCACCGAATTTTACGAACGAAAAAACTGACAATGCATAGTCGTAACTTTGTTATTTTTTGACCGATTTTACTAATTCTTTTTTCTTTGAATACCTTGAAAAAAATCATTTTCATCTGCACTTTCACATTTTCGAATTTCGAAAATTCGTCGCTAAGATTTCGAACCGGAAGTTTAGACCAATTTGACAACTTCTTTAATAGTTGTACGATTTTCATGAAATTTAGTATACAAGTAGATCTTACCGATGTGACTTCAAAAATATAATTAGAAATTTTCTAAATTATCTCCCCTTGGTGAAATTAAGGATCAAAGTTTTCAAAAAAATCATCGAAATATAGGTCAGAATGACCTAATTTTTTTTTTCGATACTAGACAAGGAATTACTGATTCGTACACAAAATATGGAGTTTGTCGATCGAACCGGAAGTGCCACCATCTTTAAACGTGAAAAATCAAAAAGGCTTTTTTGCTATTTTACTTACAGACTCGGGGGTTATATTTTCGGAATCCTTGAAGGAATGCCTAAAAATCTATCGGATCAGAATTTTGATTTGGGTCATGTGATGGTCACAATTTTGAATTGAAAATGAAAAATAGAAGCAATTTGAAAGGCCCGGATTTCGGAACACAATAACTCTCCTTCTAATTAAGCTAGAATGTTCAAACTTGGTGCAGACGTTCACTAGGTCAATGTTATGATTGAGTTCAAAGATGAGCATTTTCTGCTTAGGGTAAGCAGAGATAAGCATGCTGATTTGTTGATTCTTTAGGGCACGATAACTTCGGTTATAATGAAGGGAGGGCGGTGAAACTTTTGTCAATAGAGAGTCTAACAGGTAGCCTGTTGTATGAAACGATTGTATCATTTTTTTTAAATATCAGGGATAGCCGAAAAAAAGAGATTGAAAATCCAAAAAGTCGTATTTTTACAATTTGGAGCATGTTTAGAGGTCTTTCTCGTAAAGTCAACATACTATTTTTTGGGAACTTCTTCTACAAATAGTCTTATTGGTAGTCTTTTATATGAAACCATCGATCAACAGCCCAACATATCAGGAGTAGAAGAACAAAAGGATCGAACATTGAAAACGGCACCCTTTCATTGTTGAGCGAAACATGCACGGTGGGTGACTACAATCTACGCATTTAGTCATCGTATAGAGCTTATTCAACAGTATCGAATTCCAACTGCTTAGGGATATTTTACGTGCACTCCAATGTGTACACGGGACCTTGGTTTTTCGTCCCATCCGAACGACCAGACAGCTGTCCTTGTCAGGCCCTCCGTTCTGCCTCACTGACAAGGGGGAACCACGCCGGAAAATCGAGATAAACTTTCTCGGTGCAGAACTTTCAATTCAGGCCAAACGTTTATTACATACGATTAAGCTGGTGAGTTCGAGCTTATTTTCAAAAGTTTTGTAATAATCTGTTGGTAATTAAAGTACCGTGCAAATCAAAGTGTTAAAACAGAAAATTTCGCCCGGTTGAAATGTTTCTTGCTATAAGTCAGCAATTTCCCGATTTTAGGGAGGCTGAATGGCTGAATGGTTAGCATGTGCGCGCTGTGTCGTAACGTCTGTCATTGAGTCAACCGGCGTCGTTTCGATTTCCAGGTTGCATGTAACATGGAGTATGATGTCCAACCTCGTGGGGTTTTCTCCGTGTCCTTCGGTTTCCCCCCAACAGCTAAAGACCAGTACGCGCAAGGGAAGTTTTTAAATAAAATTAAAAAACATATGTTAGTCCCGAAATGACCTAGTTTGTGTCGAATGGACGTTAAGCCGCATTTCTCTCTTTTATTTTTAAAGTTTTGTAATAATCGGTTGGTAATCAAAGGTACTGTAAAAGTGATAAAACAGAAAATTTCGCCCGGTTGTAATGTTTCTCACTTTAAAGTCAGCAATTTGCCGATTTTAGGGGGCAAACGTTTATTGCGGGCGATTTAGCTGGTCAGGAGGAGCTTATTTTTTTTTAAGTTTTGTAATATTCGGTTGATAATAAAGGTACCGTGCAAATTAAACTGTTAAAATAGAAAATTTCGCCCGGTTGAAATGTTTCTCGCTGTATGTCAGCAATTTGCCAAATTTAGGGAGGTTACGTGGCTGAATGGTTAGCACCTGCGCTCTGTATGGTAACGTCTGTCATTCAGTCAACTGGCGTTGTTTCGATTGAATGCCCGGTTGAAATGTTTCTTGCTATAAGTCAGCAATTTCCTGATTTTAAGGAGGCTGAATGGTTAGCATATATGCGCTGTATCGTATCGTCTGTCATTGAGTCAACCGGCGTCGTTTCAATTTCCAGGTTGCGCGTGACATGGAGTATGGTGTCCAACCTCGTGGGTTTTCTCCGTGTCCTTCGGTTTCCTCCCACTCCTGAAGACCCGTACGCGCAAGGGAAGTTTTTAAATAAAATTAAAAGACATATGTTAGTCCCGAAATGACCTCGTTTGTGTCGAATGGACGTTAAGCCGCATTTCTCTCTTTCTCTTTTATTTTTAAAGTTTTGTAATAATCGGTTGGTAATCAATGGTACTGTAAAAGTGATAAAACAGAAAATTTCGCCCGGTTGTAATGCTTCTCACTTTAAAGTCAGCAATTTGCCGATTTTAATGGGCAAACGTTTATTGCGAACGATTAAGCTGGTCAGGGGGAGCTTATTTTTAAAAGTTTTGAAATATTCGAAAATTCGTCGCTGTGATTTCGAACCGGAAGTTGAGACCAACTTGACAACTTCTTTAATAGTTGTGTGATTTTCATGAAATTTAGTATATAAGTAGATCTTACCGATGCGACTTCAAAAATAAGATTAGACATTTTCTAAATTATCTCCCCTTGACGAAATTAAGGATCAAAGTTTTCCAAAAAATCTACGAAATATACGTCAAAATGACCTAATTTATTTTTGTTCGATACTAGATAAGTAATTACTGATTAGTACACAAAATATGAAGTTTGTCTATCGAACCGGACGTGCCACCATCTTGAAACGTGAAAAGTCCATAAGGCTTTTTTGCTATTTTACTTACAGACTTGGGAGTTATATTTTCTGAATCATTGAGGGAAGGCCTAAAAAACGTTTAGAGTAGAATTTTGATTTAGGTCAACTGGTAGTCACCATTTTGAAGTGAATGTGAAACATAGTGAAAAATCGACATTTACGAACTTGTAAACAAACACAATAGATTATAGAATGTTCAATGCGTCTCCTATGTCTGAAATTAATACATTTCAGGATAGCCGGGATACAGGTCAAATTTTTGGTATTTGAATATTTCAAAAATTCGATTTTTGCCTTTGATGTTTTTCGTGCCGACAAAGTTCTTTATGAGTGAAAAATCACATTAACTTCACTAGATTGTGACCGATTTTAATGGGTTTTTTTTTGTTCGGATTATCCATATGACCCATGGCATGTGACAGGAAGTGACTGTGAATATGAAAGCTTTCATATCTGCATGGGACAGTAGCAGATCTAGTTAAGCTTTCATATTACATATGAAAGCTTATTGTTTCTGTTAAGATTATTAAGCTTTCATATTACATATGAAAGCTTATTGTTTCTGTTAAGATTATTATTATTTTTTTTTTGTGTATTTTCTGCAAATCGGATTTCTCAGAATCTAACCATGGGATCTTTCTAAAATTTTGACCTACCCCCCCAAAAATGGGGTGCGAACGTTGTTTAAATATATTTTCAAAACGTTTTACGAATCCGAAATCACCGAATTTTACGAACGAAAAAACTGACAATGCATAGTCGTAACTTTGTTATTTTTTGACCGATTTTACTAATTCTTTTTTCTTTGAATACCTTGAAAAAAATCATTTTCATCTGCAGTTTCACATTTTCGAATTTCGAAAATTCGTCGCTGTGATTTCGAACCGGAAGTTTAGACCAATTTGACAACTTCTTTAATAGTTGTACGATTTTCATGAAATTTAGTATACAAGTAGATCTTACCGATGTGACTTCAAAAATATAATTAGAAATTTTCTAAATTATCTCCCCTTGGTGAAATTAAGGATCAAATTTTTCAAAAAAATCGTCGAAATATAGGTCAGAATGACCTAATTTTTTTTTTCGATACTAGACAAGGAATTACTGATTCGTACACAAAATATGGAGTTTGTCGATCGAACCGGAAGTGCCACCATCTTTAAACGTGAAAAATCAAAAAGGCTTTTTTGCTATTTTACTTACAGACTCGGGAGTTATATTTTCGGAATCCTTGAAGGAATGCCTAAAAATCTATCGGATCAGAATTTTGATTTCGGTCATGTGATGGTCACAATTTTGAATTGAAAATGAAAAATAGAAGCAATTTGAAAGGCCCGGAATTCGGAACACAATAACTCTCCTTCTAATTAAGCTAGAATGTTCAAACTTGGTGTAGACGTTCACTGGGTCAATGTTATGATTGAGTTCAAAGATGAGCATTTTCTGCTTAGGGTAAGCAGAGATAAGCATGCTGATTTGTTGATTCTTTAGGGCACGATAACTTCGGTTATAATGAAGGGAGGGCGGTGAAACTTTTGTCAATAGAGAGTCTAATGGGTAGCCTGTTGTGTGAAATGGTTGTATCATTTTTTTTAAATATCAGGGATAGCCGAAAAAAAGAGATTGAAAATCCAAAAAGTCGTATTTTTACAATTTGGAGCATGTTTAGAGGTCTTTCTCGTAAAGTCAACATACTATTTTTTGGGAACTTCTTCTACAAAGAGTCTTATTGAAACCATCGATCAACAGTCCAACATATCAGGAGTAGGCATCCTTTCATTGTTGAGCGAAACATGAAGTGTGGGTGACTACAATCTACGCATTTAGTCATCGTATAGAGCTTATTCAACAGTATCGAATTCCAACTGCTTAGGGATATTTTACGTGCACTCCAATGTGTACACGGGACCTTGGTTTTTCGTCCCATCAGAAGGACTAGACAGCTGTGCTTGTCAGGCCCTCCGTTCTGCCTTACTGACAAGGGAACCACGCCGGGAAATCGAGATGAACTTTCTCTGTGCAGAACTTTCAATTCAGGCAAAACGTTTATTGCATACGATTAAGCTGGTCAGTTGGAGCTTATTTTCAAAAGTTTTGTAATAATCGGTTGGTAATTAAAGTACCGTGCACATTAAACTGTTAAAACAGAAAATTTCGCCCGGTTGAAATGTTTCTTGCTATAAGTCAGCAATTTTCCGAATTCAGAGAGGCTGGATGGCTGAATGGTTAGCATGTGCTCGCTGTATCGTAACCTTTGTCATTGAGTCAACGGGCGTCGTTTCGATCTCCAGGTTGCACGTGACATGGTGTATGATGTCCAACCTCGTGGGTTTTCTCCGTGTTCTTCGGTTTCCTCCCAACGGCTAAAGACCAGTACGTGCAAGGGGAGTTTTTAAATAAAATTAAAAAACATATGTTAGTCCCGAAATGACATAGTTTGTGTCGAATGGACGTTAGGCCGCATTTCTCTCTTTCTCTTTTTAAAGTTTTGTAATAATCGGTTGGTAATCAAAGGTACTGTTAAAGTGATAAAACAGAAAATTTGGCCCGGTTGTAATGTTTCTCACTTTAAATTCAGCAATTTGTCCATTTTAAGGGGCAAACGTTTATTGCGAACGATTAAGCTGGTTAGGGGGAGCTTATTTTTAAAAGTTTTGTAATATTCGGTTGATAACTAAAGGTACCGTGCAAATTAAACTGTTAAAATAGAAAATTTGGCCCGGTTGAAATGTTTCTCGCTGTATGTCAGCAATTTGCCGATTTTAGGGAGGTTGCGTGGCTGAATGGTTAGCACGTGCGCTCTGTATCATAACGTCTGTCATTGAGTCAACTGGTCTTGTTTCGATTTCTTGGTTGTACGTGACAAGGAGTATGGTCGCCTTACCAACCTCGTAGGCCGTAACGCCGCTGCCCGGGTAAAATTTCCCTCATTGCACACTTTATGGCGTATGCCCGTCTTCATTAGCCCATTGTAGGAGCAGAACAGTAGGACGTTAAACCCCATTCAATTTCATTTCATTTTCTCTATGTTGCTTATTTATTATAGTGGATAAATATTTTTCTGGTTCTAGCAATTATTTAATTTCTGCATAGAAATCTCTGGCCAGTTTTTTTTATTGCAGAGTGCCATTCTTGTATATTGCAGTCTATGACCCTTTGTTTAAAACATGCTTAAGAAGTCGTCACGATTTCCTACTTATAACCAAACATATTGGAAACCATAATTATATAACATATCTTGGAAGCCCGATTACAGCTATACAAGTTTCAGTTATTTCCCTTTAGTTTAAAGATTATTTTTTTGCCCGGGTGCAATGTTTCTCACTACATTTAAATTTGTAACTTTGTGAGTTTTTGACCGATTTTGATATTATGTCTTTATAATTTTCCAAATCTACATATTTAACGTACATATTCAAACAGTTGAGTTCAACCTGATTCAAAAAGTTTTAGTTTTGTTCAAAGTTATCTCATTTAATTTTTCGATGTTTTCTTACCATTTTCATTTCATTTTTCTGAAAGTTTTGAAATCGGAAGTCATCCCGATTACAGCAACACAAGTATCAGTTATTTCCCTTTAGTTTTCAGATTACTAAATGTTTCATACTATATTTAGACTTGTAACTTCGCGAGTTTTTGACCAATTTTGATAGTTTGTTATTCTTATCCTTTTATTTGAGATACTTGATATAATCGATGACACGTGACGATGAATATGAAAGCTTTCATATCTGCATGCGACAGTAGCAGATCTAGTTATTTTTTTTTTTTGTGTTTTATCCACAAATCGGATTTCTCAGAATCTAACCATAGGATCGTTCTGAAACTTTTACCTATCCCCCCAAAAATGGGTGGTGGCTGTTGATTAAATATATTTTCAAAACGTTTTACGTATCCGAAATCACCGAATTTTACGAACGAATGCATTTGACCTACAATGCTGTAACTTTGTGACTATTTGACCTATTTTACTAAATCTTTTTTCTTTGAGTACCTTGAGACAATTACTATAAATCTGCATTTTCAGATTTTCGAATTTCGAAAATTCGTCGCTGTGATTTCGAACCGGAAGTTTAGACCAATTTGTCAACTTCTTTAATAGTTGTACGATTTTCATGAAATTTAGTATCTAAGTAGATCTTACCGATGTGACTTCAAAAATATAATTAGAAATTTTCTAAATTATCTCCCCTTGACGAAATTAAGGATTAAAATATTCAAAAAAATCGTCGAAATATAGGTCAGAATGACCTGATTTTTTTTTTGGATACTAGATAAGTAATTACTGATTTGAACACAAAATATGGAGTTTGTCGATCGAACCGGAAGTGCCGCCATATTTAAAAGTGAAAAATCAATAAGGCTTTTTTGCTATTTTACTTACAGACTCGGGAGTTATATTTTCTGAATCCTTGATGGAAGGCCTAAAAAATGTCGCGAATAGAATTTTGATTTCGGTCACGTGATGGTCACCATTTTGAATTGAAAATGAAAAATAGAAGCAATTTGAAGGGTCGGGACTTTGGAACACAATTACTCTCCTTCTTATTAAGCTAGAATGTTCAAACTTGGTGTAGACGTTCACTAGGTCAATGTTATGATTGAGTTTAAAGATGAGCATTTTCTGCTTAGGGTAAGCAGAGATAAGCACGCTAATTTGTTTATTCTTTAGGGCACGATAACTTCGGTTATAACGAAGGGAGGGCGGTGAAACTTTTGTCAATAGAGAGTCTAATAGCTAGCCTGTTGTGTGAAATCATTGTATTATTTTTTCTAAATATAAGGCATAGCCGAAAAAAAGAGATTGAAAATCCAAAAAGTCGTATTTTTACAATTTGGAGCATGTTTAGAGGTCTTTCTCGTAAAGTCAACATAATATTTTTGGGGAACTTCTTCTACAAAGAGTCTTATTGGTAGTCTTTTATATGAAACCATCGATCAACAGTCCAACATATCAGGAGTAGAAGAACAAAAGGATCGAACATTGAAAACGGCACCCTTTCATTGTTGAGCGAAACATGCAGTGTGGGTGACTACAATCTACACATTTAGTCATCGTATAGAGCTTATTCAACAGTATCGAATTCCAGCTGCTTAGGGATATTTTACGTGCACTCCAATGTGTACACGAGACCTTGGTTTTTCGTCCCATCCGAATGACTAGACAGCTGTGCTTGTCAGGCCCTCCGTTCTGCCTCACTGACAAGGGGAACCACGCCGGGAAATCGAGATGAACTTTCTCCGTGCAGAACTTTCAATTCAGGCGAAAACGTTTATTGCATACGATTAAGCTGGTCAGTTGGAGCTTATTTTCAAAAGTTTTGTAATAATCGGTTGGTAATTAAAGTACCGTGCACATTAAACTGTTAAAACAGAAAATTTCGCCCGGTTGAAATGTTTCTTGCTATAAGTCAGCAATTTTCCGAATTCAGAGAGGCTGGATGGCTGAATGGTTAGCATGTGCTCGCTGTATCGTAACCTTTGTCATTGAGTCAACGGGCGTCGTTTGGATCTCCAGGTTGCACGTGACATGATGTATGATGTCCAACCTCGTGGGTTTTCTCCGTGTTCTTCGGTTTCCTCCCAACGGCTAAAGACCAGTACGTGCAAGGGGAGTTTTTAAATAAAATTAAAAAACATATGTTAGTCCCGAAATGACCTAGTTTGTGTCGAATGGACGTTAGGCCGCATTTCTCTCATTCTCTTTTTAAAGTTTTGTAATAATCGGTTGGTAATCAAAGGTACTGTTAAAGTGATAAAACAGAAAATTTGGCCCGGTTGTAATGTTTCTCACTTTAAATTCAGCAATTTGTCGATTTTAAGGGGCAAACGTTTATTGCGAACGATTAAGCTGGTCAGGGGGGGCTTATTTTTAAAAGTTTTGTAATATTCGGTTGATAACTAAAGGTACCGTGCAAATTAAACTGTTAAAATAGAAAATTTGGCCCGGTTGAAATGTTTCTCGCTGTAGGTCAGCAATTTGCCGATTTTAGGGAGGTTGCGTGGCTGAATGGTTAGCACATGCGCTCTGTATCATAACGTCTGTCATTGAGTCAACTGGCCTTGTTTCGATTTCTTGGTTGTACGTGACAAGGAGTATGATCGCCTTACCAACCTCGTAGGCCGTAACGCCGCTGCCCGGGTAAAATTTCCCTCATTGCACACTTTATGGCGTATGCCCGTCTTCATTAGCCCATTGTAGGAGCAGAACAGTAGGACGTTAAACCCCATTCAATTTCATTTCATTTTCTCTATGTTGCTTATTTATTATAGTGGATAAATATTTTTTTGGTTCTAGCAATTATTATACGCCCACATTTTCATGTGGACGTATTATGTCGTCGCCCCTGTCCGTCCGGACGTCCGTCCGTCCACAATTTGATTGTGGACTCTCTACAGGTCACAATTCTTATCCGATTTTGACGAAACTTGAAATATAGGTTTATCCCCAAAAGATCTCGGTTCCTTTCGATATTGGCATGTATCGGATCAAAACTTCATGGATTATGGCCTCTGATTGTACGAAAAATCACGTTTTTAGCTTGTGGACCCTATAGAGGTCACAATTTTGAACCGATTTTGACGAAACTTGACATGCATGTTTGTAACCCAAAGATCTTGGTTCCTTTCGATATTTGCGGCTATCGGAATGTAATTTCCTGAATTATGGCCCCTGATTGTCCGAAAAATCACCCTTTTTAGCTTGTGGTCCCTCTGGAGGTCACAATTATTATTCGATTTAAAAAACCGTTTGATTATATCACCGTTACACCCTAAGGAAGGTTGAGTTCGAATTTCGGGAAAATCGGACGAAAATTGCCATACAAAATGGCCGCCGTTAGTACGCGAATACTGTTAAAAAATGGTATATCAAGGTTATGGACCCTGTGGAGGTCACAATTTTGATTCGATTTTGATGAAACTTGAAATTCATGGTTATAACCCAAAGATCTTGCTTCCTTTCGATATTTGCGCATATCGGATGGTAACTTCCTGAATTATGGCCCCTGATTATACGCAAAATCGCCTTTTTTTTAGCTTGGAGGTCACAATTATTATTCGATTTAAAAAAACGTTTGATTATATCACCGTTACACCCTAAGGAAGGTTGAGTTCGAATTTCGGGAAAATCGGACGAAAATTGCCATACAAAATGGCCGCCGTTTGTACGCGAATACTGTTAAAAAATGGTATATCAAGGTTGTGGACCCTGTGGAGGTCACAATTTTGATTCGATTGTGTTGAAACTTGAAATTCAAGGTTATAACCCAAAGATCTTGCTTCTTTTCGATATTTGCGCATATCGGATCGTAACTTCCTGAATTATGGCCCCTGATTATACGCAAAATCGCCTTTTTTTTTAGCTTGGAGGTCACAATTATTATCCGATTTAAAAAAACGTTTGATTATATTACCGTTACACCGTAAGGAAGGTTGAGTTCGAAAATCAGACCAAAATTGCCATACAAAATGGCCACCGTTTGTACGTGAATACTGTTAAAAAATGGTATATCAAGGTTGTGGACCCTGTAAAGGTCACAATTTTAATTCGATTTTGATGAAACTTGAAATGCATGGTTATAACCCAAAGATCTTGGTTCCTTTCGGTATTTGCGCATATCGGATCGTAACTTCCTGAATTATTCGAATTTCGTGAAAATGGTACCAAAATTGCCGGAAGAAATGGTCGCCGTTTGTAGGCGAATAGTGTAAAGATATGGTATATCATGGTTGTTGACTCTGTACAGGTCACAATTCTTATCCGATTTTGACGAAAAGTCACATTTCTAGGTTGTGTACCGTCACACCATAATCATTGTCGACTTCGAATTTCATGAATATCAGACTGGAACTGACCAACAAAATGGCTGCTCCCAATACAGTATGAAATACAGGACTTAATGATGTAGGAAAAATCACTTTCCGTATTGTTTGTTCTCTATCCATCTCTCGAAAATGTGGGCGTATCCTGCCTGGCAGTGCCAGCCTATCTTTTAATTTCTGCATAGAAATCTCTGGCCATTTTTTTTTTATTGCAGAGTGCCATTCTTGTATATTGCAGTCTATGACCCTTTGTTTAAAACATGCTTAAGAAGTCGTCACGATTTCCTACTTATAACCAAACATATTGGAAACCATAATTATATAACATATCTTGGAAGCCCGATTACAGCTATACAAGTTTCAGTTATTTCCCTTTAGTTTAAAGATTATTTTTTGGCTCCGGTGCAATGTTTCTCACTACATTTAAATTTGTAACTTTGTGAGTTTTTGACCGATTTTGATATTATGTCTTTATAATTTTCCAAATCTACATATTTAACGTACATATTCAAACAGTTGAGTTCAACCTGATTCAAAAAGTATTAGTTTTGTTCAAAGTTATCTCATTTAATTTTTCGATGTTTTCTTACCATTTTCATTTCATTTTTCTGAAAGTTTTGAAATCGGAAGTCATCCCGATTACAGCAACACAAGTATCAGTTATTTCCCTTTAGTTTTCAGATTACTCAATGTTTCATACTATATTTAGACTTGTAACTTCGCGAGTTTTTGACCAATTTTGATAGTTTGTTATTCTTATCCTTTTATTTGAGATACTTGATATAATCGATGACACGTGACGATGAATATGAAAGCTTTCATATCTGCATGCGACAGTAGCAGATCTAGTTATTATTTTTTTTTTTTTTTTGTGTTTTATTCACAAATCGGATTTCTCAGAATCTAACCATAGGATCGTTCTGAAACTTTTACCTATCCCCCCAAAAATGGGTGGTGGCTGTTGATTAAATATATTTTCAAAACGTTTTACGTATCCGAAATCACCGAATTTTACGAACGAATGCATTTGACCTACAATGCTGTAACTTTGTGACTATTTGACCTATTTTACTAAATCTTTTTTCTTTGAGTACCATGAGACAATTACTATAAATCTGCAGTTTCAGATTTTCGAATTTCGAAAATTCGTCGCTGTGATTTCGAACCGGAAGTTTAGACCAATTTGACAACTTCTTTAATAGTTGTACGATTTTCATGAAATTTAGCATCTAAGTAGATCTTACCGATGTGACTTCAAAAATATAATTAGAAATTTTCTAAATTATCTCCCCTTGACGAAATTAAGGATCAAAATTTTCAAAAAAATCGTCGAAATATAGGTCAGAATGGATACTAGATAGGTAATTACTGATTTGTACACAAAATATGGAGTTTGTCGATTGAACCGGAAGTGCCGCCATATTTAAAAGTGAAAAATCAATAAGGCTTTTTTTGCTATTTTACTTACAGACTCGGGAGTTATATTTTCTGAATCCTTGATGGAAGGCCTAAAAAATGTCGCGAATAGAATTTTGATTTCGGTCACGTGATGGTCACCATTTTGAATTGAAAATGAAAAATAGAAGCAATTTGAAGGGTCGGGACTTTGGAACACAATTACTCTCCTTCTAATTAAGCTAGAATGTTCAAACTTGGTGTAGACGTTCACTAGGTCAATGTTATGATTGAGTTTAAAGATGAGCATTTTCTGCTTAGGGTAAGCAGAGATAAGCATGCTAATTTGTTGATTCTTTAGGGCACGATAACTTCGGTTATAATGAAGGGAGGGCGGTGAAACTTTTGTCAATAGAGAGTCTAATAGCTAGCCTGTTGTGTGAAATCATTGTATTATTTTTTCTAAATATCAGGGATAGCCGAAAAAAAGAGATTGAAAATCCAAAAAGTCGTATTTTTACAATTTGGAGCATGTTTAGAGGTCTTTCTCGTAAAGTCAACATAATATTTTTTGGGAACTTCTTCTACAAAGAGTCTTATTGGTAGTCTTTTATATGAAACCATCGATCAACAGTCCAACATATCAGGAGTAAAAGAACAAAAGGATCGAACATTGAAAACGGCACCCTTTCATTGTTAAGCGAAACATGCATTGTGGGTGACTACAATCTACACATTTAGTCATCGTATAGAGCTTATTCAACAGTATCGAATTCCAGCTGCTTAGGGATATTTTACGTGCACTCCAATGTGTACACGAGACCTTGGTTTTTCGTCCCATTCTGCCTCACTGACAAGGGGAACCACGCCGGGAAATCGAGATGAACTTTCTCCGTGCAGAACTTTCAATTCAGGCGAAAACGTTTATTGCATACGATTAAGCTGGTCAGTTGGAGCTTATTTTCAAAAGTTTTGTAATAATCGGTTGGTAATTAAAGTACCGTGCAAATTAAACTGTTAAAACAGAAAATTTCGCCTGGTTGAAATGTTTCTTGCTATAAGTCAGCAATTTTCTGAATTCAGGGAGGCTGAATGGCTGAATGGTTAGCATGTGCGCAATGTATCGTAACGTTTGTCATTGAGTCAACGGGCGTCGTTTCGATCTCCAGGTTGCACGTGACATGAAGTATGATGTCCAACCTCGTGGGTTTTCTCCGTGTCCTTCGGTTTCCTCCCAACGGCTAAAGACCTGTAAGCGCAAGGGGAGTTTTTAAATAAAATTAAAAACATATGTTAGTCCCGAAATGACCTAGTTTGTGTCGAATGGACATTAGGACGCATTTCTCTCTTTCTCTTTTATTTTTAAAGTTTTGTAATAATCGGTTGGTAATCAAAGGTACTGTAAAAGTGATAAAACAGAAAATTTCGCCCGGTTGTAATGTTTCTCACTTTAAAGTCAGCAATTTGCCGATTTTAAGGGGCAAACGTTTATTGCGAACGCTCGCTTAAGCTGGTCAGGGGGAGCTTATTTTTAAAAGTTTTGTCATATTCGGTTGATAACTAAAGGTACCGTGCAAATTAAACTGTTACAATAGAAAATTTGGCCCGGTTGAAATGTTTCTCGCTGTAGGTCAGCAATTTGCCGATTTTAGGGAGGTTGCGTGGCTGAATGGTTAGCACGTGCGCTCTGTATCATAACGTCTGTCATTGAGTCAACTGGCGTTGTTTCGATTTCTTGGTTGTACGTGACAAGGAGTATGGTCGCCTGTCCAACCTCGTAGGCCGTAACCGCCGCTGCCCGGGTAAAATTTCCCTCATTGCACACTTTATGGCATATGCCCGTCTTCATTAGCCCATTTTAGGAGCAGAACAGTCGGACGTTAAACCCCATTCAATTTCATTTCATTTTCTCTATGTTGCTTATTTATTATAGTGGATAAATATTTTTCTGGTTCTAGCAATTATTTAATTTCTGCATAGAAATCTTGCTTTGGCCAGTTTTTTTATTGCAGAGTGCCATTCTTGTTTAAGCAAACATGATCCTTTGTTTAAAACATGCTTAAGAAGTCGTCACGATTTCCTACTTATAACCAAACATATTGGAAATATTAG
Source organism: Patella caerulea (assembly GCA_036850965.1). Classification (NCBI taxonomy): domain Eukaryota; kingdom Metazoa; phylum Mollusca; class Gastropoda; family Patellidae; genus Patella; species Patella caerulea. Next base: position 18,397,912 of record JAZGQO010000014.1, on the reverse strand, counting down.
TCTGGCATTATTAAATCCTAATTTTATTGGTCTTATTTAAAATTAAACTTTCATTTAACTATGAACAACCCTTAACGTGTCTCTTTAAAACTATTAAGTACTCTAAAACAGTAGCTCAACCTTTTGACCTAAACTCATTAATTTACCATTTTGTTGTGAGCGACTTCTTATTCTTCCTATATGACATATTGCACGTGTCTGATTTCAAAGGGGGGTTGGGTGGCTGAATGGTTAGCACGCGCGCCTGTCATTGAGTTAACTAGCGTGTTTTCGAATGCCCGGTTGTACGTGACAAGGAGTAAGGTCGCCTGTCCAACCTGCCATTTTTATTTTTTTTCCCGCCATTTTCATTTCATTTTCTCATCCGTCTCATTACAGTAATACAAGTTTCGGTTATTTCCCTTTAGTTTTCAGATTATTGTTATGCCTGGGTGCAATGTTTCATATTATATTTAGACTTGTAACTTCGCGAGTTTTTGACCAATTTTAATAATTTTTTCTTCTTATCCTTTTATTTAGGATACTTGATACAATCAATGACACGTGACGATGAATATGAAAGCTTTCATATCTGCATGGGACAGTAGCAGATCTAGTTATTATTATTTTTTTTTATTGGGGGAAGCTAGATCTCAGAAACTATAAGGGATAGAGGTCTGAAATTTGATTTTCACTGGGGAAACTGGGTGGTGGTTAGTGCTTAAATGTAAAACGAAATTTGTGCGCATAGCGGAAATGCGTCAAATCTTTAGCGTGCACGCAAATTGAAAATCTACCATAATTCTGCTAATTCTCAACCGATTTTTTTAAAATTTACATTTTTGGTTAGCTGGAGACATTTCCTAGAAGACAGCAGTTCAAATACGTAGAATTTGGAAACTTTGTCGCTTTCAATTTTTGGGTGAAAAATGGAAAATTTTCAAAATTTTCTAAAATTGTTATTTTTGGGAATTTAGAAATATAACTTATATTTTTGGATAGCTGACATCAATCCGATTCCAACAATATAAGTTTTGTTCTGAAATATTAACTTTGATTTTTCACTTTTTTACGAATTTTGGTCAAATCGTAGAGTTCTTATTTTTTTAAAACGACGCCTACGATTTTTCTGAAACTTCAGGAATATGAAGTCGGGAGTCGTCTCCAGTCCTTAGACTATGGATGAAAATGCTCTAATCACCGGAAGTGGTCAATAAATGTATCCAAACTTTGACAAAATTCTGAAAAATGGGTGCCTGTGCGCAAAGTGCGATGTTTCAATTGGCTGTTTACTGAGTAGCTAAAGTACAACGTCATTTGATAGCCACATAAAATATCTACAAGATGGTACCACAGCGACAAGTTTCTTTTTCAAACTTAAAAAGTTATAGGACTTTGAAAAGTAAGGTTTTTTACGAAATCGAGCAATTTTAAACGCATGTTTCTCGGAAAAGCCGCCTACGATTTTTTTAAAACTTTCTCATTCGAGAGTCTTATAGGTGGTGTATTGTGCGAAACCATTGTACAATTTCTCTAAATGTCATGAGTAGTCGAAAAACGAGATTGAAAATCCAAAACGTCGCATTTTTACCATTTGTAGCATTTTTAGACGTCTTTTTCTCGAAAAGTCAACGTAATTTTTTTTTTGAAATTCTTCTACAGAGAGTTTTATCGGTAGTCTTATGTATGAAACCATTGCGCAACAGTTGGAAATATCAGGAGTATGAGAACAAAAGGATCGAAAATTGAAAACGTCACCTTTCATTGTTAAGCGAAACATGCAGTAAGAGTTGATACAATCTGTACGTTTTACCAACGTTTAGAGCATATTCAAAATTCCCCATTTCTCTCACAGTGACGATATTTGAGCTAAAAGTATTTCAACTTTGAGTGTTGACTTATATTCAAAATATGGGTTTAGTGACCCTGTAACAGAAATAATTGATTTCTGTGTGTAATAATTAGTCTTTGAATTAATATTGTTTCTTCTTTGTCAAAATTACCTCATAACCGTAATCATCTCGACACAAACCGACGGCTCGCGCTGTTTAAAAGGAAATACAATTATCAATAGTTTGCAGTTGTATCTTGCAGTAGTATCGTGCAGAAGTACGAATATTGCACCTATGATAGAAAGCATGATGTAGTTTGAGCTTGGGCCCTATCTCTAATTAAAGATAAAATTTTATATGTTGGTGACGTCAAATCTTTAACGTGCACGAAATCCGAAAATTGGCGATATTTCATTGAATATAAAATCAATTTTTGAACCAGTTACATATTTGAGTAGCTGACATGAAAACGCGATTCCGAAGTCCCGTGTACACATTGGTGTGACATCGACAAAAGTCCGAATTGGTCATAATTGGAACGTTTTGCATACGTATAAAGCATATATAGAGAGATTTTTTAAAAAGTGGCAATATTTGAACAAAGTGTGTTTTAATAGTAACCAATATCTGTTACTGGTGCTTCTAGAGTGACAATAATTGGTTTTAGTAAATAATAGTTAACCCCTGAAATTAATATCGCAGGATTTTTGTCTCCATGACGTCATCATTTGATACCAGTGAAAATAAACCTCTCTGTTGAAGCTATTTATAACGATGACACTCCTCCATATAAATGCTGAAAAATTAATGTTGAATGTATGATTCTGGGTTTTGGTTATTATTTGACACTTACGATACTTTTTTGTCCCAATTGGAAAACTCGGTTTTTTTTTATTCTCGTGTAGATCTCTGAAACTAAAACAGATAGAGTTTTGAATATTGATTTTTCCCATATTTTAAACATTTAGTACTTAGAACTATTGCGAAAGTTGTGAACCAGACCGGAAGTGATGTAAACCTTTAACGTGCACGAATGAAAATCGGTTCTAATTATGTCAATTCCCAACCGATTTTCGAAAAAAATATATTTTTGTACAACCGGGGATATTGCGGATTTGATAAAGGTCGAATTGAGATAACCATGTCGTTCTCCGTTGAGATAACCAGTTTGAGCATGGAGTCTATCTGTAATGAATATTAAATTTTTATATGTTACATGTAGTGACGTCAAATCTTTAACGTGCACGAAATCAGAAAATTGTAGATATTTCATCGAATATTAAGTCAATTTTTGAACCAGTTGCATATTTGATTAGTTGATATGGACGTGATTCCAAAGTCCCGTGTACACATTGGTGTGACATTGGCAACAGTCCGAGTTGGTCATAATCGGAACGTTTTGCCTACGTATAAAGCATTATATAGAGAGCTTTTTTTGAAAGAGGCAATATTTGAACTAAAGGTGTTTTACTGGTAACCAATATCTGGTAATGCTGCTCCTAGGATGAAAATAATTTATTTTAGTCAATAACAGTTACTCCGGAAATTCTTATCCCAGGTTTTTGTCTACATGACGTCATCATTTGATACCAGCGAAAATGACGCTATTTACTGAAGCTATTTATAAGGAAGGCACCCCTCTGTACAAATGTTGAAAAGTTTATGTTGAAAGGTATGATTCCTGGTTTTGGTTATTATCTGACACGATTTTTTTTTTGGTCCCATTTGGAAAACTGTTTTTTTTTTTTATTCTCGTGTAGATCTCTGAAAGTAAAGCAGATAGAGTTCTGAATAATGATTTTTCCTATGTTTTAAGCAGTAAGTACTTAGAAGTATTGCGAAAGTTCTGAACAGACCTGAAGTGAAGTAAATCTTTAACGTGCATAAATGAAAATAGGTCCTAATAATCTCAATTCCCAACCGATTTTCGAAAAAGTTATATTTTTGTAGAGCCGGGAATATTGCGGATGAGATATAGGTCTAATTGCAATACCACGCAGCTCTCTTTTTTTTCCTGAAAATTTGAAAATGTACTAAAATTGTAATATTTTTTTTTAGAATTTTTGCGTTTTTGATTGCGTATTTAGATTTCTGGCGCCTGTAGGATTCTACCGATCCAAGTTCATAGTTGTTCAACTATATTTTTCACTTTCCTTCTATCGTAATGCGCATGCACAGAAAGTGTCAATGTCTGAGTTGTTTAAGTGTGTGTGTGTGTGTGTGTGTGTGTGTGTGTGTGTTTTAAGGGGTGAGTGGTAGGCATTTTGTGCTGCCTTGGGTAAGGTGAAAGCCTTCAGCCTTGCAAGCAAGTCTAGTTAGGGTTTCACACTGCGAAGCTTGTGTGAAACACTATTGTTTTTGTTAAAATTATTATTAGGCTTTCAGACTTTCGTCTGAAAGCCTATTGAGATTACTAAAATTATTATTATTATTATTATTATTATTAGGGTTTCACACTGCGTAGCTTGTGTGAAACACTATTGTTTTTGTTAAAATTATTATTCTTATTATTATTCTTATTATTATTCCAATTCCACTTTGACTATATCTCAGCAACTACTTGTCGCATCGTTACGATTTCTTCGGTTTTACTGGAAAAGTGGGTGTGACTTAGAGGATAAAGCTATTTTGAACGTTCTGCGACAATGCGAAATGTCCGAAATCACCGAAGTTATCGTTTTTGAAAATATTGCAGTAATTTAAACAATAATCATTGGATTTTAACTTTCGATACATTTTGGCATAGTCGGAGACAGGGCACATAGCTACGCTACTTTCGATTTTTGATTTTCGGCATATCTTCGAAGATATTAGGCGCCAAATTTCGAAAATTTAAAATTTTACAAAAAACTTTTTTATTTATGAATATTTTTTAGTCGTGTTGTGCACAGAATTAAAGAGTCATCTGACTAGCGCAAAAATAGTAAAAAAAATTGTCTCAGTAATTTTCCTTGGCCGCCATTGGCTAATTCAGTTTTTCAGTCCCAGATTAATTTTTTATTGTTCGATTTGTATAAAACAAAGTTCATATGCTTCGTTGTCTCAATTGTCATTTTTTTTATTACCAAAAGTGTTATCTGTCGGCACCGGAAGTGGCATAATTTTACCAAAAACTACAATTTTGACAGTTATTTTCTTATATCGAAAACAAATATTATTTTTTGGAAAAATTATTTGACTCAAAGAGTGTGCCCTTTCAAGGCGCAAAAAATGTAGGAAGCAGTTTTTTTAATTTCGATTTCATTTTCGAGCAAATTCGATTAAGAGGCTAAAATGGTGTAAAATTGACCTATTTACAACCTATTCAGGCTTTTCAGTTTTTAAAATATTTCTTTGTAACTTTTATAAACTTGTAGCTATCCTCTTTACGAAGAGAATATGCGTGAAAATTAGTTTGTAATATAAGCAGTTGCCGAGAAATAGGCAATTTTGCATGAGTCACTTTTCACGTAATTTTGGCTGTAAAAGAATCAATTATTATTCGATTTTCAATTTTCTTTCGCCATTGGATGCCTAATGCCATAGTGGACTATGTCAAACCATTTTACCCCTTGCGCTGCCACCGGAAATGACGTCATTTGCTCAAAACTTAAATTTTAGCCTTCAAAAAACAATATTTTATTCAAATGAGTCGTATTTGTTATTTTTTTCAAATTGTGATATTTGATTCTATTGATCAAATAGATTGAACCCATACGATCATACAGATACCACAAAATGGTTTCTAACTTGTACGGTTGCAGAGAAATGGGCGATTTTCCTTAAGTCACTTTTCAAGGTTTTTGGTCTATAAAAGTGTTAGTTATTATTCGATTTTCATAAAATTTTCACCATATGATATCTTGTGTCATTTATGATTTCATAGAACTAATTTAACATTTTCAGTATCACCGGAAGTAATGTCATTTTGGCAAAAACTGTATTTTTAGCCTTCAAAACAGATATTTTTTTCAAATGAGTCTGATTTGTAATATATTTCAAATTATGATATTTGATCCCAATCAACAAATCGATTGAACCCATACGATCATATAGATACCAAAAAATAGTTTTTATCATGTACGGTTGCCGAGAAATAGACGATTTTCTACAAGTCACTTTTCAAGGTTTTTGGTCTATAAAAGTGGCAATTCTTATTCGATCTACATACTATTTTCGCCATATGATGCCTTATGCCATTTCTGATTTCGTAAAACTAATTGAACATTTTCATTATCACCGGAAGTAATGAAATTTTTCCAGGATCACTTACAAATAACATATATGAATTGATATTGCTGGATTTGGTTGATTCTTCGTCAATTTTATTTGATGTTTACAATGCTTATGTGGAAACCTGTTCGATGGTTTCATTGGTATCGGAAGTGACATATGTTCAAGGGTAACGTGGCACCGAAAGTGACGTGGCTCCAGTGAAACCCGTCATTCCTGCATGCAGGTCTAGTTATTATTATTATTATTATTTACCGCGGGGGCCTAGATCTCCATGATCGAAAACAGATATCGATCTGGAATTAGATTTTCTATTGGGAAACCATGTGGTGGCTACTTGATAAAATATTTTTGAAATTTCTGCGCATACCGGAAGTGACCGAACTTTGCACGTTGTCTAAAAATTGAAAATCGGCCATAGTTTCGTCAATTCGTTATCCATTTTCAAACAAATTACATTTTTGGAATCCCTGAATCTTTTCTGAGACAATGGCTATCTCACATTTTTCAATTTCGAACATTCGTCTACGACTTTTATCGTTCGAAAATTGAAAACATGTTGTTTACGAGACCATTTTTGTCATTTTTCAAAATTTTTAAATTTGACCTACATTTTTGGATACCTGAAGTCCATCCGATTCCAGTAATATAAGTTTCATTCAGAGTTATCGCCCTTTATTTTTCGATTTTTTTCGAATTTTCTTCCTATTTTGTCAGCTCGGGTTTCGTTTTATGGTAGAATTGACGTTTCTGAAACTTCTAGAACATGAAGTTATAGTCCAATACCAACGTATAAAGCAATTTCGACAAGAATCCTTAAACCGGAAGTGGTCGAAATAATGTGCAATATTTTGAAAAAAATGCAAAAAATGGATATTTTGGGGAAAAACGCGAATTCTCCGCCCGATATCAATGGATTAAAGAAATTAGGGTACCATTGGACTGCACTAGGATTGTGCTATCGTATGATACCCAACTCGTACGGATACGATGAGCAGGCAGCAAAATATGGCACGCTGAAAATCAAGTATTTTCTGATTTGGAGCGTTTTTGGACGCCTGTATCTCGAAAACTTAACCGCAACTTTTTTTGTAATTTTTTCTATCGAGAGTCCTTTCGGAGGTATTTTGCATGAAGCCATCCAATAAGACTTTGAAATATCTGGAATAGGTGAAATAACGGACTGAAAATCGAAAAAAGTCGAAAAATCGTGAAATTTTGGAAAATGCTCTGCTATTTTTTTATTTTCAAAGATTTCCAAAAAACGATTGTATATTCAGATAGCTGACCTAATTACGATTCTAACGATGTATAATATGTATGTAGTTATTGAAATTTAATTTTCGATATTTTAAATTTTTTGCATTTTTGGCACTTTTGAACCTAGGATTTCTCAGGGGCATTTTATCTGATCAGATAATGTAATATATCATTACAGAGCACTGTGGCTATTTTAGTGCCCAAACCGGTTATTAAAACTATACCGACAATAATAACCATACCGGAAGTATTCAAAAAATGAAAAAAAAGGTTAAAAACATTGTCGCACTTGCGAAAAACTTGATTTCTCCCTTAGGTAATAGCGGACCAAAAGAACTAAAGTGTCGTTGGATAGTCCTATTAATGGACCATCATATGGTATCTAAATAATACGATATCGATGGTAAGGAAATAAATTATTGTATGCCAAAAATCTAGTATTTTCCGATTTTTTAACATTCTGAGACGCCCTTTTCTCGAAAACGACGCCGCAGATTTTTCTTAAACTTTTCTAACTCAAAGTCCCATCGGTTGTCTATATAGTGAATCCAAAATGAAAAGCATTGAAATAATACAGGTGGTCCAAAAATGGCATCAAACTTTGAAAAAAATTGAAAAATCGTTAAATTTTTATAAACGCTCTTTTATTTATCTTTTTTTCCAAAACTGCTCAATGGATGTTTCTGACACTTCTGGTACAGAAAGTTAAGTATCCAAAGAACTTCGTAAAGCTATCACAACAACGATCGTAAAACTGGAAGTAGTCGAAAAAATGTCCGATATTTTGAAAAAAATTATTTTTTTTACGAAAATCTTTTTTATTTATGAATATTTTTTGGTGATATTTTACACTGGGTTAAAATATCATCGTACTTGAGCAGAAATGAGAAAAAAAATTGTCTGGGTAATTTGCGTTAGCCGCCATCGGCGAATTTAGTTTTTCGTACCCAGAAAAATTATTTATTGTTCGATTTGTATAAAACAAAGTTCATATGCTCCGTGGTCCCAATTGTTATTTTTTATGTTACGGTGAAATTTTTCTGTCGGCAACGGAAGTGACGTAATATTAACAAAAACTACAATTTTGACAGTTCGGTACCACTTTTTGAAAGCAAATATTATTTTTTTTTCAAAACTGATATAACTAAAAGGATGCACCCTGCGAAGGTGCACAAAATCCTTAGCTCATATTTTTAAATTTCAATTTCATTTTCGGGCAATTTCGAATAAAATGTAAAATAAAGTGTAAAATTCAGCTATTTACAATTCATTCAGCGTCTTCATATTTTTAAATATTTATTTGTAATTTTCATAAACTCGTAGCAATAATCCAGACGAAGAGAATGTATGCGAAAATTAGTTTGTAATATGAGTAGTTGTCGAGAAATATGCAATTTTGCATGCATCACTTTTCACGTTATTTTGCCTATACAAGAGTGAATTATTATTCGATTTGCAATATTTTTTTTCCATTTGATGTCTAATGCCAATTTGGACTAGGTCAAGCCAATTTTACATTTTCACTGTGACCGGAAATTACGTCATTTGGGCAAAAACTGTATTTTTAACCTAAAAAACTAATATTTTATTCAAATCAGTCTGCCTTATAATATTTTTAAAATTATGATATTTTATTCCCATCAACGAATAGAATGAAGCCATACGACCATACAGATACCACAAAATGGTTTCTAACTTGTACGGTTACAGAGAAATAGGCGATCTTCTATAAGTCACTTTTCAAGGTTTTTGGTCTATAAAAGTGTCAATTATTATTCGATTTTTATAATTTTTTTTACCATTTGATGCCTTATGCCATTTATGACTTCTATGAACCAAGTTAACATTTTCAATATCACCGGAAGTAATGTAATTTTTGCAAAAAACGTATTTTTAGCCTTCAAAACAAACATTTTTTTTAAGTGATTTATATTCATTATTCGTTTAACTTTATAACGTCTGGCTCTAATGGGCAGTAAGATTGAATCAATACCATCATATTGATATCAAGAAAAGGCTTCTAGCATGTTCCCTTGTCGAATAATAACCAATTTTCCCAGGGTCACTTTTAAGTTTTTCACCTTCTTAATTTCAGTTTATGGGTTATAGGTTAATTATTTATTGCCCGATATGTATAAAACAAAGTTTGTATTTTGTGTGTTGCGAATTTTCGACTTATTTTTCACCTATAAAAATTTCTTTCGGTACCGGAAGTGACGTAATTTTGCCATAATTTACAATTTTGACCGGTCTTTTCGCCAGCAAATATTACTTTTACATATGATAGAGGGTGTCACTGAAGCAAAACAACTAAAGTATACTTTGGTACCTCAATGGATCGGCTATGGTATAATAAACTTCCTGTATGATTCCTGAAAGCCGGTTCAGTGCTGCTTGCAGGTCTAGTTCTTATTATTAGGGTTTCACACTGCGTAGCTTGTGTGAAACACTATTGTTTTTGTTAAAATTATTATTAGGGTTTCACACTGCGTAGCTTGTGTGAAACACTATTGTTTTTGTTAAAATTATTAGGGTTTCACACTGCGTAGCTTGTGTGAAACACTATTGTTTTTGTTAAAATTATTATTCTTATTATTATTATTATTATTATTATTATTATTCAGATTCCAATTTGAATAGATCTCAGCAACTACGTGTCGCATCGTTACGATTTCTTCGGTTTTACTGGGAAAGTGGGTGTGACTTAGAGGATAAAGCTATTTTGAACGTTCTGCGCCAATGCGAAATGTCCGAAATCACCGAAGTTATCGTTTTTGAAAATATTGCAGTAATTTTAACAATAATCATTGGATTTTAACTTTCGATACATTTCGGCATAGCCTGAGACAGGGCACATAGCTACGCTACTTTCGATTTTTGATTTTCGGCAAATCTTCGAAGATATTAGGCGCCAAATTTCGAAAATTTAAAATTTTACAAAAAACTTTTTTATTTATGAATATTTTTTAGTCGTATTGAGCACAGAATTAAAGAGTCATCTGACTAGTGCAAAAATGTTAAAAAAAATTGTCTCAGTAATTTTCCTTGGCCGCCATTGGCTAATTCAGTTTTTCAGTCCTAGATTGATTTTTTATTGTTCGATTTGTATAAAACAAAATTCATATGCTTCGTTGTATCAATTGTCATTTTTTTTATTACCAAAAGTGTTATCTGTCGGCACCGGAAGTGGCATAATTTTACCAAAAACTACAATTTTGACAGTTATTTTTTTATTTCGAAAACAAATATTATTTTTTGGAAAAATTATTTGACTCAAAGAGTGTGCCCTTTCAAGGCGCAAAAAATGTAGGAAGCAGTTTTTTTAATTTCGATTTCACTTTCGAGCAAATTCGATTAAGAGGCTAAAAATGGTGTAAAATTGACCTATTTAGAACCTATTCAGGCTTTTCAGATTTTAAAATATTTCTTCGTAACTTTTATAAACTTGTAGCTATAATCCATACGAAGAAAATGTATGTTAAAATTCGTTTGTAATATAAGCAGTTACCAAGAAATGGGCAGTTCTGTACAAGTCACTGTTTTCGTTATTTTGCCTGTAAAATAGTCAATTATTATTGGATTTTTATAAAAGTGACATCATTTGATTCAAAAGGCATGTAGCGTCATATGAAGTTGATTACAATTTAAAATTGACACCGGAAGTGACATCATTTGGTCAAAAACTGCATTTTAAACTTTTTAAATCAATGTTTTATTCAACCAAGAATAACTTAATATGTATTAATAATTTTAACTTTTGGTTTAAATTCACATATAAACAAAACTCATATGGTCATATAGATATCATAAAATTGTTTCTAACTTGTTCGGTTGCCGAGAAATAGACGGTTTTCTACAGGTCACCTTTGAAGGTTTCGGGGCCATAAAAGTGTCAATTATTATTCGATTTTCATAAACGTTACACCGTGTTATACCTAATGCCATTTGGGATTTCATACAAGTAATTTAAGATTTTCATTATCACCGGAAGTAACGTCATTTTGGCAAAAACTGTATTTTTAGCCTTCAAAACAGATATTTTATTCAAATGAGTCTGTTTTGAAATCTTATTCAAATTATGGTATTTGATGCTAATCAACAAATAGAATGAACCCATACGATCATACAGATACCACAAAATGGTTTGTAACTTGTACGGTTGCAGAGAAATAGCCGATTTTCTACAAGTCACTTTTCAAGTTTTTTGGTCTTTAAAAGTGGCAATTATTACTCGATTTACATAAAATTTTCACTATATGATATCGTATGTCATTTCTGATTTCATAAGACTAATTGAACATTTTCATTAACACAGGAAGTAATTTAATTTTGTCAAGATTATTTACAAGTAACAAATGTATAAAATGACTTGATATTGCTGGATTGATTGGTTGATTCTGCGCCCATTTTATTTGTGTGCAATGTTAATTTGGAAACCTGTTTAGTGGTTACGCTGGTACTGGAAGTGACATATGTTCAAGGGTAACTTAGCACCGGAAGTGACATGTTTAAGAGTAACTTGGCACCAGTGAAACCCGTCATTCCTGCATGCAGGTCTAGTTCTTATTATTATTATTATTATTATTATTCTTCTTTTGTTTTGAGTAGATCTCAGCAACTACGTGTCGCATCGTTACGATTTCTTCGGTTTTACTGGGAAAGTGGGTGTGACTTAGAGGATAAAGCTATTTTGAACGTTCTGCGACAATGCGAAATGTCCGAAATCACCGAAGTTATCGTTTTTACAAATATTGCGGTAATTTTAACAATAATCATGGGATTTTGACTTTCGATACATTTTGGCATAGCTGGAGACAGGGCACATAGCTGCGCTACTTTCGATTTTTGATTTTCGGCAAATCTTCGAAGATATTAGGCGCCAAATTTCGGAAATTTAAAATTTTACAAAAAACTTTTTTATTTATGAATATTTTTTAGTCGTGTTGTGCACAGAATTAAAGAGTCATCTGACTTGCGCAAAAATGTTAAAAAATTTTGTCTCAGTAATTTTCCTTGGCCTCCATTGGCTAATTCAGTTTTTCAGTCCTAGATTAATTTTTTATTGTTCGATTTGTATAAAACAAAGTTCATATGCTTCGTTGTCTCAATTGTCATTTTTTTTATTACCAAAAGTATTATCTGTCGGCACCGGAAGTGGCATAATTTTACCAAAAACTACAATTTTGACAGTTAGGTACATTTTTTGAAAACAAATATTATTTTTTTGAAAAATTATATGACTCAAAGAGTGTGTCCTTTAAAGGCGCAAAAAATGTCGGAAGCAGTTTTTTTAATTTCTTTTTCATTTTCTAGCAAATTGGATTAAGAGGTGAAAAAAGGCGTAAAATTGACCTATTTACAACTCATTCAGGCTTTTCAGATTTTAAAATATTTTTACGTAACTTTTATAAACTTGTAGCTATAATCCATACGAAGAGAATGTATGTGAAAATTAGTTTGTAATATAAGCAGTTGCCGAGAAATAGGCAATTTTGCATGAGTCACTTTTCACGTAATTTGGGCTGTAAAAGAATCAATTATTATTCGATTTTCAATTTTCTTTCGCCATTGGATGCCTAATGCCATAGTGGACTATGTCAAACCATTTTACCCCTTGCGCTGCCACCGGAAATGACGTCATTTGCTCAAAACTTAAATTTTAGCCTTCAAAAAACAATATTTTATTCAAATGAGTCGTGTTTGTTATTTTTTTCAAATTGTGATATTTGATTCTATTGATCAAATAGATTGAACCCATACGATCATACAGATACCACAAAATGGTTTCTAACTTGTACGGTTGCAGAGAAATGGGCGATTTTCCTTAAGTCACTTTTCAAGGTTTTTGGTCTATAAAAGTGTCAGTTATTATTCGATTTTCATAAAATTTTCACCATATGATATCTTGTGTCATTTATGATTTCATAGAACTAATTTAACATTTTCAGTATCACCGGAAGTAATGTCATTTTGGCAAAAACTGTATTTTTAGCCTTCAAAACAGACATTTTATTCAAATGAGTCTGATTTGTAATATATTTCAAATTATGATATTTGATTCCAATCAACAAATGAATTGAACCCATACGATCATATAGATACCAAAAGATAGTTTTTATCGTGTACGGTTGCCGAGAAATAGACGATTTTCTACAAGTCACTTTTCAAGGTTTTTGGTCTATAAAAGTGGCAATTCTCATTCGATTTACATACAATTTTCGCCATTATGCTGCCTTATGCCATTTCTGATTTCATCAAAATAATTGAACATTTTCATTATCACCGGAAGTAATGAAATTTTGCCAGGATCACTTACAAGTAACATATATATATAAAATGAATTGATATTGCTGGATTTGGTTGATTCTTCGTCCATTTTATTTGATGTTTACAATGCTTATGTGGAAACCTGTTTGATGGTTTCATTGGTATCGGAAGTGACATATGATTAAGGGTAACGTGGCACCGAAAGTGAAGTGGCACCAGTGAAACCCGTCATTCCTGCATGCAGGTCTAGTTATTAGGGTTTCACACTGCGAAGCTTGTGTGAAACACTATTGTTTTTGTTAAAATTATTAGGGTTTCACACTGCGTAGCTTGTGTGAAACACTATTGTTTTTGTTAAAATTATTATTCTTATTATTATTATTATTATTATTATTATTCAGATTCCAATTTGAATAGATCTCAGCAACTACGTGTCGCATCGTTACGATTTCTTCGGTTTTACTGGGAAAGTGGGTGTGACTTAGAGGATAAAGCTATTTTGAACGTTCTGCGCCAATGCGAAATGTCCGAAATCACCGAAGTTATCGTTTTTGAAAATATTGCAGTAATTTTAACAATAATCATTGGATTTTAACTTTCGATACATTTTGGCATAGCCTGAGACAGGGCACATAGCTACGCTACTTTCGATTTTTGATTTTCGGCAAATCTTCGAAGATATTAGGCGCCAAATTTCGAAAATTTAAAATTTTACTAAAATTTTTTTTATTTATGAATATTTTTTAGTCGTATTGTGTACAGAATTAAAGAGTCATCTGACTAGTGCAAAAATGTTAAAATTTTTTGTCTCAGTAATTTTCCTTGGCCGCCATTGGCTAATTCAGTTTTTCAGTCCTAGATTAATTTTTTATTGTTCGATTTGTATAAAACAAAGTTCATATGCTTCGTTGTCTCAATTGTCATTTTTTTTGTTACCAATAATGTTATCTGTCGGCACCGGAAGTGGCATAATTTTACCAAAAACTACAATTTTGACAGTTATTTTCTTATTTCGAAAACAAATATTATTTTTTGGAAAAATTATATGACTCAAAGAGTGTGTCTTTTCAAGGCGCAAAAAATGTAGGAAGCAGTTTTTTTAATTTCGATTTCATTTTCGAGCAAATTCGATTAAGAGGCTGAAAATGGTGTAAAATTGGCCTATTTACAACCTATTCAGGCTTTTCAGATTTTAAAATATTTCTTCGTAACTTTTATAAACTTGTAGCTATAATCCATACGAAGAAAATGTATGTTAAAATTCGTTTGTAATATAAGCAGTTACCAAGAAATGGGCAGTTCTGTACAAGTCACTGTTTTCGTTATTTTGCCTGTAAAATAGTCAATTATGATTGGATTTTTATAAAAGTGACATCATTTGATTCAAAAAGCATGTAGCGTCATATCAAGTTGATTGCAATTTAAAATTGACACCGGAAGTGACATCATTTGGTCAAAAAATGCATTTTAAACTTTTTAAATCAATGTTTTATTCAACCAAGAATAACTTAATATGTATTAATAATTTTAACTTTTGGTTTAAATTCACATATAAACAAAACTCGTATGGTCATATAGATATCATAAAATGGTTTCTAACTTATTCGGTTGCCAAGAAATAGACGGTTTTCTACAGGTCACTTTTGAAGGTTTCGAGGCCATAAAAGGGTCAATTATTATTCGATTTTCATAAACGTCACACCATGTTATACCTAATGCCATTTGGGATTTCATACAAGTAATTTAAGATTTTCATTATCACCGGAAGTAACGTCATTTTGGCAAAAACTGTATTTTTAGCCTCCAAAACAGATATTTTATTCAAATGAGTCTGTTTTGAAATCTTTTTCAAATTATGGTATTTGATGCCAATCAACAAATAGAATGAACCCATACGATCATACAGATACCACAAAATGGTTTCTAACTTGTACGGTTGCAGAGAAATAGCTGATTTTCTACAAGTCACTTTTCAAGTTTTTTGGTCTTTTAAAGTGGCAATTATTATTCGATTTACATAAAATTTTCACTATATGATATCGTATGCCATTTCTGATTTCATAAGACTAAATGAATATTTGCATTAACACCGGGAGTAATTTAATTTTGTCAAGATCATTTTCAAGTAACAAATGTATAAAATGAATTGATATTGCTGGATTTTGTTGATTCTGCGTCCATTTTATTTGTGTGCAATGTTAATTTGGAAACCTGTTTAGTGGTTTCGCTGGTACGGGAAGTGACATATGTTCAAGGGTAACTTGACACCGGAAGTGACATGTTTAAGGGTAACATGGCACCAGTGAAACCCGTCATTCCTGCATGCAGGTCTAGTTATTCTTATTATTATTATTCTTCTTTTGTCTTGAGTAGATCTCAGCAACTGCTTGTCGCATCGTTACGATTTCTTCGGTTTTACTGGGAAAGTGGGTGTGACTTAGAGGATAAAGCTATTTTGAACGTTCTGCGACAATGCGAAATGTCCGAAATCACCAAATTATCGTTTTTTAAAATATTGCAGTAATTTTAACAATAATCATTGAATTTTAACTTTCGATACATTTTGGCATAGCCGGAGACAGGGCACATAGCTACGCTACTTTCGATTTTTGATTTTCGGCAAATCTTCGAAGATATTAGGCGCCAAATTTCGAAAATTTAAAATTTTACAAAAAACTTTTTTATTTATGAATATTTTTTAGTCGTATTGTGCACAGAATTAAAGAGTCATCTGACTAGTGCAAAAATGTTAAAAAATTTTGTCTCAGTAATTTTCCTTGGCCGCCATTGGCTAATTCAGTTTTTCAGTCCTAGATTAATTTTTTATTGTTCGATTTGTATAAAACAAAGTTCATATGCTTCGTTGTCTCAATTGTCATTTTTTTTATTACCGGAAGTGTTATCTGTCGGCACCGGAAGTGGCATAATTTTACCAAAAACTACAATTTTGACAGTTAGGTACCATTTTTCGAAAACAAATATTATTTTTTGGAAAAATTATTTGACTCAAAGTATGTGCCCTTTCAAGGCGCAAAAAATGTCGGAAGCAGTTTTTTTAATTTCGATTTCATTTTCGAGCAAATTCGATTAAATGGCTAAAAATGGTGTAAAATTCACCTATTTACAACCTATTCAGGCTTTTCAGATTTTAAAATATTTCTTCGTAACTTTTATAAACTTGTAGCTATAATCCATACGAAGAAAATGTATGTTAAAATTAGTTTGTAATATAAGCAGTTCCAAAGAAATGGGCAGTTCTGTACAAGTCACTGTTTTCGTTATTTTGCCTTTAAAATAGTCAATTATTATTGGATTTTTATAAAAGTGACATCATTTGATTCAAAAAAGCATGTAGCGTCATATCAAGTTGATTACAATTTAAAATTGACACCGGAAGTGACGTCATTTGGTCAAAAACTGCATTTTAAACTTTTTAAATCAATGTTTTATTCAACTATGAATAACTTAATATGTATTAATAATTTTAACTTTTGGTTTAAATTCACATATAAATACAACTCATATGGTCATATAGATATCATAAAATTGTTTCTAACTTGTTCGGTTGCCGAGAAATAGACGGTTTTCTACAGGTCACTTTTGAAGGTTTCGGGGCCATAAAAGTGTCAATTATTATTCGATTTTCATTAACGTTACACCATGTTATACCTAATGCCATTTGTGATTTCATACAAGTAATTTAAGATTTTCATTATCACCGGAAGTAATGTGATTTTGGCAAAAACTGAATTTTTAGCCTTCAAAACAGATATTTTATTCAAATGAGTCTGTTTTGAAATCTTTTTCAAATTATGGTATTTGATGCCAATCAACAAATAGAATGAACCCATACGATCATACAGATACCAAAAAATGTTTTCTAACTTGTACGGTTGCAGAGAAATAGCAGATTTTCTACACGTCACTTTTCAAGTTTTTTGGTCTTTAAAAGTGGCAATTATTATTCGATTTACATAAAATTGTCACTATATGATATCGTATGCCATTTCTGATTTCATAAGACTAATTGAACATTTTCATTAACACCGGAAGTAATTTAATTTTGTCAAGATCGTTTACAAGTAACAAATGTATAAAATGACTTGATATTGCTGGATTGATTGGTTGATTCTGCGTCCATTTTATTTGTGTGCAATGTTAATTTGGAAACCTGTTTAGTGGTTTCGTTGGTACCGGAAGTGACATATGTTCAAGTGTAACTTGGCACCGAAAGTGACATGTTTAAGAGTAACTTGGCACCAGTGAAACCCGTCATTCCTGCATGCAGGTCTAGTTATTCTTATTATTATTATTCAGATTCCAATTTGAATAGATCTCAGCAACTACGTGTCGCATCGTTATGATTTCTTCGGTTTTACTGGGAAAGTGGGTGTGACTTAGAGGATAAAGCTATTTTGAACGTTCTGCGACAATGCGAAATGTCCGAAATCACCAAATTATCGTTTTTTAAAATATTGCAGTAATTTTAACAATAATCATTGAATTTTAACTTTCGATACATTTTGGCATAGCCGGAGACAGGGCACATAGCTACGCTACTTTCGATTTTTGATTTTCGGCAAATCTTCGAAGATATTAGGCGCCAAATTTCGAAAATTTAAAATTTTATAAAAAACTTTTTTATTTATGAATATTTTTTAGTCGTATTGTGCACAGAATTAAAGAGTCATCTGACTAGTGCAAAAATGTTAAAAAATTTTGTCTCAGTAATTTTCCTTGGCCGCCATTGGCTAATTCAGTTTTTCAGTCCTAGATTAATTTTTTATTGTTCGATTTGTATAAAACAAAGTTCATATGCTTCGTTGTCTCAATTGTCATTTTTTTTATTACCGGAAGTGTTATCTGTCGGCATCGGAAGTGGCATAATTTTACCAAAAACTACAATTTTGACGGTTAGGTACCATTTTTCGAAAACAAATATTATTTTTTGGAAAAATTATTTGACTCAAAGAGTGTGCCCTTTCAAGGCGCAAAAAATGTCGGAAGCAGTTTTTTTAATTTCGATTTCATTTTCGAGCAAATTCGATTAAATGGCTAAAAATGGTGTAAAATTGACCTATTTACAACCTATTCAGGCTTTTCAGATTTTAAAATATTTCTTCGTAACTTTTATAAACTTGTAGCTATAATCCATACGAAGAAAATGTATGTTAAAATTAGTTTGTAATTTAAGCAGTTCCCAAGAAATGGGCAGTTCTGTACAAGTCACTGTTTTCGTTATTTTGCCTGTAAAATAGTCAATTATTATTGGATTTTTATAAAAGTGACATCAGTTGATTCAAAAAGCATGTAGCGTCATATCAAGTTGATTACAATTTAAAATTGACACCGGAAGTGACGTCATTTGGTCAAAAACTGCATTTTAAACTTTTTAAATCAATGTTTTATTCAACCATGAATAACTTAATATGTATTAATAATTTTAACTTTTGGTTTAAATTCACATATAAATACAACTCATATGGTCATATAGATATCATAAAATTGTTTCTAACTTGTTCGGTTGCCGAGAAATAGATGGTTTTCTACAGGTCACTTTTGAAGGTTTCGGGGCCATAAAAGTGTTAATTATTATTCGATTTTCATAAACGTTACACCATATTATACCTAATGCCATTTGTGATTTCATACAAGTAATTTAAGATTTTCATTATCACCGGAAGTAACGTCATTTTGGCAAAAACTGAATTTTTAGCCTTCAAAACAGATATTTTATTCAAATGAGTCTGTTTTGAAATCTTTTTCAAATTATGGTATTTGATGCCCATCAACAAAAAGAATGAACCCATACGATCATACAGATACCAAAAAATGGCTTCTAACTTGTACGGTTGCAGAGAAATAGCAGATTTTCTACAAGTCACTTTTCAAGTTTTTTGGTCTTTAAAAGTGGCAATTATTATTCGATTTACATAAAATTGTCACTATATGATATCGTATGCCATTTCTGATTTCATAAGACTAATTGAACATTTTCATTAACACCGGAAGTAATTTAATTTTGTCAAGATCATTTACAAGTAACAAATGTATAAAATGACTTGATATTGCTGGATTGATTGGTTGATTCTACGTCCATTTTATTTGTGTGCAATGTTAATTTGGAAACCTGTTTAGTGGTTTCGTTGGTACCGGAAGTGACATATGTTCAAGTGTAACTTGGCACCGAAAGTGACATGTTTAAGAGTAACTTGGCACCAGTGAAACCCGTCATTCCTGCATGCAGGTCTAGTTCTTATTATTATTATTCAGATTCCAATTTGAATAGATCTCAGCAACTACGTGTCGCATCGTTATGATTTCTTCGGTTTTACTGAGAAAGTGGGTGTGACTTAGAGGATAAAGCTATTTTGAACGTTCTGCGACAATGCGAAATGTCCGAAATCACCAAATTATCGTTTTTTAAAATATTGCAGTAATTTTAACAATAATCATTGAATTTTAACTTTCGATACATTTTGGCATAGCCGGAGACAGGGCACATAGCTACGCTACTTTCGATTTTTGATTTTCGGCAAATCTTCGAAGATATTAGGCGCCAAATTTCGAAAATTTAAAATTTTACAAAAAACTTTTTTATTTATGAATATTTTTTAGTCGTATTGTGCAGAGAATTAAAGAGTCATCTGACTAGTGCAAAAATGTTAAAAAATTTTGTCTCAGTAATTTTCCTTGGCCGCCATTGGCTAATTCAGTTTTTCAGTCCTAGATTAATTTTTTATTGTTCGATTTGTATAAAACAAAGTTCATATGCTTCGTTGTCTCAATTGTCATTTTTTTTATTACCGGAAGTGTTATCTGTCGGCACCGGAAGTGGCATAATTTTACCAAAAACTACAATTTTGACAGTTAGGTACCATTTTTCGAAAACAAATATTATTTTTTGGAAAAATTATTTGACTCAAAGAGTGTGCCCTTTCAAGGCGCAAAAAATGTCGGAAGCAGTTTTTTTAATTTCGATTTCATTTTCGAGCAAATTCGATTAAATGGCTAAAAATGGTGTAAAATTGACCTATTTACAACCTATTCAGGCTTTTCAGATTTTAAAATATTTCGTCGTAACTTTTATAAACTTGTAGCTATAATCCATACGAAGAAAATGTATGTTAAAATTAGTTTGTAATATAAGCAGTTCCCAAGAAATGGGCAGTTCTGTACAAGTCACTGTTTTCGTTATTTTGCCTGTAAAATAGTCAATTATTATTGGATTTTTATAAAAGTGACATCATTTGATTCAAAAAGCATGTAGCGTCATATCAAGTTGATTACAATTTAAAATTGACACCGGAAGTGACGTCATTTGGTCAAAAACTGCATTTTAAACTTTTTAAATCAATGTTTTATTCAACCATGAATAACTTAATATGTATTAATAATTTTAACTTTTGGTTTAAATTCACATATAAATACAACTCATATGGTCATATAGATATCATAAAATTGTTTCTAACTTGTTCGGTTGCCAAGAAATAGACGGTTTCCTACAGGTCACTTTTGAAGGTTTCGGGGCCATAATAGTGTCAATTATTATTCGATTTTCATAAACGTTACACCATGTTATACCTAATGCCATTTGTGATTTCATACAAGTAATTTAAGATTTTCATTATCACCGGAAGTAACGTCATTTTGGCAAAAACTGAATTTTTAGCCTTCAAAACAGATATTTTATTCAAATGAGTCTGTTTTGAAATCTTTTTCAAATTATGGTATTTGATGCCAATCAACAAATAGAATGAACCCATACGATCATACAGATACCAAAAAATGGTTTCTAACTTGTACGGTTGCAGAGAAATAGCAGATTTTCTACAAGTCACTTTTCAAGTTTTTTGGTCTTTAAAAGTGGCAATTATTATTCGATTTACATAAAATTGTCACTATATGATATCGTATGCCATTTCTGATTTCATAAGACTAATTGAACATTTTCATTAACACCGGAAGTAATTTAATTTTGTCAAGATCATTTACAAGTAACAAATGTATAAAATGACTTGATATTGCTAGATTGATTGGTTGTTTCTACGTCCATTTTATTTGTGTGCAATGTTAATTTGGAAACCTGTTTAGTGGTTTCGTTGGTACCGGAAGTGACATATGTTCAAGTGTAAATTTTAGCCTTCTAAACAGATATTTTATTCAAATGAGTCTGTTTTGAAATCTTTTTCAAATTATGGTATTTGATGCCAATCAACAAATAGAATGAACCCATACGATCATACAGATACCAAAAAATGGTTTCTAACTTGTACGGTTGCAGAGAAATAGCAGATTTTCTACAAGTCACTTTTCAAGTTTTTTGGTCTTTAAAAGTGGCAATTATTATTCGATTTACATAAAATTGTCACTATATGATATCGTATGCCATTTCTGATTTCATAAGACTAATTGAACATTTTCATTAACACCGGAAGTAATTTAATTTTGTCAAGATCATTTACAAGTAACAAATGTATAAAATGACTTGATATTGCTAGATTGATTGGTTGATTCTACGTCCATTTTATTTGTGTGCAATGTTAATTTGGAAACCTGTTTAGTGGTTTCGTTGGTACCGGAAGTGACATATGTTCAAGTGTAACTTGGCACCGAAAGTGACATGTTTAAGAGTAACTTGGCACCAGTGAAACCCGTCATTCCTGCATGCAGGTCTAGTTATTATTATTAGGGTTTCACACTGCGTAGCTTGTGTGAAACACTATTGTTTTTGTTAAAATTATTATTAGGGTTTCACACTGCGTAGCTTGTGTGAAACACTATTGTTTTTGTTAAAATTATTATTCTTATTATTATTATTCAGATTCCAATTTGAATAGATCTCAGCAACTACGTGTCGCATCGTTATGATTTCTTCGGTTTTACTGGGAAAGTGGGTGTGACTTAGAGGATAAAGCTATTTTGAACGTTCTGCGACAATGCGAAATGTCCGAAATCACCAAATTATCGTTTTTTAAAATATTGCAGTAATTTTAACAATAATCATTGAATTTTAACTTTCGATACATTTTGGCATAGCCGGAGACAGGGCACATAGCTACGCTACTTTCGATTTTTGATTTTCGGCAAATCTTCGAAGATATTAGGCGCCAAATTTCGAAAATTTAAAATTTTACAAAAAACTTTTTTATTTATGAATATTTTTTAGTCGTATTGTGCACAGAATTAAAGAGTCATCTGACTAGTGCAAAAATGTTAAAAAATTTTGTCTCAGTAATTTTCCTTGGCCGCCATTGGCTAATTCAGTTTTTCAGTCCTAGATTAATTTTTTATTGTTCGATTTGTATAAAACAAAGTTCATATGCTTCGTTGTCTCAATTGTCATTTTTTTTATTACCGGAAGTGTTATCTGTCGGCATCGGAAGTGGCATAATTTTACCAAAAACTACAATTTTGACGGTTAGGTACCATTTTTCGAAAACAAATATTATTTTTTGGAAAAATTATTTGACTCAAAGAGTGTGCCCTTTCAAGGCGCAAAAAATGTCGGAAGCAGTTTTTTTAATTTCGATTTCATTTTCGAGCAAATTCGATTAAATGGCTAAAAATGGTGTAAAATTGACCTATTTACAACCTATTCAGGCTTTTCAGATTTTAAAATATTTCTTCGTAACTTTTATAAACTTGTAGCTATAATCCATACGAAGAAAATGTATGTTAAAATTAGTTTGTAATTTAAGCAGTTCCCAAGAAATGGGCAGTTCTGTACAAGTCACTGTTTTCGTTATTTTGCCTGTAAAATAGTCAATTATTATTGGATTTTTATAAAAGTGACATCAGTTGATTCAAAAAGCATGTAGCGTCATATCAAGTTGATTACAATTTAAAATTGACACCGGAAGTGACGTCATTTGGTCAAAAACTGCATTTTAAACTTTTTAAATCAATGTTTTATTCAACCATGAATAACTTAATATGTATTAATAATTTTAACTTTTGGTTTAAATTCACATATAAATACAACTCATATGGTCATATAGATATCATAAAATTGTTTCTAACTTGTTCGGTTGCCGAGAAATAGATGGTTTTCTACAGGTCACTTTTGAAGGTTTCGGGGCCATAAAAGTGTTAATTATTATTCGATTTTCATAAACGTTACACCATATTATACCTAATGCCATTTGTGATTTCATACAAGTAATTTAAGATTTTCATTATCACCGGAAGTAACGTCATTTTGGCAAAAACTGAATTTTTAGCCTTCAAAACAGATATTTTATTCAAATGAGTCTGTTTTGAAATCTTTTTCAAATTATGGTATTTGATGCCCATCAACAAAAAGAATGAACCCATACGATCATACAGATACCAAAAAATGGCTTCTAACTTGTACGGTTGCAGAGAAATAGCAGATTTTCTACAAGTCACTTTTCAAGTTTTTTGGTCTTTAAAAGTGGCAATTATTATTCGATTTACATAAAATTGTCACTATATGATATCGTATGCCATTTCTGATTTCATAAGACTAATTGAACATTTTCATTAACACCGGAAGTAATTTAATTTTGTCAAGATCATTTACAAGTAACAAATGTATAAAATGACTTGATATTGCTGGATTGATTGGTTGATTCTACGTCCATTTTATTTGTGTGCAATGTTAATTTGGAAACCTGTTTAGTGGTTTCGTTGGTACCGGAAGTGACATATGTTCAAGTGTAACTTGGCACCGAAAGTGACATGTTTAAGAGTAACTTGGCACCAGTGAAACCCGTCATTCCTGCATGCAGGTCTAGTTAGGGTTTCACACTGCGTAGCTTGTGTGAAACACTATTGTTTTTGTTAAAATTATTATTCTTATTATTATTATTATTATTATTATTATTATTCAGATTCCAATTTGAATAGATCTCAGCAACTACGTGTCGCATCGTTACGATTTCTTCGGTTTTACTGGGAAAGTGGGTGTGACTTAGAGGATAAAGCTATTTTGAACGTTCTGCGACAATGCGAAATGTCCGAAATCACCGAAGTTATCGTTTTTTAAAATATTGCAGTAATTTTAACAATAATCATTGGATTTTAACTTTCGATACATTTTGGCATAGCCTGAGACAGGGCACATAGCTACGCTACTTTCGATTTTTGATTTTCGGCAAATCTTCGAAGATATTAGGCGCCAAATTTCGAAAATTTAAAATTTTACAAAAAACTTTTTTATTTATGAATATTTTTTAGTCGTATTGTGCACAGAATTAAAGAGTCATCTGACTAGTGGAAAAATGTTAAAAAAATTTGTCTCAGTAATTTTCCTTGGCCGCCATTGGCTAATTCAGTTTTTCAGTCCTAGATTAATTTTTTATTGTTCGATTTGTATAAAACAAAATTCATATGCTTCGTTGTATCAATTGTCATTTTTTTTATTACCATAAGTGTTATCTGTCGGCACCGGAAGTGGCATAATTTTACCAAAAACTACAATTTTGACAGTTATTTTCTTATTTCGAAAACAAATATTATTTTTTGGAAAAATTATTTGACTCAAAGAGTGTGCCCTTTCAAGGCGCAAAAAATGTAGGAAGCAATTTTTTTAATTTCGATTTCACTTTCGAGCAAATTCGATTAAGAGGCTAAAAATGGTGTAAAATTTACCTATTTACAACCTATTCAGGCTTTTCAGATTTTAAAATATTTCTTCGTAACTTTTATAAACTTGTAGCTATAATCCATACGAAGAAAATGTATGTTAAAATTCGTTTGTAATATAAGCAGTTACCAAGAAATGGGCAGTTCTGTACAAGTCACTGTTTTCGTTATTTTGCCTGTAAAATAGTCAATTATTATTGGATTTTTATAAAAGTGACATCATTTGATTCAAAAAGCATGTAGCGTCATATCAAGTTGATTACAATTTAAAATTGACACCGGAAGTGACATCATTTGGTCAAAAACTGCATTTTAAACTTTTTAAATCAATGTTTTATTCAACCAAGAATAACTTAATATGTATTAATAATTTTAACTTTTGGTTTAAATTCACATATAAACAAAACTCATATGGTCATATAGATATCATAAAATTGTTTCTAACTTGTTCGGTTGCCGAGAAATAGACGGTTTTCTACAGGTCACTTTTGAAGGTTTCGGGGCCATAAAAGTGTCAATTATTATTCGATTTCCATAAACGTTACACCGTGTTATACCTAATGCCATTTGGGATTTCATACAAATAATTTAAGATTTTCATTATCACCGGAAGTAACATCATTTTGGCAAAAACTGTATTTTTAGCCTTCAAAACAGATATTTTATTCAAATGAGTCTGTTTTGAAATCTTTTTCAAATTATGGTATTTGATGCTAATCAACAAATAGAATGAACCCATACGATCATACAGATACCACAAAATGGTTTGTAACTTGTACGGTTGCAGAGAAATAGCCGATTTTCTACAAGTCACTTTTCAAGTTTTTTGGTCTTTAAAAGTGGCAATTATTACTCGATTTACATAAAATTTTCACTATATGATATCGTATGCCATTTCTGATTTCATAAGACTAATTGAACATTTTCATTAACACAGGAAGTAATTTAATTTTGTCAAGATTATTTACAAGTAACAAATGTATAAAATGACTTGATATTGCTGGATTGATTGGTTGATTCTGCGTCCATTTTATTTGTGTGCAATGTTAATTTGGAAACCTGTTTAGTGGTTACGCTGGTACTGGAAGTGACATATGTTCAAGGGTTACTTAGCACCGGAAGTGACATGTTTAAGAGTAACTTGGCACCAGTGAAACCCGTCATTCCTGCATGCAGGTCTAGTTCTTATTATTATTATTCAGATTCCAATTTGAATAGATCTCAGCAACTACGTGTCGCATCGTTATGATTTCTTCGGTTTTACTGGGAAAGTGGGTGTGACTTAGAGGATAAAGCTATTTTTGAACGTTCTGCGACAATGCGAAATGTCCGAAATCACCAAATTATCGTTTTTTAAAATATTGCAGTAATTTTAACAATAATCATTGAATTTTAACTTTCGATACATTTTAGCATAGCCGGAGACAGGGCACATAGCTACGCTACTTTCGATTTTTGATTTTCGGCAAATCTTCGAAGATATTAGGCGCCAAATTTCGAAAATTTAAAATTTTACAAAAAACTTTTTTATTTATGAATATTTTTTAGTCGTATTGTGCACAGAATTAAAGAGTCATTTGACTAGTGCAAAAATGTTAAAAAATTTTGTCTCAGTAATTTTCCTTGGCCGCCATTGGCTTATTCAGTTTTTCAGTCCTAGATTAATTTTTTATTGTTCGATTTGTATAAAACAAAGTTCGTATGCTTCGTTGTCTCAATTGTCATTTCTTTTATTACCGGAAGTGTTATCTGTCGGCACCGGAAGTGGCATAATTTTACCAAAAACTACAATTTTGACAGTTAGGTACCATTTTTCGAAAACAAATATTATTTTTTGGAAAAATTATTTGACTCAAAGAGTGTGCCCTTTCAAGGCGCAAAAAATGTCGGAAGCAGTTTTTTTAATTTCGATTTCATTTTCGAGCAAATTCGATTAAATGGCTAAAAATGGTGTAAAATTGACCTATTTACAACCTATTCAGGCTTTTCAGATTTTAAAATATTTTTTCGTAACTTTTATAAACTTGTAGCTATAATCCATACGAAGAAAATGTATGTTAAAATTAGTTTGTAATATAAGCAGTTCCCAAGAAATGGGCAGTTCTGTACAAGTCACTGTTTTCGTTATTTTGCCTGTAAAATAGTCAATTATTATTGGATTTTTATAAAAGTGACATCATTTGATTCAAAAAGCATGTAGCGTCATATCAAGTTGATTACAATTTAAAATTGACACCGGAAGTGACGTCATTTGGTCAAAAACTGCATTTTAAACTTTTTAAATCAATGTTTTATTCAACCATGAATAACTTAATATGTATTAATAATTTTAACTTTTGGTTTAAATTCACATATAAATACAACTCATATGGTCACATAGATATCATAAAATTGTTTCTAACTTGTTCGGTTGCCGAGAAATAGACGGTTTTCTACAGGTCACTTTTGAAGGTTTCGGGGCCATAAAAGTGTTAATTATTATTCGATTTTCATAAACGTTACACCATATTATACCTAATGCCATTTGTGATTTCATACAAGTAATTTAAGATTTTCATTATCACCGGAAGTAACGTCATTTTGGCAAAAACTGAATTTTTAGCCTTCAAAACAGATATTTTATTCAAATGAGTCTGTTTTGAAATCGTTTTCAAATTATGGTATTTGATGCCAATCAACAAATAGAATGAACCCATACGATCATACAGATACCAAAAAATGGTTTCTAACTTGTACGGTTGCAGAGAAATAACAGATTTTCTACAAGTCACTTTTCAAGTTTTTTGGTCTTTAAAAGTGGCAATTATTATTCGATTTACATAAAATTGTCGCTATATGATATCGTATGCCATTTCTGATTTCATAAGACTAATTGAACATTTTCATTAACACCGGAAGTAATTTAATTTTGTCAAGATCATTTACAAATAACAAATGTATAAAATGACTTGATATTGCTGGATTGATTGGTTGATTCTATGTCCATTTTTTTTTGTGTGCAATGTTAATTTGGAAACCTGTTTAGTGGTTTCGTTGGTACCGGAAGTGACATATGTTCAAGTGTAACTTGGCACCGAAAGTGACATGTTTAAGAGTAACTTGGCACCAGTGAAACCCGTCATTCCTGCATGCAGGTCTAGTTCTTCTTTTGTTTTGAGTAGATCTCAGCAACTGCTTGTCGCATCGTTACGATTTCTTCGGTTTTACTGGGAAAGTGGGTGTGACTTAGAGGATAAAGCTATTTTGAACGTTCTGCGACAATGCGAAATGTCCGAAATCACCGAAGTTATCGTTTTTGAAAATATTGCAGTAATTTTAACAATAATCATTGGATTTTAACTTTCGATACATTTTGGCATAGCCTGAGACAGGGCACATAGCTACGCTACTTTCGATTTTTGATTTTCGGCAAATCTTCGAAGATATTAGGCGCCAAATTTCGAAAATTTAAAATTTTACAAAAAACTTTTTTATTTATGAATATTTTTTAGTCGTATTGTGCACAGAATTAAAGAGTCATCTGCCTAGTGCAAAAATGTTAAAAAATTTTGTCTCAGTAATTTTCCTTGGCCGCTATTGGCTAATTCAGTTTTTCAGTCCTAGATTAATTTTTTATTGTTCGATTTGTATAAAACAAAGTTCATATGCTTCGTTGTCTCAATTGTCATTTTTTTTATTACCGGAAGTGTTATCTGTCGGCATCGAAAGTGGCATAATTTTACCAAAAACTACAATTTTGACAGTTAGGTACCATTTTTCGAAAACAAATATTATTTTTTGGAAAAATTATTTGACTCAAAGAGTGTGCCCTTTCAAGGCGCAAAAAATGGCGGAAGCAGTTTTTTTAATTTCGATTTCATTTTCGAGCAAATTCGATTAAATGGCTAAAAATGGTGTAAAATTGACCCATTTACAACCTATTCAGGCTTTTCAGATTTTAAAATATTTCTTCGTAACTTTTATAAACTTGTAGCTATAATCCATACGAACAAAATGTATGTCAAAATTAGTTTGTAATATAAGCAGTTACCAAGAAATGGACAGTTCTGTACAAGTCACTGTTTTCGTTATTTTGCCTGTAAAATAGTCAATTATGATTGGATTTTTATAAAAGTGACATCATTTGATTCAAAAAGCATGTAGCGTCATATCAAGTTGATTACAATTTAAAATTGACACCGGAAGTGACGTCATTTTGTCAAAAACTGCATTTTAAACTTTTTAAATCAATGTTTTATTCAACCAAGAATTACTTAATATGTATTAATAATTTTAACTTTTGGTTTAAATTCACATATAAACACAACTCATATGGTCATATACATATCATAAAATTGTTTCTAACTTGTTCGGTTGCCGAGAAATAGACGGTTTTCTACAGGCCACTTTTGAAGGTTTTTGGACCATAAAAGTGTCAATTATTATTCGATTTTCATAAACGTTACACCATGTTATACCTAATGCCATTTAGGATTTCATACAAGTAATTTAAGATTTTCATTATCACCGGAAGTAACATCATTTTGGCAAAAACTGTATTTTTAGCCTTCAAAACAGATATTTTATTCAAATGAGTTTGTTTTGAAATGTTTTTCAAATTATGGTATTTGATGCCAATCAACAAATAAAATGAACCCATACGATCATACAGATACCACAAAATGGTTTCTAACTTGTACGGTTGCAGAGAAATAGTCGATTTTCTACAAGTCACTTTTCAAGTTTTTTGGCCTTTAAAAGTGGCAATTATTATTCGATTTACATAAAATTTTCACTATATGATATCGTATGCCATTTCTGATTTCATAAAACTAATTGAACATTTTCATTAACACCGGAAGAAATGTAATTTTGTCAAGATCATTTACAAGTAACAAATGTATAAAATGAATTGATATTGCTGGATTTGGTTGATTCTGCATCCATTTTATTTGTGTGCAATGTTAATTTGGAAACCTGTTTAATGGTTTCGTTGGTACCGGAAGTGACATATGTTCAAGGGTAACTTGGCACCGGGAGTGACATGTTTAAGGGTAACGTGGCACCAGTGAAACCCGTCATTCCTGCATGCAGGTCTAGTTATTCTTATTATTATTATTTTTTTTTTCCAATTTGCTTATATCTCAGGAACTACTTGTCGTATCGATGCAATGTCTTGAGTTTTACTGCGAAAGTGGGTGTGACTTAGAGATTAAAGCTATTTCCGGCATTCTGCGACAATGCGAAATGTCCGAAATCACCGAAGTTGTCGTTTTTTGAAATATTGCCGTAATATTAACAACAATTGTTGAATTTTATCGTTTGACAGTTTTTGACATAGCCAGAGACATGGCACATAGCTACGGGTCTTTAGAGTTTTAAATTTCGCCGAATCTTTGGAAAAATAAGGCGCCAAATTTTGAAAATTTAAATTTTGACAAAAAACTTTTTTATTAATGAATATTTTTTAATGACCTTTTACCAAGGGTTAAAGGGTCGTCTGATTTGGGCAAAAATGTGAACATTTTTTTTCTGGATAATTTTCTTTGGTCGCTATTGGCTAATTCAGTTTATCGGTTCTATATAAATTATTTATTGTCCGATTTGTATAAAACAAAGTTTATATGCTCCATGGTCCAAAATGTCATTTTTTTTGTTACCGGCAAAGTTTCCTGTCGGCACCGTAAGTGACGTAAATTTAGCAAAAACTACAATTTTAACAGTTCGGTACCACTTTTTGAAAGCAAAACTTATTTTTTTCAAATCTAATATGACTGAAAAGATGTGCCATATAAAGGCGCACAAAACATCGCGCTCAGTTTTTTTAATTTCGATTTCGTTTTCGAGCAATTTGGATTAAAGGGAGAAAAAAGGTGTCAAAATAAGCTATTTAGAACCCATCCAGCGTCTTCATATTAAAAAATATATCTTCGTAACATTCATAATCTCGTAGCAATAACCCATACGAAGAGAATGTATGTGAAAATTAATTTGTAATATGCGCAGTTGCCGAGAAAAAGTCAATTTTGCATGAGCCACTTTTCACGTTAATTTGGCTGTATAAGAGTCAATTATTATGTGATTTTCAATTTTCTTTCACCATTGGATGCCTAATGCCATAGTGGACAAGGTCAAACCATTGTATCTCATACGCTGCCACCGGAAATGACGTCATTTGCTCAAAACTTAATTTTTAGCATTAAAAATCAATATTTTATTCAAATGGGTCGTACTTGTTATTTTTTCAAGTTATGATATTTGATTCTATTCATAAAATAGAATGAACCCATGCGATCATACAGATATCACAAACCGGTTTCTAACTTGTACGGTTGCAGAGAAATGGGCGATTTTCCACAAGTCACTTTTCCAGGATTTTGGTCTATAAAAGTGTCAGTTATTATTCGATTTTCATAAAATTTTCACCATATGATATCTTACGTCATTTATGATTTCATAGAACTAATTTAACATTTTCAGTATCACCGGAAGTAATTATATTTTGGCAAAAACTGTATTTTTAGCCTTCAAAACAGATATTTTTTTCAAATGAGTCTGATTTGTAATATATTTAAAATTATGATATTTAGTTCGCATCAACTAATAGAATGAACCCATGCGATCATTCAGATACCTCAAAATGGTTTCTCACTTGTATGGTTGCAGAGAAATAGACGATTTCCTACAAGTGACTTTTCAGGGTTTGGGGTCTATATGTGATTATTATTTCTGATTTTAAGAAACTAATTTAATATTTTCATTATCGCTGGGAGTACTGTGATATGGTCAGGATCACTTACATGTAACACATGTATAAAATGGATTGGTTCCTGTAGTAATTAGCACATATCGTAACTTCCTGAATTAAATTTGATAGTATGAAAAATCGCTTTTTGTTTAGCTTGTTCACTATGCATCGCTTGCAAATTGTGTTTGTTAATTTGTTGGAAAGATTTATAAAAAAAAACTCAGACCCATTTGTTGGCTATGATCTAGTATCTTAATGTTATTTATTACCGCGGCGTCAGTGATTATGTACATGTCGTGTATCCCTTAGTACGTTTTTCACATTTGGCCAAAATGGGGAAAAGAATGAAAGAAGGGATATTATATTTGTTTCATGTATTAATCAATGCAGACTTTTGAAGGGTCAGATTAACGTGTTTGTCTTTATTTAAATGGTGAGCGTAGTTTGTTGATGCCGAGTCCACAATATTATGGACACGGTGCGCTTTGGACTTGTGCATCGATCTCCCAAGCAGAGTTGTCTTCGCTTGCAGTTCACACCTTGTCTCAATTGTCATTTTTTTTTTGTTACCAATAGTTTTATCTGTCGGCACCGGAAATGACATAAGTTTACCAAAAACTACCAAAATCTACAATTTTGACAGTTAGGTACCATTTTTCAAGAGAAACTATCATTTTTTTAAAAACTTGATATAACAAAAAGAGTGTGCCCTTTAAAGGCGCAAAAAGGTGTGAGCTCAGTTTTTTTAATTTCGATTTCATTTTCGAGCAAATTCGATTAAGAGTTGAAAATAGGTGTAAAATTGACCTTTTACAACCCATTCAGGCTTTTCAGACTTTAAAATATTTCTACGTAACTTTTATAAACTTGTAGCTTTGATCCATACGCAGAAAATGTATGTTAAAATTAGTTTCTAATATAAGCAGTTGCCGAGAAATGGGCAGTTTTGCATAAGTCACTGTTTTCGTAATTTTGTCTGTAAAATAGTCAATTATTAATGGATATTCACAAAAGTGACATCATTTGATTCAAAAAGCAAGTGTGCGTCATATCATGTTGATTACTATTTAAAATTGACACCGGAATTGACGTCATTTAGTCAAAAACTCCATTTTTAACTTTTAAAATCGATATTTTTTTCAACCAAGAATTATGTCATATGTAATAATCAAATTAACTTTTGGTTTAAATTCACCTATTGACAAAACTCATATGCTCATACAGATATCATAAAATTGTTTATAACTTGTTCGGTTGCCGAGATATAGGCGGTTTTCTACAAGTCACTTTTAAAGGTTTTTGGCCCGTAAATGTGTCAATTATTATTCGATTTTCATAGAAGTTTCATCATTTGATGCCTAATGTCATTGACGATATTATAAACTAAATTTAACATTTTAGTAACACCGGAAGTAATGTCATTTTGGCAAAAACTGTATTTTTAGCCTTCAAAACAGATATTTTATTCAAATGAGTCTGTTTTGAAATCTTTTTAAAATTATGATATTTGATGCCAATCAACAAATAGAATGAACCCATACGATCATACAGATACCACAAAACGGTTTCTAACTTGTACGGTTGCAGAGAAATAGCCGATTTTCTACAAGTCACTTTTCAAGTATTTTGGTCAATAAAAGTGGCAATTATTTTTCGATTTACATAAAATTTTCACTATATGATAGCTTATGCCATTTCTGATTTCATGAAACTAATTGAACATTTTCATTATCACCGGAAGTACTGTAATTTTATCAGGCTCAATTACATGTTACAAATGTATAAAATGAATTGATATTGCTGGATTTTTGTTGATTCTGTTCCCTCCACAAGCAATTGTGGACGATCCAGAGGCTAAAGTTAATATCCAATTGACTTATACACGGTGTTTAAGGTCATGAGACAAAGAAGCCTATTGATTTTTAGCAATTTCCGATAATTACTGTCAGAGTTATGGCCCTCGATCACTTCAAAAAATCTTGTGGACGCTCTAGAGGCTAAAGTAAATAACCGATTAACTTTAAATTTATACACGGTGTTTAAGGTCATGAGACGAAGAAGCCTATTGATTTTCAGCGATTTCCGATAATTGCTGTTTGAGTTATGGCCCTTGATCACTTCAAAAATTCGTGTGGATGCTCTAGAGGCCAAAGTTAATATCCGATTGACTTTAAATTCATACACAGTGTTTAAGGTCATGAGACGAATAAGCCTATTGATTTTCAGTGATTTCCGATAATTACTGTCACAGTTATGGCCCTTGATCACTTCAAAAAATCTTGTGGATGTTATAGAGGCCAAAGTTAATATCCGATTCACTTTAAATTTATACACAGTGTTTAAGGTCATGAAGCGAAGAATCCTATTGATTTTTAGCAATTTCCGATAATTACTGTCAGAGTTATGGCCCTTGATCACTTCGTAAATTCTTGTGAATGCTCTAGAGGCCAAAGTTAATATCCGATTGACTTTAAATTTATACACAGAGTTTAGGTCATGTGACGAAGAAGCCCATTGATTTTCAGCAATTATCGATAATTACTGTCAGAGTTATGGCCCTTGATTTTTTTTTTTTTTGTAATCAATATTTTTTTTCAGAAATACATGAAATGGGATCAGGGAACAGGCAAAGCCTATATCACCCCTCTCCTCTGATCACTTCAAAAAATCTTGTGGACCCTCTAGAGGCTAAAGTTAATAACCGATTGACTTTAATAATCATATTTTAGTGTATTATAAATGTTTCAATACCGAAAAAAGTAAAATATGCGACAACCCTTGTTTACTGCCCGGACGATTCAGCTGCTGTGGGCGTATGTTTCGTTGCCTGGCAACTCTCGTTAAAAGTTGTACGCGAACTAAATGCGTTTGTTAGATACTGACAGAGCAGCCCGGAGTCGAGCAATCGCCGCCCGAGCTGTCTTCGTCAGCTAGTTTCAAAATGGCGTACAACCAGTGCAAGTAGGAAAAGACGACAATAAAATCAGAAATATGTTATTTATTATTGTCGCACTTATTACATCACTCCTGTCTAACAAATCATAAAGCTGTGGTGTTACGGTGGCGGCATAGTATTTCACCGTAACACCACAGCCACTCTAACCATTCATAATACATCTAACCATCACTCCCTACACTCCCTCGTATACTTTCCCAAACGTCAACAACACATCTCATACATCCATTTCGCTGATTAACCCTTGTACCATGTCTACTGGTTTTCGTAGTAATAGAGCTTGTATTTTAAAGATGACTTTTTACCAGTTTTTATGCTGCAACTGACATAATGTACTACCCACTCCAAATTATTAGAAAGTATTCGAAATGCCTGGAAATCGCGTCTACGGTCGTCTGGTTTTCAAAATTTTCTGGGGGAGGCCTCCCCCAGACCTCCCGTCGGACGCTTCGCGCCTCCAGCACTCGCGGGAGTATGGCTTCGCCGCCCACCGCTCCGCGTACTCTAAAGAAATATATTTGTCGGGAAAATATGCTGCCCCCCCCCCCAAAACAAGTTCGGCCTCGTACGCCTATGATCATACAACGGTTGGGGCAGAAAAGTGGGATCTTAAACCCCATCCCATTCGTCCATTCAGATTATAGGGGAGCCACGGTGGCTAAGTTGGTAAGACGCTGGCCCCCTAGTCTGGAGGTAGCGTGTTCCCTTGTCAGTGGTGCAGAACGGAGGGCCTTACAATGACTGCCGCCTTGACGTTTGCATGAGACGAAAAACAGTGTATGTATTGGAGTGCACATTAGAGATCCCTTGGAAGTTGGAATTCGATATAAGAGTATGCCATAGTGCCTCTGTCTGGGTACAATTTCCCTCAAAGCACACTGTATGGCGATTGCCCGTCTTTTTTTCTTTTTTTTTAGCCAAGTCCAGATGATAGGGAAGAATCTGGGTTGGTAATCTTACAGGAGTTTATATTCCAGCTAGTCTAAGATCTGGTTGAACAGTGGTGTTTCATTGGTTCGGAGGAAGAATATTCAACCCAAATATTCAAGCTAATTGAAAAAGAAACATGCATTACATGGCTGGACTCTTCCCAAACTCGTAGCAGGCAGCAGGATTGACGAGCGTAATAGAATAAAAGACTAGGATCTCCAGTGTGGTACTCCCTACCTTTCATTGCAGGAACACCACCGAGGTGATATCAGAACATTTGCTTACAGATGCATTTTGTGACCCACTCCTCCTAACACTTTCAAAATCTATCGAAAATATGACAATTTGTTTCATGATTTGTGGGAAAGTTTTTCGGAAAATTTTGCTTTTAAAATTGTCACCAGCAACCGGCTCATTTGTTTCGCTACGATCCGTTACGGTGCTTAAAGTGAATTAGATTTGTAATGCCAAGCACTTAGCTTTTCTAATCTGTCCAAATTTTAGGAATCACGTAAGCATATACAGGTAAGCCTACATAAGCTGCATGCATGTTAAATATAGTGTAGAGTGCGTGATTTATTTTAAGTCATGAACTAACAATCCTCCGTATCAACGTGTGCATGTGGGCACATATTTTACGGTTGTTTGATTTGCTGCTCCCGCCAGTGTTCAGGCGTTTACGCCAGTATTTGCCAGAATTTTACACGCTAGGGATTTACAAGTATTACTATTTTTAACATGCCTTATGAGTAGTATTTCTCATTGGCAGCAGTAATATTATAATAATAAATAACACCAGTATTTAATTTGTACTTTTAATTAGTTATTTTTAGACAACTTGGGTATCCATTTTGAAAAACCATGTAGGTTGCTGATCCGTTGTGTCATCTGGTATTTAACTGAGAGACTCTCTGTCGAAGATGTATTCTCCGAGTCCACTGCCTACACGTTTAAGTTGGGTGATGTAGTCAGATATCTCCTTGATGGCGTCAACTTGTTCTTTCAAGTATTCACCTTCCAGGAAATCTTGCATCTGTAATATAGAATGAGTCAGAGAAATCAACTGGTGAGCAAAGCTATGTTTTGCGAAATCTTAACTAAAGATAAAATCCAAATTTTAGTAGATACTTCAATTTTCGATTAGCTAAGCACTAAAATCAATCTAATGTTATTCAATCAAATTACTAAAATTTGGACTTTATCGTCAGAATAGTATTCCTCTTTCGCTGAATCTTGATTCCATTTGAAATCGTCTATATGGGAAATTTCCACACTCGGCAATTTTTATTAGCAAACAATAACATTATTAAACAAAGATGTGTAAGGCACGTATTGACGAGGTTCAATACAGAACACTCACGTTGTGAACGTGTAAACGTGTGTTTGGTTTCGTCGACTGTCAGATAGGTTTGGAGTAATGTTTAAGTTATTTCTAGTAACATGTGAAATTGTCGCTGCATACCAATATCAAATACATTCCAAAATGAAAATGTCTTGAGTATAAATAAATGTTAATGCATTGAGGAACTAACCTGGGGATCATTGTGTTTATCGGCAACGGCATGTAGATCCAAGAGAGACTGGTTGACATTTTTCTCCAGTTGTAGAGCAACCTGCATGGCTTCTAATCCAGTACTCCATTCATCCCGATCGGGTTTCTATAAATAAAGAAAATATATATCATGTCTTCGGGAACATCAGTCTAGATTTATTCCCACATTTACTTAATCGATGGAGTAGACATTCATTCACAAATTAGTTCAGCTATTTTTTTTAACCAAAATCAAAGGAGACTAGACATTTGAATTAAGAAATGAATGAATGAATGAAATGGGGTTAACGTACGACTTTTTTGAACGAACTGGGCTAAGGAAGACAGACAAACGGGACGCGTACCATGAGGATACTTTTACTCAGACAAAGGCGTTACGGCCTACTCTTATTCCAATTGTCAAGGATTTCTTATACGTTTCATCCGACCGATTAGACATTATTCCTTCCCAATCCCCCACCCCACCCCCTGCATCATTGCCAAGGCGGAAATCACTCCAGAAAGCCCCGGGGAACTTTTTCGGCCAATTTACAGTGAGCGAACCCGGAAAACGATTTACCACTAAACCATCGCACCCCCCCCCCCTTTCGAATAATACAATATTGGCCTACCTTGATATCTTGAAGAACAACTCGTCCACCACGTTTGTTCTGGTATTTCATCAATTTCTCGGCATGTTCCTTTTCTTCCTCCGAGGATTTCTTGAAAAATTTGCTGAATCCAGGCAGAGCAACATCATCCCGATCAAAGTAAAAAGCCTGTAGTCAAAATAAAGCTGATGAATAAACCCGATAGATCTTTTACAAATAAAAATAAAATAAAACCAAGTACGAACAATCCAAACGCTTGTTTCATTATATCATCTCTTAAACATCTTTGTCCAATATATACTGTTACAGTAAACAGAGCAAACTATGAATGAATTCAGCAGGCGGGACACATACCTAAATAGTGCAATGGTGAAAATATGGCAATAATTGCTACTCACCATGGATTGATAGGTATAGCTGGCGTACAGCTCCATGTTAACATGACGGTTGATGTCGGCCTCACTTTCCAAATGGAAGTTCTGACGAGGTTGAGTCTGTGCCATTTTGGTGGTTATTTAGTTGATTCTAGTACAAGGTATCGAGAAGACCAAACAATCTGTTAAACTTTTAAAAGAAGAGCTTTGAGTTTGTCCCGTACATTCACTGACGTAGCAAAGACAAGTCTAAAGGCTACGGACGTGGCGTGGAATTTATAGTAAACGTGTAGCATGACATAGTCTTATTTCGGCCAATCCTATGGAACTTGACCATTAGTGTAAATCATGGATAAGTTGGTTTATCACCATGGTGTATTGATGAACAATTGACAAACATCAGATAAATATCAACTTTAAGAGATAAGTAAGTAAGTTATCTCTATATATAATCTCGATTGCTAATTAAGGGCAATCCCGATAATATTTTGGAGAATAAAACTTTTTAATTTGTGTTAGAATAACTTAAAGTCCTCTACCTTTGGACCGAGCATCTGACGCCCCTCCTGGATGGGGCACCCCACAAATCACATCGTTTGAATTTTGAAGGTTATCAAGCCGTTTTGGGCGCCCAATTCTTTCATGGGCATTATGCGCGTCCCTCTGGGATGAGACAACCCACAAAACAAGCCGTTTGAATTTAGAAAATTATCACGCCGTTTTAGGCGCCCAACTCATCCGTGGGCGCCTAACCAATCTCACTAGCATTATATTATAGGCGGCTGTGACCTCGGCATTATGGGCGCCCATGACCTCGGCATTATGGGCGCCCCTTTTGACTAAGGCACCCCGCAAATCTTTCCGTTTTGGGCGCCCCATTGATCTAGTCGTGGGCGCCCAACCAATCTGATTCGGTATTATGCATTATGTGCGGCCCAACATTATAAGGCGCCCCACCAATCACGTCATTAAAGGCACCCGACAGATCAAGCCGTTTGGGCGCCCCCTTTGCTGTGGTGTTAATCGTGTGGGTCATTATGTGGCACTTCGCCAAATGGTGAGGCGCCTCATAATGACCCACACGATTAACAACCAAGCGGCATGGGTGAGGGGGGGTCGGGCGCCGAAATTTTCCAGAGGGGGCGCAGCTGCTCCCCTCCCCCCCACCCTTAGCTACGGACCTGACGAGTACAAGAGAACCTGGATTTTGTGCACTAAATAAACATACGTTAGATAGTAAAATTCCAAGGTCGATAAAAATGTCATTTAGAAATGAAAAGGTCACACGTTTATGAATATTATTCGAGAGTATATTATTATAGATGTCAGGCAATACCAAGTTGGAAGTTGGAGAGGGTGGGCGTTTATTTTACTTTTCCTGTCTCTTAAAGTTACTCTCACGCCGTACAAACTCCGTGACTTGATGATATATTTGTACTAAAAACATATTAAAACTAATTTATAAAA
This sequence comes from Patella caerulea, assembly GCA_036850965.1. NCBI lineage: Eukaryota > Metazoa > Mollusca > Gastropoda > Patellidae > Patella > Patella caerulea. The sequence goes on along the minus strand of JAZGQO010000014.1, from coordinate 18,358,156 downwards.
CAAAATTGATTTAAATTAATCTTAAAACTAAGTATAGATGAACTGTGCTTACTCCATTCAGGGAGGGTCCATTTTTCAGAATGTAATTTTCATTACTTACTGTCCATTCACCATACATATTGAGGCCAAATAAAAAGTAAATTCTTGATTATTTTCTGTCAGCTTCGTTTTCCACCGTTCAATTGCAGAATATTTTGTACGTTGACGACACCCCACAATGTTCGCAAAAATGACTATTTATTCAAGAAATAACAAGAACGACAAGCTAGCACACAATACGGTGGCAGACAACAGTCGGGTTGCCAGTTAGTGATACCCTGACATTATTGCCCTGTGTTTGTCTCAGTGTTTTTCGGGTAATAAAGTATTTTTCTATTAAGACTGGGTGTCAACTGTAGATAACAGGAATATTCATCCAAGATCTTAATCGTGTAGGCTAAAATTACAAACTAAACTTTAAAGATACCGCCCCGTATACAAACTGGATAATTTGATGATATATTTTGACGAAAAACATTGCTTTAAATCCTGCTCAAAAAACATTGTGTTCCCGAGGGAATACCCCTGCTATAGAAATATCTACTAAGAGAATTCACGTGTGTATGTCACGTGACTTGGCAAGGATAATTCATTGCACATAAAAGACAACGCTGCCTTTAATCGCTGTCCATTTATCATAAATATCGAAGCCTAATTATTTCTCGGATCATCGACTGCCGACGTCTTTTGTGCCATACTTTTATTGAAAATAACGATCCAGTAAAGTATACCATTCTTTTATAGGTCTATTAGAGAGATTAAAAGATGGCGGCAGTGTTATATGTCCTGAGGGGTATTTGTGGGAACTGGAAAGACGAGGCTACTTAAGATCCGATGTCTTTACACCAGAAATAATATTCGGCCAGCCAGAACGAGTTAGGAACTTACACGAGGAATTTGTTCATGCAGGAAGTGACGTAGTAGAAGCTTCTACGGTGAGTGTATCCTTGTACAAACGAAAAGAAACACGGATTTATTAGATAGAGCATAGCCAAAGGCGTTTTATAGCTGAGGCGCTGGAGGCGCCAGCCTCCTCGCGAAAAAATTCAAAGAAGTTAAACAAATAAAACGGGAGAGAAATGCTAAAACCGATGAGAAAAATGAAATGTACCCTAGTTATGGAGGACCCTGAAGGCAGACAAAAGGGCTCCTCGTCTGACAAAAGGACCCCTCTGGCCAATTGAAAGGGCCCCTGAGTCGAGTCAATCGTTTTCTTTACACTGTTACTGTCGAATCCACTACTGAATGAGGATGCAGTCATTGCACTGGTATGAAAATCATCAATCAAGCCCCCACCCCCCGTATGGACCCCCGAAATCGCCAGGTTCGTGTCGACTCAACGTTGAACTCCCCCTCCCAACCCAACACTAAAACATTTACGTGATCATGCTGGTTAATCTAATACAACGCTAGTGAGGGTCATGGAGCGCATCGACGAAGCGTGATAAGCGAACATACATACATTCACACTTTTATTTTATATATAGATAATGGCATGTCAGATTTCGATAACGAGACACGTCTGAACATACCTGAATCTCCCCATCAAGTTCATAGAATTTAGGGTATGATTTTTGTTTAGTTTAGCTATTAAATTGTCCTTTCAGTATTATGGTCATCGAGACAAAATGAAGAAAATTGGTCAGGAAGATGAATTGGAGACATTGAATCTTAGGGCGCTAAAAATAGCCCGTGAAGTGACTGATTCCACCAATACTTTAATGGCGGGAAATTTATCAAACACAACAACTTTTGACCCAGATGATCCGTCAACTGCAGAAAACTCTCGACGAATATTCAGGGTAAATTATGGAAAAGTAACTAAGCTTTCTGCGTTTAACCAGTTTTAAATTTGTATAACTGGACGAGACAGTTCGCCATAATCCCAGTATTCCATGATTCCAAAGTCTATCCCCCCCCCCCAAAAAAAAAGTACGGTTATAAAACAGTTAATGTTTTATTAAACATAGTCTAAGCTAGTCTAAGGGTCGTTAACATGCACAAGAACGAATTTGCGAGAGTATCTATAACTTTTAGATTGTAACGTCGAATATTTCGTTCAGTCCTATTAATTCATTTATTCATTTATTTATGTTTGTAAAACTATGAATGATGATAACTGTTCTCTGTACAGGAACAAGTAGAGTGGGCGGTTAAAGGAGGGGCTGATTATATACTATTCAAAAAAAGTAGGGGATATTTGATTTTGGGGGCATAATACTAAAATATGCAAATGACTACGAAAAAAGTCACTATAGAACCTAACAGAAGAAACATTTCCAGTTACATGTGACGCCCAAACGCACCAATAGCTACCGCATGGAATGCAGGTGATGCTTGGGATCATCATGGGGGTCCAACCCAAGATTTGCACGACTCTGACTTTGAATGTTACAGTCATTGTGGCATCGAATTCCAGGGTGGAAACATCAGTTTAATTGTTTTAGTGACCAGAAAACAAATTTTGATATGCGTCGGCTTACCCAAAATGAAAGGTTACGTGCCCTTGGCATGCTACAGATCGGCACAACACAGGCGGTTGTGGCGCGGACGATGAATCTTTCTCAATCTGTCATAAGCAGGCTATGGTCCAGATACCGTGATACACAATCTGTACAGGACAGACCACGCTCAGGTCGACCAAGGGCGACAACTCAAGCCCAGGATCGATTTATCCGTACCTTGGCCTTGAGAAATCGTGTCATCACAGCAAATCAGATCAGGGCTCGTCTTCAAACAGACACTGGTGTGAGAGTGAGTGGCCAGACGATTCGGAATCGACTGCATAGGGGTCACCTTCGCGCCCGACGTCCTCGCGTGATCCCTTGTTTGAGAGATCATCACATTCAGGCAAGACGTCGTTGGTGTAGGGATCGTCAACACTGGGATAATCGACGCTAGAGCAATGTGATGTTTTCAGATGAGTCAAGGTTCACTGTTGATTTTTTGGACAGACGTAGGAGGGTGTGGCGTCGTCGAAACGAGCGCGTCCAAGACGTTAACGTCATCAGACATGATCGATTTGGGGGTGGTTCTGTTATGGTGTGGGGAGGCATCACTGTTGCTGGAAGAACGGCTTTACATGTTGTTGCAGGGCGTGTTACAGGCCAGTACTACCGGGACAACATCTTGGCAGTCCATGTTGTGCCGTTCGCACGACGTCATGGCCGCCGTTTCATCTTCCAGGATGACAACGCAAGATGTCACAGGGCCAGGATCGTTACAGGTTACCTCCAACAACAGAACATCACCACATTACCTTGGCCAGCACTGAGTCCCGACCTCTCCCCCATCGAGCATGTCTGGGACATGCTTGGACAGAGGTTACGTCAACGTCAACAACGTCCTGCCAATGTCCAAGAACTTGCTGCTGCGTTGCAACAGGAATGGGACAATCTGGACCAAAATGACCTTAGACGTCTCAATAGGAGTAAGCCACGTCGGATCAATGCTTGTTTGGCAAACAGAGGAGGATTTACCCGTTACTGCCTTTGTTGTGATGCTGTGGTAACTTTGCTGTTTGACCCCAGGTATCATTTTACCCTTATAATGGTCAGTCTGTGCCTTACTTAGTCTAACGATCATTTGGAATAAATCGATGAATGTGAATTTCATTTCATTTTGTCATTTGTTTCTTCGTTAGTTTCATTAGGTGACTTTAATAACACTTAAAAATCAAATATCCCCTACTTTTTTTGAATAGTATACATTTATCATTGGTGAAACATTTAGTGAAATACAAGAAGCTCAAATAGCATTAGAGGCCATACAGAAATATGGCAATGGTATGACAATATTGGTTTAAATATTGTATTTAATTTGGGTATACGTGTTTTGCGTTACGTGACTTATTTTGGAAAGTTTCAGTTAATAACGGGATGTTATTCGAGGCACCATTCAGTTCTTGATAATTTTGGTCTAGGATCTGAATGATATATTAACATATTTTTAACGGCTGAAATGTTGTCTTCCCCATTGAAATATTAAGTAAGACAAACTATTAACTTTCATATACTTCCACTCCATATGGGTTGTTTATTTACTTTCTTTTGTGTATGAATGGGGGCGGGGGCTTCAATAAGCTTCTTTCTCTGGGTTTAATTACTGAACCAGTATATAAGATAATTATTCCACCCGCCTTATTGTATCCCATCATCTCTATCCAGGTTTACCAGCAGTAATAACATTAGCCCCATATGGTCCAAAAAGAACAGTTGACTGTGTTCCATTTCCACAAGCCTTAAGACAGTTAGAAGAGGCTGGTGCGGCTGTTAATTAAACCTTTGCATTAGGTTTATTTATATTATCAACTTGAAAATTATGGACCCTGTGGGTATAAACTGTGGACAAGGACCAGCTACTATGATACCTATTTTAAAGGAAATAAGACAAGTTTGTAAGGTACATTTAAATTATTATCTTTCTAATCGATTAACCCGGGTGTATCTTCAGTACCAAAACCTTCATGTTTTGGGGGGTTTTTTGTTTTGTTTTTTTTTTTTTTTTGTTTGTTTGTTATTTGGTCATTTCAATCATCCAACCAAGAAAGAACTTAGCTAGCTTCGTCAACGCACTGTGTGGCGATAGATTGTATTTCTGGACTGGCGCTGAAAACGTTAACTTCAAAAATCTGGCAGAAAGCTTGAGAAGCTGCCTTCTCTTGGTGTGGCAACAAACCTCATCTACACGTTTTCTTCGTAGCAGCTCCATGTGTCTGTCTTCATAGAATTCTGACACCTTTGCATCAGTCACTTCCACCCGTATCATGTTAATTGCCCGTTCGCATTGCTTATTAATGGTTAGCGGTTACACACATTTCTTTTAGATTTTACGCTTAGTTGAGAATTGTCTCGCTTTTATTCCACAATATTCCGGATATCATGCAATGTGTGCCATTTTCAAAAACTCAAAAGCCCAAATAGAAAAATTGTAGGCAATTCACATTACTATTAGTTGGGTTAGGGAGCATTACCGAATTCTTCATTTTCGGTCATCTTGAATTTTGTCGAAAACATGTTTTAGAGCCGCGTTTCTCAACCTGGGGTGAATTCACCCCCAAGGGGGGAATGGCTCACGTCCAGGGGGTGAATGACCACACTCCCAGTAACTTCAAAAATGATCATATAAGGGTTGTGCAGTTGAGATTATCACTCTTAAACACTGTCCCGAGAATAAAAAAAAATCGTTTGTGACAATAACCAGAAGCAAATTTCGCACTGAACTGGAAACAACGTATTTTCATTAAAATATAAATTTGGCGATTATTGAATCTCACCTTCGATCCATATTCATTCCATATTCAATGTCAATGTGGTCATGGGGCGTAAAACCTAAGAATCAACACTTCGTTTGTTGGCCAAATAACAAACCTAATTATACAACGGATGGGGCAGAAAAGTAGGACCTTAAACCCCATCTCATTCATTCATTCAGATTATAGGGGAGCCACGGTGGCTAAGTTGGTAAGACGCTGGCCCCCTAGTCTGGAGGTAGCGTGTTCCCTTGTCAGTGGTGCAGAACGGAGGGCCTTACAATGACTGCCGCCTTGACGTTTGCATGAGACGAAGAACAGTGTATGTATTGGAGTGCACGTTAGAGATCCCTTGAAATTTGGAATTCGATATAGGTGTATGCCATAGTGCCGCTGTCTGGGTATAATTTCCCTCAAAGCACACTGTATGACGATTGTCCGTCTTTTTTAGCCAAGGCCAGATGATAGGGAGGAATCTGGGCTGGTAATCTTACAGGAGTGGAACAGTTTATATTCCAGCTACTCTTGGATCTGGTTGAACAATGGCGTTTCATTGGTTCGGAGGAAGAATATTCAACCCAAATATTTAAGCGAATTGACAAGGAAATATGCATTACGTGGCTGGACTCTTCCCAAACTCGTAGCAGGCAGCAGGATTGCCGAGCGTAATGTAATAAAAGACTAGGATCTCCATTGTGGTACTACTCCCTACCTTTCATTGCAGGAACACCACCGAGTTGATATCAGAACATCTGCTTACAGATGCATTTTGTGACCCACTCCTCCTAACAATTTCATAATCTATCGGAAAAATGACAATTTGTTTCATGATTTGTGGGAAAGTTTTTCGGCAAATTTTGCTCTTAAAATTGTCACCAGCATCAAGCTCATTTGTTTCGCGACGATCCGTTACGGTGCTTAAGGTGAATTAGATTTGTAATGACCAAGCACTTAGCTTTTCTAATCTGTCCAAATTTTAGGAATCACGTAAGCATATACAGGTAAGCCTACATAAGCTGCATGCATGTTAAATATAGTGTAGAGTGCGTGATTTGTTTTAAAGTCATGAACTAACAATCCCCCGTATCAACGTGTGCATGTGGGCACATATTTTACGGTTGTTTGATTTGCTGCTCCCGCCAGTGTTCAGGCGTTTACGCCAGTATTTGCCAGAATTTTACACGCTAGGGATTTACAAGTATTACTATTTTTAACATGCCTTATGAGTAGTATTTCTCATTGGCAGCAGTAATATTATAATAATAAATACCACCAGTATTTAATTTGTACTTTTAATTAGTTATTTTTAGACAACTTGGGGTATCCATTTTGAAAAACCATGTAGGTTGCTGATCCGTTGTGTCATCTGGTATTTAACTGAGAGACTCTCTGTCGAAGATGTATTCTCCGAGTCCACTGCCTACACGTTTAAGTTGGGTGATGTAATCAGATATCTCCTTGATGGCGTCAACCTGTTCTTTCAAGTATTCACCTTCCAAGAAATCTTGCATCTGTAATATAGAATGAGTCGGAGAAATCAATTGGTTTTGCGAAATCTTAACTAAAGATAAAATCCAAATTTTAGTAGATACTTCAATTTTCCATTAGCTAAGCACTAAAATCAAATTATTATTCAATCAAATTAATAAAATTTGGACTTTATCGACAGAATAGTATTCCTCTTTCGCTGAAGCTTGATTGCATTTGAAATCGTATATTTGGGAAATTTCCACACTGGGCAATTTTTATTAGCAAACAATGACATTATTAAACAAAGATGTGTAAGGCACGTATTGACGAGGTTCAATACAGAACACTCACGTTGTGAACGTGTGTTTGGTTTCGTCGAATGCCAGATTGGTTTGGAGTAATGTTTAAGTTATTTCTAGTAACATGTGGAATTGCCACTGCATACCAATATCAAATACATTCCAAAATGAAAATGTCTTGAGTATAAATAAATGTTAATACATTGAGGAACTAACCTGGGGATCATTGTGTTTATCGGCAACGGCATGTAGATCCAAGAGAGACTGGTTGACATTTTTCTCCAGTTGTAGAGCAACCTGCATGGCTCCTAATCCAGTACTCCATTCATCCCGATCGGGTTTCTATAAATAAAGAAAATATATATCATGTCTTCGGGAACATCAGTCTAGATTTATTCCCACATTTACTTAATCGATGGAGTAGACATTCATTCACAAATTAGTTCAGCTATTTTTTTTAACCAAAATCAAAGGAGACTAGATATTTGAATTAAGAAATGAATGAATGAATGAAATGGGGTTAACGTACGACTTTTTTGAACGAACTGGGCTAAGGAAGACAGGCAAACGGCACGCGTACTATGAGGATACTTTTACTCAGACAAAGGCGTTACGGCCTACTCTTATTCCAATTGTCAAGGATTTCTTATACGTTCCATCCGACCGATTAGACATTATTCCTTTCCAATCCCCTACCCCACCCCTGCACCACTGCCAAGGCGGAAATCACGCTGGAAAGCCCCGAGGAACTTTTTCAGCCAATTTACAGTGAGCGAACCCGGAAAGCGATTTACCACTAAACCATCGGGAAACGCCACACCCTTCGAATAATACAATATTGCCCTACCTATTGCCCTAATATTTTGTAATAAATTAGTAAAAGTTTAAAGCAGTTTTATTCACACATTTGTTATATCAATGGACCTAAGGGACTAGTCAGATGGCAATAAAATTGAAAATTTTTAATTTTTACCAAAGAGTTAAAGCCATATGAATTATCATGTTGTCCTACCTTGATATCTTGAAGAACAACTCTTCCACCACGTTTGTTCTGGTATTTCATCAATTTCTCGGCATGTTCCTTTTCTTCCTCCGAGGATTTCTTGAAAAATTTGCTGAATCCAGGCAAAGCAACATCATCCCGATCAAAGTAAAAAGCCTGTAGTCAAAATAAAGCTGATTAATGAATCCGATAGATCTTTTACAAAGTTTGTCTCATTATAGCATCTCTTAAACATCTTTGTCCAATATAGATACAGGTACAATAAACAGTGCAAACTTAAAATGAAGACAGTGGGCTGGACATATACCTAAATAGTGCAATGGTGTAAATGGCAAAAATTGATACTCACCATGGATTGATAGGTATAGCTGGCGTACAGCTCCATGTTAACATGTCGGTTGATGCCGGCTTCACTTTCCAAATGGAAGTTCTGACGAGGTTGAGTCTGTGCCATTTTGATGGTGATTTAGTTGATTCTAGTACAAGGTATCGAGAAGACCAAACAATCTGTTAAACTTTTAAAAGAAAAGCTTTGAGTTTGTCCCGTACATACACTGACGTAGCAAAGACAAGTCTAAAGGCGGTTGATCCGGCGTTGAATTTATAGCAAACGTGTTGCATGACATGGTCTAATCTCAGCCAATCCTATGGAACTTGACCATTAGTGTAAATCATGGATAAGTTGGTTTATCACCATGGTGTATTGATGAACAATTGATAAACATCAGATAAATATCATCTTCAACAGATAAGTATGTAAGCTATCTCTATATATAATCTCGATTGCTAATTAAGGGCAATCCCGATAATATTTTGGAGAATAAAACTGTTTAATTTGTGTTAGAATAACTTAAAGTCCTCTACACTGTACCTTAGGACCGAGCAACTAAGTCAATATATGTGACACGTTTTCAAACAACTTAAACCTGTCAGTCTTTATCTTGAAATGGAGACCGGGTCCCAAGCTGTATTATGTGTCTAGATAAAACCAGATTTTTATTTTATAAAAAAAAATGTGTAGTGGAAAATTTACTTTTCGTTCTCAAGTAAATTCATTGTATAGACCTCTACCTCGATTATCAGGTCACCCAACGAAAAAACTGATCCGAAATCTTAAAAGGGTTACGTGTCGTCCGGATAAGCAGTTTTGACGTTCACGCCATAACGACTCAATATTTTGAGCTGAAATTTTGAGACAAGGTATAAGTCATTCTCCGCGCAGTGTTTCGTTTGATTAGAACTAATCCCACTACTCACTGCTGTAAAGGGCGAACATTCTTGTTCTAAATTATGATTAGTCAATAGTTCAATTAATAACCAGTAGCTGGCTGCGATACAAAGGTTTTACCCTTGAAACAAAGCGCCAAATTGTTTACATAACGTTACGTCATGGCTCAAGATTTTATTATGCCCAATTAACCAGTGAATAGCAGAATGTTGCAGTAAAACTCATGCGTGACAAACGAGGCTATCAAAATGATTAAAATGTAAACCATTCTGTTTGGAGACGAACATACTTTTTAATAACTTAAATCACTGTCCAAAGTTTTAGGGAAGACCCAGACTGCCATGTTGCTGTACCCAAGTAATAGCTTTGAACGGGAAAAATAGACACACTCCCACAAAAGTTCAAGTATCAGAAGTCAATCCAGTAATGGCCCGAGAGGGATTTCTCGCAGCCATTGCTTCAGGAATATGGGTATAAATACACCACCATTCCTCTATGTTTTGGCGCTTAAATTTCCTACTTCCTCGGGAGCCCCTTTTCAAATCGGGATAGCCACTTTAAATACGTATGTATCAACATCCTCCTGGTACGAACGTCAACCTTTTTCTTGGCACAACAAGCCATCATCTCATCTTGGGAAAATATGCCTCGATGCCGTATTTTTACGACTAGATCAGTTTTGGTCCCTCTTGCGGCCAGGGTAGCCACGGTTGCTCTGTGAATAACCTGTTGGTTCGATAACTTGGCGGTCCCGTGTTAGACACTGTTTTGATCGGGAAAGTTCATCGAGATTTTCCGGCGTTTTGCCCCTTCTTAGTGGTGCAGAACGGAATGCATGGCAGGATGCATGACAGGAACAACGTACAATGTTCGGGTGGAACAAAAATGGGGTCCTGTGTACATACAGGCAGTTGCAATTCGACTTAAGACTGGGCCGTATCGCCGCTGTCCGGCAAATTCCATTTTATTTCATTTCTTACGATCAGTAAAACCATGTCTTACTTTGTAAGGGTAAAACATGAACAAGGGCATTAAGACTCGGTGATTCAATGGTTTATTACATTGAAATGTTCTGTAAGGAATATATCGAAATGCAAACGATCAATGGCCCCAACCTAGTTACCAGTATAGTTTCGAATACCCTCAATTTATCGTTGCTTTATTAATCCATCAGATTTATCACTTACTATAGTCAATAGTTAGGTACTGGAGTGGGGGGGGCATACCCTACAGCTATTCTGTTGTAGTTACAGGGATGTGTTTATCGATACAATTGGCCTACCATGGAGTTCGAATTAAAATGAAATGGGGTTAACTACTACGGGTAGTGCCAACATTTAAATATTGTCGTCGGTGTGGTTTGTGAAAATTATTTAAGAATGCATATAGTGGTGGGGATATATTATCTTCACGAATAAGTTAACTGTTCTTATTTGTTAATAAAAACGCCCACTGTTAACCAAGGGAAAGTTTCTCGAACAGAATATTAGGATGCAGACCACCATTAATTTTCCCATAGACTTCAATGTTAATTCTCGACTCTTTGCCCACCTCCAAGTTTTCCCCAAATTTTCGTTGGGCTGAATGCTTTTCACTACAAACAGAGGAACAAATGACCATGTCTTTGCACTAATTGACCACCAAAATTTTGAGATACGCATGTAACCAGTTGCCGTAGCCAACCTGATAACTCTGTTATCCTTCCGCCTCAAAATCATGAATATTTACGAAAAACTGGCAGAGAATATTAATTCAAACCCTTTTCGTCCATTCTAGACCAAAAAATCAACAAAAATGGGCATGCAAAACGGGAGAAAAGAAACAGAGAGAGATATGCTAAATACTTTCATGAATATTTACGAAAACCTGGCAGAAAATATTAATTCAAACCTTTTTCGTCCATTCTAGACCAAAAAATCAACAAAAATGGGCATGCAAAACGGGAGAAAAGAAACAGAGAGAAATATGCTATATATAGAAGAACTACAACTTCATTAATGATTTCCCCATTGACTTCAATGTTAATTCTCTAAATTGTTCCAGAATTTTCGTAGGGTAGAACGCTTTCTGCCACAGACAAACATTGTGTAGCAAACTCTTGCCCAAAAGCATATATGAGGTTCTTCGTGAATAACTGAGATACACAAGCTGGAAGTAGAGACAAGTTAACCTGCAATTTTAGGTCCTACATTTCAACGCAACCAACCTCACAGTGTCTTTCCGCCTAAAAATCATGAATATTCACCAAAACCTGACAGAAAATATATTTTCAAACCCCTTTCTTCGATTGTACATCAAAAATGGCTATGCTGAAGGAATGGAGACTAAAAATAACTTTCGCCCTTGTTTTGTAGAAACATTTAGTGAGCAGTGTCCAAACTGCTCTTGATTTAGTGTCTTCTTGCGGAATAGTCGGTCTGTCTAAATCCAATTTATCCATCCATAGTATATGCACCCGATCCACCACCGCTCGAAAATTGTGTGAGGCGTCAATCAATAAATCATTTGCTTTTGGCCATGAGATTTCAGAAAACCTCACCACATCCACAACACAATTTGTTTGATTCCAATGCCCAAGATAAAAATATGAGTTTTGAGTCTTTTATAAAATAAAATGAAATTTCACGTCCTTCCTTTAATTTGCACGCATTCGAGACATTTGAGTCGTGAACGTCTTTTGCGAAATGAAATGGAATGGGCTTCAACGTTTTACTTAAGCCTACTACTGTCCGAATCCCGTTTGTGGAGACATGCGTCATGCAGTATGCTGCTATGGGAGACAGCACTCGGCAAATCTCGACAGATTCCATAAACTACATCTAGTCTCGGCTGTATGACAGTAAGTGATATGTACTTACGCCCATATATTTGCGATGCAGCTACCGGTTTACTTTAACAGGAAAACTTGACGCTATTGCACAAATTGGGAACCTATTCGGCTAACGACCTATTTGGCCGATCGAGCAGTTCGTTGGAAAGACAACAGTCGCCTTAACTCAGCTATTTATCAACCAATAAAATCCAATGTCTATCAAATGAAAGTAGAATATTATTTTTTATCCATTCCTTTAGCTAAGAATAGAAGTGTAATTTTGTCATTATCTTACAGCTGGATCGGTAAAATAGGTCGCTAGCCAAATAGGTCGCCAATTTGTGTTCGGTATGGGCGCAGCCATGTTTCACCCGGGACCTTTAAAGTAGTTCCAATATGGCGGAATTCGTCATACAGCCGAGGTTAGATGTCAATCTGTTTCACAGAGAATTACTTACGAATTATCTCTGTAACGGATGCCTGTCCAAAACACGTGCGTTGACTGCACGCCTCGTAGTCATTGACTCAACGGCTCGTGCAATGTTTACTTAACACCATAGAGTTATATAGGCGGTGCTCGATTCACAGTCCAGAACGTCCCGAATCGACAGAATTACAATCGAGTGACGCGGAATTCAGTCCTGTCACAGTTCTGCCAGTCCCGACAGCTGAGGTGGAGTGAGTAGAATCGTGACGTATTCCTAGGTAAAAAATATGTTTCAGCAGTCATGATTGGTTGGGATACTTTTTATACAGTCGACGCATGCGCTGTAATCTGAAATTCTCCTTTTCACTCGATTGACACCAGTTTTGGAATTCAATTCCAGAACTGTGAATCGAGTATCCCCATATAGAAACTCTATGCTTAACACCTAACTGCTTCGGGCAAAATGATGCATATTTCTCATTTTAATACCCATTTACACTAAAAAGGAAATATTTTTTTAACTACAAATACTTCAAACGTCTTTATTTATTTTTCTTTTACCTCAAAAAAAAATGTTTGAGAATTTAATTTGTCGGAGTAAAAAAGTTAATATGCCGTACTCATTAAGCATCGTCGATGTCATGCTTATCAGTGATTGTAGCGACCAAGCGAATATTCACTGTGGGATCAGTTTGGTTAGATGTAGGTTCCGGAGGTTACGGAATCTGCCGAAGTTTGTCGAGTGTGGATGGACAGTTTACTCGATTAAGCTGTTCCGACTACTGGTCATAGTACTTCAATTATCAACGCTTCTTCAAGGCGAACATGTGATCTCCGATTTAACCCCACTCGAAAGGTGGCGTATTTTTGAGTGCACAATGGGAATTCCGGTAGGCGATAAGTCGGCGGTGATCAATGGATGATGAAATATTTGTACTGTTGTTGTTCTTGGTGTTTAATGTCCGCTTCCACCGAAGGTGATATCGCAGACAAGTCTTATTTTTCATTTTCATTATCTTAGCACACGCGCAGGGGTCTTTGCTGTGGGAGGAAACCGGAGTGCCGGAGGAAACCCACGAGGTTGAGAAGGAGCCCCTATCTCCATGCCACATACGCTCACACCTTGGATCGAAACCAGATCGAAACCACAGCCGCAAGCCAGAGGTGACCGGCCAGCTAGAGGTCGAAGCGCGGCATTCTAGACTAGGCCACCCCCCACCCCCCAAAAAATATTTGTACTGTGTGAGTTCAATTCATATAATCCCCCAAAAGTGCACTGTATTCATGGTAACTTGTCAACTAGCAACCTTTCTCTTCGCCAAATGAAAGTTCAAAGGATAAGATGGCTTGGTAGTTTCATAAATTAATGACAGCCCACTGGATAAAAAAAATCCAAAAACTTCATTGCTTTGAAATTTACTTTTTATTTATTTCAATATAACCGGGAGTATTTGAATAAGAAACCACGCGGGTTTTTAGCTCACTGGCATATTTTGAGACATGTGTTTAACTGCTTCCAAGGGTTTCCCTGTCGAAGATGTATTCCCCAAGTCCGGTACCAACTCGTTTTAGTTGGGTGATGTAGTCAGATATCTCCTTGATGGAGTCAACCTGTTCTTTCAAGTATTCACCTTCCAGGAAATCTTGCATCTGTAATGAAAATATAAATTAACGTTTATACTTCGGAATATTTACATGATAAAATGCCTTCAATATGGCAACCATCGTCCGTGGATAGCAACTTTGTCTTTAAGATTCAACCTATAGTTCTATTAACTATTTCTTTGATAATCTCAATCTAAAGTGTGGTTAACTATTTTCAAAGAGACCCACCTGGGGGTCGTTGTGTTTATCGGCAACGGCATGTAGATCCAAGAGAGACTGGTTGACATTTTTCTCCAGTTGTAGAGCAACCTGCATGGCTTCTAATCCAGTACCCCATTCATCACGGTCGGGTTTCTATAGAGAAAAATAAAGGGAAATTAGTAAACAAATCACGAAAGTCGCAAAGTAGAAGCTCGACAGAAAAATTTTAATCTATATCTCACAAAAAGAATTATTTAGTTTATTTAGTTTTAAATAGAGTTATGTCCCTTGTTATATCGTTACTTCTCAATCTCTTACGTTTCCATGGATATTATCTTGATTGTGTATTTATAAATATGGAATTCAAAGTCAGTTTGAACTTTTCTGTCTAAAATAATTTTATATATATATCAGATAAATTTCATGGTGAATATATAGCTTTGTGTGTTTATGGTTGGATTTGGTATTCAATATTAAGATTAATGAATGTTTTTTGGGGATTTTTTATACCTTGATATCTTGGAGAACAACTCGTCCACCACGTTTGTTTTGGTATTTCATCAATTTCTCGGCATGTTCTCTTTCTTCGTCAGAAGAATGCTTGAAAAATTTGCTGAATCCAGGCAAAGCAACATCATCACGATCAAAGTAAAAAGCCTGAAAAAATATTTAGTAAAAGGAAACTTATCAAATGAATTGAGGTTTCATGTCCCACACTTCAGTAACAACCGGGCTATGAGGGGAAAGTGCAATTGCTAATGTGTACACAGGATCTCAGTTTTTCGTAGCACTTGTTCATTGTCTGGCCAAGACTGGGATCGAGATCCGGACTTCCTTAGTTAACTGATAGTGACAGCAGGTTGAAAATATGCGAATGTTAATCAGCGCTTTCGTTCATTTAATATTCCAATAATTAAATATAAACTGGTTAAATGTATTGTAAAATGAATAATTTGAAAATGTCATTCAAGTTATTCTATTGTGGGTGAAGATATCCTCTTTAGAAGGTTTGAAAAGACGTCTCGCCCCTCCATTTTTAAATTAATCAAGACATTGCTGAACCCGTTCTTATCTATTTCTTATCTATTTAAAATCGGGGCAATTCGATGCCATCGAGAGTTGATTATGGCCTGGATCACTTAATTAATATTTATTATATGACAATTGTAACACTACATACAGATAACAGAATATCAGCATAATTGATAGACCTTTATTGAGAGCATGAAATAGGCATACTCCAGGAGGAGCGCCATTCCAAGTCTTCTGAAACTAACAGTAAACTCTGGCTTATAAAGCATACAATTAATTAAGAAAAGTGATACACAAGCGATGTACATATTTGGCATTGTTTATTTATGAGATTATAGTATCTGTAACTGCACTGCATATTTAATTAGATCGTGCCTTTTGTCAAAACGAGCAGAGGCCATTCGTGTGTAGTCCGTAAATAACATATTGAACACATTAGATGTTTTATTAAGTCCGTGCCTTGAAGAAGCTGTGTCGAGTTGAACACGTCAATATCATTAATGATCAAAAATCAGCAGAGGTCAGAAAGTTCTATCTGTATATTTATATTTCAATATGATATAGAGATCACTTTGTCACACAATTTTTTGCGTAAAGAAAGACAATAGGCAGATTTAGATCTTGCATAATGTATGTATGTTTAATACAGGCCTACAGTGTATTATTATCATCTAAAATATTATTAGTTCCACGTTACTAGGGTCATATATTTTATTTTTAAAATCATATATACTTATATTATTATTAGCTTCCCCGTAGCATCAAGTCATAGATGTTTAGAGTGAGCCCGGGGCCTATTTGATGTAATACAATACGATAATCTAAATAAAGATTTTACAATGTGATACGTATGAATAAAAACGCTCGCTTTATTCCAGCCCTTGTGAAACTAGGTCAGAACACCTATTCATAAATTATGTACGCTAGTCATCGTCACTAATGTTATGTTTGTCGAGGCGTGATAAATTTATCTCGAATTTCGACAGCCGATTTGTAGGCCTTCAAGTATTTCTTCTTTTTTTTCTTCGTCGATAACAAGAACAAGGGTTACATTACAACCATCCTTTATTTCTAATAGTCTACCGATTATGCAAGTGTCGAGCACGTGGCCACATCCGCAAAACCGAACATAAACAGCTATACAGTCACGTGTTTTCTGACCCAAGCAAGGTCACTGGTATTATTGCTAATTACACGATACTGCCAACACAGTACACAAACAAGGTTGAGTAAAATTTACAGCTGAACAATCACGACCAAAGAATTATATTGACAGGCGACACGCAAACCGCTTTACCAATAAAATATGTCGTCTTTCTTGAAAAATAAATAAAAAATGGCGACTCACCATAGACTGATAAGTGTAGCTAGCATACAGCTCCATGTTTACTTGGCGGTTGATGCCTGCTTCGCTTTCCAAATGGAAGTTTTGACGAGGTTGACTTTGTGCCATTTTGATGATGATTTAGTTGTTTCTAGTACAAGGTATCAAGAAGACCAAACAATCTGTAAAATAACGTTAAAATGAATAGCTTTGAGTTTGTCCCGTACATACACTGACGTAGCAAAGACAATTCTGAAGTCTTCGAGGGTCAAAATGTATTTATAGAGAATGGCTAAGTGACGTCATTTATTCCAGCCAATCGATGCTCTGTTCTGGCTTAATCAATGTCACGGGTATTTGCGTTGTATAAGAATTATTCAACATTATTTACAACCCCATACATTCTAGCGTAAATTATTCCTCCTCGAAATATTGCATCAGGTTTAGGGGTTTTTTGGACTATTATTCAGCATATAATATGCCAACAATATTGTAGATCTGCAAAGCTTTCTCTGTTTAAGATAAATAAGCCCCAGGACCTAGATTTTGGTCAATATGAGGCAGGCCAACAAATTGAATTTAGACTATTATTAATTAGACCCAATCCTGCATAGAAAATCATCGAATTTAAAATATATATGATTTTAATAAATAAACCATTTAGGAGACATAATTTGCAACAATGCAAAATATGCATCTGGTCATTTTATGAATAGAAAACGCAATTTTGGTAACGCTTGCTTTATGAAGCCCAGTGAATGCATTTTTTTTTATTTTTTTTTCATTTAAATCGGTTCCTGTAAGGATTTTGCTGCACATTTAAATTGTTATTTCAGTAAATATAGTGAATGTGTCTATGGAATAATCTGAGGGGGGTGGGGGGTAGCCTATATGATATTTAACTAATCCTTTGTTAGGTTAACTTTGATTGCTAGGGCCTACTCATTGTCGGTGCAGACCCATGCTGTTGTGATTGAAGAAAGACACTTTGCGTCTTGAACATGGGGTCTCGGTAGCAATTGTTTAATTAGACTGTCGTTTTGTAAAAAAGCTTAATGAATACATTAATATTAAATCGTTAATCTGTATTTTTCCATTTAGAACGTTGTGTCGTAACCTTCACCTTCACAACAGATTAAAGCAACCATTGAAGGTTGTTCAACGGTGTCTGGAACTCCGGGCCCACCAAATTGTCCGGTTATATCTTCTTTTCAAAAATAAAACAATCAAGGATTCTTATACTAATTCCAAAGGGGCATTTGTCATGAAAGAAAGTGATGGAATCTTTCAATTGTAAAACTTAAAGTAGCTAAGTCTTTTACTCAATTTCGTCCAAAGTCTTCGGTGTCTAAAACACGAATTATTTGCCAATTTAAATCAACACTGATGTTGTCATTTTACCTTTAAAAGATGGGCTTTTGATATCCAATATTCAAAACAAAATAAACATTTTACCATTGGTATATACTAATTGTGTACCATATTGCGTTTCAGCCCCAGTTCTAGCAAGAGACTTGAGGAACGAGGCTAGAAACGTTGCACCAAATCAAACGGCGTATGTAGACTGGAATAACCAGACACTCGAAATAGCCACTCCATTGAAACTTATGGCGTATTTCGCCGAACATAACTAATTTGAAATTAGAGAATTGGAGTGCAAACGAAAAACGGGTTCATTGAAACAGTTTGAATGTAAATCAGTTTATATACATTCATATTACATTATTATATGCGTTGCGACCCATCTGTGGCAATTTCTAGGTCTCAAATATTAGCGATTTAGTTCCTTTAAATATAGAACTAACATATCGGGGGGTGAAACAAATATTAGGCTACATCAAGGTCTTTTCAAATTTAATTTCGCTAAATGTTAAAATTAAAATTTTAAAGCCGGAGGAAGTGGGTCAGGTTCTAACAAGAGGCTCGTCGAATGACGGAAATAAGGATTGAAAATAGATATTAATTTCACTTGTGATAATTGGTTTCTTGTGTATATTTCCTGCTTCGCAAAATATGACACGAATAATCCATGAATAAGATATGATCTAAAGATGGAGGATTAATACGATATAAAGTAAACCATGCTCCGCAGAATAGATTTGTCGTATAAAAGTATTTGTAAAATCATCTGTGGTAACAAGTATATTCTCTTAAATCTTAGCACGGTGCAGGTTGTAGGGCTGGGAATTAACACCCTCGATGGAACGATGAAACCGAGATCCCCTGTAAGATAGGCGTGCACGTAAAGAACCCGATTTGCCCAGTTTCTGCAGATAGTAGTTAAAACCATTCTATTGGCTCGCAACACACATCAAACCAACATAGACTGTAATTCTTACCACATCCACTAGCTAAATGTAAAAATATATTTTGTAATAGATGACTGAACAAATATGTCACGAGGAGGTTTTTTTCTTATAGAATTCTTTGTTACATATGGTTGGATACGGTATGTAAATTTGTATACATATCTAGTAAGTATGTTTATTTGGGCCATTCACGTATATAATAACAAGCTGTTCTTATGTTTATGGTTTTCATGTGGCCTTCACACACCATAGTTTATTGATTTGAAAGTCACCCAATGTAAACGTGGAATCGGTGTGTTTGTAATATAGGTAATGTGAATATGAATGTAAGCCAATGCTTTATATGAATATCCAGAGTAATTCTACCTTTCGATATTGTTATTTCTAAATCAATAATATCCCAAACATAGATAGCATTTAACATGTACATATATACCCGTCTATCTGATTGAGTCAACTGACATGATTTTGATTACCCGGTTGTACGTGACAAGGAGTAGGGTCACCTGTCCAACCTCCTGGGTTTTCTCTGAGTCCTCCGGTTTCCTCCCACTGCTAAAGACAGCTACGCGCAAGCGAATTATTGAAATAAAAGTCAACCATTTGTTAGTCCGAAATGACCTAGTTTGTGGCAAATGGACGTTAAACCCCATTTCTCTCTCTATCTAATTCATTTATGTGTCAAACTATTATTATTACTTTATAAATGTTGTTATTCATAGATTATTAAAAGATTATGCTCGGATTTAATCGCATGACTTTGGCGGCCGATAATTAAATCGACGTACCAACGTGCTATATATGGACTGGGAACTGGTCCTGGCGTCATCACAGCCATCTTGGAATTGTAAGTATATAACGTCATATTTAAATCGAAGTTCGTTAATCGATGTACAATTGTCGAGGGAACAAGCATAAAGTTTCATGTCATGAAACAACAAAAAGAATATGAATAGCGGCTGGAGAGTAGTTTCTGGTCCAAGAATTGGGCTTAGAAGAATAACAAAAATCTATAAAATACAAAATAACAACCTTTGTTTTATAAAACACAGGAAATACAAAATGTGTTGTATGTTTTTTAGAAGGGTTGGGGTGGCCTAGTGGTCTAGAGTGCCGCGCTTCGACCTCGAGCTGACCGGTCACCTCTGGCTTGCGACTGTGGTTTCGATCCCTGATGTGAGCGTATGTGATATGGAGATAGGGTCGCCTTCTCAACCTCTTCCGGGCACTTCGACTTTCTCCCACTGCTAAAGACACCTACGCGCAAGCGAATTATTGAAATACAATTAAACCATATGTTAGTCCCAAAATGACCTAGTTTGTGTCGAGTGGACGTTAAACCCCACTTCTCTCTCTCCCTCTCTCTCTCTCTCCCCGCGTATATGTTTTTGATATCGTGATGTATGTTTTATAATAGAAGACATTCATAGTATGTATAGAAATATACAATTCTGTAGTTATATAAGACATATGAGATGTTCTAATACTAAAAATATAGGTCTGCAGGCTAAACAGAAATGGTGATAATAAAAGGATGCAGAAAAATCGATATTACGCCATTAAAGTTTGAACACAGTAAATAGGTTATGTAAGTATGCTGGAACTAACAATATTAATTATTTATCATTATAAGCGGAGTGACATATTTTCATAACACCGATGTTATTTAGTGCGTATTTAACAGTCAAATATTTTAACTATGACTCACATTTAAATAATAGGCCTACATACCACATAGATTAAAGGGACAATTCCGAGTTTTCCCAGAATTCCGAGTTTTGGGGGGGGGGGATTGCAGACCTCTGGCAGATATGATCGTACTACTGTTGACTAATACGAATTGACAGCCTCCATATCTGATTTGTAAACAAATTTCTTTTGTCTTCTGAGATTTCAAACCTAATGGTTCAGATACGATTTTAAATGATAAACTATAATATCGACCCTTGATATTTCATAACAAAATCAAAATGGCTAGACCTCTTTGACCTGGGTCATTGATAATCATCCATCGGATTTTATATGTTGATTGCTGATATGTTCCGGGGGAGGAGGTATATTCAGTCTTTGTTCAAAATTTTATATCCAAGAGCTAAAATAGAAGAGCTAGACATAATATCACAAATCGAAATAACACTTTATTTTAACCTAAATCAAAAGAATTTTACTTCCTTTTAGTTTTAGAATATAAGTTTTCCCAAGTCTTTCAGCAAAACGATGGGAAATTAAATCATTGCAGTTAAATATCAGTTAACAGCCATAAAATACCTTGTCTTTCGACCGCCTAGCCTTCTCTTGCCCCTTTAAATTGAACTTAATCATCTCCCGTGATATTTTGCTTCATCATAAAACGAATCAATGACTAACTACAGTGCATGTCAAATATTGGGTCATGCGATAGAAGGAATTTGTTAAATATAATGGGGAGGCTCAACATATTTCATATATATGTTGACCAGTATGTAATTAATTACAACGTTTCGACCAAATGTGATACTATAAAAAAAAAATAAATATATTGACTATCGCAGGAAACAGTAGGCAAAAATATGACCGGGTCGTTGTGGATCCTGGCATGATTCACATTGATGTGGCTACGGCAGTAAAGAACAGCGTCCATTACTGTATACAGTTTAAATAATGTACTATTTGACAAAACAATGCTCCTTTGTCTCTCAATCTCTTATCTGACATTGCAAGATTATTGACCATGGATGATTATTGAAGATCCTCCTTATGGTGTGCATATATACCGATAAGAGATGTTGAAAGGGTGGATGGTGCGAGGGTGGGGTGAAGGGCTTCATAATGTATATTTTTGTGTATTCCGTTTTGATTAAATGAAATTGAAATACGTCATATTGAAACAAATATCATACAATGATATGTTCAGAGTTGATTTGTTTACGGGACTTATTAATGTTTAGTTATTGTGTTCGCTAGAAACATTACAATATTTCCAAATCACTATCCATTTGTTTTGAGTTCTTCTTCGTATATTATTCCACTCTGAGATCTGCTCGAGATAAACAACGTGATAATGATATTGACCACTATATGTTAATCTTGTGGTCATATATTATTTACTGACTTTATCAGTTTTTATTAGCCTAATTGATATCTTTGGCATAAATAAAAGATTGGGATTTGGGCTAGATAACCCCAACTAGTCTTCTCTGTAAATATGTGTTCTACTATAATACATGTAGGATTATCGAATAAACCTGTCTTTCTAAAACAACGATAAGATTAAATATTATGCATTATAACAGCTTTATTGTAGACAGGTCTTTATTTTGGCTTCAAATGGTATATAACTATTATTTAGACATGCATTCAGATGCAAGCCTATAATTAACTCGCTAGATATGACTGAGATTTAAATGGATTAAAACATCTCTGCTTGAGTTTTAGCCTCGATTGTCAAGTGTCATTGCTACGATAATACACAATCTGCGCTTCACCTTCAAACAGTCATAACTTCTTTAAAAATATAGTAATTTGAATGAAATTGTTAATATATTCAATTTTCATTTCTAATTTATGAACTATTATAGCAAGAACGACCAGTGACATTGTGTATCTTTAGAGTGTCTATTTTTGAAGTATTTGATCAAGAACGGTCAGCTCGTTATCTAAATCTTACATAATGCATCAATAATTTGGGTCTGAACGCAGTCGTCGTGTGTTCTAGAAAGAATATCTCGGTTTCATGAAACAGTTTACTTGGTCATGCTGTGATGTTATCGAGCTGTAAGTTTATCTTTTTAACCTTGGCGTAATGTATGGACAGTGTGATTATTAAACGACCAAGTCTATGTTTATATCACGGGATCGTGTTTATCAATAATATCATAACAAGGTTAATAGCCACCAGACAGTACCATGTTACGTTTTCCCGATGCAAATTATGTTGGGTTGTAGCCAGTATATTATAGAGAATGTAGTTTGATACAAAAATCTTTTCGAGGGCTAAATATGTACAGAAACAATAGATACTCTGTGCTAATATTGTTAGTTAGACCAAAAAGGGTGGGGTGGGTGGGAGTGATGCAGTGGATGCCGCCATCCCCATAAACGTCACAAGCCTTAGTTATGATGTCTCGGCATGCGAATTGGTACGCCTCGCTTATCAAGATAAAAAAAAAACCTTCATGGTTATGTACCTCGTTAATCTGTAAAGTGTAATTAATATCATGTCTCTCAGAAAGGGATTGTTAGTACATGACTTTCCATTACTTTGTTAAAATAAACTTACGAATCGCTTATCAGATCAGCCTACTTTATTCTGAACATTAAGGATGTCCGGATGTCTTTAAGGATATAACAATTATGCATGTATTATACTAAAGTGTTATTTATTAGTTTATGTACCACTACGCTCTTACGTTGCTAGGTTACGAGACTCCCGTTAATCGCCGTGTTCGTTATTCAATAATGCGTTGACATAGCAACTATATAGAGTTCTATTGTTTAATCTTATTAAATATAAATATTATATTATAATGGCCATCAACATACAATAAATATCTAGTATTTACTAACGTTCTGCCAGTCAAACCAAATCACTGCTTAAGAGTCGGCGAATATAAAGCAAGTATTCGAAATAGTTCCTATAAAATTATTCGAGAAACCAGAACTTCAAGTGAATATCAGCAAATCTATAGCACATACAACTACACAGAACCAGACATCTTAAAGATTATGACTTAGACAATTTACACTGTAAACATACTAGTTTTAGACTGTCTAAGAACCGACAAGAAACAACAAGAGCAACAGGGAAATATATTGTTATACCATGTAGATATGCATTCTATACATCTTATCAGAACTAAAGGATTTCGTAAAACAAAATTTAAAAAAGTTTTAGTAGGACATGATAGTAATACCATTGAGAGTCATTCTGGGAAAACTTGTTATTCTATATGCATTTTCAGCACTTGCATTAAACCCATAAGTTATAGTACCAAAATAAATACATATATCGAAGTACATACCTTGTCTAACTATCATAGTCACGAAGATTGGTTGTAAAGCTAATGAAGGAGAAATGGGATTTATATTCTAATTTAAATAGTGAATGCTTTTTTTTATAATAACTATGAAATACCGGCGGGCTTTTTTTTTCAAGCGTGATAATGTGAATGTCAAACAAACCAAACAAAACTTCATAAAATCATCCAATGTTTTGAACAAAATCGGTTTTAGTCTAAAGTACTTGTTACTACTTTAATTCATCTAAAGACAATGACACAACGTATAGTTTCGATATAATTAAAGCATGTACGTGGAGGTAAAAACAAAGGAGTGGGATAGCCTTCGTAAGATAGTCATGTCGACTATACTCGATTTCGTGGGCTTTAGTCTTTTTTGTTTCTTTAAAGGGTGATGTCCCAAGAAAAAGAACAAGATTGTCCATAGGTTCAAATATGTATAAAGTATTATTTAAGACATTAATTCGCATGTCAAGCCTATGATCACGCGAAATTTTTAAAATATCAAGTACGGCTGTGATCAAGTATTTTGAATAAAGTTTCCATTCATTTTTCATTATTTATTTTTGAACTAGTATATCAACTCTTTACCTAAACCTTACATAATGCAAATGAAATGAAATGAAATAATGCATCTTTCAAAAGAATTTTTGCTACAAAACCACTTAACTCCACTCATTTTGACGAATTCAGCGGAGAGAGTAAATTAGTACTCCCTTTATTTATATAGCCTTGTATTATAGTACTTGACTGGTAAATCACGACATTATGTCAAGGATATCCTGTCAACGATGTAGGAAGTACATAAATACGATCAGTTCTAATCCATACATAGACTTTCATTGTTTTAATCAGTCAATGACAATCGTCTATGAATTACGTAAAAGTCATATGATAGGTGATGTAATTAAATAAATTATGCAAATATCATCTCAATTCATTATTTTCGTGTTTTATTTTGGTATTTTACGAAAACGATACAAAACTTTCCATTAGGTGTTAAAGTCATAATACTATTTTTGTTTACAAAACTGAATAAGTATGCATGTATGTATGTACACGAATTTGTCATGTTGGTTAGAGTGAAAATAGGAAGTGTCTTGAATTAGTTTCACGTGCGCATGAATATATCCCGAACACTTGTACCGAAATATATCACATCCGAACAATAAATATCCTGATAACCTCTTTAGATATCGACAATAGATAACATTTAATCTAATCTTTGGTTCTCTACAACCCCATAGCCAATCATCTGAATAAAAGTTGTTTATGAACTATTTGAATGACCTCTGATATTCACCTCTACTTGAAATCGGGAATTATACAACCTTTAATTAAACGTATCGACATAATATCTAAACAACATTTATAACCTGTACTATACATGCAATATATAATATATATAGTATTATATACTAATAATATAAGTAACGGTTTATGTCGTCTTTTATCATAACATTCTTGCGGATATAAGTCTCAACTTTTAACCCTAGAATAACTTACATAAGCCCCAGATTTTCTTAATCCATTACAGCATTATTATTTTGAAGGACATGTGAAAGAAATAAGAAAGGTGGATTTGAAAATATGTTACAGATCATTTTGAGAATATCAAATGGTATTTTGAAATTCTACAGGTACGTACATAGTGGGTGGGCGGGGGTGACATTCGACACTGGGCCGCGAGTATATTGCCTGGGTAGCAGTATTTGCACTTAAGGTTCTACAAATTGTTGTTGAGTAGCCTAAGAAGTATTGGGCATTTTTAACAGTCTCTATATAACTAAGTTTGCGCCGAGTGGACATTAAACTCCGGAATCAGGGTGACGCTATAAATAAACAACAGTACCAGTGTGCTTTGCAAAGTCCAATTTAAAGTCTTGCGAAGAAAGACAACATCTAATTCTAAGCATGACATATATTGTCTCAAAGAGTTTGCTGGAGTATGATAAAAAAAAACTGAACTGTTGGGAATATTAAGAAAAACAAATACAAACGAAGTCACAGATCTGTATTTTCAATTTTAATTTAAAAGCGGTAATATATAATAATTAGTCCTCAATAGGCTTAAATTATCGGAAGCATTATCTGAGAGAACATAATATAATAATAATTTATTACAGTCCCCGCCACGCTCATTTTCTCGAAACCCACACCTACACCAATAGTCGCACTATTTGTCTCTATGAGGCTGTTTATCACAATTTAACCACTACACAATAACAACCTTATTTGTTTATAGATTTCATACCGCTTGTAATTACGCTAATGAGGCGCATTCACATAATTTGGTAACTAATTGTTCCATTCACTTCTCAATAATATTGTATATCTTACGGTTGCCAGTATTCAAATTGTAAGATCAGCCGGCTTGACTCGAGTGGTAACGACTCGCTCTGAAATTCACTGAATGGTTTCGGTTTGTCAAGAGTGGTAACAGCTGTGAATGGTTTCTGCTTGTGTAAAGTGGCAATGACCCGGGTCAGGGCTAATATATTTCCCACACTTATCGCTGTACAAGAATTTACAACAAATGTTTCCTAGCTTCCTTCTTTCGTTTCCGTTGTTTTGTTTCAGGATGTAATATTTCGGCAACTTCAAAGAGAGCCAGCAAATCCAAGTGACTCCTAGATACTTTCTTGACATCAATGTCATCTTCGTCCCCTTCCTCATTACATGCCACTGGAAACTTAGTTTGAACCTGCTCGCAGTCTGGTGATGCCGGTGTTACTATTAATTTTTCAGGATAAAATTTTGTGACAGATGCGTTGTCTATGGGTGAATCTCGACTAAGATGAATAACAGTATCGGGCGCTACCCTGTTGCTCCGCTTTCCAAAACATGCTGAAAATTTGCCTCCCATTTTCTTAGTTTTGGTTACCTTGTTAGACCTCCAATTCCAAGAATTAATCGTTAACAAAGACTTGCGCGCTATTGTGACGTCATGATAGATAAACGTTATTAAAATAAATTTAATGCAATAGTAACGCTGTGAGTAAAACCATTTATAACGATTTTTTTTTTTTTTTTTTTTTATTTCCCCGCGGGGAATTTGTAAAGAAAGCAATTTAAACCTCAACTACCAATTGAAAACTAAAGCTGTTAGCTGGCTGGCTACATGATTAATAATTAGGCGGAATGCCATACACACCGGCTGGGCAACTGCTTTCGGCTCGTCGACAATTCGACCCACTTCGTTTTGCCGTAAATGGAGGCCATAATACACTGCATGGCTTAGTCAGCGGGTATTCATTTTCCCAGTTAGTACAGAAAAGTACGATCTGATTAAAATACAGGTCTATATTTCGAGGATTTATTTTATACTTTCGATGGCCTACACTGCGTGAAGATTTGACCAGCTAGAAGGTCCCTTCAAGGGTCGTAGAGCGGCTTTTGACTATGACGTCAGGCATTGATTAATCAATCAACGTTGACGTCATCCGTAGCCAAGACATCGCCGTAACAGATGGTTTCATTGGCTAACCCCTTACGCTATCCAGAACGCAGGTTATATAACTATTCTTCCAGATCCTAGTGTAGTACAGATAAATAAAACGTAATTTTGAACAATAAAAACGAAAGCAAAAAGGATCTGTGTTTTAGTTAGATTGATAAAAGTAGGATAACCTACTGATTTCATTTCATAAGGAATGAATTAAGATGAATGGATAAATTCAGTGCTACAGTGGTTCACTTCTTTATCTAACCCATGATAAATATAAACTATTTGGATCGACCAATTAATTCCGAACTCAACAAACAAATACTATAAAAATATATAAGTCTTGTTTATGTTTTATTAGTTTTTAATGTGACTATGTAAATGATCTGACGAAAATGGATGATCACCTGAAAAGTAAAAGACAATTATTAAATATATCATGATATAAAAGTTTGTATGATTGCACGATACATTATTTAAACTAGAACTCTCCAAGAATTGTAAATGGGATAAGCTCGTGGAAGGTCGAAGAAGAAAGGGGGTCGAGTAGCATAAGATCGTAGGCTAATATCTGTCATGGAGTCGCCTCTCTCTCTCTCTCTCTCTCTCTCTCTCTCTCTCTCTCTCTCTCTCTCCCTTCCCGTATTGTGTTGATAAATAAAAATAAACATACGGTTCTCTTTAGAACAGACAGCTGTCTTTTCGAAGAAGCATTTAGCGGTCAGCATATGTTCAGAACATAAGCATTTCTGACAGCCACTGGCATTCATTGGCATGTAATCCCCAAACTTGTATTCTTTATCATCAAAACCAACACAGCCTTGCTTTAAACAACAACATTTATCAGCTGACCACTGAAAAAAATGAAACATTTAACAGATCGCTTGACGCTGCGTAGTTTCATTAGATTACAATAACCTCGAATCCCTTCAAAGAAAGACGAAATCGTCATAAATTAAAATTACTTTACAAAATCATCAATAACCTTCCCCCTCCCACCTTATCTTAAGAATCTCATAAATCTAGAACCTTCAATCAAATATTCCCTTCGTAATATTTTAATCAGGTCCATAAGTTTATAGACATGCCACACAGATTTTAATCTCGACCAAATAATATTTCATCGTCTATTTTATGTATAATTTTGGCTAGCCTCTCTAAATAATTCTTACCATGCATTTAAATTTTTACCCATTTTATTATATTTATATGATATGAATGTGTTTTCCATTATAACTATGTATACAAATTATTTAGGCAAAGTGGTTTTAAATACGCTAAGCCTGTTCCCCAATCCCATTCATACAACCTGAATAAAAATATTGTTTAAAAAAAAATTGAGAACAAGCTGTCTAGTTTTGAAAATAAAAAAACAACTCACAATATAAGGGAGGTAACCGAAGAATCACTGGAAAAGCTTCGCGCGTATGGCCACAGATCACTAATTATTTCCCCATTGACTTCAATGTTAATTCTCGTCTCTTAGACCGACTGTAACTTTTTCCCAAATATTCGTTGGGTAGAGCGCTTTCTGACACAGATGGAGCAACATGTGGCAAACTCTTACCCAAAAGCATGTATGAGGTTCTTCATGAAAAACTTGAGATACACAAGCTGGAAGTAGAGACAGCAAACCAGGCAATTGTCGGCCCCCCTTTTCAACGTAACCAACCTCACAACTCTTGTATCCTTCCGCCTCAAAATCATGAATATTCACCAAAACCTGGCAGAAAATGTATTTTCAAACCCTTTTCTTCGATTCTACACCAAAAAGTAAACAAAAATCACCATGCAAAAGGGGGAAAAAGGGAAAGGGAGAGAACGACTAAAAAAATAACTTGGCCCTACAATTTGTGGTACCGGGTACCGGCGTAGAAATATTTAGTGATCTGTGTCCGTATTGTCCTCAATTCAAACTATGCGAATTTGTTTATTGGTAAAAACAATTTATCCAGTTGACGATAAAAACTCACAGTGTAAGGGAGGTAACCGAAGAATAACTACAATTAACTCACTTTTAAAGCAAGGTAAAAACGTAGAATAATTTATCTTCTCTACTAGAACTACAGATCTGTATATATTAAATATTGGTAACATACAGTCCTCACTTTCTGGGGTAGGGATAACCATTGAAACACCCAAATGCACCAGAGAATGAATATTTATAGCCTTTGATAGACATTTATTAATTGAAAATTATCGTAACATTGCATAGAAATACATTTACAAGATCCAAATTAGATCATCATTACTTTTCTGATCTTAACTAACCAGCTATATACAATCTTTCACAATAATAGAAAAAGCTTACTTTAAGACAGGTGTAAGATAAAGTATCTGAATGAGGTATAGGACAGTTAGGTCCACCGCTACATACTACTTGACCATTCGTACATCTACAGGTATCACATGTATCCTTCCACTCGTAGCCTTCATTTATACTTATAGGTATACCATTGTCCCTTATTCTACAGTTACCATGGATACATGGTACCAAACACACGAGAAAGATCGGCATCCATTTAAAGAAACCCATATTGAGAATGATAATTTATTTTTTAAAAAAATCGTTTAGTTCATAATTTATAAATATGCATATGTGTCACACATGTGCCTTTTTGTCAAGTGTGCGACCATGATTATCCTAAAGGAATAATTATTATAATTTGCCAGGTGCATATGGTTAATGGCGACAGTGCGTGCATTAAATCGCCGAAGAGAAATTTTCTGTAATAGTATTGATTTCAACTTTTAGTAACAATATTTGTTGCGAAACTTATTCAATAATATGCGCTTTTATAATTATGTTCTTGAAATAATTTTAAACAAATTTAACGACACAGTCTTACCCGGCAGCCCCAGATCAATAATAATATTATACTTTTCTTTTCTGCCATTGAGTCAACTGGCGAGGTTTCGATTCCAACCTCGTTTGTTTTCTCCGGGTACCCCCACTGCTAAAAAAACCCTTCACACAAGTGAATTATTGAAATTGAACCATGTGTTAGTCTCGAAATTACCTTCATGGACATTAAATTCTCTCTCTCTCTCTCTCTCTCTCTCTCTCTCTCTCTCTCTCTCTCTCTTATTTGGTTGTTCTTAACAGATCAGTGCTATGAATTTTCCACCATGCTGAATCAAGAAAAGGTCTGCTAAACAGCTAAATAGGGTACATGTCGTAAGAGTTATCATAGCTATATCTGCAGCGATGAAGAAGTCAAGTCAGATTGTAGGCGGCGGTCGCAACACATACTCACAAACATACACCCATATGAAAAACGCATCGCACACAATAAAAAGATATCACAAATAACAAACGACAAAATCATGTGAATAGATAAAATTTAATGTACAGTTCTAGACATGTACTGATACAGGCCTCAGTTAAGAAAAAACAAACTCAGAACATGAGAGACAATCCATTTTTTTTTTTTGTTTTTTTTTTTTTTTCTTCTTCTTCTTCTTCTAGTGTACGTCCTCTATATTTTGTGGTTATATAATTATACAGTACTCGGAGAGTTTAAAGTTAGCCCCGTCACGACTTCAAGTTTACGTCCATGCTACCATTAATTGTCCTGAGCACAAAAATTTAACTGGACTGAACCACTTTTATTTAAATCCATATAAATAGTTTAAACAATTGGGTTGATCGATTAAAAATCTCAATTTTGGCTTAATCTGGTAACGGTAAAATTGATAACCAAGCCAGACTACCATCCAACCTGATTCACATACAAATCTATACTTGTTTTATTTTTTAATACTTAAGTTGGTCTTTCCGCGGCGAAGACAAGTAAAGGGAAATTTTGACGTATAAAAAGAAAACTTAATAAGATCTCTGATTTAATCTGATTGTATTTACACCTTTATTAACAACTCGGTACATAAACCAACAATTTTTTTTTCATCATAGACATACATTCAGCACAAAAATATCTCCTTAATGAATATGCATCTTGTAAGATTAACATAAAGGGATGATCGTTTTTGATATAATAGATAATGATAGGTAATGAAATATGAATACTGGTATATTGAAATTACAATTCATTTACCTAAATACAATGTAGTCTCAATTGTTAAATACCATTTACCACTATAATAAACGATGTCTAGTCCACTTAATACCATAGCAATCGGATGGCCTTGAACGTTGGGTTTGTCATGTGTTTAAATATTTAAATAATAATTTACATAACATTTGAAGCCATACATAAGACCGGTCATATGCAGATATAACTCTTACACAGTCTGTCTTTAAATATGCAAATCTTTAGTTGTGTCATATGCACTTTTATCTATAGTTGAAATACTGTTGACACCCAAATGATCATATCCAGAAGAATTTCTGGTTTGTTGAAGATGATCATAATTGGGATCACGTGTCATAGTCTTGGTATTACTGTCCATATGAAGTCTGTCATAATAGGCGTCAACCATAGATATATCATTTCCGGTATTAACATTAGTATCTGTTTTAGAAAATCTCCAGGGAGTAACGGAGCTATAGATATTATCAATGAATGAATATCGACTTGGTTCACACTCATGATAAACCGGTGCACTCTTTTCATTATTGTTTTTCTTTTCACTCTGGATCCCTTGTCTTTTTACACACCTAAATAATAATATGCAAAAAGAAAATGAACTGACATTTATGCATAAATATACCAATCAATTTATATAAATTTATCAGCAGACTCAATGAACGGTGAAATATTTTATTTGTTAAAGTTTTAGTCCATTAAATTGTTACCTTTTGTAGATCTGTGTTTTGAAACAAACAACGAAGCCAGCAACAAACACCATGGCAACAACCGACCAAATAACAATTGTCCTTATTCTTCCTGAAACACATCAGTACATCTTGTTTTAAACAAAGTCCATTGAAAACATCGAAAGGCTTGTTGGGAAACTTGGACATACTGGGCGACATCATTTGCATTATTATTATTTCCATATTAACTATATAACACATATTATACAGTTGCGACCTTGTGCATCATTTTTATTACTATGGAAACAAGTCATTTGAGGTATGGGGTGGTGGGGGTGTGGGGTATTTCTCTATATACGCCATTGAAGATTGCTATTGCAATAAGAGGATGTTGTGGGGGCTACAAAAATATACTAAATATACTACTGAATACCTCCTGATAAATTCTTTAGGTTGTATTGGTTAACTGATGACTTTTGTTTCTGGTCGGACAGATTGGGTTTTTTATTACCAGTTAATTCTTGACGTGCGTCATCATTACCTTTGAAATAAAACCACACAATAATGAGAAAGTATGATGGGAATTAAAGGATACAAAATGACAAGCGCCTGTAAATTAGTAATGTGGAAATATTTTAAAAATGACATTAAACTATGACTAAGTAAATGTGTAAAGTCTGTTACGTTCATGTTCGTAAGCGAGATTATTAGATAACTGTTTTGTTTCCAATTTCCAACACAGAGGAAAATAACTCTCCTGAAAACGATTCCAAAAACCTTAAAATGCTACAGGGAATGCATATTGATACTGTACGTTACATATACATATGTATACTAAAGCCTATTTAACCAATCCATACCTTTGACAAAAGAAGATGGCTTTATTGTTTGATCCTCTGTGAATTGGACATTATTTATTGAACCCATACCATACACTGCAAAAAAGAATTCTTCTTTAAAACATAACTTCATTATTCGTATCATTTCCAATCACCTCTTTCTAGTAAATCTTTCTTTTCATTCGGGTGAAGTCTGTATCTGTACAGCGCAGTGGACGCTTCCGACTGACCTCCGGATCAATTCACTTGATCAGATATTTGTTAATTTTTTTCGATGTCTATATTCTGTCTTGTCCGCACTTTTGTTTCTTGTGTAATGCGGCCCCCCTGCACTTACTATTTAGTTTGGTAAAAGACCAACTATGAAAGACGATGCCGGCGTATCGGTTCTTTTCATCAACGAATAAAGAGGGCCATTGGGTTATATAGTCGGTGCTCACTGGAAGCATACGATTTAGAAACCGCAAGCGGAGAATCTGACGTTTGCGTATGTCAAGTTGGGAAATAAATTTTCCATGTCGAATGGGGAGGACGGAAATCCCCACACGTCGAATTAGAGACACCAAGGGTTGTGGTTAGGGGTGTGGTTATACTAACCATATCTAAGAATTCCAGATATGCAAATTATCTGTGTAGAATTGAACTCCCCTAATTGCCCTGATCTACTCTCCAACCGGTCGGACCCCTCTCTAACCAACCTAATCTCCCTACGCGGCGTGCCCTCCCCTTCACCCTAACCGAACGAAAATAGACAATACCATTATAGATTATAATCCGGCACGTATGGAGCCTTCAAAAATGCATGATTAAGCATCTAAAAGTCATGGAAAAAAAACTGTTCAATGTTACAACAAACATCGGGTTGTTAATGAAAGTACATTAAAATGTATATTTACCGTCAACACATGTATAGGTTATGTAAGAGAACACGCTGGTTAATAAAGATCTATGAAGCTCTGAACATAATGTATGGCTAATCCACGGTGCTCGGAATACACAGCTATTCTGTAGGGAGCAATTCCTAAGCAAGCTCTTATAATGTTCTGATTTATATTCAACTAAACAATCGCCTTCTTTATACCAGCAGCAAGCTGTACATTCAAGGGCTGTTTGGCATCGATATTTATAGCCATATTGGGCACTTATAATAGTGATGACCGCATCGACTGGACACTGAAGTTGATGACTCGTACAAGGTAAATCTACCCCATAACAGGCACTCGATGATAATAATTCTTGACCTGGAATTAACAAATATTGTCTGAAAATACTACATAAGCATACCAACCAAGGATGAAAAAGCTGTAATCGGAGACAAACGAAATGAAAGTTTTTGTTTATATGCCAAGAGATCTAATCAGTTGTGAATCCACAGCGGAATACTCAAAATAAGTATAATATTCTAAATTTATAAATTAGTAGTATTCGAATTTTGTTTAAATCCAATCTGTTTTTGCGTGTACCTTCAAGAACATGCATTAGTGAGATATAAATGGGGTTTTAAGTCGACAAACTCCATTTAGTGAACAATAATCAGTATTAATCAGCGTATACGGGTTCATCGGTTCTTTGGGGATAACCAACGTTTTCAGCAATGAAGAGTTTAATCGTGTTTCGGGAATCGTCAATTAAATTTTGAATAACGAATAACGTGACAGAACGTGTTTCGTTATTTGGAATTTAAAAGCAATTATTGCTTTTCGACCCATCTGAATAACTATGCGATTTCTTTTTCAATGTTCTCTGTTACCAACAGAAGACAAAGAGAAATCTCTACGAAAATCACGGTGAGCTACTGTGGCTCCTAATTTATTGAGAAGGATGGCTCATCTGTAAACAGTCATCTTCACGCGCATATGCCACAAAACAATCCACTTTGTTTTTCGACCTTGAATAACGAATAACGAAAAGGACGTGTTTCGTTATTCGGAATTCAATTTTTGAATGACGAATAACGATACAGAACGGGTTTCGTTAAGGTATTGTTGACCCATGAAAATGGGATTTCAAAATAAGAAGAAATAATGATTTATTTGAATGCCAAATAACGAAGTACGTTCTGACTCGTTATTCGTTATTCAAATTTGAATTCTGAATAACAAAATACGTCCTGTCTCACTATTAGTTAAGCAAGCCCGAAAATCAAAATGCATTGTTTTATGACATAATATAGTTGAAAAGAGGTTATTTTACTGCTGAAGCACCCATCTTATGAAGCAACTAAATTAAAAAAGATTAATTGATAAATAGACAATTATTAGAGAGATAATCTTATTTGAATCCCGAAACACGGTTCATCTCGTTAGTTATCAATCAAAATTGAAATCCCGGAAAACGAAACACATCCTGTCGCGTTATTCGTTTGTCCAGCTCGAAAAGGAAAATCGACACATATGAGACATTCATCTTATCAGTCAATTAAATATATCAAAATGTTAACATGACAAATGGAGAATAATTATATGAAATTGCTAAGAAAGTGGCGATAGGCCGTAATGCCGCTTGCTGAGCAAAATTGCGCCGTATAGCACCTTCCGAAGCATATGCCAGTCTTCATTCAAGTCGGTTAAGAGCGCTAAATCCAATTTCATTTCATAAACTGCCGAGGCATCCATTTTAGAGCCAATTAAATAAATTGGACTATAATGATACAGAAATTTTAAATTATATTTTTGTTTGAATCTTGAGAAACGAAACACTTTCTGCCTTTTTATCCATTATTCAAATGTGAATATCGGATGAAGAAACACGCTCTGCATATTTTTTAAATATTGTGTACTCACCTAATATAAAGCGTACATTTATTAAAACCAATAAACAGTAGATAGTAATCCTAATCATTGTCTATACGTCTTAGTTTCGTTGTGGTCACTGTACAATGTAAACAATAGCTAACAAGGACATGTCTGAAATGATTCAAATTTGTTAAGTTTTTTGTTGTTTACCTAGTGTGAAACTGACTCTTTTACTTACCGCTCGCTATTATCAACGGCAAACTTCCTGGATTAAAAACAAATAAAACCATATCCAGTCATCTCCAACTTTACACGTATTTAACCTTTCTTTTCTCGAAAAAAAATACAAATTATACACATTAGAAAGTAAAAATTGTTTACTTTTAATTTGCACCGGCAAAAGACTTTAGTTTTTCTTTGAATTTGTCAATGACAAATGTTAAATTTATGATTTGTCATGTAAAAAGAATAAAAACGCGGGGCTATACTTTGTTTTACAAAAATAAATGAGGATATTTTTTATTTGAAAATGAGAAATTATTAATAATTATTTCTTCAGTTGAAACTGTGTTCTCTCCATACTTCTAACTTGGATATTGTTTTTTTAGCCATAACAGAGACAAGGTTTCAGCTGCGTTTTAAGGTTTATCATGGCGGAGGCTATACAATTTTGAGGGCCCTCTTTCGTGGTAGTCCGGGGGGGGGGGGGAGGTGTCTTGATTGATGATTTTCATACCAGTGTACAATGACTGCATTCTCATTCAGTAGTGGATTCGGCAGTAACAGTGTAAAGCAAATGATTGACTCAAACTCGGGGGCCCTTTCCCTTGGCCGGAGGGGCCCTTTTGTCAGACGAGGGGCCCCTTTGTCTGCTTTTAGGGCCCTCCCTACCTAGGGTACATTTCATTTTTAGTATTTTTCTCACGTTTTATTTGTTCAGCTTTTTTGATATTTTTTCGCGAGGAGGCTGGCGCCTCCAGCGCCTCATCTATAAAACGCCTTTGCAAGGTTTGGTAAATGAAATATGATTTAAAATCTCAAAACAGGACCAACATTCTGTGCTTTATTTTTGTTCGGAGAGAGAGAGAGAGAGAGAGAGAGAGGGAGAGAGAGAATGAATGAGGGGGGGTGACTTTCACTTGACACAAACTAAGTCATTTCGAGACTAATATATGGTTTTAATTTTATTGTCCCCCGCCTTTCGAAGAAAGTTGGGGGACTATTGAATTGGGTTCGTCCGTCTGTCTGTCTGTCTGTCTGTCCGTCTGTCCGTCACACTTTTTGGGACACAATAACTCTCTTCCTAATTGAGCTAGAATGTTCAATAATGAGCATTTTCTGCTCAGGCGAAGCAGAGCGATACGCAATTTGATTGGTCAAGACTTTGGAACACAATAACTCTCCTTCTAATTGAGTTAAAATGTTCAAACTTGGTGTATGTGTTTATTAGGTCAATGCCTTGATGGAGTTCGAAGATGAGCATTTTCCGCTTAGGGTAAGCAGAGATAAGCGATTTGATTGGTTGATGCTTTGGGATACGATAACTTTAGTTCTAACTAAGTGAGATTGATGAAACTTGGTGTATAGTTTCATTACAGTAATACCTTGACTAAGTTCGATAATGAGCATTTGCTGCTCAGGGTAAGCAGAGCGATACGCAATTTGATTGGTCGAGACTTTGGAACACAATAACTCCCCTTCTAATTGAGTTAAAATGTCCAAACTTGGTGTATATGCTTATTATGTCAATGCCTTGATGGAGTTCGAAGATGAGCATTTTCCGCTTAGGGTAAGCAGAGATAAGCAATTTGATTGGTTGATGCTTTGGGACACGATAGCTTTAGTTCTAATTTAGTGAGAGTGATGAAACTTGGTGTATAGTTTCATTACAGTAATGCCTTGACTAAGTTCAATAATGAGCATTTTCTGCTCAGGGTAAGCAGAGCGATACGCAATTTCATTGGCCGAGACTTTGGAACACAATAACTCTCCTTCTAATTGAGTTAAAATGTTCAAACTTGGTGTATATGCTTATAAGGTCAATGCCTTGATGGAGTTCGAAGATGAGCATTTTCCACTTAGGGTAAGCAGGGATAAGCAATTTGATTGGTTGATGCTTTGGGACACGATAACTTTAGTTCTAATTAAGTGAGAGTGATGAAACTTGGTGTATAGTTTCATTACAGTAATACCTTGACTAAGATCGATAATGAGCATTTTCTGCTCAGGGTAAGCAGAGCGATAAGCAATTTGATTTGCCGAGACTTTGGAACACAATAACTCTCCTTCGAATTGAGTTAAAATGTTCAAAATTGGTGTGTATGCTTATTAGGTCAATGCCATGATGGAGTTTCGAAGATGAGCATTTTCTTCTTAGGGTAGGCAGAGATAAGCAATTTCATCTTAGGTTCATCTTGATTGATGATTTTTATGCCAATACAGTGACTGCACTCTCATTCAGTAATGGATTCGACGGTAACAGTGTATCGAAACGATTGACTCGGACACGAGGGCCCTTTCCCTTGGCCAGAGGAGCCCTTTTGTCAAGCGTGGGGGCCCTTTGGTCTGCCTTTAGGGTCCCCCTAACTAGGGTACATTTTCATTTTTCTCGTCGGTTTTAGCATTTTTCTTTATAAAACACTTTTGGATGACACTTCGTGTACAGTTTGATTGCTCGATACTTGAAAAAAATAAATGTGCGATTAATTAATATGTGTCATCTATTTATTTTGGGATTTCGGCGGGGGACATCAGCCTCACTGTTGGCTTGTTTCATTAAAATTGGGGGGGGGGGGGTCTTTTAGCAGTGGGAGGAAACCGGAGTAAACCTACTCCTTGCCACGTACAACCGCAGATTCGAAACCACGCCAGTTGACTCAATGGCAGGCCGTATGATACAGTGCGCTCACGCTAACCATTCGGCCATCCGAACCCCAAGAGAGAGAGGGGGAGAGGGGGTTAACGTCCAGTCTAATCGTTCGGCAATCCAACCCCCGACATTCGTTTCTGGTTGTGAGCTTCCAAAGCAAACACTGGCATAACCAATAATCCTAATATATATATATACATGGGGTGCTTATTTTTTGTGAACAATTTGAAATAGCTTATATAGGTAATAAATTATTTGTGTATTATATTATCCCCCATTTCACAATAATTTATCACATGTAATGAAATGGAGTTTAATTTTCAACTCTTCTGCACAAAGTCAGCTAATGGAGACTGACATATGCTATGTCGTGTAATATGGGGATGGCACCATTTCCGCCCACATTTAATAAAATTAAAACTGCCAAGGGTTCCTTTACATGTATGCCAACATGTACATTGAACCTAAGGTTTTTCCTCCAATATAATTGACTGAAAAGAGGAAACCATTCTGGAAAATATAGTGATGGGTTTAAATTTTTTAGTGTTTTTCTTTAATTTCAATGGTTGTGATGCTTTTGGACAAAGGAATTTTAACCTTCTCTTTCGTCAGATTACATAAGACAAGGATTCTTTTCTGTGCACATGGATGTGTACACGGTTGGACTTTGTTTTTCCGTCTCATGCAAATAATGTCTACCATGACATGAGAGAAACAAGCTTGAAACATTACTTATTTAAAGAAATAGGGTTATTCATATTTGTTTTTATTATTTGATAATATATACATATAAGATAAGTGAACACATCATTATAATATTGCGATACACAGTATCATTGTTCAAGCCATAAGACACAAAAAATAGCGTGATTTTCATTGTATGACAAATATCATAAGGTTGGATGGCACTCAAACCACTACATCTAAACAGTTCAACAAAACAAGTCTTCAACATTATATCTCGACAAAAATAGAACAAACAGTCCTATATTATATAACAGAAAACCCTGTTCCTACACTACGACCAAGCCAGCTACAATTCTAGTTGTCTTTTCTAACTCAGCACTGAATCTGCTTTCACACATACACAAAACCTTTCTTCGTTGCATCATTAATATTTTAAAATACATATAAATGGATAAATACAAATAACAACACACTACTTATTATATAACTTGTAATAATACAAATAAACAAACAAATAAACATACAGAATTATAAACATACAAATTTGGATATTATGACAATAATTATACATAGCCCCAAACCTCTATATACTTTAATTAAGGAAAATGTTAGAGGTTGAATTTGATTTCTAACTAAGCCAGCAGTGAGCACTTTGCAATTTTTACAACCACTAATAATAGAGATGTTATTTATTTCAAACAAAAGAAAATATTCTACTAAAAGCCTTAACTAACAACATACTTTTTCACTACTAAGATGAGGAGTGAAACATTCTAAACAATTCCTGAGAAAAATTGATCCAAGACATATCTTGCTCAATGGCACAATGGCTCTGAGAATAGTAAATAAGTAAAATTATCCTGATGAAATTTATAGCAGTGAAGGTCGAAATCAAATCAACCTATTAAACATATTAAGAAAACTGAATCTAGAAAGGCTCTACATAATACTCTTGATCAAATGTTATACTGAACTTTGAATACAAAGTATACCCTAAAAAGGTATCAAATATTATTAATATTTTTAACATTTCTCGTTGGAATAAAATAAAAATTGTTATAAAAATTTGGCTGTACAAATGGATAAATAGGCCATTAAAATAAATACACCAGTATTTAATATGTAAATATTTGATTAAGCTGTAGTTATCAATACACTCAAGATTATAATAAAACAGAATTTGGTCCCAGATCAAATTACTTAAGTGCAGTACATGTATGTAAGTTAAATCTAAATAAACATAGGGAAAATAACTTCAGATCTACTGAATTGTTTTAACTCTTAACACAACTTCTTTAATACATGTAGGTTTTTCATTTGAATATATTTCTATCTTTACTCAATCTTAACATAAAAGACAATTTGACCGCAATTACAGAAACATTAGTAGTTTTACTTGATCATTTTAACCTATAGGTGAGACATGACATTCCTCAAAAATAGAAAATTGAGCCTTTGAGCCTAAAAAATACTTGTTCCTACTACACGCAGCTCATTTAAAACATACTGAGAAAGTTTGCATTGGAACATGATAACCTTAAATTTTTCATACACTTTTCCCCTAAAAATATTAACCAACATTAATTTCTTGAATTTCAATACATGGAGATTTGTTTCAAAGAAACAAATAAAAAACAGAATAACACTCAATACTGTACAATAATAACAACAAATTTTTGTAATTACATTGTATTATGCTTATATCAGCACCCGATAAAATCAAGATGTTCAATATTCTAACAGTCGTTACATGTAACACTACTGGGGCCTATTTCACAAAATTTTAACTAAGATAAGATGTTCAATATTCTAACAGTCGTTACATGTAACACTACTGGGGCCTATTTTACAAAATTTTAACTAAGATAAGATCTGAATTTTAGTTATTTGATTGGACAATATTAGATTGATTTTAGTTATTAGCCAATCAAAATTGAAATATCCACTAAAATTCGGATTTTATCTTTAGTTAAAATTTTGTGAAACAGGGCCCAGGTTTGCCACCATTAAATCATTCCTCATATGATAGTCCATTTATAAAACAGCTGATGCACATTTTAATAGGTTTACAAAAATATTGGTTCCAGTGGCCATGCAAATGGTTTATATTTACCAGAGAAACATATCAGACACTCAGAAGAAATCACAACTCAATTTTTGTATAGTGCTATGGAATTAGATGGCTATTTTATAGCATGCATCTGACAGAAAACCAAAACAAGCATTGATAAAAGTTCAACAGGATTATGGTTACTCAGCATCACCTTCTGGGGGTATCTGTACCCCTGGGTAGGGTTCAGAAGGGGAGGGCTGGGGTGGAATCACATTAATTGTTCCATCTTGTTCTTGCTGGACAATGCTTTGTTCTGTTTGTGCGTCAGCAGCAGCAGCAAGATTTGTAATCGATTTACTCTTCACACACTGGAAGTCAACATGTCGAGATCTAGCCTCTTCTTTCTCCCAAGACATCTTAAAGAATGGCCTTTGCACATAATTGTAGATAACTGTTGGATAAATAAAAATTAATATAAATAATAATCAGTTACCGGTAGAGTTATTTAACTTGTGTTGTTAATATATCTTATGTATATTTTAAATCTGTGATATTTATTATTTAGCTTGTATTAAAAGGAGCTAAATCGCTAATATTTGGGACCTAGAAATTGACATAAACGGGTCATAACACGTACATCAATGTAAGATGAATGAATATAAACTGATTTACATTCGATCATTTCCGTTTTTGCTGTAATTTCAAATCAGAAATACATCAGAGGTCTCAATCGTATTGAAATCTCTAGCGTCTGGTTATTCCAGTCTACACCGATAGTATTTATTGCGCATGCTCCGCAATATCTCTAGCCTCGTTCTTCATGTCCCTTGTTACAAATGGCGCTGAAATGCATTATGGTACACGATTCGTGTACCAATGGTAAAATGTTTCTTAAATATTGGAGATCACATCAATGTTTGATATAAATTGAGAAAATAATTTGTGTTTTCAATGCTGAAGACTTCAGATGATACTGAGTTACAGACTTAGCTACTTTAACTTATTTATTTCATTTTAATTTGCAAACTCAATTAACTTGTGTAGATATAATAATAGTTTATTTTAAGTTGTAGACTAATCAGCTAATTCATAAACTTACCTTCTGGTCTACCACCGGGGCGTCTTTTGATTTTCTCTTTGTATGTTGGATAACCTGAATTGATAATATGATGATCAAGTCCTTATGAAGACGGGCATATGCCATACAGAGTGCTATTAGGGAAATTTTGCCCGGGCAGCAGTGCTACGGTCTACTCTAATATCGAATTCCAACTGCCAAGGGATCTTTTATGTGCACGCCAATGTGTACACAGGACCTCAGTTTTTCATACCATCCAAACGTCTAGACAGCTATCCTTGTCAGGTCCTCTATCCTGCATCAATGACATGGGGAAACCACGCCGGAAAGTACGAATGAACTTTCTCGGCCAATGCAGGGATCGAACATTCAACCTCCAGACCAGCGAGCCAGCGTCTTACCCACTTAGCCACCATCATACCCCAAAGTCAACGAAAGTGATAACTTAAATTTAATATTGTGTCTTCTCGAAATTGAAATAATGGACTAATTACCAAAGGAATTCAAGAGGTGCAAGTCGTGCACAGGTATATAAAATGACAAGATATGAAGTAATATGGAATGTGATTTGTAGAAAAATATGTAAATACCCTCTATTCCTAATCTAATTTTTTTCAATCCTCGTTCTTTCAAAACTTGCTTCGCTACATCTCTATTTTCTACATATTTAAAAAAACGACACATATGGTTGCTGGTTATAACTGAAAAATAAAACAAAATAAAACATTATAAGCTTATATAAAAATCCACCTATACGCTTACTCTTCTTTGATTGGCATTTAGTAATTGATATCCCCTA
The DNA here is from genome assembly GCA_036850965.1 of Patella caerulea. Taxonomy (NCBI): domain Eukaryota; kingdom Metazoa; phylum Mollusca; class Gastropoda; family Patellidae; genus Patella; species Patella caerulea. The sequence continues at coordinate 18,314,937 of JAZGQO010000014.1, read as the reverse complement.
ATCAATAGTGTTAAACTTTAATTGTATTTGATTCTTATCTTTGTTGCTTATTCTGTATATATTTGCCTACTATTCACATTTTTGTATCATTTGCTTGATAAAGACGGGAGTATCCTCGTCGAAACGTCGCTTAGTAACAAACTCAGTAATTGTGTTAATGCTTACTCTTAGTTATACTCATACATTAATTCACAAGTTACAAAGTTAAACCTGTGACCGCTTGTATTAATTTCTCCTTTCTTAGATCTATACGTTCTGTCCATTATTGAACATCAGATGGTACTTGAATATTTGAATAATTTAATTTGAATAGTCTTTCAAGACTATTTAAATTGTATGTTGAGTTTTCATTATTCAATGTCAAATAAAACTACAGAAATTTGGTCCGTTATCTTTTATGAAATATTTACTATCATTACTAATTAATGAAATCAAGTAATATCTTAGAATGGAAAATATCTTGATTTAAAAGATTTATAATTTCTAAACATTTGAAACGCACCACAAAAACACCAAAAAATATGAATAATAACAGAATATATTAGAATCGAAAAACTCAACATGTGAGCACAATGTCACCAGAGGCTAGACTATATAGTAAATTAATACAGCTGAAATTTAGGTTAAGACTGGGAAAATCTTATAACAATGGGATAAATGAAATGTAGCTCAGATCTGAAGTGGAGACGGTTGTACTACTCTTCCCCTTTAATATATTGCTTACTTTGAGACTGATCTTCTCCAATCTGAGGTGGAAATTCTTCATCCCATTCTACTAAATCATCTTCAGCTAAAACTACAATATGGCATTCTCTTTCACCATGCTGGAAAAAAATATCCTCATGTATGTATGTATGTAATACAGTCAATTAATAGTTAGACACTTTCTGACAGGAAATTCTTTCCTAAATACTTTATTCACCTACAATTTATGCATTATCAATATCATATATTTTCTGTTAAGAAATTGAAGGAACTAAACTTATCATTAGAGGAGAAAGACAAAACAAATTGTAAGTCTACATACCTGGGCACACTGAACCATAACCGGTAAAATCAATTCTTCTACAAAATGTTCAAATTGTTGCCTGGCCCCTTCGTTGGATAATTCATGCAAGAAACCTCCTGAGAAGAGATATGATATACATGCGATTTATTTCATTAAATAACTAACATGTTTGTTAACAGTAGATAAACCCCTGTTGTTGTTATTGTAAAATTGCACAGCTGAAACAGTACTGGCCATTTGTTCGGAGAGGTAGCCCATGCCATTCAACATAATCTTTTAAAATCTTATGAAAATAAAGGGGCTTTATTTGTATTCAGACAATTTCATAATATCATCAAAGATAAACATAGAAACTGCATCTTACAAAACAACTTTGTGAGATTAAGATGTAGCTGGGAACGCCCTATACCTTCATCACAGCAATTCAAGGTGCCAACATGTGGTAAGGTGGTCAATGAAGACTTACCAGTTCGCTCAGGAAATGTGATCACCCAGTTAACTAAAAGAAACTGATCACATTTTCTTTCTTATAAAGTACATGTACCCAACAGACAAACTTCAAACCGTACACAGCATTTAACAGGTGTCACGTGATCTCACATAATGAGTGAAAAGCTTACACCATGAAATTCATCCTGATAAAATATCCCTTACCCTTTGTAACTTGAGCAGAAAAAAGCTGGTTATCGTAATTTTAAAAAAGATCAGAGATTTTATTCGCAAAAAATTACTGACCTACATTTATTTTTTTACAAACAGCAATTGGAAGATTGGTAATAGAGTCAGACTACAGTGAAATCCCTCTATTAAGACCACATGTGGGACTGTCTAGATGTGGTCTTAATAGTGAGTTGGTCTCATTACTGAGTGAGCATGTTTTAGACAAATTCAAAGAAAAACAGACAGTGTTTGGTAAATTATATACAGCAAAGACATACTTTATAACTAATAACAGTTGTAATGTTAAAACACATCACGAAAACATAATAATAATTATGCATGTTATAAAGTCTTTGATCACGTTATAATTTTTAATTCATAATGCTTCCTTTATTTACCTTCATTTTTCGATTAAAATCCCGCAACCACCTTTTAAACAAAAATTATGCCACCCATGCTTTTTTTATTATTGGATCTCCACGAAATGTTCAAATAATAATCCTGTCATCCAAACTTTTTTATTATCGGATCTCTACGTGACCGGCAGACGAGAAATGTTCAAATTTATAAACATGTTGCTATTTTGACACCAGAACAAGTTTAGCCACGAACAGAGAGCGTTTTATCTGGGAGGCCATGATAATATTGATAATTCACTCCTCTCTCTTCCATGTTGTAGATATCCCGAGCTTCGTAACCAATGACAATGTCAGGTACACTATCAGTCCATTCTTTCACAACGTCGTCATTTACGCTACCACTTTCAACGTACATCTTGAAAAATGAAATGTTATCTTTCTCTAAATCTGCTTTTTCACGAAGCGTAGGACCGACGAGCGACACATCATTGTCACGCACACATTGAAACCACGCCCACATTCTTCCATCGGCGAGCGAACACAGAGACGTTTCCTGTCGCTGTCTCTATTTTCTTCGCATCCATCAATAATTTCTGCCTTTCTTTTCAAAATCGTCTGTAATTGGGTCTTACCAATTTCAAAATCTTCGGCCAATTGTTTTTGGCTTCTACCCACACTTTTTTTTTGACAAGTTCTACTTTTGCTTTCAGGCTTAATTCTACACGAGTACGCTTATTACTACGGGTTTTTTCCATTACACAGGTGAAGGTCGAATAAGAAAGGATACCCTTTGGCAAAATGTAATCGTACAAACAGACGACGGTCGAATAAGAAATTATAATCTTGACAAAATTTACTCGTATAAATAGTAAGAGTTTAAATCACTTAATCATTATTAATTACTCTGTTTAAATTAAACAATGAGAAATTCCATTGTTTAAAAAATAAAATCAACAAAGAAAGATTAGCGGCTCGTTAAATTGTTGCGATAAATCAGTCACCCACGACTGTTTGATCTCAGTCATTAGATTGACTAATCCCTATCAGTGGTCGTTATCGTTTTGATCTCGGTCAGGAGCTGATTAATCCCAATCAGTGGTCGTTATCGCGAGTCACAAAAACAATGAAATTGACTGATTGGGACTGGCTTCGGTGGTCGTAATCCGTAATAGTGAGTTGCCCGTAATACTGAGTTCAATTTATAAGGAATATAGAAGAAAAAAATTGGTTCTTTTAATATGTGGTCGTATACGTGAGTTGCCCGTAATTTTGAGTTGGTCGTTAAGCGGGATTTCACTGTATATTAGTAATAGAGTGTATATTTTGAACACGACAGTCACACAATATAACAACAACTTCAATAGCTTTCAATGGGTTTTTCATTGTATATATGAAAATCCATTTGGTTGCCTAAACACAGATCTAAAATCCATACTAATAATTGGGAGACAAACTAACATTCATATCTCTATAAGTATTGAATGGCATATCCCAATCATTTTTCTTTGAGGGTATGGGTTATCAATTCCATGTATTTCATAATTAATACATCATATTGCTTAAATTATGATTTACATCAGTTGTAACATAAAAAGTTCTACTTGTGGGAATATAAAAAAACAAAAATCAGAAAAGATGTTATTAATCAAACATAAGCCTACGTACTTAGATTTTGGCACTTGACAGTTGTAGCATCAAAAGGAATGAGCAGGTAATCACAGGCTTCTCGGAGTTCATGGACTGGTGTACTTGGAGGGCAACGAACAATACCAGTTCTATAATAATCCTGAATTAATAAAAGAAAATGCAGGATGATTTCAAGGAGAACAAACTTCTCAAGAATATACGAAAAATAACAAAAATACTGTAAAATTGTAACCTATTACCAATGGCATCAATTTCAACTGAACAGGAGGTCTTAATTGCTATTTGAGTCACAATAATGTTTGGTAAGAATTTATGTAGGCACCCTTCGGCTTGCATTAATTTCATGACATATTAATTTCTTATCTAACAGAAGTAAACAGAGGCAGATTAAATACTGAAATGTAATAACCAAACAGTATGTAATCAAGAGGTGATCTACTTCAAAACTCTCAAGAATTTAATACTTACTTTGATCACAGCTTTTTTTATGAAGTAATATAAATATATAAATATTGTCTTACCAAAATTGAACGGAAAATAGGAGCTGAAATGCCATCTGCAACTTCAAATTCACCTCTTTCATTTGGACGAGTAAAGTTGTTTTCAAGAGATGATGTAAACATTCTACAAATAAGTAAAAGTAAAAGATAAAGGTGAGCAATCACTTAAATTTTAAATGGCCCATGCCTCGAAACATTTTTATAATGCCAAACAAAAATTGATGAAAATTATTGTAAAACTGATGTATATCTCCAAATAGTAATCGTATTAATAATGCAGTCATTTAGATTGATTCTCTCAGTCGATCAGTTACTAGGACTAGGTTTTAATATTTTAATATACAGCATTATATAAGAGTTGTGTTCATATTGATCACTACTTTGCCTCTATAATCTTGATAAAAATACAAAACATAATCACCTTCCTAACATAGTTTCAGGCTGAGCTCGAAACAACTCAGGATCAACAACAAACCGAGTATCATCTACTACTAGGGTCAACCGTTCGCCTCCAGGGCGGGGACTGGCACATTTCGGAAGTGGATTAACAGCTACTGTGGGTGGGTTCAACATGTTACTATTGCTAGATATTTTCTTGTCAACAAAATCAACGAAAAAAAAGCGGTCATCTCTGTTGTTGTTATAAAGTGGATAACGCGGTGATAACACCGCTGCTTGCTGATGATGGCTTCTTGGCAATGAATAAGACACTACTTCTCTTAAATGACTGGGCTCTGATGGACCGTCTTCGTTGCTGCTTGTATTCTCTAAACTTAATGATCGTACTCTATTAACTAAGCAGGGTTTAGATCGTGTTGGACCAATTGAACTAAAACAAAAGATGAAAATTCATAAATTAAATTATTCATGATCTGAATGTTAAATTTCATGAAGAATCAATATTTTCTACAAAAAGATGAGCAGCGGGAACTTCATTCATGAACACTATTTTACGAAAGAAAGGGTTCAATTCAAGACAAACATTTCTTGTCTAAATATATGCAATTATGCTTAAATTATTTAATAAGATATACTGTAAATCAAAAGATGAACCAATATTACCTTTTATGTTTAATACAAGTCTTTTTTCTTTCATCTGCTTCCGAATAATCACTATCACTGCTGTTTGTGTCGTAATGACGTTCTCTGTAAGAATGGTGTCTACGGTAGGCCATTCCACATGAAAGGAATTTAATCGAAGATGATATCTTCTTCAAACACTCTTTGAGCTTTATTTTTGCCGTGTTTAAATTATTTCTGTAAATAGAAACATTCTAAATTATTTCTGAAAAATAGAAACATTTTAAATCATTTCTGAAAATAGACACATTTTATGAAGTTCAAGTTTAATTTAGTCAGATTACAATTTCATTTTGTTTATCTTATTCTTATTCTGATTTTAACATTACATTATTGTTATCTAACCTATTTTTTTTTTATCACAACCATTTGTGTCAGCCAATCATGCTCTAATCCTACACTCAACACAATCACCTATAAGCACAATCTAGAAGCCAACAGATCCTGAATGCATTGTAATTTAAACAACAAAACAAACCTAGTCGTTAGCTAGATTTCAAAAACACCAGATCAATTTCTCTGGCAGAATGTTAGTTACCATAGCTAATCTTAACTCATGAATATTATTATTTTGTTGTGCAATTTATTGATCTTGTATATTCATTGCCCTTTAGTTTTAAATGTTCTCAATTTTAAATTCAGGTTCATTTGAGGTAAATATATAAAGTCTATTTGTAAAAAGGGTAAAGATATAAATATTTTTAAAGTGTTTTTTTTTTTCCAGAGTAAATTCAAAAAGCCTAATGCCTAATGTTCATCGTCCAACTTAGTTGAGACAGTCATAAACATTTGGGGCTACACCAAGTTGGATCCACCTAGAATATTAAGCAGATTATCAGATATTAATTAGGCCAGGCCAGAATAACATTGATTAAATATTTGTTTTTTATTTCTTCCAATCTTTATATGTATTCTGTCTTCATTAGCCCAGTAGGAGCAGAATAGAAGGATGTTGAACAACAATTTCATTTTTATTTTCTATTCTGTCTTGTCCAGGGGTTTATCTTGTAGGTTTTGTTTTGTGTGTAGTGCAGTCCTCCGGCACTTATTATTAAGATCAATTGTCTTTCCTATTTGATCTTGAAATCTCTAAAGTCTTGTATACTTTCGCCTCAAAATCATGAATATTCACCACAACCTGACAGAAAATGTATATTCAAACCCTCTTCTTCGATTCTACATCCAAAAGTTAACAAAATTTGCCATGCAAATATTGCAAAAGGAGGAAAATGGTATGGCAGAGAAAATCTTAAAATATCTTTGGCACTTGATTCAGTGATCTAGTCACTGCGGATTGATTTTGTATGACATCAGCGCATGGAGTTGAGGACAAACGTCAACGAAGGAAAATAATGTAAATATTGGAATCAAATGGCTATGATGTCGTGTTGTGGGGAGTATTTGTGCAAATCAACAGGGCTAGATTGAAGAAAAATCATATCTGAGTGAATTGGCAGAGGCCTGACATTACGAATTATGAAAACAAAAACGTGCCGAAGCGAGAGCAGGTAAAATTGAGGCTTCAACAGGCATTGCATTCCTGTTCTTTTTTATTATATATTGTCTAGTTCGGTATGGTGTATGCATATATATACAGATAGAAGGTCAGATACCTGTGATGTGATGATATCTACTCTTTAGCCACAGGCACTTGAAGGAATTAAAATAAAAATTCTTACTACTGCTTGACTATATATACAATATAATTCAAGGTATTACAGACAACATCTTTGTTATGACTTTTTTATGATATACATGTATTGTCTGCTGTCATCTCGCAATACTCACTAGTTCTAACACTTCATGTCATTTTTATTGCCAACGAGACTTTATTTGATCATTATTATTCACATTCAGATGTAATTAAATTGGTCCTTTTACAGCGTTATTAGTAACAAATCAAACTTAAAAAGCTATCACTTATCGATATTCAACTTGACACAGACTTCTTTTGACCTTATTTCGGGTTACTTCCGGGCTCGCCAAGTTGAATATCGATAAATGATAGCCGGTACTGTTTAAAAATCGTCTCGATTCCTGCTCAATTTTCTATGTATCTTGGTGAATTGTACATACAAATTCCAATGCTTTGATTTTCCATACATGTAGGAATCACCAATTTCCTTATTGAAATAAATTATAACACAAGGCCGAAATTAAATTTAAATAATAAACAACAACTGTCTATAGGACTGTATGTGACTAGTGTAGACCAACATTTTTAGCAAGTCTTCGGTGGCTAAAATCTGTATTTCATATTTGAACCTGATCATTTGTTTATATATTTATGCTTATTTGTAATTTGTGACATTTGAATTACCTTGATGCAATAGCTGACCTCAGACATCTGAATAAATTTCGAATGAATCGTAATAATGATAAATGATAGCCAGATGCAGATTGGCATGTCATTCACAAAAATGAGTAAAAACAAAAATGTAAATTCCGATCGTGTATTGATTTCACAAAGTTGGGCAACAACCCGTCGGTATATCAAATTATTCAAGATACTTAAACAGCCTACATATATTAACTTACCATTTAGAAATCTTACTAAGGGTTAGTAATAAGTGTGGAATGTTGAAAATGGTGTGTAATTGTGGATTCGATTGATGTCATCAACCATAAAAACACGCCATTTTGTTGTGCAGACTTCTGGGATAGCCCAACCTTGACCTTCATCGAATTCCACGCCCATCAACTCTACTTACACTTTGACGACACAGTTGATCCTCGTCAGCAGGGGAATCACGGTGGCTAATAGTACGGAGTCTCAGTGCGGAAGGGTGTCCATCGAATGGGCACAAAACCAGACCCAACTTTTCTAGAGTAAAATTTTATTCGAGCGTTTTCGAGATATTCGGGGTCAAATGAGTTCATTTGCATGAAAGTGAATGCACAGCCATTCTTGTATGTATCATGTGTATCATGAATATAATTATGCTTAAAATGATCGTAAGTTATCACTATTTCAATAAAAATGTAAACTTGTTAAGTTCATCTTTGTTTTTAGTGACGCCGGAGGTCTAAAGGTCAAATTTTCCGTTTTAGCACTAGAAAGATTTAAAGCAATAAATGACAATGTCAGCGTGAAATATAGAAACTAAAGCGATACCTAGTGTTTCATGAAATTTTAACTAAAGATAAAATCCAAATTTTAGCAGATACTTCAATTTTGTTGGCTAAGAACTAAAATCAATCTAATATTGTCCAATCAAATAACTAAAATTCAGATCCAGTTAAACTTTTGTGAAATAAGCCAGTTCTAATTGATAATAGGAACCTTTAAAATTTATCTTTAGGTGGGTCTTAGCACCGAACTTTAACTTTGGAACGTCGACATAGATCTTGTATTGTTATACAAAACACTTCGAAACCTGTTTCAAAAATACGTAAAAATTGTTAAAAAAAATTATCTCCGATTTAGTTTCACAACGAATATTATACATAATGATAGACTGCTAGTTGTCTGGGGAAAAAAACTCAATTGAATAGTTTCATCGGTGGACTCCAGTCTGCAGCTCGCGTCACGAACCGTGCCAAACCTTTCCCGGTAACATTTACTAATACGACATTTATATCCCGTGAGCTATTATGTACAATCCGTCGATTTCATCTGTCTCCATGTTCCGGCCAAATTCACGAAAATTCATACAAAAAAAATTGCAGACTTTTAATCACGTCGTCAGATATACGTGTTTCCCCGTCACATAGTAACGCTTGTTTTCCCAGATTGGGATTTCCGGAAATCCACGCCGCCTGCAGGCTGGAGTCAAACCATGAAACTATTACATTGTTTTTCGGACAACAGTTTAATAACAATCTTTGTGAAGCTAAACCGGGAAGATTTCGATTTGACAGTTTTTACGTAGTTTTGAAATAAGTTCCGAAGTGTTTTTGTTCTGTTATGCAAGATCTTTTTCGACGTTCCAAAGTACATATACGGTGCCGAGACCACCTAAAGATAAGTTTTAAATGTTCCTACTATAAATTAGAACAGCTAGGTTTCGCTTTGGTTTTTATATTTAACGCTAAAGCAGAAAATTTGACCTTTTAACATCCGGCGTCACCGAGAACAAAGATGAATTTACCAAGTTAACATTTTTATTGAAAGAGTGATTACTTTCGATGATTTTCAGCATATTTTTGTGATACAACAATGGCTGTGCATTCACCTTCAGTGCAAATGAACTGATTTTACCTTTGACCCCTAATATCTCAAAAACGCCCCATCGGCGGACTGATTACCACCCGGCATCGTAGGCTATTCTACGCAAAATTTTACTCTAGAAAGGTTGGGTCTGGTTTCGTGCCCATTTGATGGACACCCCTCCGCACTGAGCCTCCGGATAAGACGCTGGCTCGCTAGCCTGGAGGTCGGGTGTTCGATTTCGGCACTGGCCGAGAAAGTTCATCCAGATTTTCCGGCGTGGTTCTTCCTAGTCAGTGATGCAGGACGGAGGACCTGACAAGTACAACAGCCTAGTCATTCGGATGGCGTGCACGTTAAAGATCCCTTGACAGTTGGAATTTGATGTAAGGGTAGGCCGTAGCGCCGCTGCCCGTGCAAAATTCCCCTCATAGCACACCGTATGCTGCGTGCCCGTCTTCATTAGCCCAGGTTCGGTAAAGAAAAGTAGGACGTTAAATCCCATTTCATTTCATTTAATTAGCGCAGAACAGTGGGGTGGTAAACCCCATTTCATTTCACTATCTTAATAATGGCAGAGAACGCTAGATCCGACGGTCCCATAATAAGCACATAAATGTTGATTTGAGGTTATGGTAAGGACCTGCAGATTTCGCCGCAGCGAGGGAGAGAAATGGGGTTTAACGTCCACTCGACACAAACTAGGTCAATTTTCGGGACTAGCATGTGGTTTAATTTTATTTCAATAATTTGCTTGCGCGTAGGGATCTTTAGCAGTGGGAGGAAACCGGAGTGCCCGGAGGAAACACACGAGGTTGAGAAGGCGCCCCTATCCCCCGCCACATACGCTCACACCGGGGATCGAAACCACAGCCGCAAGCCAGAGGTGACCGATCAGCTAGAGGTCGAAGCGCGGCACTCTAGACCACTAGGCCATCCCAACCCCGCTCGTCGCAGTAAGACGTAAACAGGCTAGCACTAACCCTAACCCTGCACCCTTACCTAGCAGAACCGTCTCCGATCTAGCGTTCTCCGCAGCGGGCACGAAAAATTATAACAGTATAGGCACTACTGAACAATTAAAGGCTGAAATTAGAACGTGTATTATGCCTTGGACCGGGAAATGGAATTGGGGTGTATGGCGAACCAATCACAAATCTCATTCACTTGATGCAGCAATCGACACTCAGAGGTTGGCCTTTATGTAAACCAAAAGGGAGGCCTTTGTCTTTAGTGGTATTTCACCGAAACCCCGGTTGAATATTGTTCCAATACGATACATAAGATCTTTAATTCAAAATTGAAGAATCATAAGTACGCCACTAGTGCCACTAGTGTCAAAATAAATAAATCAAATCGAACCAGTAAGAGGTATTTAACCAAATAATGAATGAATCAGAAATATCACCCCTGGTGGAATTGGGCGTTAAACTCCAGAAACGAACGGACGATGATGGAACAAGGTATTTGGGCTTTGTATGAATGATAAATGGCACAATTTCTGTCTTATATACAACATACAGCTTTCTATTTATTGGTCTTACGATAATATTGGTACAAGTCATAACTCAGCGTGTTATATTTTAAACATAATTTTATTTAACTTTCGGCAGCATCAGACCACCGTTTATCACTTGTATCCAGTTACTCAAACGAAATTTTCTGCTTGGCTGAAAAAAGAGTAGATACATTTATTAAATTAAATATTGATGGGGAAGACACGCCAAGCATTATAAGTGCTCCATGGAGATAGATTTCGATACAACTTGTTAATGCCAAAGATACAAATATTTCTCATTGTTTGAATACGGGGGTTGAATACGCAGATGGTGATCCATAGTCCTCGACATTGAAAACACGAATTATTTCTCAATTGAAAATAACATTGATGTTGTGATTTTACCGAGAAAAGACGGGCTGCTGCGATCCTATATTTAAGATAAACATTTTATCATTGGTACAGAAATCGTTTACAATACATTTCTGCGCCACTTGTAATAAAGGACTCGAAGAACGAGGTTAGACATATTTCACTAGTCATGTCAAATGGTACCATGCCAAACGATGACTTAATAGTCTTATCTGGAGAGCATGCGCAAAAAATACTATCGGTGTAAACTGGAATAACCAGACGCTAGAAATTGACAGTCGGTTCCGAACATAACTGATTTAAAATTTGAGTAAAAACGGAAGTGATTGAATGTAAATCAGTTTACCTACAATCATATTGCATTATTATATGGGTTGTGACCCATTTGTGTCCATTTCCAAATCTCAAATTTAGCTATTTAGCTCCTTCAAGGCGGTTGTATTACTCTCTCCTATTTTTGTGTATCTATTGTATCACCTCATTGTTTTATGCCCCTTAAAGGGACAATAACATTCTTGCTGGCTTGGTAGCTCCATAAAATAAATAATACCCTTATTCTAAGTACTAGATGTTTAAGTGTCCTACCTGTTGTGTAAATTATCCATTACAACCTATTTTACTTGTCCAGAGGGTTCGAAAATATTTTAAAATCCAAGTCACATTTGAAAAGGTTTACGTTAGACTTTTCAAATCAATTGGTTGAATTTTTCAAATTTTTTTAAAAATAGGTGTGTTTTAAGATGAAATTTATATCACCACTTAATTGGAATATTCTAAAATAATACGATTTGTTGACCAGAATGGAGATTGGGACATATTATTCAGTTACAACAAAAGTGTTATTGAGGCTTTAACGCCGTCACATATGTGAATTAATAAAGCCGATATTTGTGTAACGTTCTTGTTGAATAAGTAGGCTAATAATAATATATAATATAAATAAGACGGTGAGTGAATATGTATACGTTATGTATAATATCAAATTTATTTTTTTAAAAAACCAGAAGCATTTTATGAAGTGTGTTTTACGTTTCACCGGTGTCCTCTTACCAATATATATCTAGAAATATCACATAAATCCATATATAAAATGCTCCCGTGAGGCGTACGAACTCGATGGATGTCTGAAATGTTTTTTAATACCAGAAGCCTTTCATGAAGGGTGTTTCACCGGTGTCCTCCCACCAAGATAAATCTAGAAATATCAGATGAATTAATATATCAAATGGCCCCGTGACACATTGGCGTACAAGCTAGATAATGCAGTTTGAAAATTTAACTGCTGCAAACGCGTTTTCTTGCTATTCCAACCCGTGAAAGCAAATGCGTTTGTATGCTATTCGAGTCCGTGAATTAAGCTACTTCAAAATTTACAATTGGACTTCAAATCCCACTCTATATATGCCGACCCGAATCCAACCAGACTGTTGTAGCTGCATTAACAAATAATAATCGGTGCTCGAAAAATGTCGCACAAAGTGAAGTGGCTCCAGACAAACTGCTTTAATCCATAATGAAGTCAGTACAAAATCGTGGTATTCAATTAAAAGAAAAGTAAAATTAGTGCTTTATTATATTTCTGGCACTTTATTTTGCCAACTAGATAAAAAAAAATACTATGCTTTTTGGTTCTATATAAGGCCAGGAAATTTGACAATTTCATATCAACAAAGTAGGCTTTTTCAACGGAAAGTAGGAATAACATAAGCGGATTTACGCTTTAAGATGTAAATCTTAAAAACTTACGCATAACAACTGCACTACAGCCAGCTTTGGTCGTGTCATATTTACAAAGACCCCTGCCGTGGGCTTCGCATCGACATGTTTTGCAACCCTTCTGGTCCATTGGCATGAAATCCCCCAAATTATATTCTTTATGGTCTACTTCAGACCGACACCCTTCTTTTAAACAACAACATTTGTCATCCGTCCACTGAAAATAAAACACATTGCGGATTATTTGTTGAGGATTGGGTGGAAGAGGAGGGGGGCGTTCATTTCCACGCTAAATTCGATATCGATAGAAATGATAATGATAAATAGTTTATGATCGGTCCTAAAGGACAACCGCCCCAAAGCACATATTCCCACTTAAGGAATGGCGTTATTTAAAATGCATTCACCGACTGAAAGAATTACATAATATCAACATCTGTGCATATTATTCAAATTTTTATACATATGACGCCTGCTGTTACATTTTGTACCAAACTAAATGTCAGTAAATAATATGTGGACTAACTCGGAGTATTAAACGAAGTGTGCGTGATTAAATTTCTTTTTATTATTTGAAAAAGGGGCGCCAGTGGCAAATAATGTATTTTGTTTTAGATTTACTGGCTTCCATTTAAATTCAAAAAATATTTTAACGACCTAATTATATAGCCAATATCAGCTTATATCAACGAAGATACACACATGCATAATTCTTAAATATATATAATATATGACAATTTTGTATGCTTTCGATTTGTTCTCAAAATTATTTGTTTAAAATTTAAAAGATAATATTACCCGAAGACATGTCCTCTTTAAATCTTCACTATAAGGCATGGTACAAATAGGCCCACCACCGCAGGTTATTTTTGCGTTTTTACAGACACATACATCACAACCCTGCGTCCACGTCTGTCCTTCATATCTGAAAAACAGGGCATCGAAGTCTCGATCCTCACATTGTCCGAGAACGCCGTATGACCCGAGCATAAAAATAGATACAACGAGCAGCAGCATGTTGGCTTTAGGTAGTTATTTGTAAAATGTGGAAGTCAGGTTTGCAGGACAGACTATTATAGTTTATTTAATAATTACAAAATCATTATAAACGCCATTTCAATCATTAATGTGACCTTTACAACAAAATGTGAATAATTCAAATGAATTTGGATTACAATTAATATACATTGAAATGATTGGTGTACATGCATTCACTGAAAATAACCACCAAACCTTTTAGACGAGTGCTTTAACAGAGGCGAGACTTTAGGAGGGGGGGGGGAGCTATTTAGCAACATAAAAAAAAAACAACATTATAACAACACTTTTTACGGGAAAAGTGTCATGGTGTCGCACTTTGTCCTTTTATAATCAGATTGCAGGTTGGGATAGGTATTCAAAGCGCGAGAAAATGAATTATACATAATAATATGTGATAATATTACATGAATGCTTTGCATGAATGAAATTGAATCACGGGGGATGTTGGATTTCCCTCTTTAAAAAACAGTGTTTATGTACGTCTACGTTGACGACATCATGTATTGTCACCTGTTAAATTTCCTTAACAGGAGCCCGACCCCCCCCCCCCCCTGCAACAATTCCTGAATCCGCTCATGTTTAGGTGACAATGTTAAAAATTCATTCAATGAGAAATTTATTGAAATAATTCATTTATTATAATTTTTCCAACAAAAATCCGTTGATGATTCGGTTGTGTGGGTAGGCTCACTGCGAACGCAATAACTTCTTGACTAACTTTGATGGCTCGGAGATCTTTATTTATATACCGAAACGACAGATGCGTATAAGGTATGAACATGCTAAATTTCGTTAACTTTATATGCTTATCGAGTTATATCATCGCAAAATTGCTGGCACTCGGATTCGAGACGATGTTCATGGGTCCATTAAACGAAGGGTACGCCCACGTTGCATCCAAAAGCACCCACATCAGCTTTGTTGGCAAAATATTTTACATTTCACATAATCAAGGGATGAATAAACTACCTGACTGCAAAAGTTCAGAAGCCTACTATGTTGGCTTTTCGAGATATATTACCGTAAACATACTAAACTATCTTTGGTGGCTCACGGATCTTTATTTCACCAAATCGACAGATGCACATGGCGTGAACATGACAAAATTTCATCAACTTTTATCGAAATTGGGCGATATGGCGAACCAACCACTAATCCCATTCAGCATCCCAGAGGCTGGTTTGTAGTATTCTCAATGGCATCATTGGCATTATAGCACAGAAACCCGGGTTAGATACATGTATTGCTTCGATATGACGGATGAGATCTTTATTTCAAAACTGAGGAATCACACGGACGCCACAAGTGCCAGTGCTCTGTCAAATTAAAGGAAACCAATCTGAACCACTTTAACCAATAAAAGAATGAACCATGGTTAGTCATTAATCAAGTAAAGAACAGAAAAATTCGTTCGACCATTTTAAAATGAAAACATCGCTATATGTATTTACTTTTGATAACTAGTACAATGTGAGGTATTTGAAATAAAATGAAATGAAATGGGGTTTAACGTCTTGCTGTTCTATGCTCACTAGGATAATTAAGACGGGAATATGCCAATTTTGCTCGGATGGCGGAGATACAGCCACTCTTGTGTCGAATTCCAGCTGCCAGGGATCTTAAACACGCAGTCCAATGTGTACACGGGTCCTCAGTTTTTGGCACCATCCAAACGACTAGACATAGAACACCACGGACAAAAGGAAACCACGCCAGAGAATTTCGATGAACTTTCTCGATCAACCCACGACCACCAGGCTATAAGCGGGCTGGTGTCTTACTCACTTTGCATTTTGCATGAATGATAAATGACACAATTTCTGTCTTATATAAAACATACAGCTTTCTATTTATTGGTCTTACGACAATATTGATATAAGTCATAACTCAGGGTGTTTTATTTTAAACAAAACTTTATTTATGTTTCGGCAGCACCAGACCACCGTTTATCACTTGTATCCAGTTACTCAAACGAAATTTTCTGCTTGGCTGAAAAAGAGAGAGAGAGAAAAATGGGGTTTAACGTCCACTCGACACAAACTAGGTCATTTCGGGACTAACATAGGGTTTAATTTTATTTCAATAATTCGCTTGCACGTAGAGGTCTTTAGCAGTGATGACTGGAAAAAATAATATGCACTATACTGTAGATTTTATTCAACAACAAGGTATATATCGCAATTAATAATAATTCAAATAAAAAATGATTACAATCTATGAAATTGATTGTTGATGGGCAAGACACTGGGGCATTTGTCATTGCTGTCAAAAGTGTCCCACGTCCTTGTAAAACAATAAAACTGCAGTGGGCGCAATACCAAAAATGTAAAGTGTTTGGGTCTATTTGAGATCAGGAAATTTGACAAATTCAGACCAACAAAGTATATTAACAACAATTAGGAATAACATCCACGAATTTACGCTTTGAGATGTAAATCTTAGAGACTTACGTTTAACAACTCCACTACAGCCAGCTTTGGCCATGTCATATTTACAGATACCTCGGCTATGGGCTTCACAGCGACATGTTTTGCAACCATTCTGGTCCATTGGCATGAAATCCCCAAAATTATATTCTTTATGGTCTACTTCAGATCGACATCCTTCTTTTAAACAACAACATTTGTCATCCGTCCACTGAAAATAAAACACATTGCGGTCATAGGCGTACAAGCCAGAGAGCAAGGGGGGTCAGGTGCCCCTAACTGTCGGGCAAGCTGACTTTTCGGGCAGGTGGGAGAAAACCGGCGCCGCTGTCTGTAAACCCGAATTATTTTCGGGCATTTCTAGTTTTGCTTCCCTAGCTTACTGTCATGCAGTCCTAATATGACACTAATTTTAGTTTTCTTTTAATTGAATACCACAAATTTGTATTGAGTTGGCTATGGATTTAAAAAATCTGTCTGGAGTCACTTTTTAGCTACATTATTTGGGAATCGATTAGTATTTGTGAATGCAGCTGCAACAGTCTGATTGGATTGGTTACAAAACCATTGGATACTTTTGGAGTTGCGTACACGGGCTAGAATTGGACCAAATTGAAGTTGCTGTATTCAGAGACTGGAATATCAGGAAAACGCGTTTGCGGCAGTTAAATTTTCAAAATTTTTTCCTAACGGTCCCGTCGTCGTGGACTGTAAACGATTGACTGGAATTCGAGTCAGCAACCTAAATTAGGCTATGTTAGCCCACTTTGAAGGTGGTTTGTTCACGGGCTGAAATAGCAGGAACACGTCTTCGGAGCCGTCAATTATTCAAAAATTTTCTTCTTTTTTTTGTGGGGGTGGGGGGTGGGGTGGGGTGGGATCCACTTCTTCGCCTCTCGAGGAAGACCGCAGCCGCTCTCTGTAAACCCGAATTTTTTCGGGCTTTTCGGGCTCTGCCCCCCCCCCCCAACTGTACGCCTATGATTGCGGACTATTGGTTGATGATTGGGTTGAGTAGGTGGGGCTCGTCCATGTCCATGCTAAATTCGATAAGAATGATAAAAATTAGTTTAGCATTGATCCTTCATGTAGAAGGAATGGGGTCAATTAATATGCATTCATCGGTTGACAGAATTACATAGACATCAACATCTATGGCTATTATAATCCTTATAGTATACAGAATTGGTAACATATAATATGACGCCTGCTGTTGCATTTTGTACCAAACTAAATGTCAGTAAATAATATGTGGACTAACTCGGATATTAAACAAAGTGTGTGTGATTAAACAATTTCCTGTTTTTATTACATGTATTTGCAAAACGGGTGTCACGGGCTACAAAACAATGTATTTAGTAATAGACTTGTAATACTGGCTTTCATCTAATTAAAAAAAAAATAATGGCGTAATTAGTCAATATCAGTTTATACAGGCTCGTAGCCAGGGGGTGGCAAGGGGGGGCAATGCCCCCCTGAAAAAATGTTTTGCCCCCCCGAAAGAAAATTTGCCAACCTTAACTCTTAAATACCTACTGTAGACTGTAACCGGTGTGCCCCTCCTAAAAACTTCACTGCCCCTCCGAAGCCAGCAAGCTGGCTACGGGCCTGAGTTTATATATTACTTAGTTAATACACATACAACGAGAAACATAATTCAAAAATTATTATTTTGTATGCTTTCGATTTGTTCTCATAATTATTTTTATCTTATATACTATTACCCGAAGACATGTCCTCTTTAAATCTTCACTAAAAGGCATGGTACACTTAGGCCCACCACTGCAGGTTATTTTTGTGTTTTTACAGACACATACATCACAACCCTGTATCCACGTCTGCCCTTCATCTCTGAAAAACATTTCGTCGAAGTCTCGATCCTCACATTGTCCAAGAACGCCATATGACCCGAGCATAAAAATAGACACAACGAACAGCAGCATGTTGGCTTTAGGAATAAGTTATTTGTGTGAAAGTCAGGTTTGCATCACAGACTATTATAGTTTATTTGATAATTACAAAATCATTATAAACGTAATTTCAATCATAATAGTTAGCATGAGACCTTTACAACAAAATGTTAATAATTCAAATAAAATTAGATCACAATTTGGTAATTTAGTTAAAAATAGACAAAATCGAATTCATCTGTCAGGAATTACTAAATTATAAGATATTCAGTGAGAATTTTATTGGCATAATTTAATTATTTTAATTTAGCGTGGATTTCAAACTTATCGTAGGCTATTTCCAAAAAAAAATCGGTTGATAATTCAGTCAAGTGGACGAAGTAGGCCTACTCCATTATTTTGAATATATATTTGTATGGTTTACTTCAGGATTTGGCCAATTTTTTAAAGTTCCATTAATTTGAATTTGTATTCTTCAACATAGACCTTGTCCATGTCTTCACTTAGGCGAATTTTCTTCAATGTTGTTTTGGATTGGGTGACTGGCCCAGTGAGCAAGCCACTGGCTCGCTATAGTCTTGGGTCTCGGGTTTTTGTTCCATTTGGTGGTAGGCTAGTCTCTTATCATCCAAACAAATTCTACGAATATTGCGTTGAAGACTGGGGGTTTTGGGTGACCGAGACTAATTTGGTGGCCGAGAAAGTTTATCAGGGTGCAAGACCCGAGGTGGGGGGGGGGGGGCTGACAAAGACAGAAAGACAGGGCTGTCTAGTCGTTTGGGTAGACGAAAACGAAAAACCGAGGTAGGGCTACAGTTGGAATTCGATAGAGTGGCGTATAACGACGCTTTCTGGGCGAGAGAAGTTATGCCCAGAAAGCGTTCTGCATGGTGTATCCGTCTTTATTAGCCCAGTTTGAGTAGGCGCAGAAAAGTAAAACGTTAAACCCTATTTCGTTGCATACGATCTATGGTTTCAGACCACACGTACAACTCTTCAATAAGACTGGGTAATCGACAGTATTCAGTAAGGGGAAATAAATCTTAGGATATAAAGTGAAACTAGTGAAAACAAAATCTGTAAGTTGGCAAGTTGAAATGAAAGAGATGTAGCCTATGCAAAAAGTGATATTATAATGTCTGTTTAATTATATCTTCCACAATCCATAACATTATTAATATGTACGATGATAGCCTGATCTGATTTAACAAACTCATCTACAGTAAATATTCGCCCGGCCGCAAATAAAAGAAAAGAAGGCTGTCAATTAAGGCTGTGAATCAGATTTCTGTAAACTGTGTACATGTATGTATCCGTATCCGGGGCCCTATTCTTTGGAGCGTTGAAATAAACCTAAATAGATAGAAAAGCACATATTAAGTGGTTTCTTTGAAACATTTTTTTAAATTATTGTAATGTCTAATTTAAAATTGATTGAGTATATTATTATGTTCATTGAAATACCATATTAAATTTAAAGGTGCTAAGTCTCTAACTTAATATCATCCAAAATCTTCAATATTGAAAACACTAATTATTGGTCAATTTAAATCAACATTGATGCTGTGATCTTACCGGGAAAAGATGGGCTTCTGATATTCAATATTTAAGATAAAATAAACATTTTCTCATTGGTACACGAATCGTGTACCATAATGCGTTTCAGCCCCAGTTCTAGCAAGAGACTCGAGGAACGAGGCTAGAAACATTGCAGCAAATCAAACAGCGTATGTAGACTGGAATGACCAGACGCTAGTAATAAGCACCCCAATGAGACTGTTGGCTTATTTCGCCGAACATAACTGTTTTGAAATTAGAGTAAAAACGTAAACCATTGAATGTAAATCAGTTCATATATATTCATATTACAGTGTTATATACGTTGCGACTCACTTGTGTCAATTTCTAGATCCCAAATGTTAGCGATTTAGCTCCTTTAAATACTCGTTTAATTATGCTTGGTTAGTCCATTTTTGTTATTATTTTGTCCTTTTTGAATCAACCGTTAGTAATTACATGTATACTATAGCAGAATGTCTTGTGGGATATGTTTTTCTTTTACAAATGGTGCCCAAATCCATATCATTCCAAGATTAGTGTACTAATTATAAAGTGTGTTTTCATAGCAAAATGTGAACATCGATATTGATTGAAATAAACCAGTATTGAATACTAATTAATTGAGTTCTGAACTCCTATCCGTATATAATATGCATACACCATGTCATACCAGGCAATATACATGGCAAGATGACCATTACAAATTCTAATTCATTTTTTGTTCAGTTTCAAATGTTATTAAAAATATTGAATTACGGTTGAGGTTTAGCTCCTTTAAATTGTAATATAACTATTATTCTTTTCAGAATTGGACCTAATCCTGATTGCAAAGGCATGGCATCTTCCAACTCAAGACTTCCACCTGATCCATTGTTCATTTTACGAGGTTCCAAAAGTGCCATTACATGTCTTCACTACGAGAACACAGGCTCTGGTAGACTGTTTTCTGGTTGTCAAGAAGGGGAGGTGTATATTTGGGATTTGAAGACAAGGAGAATCAAAGAAATGTTTGATGCACATACAAAATCATCTGTTTTATGGATCAAATCTTTTGAACACAATAAACTAATAACACAAGGAAGGGATGGTTTTATAAAAATTTGGCACTATAAAAATTCTAAATGGAATATTTCAGGTAAATCATATTTTATTGAATCTTTTTGATATTTATACGAGGTGTCTATAATAATAGAGAGTATCTAATCTTGAAACAATTCTGCAACACAAATACCATATGAGGCATATATTTTGACTAGTAGTCATAGTTGAAATATGATGGATATAATGGTCTATAATTTGAATCTTAATGTTTCAAAGTAATAGAAATATCAGTTCAAAAAACATTCATTTCCATTCAATATTTACGCCATCTATAAGCGTTTGGTAAAACTGAAGGGGCATTAGATAAAAAAAAAGGGTCATTTTTGCTTTAATGGTAATAGTTCAAAAACAGATAATTCAAAATGAATATATTTAAAATTTCATTCAAATTACTTTATTCTGAGCCAAGTTGTTTATATTTTGGACAAGATGTGTGCATTGATTTTTTATTAGCCTCGCTTCTCCATTTTTAAATTAAATCTTTAAATGACCAAACTGTTCTAATTTAATTGAATCAAAGACATCCAATGGACATCCTAGAGAGTTGAGTATGATCTTGTCATGTTAATAAATGTCTAATTAATAATTAATCTAAGATTTAAGGCCTAATGAAAGACCTGCAATAGGCAAATTTAACCCCCTGAATAATGGATCTTTAAATGTAAAATAATCAATCTGGGTTCATTTTAGCATCCATGATTCCATCGAAATGACTCAATGGCTTTAAAAGCTGCAGTTTGTGTATAACAAGTGAGAATGTTATAAACAATTTCATAATTTGACTTTCAGGAATGTTTAAATGTTCAACTTTAGTATTCTGCAGTTCTGTATTATTCACTCATGAAGGTATAAAGTACATAGCAATACCAAGTACTACAGCTTCTAAAGTTGACATAATTAGTGTTGATTCATCTCAAGATGTTGTCAGTATTCAACCAATAGAAAGAAAGCAGGGAATGTGTATGTGTTTAAAATATGCTGGAACATCTAACAATAAGCAATTGATTTTGATTGGCTATGAAAGTGGAGAATTACAATTATGGAACATATTTTCTAAAACTTTGATGGATCAACTCAGTATATTTCCAGAATCTATCATGTGCATGGATTATTCTGAAAAATATTTAAAGGGAATGTGTGGATCAGTTAGTAATAAATTGGTAACATTTAAAGTGGCAGATGATAAACTAATAATGGATAAAACAGTGGAAGTGGTAAATGAAGGGTTTAATGATATAACTATTCGAGGAGATGATAAATTAATTGTGACTTGTGGTTGGGATGAATCGATACGATTGTTTTCTTTAAAATCATTGAAACAATTAGCAGTATTAAAATACCACAAAGAAAGTATCCAATGCTGTACATTTACCTCAGATAATATCTTGATATGTGGCTCAAAAGATAAACTAATATCCTTGTGGGAGATTTATTCTTGATCATATTCAATTTATGCTTTTTTCCCCAATAAAAACTTCAACAGCTCTGAATTAAAGTCCATGGCTGATTGGCTGGTGACCAATTATTGGTGTAAAGTTTGTAGATGGATGGTGTTCAAGAAATACACACATATAAATGTCAGAAATACCATGCAGTACCTTAAAATATTTTATTCATATTTTCAGTTAAAAAAAAAAACTAAACAAAGCAAAACAAGCGGTTGCCATGCAGGTATGTCCACATTTTGCAAGAGATGGACAGATAACAAGCTAAAAAAGCATACAATGAGTGTGGGTACATAGCAGGATGTTAGGTTCAACATGTGTCAATATCAAAAGGAATCAATGTTTGGGGTATAAAAAACATCTTAATCAGATGACACTACTTCTTTAAGTGGCATTTAGTAATTGAACAGTAACACAATAACACTATATATGGATTAAAAATTACTGGTTTATTAACATGCAACGTTGATGATGATACTCTCGTCTTTATCAAGCAAGTGATAAAGACGAGAGTATAATCGTCGAAACGTTGCACGTTAATAAACCAGTAATTGTTAATCCATAAATAGTGTTATTGTGCAGATGACAATTGAGTGTCCACAAGTTAATGACACGATTTCTCATACAACCAGGGGCCATAATCCATGAAGTTACGGTCCAACACATGTCAATATCGAAATGAACTGAGATCTTTGAGATATAAACCAATATTTCAAGTTTCGTCAAAATCGGATAAAAATTGTGACCTGTAGACTGTCCACAAACAAAATGTGAACGGAGAAATTGTAAGCGTGTAAAGTTATATATTTATATCTATTAAATAGAAGTTAGGTGATTTGTATTAAATTTAACAATCATATTTTTTAATACTGGGATATCTTTATCACTAGGAGTTTGATGAGGAGTACTATTCATTAAACATTCTCTGGTCAATAAAACAATAGTAACATTTGTGTCTGTCTTATTCTTTAAGATTCTTACTTCATCTGTAGCTGTAAAATACGTTAAATATGAATTAAAATGTATTTTATTGTTTCGTAAATGAATTCTATTTCTGATACCATGATTTTCAAAGAATTGCATATTATTACAATATTTTGTTCCTAGTTCAAATTTTCACATTTTCACTAATTATATGAAATTAGGCATGTTGCCATAATCAGACATTGTGTGAATCAATCATTGTTTTTAAGGTGTTTGATTGATTAAGCTGAAGCGCCATCGAACACCTAAATCTCATAAAGGAGATCTTTCAGTTGAAAATTGCCCCACTTAATTTCCATATTTTATTTCAAATCACGGACAAACTCACTGTTGCAAATGTGTAGCGCTGATATGTTTAAACGTTTTTATAAATTCGATAAAAATTGTGACGTCAAGAGGGCCCAGAAGCTAAAAACGCGACTCTTCGTGCAATCCGGGGCCATAACCCAAGAAGTTTACAGTTCGATATGTGCGAATATTGATAGGAAACGTAATTTTTCGGATATGTTTTAATTTTTATCAAAATCGGATGAAAATTGTGACCGCTAGAGAGTCCACAGCCTTTTTACTAAATACTTTTACACTATTTGCGTACGAGAGGCTAGCATTGTGACACCCAGACGGACCACAAGCTAAAAACGCGATTTTTGTACAATCGGGCCTTAATCCAAGAAATTACAGTCTAATATGCGCGAACATCGAAAGGGGTCGAGATCTTTGTGTTATAAACAATATCAAAATCAGAAACAAAATTGTGACCTCTAGAATGTCCACATGCGAATTTCTGTAAAGCAGGGGTCATAATACATGAAGTTACGGTCTGATGTACATGTATGCCAATATCGAAAGGAACCGAGATCTTTGGGATATTAACCTAAACAACAATATACCCCCATATTTTCAACAGTTTACACCCGGATTCAAAACAACAGTTTTTATGAGACACTTTATCGTCAGATGGTGGGATGAGATGGCCATTCGAAGAGTGAGGTAATGATGTAGGCATAAGTGATATCACAATGTCAATGCTTTGCATCAATGAAATTGAGTCACTATGTTATATTAATTCAAAATAAACAGATTGGTGGATTTCTTTCTTTAAAAAGCTCCATGTGTATGTACAACTGTATATACGCCTAATTGATGAGAGAGACCATGTATTTCTCAAAAAATTTTAAGGTCGGCGTATACATTGTCTCAGGTACCGGGAAAATCTACTCCTGCAAAAATTACGCCTCTTCATTATATACTTACATATAACATCACCTACTTTCTGTTGATTAAGTGTCATATGAATGTTTACTGTTTCAACTTCACCTGATACTATTAGTAACAAACCTTCATATCCTGTCAAAATTAAATATACATGCCCTATATCAATTCCTTGTTTAAATCGGAGGGGTATTGTTGAATTATAGTGAGAAAATAAAAGTTTATTAAAGAGTCCAGAATATCAACATGAACTAATGTTATAATAACCAAATAAAATTGCCTCTATAATAGGAAGAAATATAATGTAGGAATGTTTTGGTAAGATTTGAATTTTAAAAAAGTTTTCTTTTTACCATGTTCCTCTACGTGATAAAATTCCCGCGTGTGTAGACAGATAAGATGACAATTTAATGTAATATAATATAATAGAGATGTACTGGCTGTTTTAAATGGATCACTTTGTGATATCATGTACTGTAGAACCTGTAGATAAAAATATACATACAGTTAGGTACTCAATCAAGGTATATTTAGTTATTCATCTTGTGCCTCTCGTGAATACTGATAGTGTTATAACGTAAAACAGAGCCTGTCGAAACATGCACCAAAATGACAGTTTCGGAACTGATTGTAATAAAGCAAGAGAAAACACGAGATACAAAAATAAGGGGGAGGGGGATTTTTATCTGCAGCATTGAAATGAGGTGTTTTTTAGTAGGACATGATTTTATTTTGCAATGAGGGCGACTTTAGTCTGCTCCATTGAAATGATGTGTTTTTCTAGTAGAACATAATTTAATTTTGCAACGGAGGCACTGTTTATTGACAGTGTGTTTTATGTGACCTATTGTATTATTATGGGTGGGGTAAACTCTAGATACGCCAATGCTGACCCTAACCCGAAGATATTTCTTTCATAAAATACTTATTACAACCTGAAATAAATCAGTTTATGATAGCATTTAGTACAGACCTCAAAATGTTGATTCAAACAAACATTTCTATATATACTATTTATAGTAATATTGAGGATGTTCATAAATTCTTCACTTAAATTCCATTTTAAAGAATTGGTCGTATCCAATACCTGTATCAAAATATATATTTTAATAATTTAATACATCGTCGTTATTTTGCGCCTGTACGCTCTCTTATAGGCTACCCAAATTACTTTTCTTGACAGCAAATTATCCCCCGGTAGTTAAATTACAAAACAGAAAATGTGAAATAGGGTTTATCGTCTTGTCGACAGTTAACTTTAAGTTTATTGTTTTCTTTTGCTATGTTTTGGTGTGCTGTGTCAGCGTGATTTGCCCGAACAGTGGCGTTTCCGTGTACTTTTCTTGAATACCAACTTTCAAACAAGGTTATCTCTAAGTGGGGTCTCGTTTTTCGTACTATCCGAACGACTAGACACATTGTCTTGTTAGTCCCGTATGTTTCACTCCTGACAAGTGAGAACCGGATTGAGAAAAAAAACCCCGAAGATTCTTCTCAGTCCACGCCTAGATTCCAAACCCGGGCATTTTGGTCCAGGGCCAGGGGCCAGGGCGGATCTATAGGAAATTGGAAAAGGGGGGGGGGCGCCGCAAAATGAGGGCACTTACTGCGGAGACGGGGCACGCCGCTGCGAGGGGGTTGAGGGGGGGGGGGGGGTCCCCAAGCCTCCAAGACAATTATCCGTCATTTCCTTGCATCTGTAGACATTCCAAGAGCTATTTGGCTGATGTTTTCGTCTAAGTAAACGTTCGGAGAGGACATATTTGGGTCTGAAAAAAAGGCACTTTCAGCAGTAAAAAAAGGCACTTTTAGCAGTAAAAAAGGCACTTCAGATAGCCAAGGGAATATTCATTTTCTAAGACACAATTACATTATGAATTTCAGATACAACTGTGAAACACTCTTTGAGATAGAAGTGTTATTTAGGAGGCTAATACACTCACTTTTTCAGACAGCAACTTATCTAATCGCTCCCTCTTGATGGCGATTATTTGACAAATAGTTGTAGAAAATGCTGAATATGTGTGTTTTCTTCTCTTAAAATAATCTGAAATATTTACAATTGACATTACTTCGGTTTATAGTGATTGTATTTTCGATTCAATTACACTCTCAAGATTATTGATATACTAGTTTTCATTCTGGTTTTTGAAAAATATGTGCATCGACCGGGAATCGAACCCGGGTCACCCGCGTGGCAGGCGAGTATTCTACCACTAGACCACCGATGCTTACAGAAACATGTGTAAATAATAAGATATTATCATGTTTTTTTCATCTCTTTTTTTTTAATTTCACAAATAGATAATTGAATTCAGAACATTTTTGTTTGAAATAACTGATTTTGGTTTAAATATGTACCATTTAAAATAAATATATTTGTTACTTTGCCACATGTCTGACCTAAATTATTAAAATATCACATTACATGATTGTTTACATGTATGTGTATAAATCTAAGACACCCATCTTGAATATTAATGCGAATACTATTCTAAGATGTTTATAAAACTTTTGAATAATCAGAAACTACTTGATAAATTAATATTTTATCTCATGTCGGATAAATATAACTCTAAAATTCATTGCTATGAAGTCGGTGGTTCCATGTGCCTTGGGCCATATGGCAACTCACTATAGACATCTAATATACTTGTCACGTGTCAAAGAGACCCGTTTTCTTTTGATAATTACGCCAGATTAGTTTAAATCGCGCGAATGGTTATAGTGTATTTTCATAATTATCTAGAAATAACCTTCTTCTCCTAGGACAATAGGGCGGTGGTCTACGTCT
Source organism: Patella caerulea (assembly GCA_036850965.1). Lineage (NCBI taxonomy): Eukaryota > Metazoa > Mollusca > Gastropoda > Patellidae > Patella > Patella caerulea. The sequence goes on along the minus strand of JAZGQO010000014.1, from coordinate 18,287,473 downwards.
ATCTGTATTTCTTCACCTTGGTTTCTTAATCTAACACTGAAATTGTTAATATTAGTTTAATATTAAATGCCAGACAAATACATTATTTTTCTCGTTGAGATCTCCTAAAATTTACATGTCAATAACTATGTCGGCATTCTTCCTTCACATCATTTTTTTTTTTTTTTTTTTGTAGTTCTTGAAACAGAACATTTCGGAACTACAGTATTAATACCCCCATTACTATAAAAAAAACTGACTGAAATAGGACGTGTAATTGACATATCTGACCGCTGATTTCATTACCCATGAAAAGTTTTATCCCTGTTTAATTCTTCTGGCGGGGTATGGAAAAGTTAGATGACAGTTTACCAAATGAAGGTGGTTGTAAGAAACACGTACACCCAGTTGAAAATCAGATCCCTTTAGATAACAAATTTAACGATTGACAAAATCTTATGTTATAATCATTTATACCTGCCGGTAATGATGACAAATATGCGATTACTTGGATCATCGTTATATATAATACACGAATTAGCCGGGTATATAACTAGCAAGTCTGGTAACATCGATATGATAAATGATTTCAGTGTCTCTTGGTCATATCTCTTTAATAATGGTAACTGAAAAAAAGAGAAAAATACGCACGTGTATTTAAAGCTGTAACTCTAATTTGATACATCATTATTGTAATAACGTTGAATCAAATTCCAATAGAAATTCCTTTTATGGATTTCTAGCATTGATCAACAACGCCCACCCCACCAACCCGCCCCCTTTCCCTTCAGGACTAACTCATGTTTTGATATACACAATTTACGTTTCATAATATAGATCTACCCACTATTAAACTAACGTTGTGTTACTTATACACAATAAAATTCATAAACACAGTTGGTATACTGTACAAAAACACCGATACGGTCTAGAATCTCTAGATTAACCCACTGCGCTAATAAATAACACCATACACCTACTTTGAACTGGTTTTTATAAACTTACATTTGATAAAACCTGTAAGACAAGTCTGCGTACGACCTGACTGGCTTCTAAGCCTTGTGTTTTCGTTGGAATATATCGTTTTTGGACAAACCAGTCAACAAGTGAGGTACGTGAGCCCTTCGCCAACTTTTTAAAGTTTTTCTTCTGCATGAAAAGTAACTTACATCTGAAAAAGGATCATTAATTAAGGTAAACCATTGTAACATATAGTGTATTTATGACTGACTGAAGAGACAGCTACTGATAGTAAACGGGCTCTGTCTTTGGTTAATTAAGAACATCTGATATCTCTTTTCACTTATTTGGAGTGTTCATCTAACAGTATAAGTTCAATTTAGTACCGATTTAATTCAATTTGAAAGTGGGGAGATATATATTGATAATTGGTTGTTTACGACAAATAACGTAGGCCTACCTCGTTGCTGCTTGTACCGTGGCTGTAGAATTTATGTCATATATGGTAGAAACTTCTCCAAAACAATCGCCATTTATCTTTTCTGATATAAGAAGATTTTCGCCGTCAACTGTCTCAAATATCTCCACTTTGCCGCTAAGTATTATATAAATACCATTGCCCTTTTCTCCTACGTCAAGCGACAAATAGTCCATAAATAAACTAATAATCAAACATGTTGAATTGTCTTGCTTAAGTAGTTTATTCTGGGATGACCGAGCTGCGTTAAAAAGCTCTCATATTTCATGTATATGTTAGTGGGGACTGTAGAATGAAATGGAGTTTAACGTCCTACAATCCTCCTCTTCTGCACCTAACCTGGACTAATGGAAAACGGGCACACGCCATACATACAGTGTACTATGAGGGAAATTTTTCCCGTGCAGCGGCACTACGGCCTACTCGTATATCGAATTCCAACTGCCAAGGGACCTTTTACGTGCACGCCAATGTGTACACGGGACCTCGATTTTTCGTTCCATCCGAACGACAGACAGCTGCCCTTGTCAGGCCCTCCGTTCTGCATCATTGACAAGGAGAAACCACGCCGGAAAATGGAGATGAACTTCCTCGGCCAATGCAGGGATCGAAAACTAGACTTCCAGGCTAGCGAGGCAGTTGCGAGACTAGCAAGCCAGTGCCTTACCCACTTAGCCACGTGATCCCCCGGTAGGCTATGAATCTGAAAGCTAATCGGTTGTATTATGACGATCGGGTATTTGCAATTTCTAGAAGACAGGATGTTCTCCCCTTGCTATAAAAAAAATGTCTTATCTGCTTTGAAAGGTTAATCAATCAGTTGGTGTCCGGACCAAATTTCCTTTACAGCACAGTGTATGGCGTGGCGTATGCCCGTCGTCATTAGCCAGGTTTGGTACAGAACAGTTTAATCACAATTCATTCATTCAAATAATGGCATTGTATGTTGTTTATTCTGACATACCTTGTTTTATAATAATATTAGATACATCAAAGTTTTCATATGTCATCTGATTATAAAATCCATTTAGTTGATGGTCTTTTAAAATCCTACCATCCATTAATTCTTGTAAACATTTAGATACGATCTGAAAAATAAAATAAAAAAGTAGAACGCTATAATATATAACGTGAGGGCGTGGGTGGCGTGAGTGTGCTCTTCAATGTCACACTGGAATTAATTAAAGCTAAACCATTCTCATCAAAGCCAACAATATGCACCATTTTAAAAATAATGTCTTGGTAGTATGGATGTTATACCTCTGTTTCTAACATCCAAGTGTATTAAGTATTATTGTTATATTATGTAATATAAGCACATATGAGTGTAATAAAACCTTGGGCTGGCGTCTGGCATTTAGGAAAAGGATAGCACAATTATTATTACCATATTTGTCAAGGACACGTAAAGATGTTGAAGATTTATAAAAGTATATATAGATTTATAAATGATTAAAGATTTATTCAGCACTCAAATTTGTACAGTAAATTGTGATTGGAGATGTCAAAAGTAGTCTAGTTCTGCGTACATAATGAATATTCGCTAGGCTTTCGCTTAATTAACCAAAGTTAATCCAATTTAATGTCATCTTTTTATTTTTAACCTGTAATTCATCATTTCTGTTCTCTTCTGCCGCTGCAAGTCCGAACTCAGCTTTTATTTTGATAGGGGTAGGTGACTCGATCTGCTTTTCATTTGTCTTTTTATTTTTACGGAAGAACCATGCCATCGTCAGATTTGCTTTATTTGGCTAAATTTAAATCACCATTCCACATTGAACTAATGTCGCAAATGGAGATGTCATAGGCACATTAAATGACACTCCTACTGGACTCACTGGGCTTTGGCGTAGATAGGCTTAGTCCTCGTTTCACGTCGAGGTCGTAAAACGTGGAAAGGTAACCTATTCTAATCTGCCACTACTACCAGTATACTATAAATGATATATTTCCGCAATTTTACACACAGTGTCTTAGCTTAGGATAAATACAAGTATCTTATAGTAGGTGCACGGCCTAATAATAAGGGTATGTCTATTATAAAACCGTTGATCAGAGCCTTATATTATATTATTGTATGGACTCATTGACCACTACCTAAAACAAAAAATAATTGAGGCCGCGCTAGTTATCGTTCTTTAAAGACCTAAACATCCAGTAATATTTATTTTGAACGTATATCGATGTCTTTTAACATTTCTATTGAATATTAATGTATGTCAGTGACAATCCCACTCATCCCACTATTACTATGGTAAAAGAAGAATAGACGTGAATAACACCTACATAAATAATGTCAGTTTTTGTCTGGCGTCTTCAGTGCTGGAGATACGTCTGGGCGAAAGAGACTATACCGGAAGTAGGATGGTCGTTTCTAAACTTGGCTTCGCCTTGTTTGGAATGTCGTTTATTATCGTAGGCTGAGAAGTTGTATTTTGGAACGAAAAGTTTAACTGGCCGTGCACCAAGGTAATATTTTGATTTGAATTCAAGTAGATAATCAATATCAACCTTAAAGAAACGTAATTTTCAAACAAACAATTATGAAAGAGGTTGAATTATTCCAGTTTCCAAATAGATGAGAAAGTGTAAAACTAACGGGGTCATATTTCATTCAATTCATTCACTTTGGCCTGTAACTAAGCCAAGTGTACTACATTTAATTTACACAGTAGATGAGTGTATTATGCGTCTTTGAATAGGTATGATAAAATATAACAATGATATTATATATGTACATACATCATGTGTAGCGACTAGACTAGATTCAGTAACCATATTATATTTTATTTTAAAAATCTGAAAAAAATATTTAGGACTACCTATTCTATATATAATTACTAAAGGTCTTATATATTATTGATATTGTATTTATTATTATTATAGCCTAGTCCTCTAATTATAAGTATGGTACTATACAAAGTATACTTGTATGTATGGTTTTAAAGTATAGCCTACATATAATTAGGGTATAGAGTTAATATTAATAACATCATCAGCTGTCCAGATGTTTTGATGGGACGAAATCTGAGGTTCCCTGTTCACCTCAAACCCCTACGCATAAGCAAATTATTGAAATAAAATTGATCTCCAATAGTAAGTACAGGAGGACCATAAGATTTTTCAAAAACAAAACTATAGGCTATAGTTATCATTTTTAAGAATCCCTAGATCTAGACAGGGTTTCCTCAGCACAGGCATGACACGTGTAAGAGTTCATTTTCAGGACGAGTTGGTGGTTTTAGTCACACACTATGTAGGTTAAAGAAATCTTGATTAAATGCAACAGATTGATGGTAATCTTTTAAATGATGCTTCTGATTGGTTCTCAGATAATCAGATTGTCAAATTATATAGACATATATAGGGGAAGAAGGGGTAATACGGGACATATTTTTTTGTTGTGGAATATTTTATTGGTATAATGAGATATTAAAACAAATCAACTTTCTAGTTAAAGCTACTTAACTCATCTTTCAATTTATAAAATATAAGGACAATGTGAGTTGCTAATTTTTTGCTAAAGGGTTTTAAAAATAATGGGTGATGGCCCGTATTACCCCACTTGGATGGGGTAATATGAACCAAAAGCATTTTACAGATTTCTAACACTGATTCCAGAACAATATGGAATATTTGGAGTACGGTTTCAATTGAAAGGTATATGTTTAGTTTATCGAATCATTACACATAAAATATTCAAAAGTAAAAAATTATGTCTCATATTACCCCCCCCCCTTCCCCATATTTTCATTATAATGCTTCTAAGACAAATAAAATAGAATTGCTGAAAATAATTTTAGCTTAGATGATTTATTCTACGAATCATTCATAAGAAATTTGTAAAAATTTGGTTGATATTTTATATTTAATGGATAGGATGGAATATGAACCATGGCTCATATCACCCCAATTTGCATGTCCCATATTACCCCAAGTGACAACGATTGGATAAGTCAAAATTTCATAATGATAGACCAGGAGTTCTCTCAAGGTAAATAAAGGCTAGAGCCTAACAGTAAAAATCTATCTTAAGAAAAGATTTTTTTTAAAAGGTAAAATGTTATGAAATGGACTGATGGTCTTCCAGCTTCAAAAAACTTTTTACGCAAATTTAAAAAAAAAATACTGAGCTTTTTTGTGTAATATATCTATGAACTTGATATGATGTGTAACACAATTTTAGAGAATGTAGAGGTCTTGGTAAATAACATTTTAAAGAAATGTCATATGACAAGCTTGTCAGGGCTGTGGCCCATATTACCCTTATGCCCATATTACCCCCCTTTCCCCTTTGTTGTCAGTCAAAACAATTCAGCTAGATTGTGGTGTTGGTTGTACTAAAAGTATAAGTTAATTAAGATAAAATAGTTTTATAGGAGCTAAATCGCTAACATTTGAGACCTAGAAATTGACATAAGTGGGTCGCAAATATAATACTGGTTTCAGTTTTTACTCTAATTTCAAATCAGTTATGTTCAGCGAAAAAAGCCAGCAGTCTAAATTGAACGCAAATTTGTAGCGTCTGGTTATTCCAGTCTACATACACCGTTTGATCTGGTGCAATGTCTTTAGTCTCGTCAGGCTGAAATGCATTATGGTACCTGATTCATGTACCAATAGTAAAATGTTTATTTTGTCTTAAATATTGGATATCAGAAGTCCCCATCTTTTTCTGGTAAGATCACAGCATCAATGTTGATTTAAATTGACAAATAATTCGTGTTTTCAATGTTGAAGATTTTGGATGATATTGAGTTAGAGACTTAACTCATTTACACTTAATCGTTTCCTTTTTATACGCTCACATTGAAATGTGGTCGTATATTGTCGTCGCCCCAGTCCGTCGGTCGGTCCGGCGTCCACAATTGCTTGTGGACGCTCTAGAGGCTAAAGTTAATATCCGATTGACTTTAAATTTATACACAGTGTTTAAGGTCATGAGACGAAGAAGCCTATTGTTTCTCAGCGATTTCCGATAAAAACTACCAGAGTTATGGCCCTTGATCACTTCAAAAAATCTTGTGGACGCTCTAGAGGCCAAAGGTAATATCCAATTGGCTTTAGATTTATACACAGTGTTTAAGGTCATAAGATGAAGAAGCCTATTGATTTTCAGCGATTTCTAATAATTAGTGCCGGAGTTGTGGCCCTTGATTACTTCAAAAAATCTTGTGGATGCTCTAGAGGCCAAAGTTAATATCCGTTTGACTTTAAATTTATACACATTTTTTTTATGGTCCTTTAGACGAAAAAGCCTATTGATTTTCCTGATAATTACTGCCAGAGTTATGGTCCTTGATCACATCAAAAAATCCTGTGGACACTCTAGAGGCCAAAGTTAATACACGATTGACTTTAAATACAAACACTGCTTAAGGTCATGAGATGAAGAAGCCTATTGATTTTGAACGATTTCAAATAATTACTTCCAGAGTTGTCTCCCTTGATCACTTCAAAAAATCTTGTGACGCTATAATAGAGGCCAAACTTATCATCCGATTGACTTCAGATTGATACACAAGTTCAAGGTGTTGAAACGAACAAGTATTTGATTTTCAACGAATTTTGATAACTGAATTGCTAAATCCATGATATTAAATGTTTCCTATACTAATTGTTAACGTGGGGCAAAACTTTTATAAAAAGCAAACAAATTCTAATGAGTTGTTACTCTTAATCAGATTTTAGTGTATTACAAATGTTTCATTACCAAAAAAAGTAAAATATGCGACAACCCTTGTTGACTGCCCGGACGATTTAGCTGCTGTGGGCGTATGTTTCGTTTCATATCAGTTATGTTCGACTCAAAAAATCGCAAACAAATTGCCATCTCTTAGTTATTACAGTCTACACCTTTAGTATTTATTGTGCATGCTCTCAACATAAGACTATGTTGTCACTGTTTGACATTTTTTTGTAGGATATCTCTAGTCTCATTCTTCGAGTCCCTTGTTACAAATGCAATCTGTTACACAATTCGTGTATCAATAGTAAAATGTTCATTTTGTCTATAATAGTGGATATCAGAAGCCCATCTTTTTCTGTAAGATCACAACGTCTGTTAAAATTGATAATTAACCACGACTCATATTTCTGACATACTTTATTTTCTGGTTGCTAACTATACAACTGCCAAATCTCACTTCCGCCTCTCGCGTCTCACGAGACCCATCGGACAGAAGTGACGTCACACATATAAACAAAGGTAAGAATGAAACATGACAATTATACAGATTAACAATCTCCACTGTTTTATAAAAATAAAAAAAATATTTTTTTAGAGCATTAATTATGCTTAATAGGTTTTACATACAATAATAAAGATTTGATGTTATTATTTTATAACATGTTCAAGAGACCTTGATCTAAAGAATTATGAAGTTCTATTGAAGATGCTCCCTTTTTTGTAAGGCAATCTGCTAACTGATAACTTGACCAAATAATTTTACTAACGTTGCCCATTTCAATCATTTCCTTAATACCTGATAACTCCAAACGTAAACGTTTTTCTTGAACACTTTTAGAAGAATATATCGCATCATACAAGGATCTATTATCAGTTACACATATAATGGGAATGCTCTCTAATGTGAGTTCCCTGAACAAATTAGACACAAAAATAGCACTATCAATGCCATCAGCCATGGCTAAGGCTTCAGCGGACAGTGTGCTTCGCACAACACGTCTAATTCATTTCGAGGACCAACATATAGGAGAGAATTTACCATCTTCTCCTTTTAAAAAAATTATATGACCTTCCTGCGTACCCCATCACTTAAATTGGCCAATGAAGCATCTGAATATACAATTAAAGACAAAGGAGAGTTTAACTTTTGAAATTTAAGGAAATATGTATCACATTTTATTCGCTTGACAATTTTGTTGACATAAATAATATCACTAACCTTTGCATTTTTTAAATTTGAGGCTAAATTACTGACATCAAATAAAACATCAGGTCGACTCTGTCGAGCTATCCACAAAATTTGACCAATTTTGGATCTTAATAAATCCTTTTCTGAATCAAACAATTCAGATTGTTTTTGAGATAAACGTAACCTATCCAATTTTATAGGCAACAAAGATTCAGCATATTGGTTTTGATTTAAATAAATATTTTGATCATTAGTACTAAGTTCAATACCAAGGTACTTAATTAAATGCTTTGGATTCTTCCCTTCCAACAGATAATTGCTTTCAAACTTCATTAATAATACCATCGAAATTTGGATTACCACACCAAATGAAGTCATCAACATGGCATGCCAGAATTCCAACTTATTCCCCTTGCGTATCATGCCAATAAAACACTGCATGATTCGATTTGTCCACAGCTTTGCTACGCCCAAACTCTGTTTCAGGCACTAAAATCTCTAAATTAAACCAATCTTTGTATTTTCCTGAACATTTTCCTCCTCTGCTTAAAATCTGTGCTTTAATAACGTCATTTTCATTAAATGTTACCAACATTCCAGGCTTTATTTGAGGTGTTATTCCACTAGTGTTAGAATTATTAACCCTACCTGTACGTATCACTATCACTACAGGTCTGCTCACTATTATTAGTATGGTTATCACTGTGTTCACTATTATCATGATGATCAGACGGGGTTGATTCTTCATCATCCTCAGAAGTATTGACATTGTTATTATTAGTCGATATTGAATGATCATTTTCAACATCATCATCTCTGAAGTCACTATTACTGTTAGTGGAATCACTATCTTGAGGTACATGTATGTCTTTCATAAGTCGACTTTTATGAACTCTGACATAGGTACCACCATGTCGGACAAAAATAATCGAATTATCAGCGCCAATAACTGTTCCAGGGCCCTTCCATTTGTTACAATCTGGACGTTTATAAAACATCTTATCGCCTGGAGAGTACATTGTATCATTATATGTTCGCAAGTTGTGTTTAATTGCTCTTCGTATTCGGTCAGAACATTCTGTGTAAATGCAGTTTTATGTAAAGACGATAAGTGTTCAACCACAACCTTACTAATAGAGCTACCTTCTAGAGCAGGCAAAGAATCATCAAGAACTGTAGGCAAATTGGGATTATGACCAAATACCAACTGATAGGGACTAAAACCATAATTATTTATTCAGCAGTTCTTTGCCATTAAGGCCCAACTTAATGCTGTCTCCCAATTGCACTCTTCAGAATCTTTAACTTTCATTAATGTTTCTGTTAATAGAGAGGTTTCGCAACTTAACAGTTACACTTACATTTGCATTTAGATAAGCGAAAGTGTAACTATACATTATGACGTTTCGCTAAATTCACACTTACATTTACACTTAGTAGGTGGTGACACAAACTTGGTCCACGATCTTGAAAGGGCTCTAGTTGTTGAAGATGAGATTGGTAAAGCATGCACATGGTTGTCCCAGACTCTTCTTATTTTGTCTACATGAAGAACAAAGTCTTCTTTCTCTGTGGATTTAGTTTGTGAAAACCACAATTTAAAGAAAACAATTATGGACTGGATCATAAACAAGGTTTAGCTAAGTGTTGTAAACGTACAGTTATGGAGACTGCTATCCATCAGCCACACTTTTATGACGTGCGCTTCACGTCATACGTCACAAAAACTGATGACGTTTAACCGTCTAAATGTAAATGTAAGTCTGATTGTGTCTTTCACAAGTACCATTACTCCAGGAAGCAAATGCTGCACGGCTAATTTTAATTCAATTCTAAAGTTCTCGGCCATGTCCTGTACTTCTTTGTTATTAAATTCACCTCCATTGTCGGAATACAATTTACGGGGTGAACCGAAAACACATATCCAGTTCTGAATAAAGGCTTTGACAAACGTTGTAGCTTGTTTATTATGCAGTATACATCCCGCACTAAAACGGGTAAATTCATCAATTATATGTAAGTACCATAAATGAGGTTCAATTACATGCAAATAGACTTCCACTGTTTCGTTAAACTCAGTTGCTAATGGTAGCCCAACTGCTGGTTTAACTGGTGCTTTCTTGTGTTGAATACAAATATCACACTTATCTACAATGTTTTGTAATATTTCAAAAGCTTCTTTATCATATAAACCTGACGAGATTAAAAGTTTTTTAAGTCTTGCGCATGAGGCATGCCCAAATTATCGATGAAGTTTTAATAATATTTTATGCTTATCTACTTTAGACATATTGCTGTCATAAACCATTAAAATATTCTCAATGTTTTTGTTAGAACATGTTGTCTCAGAAACACCAAGATCAACACAATAATATCCACTCGAGGTGTATTCTAAGTTTACAGTAACACCAAACATTGTTGCTGAATCATTTTTTAAGTCAATAATAGCTTCAAGTTCTTTGAGAGAAGACTTACTTAACAACAACGGAATACTGGCATTGACAACTTCTACTTCTATAATACAGCTTTTATTACCCAGAAATGCAGGAATTTTTACCATCTTTATTGAATTTACAGTAGCACCATCCCCAAATCTGAATGTTCGGTCACTTTTAAAAGTTTGAACAACTGATTGTTGTTGGGCATCTAATGTTCGTATATAATCCTCGAACCATGAAATTCCACATATGGTTTTGGTACACGCTGTGTCAATAACAGCAGCATGACTAGCTTCCACAACAAATACATTAAGATCTTCATGAGCACACGATTTTTCAAATTTGGACTCATCACCATCAACCATTAAAGTTAGTTCACACCAATCACGGTCGCAGTCTTCAACTAAATTAGCAGATTCTTGCTTATGAGGACAATCTTTTGCCCAATGATATGTGGACTGACAAATAACGCATCTAGATCGTTTTCCAAATCTATTTAAAGGGTTAGTGCCTTTAACAGATTGATCCGTTGGTAACTGTGAGCTGTTGGATTCTTTGCGCTTAGGAATATAAGATTGTTTTCTACGATAAGAAGATACTACATTAATTTCATGCTTTATTATATCGTTAAAAGACTCTTGGTTCATACTTTGTCTGGCACTATTTAGCTTACTACCAAAAATTCTCTTCAATGCAGATTTCATATCATCGAATGTTAACTCACCAGTTGCAGTCAAGGCCATTTGCCGCTCAGTTGTTGAAAGAGAGGCATTGTCTCAATCTGTTTCACAGAGAATTACTTACGAATTAACTCTGTAACAGATGAGTGTCCACAGCACGTGCGTTGACTGCTCACCGCGCCAGTCATTGGCTCAACTGCTCGTGCAATGTTTACTTAACACCTAACTGCTTCGGGCAAAATGATGCATTTTACTCATTTTAATACCCATTTACACTAAATAGGAAATATTTTTTAACTTCAAATACTTCAAACGTCTTTATTTATTTTTCTTTTACCTCAAAAAAATGTTTGAGAATTTAATTTGTCGGAGTAAAAAAGTTAATATGCCGTACTCATTAAGCCTCGTCGATGTCATGCTTATCAGTGATTGTAGCGGCCAAGCGAATATTCACTGCGGGATCAGTTTGGCATTGTCTAATAACTTAAATGCCAATACAGGATCAGGTAAATTCATCTGATATTTTCTGATCTTTTTTTCTAACGCCTCGAACTGGACAATATATTCATCAATTGTCATATCACTCTGTCGCCGAAACTGTTCAAACGTCTTGTATGCGTGATACATTGCATCTTTGATTTCTTCTTTAAAAACACCGTCTAACTTCGTTAATAATAGTTCAATTCCCCTGTCAGAATTAAGGTCTTCCTTGGGAATTTCAACCGCTGTCTCACGTGCTCTTCTGGTTAACGTCAAACATACTGCCATAAATGTGCTTCTTTTTGTCTAGATCGGTGACAAGGCGCCAAATCTCCAACTCTGCTTTCCTCGAGTCATAATTCGTGTCGGAACTGAAGACAGGTGGATTTTTGTAATTATTACTTGCCATCAGAGGTCTATATTGTTATGTCTTCTAATAAAATATTGTTTCGCTCTGCTACCATGTCAAAATTGATAATTAACCACGACTCATATTTCTGACATACTTTATTTTCTGGTTCCTAACGCATAATACTAGGCGGTAGGCCTAGATCTTTCCGATCTGTGAAATATTTTCCCTTGGGTTAGGGTTAGGGTTCGGGTTAGTTTTATCTAAAATTATTCTGAAGGGTTTGGGTTAGGGTTAGGGTTCGGGTTAGGTTTATCTAAAACTATTTTGAAGGGTTTGGGTTAGAATTGTGGCTATAAGTATAACACGGAAAAATATTTCACAGATCGGAAAGATCTAGTATCGTACGTTGCGAACTATACAACTGCCAAATCTCACTTCCGCCTCTCGCTTCTCACGAGACCCGTCGGGCAGAAGTGACGTCACACATATAAACAAAGGTAAGAATGAAACATGACAATTACATCAATTTTGATTTAAATTGACAAATAATTCGTGATTTTTTAATGCGTATAGTACATACATGTGTGGAAAATTTGGATTTGTACGTGTTGCCATTTGTGCATGATTGAGTTAGTGGAAAGGCAATAGAATAACAATATGATGAGATGCAGTGAATCATAATTGATTACTGGTTGTACAATATAATTTGATTAATTTGTTAGAGTAGGTGGTGTCTGGTTGGATCAAATAACGAGATAGTCAACTATCCAGCTGATTTGATTAACTATATACATTTGATTATTATTGGAGCTCTGTTTCTAACTGTAATTACCATGTTTTTCTGTACACTGTATTATAATGTTGATGGTATAATTTTATTCTTCCTTTTTTTGATTTCAGATATTTCTTCAAAATGGTTCGTTTGGAAGTGGTAGTTGTCTTGATTTTTGTAGGAGTGGCCTTTGCTCAATTAGATCCTGATGATATTCCATCAGAATGGCTTCCAGAACAATTCCCCAATCCAAAAAGAAATCCTCAAGCGTGTGGCCTTGGAAACAAATATGGTTACGTGTGTGACCCCAACCTGCTCCTTACGGAAAAACAACGTAGGTTGCAATAATAGTTACACATAATTGCTGTTTTACTTTTAAAAAATAACTGATTTGTTTAAACAATGCAAATTTACATTATTTTAATTTCTAGTTGTAAATTTTTTAATTATTTGAATATAATATTATACAAATTTATAGTTGTACATTATTCATTCTCATTCCAGGTCTTATTTTAGACTGGTTAATGGAAGGTTTAGTAAAAAATGATACAAAATGTCCATGTAGCGTGTGGGCATGCGAACAGAAGAGACAAGGATATTCTGTTGGAATAGCTTTAGTCAAGAAAATGAAAATCCCTGACAGGTACATATGACAACATTATAAACATTTATTAAGACAAAGGAAAAGAAACCTATTAAAATGGGGCACCAGGCACCACCCTCGATGCTGGCATAAGAAATCAGAACACAGATCTTGCCGTCTGGATCTTAATGTTTAGAAAGTGCTCCCCAAAAACAAATTGATCATGTTGCGCTAATAGTTCCCTAGAAACAAATTAATCCTTTTGTACTAAAAGATTCCCAGCAAAAAATTAATCCTGGTGTACTACAAGTTCCCCAGCAACAAATTAATCCTGTTGTATTGACAACCTATCAGACTTTCTTGCACTTTATATAAACTCTATAAATAATCTCATTACAGGTTTTATTGATAGTTTGAACAAGTATGAAATTATATTTATCAGGCAATGTAGAAACATAGGCACATTACTATAACAATGCCCAAATGGCAACACCAAATGAAAATGTTTCATATTTGTACTATTATTTTAACTTAAAGATCCAGGACAGTTTTAGATCAGGCCAAAGTTTTTGCACATTATTTACAAAGTACTCACTGGCATTATGGTCGATGTGAGGAAGATATTGTTGTTCTTTATTCCAAAGAGGATGAAGTGGTAAGATATTAGTTTCTTTGATGATAATTGTTTTTATCCACCAGTTTCTTTCTTAGACTAAACCATTTTGTCACACTCTAACATATTTTGAAAGACCTTTGTATTCTGTTCAATGAACGTTCCAAATATAGGTGAAAGAAAACTTTCTTTATGTACACATAATTGAAACCTTATCTTAAGATTACAAATCTCATAAAACCAACTCATCCTTTCTGTTCGTCCACTCATGCTTACCTGTGGAGTTTAATTCTAAATCCATTTCAATTCTACTGTCAGGAATAGTTCTTATTGGGGTATGAATGGACTTAGTGACTTTTAGCATATTCACAAAAGTATTTCCTGAAATATTGCTGTGTACTTATAAAGGATATTTGATTTTTACTAATGGGACAAAGCTCTGGTTAGCATATTCTACCTTGCCTAGCAAACTATGTTAGTTGTAATGTATTGTTTGTATTATAGCTACAGTTTATGGCAGGTAAAACAGCTGGAGCTGTATTAACTAATCAAGTAGCAAGAGCCATAGGTAATCATGTCGGTGGTCATTTTCGAGAAGGAGGGAATCTCCCGTATGGTTTATATGATCTAGGTTTATTATTAAGGTAAGTTTCATAATGAAAGATTAATACCTAATGGTCATCATCATAATAATAATAATCAGCATAGAAACTGTTCAAGTAACAATTATGACAACTACTATAAAGATGCATTATGTAAGAGCTATGTCTGCCTCAAACAATATATAAATCATTAGACATTTACCCACTATTCTGATGCCAAACCCATAATCAACTCTCCAGACCATTGGATGGTTTTTATTTTCAATGGATTTAAACATGATGGACAGTTAGTAATTTATTTAAAAAATAGATAATAAAGATATCATTTGTTATCGTTATGACAGTAGCATTGACAATTGAGACTACCTTTTCTTCAAACAGACATAAGTAATTTTCAACATTATTTCCTTTTCTTTAACCCATCTTCATTAGCCCAGTTGGAGCAGAACAGTAGGACATTAAACCTCATTTTATTTCATTATCATTATCTATTTTGTTACTTATTATAGTTAGAACTGTCAACTCTTTATCTAAATCTTTCATGATTTTATATGTACACAAATATTTGATGAAATATGGTGAATTTATTTTATCTTTTAAACAATCATAAATGAATATTTATTTATTTCAGGGATGTTTTGAATGGTAATACTATGTATGCCTTGGCTCCCAAGGCTGAAGCGTTACATGGAAGTGCTGGATCCCTAACTGTGTTCATTTCTACATTGATTATGACTGTCTTAGCATTGTTTATCGTCTCTTGATCTCACTCACTTCTTTTGTATATTTAGCTACACAATACATTGATCGAATTAATGGTGCTCCTTATTAAACTCAATGTTTAGATATCAATGACAGGAAGGCAAATAGTCTTTGAAACCTGTGTGCCATAATTTGAAAAGTCAGGAGTCCTTTCTAGATTGCAGCTAATTGTCAAGATCCTTCTACAGTGATCACATCTATGTCATTCTTATTCTATGAAGAACATTTCAAATAATAAGTAAATAAAAAAATATTTTGATATCTATTAGAATTAAATAATTTTATTATGTATGTTTAAGACATAATATAGTGACATAATAAATAGTAATAATAGGACTATCAAAGATATTATGTATATATAATTGATATATTTGCATGAGATTATGCAGTGGAATTATAATTATTGCCCTTTATTTATATTTAGTTGTGTATAATTTATAATGTTATATGTCTTTTCTTAGTTTATATATTATCATTAATAGAGAATACTAGTTGTGTGGCATAATAGGTAACAAGTCATAGTTGATTACATGTATGTAATGTTTTCATAAAATCTAAAGTATTGTTATCGTTTTTCTTGCCTAACATGCATACAATTAATATTTTAATGAGTACTGGCTTAATTTATTAAGTTATTTAAAAGCACAAAGAGCCAGGATCATTCACTTATACAAGTATTTCAAAAGTAAAAAAATGTGTGCTACCGGTATTTTAATGTAAAGCCTTTTGTTATTATGGTAAGCACAGTCAAGTTTTAAAAAAGCAATACAGGAGCCAATGTACACTTTAAGTGGCCATGATATTCATTTAAATTAATTCCTTGAAAATAATTAAGGCCTTTCTTATTTAAAAAAATTATTAACCTTTAAGATCTTTATTAACCCTTTATTCTGCCATGTATGTGCTTCAAGCTGAATTTGGACAACCTGCGAGTAAAAAAATGACTCTTCGAGGAATTCAAGTGTTGTGAAATTTTAAGAAAAAAGCTATTGAATGGCTTGAGAAAATCTCCAAAAAACTTATGATGGATTTCATTGAAAAAATGGCTTATACAAGACAAGTGTTCATGTCATTTTAACATTATGCAAAAAATGAGCACATATAATAATTTTAATTTCCATTTATATTGATATATAGCTTCTAGGTGCCCTACATATTTATATTGTCTCAGTATTGTACAGTATGTATTCATATATTTTGTGTATGTAATGTTTATTCTCTTTTGTCTTTTGTGTTCAGTACTTCGAAAAAATTTTTTAGTACCTCATGCATGTACAGCACAGGTTAAAAAAGAATTTCCATTCTTTAGAGGTAAAAAAATAGAATTGGCATGCTTAGTTTTCAATTTAAAAAAATTTAATTAAGCCAAATTTCAATCTTAATACTGCATGTTTTGAGAACAATTGTTAACAATGGTGACATGGTAATTGAGATGTGTTGAATGTACTTATTCAGTACTTAAAAGATAATATTAATTGTTTAATTGTGTAAAGAATCAGTAAACCTGAAATGGGCATTCAATAGGAAATAGTGATTTGCATGTTGTTGTGTTATAGTCTGATTGTGTAGGATTTCTTTCTCAACTAAACTATGGCAATATACAATTGCCTGTACTTTGAATGATATACCATTGTAGACCCAGCTTTATGACAATCACCCCCCTTGTCATTATTTTAATTCAAATGGCTAACAATAATTACATATTGAAAGTACTTTGTAAACTGTAAAATACTCATTGAAATATAGTGGTAGTTCTGTGTTCTCTACCTTGATGTCTTTAGTTATTAGATGTATTTTGTTGATTAGATTAGTAATATTTTTAGTTCTATGGTAATATTTTTAGTTCTATTGCTTTGTTTCCATAACTTTACAACTCTGGTAGTAGTAAATCCATGTTAGTGCATTTTTTAATATTTTATATACTTAATTTTTAAATAAAAATATATCTTTTAATTACTTTTGTTTTAGTGGTAAAATTTATAAAGAATAGTATCACTGATGACATACAATAAAATTGAACTTGTATGCCATTATTGATTCAAACTCTGCAAACAGATTGCAAAATGTAGAATTTTAGCAGACTAAACTTTAGCAATTGCTGACTTAACAATAAGTTTTAGTCCTGAAGTGTCCAAAACCCTTTTTGTTTACATTCATTTATTTATATCACCCAATCTGAATCTGACAAAGTTATCCATTTTGAAAAACCAAAGAACACTTCTCTAAGATTCACTTACCCAGTATCAGATTATTAATCCACGAACACCATTATATGATAATATGGTATGGCATCTTGAGTTAAAACCAAACTTTTAACAGAGGATCCTTTCCATTACTTAAAAATGTCGTTTTTTTTAAACAAATTTTATGTCACAATTCATTTACAGGGGTATTATGTCAAAATTTATACACCATACAGTGTGCTAGGAGTGAAATTTTGCCCGGGCAGCGGCGCTCAGTCTTACATCACTGACAAAGGGAAACCACTCCGGAAAATCTGAATGAACTTACGGGCCAATGCAGGGATCGAACATTGGCTGAGGTTGTAAGGCTAAACACATGATAGCTTTTTTTAAGCTGAAAAACTTATTGATAACTAAAGAAAAGCAAACTTCCTAAGATAGTGGAAGAACAGGAAAGTAATTTAGAGAGAGAAATGGGGTTTAATGTCCACTCGACACAAACTAGATCGTTTCCGGACTAACATGGTTTAATTTTACTTCAATAATTCGCTTGTGCGTAGGGGTCTTTAGCAGTGGGAGGAAACCGGAGTACCAGGAGGAAACCTGTGAGGTTGTACAAGTGACCCTACTCCTTGCCACATACAACCAGGGATTTGAAACCACACCGGTTGACCAAATGGGAGGCCGTATGATACAGCGCACATACGCAAGTAAATTAGAAGTGTTTAGAGACTGAGATGTGAAGTGGATCATAGGGTAAAAGCGAAGGTTGAAGTGGAAAAGTTCCAGCAATCTTAGACACTGAATGAACTTTAAACTTTGCATCTATCACCATAGGTGGACATTGCAGCTGGAAAGCACAAGACTTGATATCTGCAATAATATCTTCTTTGGAGGAATCTGAGAGTTCAAAAACTGGGTCTTAGACCAATCTAAATTTGTGACAAAAAATGTGAATTATGTGAAGGCCTTGATAAGTTGTAATGAGATCAAGTGCCATATTCACCAAGCCACCATGGTTCCTTTCTTGATATTTCAATAATAATACATCTAAAATACCAGACAGAAAATGACATATGTCCTGGACAAATACATATCCATGCAGAAATTAACTAAACAAGAGGGTGGCTTAACAACAGTTTTTGTTGGAAGTACCAATCCAATAAATATAGGATGTGTAGATGGGGTCCCAGTGCACTGCTTTGCCAGAAAGCTGTGTGTGGGAGATAGAGAGGGTTTAACCTCTACTAGACACAAACTAGGTCATTTCCGGACTAACATAGGGTTAATTTTATTTCAATAATTTGCTTGTGCGTAGGGATCTTTAGCAGTGAGAGGAAACTGGAGTACCTGGAGAAAACTCACGAGGTTGGACAGGCGACCCTACTCCTTATCACATACAACTGGGGATTCGAAAGCAGGCCAATTGACTCAATGGCAGGCCGTATGATACAGCACACGCACACTAAACATTCGGCCATCCATTCCACCAAGAAAAGCTGTGAAGTTAACAATTTTAAAATAATATATCTTTAATACTCTTGATCAATATCATAACAAAATATACAAAATAACAACTTATCATAAATATTATTATGATACTACATGTCTTAAAACAATATGTCACACTTCTGGCATTGTTATACCTTATTTTGTTCTAAGTAATGACAGGTATCTTGCACAAGACAGGATATGCTTATCCTTTCTATCTAGCTTAATATCACTATTTGAGGAGTTCCAAATATACATCTTTAACAGTATTTATTACAATATATGCAATACATGTGTAAAGTTAATATAGAGATGTTAACTAATGTGTTTTTCATGGTTGCAAATAAAACAATGATACTTTAAATGTAATTTGAATATGAAATAAATATTTACCATATTTCATTGTTAATCTAAATTCACCAGATAATATTTACAATCAATTCATTATTCATCACCAAACTTTAATATGCCATGTGTTTTTGTTAATAATTTTATAATTCACATTCAAATTACGAATAAAACAAAACCATGCCCATATTAAGAATAATAAAGTTATTATCTAACATTTCTGTCAGGACACTTATATTCCTGTTTTACAACTAACTTCACATTCTTCCCTACATTCATACATGTACATGTACCAACTTCTATGAAATATGGATTGCAATAATGAATAAGATGACAGCTGAAAAAGTCAACTGTTAAGCCAAATGAATCCTGCTTTTAGATGTTGATAATATTGTCTGCTTGAATATCATATACAGTTATTCATGTCTTTATTTACAAGATCGTAGTATTAATTAACCCTTTTAACAAGATATTCTTGTCACGAGAATTTCATTAAAAAGTAGATCTTCCTGAACGATCTCATTTATTCAAAGTGTTTGCAAGAAGGCCTATACTTTGATCTTTAATATGGGGCACATGGCCAAAGCCTGAATGATAAAAATGGCATCCTTCCTGTGAAAGGAATAAATGAAATCTTGTAGAATTGTTAAAAAAGATGTGAAGAAAAGTATGAAATTTTAATCACTGAAGCTGCTAACACTATCAGAATCTGAGTTATTGTTATCACTAAAATCATCATCGCTGTCATCTTTGTTGTTGGTAGCACCCCCACCACCATCTGTTATCGCTGCATCGGGTGTACTACAATTAAATATAAAAAAATATTTATTTTCATGATGCTTCCTGGTATATTAATAATAACTTAAATGTCTGACATACAACTATCATGTCATATTATCTTAATAAAAGATGGGATTCCTTAAAAACTTTTGCTTTAAAAGATAGGTTTCCAGGCAACAAAACATATGCCCACAGCAGCTAAGTTGTACAGGCAGTCAACAAGGGTTGTCTCATATTTTGTCTTTAGTCAGTGATGAAAACATATACAACACACTAAAATCTGCTTACAAGTAATAAGTAACAATCAGAAATCATTAGAATTTGTACTAATTGTTTGTCTCATGACCTTAAACACTGTGTATAAATTTATATTCACTTTGGCCTCTAGCATGTCAACAAGATTTCTCAACGCAGTACTTAGCGGAAATTGTTGAAAATAGTGTTTTTTCATTTTATGATCGTATACACTGTCTGTAAATTTAAAGTCTATCGGTTAGTGACTTTACCCTTTAGAGTGGTCACAAGTTTTTTTTCATCTCATGATCGTAAACACTGTGCATAAATTTTAAAGTCTATCACAGTTAGTAACTTTACGCTGTACAGTGGACACCAGATTTTTCAAAGTGATCAAGGGGCCATAACCCCAGCAGTAAATATCAGAAATTGTCGAAAATCAACAGGCTTCTCCGTCTCATGACCATAAACAACGTGTATAAACTAGAAAGTCAATCAGACTTAAACTTTAGCCTCTAGAGAGTGCCCACAAGTTTTTCAAAGTGATCATGGGCCATAACTCTGGCAACAGTTATCGCTAATTGTTGACAATCAATAGGCTTCTGCGCCTCATGATCTTAAACACTGTGTATGAATTTAAAGTCAGTCAGATATTAACATTAGCCTCTACGGGAGCGGCAGCAATATACAACCACATTTCAATGTGGGTGTAAAAAAGCTATATTAATTTATAGCAGGTTTTTGTTAGTCTAAAAAACATTAAAATAATGCACAATGGCAGGTAGCACATCATACGACACACCTGTGCTTGCCTACTCCATGATCAAACACGATAGCAGATGGCTTCCATCTTGTTTACTGACGGTACTACTTATTTTAAGACAGACTCGGCTTTCCAATTTATAATATCTACGTCATTGGGGATTTCCAATTTATACTCGCTGGTTGCTATGACCCGCTATGGCGTTGTCTAGAAACGCGCGTGCTCGCGTTAGTTTAAAATTTTTGCTATACGTTTAACATGGACTATTTGATGTAATTTGCCTGATTTGATTTGGCCCCATTTCCATAAATTTAGGTTGTTTTTTAGAAATTTTTAGCAAATGTTAATCTTAGGTGTTTTTTAATTCTAGCCGAAGTAAATTTTTTTACAATTTATAGCGAGTTAAGTTATCGTCTCTAAGAGGCGGGCGTAGTATTTTAAATGGCGGCCATTTGCCATCATGTGTATTCTTGAAGTAGGTACACATGATGTAATCGTATGGTAGCACATATGCTACATATTAAACCCTGCTTATGTTTCCCATGCAATCCGATGCCACTGTGTGCAACTGGAACATTGGTTGGAAGAAATGCATCTACTTTCCACTGGAATCTGACAGGGTTCACATGGAAATACACGGAATGCCTATACATTCCATCTAAACTAGTTGCATTTATTATGTTGCTGCAACTAGCCAAACCTGTGCAACTAAGTGCAAATCTCAAGACTGCTTGTAGTCAGTTGCATCAAACCCAATTCACACAGATCTAGACACATTGGATCACAAAGAACTCATATACAGGCCCCTCTTCCCCTTTACTCCATTTAATATTGGTAAATGTTGTATCATTTTATAAAAGACACCAACAGTAAATTTCTAGAAAATGTTAAAATAATGCTTAGTAGCAGGAGGCATCACTAATTACTACTCATATATGAATATGTTTATCATATAATGCAGAACACAAATCAAGAGAACTTACTCTAATAAATCAGGATTCAAGCCTTCTGCTGACATTTTCAATTTCACAGCTTGAGCAGGTACTCCCTAAAATATACAATTCTATTTACATACTATGTAACTCAGTGACTTTTATATTTCATAAAATGGGATCCAGCCCAGTCTACCTATTTCAACCTCTCTACATACCATTATGATCCCATGATCAGTACTCGTTATAATAGGATGAAATGTGTGCAAAGATTCTAACAGATATTTTGAACGTTTATGAGAAATGCTCTGGAAGCAAAATTGAACACCAAAAACTAAGTCAAATTTGTTTCCATGGAAACACAAAAATAAATAAATCCACGAAAATCCAATTTAGTAAAAGACACAACTACTGTAAAAGATTGATGTTTGTACAAAGATTCATGAACATATCTTGCCCCTTGTCATGTAAAACCAGGGATTTGAAATCACACACATTGACTCAGTGACAGGCTTTATGATACAGTGCTCACGTGGTAACCCTTTGGCCATGCCATCAAGAAAAAGAGAATTCTCTTCTACACTCAATTCAAAACAACTTTTATTTTAAATTCAGGATACCTAAAATATATATAAATCCTAATCAACTCACAACTTGTAACATTTTGAAGAATCTGGCATATCTAGGATCTTTAGACACAGTTTGCTGTGGTTTGACTTCTTCGGGTGGCGGAACCTGAGCTGCAGGTGTGGCTGTATCTGACGATACATTATTTACAGCCTGCTAAAAACAAAATTTTAAATACATATATAGTCCTTAGCCACAGTGGTGCAGTGGGTAAGGTGCTGGCTTACTAACCAGGAAGGGGGTTGGGATGGCCTAGTGGTCTAGAGTGCCGCGCTTCGACCTCTAGCTGGCCGGTCACCTCTGGCTTGCGGCTGTGGTTTCGAGCCCTGGTGTGAGCGTATGTGGCATGGAGATAGGGGCGCCTTCTCAACCTCGTGGGTTTCCTCCGGGCACTCCGGTTTCCTCCCACTGCTAAAGACCCCTACGCGCAAGCGAATTATTGAAATAAAATTAAACCATATGGTAGTCCCAAAATGACCTAGTTTGTGTTGAGTGGACGTTAAACCCCATTTCTCTCTCTCTCACTAACCAGGAAATCACTAACCAGAATTTTTTCTAGCATGACTTCTTGTTAATAGAGCAGAATGGAGATTCTGGCAAGAAAATAATGTCTAGCAGTGTGGCATGTATGAAAAAAAAAAACTGATGTGACATGTACTTGTTGACTTGCATTTAAAAGATAATTTGACAGAGAGTATGCATAAATGCTGCTAAGCAGGCAAATTTTCCCTCATAGCAGTCTGCAATCGCCCAGAAGTAGTACTAGGGTTTTATTCCACTTCCACCTAGGGTGACATGATTATCTTATACATTTCTTAAATTCAATGTTCATAGGTTTTCCATTTAAAATTTGAATGATAATATGATGTGTCTGTTGGCTACAGATAAATTGACACATTCTCTCGTTATTCCATCAGCAGAAGATCTACAGGCCAAGTGTCAAGAGTGGCATACAAAATAAGGCTTTTACAAGTCTACTCTCGCACAGATATGTACATTTGTATTCATACACATACACAACCTGTTAACTATGTAAGAATACTTACAGTATTTTGAGAAGGTGCTGGTGCTTCTGAAGAAACTGGACCACTGGTTGCAACTGGTGTACTGGAACTACTACTTTCTACCGTTACATTCTCTAATCCTGGTATAGATGACAACTGAAACCCACATATAATATATCAGGAACAAATAGTTTCAACAATCCTTTTCGTTAAGGTTCAACTTACAATAATACACAAGCCTGGACATAAAGCACCTGTCACAAACATTGTCAAGGACAAATTCAAGCTTTGTGTGGCACAATTCTCCAGGTGCCTGCCAAATATCAGATATGCATGACTTTTTGTTTTCAAAAACCATCATTTCCAGGCAAGATAACAGCGAAGCGAAATGGGATTTTCCATCCATTTCAGTCATTTCTAGGGATATTTATTTGAAATAAAAAAGTCTGCTTCAACATGTACATGTACACGTACACAGGGCTAGGCTGTTCACTAGTCAGAATGTAAGGGACCAATCAGCCCCTCCCACCAGAAATACCTTGTGGTGATCCTATACAAATTAAAGATAGGTTGCCAGGCAACGAAACATACGCAAACAGCAGCTAAATCGTCCGGGCAGTAAACAAGGGTTGGCGCATATTTTTACTTTTTTTGGTAATGAAACATTTGTAATACACTAAAATCTGATTAAGAGTAACAACTCATTATGTAATTATCTAAAAATCATTAGAATTTGTTTGCTTTTTATAAAAGTTTTGCCCCACGCTAACAATTAGTATAGGAAACATTTAATATCATGGATTTAGCAGTTCAGTTATCAAAATTCATTGAAAATCAAAATACTTGTTCGTTTCAACACCTTAAACTCTGTGTATCAATCTGAAGTCAATTGGATGATAAGTTTGGCCTCTATAGCATCACAAGGTTTTTTGAAGTGATCAAGGGAGGCAACTCTGGAAGTAATTATTTGAAATCGCTGAAAATTTTTTAAAAAGTGATCAAGGGCCATAACTCTGGCACTAATTATCTGAAATCGCTGAAAATCAATAGGCTTCTTTGTCTTATGACCTTAAACTCTGTGTATAAATTTAAAGTCAATCGGATATTAACTTTGGCCTTTACAGCGTCCACAAGATTTTTTGAAGTGTTTAAGGGCCATAACTCTGGCACTAATTATCGGATTTTTTGATGTGAGCAAGGGCCATAACTCTGGCAGTAATTAATCAAGGGTCACAACCCTGGCACTAATTATTAAAAATTGCTGAAAATCAATAGGCTTCTTTGCCTTATGACCTTAAACACTGTGTATAAATTTAAAGCCAATCGGATATTAACTTTGGCCTCTAGAGCGTCCACAAGATATTTTTGAAGTGTTCAAGGGCCATAACTCTGGCAGTAATTATCGAAAATCGCTGAAAATCAATAGGCTTCTTCGTCTCATGACCTTAAACACTGTGTATAAATTTAAAGTCAATCGGATATTAACTTTAGCCTCTAGAGCATCCACAAGCAATTGTGGACACCAGACCGACGGACGGGGGCGACGACAATATACGACCACATATCAATGTGGGCTTATAAAAATCACTAAATTGAGAAAGCAATAAGACAATTAATTTTGGACTTACTTTAGCTTCTAAAATACTAAGAGATATTTCTAAATGTTGAATTTTAGTGGATAAATTTTCGAGTTTTTCCTCACAAACACATGAAAATCTGTTTAAAAATCTAGCTGTATGAGTAATAAAATGATTGATGAAAGCTATGCTTCTCTTCTGTTGTATGGCATCTACCTGAAATTAGACAACAAAAAACACTATGGTACTTTTAAAGATTGTTATTTGAGGGATTTTGACTGCCTTACAAACTACGGTGTTCTGAAAGTTGAATATCCAAAAGTGAGATCAGTCTAAATTGTTTCAATTCCATTCATAATCCTCAGCAGACAATATCAATTTGATATGGTCCAAAAGAAAAAAAAACGCCATCTATAAAATCTTTGCTCAAAGTTTTTGATTGGTATCATTTTAATCTGATTCAATACAAGCCACTGGATTGTCTATTGTTGATATTTTCATAGAAGGACATTAATTTATTAACTGTAGCCTATTTATCACTAATCCAAAACAAATCACTCAAGTCATAACTTAGTCAATTAGATGTTATTACAGATGCAAGAAAACAGACAATCAAGAACTTCCAACACAACCATAAAACAATCTGTTGTCTGTTATATGGGTCAACAAAACTTAGTCCTGAGATAAATACACTTATTTTCCAAGATATTTCAACAATTTATTATTTTATGAAAAAGATTTAAATCTCCATAAAACAACGCTCAAGTAAATTCCAGCCCTCCACAACGTATACTTGTCCAATATCTTTGCCTCTCTCCACTGGTTTGTGAGATATTGGGCGATTGTACGCTGTAGTACAGGCCTTACCATCATACCCATCATTACCAAGCAGTGCTTTTAAACAGATTTTCACCAATATGTCCACTAAAATATTTATTATAAAACAAAATAAAAAAACCCAAGAAATAAGAGTCTCTATATTATCCATCATGTATCCTATATTCTATATTCATGTAATTATGTATATATATAATGTGTACATGTATCTAAATCAGAAAGAGGGATTACACATAGGCATAGCCTGTTCCCCAATCCAAATTCAGATTTAATGAATAAAAATATTGTTTAGAAAAAAAAAGGAGCTAACAATGAAACAGCCCTATTAAGAATACATGTAGGTTGGGATGAAACAGCCTGTGGTGAAATGGTTTTGGGAGGAAACAAACAATCTATACTTTTCCTGTTTGATTAATAATAAGATACATGTAAGTAATAGTTATTAGCACACTCCGCCTCGGCTGAGCCCCCGACCAAAACTGTCCTGATATTCACCGATACACCGAGGAAAGGTGCTAATAAGTTACTTACATCACATTTCTATCGAGTATTGTGAAGCAAAATGTGAAAAATAGTATTTATTATCGAGTCGTTTCAACCGAAAAGTGACAAATAATTTCAGCTCTTTTATTTATCCCTTTCTGTGCCTCACGTTACATTTCATGGTAGTATTTACACGTGCGTCTTGTTGTGAAACCCCGAGCGTGAAACAGACACGTGTTTGTTTAGACCACATCGTCAAAACAATTTGTCTTTGGCGTGGAGGACTGCGATGATATTAAATGTAGTGTAAAGGAAATTCGAAACGTGGGTCATTCCTGATGAAAGTATGCATCGGCGCATAGTTCGTCCGTTGAAATTTAATTGTAATGAAATTTATAACTTTCTAGGCGTTTTTTTTTATATCCTGCTTATTTTCAAGGCTTGTGAAGTGTCTAGCAAGAGAATCACAATTAGTTAAAATAATTATTCAATATTCTCATTTATATGTTTTGCATAATAAATCAAACCAAATTATGGAATAGATGCCAATTGATATGTGTAATAGTTGTTTTTTGTAATATGTTGTTATGTTGATTTTATGTCATTGCATATATTTTTGCACTGCCATGTATTTCCTACCGATTTGTTTTGTTTGATTTTGATTAGTTGTCTCATGTACCTTAGCCTAGTGCAGTTTGTCTGCGATATCACCTCGGTGGAAGCGGACGTTAAATAAAACTAATTCACACACAGCCTAGTGCAGTACGAAACAAGTAGTTATCATTGCGATCTGGGTCGGACTAAACGTCCGCTTCTTATAGCTTGATAAGTTTCTTAAACGGTATTAAAGTATCCGTGTATCAGAAATGAACAGTACTCTTTTTCGAAAGTGTACTGTTCATTTCTGATACACGGCTACTTTTACCGCATGTATTGGAAATGAACAGGACAGTTTCATCAAAGGTTGCCATTGGCAACGAGTAGAAGTGGGATGTAATGCAGCAACAAACTATCAGAACCAGATAAAAATGAAATGAAATGGGGCTTAAAGTCCTATTGTTCTCCTTCCACTGGGTTAATGAAAACCGGCATATGCTACCCAGACACCTGCTAACGTTCTTTGCCCTCCAGTCTGTCCCCTCCCAACGACTACATCTATGTACTGTATATATGGTGTATCTTGCCAGGTCGCCATCCTGCACCACAAATAAGGGGAAAACCACACCAAATAATCCTGATGAACTTTCTTGGCCATCAACCATGGGAATGTATAAATACGTTCCAGCTTGTTTCCAGATCCAATATTAAATCTTGTATCTTTAGATTATGTAAATGTTCACTCGATAAATATTGTTAGAACCAAAAAATATTGGACCTCCATTTAAGGGAGCCAACAATTATTCACTGAGCCACCACAGTTCCTTATCACTGACTAAGTCATAAGTGACTAACACTGATCACAAATGAAATGAAATAGGGTTTAACGTCCTACTGTTTTGCTCCTAAACTGGGTTAATGAAGACGGGCATATGCCATACAGTGTGCTGTTAGGGAAATTTTGCCCGGGCAGCGGTGCTATAGCCTACTCTTACATCAAATTCCAAATGTAAAGGGATCTTTTATGTGCACCAGAACTCGGTTTTTCATGCCATTCAAACAACTAGACGACTGTCCTTGTCAGACCCTCCATCCTGCATCAAAGACAAGGGAACCCTTACCCTCCGAAAAGTCTGGATGAACTTTCGCAGCCATTGCAGGGATCAAACACCCAACCTCCACGTGATCCCCCATGCTGATCTGAACAAAATAAATAAGCCCATTTGAAAATTTGACATTTCATCCCTGTAACTGTAGCACATACTAAAGTAAAAATACCTATCACATATACTGTGTATTTTTTATATAGTCTACACAACCAAATTTGATTCTTTTGAACTTATCTATGGTTAAGAGAGTGAGTTTGACAATGGCATACCCTCACCCCCGGCCCCAGTCTCAAACTCAATCAAAAGGTATAAAAGGTATTGAATCAAAGTGCTCAACAGATAACACCATCGGCATCACGGATCACGAAGTCATCACTGACATCAGTTCTGTGCACCAATAAAACATCTACCGAATCCTATAAATACATATATATGTGAAGATACAAAATGGTTTAAATAAGCAAATTAATATACCTTAGTGTAATCTACACCAGGGCCAACTATTGGAAGCCCATCTGAATCCATTACAGAAACAATTCATAAACACGAGACAGCGGGAGGGGTGGATGTTTACCTTTAAAGGTCAAGGGCGACAGTCATATTTCGGTTTCCGATTTTCTCATTGCAACAAATAAGAAATTAAAGAAAAAAAAAATGTTTTTTTTTCCAAACCACTTTAATTCTAATTGTAC
Organism: Patella caerulea; assembly: GCA_036850965.1. Taxonomy (NCBI): domain Eukaryota; kingdom Metazoa; phylum Mollusca; class Gastropoda; family Patellidae; genus Patella; species Patella caerulea. Next base: position 18,258,239 of record JAZGQO010000014.1, on the reverse strand, counting down.
ATGTAAAAATATATTGCTATCATTGATTTATTATCAGCGTTTTCGTTCTGAAAACGGAAAATTTTATTTGCTCCGTATCGCGCACCTGCTCTCTGATTTCCGGTTTTAAGGCGAAAAGTGAAAAAGTTCCATGAGTTTTTAAAACTTCTGAAGAAAATAATAATAATGGAGCAAGCTCCTACTCTTGACACTGTATGTCAAGCGCTACAAGCGCTCTACAACAACCCTGATATGGCCGGTAAAGAAAAGGCGTCTGTGTGGTTAGGCGAACTTCAAAAATCGGTAAGTTTAAATGCTTCGAAGTTGATGAAGTTGAAGTTGGTGAGATGGATGAATGAAAGAAAATAAATGTAATTTTAGAAGTTTTTCTTTCTTATTTTGCTTGGAGCTTGTTTCTCAAATTTAAGATACAGGTCAGGTCGTATAGTATAATATACCTTTGATGATTTTGTTATGTTTTTAAAGGAGCTAATCTTTATTTTTTAAAACCCAAATCATGTGTAGTCAGTGTAGATATTGGCTTGAAAATAATGAAAAGTACAACTGAGTGATTAACATTCATATTTTAGATTTTTGTTATAATTTCTAATCTGCAAGTGCTACCCTGACTGTTGTTGTGTCTTGAATATTGGCTATCAGAAGGCCATATTTTCACAGTATATCAAAATGGACATGGTTCAATATCAAATTCTATCCTGCGATTTTAATGTTGAAGATTATGGATAATATTGAGTAAGGATTTAGCTACATTAACCATTCAAATCAGACTGATGATTTAGACTAATTAACAATTGATCCAAAACATTTATGTGCAGAAAGGGAGACTGATTAATGATATAAACACAAACAATTCAACAACACACAATAAATGGAACATTACACAACATGAAATCAATACAGGACAGGTACCAAAAAGGTCTAATAAAGAAACAATAGAACTGTACCATGGAGGTGTATATATTGACTAGAGTGTATGGTGGTCATGTGATCGCGTGCCGACTATGGAGGTTGGCAGCCATTTTACAACCGGAAAGATTTAGCCTGCGTTGGCATTAGGCCTAATATTTTTTTTTTTAATCGCTGCTGCTACTACGAAAATCTCATCAAGAGGTTTGTCTTTTTTTTTGTAAAATTTAATATACCGCCGTATTTTTCGAGCAAAGAAAAATCAGACACCAGTTCATGGAAATTGAAAACCATATAGGCCTACTAAGGCCTTGCTAGTCCTGTTTATATTTTCTTTTTTAAAAAAAAAAAAAAAATCCCATCGGCATCAGATATTATTCTACTGGTAAATGATAGAAGTCCTAGATTATTTTTAAAATCTAGTTTATTTCTTTATTCATCACCTGGATGACGCTATTTATTTTATAGTATAGTCAGTTATCTCTGCCAATCACGCAGAACATTCATTTCAAATCGTCAAACAAATTATTTAGATCTATCCAAAATAAAGTTTTATGTGAACTGCGAGGAGCAATGTTCAAAATTTTGCTGAATACTCTATAGATATCTGGACATTCGAGGACGTTCACTTTGACTTAGCTCAATTAATAAAATAAACATGATTTCGTAGTTCTGCGCACAATTTACACATTGCCACAGTGACTCTTAATAATAAAGCCCGCAAAATATGCCAGTTGACCAAAGCGATTTTGTTTTTAGGACTGTAAGGTAAGACCTTTCAATCATCATTTTTTTTTTTTGGTTGATATTGTTGAATTAGAACTGCTTTTTAATGGACTTACCAACACTTCGTCATTCTATTTCCCTTCATCCGGGCACTTCCGTCATTCTTTCCCGGTTGAAACATGGCGGCCGGTCTCCAGTGTCGACCCACGACGTTAACGTTACGTCAATGGGGATCACGTGACCACAATACACACTAGTCAATATATACAGCTCTATGACCTGTACACCAACAATTCTGTAATTGGGTGTATGAATTATGATAAGATTGCAATATACATGATGTATAGCAATATTATAATTAATAAAAGTACTTGTCTTCTTGATATAATTCAAACAGAACTGGGTACTGCATAAAATTTCAAGTAGATAATACATGTAGTCTTGTCACATTCATAGATATTAAACCATAATGCAAAGAAACAATCACTGGTGTTTTCCCAATGCATGTATATGTACGTTACAGCAAAGTCCTTGCATATCAGGAGGCCTTAAATGTTTTACTGGTTACGGGGAACTATATCTTGCAGCTATGATTTACAAGTATTTGAACGAGAGACATCCAAGCAAGACACCATTAAATATCAAGCTTACTCACAATTGTAATATGTATATTTTTTGCAAAAAATAACAGAATTGTAATGTTTTTTATGGCTATGTTCTCTTTTATTACATTTAAGGTTTTTGCATGGCAAATAGCAGATCAGTTATTGAGATTAAATCAAAGTTTAGAATCCTGTTATTTTGCTGCTCAAACAATGAGAACAAAGGTAACTCTAATTTTGACATATGTACATCAATTGTTGAACATATACCATATTCTTTGGTAGATTTTACCAAATATTTTTGTGCGTCTCATGGACAGTTTTAAGCAAATCCAGGCTTTCCGTATGAAGTTGAAGAAATGATTGCCCGAGATAAAGATCTGTTCACCGTGTGATGCTATATCAAAAACATGTGATATATTATCGCCGAAATTAAATACTGTTCCTTTTCCTGTCCACTTAAATTTGTCAGTAATGTTGTGGATATTGTTAAATTGCGTCCCTATATGTCTATGATGTTTAAAATATGTCCTTGATTATTACTTGTATCGCTGTTATTTTGGGCATAAAAGATGTCAACATTTTCTGCAATTCCATATTACTGACAATTATTGTTTGTTAGATAGGTATTAAAAATGCTACTCCTTTATGTTACTGAGGTGTTGTCGCGTGTAGTGGTCGAGACCATGGACACCATCGATTGAGTGTTAGTTGTTTGGATAACGTCATGTAAATTAGAATTGTTGTTTCTCGTATGTAATTATTTTAAAGGTTGTGGACCCTGTAGAGGTGACAAATTTTATCCAGTTTTGATCTTGGTTCCTTTTTTTTTACACGTCAGACCATAACATCCAAAATAATGACCCCTGCCCTTATTGTACGAAAATCACTCTTTTTAGCATATACTCTGTCCATCACTTGCAAAATGCAGGCATATCTTGCATGGCAACTGCTTGTTTGAATCTGTATGGAGTGTTCTTCATTTGTGATAAAATTTAATTATTGATATTTGTTTTCATTTTTCAATTTGTCTTGGGGGGTTGGGATGGCCTAGTGGACTAGAGTGCTGCGCTTCGACCTCTAGCTGGCCGGTCACCTCTGGCTTGCGGCTGTGATTTCGAGCCCTGGTGTGAGCGTATGTGGCATGGAGATAGGGGGCCTTCTCAACCTCGTGGGTTTCCTCCGGGCACAATCTCGAAACCAGAAAAATTTTTGAAGAAATTTCTATGGTGAATCGAGGTAGCCATTTTCCCGGAAAATGACATGTAATTCTTATGCGCGAAATTTCTCGTTTATTTCCGTCTTACGCCCTCGATTTTACGTGCCTGGATGACCGAATCACTTAAAAATATACCCACGCGTAGAAAATAGATCTTTACAAAAACTTGAATTTGTTCGCTTAGGATCCATTTTTTTATGTCAGTGAGTTGACTCAAGGATCATTTTACAACAAACGAAACGACGATCCGACCTCTAGTTTTCGAGAAATCAACCCAAAAAGATTGACCAATCAGAGGTCAAAATGGGCGGGGCTTAAGTTTGAAAATAATTGGAAAAAATGGACGGTCTAATGTGCCAGAGGCCTTCGGCTCCGCAGCTGCCTCTGGGAACGAGATTGCTCCGGGCACTCCGGTTTCCTCCCACTGCTAAAGACCCCTACGCGCAAGCGAATTATTGAAATAAAATTAAACCATATGTTAATCCCGAAATGACCTAGTTTATGTTGAGTGGACTTTAAACCCCATTTCTCTCTCTCTCTCTCTTCAATTTGTCAATCTTTTTCAGATCCAGTATGCATTTCATGAATTACCAGTGAATTCGCACCCGGTAAGCTTATACTCTCAATAAATAAACCTACCAAATATGAAAACTTACATAGACCTACATTGTTACAGTTTGTTCTTAAATGATAACACTACAATACTTATTTAGATTTATTATGATTAAAATAAAGTTTCTGTTATGTCGCAAATGAGTACATTATAATACTTACTTGTATTATCTTGATCAGTTGTTATAACGATTTCAATACTTATCATTATGATTTAATTATTAATTATATTTTCAGTCATTGCGTGATTCATTAATAGAACATGCTAGTAAAATAACACCTGAAACTCCACCTGTAATTGTTACACAGGTAAGTTATTATCTCTCATGTTTATTTCATGACCACATGTAATACTTTCATTTTCTTTGTCAGTAAAAATCAATTTTTAAAACTTTCAATTTTTTGTTAATATTTTTCAGTAAGTTATGAAAGCTTTAATTGGATATTATAGAACATGACAGCTTGTATAAATGACATATGTATCATAGCATGAATTACGAGCACAACTGTTAAACCAAAACACCTTAACAGAAATGCATCAGTTTAAGAAATCAACAACATCTCATTTGTTTACTGCAGTTGCCTTCCATCAAAAACATTTGAAAAAATTTTGGTTTGGGTCATTTTAAAAGAGGACATTGATATATGTAGTTCTATCCAGATTAGCCTAGTAATAAAAAGGTATAAGCACACATAGGACTTTGATAGATAAAGAAATTTATCGGATTATTCTTCTTGGTGTCAGCAGTAATACAGGTATATAGTAAATATATAAACCAATTATCAATATTCTGTAATGTTACAGAACACACAAATATTTGCAATGTAAATATTTCCTAAAAATGTTTTTATATTATTCTAATACAGTAATATTTTAAGAAGTTAAATCGTGAATATTATTTATTCCAGCTAAGTTTGGCATTAGCAGATTTAATACTACAGATTCCGTCCTGGAAAGGTGGGGTTGTGGAGATCATTCAAAAGTAAGTCAAGTTTATTTACATTTTCTGGTTTCAGAACTTCTTTGGTTCTAATAAGGAATAATTTATCTATTCTCAATTATCTGATTATGTTTATTCATTGTTTCCGTAGGTTTGGTTCAAATGCTCAACAAACATCATTTTTATTGGAGGTACTTACTGTCTTACCAGAAGAGGTAATTAATTATATAAATTTCATACAAGTGTTGCGGGTATTTTGAAGTATAGACATGAGATACATAATTGGTCCATACTTTTTATACATTTGTGGGTTAATTTAAAGATCCATTGGCTGTTGATATTACCCAAAAAGAACTGCTGTTCAAGCAAAAAAATCTGCCTCCTACAATTATGGTAAACGTAACCATAAACATTAGAAACTAATGCACTGGAATTGGTCACATTCAGCTTCTGAATATTACAGTAGCAACTTGTGACACCCATCATAATTTTCAAAAAAGACATTGATCTTTTATGCACATTCTGGTTTTTAGTATAATTTCATGAGGTGTTATAAGGCAGATTTTAACAATCCTGTACAATTCCAGAAGTTTTATTTGTTTATTGTGTGTTGCAAGTATTTTTAAAGCCGGATTTGTCAGATGTATTAAACATAATTGCTGCTATTTTAGATTAACAGTCGATCACTGCGGCTTGGTGCAAACAGAAGACAAGAAGTAATAGCAGAATTAACATCAGCTTGTCCTGTAGTCTTACAATTACTAGTAAGTAATGAACCACAGCATATACAAGTTATCTTTTTGTGTTAAAATATATAGGCTAGAAAATTGGCTTGTTCCATCTATAAAAAACATATTAACTGAACTACTGTATTACTCCCACACAGTTTGTTTAATTGTTATGTAAAAAAAATAATTTGCACTGCGTTGTATTTTTGCAGACAGCATGTTCAGAGTCGGCAGGAGAGGATAAAAGATTACAAGCTAGAATATTCCGTGTTGTTGGAAGTTGGTTTAGTGTAGGAGGTATTTCTCAAGATGCTATTATAAATACACCATTATTACAGGCACCATTTGAAGCTTTGGTACGTATACAGTTCATATTTGATAAATTTAAAGGGCATTTGGTGAAAGCTATATATGATAACAGACACCTTTATGGATAACATTCATTAGGTTTATTTAACTGCAATGTTCAATGGGTATACTGTCATCATTATCAAGCAATGATCATTGAAACATTGCAGTTAATAAACCAAGTGAATGTAATAAATAAAGCTGTCTGTTATTAGTTTATATATATTATTAAATTCATCAGTATAGCCTGGTAAAACATCCTGATATCAGTGATTATTATTATTAACTTTTTTTTTACTTCCCTCATCTAAAGATACTTCACCAGTAATTAAGATATTGCATTTGAATGAACAATTAATCATAGTTTTCAGTGTCCGATAGATAATTGTTTCTTCTGTTTGAATCATTTGTCCAGTAATAATTTGTATTTTATAGAGACACAGGGAAACACCATCACATCTTCATGAAGCTGCTGCAGATTGTCTTTGTACAGCACTTTACAGCATGGAGGTATGTATTAATTTGTAAATTACAGTAATGTAGAATTAACATCATTATTCCAATATGCTACGTAATTACAACCAAGAAGAGTCTGGTAGATACTTTTGATCTCTCATACATAACATAGTCTATGTATATTAGATTTGATATATGTTACTTGAATTTATTTCAGGATATTCAGAAACATCCAACATTGGCTCAAGCTTTATTTGAAGGTGTATTAACATTAACTGAAGGTTATCATCTTTCAGTGGCAGATGAAGATTCAGATAAGTATGTTTATAAATTGTTCCTGGTATACACCAAACAATTTGTTTATGTTTTTCTCAGCAGCAGACTCACAAATGAAACATCAATGTTTGAAACCCATAGAATGAGTAATATTGGTTGGTGGGGCAGTATATTTATTATTATGTTTTCTTCTTTGCATTATATATACCCATAATATATCAAAATAACCATATGCCTTTAATATCTATAGTAATTAACTATTAGCAAGAGACTAAACATGTTTTCATTCTTTTCAAATATTGTACAGTAGTTATATGTAGTGTTTTATTTTTATATTTACAGATCTATTAATTATTGTCGAGTATTTACAGAAATAGCTGAAGCTTTTTTAAATGTGATAGTAACAACACCAAATCAGGTAAATTATACTTAAAGCAGGTAAAGAATATTGGATTTTAACTGGTATGGATACTTTATACCAAGAGAACTTAGTATATACTGAGATCAAGTGTCTTATTCATTACATACACTGTAATCTCAGTATCTGTGAAATTAAACGCTTGTAAAATAAACAACTCAAATGATACCCAGTTTACAGCGATAGATTTTTGACACGGCTGTTCGAAATTTTAAAATAAAGTTGTTTATGTGTTGTTTATGACAGAGATTTTTAGATTGTATCTGATGATTTATTTTCTTTATAGGGATTAGGAGACTTTAGAATATTAGAATTACTTTTAACTTGTGTTGGTCATCATTTATATGAGGTAAGATTTTGTTACATTCTGTGTTTTTTAGCAATAATTTATCATTGGATAAATGTCTCATACATAATATAATTTTCTAACCAAAAAAGTCACCAATATTGTGCATTGGTAGGCCCTAGTGGGGGTTGGGTCTGTATGTTTTACAGCATGCCTGTTAGATCACAAAGTTTCCTACATGCAAGTGAATTCTGGAAATGAAATTGAACCATATGTTAGTCCTGAAACAACCGAGTTTGTGTGAAGTGGAAGTTAAACTCCTTTTCTGTTCAAAATAGTGGCAATTGGTAAGCAGTATTTATCGACACAGAATCAGAAAGACATTTCGATATAAGGTGTCTGATTGTCAGATTGAAAAATAGACTGAAGTTCTGAAAACATAAGAAAACTTGTGTTATTCACAATTTAACGTTGTTTCCTATTGCTGAAAGTGATAATTGTACAATGTTCTGTATTCCAGGTGGCTGAAATAACTTTTAATTTTTGGTATCGTTTATCCGAAGATATGTATCAGAAGAATGATATGGCTTTGAATGAATTATTTAGACCATATATACAGAGATTGTTGATATCATTAGCTAAACATTGTCAATTAGACCCAGATCATGTAAGTTACTGTACATATTATTTTACTGTTTACAATAAATCTTGAGACTATAGATTATTAACATGACATGAATAACTGTTTTTAAAAAAAACACATTGAAATACTATGTTTGATAATACTGTGGTCAGAAAATGATAACAGTTTTATCAGGTAATACAGAAACAAACAATACAAATTTTGAAATAATACAGTACACAAATCTACTTTCCCGTAAAAGGTCATGCATCTTTATAAATGTGAACAGACATCTATTTGCACAGAATATTTCTATGAATATAAGTTTGTATACAGTATATTGTACCATTTCAGTATGTATGTCCCATTGATAAATTTTGTAAGTTTTATTTATAACCTCAATTTGAGTATATATTCCCTGTAACCATTGAAGCAACCCTTAAAATGTCTTATGCATTTTATGTTCCACAAAATATGTGCAAAGGTATATTACGCACAAAATATTCCGATGTTCATGTTATTATGATGTTATTGTTATTTATTAATAATAATTTTTAGGACACGATACCAGATGATACCGGTGATTTTGGTGAATTTAGATTACGAGTGTCTGAATTAATCAAAGATGTTGTTTTTATTGTTGGTTCAACTCCATGTTTTAGTCAGGTAGGTTATTTTATGCATTTGTTTGACTGGTTATATCCTTCACAGATATATAATACTTCATCCATTGTTCGAGACTGATTATACAAGTCTCATCTATTATGATATCACATCTTTCGTGGAGATATAATACTTCACGTTCTTTTCACTAATAGATTGTAATCTCCATCAAACTGAATAAACTTTGAAATCTTTTCTTTTTTGACAGATGTTTTCCAATCTACAGAATCCGACACAGAACATACCATGGGATGCTTCAGAAGCGTCGCTATTTGTTATGACGGCTGTGGCTAAAAATATTTTACCGTAAGTTTATTTAGGTACTAAATGCCATTAGTATTGAAACTGAAATTCTTATTCCATGATATTATTATTAATTAATGTCAAGATACTGTTTTGAACACAAACATGCCATGAAATTAATGTTGTCAACTAGGTTAAAGGGACGGATTTTTTAAAAAAAATTATTAAAATTTTTATGGGATTTGAAAACAATGTTTAAAGAAATATTAATACATTGATTCTAATTATAATTTATATACTGGTAAAAATGTTTACTCTTTATTTATTAGTCAAAGGGTTATCTTGGATAGAGTACAAATCAGTTTATATATATAATGTAATAGAATGTAGTGTGATTAGTGAAATGATCATCTGATGTCATATTCAGGCAGTTTGAATCTGAAATATTATAACAGTTGAATCTCCAAAAATGGCTAAATTCTGCTCAGTATTTACAAAGATAAGATAAATTGCAACTTTCCCAGCATTCAGCATCCTATGCAAACGATATAAACAAGCCAGTGCCACATGCTAGTAAATGAGCCTCTCTTTTTAATCTCATTGAATGCAGTTGGTAAAAATTATTAATCCTTGTTTTTTGTTTTGCTAATTAAATGTTAAATTATCAATTTCAGTACATTTTACCCTTGATTAACCTGGGCAAATTTATATATTTTCTTTAAAATGCATATTACGATCAGCTATTGTAAATTAAATCACCTCAAGAAAAAATCCTTTCTATAGTTATTTACACATTGTACGACACATCTTTCTCCTTTGTTATAATCTATCAATAATTTATTTCAGTGAAGAAAAAGAAATAGTACCACAAGTATTAGAAGCTGTATTAAATCTACCTGAAACAGCTCATATTGCTGTACGATATACAAGTTTACAATTAGTTGGCGAATTATGTGAATGGATTGAAAGAAACCCACAGTATTTAGGTAAAAATACTTATACATACAGTTTCAAAGGATCTGTCAGTCATTTGTATAAGTATTATTAACTCCATGACGTCTGCTTTAATTATATGTATTTTATTTGTATTTGTATTTGTAAATTGTTGCCTCAAGGACACACATTTTCATGCATGTAAAAGAAACCTTGACAGTTGGAATTCTACAGTTGGCCATACATGTAGTTCTGCTGTCATGGCAAAACTTCATTAATTTCACACTGTATGGCATCCACCCGTTTTTATTAACCCAGTCAAAGCCGAAAAGTAGGGAGTTGAATCCCATTTCATTTCTTATCTTAGGGAACACTTAGATATTTACTTTGACATTACACAATTGACTGAAACCATCATTGTCTTAATTCTTTTACTTCTGATCACTTCTATCACCAACTTACAATTTTTATTCTAGACTATTCTAATAAGAGGCCAGACCAGATGAAAATTGTAATGAAACAGTTAATAAGGCAAACATATATGCACTAGCTTGTTTATTGTTAAGATAAAAAAAACTAGATTTAATTAATATTAAATATGATACATAATGTTTTATTACAGATCCAGTATTACAATTTTTATTGGCTGGTTTACAGCAACCGTTATTGGCGTCAGCAGCAGCTAATGCTTTACAGAGTATATCGATACAATGTCGTGATCATCTAACAAAACATTTTCAAGGATTAGTACAGATTATTCAAGCTATGGATACGTTTAACTTGTCCTCAGATGCTGCTATTGGTTTATTAAAGGGTTTGTATATCACATTATTATGATTTTAAAAATGTTGAATTACTTTACAAGTAAAAAGTATATTTTCGTACAATGGATATTTATTTATACAAAAACAAGCAGTGCTGTTTATGTAAAATAGCTTCCAAATCATATGTTTGTCCTTATCAGTATTTTATCTTTGTCTTCTCTGTTGTTTCGTAATTTCAGAGATAAAAACTCATATTACAAGTAGATTCTGGGTTGACTGAGGCAGTGAAATCAAAACGAGTAGGTTGTACCACTGCTCTCTGGGCAAATTTTCCTCACATCACCCTGCATGTTGCATGCCCATCTTCATTAGCCCGAACAGTGCAAGAGAGAGAGAAATGGGTGTCATATTTGGATCAACATAGGGTTCAAATTTATTTCAATATTTTGCCTCATTGACTCAATGACTGACCTTATTGTGCGGAAAGGTAGGAGGTTCAACTTGATTTCATATTACTTACTACATTCAATTTAATGTTACGTTACAACATTCATATTAGTTTTAGATTTGGTCATGAATTACCCTTCTTTACAAAATTATATTTTCAGGCACGGCATCAATATTGGCTCGACTTCCGCATCCTAAAATAGCTGAAGGTTTACGCACCCTGAGTTCATTTCAAATAGCACAGTTAAATAAAGTAAGTCAACTTTAATTATTCAAATAAAGTATTTTTTTTTATAACTTTCATAAACATTATACTTATTGTATATCTTACTTTGTAGTTAATAGCTGAGGAAACTGGTCCCGTTAAACAAGGTTCTGATAATGATCCAACTGTATGGTTAGATAGATTAGCTGCAATATTCAGGTATAATCATTATTTATGTATGATATGAATAATAATAGTTTAATAGACTTTACATAGATAAAAACAGCTAATGACACGCTGATACAACACAGACAAAATTAATTGGTTAATTGGTTATTGTACATGTAGACACTAACAGTACAGATGATACATATATATATATACAACACAGATAATATAGGTAGTCTCTCAGGAGTCTTTTGTTGGTAAAATATAGGTACATAGATACACCACAAACAATACAATTAGTCTCACAGTCGTCTCTTGTTGGTCAAATAGAGATAGATATACAACACAGACAATACAAGTAGTCTCAGAGGATCCTTTTTTGGCTAAATCCCCATTCATATTTTTATTGGGTATTTTTTTTCTTAACAGATATACAAATCCTACAGTAAATAATGGTCAAGTACATCCTTGTCAAGCTGTTATTCAAGAGGTAAATATATCACCAATAGTCAATACATCATAAACACAGAAATAATACCATGTAGAATAGAATATACGGTTGATTTTGTGGTAATTTCGTGAGAATTGAAATGAAATTATGTTTTATGTCCTACTTTTACGCACCAACAGGACTAATAAAGATGGGCATATGCCATACATTGTACTATTAGGGAAATTGATACATTCTTTTTCATTTGGACATTTCCTTGGGTTTACTACGATCCGAACGATTAGACGCTGTTCGTTGCAAGGCCCTTGTCTTGCACCACTAACATTGGGAAACCATGCTGGAAATCCTGGATAACTTTCTTGAAAAACACCAGGACGGAACCATGGATCTCCTGTTTAGTGAACCTATTCCTTTAACTCACTGAGCTACTGTGGCTTCCATGTAAATTTGAAATAATTGTGTTTAAATGTTATTATTGTAGGTATGGTTAGTATTATCACAAGCTTGTAATAAATATCAAGCAGATGTTAGAATAACAGAGAGATGTTGTCGATGTATTAGATTTGCTATTAGATGTTTGGGTAAAAACTCAGCCACATTATTAACCCCTCTAGTCACACAGGTAAGTTAATATCTGATATGCCTTCAGTACATTTATGTAATATTGAATGTAGTTTATAATCTCAGGAAATGAACTGGTAGTTTTAAAATAACACCCTGAAAGTCATTTGAGTAGTTTTGAATTCTACACAAATTATAGCATTGTGAAATTAAATCTCAAAATAGAATAACAGTCCAGTTAGGGCTCGATTTCTTCAGCATATACAAAGACATAATGAATTGGAAATTTTTTACAACATTCATCATAGAAGATATAAATAAGCTAGTGAGCCACCTTAAGTAAGGTTTTGATGAATCTCTTTTCAGTCCGATTGAATCCAAGTCAGAGGATTATCTATTGTTTATATGTTGCTTTCGTTTCTTAATTAAATGTTAAATAATATAAGCCAAGTGAAATTAGAAAATGCACAATTAGATTCAGGAATATAAGTAGTTAGATATAAATATGTATGTATTTATTTTACAGATGGTACAGTTATATCAAGTACATCAACATTCATGTTTTCTATACTTGGGTAGTATATTAACAGATGAATATGGTACAGAACCTGGTTGTATACCTGGTTTATTAGATATGTTACAGGTGTGTGTATATATCTATATACCTACTTTATACACCTTAAACTCATTCAATATTTAATTTACTATTTCATTGCCTTTCATTATTTGATTCATTTCAAATTAGTTTTACCTTTCCATTAGTTTTAACTGACACTGAAAAAACAAATCCCCCAAACAGGGCTGGGGTAATGGTAATGGGTAATGGTAATGGAATGTAATCATTACATTTTTTAAGTAATGGCCATGTAATGAGTAATGGAAGATTTCAAAAGTAATGGGTAATGAAAATGTAATTAATTACATTCCCAAAATCATGTAATGGTCAATTACATTTCAATTACTTTTCAATTACATTTTATTTTATGGCACATATAAATATTTCCATATGACAAACATGAAATTTTGTAGTACCAAATAAGAAAATTAAGTGTACCTGACACAAATCCAATTTATTATAATTTAAAAAAAAAAAAGATTTAAATCAGTTTTAAAAATTATAATAAGAAGGCATTCAACATTTTCTTTTATTCCTTTTTATGTAGGACCCTTCTTTAAACATGTAACCTAACAAGTAGATCTTTGAAAAGAAGTATATTTTAATCAAAGATTAGTGTTAATTTACAGTCAATCATTCAGTCAATCAATCAATCAGTTAGATTAAAAGACAATAGTCTTACTATACTTTCCAAGTTAACAAGTGACAAACCAAACAATGGCTTTCAATTATCTCATCATTTTATGGTTACTTAATGATAAACAATCATGTTGTTTTAGAGTCATGCTAAATAATCTACCAGTTATACAATATATTATAGACAAAGTCTTTGGGTTGATTAAAAATCCTATAAGATTACTTAAAAGGAGCTAAATCAATAACTTTCTGGACCGAGAAATTGACATGGGTCGCAACGCATATAATAATGCAATATGAATGAATGTATATAAACTGATCAACATTCAATCCTTTCCGTTTTTGCTTTTAAATTTCTAATCAGTTATGTTCGACGAAGTACAGCAGTTTTTGTAACCTACCCGTCACTTGAATATTTGCCCGGATGTCATAATTTATAGAAATAACAATTCATACACAAATATTGATTTAAGTGAAAAAAGGATTATTTTAACTTTGGTTTTGTAGGCACTTCATGGCAGAAAACAATGTCGCCTTTTTAATTTCTATGTGAAAAGCCATAAAGTAATGGGTAATGGTAATTAATTACTTTCAATGTAATGGGTAATGGTAATTAATTACATTGCTCAAAATAAGAAAGTAATTGTAATGATTACATTTAAAAAGTAATGGTAATGTAATTAATTACATTGGTAATGTAATGGCCCCAGCCCTGCCCCCAAAATCTGTTTGTTTTAGAATATTTGTGTGAGGTGAGCACTACTTGGTGTATTGAAAGAGGTATTATTTTATCAGAGATATATTTAAAACGCTTATAGATTAGGGCATAAATATAGCATAGATCTCTCTGTTATAGTGAAATCCTGGTGTATAATATATAATTTTATAACTAGAACAGTAGTAAAGTCAGTGGAGCCAGCAATGTTTAGTCATTATTGTACCTTTAATGTATTCTTATACATCTGTTCCAGGCATTTTGTGGACCTACATTTAAAATATTAGAAGAACATAATGGATTAAGGAATCACCCAGATACAGTAGACGATTTATTTAGATTATGTTTAAGGTAAATATCATTTATGGTTATAGAAACATGAATAAATAGATATTAGTATATTTCATATCTTGTTAAACAATAACTTTGTGGTTAGATTATAAACTAATAGGTTGTTATATATAATATGTTTATACAGTAACCCTTACAATACAATATACACAGTTTAACATCTTATTAACACAAGACTAAGTTGTGGCGAGGTAGGGAGTCGTTATCATGTCCAATACACTCCCAATATTTACTACATTTATTTGTTCCATTCAAATCTATTAGGCAAATCTTTGCTTGTCAATCTCACCTACTTGATCCCTGACAAGTGGAAAACAGCTAAATTGAAAAATTCAGATTTGGTCTGTAGTCCAGTGCCCCCAAAGTGAAATAAGCTAAAACTTGACTCACCAGTATTAATAAAAGAATACATGCTGGTTCAGATGTCATCACTCCAGTTTGTGCTTACCTTATTGACAATTCCTCATTAGAATTTAACTTGTTTATGCATCTATTTCTAGTTATTTCTGTTTTTGTAGTGCTTTCATAATTTTCTACTTGTAGATTTATCCAGAGATGTCCCATCCCATTTTTACAAAGTCCCATGTGTAAACCATTAATATGTTGTGCTATAGCTGCCTGTTCATTGGATCATAAAGATGCCAATGCTTCTGTGATGAAATTTCTTGCTGATTTCTTTAAATGTGGTAGAGAAAAAGATGTAAGTTAAAGAAAAGTAATTGAATTATCTCTACAGATGGAAATCAGCTTTCTGCCAACAGTTTTGGGGATTGATTGGACAATGGTTAAAACATGCTTGTTGCATCATAAGGTCTGTGATTGAGTCGAGTGGCAAATTATTGAAATAAAATTGAATCATATTATTATGCTAGTCCTGAAATGACCTAATGGACTTGTGTCAAGTGGACTTAAAACCCCATTTCGCTCTTTCTCTCTCTCTTGCTAATAGTTTAAATAGATAATTTACATTGTAAGTGGGTATGGGTGATGATTACTTCAAATCATGTCCCGCACTATGTGAATTCTGTTCAGCTTTTGATTACAATAATAATTTATTTTATTTTCTTATTATGTTTAAGGATCGAGAAGATTTTGAAGTGCGTCAAACTCTAGTCAAACAGTTATTAAATGATCATGGTCAGGCTTTAATACATGCTATTATTAACGCTTGTATTTATTGTTTACCTACATATATGATTCCTGATGTAGCAGAAGTTGTACATGAAATTATGTTAATTGATAGGCCTGTAAGTATAAATCAAGTAGTTCAATTTCTTATCTTTTAAGGGCTGGATAGGGTGTGAGGTGTGTGTTTACTGTTTGATTGATATGTTGATGAATTGCATGGTGAGCTTAAGCTTACAACAATTTCTGAGATACAAAAAACAAGGGAAAAGAGGTAGCCAGTGGATAACCTGAAATTTAATTAAGACTTCCATGGACAGCTATTAAAGACAACATTGTTTTGTATATGTCATGAATTCTCCTCCTGTTTAGCACCCGTTGCTAGGTAGTTGCTAGGTACCACATCGGCAGCTAAGTCATGTTACACAAACATGACTAACTTCTTCTAATAGATTTTGATCGATTAATTAGTTTGACTATGTTTCTAGTCCAAATATATCATCAAATCACCCAGTTTGTACACAGTAAGGTATCTTTAAATCAGAATTATAGAATATTTAAAGGTTGATTATGATTTGTTTCAGATGTTTTGTGTATTATTAGAAACTACATTAAAAGCTTTACCCGCGGAAAATAGTGGTGGTGCAGTAACAGCTACACATAAACAATTAACTGACTTTCATAAAGCAGTAACCAGGTAATATATATTAGATATTGCTGGATTTATATCTGTTTGACCTCTCAGTAGATTTTATCCTTCTTACCAACCCTTTTAATTGGAAATATAATTCTACTGATAGGGTATGTAAATTGACACTTAATAATACCAAGATGATTCAGACTTGCTAAAAATTCTGAGTATTTCGGAAAATGATAGAGATTTTGTCAAGAATCTTTGATTGAGAAAAGGTTAATGGTTAAGTACTCCTAATCTTCAAACATTGGCTCAGTGATTAAGGTCCTGGCTCACTAACCTTGAGGTCCCAGTTTCAATTCCAGTGTTGACTAAGAGAGTTCCTCAGGATTTATCATTATCCCCCCCCCCCTACTTATATAGAGGGTCTATCTTCAATCGGATTGGACGAAAAACTAGCATAAAAGAACCCTTGGTTGCTGGGATTCAATGAGGAATCTGGGTAATATTTCTCTCAAAGCATGCTTCATGGCGTCTGCTCGTCTTCATGTACTTGGTTGGTACTGAAGAGTTGAAGATTAAACCATTTCATTACAAATTAATGTTTACATGTTGTTTATCAATTATTTTTATTCTATATTTTTCAGTGCTGAAGCTATGAAACATGTGTCCCATTCTTTAAGAGATTTTTCTCGCCTGTACAGATGATTTCAATGTTGAAATGTGACAGAGAGAAGACTATCTGTGATGTTTTTATATAAGATAAATAAGCTTGTTATTGTATAGACAACTTCATCAGCTGCTTATATACTTAACCTTATGTGCTTACACCATGACTTGCCTCAAAACACTTGATCTTCGCAAAGCAGAATATTGTGGTTGTGAATAGTTGTTTTTGTCATTTTTCAATAGGACTTGGCTTACCTCTTATCTAGTTATTTCATAATAGGCCGGATGTTTTTACCACTCAATAATAATGCAATGGTCTGTGGCACTACAGACTTTCATGCTCGAACAACAGAAAGAAGTGGTGCTTTGGTTGCCATTTTTAAGTGAATTTGATTGAAAAATTCAATTTATTTAGTGCTTTTGTGATGATTGCTATCAGATTTTCAATCATTTAGACAACTACATGTCACAATTTTAATCTCTTTTGGGGGGTTTAAAAGTTTGGTCTTTTCCTTTGTGTGTGCTCTTTTGAGTTTGTTAAGCAATAACATGTTCTGGTACGTGTTGCATTTTTTTTTTTTTTTTTTTAATTGTCTTTTGTTCTAAAGGAGACTGAATCTTCCAAGTGCTGTTATTTTTGTTTGAAGTGGCAGTAAATCTTGTAGCAATTGAATCGAGCAATAACATTTTCAGATGCTCGTACAGATACTCACCACAGATCGTGTAGTTGTTCATATGCAATGTGATTTGTTGTGTATGGTTGATGGCAAGAATGACATGTTGCTTCATCAAACCAATGTAACAGATACCGTGAATAACGAAGTGCAAAGAATTATGTGAAATATGGCTTCCTTTACATCAAATTTGTCAAAATTTTATTCTGTTATTATTTTAGAATTGATTTTATTTGATTTAAAATGGATTATTGTTATGTTATTAATAAAAACAAATTATTTTTTTTTTAATGCAATACATTTAAATTGAATGATAATTAATTCTATAAATACATGTATTGCAACATATATTAATTAGCCTTACTGCACAGTTATTGTTTCGCTGCAGTCATTCTGAGAAATATATTTGTTATTTTACTGTTCATTTACATGCTGAACATCCTTTATCATTAATGATCAAAAAGTAAAAGTATATTGCAATTTTATATTTTGTAGCTATATTATCCTTCTCAACAAGAAAATAACTGTAATTAATGTTCAATAATATGAAACACGTTTTTAAAATAATGTTAAGAAAACTAATTTTTGAGGAGAAAAAAACCCCAATCACTGACCTAATTAATCATTGTTAAACATGTTGAAAACCAATCGAAAATGTGCATACAATCTGATTTAAACATCCACAATATTAATGTAGCAGTGTAGTCTAATCATGTAAAGTGCTGATTGTAATTAAGTTATCTAGAATAGTTTATTAATGCTTATTTAAAATGATTTACTACATCTCTTGAGCCAGTTGTGATGAAAGAAATGTGAAAACTCTTGGGTTTCAAGATGGGGCGGATGGCCGAAATGGTTAGCGTATGGTTTGTCATTGAGTCAACTGGCATGGTTTTGATTCCCCAGTTGTACGTGACAAGGACTAGGGTCGCCTATCCAATGGGGTTTCTGCAGGTTCTCCGTTTTCCTCCCACTGCTAAACACCCCTTCGCGTTATTGATTTATTGAAATAAAATTGAACCATGTATTTTGCATAAAAGTAAACATTGAAAAGTTACAGTTTTTATTCTTAAAATCATAATAGTTTGAAAAACTAGATAAAACTTGATTATAATATGCCATTGTGAAACCAGTGCTTGTTGTTAAAGGCTTTATTAATTATATTGATCTAGTCAGATTTATACATCTATCAGCTCTAGAGTATTATGATCATTATTACTGCCATTATATTCATTTAATATTCCCATCTTTATAGAAGGAATGATGATATTATATTATAACATTCTAATATACCATTCCTTATATTACATTCTACGCTTACATCATCTATGACTACATAGGGCAATAATACCAATCTATTAAATATATCAAAGACTTGATTATTGCAGGATCATTTTCTACTCATTTACATATAGATCAACCATTTATAACTCTTGGTCTATAACAAGATTTATGTATGATTTAATGGTCGAGATCTAGACATTAAGTAATATATTGATACTGTACCAGGCATTGGCCAAGTGTTTTTTTTAAAAATATTATGCAATGTTTTTAGCTCAAGACTATTAAACAACTTAAAATACAGACACTATCCCGCACATGCTTTTCAATGAAATACTTCACATAAGTCCACTGTTTCATTTAGTTTAGTTGCCCGTACATTATTGGAAATAATGGTACACCAACATCAAAGGATGATGTCACATCTGTATTTTAAATGTAAATAATACCAAAGGCAGGAAAATAATTTCATCTTAACAATAATTGTAGAGTATATAATACTTATGAAGCATAATTTATATGATTTACAGTTATTGTTAATTTGAATTGTTTATGAAATTTAGATATTGGCAATCTGTGTAATGAATACACCCATTGCATTAATTACATATTGGCAAATTGTCTAATGAAAATATTCATTTGCATGCATTTCAATCTATTTTCTTTCAGATCGAAAACACATTAACTACAAAGGCTCACAAAGTAACAATATATGAGTTAGTTTAATGTACAAATGTATATTATAAATTACCTTTTTATTGCTCATACATGTAGCTATATTACTAATTTATTGTTATATTTATAGTCAAATTGTATCCTAGTGTTTGCATGTTTTACAGTAGACTCACTGTTTTGTACATTTGTGTCAATGTATATTGAAAACATTTTGGATTAAAATACGGTCTCTAATCAATCATTATGCAATTATGGCAGAACCTAAATAATACTATAAGAGAGTGGCAATTGTAATGGTAATATCACAAATTGAATACAAATTACAGCTTGTAAAATAAATTGTTCATCAGCCCATATAAATAATAAAGTTAGCTCTGTAAAATAATATTTCAACCAAATAGTTTAATAAATAACATCAGTAACATATTCTTTATGTAATTGTATTTTTACACTATTCTAATTACTTGGGTAAAAAAAGTCCAAAATATATAACTATCACTAGTGTCATGAGCATATTTTTTTTTCCCGCCGGAGTGATCATTTAAGTTGCATACACTTTTACCAACACCAGTATATACTATTTTATCGCCAATATTAGAAACTTTTGGCCATTTTTCTTAGACTTTTTGAAAGTGGTGTCAAATTTGTGAAGGAAGCAAGGAATATATCTCTTGATTATACACTAGTAATTAATTATTAAACAGGCATATTATGTATGAGCTAAATCTGCCTATTGCAGGTCCTTCTATGGGTCTTAAATGTTACAAAAATTATTAGACATTTATTAACGTAAGATCATAATCAACTCTCGATGCCATCGGATGACTGTGGTTTTAAGTGCCTAGATTATAACAGGTTGACAATTTGATGATTTAAATTAAAAATGGGAAGCGAGAGTAAGACCAATATGATGGTTACAATCAGTGCATACATCTTGTCAAAACTACAACCATTATTAACTTAGCTCAAAATGAAGTAATTGGATTGAAATTTTCAATATATTCAATTTGAATTATTTCTTTTCAAAATGTTATAGCAGGGATGGCAAGCTCTTTATCTAAGTCCAACATAATGCCCCTTTAAGCATAATAGATCTGAAAAAAATATTGCATAAACAAAGAAAATAAAATTATTTTTATTATTCCTCAGAGAAAAACAATCAAAACTTTATTTAAAGGGCTTATATCAATAGGCTGAGCATTAATGTTGATATTGGAAATGCATGTAAATTGTCAGTTTTTATTTGTATATATTATAATTTGGTGTAAAATATGTACAAATGTATTTTTACTTGCTAAGCACTGTGTTGTAGGTAGAGTATGCGGCTATAGATTAGTCCATCAAATTGGTAACTAGAAATGATATTCTATTTTTAAATAAACGAAACCATGAAATAATTAGACTGTAAATACATGGGAAAATTAAAAGAGATCTATTTTTGGTAAACCTAGACTCCAGGAATATGTTTTATTTATTTAAACTTGTGTAACAATTGTTTTCATTTTATCTGAAAGGGTATGATATGATACTGTGACCCATCCTAGAATATTAAAGTTCTACCAATATTTGGATTTTAATACATTTATTTATTGTCTGTTCTATTGTAGTTGTTTATAGTGATTGAGTGTGAACACATTAAAAAGGATTTTACAACACTTTATATATTAATTGTTTATCTTTCCCCTTCCAAATAATCAGTGGGGGCTGCAGTGGCTCAGGATTCCCATTGCCAGTGGTGCAGGGCTGGCAAGCGTCTAGTCGTTTGGATCGGACAAACAAATCCAATATCCTGTGTACACCTACAAGAATCCTTTAATGGGAATTCAATTGCTATCAAAAGATTTACTCAATGCTCACTTGGTTATTCTATGTCAAGCTGAGCAAATTTCGAAGAGTTGTGGATTTATATTATTATTTTAATTCGATTTACAAAATATTACCTGGACAGATTCTGGTTTCCATTACTTCATCATCATATTACTCAACATCTGTCAATCATATCTCCCGGATCATCAGATTCTAGCCGCCCAGCCCATAATTTCTGGATAAACACCCATCCACCAACCCTCGCAGGCCCCTTGAACCCAATTAACGATATAGATATACACACGGTTTTGTCTTGTGCGTCAAACGGCATCAGCGTCACAGCGCACCTGAAATATAGTTCAATTGAACGCATTTTATAGAAAGGGAGATAACTCTTGTTTACCGTTAATGGATTTCCAAAATTCCTTAGTTCGCGTCAGCATCTGTGTTCTGGTGTCATAAGCTCCAAGGTTTGGAGAGGGGCACATGTCCAGGGGACACCTTTTTAATTGTTATTATAAAGAAATAAAAAATACACTGTAAACAGGTAGGAAAAAAACCGGTGAATGTGGGTACCGGGTGGCTTGGGTCAGTTCACTTTTTTTTTGGAATAAAATGGTGAATTAAAAACTATAAACCACCTGCCTGGGTTTGAACGCAATGAAGCCCCGACCCACCCCCTTTCGTTTTGGCACTATCGCCATCGTCGTTTAGTTCGGGCATAGTCCGGGGCCCGAGTTCACAAAGTATTCTCAGACTTAAAGTTCCAATAGCATATTTTTAAGTTATATTTTTAAAATTTATTAAAATAAAGCCCTAAAATAGATTGTACCTATAAACAGTCCTACCTTGTTAAAGAATAATCCTATTAATCCTATAATTCACTATTGCCGGTTGAGAAATTGGCAAAAATATCATTTTTAACTTCAAATTCAAACGTTTGAAGATGGCCGTCCATGGTGAGGAATGGGAAAACAAGGGAGGTAATTCAGTTACTATATGGACACAGATCACTAAATATTTCTAGGGCCAAGTTATTTTTAGTCTTTCTCTCCCTTTCCCTTTTTCCCCCTTTTGCATGGTGATTTTTGTTTACTTTTTGGTGTAGAATCGAAGAAAAGGGTTTGGAAATACATTTTCTGCCAGGTTTTGGTGAATATTCATGATTTTGAGGCGGAAGGATACAAGAGTTGTGAGGTTGCTTACGTTGAAAGGGGGGGCCGAAAATTGCCTGGTTAGCTGTCTCTACTTCCAGCTTGTGTATCTCAAGTTTTTCATGGTGAACCTCATACATGCTTTTGGGCCAGAGTTTGCCACATGTTGCTCCATCTGTGGCAGAAAGCGTTCTACCCAACGAATATTTGGGGAAAAGTTACAGCCGATCTAAGAGACGAGAATTAACATTGAAGTCAATGGGGAAATAATTAGTGATCTGTGGCCTGTCTGTGTATGACAAGGCTGTGACTGATAGACCTTAGTTTTGAAAATATGATGACTAAATTGTCAAAAAATATGTATAAAGTATTTTGACTACAGAAAAACTAAAAAAAAAAATAAATTTAAAAAAAAAAAATCAAAGTTTGGAGAAAAATTGTGATTTCACTGCAAATTTCTCAATTTTCAGTTTTTATTTAATTTCTAACAGTAAGAAAAATATTTCTATGTCCAATTTTGGTGTATTCAGCCTCAGAAAGCATAGATAAAGTGAACAACATTGTAATTTCACCCAATTTTGTCTAAAAATCAGGAATATTCCCAAAAAATCTGCAAATTCGCCCATTTCGATGTAGAAATTAATGCCTTCATGCCTACTCAAATTAGTCAAAATTTCTAAAAATGCCCCTTATTTTCATTGCTATTGTAAGTTAGATGGGATCTATAAGTTTGTCAGGTTTAGAAATAGCTGCAGTTTTCCTACAGAAAATTGAAAATTGGCAACACTGAGTTAATAATATACAGCAGATGGGTTTATACAAAATGTTCAAAACAGGGGTTGGCTCAATTTGGCCACCAATTTAGCCAAAAAAAGCATTTTTTTCTTCTTTGAAACATTAAATTCTTGCATTTCCTTCGTGGAGGAAGCAATATCCCAGTCTTTATAGACATTTTTCACCCCACCATTCTGTTTACAGAGGCTATAAATGCCCCACCCCACCCTTTTTATTAATGTGTTTTGAGAGTTTTAATTGCACCTGTGTTGACAATTAAATGATAATAATTGGAATTTGTTGTTGAATTACAGTTAGGAATGTTATTTTACACCAATAAATGGTTATTTTGTACATTTCAAGGATTTCTAATCTTTTTTGTTTAAAGGCAAACATGGAACCCTGAGACATGTCAGGCCAATAAGACCATACCCTGATACAAAACTGGTGTAGATGTGTAAATGTCAGCTTAATGGTCAATATTTTCTTATCGAAATCTAGGATTTGTGGTGTTTGTTGCATTTATGTTACTTATAGAACAGTAAAATGTTAATTCTGATCCTTTTCAGGCCTCTTTTATGATGTCAACTCTGTTATAACTACCATTTTGACTTCATTTTTTCAGGCAATTGATGTAAAGGTCCAGACATCTTGATTCAGCACCAGAATTGCAATAAAGATTTGTATGGTGCCTCTGAGCTTTGAGATATTGATAACATTGAACTATTTCCAAATTTGTAAAAATTGTGTATTCTGTGTCCCTTTTGTTAGAGAGGGGTGGACAGAGGCCAATTATGGCATTTTTTTCTTTCAGCAAGGCCTATTTTAACCATAATGCACATTTATTGCACCTATTTTAGTTTTTATGTTCATATATTAGCCAGGGATGGTAAATCATATCTGTTAGACAGATTCTTTTGGTGGTGTTAGCTTTGCAACCAAAGATAAGATTGATTCAGTCATTGACATTTTTAGGGGGTGGGGTTACATGTTTCAGTACAGACCTTTATAATTTCAATCATTGCAACAGTTTTGTGATTTTTCTGTTTGCATATTGTCCAGGGTTTCCAAAAATATATTACTTGCCACTCTGGCTATCTAAAAAAGTGGAAAATTATTGGTTTTTTGAAAGATGCTACATGTAAATTCTGTACATTTTTCATGACATGACAGTAAAAAAATATATTTTTGAAAAAAAATCCAGATTATGAGTGTTTTCTGTGTAATTTGTTTGTAACTTGTCGTATTTTTTCACAAAACTCAAATACTGCCTTTAATAAGAAAGATTTTTAAATTTTAGCACAAAAGGCCCAGGGACCTGAGATGCACTGCTGTACATAAAGCAGCTTGTATACTTAAAGGGCCATCATTTTTGCAGTTATTCTTTGATTTTGATTTTCTTTCACCGGTGCGTTGCCAGAACATATGGGAAGCATATAAAAAGGGCATTTTGGTGATACCTGGAGTTTCACCCCTATATAGGACACAGATCACTAAATATTTCTACGCCGGTACCCACAAATTGTAGGGCCAAGTTATTTTTAGTCTTTCTCTCCCTTTCCCTTTTTCCCCCTTTTGCATGGTGATTTTTGTTTACTTTTTGGTGTAGAATCGAAGAAAAGGGTTTGGAAATACATTTTCTGCCAGGTTTTGGTGAATATTCATGATTTTGAGGCGGAAGGATACAAGAGTTGTGAGGTTGCTTACGTTGAAAGGGGGGGCCGAAAATTGCCTGGTTAGCTGTCTCTACTTCCAGCTTGTGTATCTCAAGTTTTTCATGGTGAACCTCATACATGCTTTTGGGCCAGAGTTTGCCACATGTTGCTCCATCTGTGGCAGAAAGCGTTCTACCCAACGAATATTTGGGGAAAAGTTACAGCCGATCTAAGAGACGAGAATTAACATTGAAGTCAATGGGGAAATAATTAGTGATCTGTGGCCATATCCCCAATCAGCTTGTGTCACACATTTTAACACCTCTAAAATTTTGCCCATGATCGTATAATAGTGTGTTGACAACCCTTTGAGCAAAAGACATAGAAATAATTATGTTTTGACTTTCTTAGAAAATATGAAATTGGAACTTTAAGTTGAGAATTTACTCGAATTTGTTCACCTTATTTTAACTAAAATATAGCCCTTTATGATAATTTTGTTGTTTTTGTGTATCAAATACATCGATAAGAAACTCTATGCAAAACTTTGTTTCTAAATCAAAGATATTTCTCATAAATAGTGATTTAAAGTTGAGCAAATTCTCAACATAAGCAGGGGCGTTTTAAGGTTTATCATGGCGGAGGCTATACTATTTTGAGGGCCCTCGGGGGGGGGGGTCAGAAGGTCGAGAAATTTTGCAAAATAGAAATCTTTTTGGTGCATTCTGACATATCCTCCAGGCCCTTCGAGCCCGGTTTAATCTGAAGGCCGGGGCTTAATGCGATACTCGTCTGAAGCCTTAATTCGAAACAAATCACTTGTACGTATCGGGGAGCCTAATCGAATAATAATTAATGGAATATTGTGCAGTGGGCCTATTGTGCAATCAACACGCGTAAAGAAATGATCGACCCGCTAAGCCAGGCTACACTGAATAGGTTTAATAGGTTTTCAGAAAAGGTGATTTCTTGATTGATGATTTTCATGCCAATGAAATGACTGCACACTTATTCAGTAGTGGATTGATTCGGACTTGGGGGGTCTTTTCCCTTGACCAGAGGGGCCCTTTTGTCGGACGTGGGGCCCTTTTGACTGCCTTTAGGGCCCTCCCTAACCAGGGTACATTTTCATTTTTCTCGTCGGTTTTAGCCCTTTTCCCCCGTTTTATTTTTTCAACTTCTTTGATTTTTTTCGCGAGGAGGCTGGCGCCTCCAGCGCCTCAGCTATAAAACGCCACTGAACATAAGTCTTTGAATGCTTTGTGTACTTGGGGCCGGGTCTCTAGAACGTCACAATGGTCGTTCTAGTAGTCCGGTGGACCGATGGGGGGGGGGGGGGGTCGTCACCCGAGCTGTGAATTTATGAGATTAAGTTTTTCTAAGCCAGTTTATTGCGTAGATTACGAATCTACTTGCTGCTCAGACGTTTGAGGGGGCGTTTTCATGATGGGGAGGGGGCAATGTTTAAACAATTATTGTGAGTCCAATGTGATTATGTTGTGTTGACATAAATGATGATCATTTATTGATAAAACAAAGATTTCTAGGACTGTCCATCTCGAAAGAAGTGTATATGATGCCCCTGGACGACTGTATCGATTTGTGGCGAGGTAGCACCTGGGGGCAGCAGGTGTGCGTGTGTGGAGGATGGGAGGAAAAGGTGGGAAATAAGTTCATGCGTTGGGTTCCCAGGGGTTTAGAAAAAAATGTTTGCAGGCTACCATGTATGGCGAAAGGCGACTTAAGTCAGTAGATGTCACAAGAAGAAAGATTTTCTGGGGAAATTTTAATTGTGATGAAAAATAACAAATCTTTCTTTGTTCATTACCATCTTGCCTGGGTAATCTTTTGCTGGACATTAAATGCAGCCATTATGTTACAACAATATAGATACAGACTTCAAAACCAATGATCCAACAAGGCAATATAAGGCTGGAATTTAGATTTAGCATGGAAATCTTTTGATGAAGACTATACGAATAAACAAATATCTAAACATGTCTCTTGTTCACTATGCGTTACATATCCAGATCTCTTAAAAAGTACCATTATAATTTAATATTTTAAATTGGTATACTGAAGGAAATTTTGAACCAAGTGGTTTCTGTCCCCAAAAAGACATCGTCACCCGCCCCACCACCACATAAAATGAGAATTTTATACACATATTTAGAATTACCAAGCTCAAAGCAAATCATTTAAATCAACGTGAACTCATTTCCCGCCAATTTCCCCCACCCCCTTCGACACACGCATACCTGCAACCCTGACCCTCGCCACAAATCAATACAGTTTTTCAGGGGCATCATACACACATTATGTTTAAATTTATTAGTATCTTTAATTTATGTCAAAATAATCACATTGCAGACATCAGATCCCCACATCTCGAAAAAGCCCTTCAAACGTCTGATCACCACCCAGATTTGGAATCAACTGAAAATCTGACCTGGTCTACAAAAACCTTTGTCTTGGTCCCTTTATTTTCAGCCACCGGACTAAAGGTTGGCCGATTGGTTTGAACACCATTTAGCCTATGTGTGTTTCAAAACACCCCCCCCCCCAACCCCCTCACCGAGTTCCTTGTCCCCGGGGCCGGGTATTGTTGTAGCATGCCATGATAAGCTTTTCAAAATTGTATAGTTTGTTTAGCCTCGATGACCTTGTAGCGAGATTATGTTTCTAACAGCAAGATAGAAATTGGCTGCAGGCCTATTTCTCCCCCGGGGATTGGGATGGCCTAGTGGTCTAGAGTGCCGCGCTTCGACCTCTAGCTGGCCGGTCACCTCTGGCTTGCGGCTGTGGTTTCGAGTCCTGGTGTGAGCGTATGTGGCATGGAGATAGGGGCGCCTTCTCAATCTCGTGGGTTTCCTCCGGGTTCTCCGGTTTTCTCCCACTGCTAAAAGATCCCTACGCGTAAGCGAATTATTGAAATAAAATTAAACCATATTTTAGTCCCGAAATGACCTTGTTGTGTCGAGTGGACGTTAAACCCCATATCTCTCTCTCTCTCTCTATTTCTCCCCCAAACTCAAGCTCTGGCTGTCTCATTTAATAAACCTAAAACAACATTTTGACTCTCCCAAACTCAAGTTCTACCTCGCGGCTGTCGCGTAAAAACAAGCACGTGCCTATTTGGGAAGTATATAAACTGCCTTGACATCGAACTAATAAAGCTAGTATTGGTCTGGAACGTCTTGACAGGTTTGTAAATAATTGTAATAGTGATGGCCGACATATTTATTGAATCAGTAATGCATTTTAAGATACAATGCTCGATACACCCTTTTTTTTGGTTAGTGCCTACGAAGATGCGGGCCAGAAACCCGCCCGGATTACAAACTGAAATTGAAAATGAGACCGTATCTCGGTGTCAATATGACGCACCTGTGTATTGTCTTATTAGACCACCGAAGGCGAAAGAATTGGCTAAATTGTGCTTCAACGAACTTCGATGTTTTGACGAGTTTGATTCGAGTATCTGATAATGCATTATTTATGTTGGAAGCTTCAAAAAACTTACTTCACAGGTATGATAAAAAATACTGTTAAGATTTGCAGTCAAAAGTATTTACTTCCAACCTTGTTTCTCTCGCATCACGCCTAACCTTGTATTTGGGTTTTTAAATGGTAGTCCCACCATTTCGTCAGAAACCAGATCAATCGATCATTAAGCCTGTACACTGTGTCGTACTTTTGATTTTGACCTCCCTGACTTTGTACCGTTGATTACAGATTTAACATCCATCCGATTTAACATCCATAAGTGTACAAATGTGTTATTGATGTATTCCCATTTTGAATATTGCTCACAAAAAGAAGCAAAATAAATAAGATATGTTTACAGGATCATTTTGTTATACGAAAAAGTGGAGCGTTTTCTATGGCGCTCTGTATATGATCTTAAGTTAAAACAACCAGTACATTGCTGCTGTATACATTAAGTGGTGACAATCGCGGCTGCATTATATCATAACGCACGAAACGCATTGCGCTGAATTGCAGAATATTGCAGAGAAAGTAATTGTGATAAAGGAGGTTATCTAAAATAAACTTTAGTAATGGCCGCGCACGTGGAATCTTTGTATTTAATCTGATTATAACGCACAGATTTCGTTTTTACAGTTAAAAGTTTTGTATACTAATTATTACACTAGAGAATGGAAGTTTGTTATACCTAATAGCAACAGCCAAATTTACCGATGCGAGCATTGAAGTTTGCTCCCGATGCATCCAAGGGTAAACATCTTGAAGTAAGCACTAAAAAGCACCAAGGGAATTCGATTGTACGAGAATGTCGACACTCCGTCAAAAACTTAGTTTTCAAAGTACAGCAATGGCTGAGGATTTCTCGGGCCAATGCTTGTAGCAATGTGGTAACCTGTCCGTATTCGCGTTTTCTATTGGCAATGACTTTCATTGGTCAACAATTGTCGATTTACATCGAATTGATGTAATCACTTGACGCATATTCAATTTATATTTTCAGAATCTAGCAACATGTCTGGTCTTGGAGCCGTTTTATTGGTACTCACTGCAGTAAGTAAAACAGTCTGTCCAAACCCGACAAACGTTCTAATTTAGTGATTGTATGCGACACGTTGCGTCAGAGTAGTTTTAGAGTTTTGGCAGATTCTTGCGCCGCGTATGTATGCATCACTGAACAGAGCATAGTTCTATACAACATGATGGCAGTTATCTACCAAGATCACCATCAGTACTAGTCAAGTGCCTTGCCTACAATATCTCGCAGTGCATGATGTCAATATGAAACCTGTTCGATACGGGCTGCCGTATCCGTGTGCCGTATCACGTATGAGAAATACACACACATTGATGACGTCACACAAATCCACACGGATACGCGATACGCACTAGAAATTTACGCTTGCCAAAAGTCTCTATTCATTTGGTCTAACCGCATCACCAATGACAATTGGGTAGAATATCTTCCAGAATGGTTTCTTGTCAGTGGTGCAGGACCTGACTAAAACGGCGTCTAATATTTTTGTATGGAGGTGAAAACCCATGCCCCGTGAACACGTTAGCTTGCACAAAAAAATCTTTGGTGGGTGAAATTCGAAATAGAGCTAAACAGTAACACCGCTACCTATTCCTCACAAGCCCCACTGCCTAGTGTAAGGCCGTCTGTATTAACCCAGCCAGTGCTAACTTTTAGGGCCTGGTTACATGGAGGGGACTAACCCGGTTGGACCAATCGTCTTTAAACGGGGGGTCTCGGGTATAACATCATTGCAATGCAACCAAATGAGAAAAAAAACACCTGTTTATATCAAAACCAGGCTAGCCCGCTTAACAGGGACACCCGTTTGTGAAACCGGGAAGCCCCACAAAACGAGCCAGTCCTTTCATTTAACGTAGTGTTGCAAGGCATGCGCATGGGAAATAATATTACGTTCCAATCTTAATCAACTGCACAGAGAAACAAACAAAAGCGGAAATTGATTGTCAAGCGGGGTTTCTTTAACATCTAACAAGTCAAGGCGCTTTGTTTGGCCACAAGATATGATAAAATCACTAATTGATCAGCCTTACTGACTATAAAGTAAAAATGGAATACGAAGGCGGTTCTTTGTATGTTCATTACATAGGAAGCATGACGCTAACAAATTGAAGTACGAAACCAACCAAATACTCAAAGTTAATAAAACAAAAAAAAATTGGTTATTCAATGTGGTCGCCATTTTGCTTCCTCTATTACACTACGTGATGTCCCAACCCACCCATCACTTCCATATAAAGGACACCCGGATAGCCTCTTGTTCATGTAAACCTGACGAGATAGTGCCTCTTATAACATTTAAAATTACATTTTCAACCCGACGTCATATAGTTTGGATGAGAGCCCGTTGATTTCATCCCAGCTCGTGTACATGGCCCGCTGCCATATAAAAACTACAGTAAAAAAAAAAAACTAGAGCTAGCCCTTATGTAACCAGACCCTTAGTTATAGGACGTTAAATCGCATTGAGCTAAGAATCTTATATCGGCGACTGCTAATCGCATAACTAGTTGAGGTAGAAATGGGAAATTAACGTCCGCTGTCACAACGTAATTATTTCAACCACTTGCTTCCGCGTAGGAATATTTGGCAGCCGGAGGGTCCGGTTTAATCCCAAGTTGGACAGTCGACCCTACCCTTTTAGTTTGCAAGTGAGGAATCGAAGGCACGCTACTGAAACCATTCCCCACCCCCACCCCCCCGCCCCTTCGTGCATAGGGACAATTATGCCATGTTATGATCTGGTTTCCAGTTGCTATACATTCGTTAGTTACTATACATTCATTTCAATCAAAATTGCATTTTCAGGTGGTTGGTGTACTTGGGATTCCCGCAGCAAATGAAATACCGAGCGGATTTATTCTGGACGTAAAGGCAGACTGTGGAAGAAGCCGAGCATTGGACAGACCTGTACTTCGTGTTAAAACCGATTTAAATGTTGTAATTAAAGCCAAATGTTCTAATGGGGTGAAAAAATTTCTAACTACCGATAAAGTTAACTATGCTTTAGCTGGAACATTTTATGGAGGGTCTACATCAAGATGTCGGTTCCATGTAAGTTATTTTTATGTACGCCTTGTACCATACATCATGATCTGGATAAAGTACACCACCCTTTTTACCAAGATGCACGTCAGTGTTCCCACAATCCATTGACTTTTAGTCTTTTACAGTATGGATATTTCAATAGTTAATTTAACCAATGGCATTGTATCTTGTAAATTATTTCGGGTTGGCACGACTATTTCGGTTAGTTTTGAAGTCGTCGTAAAAAAAAATATCTGCTCAACTGAACCCATTTCATTTGCCAGGTTTCTATTGATAATGTCAAGTCTCCCTTAATTTAGTATCCCTCGGTAACTTATTGTCTGCTAATTCAAAAATGTACCCTCGGTAACGTTTTTTCTGCTAATTCAACACGGCCCGCCTGAGAAATTCTAAGGTTTAGACTCCCAATCACATAAATCTTGGTCTCGACTTAGTTAAAAAAAAAATAAAAATTGTTTTTCAGAGACGTGCTAACAGTGAGGTGTATACAGTCATTGTATATGTATCTTATGGTGAAGGTGGCAGCCCAATCCATAAAGAACCGGAAGCTTATTCATTAACCTGTACATTTGCTAGAAAGGGTTTAAAATCCACCAAGGCATTACTTGTAAAACCTGGTTTCAATCCACCTGTTGAATTAAGATCTGAGGCTGGTTCAAAAACTACATCTGTATTAACATTGAATATTTATAATGTACGAGATCAAATTATAAAAGGATCCATTGTTCGAGGATGTAGAGTGTATTTAGCTGCTACAACAAGCGGTAGAAGTAAGTTATTTCATAGCTCATTAACCCGATACCTAAATTCACTTCCACCCCCACCCTCGCCATGTACAAAATCTGCTACCGAACAAACACTGACCTGTCGGAAGGTAGTAGGATGGATTTGGATTATACTTAACTTTTTTCGTATATACGATATTTAATGGTTTTAGGAATCCAGAAAAAAATGCTTCTTAGCTTGCCATTTATTGGGCACCCGCCGCCATTACTGTTGGATTTTATTTTTCGCAACACATTAATGACTTAAATATAAACATTACAGATCGTGAACTAGGACTTCGTCCAGTATCATGTGATGCCATCAGTGCTACGTCGGGAAAAAGACTTCCTATTCTACGAGCAGGGTAAGACACTATGTTTGTTAAATCAAATACTGTAATGTTTTAATGTGCAATACATATGAAAATAACTTTATCTATAGGTATTTTTAATTTCTGATAAATGTAAGATGTTATATCTTTATACTCTGTTAAAGATCTATGTAATGCAAGCTTGAGTTCCTTTCGTAGGAACTTGTAGCCAGGAATTAAAGATGTAATTGGATTTTCAGATGCAGTACAAAAGCCTTGTGGCCGGCCTTTACAGGTTTTACAACTATTGGTAGACGAGTCCGCAGTCCTTACTTTGAAATGATTCAAATAGAGGATGACCAAAAGATTAGTTTTGAATGTGTTTTTACACTTTGTAGAACTAGCTGTA
The DNA here is from genome assembly GCA_036850965.1 of Patella caerulea. Lineage (NCBI taxonomy): Eukaryota > Metazoa > Mollusca > Gastropoda > Patellidae > Patella > Patella caerulea. The sequence goes on along the minus strand of JAZGQO010000014.1, from coordinate 18,224,844 downwards.
ATGGGGTAAGTAAATCCATCAATGAAATGGGATTTAACGTCCTACTCTTCTGCACCTAATCTTGGCTAATGGAAGACGGGCATACCCATACAGTGCGCTAGAGGTAAATTTTTGCCCGGGCAGAGGCGCTACGGTTATACTCTTATATCGAATTCCAACTGCCAAGGGATCTTTTACGTACACGTCATGTGTACACGGAACCTCGGCTTTTCGCCCCATTTGACTATACAGCTGTCCTTATCGGGCCCTCCGTTCTGCATCACTGACAATTGGAAACCACGCTCGAAAAATTAGAGATCGAACACTGACCACCACGCGAGCCAGCGCCTTGCCCACTAGCCACGTGATTCCCCATTCCTTTTTTTTATCATAGTATTAACATCATTAGGTGGGTTGGGACGGCCTAGTGGACTGAGTGCCGCGCTTCGACCTATAGCTGGCCGGTCAACTCTGGCTTGCGGCTGTGGTTTCGGTCACTGGTGTGAGCGTATGTGACATGGAGATAGGGGCGCCTTCTCAACCTCTTTGGTTTCCTCTGGGCACTCGGGTTTCCTCCCACTGCTAAAGACTCCTACGCGCAAGCGAATTTTTGAAATAAAATTAAACCATGTTTGTCGCGAAATGACCTAGTTTATGTTGAGTGGACGTTAAACCCCATTTCTCTCTTGTGGTTATCAATATATTCCGGTTCGATCTAAAGTTCATTACATGGAGGTAAGGGTCATGTGCTTTGCACTGAAATTATACCGTATGAAGCGTCCCTAGAGTACCATAGATTGAAGTCTTTTTCTCTGAATGGTCGCTCGAGAATCTTTTTGGCAGGTATTCGCGAATTATTTCATTGATCAAATTCGTGCAGAATATCCTTGTCGAACATGGTTAGTAGGCTCCATCAGGATGGACGCTGTAGAAATTGAAGTAACGTTCCAAACTGTACTACATATCACTTTATTTTAAATCTTCTTTAAAGGAACACCTAATTAACTTGTTCATGTCCCCAAACTTTCACTATTGATATGATTTCTATACTATTGGTGCGCGTTTTCCTGGCGTCAATTTCAAAATATTAAATTTCATTTCAGAGTTCATGTGCAGGCTCGCGACCAAAACGATCAAGTGGTGAGTACAATTTTTACACTTAGGTTACACCTCGGCTAAATGACCACTTTAAATTAATACAAATGTAGCCCGTTGCAGCAACATGACGGCAATCCCTTATTAATTTTTGGAAATTGACCCTAGCTAATTTGGTATTTTTTTAGGATAATAAGGATTGCAATATTCAAAGCGTCTGTGTATTTATAATTCGGACTAACATATTTTAGAAAAGGTTATCTGTATGTGGCATGAAGACATCTGGAAGGGTCTAATTGTGTTTAAAGCCCCACTAAGTTCAACATGATATTTCGAGCTAAAACCTGGTTGAGCTTAGTACTAGCCACTGATGTTTCCATTCTATTTTCAGAAGAGGAAGATGACGAGCAAGTTGTCAGATCAGAAGTTATGACGGTTGAGTAATAAAATTGTCTACTTATAAAAGGAATATTTTGTGTTATTGGCTCATCCAACGCTATACTTGTAGTATATGTAAACTACAAAATAAAACGGTGTCGACAGAGTATGACTGCAAGATAAGATTTTTCCCCTTGGGTATAATACGACATTCATTTTCATGTTGGCATACTCCGCTAACGTACCTGACGGTATTGGTACAGGTTTGACGGGAAGTCGGGAGTAACCTTCCACATATATACGAACGGGTCACGTTTTGTGGGTGGCTGGACAGATTTATTTTCCCAACTTCGGGTCCTTTTAAGTCTAGCTTATGTCGCCCTACGTCGCGACATCTAGTTTATCACCATTTGGAACTGATCGGTTAGACTAGGGGGCTCTTAAGACGTACGTCGGACGGTAACCAGTTTGAGTCGCATGTTCTACCCCTACGACTGGTCCCTAGTCGAAAACCACATAAGCGCACAGGCAAAGTCGGTGCCTACTTGGGTAGACAATAAGATACGTTTTCGTGACGCAGTACCCAAGGCCAGTGAGAAACATGGCGGATTAGTTGAATAAGTCGATTTCGGTTTTTCGTTTCATCCGAACGACTAGGCAGCTGTCCTTGTCGGACCCTCCTTCTGCATCACTGACATTGGGGAAATCACACCGGAAAATCGGGATGAACTTACTCGGCCAAGGTAGGAATCAACACCCGACCTCGATGCTAGCGAATCGACGCCTTATCCACTTAGCCACCGTGCCCCCCCCCCCCCTCAGCCAGTACAATACAGTATAGAACATCGGTACATTCGGAGCAACACAGAATGGCGCGTTGTACTTTTTTTTTTGACTTGCCAGTGGAAATGCAATGCCAGCGGACATAACGATTGGGGGTCTATTGCAAATCGAGCCCTAATGATCGCAAAGCACTTGCCAAAATTCATACAGAAAGCGTTCTGACCAACTCCTCTCGGTGCACAAAAAACTCCAATTACCCCAACACCCATTTGTAATACCTGGTTACAAAAAGCAACTGAGGATTAATCCGTTATCCAGATTGTACCCGCTTTGCCAAACCACCTGCAAAAACAAACCGCCATACCACGTTAAGATTTAAAGATTAAATAGCTGAGATAATCGACCGATAATGACCTTACCAATTTCAATAACGCGCAAAACGTGAAGCCAATTGGGTCATGATATTCTCAAGGTCGCTTGTTTACCGATTCCTTCACTTAACTAAGCCTATGAAATTTGCAAAGAAAAGTAATTGGGGGTGCACTTAGTTTGCTCTTCCATGTTATAAGAAACAAGAAGCACAATATTGGCGCTGTCATTCCAAATGTATTAACAGATCATTGCTATGGGAGATGTGTAACAAACGATGAAAAGAATGGGAAGTGACGTCAAACATCCTATAACTAAGTAACGAGCGATAAGACACACATCGAATTTCACTGATAATGCCGTTGACGATGGAAAGTTATGAGAGGGTATCTGACAATTCACATAAAGAATTGGCTGTCAGTAGATAAAAGATAATGAACAAATTAGGAAAAAGTCCGTGCTTTGCCATGTTAAGAGCAGAATGATTTAAAATGTATTATCTGCTGGTGACGACCAATTCTGTTTTTGAATTGTGAGATCCTCGTCTTATTAACGGTTTCCATCTTCAACGGGATTATTAGCGAAATGAAATTCGCCTGCATGGGTTTGTTACTGCCTCGAAGTTCAGTCAGTTATATAGGATAACTGTTATTGACGCGTCACTCCCCGTTCGTTTCCGTGTTTGTTACACATCCCCCGTAGCAATGATGTCAAAATTATATTTTGAATATATTTAACCAGTTCATCATATGTAGTAATGACTGACACCAATATTGTCCTTTGAATTCATCGATTGCTATGCGACGCCAATTCTGTTACTCAAAGCGCCAGAACCCAAATTTCGAGCATTCAAGTTTAATATATTCAGTGAGTATGTTGGCTCGCAAACCTGGGGCTGCGTTGATCGAGAACTTTCTCACGTCAATGGTGCAGGGCCGAGGACTTTTGAAGGAACAAATGAAATGGGGGTTTAACGTCCTACTCTTTGCATCTAACCTTGGCTAATGGAAGACGGGCATACGCCATACAGTGTGCTGTGAGGGAAATTTTGCCCGGGCATCGGCGCTACGTCCTTCTCAGTCCCTCCTTCTGCATCACTGACAAGGGGAAAATCACGCCGGAAAATCGAGATGAACTTTTTCGGCCAATGCAGGGATCGAACACCCGACCTCCAGGCTAGCGAACCAGCGCCTTATCCACCGTGACAAGGCTTAGTCCTGTGCTAATAAAATGTCCCTTGGCAGTTTAAATTCGATGTATAAGAGTAGATCGCTCCCCCATGGTACACTTGTTCTGTTTACTCCTGATTCGTAGAATGTAGCTACGGTCTAGGGCAAATAATTTGTGACGAAAATTGAGCCGACCCTAGATTTAGCCAATGTCGCTGAGATGCAAATAAGTTTAGAGGCACGTGATTGCTGACAAGATTGAAGGTAAGCATTAAGGCTGGGTCTAGAGTTTGGATTGGCATATGCCCTGCTAACATCTTGTGACTTTTGAGCAAACTAGAAGTTGGTCTTAATAGATCTTCCTTAGCCTAGTTGGAGCAGAACGGGGCGTTAGCACCCACACCCCCACCCCCCGTTTCATTAGTAAATGAGATTAAACGGGTATTATTTAAATTCCGCACACCTCACTTGATATTGGTAGTGAACGATGCTGTAAAATACCAATAGATGAACACATGTCTACTTTAATAGTAATGACACTGAATTCAAATTTGTCGGGTTTATACAATAAAGAACAAAGTGGTATTTGAACTCGCATAAAATCTAAATTTGTCGGGTTTATACAATAAAGAACAAAGTGGTATTTGAACTCGCATAAAATCTAAAGGTTTTAAACAAACTTACATTTTAAAACGGTGTGTTTTTCAAAATTTAATTACGGTTTTGAAAGGCATTTGATCGTGAATAAACCAATCCCCACTGTAAAGACACTATAAAAGGTATTTTCTCAGTTACACGAACCGCGCTTCAGTCGATGACAATAACGATTTTCCAATCATACTAAGCAGCAAAATTTTCCAATCATACTAAGCAGCAAAAGCAATGTTAGTTTAGTAATTACCGAGAACAGCCGATGGATTGCGCCAGGCTTTTCCGATAGTCTGGTTCCAGGGTGCAATGTCTGGTCCACTCCATATTCATGTACAGGCGCCGCGACCTTATTGAAACTTTGAAACTGATGTACGGGGGGGGGGGGGGGGCTGAATGGTTGGCGTGCGTGCGCGCGCTATATCATACGGCCTGCCATGGTTTCGAATCCCCGGTTGTATGTTGCAAGGAGTAGGTCTTTCCTCACACTACTGACCCCTACGCAAGCGAATTATTGAAATTAAACCATGTTAGTTATGTAGAGTGGACGTTAAACCCCGTTTGTCTCCGAGATGAACAAGGTAAGATTATCGATCAATCCAAAACGTGATTAGAAAAATGAAAAGTCCCGACATGATGGCTATTCCATAAACCACGATATACCATTGTTGGGAATTGTGCAGGTATCGGCGGACTGGTGAATGCAATAACGTGTGCATGCAATAATGATTAGATGTTCCAAGGGCAGGCGCGGATCCAGAGGGGGTCCAAGGGGTCCGGACCCCCCCCCCCCCCCCCGCTCAGACTTGAAAATTTTTTTTTATGCGATTTAAACCTGTTATTTTGGAATCTACCTTCCGGAAATACGTCAGAATGAACCAAATTGAATCTAATTTACCAAATTATCGGTTGAGCGCAATTAGTTAAGCAATTATCAAACCTAGACCCCCCCCCCCCCTTTGCAAAAAATCCTGGATCCGCTCCTGCAAGGCTGTGGTTACATTGAAATATACGATTTTCGAGCACGGCGGTTTACTATACGTAGATATACTGGCTTGGTTACTTATTTTCCCTTCCGATTTTGGTACCGTCATTAAGGCTTATTCCAATCTGAATGGAATCCGGAGAGGAAACTGGCTTGGTTTCTACTTGCCGAGGTGTAAAGTATGGTGGCGTAAATGTCCAGCTTAGAGTCGGTTCATTCCATTGGAGGGGGGGGGCAGAAATCGTCTACCAAGCCTCGAAATATATCCAATATATTCAGAAAGTTCGATTCAAACTGTACGACACAAATGCCCCATTGTCTACTAATCGCACTCAATTTACAGGTATACGCCACAAATAACGAACATGCACATACTATGTATACGCGATACTTTCTGAAACAACCTTATATTTTTCTATGCTATTTTTGTCTACTCCCGAATTGACGTGTTCGGTCATTTTACGTAGTGTTTACAGCTTTTGGCTTCATCTGCAAAAGGCATGCGCAAGCCAACAAATATGGGAAACGTTTAAAGCCGAGAAATGAAATCGGCTGAAAGAAAACTATTAGACAAGATGGTGGGTAGCAGTCCGTTATGTTGGGTACATATCGTACTTGTTCATTTAGTACTGGAACATCCCCCCCCCCCCCACAAAAAAGGGCAAGATTTGTCTTCTGGCCCGTGTTACTTAGATCGATTTGACGTTTAGCTAAAACAGATTTTGGAATTGCTTACCGGCAAGTTTGTGGAGGGGGGGGGGGAGCGACCGGGCCCAAAAATCGTTAATTCATGCAAAAACCAAAGTCCATTATGACCAGATAAACCAAGCCCCCCCCCCCCCCGAAGTCTTCTAAAACACAGCTTTAATATTTTTACATCCCCGGTAATTAAATGAAGATGTATGGATAGAATATCTAGGCAACACGTATACTATTGCCTGTCACGTTAAAGATCTCTAGATTGTCGACATCTAGGATTTGGCCGTCACACCCCTTCTTGTGTAGGGACGTTTCAGATATACCGTCTCCAAACCGAAATGCCCAACGTTTGTGGCGAGTGTTCTTTTGTCCGGATAGCAATTGCTTGAAAAATCGCCACCTCTAGCAGTCCTGCCAGACTGCCTAATCTTGTTGGCGAGTTGCTGGGACCCAATCTAATGCGGGGTCAAATATGCCAAAAACCGGGCTTAGTCGTGTGTTATCCCTCCTCCCCGCCCCGCGTAGGATTGAAGTTCCACATTGGATCGGGTCAATAGAAAAACAAACTATTTTATTGGAAGACACCATTTTATTACAGGACCGTCATAACTTCCGATCTGACAACTTCCTCAGCATCTTCCTCATCTGAAAATGAAAAATTGTGGATATATTAAAAAGTGGCTTTGTTTCAGTTTACGAAAATCGGGGAAAAGGATATGATCAAGTGTCGTTTAATATCTCAAGATTGTGGCCTCAGCGGGTCCGTAACTTTTATACCATACAGCTTTTAAAATCCAATATTGTGACCTAGTGAGCTAGAACGTTATGATCGATATGCGGAAATGAGATGTTTAACATCTCACCTTTCTGCACCTAACTTGGGCTAAAGACGGACATACGCCCATGCAATTTGCTATAAAGGGAAACTGCCCGAGCAGCAGCACTACGGCCTATTATGTCCAATTCCAACTGCCAAGGAATCTTTTACGTGCACGTCAATGTGTACAAGAAACCTCGGTTTTTCGTCCCACCCAAACGACCAATGCAGGGCGTCTTAGCCCTATGACCCCCCCCCCCCACCCCCGATACGCGAAAATATCGAAAGGAATCCAAGATCTTTGAGTTAAAGAAATGTTTATTTCAAGTTCCCATCAAAAGCGTATGAAATTTGTGTCCGCAAGAAAATGTGGGGTGTATAAAAAACTACTCACCACTTGATCTTTTTGGTCGCGAGCCTGCACATGAACTCTGTAAAAGAAAATACTTAAAAATTAAAGATACAATTATAAGCCGCGTTTCATGTAAACAATTACCAATAGCATAAACGCCAAAATGGTACGTACAGCTTTCGGCAACTAACTGGAGAAGTGGTGCACGATAATAACTGCCGAAAGATTGTTTCCAGCCACAGTGCAGGATAAAACAAATCCAATCTATGATACTCTAGGGAATTTAAGGACTGCCACATACGGTATATTGTAAGGGCAAAGCACGTGATCCTTCGTCCATGTCAACAATAACGTTAATGGCGTTATGTACATGTAGTGTTTTAAAATTGGATTTACTTACCCCATTACAGCTAGTTCTACAAAGTGTAAAAACACATTCAAAACTAATCTTTTGGTCATCCTCTATTTGAATCATTTCAAAGTAAGGACTGCGGACTCGTCTACCAATAGTTGTAAAACCTGTAAAGGCCGGCCACAAGGCTTTTGTACTGCATCTGAAAATCCAATTACATCTTTAATTCCTGGCTACAAGTTCCTACGAAAGGAACTTAAGCTTGCATTACATAGATCTTTAACAGAGTATAAAGATATAACATCTTACATTTATCAGAAATTAAAAATACCTATAGATAAAGTTATTTTCATATGTATTGCACATTAAAACATTACAGTATTTGATTTAACAAACATAGTGTCTTACCCTGCTCGTAGAATAGGAAGTCTTTTTCCCGACGTAGCACTGATGGCATCACATGATACTGGACGAAGTCCTAGTTCACGATCTGTAATGTTTATATTTAAGTCATTAATGTGTTGCGAAAAATAAAATCCAACAGTAATGGCGGCGGGTGCCCAATAAATGGCAAGCTAAGAAGCATTTTTTTCTGGGTTCCTAAAACCATTAAATATCGTATATACGAAAAAAGTTAAGTATAATCCAAATCCATCCTACTACCTTCCGACAGGTCAGTGTTTGTTCGGTAGCAGATTTTGTACATGGCGAGGGTGGGGGTGGAAGTGAATTTAGGTATCGGGTTAATGAGCTATGAAATAACTTACTTCTACCGCTTGTTGTAGCAGCTAAATACACTCTACATCCTCTAACAATGGATCCTTTTATAATTTGATCTCTTACATTATAAATATTCAATGTTAATACAGATGTAGTTTTTGAACCAGCCTCAGATCTTAATTCAACAGGTGGATTGAAACCAGGTTTTACAAGTAATGCCTTGGTGGATTTTAAACCCTTTCTAGCAAATGTACAGGTTAATGAATAAGCTTCCGGTTCTTTATGGATTGGACTGCCACCTTCACCATAAGATACATAAACAATGACGGTATACACCTCACTGTTAGCACGTCTCTGAAAAAAACAATTTGGGTCAATTTTTAATGTTTTCAGCTAGAGTCGAGACCAAGAATTACGTCATTTTGATGTCTATGAAAGGTTAGAATTTTGAACAAGTGTTGAATTAGTAGACAAATCTTGTCCAAGATTTAGTTCACTAAATTATGGGATTACTTGACATTTTCGATAGAACCCTGGCAAATCAAGTGGGTTTTCAATTGAGCAGATATGTTTACTACTTCCAAAACTACCGAGATCGTCATGCCATTGGTTAAATTTACTACTGAAATATCCATATTGTAAAAGACTAAAAGAAGTCAATGGATTGTGGTAACACTGACGTGCATCTTGGTAAAAGAGGGTGGCGTACTTTATCCAGATCATGATGTATGGTACAAGGCGTACATAAAAACAACTTACATGGAACCGACATCTTGATGTAGACCCTCCATAAAAGGTTCCAGCTAAAGCATAGTTAACTTTATCGGTAGTTAGAAATTTTTTCACCCCATTAGAACATTTGGCTTTAATTACAACATTTAAATCGGTTTTAACACGAAGTACAGGTCTGTCCAATGCTCGGCTTCTTCCACAGTCTGCCTTTACGTCTAGAATAAATCCGCTCGGTATTTCATTTGCTGCGGGAATCCCAAGTACACCGACCACCTGAAAAAGTACAGAACTAATCGAATACACCTTACGGAAATATACTGAGCGCCATACAAAACGCATCACTTAGTTGTTCGTATAACAAAATGATCCTATTAACATCTTAATTTGCTTCTTATTGTGAACAATATTCAAATGCGAACACATCAATAACACATTTGTACACTTATGGATGTTTAATCTGTAATCAACGGTACAAAGTCAGAAGGGTCAAAACCAAAAGAACGATACCGGTGTAGACTAGAATAACCGGAAGCCAAAGAAATCATTCATTTTGGACCGTTTGCTTCTTTCGCCGAACATAGCGATGGAATGTAAATTTAGTTTATATACATTCATACGAGTTGCAGTTGCGATTAATTTGTGTCCATTTCTAGGTGCAAAAGAATATGGAATTTAGCTCTTTTTAAAATCGGGAAACCGGGTATAAAATCTGACTAGAAGGTAACAGTGACTGAAGAATGTAAGTCTACTTACCGTGGCAAAAAATAAAACTGCAATAACCAGACGAGACATTGTGATGGGTGGCACAAATGACACTTGAAAAATATCCAACAGCAGGCAAATAATGGCGTCAATTCTTACGCTCTAAAAGCAGACTCTACCCTTCGATACTCTTTTGGCCTTGTGGATGTAATCTTATTCTTGGCTGGCTGTCTGTCTATTTATGTACTCAAGCAACATGCACGTGCAGCCCGAGTAGATTTAAAGTTTGGGCGACAGAATATGTCTGAGTAGACGTTTGAGTTGTGGCGAGTGTTTTCATTTTACCGACATTATTTTCAATTTAGTCCAAATAATCGTGATCACTATCGAAATTGGTGAAGATCTGACAAATTTCGCACGATCTAGCAATATTCATAGGCTATCTGGTGAAGATAAGACAATATTTGACCAAAACGCCAAACGTACCAACTTGTGCTTGCTCTATACAGGGTAGTCGTTCAAACAGAAATGTGTATACCAACTCGTGCATATCCTATATATATAGCAGTTATTTAAACATACATTATGCGAGAGCTAAATCTGATTATTGCAAGTCTTTAATTAGGGTTCAGATGTCATAGAAATGACAAATTTGGTCTTTATTTACGCAACAAGCACAGAATCAACTCTGTAGTCCACGGACAGCGTGGATTCGGCTTGGATTTAAACAGGATTTTATTGATTGATTTAATTTTAAATGGACATTAACCGTTACGTTGACGTCATACCCCCGGAAATTTCAGACCGAGGCTAAATGATAGAATGTACGAAGCGATGCCGATATTGAGCGAGGCCTGAGCAAATGGCATCTAAACTAAAGTGCAATAAACCAAACACAGATAATGACAAATTATACGATTCCACGAGACCGTGTGATGACTAAAACAGGCGGACGTGTCTTCTGTATGAATAATATCAATACGGTCTTGATATTATATTTGTTGTTGGTTAAATTAAGAGTTTGGGTGTCGGTATTATACGCTCTTTTGTCAATTGCGTTTATTCGTTTAGGGTTAAATTATGGAAATTGATAAACATCGCAGCTAACATCACCCCACATAGGCCTATCAGTTACAGTGCACGAGTACACGCAGGCTGACAAGAAGTCGGCTATAATTATGTACAAATGCCTTCTCAAATTTTAAAATCCTATTACAGACTTTCTCTTATCTATATCAAAAGTCTTATTTTTAATTTGAATTAAAAAGTAAATGTAATACGAACTGAATTGCAGCCCCGTCCCAAACTGAATAGGCTAACGGAACCACAGGCACTGAAAACATTACTTGATAATCGAGATTATGTAGGTGGAGTTAACGACTGTGAATCAAACGGTCGGCCGTATTCGGAAATCTGTGAAGATGGATTTAACCACTAACTCTTTTCAAAAATTACAGTGGTGATAAATATGTTCGGAATAAAGTTATTTGACTGAAACTTTCAATATATTCATCTTTTAACCGTATATTTGAACTGTTATCGCAAAAATGGCTAACTCATAGAGTTATAATAACTCTATGGGCTAACTCCCTTTCTTTTTATTTTTATGGCGTGACGCATTGGTTTCGGAGTAACACAAGAGAGGGTGACGTATACCTATCAATTTTCGTTTATTGTCCATTTCAGTTCTTCAACAATTTTTTGATAATCCGAGGATTTTTTTCCAAAATGCTGTTTGAAGCATTGGGTGATGATTTTCTGTGTTCAGTCAATCAAGAAACCTTTGCATCAGCAATTTTCAGTGGGTTTTTTATATATACAGTAATGTCATACATCATTTGATAAAACAAAAGGCAATCATTTCTAGTCACCACAATACTCTGCTTTTCCTTTATACAGCGTTAACTATAGATAAAATGAAATGTGGTTTAACGTCCTACTCTTACGCCGGGCTATACATGTAATGGAGACGGGCATACGCCATACAGTGTGCTATGAGGGAAATTTTGCCCGGACAGAAGCGATACGCCTTCTCTAACATCAAATTCCAACTGCCAAGGGTTCTTTTACGTACGCGTCAATGTGTACACGGGGCCTCGGTTTTTGTAGCATCCGTACTACGAGACAACTGTTCTTATCAGGGCGTGCATCAAAGACAACAGGAAACAACGCCGTAAAATCCGGATGAACTTTCTCGGCCGATGCAGGGACCGAACACTCGACCTCCAGGCTAGCGAGCCAGCGTCTCAGCCACCTTGGCACGCGATCTACCAACTATAGATAAAGATAGGGGTAGCCTTTGTAGGAGATTTTAGATACTACAGCAAACCATATCATTTCAAATAGAAGAATAATATGATTCGAATATGTAGAAAAATAAAATCTGTGGTTGTCTACCTTTGTATGATCTCTGTTTCCATAATAACCGAGGTCCCTATTATGTGAGTATGCAATGGTGTCATATCCGCTTCATCTGGAATTAATGTAGGGAAAATCGCTATTTTAGCTTGTGGTCCCTATAGAGGTCACAATTACTATCCAATTTCAAAAACCGTTTCATTATATCACCATTAGGCTGTAATGACGCTGGGTTCGAATTTCGTGAAAATCTGACAAAATGGTCGCCCCTCATACGCAAATAGTGTAAAAAATATTGGATATAAAGTTTGATGACCCTCTAAATGAAACTTGAAATACATAAGCCAAAGATCTTGGTTCCTGTAGACGTAACATTTTCTATCCGATTTAAAAAAAAATCGTTTGAATATATCACTGTTACACCTAGTTTATGGTTGAGTTAGAATCTCGTGAAAATCGGACCAAAACTGCCAAACAAAATGGATGCCCCACATACGCAAATAGGGTAAATATATGGTTATCGCAGTTGTGGAAGTCATAGTTTTGATCCCATTTTTATGAAACTTGAAATACGTATTTATACCCCCAAATCTTGGTTCCGTTTGATATTCATGCATAACGGATTGTAACTTCATGAATTATAACCCTTGCTAGTACGAAAAATCGCGTTTTTAGCTAGTTGTCAATCTCTCTCTTGCAAAATGTGTCCGTAACTGCGTGGCACCCACTGGCTTACTAATTAATGGCTGACTCTTAGTAAAAAGATATAATGGCAAAAGAAAGCCTAATTTATTTTCTATTCGAGTTCTTTATAATCAGGTTTGTCTGAATCTCCGATTAAAAAAAAATAATTACACATGGCAAAGTTATTAAATTTACATTAAAATGGCATATTTAATCAATTAACCCGGTGCAATAACAATATTTAAAGTGAATGGAATTGCATGAAATCACATTGTGGATGTGCGGGAGCGCCATTTTCTTTCCGCTAAATTGCGCAATGATTGTCTTATTTGTAATTTGGCGGCAACAGCCGGTCTTTGCATTATCCAAGTTAATTTTTCTCTCTTTTTATGAACTATTTTTATTTGTCTGTATAATGTATGGAATGCTTCTTCGACACTTTCTACGTCCTCACTAGCAGACACTTCACACATGTTACAATTGTGTTCTGTCGTCCAGTTTTCTGATTCTTCCAATGAAACTTGACGCATGTGAATCAGATCGTTCTTGTTGCCAACTACAACGATTGGAATGCGGTCGTCTTCCCTGGATAATCGAAGACTTTCAACTAATTCTTGAACAGAAATAAAACTATCCCTATCTGTGACTGAATAAACTAATAAAAAACCATCAGCCCACGTGATCGGGTCTTCTTTATATTGGTGATGGGAATGCTGAAATAGAGAATAATAAAAAGTTAACTGAATGCGGTGATAACTTAAACATGCATTATGCAAGAGCTAAATCTGCCTGTTGCAGGTCTTTAATTTAAGACTGAAATGTTGTCTAAAGTCAGGCGCGGATCCAGAGGGGGCGCACCCGGCGCACGCCCCTCTTTTTTTGAGGTTGGGAACAATTTTTAGCTCCATATATTCTCGCGGGAAAGGAGAACAGAAATAGTTTAGGTTGGAAATAGTAATTTACAGTACTAGTATGAAATTAGTCCTTGTGGGCATTTTTTCCACTCAAAGATCACGGTCCGGGCTTCGCACTCCCATGTGGGTGCAGCACCCACCCACCCCCCACCCCCTTCTGAAAATCCTGGATCCGCCCCTGAAAGTATTAATAAGACATTAATTAACTGATCAAGGCCTTAATCATCTCCCGAAAGGCATCAGATTTCTCCGATATTAAACAGATTTTAATGGTTCAGTGATCCTTTGATTTAATCAAATATGGTGGACCAAGAATTACCTCTGATCAACCAGAACAGTGGTTGAAATTAATGCACACGTCTGTCAAACCTTCAAAGGCTAATATCTTCGCTTGCAATAGAGTAATTTGAATGAAACTTATTAGTCATTTTACATTACATGTATTTACTTTCGAACCATTATAGCAAGAGTGGCTAGTTCTCTTTATCTAAATCTTACATAATGCATCTTTAAGTAACTGATAACATAAGTGATTCGTCGTTTTCTTTCAGATTACATGTCGTGAAAGAAAATGAATCTTGGCTGGAAATGAAACGGGGCTTAATGTCGTGCTGTTAGAACTAACGAACACGCGCATACACAATGAAGTTTTGCCCGGACAGCGGTACTGCGGTCTACCCTTTATTTCGAATCCCTACTGTCAAGGGTTTTATAACGTGCACGCCAGCGTATACACGGGACGAAAACCTGTGATCCGGTGTACACATTATCGTGCACGTAAAAGATCCCTTGGCAGATGGAATTTGATATAAGAGGAGGCAAACTTTTCCTCATAGCACACTGTATGGCGTATGCCCGTCTTCCATTAGCCCAGGTCGGGGGCGGAAGAGTAGGACCATAAACCCCATTTGATTTCATTGTATTTCCTTTACTAACTGGACCAGCGAGGTGAAGGCATATTGCTTGGGACAACAAAACAATCACAGAGAGCACAGTTTAATCGTTTTGGTGCCTTTGCTTTGGACAAGAATTTCGTTTTATATTGGATTTTCTTTTCAGAATTCGGTGTGATGCGAAAATGCACATTATTAGAGACTTTTGGGAAGCGTAAATTCCTAGTACGTATCGCGTATCCGTATGGACTTTGCGTGTGACGTCATCAATGTGTGTGTATTTCTCATACGTGTTACAGCACACGGATACGGCAGCCCGTATCGAACAGCTTTCATACTGAGTAGGTCCGTATCATTGTCGTCTTTTTTGACACTGACATGTATCATAGCGTTTTTATGAATCTATGTGTATTCTAGAACACGAAGTTGTATATTTGATGTGAATTTAACCATAATAAAGACAGGAATTTAATCATTATTTTTGATGGGTTTTCCCGGAATTTCTATACTTGTATGCTGGTTGATCTACGTGATAAATTTAAGATGGGACCTTCCAAATCTGTAAATGATGTGATTTTTTTTTAAATAAGATGCGACATTTGAGCGACTTCATCCACTGTGAGAAATTGTAGGCTAGGTTCTTGACTAGTACTGATAGAACTAAGCTCAGCTCAGTGACGCATACGTACGCGACGCTAGAATTTGCCAAAACTCTAAAACTACTCTCACGCAACGTATACGATACGGATAGGAGAAATGCCACGGGCAAAAAGTCTCTATTGATTTTCAAAAAAGCACCTTTCCTTACCTTGTAACTCCAAACTGTGTCCATAATGTGGATAGTAACTTGTTTACCATCGATAGTGGTGGTATGTTTAAATATATCATCTGCAAAAAGTCACTTAAAATAATCAAGATTGCTAGGCAAAGAAACATATAAATCGTGAAGTTTATACCTAATACTTAATAATGCCAAAGGGAAAGGTAAGAAACCATGACGTGTAGATAGCTGACAATGCTCCTCGGTGGGTCCGGGGGCTGGGGTAATTGCACTGCAAAAGGGGCTTAAATTTAAACACAATCTCAAAAACTGTAATTTGCGGGTTTCACAAAATCATCGCAACCCCCACAACCCGGTAAGCTATCGATGCTTTCGATGCCAGGCACAATAGCAACTACTGTGAATTTAGATAAGGTTCATGATTATACAGGCTTGCTAAGAGTCAGAAACATTGGCAAATAAGGAATATGGAATTTGCACTGTAACTACTCTACCTTGATATAATACCCGGGAACGTGCTCATGTGAGCTGATATTTTCTTAAAACGACAATTAAATGTTCCAGAAAGGTGAAAATACTCTCCGAAATGAAATTAATAGCGTCCTGTCCATGTATAAATACACCATTGCATCATCCATTAAGCATTCTTTCTAGAATGGGGATGCCATATTTGTTAACTGTGATTGATATCGGATACACCGATTCGCAAATATGACTGGCGCATGTCTGTTGATACCACTTGTTAATTAAAGATGATTAAAGCTGCGAGAATATTTTACTCTAGTAGACGAATTCATCTTAAACATGGTGTTAGATTAGAACGTAAAATCAATATGTAAAGAAAGGAACGTATTAGTAGAAAATTCCCTATCTCCCATGATATGTACGAAACTAATCAGTCGAGCTATTGATACACGGTGTGCGCGTGTCAAAGTTGATCAAAAATATTCAATAGAGAAGCATGATCTTATCTCAATTTTGACAAGGCTTAATCTATAGAGGCATGTTTCTCAGAAAGTAAACTTGGTGGGTGGCATTATACTTAAGGTTGGTGGTCGAGAAATTTCACCCGATTTTGTACGAAATTGGCCTTGTGGATAAAGGGTGATGTCAAAGTCATGTCATTTTTACGTTCTTGGTCATTAGATTTGAAGCCCAACTGTGAAATTGTACTCACCCATTTCTGGATCATAATCTCCAATAAATCTTTTGGTGAGATAACGTACAATTAATGCTGAAAAACAGGTAATGTTGAATCTGAGATACTAAATTTAAAGCCCCAATAACACTCTTGTTGTAACTGAATAATATGTCCCAATCTTCATTCTGGTCAACAAATCGTACTATTTTAGAATATTTCAATTAAATGATGATATAAATTTCATCTTAACACACCTATTTTAAAAAATTGGAAAAATTCAACCAATTGATTTGAAAAGTCTAACGTAAACCTTTTCAAATGTAACTTGGATTTTAAAATATTTTCGAACCCTCTGGACAAGTAAAATAGGTTGTAATAGTACTTAGAATAAGGGTATTATTTATTTTCTGGAGCTACCAAGCCAGCAAGAATGGTATTGTCCCTTTAAGATCAAACGTATTTCTAATAGGGTTAGTTCAGAGTGTCGCGCTTCGACCTCTAACTGGCCAATCACCCCTGGCTTGCGGCTGTGGTTTCGATCCCTGGTGTGAGCGTTTGTGGCATGGAGATAGGGGCGCCTTCTCAACCTCGTGGGTTTCCTCCGGGCACTCCGGTTTCCTGTCACTGCTAAAGACCCCTACGCGCGAGCGAATAATTGAAATAAAATTAAAACCATATGTTAGTCCTGAAATGACCTAGTCTGTGTCCAGTGGACGTTAACCCCCCCCCCTCTCTCTCTCTCTCTCTCTCTTTCTCTCTCTCTCTCCCTGGATTGTTTGTGTTTATTTTTGTTTATGAGACGAACAGATAAACCCTTAAATCATTATTCACATTTTACAATTGTTGATCGTGTTTTCAAATAAATCTTATTTCCATCATAGCTCACGGCATGGCGTCTGGTCGTCTTAATTGCCTCAATAGATGCAGAAAATTAGCTATATTAAGACAAAAAATAAACTTGAAACAATATAGTCAATGTTATCGTTATTGAATTCTCAAGTAACAGGTTTTAGAAAAAATGTGCCTTGCAAAATATTTGCCATTATTCATAGATAAATTGAATCAATTTATGCCCTGAACAAGTACGTGTCATATTTGTAACTCGGGATCAGTAATAAGGTCTAATGAATTGAAAATTAGATATAAAGTTAGCGCTTCGATATCATCACGTTCATTGATGTATGAGAAGTTCGACACCTACCGGATATCCTCGGGTGCCATCTTTGAATTACACCTTTTGTTTAAAGGTCGGGTACAGGCGCAGATCCAGGGGAGGGGGGGGGGTAGCGAACTATTTTTAGCTCCATACATTCTCGTGGGAAAGGAGAACAAAAAGCGTTCAGGTTCGAAATCGTAATTTACAGTATTAGTATGAAATTAGTCCTTGTGGTCATTTTTTTTCCACTCTAAAATCACGGGCCGAGCTTCGCACTCCCAGGTGGGTGCAGCACGCCCCCCCCCCCCCGTCCTTTCTGAAAGTCCTGGATCCGCCCCTGGTGATAAAATTTGGTGATAAAATAGGTATAGGTTGCCATAGATTGACTAGCAACGGTTACTCAGTAATATGCTGCTGGCCGGTCGAGTTTGGTTCCGATTTATCGGGATTTTCCAACCTGGCTTCCACCATGATTAGTACAGTTCCATGCTCCCACCTCTTGGCGGTGTAGGATGCAACACATGTACACGTAAAAGAAATCTTTGAATTCAAAGAAAAATAGGCGGGAGTGCCTCTATCTGATCAACATTTTCAATTAATAGACTGCCTGGTGTATGCCTGTCTTGATCTTCATTAGCCCGTTTGATGCAGATCAATATGTATTAAACCTCATTTGAATTTCCCACTTAAAAGTACATTGATTACTGAATTTATACAATCTGCTCTGCCAATCCCTCATCTTTCTTTATGACGTATAAAACCTACTAATTAAAGATACATTAGTTAAGAGTTTAATAAAGAGTTGGCCATTCTTTAGTTCGAAAATACATAATGTAAAATGAGTAATTTGAACATTTCATCCAAATTACTCTATTGTGGGCGAATATATTATTAGTCTTAGCTGGTTTGACAAGACCTGTGCGAAAATTGCAACTACCCCCTGGTTGTTCGAAGCTATGTTTCGCTCGTCCATTTTTATATTAATCAAGATATGCATGTTTGAACCCGTTCTAATCTATTTCAAATCAGACCAATCCTATGCCATCGAGAGCTGATTATTGCTTGGATCAGTTAATTAATGTTTACTTAATAATTTAGATAGCATTTCAGCCCTAAAGGAAGGCCTACAATAGGAAGATTTAGCTCTTGCATAAGGTATGTTTAACTAAGTGATGGTCGGGAATGACTGACAATCTTGATTGGATGTACAATGAATGTATATAACATTTGGATCTGGTGTCACGTTGTTTGTGTTAATTATTAACTTGTTTTGTCTGGCATGTTCTCTTGAGACCGTGATAGCCTGATATCGTATTTCTATTTACACCTAATAGACCAAGACATACAAACACAGGGGATGTTTTAATTAGGGAGGGACTAGCCTATACCACAGAAAAACGACAATTCCATAACGAAAGAACAAAATTAGAGATTGAAAATTATCTAACAAATCCGTCCAACATTACTGACAAATAAATACGATTATATAAATAATTAGCCGCTTTAATTGTACACTGGATATTTTCCCCGAAAATAGCTCTACGTGACATTAATAAACATGTTTTTTGTTTCAAAATAAACTAATCATCTCTCTAGGACATCGGATGGCGGAGATTTAAACGGATTAAATGATTTAATTTAAAAATGGCGACCGGGGCTAACTTTCGAATAACAAGTATAACAAGTATTACGCTAATAAACAATTTATGCTACATCTTGTTAAAACATCAAACGGAGATTACTTCGCTCAGAATAAAGTAATTTGAATGAAATTTTCCATAATATCCATTTTGCATTATTTATTTCCAAACTATTATAGCAAGAACGGTAAGTTGTTTATCCAAATAAATGATAATAATGTATGTCGATTTATAAAGCGCTATACCCACAATACGTGTTCTTTGCGTTTAAGTCTTACATAATGCATCTTTAATAATATCATAATCAACAAGATGTTATCCCAATGAACAAATTATACACCAAGCTCGAACATTCCACCTCAATCTGAAGCATGTTTTGTTCCTAAGCTTAAATGCTTATCATCGAACTTGGTCTTACCTGAGCATAAATACTGGTTATAGGTATTGATGTAATGAAACTATACACCAAATTTCATCACGCTCACTCAATTAGAATCAAAGTCATAGGGTCCCAAAGTATCAACCAATCAAATTGGACACTCAACCTCAATCAAAAGCAGAGTTATTGTGTCCAAAGGAGTGTGACGGATAGACAGGCAGATATTGGTAGGGCCAAATTGTTTTTTGTGTTTTCCATCAGAGTCTCAACGTGTGCATAGGGCTTTAAAAGCCATTTCGTGATTTCCGAATCAGAGGGCCGTTAATTTGTTTTTCTACGTGTCAAATTGACCTAGACAAAATAATATGTCCACCAGAGTAGGTTGACATTTTTGATTTTAATTGATTTCCGTGGATAAATTTGTGATATCCGGTATTTGATAACATATTTCCGTTTCACAAGCTGCAAGTGGTATATTTCGCGAGATAGAACGTCATTAAGGCTGACCAAACATATCATTACACAGCTCGCACTATCGACATCATTAATAGACCTTGAGTTTATAAACAAAACAAAAGGAAATGAAATGAAATGGGGTTAAATGTCTCTGAAATAATATGCTAATTTACTAATTTACATAGGAACTAGGTGAATTCGGGACTATCATATGGTTCAGTTTTGTTTCAATAATTCGCCTGCGCGTATCTTTAGCAGTGGGGGAGAGAACCCGGAGATATCCCACAACGGCCACTTAACACAAACTGGGCCATTTCGGGACTAACAAATGGTTCAATTCTACTTCAATAATTCGCTTTCGCGTATGGATCCTTAGAAATACTAGGAAACCAGAGGACCCACAGAAATCCACGCCACTGACTCAATGACAGACCTTATGGTTTCAAGCACATTCAGTTAACCACTAGACCGCCCAACCCGCTAATCATTACAGACGCCACAGGTACGACACAGTTTGGTAGTTCATTATTCGAAGATCATATTCCATGTTTCCAATTGTTATCTTATCTGCTTCTAATTTAAAATTCATTCCAGCTAATTGTACAGGTAGAAATATATATAAACGGCTGGGTCAGCAAGTGCGCAAGAATTTCTGACATACCTTACAGACAATCTTAAAGGCTCAGGCCAGGTGGTTCATATATTGTTAAAGTCAAACATTTGAACTATTTTGACGCAAACATTGGGAGGTTTTGGTGTCTAATTAAGCAAATCCAATTTTAAAAGAATAAAAAACGGAGAAATGAAATGAAATGAAGGTGAACGTCCTACTGTCCTGCTCCTAACCTGGGCTAATGAAGACGGGCATACGCCATGCAGTGTGATATGAGGGAAATTTTGTCCGACAGCGGCACTACGGTCTATGCTTATATCGAATTCCAACTGCCAATGGATCTTTTACGTGCACGCCAATGTGTACACGGGGCCTATGTTTTCGTTCTATCCTAACGACTATACACGTGTCCTTGTCAGCCCCTTGTTCAGGCATCACTGGCAAGGAAGCACCATAATTCGCTTGCGCGTAGGGATCTATGGCAGTGGGAGGAAGCTGAAGGATCCGGGTATCCCCAGTATTCGGGGAATTGAAACCACGCCAATAGAGCTGTGCATAATAAGGCTCAGATGTTTCAACACAAATACGAGCCATTCATTGACATTTTTACTTTACATATTGCTTTGTTATCTCAGAGAGTGACAGAAATGATTTATTTCTGCCCCTTGCTGAAATAATTAAAGTTATAGATAGCATGTTGATTACTATCATATGTTTGTGTTTATTTATACTATGAAGATCTTATATATGACAATTTAGTTCACAGCCGGAAAACATTTTTATACCGACGATGATTAACGTAAGTAAAATGTCAAGGCAATAGGTAGAGAAATGGGGTTTAATCCCCATGCAACGCAAATTGATATATATGGTGCAATGCTTTCTTAATAATTCACTTACTCTTTACAAGTGGGAGCAAACCGGCGGAACCGGTCAAAATCCACGAGGTGGTGCACGTAAAACAGGCCTATGGATCAATGACAGACCACCCAGCCCCCCATCAAGTCGTTAATGTTGATGTATGACCGTGTTGACTATTATGCAGAAATACATCTAATGAACAAACTATAAATCAACCGGATAATCCATTCCGTTCTATTTTTCGACTGTTTATCCCATTACATTCCGCCTAAAAACAAGTATTGCTAGGCTAGTGGCAAACGTATCCGTACGTCCACAACGTCATCTACTTAAACCGCCTCTACTGGCTCTGTTAAAAGCATTACAAGTCAAACGTTCACATGTATCTCAAAGGTCAAAACCTTGAATTAATGTAAAGTAAAGACTGCTGTTATTGTATAATTAAAGATACATTATGGGAGATA
The DNA here is from genome assembly GCA_036850965.1 of Patella caerulea. Classification (NCBI taxonomy): domain Eukaryota; kingdom Metazoa; phylum Mollusca; class Gastropoda; family Patellidae; genus Patella; species Patella caerulea. The sequence continues at coordinate 18,202,724 of JAZGQO010000014.1, read as the reverse complement.
AGATAAAGAGATGGCAGCTTTCGCTATAATAGTTAAAAACTAGATAGTGAAAAGGTGATTTGCTGAAAATTGCAGTCAAATTGATCCACTAATATATGAGCCGAGAACTGTTGGAACTCTTTATCGTATCTCCCATAATGTATCTTTAAAAAACAAAATGAAAATACCCACGCTAGATAGTTTCCCGACTTGGATTAAATCGGATTCAATTTGGTTCACTGCAATTAAAGATGGCGACGGACTTGTTACATAGAAAGATTGATAGAAATTTGAATATTCCATAGGCCTATCGTTGTAAATACTGAACAGAATTGAACTATTCTAACCTGATATTCATATTAGAGATTCTTCTTTCACAGTAGTTTGCATGGATTCTATAGCACTATAGAGTCTTTAAACTTTACTCTAGCCTGTTGGGAATTTACTGACATCTATACTTATAAAAACTCATTTGATCTGCACCGTTTAATTCTTTCATTTTAATTCAATTTCACAATGTTATAGTTCAGACAAATTTTGACAATAAAAATACATGGTTTTAAAGGGACATTGGTACTATGTGATCTTCGTTGGTATAGTATAGACTGTATAAGTCTACGGTTTATAATTTTGAAATCATAATGCAGAAAAAAAGTGTTTGACCGATAAGATGTTATACCGTAACTTAGTGCCGAAATGACAGGATTAGTGGCGAGTGCATGTATTTTATGCTTAATGATTTTTATACCATGACAAACTGATAATAAGACCTATTTCAGTTTCTTTAAAGCGCTTTAAAAAAATTGCATAAGTTGTGAATCTTTGAACCTATCGATATTAAAACGTATATAAACCACGTGTTTTAGATCAGAAACTGACATAAGTTATCAAAATGGCTATAGGCTACGGGAAATTACTTTTTTTAAGCAGAGACATAAAGGAGTCTTTGATTCTACATAAAATCAATGTTTATATATATAATCACATGATAAAACATTTAAAATACAAGACAGTGAATAAACATGAAATAACCGTTGCCAAGAATAATATATAAGTTCCAGCGTACTATATACAATTCAGGAACCGAAAAAAAACGTCATCGCTTTTATGTTTCATGTACTCGAATTGGCGGAGCATTCATTATACTTTTTTAAGAGGGTCGATCTAAGAACAACAAATTTACCAAGTGCATACAACCTGTTCCTGGTTCAAAAATGAAATTGAGTGGGGTTTAATATTCTTCTGTTCTGAGTTAAAGAAGACGGTCATAGAGAGGAAGCAATGGGGTTTAACGTCCACTCGACACAAACTAGGTCATTTCGGGACTAACATATGTTTCAATTTTATTTCAATAAATCGCTTGCGTGTAAGGTTGTTTAGGAGTGGTGGGGGAGCCGGGGGACCCGTAGAAAACCCATGAATTTGGATAGGTGACACCACTACTTGTCACGTACATCCGGGTAATCAATTGCACGCCAGTTGACCGACCTTATGATACAACACGTACGCGCTAACCATTCGGACATCTAACCCCCGAAGACGGACATACACCCTACAATGCGTTAAAAGGAAAAATTTTCCCGGTGCAGGTGCACTACGGCTTACATTTCGAATTGCAATGTGTACACGGGACTTGGGGGGGGGGGGCTTTTTTGTTTTGTTGGGTTTTTTTTCGTTTTTTTTTTGGGGGGGGGGGGCTTCGAACGACTACACTTTGTCCACTGCAACTAATATGATATTTTTTAATGTGAGATATTGCCATATTACTGTTTCCCGAATCTCACTTCAGTTATTGTGTCATATTGATTCCTCATGTTACAAATCAATACGAACAAGGTTCAGCCCGGGTAAATGACTAGTTTTACTATGATTTATATAAAGGTTTTAAAGCCTGTGTCAAACCATATTGAATAGCGACCTATCCTCATTTTTCATAACATTAATCCCGGTTTCATAAATCATAATTACTACACTTTTAACTCGACCATACGTTTTCGTCAATACTAATCCAGGATGTTCTGTCACAAGACAAAAAATAGTTAATGAAATAAAATGAATCTGTTCATTCACTTCTCGTTAACACAACACGTCCTCAATTTTGTTACAGGTTTATCATTTTCCCATTGCATTCTGGGGGAAACATTTTGCAAGGTAGGAAATGGTTTCTAGCTCAATCGGAAATACTTTGTGTGCGCCGTGTACAAGAAAAAATAGGTTGCCAGGCAACGAAACATACGCCCACACAGCAGCCAAATCGTCCGGGCAGTCAACAAGAGTTGTCGCATATTAAGGAATTATCAGAAAATCATTAGAATTTGTTTGGTTTTTATAATCAAACGTTTTTTTTTTTAAATCAGATAATAATTGTGACCTCCAGAGGCACAACAAGCTAAAAAGGGTGATTTTTCGTACAATCAGGGGACATAATTCAGGAAGTAATGACCCGATGGGCGCAAATATCGAAAGGGACAAAGATCTTTGGGTTATAAACATACATGTCAAGTTTCATCCAAATCGATTCAAAATTGTGACCTTTATAGGGTCCACAACCTTGATATAACATATTTTCACACTATTCGTGTACAAACGGCGGCCATTTTGTCCGTCAATTCTAGTCCGATTTTCACGTAATTCAAACTCTCTCTTCATTACCATGTGACGGTGATATAGTCAAACGTTTTTTTAAATCGGATAATAATTTTGACCTGCAGAGGGACCAAAAGCGAACAAAAGTGATTTTTCAGACAATCCGGGGACATAATTCAGGAAGTTATGATCCAATGGGCGCAAATATCGAAAGGAACCAAGATCTGTTTTTCACAAAATTCATACTCAACCTTCATAACCATGAAATGGTAATATAATCAAACGGTTTTTTTAAATCGGATAACAATTTTGACCTCCAGAGGGACCACAAGCTAAAAAGGGCGATTTTTTTGGACAGGGGCCATAATTCAGGAAGTTACGATCCGATGGGCGCAAATATCGAAAGGAACCAAGATCTTTCGGTTATAAACATACATGTCAAGTTTCATCAAAATTGATTCAAAATTGTGACCTCTATAAGGTCCACAACCTTGATATAACATATTTTCACACTATTCGCGTACAAACGGCGACCATTTTGTCCGTCAATTTTGGTCCGATTTTCACGAAATTCAAATTCAACCTTCATAACCATGGAACGGTGATATAATCAAACGTTTTTTTAAATCGGATAACAATTTTGACCTCCAGAGGGACCACAAGCTAAAAAGGGCAATTTTTCGGACAATCAGGGGACATAATTCAGGAAGTTACGATCCGATGGGCGCAAATATCGAAAGGAACCAAGATCTTTCGGTCATAAACATACATGTCAAGTTTCATCCAAATCGGTTCAAAATTGTGACCTCTATAAGGTCCACAACCTTGATATAACATATTTCCACACTATTCGCGTACAAACGGCGGCCATTTTGTCCGTCAATTTTGGTCCGATTTTCACGAAATTCGAACTCAACCTTCATAACCATGAAACGGTGATATAATCAAACGTTTTTTTAAATCGGATAACAATTTTGACCTCCAGAGGGACCTCAAGCTAAAAAGGGCGATTTTTCGGACAATCAGGGGCCATAATTCAGGAAGTTACGATCCGATTGGCGCAAATATCGAAAGGAACCAAGATCTTTGGGTTATAAACATGCATTTAAAGTTTCATCCAAATCGGTTCAAAATTGTGACCTCTACACTGTTCACAACCTTGATATGACATATTTTCACACTATTCGCGTACAAATGGCAGCCATTTTGTCCGTCAATTTTGGTCCGATTTTCACGAAATTCGAACTCAACCTTCATAACCATGGCACGGTGATATAATCAAACGGTTTTTTAAATCGGATAACAATTTTGACCTCCAGAGGGACCACAAGCTAAAAAGGGCGATTTTTCAGACAATCAGGGCCATAATTCAGGAAGTTACGATCCAATTGGCGCAAATATCGAAAGGAACCAAGATCTTTGGTTTATAAACATGCATTTCAAGTTTCATCCAAATCGGTTCAAAATTGTGACCTCTACACTGTTCACAAGCTAAAAAACGTGATTTTTCGTACAATCAGGGGCCATAACCCATGAAGTTATGGTTCGATACATGCCAATATCGAAAGGAACCGAGATCTTAGGGTGATAAACCTGTATTTTAAGTTTCATTGAAATCGGATAAAAATTGTGACCTGTAGACTGTTCACAAACAATTGTGGACGGACCGACGGACGGACGGACGGACGAACAGGGGCGACGACAATACAATATACGTCCACATGAAAATGTGGGCGTATAAAAATGGTTAATGTTCCTATTCCAATACCTTCATTAACTCAGCATGTAATACCCGAAAACCGTACGTAACGAAAATTAAATGGTTGCTAGCTGATAGGTTTGGTCGTTCGTTCCGATAGTCTTAAAGGGGCATTATTTAAGATTTAGATAAAGAGCTGTCCGTTCTCGCTATAATATTTCAAAAATAGATACCGCAAATATATTGAAAATTTCATTTAAATTACTTTATTTAGAGTGAAATCAGTTAAAGGTTGTGGTTTTTACAAGATGTTTACATTGATCGTAAACACTGAACTCGTCATTCGATGCATAGCCTCGCGTCTCCATTTTTAAATCATAAAATGACCGAACCGTTCTAAGCTATGCTTAAAATCGGAGCCACCCGATGGTATCGAGGGTTGGTTATGTTCTGGTTACGTTAATAAATGTCTAATAATTTATATAACATTTAAGGCCCAAAGAGAGATCTGCAATAGGCAGATTTAGCTCTATGCCTGTTTAAATGTTTAGTTTTAACCACACATACACGCTCAAAAAAGTAATCGATCTTTAAAATGGTACACGTAATTTTTTGATCTGATAAAATCCAATTATCGATTTCGTCAAAATTTATATTTTGATTTCTTTTGTCTTCGTACTTCGAGATTTAATAGACTGCTCAAAAAGATTTTGACCTAAATCAAAGACTTTTAGCACCTTTAAACAACAATATTGTGATAGTTTTCTAATGAATATCACTAGTTCAGTACAAACCGCTAATTGTAATATGCAGACAAATGACAATAATCGTATTCTGTCTAATTAAAACGTTTACACCATCCAGGAGGTTGGAAAAGCGTCATTATTATCGCAAAACCTGTTTTTTTTACTGATAAATACCGTTACTTCAGACAATAAATGGTTGAAGATAAGGATAGAAACTACAGGTGAACAATAACATGCAATTAACTGACATAGAATAACACCAGATGATGATATAACAGGTAGGATGGTTAAACTGACATACATATCACCTTCCTTCTGTAAACGCACGTTACATTGTTTTCTGGGTAAATTACTCTTTCAAAAATCATTATCAATGGAATTCACGTTTAATTAAAGATACATTATGTAAGAGCTAAATCTGCCTGTTGTAGCTTCTTATTTAAATCTTACATAATGCATGACATTTTCATTTCCATATTTTATCAAATTATTGTATTCAATGGTTATGTTTTATAGGCTGTGAACACAGAAAGTTTCTATTTTTAATGTAATGTCTAATCAGTTATGTTCGGCGAAATTCGCGAAGAGACTGAAATGAATGACAGTTTTTGGCATCTGGTTTTTTCAGTCTACACCGTTAGTATTCTCTTACATTGGATATGTTTAGCCTCGTTCATCGAGTCGCTTCATATAACTGGCGCTCGAAAGCATTCTGGCACACGATTCGTGTGCCAAGATTAAAATTTTCATTTGGTCTTAAATATTGAATATCAGAAGCCCCACTTTCACGGTATGATAACAACATAAATGTTGATATAAAATTAAAATGACAAATAAGTCGTGTTTTCAACGAGTAAGATATTGAATTAAAGACATGGCACCTTTACGCCAAATAAAAATTCGGAAGATTTCTAATTTTTAAAAAAAAAAAAAAAAAATTTTCGATTATTCCAGCGTGTGCTGACCACGCTTCGACTACATTGAATTCGGACACATATCTGGCTTGTAACATTATACCTTTAAAGAGTGTATAAAATCAGTTTCTGACGTCTATAATTACTTATTACTACATACTTTTCTCTAAGTTGTTTACGATCATTTATTTCTATTATTGCCAACGTATGCTATTTCTATATTTTATTTTCATGGATGGTTTTAGTATAATGTTTATATTTACAACGTATCTTCTATAGGGACCTTGTCTATAACTTGTTAATGAGCTAGTTGTCGAGTTCTATTTTTACTTTAATTGCTATGTTGTTTATTTATGCGTGCAGTAACCTGGGGTTTCTTTGTGTCATTTATATCATCAACCTTGTTGAATACATGATTGCTGCTGGTCTTTTTTATACAATGCAACATTGCTTGTTCACAACAACAAAATAATAAATCGAAACATAGGTTGCAAGACAAAGAAACATGCCAAGCCGTTACATCGTTCGGGTCGCAATTTAGCAATTAGAGGATTCAAAACCAGATTGTCACACACGAGATATGCCATTCAACCAGATCAAATGCCCGCCACAAACCTTATTATCTAAAGCGTTCGCGTTATAGACCACACCAAGCATTACATTGTACCCATTAAATGTACTCAAAAATGACCTCTAGCGCTGAAAGTCTCCAGCCTAAAATGGCATGATTTTATTTCCGCCCTAACTGAAAAATCATTAAATATTTAGAGTTTGTATGAATATATAATTAAATAAATGTCAATGTTTGTTATGATTGCAAATAACTATAATTATATAAATATTATAAACTGGTTTGTGTAAACGTTTATTCAGATTATTGTAAATGGTGGTGATGACCAAATCTGAATGGCGAACCAGTAGACTCATGTACAATCCCTCTTAATCGAAATCCAATGAACAATATTCGTCGATTACCCGCTTTACCATAGACATGTAACGATTTCTAGTCAAAATAAAAGATTAAATTAAGAGCCCCGGTTGTCAGATTAATAATGGCGTGGTTAGATAAATACACTAGTCATACATCACGATACAGATTGTTGGTGGCACAATCATCCGTCACTTAACTTAGTTTGTATTCACATTTAGCTATTTTATTTCTTGATTAGGTCGTCACGAAGTCTCGCATCTTCCGCAGTTAATATCATGTTTTTGTTCAAATTTGTTCTGCATAATCGAAGCATTTTTATTTAAACTACCAAGTTATGAAATAATCCAGTTGCTAACGAACCTCGCTTTAAGGTTCATGTGGTGTCAGAAATCATAGTTGTACTATAAAAAAAATCATGGAGCATTACGTCATTGCCGCCATCTTGGAACAGTGATGTCACATACAAAGTTGCCGCGCAAAGCGTGCGGTACGCCCACAAAGCAGCTTCAATCGCAGCTTATCAGACAGAAAAAAAAACTTGAATGTTGAGCAAATTTGGTGAGTTCACGAGGTTTTAGGCAAAGATGTTGGGTGAGGGGGTAATTCGGAAACAGACGGCTGTAGATTACAGCAGTAGTGAAAACTTTCTGTAATCTAATATCAATGTAGCAACGATGTCATGTTTCTAAAAGATGGTTGCTATTCGCCAAAACAGGAATAGAGCATTAGATTATGGCATGGCGACCATAGGTTCCGGGAGAATCATTTTGGGGATTCAAATCTTGACAATAACTAGGTTATTTATAGACTATTTCATTTCCAGGGTTTGTTTTTGGACGCGTAAAGAATTTAGAGTACTTGAACAAAACCCACGGAGTTAGGTAGTCTAATCATATTAAAAATCTGTTTACTGTAACATTTCATATAAATTTAATTATATTTTTAAAATAAAGACTGGTAAAGGTTATTAAGTTTCTCTGAGATATCGTTCTGATATTAGTTAGTCGGAGTGTGTGTGTGTGTGTGTGTGTTAGGCTTGTGTGTGAAACCTTGCTCCGGTACTTTAAACAAGTAATTATTACAACACAATTTGGTAGTTGATTATTCTATAATCATAGTCCATGTTTCCAATTGTTATCTTATCTGCTACTAATTTAAAATTCTTCCCAACAAAGATCCTTTGACATACCTTACAGACAATCTTTAAAGGTTCATTGCAGGTGGTTTATTGTTAAAATCAAAAAAAAATATGCACTATTTTAATGCCAACATTGTTTTTGGTATACAATTAAAGAGTTATAAGGCAAGATAACAAACAGGGCTGAAAGCTATCGCTAAAATAATTAAAAAATTACTTCAATCCGAGCCAAAGTATCGGCGATACAATTATAAGGACTACCATCGTTGCAATAATAAACAAAATCTCGATTATCCATTTTTACGCTAACCGCATCCACCACAAAACGTATTTAAATCTACTAAATATCGTAGGCATCCGATGTCATCGAGAGTTGCGACAAGGACTGCGATAAGCAGATTTGGCTATTGCACAATGCGTGTTTAGGCAGGTCGAAGTTTCGTACGAAAATGATAGCACAAAGGAAGGAAAGATGTGGTCTGAAATCAAAGAAACCAACGGATACGTAAAATGGTGGAAAGTTGCCTGGAATTGTCTTAAACACTATATTTAACCACTATTCAAACAGGTTGCGGTTAAGAAGAAAATAAGGAAAGATAATAGCCGATAATAATGCCACATATACACATAATCTAGACCTAAATTCGAACGATTATCATGACTTCCAATTGATTTTCTTAATGAGTTATACCTAATCAGAAATAAATGGAATTGAAATATGTCTTAACATCCTACTTTTCTGACCTATCCGGGCTAATGAAGACAGGCATATACACCATGTAGTGTGCTATGATGGAAATTGTGCCTCGACAATATTATTGTACACGTTATATTACGTGCACGTCAATGCGTACATGATACCTTGCGTTTACATTCCATCCGACCCATCCCTGGTCGGTAATTAACACAAAATTAAAATGGGAAAACAGCATTATATTTGAATTGGTATGAAGTAAAATTGGTATAAAATCTGAAATGAATTTGTATGAAATCAAATGTACAACCGTTGAACAACTGCCTGATCTCAAAAGAGAAGTCAGTCAGCAAGACCGTCCGTCAATGAGGCTTAACATCCGCTTCCACCTAGGATGAATGTCTCAAATATCGGCAGAGAATAGACATCTGGCGGTTTGTAATTAAGACTGTTCACCTCAGTATGCCAAAAAATGGGTGGTACAGGTGCAATAAAATACATGTTCATTAAAAACACATAATGTGAAGTTGAATATACATTGGTGATAAATTTAATTAACTTTAATTCACAAGTCAGTTTACATACATTCCCCTGTCAAAAACTATGGCAACAAACTCATATTTTCTCATGAAATCTATGTTTTTATATGTCTGACATAAGTTGGTTTTGGTGAAAACGTTTATTCTATATGTAGTAGATAATTAGATAAACCCAGTTAACACTTATGTTAATATATCTTTGAAACTAAAAAGAAGTGATGTATGATATGGGTGGAATTACATGTATATTCCATCCTTTAAACCGTGTATGAATTTTGCTAAGAAGTCTTTGAAAGTGAACCTCAAAGACCTATGCGCGTTCCTCGCATGTTTTTATCACTGCTCAATGTAAACAGGTGATTGTAAAGGAATGGTTTATTTACGTATCGTAAAACCAACGATTAACCTTGGTCTTGTAGCTAACATGTTTTTATGAATAGAATAAACCAGAGGAAATATTTAGTCAGGCCATTCCTGCGTACTGTAAACAAATGCCCCTGTCCAAAAATGCTGAAGTTCTAGGTCCGGTGTCTTTCCGTAAGCTGCGATTAACACCTAGCTAACACCCCTCTGTCACCTATAATTGGAAGTGGATATACGTCAGTGTGAACAAAGTTTAGTGAAATATTAGTACCATAAACACATGTTTTACCTGATTTTCCCACATTTCTCATCCCTAATACAGCAATATTTACATCTTTATTTATCCCATTAGGATGTTTAGGGTGTGCTTTATCATCCATTTTGTTCTAAACTACAATATCAGCTAACTTCAACCACGCACATGTGTGTGGTTTATAGGAGCGATATCCAGAGAGTACATGTAAGAGGCATGTCCACCATAATAGATCACTGACACTGACTTTATTCAGCTCGAGTATTCCTTGCTAACCATTAGCTAATGCCATATAAAACCAATATGTTAAAGCTGTAAATTAAGTTTTATAAATGTTATCTATAGTAATTTCATATAGACTGACATTTAAGTCTTTTTAGCACCGATTATCTCCTACTAAAAAGTTGGTTAATATTGACCAACTAATTTCACTAATTAGAACAATTATATCACATATTGTGCAACTTCGAACACTCAATTCTGCCTGACACAAGAATAACGGTAAATAAATTCCAAACATTCAATATCGCTGTCACATAAAGTGTCTGGTGTTTATAATAATCCCAGTTCTCAAAGAGTGTGTTTATACAGAACCGCCATGATCGGAGAACTTGAGACCTAACACCTAATACAATCCAGCATCTGCATAAATATTTAAAAACTCTTGTAATACGAATGTGAAAATAAGAGGAACTCCTTTGAATATTCACAGACTGGTAGACGAAGGCGGAAATTTACATCGTAACTGATTTTCTAAATGAATACAGTTGAATACTAGCCGGCGGGAAGAACTTGTCGCATGGAGTGATTAGTAACAGTACTTGCAGTCAAATATCCACTTCAATTATATCCCAATATGCCGTAGGTCTGTGATTAATTGGCGATCACACGCATTGACTAATAAAACTAGTAGTACAAACTACTGCATCACGACGGGTTTCATGTCATATTGATTGTATAGTTAAACTGTATAGTATATTATACAGTCAACATTCATGTTAACTATATTATACCGTACTAGTAGCATCACTGATACTCATAATAGAATCATCTCACGGTGAAAGCGATCTGCCATCATTTGGCATCTGATGAGTTTGTATAACATGTAGCATGCTTGTACAGGTAACGTCTACAGGTGCTCCATTAAAGACGAGCGTACATTTAAAGGGCGTATAACTCTATATCTTTGAAACCTTGTATCGACGAAAATGAGTCGAAAAGCACAAATTAATATAATATGAAAACTGGTTTATGTTCGGTGAAATAGTGAGCAGTCAAAATTGAATGACAATCGGTTTCGCCTGGTTAGTCTAGTCTAAATATTTATCCTGCATTGACTTGTGGGGCTTTTTTTTTACTTTGTTCATTACAAATGTCGCTCGAGACCACAGAGAACTCGACTTAGGGCACTAATTTGATAATGCTCATAGTCAACTTTGTCTTAAATTGAAATGTACCAATGTTGAATTCTTATTCGTGTTTGTGAGGGCCCAGGAACGCTCAGAGGTCCATCGACCCCATTGGAAAAACTTAATTTTCAAAATAAATATATAACCTTTTCTTTGCATCAACTCAGAAATACACTGGCTTATATCCGAAGAGCATGTGGGGTGCGAGACATGTGAATTAAACTAGTTTCGTTTTCTGGTCATGTGATGATGACGGCCAGTTGGTCTGAGGGCCGAGAGCTACCCAATGCGCATTCAATAAATCAATATCACTTTGAACAAGAGAACAATTGTAATTCATTTTACATAATATCATATTGGAAATAACCTAGATTAACCAAACCATGGTCTCCCAAGATAATTCATTTGTACGGCGGTTAATGAATTTTCTAAGCGATTATATTTCGTCTATATAATTAGAACAACGTCGATATGACTGTAAGTCAAATTACCGTTTGTTTTGTTTACCGACCCGCAAAACTTCCAAAACGCATGTTTCTTTAAAGATGCATTCTGTAGAAGCAAACTCTGCCTAGTCGGATCTTTCATTTGGCCTTAAATGTTAATAAATCATTAATTAGCTATTTATTGTCATGCTAAACCCATAATCAACATCATCGGATGGTTTTGATTTTCAGCAGATTTAAACACAATTGCCAGCTAATAATTTAATTAAAGAATGCATAATCGTGCCTGCTCTTTAAACGGTTATAATTCGGCTCGGAATGCAATAATTTGACTGAAATGTTCTACATATTGCCTTTTTGTAACTATTATAGCATCTTACTTAAAACATCTTTAATTTAGTTTAATTTAAACCTCATCGTATTCCCTGTTTATCATCTATTCTGTAACTATTATAGCATCAAAGCAACTTCCACTTCAAAGTTTTCAAAAAAAGGATGATTATTGCTTTGTCGACACACTATATCTGTGTCGTCTTTCTGGGACTAACACGTTGTTATTTATTGCATATGATTAGTGGGCAGTGTAGTGGGAATTTGCAGTATGACACCTGAATGCAATAGTCTGTAAAATCGGTCTTGAAAGCAAACATCGTTGCAAAAGAAAACCACGGAATAGGTTTTGAAATCAACTAAAAAATGCAGTTATCAGATGTCAGATACATTAGAAACAGGCACGAATATTAATTACAGTTTTTAATTGGCCCAGTATTAATTCATCATACATAGTATCTACGACCTGACACCTAACGGTCTCTCATCATTTTGGCTATAATTTTTAGGATGGAATTTTGTCGGGTAAATTATAATGTATTATTTAGTAGACATATGGTTCCAGGTTTATCCCAAAGGGATGACCGAATGATTGAGAAGTCAAAAAAATGAGATCCATTTTATATTCACTGACCTCGTGTGTATTCAAAAATAAAAAACATACCATTTGCTGTTTTCTGAAGACAGGATATTAAAATTAAAACTTGAAATCAATATTTTCGATTAAAATTTTGACGTGGTTGACGTCAACAAAATTGACGTTGAACGTCAATCGATATATCCAAGAATGAATTATATAGAGATAAGAGATCTCAGAAGTATTCTCATGACTTTCTAGTCGATTTACTATTGCGTTTTTCTTTCATTTCGTTTATAAAACACAGCTGATTATGATACAGCCTCGTATGTGATGATTTTATTAACTGTTTTGTTGAGGTTTTTTGTTGGGATTTTTTTTCCTTTTTATGCACCATCACGGGTAGTTCTAATTATTTTAAACTTATTTATTTGATATTGCCAGAAAGGCAATTACTTATGTATGCCGTTTTCTTGTGGTTAACCAATACTAGAACACGTAAATCTGGAATACGACTTTGTAATCAAGGAACATAACTCTGGTAGTAACCGTCGAAAATATGGAGTTAATTAGATAAGGTTCTCCCCTTTATCAAAAAGGTCCAATGTGGTTCTTGAGGTTTTCAAGGATTTGCAATCAATGAGCTTAGCTACGTGACTTTTCGTCGTAAATCGTCAAAAAACAATGTTTTTTTTTTTCTTTTACCTAGCTGAACAACCTATGATAATTATGACCTCTGAAGTATTTTAATAAAACACTGACGTGTCCGTAGAAGTTATCATGGTTTTTTTCTTTTATCAAGCTAAACAGAACTTAATTCTAGATATATTGACGCGTATATTATCTTACCGATTATGTCTACTGCATCTGTGAACATTGTTCATCATGTGCATTTTGCTGTCTAATGGTTTGGAATGTTCGTACTTGGTTTTATTTCTATTTTGTTAAGAACAATCCATGTCGATCCACGGATTGTTACCAGAGTTCCTTATACTTGGAAATCAACGAAAATCAATAGAATTCTTTTCTTTACTATGGTGGCCTATTTATTTGTTTATTTTTGTGATTTTTAAAAATGAAAATAAATTTGTGTGTGGACAGCCGTGGGCCACCATACCTTACTTTGTGAACGGGCGAGCACTCCGAAATGGCAACAACCATGACAATGAGAGAGTTGGTATCGATGGATTATTCTCCCACGAAACGATGGGAACTAAACAATGTGGGAAATGCTTGCGAGTACCCCCAACTAAACGTTCCATATCATTTTATTGAGACAAAACATTCTTTGTGGTTTGAGTCTGAAAATAAACTTATTTAAAGATGCATTATGCAATATTTAGATAAAGAGCTGACAGTTCTCGCTATAATAGTTATAGACTAGAAGATCAAAAGGAAAATCTTGAAAATTTCAGTAGAATTACTTTATTCTCTGCGACTGTAGGGCTGTTTGGAGAATATCGGAGTCTCGATTGTCATTGCTAACGTTGTTACGATAGTAAACAAAGTCTTGATTATCCATTTTTAAATAAATCTTTAACTGCCAATCATGTTTAAATCCGTTGAAAATCAAGAGCATTCGATTGCATACAGAGTTGATTGTGGTCTTAGCAAATTTAGCCAGATTTAGCTCCAGAATAATGCATCTTAATTCCATAAATGGGTGCAAATAAAGTTAGTTTCCTTGACAATTTGGCTTTCATTTCAAATCTTTCTATCGGGCCGATGTTTTCAGTTTACTTATACCAAACCCACTATTTATAACTGTGATGAGTTCAATTGTAAACATCATGTCTAAATATAGAATAATATAACACTTAAACAATGCCAGATAAACGATCGATGTCGGCTTAGACATTTCACAACATAGAAGAGACAATGTGATATATTGTGCATATGGTTGGCTTATACACGGAGTCTAGAAATATGTCTGCAGAGTGGTATGGGGGATCGGGCCTATTGCTAGCGGGTTGGGGGCAAGGGGGCAGCTACCCCTCACCTGGAAAAAAATTGATGCCCTTTCCATTGGACACAAACGAAACCAACAACCAACATGCCCATATCAGTGTGGGCGCCACATAAAGCCGAGTGACACTGATTGGACGCCCACGTCGACATTGGCGGGACGCCCAACCTACGTTACTTGTCGTTATAATGGTGTGGCGCCTCATAATGAATCACACCATTAACGTCAACTTGATTGATGCATAATGCCGAGTGAGATTGGTTGGGCGTCCTCGATTTGATCCATGGGGCGTCCAAAACGGCATAATGCCTCATCCCGGGGGACCGGGGGAGCTCATAACACCGTGTTTGGTGGGCCGCCCACGACGACATCATGGGCACCTATAATATAATGCATAGTGAGATTGGTTAGGCGTCCATGAATAAATTCGCATTTCTTCCTTCAAATTTTTATAATGCCCATAATACAATATCGTAATATGCCAATATCGCAATTTCAACCTCAAAATGGACATTTTTTTGTAATTTTCATAGTTCCTCTCCTTAGATCCAAATCCTATTTTCTGAGGGAGAGCACCCTAGACCCTGCTCCAAAGGGAGACGGTCTCGTACGCCGTGGACCGTCAAGTATAACGGAACCCCCCCACACCCGAAGCCCAAACATACAGTGTATTTGGGCTAGCTACGGGCCTGGTCGTGGATATGAAAATTTGATATCAGTTAGAGCAGAATTTTGATTAACTTTGTTCTGCTTTATTGATAGATTTTTGATTTTAGCCACTGTCACTCAAGACTACTTAATTACAACGTCATATTTTGATCGACGCAGAGAAAGCTGGTAAATGGATTTCTGTCATTGCAACCTCGCACACCATATGCCTAGTTGTATACTTTTGTATAATTTCGCAAATATAATGGTTTGTTTTCAACGAAAAAACGATAAATTAAACTTGTTTCTGGATTTTTGTAGGTTTTGGACGGTGAATTGCGGGTGGGGGGGTATAATTATTCCAGTGCATATTATATTATAGAAAAATAAATTAACACTCTAATTTTATACTAATAATTTACTAACAACATACTAATAAGGGATCATCCCTAATTTAACAGTCTCAGAAATAGAAGTCAAAATATAATCGAGATTTGCCCATAAAAGTAGGAAGATTTATTGCAAAATGAAATGAAATGGGGTTTAACGTCCTACTGTTCGAGATTTATTGCAAGTTTTTCTTTGGACCTTAACTGTTACATAAATTAGTTGTTAGACATTTATTAACATGGCGAGACAATAATCAACTCTTGATGTAGTTTTGAATATACCAGTACAGTCGTTACGATAATAAACAATCATTACACACATCTTGTCAAAACTACAAACAGTGATAACATTGCTCAGAATAATTTAAATTAAATGAAAGTTTCAATATATTCATGTTGTATCACCTGTTTTTGAATTATAATAGCAAGAACGACTAGTATGTCTGAGACTAATTTTACAAAAATAATCTAATACCAATTTATTGGAAGGATAGCTGCGACGAAGTTTTATCATGAACTAAAGAAATTAGCTGACGTCTTATTGACAGCAAGTGTGTGGGTTTCGCAATTAATGTTTTTGAAGTTGTTTTAAAGTGTTATATAAGTGATCAATAAAAACAGATGTTCTGTTAGATTGTATAAATCTGTCATCAGCGTGTACTGTTATATTGAATAATATCTCTACCTTACACTTCATTCATTATAACAAATATACCTATAGATAACAATATTGATTACCCTGCAAACTTAATAATGTTTATCTCTGTACTGAGATAGATAGTCGACAATAAAAGTCGATTTCTTACAACCTTTTTCCGGTTATTGTTTGCTTTTCTAAATTCTGTTTGATAGGCTGAGTAGCAAAGTTAGGAAATGAAAATAGCTGGAATAAAAATGAATATCGTCTTTTATGAGCCACCACCAATAAAAGATATCTTCACAAAAGCGTCCATCATAGTCGTAAAAACTAAAATAGTAAAACCTGAAAAATGGTTGGTTTATGGTGCAAAAAAAATTGATTGCGAACTATTCCGTCAATGGAAAATGTGTGGTTTGAACGTTTAGGCGATGAGTTTTTGGCGCTCTGGATTGACGTCACGTTGTAAAGCCGGTGACTTGGTCCGTTTAGTCTGATGGAATCTACTGGATTCAGTCACTATGAAGGCAATGAAACCCGTTCAAAGGCAAAGTACACACGCAAGATCATATTGTCGATGACTGTTAACTTGACATGGTGACAATGCAGGGTGCCTGACATCCTAGAGATCATTTCTGTCATATTTGTTATACTATCATTCCGCCGGACAGTACCATTCCTGAATGTGTCCTAGTGTAGATACAGAACTGCGCCATTACAATTATGTATTATGTCTGCAACGAATCCAGAACTCAACACAGAGCAATATGATGAACTGGCTACTTTTCGCATTGTGAATCAATAAAAGGCTCTAGGAGACAACACGTCTGAGACCCGGACACGGTGTGGGCCAACCCCATGCACTTTACCCACAGGTTAGAAGACTCTTATCTCTGACATTACCAGATTTGTTATGTTACTTTCTTTCAAATTTAGAGTACGGTTTGTTGATACACGGGTTGATCATCCCAAAATTTTGATTACGGTGGATACAAGAATTGATCATCACTCAACTTTCATTTGATAGCAAATATGATACTAATCATGATCTACGGTAAACCTCATACTGTGGCAACCAACCTTATTCTATATTGCGAATCACAAGAATGTAGAACGACCCATCTTGTATTAGACTAAAGAGTAGAACATTAAGCTGAGTGATTAAGTAAACGTATATTTAATAGCAGTATGTGGGTTCACCTGTGAGTATATACTCTCATCAATAAATCAACACCATACATCATTAACTTCAACTGTGGATTGTCAATCAGAGCAAGGGCATGTCAAAACAGCAAAATAAAAGGGTTCTGTTATATCACATTGGATTATCCAAGATAGTTCCGACCAGCTTGTGCGGGATCGTTGTCTGCGATATCAGCATGGTGGAAGCGGGCGTTAAAAAACCGGTGCCCGTCCAGTGTGGAATCAAACGCCAATGTCTATAGTGTAAGAAAGGTAATTACGGATGTTGAATGGACTTTCTGCGTGATATCTTTCAATTGTAGAAGTGGAAATTAATGTAAAAGTGTGCAATTTAAATGACAGATAGTTTGAAAACATCATTTTTGATAGCTGAAAGAAATGGGGTACTGTGGGGTTTAATGTCTCATCAACTCAATAGATCAATAAGTCGGTCATTTTAACACGACAATATGGAAACTTTTATTTCTCATATTTATACGAGAGGGGTGACGTGCAATACAATGCGTCAGTTTTCATTATTGATGGTTGGTCAATGACGTTCATTTGAAGATTCACATAACTCATTGTCTACCCACTAGCACCGGTGTCTGAAATACAAGTCTATATTTAGCTGTATAAGGAATGATGACAGGTATCGTATATGAAGCAGAGTATACGTAATCGTTATTTTAAATAGCTCCAAAATGGCATAGTCTGTGTCCAATGGGCGTTAAACCCAGTCTATCTATAGGTACAAAGGGTTGGGTTTTTTTTTTGGTATTTCTGTATTCCAGCTATAAAATAACATCCAGATGTATATTGTTGTTGCCGTGATATTCTATATGTTTGTAAATTTGCCTGTGGGGGGATTAATCGTTTTCATATAACCAGAAACTTCTTTTATTTTAAGAAATGTATTTGATAAAGAGTAATTGAATCTATCATCTATCATGAACCTGCTGCCTACAAGATATACCTACATACAGTATACTTTACCTTTGATGTTCAGGTGATATAAGACAGATACCTGCCAGCTAAAACCTGTTGCAACATATGTGCTTGTCAGTTTACTTATAGGTAAATATGTAGAAAACATTATAATTATCTTTAATCAGATATATCAATAGTATTTTACATAGGCTGCTCTTTAATAACTACCAAAGAAAAGTTAAATACGTTTATTCAAATTTATACTCACGGGATCTAAGTACAGTTTTAATTTGTATGAAAAATAAAACTATATTATGGGCTAATCAATTTTGGGAAGGAGTGTGTGTTTCTTTGTTAACATAAAAATACCGATTCAGTTCAAACAAACCTTCATTAAATAGATGTTCACAACCGGAATAAAATGTAATGGACGGACTTACCTTCGGTAACGACTTGGGGAGGGGGTCTGAATTACCAATAAAAATGAGATACGGGGGCTGGCTGGAAACTTCTAAATCTGAAAAGAATAGATCAACTTGAAACGTACTTTTGCCACCAACAAGTACGATCATTGAATGAATCACAGACATACGAACTGCAACTTTACTGTTATTATTGTCTTCGTACCAGATCATCTTAGGAACTTAAACTTGAGTGGATGATGCTGTTTCCTTTTCCACAGTAAAGAAATCAGCTGTGGGATCTAAGCCCAATAGAGATAGCCTGGGCGATAACCCGCGTCATGGAAGGTCATCAACAGCAACCTTTCCAGAAAACATTATCCGGTGCATCATGACATGTTAATGGCTGCAAGATGGATGCCAAAGCTCTTGACTGCGGATCAGAAATTTCTTCCTGACCCGCTTCCAGACCTTGAAGGGGGCTATGTAGAAAAATAAATGGAAAATAATGACTTTGTGCCGGTCTTTCACAGATAGGCTTAAAGCTTTTCAGTCAGCCAGCCCAGAATGCAACTGCAATTTTTTTAAGTCTTTTGTAATCACAACAACTATGCAGGCTGTAATTCTGGCCTTGCTTTCAGACATTATAGAGCAACTCTTTTCAAAATGGGTTACCAATAAAAACTCAATACAAAATTCTTCTGTTTATATTCTTGAAGAAAAACGGAATTTATCATAAAGTTATAAATGAGATTTGGTCGTTCGGGGGGAATGAAAACCCAACATCCTGTGTATTCGAGACATCGATCCATTGACATTTAAAATAAGAGTAGGTCACAGAACCGCTGTCCAGGCTAGATTTTCATTTTCATTAGTTGTTATTGTTGACATGGATTTGTTATTTAGGCATCAGATTTCGCTGTCAACCGACATTTTAGAATGTCAAACTTGTTTGGGTTCTGATCAACTATTTGTGATCGAATAGAGATGATTTATTTGGTTTCTTGTGGCTTACTTTTCTTAGTGTGTTACTATACATGGAACGCAATAATGTCAAATCCACAAATTGTAGGGCTACAATAATCATTGATGAATGACAATCTTTTTCCGGCGATGTCCGTCCATTGATTGGTCAAAAAGGGGTCAGTGTTCAATAGGTTAAGATTTAAGGTCTTTGAACATTGGAGTTTTCTTTTTAACCAATAGATATTCTAAAGTGACAATAAGTCTATTAAGAAACAAAATTATAATTCATGATATAAAGCCGCTGCCTTGCACATTCTAATATTTTTTATATGAAGAATGGTACTCAGATTACCTGTATATGTTTATTCCAACATATCATGACGAAGTGTTTACGTATCCTCTAACAAATTGGTTGCAGCTGAACTGCCATATCTGAAACGACTGAATCGTTCCCTAGACTTATCTTACGTCGGTACAGTCAAAGACACAATTTAAGCATTTTAATACCTTTCTCCGCTCGGCACTTTGTCTTTTCTCTGTCCAATTGTATCAGTGTCCAAACTATCGCCCCATTTCATTTCCGGTGCTGAATATTTTTACGAAAATAAAGTTCTTATAAGTACTTTCAACCATATCCCTATTATAATGCAATTAACAATTCGACAATATTAGCTCCATCTGAGCTAATATATTTTCGCGAGATACTGGCTCCAGTTAACTGTAAGAAGTGATTGGTAAAACTTATTGTCGTTTACATGAACTCTCTCCACAACCGCTTGTCCATCAAGCAGGGTTTGTATGTTGAACTGAGCAGTCCTATATAATTATCAAAAATATGTCTTAACCTGTCTTGGAAATTTGTATAATTAATATCCTGGGTAAACTGTGGAAACGAGGAGTAATAAATAGTCTATTCTTGTGCTAAAACACGTATAATACTATAGTGTTTTAAGTACAAGTGCTCCATGTTTTCTTGATTTGTATAAATCATAAGAATAAAATTTATTACGTCTACGTCATAGAAAACAACTCAACTAATATGACTTTTTGATGAGCCTGTCAAATTATTGAAGTGTGGAAATAGCACACACAAAAAAATGCATTGCAAGAAACTTTTTGTTTCTAAAGTGTCAGACGTTAATAGAAATGCTGGAATGGGCCTTTGGAGCCAACATATCTGTAATGGTGGGTTGGTGGATATACCGCTTGATCAGTCACCAGGTTCGATATCGGTGTTAACCGAAGAAATGCTAAACTGCCTACCTTTATTAGTAGTGCACAACAAGAAGGTGTGGTAAGGCAATGGGTCTGGTTGCGACGAAACGCTGACGTCTCTCACTGGTTTGAAACATAATCTAAATCTGCATTACACCCGCTTCCAACAGCCAGGAATAAAACTGAATCAACTATTTGCAAAATAATCAATACTGATAAATATATTGAAATAAAACTAATCCCCTTATTAAATTATCAAGAGAGAAATAAATGAATTGCTGATAGATGTATTTTTCAATCTCTAATGTTTTTTCCCATTTTATCTCTAATTGTAGTCTACTTAATCAAATTAAGTAGGAAATGGTCGTGTATTAAATACGGTTTATAATGCACAATTATTGAATATCTGTTCTAAGGAGCGTCTTGGGGATCGTGTCAACTGAATATTCTTGATTGGAATCGGTCTTAATGGTGCACAGACTAACTTTCATTTACGATTCTATTGAATTTTTTTTTGTTTGCTTTAATGACATTCATCTTAAAATGTGTATCATGTATTTTATCAGAATAGGTTTGTTAAGAGTGATAAAATGCATGTGTGTTTAATGATTATTTAAAATGGTTTTAGAACACTTGGTACCACCTCTATTTAGAGTGGCACCGAGGGGGGTGGGGGGGGGGTATTAAGATCATGTGTGAGTCAGAAACAACACAATATAAAACAGATCTATATAAGGCATATGGAGTAATTCAACTGTTATGCTCATTGAACATTTGAATAACCTAAACCGGTTAATTAACGATTTATTTGTTTTAAACCTTGCACCTTATAATTTGTATTCTTTGGCACCGACAGGACACTAGCCATTTGGCAGTGTTTACTGTTATAGGTCTATGCCAGAATTGTAATTAAACAAGAGATATTTATTTACACCCACTGACCACAATAATAACAAAACATTGGTCCAACGACCGATCGGTGACTGATGTAAGACACCTGTTTTGTCTTCTTCAGTTCGTGAATCTTGGCGATTGTTCCTTATGGAAGATTATCTCAACAGCCAAATTTTACAGTACCACGAATATCATTATTGTTTGCCAACACTAAATGAAAGTTTGGACATCATTGCGCCGTCACTGATCGCAGAATACAATGTGGTGATGCGTTTCTCGGGGGCTACACTACGTACCAAATCGACCTGATTTCTCACTGGTCATTGACTCCCCAAAGTTGGAAATAAAATCGTCGTTAATCGATCTTACTTTTGTTTAATGCCAACAAAAATTAGGCCAGCTAATTATTAACGTGCCGGTAACCTAATTTGAGAAATTGGCCATGACAGAAGTGTACAGTAAGATATAAATCAACCTATATATAGTGTTTATATCCACGTGGACTGTATCAGTAATGTGTCCCATAGTTCCCTAGTTGATACACTTAATTATTGTAGTCGAATATATTAATTTTCCATTGATGCCGCGATGGCCGTATTATTAGAACCGCAATAAAAATGTGGAGTCCTTTAAGCCCGACTAGCAACTGCGCCTGTAAAGTTAACATGGAAATTGTGTTCTGCCTTTCGTATGGCACCAAAAGATTGGTAAAAACGGACGAATAGGTGAAACCGCAGTGGGTCGGGCGAAATTGCACACGTAACAATAAGATGAAGTATCGTACATTAGTCTTATTATGTTGAATGAATATCAACGAGACGTTAAACCTCATTCTATTTGTACTATACATTACGGAGTCATTGTTATTAAATTTGAAACGCACAACGTAGTTATATACGCCCCATTCGAGAATTATTTAAACTTTTAAATCATCGTTCTGAAATTGTTATTAGATGTAAAAACTTCCCATCGCGTAGGTGGATGTGAAATTAAAACGTCTAATTATTTATAATAGCCTGCGGAAGAGTACCCAGATAAAAGTTAAGAAAAACAATATTGAATTTTCTAGTCCGTTAGTATTCTAAAAATAACCCTTATCGGCACGTATGGATATATTCAAGCATATTATGTATATTTCCATTCTGCTATCTGAACCCTCTCTTTGGGGAAATCGGTGAAGATAGAAAGAAAATAAAACAATAAAAAGATAACATGCAATAATAAACTAATGTTATTGTTGTTGGCTTTAAATATGTAAGTGAATGGCCAAGTATATAACTGTTATTTAATTTACTTTATCGTGCTTAATGATTGCCAGAAAGAACTGTATTCTTTACAGATAAAAAGTGAAAACACATCTATAATAGTCAGAAAGTAAAGTAAGTTAATCTCAGTGAAGAATGCTTTTAACAAACGCACAGATAACAAAACGTTGAAAGTGAATGAAATCATATTGTTGTTTTATGACTTGTCAACGCAATATTCGGTTATTTTGAGATAAACATGTTGTATTTGTTTTTTCATTGTTTTTTAATTTTTGTCCTGATAGCGACATTTCAATTTACCCACCAATGTTTACGTGGGTGTACCATATTTTTACATCCCAGGCGGGCGACGAAGCGTAATTCCCTTGCCAACCCATATGAGTGACGTCTCGAAATCTCCGAATCTTCTTTGCAGTCCACATAAGGATTCGAACCAAAAGTCCAATTCTATGACCGCTAAGCTTCCTCAATAAGAGAAAGGTCTTGTCGAGCTTTGTTCTCATAATCTGGCATTGTAACAACTACATGTAAAGGATTAACTCAATTGAAATATATCGTTGGTACTATTAACAATTGGCACTTTGCGGGGATTGTGTGGGTCTTTAGCATTATTTTCCTTGCTCCAAAACCTTCGGAGCTCTTGGATTTTCTGCCAAAAAATGACAACGAGAGCATCTCTGAATTTAAGTACTGAATTGTATTGTTTCGCAAAAATACTTATGAACATTTATGTGAATCTTCGCTAATTGCTGCAGTCTAGGTGACTGATCTTAATCGACAAATCGCCAGTTGAATCGTGTAATAAGGTGTTAACGTCCAACACATGGTTTGATATGCGAGACATAAATATTCCACGACCATTGACTTTATTATTGTCAATACTATACGTGTTGCAGTATCTCGACAAATATTTTAGACCTTCCCGTAATTGATTTCCACAGAACCCTACTCACTGTAAATGTCACCGACCACGAATCCATATTTTCCTGTTAGAAACGGGGGAAAATGACCATGTTTTAGCAGATTTAAACAATTTGTAACTCGGAGCAAATAATTATCGATATAAAAAACTTAAATGTCAAATGGCAACTGGTCAGGATTAAACTCAAGGCTATAATTCAGTTAGTTAAATTGTGAACCAAGATATTTTGCTGACATCTTCGAGTCAAATTATCGAATTCTATTATATTTTTGTTTAAAAACGGTAACTGTGGCGCCAATCAAATTAAGAATGGATATCGTCAAGTTGAACCCCTGGCAAGATGGAAATGAAATCTCCGTATGTGCGTCTGATCCGGCATACATCTTCTAATAAGGAAATTAAAAAAATGGCTGGAATGCAACTTTTTTAAAGCGTTTGTTTGTAGTAAGACTTGATTTACTTCAAGTAACTAAACCCCTAAATCAGTATCATCCAAAATCTTCAACATTAAAAACACGAATTATTTGTCAATTTAAATCAACATTGATGCTGTGATCTTACCGGAAATAGATGGGCTTCTGATATCCAATATTTAAGACAAAATAAACATTTTACCATTGGTACACGAATCGTGTACCATAATGCGTTTCAGTCTCAGTTCAAGCAAAAGACTCGAGGAACGAGGCTAGAAACATTGCACCAAATCAAACGACGTTAGACTGGAATAACCAGACGCTAGAAATTTGCATTTGATTAAGACGATTTGAAAGTTTAGTAAAAACGGAAGTCGGTGAATGTAAATCAGTTTATATACTTTCATATTACAGTATTATATGCGTTGCGATTCACTTTTGTCCATTTCTATGTCGCAAATGTTAGCGATTTAGAAGCTTTTAAAAAAAATATATTTTTTTTTATATAATTTCTATACAAACGGTGAATATGCAACATCAAAATATATAATCTTCGTAACATCTGCAAATGCCCGAGTGGTTATTGAAAAATTAAAGTTAGAACCTAGAACATTAAAAAAAAAGGTATTTAATTATTAATTGTTAATGTAAAATGACCCCCGAGATGCTATACCTTCCGCCATTTTCGCAACGTCGATAGTTTAAGTCTAAGGACACGTGTTTCTTACATTTGTCGTCCCCCTTCTTCGACAAGGTGACATTAATTTTCAGGGTGTGTTGCAATTTTACACGTGTCGGCGTTATTATTACGTAACGTCTCGTCTAATCCCAATTAATTCCATAAACAACCCTGCTTTGGAGAAAAGTCAGTGTTGGCGTTATTTCTTTAAATCGAACGAACAATGGTAATTTTAATACAAAATGTAACGCCGCGCCCGCTCGTCTTGATAAATCGTTTACTACTGTGTGCAGTGAATCATAGGAAATAGAAAGGAGTAAATGCTATTCGTATCCCGTCATGTTTGGTTTGGAATTGGTATTAAAGAAAGCATGACAAAGTATATTTTCAATAATACGAGAACCTTTATAGCGTTTCTCACAAACTAAATCATAGAAACCAAAAAACCAACTAAGACAAATATGTTTACTTTAGAATTTTTCTTAACAGTAATAATATTATTTTAACTTTTTTGTACTCAGTTTCCTAGCACTGTCTGTGATCTTTATTCAGTAAATTAGATACTAGGTCCAATTTCTTTGTTTTGACTGGTACCATTATCACATTTTATAGTGATTCGTAATGCCAGCTTCCACATACATTCTTATTTACTAAATTTTTTTACGCCCACGCGTCCGTCCGTCCCAATTGACTTGTGTCGAGAACGCGATAAAGGCTACAGTTTTTAAGGGATTATTTTAAAATTTGGTGTGAAGCATTATGGTCAAGAGAGGACAAAGTCAACCGATATTCTTACCGGGAAATTCCATTTCAAAGTTATGTCCCTCTTTTCCGAGAATTTGGTGAACGTGACAGGGGCTATAGTTTTTAACATTTATTTATTCAAATATGGTGGGAACATTTGGGTCAATATTTAGTGTTGTGTGACCTTTATTACCAAGTTTCCCACCCACACACACCTCACCCTGGTAGTTAAACGATAGCTTACACTAAGTTTGGTAACTCTCCATCAGTTAGAATCAAAGTTATCTTGTCCCAAAGCATTAGCCATTGAAGTTGCTTAGCTGTAAAACATTCACCTAAGGAACATCTACATCAAGTTTAATTCTACCTCAATTAAGAGCAGAGTTGTTACGTTCCAGGCCAAATCTGATTAAAATACAGATCTAGACCATTTCATTGGCTAATTCCTCACATCAACTAGAACGCCTGTAACATAAAAACTCTTCCAGATCTTAGTGTTGTGAAGACAAGTAAAACGAAATTTTTATATAATAAATAATTTATTTATACAACATACAATAATACACAACAAATAAATACAATAAATAATAATAAATATAAAGATAAATATCATATCAAGATCAATATCTTGTAAACAATATCAGTTTTATACCCTGAATAAATATTGCAGCAATTAAAATCTCAAGTATAAAAATAGAATTTACCATGCCTTTTGAAATGGAAAACCTCTTTTAATTACTATTTACATACTGACCAAGTGTAAACTTTGAGACAAGTTATTTGTCCCTTAATTTAATTATCTCCTTAAAATACAGATGTGATGTCATCCTTTGATGTTGGTGTACCATTATTTCCAATAAAGCTTAAGGCAATGTGCCACACGTACATTATTTATACTAGTTTAAATTTTGGAAGCATGTGACATATTTCATAGTAAAGCGTGTGTGAGTGTCTGTATTTTAAGATGTTTGATGGTCTCAAGCTTAAGACATTGTGTAATACATGTATATTACTTAATGTCTCGCTCTCGATCATTAACCCACACTTATAACACACTTATAATAGTAATGGACCTTGGCCTAAGGTATCATTTTTTGAGAGAGATTTTCCATTTCACTCCTGATCATGGAAATACAGTTTAAAATATAGCTTAAAGAAAACATACTTAGTGTTTCATCCATTCCAAAAGCAGTTAATAGACTCCAATCACACATGACAGTAATAGGTTCAAATCCAAGCAGAACTAATTATTTCACACTTTTCCAAAATACAATACAGGATCCTGTATATTTACAAATTAAAATATTCCAACATTAAAATTTTGTGAGAAAAAACTTCACCCAAGGATCAAACAAATCCAAGCATTAAAATAAAATATGTCAGTTGTATAATGTACAATAAAATACAAAACTATATAAAATAAAGCTTTAAACATCAGTACACACCGTGTTACACACCGTGTATACTTTGAGCTTAATAAATTAATAGCACTTGAGCATATAGTTTATGTTCATTAAAAAAAACATGGACAATAGACGTTTATCACATGGAAGCCATCAATTAATATACTACAGTAGATTATCATAGTATAAATTAATATATTTCTGGTTCAATTGTAATAATAACAGCTGGTAACTCTGAGCGCCTGATAATGACAACATTCATCTCTTCCTGTTGGTATCATTAGTCAAAGCACATCAAAAGTCGTAATCACTACAAAAACATTACATCACACACAGGACAATGTTCGCACATCACACAGTTTTTCATCACTATCTGAGAACATCACAAGTTTTCATCGAACTTTAATCAAATGACACTGCTATCACAATTTGAGGACATCAAACAGTTTTTATCATAATGTGTCCACACCCCAAAATATTTTCCATCACTATGAAAACACATCACACAAAGTTTTCATCACTATGTGAACACATTACGAATGAATCCATCAACTTGGGTGTTATTAATTGTTTAACATCTAATGTAGCCATACTATCATTGCCACATGTCATACATACTTTACGTAAAGCAGCCTACAATAATAAAACAAACAATATCAAATAAACAACAATGTAATATAATAAAAGAGGATTGGAATAGAACAGGGGAAACAATAATTTGAGACAAACTTTCGGTATTTTTTATTTTAATAGGTACGTTTACGATGTAAGAGGGTGAGCTTTGTCTTGACAGTGACGTATGCGGCTACCCTTCATCATATTACAACTTCCAAAGACACACTTTCCTGGTCAGTCTCTGACAAGTGAAACAAACCTTCATATTAAAGCGAGAATATGTAAAATAAAAAGGGTAATAATGAGAATAAATACATACCAGACTGGCCACTAAAACAGCATCACTATGACAACGTTCATCAGCATTACGACATAATTCAACTAATCTAGGTACACCTGTAATAGAAATAACAAACTTTGTATTACACTAACAATAATTCTATTAACATAACTGGGGTCTCTACCAAAATATTTCAAGAATTTAGATTTTCCATTTATTTCAATAATCCACTTGCACATAGGGTCTTTAGAATCTGAAAAACTCACGATGTTGAACACGCCAACCTACTCCTGTCACATACAACAGGGGAATCGAAATCACGCCAGTTGACTCAGCGACAGGTTTTATATGATACAGAGCGCACATACATCCTAACCTTTCGGCCATCCAACCCTCCTTTTGGGTAAAGGAGTGTATAAAATTTACCTTTTAATCTTAGTATCTCTTGTGCATTTTTCTCTTCACGACATAATCTTGTTAATGCTATAGCTGCTTTCTGTAAAACACGTTCACAGGCAGCTATTTCTGTCTCTGTGTCGTATAAAGATGGTGATATATGTAAGAAATCTATAAGAAGATTTATTCCACCAGGCCGTGTAATAGAAAGATGAAAATCATCAGATGCAGCCATATTAGCTAAAATAGTTGCTATCTGTAAATAAATAAATATAAATCAACTCTGTGCTCCGCTTAAAAGATTATACTGTAGCATTGGTGGACGTCTGTATTACATGAGTTATTTCCCTTTGATCTTCAGAAATAGAAGTGAAAAGTGATGACTTTCAATATTTCATCAAAACCTTGCACTTCAATTAGAGACTGACAGTGACCTTGCCACTTTTAATCAGCATCTTCGCAAGAATCAAGACGCCCCCTACCAAATGGATTTATGCATGTCAGTAGAATTATGGTAGCTGATGTGTTGTTTACAGTGGTAAATGAGTTGGTGTTTAGATTACAGTGGTAATTTAGTTGAGAAGAAATCTCTTGTTAAAATAATGAATGTTTGAATATAAAATAAGCTAAACAATAACTGACCTGATCTTTAGAGAATAATGATTGTGATTTATACGTTGAGGTAGATGATACTAATATATCAGGAGCACATATACCAGCTAAATATTCACACGCCATAGAATCTATAAAGGTTAAATTAGCCACAGCAGCAGTTGATAATAGAAATATTTCTTGACTTTCTGTTTGACAACATAATCCTGAAATATTCATATTGCAAACTTTAAATTTAGATTTTCATCAGCAACTCAAAATAAATAAACATTCAAAAATCTGTAGAGTGACATAAATTAGTGAAAAACAAAATTTAATTACTGATAAAATGAAATGGGGTTTAACATCCTACATTTCTTTTCAATCCTACCTAATGTAGACAGTGTGCTAAGAAGAAAATCTTGATGGGACAGCAAAGTTAACACCTACTCATATTTTGAATTCCAACTATCATTAGTTCTTTTACGTACAGACCAATGTGTATAGGTGGCCTAATTTTCTATCCCATCTGAATGACTAGACAGTTATTTGCCATGTCTTCCGTCCTGCACCATTGACAAGGAAAAATAATACCAGGTAGTCCTAATGAACTTTCTCAGTCAACACCGGGATTGAACCCTGGACAACCATGTTAATAATAACCCTACCCTTTTTCACCGAGCCACTGCGGCTACCTAATTACTGATAAAGATGAAACACTTGTAAATACTTAAGAGTATTGAGTAAAGAAAATGAGTTGTTTATATTATACATACAACTACTTACAAAAATATCTCATACAATGATTTATTTATAAGATTAATATTAAAACATGTATAGGCTACTTACCCATCAAAGAATTCACTAAATCTTGTAGATTATCCATTAATCCACCTATAAAATGATTATGTTCTATAGCAGGGGAGGTAATCTGAGCCAATACTCCTGCTGCTTCACCTTTTACACATTCTGGTTGTAAATCATCACATAATATATCTAATAATACACATAAACCACCTTCCTGTAAATATACAATATATAATACACATAAAATACCCTCCTGTATAATATACAACATATAATACACATAAACCACCTTCCTGTAAATATACAATATAAAATACACATAAACCACCTCCCTGTAAATAAAGAGAGAGAGAAATGTTGTATAACGTCCAATCAACACAAACTAGGTCATTTCGGGACTAACATATGGTTTAATTTTAACATCTTTAGCAGTTGTATGAAATCAGAGAAAACCCGAAAGATTGGATAGGCGACCCTACTCCTAGCCACACACAAACTAAGCTTCGAAACCACACCAGGTGACGCAATGGCAGACCGTATGATGCAGCACGTACACGCTAACCATTCGCCCACCCAATATACAATATATAAACCACCTTCTTGTAAATATACAAGTTTATGTTAGATAAGGATAATGTTTAACCTTACCTTTTCTAATTGAGCTATAATTTCCGGTAAACAACAAATTGATGACAAAGCTCGTAATGATTGGACATGAGCAAACTTGACAGATTCACATACACATACATTAAGTAATGACTTTACACCACCAGCCTGTAATATAAATATATAATAATTATATATATTTGTTTGGTATTAATCTATACAGGGTTAACATGATAAAAAAACACAGGTAAGCATTTCTAAAACTTGTCAACATTACTAAAGTACTTTTATCTTAAATATGAAATAATGTAGACAGTTCAATTCAAATATAAATTAATAACTGATGAGAATTTTTCGAACAATAATAATAAATATATAGACTTACATGAGATATTAACTGACACCAGTTTTCCCCTTCTAATGATAAACTAATAATACTACTCATAGAATTCTGTAAATTTATTGCACTATTTCTTTCTACTTGTAG
The DNA here is from genome assembly GCA_036850965.1 of Patella caerulea. NCBI lineage: Eukaryota > Metazoa > Mollusca > Gastropoda > Patellidae > Patella > Patella caerulea. Next base: position 18,171,684 of record JAZGQO010000014.1, on the reverse strand, counting down.
GTCTTTTACCATTAGCTAAAAAAAACAAACAATTTTCATTAAACATATAACAGAAACATTGACATATGTAAACATAAACAAATGATTCTAAATTGATGTAAATATAAACAGTTAATATTAAATACAGATGTATGTAAATATAAACAGTTAATACTAAATACTGGTGTATGTGATATATGTCAACATAAACAGATAATTCCAACCACTGTTACCTTTTAACATAAATAGATAATACTAAATATTGGCAGAGGTCGATCACAGTCACGCAAAAATCTGTGTCTTTCATGCAATTGTGGCAAAACAAACACAAATATTGACAACACTGCTTAATTTACAAGCAGAAACGTCCACAGTATCAGAATGATTAGTTTGTGTTTAGATAACCAATAAAATTATTATATTTATTTCTTTGTACATGTATTTTGTTTACTACTTTATTAATAATGTGCTTTCGTGCAGCATAACATTTCATACAAGACTTCAGATTGGCTAGTACCCGATAAGCTGTTTACAATCAACCAATCAAATATTGGCTTTCAAAGAGATACAGTTTGCTCTTTACTTCCTGTGTCTGTACCATCAACCGCATGGTGTCATTCTCTTCCTTGGACATTAAAATGCTCAAATTCAGTGGAATATCTGAACAATGTTTCTATAAAAGTTCTAATTTATCTATTATGAATTGTAAATATCTAGGTATTATCAACTTGTTTAATATATAATTACCTTTATTAAATGAGTGATAATAAGGTGTATAAGATGTGTAAAAGACTGTTCTAAGCATGTCATCTGATTTATTAAAGACACTTTACATAATCTTGAATTAAAACTGCAAAGAAATCGAGAAACATAATGAAATAAACAAACATTTAAACAATGTAGTTGACACAGGTATGAAATAACAAGAGGCAATGGTCATTACTGTCCGTCTGGAATTTTAGGGCTTTAAGAAAAGAAAATCAATATTTGATACTTAAAATATTTACACACAACCAGTTTGTTGTATTGAGAGGTTGAGTGGCGGAATGGTTAAAAGCATGCAAATAAGATCATAAGGTCTTTCATTGACACAAGTGACCTGATTTTGATTCCCAAATAGTATGTGACAAGGAGTAGAGTCACCTATCCAACCTTATGGTTTCTCTCCGGGTCCCCTGATTTCATCCCACTGTAATGACCTTTATGCGCAAAAGAATTATTGAAATAAAATTGAACCATATGTTAGTCCTAAAATGACCTAGTTTGTATCGAGTTAATGTTAAATCCCATTTCTCTCTCTCTCCTCCTTTTATTGTATCTTTAAAATTCAGAGCTAGATATTTTAATCTGGTTTAAAATTTCATACACCTGTTTATTTACATAACAAATATTTAGATGTATAACTTTTACATGATCGGAATTCTAACCAAAAAATGTTACCCAATTACACATTGCAACAGGATTAACATCAACATTGTCTGCATCAAAGTTACTAGATCTTTTGTAAAGATATTTAATAATTGAAAGTAAAAATGCTATTATAAATAATATGAATCTCAAACAGGCATCAAAGAATTATAATACCACAGGTTTGAACAGTTAAAATAATGTGCAGCCAAAACAAACTATTAGGAAGGTATTTGGCAGATTGAAAAAGACCAATGTTTGTTGAGTGTAAAGCCTTATCGACAGGAAATACCATTGCTTAACTTCTTCCAATATTTCTCTGTGCCAAATTCAAACAACTGTTTCCAGGTTAAAACCGGACTGACCTTTAAGAAAATGCAACAATACTCCCTAATATACATATACTGACCTTTCCACTTTTTGCGCTAGTTTAGCACATTCTCCTATCACTTGTTCTTGTTGCTACAAAAAAGAGAAACAATGTTACAAGTAAGTTGAATATGTCTCTTAAGTGATTTGAGCCCTTAAAAAACTACAATTTTGTAAAAGTTGAATCTGTAATAGGAATATTAGTCTGAAAATGGGTGAAAATGCCATCAATCTATGCTGCTTCCTATGTAAACAAGTCCAATATCATCCTTATGTCATCTGGGGAAAGTATATAGCATTACTATTTTTATCTTTTTCCCTCAATTAGCCATTAGATAATCAATTTGTGTACTGGAAGAATTTGACATTGAGAAATTTTATATTTTCCAAAAAATGTAAATCATACACAGTTGTTTTCATAAACAGGTATAAATCTTACTTACTGCTCAATCTAGTCTCATAAAATGATAGAGAGGGAGAGAGAGAGAGAGAGAGAGAGGAACACTTGACACAAACTAGGTCATTTTGGGACTAACACAAATGGTTAAATTTTGCTTCAATAATTCTCTTGCACATAGGGGTCTTTGGCAGTGGGATGAAATAAGAGGATCGTGGAAATTCCACAAGGTTGGACAGGCCACGCTACTCCTTATCACATACAGCCCGCACATGCTAACTATGCGGCCATCAAACCCGACCAGGTAGAGATAAAATTCTCTGGCTTTAACAAAAAGTGTTAAAGAATGACTACATCATTAAGTAGTGACAGCAGGAGCAAATATGGAAATCGCAAGTTGTCATCACAATACCGACAGCTCAAAAGTCAAAATAGGCACTGAACGGGTAATATATCCATATGAAAGCCAGGGCACCTTATGATTTGTAGTTATTCAGTGAACTACCCTTACATAACCTATATCAGATTTTATGGGTTCTAATATATATATAATATATACCTGAAGAATAGAAAGTGTTGACTGTGGAATTGCTTGATGAGATGATTGAATCAATGTTCTTATTTGACAAGTCACATGACCTGATAATTGATGAAGCTCCTCCCATCTTTCTTCATCTGAACACCTTTAAATAGTCACAAAATTATGTAGGTTGATTATTAGAAAAGGGGTTAAGGAAAAACTGGTATACCATTATTCAAAGAAACTGAAAGAAACTATATACCAAGACTGTGAAAGTCTATTGAATAAAAACCTTACATGAAAAAAGAGCTAGAGGGGCTCAGTGAGTGTGACACGGGCTCAATAACCAGGATGTTCCAGGTTTGATCCAAGTATTGGGCAAAAAGGTTCCTTAGGAATTTCCAAACAGCTTTCCATTTGTCAGCTGTGCAGGACAAAGGGTCTGCCAAGGAAAGATGTAGTCCCTCAGACAGAACAAAAAAAGGGTCCAGCCATATTAACATTAGCATTCATGTAAATGAACCCTTGGCAGATGGGATTTGATGAAGAAAAACGGCAAAACGTCCCTTAGAGCACACTGCATGGCCTATGCATGTCTTCATAAGCAGAGTTGTTGCAGAAAAGTAGGACACCCATTTCATCTCAAAGTTGGAAATCAAAATTGGAATATGTTATAGTCAGACACACTGTATTTTGGTGTCTTTTTTAACTGTTTTTGAGTTATATCTTATAAATTATAAAGGACATACAACTAAGTTTGAATTTAAAAGAAACTTACTTGAATAATAAATCAAATTGTTCTGTTATTGAAACAGCTTGCTTTGATATTTCATCTATTCCTCCTACAATTAAAAAAATAATATTTGTCTTTGGCCAATATTATCATCGAAAACATGTACATGTTGTATGATAGATAAATTCTATAATTCATAACCTCTTCATTTTTATCCGTTTAGATAATCTCTAATTTTGATTACTTTGAAAGTTTTTGAAGTAAATGAATGTGTAATATCTCTACAATCAGAATGAAATAAGATCTTAAAATTTATTTCATCAATTTAAATAAGCATTGGAAACTTATTCATTAAATTTTACACTACAATAAGGATAACTTTACTCAAATTTCATTGTGTAGAATTTCAACTTACAGAAAAAATAAAAGGTAATAAGATATTGGATTTTTGAAATTGTGACAGGTTAAATTTTGAAAAGTGTTTTTAATCCTTAAATCAGAAGACGAGATAAGTAGATTACAATTCAATAATGTGCTGTAAATGACTGATTACATTTTTTTTTTTTTCAGCGATTTGATAAATGGGAGCTGAATTCATAAATATTTACTATAGTAAAATATCAAAATTCCCCTACCAGTAATAAGCTTAAGATAGATCAGAGACTATCTTCATTGACTACATGTATGATTATAATATTTTTAGATCCTGTAGTCGTTTTATATAAATAATCCTGTGTCTTATGTACTTGTACATGTAGTGTGTTAGAAAGAGGGGTTAATCTCAATAAATAGCAGTCTTAAAATCACTGTTAATTCTGATTCATAGATAATCTGTTAATCCCATTTACATATCAGAAAGCATTTAATTGATTATCAGTAGTTTAGTTAATGACTTTATATTGTAATCTTGCATCACTGCCCACTGGTTAATCTATATCATATTACAACTAAATCACCATCTAGAAATAATGCTTTCTCCATATTAAATGGGATTTAAAACTATCCATTGATCCAATTAAATGAGTAAGCATTAATTGAATTATTCGCTTCAATAAATCTAAGTACATGTAATGACTTTACTTTATACTATTTATAGTTAAAAAATAAATCAGTCAGGAGTGTATCTTTATCAGTAGGCTACATAGCAGACTAGTCCAAAATATTATTATTATAAATAAATATCCTTTTATTCATTATCCATATAGTCATAAAATGGATTTAATTTCAAATTACCAGATTTAAAACTACCTATATGTACCGTAATCACACAAATTCTTTTCCATTCAAAATTCATTTTATCGTTATGATAAATTAAGAAAACATAAATATTGTCTGGGGCTACTCTGACTTCATATATTCAGGTTGTGTCTCTAGAACTGTGTGACAAGTTTACTGAAAATCTGCTTAAAACCATGTAAAGCTAACATATTGAATAAACTGACCCGCTGACATTTGCAATAAACAAGATGACATTATTTCTTGTACAGGTACAATTTTTTTAAATTCAAAAACAACAAGCAACAACAGTGTTTGACCTTTAACAAGACTGAGAAGAAAATCTGGTTTAAAACTAAACAAACTCACTCAACAATTAGCAATAAGGAACTGTACCAAATATAGATCACAAAATAAATATACAATCTTACCTTTCCAGTTAATAGACTGTGTTGTTTTAAAATTGTTTCTTCCATCAGTATGTAAAGGCTTTCCCTGTAGAACACTCATACATTCTGTTTCTGTCCTGTCTTCTAAATCAACCAACCATTGTTGAACTGAATCAAATTCCATTTTTATCATTGATCTGGAGAAATGAATCTTAAAATAAAATCCTGATACCAGCTCACTGTTCTAAAAGATAAAAACATCCATAATTTAAAAATATAGTCCAGGGTTAGAAATAGTAACAAAGTTTAAACTAAACAATCTAAATACACTAGTAATAAAAACTACTGCACATCTTAGGCCTATCATAAATGAAAATAGAAACAGTCATGAAATTTTAACTGTTACTATAACATAACATCACATTCATATAGACATCACTTTATATACCTTAACAATGTACAATTAAACCATTTCCTCCCAGATTAGGTGTCCTGTAAAACTAAACATATAGACAGTCGCCTTCCGAATGATACAGATAGCCATATGCCTGCCAGCTTCTCCTGTTTATGTAGCCTAATGAAAATCAATGCTTGTTACACACCATTATACGCTTTGTCCAGATTCATTGGCTATTTGCCATTTAAACTTTGTAAACTCTTCCAATTAATACATTCCCTTACTTACAGTATCAATATTATGTTGAGGTCCAGAGGAAGTTGATCATAAAGATGAGGATTGTAATACTGTAATGTAATAAATTACCCATCATATCACATCCTTGAAATTATACCACTACATATGTACCTTGTTTATGTTTCATCAACAAGGTAGTGATGTAACACTATTAGATATCTGGTATAGTCAATGTGAATCACTCAGACTGTAACTATGTGACTACCGGTATTACATGTTTTTTATTAAATTTCTAAAAGAAGACCAAATTTTACAAGAAAACCTACTTGAAATGATGACAAATTTTCCAATGATCAAAATATTTGTTATTTGACATTATTTGCAACAATAGTCTAAATATATTATAGTATTAACTATCTCTGTGTTTTAAAATTTAATCTCCAAGAATTAGTCACATATATAATATGTACTTCAAAGGGAAAAAAAGTTTCAAAGTGCAAAAAAACAAACATAACCGATAGACCAATGCAAGTTCTCATAGCTAATAACATACAAATACACGTAACTTCACTACTACTGCCACTTACTTAGTACTAGTTGCTTTGAATTCGTCACCAATAAAGTAGCCCAATTTTTTGTGCCCGTTGATTTTGATACAATTACCGATTATAATCTTATAAACTAAATCAAATAAATAAAGACTGTCTTATTCAGATCCTGAATTCAAACCTGGGACTATCTATCTATCTAGCATGAATGGATACCTCCTATCTAGCTCTCTCTAGTCTAAATTAGGCCTTCTAGTTCTATCTAACTGGATGAATTTATAAATATGTTGTTTTTTTAGATCTCCAATCTCTACACCAAACTGTCACTTTCTGTTACCATCAGCCACAAGTGATTGCGACTGTCAGTGACTAGTAGAGTGTGAATCTTTACTTCACAAAAATGCAACAAAAAAAAAGTAGAGCTACTCTAGTATACGCATTACTATTTTCTATGTTGTTGGCGCAACGTAAAGAATTAATGCTTACCGTTATCTTCTACAATGAAAATAAACCCCTCCGTCACCTTATAAAAACATTCGTAAGACAATATTCTTCCAAGGGGTCCATTATGTCAACAACTACTAATCCGTAATCTCTTCACGTCCAAACACAATTTGATTTGTTTACATCTGTGGACAACCGGAAGTACAGTGGTAATAGCAAAATGTTGATTGCTTTTTTTATAAAAAAATGAGGAAACGAAATTGTAGCTACATGTATGATAGAGTTCTACACCCACCTCTGTTCGAAAGCACATATGGAATGCTCAGCTTCTTTTTTTTCTTCCTTTTTGTCATTTATGCAAGTTATTGACGACCAGTATGTCCATTAAAGTTTGTCGTTTTACTACCTACCTAATAAGTATCAAAATAAACTTACACAAATAATAAAAAAATTAAAGGTAAATATCAAGGGTGCTGAGAAACAATTCTTCTTGCTGGCAAGATGTATTCTTTAGAAAAAAAAACCCTGTCATCAACAAGAGAATGTGATGTTATGTGTGCAATGGTTTTTATCACCTATTAAAAATATGTAAATTTTATAATGATAATGTATTTATATTAGTAAAATATTCCTTATGGTATATATATAGGCATGGACCTTACAATACATTCATGGTCCATGGTATAAGTATAGGCTATTCTATTCCAGTCCGCAAATATATTTTTAATGAAAAAAACAGGGTTTTAATGTTTTAGGCTGGAATTATGTAATTATTTTATTATTGTGTATTTCCTATTATTATATAATATAGGACTATAGTTCGATATTAAGATTTATAGGCTACCGGCCCCATAGGCATTGAATCTAATTGATTACATGATAAAAAACAAGCGGTTGCCATGCAAGATATTCTAACATTTTCCAAGAGATGGACAGAGAACAAGCCATAATCCAGGAGGTTATGGTCCAAGATGAGCAACTGAAATATCCTGAGGGACGGAGATCTGATTAAAAAAAAAGTCATTTCTAAGAGTGTCCACAAGATAAAAAAGCAATTTTTCTGGAACCATCATCCATGAAATTATGGTCCGACACATGCCAATATGAAAGCAACCGAGATCTCTGGGATAAAAAACTATATTTCAATTTTTGTTAAAATTGTGACCTGTAGTGTCCAACAACAAAATGTGGACAACAATATTCATGTGGAGGTATAAAAAACCTCCAAAATACATGGATTATAATTCTGTAAAAGGCCTTTAATAATATCCCACGGCCATATTTACACCTTTGATTTAATTAATTATCATAATAAAACTGGCATACAAGGGATATAAGGTCAAATAAATGACTACCATAAGTCTTCTATTATATTCTGAGATTCAAATTTGACCTCAGTTTTTTTAATGGTATTTATTATACTGTGTAAGAAATAATTTGTAACTTATATAGGTAGGTCTATGAAAATAGATGAAATTGGTCAACATATATGCTTTGCAGAATAATGAAATGGAATTCAATGTCTTACTCATCTGTAACAACCTAGCTAATAAATATGGTAATGTATGTCATACAGTTTGCTTTGAGAGAAATGTTCCCAAATAGGGGCTACACATTAGGCTGAAAATTTTTCAATTCAAAATTTCAAACAAACTATTTGGCTTTTTTCTTAATTTGCCTATTTTAACTCCCATCGGAATCTGGGAAAGCTCCTTTCATCAAAATGTGATCACTATTTTATAATGTGAGGAAGGGACATAAATGGGATTCAGCATCCATTCCCTATAATTAAAGGGCTAATCCCGATAATATTTTGGAGAATAAAACTGCTTAATTTTGTGTTAAAATCTTTCATCGAAGGACGAGCATCTAACTCAATATTTGTGGTATGTTTTCAAATAAGTTCCACTTGCCAGTCGTCATCTGGAATTAGAGACCGGTCTCCCAAGGTGTATTATCTGATGACTGGATAAAACCAAACATTTTTTTTATAAAAATAATGTGATGATGAAATTTACCTTTCGTTAAGTACAGCCCATGGATCATTCACTGTATAGACCTCTCAAGAATCGGGAATCGATTTTCAGGTCACTCAGCAAAGAATTGACAGAAAATCTCAAAAGGGTTACGTGTCTGGATAAGCAGATTTGACATTCACATCCAAAACACTAAATATTTTGAGTTGAATTTTTGAGACAAGGTAAATACACCCTTCCTCTATATTTGGGCGCTTAAATTTCATACATACTTTTATTTTGGAGCCTCTGTTCAAATCGGGATAGTCCCTTTAAGTGAACTCGGTTTCGGATTACCTTACATAATTTTCCAAAGCGCATATGGTTTTAGCAATGAAAAGCAACCAGAATAAAAAAAGTCCACAAGATTGTTAGTTTGTCACATACAACCTTAGGATCAATCAGACAACTTGTACATATAATATGACAGTACTTGCATTATAAAACTCAGCCATCAAACCATGTTCTGATGAAACTGTGTCATTGTTAAGAGACCTGGGAGCCCGGTGGCTCAATGTGTAAGACGTTGGCTTGCTAACCTGGAGGTCGGGTTTTCAGTCCTTGCATTGGTCGAGAAAGTTCATCAAGAGTTTCCGGCATGGTTCTGCAATGTTAATGGTGCTGGATAGAGGGCCTGGCAGGGGCAAAGTCTTGGCGTTAGCATGGGACGAAAAACCGAGGTCCCAGGTCCCGTGCATGCCAAAGATCCTTTGGCAGCATAGGCATACGGGGAAATATTTGACTGGGTGGGGGGGGCGGTGGTGGCTGGTGCCCAAAAAATGTAGTTAGGTTCTTAGTATTTTATATTTTAGTCGTGGCTTACTGTACTCCAAACAACAGAGGGTTTCGAGATTTAAGATTTCTATTTAATTGCCTAACAATAAACATTCTGAATTTCAATTCCCTGTTAAATTGAATTTTGTGCCCAAATTTTCCCAGCATTTGGTGCCCAAAATGCTCCCCCCCCCCCAGCTCGTATATGCCTATGTTTGGCAGTTGAAATTCGAAACAAGAGTAAGACATAGTGCTGCTTTCCGGGCCCAATTTCCCTCATAGTACAATGTATGGCATATGCCGGTCTTCATTAGCTCAGTCGGAGCAGGACGTAAAACCACATTTCATTTCATTTCGTTAAGAGAACTGTAACACGCCCTTTTCAACTGCTGAGTTACTATAGGTCTATTCCAGGCCATGTATTTACCATGCATTACATCATTCCCAAAACCCTGTATCTGCACTTGTGTTTTGAAACCTATGACAAGAATCAATCCATGAATTCATAACCATTCAAACCATATTAAATGATGAATTAAACCAGATAAAAGGCAGCCTGTTCAGACCAAGATTTATCCATAGCTATACTGATGCAATATAACGAACAGTTGTTTGAGCAAACCCCAGGGACCCAGACATCAAACACCAACCCATTCTCCGGAGTCTGCAGCCAGAACCCATAACCTAGACTTAAATGCAATTCAACCATCTTAAGCTTCAATTCAATTATGCATGTTGACCTACAAATGAAACAAAGTCTTGAAAACAAATCTTTATATAATATAAGTTTATTTTTCGTAGCTGCAAATACTTTGTACATTAGTCTGGGTATACAATAAAGAATTTATACCTCAGACATTTTTGCATTCAAGAATCAACAGTCTTGTAGATCACCATTTCTGTATTCCCATTAAGGCCATAGTGAACCCACAACCAGAGTAAAGAGACGATCAACAAGCAAAAATATATAATACAATTCTCTCGCCATATCTGGCTGACGCCTTATACAATATATAATATAATATAATATATATTAATGTATGTACAATTACAATAATTGATAATAATTATATTATTATACTTTATAGTGACTAGTGATAGGGTGATCGCTGATAAAGTGAACACAATCTATTTTATAAAAAAATAATTCCTATCTTACTAAATATAAGATGTCGTCAGGTGTCTTGCTTTGAAATAAAATAAATTAAAATACATTTACTAATTACTATCAATTCAAGAATTAATGCTGTGTCTTTTACATCTACAAGTAAGACAATGCCCTGATCACAAAAAATTAACAATAGATATCTCTCATAATATATTATTACATACTCTGTAATTAAAATGATACCGGTGTATCTTAGCACACACCTGAAGGTATCTTGATCATTAACACTTAACAATAAGATAAATCATTTAAAGCTCTCGGTTTTATGTAGATTTAATGATATTTTATGTAGAGGTTTAAAACTAAGTAGTGTGTGTCACTTTAAAAAGCTTTCACCCAAACAAATAATAGGATATATATTACATGTTTAGATTGCTGCTTGTCATGCAAGAAAAATAAAAATATTTTCTTAAACAAAAATGATAAATTGACCTCATAATAAAAATATTTCCCCTTTTTCCCACCTAGGGAGAATACTAAGAATATATACAAAAACAACAAAATTTAAAACCACTTTCAGTCAACCTATCAGACGCAAATATTTTGACGTCTGGTTCAAGTCTGAACATTAGCACATTGGTTGGTTATCTCCCTTTAAAATAATCAACAACAAGAACAATATGGGAGTTTTGTGTAACTTAAAGAGGTTTATGATAAAATGATATGATAAAAAAAACGAAAAAAAATGTCTTCAGTATTTAAAGACAAAAAAGAATAATTTAGATAAATTTATGGCCTTAATGAAATAATCATTTTAATGCTTCAATATCATTATAAATATATTAAGTGTATGTATGGTTTGTTCCTTTGTGCAATGGTATAATATACGTAGTTATGTTTCTATGAATACAGTCTATAATTTATTTTATATAATTTACAGTTATCACAATGAGTATTAGCTATGTATTAATTGGCTATCATTGACAAGAGAGATAGGAAAATATAAATTGATAACATTATCAATTAAAATATGAATCCAATTTTTTTTTATTTCATTTATCATGCAAAGTGAGCAAATATGCAAGCTTGATAATGATTGGTCCTCTAAATATATAAATGAAAGTTAAAGAGACTGGATAATGATAAATTATGTAACCACCACCAATGAGACAATGTAACAAATGCATGGGTAAATGCACAGCTATGGCTGTCTATCTTTCTCTAGGCTGTCTCAATATCAACAGTAAGATTTCCACTAGCTTTAACTGAGAGGATATCACCTGGCGCTACTGCGATATCGGGATGCATCGTCGCTTGGTAATCCTGGCTATAAGTGGCTGTTTCATTCTTTTTGCCAATCTCAACTTCTTTAGTCATAGTAACCACATGTGGGGCAGAAGGTCCTAGATTAGCACTGTCTCTTAGTTCTTGGGCCTGAAAGTCTTTGTCAGATTCCGGTCGGACTTCGCGATCAGCTAATTTACTTATATCTTCGTTTGCTGCACACCAAATCTGTCGTTCCCATAATACCGACGGAATCGAGTCATCTACCCCATCTTCATTTTCATCTTTTAACGACATTAATACTCTGGATTTCACTACGATAAAAAGAGAGAAAAAAAAAAATTATTAACCTGTTCATATATAAATTGTAAGAAATAATGATCATATAATTCATCTAAACTCTATGTGCAAGTTTTACAAGTCATGTGATAATTGTGATATGTGACAGGATAAAACAAAAATCTAACTGATACTAAAACATTTATCAAATTCTAAAGGCTTTTATTTTTTAAAAAAACAATTTTAGTTTATAATGTGATCTGAATATATTATAGTTGGTTAGACAACAAATAACTAATCTACATTAAAAACCAGTGACCATCATTGTAAGTATACAGATTTTAAACCTGAAGATAGTGGAATCTTGTAATAGATTCTATAAGACCAACATAAGATTTATTGTTTTAGAAATAGTTTAATGGCAGATGAAGTTGATTAAAAAATTCTATACGCATCACTATGCAATTAATGCAGACAATAGATACATTCTAAATAATTCAAAACAGATTTTGTTGCAGGAGTCAGTGAATAACAAGTCTTCTTCAGGTTTAAAATATGCGAACACTAAGCGATGATCACAAGTTGATATACCATGTGCTCCACACTTACAGTTCGGCGTAGAATAATCATCTACTTGAGCCTTAGCTATAGATGGTTTCATGGCTGGTGATGGTACCACAATACTTGGTTTGGCCAAGAAGGAAGGAACGTGTGGACCCAAAGAGTAACCCACATTCAATGATGTAGATGACCAACCGCCAAGGAAGACGGCAAAACACAATACAAGGACCTGCAGCATACGAAGAAAATTTCTGCCATTTTTGTCTAATGTAACTTAATATTTTATACTTATATTTCAAAGATAACTTATTTAAATTTAAATGTCAATTAGCTCTGTTCTGTTTAAAGACTCTTTAAGAAAGATATTGTTCAGATGCTTACAATATGACAATCCAAAAAAGGTAAATTAATGAAAAGAGAAAAGGCACATAAACCTAATCCCACATTTTGATAAAAGAAAAAAAAAATCCCTCATCTCAGAGATAATTAAACTTATCATCCCCCCCCCCCCAAAAAAAAAAATTCTGATTTGTATCACTCATTTTATAAATTAAAATTCTACTTCAAATTACTTCTAGAATAAAATTTAGAATATTTTTTTCCAATTTCCATATGCAATTAAAACTGTGCAAAAATATAAATATGTTTTATCAAAATAGATCTTGTTTGCATTAGAACTAAAGGTAAGCTTAATTTATTGTCTTAAAGATTACAATTTTACAAAATATATCAATAGATCAATTTGATACCTCTTAATTCATGAAATTATAAAATGAGTATATGGACTGTCATAATATATAAGAATCGGAATATAGACATGCACCTAGTATAAAGTATATGTATGATGATGATAATTTTGTTAAGAATGATAAATGTATATATGGCTGTGGGGATTGTTTCATAAGCTGCAGTTCCTAGGATATGGATAGGTCTGTCACCATGTAATGTTGTCAATGAAAAAAAGATTAGATTTAAAAAAAAATTCAAAATGAAATATAATAAATAACTATTATTATTTCAATTTATTTCAGCATTCTTCATTGAAATGTGAACATGTTTTTCATTTTGAATAATTTTTTATAAAGAATTGTGATTTATTTTTTAAACAGAATAATTTGATGTTAGCCATAAAAATGATTAGAGGTTTGTAAGAAATAGAATAACTCCCACTGATGATATGAAGTAACCAAATAAACTGTGAATTGTGAAGTGCATTAAATGATATAGGTGCAGACCGTGAACCGAAAGTTTAGGGAGAATTTGAAATGGTAGAATTATAAAACCTACCATTAGCACTGTTCCAGTTTGTGTTGCGGAGGTTTTGCCAACTAAGGCCTGTAGTTTATGTAATTGACTTAATAATGATCTGTTATTATTTTCTAAAGAATCCATCTTTCGTTTTAATTCTGTGTTTTCTTGGTTATAAGCTTCAACTCTAAAAAAAATCCAAAATACCATCAATATGAATATAATATAAAAAATATGTTCACAGAAAGAAAACATGATTCATCTTCTATAAAATGAAAATGTAAACAGATAATATTATACCTTTTTTCTAAAGTTTCTAAATATTCTTTCTTTTTTCTTCTACTTTCTTGAGCTGAAATCTAAAATAAAATACAAATTGAAGAGTACATGCTATGGATTTAAAATGGAGTTATATCCCTTTATTGGATAACTCTGTGACAAGAGTACTATGACTTCTGACAACAACACTTTTCAAAGTTCTACATTTACATGTATCTATTTCTTTTACAGAAATTCATTTACATAATTCCTAATTCCTGTGCTTCATATTTAAACTTTATGCAAAGCTGAATACAAATTCAATCCCAAACAGTAACTTATTATCAGCTCGGTCTATGAATGAAAATTCAGATTTTGTAGATCTTATGTGAATGCTCTTCTTAGTCAGTGCATCTTCTTGGAGCATATTTTCAGTCATTTCTTTCTTGTTAATATCAGATAATTATCATCAAAGGAAAAATGGATTTTGAGATCTTCAAAATTTATGAAGACAAATTGTCACCATTTCCTGATAAGGTGCCAATTTGCGATGACCGGTGCCATTTATGATTGCAAACCACATTTTTCAGGAATAACTGAGTCGAATGGAGAATTCAGTTGGAAAATATTAATAGAGCTTTCAGTCTTTAACAAAAGTAGATATGAATTCAAGATAATAAATGGGGTTATTTTTATTTTTTGAAATAAGTTTACAGTGTCTTTTAAGTGATGAGACAGTATCTGGATATCAGAATATTTTTTATGTATGACTTTATTAATATAATTATTTCTTACACAAATTCAACCATACCAATACTAATTATATATCTGTAATGCAAATAAAGGACAGTTGAAGGAATTTACCTTGTTTTTTATTTTTCGACGGATTTTTTTCAGATTCTTTTCCTCTTGTTTTGTAAGTGGCAATTTTCCGGGGATGGGGTAACCCTCAGATATTAATGTTCTCTTTTCTTCTTCAGAGAGTAATAGCACTCCAGATTGTGGGATCTGTAATAGGGTAAGATGCTAAAATAAATTCCAAGGTAAAAAGGTTATTAACATTATTTATGCAGACGAAAATCGTAATATAAACTATCATACTACATAATGTAATTAGTAATGTATGTCTGTTGTAACTTCATGCCATTAATTTAGAAGACTATTAGTTAAATGACATATATGAGTTTGATTTGACTGACAGATCAACATGTTTTAATGAGTCAATATCTCACATGTCACTTTGCCCCAGAGGCAAGGGAGATTATTCTCAACCTATCTCACCTAGCCTCTCATTCAAATTTCTGATAGCAAATAAAAACACAAGCCTGAGGTCAAAAGATATCAATCACATAAAGTCAAAGAAACTTCACAAACACAAAACACCACAACAATGTCATAATATTATAGAGTGATGCAGTGGGGACGAGACAATTAAGTATCTTTTTATTATAAAGTCAAATGCCTGAAGGAATGGGCAGTTCATAAAGTACAGAAAAGGTATTGTTCTTTGAGTATACATTGCACTATACTGTATCAAGGTCAACTACCCTTTCCTAAGAAACTGTATTAAGTTATGTACATGTACTAACTTTCATGCATTCATTGACTTTATTTGATGTCAAAGATATTATTAATAGACGGTTTATAAAATGAACTTCTTGCCATGTTTTTTTTTTACCTTCACCAAGTAGGGTACATATTTTATCATCTTACCGGATTAAGAAATAAAGGTTGGGTGAAAGTTTTAGATTCGGAGGTGGTGATTGTCTGATGATGATGTCGAAGTGGTGTTTGTCGTATGGGACTGGAAGGTGCTGATCTTTGTGGACTCAGACTGCCTTCACTATCACTGCTAGCACTACTAGGGGGGGTTGGAGGCAGATTTACAGGGTCATAACTGATAGCTGAAAATAAAATAAAATACATTTAATTCCACTGTATAACAATAAAATAAATTAACATACAATGCAATTTTTATGATTTTATTTACATCAAGAACAATGGTGCATGTAACTGTATAAATTTAGGCAAGATGAGATGAGATGACCGTTAAAACTTATCTAAACCTCATAAAATCTCAACCAAATTTCACACCCTTTAATAATTAAACCATAAAAATTTCATTGTCCTAGAACATTATCTCTGCACTTTCTTTATGGCTACAAAGTGTGTCTGCTTGGAGGATAAATGTCTAACAAACAAAAAGCCCTCAAGCTATGCAACTAACAATTAAGTGGTCATATCAAATCCCCTTAAAACCCTATATTCTTGACATTTTATGTAATGGTCTGCACCATAAATTTAAACTGAAGTAGTAAAAATAAATGCTGTCTTTATTTGTCATCACTGTCACTGATACTGAAAGGATTCATTGCCACAAAAACGGACTAGAACTGACATTAAAATGGCCACTTATGATGTCTGAAATAACAAATATACAGTTGTAGGGCTTAAAACTCTTTAATTATCAGTTTTGATAACAATTTGACAAGAATTTCAACAGAATATGCCACCAAAAAGTGAAATATGCTCACACAATATTGGCCTACACATCATTTCTAATGCTACTCCACTTCCAAATTAAGTTAGGGCATTGTAACTTCTTAAACTTGTCTGGTTTCAGCATGATAGCTACATGTACAAGCACTGACAGTCTAGTGCACAAGACAGGTTATGCTTAGTCTTTATTTAACACCTGGTACCACTGTCAGATGGCTTATTATTTATGAGAGTGGCGGGTTCAAGTACAGTTATGTATCCATGTCGGCATTCAGTTTATTGTGGTGCCTTATCTGATGAAGAGCTAGGCCACTTACTTTCACGTTTGTGTTTGTTGGATATGCTGTTGCATAATCCTGGGCAGTATATATTCTGCCCTATCTATTAAATTCAGTAGATGATTGTGTCAAGTCTAAACATGTTATATTCTTTATTGGTTTATTTGATAAGAAATATATTTTATTGACTTTCACTTCATTATCCATAAATCATGGCTTTTATTGCAACTTAAACAAAAGATCCAAGACAAGGCAGGGTACTTGGTTTACAGATGAATTTTACAATGTTATTGTTGACAAATGAACATAAAACAATGCTCCACTCTTCATGGACATGCTCCGATGATTTTGATTGACTGATATAATGAAGTATGGTTATACTGACTGAAGGCATGTTCACACCATGCAATGATCAATGCCAAGATAAGTTCCCCCAGGATGATAAAAATGTCTATTATGTTATGGTTCACAATGCACAACCTTTTCTAATATCTAGTAGGCTTGCATAGCATGTAATCAAACACATTTGACAATAAAAATTGTTCTCTAGACATGTGGGCATTAATACTTTTGTTTGTATCTAAACCAAATCACTTCTGTTCATGTTTCAGAAAAATGTCATTTTATTGACTTGTGTCTAATTCATTGAATTTTTAGATCAGAACAAGATGGCTGTAATATTGTATATAAGTTATAAAATGGTGGAATGTTACCTGATGGACTCATGTCTATAGAATCCTCACACACATCTACTGGTTCTTGTTTTATACAGATTTGTGAATAATCAGGAGTGGTATCAACTAAGGTCTGCTGAGATTGGGGTGCCAATATTATGGTTGGTTGACATGTTACGGCAGCCATTGAAACGGGTACAAGTAATGGGTCTTTTTCCTGAACGGCTTCCGTTTTGAATGAGATGCTTTCATTTTCTTGTTTGAATGATATATCGCCTGCATTTGATGAACATGTACCAAAAATATCTGTTCCAATATCTGGAAATATTAAATCATATAACAATCAATATAAATACCATGAACAATCTATATTTAATTTTGTTTCATTTGACAAATTTTATTCTATATCTAGTATGCTAATAGACTCTTTCCTAAGGGCATGTATTCCTTCTTTGCGATAAAGTACTAAATGAATGATATGGGGTTTAACATCCTACTTTTCTGCACCTACATGTACTGGGCTAATGAAGACAAGCCACAAATTAAGAATTTCTTACCATCGCTAACATTTAAAACGTCATTTGAATTATCATTTATTGAGTAGCTATGTTCTGATTTAATGCAAGGAGGTTGTGCAGCATCAGTAATCATACGGTCATTCAAAACAGGATCATCAAATAAACTGTTAAACCAATCATTGTCCATATAAGCATCAGGCTCCTGAAGTGAAAAAATTCAAAATTTTCATAAGGAAAAACATTCAATATTTAAACAGCCATCTATTTTTCTCTAGTATTGTTATTTATGTTTATTAAACCTTTTTATTCTTTTTAATTCCCCCATTTTATTTAAATAATCCTAAATGTAAACAGTGTTAGGCCTATATGGGATTAAGGTTTACACTTAAACCAAATATGTATTAAGTCTGTTTTTACTGTTAGTCCCCAAAGGGTTTTAAAATAAATGCCTAATCCTGTTAGGAAATAGATAAACAAAGACACCACTGAAAGGGAAAATAGTTCTTGAAATTAAACCACTTATTTATCCAAGATTCAATAAGAATCAATTCAATGTTTTAATTCTCTATAATATTTATTGTGATTTTAAATAATATGAGTATGTGAAATAGATAAGAATAAAATCAACAAGTAGTAAATATTATGTAGATAGATAGATTATGATAAGATATGACTGTACATGTGACAGTATACTGTATTTTCTCACACTTGTTTCAAGTAACATGATATATTAACACATCTGTAGACTTAATTATGTGATGTTAAGAATTTTTCAAACTGAGAAATATGTCTTGTGGTGTTTTCTTAAATCAAAATAATTGTTTTTTTTGTATTTTTAAGGAACAATTCAATTTACCGTTTCTATTTCAGCATTATACAAGTATATGGGACATTTAAATGGTATTAATCAAAGACAACCCCCATCACGGAAATTTGTTTGGTTTTGGATACATGTACCGTACTGTGTGTACATGTAGGTGCATATAATTAAATGTTTACTAAAAAGGAACATGTTCCAAAAATAGCAGAAACTACCACAGAATGGAAAATACTTTATTCCATACAATATGAATCTCAAAATAGGATAGTGATGTTAAGCTTGAATTTTCATAAATCTGTCTCAAATTTGGAGGAAATATTCTATTCATAACTTTCTTAGATCAAGTTGATGAATGCTAAGTAGTAGATACATTGTATGACAATTTTGAAAGTGTAACTGAATTCAAAAATCTTTTCAAATTGAAATACATGTATATATGTAAGTCCTACATTTGTAAACATACATCTATATATGATTAACCTGTATCGCCCCTTATGTCAATACAAATTGAATAGAAAATCGTGAGGTTCATGTACTTAATCATAAAAGTTGCAATGTCCTTTTCAACCAAGATTGTCACCTTCTCACAAGACGATAAAATTTGACATAACTGTGTCAGTACTTGGTACAACATTTTGTTATGTTATAAACTTGAACAAATGATTCAAAGATGCTTTTCACTTCTGCACATTGTGTGAATAAATCATTTTACAAAGCCAAGGGTCAAAAACTGCACCCAATGAATGATAACATCTGAATTTCCTAATAGTCTGTACATATATATGTAGGCCTATCCTGTTTATGTAAAAGTAAGATGTCTTCCTTTATAAGATGAATTTCATAGGAAACTGGAAGCAAGAGTATTTCCCTATTTTAAACATAGTTACCACGCCCATCTGTCTTATCAGTAGAAAAGTGGTTGTTTGTTATTTCTACCGCATTATTTGCGATCACAGTGTTTACAAATAAACATTATCTCGTAAAGTAACCCTACAAATCATAACCCCTTTCTTTAAATGTGTTTTAAGTAAATTCTGTATTAAATCGGTTTCATCCTATAATGATATATATTCAAAAAACAGCAATCTAGACATAGATGTATACAGTCAGTGTTCATTGACCCCCAGTAGTCTACATACATGTCTATAAATAACATATGGTAATCATTGCAAGTTTCCCCCCATCAAAATTTCTTAAACACTTGGCATGTCTATTTTAGTTTATTAACAGTAACATTTTTCCTGTTCAACTTCCACAATGGACATATAAATTCATTCCATACTGTGAAGATTTTTTTTATTTCTATTGTCTGTGAATTTGTTAAAAAGACGCCTACAATAGTTTGGTTAAGTATACAACAACCACCAGTTAATGATATACGTAGGTTTATCAATATTTCATTACAATAAACATTACCATAATTACAATGGTATATTATAGTATTAACATATATAACATAAACTACATGTATAATAAGTATAATGTTCTAAATATCGATAGCATCTACCACTCTGGGTAACGTTCCTGCCCTATACTTCCAAAATATATGAAGCAATTCTCAAAAGATAAATATATTAATTATATTATACATGTACATTTATAGTTATGGTTGAGCAGGTCTATTGTTTGTAAAATATCAACTATTTCAGTATTCGGTAATCTCGACCTAGGATACAATGGGGACATTATTGAATTAAAACGTGTATTGTATACATAATAGCACACATGGGTGTACCTTTATGTATTCATGTAAAGAAGTTGATAGTTCTTCTGTCTAGTTAAATGTTTCACATGTGGTACGTCTACTTCTGAGTTACACCCTGTTGAAAATATGCTTACAAAAATGTTTACTAAAAGAACTATTTTTTTAAGTACACTTTCATGTTTTCATGTTCTTGCCAATGCCCCAAAATTGACTTAAATTACCAAATATCTCTATGTGCAGAAAACCTGAATACAACACCCTCGAGCACAGTTGATACTACATTTAACCAGCAGTCAAATTTACAGAGTCCAAAAGTTAAAATCAATGGAACCCAATCATACAAAGTGGCATAACATACAACAGTAGATTGTAACAGACATTAGATTATATTGTAGAGTAGTTAAAATTCAGACACCTATAAACACTTTTAAGGACAAACAAAACCTGCTACATGTATATAAAACTTATAGTCAATTCTATGAAATAATAACACAACTTTATAGATTTACTACTACTTGGTTTATTACATGCAATGTTTCAATACCCTTACAGGTATCTTAATCAAGCAATGATCAATAATGAATACATTCAATACAAGTTAATACTTTTTAGGTCATCATACTCATCATTCAATTATTCATGTTGACTTCATTATCAGATGTAGGTTCTACAAGTTTAAATTCACCTAGTTAATTATAGCAGGGACGGTAGCTGTGTATACTAGAAAAGCCACAGGTTTATTTACCACGATTAGAACAAACAATAGCCACATGTAAGTCTAATAAACTATGACCTGTCCACCCAATCTTATGTTTTGAGGATATCAGAAACCACAGCAAAACCCAAATAATGTACTCTGTAAATAAATCTAATATAAAAGGGTCAAGCTAGGTCATGAGAGTTCAAGGGTTAATGTATATCACTGGAACTGTGTTAGGTGGCCTGTTTTTCTAATCTCTTGGAGTGAGAATCTGTGAAGATATAGAGTGGTTTTGATGCCTGTAAAACCATTCCATTCTAAGAGCTATTCACGATGTCCCTATTTAAGTCCCACTATACATGTAGATGTACCACCATAATAGATAAACAAGATACTGAAGGGGTACACATAAAAATCAAATACATGGATGTCTGTGATTCTAGTCATTAAGTTGGTAGAATTGCTGTTTAGACCAGCTACCAACTCTTTCTGACAAATTTCAATAACATTAACAAAATTCACTTCAAAATATTTCATTTCTAACATTGATTAACCATTTTGGTACAGTTTTTTAAAAATATATTTTGACAAATTTTATAAGTCTGCTCCAGGCGCGGATCCAGAGGGGGGGTCCAGGGGGTCAGGCTTGAAAATTTTTTTTATGCGATTTTATTGGCGATTTAGACCTGTAATTTTGGAATTTACCTTTCGGAAATACGTCAGAATGAACAAAATTGAATCTAATTTACCAAATTAATCGGTTGAGCGGAATTAGTTAAGCAATTATCAAACCTAACCCCCCCCCCTGCAAAAAATCCTGGATCCGCGCCTGCTGCTCCCCTATTAGTGTTGAACTAATAGTTAAAATCAAAACCTTGTCATGTAAAACAGTAAGTATTAGGCACAGATATGATAAATAATATAGATCTGGTTGTCAAGGATAATCATTACAAATACATGTATATAGTTATATGATACTTATGTTGTTCTTGAGCAATCAGATAAACGCTGGTAATAACCATGGCGTACAATCATGTACCAACACGATTATCATTCGATCACAAGATTATTACTAAATTTTAATCATATAAGTTTTACTGTTTAATCACATGCGGTTTCGCCATACCGACACTGTGATATATATTTTTAATCATTCTTAAATTCTGTTATTTAAAGTTTTAATAACTGATCATATCGATAGCATTTTATGTCTGACTTAAAGACAAGGACAGGCAAAATGCCAAACATAATCTTTTACCCAATCTGCTGGAATAATTATCTATAAATAATCAGAGAGTACATGTTGTTTTATTTCCCCAGCTGTTAGCATGTCCATAGTAGTAATACAGTTGACCCTGGGGTTCAGACTGTACATTTATAAATTGGCATCCATTTACATTATCCACTGTGGTCAGCTGTTGTAGTTATATTAGTAGTGGGATAAAGTATTGGTCAAGCTGTTGACAACCTCTGACCATTGTTTACTGCACTTAAAGAAATCATAGTCTCATTTATTCATTCATTCAGCCATTACTACTTTAATGCATGTATACAACCATCATGTGTTGTTAAAGGAGAATATAATCGTTTTTTTTTTCAAATTAAAATCTAATCAACTATATTTACATCCATATATAGTAATCACTAAATGGATCTCTAATTCCTCTTTAAACCAACATTCTGCACACAAAAAACCATCTACTCTGTTCTTCAAGAATCGATCTATGCCCTAACCGGCCTCCATATCCAAAAACTAGTATACTGTTTTGTAATGCAGTACTTCTAGTTCATAAAAAATAAATAGGCATTTTCAATTTTAATAAATACTTAACGAAACTTCTTAAAGCATACTTTGCATTGAACAATCTTATATACATGTAACATCAAATAGAGATGGAAGGCATCAGTTTTTCAAATAATTCTTTAAAATTGATCATTTTGACAAAATACTTTGGAGTTTTGCTATGTATTGTCTCTTTATTATGTGATACTGTGATATCCGTATAGGAATTTACCATGGTTAAAACAAAATGGTAGCTATTCCTGTAGTCTTTAAGCTTATGTATCAATCAATATTCTTCCAGCTGTCAACCAAATTTTTTTTATAGGTTGGTCTTAATATATTCTCAAGCTGTGACACATTTATTCCACTTGAAATTCAGAAAGTTGCGAGTTTATCAGAAATCATTTCACAATTATTCGAGCACAGACATTTTAATTGTATTTAAAAAGGTCAACGCCATGTCAAAAGAAAATTTCTATTGAATTTCTTTCTATTTCAAAGAGAAAGTAATCAATGTTGTTCTTCTTTTGGAAGCAACAATGTACAATTACTGGGATTCAGATTCTATCAGGTCAAAACATTGCTTCAAATCAACGTCTGTCTGGTTTCCCAATTCTAATCTTCGGACTCAGTGAGTATGGCATGGGTTTGTAATCCATGAGGTAAAGGGTCACTCTTAAGGTTGGCCAAAAAGTTCATCAAGATTTTCTAGTCTGGTTGCCTATTAGTATTACCAATGTTATTGGGTGATATGTCTGGCAAAAGAGCATCTAGTTATGCGGATGGTACAAAAAAGAGGTCATGTAAGCTTACATGTTAAAGAGTACATGTAAAATGGTTGTAGCATTGCTACATGGACAAACTTTCCCTCAGATCAGACTGCTTTGCCTTATGCCAATCTTAATTACCTGGGTTGGTGCAGATGTTAAACTACATATCATTTAAAGGAGCATGTACTTGTACATGTAAAATTACCAATATTGGATTATTTTAAAACTTTGCTTTCAATACATACAAGTGTACAGAAAGTGTAATCGAACAATTAAAACATATTCCAGATCTCATAATCATATTCAAACCTATTTATAACTAATTACAGATATCTAGCAAGTACTAATTGACTGAAAACTCGACCTCTGCACTCTCATCCAAACCTATCAAAATGTCAATGATGACACTTGTAACAGTATGCCACCACTACCTAATTGATAATATATTGAAGGTTTTAAAAGATTGTTATAACTATCAGACAGAAACATGGTGGTTAAATGTAATCAATGCTGGTCACCTATTAAATAATAACAAAGTCCACTACAAATCAAAGGTCAGTATGCATCATTTGAGTATATGCACCATTAATATAGGTTAAAGGTTCATTTAGGATCTATCTGAAATTAGGCAACTGATAAAATAAGATGATTATTATTATAATCTACCACGGAAATTTTTCTAATATATACCACTATATTTGTGTTCAAATATTCCAAAACAATTTATTGACTATCGCCAAAACGAAGAGACTTCAAATAGACAAAATGACCAGGGGTAATGATATGTGCAACACTATTATTTGGATTATCCATTTGGCTACAAAGTATAGAAGATAGTCCATATTCCTGAAGCCTACAGTCATGTTCATATCACATTAGACCTGTGGATTGACAAGGTTAGGGATTTTCTTATTACAAAGTAATCAAATCTTCATAAAATATTCATTATCTCCACAGACCTTCCTTCCATTTAAATTCCTTTTGAAATAAAAACAAATACCACACACTGCGGAAATATCCGAGGGGAAAAATAGTCTGTTTACAAACACAAATTCTTCAAAATTGTAGGAAACTGGAAACAAACGAAGTAGGCGGAATGCACATGCTTTCATACAACTTGGCCAGTCAACAAACTAAGGTTCAAGACAGTGCAGAACTAGCAATGCATATAATTCCAAATTCCACTGTTGGTTTATCTTTGATGGCTAATCATGTAGTTAATTTTATCTCTAGATAGTGATGCATTGTAATGAAACCTACATCTGGTACATTTAATCCATGAACAAATTTCTTACCTTTATAAAATTTTCCATGAAACTAAAATTCATTTCTTCATTTTCATCATCCATAATGGGTCTATTTTAATGACGATAACCTTTAAAGTTAGGTCGATAATCCAAAGATGTACAAAGAGGAATAGTCCAATAACAAAATAAAATTCAGTGGATTCTAATAAACATGTTCAGTTGAAAATTCTAGTAATTATGATCTGTAATCGGTCATATTCTTTACTTATATACAGCCACCATCACTGTCTTTATGCCAAGTAACACATTTTCAACCAAGGTGAAACAATAAATAAAAAAGAACAATTGATTTTTTTTCTATCTACCTGATTGGTAGCCTTGATTACTAAAGAATAGGAAAAGCTCAATGATCAACAATATGGCTTCATTAATCAAAACAATAGTCCCCATCAATCAGACATTCCATATACTACATGTACAGAAGCAGTTGCCATAATAAACCAATGAGAGCCAGGTATTCTTTTATTCACACTTTCTTTTCTTGACACAGTAATTACCTGGTCATTTATTATAACACCTACTGGAATCTCCCATCTTGATTACTATCTAGACTAGATTGTCACAACATGTCAATCAAGGTAATACAACAGAGGAAATGAAAATAATGTTTTATGGTGTTATTCAACAGTGATTTTATCATACATATTTTTTTATTGTATCCACTAAATGACATAGATGTTATAATCCTTCTAGACAAATATAAACATTGACATAACATTGTTATCTACATGTATGTAAAAGATCACTTTCTACAATAACTTAATTGTAACAAGTAAATCTCCAGACCCTAATTTACAAGAATCAACTGAATCATACAATAATTATTTAATCAATGTACCTTTATGCATAATTAATTCACCAACTCATGAAAATCGTTTTTTATCCAAAAGTATATCTTAATCAATTATTATACACTTAAAGTGTATGCATTTACAGTGTAATAACGACAGTTTAGCCAGTTTCATACGAGCATGTTAAGATGCATGATGTCCTACAATCTGAGTGAGTTAGACGTAATGGCTCTATTTTCACATTTATTTTATGTAATATGTGTCTGTTTGGAAATATATCCTAACAAAATGACAATTCCAGATACAACCAATTCTCCAATAAATAATACTGATGGTAGTACATGTACTTTCAATAGATCAGGTCTATCAAGGGTGTGTCATATTTGAACTGAAACTATGTGAATGGAACAATAATTCATTCATCTCTTTGTAATTTATCAGAAAAGAATCTAATATTTGAACAGATTAAACTATAACAGATATATAGGACCATTTAACAGATATCAATTTGTATAGAATAAGACAATCAAGAATACATATGAGATGCTGATCATATGAAAAAAAAACACAGCAACCATAGATAATGATACTAGAATAAAATTATGTTAATAAAACAACTCTAAAAAATGTTGTTTACTACAGATGAATAATGACTTGTGTGCTGTAGTAAATAGACAGATACTCGACAGATTAACATATATGTAATGAAAGACTATTGTTGACTATTTACATCTAAGATTATTTACTGACTGACTGTGTGCCATTGTTGACAAAACCTCTAGACTAATTTAGAATATAAACACTTGCTTTTTTAACTCTTAATTAAATCTGATGAAAAGAAAGTATTTACAACTTAATGGTTTTATTATGTGCGATAATGTCAAGGCTGTTTATTAACAGGGGAGTCAAGATTTCTGAAGAGACTAATGTCTTTGAATGTTAATCAAGCTTAGTGTACGATAGTGGGAATCTTTCCCAGTCTAATATCTGAATGTTGACAGATATTGGTCTGGGATAGAGTCACTATTAATAAACTGTCTTTTTGTATGATCTGGTGGTGGATTTCCAATTACTTAACAGGGAATCTTGCAGTTAGTGGTCATTTTATTCTTGCATCAGATTTACTGGAAGATCTATCACTATATGGAAAAATCTGTCAGTTGCAAATATATGTGCGGGTTTTGTTTAGTAAATAGGCCCTGGTGGCAGGTACCTGGTCCTTCAGCTGACAAAATTATAAATGACTAGCTGTTGACCTGGCACTGCACAGGTTGTGCCTGGAACCCAAAGGACATGTAGTACCGTATAATTCCAAAACCGGAAGTGATAGTCGAACGCCACCAGGTCTAAATTAAAAGGCAAATGTCACAATCATTAAACTTTTATACATACATGTACACGCTCAACAATAAAAGCCACAGTGGCTTACCAATTTTATACTAGTACACAGAAATCATAAAATTAATTCAAATACATTTATCTGTATTCAGCAAACTCGACTCGACAGGTTTTTACTACGCTTTTTACTATCTCTCATCTTCATTCTTTATTTTTTTAATCGAAAAGATGGCCTGCATCACTTTTGAGAAAATTCAAGTAAATTAATTTCTTTCACAGACCATGAAAACATGAACTTTATTTATGCACTTATAATTTTCATGTTCTCTTTACGCTTTTAATGCTCATTTTAAAGAGATAAAAAAAAAGCCAAATTATTATCTACTACACAGGATTTGCCAATAAACCCATTTTTTTTACAGCAGATTTACAAAGATTCACTAGTATACCAATGATATATTCATTTAAACTGGTATATAAAACCCTTACATTATATCCTTGGTATATAGTAAAAAATCTCTATACACACTACAAACTGCTATAGATGTCTATTTGCACAGTCAATATAAACTCGCTTTTAATCTTTACATATCATATAATTGGATACTAGCTGAGAGGCAGAACTACACGTTTTAGTATGTACTTCTATGATCTATTATTATATATTTCATCTATCTACTATTGTCTATATTTTATAATGCCATGGGATATTTTTATAGCCTAGTTTGTTATAGATCATAACATTTTTTTTAAAAAAAAGTTTATGCTTATTTTTTTACATTATGTACAATAAATAAAGCCATATTGCCTATAGTTTGAAGTTGTATGTTTTAAGATTCCTACACTTAAGAATTAGAAATGTAATAAAATGCGGGTCCACGAAGATTCAATCTTGATTGATCACTGCTGTATTTACTCTCATAAATCTGTCGACAAAGTTTAATATTATTAACAGGGTTAATACATTTAAAGGAACCAAGTCTTTTAACTTGATATATCATCCAGTCTTCCACATTGCAAACATGAGTTATTGGTCAATTTAAATCAACATTGAATAGTAAATTAGGTCCTTTAAAGTGAATAGGTCTGCATGTATGATGAATTATACCGGTACATTGTTGTGTAACTACATGTAGAATACATTTGACAATGTGTTGTGTAACTAAAATACATTTGACTGTGACAGAGATTTTAAAAGTTATTTTCCTTTGGTTGTCGGAAAATAATGTATTTCCTGTTCTTTATAATATGACAGGATTAGAATGTTTTTAACATTAAGATCCTGTTCCACAACTTGACAGGATATCCTATTCCCATAGGTGAATATCAAACAGAGTTTTTAAAAATAGAAATGTAAACAACATTGTGATCATTATAGTGTAGTATTAAATAGCATTTCTTAAAATTACCATGTGTTTACTACAAGATATATCTTCTAGATCTGTAACTTTAACAATCAACAAATAATGTTGCAAACTATAAAAGTAATTTCTAAATTCATAATTATTCAATAAATAATTACAGAGATGCATTTATTTGTCACTTAATTATTCTTTTGAAATAGGTTTTGATACCGTAGAAAACTTAAGGAAACAAAAAATTATTGACACACACCTTTTGTAGAAAACAAAAAACTTTATTATGAAATAAATTTATGATAAATAACAGTAGAGAACTTTACCGGAAGAAAAAAATAGGCTTGTTTTTAAACTAAATCAAAACATTATATTTATGCCGTACGTCATAAAACTAATATGGCTTCCTTTAAACTTTGTCATGTATAAATAGAATTAAACAGCCATGCTTGTTGTACCACTTACCCCTTCTTTTTGAATATGCAACCCATATAAACAATATGTGTGTACAATAAAACACTAAAATATGTTAATTCATCAAAAATTTGTTTTGTGGGTAATAGTTGATGTGTAACAATTGTACTTGATCATCAAAAGGATTAATTAAAACATTTTATGGTTAGAAAAAACACCACAATATGTTGGCCTAATTACTGAGGACCATGTACAAACATGTGGTTGTTGTGACATGGTTTCAAGTCTGTTAATAACTTGGATTAGAAAACAAAATTAATGTGTGATATCAAATGTATGGGTATCTAATATTAAATTATTTAAAAAATACTATTGATAGAAATTTTTAAGTTTTATAACTCTGTGTATTGTATTCACAGTATTATGAGAAAACATACTCAATTGATTCATTTATAAGCATGGGAGATAATTAGAAAAGACAACACCCTAAAACCCTGAAAAGATAGGTGCCGCTCAAGTGATTCTTTAAAGAATATATTTGGGGGAGAAGGGGACAAGCCACTTAACAGGATAGGTGAAAATGGGCGTGTCCCCTAAAGATGTCATGCCGCTGTCACATGTTCATAAAAATTTTGATCATGATCTAATGAAATTATGCTTGGGAGTAAAAAAATGTAACTGAAGTCAATTAAATGAAAGTAAATAAATATACTATTAAAAACACCGAAATAATTATCAATGAATAATTGAATTAATCTACGAACATATGGTATTAGCAGGTTGGTGTGGGCCGAATAGGGGGTTTCATCAACTTACCATGTTTGTTGAATGGAACATGTCGTTTTCCAAGATATCTGACATACATGGCTCATCCATGTCTCCAAGTTTTCGATCGTGTCCATAAAGAATGTCCATGGTCGGATGTCCCGGGAGGTTTCCAATTGGAATGTCCTCGAGGGATGGTCAGATTGCCGTAGGGAAGAGGTGGTTTCGTTCGTCCAAACGCTCCGTCTCGCCAAGTGGAGATCCTCCGTCTAAACCAAATAACACCCTTACCAAGTATACATCCGCGCTAGAAAAAATGTTACTCCCTTCACATTTAGCTATTTCGGTGTGTCAGCTTGCAAAAGTGCCATAAAAATTGATCCAACAGCTAGTGGAACTGACGTCAATGCACAGAAAATCTTATCCTTTGAAAATACAATATTCACTGAATAACTTGTTGATCGATTCTCAATATCAATCCACCAAAATACTACAGACACGTCTTATTACCCACTTTTTTGGCCAATCAAATAAAAGCATTTCTCGAAATTATTTAGATTAGTCTGCCATGTGACCTAAAATCTATTTCTAGATATAAACATTGGCGTATATTATCCAATCAAAAATGATTATTAAACCTAACGGAATCCCCAGGGTTTGTTCAGGGTTATTTTAATTTTGCTGATTAGATAGTTTTGTTAGAGGCTTTACACTATTTTCATCGATAGTGTGAAAGTTTCACCGGAAGCTTTATTAATCATACACTGGAAAACAATGCAAAAACTATCATTTTGGGGGAAGTACATTCTATTTTTATCCCCTGGGAGGATGTACTAGAATATTCATGTAAAAATTATGACAGCCAATAATTCATCATTTATAATTACAAATTTTGGAAACTAAATATTATTGGAATCTGTGTGGGCTACTTTATTTTTACATAATATATATATATTTTTTTTAAAAAAAAACAACCTCAAAACGATTGTTATACTTGGTCTATCCGGATTGTCGACTGATGCAATCGGAGTGATGGTTTTTTTTTTGTTTTTTTCTTTTTTTTATATATATAGGCCTACACTCTATTTTATTTGGTAAATTTCTGCAAATGTCTATACTGTACATAACCTCCAAATTCAAATCAGGTTCGAGCCACTTTATCGTCGCGAGAATGCATGCAGTATTGCAATAATGTCATAGACAGACATGCACAAAGAAAATATCTCACGCTCTAGATACATACATTATATAGGCCGGTATAGATATTTCACACACTTGGCGCTTTTGAGAACATCTACAAAAAAAGGAAATGAAATGGGGTTTAACGTCCTACTGTTCTGCCCCGAACTGGGCTAATGAAGATAGACACACGCCATGTGTGCTACTAGGGAAATTTTGAACGGACAGCGGCACTACGACCTACTCTTATAGTCTTACACTTTTACGTGCATGCGATGTGTACACAGGACCTCGGTTTTTCGTCCCGTCCGAACTAATAGACAACTGTCCTATCACACCCTCCGTCCCGCATCACTGACAAGTGGACATTGACGGAACCCGACCTCCTGCCCCCCCCACTCACCGAGGGAAAAAAGAAAAAAAAGAAGGCTTGTATAACCTTTAACACAATCGGTGATCGAATCTTCCTTTAAAAAGGAATTTCATTTCCGATTGTGCGTTATATCGACGCATTATTCACATAAAGTTATGTAATCCCAAGGGGTGTATTTGACCATCATATTTCTTCTTTCTTTTTTTAGTAGTAACCGATGACCGTATATTATACCTTTCTTTAATACCACTATACTACATGTAATTTAAATATTTTGTGGCGCCGTTGTTTTCAACTAGTATATTTAGTTATAATTGTGATTTTTTGATCATTATTACTTCATCAAACACCCTGCACCAGCTTATCCCTAGAAATTGGTGATAACTTCAATTATTACTATATATTGTCGGTGACTATTGGACAATCAAAGAAAGATAAAAAGATTTGCCCTGTAGGGGATACGTAATTATGACCTCACGATTCTTGTGATGTAGAGACGACGTCACGGTTGTGTGAGGATTATTATAACACCCACCCCCTAGAAAATAACACTATTTAAAGTTTTACGATCGTTTAAGTAGTATTAGGCTATTATTAAATACTTTAAATTGAAAGGGGGATTCCATCGTTTTTATGAGTTCGATAAGAGGCAAACAATTATGTGATATATTATATAGCACCCTACATAATTAACCGGTGGACCGTTACCCCGAAAAAATGAAAACCAGAGGATTAAATCTGGTTTGGAGACGTAAAATAATGTCGAAGTCTCAATCTATTATTGTTTCCATTTCTTAAATTGAGCAATCACATTCAATATATCCTGTAGCGAAATATAATACCATTTGATCAAATCATATTGTCATGTTTAATAATAGTTTACGATGAGCATGTGTAACATTAAGCGGGTATAATGGTATGACAAAGCTATTTTAAATATAAGTCATACTTGGGTAATTTTGTTATAGAATAGAAATATAGAATATAACAGAATAGAAATTACTGCACCGAAATCGTCTGCTTCTACAAAAGTGATATTACCAAAATCTATTGGACAGCCGAAGCTAATTGCTTATATCTGGTTAAATGGTCGAGAGCGAGACATTAAGTTTTATTTATTGATATTACGCAATGTCTGCAGCTCAAGACCAATAAAAAAGCCATGAAAATACAGACATTATCCCACACGTGCTTCTCAATGAAATATATCACGCGAGTCCAATATTTCATGAAGTATAGATGATGTACGATTGGCAAGATATCCGTACATTATTGGAAATAATGTTACGCCAGCATCAAAGGATGACGTCACATCTTTATTTTAAATGTACAAACCATCGTTAGTCGATCATCGTTCAACCCCATTTGAGTGCGAATACCTCAAAATTTAACCCAAATGTTTAAAATTTCACCATTCTAAATATATAAATACATGCCCTCATAAAAGATATACTAGATAGATCTATATAATTTGTATAGCTCCTTTCATAAAATAGTCACGACCTTCCACAATACAGGTATACATGACGTCACGGCATGGCACATTTAAAAAGTGATATATTATGAGATGACGTTTTATTTGTAGTGCAGCCATGATATACACCTTTATCATATCCGTGTCAGCATATTAGGTTCTTCTTAAGTGTGAAGCCCATCGAAAACTATTCATTCAAACACTTGGGTGTATGCGTCATTATGTTCTGATTTACTATTATATACTCATGGACTTACTATTATGAGAATCTAAGTTAAAATGGGATCAAAACTAAAACCATCATACATCACTGGTATTCCTTGTGTTCGCAGGAGTAGATTGGAAAATTGGAAAATTAATATGGACACACCCAGTAATGAAAATATAATAAAACAATATAAATTATCAGTAAGCTTCTTCACACCTTTACCATTACGTATAACTATTCAACTATACAAGATAAAAAAAAACCCACCGAGATACCGGTATAAAGGATTATTCATGCATGTACATATTATAATTAAAGTTGAATAATTCACTTTCTTACAGAAAATAAGTTTACACACAGAGTAAAGCTCTGTAACGGGGACAATGAAGACGGGTTCTTTAAGCGCACGCCAAGGTAGGATACATCGTGACTGAAACCTAGACCTCCTGTTTAGCGAGACCATGTCCACCTTCAGTATCCCGTTTGGTGCCGAACGTGCCACGCCTAAAACCATGACCGCCCACCCCATCCCAACCCCGCATCTCTGGTATAGTCAGTCATTGATAACTAATTATAAACTAATCGATTAAGTAGCGTATACTCATACTCACAATGACGCTGCCAAAATGTAACAGAGTTGGATCATAAGAAAAAATCTCGTCCACGTCAAATGGTCCGAAGCTTTCCGTCGGTCCTAACATTATTAATTCTTTTGTTGAATAATCCAATATTAGAAAAATACATAAATCCTCGAATTCTTTAATGATAGTTCCAATTTCTCAAAAATAGTAATATTTGAATATCTTCAGAATCTATTATGTGTTATTATATCCAGAGTTGAGGAGGTAATATTTTGACAGATCATCGGTTCTGATATGTCACACAAAGGTACATCCAAGTCACATCAAAATTAACTAAATTCTAAACAGTTTCCCGTCACACTCCATGCATTTAAAGGTACCAAAATATACTTCTTGAAAAAACAATTCACAATTTGATAGAATAAGTCTCCTTGAAATTCCTGTTAAGTGCATTATTTAGCAGTACGTTGTATAGTAAGTAAGTAAACAAAGGTTTAATGGCATAGACTTAAGTGTATGTGTCAAAAAGAATCAATGAAACTCAAACCAAAGCTGATGAAATTTTTACCGATATACTGCTTCGTGTAACTTTTGACGTGGACAGCCATGGCTCATTGCGTGAGATTTGTTATCAAGAAGAGACCAATGTCTTCGGTCCTCTCTCAGACTTTGGACTTTA
This sequence comes from Patella caerulea, assembly GCA_036850965.1. Classification (NCBI taxonomy): domain Eukaryota; kingdom Metazoa; phylum Mollusca; class Gastropoda; family Patellidae; genus Patella; species Patella caerulea. The sequence continues at coordinate 18,137,311 of JAZGQO010000014.1, read as the reverse complement.
TTTAATCAAATTATACTGGCATAGGGGTCATTCCGTGTCAAATAACTACCAGAAAAAAAAATGAAATAAAACACAACCCTTTCGATCTTGTTGAATTTTTGTTAGTTTGGCTGACAAAGCTGATATATGATCGAATTATTTAATCAAATGCGACATTATTTAATCGAATGCCTTTAGCATAATGGCCATTCCGTGTCAAATAACCGCCAGAAAATGAAGGGAATAAACCACGACTCTTTCGATTTTACTGAATTTTTGTTTAAAGGTTTATGACAAGCATGGCAAGAACAAAAGTTAGTTTGCTTGCATTATTCATCGAGCCACCACGAATCGACACAAGGTAGGGTATGCTTGCTTATTACAAATCACCCAATACTATTTCCACTGTTCCATCAATGGCAGATTTACATATTGGGATAAAATATAAGTATTTGGTGCAAATATGTTGTTTTGTCGCCATGGAGCATCCACATTTCATCTCAAAAACGCAATTGTCATATATCCACATCAACCCAACCAAATATCACCTGACATAAACACAGGCAAATAGCATACGCCATGACATATCCGTAAATCCAGATGTCACCAACCATCAGCAACTCAACAAATCCACGTATCTCCGACCATCAATGGCTCAAAAATCCAGATATCATCAACCATGAGCAACACAACCAAGCCAGATATCACCAACTATCAGCAACTCAACGTACCCAGATACCATGTCTCATTAACACCTTAACGTATCCAGATATAATTAAACCTCAACTGAACTATATCGCCAAATATCAACAATCCATCTCACCCGGATACCGCAAACTACCAACATCCCAAACCCCATCTCACCCAGATATCACCAACTACAATTATCAGCCGGGCTCACCTTTAAATAATATTTCAATGGCACGCGTTAATAAGCAGTAATTGTATTACACAGAATTGTGATCTATATATTAAAATATGTAATAAACGCTTATCTAATTTGAGAAATATGGCGGTTTGCAAGATTCGAAGAGTATGTAGATGATCATATATTGTATTTTGTAACCCAGTGCAATGACGGAACGTGGTTGTGATATATTGCTACTTTCACGGGTCAACAATATTGCTATCTTCAAGTCTGAATAAATCTGATTCGTAACCAATCATTAATTAGGGCGGGTGCAAGCAGGGGCGTGGTGAGAATGAGTTCATGAGTAGCCATACTCATGCGCCAAAAAGTTTTTGCGCCAAAATCACAATCAAATTACTCAAAAAATGAAAAACATTTGTAAGTGGAAAAATTGTTTCATCTGACCCAATTAAAAAAATTTTGAAAGAGTCAAGTTGGAAAATTTAATCATATTTTATTACCGTATTTCTTGTCTCGGATTGCTGGAGATTGCGTTTCTGGGCTTCTAATTTTCGAAATTTTCCCGGGGGAGGGGGCTCGCGCCTTCGGCGCTCGCGGTGGCCGGCTTCGCCGGCCACAGCTCCGCGGTCAGTAAAAGGGTTTTTGTGCCAAAATCTTTTTTGTTACTCATAATTTCTTCTCAATAATTGCCCTTACCACGCCCCTGGGTGCAAGTAGTTTTAGAAAGTCTCTAGATTTTGAGAAAAAGAAAGACAACAACAAATAATCGCCAACTTACATCAATACAATTGATCATAAGACATAAAGTATTAAAATTAAAGCCCTGTTATTGATTATCGATGTTGCATGTTCTGGTATATTATGTTCGTCCATCATATCCTCCAACATTTGATTAGCTTTATAAATATAAATAGGTAATTATTTTCTCATATATATAAAAGAGCTGAAAATGTAACACCGACACGCTAGAATTATAGAAACTGTAGATTGGATCAAAATAACCTTAATGAACTTTGTGCCAATGTCCTGTTGAATCGGAAAACATCTGCTCCAGGAACAATGTTCAATTTTTTTTACGCGTCAGCTATGTATCTAAGAATTAGATTAACGGGAGAACTGATCCAGAAATTTAAAAGTAAAAGCAATCAAAACAAATCGATCTTATATGCATTTATGCAGTTACTTGATAATTAAGTGACTTTTATATTGGTGACTCTAAAGAGGAAAATATAGCAAAATGCAAGAAGGTGGTTGGCTTAAATAAGATTCTGATCAACTTATCTTATGATTTGTGTGTCTTTAAACCCATGTTAAATTGTGGCCAACTTGTAACGTTAGATGGTAGTTAAATTAGTGGTGTCTTGGTATTGGTATTTATGTTATAATTATAGCTTGGACACCTGTGTCGGCAACAGACATTATAATTTCACGTAATCAATAATGTTTTTATCATTAAAGTTTCCAGAGATTATGATACGCATATTCCATTCATTATAAATACGCGGTATACCAGGTTTCGAATAAATGAATGAATGAAGGAAATGAGGCTGCCAACTTTTCGGTTCCAGCTGGGCTAATGAAGAAGGATATACGTAATGCAGTGCGCTATACTATGTCTCACGTTGGCTTCTAATTTCGAATCAAGAAAATAATGTTCATAATTAACTTAGAAAATTGCATTTTAGTCAAAAACATATTTCATTAAGTCTTTAGAAACTGCACTTCTCTATTTTATATTAATATTAGCATTACGGCCTTCAGTTAAAATGTTGGTTGCCAGGAATTCAAAAATTTGTCCAGAAGTTGTCGCATACACATAATATATTTTTTTGTATGTAACTTGAGCATATACAAAATATCAGAAATAACTAAAATATCAATGGCTTCCACTTTTTACCCCTGTGCTATACAAAACACTATGTATTGGTAATCAGGTGAAATAACCCAATACGATTCCTCATCTGATGAACACTGTGTTATGAGTTCACAGTCAACCGGATAATAAATTTAGCCTCCAGGGCGTCCATAAGATTTTTCAAATTGATCAAGGGCGGTAAGTCAGTTACAGTAATTATGAGAAAAGGTTGAATATCAATAGGAGTCTTCGTCCCTCGAACAATAACACCATGTACAGATATTATGTAAATCGGATTAATAATAATTAGCCTTTAGGGCAATATTGTGGAGGACGATAGTGGCTAGAATATATGACCACATTGCAGTATAGACTTATAAATTGAGTTATCCATTTAATTAAACTTATACAGTTATGATAGTTCAGCTTCACGTGCTGTTGGTTGTATTCCTACACACAGAAAATTGATTACACCAATATACTGGAATCGATAGACCCTTTCTACTTATAGTATATATATTATTCCAGCTGTTTTATAGTCAATATATTGATATGCCACTTTTATTAAGTCTTGGTAACATCTGCTGTAAAACTGAATAACAACCATACCAATACTTCAACCAAGAAAATATAATGCAATTTTAATGTAATATGAGAGAGGAGAAACACACCCCTCCCCCCAAACCAAGAGTTATAGTGGTTCCCAATCCTTTGCCATTGGCTATTATACATTCCCGCCCCCGCCCTAATATCCTTAAAGGGACAATAACACTTTTGCTGGCTTGACAGGTCCAGAAAAAAAGCCTTATTCTATAAACTACTAGATGTTTAAGTGTCCTACCTGTTGTGTAAATTATCCATTACATCCTATTTTACTTGTCCAGAGGGTTCGAAAATATTTTTAAGTCTAAGTTAAATTTGAAAAGGTTTATGTAAAGCTTTCCAAACCATGTACTTGACATTTTCCAATTTTTTAAATTCGGTGTGTTAAGATGAAATTTTGTATCATCAATTAATTGGAATATTGTAAAATAGTACAATTTGTTGACCAGAATAATGATTGGATTATATTATTCAGTTACAACAAGAGTGTTATTGGGCCTTTAAGAGGTTTTGGTGTGGAAGAGAAATTTGGGTTGTGTGTGTGGAACATGGAAACCGATTATTTTTCCATCTGACAGGTAGCTATTCAAAAGGAGGCATGCAAATTCAAGGAGCCGGAACAGTTACCCATGTTGCAAGCCCCCCCCCCCTCCCCCGCACGTCCGCGCATCTCTTAGTGAAATAGAAAAATTTGGCCATAAACCTTCGATGCAATCTGTTTCACACTGATGGCATTGATGTATGCAGGAAATATTTTTTTTTTAATGATGATTTGGTATGCTTACCGAACTTTCAATTTTATTATTCCTTTTAGAATTATTCACCAAAATGGCATTTTTGATTGAATACATGGCTTGTTTAAAATCAATAGCAGTAATGAAAACTATTTTTATCAAACTTAAATCATTCTTAAACAAATGCTGGAAATATGGTACGCTTCAATTACCTGGTTGAATTGCAACTGAAGATGTCAACTATATGGTCAATCACCCGATCATAAAACGTTTTGGCCGACTGGACATTGACCGATATAATAGCTTGACATTTGTGTGACAGACATGTTATAATTCATGAATATAAAACAGCGACTGTACGGTTCATAGACTACGGGAGATTTGACAAACTTGACCATTTCATTGACTGGCTTTAATAACAGTCATGATGATGTTTCAGACATATTTTACTACAACCACAAAATATTTACAAATCTGTCAACACAAATGAGTATTGGTATTAGGTGTTCTAGAAAGAGTACACACACGAAAGCTCATTGATGACATGTACAATATTATACTGCAGCCCTCGCGTATTTAAGGAATATATCAATCTGATTGAAATATAGATCTACATTTTGTTTCGTTTATTTGTGCTTTCGATAGCCTACACTGCATGGAGATTTGACATGTTATAGTGGGAATTCACGCCAGGTCATATGAGAGGCTTTTGACCCTATGACGCAAGACATTGATTAATCAATCAGCGTTGACGTTTCTAGTGGTTTACCCAAAAACTCGCCGTAACAGACCGTTTGATTGGCGAATATCTCACATTGATCAGCGCAGGTTATATAACATCTCTTTCAGATTCTAGTGTAGTAAAGACAAGTAAAACGAAATTTTGATATAAAAACGAAACCAAATAGGGTTTGTGTTTTACATTGACTGGAAATATATAGTTGTCTCTTTGTCATGTCAGTCACAGTTAAATGACTGTGCCTTTTGTGTAAGTGTAAGGATTTACAGTATTACAGTCATGATTTTTGCTCATTGGTTCCAGTCTAAAGACAAACAAATTAGTACCTGATCATAATTTCAGAAGACTGGTGGCCAGGCAATAATATAATTAAGCGAAGGAATGGTTTGGATCTGATTTTAATAATTCTTTAAAACACTGACCTTAAGTGTTTATTAGGTTTTGATGAAGTGTGATTAAAGATGCATTATGTAAGATAGGTGTTTTTGCTAAAATAGACGACAAATTATTGAAAATTTCATTCAAATTTATTTATCCTGAGCGAAGTAATGAGTGTTGGAAGGTTTGACAAGATGTAGGAACGATTTTTCATAATCCTATTAACAGTACTTGACAATCAAATCTAAGTCTTGATTATACAGTTTATCGTTCAATTTTAAAACCTTGCAGGTGTTGTAATTCATATGAATCTTGGTTATCTGATGATCTAGAGAGTTGATTAAAGGCTTGTCAAACGAATAAATGTCTAAATTAAAGACAGACAGATTTAGCTCTTAAATAATGCATCTTTAAGTTTAAGGGAGTTACTGTGTGTAAGTCTGAACATCACTAATTTTCCACCTTATGACAAGCTGAACAAATTCAAAATTTGTTGTTGACACAAGCAATGACTGTATACTATAGGATCATTGTCCTCACTTGAATTTTATATGGTCTCAACTTTATTCTCATATGGTTCGATGGCCAAATGGATCAACAGTGTGTCAACTGGCATGGGTTCGATTTCCAGCTTATATGTGACAAAGAGTAAGGTTGTTTGTCTCACCTCATAGGGTTTTTCTGGGTCCTCTGGTTTCCTCTCAGACCCATACATGCATGTGATGTATAGAATAAAATTGATCCATATTTTAGTACTAGCATGACCCAATTTGTGTTTAGTGGACATTGAATCCCACCTCCTTCTTTAAACAAAAGGAAGTTTCTCAAAATATGTTGCATGTAGAGAATGTGAGCATATAAATTATTATCCATGCAGGCTTCTGATGATAATATTACAGGTGGATATAACATAACATGGAACTTCTGTAAGATTTCTCCTTTTTAGGCGAGGAAAACATCAGACACTCTTTCCCTGGACTCCAGGGGTCAATTTTTATGAATCATGGGCTCTCTTCATGGACCATTGTTTTCATCCCAGATTTTTTGTTTAAGCTTATACTTTGCATATTTTTATACGTTCAGAGGCCGGTGATTAACTTAATGCACTACTTTTTAATCTCTGCTACTGATTCTGACACAGTTTAATTAGAATTATATCAACATTTCTCATGTATTTCTAGCTAATGTTAAACGTGGTTCCTAATTGGTGCGTTTTATGACTACCACCATTATAGTCAAACACTCGACAAAAAGTACTTATGTACTAGTGACATAATTGTGTAAATAAAATAAGACACAAATAAAGTTTTAAACAAAAAAATTATAATTTAATTAAATATCACAGATAATATAATAAATAATATATAGTAAATAACACATCTTATTGTTTGCATTGAAAAAAAATGGATGGAATTGATAATTTTAATACTTGTGGTAATGTAAATTACAATATTAAAACTAAAAATATGCAATTTGATTGGAATTAAAACCTTAATATCCAAAACATTAAATTTCTCTCTGTACAAATTTTCGTAAATAATGCTGTAATTTACACTTGAAAACACTCCTATCCTAAAGATATGTGCTAAAAAAGTAACTGGATAAGGAAATATGAAATAATTACAATTTTTACATCAAAAAATAATTTAGGACAAGAAAAGAATGCTGAACTGACATAAGTTTCACTTGTACAAATTAACATTTAAATAATTCATGTAGTTTGTATTAAGATTTAATAATTAAGAGCACACAGCATGGCCACACCTCGTTTTATCCAGTGTTTTTGAGCTTTATCTGTTGGTATTTCTACAGCAAACACAAAGTTAGTAGAATGACCAGTTGTTGAAAGAGTACCTGTAAATAGACAAACGTGAATAAATTAAAACTTTATAAGTAACTTGTGTATAGTGAGTTCAAACTGGATACTAATGAGGGTAGTGATGTGTGTTTCTATTGTCAGTTTGGAATGTGCCAAATTGGCGGAATTGCAATCAAGCGACAACACATTTAGTCCTTTAACAGTTCCTGCAGTCCTGTAATTGGATAGAATTGTGACGAAATCAAAGATGATAAATTATTCTAAGCCACGACTTCCATAGATAAGTCTTGCATTACACCATCCAATCACTCAAGCAATCAGACTTCATACCAATTATTGAATATAGACAAGTGCAATACAATAAAATATGAACAAATTCTAGTTACTGATCTGACTTAACTGTACACTGCAAGAAACAACATTTTAAATATCCTCGTTTTTATCACGGATTACAACCCGACAGCTGTTCAAGTTAGCATGCTCTTAATAGAGAAATGGCATTTATTAACCGGATCGGACATGTGCCGTCCTATCTCAAACATAAAACCAATCACGGCTTTTAGGGGAAATCCTAATTTAAAAGACACGCTGATGAAAGCGAGACTTATCTATCCACCACGGAATCCGCAAACTAGCGGAGCCACGGTTCAAAACCTGTTCGAAACATGTATCAAGAAAGACTGTAGTATCTGCAATAAATTAGACCAAAATACACACTTTTTGAGCGGAAAGACTGGTAAGAAATACCCTTGCCACAGCGGCTACAATTGCCAAAGTAGAAACATAGTCTACTTATTAACATGCTCCCTTTGCAAAAAACAATACGTAGGGGAGAGTAAACGTGCCTTTTCTAAACGAATCAAGGAACACTATGCAGATATTCCACACAATAGACCAAAGCTGGTTGCTCTGCACTTCAATTTAGCCGGTCATTCGAGTAGGAATGTCATGATTAAAATTATAGAGCTTTTTAAGACTGATCCAGATAATGGCAAAAATGATGCCATAAGAAAAGCAAATGAATTCAAATGGATTCATACTTTAAGAACTTTCGCACCGGATGGCATTAACGATAAGATGTAGTCCCAAAGGGTCCCCCACTTTATTGTTTACTCCTATCCTCAGTACAGTCATGTATAGAATAATTTATAAATTTAAATATATAGAACATTATCTAGATGATTTATAGTTTATATGATGTCACATACTGAATGTTACTGCGAATCTCTAGTAAGTTATGTCTATCTAATATATTGTGGTTAAGACAGTTAATAAGAAGATTAATAATATAAAAATCAGCCTGGGGGGAGCAAGGACATAAACTTGTTGAACCAGTAAAAAAACTGTACGTGTTCAATTTAACAGATAATAATATTTACTTGTACCAGAGTAGATATCATATACTTTATTATAAACTATTTACTAGAATTAAATAACCTTAACAACCGCCATATGCAATTTCTAAAAAATGTCTATAATCTCATATTTGGGTAATAAATTGGCAATTTTCATGATGAAAAATTATCTTTAAATTTAAATCATGGGGAAAATGTTTAACTTTTAAAATGAGCTATTCATTTGAACTGATGGAGGAATTTCCAAACTTTCAAATCCCTGTGAACTTTGCATTAATCAATTTGTCAGTACTGATAAAGCTTGTCTATTGTGGTGATTTATGAGCAAGTGTACCAGAATGGTATCAGGCTTGGCTTTTTTTTTTAATACACTATAAATATAAACTCTTCCTGGTAGAAATATGTTTAAGTTATATAAAGTAGTGTAAAACTAAAATTCAGAAAAACAAACTGAAAAGTACTAATTATAATCTAATATTAATTAAATTGTCTTTTAAACTTTGGTTGCAAAGAAATAATTAATAAAATAGTTTATTAGTAGCAACATTGTTTCTCTTTCGGCTCTAACAACAAAATCATTTTTAGATTTTTAATCCTGTGAATGTGAGAGTTTATCACAATACAAACAAAAATAAAAGATCTTCGCAGGAAGTGTAACATGGGAGAGATAAACAAGCCATAACAAAAGTCAGTCGGGTGACAACACCGAACATGGCCAGAATCAGGGGCACTAGCCACCAATCCTGCCCTGATTGAAACCTTTTAGTTGTTTGTTTTACTGCCTGATTATTGTGCCCTATCATGTATAGTCATGTCGGTTTATTTTTCTGGAGCTGTCACCTTACTTGCCAGACAAATATTATACAGCTCCTGCCTTCACTTAGGAAAGTACAAGTACAACTATGGTTCAAAGAAATTTGACTTGGTGCTTAATCCATTGAACGCTTTAGGTTTTCATTTTTTTATTAACAAAAAATGAGGGGATGGGGATTGGTGTTTGGCCATCACCTAAATCTTCCAATGATCTTTTCTTTGGGATCTCATATTGAGGTTTATAAAGTGCTTTTTATATTGGATATATATAATTGACCAAATTCATGAAATGGAAAAATGTTAGACAGAAATCTATAACATCTGTGCAGTCAGTATTAAATTTATCTTGAAATAAGACTCAGTCTTTTCTCTTTTTTTTTTACTGAAACAAAATTTTATAAAGTGGAAAATTTCATTATATTTAATTATATACTCAAATATGGACTAAAGATAGTGAGCATAGTGATTATAATTTGCAGAGGAGGTGACCGAATGAGAACAGAAACACTTTAGATCATAAGGTCCGTCATTGAGTCCAGTGGTTTGTATCACACACATATACATCCTCCAGTTTCCTCCAACTACTACTAGAGAAAACTATATCATATCCAACCAAATTATTAAAAAACAGAATGTTATATTACGAAGATGTCTGTGAACCTCATTTCTCTAGTTCTCATAGAAGTAAGTGTTCATTGAGATCTTTATTAGTTACAGTGAGAGAGAGTGAGAAATGGGGTTTAAAGTCCACTTGACACAAACTACGTCATTTTGGGATTAACATGGTTTTAACATTTTATGTCAAGTGGGAGGAGAAACTGGAGAAAACCCACGAGGTTGGACAGGCGACCCTACTCCTTGTCACGTACAACTGAGGATTCAAAACCATGCCAGTTGACTCAATGAGTGCATGACACCCTTTATGATACAGTGCGCACAGGCTAATTATTTGGCCATTTGTTAAAGTAATATCCCCACCATATACAAGGAATTAAAGATGGCTACGACATGTCTCAGTATACCATTTGTATCTAAAACAGTTAATAAAGATAGGTTGACAGACAACAAAACATACACTCATTACAGCTTAATCGACCTGGCAGTTTACAAAGGGTTGTCACATAATTATGCTTTTGTAGGAATAGGATATCACTTACAGTTGATCAAATAATATATGTAGTTTGTAGGGTGTTCACGTAAGAATAAGTACAGTAATCAACCAGAAAAAATCGTTTTAGATCATGTTCATAATTTTTATGAATTTAATCATATAAGTATTCATGCCCAGCAGATCGATGCGTAATGAATTAAAATAACCAAATTAGTAACACAGAAATGCATTTCATAGTTTTATAATTTGTTGTTTAAGTTATAAATCAAATAAATTGCTATTTGTGTCAAATTCTAATATTATCTATATCTTGTATTATAATATTTACTAGAGAATATGATGTTTATATTTATAGTTTAATTATTTAATGAATAGTAACAGGGAAATGGTGACAAATCTCCACCTATATCAACTACCGTATATCAAATTAAGATTAATCATAACGGCAAACATTTATTTTAGAAATTTGTTTTGGAGAAAACCCATTAAAAGGCTTAGCAGGTGACCAATCATGCAGCAAAAAATCCAAAATTTCCATAGGGCTAACAAAATCGAAGCAATTTATTAAAAGCACTTTCAGATAAGAGAGCCATCTGTTTAGTGTTTGGGTTTAACGGATTAGAGAGAGAGAGAGAGAGAGAGAGTGCGGGCAAGAGAGGTCGATTTTTTGTATTATGCAATTTGAAATCTGTGAATTTTGCAAAATCAATTTTAGGGTTATGTCACTGTTCATAGGTGGTTTTAAAAAGTGCTTCGCTTTTAAACTCCCACCCTGTTCTTTGTTTATTTTTTCTATTATCATGTATGACTATTTTATGCTGATTATATGCAATGGTATTATTATATATAACGGTAAGTTTATAAAAGAGGAAATCCCATCACGATACAGATACAGTTTGGGCATAATGTACTTTTAAAACCAAGGTGAGGTTTATCTATAGAGGTTATTATTAGATGTTACTTAGTATTATATATAGATAGATATATTGATTATAATAAAGAAGTAGCATCTGGTATAACATAAATATTATCCTATAAACCATGGTTTATTGATCATCTATAACAAGAATTTCTATTAAAAAACAGCTACTTAAAACAATCCACAGAAAATTAAACAACTTATCAGAGAAAGAAGGAAACTTATTCAGAAATTAACAATTATGATCTTCCTTATTCATTAAAATTACAAATTTATTTTTTGTTAATGTATACGAAAGAAGTTCATTAGCACAAAAAAAAAAAAAAATGTTATTTTAAACAAATAAATCAAAAATACAACATGACTTATGAATTGAATTCATAATGTTTGTCTACTGCTGTATCAAGTTACTATATAATTATACTTCATTAACATTAGAAATATGAATACTGTCATTAAACTAGCCGGTATATATATGAAATGTGATATTATTTATAATATTCATCATATAATAAAAGTGTTCAATGATATATATGTTCATATATACTGTACCTAGTAGTGGTAACCAGATACTACCGTATATCTCAATGAATAAATCAAATGTCCTACTGGGCTCAAGAAGACAGCAATATGATGTGATTTAAAGTAAGTTCAATAAAACTATGCAAATTTTTTTAAAACATAAAGTTCTCTTTCTATTTGAAGGATTAATAAAGTTGTTGTACAAAGGTCACTTAAATTTGAAATTTATTTAACTATTGATAATAATAATGCATTTACAGAACCCATGAAATCAAACACATTGTGGTTAATTCACAATGTCAACAAATAATAATGCATATATATTTACTATGGACCTAAAATAAAAAAACCTCAAGGATATTTATTTATGGGGCTAAACAGTAATCTTAAAATACACCATGAACAAAAAAGCATGCCGAGAGTCCTGCTACATGTTCTCTACAAATTTTACAATTCAGATATTTATAAAAAGGTCAGATACTGTGAAAACATTTCAGTGAATATAATATAATTAAAATAGAAATATAGATATAATAAATTGTGTGAAACTAAATTTACATTGAAATGGTCAATACATGTATAACTTAAAGGGCGTTCATCAATACGGCTTAGCCAAGATCATAATGAAGTTTTCATTTAAGGGGGTGGAAAAAATACTACAACTAAATGAGTTCATAATTTTAATAGGGTTGTGGAATTTTACCTTTGTTTTGAGGAAAAAGTCTACAAACAAGCAGCATCTTAAGACAATATATTTATATAAAAAGTTAAAAAGAAAATACATACCAGCTCTTGTAAGAGTTTTATATACAGGACATTCATAGATTCCGGATTCAGGTGCTTTACGATTAGCAGCTGGAATTAACCATAAAGCTGGCATATCTGTATATAATTCTTTAGCTTTTGATTCCGCTAACATTCCCTTGTCATAATCCCATCTAGAACCCTCTAAAAACAGACCATTTATATAACAACCATGTTCTGGTGTTTCCTTTAAATCACTGACATTCTCGGTCAAAACCTGTATAATAGAGTGAGAAATGATGAGGTTTAAAAAAAAGAATTCAATGAAAACAAATAGTTCATTTTGGGACTAACATTGTAAACATAGTTAATGCACAGTAGAAATCAACTGGATGTCTTACTACTCATACAAACTTGTAACCTATGATGATCAGCAGTACAAGGCTTGAAACCATTCATCCTCCCAAATCACCCAGAGAGAGAGAGAGAGAGAGAGAGAGAGAGAGAGAGAAATGGGGTTTATTGTCCACACAACACAAACTAGGTCATTTCCAGACTAACATATGGTTTAATTTTATTTCAATAATCCGCTTGCACGTACAGGGTCTTTTAGCAGTGGGAAGAAACCGAAGGACCCACAGAAAACCCACAAGGTTGGACAGGTGACGCCAGTTGACCCAATGACAGACCTTATGATACAGCATGCATGTGCTAACCATTCTGCCATCCCCCACCCCCCCAATCATTCAGTACAATACACAAATAAAATATTCAAACTGAATCACTAGAATATTCAATGAATAATATATTGGATTAATGAACAAATATTGATGTGCATAAAAACACAGGTTTAACCAAATCAAAGTAAAGATAATTTCATAGGAAGATATGATTAAGCAATATATATATGGTGTAATTTGTACAGCAAAATATCCAGGAATTATATTTCAAGTTGAAAATTTATAATCTATAATTTGTCTCTTACTTTAAAATCAAAGCTGATAGTGTCAATAGAAATCTTCATCTTTCTAGCATAATTTTGTAATGTTCCCGTCAAGAAAGCTTGAGGAAAGAAAAATCCTGATATCCAGAACACCTAAAAATAAAACATTATCTAAATAAATCAAAATAATAATTTTTTAATCAAAAATCACAAATAATATGAATGTGGTCTAAGGGGAGATAATATTGCACACATGACAAAATCAAAGAGTTACTTCCCTTTATACACTCAGTATTGGGATCAGCAGCAGATGGCAACGGCTTTCTGGGGTTTTATTTTGAATAACAAACAACACAGGGAATAGGATGCTATTTGACATACATATCAACAGCAGCTATAAAGATTATCGCCATTAAATATCAACCTCTGCTTACTTTGTGCATGTGAAATTCAAACCATTTGCTAATTCATTATCTCAATACCAACCCCCTTAATGACTTAAGAGAAGTTTGATAAAGGAATAGTTGCTATGGGAGATAATGTCTGGTGGTGAATAAAATATATATCAATCTCTTGTTTTTCTTAATATTTTCATTAGAAATTGTTTATGATTAAAATATAATTAGTGACTTACTGGAGGTATGCCATTATCAATCCAATCATGGATAAATTTCATCCTTGCTACTAAATCTACAACCCATGAAGCAAGAGGTTTCAATGAGGGATAAGCCTGATAAAAAAAATAAATAAAACACATATTTAAGTTCAAATGGAAATAGTCATAATATAAGATTAGATAAAGAGCTGACAGTTGTCTATAATGAAAAATTAAACAAATGGGAATATGTTGAAAATTACGCTCTAAGCCTCAATTGTCACTGCTATCGTTATTACAATAATAAATGAAGTCTTGATTATCCATTTTTTCATTAAATCATCAACTTCAATTGTATTTAAATCTTTTGAAAACTGAGAGCATCCAATAGCATTGCGAGTTGATGATCGTCTTGGAAAGTAAATTAATGCCTAATAATCAATATAACATTTAAGGCCTACATAAAAGCCTGTAATAGGCATATTTAGCTCTTGCATAATGCCTGATTCACAAAGATTCTCCCAGAGACAAAATAAGCAAATATCTGAACATTCATTACTACAACTGCAAGATACAAACAGATGTTGAAATTTAAACATAGTTAAGTTTCACCAACCTTGCCAGCCCACATGTCTGGAACAACATTATTGAATAAACTATTGGCCATTTTCTCCAATTCCTGAGACATGACAACCAAACCTTTCAATGCTTTTAATAAATCTTTCAGACTCTGATGTATGGTCTTTAATAGACGATTGTATCTGAAATAAAATTTTGTATGTTTAGATAAGAGAAGGATTATATGGGCACAATGTAAACTGAAACCTTCAACAATTACATCAAGCAGTACTAGATAAAGTCTAAGGGTAACTGAAGGGGGACCACACAACAGACAAAAACATGACTAACATAGACACTATAACCAGACAAGTAATTTTGAAGTAAAATACCTGATAACTTCTTGTGTTAATACTGTATTCATTGATTGTTCATATAAAACGGGATATTTCTTCATAACAACAGCTATATCTATAGGTTGTGGTACTTGTTCTAATATAGCTTTCGCAGCATCTTCCATAACCTAAACAAAAAACAATACATATTACATACAAATAAGGAGATAATTGTGTTCAACATCCAATATGATTCTGAGACTAATATTTACTGGGTTCCTGGAACCAAGATGTCTGACTTAAACAAGCAAGATTGTGGACAGAGAGAACGGAAGCCTACATCGTGGGCACTACTAATGTCTCTCCTAACACTTTCTTTTGCCTGGATGTCTATATATACTGGGTTCCTGGAACCAAGAGAAGAGATCTTGGACAGAGAGAACTGAAGGCATATATCATGGGCACTACTAATTTTCTCTTTAACACTTTTGTCTGGATGTCTGTGAAATATCTACAATAATAAAGCACTGTACCTCTTCTCGTGATTTTCCACCACCAGCTGCAGTTTTAGGTTGTAGTTGAAGCAAACCAGTCAAGTTAAATACTGTTTCATTCTGTGCGAAGGTGATATTGGCATTTTCATGAAGACCAAATATTTCGGGTGTATCGTTAATAGGTAAACTCTTGATATAAGCTAAATAGCCCTGTATAAAAACAATACATGTATATATGATTAGTATTTTACTATATATGTTCGTACTTTATAAAATTGATCAAATTGATTTTATTTTAGAATTCAAACTGATTGAATCAAAAACATTTTGCAACTTTATTTTTAAGAACATGTTCTAATTGCTCTTGCTGTATTTAATAGGCTGGAGACAATAATCTGCTTCAAATAAATTAAATTAAAAATATGTCGAAATGTAAAACCCAAGAATCTTCCTATTATATGAACGTACATTATGGTCCATAGATGGATTGATTTGTCTGTATATTCCTGATGGAGAATAAACATGTTCTTCACTAAGTACATCAGGTACATAGAAATCTTGTAAAATACTCATCAAACATCTTCTATCCCAGTCATCAGTTACACGTCCACCATAATTAATATGACCAGCAGTATATATCAACACCTTTAATTAAAAATATACCATAAGCCAATAGATCAAATCACTGTTCTTAAAAATCTAATTCTGTTTGAGATAAACATATCTAAATTATTTTAAATTTCATCACCACAATTCTCTTTCTTCTATTACGTAAAAAGAGAGCATGTCTGGGATGAAATGTCTAATTGACGTAATAATCGCATTTTGAAATTAAATTATGGTATTTAGGCCGAAATTTGGAGCATAAATAATATACTACTTAACCATGATTAAGATATTTTATGTATAAGGTACTAACCTTATACATATACAAATGTGTGGGGTTTGATGTATTATCAATCATTCAGATTAACAGTTTATTTATCCTGAAACCGGGGAGAGATCTCAAAGTAAAATCCATTTCTGGCGCAGGAAACTTATGTTTCAATATGCAATAAATAGTGACTAACCTTATAAGCAATATCCTCATATTCACTGAGGAACATCTTTAACTGACTAACACAGATACGTAAATCTCCATCTGTAAACTCATAGGGTATGTTAAATCCTAGAGCTCCAAATTTACGTCTTTCTAAACTAACACCATGGAATAAACACAGTGATAGTAATAGATGTTTAAATACAGGGGTCTGAAAAATAATAACAGAGTTTTTATAAGGGCACCAGATGTTTTTACTATTTGTGTATGAGGAGCATCCATTCTGTCTGGTAGTTTTAGTCCGAAACTCAACCAACATTATGGTGTAATGGTGACAAGCTAAAAACATGATTTTTCGTACAATGAAAGGCCATAATTCATTAAGTTACGATACAATAAGCATGAATATGGAGAGGAACCAAGATCTATGGGTTAAAAACATGCATTTCAAGTTTCATCAAAATCTAGTGAAAATTGTGATCTCTGGCATGTCCACAAGCTAAAAATATGATTTATCGTACAATCAGGGGCCATAATACATCAGATAAAAATTGTAACCTGTAGTGCCCAGAACTAAATTGTGGAACTGAAGTGTGGACCGACAGGGGCAACGCCAAAATACGTCCAAATGGAAAAGGTTGGCTTATATAAAAATTCATTTTAATATCTTACCCTTTCACCACATGAATTGAGGAAATCATCACTAAAGCCACTATAAGATTTCAATAAATTGGCTTTGATTCCTTTGGGTGGTTCCACGGTCATTTTGGAACCATTTTGTAGAATATAAACTGGGAATTTATCACTTGGCATACTGGTTAACCACAGACGGAAATCACGATGTACCTATAAATAAATCAATTAAATATCATCTGTTATTGACAGGCACAATGTAAAACCACTAGTATCATTATTTCTTATTTAGTTCCAAGTATTATGAATATATTATATCAGTTAATATTTTTTGCCCGAGTTAACTACAAGTCCTTATGATTTCCAGATTTAATTCATTGTCTGACTGGATTTTTATTGAGATATTTGTAAAGTTATCATTACCTTATCTAGATCAATTTGTTCAATCAATCTCTCTAATGAGGGCATCCAACTGGGTGATAAATGACAATTCTGGAAGAACACCCATTTACCTCTCTCCATGGCACTTCTCATCAACGCTTCAGCTCTCGGACCCTGAATTGAAAATAAAATATGATTTCAGTCATTATTTGATTGTATGAAGGATCATCCATATTCCCATTTTCATACTGAAGACTATGGTAGGTTCACATTCTCTAAGGCTGTGTTGAATTGAAACTATGTTTCTTGTCACTACCTTCGTGACAATCCAATGAGGGTGTGAGGCAAACACAACACAAAGTGTACTTTTCAACACGAAGTATACAAACCAACACAAACCATCATTTTGATTTTATTCTACCCCCAAAAGCTCAAAGTTAATTCATATTCCCAGGTATTAACCTACATGGTAAACTGAATGAATGAAATAATGAAGTAAAATACAAAAGTTGTCTGAAATGCTTTTTAAAACTTGAATGCCATCACCAAATAAAAGTTGGTTTGACCAATATCCCCTACTAAATTAACTTTTTGATTCAACAAACAATTGGCAAACAATATTCAACACCAAATGTTTTATTTGGTGTAATACATCAGCAACTAAAAAAAAAAAAAAAATCTCCTATTGCACAAAGTTAGTATAGGAAGTCGTTCCGCGTTTCAATAAAATCTGACCATATAATTTTGACTAAAATTGTTAACAGTAGAAAAAAATGATTTGGGATCTGTTAGGCAGATATGTTCCATTAATTTATTTCACTTTAATAAAATGACTTTTCATATATGTATTTCTTATAATTAATTATACAATATTTCAATATTGGCTTATTTCATTTCTTGTTGCCTGTGTAACTTTGACACATATACATGTAACTTTGACATACAATGACATCAATGTTATTCAGAACTTAGTAATGGTATTATTATTCTTTTTTGAATTATGGGTGTCTGTCAAACTTATTGAGTGATCTACAAAATATTTAAATGCATTTTATTTGAAAGTCTTCAAAAATATCTACAATGACGTATTTATAAAGAATATTAGCGATAAACCGACGAGAAGGAATATCTAGGACATCAGCTCAGTGCGCATGCCTAATAACCTGACCTGCTTGTTTCTGATTGGACACTTCAACCACTGACCTTAGCGACCGACCAATCAAATAACTTATTCTTAAAATAACTTCATTATGTATGCAAAAACATGGCCGAACCGAGCGAAAGCCCAGAATATCGCTTGTGGAATACCTGTTTTTAGATTTATATTAAAAGTTTTTCTAGTTGAAATACAGAGCAAAGTGGCCATAGGGGCATAAAATTTTTGTAAATTGCAGCTATTCGCCAACGAAATCGACTGTTATATCGCTCTGTATTAAACACGGCAACAGACCGCAACATAATGTGACAATGTCACTTATTTTTGTTTAGCCGGTAAATATTGATAAATGAGACCTTACGGGGTAACTTATTTCTAAAATAATTGTTAAAAATGTCGGAAACATTCAAATAAAACTTCAAAACTTTTTGTGTTGAAAAGCAATGCGGCCGAAAATAGACCCCCCGATCCTAAGCGCGCGGGCGACAAGAAACATAGTTCCAATTCAACACAGCCTAATTTGCAAGAAGACCATTTATCATTTGTTGCAATCCCCGATTTCGATTGCAAATTTGACGTTTTTACAGTGTAATCCATGTTAAAATGTACTCAAATTAATCATTTAATACTTTGGATTGATATTTCAATATATGGAAGTTTATAAGGGATTCAAAATCCTTAACATGAAAATCGGAGCCTTTAAAAGTAATTGCCCCATTTACAAACATGAAACAATAATCGTTAAATTAATCTTTAAATGCAGACATGAATGACAATTTTCTAACCTGTCCTTGACCAAGTGAAATGGCATTGAGTTTTTTAGCGAATCTCATTTCTTCAGCAAATTTATATAAATCAGCAGCTGGATCTGTACCTTGTGACAAGACGAAGATAAGGGGTGTGGTTGGTGAGGAATCTTTGTATACTAAATGTAGATCAGCAGTCTAAAAAGATAATTATAATATTAATATACATTTACAAGTTAGTTTCTGAAAATGTTACACACAATTGTCTTGATGCAATGTACTGGTGTAAAGCTATTAAAATTATACACTTATTTACTTTAATCAATTCTTACCTGAGGTTCAATGAACCTTTGTCCTAGATTTCTTGCAACATAATCTTGCATAGCATTTGTTATTTTATCAGGACGAAGACATTTTAATACAATTATCTTCTGGAAATCATCCAGTTCTGTATTCCAGGAACCAGGAAGTTCTTCTCTGAAATAATATATAATAGAATTGCTTACACCAAGTTTAAACATTCTACATGAATTTGAAGTAGAGTCAAAGTCAGACAGACAAATACAATTCAATAATCCCTGCTTTCTCTAAAAGTGGACAACAAGAAGTCTATATAACTGAAAAAAAGAGAGAAATCTTACCGATGAGGTTCTGCACTGTCAAATATTTTCTTAAAGCCCTCCATATGATTCTTGAAATCTGCAGCAAAGTTTTGAAACTTCGGTAAAGCTGCTAATGTAAGGAAATCATTCCAGGATCTCTCTGTGATCCAATCAGGGAAAGGATTATCTAAGTCTTTAGGTTTACTTGTTCCACCAGCAATTAAATATCTCCATTCATCCTATAATAATATATCATTATTCCCTTTATAGGAAAGAAGCCATGCTTCATCACTACTTTATGGGTGATCAATCGAATGTCCCAGAATTGAATTCTTTGATATTGCACCAACTGAATACGATCGCATGTAAATCCTCTTACATCGCTTCTTTTCAAGATTGGCAGAACTGTGACAGGACTCAATTCTATGTAACCCAATTGAAATTAAACCAATATGGAACTTTTGGATTGACAATCATGTAACCCTTTCATGTCTGTTCAGGAATCAAATAATACATAATCAGAAAGTCCCTGATATACTGTTTGGTTGGGCGCCGAATGGTTTAATATGTGCACATTAGATCATATACTAGTCCTAAAACAACCTAGTTGGCATTGATTAGATTCTACTCCCACTCCCCTCCTCTTATGTGTATCGGAAAGTTAAATATAAGTAACTTACCATATCTATCAAACCTTTATGCATTCTAATTCTAGAGCTGAGTAGGAAAGCAAACAATAGTTTATGTTTCTCAAACAAACTTCTACAAACATTACTGTATAAACTAAAGGTGAAGAATTTATTGATGTTTTCTATTCTCTGTGTTATATTATCTGAAAAACATAGAAAATATAATCAGACGAGACAACATTGATGGTATTTTTAACATCAGCATTTAAAAACCTGGGATTTTTTATTTTTGGTCTACACAGGGTACCAGGAAAAAAGGGGGAAATTGAAAATATTGCTGGCCAAGCAAAGTTCAGTATGAAATTGGATGTATACGGCCAAAGAAGTTCAGAAGATGATAACATGGTCACATTAAATAACTTCTAGCTGGGATAGATACAAGTTTAGGACAGTTACTAGAGAGGGAGTGCGAATAGTGGACAAACAGGAATATATGAGGTTATCAAAATACATATTTCATTCATTTTAATTGTTTCATAATTTGATGGTTCAGATTAAGTTGGTCCATGTTAATAATACAATTATCAAACCTTAATATGAAAAGTGGTGGTAATGCCCCCATTATGGCAAATTTGATTGAATTGAGTAATTGCAGATGTGATAATTGTTCCAAGGGGTCCAAGAATCAGTGGAAAAAGTTGGGAACCACAGCTCAATATCCCATATGGTGTCAGATCGTTACTTTCATAATAATACAACATACATGGATGCAGATAAAAACAAAATTTGACAGAATGAACTCAATGCTTTATTATTTACTTACCAGCTCTTTCAGCATTAGCAATACCATTAAGATAAATATTAATAAACCATTCTAAAGAGTACTGGTACATAGGGTCTATATTAGCCATATCAGCAACACAGAAGAAAAGAATCTGGGTGTTCACAGCTACTGGTATATATTGACTTCTGGTTTGATCAATATCTTTTTCTGTTTTTTCGGCTGTTATCACTTTAGCCTAGACAAAAAAAAAGAAGAAAAGACAAGATTTCATTTCATTTTCACTTTGGAGAATAATCTTCTTTCAGATTCCTACTTTGTGGCACCAACCCTGCTAATGGAATCTGAAGATGGTCATGTGCCATGCAGTGTGCGATGAGTGTATGAAGAAACTTTTACCTCAGGAGCTGTCTTATGTATTACATATAATTTTGAATTCTCAATGTCAAGGGTTCTTAACACGAAACAAAGATCTACAATGTAGAGCAAGTATCTTACTGAGTCACAGTAGCTCTGTTTCAGAATAGAACAAGACTATTGTAGGTACATTCCGTGCAGTTTTATTATTTTGCTAAAGAAATATTTGAAAAATAGTTATATAATGTAGGGCTACCGTATATTTTCATAACAGAATTATTACATTCATGAATTAAAATAAATATAAATGGTTTTACCTGAATTTCTTGAGATTTTATTTTTGATGCAGCCAATGTCTGAATCAAGTCTATATCATCAACAGGGCTTCCTTCAGAACTACTAAGGCGATGCAGGATCCTATCCTCAATTTCTTTTAGTTCCTGCTTCATCTTGGCATTACTGACAATTAGTTGATTCTTAGCCTCTTCTAAATCAGGTCGTTCTTCTGCTACAACTGTACCCAGTAACTGATCTTCCAAACCACTAGAAATTACAAAATTTCATTTTCAGAAACAATACAGTTTGACCTTGTACTAAAATGTTGTAAACAATGCTTTTACTTTATAGAACACCTGATATCACGTCTTATTTACTCCTAATTCTACTGTAATTCTATATCTACAGATAAATTCTTCTACCATAAAAGGACTTACCATAATTGTACAGAAAAAGTACTGAAGCTATTCTAACTTAAAGCTACATATTGTCATTTGCATTTTTTGTACATTTAGAACTAATGTCCCATTCCTTAATGCAGGCTAAATCTATTTGAATTAATCATTTAAAATTTAACTAAACCAATACATCAATAGTAGATAATCCCTTGGCTTGGATTCAAATATTTAAAAGAGGGTTATCAGCTGCGTCGGTCTGTTTATACACAACGGAATTGGACCATTTTTGAACCATATTCTTTTTAGAGATTCAACCTCCACAGTATTGTAGTTCTCAAGAGATTCAAAATCCCTCAAATGATGAACAGTAGCTGTGATGAACAAAGAAAAGTTTAAAATTTACCTTGGTGATAGTGTAAAGTTAACTATAGTAACTTTAGTAGAAACTTCAGGTGTATAATGTGGATTAGGTAATTTAGTTGTTATATAAAACTTAAAGTCATCATGATATGGTATAACAGCATCTCCTAGTTTTATTACAGTACTACCTTGTTGTTTAAATGTCTGAAATATGCAAAAGATGGCAAATATTGAAGAAATTTATTTCAATCAAATTACTTCATTCTGAGCAAAGTTATGACTGAAGAATAGTGTAGTACCAATTTTCGTAGCTACTTTTATTACAATAATAAACAAAGTCTTGATTATCCATTTTTAAATCAAATCATTACATGGTACCAAAGCCCTGTATACGGCTTTGCATGGTACTAGTCTTAAAAACAAGGGTGGAAATAAGGCACTGGTCACAGACTTTAGCAAACTGGTCCATGAATTGTCCGTTAAATATATCATTGCGTCGTAATAATACAAGCTAATATTTACCTGTCGAAGTAAGATTGGTTCTAGAGCCGGATCTAATTCAACACCAACATTCTCTAATAAACAAGGTTTACCAAATCTTACAGCATTCTCTAAACTTCTCAAAAAATCACGATCAGATAATTTTATCACATCTAAACCATTATCTTTTTCCTGTTTAGAATAAACATTTTAATAGTAAGAGCTGACCACAATAATATTTCAGTTCTGGATATTTTACTCAATATGCTAATGCTAATATATAAAAACTTGTTTTTAACACAAACTAAAACATAAAATTTCAATTTCCACTTGGTTTTGGTTCCAGTATTTGAAAACATGAATTTGTTGTTGTTGAGAAAAATTTATTTCAATCTTACAAACGAACGTACCATATTTTTAACCCATTTATTAGCTTGGCCTTGAGGATCAATGAAGAGAGGCCATCTTCTAGAGAACTGTATAATTACACCATTTTCTACTGATAAACTATCTTTAGGTAGACCAGCTATCTGCCAAGCCCGTATTTTAACAGGATCACTCATGGTACTAGTTAAATTAGGATCCTCTGTTCGAGGTACTTTATATTCATCTAATGACACCACCCATTCACCCTGCATTCTTATTCGGTATTCACCCTGAAAAAAAAAAATACAACACATCAAGAAAACATTTAACGTTATAAATTTGAAATTTTACAATTTCGTAGTAAGTCACATTAGTTGTCCAAGTCGGCTTATTAGAAGTTTTAATTCTCTACAATATGAGTGTACAATTACTATGTCCAAGACAGATAGCAGATAGATAATCATATTTCAATACACTATATAGGATAGGGTATAGATAATCTATATAATAATACATAGTATATAACTTACCGTAAAAGGACCTAGATAAGCTATATAAGCTGATGATATTAATACATCTCCTACTATATTATCTACAATCTTCTCTAATCTATCCACAGATTCTCTCCATCTATCTTTCTCATCTGCTAAACCACCAATCAACTGTAGTAGAAATTCAACATGTCAGAGTTTTACAAATTTTATCTTTAAAACATTCATGAAACTAAATCTTTGGAGTTATGTAGTTATTTTTATCAAATCTGTGTCCCATTTCACAAGTTCGTTTTTATAAAACATTTCTATTGAACTTACATGTATGTAACTTTATGTACATTTTTTGGCAGACAGTTTGAAGACCGTCTAATTCTTTGAAAATAAGTGCTATTAAAACTGAACAATAAATATATCAATGATGGATGAGGGATTATAAATAATATAAACATGAAATAGGTTTAAATTAATATGTAAGGAAATGAAAACAGGTTTAATGTCCTACCTGATCGGCTCGGCCTAGACGACCTTCACATTGTTCACATTTATTCTCCAGTTCTTCCTTCTTGCGAACACAGTCTTCATACTTAGCTTGTAATGTTGCGATACCTTCTTCTACTTCCTGTAATCTACCTTTAGCTTCATCTAACATTCTCTGTGTTTCCTCTAAATCAGCTGTGGCTATTCGTAGTTTTTCACGTTTAGGTGCCACACCTTTAGCGATAAAGTGATATTTGTGCATAGCTCGACACCACTGACAGATAGATGTACAAGCTTTAGATACCTGTAATATAAACAATTACAATTTATACAAATCCTAACTGGTTAACCATTAGATATTCTTCACATACTGGAATCTGGAATGGAGTAGGGCTCCACAACCCATCAACACTTTTTTTTTTTTTTATAGACAATATTTTATTCACAGAAAAGGCTTGAGGAACAGGCTAGGCCTATATTACCCCTCAACACTTTCGAACTTCCAAAGGTTACATGTGCAATACGAGAGGAAGGATTTGTCTTGGGCAGCAGTGTTTCTACCTCTTGTTCTTCCATTTCAACTTTGGTTTTTTCCTCAAACAGAACAATAAAACAATTTTTTTACAAAACCTGCAGACAGAAACCCCCAAAAAGTTAAAACAGTGCTGGAGAAATCCTGAAGATTGTTCTTTGCTTCCAAAGGGGGATTTGGACACAGAATACGCTGGTTGTGATCTAGTGCCCTATTATAAAGTCACACATTGTTAGTTTTACTTTGATTTTCCAATAGAAAATATCAAATATTTTTTTATTCTTCATATCCATGTATATTAAAGTAACATGGAAATCTTACCTTGGCAATATTTTCTGGCATAAAAGCATCATTATCAATATATGGTTGGATTTTCTTGATGACGTCATCAGGTATATTGTCTTTATCAAATTTAAACAGAGATTCCAAGAATTTGATTGGATCCTGAATAGCGGATTTACCAACATCCCAATAATCATCAATCTTCTGACCAGGCTATAAATAGATACAAATTGTGGTGAAGCAAGGGTAAAAACTTGGTTGATCAGCTCCACATGTGATATATATACATATGCTTTTTAAGTTGCTGTTTGATCACAAATGTCTTTTTGTTTGTTTTACTAAATGTGGAAAAGCCTTTTCTTTGGAGAAAAGACAATTGTTGTTGAATATGAAATCCGGTACAATGATTTTATGCAAAGATAACTATAACTATAAGAATCTTCTTCAAGTCAGTGGACGAACAAATGTGATTCTATTAACTAGTGGACATATAAATTACCTTTTCTCCTGCTATTTTCTTTGGTTTGATTCCTTTCATGATACAAACAGCTTCTATTACCAGACGTACACCCTCTGGTGGTCTCTGTAGAGCTCTCACTTCAACAATGTCATTCTTATTCAGCGATTTCAAACTTGTCAAAGCAGCATCCTATAAATAATTACAAGAAAACTTATGGATTTGTTTAAGTTGGACAACACAGAGAAAAGTACACCCTCTACAGTATATAATTATCACTAATACTCTGTACTATTTTCTGACAGAACAATCATAGCTGCTACTTGCACCTAGATCCTACCTAAACATGAATCACTGAAACATTCATTATGGACATGTCTTTCTAGAGAAATTTAAAGTACTGATTTAGGTTAATGTACATCAGTTGATAAAAAAAAACCCAACCAAGTAGCCCACACCATTGTGAATATCGGCCACTCCAAATGATCAGCCAAGTATATGTGAGATTTAAACCTTCCCAAATTGTATATTTAAAAAGTAAATAATATGTGTAAAAAAACATATAGTTTAAAAGTTAAATCTTACGAGAGCAGGTAAAGCTTCATTGAGATCTTTTTGAGCATCATCAGCTATTGTTCTTGTTTCTTCAGCTTTAATAGTAGCTGCTGCTTCTTCTTTCTGTACAATAGCTTTAGTTTCTTCTGCAACAGCCTATTGATAAATACAAATATTTATACAATACATTCATCTATTCAAGCTGGTAGTTTGATCCTATGACAGTATCTGTCAAACATCATACTTATATTGTTTACCGCTGAATAACCAAACATTTTCATCAAATTTCATGATGATTTGTAAATCAACTTTTAACAGCACATTTATTGTGTTTTCAAGTGGACTTTTTTTTTTTAAATAACTATGTCAATGCCAGGTTCCTGGTGTATTCCTTAAAAGGCATTTCATTCCAAATTTTGTGAATTGGAATATTTTTGAATATATCAAATGATTTATGAAGATTTTTACCGTATCAACAGAAATTTTCTCCATTGTACTAATTGATTCTTTAACAGCTTCTTCTAATAATGGTCTCATTGTGGCCAGTTCTTCTTGTAATTTCTTTACTTCATCTGCTGTTGTCAATAACTATAAAACAAACATATACCCCGGTATCTATTGTAGAGAACAAATGATCAACCTTAAATATCATGCTCTATCTATGTTGATTACATCAATGCTGGGAAGTAAAAATAATCTAATATGCTTCTTATTACTTGACAGATATAAAAAATTTAATCATGCACGGTTTGTCCTATGTCTAATACAAATGAAAAACAAATCTAATAATTTATTTTGTCCTGAATCAAATCATTTTGGTTTTACATTTTATAATCGAGAAACATATTCTATACGCCCTTTCTTACCTTATCCAGACCAGTTTTAAGTCTGTTTCTTGCCAGATTTAATTCAGATTTCTTCATTCCAACAAGATTAGAGAAAATACCCAGTAATTCCAGATAACTTGTTGGTGTTACATAATTATGTCGAGATAACTCAGCAAGGAAGCGTTCAGAATTTCTAGCGACCGATTGGTGAATAGCTTGACACATATTGACCTGAAAAAAAACAAATAAAAGAAAAACATAAATAAGTATTATTACTTTTATCCCCATCTTTCCATTTGAAGCATAAAGACAGAATTTCGGTTTCTTAATAACACAACAGAAACACCACAATGACCTTTAGAATAATTGTTGTCAAAAAACTAGAAGACTTAATTTGATAGCACAAAAATGTATTCATTTTATTCAAATTAAAATTAAATTAACATAAATATACATACCAAACCAGTCATGACTTCATCAGATGCATCTAAATCAGTAATATCATTGAGGAATCTCAACGCTACCGATTGAAGAGCATCTTTAGGCCATTCACTGAACCAATCTATAGTACAACAATTTACTAAAGCTGGAAACTGACGTAATCTGGCACGGAATACTTCTCCTATAGGACTGAAATAAAAATGTAAATATTGGTATTTTTCAATTGATATCAATATTATTAATAATAGATTACTTAAAATCAATCAATATGATCAGCTAAAGAAATCTGGATTTGACATTTTCTACTAATAGAACACACTTTTGGAAACTTGAGGGAAGGTTTTGAGCCACTTACCATGACACATATAGATAATAAGAATAGTCCACACAATTACCTCATAGTTATAACAGTATGTAAATTACTACGAACTCTCTTCGTATAAGCTGAGAATAAATTAGTTTTAGTAGCTTGTAGACCAGAATCCATTACAATAGGTTTCATAGCTGTATAAATCTGATCTAATTCATCAAAACCATATATATTAGGTACATCACCAGAGTTTAATATGTTGTTGATATCTTCTAAGAAGGAGTCAGCCTTTATCTAAAAATAGAAAAGAAAATTCAACTTCACTCAAAAAACTTAATTATTATATTTGAACATGAGAGACAAAGAGCAATGGGGTTTAACACCCACTTGTTGATGTAACAGAGTGTCTGAAATGATAACAAACAGGTAAAAAAAACAACAACAGGTAATACCATATTCTTGGACATGCTTTTATTCATTAACATCAAATTTTGTGAGCTCTCTGGCATTGCATGTCTTTATTTATCGGAGCTCTGTTTTTTACTATTTTTCTACAAATAAAATTATATCAAACTTTTGTAGCTACATACCTGGGTATCACTGAATAAAAACACCATAGGTTTACTTTCTAAACCAGCTTTCATCATAACATTCTTTAAATCTTCTCTCCATTCAGCAACACCATAATTCTTAGACAGTTCAATTTGAAAACAATCAAATTCAGACCTGATAAAAAATGAAATTCAAAATATATCAGGTTTACAGGCTAGGTTAGAATAGGTTGTGATCAGATTGTACCAGCTACCGTGAGAGATGGTCATGTTAATCTCAAATAAATAAAGAACTGATGAGACAAATAAAATTGATTTCAGTATAAATATAAAATAGAATTGAATGGGGTAATATGTCCTACTTATCTGAGCCAGCAGGGCTAATGAAGTTGTGTATCAACCACTCAGTATGCAATGAGGATAACTGTGTGCCCACAGCAGCACTATGGGTTCCACATAAAACGATTTTCAAGCGTTGGAGGATCTTTAACTTGTTCCAAAAGGCATATATGAGACCACAGGTTTTCATATTATTAGACTGGCATCATTGAAAAGGCAATTAAAAATCCTGAAGAACTGTCTCAGGCAACACCAGGGACATATCAAATAAAAGGGAATGAAGCCGTTTTTGCTACATGATGAACCCACCAAGTCGGGTACAAGTAAACAACTTACATGTGTGCTGCTAATCTGGTTAAACTCTGACGTCCACTGCCTCCCATTCCAAGTAACAGAGCATTACCAAGAGGTTGCCGTATAACTCGACTAATACGACAAACATGCTTAACAGCATCCATAAATAATACCAGTTTCATCTGAGCTGTGGTGATCTGATTATAATCCTCAAGATAATCTTCTAACACCTTCACCAACTTTTCGTGATCTTCAATTTCCACATAAGGTCTGATATCTGATGAAGTTATCATAAAATCGCCAAACAAAATGGGTTGAGTTTTGACAACATCTTCGAACTCCATGTCAAAATTACTTTTCATCTTCTCTTTCAGAAGACCTTCAAACCAAAGACGATCTTCATCATTTACTAAACGATCTTGGAAAATGCGACAATTTTCATGGTACCATAGTCTCAATAGATCTGGTAATGCCTGAAAAATATAAAAGTTTTGGGTCAGATATTCATATTTGTATAATCACTGTTTTTACATAAAAAACATCATCAGTACTTGTAATTCATCTTATAGCTCTTCTGATTTTACTCTGTACAAATTCTAGCTACTTGAATACAATATCATACTATCTTTGGATTAAGTCAATTTGTCGTGGATCACCTAGGAAGGTAAGCCTTAGGAATTTTCAGCAGTGGTACATGGCAGACAGTCTTGCAAGAAACAGTGTTTAGTCTTTTTGATGGGGTGAAAAAACTGATGTCCCGGGTACACAGTAGCAGCCACATAAAAGAAACCTTGACACTAATGACAGTTGGAAGCTGATGGAGAGTAGCTCACTTCATGTGTTATTACCTCCATTGCCATTGGTACACAAATGTAGGATGTTAAAACATATTTCATTTCGACAATAGAAGACCATCCATACAATAACCAGGGGATTGATTAACTGTGTTTATCTTACCTCAGTTTTACTTGGTTCAGCCATTAATATACCTTGAAATACTTTAGATAAATCTCTCAAGTTAAATGTATAATGACTTTTAGCTGGTGTAGGTAATAGTTGTGTTGTTATAGTATTATATACAGATATACATGTATCTACCATTTTCTCACAATGTTCTTTTAAATTACTGTTCTGATCTGTAATACAAAAAATAGTAACATAATAGTCAATTACACTTTAAGTAGTCATAACAGGTTTTGTGCATGAGCAGGGTATGCTTACTTTTTCTAAACATATGTGGTAATTTTGGGCATCTTGGATTGATAGTGTTGCTTTGTTTTTTGTTGGGATTCAACTGATGCAAGCTCTACACTTCATTTCAGGTAGTTAATTGTAGGAAACCGAACATTTGATGAATAAATAATTATGGTCTGAGTAGAGAAGAGTTATATATTATAAAAACTTCAGACAAATTTGACAATGATATGAACTTCAACATCCGTTCAAGTTCATCAGAATTGGAAATGTCAGATGTAAACCATCACAGGCCTTGTCCTTTGAAAATCTCAGGAGAACATCAAATACATTC
Source organism: Patella caerulea (assembly GCA_036850965.1). Classification (NCBI taxonomy): domain Eukaryota; kingdom Metazoa; phylum Mollusca; class Gastropoda; family Patellidae; genus Patella; species Patella caerulea. The sequence continues at coordinate 18,106,653 of JAZGQO010000014.1, read as the reverse complement.
CACAAAAGTTTGGGGAGTGATTGACAATCCTCAACATAAAATGGCTGGAATCTTATAAATATTGTATTGTTCTTTGGCTGTGATATATAGCTGAATTGAATAACCATTACAAAATCTGGGCTGTTTCGTACATGTTTCTGGTAGGAAAATTAAAACTAATCAACCTAATAAATAGTAACAGCAATAACTTCAACTGAGGATAACAAAACATTAAACAAGCGGTTACCATACAAGATACACCTACATTTTACAAGAGATGGAAATGTAATTTTTCTTACAATTAAGGAAATAGAAAGGAACCAAGATCTTTGGGATATAAAACTGCATTGTAAGTTTTATCAAAGATTGTTAACTCTATAGGGTCCACAACATTGGGGGCAGTTTTGGTCTGAGTAAATAATTTTGAACGTTTTAAAAGCACAAGCTAAAAATGTTTTCGTAAAATCAGGGGCCATAATCCTGGAAGTTATGGTCTGATATGCACCAATATCGAATGGAACCAAGATCTTTAGGTTATAAACATACTTTTTTTGTTTTGTCAAAATCGGATAAAAATTGTAAGCATTCAGAACAGACTGAAGGGGCAACAACATAGGTAAATAATTCAAAGATACAATGAGAGGCAAAAAAACCCCAAAAATGCAACAGATAGATTTTGTAACAGTAAGATGCAAAGAGGTAATAATTGGAAATTGAAAGAGGTATGATCAGCTGCACATATATAATAATTGCATATATATTTTTACAGCACACAATTTGATACCTGAAATGTTCCCCTCATCTGTAGAATAAAACAAAAAACAAAATTTATAGTATTTCAATAATTGCTGGGAATTACCACTGCAGTCAAAATAAAACAATTGTATATTATGTGATCCATCGATTCAACAATAATATATTGTGCCAGCACTACATTGTAGTAGGAAATATTAAAATATGGTTTTCTAAATTGTATTCATAATTGATTTTACAATAAATTCTTACCTATCCAGGATTTTAAAATGGCACCAAAGATGGTTTTCTTGCTTGAATCTTCCATTTCTGTGAATGTGACGAAGTTAAAGTGTCGCAGAAGTCGAGCTGTAACTGGATTTCTTCCACCACCAGGTGGTCCCATGGCACAAACAAAATTAACATCCACCAACTGACGGAAATCTCCTGTAAAGGTATGACAAAATGTTCAATTCCATCTTGACTGATATTTAAAAGAAATTTTTCCATTAGATCTGTTAAAGGTCATTTTCAGTAACTTAGATTTACATTCAAGAATGATAAGGTCAACTTAACATCATTTCTTACAACAAAATTGATGGTAGGAAATTGAATTACTTACCAATAGCTTTTCTGTCATACCATCCCCTAAAGTCTGTCCATTGACGAATAAGTTCTATTGGTGGTTGAGCACCATATACTTCAAGGGCCGGCATGTTAAGATCATCAATAAAAAATATGAAATATTTGCCTAGCGGTGGTCCAAATACACCCTTACGTCTGTAAAAGAAAACGAAGTAGATATAAAAATTTAATTACATGCAAGTTAAGAAATTAATTAAGGATGAGCAAAAGATACAAAACTTTGATGGGTGTTTATTTTGATTCTTATTCAATCATGATTATCTGCTTTAGAATCAATACATTACCTTTTATCTAGTTTACCATCAATAAGATCCTGCGTCTGGTTGGCACTAGTTTTAGCGGAGAAAACAATCAGATCAGGAATATATTCTTTTGGCATGTTTCTAGATAATTTATCTGCTATAGTGAGTGTTTTACCAGTACCAGTTGGACCAATACTTAGAACCTAAAAGATAAAACATTCTGCAATACCAAAACATGGTTCAAACCTCTGAAGTTCTATTCAGAATGTCCAATTAAAAATCATTTGTCAGGAATTGAAATACTTAACTGTTGATATGTTAAAAGTAATGTATGCTTATACTTGTATACATTTGATTCAGTATAAAAAAGGTCCTTGATAAATACAATAATTCTAATGTTAAAAGAAAGAATTTCTGTACCTGTTTTTTATTTGTAAGTAATAATTCTAGTATATAGGCACTTCTAATAGTATCTATTGTAGGTACAATAATATCGGAATATCTCATATCAGGACTAATAGAATACTCTGGCTGTCCATGAAACCAACTCCTCCATCTAACCTAAAATAAAACAAAAACCCATCACGGTATATTCAACATATAAAATATAGAATTTTGTCATCTTCACAGTATCAGGAAGGTCTATAAGAAAAGAACAATAAACATTGACCACCGTCCAATTACTGTTGCAAAAATTCTTTTTTACGCGATTAATACTTCCAGAACACCAACCAACCACTGAGGGTAAGCTTACAGATTGTCAAATAGTAATAGAAATTTAACTTACTTCTTTAGAGCCGGCATCATCATCTTCCATATCATCACTAGTAGAACTGATACCAGCATCATCTAATACATAATCATATACTAGACCAGCGGCAGGGAACTGCATCTGAACCTGTATATGAATAAATTAATAAAGAATTATCATTATACTATACATGATACCTTAAAGCCACAACCGGTAAGTGAATCTAGGTCACTTTCTATTATCGATTGCACATACAGGATGCCGAAAGTACAAATTTTTAATTCATCATATCTTTGCAAATACTTAACAGAATAGAACAGAACCATTTTTGGACTGATATTCCTATTTGATATTTAACTGTCACATTATTGTAGTTTGTGAGATGTTTCAAATCTGTCAACTGATGTTAGAGCCTTTATGGGGAACTAACTGATAAATATATAAATTTGTTGATTCATATGATTTAATTTGGATACTATCAATTTTTAATGCTAAATAAATCCATTGTTACCTTTTCTTCAGACATTTTTTCCCTTAGCCAAACAGAGAACTTGGATCGGCTAGAGTTATCTCCTGTTGCCCCAATACTCCAAACCAGTGAGAAGAAAAACCAGGGTTCAATAAGTTCAGCAATTCTAGCTAATCGCTCCTCAGGTATTGGTTTCTCTCCCTGGATAAATTATGGTAGTTATGATTGTATTTCTGTTCAATATCATTTCAGCAAAAATTTAGTGACAATAATAAAAACTAAATACATTTTCTATTTCCATTCAGTACATTAATTTATGTCAAATGGCTGTTACAAATTTAAAACCAAAGCAATACAGTAGATAATTTTTCACATGAAAACTTTTGACAATATGTATAAGAGAATTATCAAATTAGAAGAAATGAAACTATACTATGTGAGTCTACGTTATATATAATATCTAATAGATAGCTACTCACTCTCATGCCACCTTCTTCAGCTAAACCACCCTATATCATAGAGAGAGGGAAGGAAAGAAAGACAGGATAGAGTGATGGTAAAATAAACTACAGTACAAGCATTAGACAGAATAATACCTTGTTCACTCAACTCTTAGATTTTGCTAGAATTATATGTATTACATACCCTTGAAGCAAAGTCAAACACAAAGTTTTACCTTTTTAATTGATTGAGAATTCTCTGTTTGTGTGAACAAGGCATACTCTTAAGAAGCATAAATAAAGTACAAAGCTAAGAATTTTATATACACCCCAGGTCTTAATAATCTAGCAAGTAACCTTTTAAATTAAAGCCTCTGACTGTATATTACCTCAAAATTAAAAAATACAAAGTGTTCTTATAACTCAGCATAATCTACAGCTTTGAAATCCTGTAACGGGTCTCCATCCATTCACTATATTATTATTATACGAAAACTTATTGTTTCTGTTAAGATTAACATTATTTTTTTTTTGTTATTTTCCCACAAATTTTATATCTCAGAATCTAACCATGGAATCTTTCTGAAACTTTGACCTACTCATTGACTTTATGCAATTGACTTCGCATCCTGGAAGTAAAAACAATATTAACGACTTCTTTAATATTAGTATAATTTTCATGAAATTTGGAATTTAAAAGTAGATCTCATTGATCCAACGCTAACGATATCATTATTAGAAACTCATTAACTTATCTCTCTTTTGAGAAATTAAGGACCAAATATTTAAAAAAGGGACCAAAATGCCTTGAAATTTTTTTTTCTGTACTCTTAACTTAAGCAATATCTGATTTAATCACAAACTCTTGAAATGTGAAAAATCTCTAAGGCTTTTATGTTATTTTACTTAGACATGGGAGTTACATTTTCTGAATCCTCGAAGGAATGCCTAAAAAACATTTAGAGCAGAATTTTGATTTAGGTCAACTGATGGTCACAACTTTGAATTGAATATGAAAAATTTACATTAACGGGCGTGAATATAATTTTTGAGATTTTATTTTTTGATATTTTTTTGCCAATCCGATTACAGCACTACAAGTCTTAGTTATTTCTCAGATCATTTTTTTGCCCGGGCGAAATGTTTCTCGCCAAATATAAGCTTAGAACTTCACAATTTTTTCAGATATTTTAATAATTATTTTTCCTTATTGAGACATGTGACAGGAAGTGACCATGAATATGAAAGCTTTCATATCTGCCTAGCAGATCTAGTTATTATTACTACATAATTTGGTATAGCACAAATTTCAAGTAAACATTAATTAAAAATTAAAACTGGTAGAAAACTGTTTTCAAAGCAACACAATAAACAATAAGCTTTCCGAAACATAACCCTTAAGAAGATTTTGAAGATAGGGTGGGGCAATACCATTGAGCCATTTTTAGACTAGTACTAGTAACAACATTTTAAAGTTAATGCAGTACAAGATGGAGAGACAATATAAGTCAGATAGAAATAGAATAGAAGTTATATCATATTTCTTGGTTCTGATTGTTAGCTTGGCTCCAGAGTTCTGAACTTTTTGTAATTTTGTGTATGTATTTGCAAGATTATACCTGGCTTTTATTATTAAGCTCATAATCATATTGATGTACCAATTACGCATATAAGAAAGAAAATACTAATAGATGTACTATAATTAAATAAAGATTCATATTCATCAATTCATAATTTGCCAGCTATTTCTGTCTTTTGCTACATCTCATCACCAGAGATGAACTAATTTTATTTGATTCTTCTTGACTATTAATTAGAAGTCTAGAAACTATGTTGGCAAAATATGAAATCTCTGTTCAAGTATATCTCTAGTCTATAGCATAATATATCTATCTTTCATTACTCTTACCACACGACGCCTTGTCGCCTGTTAAATATACATACATTATATTCAAAAAGCTAAGCAACTAAAAACATTAATAGAGCAACACACATTAAAGGTTTCATGATGTTTGATCAAATAAAACTATTACTGGTGCAAAGATAATGGTTGAAGTGCAAGAGGAATTTGTAAAAATTATTGTAATTAAAAACACAACACTTCTAAAGGCTGAGTCACACTAGCAGTTTGGTCGCCAAACCCAATATTTCGAGTGAACCTGGAAATTGTCTACAAAGTTGAAGGGTCATTTTATCTGGCATTTTGGAATTACCATTATCTAATCACCCCACGACATAATGCATGATTTCAGTGTATTCCTTGGTCCAAAAACATATGGTCCAACACCAAAATTATCATCCTACTCTAGACAAAATACTATGGGAGTTATATGGGATTAGATGGAAAGACGGTTGTGATTTTGAATTTCTCAAAACACTCAAGGGTGACCTAGGTTCACAGAGCAGATTCTGAAAAAGGATACCCTAGGTTACTAAAATCAATCATGAAAAAAACTTTGTATACAATTTCCAGGTTCAGCCATAGTTCTGCTGGACACTAGTGGATTTATCCTTTTTTTGGTCATACACATACAGTGAGTAAAATCTTATTGGCTTTGGTCATGTGATACAGTTGACAGAAATGCAGACAAGCTTTTTATCATTTACAGTTAAATAAAAAAATAAAATATGTTTCAGACCAGTTGAGATCAGAGTGAGATATCTTGTGGAAGTGCACTCTTTGGTGAGTAGGACTTGTTCTAAACCTAAGGATTCATCCGTCAGCCAGAAAATCAATAACCTACAGGACAAATTTTCTTGTTCACATGAAGTGATTCAGGTAATGGATATAAAACATCAGGATAAATCCACTAGTGAGACTTACACTTAAGAAAGGGTTAAATCAATTTTTAATTCAGATGTCATGTGAAAGGATCATAACATTATTTGTGATGTATACTGTTAAGGAAGTTATCACATTGTTTAATGTTTCTGAAAGTTGTGTTTATATAGAAAGATATCTTTTATCTTACCTCTTTTGGTATAAATGGAGAAAAGAAACATTCCACCATTTTCAATAAACTAAACGTTAAATTAGCATCAACAGTACCCACTATTTCTTTAACATGACTTCGTACAAACTCTACTGAAGGCTAAAAACAAAACAACATGTCATTATGATTCTATTTCATGGTGAACAAGACAAACAACAAAAGGAAAATTAATTCAACTTTTCCGCTAAACTTTAACATCCATTTGGTTTAGTTTGTAGTTACATCACGGTAACAAACTGTTGTCATGCAAGATACGCCCCCATTAGTACAGAGTGTCCACAAGTTAAAACATGATTTTTTCGTACAATCAAAGGCCATAATCCATGAACCGGATATAAACCTATATTTCAAGTTTCCTCAAGATTGGAAAAATGTAGCGGCATAGAGTGCCCACAAAAAAATGTGAACAGAGTGACATAAATCGGGATAGACAGGGACAATACATCCACACGAAAATGTGGGCATATGAAAATGCAACTCTTGTATATAATCCCCAAAACCCTAATAATTAATTCTGGCTCTCAGGCAAACCTTTTAAAAAGAACTGATGAGGTGGTGTTGATTTTTTTTTGTGGTTATATTTTGTCAAAGGATTGTGTTGCTAAATGCACCGAACTTGGGCTAATGGAAGACGGGCATACGCCATACAGCGTGCTATGAGGAAAATTTTGCCTGGGCAGCGGCGCTATGGTCTAATCTTATATTGAATTCCAACTGCCAAGGGATCTTTTACGAAAAGACCCAACCTCCAGGCTAGCGAACCAGCGCCTTATCCACTTAGCCACTGTGACTTCCCAGTAACATGGAAGTATCAGAGAACCAGAATATATTTAAAATGGCTTAATCAATGGTGTTTAATAATCTTAATTAAAATATACTGACCTCCATATATGTATCAAACAATTTCTTTAATTGATCTTTATACTCATATATAGTATCAGGTAGTTTCTTTAACCAACAATCAACTAATGGTTCTAATCCTATATAACTAGGTTCTAAATATACCATACCACATCTACTAACAGTAGCTGGCGATGCTACAGCTAAATCAGCTACTTCAAACATCATAGTCATATACTGCAATATAAACAATCAGTCATATACTGCAATATAAACAATCAGTCATATTCCACTATAATCATATACTACAATCAAAATAATTGTAGTGATTATTGGAATATAATGATAAACAGTCATATTACTATGATATAGAATTATAGCAGCCTGGCTACATCTGTCTGACATTCACCTGCTTGTAAGCGACCGATAGCTTTCTTCGTTCAGACGTGGCATCACCTGGTTCGTTGAGTGTTCCCCGAGAACTACTGGATTAATGGCCCTAAATTTAAGTTTCTCTGATAAAATAAACCATTGTGATTCTATGATCATTCAACTTAATTAACATTTTATAATGCACTTACGTCCGTCAATTTGATAATTTCACCAGAACTGAGGCACAATTTCTTGTTGTCATCTAATACAGTGTTCATGTTTTCAATCCAGACAGCATCTACAGGTCCATCAAACACATACCAACGTTTATCACTATCAGTAGCTGAACAACCACCTCGTATCAATGTCGACAAAATACCATCAGTCCTAAAAAAATTTCAACAAATTTACATCTTTGAAACACTGAAAAAGCTTTTAACAGTCGAATCAAATAACCTCTTTTGTTATTGAGTTTGAGATATTTTATTTATTTATATTATATTTTTATTTTACAATTCTATTTCTCCAAATAAAAGAGTGAACTTACCATTCGTGAGTAAGCGGGTCAAATTCACCATAAAGTTGTCCCATGGTGATAGATTTTGGATTAAGTACGTATGAATGTACAGGTACAAATTCTTCTCCTGATGGTGACATTTGACCTTTCAGGGCACTCATAGCATGTTGTAAAACTTCGTAACACTGTAAAATAAAATAGATATCAGTATGTTTATAAATCTGTGTTTCTGGGTGGATTGTTGTTCTGCTTTAGTTTAATGGTTTGTACAAGAGCTCAAGGTCAAAATTGAAATAGCTTAGATGACCTTCTAAAAACATAACGCTAACGCTACAATATACGTCCACATTCCTACTTTGATTGATATGGTACTTTGTCAAGAAGGCTAGGCGTTTGGTTTGTTTAGCGTTGAGGGTCGTGCATCAACATTAATAGTTGCCGTCCTTAGAGTATAAGGAATAACTATACCAAGATAATCCATTCAAAATTGTGCCTTCCTAACACTAAAGGCAAAAAGTGGGCGTGGCTCTGCCCCTGGGGGTCGGGACATTCATCAAAATCAATAGTGGACGCCCTCAGGCTATAAGGAATACATAAACCAAATGGGTGTTGCTGTCCCATGGGGGTCGGGCATGCACCCAAAACAAAAGGGGTCATCCTTAGGGTATAAGGAATAAGTATTTTAAGTTTCAAGATGACCGATTAAGAATTGTGGCCTGTAGGCGACACACAAAAAGAAAATGGGCGTGACTCTGCCCCTGGGGGTTGGGCATGCACCCCAAATGATAGAAATGTTCCTTAGGGTACAAAGCATAATCATTCAAAGTTTCAAGATGATACGTTAAGAAATGTGGCTTGTAGACGACAAACAAATAAATACAAGGAATGGGCGTGGCTCTGCCATTGGGGGTCGGGCATGCACCAAAAAACAATACGGATCATCCTTAGGGTAAGCATACAAAGTTTTAAGAAAATACAGTTAGAATTGCGGCTTCTAGGCGACACAGAGACACACAAAAAGAAAATGGGCGTGGCTCTGCCCCTGGGGGGTTGTGCATGCACCCCAAACGATAGGGATCATCCTTAGAGTATAAAGAGTAAGTATACAAAGTTTTAAAGAAAATCCAATAAGAATTGCGGCCTGTAGGCGACACAAAGACACACGATAAGAAAATGGGTGTGGCTCTGCCCCAGGGGGTTGGGCATGCACCCCAAATGATAGGGATGTTCCTTAGGGTACAAAGAATGTGTATGCTAAGTTTCAAAATTATAAGTTAAGAAATGTGGCCTGTAGACGACAAACAAACAAATACTAGAAATGGGCGTGGCTCGGCCCCTGGGGGTCGGGCATGCCCCAAAAACAATAGGGATCTTCCTTGGGGTATAAGGAATAAGTATACCAAGTTTGAAGAAAATCCATGAAGAATTGCGGCCTGTAGGCGAACCACAGACACACACACACACACACATACATACACACACACACACACACACACACACACACACACACAGACAGGGGCGACGGCATAATACGTTCACATTATGAATGTGGACGTATAAAAATGAACTATATGTGTTAAGCAGATAAACCCCATTTTGCTTTCTCACTCCACTTTTCCTATCAAAAAAATTTTCAATATATTATGTTAAAATGTCTTTTTTTTTATGTAATATTATTCCATACCTTTGTTTTGCCAGAAGCAGTTGGTCCTACCAACATAAGACCATGACGTACAACTGTAGTTTCATATAACTGAATACATTTCTTGATAAATCCAGGTACATCTTTAATACCAAGTTTAAGACAGGTTTTTCGTAATGATGTATCTAATACTCCATAATCAATAGGTTGTTCTCTGATAAAATTAAATATTTCAAATAAATATTTATGTAAATCATTCTATATTCACCACATGTTCTAAAAAAGGCAATATCACTTACACTAGTTTTATTCCATATATGCAAATGAAGATCACAGCTTTACATATGGCTTGATAAGTTGGTCAGTAAAGTATTTTTGCTGAGTGAAACTAGTAAAATTAATGAAGAAATAAAGAGTAAACTTACTTGGTATCTGGGAACAGATCAGACACAATACCATTAAATAGTTTCAAATCATCTATCAAAAATTTAGGTACGTTAACATCACGGATAGCTCTCAAAGCAATCAGTTCCTGAAAACATTAACAATTCATACTTATCCCAAAAACAAAAGGTATTTATATCTCTTTTACAAAACAACAAGTTTGTTTGTGAATATGAAATAAAGGCTAGTTCAAAGTTTGCTCACATTTAGATTATTTACTCTGTAAATGTTTCGAAGTAGTAAGCATTTCTGCCGAAGCCATTTTTTGGCAGTCAAGTTCCATTTTAAAAGTTGGAAGTTTTCACAAATTCAGAATAAGGGTTTTATTCTCTTACCTCATCCATATCGGAATACTGTCTCTTTAAATTACCAGCAGCTGAGATAACACTTTTTACAGCTCTCATACCAAAATCATAATGATCCTAAAACGATAAAATATAATACAGAATTCTTACATTCTCAAGCTGGGGGAAAAAATATGGCAAGATACTTCATGGACAATGGAATATAGAAAGAATATTTTACCTGGGAACTTAACTGTTCAGATGATAGTTTGAATGTTGTGACAATTTTCTTAGCTAATTTTTTAGCATCTGAGAATCCAAACGAGAATAAACTGATTTCTGCAATCAAGGCATAATCTGGTACCATCATAGCAACTGGACGGAACAAGGCCTGAAAATAACAATATCATATGGATAATTAGTCAAAACGTTAATAGTGTATTATAAGATTTATTTATCCTTTTCGGGATGAAGTAAGACACTATATTTCTTTCAATTTAATTTGTCGTAGGAGTAATGATATTACCTTGAGATTATCAGGTAATTCTGTACGTCCAGCATAACCAGGGTTCATAGTAATAAATACAGCACATGATGGTTTCAGATTTAATTCAACACCTTCAAATATAAATCTATCAACCTGAAAAAAAATCCACATTTAATAAAAACAAGAGATCATTATCATCCAGAATAGATTAGCAACATGCTAACTTGTAAAAATCTTAAGGATAATAAATTAATCGCTAGAATTAGAATGAACCGCAGAATGTATTTAATATATTTTGGGCACAAAAATAGAATACAAATTAATAAAGATATTCTTTCTAAATCTAAGTAAATATAATCATTAACTAAAAATAAATTAAAATAAATTGAAGTAAAAGCAGACCATACCCCTTCTAACATAGCCTTGTTAATTGTCATAATTTGCATAGCCACTACAGAGAGTACTTCAATATCAATTCTATTGAACTCGTCAAAACAAGCCCAGGCTCCAGTACTAAGGGAGGAAAGAAGTTATACATACAGATAGAAATACATAAGAAGACAAGGAAATAAGGTAAAGTATAAAGCTTGGCTAATCCAGGTCTACTAGTAATTCAAGATTTAACAGTCACTTTATTTCAGGGTATGGTTGGAAAAAAGTAGTAAAAGCTAATTTGTTCTCATTTGTCTTGTAAATACAAATCTATTTTCCAAACATTTTTAAATCTATAATATTTGATAAGAGACCAAAGAAACTTTTACAAGTTTACACAGAAATAGGTTTATAACTTGACTAATTAACTATAGATATAAAGTATGATGGTAAAATAGAAGGCTTACATACGCCTATTCATAAATAAATATATATATATATATATAGTACTTGTACTTTATTTACTTTAATATATATATATATATATATATATGACATTTAATATTGACAATTCCATTGAATACTATTATTGTTTATATTTCTGAGTGACGTTTTGACTAGGATTTTATAATGTTTATCATTATACAGTAATTGTATTCATAGAATTGTGTCATGTGTATTTCCAGTTCTACTGAGAAATGCGAAACAGTACGACTAACTAACTAAAGATATCAGATATAAGCTACAGTCAGAGAAAGACAGGCGAATCATCTAAGGATTTGCTAAGTTTACAAGGAATCCAGTAGGAAATAGTATAATATAAGGAACTAAAGCTAAATGTTATAATAAAAGGAGATCTGCTACAATTTCTTCTATGTCTCACCCTATTTTGTTGGGCTTTTTGTATAGTAGTAATTTGCTGAGCCACAACTGACAACACCTCAATATCAATACGATTAAACTCATCGAAACATGCCCATGCTCCAGAGCTAAAAATAGGATTGAAGACATTATCAATGAAATTATGATTATCTTTTTATTTCAATTTTAACAAAAGATAAATAAAACAGCAATTTTTACCTGGCAAGACCCTTCAAAAACTTTCCCATGGCCATGAAATCCAATTGATCAGAACAATTAAACACAACACATTGAATGGCCATAGCTTTTGCCAAATCCTGAAAAAAGATTATATTAGCAGGTATGAAATAGTGTATAATAATAATGAAGGCCTATAAATAATGTATAGTAATAATGTATAATAAAATAATGTTTAAAACATGTATAAATAATGTATAATAATAATAATAAATATGTATAAATAATGTAAAACACATATCTAGAAATAATGTATAATACATATCTAGAAATAATGTATAGTAATAAATGCCTAACACATATGTAGAAATACTGCATAGTAAAATGTATGATAAATATGTAGAAATAATGTATATGTAGAAATGATGTATATGTGGAAATAATGTATGATAATTACATAGAAAAAATGTGTAATAATTATGTAGAAATTACATTATGAATGTTTTAGTTTCAAAATATAGTTTTGACCTTAGGTATTTCAGTACTTGTATTTTATTCATGCTAATGCAGCATTCCATAAAATAAGACTTTTGAAATAAGTAAAGCACCGAGTTGTTTACCTTTGTAGTTTCTGTTTTACCAGTACCAGCAGGTCCAGCAGGTGCACCACCAAATTTAAGATGAAGAGCACCAGTTAACGTAAGATAACATCTATCTGTTAATGGTGTTATAACCAATCTACTAGTATTACCTAGATATTCATAACCATACCTAAACTCAGCATTCACAGCACGAGTATATAGATTCTCATCTTCTAACCAGTAATATCTAAAAAGAAATACATATACTTAGCAAGAAATTACCACTTACGATTTAACAAGTTTACATATCTGATAATTTCCATTTTCTTTTGGATAATAAGCAGCTATCAAATTTTGAAAACATATTGAAATTTGAACAATAAAATGTCAACATATCAATTAAAGATATTATGGGATAAATCTCAAAACCTACCTTAACTGACTGATCCATTCAAAATCATTGGCACCAGAGACTTCCTCTGCTACCATCTTACTAACAACATCTCTAGCGTGTACTTCCACTACAATTAACGCAGACAACGTCATTCTTCCAATTTTACTAATATCCTGACGAACCAAGTTTCGTAAATCATCTAACTGAGACAATAAATGCTGGAACAACTCCTTGAGATTATTTTGTTCTAAAGCATTAGTAACTTCCGTGCTCCAGTGAGTTTGACATCCAGCAATAACCACCTGACCAGGCCAGTTGAGAACCCATTCTGTTCTAGGAATCTGAAATTACAAAAACATGTATCATCGAAGAAATAAACATTGATGGAACTTTTTTTTATTTAAAATGTTACTTGCATAGATAAATATCTGTACATGAACAGTTTTAAACATATAGCCACAAGCTGTGACAGTTGTGTTGCAGGAGGAAGTGTATGCTTAATTCTTCAGAACACCTGAAACTACTTGACAACTGTGAGAGTGGTGCCAAAGTGTGGCCGATCCTTCATTTTTCCAAATTTGTACATAATTATATGATGTGCTTCAGAATCAGACAACTTTTGCTCATACTACAAAATTATTTTTTACATTTACTGGAGCATTTTCTACCTTAAATATTCTATTGAAAAATCCAACTCACTTCTGTATAGTTAACTAAAGCTTCCTTGATAATCAATCTTAAACTTTCTCTCATGATACGTTCAATCTCCAACATCCAGTCTTCTACGTTACCAGTTGGATATAGTTTCTCACGTAATTCAACATCTTCACCTTCTCCAGAAAACATCTTACTGATTCGTAAATCATCCTCAAATTTAAGCTGAAAATTGAACAATAAAATTTTAAGAAGTAACTGTCTAATGTCAAAAATCCATAGTCTGAGTAAAAGTTTGGTTTCCAATTTCAGGTCAAGAAATAATTATTTATTAAGAGGAGAATTCTAATGGATTTTAACAAAAAGGAGCAAATATTTTGGCTATCATTTCAAATTGTAAGACATACCTTAGCAATGTTTTCAAAGCATTTTTTAAGATGGGGTTGTACAGCTGTAGGATCTTTAGTCTGGGACAGGATCTCAAGTAGTTCATCATCAGACAAGAAGTAAAATCGTGGGAAAGAGTTACGTTTGGTTTCCAGGTATTCACTCAATCCCTTCTGTACTTGTTCTAATAATTTATTACATTCTCGTAAATTATCCAATAGTCGATTATCAGGACACAAGGAAATGACCTATTGTAGAAAAACAAAACAATTGTTCACTTATTTTATTTCAAATAAAACAAATTATGTTAACTTTTATTTCCCCTCATCACACTACACCTCTTTTATTCTTTGATGATAAAAATCTTGAATTAAGACAGTAACAATTAAAATAATGTATGAATGATGGAAAGAATCATCGAAAAATCCAGACAATGTCCGCGGTGGACTTTTGCCTGACAGAGTTCATTATCTAACCTGTGGATTTTCTTTAGCTGTTTTCATGATCTTTCTCCAGATCCTTTCCATAGTTTGATAACGTTTACTCTCTACAGGTAGTTGTCGATTAATGTCTTCGGAACTGAAAATAGGTTCCAAGTACAGCCATGCTCTCTGGCACTGTAGCCATTCATCCAATACATCCTATAATAAAATGGTCCAATTTTTAATATCACCTTTGAGTACACCATTATTATTACAATAAATCAAATTGTTGCTAATAATAATGTATTAGTTACTGTTTGTGATTAAAGAGTCAGTAATGATAAAGTAACAGAAATATAACAAACCTGAGTTGTTCGTAATTTACTCTCCCAGCTACTGATTCTCTCTTCAAAAGGTTTCTTATATGGAGAGAAAGACATACTCTGTGTCATTACAATATGATCATCCAATAGCTGTGATGTATCTTCGGAGCTACGTAAAATAAACGTTCCTGTATCTTTATATGGCATAATCTCAAAGCTAACAGGTTCCCATTCTTTCTCCATTTTATCTAAAGCCTAAAATGAAAGACAAATAAATGATTAGTCCTATAAACAACTGTAAGGAAGAAGAATAATGTCCTGCGGTTATAAAACAAATTGCCACACACATCTTGATTATCTAAACACAAAAAATAGATTCCATAGAGATACTTACATTTTCAATAGAATATTCTTTTCCTGCCACTTCTGCTACCTTTGCTATGACAGTGATATGATCCTGTAGTTTCATCTCTAGACATTTAGAAAATGTCAGATTAGCTTTTGGTCTTACTGGGAATCCCAGATCCTCTGATAGCTATATACAAAATAAAGATAAATCAAGACTAAACTTCATCCATCAGAAAACTATATCAAGAAAGCAAAATATTCCAGTCTCAAAATAATTTTGAGAAAAGAAATGAAATGAAATGGGGTCTAACGTACTACTCTTCTGCTCCTAAACCAGGCTAATGAAGACGGGCATGACTGGGTAGCAGAGGTACGGCCTACTCTTGTACAGAATTCCAACTACCAAGGCATCTTATACGTGCACTCCAATGTATACACAGGACCTCGGTTTGTCTTCCCATCTGAACGACTAGACAGCTGTCCTCGTAAAAAATATGAAAGGGATTCTTTAAAGATTTGTTATATTGTCTGAAAATATGTAGGCCAATTACATAATATAATAAACTATTCTGGCATGTTATATCTCCTGTAAGGTAAGTTTGGATATCGGGTACTATATAAAACAATCTACCTGTTCCCAATGTCTGTTTCTCATACCAGGATTACGTAAACCTTGAATCAGTGGTATAAATGGTTTAAATTCTTCTATAGCTTGTTTTATCTCTGTTGGAACTAGTTGAACACCTGAAATATATCACAAAGAAAATAAATAACAATCAAGTGTATCATATATGATATTAAAATACTGAGCTTCAATTCTGCACTGGAAACGAGAGCCTGGACCATACTCTAGTATATGTGCAAGATATTTATACAAAAATGTATACTTAAAATTCTTTCAAAATCATTTTGGAACAGCCTATCTCTTATCTTATGCCTATTAAAACAGTATTGGTAAATAAAAATGAGTCATTTTGGTTCATTTTAAGTGATGTCTGAAAAGTTTAAAAGCAGGAATCCATCATAAAGGTATAAAAATAAATAAACCTACTGGGAATGTCTTGGAAGATCTTCACAGATTTGTGCATCGTTTTATAGGATTCATTCACATTCTTCTCTACTTCTTCAGCATTAATAGCAGACAGTGGATCATTCATCCAGCTTTCATGCCAACGTTGCCATTCAGACACAGTGATCCAAAGATTTCGGAAGGGCTCAAAGTCCTTGGCAAGTTTTGACAGTTTATCATACTAAAAAATCAAAATGTCTTCCCCATATACTATACAGTGTGCAAAAAGCGGGCTACAATTATCTAATAGTATATTATAGGTTTCACACATATATAATAATATACATATATACTCAATTCTACAAATCATAAAGCAGAGGTGGTTTGGAATTGGTAAAACATCTGAATATTAAAAAGCACACAAATTGTTTGTGGAGTTATGACTTACTATTTTGTTTTGAAAAAGATCAAAATAAAATCTCAAATGGTTCAAAATGTGTAATTGTTAAAAGAATACCATTGGTCCCACCTATACTTTACAACACTACAACAGATGTATATAGATATTAAAGAAACACACAATAAATATTAAGATATTCATATATACCATCTACATATAATACCACACATCTACAATAAACAGCTAAAATATACAGAAAGTCTATGTTCACATCAGTTGTAAAAGAAATTCCTAAATAAAAGAATCACATGCTAGAGCTAAAATAAAGAGTTTCAATGCAAAATGCAGTATACATGCAAGGCCATAAAATGTAAAAATTGTGCAGGCAGATATATCAAGACGATTTAAAAATTAGAGATTTTATTTTCTGTCTATAATTAGAGTGCAGTATCAAATACCACATATTAATACTTTATTCGATTTTAAGTTACGTCTAGATAATTAAAATGGATTTGCTGCACTTTACATTTAAACTCTTAATATACGGTAGATTAAAAGAACATCACACATCTAAAAAAAAAGAAAACAATAGGTGGAATGCCACACAATCTGTACAGACATGCTAATAATCCTGCGTTGAACAAGGTTGATAAAGATAGGCTGGCACTGCCAGGCAGGATACGCCCACATTTTCGAGAGATGGACAGAGAACAAGCAATACCGAAAGTGATTTTTCCTACATCTTTAAGTCCTGTATTTCATAATGTGACTTTTCATCAAAATCGGATAAGAATTGTGACATGTTGAGAGTCCACAACCATGATATCGAATCGAATTAAAATTGTGACCTTTACAGGGTCCACAACCTTGATATACCATTTTTTAACAGTATTCGCGTACAAACGGCGGCCATTTTGTATGGCAATTTTGGTCTGATTTTCCCGAAATTCGAACTCAACCTTCGTTACAGAGTAACGGTAATATGATCAAACGTTTTTTTAAATCGGATAATAATTGTGACCTCCAAGCTAAAAAAAGGGCGATTTTGCGTATAATCAGGGGCCATAATTCAGGAAGTTACGATCCGATATGCGCAAATATCGAAAGGAAGCAAGATCTTTGGGTTATAACCATGAATTTCAAGTTTCATCAAAATCGAATCAAAATTGTGACTTCCACAGGGTCCACAACCTTGATATACCATTTTTTAACAGTATTCGCGTACAAACGGCAGCCATTTTGTATGGCAATTTTCATCCGATTTTCCCGAAATTCGAACTCAACCTTCCTTAGGGTGTAATGGTGATATAATCAAACGTTTTTTTAAATCGAATAATAATTGTGACCTCCAAGCTAAACAAAAGGCGATTTTGCGTATAATCAGGGGCCATAATTCAGGAAGTTACGATCCGATATGAGCAAATATCGAAAGAAAGCAAGATCTTTGGGTTATAACCATGAATTTCAAGTTTCATCAAAATCGAATCAAAATTGTGACCTCCACAGGGTCCACAACCTTGATATACCATTTTTTAACAGTATTCGCGTACAAACGGCGGCCATTTTGTATGGCAATTTTCGTCCGATTTTCCCGAAATTCGAACTCAACCTTCCTTAGGGTGTAACGGTGATATAATCAAACGTTTTTTTAAATCGAATAATAATTGTGACCTCCAGAGGGACCACAAGCTAAAAAGGGTGATTATTCGGACAATCAGGGGCCATAATTCAGGAAATTACATTCCGATAACCGCAAATATCGAAAGGAACCAAGATCTTTGGGTTACAAACATGCATGTCAAGTTTCATCAAAATCGGTTCAAAATTGTGACCTCTATAGGGTCCACAAGCTAAAAACGTGATTTTTCGTACAATCAGGGGCCATAATCCATGAAGTTTTGATCCGATACATGCCAATATCGAAAGCAGCCGAGATCTTTTGGGGATAAACCTATATTTCAAGTTTCGTCAAAATCGGAAAAGAATTGTGACCTGTAGAGAGTCCACAAACAAATTGTGGACGGACGGACGGACGGACGTCCGGACGGACAGGGGCGACGACATAATACGTCCACATGAAAATGTGGGCGTATAACAAAAGGTAATCTGGTAGCCATTCTTTCAACTCAATACTGGAGCAATATGGTGATGACTGGGCCTTCTCTTATAAAATCTTTTTTAAGTGGATTGATATTATGGATTGATAAGAGTGTGTGTATAGCTGATTATTCCAGGTTG
Organism: Patella caerulea; assembly: GCA_036850965.1. Taxonomy (NCBI): domain Eukaryota; kingdom Metazoa; phylum Mollusca; class Gastropoda; family Patellidae; genus Patella; species Patella caerulea. The sequence continues at coordinate 18,087,650 of JAZGQO010000014.1, read as the reverse complement.
AAAAATTTACATCCATATTCAAAGAGTCACTTGTGTCATTGACTAAAACATTTTGTGTCATTTACTAAAACATCTTGTGTCATTGACTAAAACATCTTGTGTCATTCACTAAAACAAATGTTGTGCATTGTGCAATTGACTAAAGCATGTTGTGCCATTTACTAAATAATAATCAAGACTACATCACATCTAGAAAAACAATATTTTAATCTATCATGCAGTACATTGTCAACATGCTAAAATACTACACATACTGTTTGAACATTAACATGGTGTAAAACTTGTTATGTTAATGATAAAACAATATTCAAATTATGTGGTGCAGTCTATTATCTACCATGCAGTGTGCTATATATCCAAGGAACCTTTCTTTCTTTAAATATGATAATTTGGCAAACTTGACGAGAACATCCAAGTTAACAAAATGAAGTCCAAGCATCTGTGATCACTGTCCTCTGGCTGTGAGTGAACGGTGATTGTCGTGAAACTAGTCTAACAATTAAAATAAAAACTGCAAAAAAAAAATCTTTAAAAAACAATTAGTGAGCAAGATGCAATCATCAACACATATCGCCATTAACTAAGAACTAGATTAACACCCGACCTGAAATTAAATATTAACCATCACTAAAACTAAATGCCACCATTCTGAAATAGAATTGAGATAATAAATAAGAAAGTAGCTATGGTTGTTTTTATTCTTGTGTTGACTTACATTTGTTGTTGGCATGCCAAACAATCTTTCACGATTATTATAAACAGAAGACATTGTTTGGGCTTCCTTCAGTTGCTTATGTACTCGTCGTACCTCATTGGCTATTTCAGTAGCCTTGGTTATATCAGTGTAGGCAGCCATACCAGCCACAACCATCTGAAACACACAAATATTATATGAAAATCTAAAGTAATCACAGCCTAAATTATTTTAATGGTAGCAACATGCCTTCAAATTGCGGAGTCATGATTATTGAACTAATTTCTAGACCAATTTTTCCTTGAAATAATTTCTAGACTAGTTATTTTTGAAATAATATCCAGACTAATAAATCCTTGAAATAATTCCAAGACAAGTTATTGCTTGAAATAATTTCTAGACTTGTAATCTTTGAAATAATTTCTCGACTGGTAATCTTTGAAATAATCTCTTTTTACTAGATGATGTTTTTACCTGAAGGTTGTCCATCCTATCTTCAAAGTTAGTTTGATCTGAGGATTGTAATTTACGGAATCGTTCTTCATCTGCCTCGAGCTGGAGACAGGTTTGTTCCATTTGACGCTCAATCTTATGAGGCCATCCAACAGTTGTCCATCTAAAAAATATCACATACTCTAATCAATATACAGGGATATCAACCTTTACTCTACGGCAGTGATAAGCAACATCAGGCAAATGGAATATGAAAGTGGGCAAATTACATATTAAGGACAATTTTTCTGAACCCATTAATGTCAAATACGAGGAATAAGTAAATTATTAAATAACAATTTGACTTGTTTTAAGAAATATGTTCAACAATACATCAAAACACATCTGGTAAATGTTCGGACCATGTTATCATCTAAGAATTGTACAGCTCAATTGCAGTTTTTTCTTCTTTATTTGAAGTAGTTATATTTTATAGTTTTCAGAACTAAATTACCCCTTATGCCAAGATGGGCATTGGAGATTCTAAGAGAAAAATATTTTATTAATGACTGTTTCTCTGTCTATTCGTTGTTCTATCAGGAGATTATGACCAATGAAGATTCAAATTTACGTAACAACTGGTCAGTGAATCCATCAATTTGTTATACAGTTTTTATTTTAATATCTATTAGTCCTTGGAATTCATAAGGAGCATGGAAGATGAGTGATACTTAGTAAATTCCCCATGTTAACCTAGAATTTAGTGAGCAATAAATATTACTATAAATCAAAAGTATCTGTCTTAAAAAATTAAAAGTATAAAGTATTCACTTGGCATTAAAGTCATCTGTTGGCAAGTTATAATAAAATTCTTCAATCAGTTCATAATCACTCATAGCTTTATCAATTAGTTCCTGAAATACAGATATATTCTATTATCAGTTGACAATACAATAAGTTACATGTATGGATGGAGGAACATACCTATAAAAATGTGATGTTAAAAAGCTCAAAACAATGCTCTTATAAATCTTCTGCAATATAGAACTGTTCTTTCTTTAACATTTTAAGTAAGAGATTGTTTATCTTTTAAGATAGGGATACTAATATTCTTGTTATAAGATTTTTTTTTTATACAAATGAATTACCGTATGTTCTTTAAGTTTCTCTGGAATTCCTTTCATCCATTCCCTAATTTCAGACAATTCTTCAATGCAGTTGGGTTTTTCATACAGTTTTCGACTGATGGCTTTAAATTCTTCACATGCCTAGAAATAAAATTTAGAAGAATAAATAAGTAGAAAAAAAACGATAAAAAAGTCAATGAATACTGCTTCAAATATACCTAGCTAGCAATGATAAATGAAATTGTAGAAGTAAAAATATAATTAAAATCATCATCAGCTTGTTACGTAGCTGCTAGCTAATAAACCAGCCAATTGAGATCAAAACATGAGATTGTAGAAGTACATGTATAATATATCTTGTTGCCTTGTTAACATAGTTGTCAAGCTAATAAACCAGCTAATTGTGACAGAAAATGGAATCGTAGAAGTATAAATATAACTTACATCATCAGCTTGTTTACGTAGCTGTCTAGCTAATAATTCCAATACAGCATTAGCAAGTGCTTTACGCTTCTTAGCTAGAGTCTGACGAATAGTATCAGTATTAATTTCAAATGGTCCTATAGATATACGACTTGGTAAGGACTGTTCTATTTTCTCTTTTTCTTCAAGATGCATCTCTACCTCACTTTTAACCTCAGCAGCTGTATGATTCTGGGCTTCATAGTTTCTACAACAATAAAAAAAATAGGTTGCCAGGCAACGAAACATACGCCCACACAGCAGCCAAATCGTCCGGGCAGTCAACAAGAATTGTCGCATATTAAGGAATTATCAGAAAATCATTAGAATTTGTTTGGTTTTTATAATCAAACATTTTTTTTTAAATCAGATAATAATTGTGACCTCCAGAGGCACCACAAGCTAAAAAGGGTGATTTTTCGTACAATCAGGGGACATAATTCAGGAAGTAATGACCCGATGGGCGCAAATATCGAAAGGAACCAAGATCTTTGGGTTTAAAACATACCTGTCAAGTTTCATCAAAATCGATTCAAAATTGTGACCTCTGTATGGTCCACAACCTTGATATAACATATTTTCACACTATTCGTGTACAAACGGCGGCCAATTTGTCCGTCAATTCTAGTCCGGTTTTCACGTAATTCAAACTCTCTCTTCATTACCATGTAACGGTGATATAGTCAAACGTTTTTTTAAATCGGATAATAATTTTGACCTCCAGAGGGACCACAAGCTAAAAAGGGCAATTTTTCGGACAATCAGGGGCCATAATTCAGGAAGTTACGATCCAATTGGCGCAAATATGGAAAGGAATCAAGATCTTTGGGTTATAAACATGCATTTCAAGTTTCATCCAAATCGGTTCAAAATTGTGTCCTCTACACTGTTCACAACCTTGATATAACATATTTGCACACTATTCGCGTACAAATGGCGGCCATTTTGTCCGTCAATTTTGGTCCGATTTTCACGAAATTCGAACCCGACCTTCATAACCATGGAACAATGATATAATCAAACGGTTTTTTAAATCGGATAACAATTTTGACCTCCAAAGGGACCACAAGCTAAAAAGGGCAATTTTTCGGACAATCAGGGGCCATAATTCAGGAAGTTGCGATCCGATTGGCGCAAATATCGAAAGGAACCAAGATCTTTGGGTTATAAACATGCATTTCAAGTTTCATCCAAATCGGTTCAAAATTGTGTCCTCTACACTGTTCACAACCTTGATTTAACATATTTTCACACTATTCGCATACAAATGGCGGCCATTTTGTCCGTCAATTTTGGTCCGATTTTCACGAAATTCGAACTCAACCTTCATAACCATGGAACGGTGATATAATCAAACGTTTTTTTAAATCGGATAACAATTTTGACCTCCAGAGGGACCACAAGCTAAAAAGGGCGATTTTTCGGACAATCAGGGGCCATAATTCAGGAAGTTACGCTCCGATTGGCGCAAATATCGAAAGGAACCAAGATCTTTGGGTTATAAACATGCATTTCAAGTTTCATCCAAATCGGTTCAAAATTGTGACCTCTAAACTGTTCACAAGCTAAAAAACGTGATTTTTCGTACAATCAGGGGCCATAACCCATGAAGTTACAGTCCGATACATGCCAATATCGAAAGGAAACGAGATCTTAGGGTGATAAACCTATGTTTTAAGTTTCATTGAAATCGGATAAAAATTGTGACCTGTAGACTGTTCACAAACAATTGTGAACGGACGGACGGACGGACGAACAGGGGCGACGACAATATACGTCCACATGAAAATGTGGGCGTATAAAAATCATAAACATCCTCCAAAACTGTCAAACCTTATATAAAGTGTTGCACATCATAATCTATGTATCAAATTATCACCAACATTTACCATTACAAAATACAAACAAAAATGTATAAATTCAGAAATGTTGGTTCTGAGAAAAATTTCTCAACTTCTTTAATATAAAAATGAATAACATACTTGACATAGACATTTATATCCATATTCATTAGTTCCAGGTACTTTTCGTATTCTCTAGCATAAGCTTTCATGGGTATAAGAGCTTGTCTAATAGATGATCGTACTGTATCTCGTAATATTTCTATAGGTGGTTCATGTTCTCCAACAGATTCTAATAATGGTGTACCCGACCAGAAAATATCTTCTAATATATACTGAAAGAATATAAATACAATTACTGTTTTTATGTGTCAGCATTTTGAATTGCTCACTGTTTCTCTAAAATTTAACTTCGTCCTTTGAGGAGTGCCTGCAGGTAAATACATGTCCGACTAAGCTCAAACCAAGCAGTTGGTAAGCTTATAAATATAAACATCCATCTACAATAAATCTTAATTGTTTGAGATAAATGTGTAGTAAATACCTTTTCTAATTGTGGTACATTCTGTGTTGAATGTATACCTTTATCAAACAATGATACAAGAGTTATTTCAAATGAATTTAAGTTTGTACTATAATGTACACCCTGGGTATCCATAGTTAAATCTACTAGAAACAAGGCATTCTTCTTTGGTCTGAAATATAAAATATTTTTTTTCTAATAGTTTGTAATGAATTAAACCTGTTATCTTCAATTAAAGCTAATTTTCAATAGTCTATTCTGAATGACATTCATGCAATACAAATATTTATGATTAAGAGCTTTCTTATTTATGAATTGACTTGATGTCTATAGACAGAAAAATAATTTAATTATCGAAAAGACATAAAATAATGTACCTGTAAACACTCTTCATGACATCATCACCCCAAACAAAATCATCTTGTAGTTGTAAAGTGGAGTGACAGGCATCTATTACCATCTGAGTAAAACTCTGTACAGAATCTTGAACCAAAAACCTCAAGGTATCCTATAATATAGAAAATATTCAATTAAGTATGCGAAGACTACCTCACATCAATCTTGGGTGTATACAAAAATATGCAGCCAGACAGTCAATTGGTGATGTACATTTAGCTAAGTGTAGAGTAGTGTCTACTCTGTTATCAAAACCAAACCATTCGGTCTGATAAATGCCAGAAATCGTCTGAAACTACTGCTCCCTATACTATAAACCACTACAAACTACAATGTAGATCTTGAGGATGTCACAGCTATTCATGTGACTAGGTCAGTCCAATTGCTAAAGGATTAACAGTATCAATTTAGTAAAAATAGCACAAAAATATTTACCTGCATAATAAATTTCACCATTTCCATAAATTTCTTTAATTTAGATATTTGATAAACTTCCCAGTTTGTTTCATGAATGTTAAACCATCCTTTAACAACATCCCGTAATGCAGTTCTAATGTGATTTCTTAGATTAGTTATCCAACTATCTTTCAGGAACAGGGATACCTGTTAAAATAAATAAAACATATAAAAACACTTTATTCATCCTTTAGACAGTCCGAAATCAAGGCCTAAAAGTGGATCAGAAATTCTGATCACTCAAGTAAAAATGCACCAACTGAATAGGACAGTGAAACTATTGATTACATCATGATTGTGATCACACCACTGCCTTACTGACGGTCAGAACTGTGAAAAGACTACATTTTGCTTCACTCAGTTGCTATTCCACCACTTTGAAACCGTACCAAATTGAACACATGTTCTGGGAATAAATATTGAATCATCTAGAATTGGTACAGGAATTACTTCTTAAAAAAAGATTAATACCTGTGAAGTAGCTTGAGATTGTGTTTGTTCAAATTCTTCTAATCTCATAGCTTTAGCTGTAGGTATGTGAAATAATGACATTCCAGATACTTTATTACAGTCAGTTCGTACTCTCTCTGTAGCTTGTATACTTTCTTCTCGTGTTAATATAGAATTAAACGCAAAACTGTCATACTGTTCATCAAACGTATATTCTGGTACATCCATACAACATGCTATAACAAAAAGTTATATATATTTAATTAAATAAGACATAATTAATTTCAAAGCTATATCTAGATCAGTCAACCAAGTTTCTGGAATTTTTTGCACAGGCATTATGACACATATGTCCCAGCAAGTTTCATGGGTAGCTGTAGAAGTGTGCACAGTTATTCTGAGATATATATTTTGTTGAAACTTACGTGTACATGCACCTTATATATAAATGCATACCCTGCCTCCAGTCTAATAATTACCCAATAAGTTGCTTACCTTTTTCTGGAATTTCTTGTATATCTGGTGGAGGTACACTGACAAATGCAAATGTCTCGGGATCTTGATCTACAGTAAGTTCAAATATTATTCTGTTCATTGAACGACAGAAATCTATGTTTACTTCTTTCTCTAACACTTGAACATAGTCTTCAAGACTGAAACATAAAATCATATTTCTATTTTATCGCAAAGAATTGTTCCATATTTGAAAAGAACGTTTAACTTGAAGATTGATCTTTTACATCTTATTTTTGTAATAATCCGGGAATATTAACAAATCATCTCTCCATTAGTCGATTTAAACCTGCTCATATAAAACATTAGAATTAACACATGATTTTCAGTTTTAGACCATAGCTACTAATAAAGGTCTTTATTATCATACTAATTACTATTCTTTTGTATATTCACAAAAAGTTTACAAAAAGTAATCTTGGAGACTATAATGCATAAAATTTGGAAGTAAAACATTTTAAGCAGTAAGATAATTAAGATAGGAAGAGCTAATATCGATCATATTAGGATATTGAGGTTACTTACTTTTTGTCCTTAGATAACCCTGGTGCACCTTTAGCCCATTCTATCATTCGTTTAAGTGAGGCTTGATCCAGTTCTCCTACACCATCCATAGGCATACAATCTATATACAGATTATATCGCAATTCTGCTTCACATTTCTTACGTTCTTCAAATGCAGTGGCTACACGTCTAGCAAATAACCTTGGATCTTCCGCACTGAACACCAAGCGAATTCTGGGAATCCATGACTGATTAATTGCCTCAGGTCTCTCCCCTATAAATTACAAACAAAGACCCTTATTACGGATTTATCCTTGCCTAATAAACCCTAGTGAAAAATGGGCTGACTTGAATAAAAAATTTTAACCATATTATCTAAATAAAATTGATACTGAAGACTGCTGAATCAATTTCGTGGTATATATACCATTTTGCAGAAAAAATTTGGTACAAAAAGCATGTAAATAAATCTTTTAAATTACTTACCCTTTTCTGGTGTCGCAACTGTATTTGAAACACGGCCATCAGTATCAAGTTTTTGTACCAGGTATTGTTTAGTTTTAAAGTCATAATCTAATACACCTACTTTAAACCAGTCATACACAATAGACGGATCAGTCGGATCTTCTACAAATAAAACATCAAAATTTTTTTAAAATAAAAATTCATCAATAATATGTTGCATCTAACCTGTACCAAGTGCTTTAAATCTTTTAAGTCTGAATCAGGTTTTTACCTAAATTTCATTTCCAAGTCAATAACACTCAAGATACATATTTTTGATTTTAACTATTACATTTATTCACTCCAAAAAAGGAGTGTATTTATGCATAGGATAAGTTATAAATTTCACAAATTACTCTTTTCATTACCAAAAATTATATCAAAATCACCATCATAATTTTAGATGACTTACTTTTCGCATCGCTGTCCAATGTTGGTAATAGTGCCTTTCCTGGAACAGGTTTTCTGGTACCATTAGTTTGTCCAAGTTTAATCCATTCATCTGGTGTTCTACAATCATATTCTTCATCATCAAATATGTCTAGAGGTAAATAAGGTGGAAATGGTGCTGCCTCACCTTCTTCTTGATTTAAAATAACATTGTTGTTCACTATTTGTCTTGGCATTAACTGATCCGTGGAAATATTCAGTTCTTCTAATAGTTCTTTCAAATCAAGTTGGGCATAATGGCGTCTTCTCCTGCAATAAAGATGTCAACAATTTAAATTGAAATACTATTGGCTATCAGATACTTAACTATTTCTAATTAGAGTTTAAACTCCTTGTGGGTCTAAACGTTTTTTCATAAGAAAAATATTATCGAAAAGTCAATGATGTTTTGCATACCTCTCAATCTCTATTTTACGTGGACAATCACCAGGTTGAGTGTAAAAAGGGAGCTGGACTTTTGGCTCTGAAGCTTTCAATGAAAAATCCTACAACAAAAATTACATACAGTATTAAAAGCTCCCAAAAGCAAACAGCCGTTTAATCAAAATTATCAAGGAGCAAATTTTATGCTCTAGGAATATTGATATCATATTCGTTTTTTTTTTTGTTTTTTTTGTATTGAGCAAATCAAAATGTCTTTCATACACACCCAATCCCAATATTGGGTTGTCACAATCCTTCTTGTCTCTAAGACATAGTGTGAAGTAATGATTCTGCTCTTCACCCACCATTTCAACCAAATTTGTGTATGCACTTCAATTAGCCATATGATTAAGCATTGATTACACAGAACATGGAGTTTTAGCAATTAGTGCAACAAATTAAATAGATAATGTCATGATCAAAAAAAACAAACTTACAGTAACAGTAGTTAACTCCGTACTCGGTCCATATACATGTTCTTCTAATTCTTTCTCCAAAACTTCTCTTGTGGGAACTTTAAATGTTGTTACTAAAAACATATAATATATGAAATGAAATTGGGTTTGACATCGTACTTCTCTGCTTCAACTGGGCTGATGAAGATGGACAAAATCCATACAGTGAGCTATTAGGGAGTCTTTGTTTATACAGAAGCGCTAACTTTATATTACATTACAACTGCCAAGGTATCTTTGTGCATCAATTACCTGGGAGAGTGTTTTTTTTTCCATTTTAATAATCAGACAACAGTCTTTGCCAAATTCTCTGATAGGGGGAAGTAACTCCAGAAAATCGTGGTGAACTTTCTCGACCACCACTGTGAGCAAATACGCGCCCTCCAAACTAGCAACCTATTTAACTCACTTAGCCATTATTAAATATGGTTAATAATCAAGAATGAAAATGACTTCACTTCGCAGCAATTCTTTTGAGTATGTGGATTGCATTAATTTCCTTCATAACAATATTACCAAGTTATTACACATTATGATTCAGCAATCTTAAATTATTTTACCTAAAGGAGTGTGTTTCTCGGTTTTCACTTTCCATAGTGTGCCCTGTAAAGTCTCAGGACCACTTAAAATGTCCTGAAAAAGAAAATTAAAATGCAAAAAAAAAGTCTAAAACTAAATGGTAGGTTTAGTCATCATCTTTAAATTAATAATATTTCACATACATATTGCTCCCTCGGTATTTGTTACATTGTACAGCTAAACTAAACTCAATTTAAAGAGCAAGAAAGGAATGTATAAAGTTTATATGAAAAATAAACAAAAAATAAAATAAATAAAGCTGCACCTCCAATCTTTCGGGTGGATCTTCACTACTTATAATATCAGAATAATATCCCCTCTGTTTAATAACTGGATACATCTGACCATTCCGTGTTGATTTAGCTGCTGTACTTCCATTACTTCTATTGGCTGAAAATGACCTCCCATGGGAAGTATTTGGAAGTGGTCTGGAAGCCATATTGACTTTTTATTGATGCTTATATCTTAGTCTACTGAAAACAATTATGGTATATTAAGGTAATCAAAATCTGATTTTATAAAATAAATTAGGGTAATCATCAAGGGACAATTTTCAATAAAACATTTGTGTGTGATTCACATGGATAAAAAAAGATATCATTTTCTTATTTTTTTACTATAGTAGTTACTGATATTGTGTCATACTACTAATAATAAGTAAAACACAGAGCACGATAAAACTGACAACAATGGCTACAGTACCACCAGTAAGAACTTGGACAGTGCCCTATTCCATGCACAAGATGCTTATTACAGTTTACTCGATCTCATTTATTTGAGTACTTAAAGTAACAGAATGCTAGGGGTTTAGAGATCAAGTCCACCAGGCATAGAAGGTAAAAAAAACAAGTTACAGATATTTTAAGCATACAATGGTTTCAGTCATTCTATCTCTCTTAGCTAGACAGCAATGATGTGACCAGTCCTTCTGGCTTGATCTTGTTTTTAGATCTAATGAACCAGTTTCAGTAAATTATACAACACTTTTCAGTATTTTGTCTATTGAATTTTAATAGTCAATAAACTAGACTGGATTATCTACTTAAAAAAGGATCACCCTGCAAGATTGTTTATAATAACCTAAGTTGCCTATATTCAAGCCTGGAATTAAGACACCTGTCACTGACAATGTCAGGCACAGATCCAGGCTTTCTCAAGCACAAAACCTCTGGTGCCTGTCATTTTGTCCAGTACTGATTTGTCTTTTTTACTGATATTATTAATACATGTCCGGCATTAAGTTGAAAATATCAGGTACTATTTCATTGGTGCCTGACATATTGTCAGGTAGCCTACACCTAAAACCATTATTTCCAGGCCTGCCTATATTACTAATATTAGTCATATATTCAATCATATCTGTTGTTGCTGTAATTTCTAATCTGTTATATACTACATGAATTGAATAGCAGTCTATCTTTGGCATCTGGTTAATCCAGTCTTCACTTAGTTAGTATTCTGTTTTGAATGCGGAAGACTTTGGATACTATAACTATTGAGTTAGAGACTTAGCTACTTTAAATTGATTAATATTATAATAAGTCGTGTTTGCAATGTCGAAGACTGCGAATGATATTAAAAGGCTCAATACCACTCTTGTTGTAACTGAATAATAGGCCTATGTCCTAAGTCCCAATCTTCATTCTGATCAACAAATTGTACCGATATTACAAATTTCAGCTTAACACACCTAATTTTAAAAAAATTGAGAAAAATTCAACTACATGATTTGAGAAGTCTAACATAAACCTTTTCAAATGTAACTTAGATTTTAAAGTATTTTCGAACCCTCTGGACAAGTAAAACAGGATGTAATATAATGTAATAATGGATAATTTACACAACAACAGGGAGGTATTGAGGAGGTAGGACACCTAAACTATAGGCCTAGTACTGAATTGTTTATGTTTGTGGTCTCTTAGTATGATGTCTTGTATCTGTTTTTGTGTAGAATTGTGTGTGGTGCAGTCCCCCTGCACTTACTATTAGAGTAAGGCTATTATTTATTTTCTGGAGCTGCCAAGCCAGTAAGAGTGTTATTGTGCCTTTAAGGGCTTGTCTCATTTCGAGCCAAACTGTTGACGTTTAATACTATTACATTACTACTATTTAGTTAGTACTCGTAGGCCCCCTGGGCTTTTCTTTCTCTTGTTTTTGTTTGCCGTGTCCAAAAACAAATTTCTACTAAAACTATGTTATAACATTTCATTTCTACTTTGCACATATATAGATTTAAATAGAACTAATCAACAAACTTACGTTTTAAGAACTCATATTCTTAAGATGTATTACTAGTATGCACACAGCAAAATTGATAAATAACCCGACTAAAATTTTGCCAGGATTGTTAGTTTACAAACCAACATGGCGTCTTCCCATGGCAACAATGTCAAAGGTCAATGTCTCTTGTCATTCTATAATGTCGCTTATATCGTCGAAAATCGTTTCGGTTCTAGATTTGTGGGATTGAATATTTTGCCGTGCTCATTTACACCCCCACCATAATAAAAAGGGGAATTGTAAAAATAATCCGTCACTAATGAATTTTCCTATTCTGACACCGAGAGGATAAACTTTATCATAATATAATATAATAACGCGGGCCCGTATCTTCTCTTCTGGGGGGCGAGTGGCATGCCCCAACCCCCGCTCAGAAATAGCTATAACAATCATTAAAGTATACACAACAGTTCCTTATATTAACCTAAAAAAAGCTATTTTTTTTTTTTTTTTTTTGTTTGAATACTTACTTTAAAATGCTTATTAGACGCCTATAGTAGCATGATGATAACAACAACAGTAGCCTACCGTATGTTCGAATGACCTTTCCGATAATTTCCTCAAAATGTTCGCCCCCTACCGAAAGGTAATGCCCCCCCCCCCCGCTTAATAATGGTGTCAAGATACGGGCCCGATATAACGCAGACGGACATGGGCCTGGAGCGCATGATATTATTTAGCTCATGCTGTCAGTCTTCCAATACAATCCGAAACCAGACAGGAAAATCTTGAAGAACTTTCTCCGCAGCACCAGGTTCGAACCTGGGCCTCGCCCTCAAGCCGTTATTGTGATTTTTGGAGTCATTAGTGAGCCAGCGCAATATGCCACAGGCCTACTATGAAATGATTGGCACAGTCTGCTGTATGCAAAATGAAATTTATTCTGCTCAAATATGTGTAGATATATATAATTCTTCCGAATTCCAACTGCCCAGAGCTATTATATAACCCATACAGCACCGATAAACAGGTGCTGATACAGGAATTTTTGCACGAGGGGGTTTGCCAGGTTTCTGTTACGGAAATCTGCCATCATCGTCTCTAAATTACATAGGCATACATACAAATTGAGCTTATTAAACAGAGAAATCATTTTTATACTGATGTAGTATCACTTATGTAATTTCATTGATGCAAGGCATTATTTTTTTTTTTTTATGTAGATGAGCGAGGGGGGGGGGACCCCCCCAAACTCCCCCTCTGGATCCGTGCCTAATAAATTCTTGAGTTCGACCTCTTAAGAAGAATATAATTAACTGGCTTCATTACATTTTGTTTTGTAACATGCTAAATTCATACATTATTAGGAGTATGTATTTTTTTCTTCAGCTGTGAGCTACACTCGACGTCGAATGCCAAATAAATGCAATGACAGAAATGAGAAAATTAGCGTTGTACAACATAGCACTACAGGTTCTATAGATTAGGTAAAAAGGACTATAAGTATAATACTTAAAAATCAAAACTTTTAATAACTTAGATAGTTACAGATATTAACTTTGAAAGATAATATTTCAAAAATTATATTAGTAAATTTATTGTACCGTATGTAATGCAACAACTTGAACTAATTGATATTTTCAGTTTTTAAAAATAAATATAACTGTTATTTTTTCTGAAGAATGTTATAAAGTTTTAAAGAAGCAAAGGCATCAATAGCTGCATATTTTTGTTGTTCCTCCGAAAGGGGGAAGTTTGCCCAATTTCCACAACGAATACTGCCTTCTTTATTCAATTTCATCCGTAATACATTTTTAACTAGTCCATCTAAACTCCAATTTTCACTTGATTTTAATTTTGTGTTAGCCAATGTCTTCAATTCTAACATAGAATGACGAATTATGGACATAGCATTAATGTCACAGTCTTTGGCAAGTTTCCAGAAATCATTTTCGATGTTTAACCCAATTTTCTTTATTTTTTGATTTTCAATTAGGTTCTTGAGTATTTTAGGAAATTCCGGCATTGCTGCAACATGAAACAAGAAACACTTTTGTTCACTAACACAAATTTGTATCAGGGAAACTTTTCCTGGGTTGCCTTTTTGATATGTTACTGGCCATTCAATATCAAATCCAACAAAGAAATCTTCCTCTGGGTTGAGAGATTCTAACAGGTCATCGCACAATAAACAGCAATCATTGATATTATATGAATAAATAATAGAACCTTTAAACTCCATATAAGGTAAAGATTTTGATATGATGTCATCAATAGTTTCAGTTGGTTTAAATGATTTAAGACTAGCACATGTTTCTCCCTTTTGTTGTTGAAATGTTTGCTTAGTATTTTGAGTTTCAGGATTGCATGCAGACTTATCATCAGACAACTTTTCAGGTTCTTTTTGAGATTTTGGCTCATCATACACAGTGCCCATCCATGCTGGTAACTTCCTTTTCTTTTTCTGACCACATTTAAGACTATTCATGCTGATTTTTGTAATATTCCCTGTTTATGCCATTAGTAACACTTTCCTAAACAGTTTTATTTCAATGAAAGTGAAATAGCATTATATAAATCATCAAACAGTTGCAAGGACCAAACAACAGAGTATTCATATCCACCACCCTCAGCCCAGGAAGATTGTTAAGGGGAGATTACTCTAAGTTGGTCAACAGTTAACTCCCTTGTGTCAACAAATTTCTTCCAAAAACAATTGAAGGGAATAATAAATTTATTTATAATAATTTATCAATAATACAATACAACTGAACAAGTATCATATTTCTGTTAATTTTCTTTCAACTCGTTGTAATAATGATTGTAAGTGTTGGTTTTTAATTATTTGTGTTATTGGTCGGATTGATAAATTTATTTATAATAATTTTAATCTATAATACAATCCAACTGAACAATTATCATATTACTGTTAATTTTCTTTCAACTCGTTGTAATAATGATTGTAAGTGTTGGTTTTTGATGTTAATTATTTGTGTTATCATTGGTCGGATTGAATGAGCTTTCACTTTTATTTCTAATATGCAAGATAAATCCACCAATTTCTGTTGACATTGCTGAATTCCCTGAAAATACACAAAAGATTAAAAAGACATTAATATAGAACACTGACATTTTTTTTAAAAAGCAGTACAATTATTTTTGTTTATAACTTTAAAGAAAAGACTTTACCAGGCAATTATTCCCCTAATACACAAACATATTCAACATCTATCTGTACTTTAAAATGGATTGCTTACACTCAGTAACACTAAATCCAAAATTTCAGATCAAATATCAATACTTTAACATTACAAGCTTAAATTTCAGAATGCACATTACATCATAAATTTCTTAATGCTTCAGTCAGTCTGTACCTACTGCATATTAATAAAAAATATTTCAAAAATATTTTTTTAGATACGTGCAGAAGTAGCATACAAACCTCTAATAGAACATCTTTTATAGAAGAATCTGTTCTGGCTTGTTTCCTCATTATCTAATTAAAAGAAATTTAAATTAATAGTTGAAATCAATTTGTGAACTATACGCTTTCCTCTAGCGTTCTATGTATTAGAATTTTATGTGGATGTTCCCATGGTAAAACACAAGTCATTTTCTATCCATTTTCTCTTTCCAATATAAAAATACTGTTTTTATTTTAAAATCTACAAGAGTTCTCCTTTTAAATGAATACTTACAATACTATCTTGAGCAGAAAACCCAATCAATCCTGTTAAAACCTGAAAATACATTGTACTTGATCAAAAATATGATCTATTGACATATGTACATGTACTATTGTTACTTGGACATTATGTTTCAACTTTAGGTGACTGTGTCAACTTTAACAATCATGTACAGTTGGTTCTTTATGACAGCTCTTGCTAGGGCTTTCACTATTAGAGGAGAGCTGGAATCCAGAGAGTCAACCTAGCTGAAATTGTACCAATTTTCATCTATGTGATATCAATGCCTGACAGAATTATGTGATTGCCAGACCAAAGCTAGGCTAGATTAGCTTTAATCTGTACCAATTAAAACTGCTAGGAATCAAGAATGATCACAGCCAGACAATTTGTGCAGTGAGCTACCCCTAACACACATCCCCAAAATGCCAGCCAACTTCCCCCGTCCCAACTACACTTGATTAGCTGAAGCTCGTACCAGTGGAATTAAGACATTTTTGTAAGTAATAGTGTGCCTTAAATTTAATTTGACAGGTCTTTTGTCTACATGACATCATCATTTAAAACCAGTTTATCTAATGCTGTACGTTGAGGTTATTTAAAATTAAATTGATTATTGTGAGCAGACCAGAAGTGATGGTAATTTCCAACCGATCTTTGAAACAGTTATATTTTTGTATCGCCAAGGGCATTGTTGATCAATTAGCAGTTCAAAATTTTTGAATCTAGAAACTACATGTATAAATTGTATTTCTTGGAATTTGGAGATTTCAATTTGAATTTCATATTTGGATAGCTGACTTGTATCTGATTCCAGAATTATGAGATTTGTTGTAAATTATTAAAACTTTATTTTTCACTTCCCCTCTAGGGTAATGTGCATACAATAAACATATGAATATCTTTGTCTTGTCTGTTCACCGTACCGCTTAACCAGTGTGAATGTGAAACCCCTTAGCATTGCATGCAATTCAAGTTTGTTTTATTGTTCCTTCCATAAAAAGTATCAATTAAATAATGTTGCTGTTTATATTTCCAGCTGTGAAATGGATATCATTTTGCAAATAATTTCTTCACAGATAAACATACTGTACCGTGTTAGAAAGATCAACATCCATGGCCATACTACCATCATTTATTTTACATGCTAATGTCCATGCTTCACCTTGTCCACTAGTCAGTTTGCTCGTTAGTGTGGATATATAGGCCTAAATCAAAAGAAAATATTGTGTCTACATAATTTAACTACAAATGTCAAATAATAGCAAATAACATAAATAAACAATTTGCTTTAATAATTAGTAAGAAAACTAAGAAAACATACCTTAATTTTAAAACACCTTTCCTCCATAAAAGGCATCCGAGATGATATGCATGATATATAAGTAAACGGTTCAATTTCTTCAACTGGAAAAAGATAGGTTGCCAGGCAATGAAACACATGCCCACAGCAGCTAAATCATTCCAGCAGTCGACAAGGGTCGTCACATATTTATAACTCTGGCTTTTTCGTTTTACAAATTCATACAGATCTGATTATAACTTTTGACACTCGAACGTGCACAAGCTATACATAGTAAAACAAGATCTAGAAGTAACTGACAGAAATTGCTGAAATTAACTAGACTTCTTCGTTTCACTAATCTAAATGATGCATATAAATTTCCTACAGATCAAATAATAACACTTGTCAGTCAAGCATTGAAATGGCTGAACAAAGTGAAACAAGGGCTATTTCTAGACATAATTAATGGAAATTGCTGAAATTCAATAGGATTTGTCATTTAACTAATCCAAATGATGCATATAAATTTCACACAGATCAGATGATAACTTTTGGCTTGAAAAACTTTCACAAGGTTCAACAAAGTGAAACAAGGGCCATAACTCTAGACGTAATATACGGAAATTACTGAAATTCAATAGGATTCATATTTAATAGGGTTCACAAGTTGCAACAAAATGAAACAAGGGCCATAACTCTTGATGTAATAAACTGAAATTGCTTAAATTTAGTAGGATTCTCCTTTTTACTAATTCAAATGATGCATATATAATGTAACAAGTGACATAACTCTAAAAGTAATTAATGGAAATTATTGAAATTAAATAGCATTCTTAATCTCACTAATGTAAACAACATATTATATCAATTTTAAAACAATCAGATGATAACATTTGGCATTAGAGCATTAGCAAGAAATTGTGTACGACAGACGGACTAGCATACCGACAGACAGGTGTACAGGGGCAACAGCAATATAGGTCCACATTTCCATGTAGGCGTATAAAAATGAAAACTTCATTGATAAAGGTTGCACTGTGGTAGATGACATTATATTGGCTGCAATTCCAGTTCGAGATATTTTGCTAAAGATGTAATAATATCTCTATATGATCATGTCAAACAAATATACAACATAATTTGATTAACGAAACGTGCACAACAATTTTGAAATACAAAAATAAAATAATTACCTGTATTCTCAACAATAGGTTCAATAATATTGATTGAGTTCTGTCCGTGGCACGAAGAATTAAATGGATGAATCACAGCTTTTGGCACTTCTGGTTTGACAGTACTAACATTGACATCAGGTAGATCAAAATCATCGTCATTCAGACAGTCAAAATCATCATCAAATTGTTCAAAATGGTCATTGTTCTCCGCAAAAGCACTTTGATGATTATTGTTAAAATTTAAACTCTTCGTAGGTGCAGGTTTTGTGACATGTACTTCACGTTTAATAGACGTAAACATATTCTCCATTTTTTGTTGTTTTTCCACTCTTTGTCTTTTATTTCGTGATTGAGGAGTGCCTGTGGATTCACGCTGGCATTTAATGCCTTGAGTTCTCTCAGAAAAAGTCTGAGCACTACCATTATTAAAGATTGTTTGTTGAACAGAATGAGATGAGTTGCCAGTGGAATCAATTTTACTGTGATTAAAAGAAATAGTTTCCGTTTGTTGATTAGAATTTATAGCAGTTCTATTTGTCATATTAGAAGATGACCGTGATGGATTTGAAAGTGGGTAAACTGGAGGTGTTTCAATGGACAGTAAAATATTATCATCAATATCATCCATAAACATATCATCCTCGAAATCATCATCCCACTGTCATGAAAAATAAAATTTCAGATTAAAATCATGTTTTACATCTGGCATGAAATATTCAGACATTTTGGCACTCTTGACAGGGAAACTGACCATTGCAGAATTTACCTCTTGTCAATCAATTTACATGCCATAAAATTAAACTTTCAAAGAATTGCTTTAAACACAATAATTAGATAATATATGGTATATAAGGTTTGGGTTTTACAGACTTTTCTTGATGTTTTGAGTTTATGGTTATAACACAGAATAAAAACATACCCCAGAATCCAACAGGTTCTGTGATTGCTGCACAACATGGGGCTCTATAAGTAAACATACGGAAAATACATAACATTGATTTGTAAATTCATCTGTGAAGAACATATTCAACCATTATAAATTTATTTGTGGAGAAGAACATTTTCAAATGTATCATCAAACTTTGGATTCAACAGGAGAAAAACCAAAACTGAACTGCGAATTAGAATCTATAGTGAAACAAAGTCTTTTTGTTAATATACCCTTATGAAATGCATATCAATATAAAAGAAATATGATTGCATTATTGCAGGTTTAAAATCATGCTACAAGTAAAACATTAGTACTGTCAACACAAAACAAGGTACATAAATGCATTAAATACATTATGTTGAAGTGAATAAGACTATTCCCTATATGACCTTACCACATAACAATAGACAGAGAAGTCACATCTTCTAGAAATATAAAGCTTATTCTACTAGATATCAGACAATCCACTAGAACTCTTACTTGGTTGATTTTGAAGTCTTGATGATTGTTGGTTACTATATGACGTTTGTAATCTAGAACTGGTACTGTTTCTTAGCTCTGATTGGCTGGTTGTTGTTTCTAATTTAATAGATGGATTGATTCTGCTAGATTCTTGTTTTATTTGACTGAATTGTGAATTTGACTGATTTCTGCTTGTTGAACATTTTGACTGACTTTCTTTTTTCTTAAATGAATTATCTCCCCTTTCAATAAACTTTCCAGAAAATTGTTTGGAATCTCCTTTACCAGAATGCTGCATGTTTTCCTCCCTGAAAAATATAATAATATGAAACTAATAGTTGTTAAAATAATATCTGAATTTTCATGCACAATTATTCCACAAACTTAAATTTTATTGTGACTGAGATGATTAACAAAATCACAATTTTCCTTTTTACTTTGATATCTACCAGCTGCTCAATCGTATAATGTTCAGCATAATATGTATTCTATTTCAATTGAATTCACAATCGACAATCCACTTACAAAGCTTGTTGAAGAAGTTGTTCTGGTGGGTTATCTTCTATCAATGTATCAACTTCTCCACCATAAACATGAGTATTATCAGATGTTAATAATAAAACACCTCTTCTACATATAACATCACCATGCACTAACACCTTGAAATACAAATGCAATAATACATTTGCATGAGTCAGTATTTTCTATAATAAATATGCACTAGGTAAGATGTTATATTTTAAAATCTACCTAACAATTAAACACTGTGTGATAATCAGTACCGACCTAAGTGTTCAAATCAGCATTCAAGAATACATGGGTTATTGTTCAAAATAGTATTCTTTTATTCCTAAAGGCTAACTGTCTAGTTTCAATACTCCCTAAATCTCATAATCCATTGGGCTCTACTGGTCGAGTGATGGAACATGAGCTCTCGACAATACAAGCGTTGAGCTTTCAAAACCACAATAGCAAATTATTGAAATAAAATAGAAAATATGTAACTATATATTATCTTTAAATATATAGAAGATGAAATCCATCTTTACCATTTTGGATACCAGTATTTCTTTCCTGCCAATATTTTTTTTTAACTTTTCCAAATTCATATCAAATATACAGGAACACTTACTTTTGTACCTAGAACCGTATCAATACCTATAGAAGAAATAGGTTTATATTCCATTGCTTGTATGTCATTGGTACCATCAGTCAGTTTCAAATATAACATTTTACTAGGTTTGGGCTCCCACTGTAAAATATATGTGGAAGAACATTTTTAAAAAGCTTGTTGTAATCGGACTATTGTAAATCAATCGATTAAACTCATCATTATGTTGCTAGAATTGTAATTAATAATTTACAGGAGAGGGGTTTATATAGGTTTTGCCTTTAAGAGTTTTGATTTATTATCATTACACACTGATACTCTAAATCTACTTACATAACCAGGCTGTATACTAGTATCAGCTGACACCCCAACATTAGCATTTTCTGTTCCCTTTACTTTCTGTAGTTGCGAATAGCATGACGATCCTACATCTATTATTGACTCAATCTATACATGAACAAAGTAAAGATTATTGTACCAAAACCATAAAAATGTGGGCGTATAAGAACATATATTATATCTATATTTGTTTGTTCATATCCAAAATCATTTGTTGTTATTGTTAGTTTAAAAATAAAAGCTTTCGAGTATGAAATGATATACCCTTACTTGTAATGGAAAACTTCCAGAAATAGTAGCTTTAATGTTTTCTTGTAAGTTATCTGGGAGACAGCAACTGTGGAGTTCTCGCAGATCTGACATCAACCATTGCTCGAACACTAAATTTTTCACACTGTCAGGAGTGTTAACAGTATTACTTTCCTACAAAATAAAATTATCAGTTCTGATATATAATCATTCTGGACAAAATCTACTGGAACATGTTCAAATACACATAAACAAAGGTTGTCAGGCAACAGATACCCACCCACCATCAGCAAAGTCTTTCACACAGTCATGAAGTAAACTGAAACAACACATAACAATTTCAAAAAGATCAGACCATAATTAAACACTTTTGTGCTGCCAAACTTTAATAATAATGGGGAATAGCTCTTGAAGTTATTGCTAAAAATGGCATGTTTATTTTCAATATGACGATAGATAACCAATCCAAATTAAAGGAACAACAGGTAATAACTGGAGTCTAAAGTTCATAATCTAGAGGGAGGTGCATGATTACTGAGCATTGTTCAAATCAATATATCTCTTCATTTCAATTAGACAGTCAATGTTAATATGCATTATATATACAGGGCATCAGTTTTAATGAATATAACAGATTTAGCACTTTCTTTCTGTTGTAAAATACACAACTTTTTTGTAAAAATAGCTCCCGGAATACGCTGTTTGTCAATTGTAATTATAATTAGTTTATAACTAACACTCTACTCATATATTTAGGTCAAGAAACAATCTCAAAATGTCAAATTGATTTATACATTAAAATACAAAACATGCATGGTAGATGATAGCATTATATTGTACCCGTTGTTCTTCTTGTATCCAGTCTAAGCAAGCTTGTAACCAATCATTTTGTACATCTATTCTGTGAGTCTGTAGCATCCATGCTTTAATACAATCTTTTTGGCCAGCAATCATTGCGTCCAGAATTATATAGAAATCAGTGAATCCTGAAAGATGCAATTTTAATAGAACATCATTAAATATCAACATATGGCCATGTTTTCTATTTCATGATTACCCATAGTTCCTATAAGATAAGTCCATTTAGGTGCATCTACATGTAGTTAATCCTGAAAACAGTTATTAAATTGTCCCAAAATATTTACATAAATATGCTAGGAAATGAAACGAAATTTAACATTCTACTGTTCTAATTTCAAAATCTGTGTTTTTTGCTGTGTCACTCTATGATCACGCAATCGCTAATATTTGGGATCTGTTGAGTAGCAATTGACTCATGGGTGGCAACGCATAATAATGTAATATGAATGTATAAAACTGATTTACTTCCAATTATTTCGATTTTTACTGTAAAGTTTTAAAGTTGCCATGAGTTGTCTTTTTATATTTGCGTGGATCAGGCCCGTGGATCAGGCCCGTAGCCAGCTTGCTGGCAGCGGAGGGGCAGTGAAGTTTTAGCGGGGGCATACCCGGCACTGTCTTAAAGGGACAATAACACTCTTGCTGACTTGGCAGCTCCAGAAAATAAATAATAGTCTTATTCTAAGTACTAGATGTTTATGTGACCTACCTGTTGTGTAAAATATCCATTACATCATATTTTACTTGTCCAGAGGTTTACATTAAAGCCCCAATAACACTCTTGTTGTAACTGAAAAATATGTCCCAATCTTCATTCTGGTCAACAAATCGTATTATTTTAGAATATTCCAATTAAATGATGATATAAATTTCATCTTAACACACCTAATTTAAAAAATTGGAAAAATTCAACCAATTGATTTGAAAAGTCTAACGTAAACCTTTTCAAATGTGACTTGGATTTTAAAATATTTTCGAACCCTCTGGACAAATAAAATAGGTTGTAATGGATAATTTACACAACAGGTAGGACATTTAAACATCTAGTACTTAGAATAAGGGTATTATTTATTTTCTGGAGCTACCAAGCCAGCAAGAATGTTATTGTCCCTTTAACCTTTTCAAATCATGTAGTTGGATTTTTCCAATTTTTTAAATTAGGTGTGTTAAGATGAAATTTGTATCATCAATTAATTTGAATATTGTAAAATAATAAAATTTGATGACCAGAATAATAAAGATTGGGACATATTATTCAATTACAACAAGGGTGTTATTGGGGCTTTAAGTTTAAGTAGATATTTTAGAGTTATGGTCGTCAAATTTTCTTTCAGGGGGGCATAACATTTTTTCAGGCCTTGCCACCCCCTGGCTACGGGCCTGTATTGGGTTGTCTTGCATTGGGATGTCGAGTTGTCTTTGGGCTGCATGAGTCAATATACAATATAATTTATAATAATTAACCATACGTACGTAGGTACCTCCTTCGTTTTTGCTGAAATAGATCTATAATCTATAGTTCTTGAACAAAACTGCGTGAAAGGTATTTACTGTATTTTCATTTTCTGTAAACCAATGGGAATTATCATAGGTAATATCGTTTTGTTTTTATTCAGGCCAGCCTGAACTTTTCTCTACTTCCATTTTTGAGTCATTTCCCGCCATCTTTAGGAGTATTTAGTGACCAACACAATTCTGTATAATGAAAATAATTTTTTTACGGTCAATCAATATAAATTTCTTGTTTCGACAATATCACACTGTATTTTCTGATGGACGCCTTAGTTGGTTTATTCTTTTGATCATCCATGTTTCGGGATGGATATGAATGAGATGAAACATAAAAATATCTCCCCACATCTTACCGGATGTGACGTCACAGGCAGACGCTTTCGTGTTGATATTTTGTCACTGTATAATGTGACGATGTTACCGATCATGTTGATCTGTTGTTTCATTTATTTATGACATCCTTTCCTCTGAAGCTCATATAATCTTCTTGATTTGTGAAAATGTCAAGTGGAAAAAAGATGTTATCTGGGCGAAAAATGGCACCATTCGGAGGGTCTGTATCGCTAGAGAAGATGAAGGCTGACTTCGGTTGTGAGCAATAAATTTCAATATAATCGTAATATATCAAATTCAAATTTCATTAATTTTAGTCTAGTATTATTTATTACTATTATTATGCCCCCCCCCCTCCCCACCAAAATAAAAAAAAAAACACCTAAAAGCAAACTACATGTACATGGCCGTGTTCACTGTGTTGATTTTTTAGTTGAAACCATTGCCATTGGTGTTTTTATTTTATTTTTATCAAATAGTATTATTAGACTAGCCTAGTACTAGTAGGCTTAGATAAATAATATAATTAGATCTAAATATTTGGCTTCAGCTTTAGTTTTAGTCAGTACAGATTCTGATCTAATCATAATGAAAACAAAGTGGTAATTTTTATGGAACTGTATATAAAGTACCGGTATCCTGAAAGTTATTTTTACGGTACCGGTACCTTGGGAAAATATTTAACAGTCAAACACATGATATCTATATTGTATATTACACAGTCGTCATTGCCAATTCTACCTCACTACGTACGTGAGTGCCATAGTCGAAAAATCTTTGAGTTATTTTTATGACAGCACCGTAGACAAAAATCTGTATAGGTTGTTTTCAGGGTAAGGGTTCAATTTAGCTTCCATTTGTGTCAATTTCTATATAACTTCCCAAATATTAGCGACTTGGCTCCTTTAAACATCTCTTTTGATATTTAGGAGGCTGTGGGTGTGGGGGGCAAATAGCAAACTAGCATGCGCAAATTGTACCATAAGGTTTGTAATTAAGTCAACTGGTGTGGTTTCGATTCACTGGTTGTATGTGGCAAGGAATAGGATCGCCTGTCAAACCTTGTGGTTTTGTTCCAGGTCCTGTTCGGTTCCTTCACAGTCCCACTTTTTAAAAACCCCTACCATGTGCAAGCAAATCATTGAAATAAAATTAAACCATATATGCTTGTCTGGAGATGACTCTGTTTGTGTCAAGTGAACATTTAACCCCATTTCTCTCTCTCTCTATTTATTGGGTTGGGAGCCTATGGGGCCATGGGCACTGTGGGCAGTGGGACCCAATATTTACATTCTTGATCAGACACTCAATTCTGCAATTTTCTTTGTTTCAGACATGAATGGAGATATGGTAAAGAAATTTTTGATGAAAAATCCGGCTGTTCTTGAACAATTTCTGATCGAAGAGATACCTACAGAGAAACTCAAGGAAATTCTGGACAGAAAAATAGAAAAAGACGCTGGAACAAAAGGTACAGGGCTATAACATTATCAGTATTGATGAACTCATGAAGGGGTCAAATAAGATTTTAACTAATTTTGTATCCTCACCCCTTTCTGTAAATCATTGTGTACATTGCAGAGACTTAATTTAAAAGTTATGATCCAATCTTTTTATTTTTGTGCTGTTTACATTGCGCGAGACCAGGAATCTTATTGATTCCAGCATATTAAATTACTTATATTTGAAAGCAGCATCTATGCATACTCCCCGATAGCTAACTGCATAACAATGACATTATGCTTTAAATATAGCTCCAAACTGGACCTAATATGTTTACATAATGTTACATCATGACTCCATGACTCACGATTGATTTTATTATGCTCAATTAACCAGTGCAATCCAGCAATGAACAGAGAGGGATATCTTAGACCATTGCTTCAGGATTATAATATCTATGTTGTTATCTGGCAACCTGTGTTTATTGATTTAAATCTATTATAGCTTTAAGCTGGTGCACAAGTCCAAAAGTTATATCTATTGTGGATAAAAGGGTAAGATTCATAAATCACTTCGTTAAATACATGAGAAAACAGTTTCTCTATGCATATATTTGATCGCAGATCATTAATTCTAATTGCACAGTTCTAATGTCATAAAAAAAACCATACAATTTATTGCATTGCCCATGTTCAATTTGGTTAGTACCTTGATTGTGAAATAATGTAGAGTATAACATATAGTTATGGCCAAAACATGAAGGCCTATACAGACAAATTTTGCTGAAGAGAAGTAAAAAACACTACAAAACGTAACATTTTATATTCCAAGTCTTGATCTGAAATCATGCACAAAAACTGGTAGTTTTTTGTAAGAAAACATGACTAATTAATATTGATATTATCAGTTTACCCCAAAATAAATCATAACTTGCTTGTTTGTATTTTATTTTATTACCTGTCCATTACAGTATAAAGGTGATAATATACAGCTCATAGTGGATAAGTACCTGAATGAATTCTCAAAACTAACATGTCCTTTTACTCTGTTGAGACAAGCTGTTCAGACTGTGGCAAATGGTAATGTACATTAGTTTATTTCTATGAGTTTTCAATAATGGTGCTACAAATGTGAATTAATATTATCCCCTATAAATTATAATGAAGAATGAATGGTTGAAGGTCAACAGATTTTGCATGCAATCTAATTAAAACATGTCAGAAGTGAAATGAATTGGCATTTAATATGTCATACTTTTCTGCATGAACTGCCAGGCTAATGAAGACAGGCATACAGCATCGAATTCAAATTGTCAGGTGTTCTTTTACATGCTTGCCAATGCGTACATTGTTTTCCATACCATCTGAATAACTATACACTTTTCTGTGTCACCCCCTCCTTTCCACACCACAAACCAGGTTTGAAAATCCTAAGAAGCTTTCCCAGCCAAAACTGGCATCAAACCTAGAATCTTCTGACTAGTCAGCCAAGGCCATCCTCCCTGAGCTACCGTGGCTCATGAGAACATGTCAGTGATAGGTGTGATCTAATGATGTCAAAAATGCCATAAATTGGCATAAAAAAAAAATGTGCAATTTGGTAAAACAAATATAGTAAATGATTCAAGATTCCAACAATTCATAGAATAACTCAGAACATTTGATTATAAATGAATGAAAATGTTGGAACCTCTACTGTATACAAAGCTTGTCATATACAAATAATATTTTGCTTCTATTTTTAAGTATTGGGTGCTGATGGTTTTACTCTGTATGTTCCAACCCACAATGATAAGGTAAGAAGAGAAATTCAGTAGATATGAATGCAAGAGGTGAAACATTATGTCTTTTTGTTTAGTTGGGTTTCTCAAATTGGTGTATTATTGTAAGAGATTTTATTGGGTGGAAACTCCATCTACTATTAAAAAGTTGAAGCAGTTGATAAGCAACTACATGTAGATCACGCTAGCCTCATATTTTGCATGTGATGAAATATACCTAATCATTGAAATTAATAGCCATGATTTGTTAACAAATAAGAATTTGTTTCTTTTAAAATGAAGACTGCATTTATTTAGCTTTCATAAATTGTGGCATATACATTTTGCAAGAGCTTAATCTGCTTATTGCAGTATTTATTTAGGCTTGAAATATTATATATAAACTATAAATTAGACATTTTTTATTAACATGAAAAGACCCTTTAGTCAATTCTCGATGGTATCTTATGTGTTGGATTGTCACTGGATTTGAATCTGATCTACTCAACACTCATTGATGACAAATAAAAAAGTAGATAATCAAGACTATGTTTTTTATTGTACTGACTTTAGTAATGATCACCAAGGCTAGGCTAAAAAATCAATTGCTAATATCTCAGTTCAGAGTGTAGTATAATTTAACTGAAATTTTCAGCATATTCCCTTTACATTAGTTAGTTCTTAGCTATGACAGTGGGAACCGCCAGCTCTTTATCTGCCCTCCATAATGTATCTTTAACTGTCTCTGAATCAATAAGATTATATAACACAGAAACTACAAGTAATATAACTAGTCAATATATATATGGGTCATCAAAGATTAGATTTACTTGAATTAACAATAATTTGGTAGTTTTCAATGACTTATAAGTATTAATTTGATTATATAGGATCTGGATATTTTTGAAGCAGATAAGACAAAGTATTTTTGTTAGGGCATATAAAAAAATATTCTGGCTCTCAGATAATCCAGTATATCATCAAAAGGGCCACATGAAATGTTTTCATTTTATAAAACAAAAAGTCCCATTAATTACCGTATATAGATATTAAAATATTTTACCCCAGTTGCAGGAAGTAAATCTGTAAATAAAATAATGAATGCATAGGCTCATTTATCAAGTACACAACCGTAATAGATATTAACATCCAACATAAATGATCCTGGATAATAATACATGTACATTCCTATAAACAACATTGACATTGTGAGATAAATGTAGTGCCTTGAAATTTGATGTGTATGAGAAATCGTTTAACCAAGTAGTGATCCTGCACAAAAATAAAAACGTCCCTCCCACACCAGATTTTTGGTATGGATTGTCAGAGAACCAGAATATAATTTTTGTATGGCCTTATATTATGCATTTTTTAAACATGAGTTTGGTTGTTTAATTATTAATTGATAAAAATTACTGTATGATTTTCTTTTTCAAAAATTACTTTTCGACACAGTTTGTGTGTTTTTGCATTTGTTTGTAGTTACTGATATATGTTTGTAATTCTAAACGCATGAATATAATATATAATATAATTTCAGTGTTTGAATAAAATAAAAAAGTGTTAATTAATCAAGGATAGGCTCATTATATTTCCTAATCTTAAATAACAAAGTTAGTTATATGACAAAGCAAAATTAAGTTGCTCTGCTCAAGTTTACATTTTGTTGTTTTATTCTGTGATGTGGTAAGGTCTTGAAACATGTAATACGCTGTAATTTAACAGCATCCTGGGGTACCAAATTGTTCAGTTATGTGACAGTTGAGATTTTGCGATCCTGGCAATCTGGACAGAATGCAGGAATAGTATAGACAGAAGCCGCCAGCAAGAGTATTATCTGTCAGAAGAGTGCAATACGCAGGATAACCAGAATGTAGTAGCCAATTTTATATTTTCTTGCATTCTGCTAACAATCTTATCTAGTGCAGGAATAGCATCAATAGATAACCAATCATGTGTTCAATGACCAATCGGTCTAAAGAGTTCAACAGAAGGAAATTAATCACTGATACACAGGATAACCATGGTCTTTATAACCAATTTTAACTCTAATCATTTTATCTCTTATAACCTAATTGTTATATGCATTTCAATATTTTTAGAAAGCCATATGGACCAATAGGATACCGTATGACAGTAGCAGCACATGCAGCTGTTGAAAAAAAGAGTTTACTTATTAAAAATATTGTACAGGTATGAACTATAATGATTGAATTGGAAGCTCATTGCTCAGACTCAGACAGTATGTGTGACCCTGTATTTCTGTGAAATATTGGGATATCTGATATGAAGTTTTTATTTCCATATTGTACAGTATAGTTAGGCTTATATTTAGGGTATAAGGGAATAGAAATTGCAATTCTGCGCAAAATCTGAAAACCCAAAACAAAGGATCATAATTATATTGCACCCACAGACAACTAAAAAAGAAAAACAATGGCACAAAAACAAAGCATGTAAGCTTACTACTTCAAGAGATGAAAAAACAAACTTTCTTTTTTATTCACTCATATTTTCATGTGAGTGTATATTATCGTCGCCACTGTCCGTCTGCTGAATGTCCATCGATTCATATTTTGTTTGTGGAAATTCTCAGTTTATAATTTTATCAGATTCTGATGAAACTTGAAATATATTTTTATATCCCAAAGATCTTGGTTCCTTTCGATATTTGTGCATAAATTACTATAACTTAATGGATTATGGCCCCTGATTATGGGCCCTCTTGAGGTCACAATGTTTTATCTCATGTTAAAAACCGTTGAAATATTAATGTCAACGTTACACCATAAGGATGGTTGAGTACTGATATCAGTTTTATGAAAATTGGACTGAAACTTCCTGTCAAAATGGGCGGTCTGCTTTACTGAAATAGTGTTACTTTAATGCATGTAATTATAAATACAAAGGTTGTCTGATTTTGATGAAACTTAAATTTTAAAATGCCTTTTTATATCTCAAAGATCTTGGTTCCTTTTGATGTTGACACATGTTGACTGGTAATATCCATGATTATGGCCCCCTTATTGTACGGAAATTGCCTTTTATATGCCTACATATTATGTGGTCATATATTGTCATCCCATCCGTCTGTCCACCATCCACAATGTCTTGTGAACACTCGAAAGACTTCATTCATCATCTACCGAGTTTGAAATTTATATTGTATACATTAGTATTAGTGAGATAAATGTTGAATCTTGTGTATATTCGATCTGTATCAAAATTTGTATCAGTGTCTTGTAAATGCTCCTATTACCTACAAAAGCATAATTATGTGACAACCCCTTGTCATCTGCCTGGAAGATTTATCTGCTGTGGGCACATGTTTTGTTGCTTGGCAGTCTAACTTTTAGCTTGTTCTCTTTCCAAAATGTGGGCGTATCTTGCATGACAACCACTTGTTTACTTCATATATAGGATACCCGTTTTCCTAAAGGAATCAAGCCTGGTAATGAAATCTACACTGTGATATGTATCCCATTGGTACTTCCTCAAGGAGATCTTATTGGTTAGTGAATAATTCCATAAGAGATAAAATCTTTAATGCAGATATTTAAAAATCACCTGAAGTCTGAAGATAGGGAAAAATAGATTCATTTTGATATATTATACATCTGGAACCAGATTTTGGTTGTAATTGGATGAATGCCTAGAATCAGCACATTTCCTTTGAAGTCATTTCCTTTATGTGTTATGCTTGAAAGCTTATTCATACTAAAAATCTGAAGAGTTTCTGTTGCTAAATTAGTGTATTTTTTTTCCAGCGATTGGTGAAATCTATAGAGATGGTTTCAAGGATCCATTTAATGAAAATGACTTTCAGGTTAAGATTACTTTGAATACGTTAGTTACAGTTTTACATGGATGCGGACAGTCTAACAGTATAATTAATATATAAATCTTCAAATTCAGAAATTAAAACACACAATCAGTGTAACATTACTAACATACCCTTCTTTTTTAATACCTATATGGTATATGTCATTGCAAACATTTTGATATATATACCTATATTGAATATATTATTAATATTAAATATTTTGTCAATACTAGATTGCCAATGCAATGTTAACCTGGAACTTATGTTCTCTTCATCTTAGTCAGGTAAGCTTTTAACTACATGTAATTGTTCTTTATTTATGTCAGATCAGTTATCTGATCAAGTTTATGGCACTGAGTTGTAAGATAGTGATGACACTTTTACAATGTTGTAGACCCTCTATAGATCACATACCAGGTATTTAATCTGATTTTCATGGAAATTGAAATACATGTTTATATATTCCAAAGATCTTGGTTCCTCTTGATATTGACACATATATTGGATCGTAACTTCCTGGGTTACGGCTCCTGATTGTTTGAAAGTCACGTTTTACTTTAGTTCTTCATCCCTGAAGAAGTTAGTACGTCTACTGACGAAACATTGGATAAAGTGGCGTTTTTGTGATATTGTATTCTATTGGTCATTGTATATCAATTTGCCTGAAAATCAAATGCATCATTTTGACATAGTAAAATTAATCCCATCAAACCGTCTCTAATTGGTGTCGTGTGTGTTTCTGTTCCTATTGATTGGAAGTTTCTCACATGTAAATGTGATCGTATATTGCTGTCACCTGCGTCTGTTGTCCACAATTTCGTATGAACTTAAAATATGTGACTATATCCCAAATAGTGTTAACACATGTAATACGAAGGTTGTGGACCTTCAAAAGGTCAGAATATTCATCTGATGCTTTGTAAGACGATTAATGCTCAAAAAATTTATGCTTTCTTTCAGATGAACAAGTGTCTGGAGACACAGCAAGAAATGAACGATTTCCTTTTAGACACAACAAAGTAAGATATAATTATTTATTTATTCACATTTTGATCAATTATTGTTCAGAGACATAATTTTACTATTTAAGTAAATTTCTGATTGCAAGGAGAGAGAAAAAAACACTAGGTGACTATGTGACAAAATTAACATGTCAAATTTCAGAAGGTCTCTGTAAAAGCTAACTCCTAGCCACCTAGATATACAGTAACTCACTGTCATTATACCTGTATCATACTAATGTTAGACAACCCAAGACGGCAGATTATTAATTTTAATATATTTTAATGCAGGATATTGTTTGATGATGTTATAAGTATTGATACACTATTACAGAATATTATGGTGAGAAAAATTATTTTGATAATCTGTTTCTTGATAGATTTATATCTTGGTAAATTATTGTTAGATGTCCCCGTTTATAAGATGAAGAAATTTGGTTCAAAGACTTTTCAATATAATGCATCAACTCTGTGGAATTCGCTACCACCTTCAATTCGAAAATGTGAAACATTGTCCATCTCCAAATCAAGTGTGAAAACCTGGATGTTTAGTCACTATAATCAATCCCATGTGAACACTTTCACGCGCCTAGAGCATCCCCAAGTGGGATGAATTGTTGGGCAATATAAATTTCGTTATTATTATTATTTTTATTTTATTAGTAATATCATAAAATGGATGCGCTTTATTAGTGTTC
The DNA here is from genome assembly GCA_036850965.1 of Patella caerulea. Taxonomy (NCBI): domain Eukaryota; kingdom Metazoa; phylum Mollusca; class Gastropoda; family Patellidae; genus Patella; species Patella caerulea. The sequence goes on along the minus strand of JAZGQO010000014.1, from coordinate 18,054,953 downwards.
AAGTTAATTCACGATTATATAAATTATTACTTTTCAGTAATATTAAACCGGTATATATATACTGTATTTTCATTCCAGTATATACTGATTATGATGAATTGCCTTAAACAGTAAACCAACACTAATCATATCTGTTCGCCATATATCCTATTATGCTAGAATTGCTATGATGTAATTTCATAGAGAATTCTTTGGAGGGGGGTGGGTGGATTGAGGTGCATACTGCATACATCTATTCTCTAGAGGCTATACCATGTGCTAATGTAAGTCTCACCCGAATGGCATTAATATGTATTGAATTTATTATATTTTTGATATTTTATAGTTTCATACTAAGGATTTAGTAAGTGCTGAGCGCTGTGCTTTGTTTCTTATTGATCATGATAAAAAACAATTGTTAGCTGATTTTTTTGATGAAGGCAAAATTGAAGATGGTAAACAAGTTTTTACAAAGAAACAACTAAGGTAAATTGTAACACTATCATAGTGATAACAGAAGACCAGTTTAGTAAATATATGAACTAAAATACATTGGGAACTAGACTACAACACTAACTAAACTACATCGGGAACTATAGATGCAACAGCTGTAATACCGGAACTTAAACTATACAGGAACTAGACTACGGCAGCAACACATATAACTATATAACTTTAGTCTGGGAATAGATTCTCATGTATTAATCTTGTCACACACAAATCTATGGCCAGTATATTTTCTGACATGAGTGCCATCTTAAAACAATGTGTCTTCCACATCTATGTTTATATGCACACATTATATAAATGCTGTTTAAGTTAGTCAAGCAAGGAACCTTATTGAATTTCTGTGATTTCTAATAACTTACAGACTTATTATCCTTGATTATTTTGTAGAATTTTCTAATGACTAAAGTTGTCATTCTGCTTGAAATTTCAATGCATTGTTTACCTTAGTTATTGCCCTTGCTCACAATATTGACAGTCATCATAATTGATTATTATTGTGATGAATAACAACTGCAACAATGTCTCATAATTATTGCCATTATTGTCATTTACTGTATCTTAGAATCTTGTCAGTGGGTATTTGATGTTATACAGTATAAAGATTTTTCTGTTTTGTTGCCTTGCAAACTATCTTTTTCTAACTGTTTATGAGTACCAGTATATTTCCCATTTTTATTGACAGGATTCCTTATGATGAAGGAATAGTTAGTTTAGTTGCTAAGACAGGAGTTGTTGTTAATGTCACTGATGCCCAAAAAGATGATAGATTTACTAGGTATAATATTAATAACACTTATTTTTGGATTATTTTGTTACGAAAAGATACAGAAATAAATCTGATCAAAAACATATTCCTTCATATCGACAAGAACTGTGAGTCGTTTACTAAGTCTTATTCAGTTTGTCTCTTGTCCAACATGAATATTTTTTTAAAAAGAAATAAATATGCATTTTTCATTCATGTGATCTTGAAATATTAGAATTGACTATTGACTATTTATAATTATATTATAGGAATGTAGATAAAGAAACTGGTTACACAACTAGAAATATACTTTGTATGCCAATCATTGGTAAAAATAAAGTTATTGGTGTAGTAGAATTAATCAACAGTTTGGCTTTTGATCATTTTACTAAAGCAGGTAAATACCCTATAAATACTCAAAGGCTCTCAGGGCACATTTCAATAATTGTTTTTATTCCTTAAAATCTATGAAAGCAATTCTACTTTTCTTCTTTTTCAGATGAAAATGCATTTAAAATGTTTGCTGTGTATTGTGCATTGGCTCTTCATTACTCAAAGGTAAATAAATATAATTAGAGAATGCTTTATATCTACTTACTATACAAACAGGGAAACTTGCATACTCCACGCAGCGTTTCGTTTGATTAGAGGTAATCCTACTACACACTGCTATTATGAGTGGATATTGTTGTTTTAAATTTTGATTGGTCAGTAGTCCGGCTACCAACCAATCACTAGCTGCCCTACAAAAGCTTTACATTTAAAACGAGTGCCAATATTGGACCAAATATGTTTACATAACATTACGTCATGGCTCACGCTTTTATTATGCCTAATTAACCCGTGCATAGCAGAATACTGCAGTAAAACTAATTTTGTGACAAACGAGGCTATCAAGTCGAATGAAATGTAAACAATACTGTTTGGAAACGAACATAATTTCACCGTTTTTAATACCTTAAATCACTGTCCAAAGTTTTAGTGAAGACTCAGATTAAACGAAGGACTGTCATAAGTGATAGCTTTCATTGAATGGAAAGAATAGACACACTCCCACAGACGCTATTCCAGCAATGGCCATAGAGAGATTTCTCGGGCCATTGCTTCAGGAATATGGGGAACTTGATGTAATACAAAGATCACAAGTCATTAATCTTGCAATGTACATTCTGCCATACATGTTTTTATTTTAACAGTTATATAGTTTATTACAATCTTCACAAGATCAATATAAAGTGGCTATGGAAGTTCTACATTATCATATTCTAGCCAGTGATGAAGAAATTGAAGAAGTCATAAAACATCCTTTACCTACTTTAGAACAAATACCCCAGGAACTTCACACGTAAGTCTGTATCCGAGGCTAGATCATGAAATCCAGCCCTCTGTTCACAAAACTTACTCAGATTTAAGTTAAGAAGGCTTTGTGAACTTGGAACCAGGTCATTTGTAATCGCTGAAAGCTTTCGTCTTGAGGAGTAAAATTAATTTGAAATGGTATTAAATGTATAGTTTATACAGCAAGAGTCCAAATGGACTAAATTGTCTAGTTTCTTGTCTGTCAGGAGATGTGCACATTTGCCTGTTCTAGAGTAGCACCTGATCATCAACCATACCATATTTCGTTGAAATCAATGAATTGGTTTAGAAGACGAAAGTTGAAAATGTAAATAGTTACAGGACCAACAAATGGACAACAGACAGGAATATGACACAGAACTTTTGGTCTTTGGCCTAAAAAACAAGAAGAATTGACTTTAATAATTACATATTCAACATACAATGCTCACTTTGTTATTTAAATTTATTTTCTAGGTTTGATTTCTACGGAGGACCGTACATGGATTTGTTACCAAAATTCTTTCTTTATATGATACAAGACCTATTCGGATTTTCAATGTAAGTTTTAATATGTGGATTATCAAGATAAACTCATAAAAACTCTCCTTATTTAGAAAAAACTCTAGCAAAAAAAAAACCAATGTAAGCATTAAACACTGATAAGTACCGTATCTAATATCAATATGTTGAGCATGTTATAGAAAAAACTCATTTTATACGATTTAAACCTCTCTCAAGAAGGAAGAACTGAGTGGTCACCATAATCATTCTTGCTAGACTTTGTAAATTTATGACAAGTTCTTTAAACATGTATTATTTTATTATAGGTTTGATGTAAACAAACTGGTGCATTTTATATTGACAGTAAGAAAGAATTATAGACATGTTATGTATCACAACTGGAAACATGGCTTTCATGTAGCTCACTCACTCTATATGATGGTTAAAACATCTGATGGACTTTTTACTACAAATGAGGTACCTTATTAAATATTTATTTTTTCAAGTACAGGCTTTGTGAAAAATGATGAAATTTTACACTACAGTGTTAATTTTCACTCATACATGTATGGTTGAAGAACTGAAAGAGAAATGATCAGAATTCGTGAGAAGTTAATTATTATATCAATATTTTTGGACAATTTATAAATTTCCATACCCGTGCCTCATAATTACAACTTAAGAATTAATATATTTTATATATTTGATTTATTTCAGGCTATGGCCTTAGTGTTAGCAGGTATATGTCATGATCTGGATCATAGAGGATTTAATAATGCTTATTTCCAAAAACTTCATCTTCCTTTAGCTGCTTTATATTCTACATCAGTGATGGAACAACATCATTATAAACAAACAGTCATGATTCTACAGGTATAGTTTATTTTACATTGCTCAGTACAAATAAAATAATTTGGCTTGTTTAGGGAGATGGGTTATGACACTAGACCTGCATAAAAAACCTAAGACAGCAAATGTCCAAAGTCAATAATTTCACTTACCCCGGTGACATCATCTCCCCAAACATGCCAAATTATTAGTTTTATATCTATTCTATGCACATTGACGTTTTGCCATGTGATTTAGATGTTTTAGACAGTCAGGCGACCAATATTAACACTTCTCCATAGAACTGATATCTGACTAATAATAATATACGACTATGACACTGACAACCCATCTCTTCCAATTTTTTTTTATATGCAATATTTTTATTCAGATTTGTACCTGAATAAGTATTGGGGAACAGGCATAGCCTATACTAAACCTCTCTCTTAATAGGTCCATGGTATTATTCATTTCATTTTACTATTCTGTTTTCAGAGTAAAGATCATGATATTTTGTCATTTTTGAGAGCTGATGAATATAAAGAGATGTTAGAGACAATACAACAGTGTATAATAGCTACAGATTTAGCACTATATTTCTCAATCCAGAAAGTAATAGCAAATTTAATTGAAGATGGGACATTTGATATCACAGTCCCTGAAATGAGGCAAGTTATTTTTGTAAAGTCAGTTTTCTGTTCAAGGTAGTTTTCCTAATTCATCATCTAATCTAGAACTAGATTCCAGCATTTAATATAACCTTCTGAACAAGTTATTAATAAAGCCTTCTTTTACTACACTTTAGTACTTAAGAGCGTGTCTGTGAGAGCATCGTTGTAGCAATATAGTCGTGGTGACATTGTTTTTAACGATTATAGACAAGGAATGAGGAGATAAGATATAGTTTTATGTTTCTGACATATTCACATATATGCAGGTGTGCACTGAAATCAACTAACATTTGATTGACATATTGTTATATAAAAAAGTGTTATAGAAACAAAACATAGCTGGTTCTATATGTCAACAACATGATAACAGATATCTCATGCGCAATTTCTAGAGTAAATTTCCATAACCATATAAGGGTGGGTTTTGACGTCATTGGGCTCAATTAACCAATCTCTCTAATTATTTACATCATGTTTGACCAATTAGATAATTGAATGTCCAAAACCAGTTGATACAAAATTAGGATACCCATGAGTATTCAGCAGACTTCGATTAATTCCAGAGGGTTACCATCTAAGAGTCCTAGACACCGCGAGGTGTCTAGGTTGAGAAGAGTTTAGGTAGCATTGACTGTAATTGTAATATGCTTGTATGTATACTTATGCTACATAAAAGGTAAAAACGAACTATTGCATTGTTATAACTGAAGAAGACAAACGTCTTAAGAAACCAGTAAGAAGAAATACACAACGTGAAAGAAAAGCAAAGACAGAGATAGACGATCACAAGGCTACGAAAATATGTAGTAAGAAAAGATCATGGGTCGTACGTAGGATGTGGCGACCGGTTTTGGTACATGTCCGCTCTCCACGTCTGACAAAAAGACCCATGGTGCTACACCGTGCTGGGGATGACAAACCTTTGGTCAGGGATTTGGACCCAATTTTTTCTGTGAGATGGGTTAGTACAGATACATCCCCACAAAATATTACATTGAGTCAGCTGATACCGACCTTGAAAATTGAAAAATATAATTTAATAGAAAAATACACACATTCAGAATATTGCAGCACTCTGGGTTGCGTTGAGTCAGTTATCTCCTTCTGACATTTACTTTGAGTAATACCATCTAGTACCACACCAAGCAATTCTATGTTAAACCCGCAAAGGAGCAGCTATTTTTAAACATATTATGTAAAATAACCTCTTTAAGATCCAGACGATTCATTCATTTTAAGTGGACTACTAGGCCTATTATACATGACCAATATCAAAAAATTAAACACACAACATTTTGGGTTAGGAGAATTTTGAAATTATGGTTAAAATTGTTCAAATTTTTTTCACCAAAACAACAATTTCCAGTTATATCATAAGTTGTCCGCTCAAAAAGTTTTCATTTCATTGTGCGATTTTTGTCCCCTAGGGGTACCAACAGACCAAATATAGTTTATATGCACAAGATCTCAGTTCTAATTGATATTGGCATACATATGTATCAGACCATAACTTCATGGATTATGTCAAATTATAGCCCCTGATCAGTGATGGGAATTCAGTATATTTCTTGTCGGACATTTTTACTGTAAATAAAGAGACATAACTCTAATCAGTTTTAGGCCACACACAAAAATCATGTATAAACAAAATATTCAAATTCGTATGTAGAAAAAAAAATAAGTGCACCTCGTAATTTTTCATATTAAATTCCTGTAAGGTATTCAAAATTATGTGATGTTGTAATACGATAGAATGAAAGCGTGCGACCAAAAAACAGAGCTTTCTTTGTCTAGTATTTTTCGGATATGTTTGTGTGTGAAATTAATAGCTTTATTTAACGCTTGCGTCCACCGCATTGTTTTCGTAAACAAGTTATTGGATACTATCTCTATTGATTTGGGGTGTTAAATACTATTAGCATATGTGACATAGATGACTCATTTCTCTGTATTGTCAGGCTGACTGTATGAAAAATTGTGTTTTTTAGCTTGTAGACATCTGATTATAAAAACCGCTTAAATTTATCGCTGTTAAACCCTTGCAGTTGAGTTTCGAATTCCGTGAAATTCAGACAGAAACTTCCTGTAAAATGGCCACTCCACAGCTACTAAAAGTAAAAAGGTCACAATTTTTATCCGATTTTGATAAAACTTAAAACATATGTTTTCTTCCCAACGATCTTAGTTCATTTTGATATTGGCGCATATCTGACCATAACTTCCAGGATTATGGCCCCAGGTGGCACAAAAAATATTTTTTATCTTTTTCTCTGTCCACCTCTAGCAAAATGTGGACGTATGTTGCATGGCAACCACTTATGATTTCGATTCCCCTTTCGTACTTGACAAGAAGTAGGGTCGCCTGCCTGTCATGGGTTGTTCTCTGAATTCTCTGGTTTCCTCCCACTGCTAAAGACCCCTATGCGCCCCTAGGCTATGCGCAAGCAAATTATTGAAAAAAAAATTAAACCATGTTAGTTCCGAAATGACCTAGTCTACGTGGAGTGGATGTTAAACCCCATTTCTCTCTCTTTCTCTTTGTGCCAAAAGACCTTTTAAGCCCCTATTGTATTTCATTAATATTCAATATATTTTATTAAAGATCCCATCTGTTGTCATTAATGATGACAGGGGCTGATTTATGTGCTGTGTCTAAACCATGGGAAACTCAACACGAAACTGCTGCTGAAATTTATGAAGAGTTTTATTGTCAGGTATGTTATCAATTTGAACATCTGATATCATGTTCCACTCAACCATTATTTTAATGACTAGTAGTGTAGTATTTTATAATCATATATTATTATCATTATAAATTTGACAGGGTGACGAGGAGAAGAAACAAGGATTAGTTCCTATTCCTATGATGGATCGAGATAAAAAAGATGAAATACCTCAACAACAAGTAAATACACCTTTTGTATTATTAAATTTAGTTGATGTTTAATTCAATCAGATGTACCTCATGTACCAATAACAGAAGTGGTGTGGTTTCCATTCCCTGTTTCTATGTGAGAAGGAGTCTTGTCGCCTGTCTGACCTCGTGTTTTTTTTTCTGGGTCCGTTAAAGATCTCTGTATACAATTGAAGTATCAACATAAAATTGAACCAAATATTAGTCTCAGAATGACCTAGTTTGTATCAAGTGGGTGATAAACCCCATTTCTCTCTCTCTCTATTTTAATCATGTTTTTGGTGATATAATTGGACACATCTTGAAAAATACTATATTGAATGATACTTATAGGTTAATCTGGCCATCATTTATGTTTGTAATACAGTTATACATTTGGTATTTTATAATGTTATCATATACTGTGTATTTTAGGTTGGGTTTATAAGATTTATCTGTGTACCATTATATACTACTCTCAGTCAGATATTACCTGCTACATCATGTCTACTGGAAGGGGCATTGTAAGTACTTACATTGTTTATTTAACGGGGATACTAGCTGAATTAAAATTGTTTATTCTCGTGTGTTTTTGATGGAATAGGTTTTTCAGATTATGCATTTATTGTTGAAATTATATATTATGCATTTATTGTTGAAATTATATATTATGCATTTATTGTTGAAATTATATAAAAGTATTGGGTAGTTTTCTTGTACCAAGAGAACTGGATGCCTTAAAACTTTAAACTAATTCCAATAGTAATTAGTAGGAAGAGGCCTATTTCTATATATATTAAATATATAATCAAATTATGTAAAAACATTACTTGTAAGAGAGCCTTATGTTAAAAATAATGTTAATATATTTAAAAGGTCTAATGCTACAAATTGGCAAGAACTGGCAGATAAAACACAAGAAGAGAAGGCTGCTCTTGATCAAGATGAAGAAAGTGAAAAGTAGATATTATGGATCTTTTTAAGTTACTACATGTTTATACTATTACGCTGTGATATTTAGTTGTGATATTTAATTTTATCTTCAATAAATTGTTTTAACAAAACAGATGTTTAGGGGAACATGTGACACTACGGGGACAGATATAACTATCTATACATCAGCAACTTTCAGAAAACAGCCTGTGACACGAGGGCGACACTAATCTAGTCAGGACTTTCGCGCTGTGTCTTAAACTATTTCAATAATCAATTATGAATTAACTCTGGAACACTTTGTTGGTTTGTTACTACATGTATGTATATAAAATATAGGAAACTACATCATCTAAGATAGTACATTTGGAGTTATCATAATATCTAAGGTTTGAATTTAACAAACCTATAGAACTTTGACCTAACGGCTTCTAACCAATACATGTAATGCATATATTATACTTTCATTATGCATGACAATGTTCTAGGGTGCACTAGTTTAGCTAGCTGTGAAATTGTCCGTCATTAGATTATTAGCTATTCGTCATCAGCATTAACGTCACAATTCTGCCATCCGTAATGTGGTAAGAGATGGTCTAAGACTGATAAATTTGAGAAATATGCCGTGGATAATACTTATCTTCAATCAGCTCTTTAATTGTTTTTTCAAGTAAGAAAATTCCTTAATGAAAGCTATTTAAAATTGCCAAATTTTGGTTGCCAGGCAACAAAATATACGCCCACAGTCGACAAGGGTTAGAGCATTCACAAGGTGCAGCAAAGTGAAACAAAGGCTATAATTCCAGAAAACATTAACAGAAATTATTGAAATTATATATCAATTTCAAAACAATCAGATCATCAATGTAGTCTGTAGACTATTTCACAAGAAATTGTGTGGACGACAGGCGGACGGGGGTGAAAGCAATACATGGAATATTTTATTAATAAATAATTATTAAAGCTCTACTAATTTTTTGTGTACACCATGCTCACAAAGTAGTATAGACACGTGAATTTACAATGCGCTACCATAGATAAAAAATATGAATTTGATTTGCAAAGTTTTGAAGTAGAAGCCCTGTTCCAGACACTGATTGCCCTAGAGGTAACAAAAATGCACGACTGATTTGACTGCAGGTACAAAAATATATTATATATACTTTTACAAATAAATACAAATGCTGAAAAAACTTATAAACAAGTTTATTCTCTACCAATAATCAACAATATTTGATAAAATATATCTACTTAAAAGGAGGAGTCTCAGATATGTTTCAGTAAATAAAACAGATCATTCTTTATGATAGACTCTTGTCCTGTACAGTTGTATGAAGTTCTGCCAATATACTTTCTCAAAAAATATAAACTTTCCAGCCCCAACTTTCTATGCTAGATATAAGTGCCTAGTTAACTTATATTTGTTGAAATTATAGTGCAATAATCAAGTCACTCACATTGAATAGAACAATGAAATTACCTTGTATTTATGTTACCCAATTAAGAAAAAATACCAGTTATTTCCCAACGGGTTCAAAACACAGATTTGAAACTTTCCACACATCGTTAGCATATTGCATACTTATTTCCATTTGAATAAATGCATACTCTGTCATAACATACCTAACCCCATTTTAATAAATGCCTAATTTGAAATCATACTTAAAACCCATTTTAATGAATGCCTGCTCTGAGAAACAACTCCTCTTATTAAACTTGTACACTATAGTGTAAATATACTAAAATAAACATAACATATTTTCTCATATCGAGACAACTGTAGGATTATTTTGTGCATTTTAAAATAAATATAACAAGAAAAACAAGCAAAGAGTATTGGCCATTTAACCCTGAATTAATTTTAACAGAAAAACAATGCAAAATACATTTTCATAGCATGAAACATAAAATCTATTATATTTGTTTTCTATATTAATATTAGTGCTAGTATTGAAATTCCCCCAATTCTATTAGGATTTAATTTAAATTATGCATTTATTATTTAGCAGTTTACTCTTTCATATGTCTTAAATTACCAATAATATATTAATCACAGATGCCTCTATATTAATTTATCTTATTACCTAGATTTAACTATCATCATGATTTCAATTTTTCTCTGTCTAAATTCCAGTATTCTTCTGTCTGCATCTCTGTTAGTCTAGATATCGTTCTTTCAAAGGCAAATAACTCTTCGTCTCCAGTAAATACACTTGCTGTAGCAGTCTCCTAATTTACAAAATACTCATATTTTATTTAAAGTTTGAATAATTATATTCATTCTTAATCTCATTTTATCATCTTTAAAGACAAAATATGCTCCTTGAGCAGTCACATTCTATTCATTTTATATTTAAACCTTATTTTATTCATTTTATATTTATAACAAATTTGATTTAAATATTAATGTCTACTTACTGGTGTTATTCCTAAATCATCCATTAAAGCTCTGTTGTTTTCTTCATCTTTGTGACTTAATGAACCCGTAGAAAATAATAATTTAGGTTGAGCATCAGCTGAACACACAAGTTTAACCTGGTATTCCAATATAATAATAATTTCATTATTCAGATTTTATGTCAAGCCAACAGTTAGACTGTCTCATGAGCACATTCATCTTTAAAAAAGAATTGTGCAATCAAATAATCACTTGGCATAATCTGAGCTCAAAATGTTCACTATTAGATTTAATCAAAGTATTGATGTAATGAAACTAAGAATTGGTTGTCCCTCCTTAACCTAAACATAAAATACTCATCAAATCAACCCAACTCAATTGGAATCTTAGTTATTGTGCTCCACGATGTGCAGGGGACAAATATTAAGTCAACAGTAATTCAAGTTCTACTTGACCAACAATGGGATTCATACCCAGAATACAGTTTCCAGAATCATTTATTAAATAAAAGATATTAATGGAAGATATACATACCTTATTATCATAAAGGGTATCTATTAAAGTAATAAATCGTCTAGCTTCAGTTTTTCTACTTAAATTCATAGTTGGTATATCTCTAATTATAACTACATCAAACTCTCTACTTATCTCTAGATAATCTACAGCACCTAAAGCCTGGTTTCAATCAAATAATACATATTAGTTTAGTATTACTGGTAGTATTAAACATATAAAATAAAATGAAATCGAGTTTAACGTCCTTACTGGACTGTACTGAAGTATCGATTCTTTAAATGACATCTAGAAGTATGGATCACTATTCATAACAAAACATGACACAAGGTATATACAGGTAAGCGAGCCAATAGCTTACTCACTAAGCCAATGTCTACTCCACTAACCCCTGGTCTATTATGAAATATTTTGACTGTTTGATAAAAGCATATTTATCAAGGGCAGATAATTGCATTATATGTCTCCCTCACCCTTCAGTAGACCTAGGGGTTGGTGGAGTAAAACAGAACGATGCCAATGTGACTACCAAGGATGAAAAAGTAAAATGAATCAAAACAAACAAAGTGCACAATTTCTCCATGTTATTCAATTCATCAAAATATCTATACATAATGTACTGTAGCGTAGTACAGGTTGGCATAGTGTATAATTTCTATGTATGTAAATTAGTTGGAATTAATCCACTTTCATCTGTAGATGTCCATCTCAAGCAACATACTTACAAAATGACAGACCTCATGATCTTAACCATGCGACCATCAAGGGGCGTAGCCGTGAAACATATATTGGGGGGAGTCCGCAACGGGGTGGGGGGTACCCCCATAAATTTTGTTTAAAGTCTCAGTCTTCTGTTAACATTGTTTGGCATATTTTACGGGGTTAAACTAAAACATCACACCAATACAATGTTTATCATGTTTACAGACATTGGCACCGGTCTTCCCCGAGAGGCGAAGAAGCGTGGCTTACTTACTCCCACCTAAGAAAATTTTGGAATATTTGACAGCTGCAAACACTTTTTCCTGCTATTTCAGCCCATGAACAAAGTAATTTCAAAGTTGCCTAATTAAGGTGGCTTGCTGACTCAAATTCCAATCACTCGTTTACACCCACGTAGACTGGACCGTTGGGAGAAAATTTTGAAAATTGACCTGCCACATACGCGTTTTCCTGCTATTCCAGCCAGTAGTCTGTGAATACAACAACTTCAATTTGGTCCAATATAGCCTACCTGGCTGCCCAGAATTCCAAACAACCAATCAATCGTCACGGGCTATGGGAGACTCACCCTCTCGGAGAAAATTTAACCAAGGCAAATGCGTTTTCTGCTATTCTAGCCTGTGTGAGCAAGTCCAAAAGTATCCAATGGTTCTGTAAACGAAATCCCACTCTGAATTCCAACCATCCAATCACACTGTTGCAGTTACATTCACAAAGTAGAGTGGCTCCAGACAAAATGTTTTAATCAATAGTCAACTCAGTACAAATTCGTGTTATTCAATTAAAAGAAAAGTGAAATAAGTGTTTTATTAGGACTCGATGACAGTTAGGGTAGAAAAACTAGAAATGCCCAAAGCAGGTTTACGGGCTGCGGCCAGTTTTCTTCGACCCATCAAGAAAATTTTGGAATATTTGATGGACGCAAATGCGTTTTACTGCTATTCCCGTCCTAAAATTAGTGTTTTATTAGATTTCGGGCACTTTAATTTGCCAAATTTTGGGGGGTCCAAGTATATTCAAACCCCCCCAGGAAAACAATAAAAAACGATAAACGATTACCCCTCTCCGTACCTATAGCAACGGCGGGCGGAGACAGGGGAGAATTCATTGCATACACAAGACGATGTCTGTATCGCTGACTATTTATCACAAATATTGAATCCTAATTTAATTCTCAGATTATCCACTGCCCACGACTTTTTCCTTGATTGTTTGTCTCAGAAAGTTTTGTACGTCTAACTCTTCATAAAGTTTATCAACATGTACACAAAGCGCTCAATTACATGTGCAGCCTTCGACGGGCGCAGATACCTGTATAGTTCTTATCGATGGGCTGTTTATTAGGGGAACCCTTACATTTTTGTCCTGTATACGCTCCATGAGTGTTTTTCGAGGAATCCAGTATTTTTCTAGTAAGATTGGATATCTCTACTTTCCATATATACCAAAATTACCATACTTTTATTGGCAATAACCACCCGATAAATACTTTCCTGGGAACCCATCTTTCAATAAGAAAATCAAAAATATTATTACCTGCATACATAAATCAGAAAATGTTGCATCTAAAACTTTACCACATGTAACTGGAAGTTTCAAGGATCTTCCTAATACAATTAATTCTCTTGATACTACATCTGAAAATATAAAGTTTGGAAAAATCTGTGTTAATTTACTCACTTTAATTGGTCTTTGCAGACCACACCAGTAGATGCATATATTGAACTAGATGTATTAATATTACATGATAATTTCACATTATTTGAGTTATATCAAATTTTAATAAAGGTACCTGTATATGTCTTACTTACCCTGCTTCTGATTGGTACAGAATTCATTAAATAATCTATCTAATTCTTTACTACTATCACATTCACTAGATCTGTAAATATGATTATTGTTTGTTTAAACTTTCATATATAATTGTAATTTAAAAGGATATCCTGATCCCAATTTAACAATAATAAACTTCACAATGTACTTTTGAATATTATTTTGTAAGTTGACTGTATCTGTTCATTTTATTTTGTACTGTATATATACAGTATATATATGTTGAAGTGAATAAAAGACCACACTCACGCACACTTCTTGAAGCATGGTCGAACATAAGATATTTTCGTTTTGATATATGGGGTTTGGGATAGGAGTATGACTGTGCCCGTCTTCCATTAGCCCAGGTTAGGTGCAAAAGAGTAGGACTATACGGCAGTACAGTACGCTCGGGTTTGAAATAAATTAAAACTCCTTATCAACGGCATAACCGTGACAACGGTTTAATCAAGTTTAAGAACTTACAAAAACATCACATCGAAATACATTTCAAAACACCGGCCTGGCTTGTCGTCTGCTCACTTCCGCCCGTGCAGCGAGTGACGTAACCAAGTCAACAAACAATATGCACCGCTCCTTACAGCGCACGGTGCTATTTAACAATACCAATTACAAAAACCCATACACCCAGCCCCATGAATGAGTCCTAAAAAGTAACGAATTCATCAATTTAGTGTCCATCACTTTAACCTGAAACATAAACACAAGCAACATATAAATTACTAGATATGTGTTCGTAAATGTTCAATGAATACACCTTAATGTCCTTCTAGTAAACACAACTTATTAATTGGTCTTGAATATTCACCATTACTGGTTTTAACGATTACCGAACGCACAAGTCCGTCATGACCAGGCTCCACTTTAATAACTCGCGCAAGAGGCCACATACCCCTGGCAATATTATTGTCCGCAATCAAACACAAATCACCAACTTTAAAATTGACAGTCTCTTTTAACCATTTCTGCCTTTCCTGCAGTAGGGGGATATACTCTCTAGACCATCGCTTCCAAAAGAGATTTGATAGATACTGGGCTTGTCTCCACTTCCGCTTTGAAACTGAATCGTCTTTGCTAAAGACACCTGGAGGCAGGTTGTCGTTGGGGTGCATCAACAACAGATGATTTGGACTAAGCGGCTCTAAATCATCAGGGTCGTCACTACACTGGTCAAGTGGTCTGCTATTTAAAATGGACTCTGCTTCAGCTATTACAGTGAGGAATGTTTCATCGTTAACTAGCTGTTCCTTAAGAGTTTGACGTAATACGTTCCGAGTAGAGCGAATCAGCCGCTCCCACACGCCTCCGTGATGACTCGCTGCGGCGGGATTGAACTTCCATTCAATCTGATTTTGAAGTAGAAACTGGCCGATAGTCTGTTGATTCCATTCAGCTATACTCTGACGAAGCTCCTTATTACTTCCTATGAAGTTCGTTCCTCGATCACTTCTAATTTCAAGTGGCTTGCCTCGTCTACTGATAAATCGTCTGAATCCTTCGATAAATGACGATGACTCCAAGGAATGAAGAACTTCAAAATGTACTGCTCTTATCTGTAAACAGGTAAAGATGCATACATAGCGCTTCACGGTGCTACGTCCTTGCTTAACGTAAAAGGGACCAAATAGATCAGCGCCGATTCTAGAAAACGGTGGCTCTTCAGACTTAATTCTACACAAGGGTAAGTCAGCCATCAGCTGAACTCCTCTCTTTGCATAAGCTCTTTTACACATCATACAGTCTGCAAGAACCCTTTTTACCGCAGATTTTCCTTTTACAATCCAGAATCTTTGACGAATAATTGACAATATATGATTGCGACCTGAATGTCCATATGTCTAGTGCATCTCACGAATTATCAGATCTGTTACTGGATGTTTATTGGGAAGTATTACTTGATGACGTTGATGATATGACAGTTCAGACCTTTCAAGTCTGCCTCCTACACAAAGCAAACCTCCTTCATCTATGATAGGTTTCAGTTTATAGAGTGAGCTCCTTTGACTCATGTTTCCTTTACCATGACAACTTCTTATTTCATCCGGGAAGCTTTCACTTTGGACTAATTCTATTATCTTTTGTTCAGCGTCTCTCAAATCGGTGACCGTCAAGTTATCCTTTCTAACAGAAAACAGGTTTTTGCTCTTACTCTTCTGACTCAAATATTCAATATATCTACGTAGCCAAGCCACGCTGGTTTTCAATTGTCTCCAAGAGGAATACCGTTTGAACAAAATATCTACCAAAGTCTCTTGTTGAGTTAAATTTACCATTACAGACTTTGGCTTCTTCAATTCAGGATCATCACTTGAAACTGTCTTCACTATCTCTGGTTGTTTTGGCCATTCACTTTCTGACAACCAAAGGAAGGACGGGCCTTTAAACCAGCGATGTTCACAGCACAATGAAGAAACAGGTATACCACGTGACGCATCATCGCTTGGATTGAGCTTGGTATCAACATAAAACCATTGTTCCGGATCTGAACCATCATGTATTTCAGATACCTTGTTTGAGACGTACACTTGGAATCTTCTTGATTCGTTTTGTATGTACTTAAGCACAGTCGTCGAGTCCGTCCAGTAGAAAACTTGTTGGATTACTAACTCGAGTTCTTCCAGTAGAACTTGATTTATTCTAACCGCCATAACTGCTGAGTTGAGTTCTAATCTTGGTATTGATTGTGCCTTCATCGGTGTTACACGAGATTTACCAAGGACAAGACAACAATAGAATTCGTCGTTCTGGTTTCTGAATCGTAGATAAGAAGCTGTACCCATTCCATACTGACTCGCATCCGAGAAGTGATGCATTTGGACAGACACAGTTCTACCAAATTCCGGTGGGTAGTAACAGCGAGGTATTCTCATATCTTGTAAGTATGACAGTGTTGACAACCATTTTCTCCACTCTTTTTCTAACGCCTCTGGAATCTTTTCATCCCATCCCAGCTTAAGTCTACAGAGTTCTTGAAGAATTCTTTTAGGTTGTAGGGTTATAACAGCTAAATGTCCTAGAGGATCATAGATAGATGCTATTATTGATAGTATACCTCTACGTGTATACATCTTATCTTGAATTTCATGCTTAAAGTCCAATGTGTCTAATTCTGTATTCCACAGGACTCCCAGGGCTCTCTCCATGGGCATTTCTTCAAGATCCAAATTTACAGCATTCTTGGCGCGGTCGTTTTCAGGCACCGATTCCAAGACTTTACGACTATTACTTAGGAACTTTGTAAGTCTAAAACCACCTTTCTGGAGTAACTCACAAAATGATTTGATCATGTGTATTGCAGTGTTCTCATCTTTAACGGATTTTAACAGATCATCAACATAGAAGTTTCTGGAAATACTTTGGATAATTTCTGCATCAAAATTATCTTGATTATCAGTTGCTGTCTGTTGCAGAGCAAAATTACAACATGACGGCGACCAAACTCCACCAAACAGATGTACTTTCATATGAAACTCGACAAATTCTTCACTGAGATCTTCTCCTGGGATCCATAAAAATCTCAGGGCATCATAGTCCTTGGGGGTGACATGAACCTGGTTGAACATGCCTTGAATATCTCCAGTAAACGCGATAATATCTTGTCGGAAACGAAGCAGTACTCCCAATAGACTACTGGTTAAATCTGGACCCTGGAGAACTTGGTCGTTTAGGGAAGTACCTTTAAATTTCGCCGATCCGTCAAACACTACTCGCAGTTTACCTGGTTTGCGAGGATGTCTCACCCCATGATGAGGTAAGTACCAGCATACTCTGCCTGGATTACTGAGTCTATGTTCTGGCACTCTAAGCGCGTAACCACTATCAATATATTCATTAATGGCTGTTTGATATGATTGGTAGTAATCTTCATTTTTACGAAATTTATACATCATCATCTCAAGACGTTTTTCAGCTACTTCACGGTTGTTTGGTAAACTTATGCTTGATGACTTCCATGGGATATCAAGTTGATAATGACCATCCTTTATCTGAATAGAGTTTTTCATTATTGAAAGGGCTCTTTTATCTTCCACGGACATACCCGACTTAGTACTTCTAACTGCACCAATAGAGTCAATCTGCCAAAACTTCTCAACTTGCTTTGAGAGTTTCTCATTCTCCATGTGCGTAAAGTTAATCTGCTCCGAAGATTCGGGTCTCTGTCTACCACCCATCAAACTCCAACCTAGAATAGTCTTCACAGCAACTGGTGCATGTTTCTCTCCAATTCGATTATCATACTGAATGAAACATTCACTCGCGTTTGTACCAATCAAAAGTGTAACTTCATTAATGTCTACTTCTGCAATAGGAAGGTCTTTAAGATGACTCCACTTTAAAAGTTCACCCTTCACTGGACAATGTGTTTTAGTAATGTTAGAGTTCTGAACTACCCATACATCTGATAGTTCGACTAAGTCTTCTGCTTCGACAGAACTTAAATGTAGCTTTATCTTTAGAGCATCTTGGGTTTCTGATCCACAAACTGTAGTCAAGGATAACTTCTCTGGGTTTGCTGTACTAATACCTAGTCTTTCCATCAGACGATATTCACAGAGACATGCAGATGAACCAGAATCCAATAAGGCGAATGTTTGTATTACAGAGTTCTGTTCAATATTCCATACCCTAACAGCAACTACTTGAAGAAATATACTTGTACTTCGTAACAGTGTTGTATTAACTAGTTCCTTGCAGGCTGTTATCTCTGATGAAGAATTCTCTTTTGGATGCCCAGCCCCATCTCGAAACTCAGGCGCGTGTGATTTTCTGTCAGTTGTGTAAGTACCATATCTAGAAAATCGTTGAGGTAAAGGATGAAGCAATGTATGGTGTTTACTTTTGTATCTGCAGTCTTCTGCCTTACAAACTGGATCCAACTGACAATATCTGGACATGTGGTCTGTCGATATCAGACAATTAAGACAAAGTCCTTGTCTTCTGACAAAAATATATCTAGTCTCTACTGATTTGGATTTGAAAGCAGGACATTCAAATAACTTATGAAATTTAAAACAGTATCTACAATTTTGATGTCTGGGTTTATCCTCGGCTGAACCGTGTACTGAAGTATTCATCATGGTAGCGTGAGGCCTGGTACCTGTACCATAACGTCCACTGTCCTTGAATGTTCCCTTTGGTTTTGTTGAAGCGCTGTCCTCCATAATCTTACTGTAAACTGGGTGGTTAAGAGCTTCAGCCTTCTGTCTAATGAAATTCATTACATCTTTAAATTTTGGTTCCACAAAATTATATGCAACATCTTCAATATTTGATGCTTGATCAAAACAATCTTCTTCACTAGACCTTTTACTGAACTTCATTACCCACTGGCTTTTCCACTGGTATGGTAAACGTTTGACTATCTTCACAATATTATCGCAGGCATTCATATCAGATGAAAATCCAAGATGATTTAATGTATCATAACAGTCAATCATTAAATCTGATAACTCTAACAGCCCTTTCTTATCTGTTAGTTTCAATGTTGGACCATGTATCAGTTGATCTAAGTAGGCTCTAGCAATCATGTAAGGTTGACCATATCTTTCTCGCAGCAAATTTTTAGCTTTCCTAAACCCATACTCTGGAGGTAACGTAATGCAGTTCTGTATCAATTTGTGTGCTTG
This sequence comes from Patella caerulea, assembly GCA_036850965.1. Lineage (NCBI taxonomy): Eukaryota > Metazoa > Mollusca > Gastropoda > Patellidae > Patella > Patella caerulea. The sequence continues at coordinate 18,035,458 of JAZGQO010000014.1, read as the reverse complement.
ACCTCTCGTATACTGTTGAAGGTAGGTTAACTTTTCGGCAGGGTCATTGGTTTTACTCTCTAAGTTGATTTCAAAACAACGAATGAATTTGGAAAATTCAGTCGACTTTCCATCAAAATATAGAAGTTCTGGTGTGGGTTTTGAAAGACCATAACGTAAGGAATCTGCCATACTCATCATAGCAGTACCAAGATCTTTGAGTACCGAAGTCTGTAACTGTTCTGTATTACCAGCTTGTAAAGTTGGCTGTGTGGGAGCATGACTTGAAGTAAACAAACTATTACTTTCAACTTCTATATTATTACTGCTGGAGACTGGACAAAATGGCCTTGCGTTTACATTTGGTGTGTATTGTTTATTCTCAAATGCACTAGTAAATTCCACATTTGTTGGCTTCTCAGTTTTAAAATCAGTCTTTTTGTCTGTTTTATTATTTGACTCTGGATTAACTGGTGGAACTTGCTGATTTTCATACACTGAGTTGACACAAGTTTCTTCTGATTTTTTAAACATTGACTTAAATTCTTTATATTCTTCTATGTCTTCATGCCTATCAGCTTCTTCATACATTTCACATTCTAATGCAGATTTTTCTATTTCATTTTTGATTTTCATCATCTCCATTTGATTTTTAATGTTTAATTCTTCTTTCAAAATTAACTGTTCTTTTTGTATTTGTTCTAACCTGAGCCTAGCTACAGCATGGTTTACTCTGGCTTTAATTAAAGAATTTTTACTGGAATGTGCAGAAATATTTGAACCATAATTTGATTTCAAACCTATCTGACTAACAGAATCCTTTGGCTTTACACCCTTCATGTGTTCTACAGCGAGAAGCCACTCTTTGATCTCATCTTCAATACGAAATCTTCGGTTTACCTGTTCATCATAGGCTATCTGATTTTCTTCTGTAGTATTCTTGTCTACTACAAGTTCAACCATGTCTCTATGAACCTTTTGGAAATTGACAAAAGAAAAATTCAACTCATTCATCTTCTTCAATACCTCTTCATAGTTCTCAGGTTTTTCTCTCAATTCTTCTAATTCATTGTAAATCTTCGTCAAGTGTCCAATATGTCCCCTTTTCCTGCGTTTCAGAACCTCGATTCTTTCATTCAAGACGCCATCTTGGTCAAGGGTAACATTATCTTTGACAGCTCGCCCGTCGGATTTACCGGTTTCTGACATAATTAAATAGTCATTATAAACCTTGATTAAACGAAATATACGGCAGTACAGTACGCTCGGGTTTGAAATAAATTAAAACTCCTTATCAACGGCATAACCGTGACAACGGTTTAATCAAGTTTAAGAACTTACAAAAACATCACATCGAAATACATTTCAAAACACCGGCCTGGCTTGTCGTCTGCTCACTTCCGCCCGTGCAGCGAGTGACGTAACCAAGTCAACAAACAATATGCACCGCTCCTTACAGCGCACGGTGCTATTTAACAATACCAATTACAAAAACCCATACAAGGACGTTAAACCCCATTTCATTTCATGACTGTGCTAGTCTAAAGAAAGAAGGCATATCAAGGTAAAGATTCCAACACAACAAGAGTATTTCATGGATTTGCAAAAACCTGCTTTTCTGTTAGTTATGGATCAGTTTTCCGATTCTTTCAAATATTTTTCACAACTTGAAAGTGGAGACGGTTCATTAATTCATTTACTTGTCAATTCATAAATCTGAGTTCCCTACACCTTTATAGGTATGGGTTGAACCACATATTCTAAAGCAATTAGTAAGTTTAATGCTAAAATATATTTACTTACATGAAATATACTTTTCCTTCTGATGGTAATGTCCTCATTCTATAATCTATACCAGAATCTAAACATATACTTTTACAATATTTCTGAAACAACATTATATGAAATTACATGTATATATGGGATAAATATAGGTTGATTACAGATTCTTATACTTTTTAAATTTAATATCATATACTAATGTTTTACTGAACTATAATTACCTTAAGAATTGGTATAAATGGAACAAAATTTCCTCTCTGAAGACCATTTTTATATAGATCTGAAAGTCATATTTAAATAATGAATTATAAATAATGAGTCTATTTCATACTACAGGCCTAAGCATACACCACAAACATTAAATTGCCTAATCAAGACTAAAATGTGGACTTTAATTTAGTCAATATAATACAAAGAGAATGGGGTTTCTGATTATTGTGTGGGATCATTTGACATCATAAAGTTACAGCTATGTCCACCAAATTTGTATTTACTTGTATCTCAAAGTAAAAATACCCAAATTATGTTTATGATTAAATCTACCTGATACAATTATTTTAAGGCCTGATTGGCCATTTTTATTTTTGCATGGCGTAAAACAAGCTAAATTTGTATTCAGTTTGTTAATTTAACATTTACTAGTAATTAAGAAAACAAAATCAAAACACCAACACTATAGGCTTTTTTATCGACTTGCCAAATTGATTTGAATTTAGTAGAGATGTCATGTGACAATTTAGTCGATTTCAAAGTACTTTGGCGAGTTTGTTAAATGCTCCGATTAGTAGTAAACAATTATTGTGGCTGGACACAGTTAAAAAAAACATGTGACCACCCGATCAAATCGTCAAATCGCACCCTGAACTGATTTGGCGATTTGATGTAATTGCTTCGGAAATCGATGTCGATAAATTCGTTGATTAGGGTAACCAATTTGAATTAGATAGACGTTAAAGATGAAAATGTGATTGAATGCAAATCACTTTGGCTAATCAGTGGTCGATAAAAACGCCTTAGATAAACTAGGCCAATAAGGTTTCTCTGGTACCAACAAAAGATGGTCGCCTCTTGTTACACTCAAGCAGCATCATAGATCAATGTATATACAATTCATCATAACTTTGCTAATACTGAACAGACTTGAACCATTTTTGGACTGATGTTCCTATTAGAGATAAAACGTTCACAATGTTGTAGTTTGTGAGAGATTCCTAGCATCAAGTGTAAATTAGAATATCATGCTATATGAAAATAATTATTTATATTACCGTCTGGGGATCTATTAGATGTGGCAACAACTATAACACCATTTTCAAATAATTCTGTGAAGAGTTTTCTTAAAATAACAGCATCAGCAATATCAGTTACCTTAAAGATATAAAAACATGGAAATAACTGTTGTCTAACCTTTGTTTATATTTCTGTACCAATGTCTTTTTTCTATTACAATATATACACTTATTGATAAGTTTCATCCCTTTATAAAACAAAAGTAGTAATAATTCAGATCTTGCTTTCCATACATGGAAACCCATTCTTAATAGGAAACCCATTCTTAATATAAGAGTTATTATGGCAGTCCTTCTACCCAAAAAGAAATTGTAATTTTTGTAACTTTATCTTTTTAAACTCTGACCTTTGTAAAGATAAAAGAATTTTTAAAAAAATAACATTTACATACCTGAAATTCATCAAAACAGAGTAACCAGGCTTCTTCACTAATTTCCTGAGCAACTGGCGGGATTGGGTCAAATGCATTAGATTTTCTTACATTGGTAACTTTTGGAGCTTTTTTCTTTAGAGCATGTATTCCTGCATGGATCGAAATTACTCCAAATTATTGTTACAAAAATGAGCGCATAACCAGATGAATGTTTTGGAAGCCATGTACACTGTACTACATGTATTCTGGGCTCAAATTAAATTGTTCACTAAAATTCTAGACAGAACACTTATAAGTATACACATGTACGCCAACTAATGCCATCTTTTATTTAGACTTTTATTCACTACTTCAAGGTATCCTGGCCTTTGTATATACATAGAGTATTTTAATAGTTGCAGTTAACCAATGTTGACAACAATTTATTCATAGAAAATAGTTTAACCCGATTGTTCAAATTATGAATTACACTGACTTTCAATTAAAAAACTTCTTTTGGTTACTTGTCTCTATAATTTTATAATTTTGCACACTGTTGCATTGAGGACAACAAAAAAAATGAAGGGAAGAACATATTTAAAGGTATTCTGACAAAATGAATTGCATTATCGATTACTTATACGTGTTTTACTCAAATTGTGTCAAGTGCATTTATGGTTTAATTACTAAATGCCAATGAATCTATATAAGTTATTCTAACCTATTTTATTTATCCTTCACTGTCGACAAGGAGATCTATTGCTGACAAAGTAATCAAGGTTGGGGTCCCCACTTTCCAATTGGTGAAAAAGAATTGTTTTAGAAGGAATGTTTAATACCAAGGATACTTACTTTTATGTACATCTAACATAAATTTGTTAAAATGAACTCTTTGTTTCTTTTCCATGTGACAATTTTCATGAAACATGTCCATAAGCATAGTTTTTCCACAACCTGCATGTATTAAAGAAACAACATTAGTTTTGATGGGATAAACATTGAGATAAATGCTTCTTCTAGATTCTTATGTGGCAACTTGTTTAAACATTTATACTTTATATTTTATTCCTTTAAAATAGTCAATTCAATCTGTTTTTGTGTAGTAAATTAAATACCTTTACAGCTGAAAATATTTAGAATTCAGTGATTTACTGAATGATTAAAGTTGATGCTGAATATGACAAAAAGTGACAGAAATATTGCATCTAAACATTGCTGTATAATCATTTTGGGAAGGAAAATTACAAAACAATTGCTCACCAACACTTCCATATAAATAAAGACCCCGAGGTGGCTGAGTTTCTGAGTTCCTTCCCCCACCAAATGCCTGAAAATAATATAAAATATATGTATGGTAGTTTAGTTACTTCCCTACAGAACCAATGTTGTTCATTGTACATTGGAGAATTAACTGTCTTTCTTAAAGTGCCAATCCCGATAACATTTTGAGGAATAAAACTGCTTAATTTTGTATTAAAATCATTTAAAATCCATAACCTAAGGCCCACCTACTAACCCGATATTTGTGATACGCTTGTAAATAACTTAAACCTGACAGTCTTCATCTGGAAATGGAGACCGTTGTATTATATAGTATCTGGATAAAACAAGACTTTTTTCTATAAAAATAATATGTATGTGAAATTTACCTTTTGTTATCAAGTACATGGCATGGGTCATTCACTGTATAGACCTCTCAAGAAACATTAATCGATTATCAGGTCACCCAATGAAAAAATTGACCCGAAATCTTAAAGTGTCCGGATAAGCAGTGTTGACATTCACGTCCAAGCGACTCAATATTTTGAGCTGAAATTTTGAGACAAGGTAAATACACCATGCCACTATATTTTGGTCTATAAATTTCATAAATACTCGGACTTTAATTTTTGAGACTCTGTTCTTATTGGGATTGTACCTTTACAGAAGGTAAAAAAAATGTGATCTTAACAATTCTCAAATGAACAACTTTGGTTCTGTAGGGAAGTAAGGCTGAATGTTACACTGTATAAGCTTACTATTACTTAGTTTAATACAATGAACAAAAGAATCTGAATAAATCTGTTGACATTCAATTTCCCTGATATTACCATGATAATTGGGTAGACCTTTTTTGCAGATTAAAGCATTGTCTTGTGTCAAAAGGTTGTATACTCTATAGAGATGCTCAACAATAATTTCAACAGACATCAGACTAAACTTTCTTTCTGTTTATAAAATTCAACTACGTATTTGGACACAATCTGTTTCACAGAGAAGTACGACAGTCGTCTTCTAATATCTCTGTCACAGATGACTGTCTGCAACACGTGCAATTAGACTGCAGCAGTCTAGCGAATATTAACTGCTGATCAGTGTGGTTTTGACAGTGCCAATATTATAAATCTTCAACCTGAGAAAGCCATGATGTTTGTGATTGTGGATGTGGTTTGTAATTTATTAACTCTTCATTTAGCCTCTCTAAATCTTCCACAATTTCTCTTTGATGTTTATCTTCATGAAGCTCTCCACTCTTTATTTTTTTGTTGTAAGCTTCCAGTGGTCCATTGATATCTACTTGAACAAGCTCTTGTTGAGTATAAGATTTCTGACAAAGCACTCCTGAAAGATAATTAGTATGGTACATGTAGTTGGGGTAACATGTGTCATAATAACTAATAATGTAGTATTATTTTCAAACTGCTTGATAAAATTGATATATAACTAGGCCTATGTTTATTATTTGATTGATATAGTCATTCCAGAAGTTCTTGAATATATCAGATCATTCCTACACTGAATAAGCTTCTTTAACATTATTTTTCTTAGTCTAATAGCAACAATATATTTCAAAAAGGCTACCAAATATGTAAACAGTCCAAATCAAAAGGCAGTCATTTGCCACTGCTTAGTCTATTCTACACCATTATTACACGTACAGTTTTAATAATTTTCGAAATGTCTTCTGAGATAGGTTTTTTTTTCATTACAAATTGCACTCAAAATCATTATGTCCATAGAATACATGACCTTATTTACTGATCTTAAAATGTTCATTGTGTCTTAAAAATTGGATTTTATATTTATATTCCATATTTTCATGGTAAAATTGATTAAACTGGGCCAATATTGAATTTTACTTCATGTTTTTAATTTTGAATATTATTGATAATATTATGTCAGAGGATTAGCCTTTTTAAACAGTGGAGAGGTTGGGTTAACTTCCATTTCTTGACAGGAAGATGTAAAACTTATGCTTAAAGTAGCTAAGTCAATATCATCCAAAGTCTTACAAGTTCTAAACACAAATTATTTGTCAATTCAAATCAACATTGATGTTGTTATGTTACCTTGGAAAGGTAGGCTTCTGATATCTAATAAATATCTACATGTAAGACTAAGTAAACATTTTACCATTGGTACACGAATCGTGTGCCATAGTGCGTTTCAATGTCCTTTGTAACAAGTGACCAGAATGAACAAGGCTAAACAAATTCCGCAACTCGAAATTTCTGTTTTCATTGAGGCTCATGTCATATTTCGCTGGACATAACTGATTTGACATTAGAGTCAAAATGGAAATAATTCAATGTAAATCCGTGCAAATACAATCAGTTCACATTATTTTATGCTTTGTGGCCCATTTGGGTCAATTTCTAGCTCCGAAATATTAGCGATTTAGCTCCTTTAAAACTCCATTTCGACAGTTTGTTTTATCTATATCAGACCACAGTGTTGAACTATCTATAGCTAAGAAAACACAGCTAAAACTTTGCGATAAACTAATGTGCTTTTTTTTTTTAGCTACGATTAGGTGCCTCTAGTTTTACCTGATAAACGTAATTTCATTATTATTATCAATGCATGAAACATCTTGAAAATAAGTTTATTTTATACTATTAGTATGCACCTCACTCTAGTGAAACAACTTTGGTTTATACTTTATCTGCAAATATTGTCAATAAATTAAATCAAGTGTTATTGTTTTCCAAATTGATAAAAACAGACATTCAAAATTATGGTGCATTATTCCTGCACAACTCATATCAGTTTAATACTTTGATTGGCTGTTGAGTGTTGTAGTAATATGTATGCCAGAGAGCCAGGCTTTTATCGCTTCAATTCAAAAAGACATGGTTTGTACCTGTGTCAGGTAAGATTATAATTATAATAATATGCTTACTTAAAGCCCCAATAACACTCTTGTTGTAACTGAATAATATGTCCCAATCTTCATTCTGGTCAACAAATCGTATTATTTTAGAATATTCCAATTAAATGATGATATAAATTTCATCTTAACACACCTATTTTAAAAAATTGGAAAAATTCAACCAATTGATTTGAAAAGTCTAACGTAAACCTTTTCAAATGTGACTTGGATTTTAAAATATTTTCGAACCCTCTGGACAAGTAAAATAGGTTGCAATGGATTATTTACACAACAGGTAGGACCCCTAAACATCTAGTACTTAGAATAGGGGTATTATTTATTTTCTGGAGCTTCCAAGCCAGCAAGAATGTTATTGTCCCTTTAAATTCAATTGTAGTTTAATCAAATTAATGTGGCAGAAATGACATGTTATGATGAATAACAATAATATAATCAATCTTTGTTTTGATGAAAAGTGTTGTCAGTTATGCTGAGGCCCGATGTCATCCCCGACGGTATTTGCCAGATGGAACTTCAACTACATGAGCATGGATCATAAAATATAAGACGATCTCTTTCTTATCTTCAATCTTGTTAAATTAAAATAAAAAGATAAAGAAAGATGCCAAGATGGGGTTTACTGGTCTAGCTAGGTAGGAATCATTAAACAAAATTTATACCTGATCTCCAAGACACTGTCGAAAACTTAGAATTTATAAATATTGGGTTCGAAATATATTTTGATATAAAAAGAACTATTTTTTGCATTTTTTCGTCTCATCACAGTTCAATGTCAAGTTTGTTGACAAAATAATTTTTTTACTGTTAGAGTTATCTGCCCATGAAATAACTAGTTTTATTTTCAAAATATAAAACCCTTTTAAGGGAGGTAATGACTATTATTATTTTTTAATCAGGGTTCGGACTAGTTAAGCTATCCTACTTGGTATCAATGTTAAAGCCCATGATATTTCTGGCCTGTCCTATAACATTTTTGAACATTTCAATTTCTGATGATCCTAATATTTATATAGACAAAGAGCCCAAAATGCATCTGAATATTGAAGGTGGCCAATCCCTTCATTTATTTTGCCATGCCTTTTTTTGCTAGACAGTGAGAAAGGAGAGAGAATTGAAGTTTTATATCCATTAGACACGGACTAGATCATTTTTGAACAAACATATGGTACAATTTCATTTCAATATGCACTTTTGTACATGGGCTTTTAGCAGTGGGGGAAAATAGGAGAAACACGTGAGGTTGTACACGTGACCCTACTGCTTTACGTCTAAAGTGCATGTGTTAAATAAATGGACTAGGTTATTTTGGGACTAACACATGGTTAAATCTTATTCCAATAATTTGCTTGCATGTTGGAGGAAACCAGGGGACCCAGAGAAAACCCACGAGGTGGGACAGGCAGCCCTACTCCTTGTCATATACAGACAGGAATCAAAACCACGCCAGTTGACTCAATCACAGACCTTATGATACGTGCCAACCATGCAGCCACCCCCCACCCCCCCCTCCCCCTTAATAGAGGAAATACATTTGACCATTTGTGGCTGGTGCCAGCAAAATCAGTCACTTGGATCACTTCACCAAAATTGTGTTCTATACATTTTCTGAAAGCCACATCTGTGGGCTTTCAAATGCAACAAAAATTATGTTGATATCTCAAAAATTGACTGAGTTGTGAAATTTTGAAGCTTCAAGGTCAACATAAGTACATTCTGAGAAAACGCAGATTAAGTCTGGGCACTAAAAATTTTCAAACCATTATAGCAACCAGTATCTTAGGTTGGGGATGTTGCCTCCAAATTTTTACCGGTTGAAAATTTATTTGACATGTTAAGTGAGGACTAATTTCGATTGTTTTAGGGAGAATTTTGATTACGTAACATTCTACATGTTTTATTAAAATCAATTTTTGAAGCATTTAGAGTTCGAATAATTAAAAATGGTTTAGAATTCCGAAAGACAACATTTCAAACTATTGTTTGGTGATGAAAACTGAAAATCAATAATTTCACCACTGACTGCCGTATTTTGCCTATAACGCAAAATGAATGATTCCGACTTCCGACTGAAAACGATAACTCCGGTCTCATTTGTCCATAAAACATGGCCTACTTAATTGTACAAAGAAATTCAGTCATTGCTTTTGGTAAATTTATGTTGAGGTGATTCCATTATACATTGCAATATAGAAATAGAACTATATCATCAGCCCCTCTTCTGTCAGCGAATGCTTATACAGCTAACACAAAACTTGAAAATATACAATTGTGAATTTGTATTATTTAGATCTGAATTCCTTTCATTGATTAGTATTTATAGTGAATTATCCATTGACATTTGAATTAGTCAACTGAAAACAACTAGTAACATGAATGGTGGTCTTTTAATAAAAGGTAACTGAACCTTTCTTCAAATGGTCTGTCTTTCCTCATTTTGAAAACACTGAAAATTGAAGGTTGATGTCTACAACAACTTTGCAATTGATGGATCCATGTCTAGGACAACAAGCATAAACACACACCTCACCCACTTCAAGTTTTAAACCATGTTTTCTATTAATTACAGTTCCTGTTTCTAGCACAAATTGTGTATTGAGGATATTGCTTGTAGTTCCCTCTCAGTTATACATTATGGGAGATTAGATAATAAAGAGCTGGCAGTTCTCAGTATAATAATTACAAACTACATAATGTAAAGGAATTTGCTGACAATTTCAGTGAAATTGATCCAACCTGAACTAAGAATTTAGCGATCGAATTTCGGCCTAGCCTCGATCATCATTACTAAAGTCGATAAGATAAAAAACAGTCTTGATTATACATTTCATGATTAAATCATGAATGAAAGTTGAGCACAAATTGGAACCTAATCCAGTAAATATCACAGGCTAGCGATAACATCGAGAGTTGATCATGTTCTGGATAAGATAATAATATCTAATTAATAATTTAGATAACTTTTCAGGCCCTAAAGAAAGACCTGCAATAATCAAACTTTTAAATAATAACAAAAATTATTTCAAGGATACATGTACATTTATTAGATATTAAGCAATGATCGACATACAGTCAAGACAGAACCTAAGGTACATTAGATACAATAACCCTAAACTGACTTCAATCTAATCATTACATTAATTATGAACTTCATTGATATTTATATTCATTCATACTATATTATTCTATTGTAGGATTTGCTACATTTAGCCTACAGGGCCATACAGGTAACTTTTAAAATATAAAGCATCCTTTGTCTTTGTTCTGCTGCAATCTATATTATAAACTGAAATTTCTATAATATTTAGATTAAAGAAAAAACACACATTAATAATTTACAATAAAAAAAATACACAACCAAATAAACACCCATGATTTCTGAATAGCATAAAGAATTATCATTCACTCAATTAGTCCTAATATTGTGCTGGGCTCCATTTTCCCCATGACATGGCGATATAAGACAAAGGATCATTACAACCAATGGGACATATTCCCAATGCAAGAGCAATAGAGAGAATAAAAATTTGATCAATTGGTGGCATTTTCACTAGGTGTATTGATGGATGTGTGTTTATTTGGTTGTATATATATCTATACAGCAACATATTAACAGTAGATAATTGATAAATTCATTAACCTGATTCTAATAAGTCTACCAATTCTACAAATTTATTATTTCTTTCAAAAGGTTTAAAATATATATTTTTTCAAGAAAAGTCACTTCATTTATATTAATATGTGAAAGCCAATTAAATAACTAATATCCTGTTTATTGAAATATGTTTTACCATTTTGGTGACTTAAAACTTTAGCTGTCCAATAAAATAATTTATCAAAAGGACTTAAATAATGAATGAGCATTATATTCATTGTAATTCATTAATGAAAGCCTGTAATGAAAATACATTCAATACTACACAACATACAAACTACATGTACATACAAAAAATAATTAAATTGTGTAAAAATATTTTCTTCAAACCTCATATTATCAATATAATATTACTTTTGCTTTACACTCCAATACATTTTATTTTTTACTGTTTTATTCTAAATATTGATGGCTCCAATATGCATGTTATGCATGTAAAGACACTGGTTCTACACTATATAATGATAGCATGCAATACACATTAAACAAGAACAGAATACATTTGATTTATCGCCACTAATAAATAAATCAGTTTTAACCATTTGTCATTTGGAGGAATTCATATTCTTATATATTGAACTTTATCTAGTTTAGTTTTTTTTTGACAGTAATACACAGAATTGAAGTTAGAATTTAAAGTTTAAATGATGGAACATTCAAAGTGATGATAACAAATATGTATTTATTAATAAATAGCAAGTTTTTTTCAATGTCCAAGGCATAAATGACAAAGGAACTGTATTCATAATTTCTCAGTTTCAAAAAAGAGGTTCCACAATGGAAATGTGCCTCAGCCCCAAAAAAGGGATGTCTAATATTTGGTTTGTTAGACAAGCATGGATATGGAACATTCAAAGTGATGATAACAAATATGCATTTATTAATAAATAGCAAGTTTTTTTCAATGTCCAAGGCATAAATGACAAAGGAACTGTATTCATAATTTCTCAGTTTCAAAAAATGTGCCTCAACCCCAAAAAAGGGATGTCTAATATTTGGTTTGTTAGACAAGCATGGATATGGGTCTTACTATATGAAATAAATCATTGTAACTGATAAATATATATACATCTATATAATAAAGGTGGGTGTTTTAGTGAATAGAGCAAGGAAACTCAACATTATTATTTTGTTGTTTGACCCAGGGATGAATTAATGGGGTGAAAACAACTGACACATAATCTCTTAGTCTTGTGGGATTAAAAGTTCACTAGCATTTGTTTCATCCTACAATACACCCAGATTGTGTATAGCCACGGAAGAATATTTATGATCATCAATGAAAAATATAAAACAACAAATATTAACAATTTACAGACAGATAATTAAAACTTAAAAAAAAAAGATTATTCAACCTCTAAATTATTCCCTTGTCATCTGGTTACAGGTATTTGAATAATATTTACAATTTTGTTGTTGATAACAAACTATAAAATGTTAATAAATGAAATCTAAATCATATTTTTGTTTGAGTTTAAGTCATTAATGATATATAATATACACAAGATTAATATTGATATATTTATTATTCACTGAGAATTTGGGGATTTAGTTTATTTTTGAGTAAGAAAAAAAATTATAAACAACAGTGTACAAGAAAAGAAAGAAGGTTTTGACTTTTACTTTCCAAGTTGTTATCGAGAAACAGATGAGGAACAATGACGAATCTCATTACATCACCTGACACAATATTATCATAAATAATTGCCATAAGTAAAACCATATTGTAATGTGCAAGCATATCAAAGATGACGTGACACTCTAAGTTGTACGGATTTTGCCAGGTACATAATTTTTATCAATCACAGGTTCTTGTAGAAACATATGTAGGCATTTCTCATTTTGGGCCAAAGGATGTCCAGCAACTCTGAAAGGTAAAATGTCAAAATATAATAACAGAACAAAACAACATCATTCATTTTGATACCACAAAACATACAGTATAGAATAGCTTTTTAAAGTTGGTAAAGGTCTATTCTTGTAATTTAATGTAAATGGATACAAGGCTACTTGTGTTAAATGGACATAATATATTTCAATGTTTAACAGGGGTGCACAATTTCACTTTTGAACCACTAGCCCATGGACAGGTGTCATGACAAAATTTGCTAGCCCGACAGAAAAATATACCTGCCCAAAATATAAATTATGGTCCTATTGTTTTTAATTTATTTTAATGACCAAACATAAAAATAATAACAAAGTAAACAAATATTTAATCATCCAATATTGTCTCAACCTTTCCATATATCATCAATAATGTATTGGACATTATTACTAATAGACAACAAGAACCATAAACGGAGGAATAAAAAGGTTTGTGTTGTCTATCGGCCATTTTTATAGCTACAGGTTCGATATTGGAAGATATTCATTTACCCTTGCAAGAATACTTAATTAAACCATACAACATCAGTCCACTGCTGTGTCAAAAAAATAGCCATTACCCAAAATAAATAGCGTTTTTTGGGATCATGCGATTTACGGACCACCATGACACATTTGATAATCAGTCTACCGATACCTCACCGTACAATTAGCATTATTCATATTTCTGCCTATATAATGAAATATATTTTAATCAGAAAATCAACGAGTCCTTTGAAAAATCAAGAAGAAACAGGGACAATTCTAACAACAGTACCACCGGTCGTGTGGAAAAGTCATGTGATGTGAAAACGCTATATCACGGCGTTTGCAATCTGTTTGCAATCTTCGTCAAATGAATTCTTGGACATTTATAACAGTATCTATTGCGGTTAATGACGATAAAAGGAAGACATATTTTAACAAAAGAGAGAGAGAGAGAGATGCGTATTCGTATCCGTATGAGAGAGAGAGAGAGATGCGTATTCGTATCCGTATGAGAGAGAGAGAGAGATGCGTATTCGTATCCGTATGAGAGAGAGAGAGAGATGCGTATTCGTATCCGTATGAGAGAGAGAGAGAGATGCGTATTCGTATCCGTATGAGAGAGAGAGAGAGAGATGCGTATTCGTATCCGTATGAGAGAGAGAGAGAGATGCGTATTCGTATCCGTATGAGAGAGAGAGAGAAATGCGTATTCGTATCGGTATGGAATGCTGTCATTCGACAATACTCGTTTATTTTTAGAAGAGTTATTTTTAGTAACGGAAGCTACCGGTACAAGCCGGTAGCACTATCGTGTGCCCAGTTGTGACTGAAACTGGCCTATTCTGCTATTCAACTATTAAAAACTTATTACGCGGACTGGAACTAAAATGCTTTAAATACATTGTAATCACAAAGTAAGAATTTCTGTCAGAGAAAATAGGCCTGTCCGCGGGCGGCCGGAATACGTAATATCAGCTGTCCAACAAAATGATTTACCTGTCCCGGGCGTCGGGCGATGGTAATTGTTCACCCCTGAATGTTTAATACATTCATAATTATACACATACCAATAAATGGCAAATGCATTATTCCTGGTTTTTCGCATGTTTATTCTCAGTAATTCGATTCGGGGTAGGATTCTTTAGCAGTGGTAGAACACCGGAGAAAGACCATGAGGTTAGACAGGCAATCCTATACTACAAGCTGGTAATCCAAACAGTGCCACTCAATACAGATTTTAGAATGTAAAGCACATGCATTAAATCATTTGGCCACCCACCCCCCTTAATCTTAGTAAACAATCCAACTTACTTGTTGACAAATTGTTCCAAACCCTTCTGTCTGTCTACTATAAACTCTTTTTCAAATATTCCATCATCTCCTCGGAAAGGTAATTGTCTCTTTAGAGCTTTACCAGGAAGAGGTGGCACAACAATCTAAAAATAATGTAACAAAATGTCTCAACACATCTTGTTGTACCCGGATGTAGTCATAAAATAAGGTACCATGCGTAATTTATAATGTGTTTGATTGAATAGGCTAAATTAGAAGCCCACACCAATAAATTCATTAAGTTTATTATTACAAACTGTCAACATCTATTTGGGTGCTTGAATATAAGTGCATGCTTTTTGTCCTACAAATAACTCAAAATATCTCGCAAGAAATAGGGGTAGGCCTAACATTTTGCGTAGCAATAAATATATATATTTACTCAGCAGTTTGAATATAGTAATTTCTAATTACAAGAACTAAATTTCTTTAATTTATTGAATTGGGTAGACCTGATTTGTTATTTTGGTGAGTGAACTTATATAATTAAATTTTTGTTTCAAAAGATAAATCAGAAGTCAATTTAGTTTGAATTTTGGCCAACTCTTTCAACAGTGGAATACAAAATCAGTTATAAGTTTAATGTATATTCTCAAAACTGGCTTTATTCACATACAATTTTAAAGGAAGTCAGACTGTCATGCCTCAAATGAAACCATAAAATTCAATGAAATTGAATATTATTGGTTTACCAAAATAAAGGTCCAACTAGTTATATTAAGAAACTTATCTTAGATTGTACTAAGCATACCTTGCTGTCTCTTTCTAACTCGTTTCGTAACCATTCAAAATCACTGTATCTTCTCCTTGTTATAGATTCTTTCAACTTAAAAACTGGTAAGTTTGTCTATTGAAAAGAAAAATAATACAATGTCAATATTTATATAATTAAAACAATATATGTATTTGTGCTTTTATTAATAATGTTTCAATTTTATGTGGTGTTCAAGTTGGTGAAGTCATAGAAAACGTTTTTTAAAAGGCAAGGTTTCAAATGGTGAAGATTTCAACTGTTCTTATATGAACATTAAGATAAGCTTTTAGTTTGCATAGTATTTGTAAAAAAAAAAGTGAAAAAATTTATGGAAATATCAAAATTACTAGGACAATTATTATATTTGTGACAATGAGTCAATAGGTTAATATGTTGTATTACAATATATGATTAGCCTGGCTTAATAAAGTAGTTTTAGTAGGGTGCAACACAATCTAACTTAATCTAAGCCAAAAAGGGGGTGGAGACCTCTCACAATCATTTGAGTATCATCAGTCTCCAGTCCTTGGCCTAATCATGGACCAATGTCATTGGCCAAGTAGTTATTTGACATAATTAATCACATTTTAAATACTATATTTTACAGAATATATAAGCTCAATTTAGTCACTGACATAATCATAACACAAAAGGCTTCAGAAGACAGTCACTTCCGTCTGGAGTAAATACAATAACTCCTTATATTATTGAGTCGACATTTCAACAGTCATACCCTCATTCTAACTTCGTAATCCGTGTATCTCTTCTTCCCAACGCCATGAGTTTGTGGATCGCCTACATCTATTTCTAAAAAATTAGCTGGAGGAGAGTAGGCATCCTCTAATGTTTGTTTTTTGGAAGAAATTCTGGCTGTCGCGACTCCCGAAGTCATTTGTGTCGGTTTTATTTTTCACTTTTAATGGCAACTGACGAATTTGGAACAGGGGGAGCTAACTCTGTCAATGCCCTTAGTCATTGTTGTCAAGCCTCCTTTCATGCCGTTCAAAATATAAAATCATCAGTAGCAATTTATTGTCTATAAAATACAAAACACAACACCAGTATGTACGGGCTCAAAATAATGGGTAAAAAAATAACTAAACAGTTTCTAGTTATAAGAAAAAAAAAACAGATTAAATTGTAAGGATTTGTAAGTTGTCATTAAACAAGAGTATTTTCCCCTTATTCAATGAAGATGCACGGACTGTGACATTTTTATGTATGGCGGTTCGATCTATCCAAATAATATCTAAATTATAAATGTAATTATAAACACTAACACATAATATGCTGAAAATTACTAATTTAATTAAAGATGTCCTATTGTTCAGTTTATGTATATGATTAGTGATTTTCCCGAATGGTTTATTGGCCATAATTTATAGTTGCTATTATTTTTGTGTGTATATGGTTTCGGAAGCTCGAATTCCTATATAGGTGAATACAAAATGGTTTCCATATTTAATATGATTAATTAGCTGTTATTGGTTTTTGTATATAAAGCTTCTGTATATTATTTTCATTATCATTTGCTTGAAAACGTTGAGAGAATCATCAACGAAACGTCGCTTTAATTAAAATAGAAATTGTGTTTCACATTATAATTATGGGTTTTTTTTTTGTGTTTATTACGCATGTCAATCGACAAAATGCCGCTCAAAGAAGATAAATGTAGTTATAGCATGTATAGGTTTCATACTTGCCATATTAGCCTGAATTATAATTTGTTGGCTGAATGAAATGAATGAAACAACTGATTAAAACTGCTGGCGAAATAGTGAACAGTCGTAGGCCTGCCCACTTTCATCCAGGTGATGTCAGACAGGAATGGGTCTAGCCTTGGTCATGTATCATATCTTACAAAGCAG
This sequence comes from Patella caerulea, assembly GCA_036850965.1. Taxonomy (NCBI): domain Eukaryota; kingdom Metazoa; phylum Mollusca; class Gastropoda; family Patellidae; genus Patella; species Patella caerulea. The sequence continues at coordinate 18,017,941 of JAZGQO010000014.1, read as the reverse complement.
ACCCTCGGAAACTATTTTTAAGAGAAAAATAAATGGAGATTAAAAAATAAACGTAATGCCAGGAATCTTTAAATCGTTGATAGGCCTACGTGTACATATCGTGATCAATCAAGACAACAATTTCTATGGTAAAATTATTTTGAATTTGTTTAACCCCTTCTATCAATTATTTAAAATTAGCGGTTATCTGGTATTTTTTAAGGATTTCCTCTGATTTTGAGTTGGCGGGTGATCCCCTTGTCAGTGGTACTAGTTAGATGACCATGCAAGGAACAGCGTCTAGTCGTTCGGATGGGACGATAAACCTAGGCCTCACAAATGTTGTAGAATGCATGACGTACGCCATTACCGCCCCTTTATCCCAGTTGGTGCAGAAAAGTAACCCCATTTCATTTAAGTATTTTCACTAACGATGTAGCCACAATGGGACTAAAAGTTTGTATGCCATGTTAAGTACTTATTTTATTTTTTAACAGGCAATTTTTGAAGTTCACCGATGCCCACAAATCGTAATTTCAACTATCCATAATTTAATTGTATACAAACCGATTGCCCAGGGAAACCTTCTTATAATATGCATACTGTCCACGGAAAATGAAATGATGATTAACGGCTTATTTTTCTGCACCAACCGGGCTATATAATGAAGAAGGGCATGCGCCACGCAATTTGCTAAAGGGGGGGGGGGGGGCACTGACCGGGCACTCAGTGGCGCTAGGGCCTAACCAGTACTTTTATTGTCCAACTCTCCTTCGAATTGAGTTAATATGTTCAAAATTGATGTGTATGCTTATTAGGTCAATGCCTTGATGGGGTTCGAAGATGAGCATTTTCTTCTTGGGGTAGGCAGAGATAAGCAATTTGATTGGTTGATACTTTGGGACAAGATAACTTAGGTTCATCTTGATTGATGATTTTTATGCCAATGCAATTACTGCATTCTCATTCAGTAATACATTCGACAGTAACAGTGTATAGAAACGAATGACTCGGACACAAGGGCCCTTTTGTCAAGCGTGGGGGCCCTTTTCTCTGCCTTTAGGGTCCCCCTAACTAGGGTACATTTTCATTTTTCTCGTCGGTTTTAGCATTTTCCTTTATAAAACAATTTTGGATGACACTTCGTGTACAGTGTGATTGCTCGATACTTTTGAAAAAAATAAATGTGCGATTAATTAGTATATGTCATCTATTTATTTTGGGATTTCGGCGGGGGACATCAGCCTCACTGTTGGCTTGTTCCAACTACCAAGGGCTCTTGTACGTACATCCAACATGTATACGGGACCTCGGCTTTTCGTCCAGCCAAAGGAGATGCAGCGTCACGGTCATAACACAAGTGCCCAAGTCACTTTTTAACGAAAGTGACGTGCTGTTCCTTGCCAAGCCCCCCGCCCTGCACCAGTGACAAGGTGAAACCTCTCATGAAAATACCGGGGAATATTCTCAGTCGACACCGAGATCGATGCCTGGTTGTGTCTACGGTAGTTCATTGCAATCAGAAAGGGGTCTAATTAGATCCTGTCCACTTTAAGCATATTGTCAAGTCATGTTTTTATTTTTCAATACATTTAATATACTTAAACCCTTACATTTCGCCAATTGAATTATTGAAAAATACGCCGTACGGATACTGATCATGATTTCGGTGAACCGTTAACCAATTGCATTTTGGTTCTAAATTCCCTATCTGAAAAGTTAGAACTAGGTCGCCATAATTATATAATAACTGTGATGTCATTAAGAATGACGTGTTAGAGCTTAGAGCCAAGCGCCGGATTATAGGGGATGGGGGACTGAACTGTAGCGAGAAAGCCCATGTTAACGTGGCCATCAATTAATAAGTTATCATAAATTGTACCATAAATAAAAACGTGTAACTGAAAACATGCGCACAACTGTTCCCCGTATGGCATGATATACCAATGACTAACAATGTGGCTAAAATAATTATTTTAACATTATCTTAACAAAAAGTATTTTTATTTCCAATAATACAAAATAATTTAATAGGCTGCTGCACATAAGCCCATGTATTATAAATAGACTATTATAATTATTTATAATTTATCTCATGGCCCTGTTAATTGTTATAATTTCTCCACAGACATGATCGAGAGACCAGAAATCACATCTTATGTGGAAATTTCCATAATAATTGACATCGTCAAGTTAACTACGATAAACTAAAATACGGACTGTATACACCTTGTATAGTTTTATGTATCTGCTTGTGTTGTCTGTTTCTGTATCATTTGGTTTCGGTACTTTTATCTGCAATTCGCCTGCATTTGACAGTTTTGCATAATTGGTTTACCAATAAGCCACATCTTTTCAATCTCAGAGCAGAATAAATTTAATATCCACATATTTTTCTGTTTTTAACATTCACTGTCTTTTGAAACCGCGAATTATACAAAACATCGGGTAATTAAAAACAGCGACATGTTATTGGCAACAAGTTTTTTTTTTATCACAATTATTTTTACAAATTATCAGTTAATAATCACTATGAAAACAAACTGTGTCGTCGCCCACCATCGCCATGTTCTAACACCGGTGCTAACTTTTTGTTGTTAAATATACTATTAAGTCGACTAGAAAATTTATTGACTGTTGCTGGAGACCATGTAGAATATAGCGATACCTTCACCTCTTCTTCCGGCTCTTCGGATTCAGAGTCTACCGCTTCTGCAAAGAGAATTAATTGTGATATTACAGAAATAGCAACGGTTATCGCAAATCGCGCACATGCAAGAAATCACATGTTTTGCGCAGATTGGGGACACCGTGTGGACTGAAACATCCCGCCTCTGATAGCTGCGGTATTAATCTGCTAAAACCTGTCGGCAGGTACATTTTTGCAAGTTGTAACGATCGCGTTAACTTTGAATCAGGAGGATTGGGTTGTAAAGTCGAGTTACGCCCGGCTTTGAGTCCCCAAAGTTCACTGACTACCGCCTCGAGACCACCATGTCTAACGTCGCAATACGAGGTGTGTTGTGTACAATGCGCGAAGCGTTTCCGATTCAGAGGCAGGTCGAGTTACGTCCGACTTCGAGCGCCCAAATTTCATCGACTATTGAGGAGTGTGTCGTGCACATTGCGGCAATGCGGGGAGAGTTTCCGGAGGTAGATCTTTGCACGACGAAGGAATGCAAATTGCATTTTTTATTTCTTTGACACAAAATATTATACAGGATAACGGAAAATGTAGCCAATAGGACATAATATGCACAAAATACTCGACAGTTAGATACTGCCTGTGCCATGAAAGAAGGCAAACGATTAAAATGAAACCTACCTGTAACAACAAGGCGAGGCGTTGAGCGACTTTTAGCTTTTATTATTGGATCTGGTGAACCGGCATACAAACCACGTAGTCCTAAATAGGGTACCACGGCTATGGCCACTAATCTTTCCAGTTTATAGGTATTTTCTGACGAGAAACTTCCATCAGGCACACTCTGAAGAACTAACAACATCTGTTTCACGTTTGGAGGTATAAATGTCGCTGACTGCAGTGCGTCTGAAATACAGTTTTAAAGTTCCAAACAATAATAATGCTGGTGTATAAAAGAGCAGGATGGTTTAGGGGTAACCTGGGAGCACTTACATCATACACGTTATGGCTACTAAGTAAATCCGGTCCTTTAAAAGGACCTTAATAAATGATCACCATTTAGACCCTTGTAATTAATTCCACCCTTTGACCCTTGGCGGGTGCGCTTTGTATCACATAGTTTATCACTGAGTCAAGTGGCGTGCATGGTTTGATCCCCGGCTTGGACGTGACAAGAGATACGGTCGCTTGTCTCACTTCGTGGGTTTTCTCCGGTCCTCCAGTTTCCTCCCACTGCTAAAGACCCCCATACTCGCAATCGAAGTATTGAAATAAAATTGAACCATGATAACTCATGACATAGTTTGTGTCAAGCGGACATTAAGCCCCATTTCTCTCTCTCTTTGACCCCTTGATTCAAACTATATTTATTCATAAAATATACAACACTGGAGAGTCGACAAGAAGATTTAGATCTTGCAATAACTAACACTGGAGAGTCGACAAGTAGATTTAGATCTTGCAATAACTATTACTTATATGAATAAGGATACAGTTACTGATGCTGTGAATAAATGCACGTAGCATATTTGATTTAATAATTAAATTTCATAAACTTATTATCAATTTCTATGATTATTGTAAATAATTTTATCAGTTGACAACAAATTTTTCGGTGTTTCAATTTCTTCAAAGACATACTTGTTATGTAATTAATGGACCCAAATAGTGGTATTTTGGGATTTTGTTTAATGTGGAAGTTATTGTAAAACAGAAACCATTGAATGTAAATCAGTTTATAAACATTCATATTACATTATCATATTTCTGCCAAGGAATAGACATTTCGCTCCTTTAAGGTGTATTAATAATGGTTGAAATGCGATATCGACCGATCAGTCCTTATTTCTCCTTGGAGGTTATTCTATTCCGATATTGCAGCACTTGGGTATATATGGTGTGTTAGATCTACATTGGGGGAATATTATATTATTTTAATTTCGGAGGTTTCGGTTTATTGCCAATACACGAAGGAACCAGAGATCTGATGTAATTTTTAGAAGTCTGTGTGTTTTTCGTCTTCTCAGATGGTTTCTGCTAATGTAGTACGAGATGAAGCTATGTATCAATTCCCCCAAAAAATGTTTAATTATCAAGATGACTTGACCATATAGATAAATAATCATCATAGAGAAGGCTATTTGGGTCAATCAAATGAAAACAAATATCCGATGATCCGTAATTACGACATACGTATATGAGATACGGAAAAACAACTATAGGGCCAATCAATGAAAAAAAATATTCTAATTATCTCGTGATTGTGGCGGATTTATTTGTAATTACAAGATAACTATTTCGTAATTTCAAGATAATTACCTCGTAGTTAAAGTATTTACAAATAAGCTTTATTTAACTTACATTGTTCATGTATCCATAAATGTGATAATTTGTATATTGTAAATAATCTTGTAGATTATTGTATATTAGATAATGTATATATTTTGTATATCTCAGGAGTCGTTGAACGTTGCACAATAAGCAGTCGTGCCATATAGATAAATCAAATCTTATTAAAATACAGATCTATTTCGTTTCGGTTTTTTTATACTTTCGGTGGTCTACACTACATGAAGTTCGCTAGCCTGGAGGTCGGGTGTTCGATCCCTGCATTGGCCGAGAAAGTTCAGCTGCCTGTACGTATGCCCGTCTTCCATTAGTCCAGATTAGGTGCAAAAGAGTAAGACGTTAAACCGCATTTCATTTCATTTCATTACACTACACGAAAATCTGCTCGGTTGTACTTGAAGGTCGCGTCAGAGGTCTCACGATCGGCTTTTGACCCTATGACGTCAGACAAAGATTAATCGATCGGCTTTGGCTATTCTAGTCGTTTACTCACAGTTCCGTGCATCGCACGCCAAAAACTCGCCGTAACAGACTGTTTCATTAGCCAATCCCTCACCTGTACACCGATAATATAACAACTCTTCCAGATCCTAGTGTAGTAAAGAAATTTTGAACTATAAAAAAAACCGAATTAGGATCTTAATCAGCTTGAGATAGATCATTCTTGTCAGACATTAGGATTCGGTATCTTCATACTTTATATTATATTGTAAATTATATATATTTCTTTTAATTGCCCGGCGCTATAATAATAAAAAGATTATTTTGGGGAGTACTTACCGTGTACACTAACCTTTAATAAAACAATATTTCTAAATTCCAGTAAAGTGACATCTCGAATAGACATTTCTGTATTCTGAAGTAAAAAAAAAAAAATGTCGATGGGTATATGGATGAAAGTAGGATGCTCAAAATATCCGACAAAGACATACTTATTTCTTGAAATAATCATCTAAGGTCTGTGAATCTGACTTCATTTAAGTATAAATGTCTAAATATGAATAAAGTTAAACCTCCTGGGGATTGGAAAGGAAGACATGCCGATCAATGTCTATATTAAAACTTATAGTTAATTCCTCTAGGATTTATACATGACACACGCAGACTTATTTTGATTAAGCACAACGAACATTTCTCTTAAAACACAGACGAACTACTTGGTTTCTGTTTAATAAGATGTTTTTCTACATAAAAATTACAACGCAATATATTTACTGACGACTGATATAAAATGATACTTCGGCACATTCAGGTTGTACTACATATTATCTTCAATATCAAGCAGTAAAATAAAGACCCCCCCCAGCACATACACACACACAACAACGACAAAAAACTGTTTATATCCAACCTGGATATTTGTTTGATGTGTATAAACTTAACAATATTATCAACTCGTAGTCTTATTTGAATTAGGGTGGAGTAGGTGGGTGGTGGGACTGCGTATAAAACTGACGTGCGATTCTTCTACAAATAATTCGGCTTGCAACCACTGCTAATAAATCAGTTATTTGAGACATATACTATTCAAAAAAAGTAGGGGATATTTGATTTTGGGGGCATAATACTAAAATATGCAAATGACTACGAAAAAAGTCATTATAGAACCTAACAGAAGAAACATTTCCAGTTACATGTGACGCCCAAACGCACCAATAGCTACCGCATGGAATGCAGGTGATGCTTGGGATCATCATGGGGGTCCAACCCAAGATTTGCACGACTCTGACTTTGAATGTTACAGTCATTGTGGCATTGAATTCCAGGGTGGAAACATCAGTTTAATTGTTTTAGTGACCAGAAAATAAATTTTGATATGCGTCGGCTTACCCAAAATGAAAGGTTACGTGCCCTTGGCATGCTACAGATCGGCACAACACAGGCGGTTGTGGCGCGGGCGATGAATGTTTCTCAGTCTGTCATAAGCAGGCTATGGTCCAGATACCGTGATATACAATCTGGACAGGACAGACCACGCTCAGGTCGACCAAGGGCGACAACTCAAGCCCAGGATCGATTTATCCGTACCTTGGCCTTGAGAAATCGTGTCATCACAGCAAATCAGATCAGCGCTCGTCTTCAAACAGACACTGGTGTGAGAGTGAGTGGCCAGATGATTCGGAATCGACTGCATAGGGGTCACCTTCGCGCCCGACGTCCTCGCGTGATCCCTTGTTTGAGAGATCATCACATTCAGGCTTGACGTCGTTGGTATAGGGATCGTCAACACTGGGATAATCGACGCTGGAGCAATGCGATGTTTTCAGATGAGTCAAGGTTCACTGTTGATTTTTTGGACAGACGTAGGAGGGTGTGGCGTCGTCGAAACGAGCGCTTCCAAGACGTTAACGGCATCAGACATGATCGATTTGGGGGTGGTTCTGTTATGGTGTGGGGAGGCATCACTGTTGCTGGAAGAACGGCTTTACATGTTGTTGCAGGGCGTGTTACAGGCCAGTACTACCGGGACAACATCTTGGCAGTCCATGTTGTGCCGTTCGCACGGCGTCATGGCCGCCGTTTCATCTTCCAGGATGACAACGCAAGATGTCACAGGGCCAGGATCGTTACAGGTTACCTCCAACAACAGAACATCACCACATTACCTTGGCCAGCACTGAGTCCCGACCTCTCCCCCATCGAGCATGTCTGGGACATGCTTGGACAGAGGTTACGTCAACGTCAACAACGCCCTGCCAATGTCCAAGAACTTGCTGCTGCGTTGCAACAGGAATGGGACAATCTGGACCAAAATGACCATAGACGTCTCATTAGGAGTATGCCACGTCGGATCAATGCTTGTTTGACCCCAGGTATCATTTTACCCTTATAATGGTCAGTCTGTGCCTTACTTAGTCTAACGATCATTTGGAATAAATCGATGAATGTGAACTTCATTTCATTTTGTCATTTGTTTCTTCGTCAGTTTCATTAGGTGACTTTAATAACACTTAAAAATCAAATATCCCCTACTTTTTTTGAATAGTGTATAAGATAGATGTATTGAGCCGGTTTTTTTTTTAAAAAAGAAATTCTAGTGAATGGCCTGTCTATATTACTGTATAAGAATATAACGTACAACGAAAGCTAAAACTGGAACTTTCTTATTGTCGTCTGTAAAAGATAATGAGTTTTCTGGTCTGTAGGTAACAGAATAGTAAGCAGCGTTACTATCATGTTCCTCAAGCAACGTCCGCGAGTTTTACAACATCTAACCGTTGCTTCAATACACGGCAATTCCCGAACTTTGCGCTCGTTGTTTTTACAAGTGACTAAGTAGCATTGTCCAATCAGAGTTCGTGGCACATAACACACTATAAACAAACAGGGTTTTTTAAATTGAGAAACTCGTGGAAAAACAGCAACCGTGACATTGATCGATCTTTGAACTTTGCAACTCGATTGTCACATGTTACAGGCATTTTAGCTAAAAGCACGTGACTTGGTATTCACGACGACCGATGAATCTGATAGGTTCCCAAGCTGGGCTTGTGTCAATCTAAAATATGCAGGGTGACGAAATATGCAGGTTATTACGTGAAGGGCTTGGTATGATGTATGTAGTTAAGGCGAGATCAAGCCTTCTATTGAAGATGGGTTACTATCCGTGTTTGGTTATGTTGCTTAAGCATGTTTTGCGCATTATAATTATACGTTTAAATTACATGGTATTTAGCGGGTTTCCGGAAATTTGGACGAATCGACGTAGATGAAGTGATGAGAGGAACTGTTAAGACATTGTAAATAAAAAGCACATCCAATATATCTATTAAGAAAAGTCATTGGGTCGAAAGCAATTATAGTTAGTCTTGCGTGCTTTTAGTAATTACTGTTCGTATGTTTGTGCACATTAATTCACAGTGCGTCATATGCGATCACATGTGGATTGAAACTATACTAGGAAGAATAAATTATAAAAAAAATGTCCAACATTATGCCTAATACGTTTGCATACTTTCCAAAACCCTTGATCTAAAAATTTTCTAGCAACCGATGAAAATACATTAAAGGTGTACCTTTAATGGATGAAGTATAGCTTGTAGATATGGTAGCATTTCTTTGAAAAAACCTTCCCATGTATCTCCTAACAACCGTAATAAATCAGCACCTGTAAAATGACAATGGTTATATTGAATACTCAGCAATAATGTAATCACAGGTAACTGTGCACAATATCTCCCTTCCATCTTTTTTACTTCAACGAACATCCATTCATTTTGCTGTCAATCAATGTCTATCAAAGATTACAAAATCTTGTAGCCTGTCAAATGAAATGATATACGATCCTATACACCGAATTAATATATAGTTAAGGTGACGTATTCTAAACACAACTTGTTGTATTCAAGCTGATTAAAATTATTCGACATGTTACCATTTTAGTATCAGACACAAGAAAACACTTTTCGATGGCCTGTGACGTCACAAGGTAAATATTTTCTTATGGGTTTTACTCCCTATTGTTTCTAAATTTGGGACCACCGTGGATTAGTGAATAAAGCGCTGGCTGACTAAACAGGAAGACTGGGTTCGATTCAGTGTTGGCCGAGAAAATTCCTCGTGAATATCCAGCTTTGTTCTACTTTGCCAGCGGCATAACGGCCAGCATATATACTATTCAAAAAAAGTAGGGGATATTTGATTTTTAAGTGTTATTAAAGTCACCTAATGAAACTGACGAAGAAACAAATGACAAAATGAAATGAAGTTCACATTCATCGATTTATTCCAAATGATCGTTAGACTAAGTAAGGCACAGACTGACCATTATACGGGTAAAATGATACCCGGGGTCAAACAGCAAAGTTACCACAGCATCACAACAAAGTCAGTAACAGGTAAATCCTCCTTTGTTTGCCAAACAAGCATTGATCCGACGTGGCATACTCCTAATGAGACGTCTAAGGTCATTTTGGTCAAGATTGTCCCATTCCTGTTGCAACGCAGCAGCAAGTTCTTGGACATTGGCAGGACGTTGTTGACGTTGACGTAACCTCCTCTGTCCAAGTATGTCCCAGACATGCTCGATGGGGAGAGGTCGGGACTCAGTGCTGGCCAAGGTAATGTGGTGATGTTCTGTTGTTGGAGGTAACCTGTAACGATCCTGGCCCTGTGACATCTTGCGGCCATAACGTCGTGCGAACGGCACAACATGGACTGCCAAGATGTTGTCCCGGTAGTACTGGCCTGTAACACGCCCTGCAACAACATGTAAAGCCGTTCTTCCAGCAACAGTGATGCCTCCCCACACCATAACAGAACCACCCCAAAATCGATCATGTCTGATGACGTTAACGTCTTGGAAGCGCTCGTTTCGACGACGCCACACCCTCCTACGTCTGTCCAAAAAATCAACAGTGAACCTTGACTCATCTGAAAACATCACATTGCTCCAGCGTCGATTATCCCAGTGTTGACGATCCTTACACCAACGACGTCTTGCCTGAATGTGATGATCTCTCAAACAAGGTATCACGCGAGGACGTCGGGCGCGAAGGTGACCCTAATGCAGTCGATTCCGAATCGTCTGGCCACTCACTCTCACACCAGTGTCTGTTTGAAGACGAGCGCTGATCTGATTTGCTGTGATGACACGATTTCTCAAGGCCAAGGTACGGATAAATCGATCTTGGGCTTGAGTTGTCGCCCTTGGTCGACCTGAGCGTGGTCTGTCCTGTACAGATTGTGTATCACGGTATCTGGACCACAGCCTGCTTATGACAGACTGAGAAACATTCATCGTCAGCGCCACAGACGACTGTGTTGTGCCGATCTGTAGCATGCCAAGGACACGTAACCTTTCATTTTGGGTAAACCGACGCATATCAAAATTTGTTTTCTGGTCACTAAAACGATTAAACTGATGTTTCCACCCTGGAATTCAATGCCACAATGACTGTAACATTCAAAGTCAGAGTCGTGCAAATCTTGGGTTGGGCCCCCATGATGATCCCAAGCACCACCTGCATTCAATGCGGTAGCTATTGGTGCGTTTGGGCGTCACATGTACTGGAAATGTTTCTTCTGTTAGGTTCTATAGTGACTTTTTTCGTAGTCATTTGCATATTTTAGTATTATGCTCCCAAAATCAAATACCCCCTACTTTTTTTTAATTGTCTTCTTATTAGGATGGGGCGAATTCCCCGGGTTCCGTGTATGAATGCACCTAAAATTAACCTTGACAGAATTCGCTCAAGGGTATATAGTCGAAAACGCAGCCACTTCATTGCCACGTTAGGTAAAAAATCATACAATATTACAACACTCAGGGCAGAAATTTAAACAGCAAACGGTTCAAAATAGTCCCCAAAATTCTAAATCTAAATCTTGTTTACTCTCGACCTTCCGATATTCGGTCGTTTGATTTAGCATTTCCCGCGGCAGATACTATAAAATCATTTTAAGCCATGTTTTAATTAAGATGGGGTGAATGCTTAAAGGCTTATTGAAAACTAATTACACGAAATGTTTTTATATCGCCTTTACACTTCGAGGCTTACTCAATAATAAAGTTATTGAGTAGTAAACCGTCAAGCGAAATCAGTGCCGAATTAGATGCCAGACAGAAAGAAAATGATATTAAACAAAAGCTGGACATTTTTTCATAATACTATACCCACCATAGACATATATTTAATTAACTACAATTATTTATATTTGATGGATGTGAAAGTGTTCCGGATAATACGCAATAAAATGACACAAAACATGTCAATATATTAAATATGCAAGTAACAAATGTGAATTAATCAGCTGAGAAATAAAAAAGTCATAATTTTCGTATGTAAAAAAAGGTTTCAGGCGCCATGCGCAAACTAATCTAATCAGTTATAAAAGCTATTGAATAGTAATTATCCAAACGTTTCTGGAATTATTATTTTTATACTTCCTTTCTACTTGGTAAATTTTCAAAATAAACCGTATAGCGAAATAATGTCGAATAGAAAAGAAATGATATTACATGTTGCGCGGCCGAATGATTTAACGCGTGCGATTTAAATCAAAAGACTTGATACTGAGTCAAGTGGAGTGGATTCGATTCTTAGCTTGAACGTGACAAGGAGTAAGTACAACCTCGTATCCACCACCCCGCCCCCAAAGACAAGCTCTAAAAAGGTTGACCCAACATCGGCAGTGATTACTTTAATGATTTGTTTTAAAGTATATACCATTATTATGTCAAGTACGTCAAAACAGATCACTAAGTTAAAACTAACATTCAGAACAAACCCGTGTTAAATGTTGATAATAACACCAGAAATACTCAGAGAATTACAAATATGTAGGCATACATAGCTGACAATTGAAATACACATTAATAAAATAGAAATATTTGTCTAGGAAACAAATCCAAAGGTTAATTTCAATGGTCTAGAAAGGGAGTGGGGTTTAACGTCCTACTTTTCTGCACCAGTCGGCTAATGAAATGAAATGGGGTTTAACGTCATACTGTTCTGCTCCAAACTGGGATAATGAAGACGGGCATACGTCATACAGTGTGCTATGAGGGAAATTTTGCCCGGATAACGGCACTACACTCTTATACCGAATTCCAACTGTCAATGGATCTTTAACGTGTACGCCAAATTGTACACGGGACTTCGGTTTTTCGTGCCATCCGCACGACTAGGCAGCTGCCCTTCCCGCATTGGCACGACGAGTTTGCGCAAATCGGACGGTGTCGTGCCACGGAATCGTGCAAGTGTCAGCCTGGCTTAACAATAAATTGCTTTATAATACCTACCCCTTTCATTCTTTATTTTTTCCCTAAGTATAACCATGCCCTTTTTTAATAGTTGATCCTATATAAAATAAAATGTTGTAAATCGTGTATAGAGTAATGATTTTATTTATATATAAAATAATCAAAACTCTTTTAAAAAATATTCAGGTGATGTTAGATAATTTTCATTATGAACTCGTGTCTTGTATCACGTTTGTAAAGTCAAATGGTAATCATAATTGTTTTACAATCGAAAAAATGTTTTCTTTGTTTCATCCCTATAACAGAGTTTTTCCTAAAACGAAATGTCCAATCCGAAAATTTTGAAATCCAAAATTGAATAGTAAATGGTTCTGTTCGCAAGATTTCGATTCATTTATACATGCCCGAAAAAAATCCTATCCTTGATCTGTGTTAATTTTTAAATGATCATGTTATGTATACGTAGACAACCACTGTCTGTAGCATGTATCAAAATACCATTCTTAATTTATCCACTCCATGAAGATTTCGTAACAACCTGTATGATGTAACCTTTGGAATTTCTAAATGATAACTTATTTAATTACACGCATTAGGTATGAAGGAAACAAAAACCAACCTTATAATAATCAAATATTAATGGACCAGCTTCGGTATCTGTTAAATATCTGTAATTAAATTAGGAATGATATGCTAATTGATAACATTGTTATATAATAACGGCAGTGAAAACCGTTATCCACACACAATTAACTCTAATTATATTAGACTGGTTTAATTCATTAACATATTTATTTTATAAAAGACACAAGTCGTGTCGCCAAACACCATTTTTAGACCTTCAATACCGGTACTTAGATGAAGAACTTTGGCATATTTCTTACATGTAATAAAGTCATCCAATCTGATTAAAACACAGACTTCGTTTTATACATGTAGTTTAAAGTTTCGTTTAACTTGTCTTTACTACACAAGCATCTGGAAGATTGTTATTATTGACGTTTTCTGGATGATGTGAGGTAGCCTATTAGCCAATCAAACGGCCTGTTACGGCGAGTTCGTGGCCTTTTGATGCACGGAATCATGGCTAAACCACTAGAAACGTCAATGCTGATTGATTAATCAATGTCACCGTCATAGGATCAAAAGCCGCTCGTTTGACCCCTGACATGAATTCCCACTATAACTTGTCAGATTTTCATGCAGCCCATCGAAAGTATAAAAACCGAATATAAATCTGTAAAGCAATCTTTCTTTTTTACAAAAAAGGTGCTACAATATACACGGATGCAGACCACTAATGAATTATGCGGTGAACAGAAAGAGTCGGGGTTCTCTCCTCCTTGGTCATTAACCCGATTGTCTAAAATAAATCTAAATTATTAATCAGTGTTTCATTTATTGACATGGGCACTTCTGACTTGTTTTCTACCTGGTTAGTTGGAATGATAGCGTGTTTTATCTGTATGAATATATTATATCGTGAACTACTATATAGATGTAGTCACATGCTTGTTATGGAACTAAAAATAGAATGTTTTCTTCATAAGATATAACAAACATCCTTTATTATTTTAACACCTTTATAAGATAGATGCGTACTAGTAGACGAAAAACATCACTTACCTGTTGATTCCAGATATTTACGACAAAAAAGGAAACGGCTTATTTTCGAAATGATTGCCCCATTTATCTATGATGAGTAGCGGGGTGTCGTGCACATACAGATAACCCTACAGAGTAACTGGCCCTTGCCTTTGACGCCCACCACGACTAGGTCCCTAGCCAATGACCCCTATAAAGCCCCCTTTCTAGCCAATTATCTCAATTAAGACTCTAAAAATGACCTCCAAGTCAAAAACTCCCACCAAAGTCAAATACATGTACCTCAATTACGGTTCTAACCCTAAAATAAACTCCTAGCCAATGAAGCCCCAAAGACCCTATCATACTCGTCAAAAAGTCAAGATTCTGTCGATAGCTAATGAAACCGTCCTACCGTGCCTACTATTCCCCACTTTCTTTTGTTTCACTGCAGTGGCTGGGCAATACTAATATTTGTGACTGTGGTTTGTCTGTCTGAAATTTTGTGTAAAGGGGATAGCTCGGACCGGGAAGTAACATAGGCTAGGTGGCGTTAGCCTACCACTTGCGATTTCAAACTTACGGGCACAACACGGGTATCGCTGGGTTATCCGTTAGTAGCTAATAATTTTATTGTTATCATATTTCTGTATGACAATAATTATAATATATCTACCTTACGTTACTCTGTAGTTTCCCAAGTTCATTTTCTTTAAGCCTTTTCTTTTGGAATATTTGTACAACAGCCACTTGTATACTATAAAATAACACGATATATTAATGATACTATATGTAGGACCAATGGAGTGCGGTAGGAGAGGGGGGGGGGCGCACATTCCGTTTCTTAAGTTAGATTTTGGAGAAGACTCTCTTACAGTCATTCTTGTATTAAAGTTGGTAATCGCCAATAATTGAAAGCAAAAATACTAAAGGGAAAATCGGGGGGGGGGGGGGGCGAATGGTTAACGTGTGCGTGTTGCATCATAAGGTCTGTCATTGAGCCCAGTGGCGTGGTATCGATTCTCCGCTTGAATGTGACAAGGATTAGGACATACGACACACCTGTGCTTGCCTACTCCATGATCAAACACGATAGCAGATGGCTTCCATCTTGTTTACTGACGGTACTACTTATTTTAAGACAGACTCGGCTTTCCAATTTATAATATCTACGTCATTGGGGATTTCCAATTTATACTCACTGGTTGCTATGACCCGCTATGGCGTTGTCTAGAAACGCGCGTGCTCGCGTTAGTTTAAAATTTTTGCTATACGTTTAACATGGACTATTTGATGTAATTTGCCTGATTTGATTTGGCCCCATTTCCATAAATTTAGGTTGTTTTTTTAGAAATTTTTAGCAAATGTTAATCTTAGGTGTTTTTTAATTCTAGCCGAAGTAAATTTTTTTACAATTTATAGCGAGTTAAGTTATCGTCTCTAAGAGGCGGGCGTAGTATTTTAAATGGCGGCCATTTGCCATCATGTGTATTCTTGAAGTAGGTACACATGATGTAATCGTATGGGATTAGGACTGCCTGTCCAACCCGGTATGTTTTCTCCGGGTCTTTCGGTTTCCTCTCACTGTTACAGACTACTGAAATAAAATTGAACCATATACATGTTACTCTCTCTCTCTCTCTCTTTCTTTCTCTCTCTCTCTCTCTCTCTGGAAAATCAGTCTAATAATGTTCCAATTTGGTTCATTGTTTACAAAGATGTGTTGAATTGAACATGTAAACATATATGGCATCCACTGCAAGCGATATATTAAGATGGCCACTTTCTAAGTAGATTTAATCGAAGCAGTCAAAGGAAACTATCTTAAACGATCCTCAACTTACTGGGGGTGGGTGGTCTCTTACATGCATTACTAAACTTTTAAGATAAGCTCCTTTTCATCGAACGAGATGGGTTTATCGCAGAACTGTGGAGAATTTAATTCATATACCCGTTTATATTTACCTTTCCAAGAAGTCTTGGCGTGTTGCTGCATCTGAGGAAGTCAGGGCTGGAAGAAATGTGGGTAATGTTGAACCGCGTCTTGCACCTTTTGGTAATCTCGTTCCGATGTCGATATTAGCTAAACTGTGTCTGTAATATATACAATTAAATAGTTTATTATTTTGCAGTATACCACACTTAATCAGAAATACGTGTAGATATCTTATTTCTTTAGGTCTTTGCTTGGGTCATTAAGCCCCTTATGTCCACCGCACCCCTTAATGCCTTATTCTTTATCTTTTTATTTATCTACACGATAAACAAGTGTTTATCTATGCTGAATTCCAGTTTTTGGAACTGTATATATGTCCGCTAAAAAAAAGCTGCAATACCTCCCTCCAGAATTTTGCTATATATCCCAAGAGGTTTATTATACTGCCTGCCATTGAGTCAACTGGCGTGGTTTCGAATTCCCGGTTGTACGTGGCAAGGAGTAGGGTCGCCTGTCCAGCCCCGTGGGTTTTCTCCTGGTACTCCTGTTTCCTCCCACTGCTAAAGACACCTACGCGCAAGCGAATTATTGAAATAAAATTAAAAACATATGTTAGTCCCGAAATGACGTAGTTTGTTTTGAGCGGATGTTAAACCCCACTTCCCCATCTCTCTCGGTTACTGTTTTGTATGGGCTGAAAGAGGAAGTATGAACTGAAAAGGCCTTGTACGAAAGGATACGTTTGTAAGCTCATGGTAAATGAATTCATCTTTGTCATATCAAAATATTTAACGATTCACGCCTAATATTATGCTGTAACGCTAACATGCTAAAGACTGAATGTTTGGATGAAATGGGATTTTCTGCTCCAACTGAGCATATGTGCTATGAGGGAAAATTTTTCAGGTCCAGCAATTGTATTTTAAATAATTACATGATTTACGTACTAGCCAAGATCTATCGTACAATCTGAACGACAAGACACTGTTCACCATGCTAGGTCCCGTCCCCTGGACCAATGACTAGGGGAACCGTATTACAAAATACTGAGAACCTTGTCGGTCCACCTTACTTACTGGGTCAACCCAACCACCCACGGTAAAAACGAAGCTAACCGACGGATTGTAAACACCATTGAATCAGTCAAGATGGTGCAGTACCGATTTCATAACTTTATAGCAATATTGGATTGTACGATATCGGAACCAGTAACTGGAACAGTTCCCTCGATTTGGGTCAAGGTCAACATGTTGAATTTGGTTTTTCTGATACGTAATATCGATGTTTAGCGGTTGGGACAAGCTTGATACACAAAGTTAAATGTTCGTTCTTTCAGTGGAGTTTACAAATTCCAGTTTCGTTTCTGACTTCGACTCACTGTCGATTGTTCTACGCAATATTGCTCATATCTTTTTAGCACCCACATATTTCGGTCAAATCGACAATTGTATTTTCGACGCAAATCATAGAGGACATACACCTTTAAACAACAGAATGTTATTTTATACATGACTGTCGGGGGGGGGGGGGGGCTAGTGGTCTAGAGGGCCGCGCTTCGACCTCTAGCTGGCCGGTCACCTCTGGCTTGCGGTTGTGGTTTCGAGCCCTGGTGTGAGCGTATGTGGCATGGAGATAGGGGCGCCTTCTCAACCTCGTGGGTTTCCTCTGGACATTCCGATTACCTCCCACTGCTAAAGACCCCTACGCGCAAGCGAATTATTGAAATAAAATAAAACCATATGTTAGTCCCAAAATGACCTAGTTTGTGTCGAGTGGAGGTTAAACCCCATTTCTCTCTCTCTATATATATATACATGACTATCACCTCAATAGCATGCTTCCTTTTTTTATAACAATTATAGCTGCTGTCGTTTTGTTTTTGTCAAGTCAAGATATATCATACTTACAACATGTTTCCAGACATAATTGTATTACTAGTCAGCCCACATATTCAATATTACTTCATTGAACGGAAGTTGTGTAAAATCAAGGAATATGCCAATGGCATGAAGAAGTGAAGATCAAGTGTAGATCAGATTTAACCAGCTCCATGTATATTTAATATATTATCTTTATATTTATATAGGTCACCAACTTATTACATAAGACTATTTATCGATAGTTACAAATCGGACATTGTATAGATAATCTTGTTTTTAATGTTGCACCCTCGATCATAGATATAATTATAGACATACAGTATCGAAGCAGGAAAGAGTCACATCTTGTTTTTCCCACGCACATGCTGCTGCCTGTGGGTGTTTTTATATGCAATAAAATGCATCTTATCTCATCATCTGATAATATACTGAAACCGATCGTTATTATGGCCTACACATATTTACTTTGTCTCTTATTATTTGGTTTATATCGCGGGTTGGATGGCCGGATGGTATCAACGTCTGTTACTGAGTTAATTGGCATACCAGGTTTCGATTCCCCGGTTGTACGTGACAAGGAGTAGGGTCGCCTGCCCAACCTAGTGGGTTTTCTCCGCGCACCCCCCCCCCTCCCACGCCCACTACTAAAGGCCCCTACGCACATGCGAATTATTGAAATAAAATTGAACCATATGTTAGTCCCAAATGACCAGGTTTGTGCTGAGTGGACGTTTCTGTCTCTTTCCCCCTCTCTCTCTCTTTTATTTTTCGTTTCGTTTTATCACAAAACGGTATGGACTGTATCTTCTGCACTGTGGTGGATGGAACGTCCAGATTTAGTTGAAATCATGCCGTTCGTTTGTTCCATCATTAATTGTATTCTCTTCGACGTCAACAAATATTTGTCCGGTCAAAATGCCATCTATTGTGTTTGTTAACTGCCAATTTGTATGTATATTGCATATTCGTTGCTGCTGCAAGTTTTTGCTAATGGAAACTATCGGTGGGGGTGTGGGTGGAGGGTGTCCAAATTAGCGTAGTAGTAATTTTCACTCTCACGTGACAATTATTAAAAACGAAGCAACGTTTAATCATCAAACAAAGAATGTCAAATTATAGACTTCCTGGCATCAAGCTGTAACTTAAAGATAAGATAAACCCAAAAGGTTTTTATCATCTATTGGCAATGACGTTGTTCTCGTTATCTTTATTGTGTTTTCTGCCGAATGAAAAAAATCCATTTACAGGAATAGCCAACTGCACTAATGATACAATTTGATAGTATTTGATGGAATCTCTATTAATCAATACTATTTTGTCGTGATTAATCATTAACAAACACAATAAGTCAGGCCACGGATATTTTATGTAACTCAGCTTTCAGAAAGAAATAATATAATCCGATATAAAATATATTTTGGATTTAATGAAAAACTACTAATATACTTAATGATAAATTGGCTATGACTAAGAATGTTACATATTGGTGATGATGCATACCAATTTGGGATATTTGATTTTAAAAGTTGCCTTTAGATGCATTATAGAGGGTTGATCGTTTTTGCTATAGTTCACAAATTAATAGATAATGACCAACGAAGGTATTAAAAAATTCAGTCAAATAACTATATTCTGGACGACGTCATGACTGTTATCGTAACAATGGTACTTAGTAACAGAGATTTAGTCAAGATTATCCATTTTATCGTTAAATCATTAAATTTCGCGATGTTCTTGAGAGGAATAGGATTGGCAGGTGAATAAATGTCTCGATAATAATTTATTTAAGATTTGACGCCAGGAAAAGAGTTAGCTCTTCCATAAGGCATCTTCGTTATTAATATTAATTGAAAATAGCGACTGGAAATATTGTAACTCCATGTGTAATTTGATGACATATTTGGGAAAAATATATCCAAACTAATTAATCTATCAAAAATTTGCTTCAAATCTGTCTCAAAACATTGTATTCGCTAGGAAATACCCCAAGCTATAAAAAGTGTTCTTTTAAAAGCCATGTTTGTCACCTAACTTGATAAGGGGAGGGCCCATTTTTCAGAATGCAATTGTCATTACTTACTGTCCATTTATCATACATTTTCATGCCTAAGTAGATCCTTGAATTATTTTCTGTCGTTTGAATGCAGAGAATGCTGTATGTTTACATTCCTCAATATTTCAAAAACCGCTAAATCGATCAAAAAATAACAACCGCCCCTTAAGTCAAGCTGGTAGACAATAAGCCTTCGGGCTGACAGTTTTAACCAGTGCTTGTCCTATCGGCGTTTTTTCGGGTAATCCGGTATTTTTTTAAAGTAAGATTGGGCGTCTGTACTTTCCATATATAGTTTCGTGAGAACGTATCTTGAATGACATGCCGTATATATTTCTCTTTAAAAGCCAAAGAAATGTTTATAAAATAATTAAATTTAGTCATCCACCGCGCATGTCTATCTTTAGTAAACAGTCACATCAATTATACCACCTGTTGACCAAATTATACAACATGTGAAACAATCAGATATTACCGACATTTTACAACGAAATATATTTATATATAGGCGTATTATACCGTAAGACATGCAATGAAATGGAGTTTAACGTTCTACTCTGAACTGGGCTAATGAAAACGGGCATACGCCAACAGTGTGCTATGAGGGCAATTTTGCCCGGACAGCCTTATTCATATATCGAATTCCAACGTCAAGGGATTTTTTTACGTGTACGCCAAGGCACCCTAACTACTAGGCAGCTGTCGTCCTGCATCACTGCGCTCGTGTCTAATACGCCTATGACAAATGATAGAATCAGATACTATTGTTAAATCGAGTAAATAATATAATGAATTAATATGGAGAATCTTGTTCAACACTAACCTAGAATATGTATTAATGTGTAACCAAACAAGTCTCTGTTTATACCGATGTTGATGTGCTTCGTTTGATAGATAAGATAATTATTAATGACGGGGCTCTGTGCGCTAAATTAATTTACCTCGAGGGTATAACTGATATGAGATAGTCCTATATCTATACCACTTGCAACGTTCACGATATGTTGGTGTCGATCAATCACAAATCTTCGACCTGATAATGGTCTATTACGTATGCATTCCTCACATAAAACATAGCCTACATTTGACATATTCATTATCTTGTCCAATATTACACCGGGTATAAATTATGCTTACACTTTCTAGAACACCTGATATCACTTTCCATCTGAGTAGTTCACATAGCTGATAATGTTTTGATTCCCATTGGGTGGCGTGATACGATGTACCCGATATTGTGAAGAACATTATACTCTCTAATGGTGTCTTTGATATCTTGGTGAATATTTGTCGGTGTATATATGATGCATATGCAGAGTATTATACTGCTCTGAATGGCGTATCTAATATCGTACAGAGTATTATACCCTTGGAAGATGTTTCTCGCATATTCGGCAATATCATGCTATTTGGTCGTGGTTCTGTTATCTTGGAACGCATTATAATCTCTAACATGTCTCTGATAAGATATAGAATACCATACTCTCTGAACAGATCTGTGGTAAGATATATAATACCATACTCCCTGAACATGTCTCTGGTAAGATATAGAATACCATACTCTCTGAACAGATCTCTGATATAATACCATACTCCCTGAACGTGTCTGATAAGATACCGAATACCATACTCTCTGAAAGCATCTCTGGTAAAGTATAGAATACCACACTCTCTGGACATGTCTCTGATAAGGTTCAGGATACCATACTATCTGAACAGGTCTCTGATAAGGTATAGAATACCATATTCTTTGAACATGTATCTGATAAGGTGGAGGAATCTGATAAGATACAGGATATCATATCCCCTGAACATGCCTCTGATACCATTATATCATCAAAACATATACGCCTATCTCTGCAGATCTTGTGTCATAGTTTATTCTATCATACTTAAATTATCTTGGTGAGTGATATATAATCTATAAACGCCTGTGATTCTTGCTGAATATTATGTTTGTTGAAAATGTCACCGATATAATATTATGTTCAGAACATCTATCATCCCCGCAAGTTTCCTCTACAAAACACACAAAGCGATGTCTAAGATGGATCATATTTGATATTGTCTCAATATATAATTATCACGCAATTTCTCTTATGGTAGTAAGTGCATAAGAACCACACAACATACATGCAAAGGAAAACCCAGAAGTTAGTATCAGGGTTTATATTTTATTACTAACATAATTTATATAAAACTGCGAAGATAGCTGAACAATAAACGGGTCTGCATGGCAATTGCAGTAAACACAATCCAGTCACAACTTACCTATTCACATATGATATATGCATGTCAAAGTTTTATGAGTTTCTATTATACGCTTGATATAATTATAATACTAAAGGTCCTGTTGTTTTCATTGTTGAATGCTCAAAGGTCTACCTACTAACATGGATTTGCTGAGAAATACAAATTCATGTTGGTACATTTCATCACTATATATCAGGGACGATTTTAGACCTGTCATTTGATCCATAAATCCATTAATAGCCGTAAAGAAAGAATATAATACACGAGGTCGATTTTAGACATGTTATTTAATCCACACACGAACGTAAAAACATAATATACATTCACCTACATACAATATTTTTATGTTTTTTTTAAAATTGTTATAGGTGTCTTCTTTACGACCCATATTCGTTTTCCGAGGTGAAGTTTTTGGGATTCCATTCCAACTACAAGGGCCAAATTCAACAAGCATGGGTCCCTTGACTGGGGTCCTTACATCAACAATGTATGTCGTCTCTATAATATCGTAAATCTATTTATTTGGCACAATTTACAACACATAGTACACAATTTCAAATTTATTTTAGGACTACCCCCCCCCCCCTTTTAAATTGGAGCGTTTGGCTGCAGCCCAATAAGCCCCCCCCACCATCTTCAATACGACCCTGGCGCTCACGTTGCTAGAAATTGTTATACTGGGGGTGTTAAATTATTTTATTTGTGTACAATTCGAAATATCTTATGGGTTATAAATTATAATAATGGTCGCAAAACAAAATCTGACCTTGTTCAATGGCGAAGCGACCTATAACCGCTGGGGCCCTCCACTTTTATCATTTGTTTTAAAAAAAAATAAAATAAAAATAATTTTCGAACACGTTTATACTTATATATTATATAGATATAAATACATTGCGTTTCTTTTTATAACAAAAAAATAAGGATAAAAGATATAAAATCAATTTTATTTCCCGTAAGGTAAATAAACATATCAACTATATAATTTTTATTGTATAGGCTACAGATTTATCACGTCATCAGGTTTTTAAAATATTTAAGATTCAATTGATATAACACTATAAAATTTACCGTATTTATCACGTTTACAAAAGGTATCATAAAACGAGTTATACACTATCTGGGTTTCCTCATAAATATTTATTTTTTTCTAGTCTTTTATGTTCGTGACGGGATGCATTATGTGTTCGAATAAAACATAGATGTCGTTGAATGTGGCGTAAAAACACAAAATGACGATAAACAAAATGAATTATTTTTTAGTGTCCCTTTTTAGACTAACACGGAGTCTTGTTAATGAAAGGGGACCACAGCGGGTACAGATGTAGGTCCTCTCGTCACTGAACAAATTTCTATTTTATTTCGCGGTCTTACAAAATATTAAAATCTTGACATGTCAAAAATAATTTACTAGCTAAGCTGTTTAAAAATATATAAACATAAATAATTCAGTTCCATGTCATAAATCAAAAAATGTCATCTTTTATGTTATGGTGTCAAATTCGCAGAAATATCCTGGTACAATATTTATATTTAGCAGTCAATGTGCACTGGTTGGTTGAGCCGTGTCCAATTTATTTGATACGTTTTACTCATAATAATGAAAATAATATTTAAACTATTTAAACTAAAGTGGAAATTATCCAATGAATATAATTTTGTCATATATGTACATATAAAGATTATACTTACCGTTTAAATTGTGAAACTCGTGGTCCAGGGGAGAGGAACGACATAATGTTTGAATAGTCCAGATGTTATGTTATCAAACTGATAAAAGAAACGTTTCCAATAATGTTTACAACTAATGATGCTATTATTGTTATTACTCCAGTTGTAAATTACACTCATAGATTCCCAGCCTATTATATATACACTGCTCTGAGAAGCATACAAACGTCGACGACTCTGATGGGTCAAAATGAATGAATGTCACCCAAGGCAACAAATAGCTAAAGTAACTTCTGTTCTTTAATATTGCTCGACTGCAGAACACGACACGATTAAACTTTTCCTAATGGCGATAAAACTAACTAATGTTGAATGACATTAAGCCATTTTCCCTAAGGTAACACATTGATAGACTAGCGTTATAGGCAAGGCGTGCTCAGCATTTAACTACTGCCATTCAAAAGCATACATGTATATTGTTTGTGCAGTTATTGATACGCTGTCAAACCTTCTCTTTAAAATATGTAAATGCGTTTAACGTAGATATATAGTATTCTGTTTATAGTCACTTTATATAAAAAACAGTAAATTATCGGCAGTGTTTATGGACGGTTGAAAATAAATTTTGTAGATTTATGATCTGATGAACTGACAATAGCGGGTCAATAGGCTATATAAACGCAGATGAAAGTTTGCCAGACAACCCAATATTATGCTCCGATCAACCGTATGGTGGCCCCTATAAAAACACTTGTTAAAATATGGCATATCATAATAATTCAATCTAGTTTAAATTACCTTTTCCGTGTAATCTGAACAGGCTAATATTTATAGGTGGAAATTGGTGTTTGATGTGGCTAAGTGGGTAAGGCGCTGGCTCGCTAGCCTGGAGGTCGGGTGTTCAATCCCTTCATTGACCGAAAAAGTTCACCTCGATTTTCGGGCGTGGTTTCACGTTGTCAGTGATGCTGAATGGAGGGCCTGACAAGGACAGCTGTCTAGTCGTTCGGATGGGACAAAAACCGAGGTCCCGTGTACAAATTGGCGCGTGCACGTAAAAGATCCCTTGGCAGTTGGAATTCGATATTAGAGTAAGCCGTAGCGCCGCTGTCCGGGCACAATTTCCCTCACAGCACACTGTATGGCGTATGCCCGTCTTCCATTAGCCCAGGTTAGGTACAGAACAGTAGGACGCTAAACCCCATTTCCTTTCATTTCATTTTACAGATGGAAATTGGTGTTTGCCAAGAAACAAACAACAGGCTATACTCTAAGTTACAGAAAAGTCGTCCGTTCTTCCATTTGCAGTCAACGAACATTTCATTGTTCATTGAGTAATCAACTGCTAGATGTCGATATCAAGAACTCGGTGGGAACATAGAATCACAAGTGGTACGATAGATCTAACCTTAAAACTGAGAATGTTATTCTCCTTGAAAGACAAAAATTTACATCGCAAAGATTCAGGTTTCAAACTCATTCAAAACATATTTCCAGGAGATGATAAAGTAGTTTCAAAAGTCAAAGCGCGCAATATATCAAAGACCGTAAACCGTGTGTTTGAAGCCGATGTCTATCCGTATTACGTGTTAATACGTTCTGCCCCCACTCCTGCTATAAGGCTATTTGGAACCTTTACCTACTATTTTTCACCACATCCACAATTCGTCTTTGTTTGTGCGTGTGTGTGTGTGTGGGGGGGGGGGGGCGAATGGTTAGCACGTGCGCGCTGTATCATAAAGCCTGTCAAATTTCAGGTTTACAAACAGTGGCGCCGGTCTTCCTCGAGAGGCGAAGGATCGGAGCTTACCATGTATGGACACCCCCACAAGAAAATTTTTGAATATTTGATGGCTGCAAACGCGTTTCCTGCTCGCATGTATGGACACCCCCCACAAGAAAATTTTGGAATATTTGATGGCTGCAAACGCGTTTCCTGCTATTTCAGCCCGTGAACAAAGCAATTTTAAAGTGGTCTAATATAGCGAATTCCAATCAATCGTTTACAGTCTAACTGCCGTAAGCGTGTTTTCCTGCTGTTCCATGTATAACACCCCACATTCAAGAAATTTTGGAATATTTGATGGCTGCAAACACGTTTTCCTGCTATTTCCGCCCGTGAACAAAGCAAAGTGGTCTAATATAGGATAATTAAGGTGACTGACTCGAATTCATATCAATCGTTTACAGTCCACGAAGAGGTGACTTTTACTTTTCTTTTAATTGAAAACCACGAATTTGAGGTATTGACGATGGATTAAATCATTTTGTCTGGAGCCACTCTACTTTGTGCGACATTTTTCGGGCATCGATTGTATTTGTATATTAAATGCGTCTGCAACAGTCTGATAGGATGCATGTAATTCGGAGTGGGATTTCGGTTACAAAACCATTGAATACTTTTGGAGTTACTTACACGGGCTAGAATAGCAGAAAACACATTTGCGTTGATTAAATTTTTATAATTTTCTGCGGGAGGGTGAGACCCCCACACTCCATGACGATTGATTGGTTGTTTGGAATTCAGGTCAGCAGGTATAGGCTGTTTTGGACCCAATCGAAGTTGCTGTATTCACAGGCTGGAATAACAGGAAGACGCGTTTGCAGTCGTCAACTATTCCAAAATTTTCTTAAGGTGGGTGGGGCGTATGTAAACCCGAAAAATTTTCGGGTAATTCGGGCTCTGCCCGGCTATGTCCAACGGCTATGTAAATCTCACTCTGAATTGCACAATCTGTTTCACAGAGAATTACTTACGAATTAACTCTGTAACAGATGAGTGTCCACAGCACGTGCGTTGACTGCAGACGGCGCCAGTCATTGGCTCAACGGCTCGTGCAATGTTTACTTAACACCTAACCGCTTCGGGCAAAACGATGCATTTTACTCATTTTGATACCCATTTACACTAAATAGGAAATATTTTTTTAACTCCAAATATTTCAAACGTCTTTATTTATTTTTCTTTTACCTCAAAAAAATGTTTGAGAATTTAATTTGTCGGAGTAAAAAAGTTAATATGCCGTACTTATTAAGCACCGTCGATGTCATGCTTATCAGCGCTTGTAGCGGCCAAGCGAATATTCACTGCGGGATCAGTTTGAATTGCAATCATCCAATCAGACTGCTGCAGCTGCATTCACAAATAATAATCGATGCCCGAAAAAATGTCGCACAAAGTAGAGTGAATCCAGACAAAATGTTTTAATCCATAGTCAACCCAGTACAAATTCATGGTATTCAGTTAAAAGAAAAGTAAAATATGTATTTTATTAGGGCTCGGTGACAGTTAAGAAAGCAAAACTAGAAATGCCCGAAACAATTTCGGGTTTACACGATTTTCTTCGACAGGCGAAGAAGCGGGGCTGACTTTGTATGGACCCAAAGAAAATTTTGGAATATTTGACGGCCGCAAACGCGTTTTACCGCTATTTCAGCCCGTAAAATTAGTGTTTTATTAGATTTCGGACACTTTAATTTGCCAAGTAGATGAAATATTTTTTTTTTCTCACTTTACTTGCCTGCCCGAAAGTTAGGGGGCAGTTGTCCCCCTGTCCCCTGGCTTGTACGCCTATGAAATAAAATTAAACCATGTTGTACGTGGCAAGGAGTAGGGTCGCCTGTCCACCCTCGTGGGTTTTCTCCAGGCATTCCGATTTCACCCCACTGCTAAAGACCCGTACGCGCAAGAGAATTATTGAAATAAAGATAAACCACATGTTAGTCCCGAAATGACATAGTTTGTGTCAAGTGGACGTTAAACCCCATTTCTCCCTCATAGGTCCCCCACCTCTCTCTCTCTTGTCTTTGTTTGCCGAAAGGAATCATTTCTAGCCACATCTGACACATATTTAATAATACATTAAGTGGAGAGAGAGAGAGAGAGAGAGAGAGAGAGAGAGAGGGAGAGAAATGGGGTTTAACGTCCACTCAACACAAACTAGGTCATTTCGGGACTAACATATGGTTTAATTTTATTTGAATAATTCGCTTGCGCGTAGGGGTCTTTAGCAGTGGGAGGAAACCGGATTGCCAGGAAGAAACCCAGGAGGTTGAGAAGGCGCCCCTATCTCCATGCCACATACGCTCACACCAGGGCTCGAAACCACAGCCGCAAGCCAGAGGTGACCGGCCAGCTAGAGGTCGAAGCGCGGCACTCTAGTCCACTAGACCATCCCAACTCCCCACATCAAGTGGAATTCTGAGATGGTTGTTGATTTGGACATCTACCATTTTATTTGAATACGATCGAGTGGTATATGGCAATTGCATGATTGCGGCTGGTAGAATAGAAACCAGCGGTAGCTAGGCAAGATACGCTCACATTTTGCAAGAGAAGGACAGAGAACAAGCTATAAAAAGGTACATTTTTTTGTACAATCAGGGGCCATAATCCAGGAAGTTACGACTGGGGTGACGACAATAAACGTCCACATGAAAATGTAGCGGCGTAAAAAAAATATTCTACAAAATGTTTTTGCAACATTTTACTGTCACAAAAACATGCTTTGAGGGAGGTATTGCCCCTTTATTGAATTGGGTACTGTCTCTTTAATGCACTAATTGATCCTGTTTACTGCCATAGATTGTTTACTGATCATCCAGACAGAAATAAATGTATTTAATTCAACAAGATGTTCTGGTTATCAATTATAAAGTCACAAGTGATGGGTATGTGTGCATATGACTGGCTGGAAAGCATGCTGTGTGTGAGTTGTAGTTGAGGTAGAGTATAATATACTATTCAAAAAAAGTAGGGGATATTTGATTTGGGGGGCATAATACTAAAATATGCAAATGACTACGAAAAAAGTCACCATAGAACCTAACAGAAGAAACATTTCCAGTTACATGTGACGCCCAAACGCACCAATAGCTACCGCATGGAATGCAGGTGATGCTTGGGATCATCATGGGGGTCCAACCCAAGATTTGACATGGTCCAGATACCGTGATACACAGTCTGTACAGGACAGACCACGCTCAGGTCGACCTAGGGCGACAACTCAAGCCCAGGATCGATTTATCCGTACCTTGGCCTTGAGAAATCGTGTCATCACAGCAAATCAGATCAGCGCTCGTCTTCAAACAGACACTGGTGTGAGAGTGAGTGGCCAGACGATTCGGAATCGACTGCATAGGGGTCACCTTCGCGCCCGACGTCCTCGCGTGATCCCTTGTTTGAGAGATCATCACATTCAGGCAAGACGTCGTTGGTGTAGGGATCGTCAACACTGGGATAATCGACGCTGGAGCAATGTGATGTTTTCAGATGAGTCAAGGTTCACTGTTGATTTTTTGGACAGACGTAGGAGGGTGTGGCGTCGTCGAAACGAGCGCTTCCAAGACGTTAACGTCATCAGACATGATCGATTTTGGGGTGGTTCTGTTATGGTGTGGGGAGGCATCACTGTTGCTGGAAGAACGGCTTTACATGTTGTTGCAGGGCGTGTTACAGGCGTGTACTACCGGTACAACATCTTGGCAGTCCATGTTGTGCCGTTCGCACGACGTCATGGCCGCCGTTTCATCTTCCAGGATGACAACGCAAGATGTCACAGGGCTAGGATCGTTACAGGTTACCTCCAACAACAGAACATCACCACATTACCTTGGCCAGCACTGAGTCCCGACCTCTCCCCCATCGAGCATGTCTGTGACATGCTTGGAGAGGGGTTACGTCAACGTCAACAACGTCCTGCCAATGTCCAAGAACTTGCTGCTGCGTTGCAACAGGAATGGGACAATCTGGACCAAAATGACCTTAGACGTCTCATTAGGAGTATGTCACGTCGGATCAATGCTTGTTTGGAAAACAGAGGAGGATTTACCCGTTACTGACTTTGTTGTGATGCTGTGGTAACTTTGCTGTTTGACCCCGGGTATCATTTTACCCTTATAATGGCCAGTCTGTGACTTACTTAGTCTAACGATCATTTGGAATAAATCGATGAATGTTAACTTCATTTCATTTTGTCATTTGTTTCTTCGTCAGTTTCATTAGGTGACTTTAATAACACTTAAAAATCAAATATCCCCTACTTTTTTTGAATAGTATAATAATATAAGAAGTTATTCAGAATTTGTCTGTTGCTATTTCCGAAGTATAGTAGGGAGTAAGCGACATGTCTAATGTCTAATCTGTGTTACATGTAACTTTTAATTGTGTTTGTGAAAAGTCCAAGGTGAATTTCTTGTCTTTGAATGGCAAATGATAGTTTTGGTGACATAATATTTCTTGTCTTTGAATGGCAAATGATAGTCTTGGTGACATTGTGTATATAGTCTTAAATGACGGACATGGGAGTAAACAACAATCTGTTACATTCTGTATAGTATTATGATTTTAAGCAATTGTAATTATTTGGTATTTTTGCCGTATAAAATATGATGTATAATGTTAAGATATATATCATGGGGCGAAACGGTATACATGTACTTACATTTTCTATATATATAATTTGCTAACCGAAAATAATTTTTCTCTTGTAGACGGAACCAAAAGTGAAACTTCGTTGCATCATAGATCGTATATATACAGTGGTTCGTGGTGATAATTGATAGACTTTGTCGACACGGGGGTTGGATAATGAATATGTGTATTTTGTGTTTGTATATAGGCCTATGTTGTGTTTTTGTTACCGGTAATAAATCATGTTTAACTGTTTGTTTTTGTCTTGTGATGAGAAATGGGTGGCTATAGAGGTGGCCGTTCGTCCGTCTTGTAACATTTACCACTGTTATTATACCCCTTATAGACAATACTGTAGCAAACATCAACTGCGAGTGTTTTGGTGTTTTTAACACATACCCTTTACTGTTATTATTACGGACATATGACTATACTGTTTTCTGTGTTAAACATTGTTAGTTAGAGACATTCAAACGCGTAATCGCGGAATGTTAGCTACCAATTGAATAAAGACTTTAATATTGATTTGACTTAATATTTAAAGGCCATCGTCTCTAGAGGAGCGTTCACAACTTGGAGGCAGTGGGGTAGGTTAATATGAATTAAATTCAGATTACAGTTTTATTGTGGATTTAGGCGCCACACTCACTTCGCTAAAAACCGAACTGACTCTGAAATAACGAATCCGATTATTTTTCCGAATTGGGTTATTCGCACGCTTTATTAAGATCAACGGGTTCACTTCGACTTCCGTTTTATCACTTGGTGGAAATTCGTATATTTATGAAACTGGTGTTGTTTATGACAAACAACCAAGGCACGGTTTGGACAGTGATATCAGCGGACGACAGATAAGTGACGGAATAATATAAAAAGCTATAAATGAGTCTTTACTCAATGAAGTTTAATATCAAACTGACTGCCTTGTACATAGATACAATGTTACAAACAATAAGAGTAAACAATGTTCACCCAAACTAAGTTCAAACAATTCAGTTCACTCATTACTAGTTAAGGTATATCATGTACCCCCCGGATTTCGTATGATTTTGAACATTAAAAATCATATTTTAAAAAAACATAAAGTATTGTTCACTTCACAACATGTCCTTATTTCTTGCATTTTCTAATTTAAGTTCACCATTTGTATATGTCACTAAATTGTCCATATTAAATGCCACACGTAATCTGTTGAATGTGATTATTTCGCCAATATCTGGATTATCCCTACATTCTTTGGTTAAAATATCAGCCACCATATCTTTATCACCATCTAACCAACCAAATGATTCAACAGAACCATCAATGAGCTTCTCTTTCAAACCTCTAATACTGTTTCTTAATAACTTCCTCTCTACTTGTCTGCTACTAGCTATGGACTCTAGTGTTGGCTTGGAATCTGTATAAATTTTAACAGAAATATCACCATTTATATGACCAAACAACAACTGTTCTAATTGCTCTGCTAAATATTTGGAATCATCAACCAATTTTACCATACTTCTAGTCTCAGCATCTTTAGCAGAATGACACACCTGTGGAATGGTTTTACTCTTCCAATATAATGGTAATACAGCATGGTTCTTCTTATTACCTAATAAGATAATACTGCCACTGATTGACTTATCATCACTTTTATAAGATGCATCACCAATACCAAATACTTTCAAATCTTCTTTTCTACCAATTATTGTAAACTTCACTGTACTTTCTTTACTCTTTATTCTCTTAACTACATGATTTATTTTCTTCAAATCTCCAATGGTGGCGGAATTATTTTTCTTAGCCATTAATAATGCCGTAATTGCTAAATCAGGCCTTGTGTTTTCAGCAAGCCAATTTATTTTCCCTGTATATTTTCTGTAAATTTTAGTTTCTGTCTTTGTTAATGGTTCATCTTTCTTTGCTTTCCTCACCTCAGTAATTTCTTCAAGACTCTCAGCATAAGCTTGCATAGATAAAGTTATTCCATATTGATCTTTCTTTACATCAATTCCGGTAAATCTAAATACATTATCTTCAATTTTGGATATAGTTAAATTTTGTTTTATCTTCTTGGTAGTTCCAGTTATAAAATCTGTCGTTCCAGCTATTGAAAAATCATCTACATGTGTTAAAATCATTCCAATCAACTTTCCACCTTCATGCTTGTAATAAAATGCTTCATCTCCACTGACTGTTTTCATTCCACTTTCCTCTAAAATTTGCTTTACTCTCAACCAAAATTTTCTACTCGCATCATCTAATCCATATAAAGGCTTCTTTAACTTCCACAAGGACCCAGGTTTTGCAATATCTTTTGGTGGATCAACAAATACATCCCTGTTGAGTACTTTAGACTGTAAAAATGCTGCTCTGATATCTATCGATCTTAAATGAAATTCTTCGTTAGCTGCCAAAGCCATGAATGTTTTAAAGCTTTCTCTGAGAGCTGTGGGTGAATCACTTTGGGGCTTTTCTTCTTCCTGAAATCCTCTAGCTACCAATCTTGCTTTATAATCACATTTCTGACCATCATGTTTTTCCTTCTTTGTAATTATCCATCGACTAGTTATTCTCTGCTGTCCAATATCTTCTACTTCTTCAAATGTCTCATAATCTGTTAGGTTCTTGATCTCCTTCACTTTAGCTTCTATAACTTCGGGGCTCTTGTGAAATTTAACCGGTACTTCTACTACATAATTAGTTATTTCTTCACTGAAACATTCTGCCTTTTCAGCTGTCATCAAATAAATACCATTACTATCTGTCTCTAATTCTCTTGTTGTATCTCGTGAAAATTCTTTTCTTCTGCTTCTTGTCATAATCTTATGTTCATTCTTGTTCACTGATGCCTCACTAGGTGTTGATTCTATTTTGACTTTAGACTTATTACTTCCTGCTTCAAGTTTACTGCTATCTTCATCTACTACTCTATACGGTTGAACCTTACAATCTGCAATCTTCTTCAGATCTCCATTTGCCCATAACCATACATCTCTTCCACGATGACAAAACACTTTAACAGGTCCATTCCAACTGACTCTATTCTGTTCTTGGTAAAAGACCAAATCACCTTCAATATATTTTGCATTATTAAAACTTCTATTTTGAGCCACTGCTGCCTTCATTAATTTGGTTCGATATTCACTCGTTCTGAAGTCTTTTGTAACTTTTTGGTGTCTTTCCATAATTTTCTGAACAGCTTCTTGATCAAAGAGAGATTCGGTTGCTAAGTCTCCAGTAGTAATTCCAGGAATCGTGACTGATTTTCCTGTTACCAATCTTAAAGGGTCATATCCTAAGACATTGACGTTAGTGTTATGTGTCCATGCTGCCATATTCACTGCTTGGGTTAAAGTTATGGTCTTATCACTTTCCATCATCTTCTTCACTACTACATCAGCACTGTAATGGTTTCTCTCATTAATTCCATTACTCCAAGGTGAACATGTTGGTCCAAATTTGATGATAAATCCACACTTTGTTGACAGCTCCAAAAACGAACTATTCTGGAATTCTGTTCCATTATCAGCCCAGAAACCTTTACTTGGAAAACCGAACCGCCAATTCCAGGTATTATTCACTGCTTCTATAACGGATTGTGCACTTTTATTCTTCATTACAATGCCTTGAATAAATCTTGTAAAAGAACAAACAGCCCATAAAACAAACTTATCTCCAAATTGCTTCAGATCTAGTGTTACAATTTGATTAAAATCAGTCACTTTCGGGAGAGTTACTTTTGGTTTACCCAGCGACTTCTTATACTTTTGACATATTCCACAGTTTTCAATTACTCTCTTTATTACTGATCGAAGTTCTTTATCTAATAAATTAGCGTTTCTATATGCAAATAACATATTCTCTTCTCCCTTGTGATTTGTTACTTCGTGTATCCGTTTAACACTTTTATAATTCTTCACATCTATGCTACCATTAATGAAGTATACAGTGTCTTCTGTTGTCCAATCACTACATGATTCTAATGGTATTACCAAATGACCTCCTTTTGTTTCTTCAAGTTGAATGGCATATATCTCTCCCAAATCAATTGTCAGAATATTTGACGTGAAATCTTGTGTAGCTTTCCATTCCTTCAGAGTTTTCTTTCCACAAAGTAAAGGCACATTAGCATTTACAAAATAAATTGACAAATATTTATGAATATACTGTTCTGGTGACTTTTTCTGTTTTATCTTCAATGGTATGTCATATACTTCAGTGCTGGTATACTTTTCACTTGGACCAAATCTGAAGTTTTGGTTACGTCTTCTTACATTCAATTCTTCTTTACCAATATTATTCTTCTTTAAATAATTGTTAAACCATCTTTCACCTGCAAGACTCTCTGGTGCGCCACTATCTACAATCATAACATCAACATCATCATCAGGTTTAGTAAAATGGATCTTTACACTTTCATCTAATATTATATCCTCACTATCAATAAAGTCACAAATTTGAACGTTGGTTGTTTTCAAACTTCTTCTTCTAATTTCTTTATTCTTTCTTCTAGATTCATTCTCTCTTTACTCTGACATCTCTCTCTACTCATTGATCGATCATTTCTTTCCATTGAAAATCTTCTATTTGCTCCAAATCTTCTTCCTCTTGATACCGACTCTCTTCTTCGATATGTTCCTCCAGAATTTGATCTCCACCATCTGGGATTAGATGCTGACCGTTCAAATCTCCTAAAATCTGGTGTTCTCTTCCAATGTTCATACCTACTTCTATCTGAATTATTACTAGTCCAATAAGCCTTTTTCTCAGATATATCATCTCGTTGTCCTTCTATCTTCATCTCTCTGTATTTCGCCTTTAACTTCGAAAACATTTCACTTTCTTCTAAATGTTCAATCTCACGCTCTATTTCACGTTTTTCACTTTCATTTAACTGACCAGCCTGGAAACATCTTTCAATAAACAAATGTCCCATGCAATAATTAAGTTTCTCTCTGATATTAAAGTTCTCCATTTCCGAAATCATACTTTCAAATTTCATCCAACTCCTTTCACCGCTTTCATCTCTATCAATCTTCAACTCAGTAATTTTACCAATCAAATATTTTGCCTTTTCTTTTCTCGTCTTAGCAAACTTTTCTTCTAATTCTTTCAGAATATTGGTAACTGTTCTTCCGCCACTAGTTTGTAGTTTCTCTATTACTGTTGTAGATACATATTCAACCAGTCCTTCTCTTTCTTTGTTCTTCTTTAAACTTTCTATCAGATCCCAATATTTGTTCAATTCGCTATCTCTGTTATTCTGATCCCATATTTTCACTTGCTCTTTGTATTGTTCAAACGTTTCCTTGGTCCATGTGGGAGGGAGTCTGGCTTTGGTAATTTGAGTGGTGCCTGATGAAATATTCTGTTGATTGTTTTCTACCAGTAATTCAACTATTTTCTGTTGACTAGTTATAAAATCTTCCATTATTTTACTTAAATTTGTGCTACTATCTCCACATTTCTCATCATTAACCTTACTTGCTTGGCCTGCTTTGAGTTGTTCTAATGCCAATTCAGCCCTTGCAGCTCTAAATGCCACCTCGTGTTCGTACATGTCTATAATCTTCTCTTTCTCAGCTTTCTTTTGTTTAGGTTTAATAGGGCATGTGTTATCGTCATTCAAAATATGACCTAATATCGGTCCACCACAAGTTTCACATACAAAATGTTCAAACTTTCCACTGTAGTCAATACTACCATATTGGTCTAAATTTTGAAGTTCATAAATCATATTTTCCACAGGTTTGTAATATTCAAAAATATCTCTAGTATTGGACATTATTAATTTTCTTTGAAGGCATTCAAGGGGGTAGGGGGTAGGTTGTGAATATATTTAAACACGCTTTCTTCGGTCCAACTGGCTCCATTTTGTTTCATTACACAACTTCTTCAGACTTGTTCCAACCATTGTGGCTGTCAGAAAATACCATTTCCATATCAAAACTTCTGGCACTATGAATATTCCTGTTCCACTAAAAGGGTTGAATTCTATAGTCTCTCTTTATGTATAACAATTTCTGAATCTTTAAACTTCATATTATCATTTCACAACAAGTCCTGATCTGCACTCACACAGTCATATCCACAGCCCCACCCCATCCCTTGAAACGGGGGAAAGTTTTTAGAACATAGTCAATCTAACTTAAATCCACATATAAAATACAACTTTCACAAGATAACTGAGTCCTAGGAACAACCACGCTCTGCTACCATATAAATAAGTCTTTACTCAATGAAGTTTAATATCAAACTGACTGCCTTGTACATAGATACAATGTTACAAACAATAAGAGTAAACAATGTTCACCCAAACTAAGTTCAAACAATTCAGTTCACTCATTACTAGTTAAGGTATATCAAAAGCCTTAAGCAGAATTGGGCCAAAACCCAAACAAATATGGCACCTCTGGTCGAGATATATTTAATGACGCAAGTGAAATATGCTGGATGATCGCGGTATTGGGAGCTACGCCAATTCACAATCCTCCTCGCGTGGTATATACAATGGGCACAACCACAGGCGCAAGATGGTCCATCTCAACCCGGAGATCACATTCACAATGACGATGATGATGATGATGGTGATGATGATAATGACAATAATGACGTCATGAACATGATCAACTCCGCAAATATCAGCAGGCAAGTTGTTTTCCATGACCATGCTGTAGAAGTTTTTTGTTGTACAATTTACCATTAGAATACGCCCACAGCAGCTCATAAAGTCGTCGGCGCAGTCAACACGGGTTGTCGCATATCTTTCCTTTCGTCAGTAATAAAAACATTTAGCGTACAACACACTGAATTATGATTACGAGTTCTGCTCTATATTATCAATGATACAGGCGCGGATCCAGAGGGGTGGGGGTGGGGTGGGGTCGAGGGGGTCCGGACCCTCCCCCCCCCCCCCTGCTCAGACTTTTATGCGATTTTATTGGCGACTTTTAGACCTGTAATTTTGGAATTTACCTTCCGGAAATACGTCAGAATGCACCAAATTGAATCTAATTTACCAAATTTTCCGGGGGGAGGGCCCCCAAACCCCCCGTTAATTCGTTGAGTGCCTTTTATCAAACCAGACCCCCCCCCCTGCAAAAAATCCTGGATCCGCGCCTGTGATATCAAGGGCCATATTTAATCCCAGACAAACCAATCCGAATTTCGGAGACCGGTCGCCAGAATCCACATTGAATGCGCATTTAGGTTACACGATACTTAAGGTGCGTCCAAACTGGCGGTTTAATCTCAATTGAATCCAGAATAAAGTGTTTTTCGGGATTTGGGCGTTACACTAAATTCACTATAGAACCGAACTGAATCTGAAATAACGGACCCGATTATTTTCCGCTCTCAATCCGGAACAACTATTCCGAATCCGGTTATTCACAAGCTGCGTTCCCACTACATGCGCATTCCGGCCTCCGGAAATCGTATTGGTTTTCTCGGATTAAAAGCGGTGCGTCACATTAAAGTTTATTCGGATTGAATTCAGAATGAAAATGTCCACACTGCACTGAATAGTGAATGTCACAGTGAATGTCATTCATATCCAAGATGGGTGCACCAGACATTCGTATTGGTGGTCTGATATTGCTTATGTATAATTTCCTGGGGCAGGTAACGCTACATCACCGACACCGGGTCTTACATCTTCGACACCTCGCCACACAATGCCGGGTACGATTTTGTTGGCACTAAATCAAGCGCGAATGAGGATGATTTCCATTTTGGTAGGGTTTGCTATACATTAACCAGTATGTTCATGTATTTCACGAAGATGAATTTCATAATTGAAATCTAATGAAACGGGGTTCCTACTGTTCTGGTCCGATTGGCCTTAATAAAGACTGGCCTGGGCCATTTTCCCTGGACAGCGGCGCTACGGCCTACGCTTTTATAGAATTCGAACTATCAAGGGATTTTGTACGTCCACGTCAATGTGTGGGGCCTACACTGGAATTCTGTTTTTCGTCCTATCTGAACGACTAGAGAGCTGCCTGGTCAGGCCCCGCCCTGTAACACTGGCATTGGGAAACCACACCGGAAAATCACGATGAACGTTTTCGGTCAACACCGGGAGCGAACCCTTGACCACCAGACTAGGGAGCCAGGTTCTTACTGAACCATCGTGGCTCCCACTTTAAAATTCAAATGTTTTCAGCACTAAACATACATAATGTAAAGCAATACATTTTGTTGTCATTTTAATCTAGCTACTTTTGGGAGGAAGCGATTGGCGAGAGAACCTACGCATGTCAAGGGCTGCGTACGAGTTAATTTGCTATTTGAAAATCAAGATACAAGACTCCGGAGGACAATGCCTCAACACGAATGACTGGCTGTAACACTTTGTAAACTCAATTCTTTAAATGACATCTAGAAGCACGGATCACTATTCATAAAAAAAACACAACACAAGCTATATATGGATATAACTACTTCTCTATAATTTAATAACGACGTTTCGTAACACATACCGGTCACGTTTTCAAGTTAATAACGACGTTTCGTAACACATACCGGTCACGTTTTCAAGTTAACGTTGTAACACATACCGGTCACGTTTGTTTTCAACGTG
Source organism: Patella caerulea (assembly GCA_036850965.1). Taxonomy (NCBI): domain Eukaryota; kingdom Metazoa; phylum Mollusca; class Gastropoda; family Patellidae; genus Patella; species Patella caerulea. Next base: position 17,978,906 of record JAZGQO010000014.1, on the reverse strand, counting down.
ACCGGTATGTGTTACGAAACGTCGTTATTAAATTATAGAGAAGTAGTTATATCCATATATACCTTGTGTTGTGTTTTTTTATGAACTTTGTAAACTGGCAACAGTTACAAACCCTGGGATAGAAATTTGGACTTGGACGGTCAAAAGTAGACATAATCAGGGAGACAGTCAGTAATAGTATACGTGTCAATTAATATGACTAGAATAATAGCCGAGAGCGACACGTTATATTTACCAATCAAGTCAATATGGGGGCCATAAAACTTTTTAAAGGTTTTTTAAAGTTTAGTGCGCAAGTATCCTTATAGTTGAAGCTTAGATAACAAATGCATCGATGTAGTTAAAAAATCAGAATAAAAGGAACGAGCTCTCGCATAACTGTCACGAAATGAAATAAAGCGAGAATACTGTTTTCACTTTTTTGTGTCACAACACCCAATTCTCCAACCACAGTAAAGATCTGTATTTAAATTACATCTGTAATGTTTTGTATACCAGCTATCACACTGACATTGTCCTTTTACTTGACAACACCACACACCACCACCACACACAGAGAATTGAGAATAAACTCAGACTCTTCTTACGCCCAATCTGTATAAATTTGTCAAAAATATAGCTCCATCAAAACTCTTTTTTAATGGTAAACGCTGTCTTACCTTATTGCTAAACAAAGTTGCTTCTTCTGTAAAAACATGATATAATCTAGTCTCATAAACTAGGATATTCTTATATTTACCACATGTATTCTAGCTTTATATATATAGAAACTACTCTTTATTTGTCTATTTACACGATGTTTCTCATTTAGGTCAGTTGTTGACATAAAATTGGTTCCGTAAACAGGAACTACGTTATGCACGTTGTGGTTATACATATGTAGATGAGATGTGACTAGCGTGTCTCTCGGGGCGAAGTGAGAATTTTAACAAAAATTGCTTATATTAATTCAAGGAATTGTGAAATAGGAATTTGATGTCTGTCACACAAAGGAAATGAAATAACCTATGAGGCGGCAGGCGTTATCCTAAACACTTTTTAAAGGGTGGCGGACAGAAGTTCGAATTTGCCAGATCAAAATCGTTCATCGGTATAAAGGGAAAATGCAGCGTATTTAGGACGGTGGCTTATGCCATGTTCCCCATTTTACTACACCTTTTATATAGGGGGGCAGCCGACCATTAAATGTTACGATTTATAGTTCGTCTGTAAGATTATACTGCAATTCTCTCTCCCTTTTGGAGGCCACGGCTACTCAGTGAGCAAGATGTGGCTCGCTTCCCGGTTTGAAAATGAAATCAGTCACCTCAAAAAATGCATGGACATCAGATGTGATCATTTTGTAAAACTCGAAATTTTCCTCCATCTTGAATTATTTCCTAGTTAACCATCACCAAAATTTGTATGGAAATGGATTCAGAAACCCTAAAGACGCATATTTTGAAACTAAACTCGTCATATTTTAATAATTCGGTTAATATTGACATTTTCCAAATAACTGATGGCCATATTCGATTCATACAAATTTGATCTATTTGGACAGAGATTTCGGACTTTTTTTGTGATAGACCGACATTTCTATTTCGGCAACTTCTCCAGGTGGGAGTTAAAATGCCTCAACTATTAGCCCAGTCGTGGCAGAACAGTAAGGGGTTACTCCTCGCCCCCAGCCCCCATTTCATTTTTCTCGCGGGAGTGAATGGAGATTAAAGTGGTATTAAATCCATGGTTACAGTGATATTTTCTCTTAATAGTTATATGTTTTTAGTGTATCTCAAAATTTCAGTGATCAACCTCATTTAAGCTTTGGAGCAAAGACATGGTCATTTGTTGCTGCCTGCATTGAAAAGCGTTCAGTCAAACAAAATCTTTGGAGACGCTAGAGACGAGACGAACCAAAGAGAACAGAAGTAACAGTGAAGTCAATGGGAAAATAATGGTCATCTGCCTCTTTCCTGTAGTAGGGGTCTGTTAAATTATCTCCCTTTTCACAGATTACAATCGCAAATCAGTATTCATTTAGTTTTCTTTTATTTTACTTCAAATTGAATTTCCTTGAATCAATACCCATAACCATAAAAACAATAAATCATAAATAAATTATTTTTGTAAAAACTGAATTTTAATAGGTTGGAAGTGGATAAACTATACATTAATAGTTATAGAGCAGGGTTTTACATAGGCTATGTTCCAAAATACAGATATTCTGAATAAAATATGGACCTAATTTGTTTTATTCATTTTATAATGTGGAATTTAACCAAGGGACTTGACAACACCTTCAACTAATTGTCTTGCAGAATTTTGATTGCCAACCAACATTTCTAACTTTACTTCCTTGTATACAGGGTTGGGGTCAACGGATTTTGTATCTGGTCTATTTACTCAAATTTACTATCTTTAAAAAGTTATCATTTTTCCTTGTTGGTATTTTCTCTGTTATTTGTTCGGACAATATAAATTGTGCACCAACAGATAGTGAAAAGAACGGCAGGAAAATGATAAGCAAGCTTGAACTTGGTTGGATTCACAGATATGAAAACTGAATTTTTTGTCTCCATTTTTCCCCACTAGGTTTATCCACTACAGCCAACTTCTAAATCCATAGCTCAACCCATTATATTTCATTTGGTATTGGTAGGCTAGTTTATCATTCCATCAAAATAAACATCTGTACAAATAACAACCGAGATCTTAGTTTAATGACATAATTTTTACTTTACAGAATAACATATAAATTAGTTTTTAAGTATGTATATGAATGTACATATTATGAAATATTATGACAATGAGTGTTGCATCACTCAGGAGTCTCCTGATCTGGTTCATACTGCTGTACCTAAAATGAAAAAGATAAAATAAGAGATACAAATACAGCATTTCTGGTAAAATTCATTACTTATTTCATATTTTAATGATAATTATCGTTCTTCAACATGGAATTATTGGGACATTTATATCTTTCTCTTCTAATCAATATTATTCCAAAGAGTTAAAAAGTTAATATGAGTAACTTACTTTAGCTTTTAAATCATTTACTTCTTCTTGTAACTGTTCATTTTTCTGTCGTAATTCTGTAACTTCTAGTTTCAGTGCTTCAACATCTGCCGTTTCTGGACTTGTGGCTCCTAAATGTTGGCGTAGAAAACTTTTCTTGTTAAGAAAAAGTTTGGTGTGTGCAAATAAACTTGAAAGAATGAATTAAAATACAAAATATACACTCTCATGTGTCTCCGATTGAATTTGGTAACATTAACATAAAACATGTGTATTATTAAAGGAATTAAGTATAACTAGGCTAAATATAAATAATGTCTGACAGCCTTACAGAAAAAATTTGCAAAAAAAAAAAATACATCTTGCTTTAAAATGTCACAAATTGATTATGCAACATTGTCATTGAAATCAGCAGTTGTGTGAGATGTGTGTGGTGCAGTGGGTGGAGGATGGGTAATATATTCAGGCTAAATTGATGGCTTTATAGAAATTATTAGTTACCACCGTAGTAATATGTTACTCATATTACTCAAATATAGATATGACACATTATATTGTTGTGTCCAATTTGACAAAGGATACTCTAGAGCATTGTTTGGTTTTTCTGGTTCTTCATAAAGTCCCACTAAAACTGAAAAAAGAAAAAAATGCAAATGGTTATTTTATGTGCATCTGAAAGACTTCATACTAAAAACAGGATCAATGGAGTCAGTGCCTTACTCGCCGAGCCAACATGGCTCCTTTGATGTAATGAAACTATATTAAATTTTATCACTCTCAGCTGGAATAAAAAATATTGTGCACCTATCTCAACCAATCTCAGTGTTACCCAGCAGGGCCAGGGCATGTCCATTATATAAATATCAGTTTGAACATTTTGCATCAAGTAGAATCCAAAGGTATCATTTTCCTAAGCCTCAGAATCTCTGAGTAGCTCATGCAGAAAAGGCTCATAATATTAAAGCAAGTCAAGACATCCAATTCATTACCCCAATTAGAAGAGTTGTTGCATTCTAATAGTCCCCAATAAAGTAAGTAATACAATTACCTTTGGTTAAAACATCCAAAACCCCAGCCTTTTCTAAATATTTTCTATATTCTTCTCGTTTTGAATCAGCTGCCTAAAATGAGAATACAATTTTGACAGTATAGTGGATAGAGCAGATTCAGAAAAGATGAAGCCTGTATTTTGTCATTATTTTCAGCCAGTAATAATAATACATCTAAGATGTAGAAATGTCTGGAACAAGTCTCACAAAGTTATAAAAGTAATTAATTCATCTTTTGATCAAAATTTTTTTGTGATCAGGGGTGACTGCCGAATATAATTTGGTGTGACTTAAAACTCTAGACAAGTCTAGAGTAAATTGGGATGGGGAGAGGACAGCAGAAGATTTGGAATATGATCTGGACGGTGCATACTTATAATTTATATTTTATATCTTCCCCGTTGAGAGCCATGTTGTATCGTGTTATATTTTATTATTTGACTGTCACTTGGGTTTTCTCTCGTCGTTGATCCCTTGTGGACCCTTGATTGGAAATAAAGTTATTCTTATAACATTTGACCATTACTCTAACCAAATTTATATTTTAAATAGAAATCATAAACAAAATTCATGGCCTATAAGAAGGGAATTTTTATGATTTATTTATGACTCATACTGTTATTTTAAAGGGGGGGGGGGCACCTACCTACATCCATTTTTATACGGTTTTCGATATCCCCCTGGTAGAACTAGTACGTATAGAAACGGACGGTAACCTCCTTACTCAGTCAATGTTAATGTGCTCATTTAAGATTTATCTTCGAGAATGATATTTGTGTTGTGAACAAACGTGTCCTGTCATTCACTAAAATTAGACAGGCTAGTCCTCGACACACACTGGTTAGCCTACTAGTACTAGGCCTACTTAGAACAGACAGATAAATTATTGATTTGTTCAATAGCCAAAATGCCATGTGTCAACACGGCACAGCGATACCTCAATGTTAACGTCCATACAAATGATACTAAATATTCTATAATGAGTCGAATATTTCAAATAATATGTAGCTTTTTTCTCACCCTGTATGCTGTCATTTTGCTATTTTTATGCTTCCTCTTCGTCTTTCCTTCGCGACTTCTATCTTCCTAATAAACGCTAACAGGTTGCTACAGTTATCTGCGCATGCGTTATTATGCAAAGTTTAGGTAGTCTGCATTAACCAGGTACAGTTAGACGTATTTATCTCAAAATAAACCCTGGCAACGCGAAGATCTCTCTAGCAACAGAGCAGATTAAGTAGGCTACTGCAAGTTGCACGTGAAAACATGTAAATGTGAGCTACATTTTAGCTGTTTCTTTAATTCAACTATTGTTTTACCATAAACGTATCATAAATAATTGGCGAGCGGTGGGTGCGTCTATATTAATAAATTGGCGGCAGGCGGACGTGTACCTACGTGCACATTACGTGCACATATTTTATTATCAATAATTAAATTAGCCTACTGGTGCTTCAAATATTTGTAATTTCAGAAATCATATTTGTGACTCGTTTTATAGGCGCCAATAAATTTTCTTGTCATAGTCACATACGTGCTTCCACCCATCTGTGGGATACACCCACGTTGGATCCCGGCGTTGGAAGTCCGGTAGGCTATAGGGGTGGTGGGGGAGGACTTCGGGGAGGACTAGACGGTCCGCGGCGAACGGTATCTTGGACGCGCCTCTCTTTGAGGCTGAATTTGCGATATTGGCAAGAATACAACTTTAACATACCTGTAATATTTTATAAAATAAAAGTTGAGAATCGGGTTAGGGTGCAATTTGTTTGAATTTGAAGATCACCATGCTATTTGGGCGTCCAATTCGTGCGCTTTGAATGCCAATCCTATCACACTATCTGGCGATTAAGGAATAAATGTTTTACAGTTCTTGTTTTACGTAGCCGAGTTGACGGTGCCCCCCCCCCCCCTGGATCAACCACTGATTTTGTCAACTTTTAAAAGGGTTACCGACAACGACTGCTATATGGGGATTCATTGGAGGGGGTAAACGCGCGGCCTTCATATGATATTGAGAATATTTGAATGAGTGGATGGAAATGAATGACTGGTGTTTAATGATACTCCAGCCCCCCCCCCCCCCAATGCGTAAATTTTCCTCTGGCGTATATATGTCAGAGGCGGATTCAATATGGAGGCGCGAGGGGTGCCCCCCCCCTAATTTTCGAAAGTGCCTTTTTTACTGCTGAAAGTGCCTTGTCCCAGACTCAGTTATTAACGTTTATTTCCACGAAAATACCAGCCAAATAGCTCTTGGAATGGCTACAGATGCAAGGAAATGACGTATAATTTTCTTGGGGGATCCCCCCCCCCCGCCGCCCTCAGCGGCATGCCCCGTCTCCGCGGTCAGTGTCCTCATTTTGCGGCGCCGCCCCCCCCCCCCTTTTCAAAATTCCTCGATCCGCCCCTGTCTGTTCATTAATAATTTATATTTCTGCTTAAATTAATAGGTGACAACATTTAAGTTTTGCCTGTTAAAAATATCAGCACAGTTATTAACATTGTATATAATTCATTGTTTTTTTCTTCGGTTTTCCTAAACAATTATCATAATTTAGTAGTAAAAAAATATGGCGGTTTTTCCCCTGGCGCTCACCCAGAACTCTTTTAAGTCACCACGACTTTTACAAGATTTTATTTTACTGCAAGCGTCTGGATAACTTTAATTAAGCTATAGTTTTTGTAACGACTGGTTAATCGAGCTGCGTCAAGGAAGGTAACTCTTGTAATCCGGGAATGGGTCGGTAAATTTTCATCAAAAGCGCCAAAATGTGAATGACAGTTCCAACCTAGAATTATGGAATTACTTGCAATGCATTTTATTCATCATTTTGTTTCCCCAAGTTAGTTCACCGTGAATGTAGCTATTATTGTTTTTATTTTCTTTTCGTGGTGATGTTTACTGTACTCTCTCCATCATGATAGTATGACACAGACAGGCCTTGTGACAGTACTATTATTTACTATATATATATTGAGTAGGCCCTACTTGGCTAGTAGGGACAGGGTCGCCTGTCAAATATCGTGGATCTCCGGGGCCCCTGGTTTCCTCCCACTGCTGAAGACCCCTACGCGTAAGCGAAAAGCGAATTATTGAAATAAAATTAAAAACCATGTTAGTCCCGAAATGACCTAGTTTGTCACTTTGTGTCGAGTGGATGTTAAACCCCCCTCTCTCTCTCTCTCTCTCTCTCTCTCTCTCTCTCTCTACCACGGCACAGACTTCCAGACTACATTTGTCATCTTATTTTGAAATTGATATAAGTTTACATTAGTGAGACTAATAAGCCTATTTAATTTCAGTGGTTTCCGCTAATTTATTCTAGAGTTATGTCCCTTGTTTCACTTTGTTGAATCATATGTAGCTGTAGTGTAACCATCATATTCCTGAAGCAATGGCCCGAGAAATCCCTCTCTGACCATTGCTGGAATAGCGTCTGTTTCTTGAACTTATGCGGGAGTGTGTCTATTCTTTCTGTTCAATGAAAGCTATCACTTTAGTACAGCAACATGACAGTCCTTCGTTTAATCTGGGTCTTCTCTAAAACTTTGGACAGTGATTTAAGGTATTCAAAACGGTGAAAGTATGTTCGTTTCGAAACAGTATTGTTTACATTTCATTCGACTTGATAGCCTCGTTTGTCACGCAATTAGTTTTACTGCAGTATTCTGCTATGCACGGGTTGATTAGGCATAATAAAATCGTGAGTCATGACGTATACGTTATGTAAACATAATTGGCCCAGTATTGGCAGCTCGTGATTGGTTGGTAGACGGACTACTGATCAATCAAAATTGAACACAACAATATCCACTGTGTGTAGCAGTGTGTAGTTGGATTACCTCTAATCAGACGCAACACTGCGCGGAGTATGTGTAACCATGGACCTTATAAGGTCCATGGTGTAACAACAAGTTATCTGATCTGTATGAAATTTATATGCATCATATTAGCCTAGTGAAACAGAGAATCCTATTGAATTTCAACAATTTCCGTTAATTACGTACGTAGTTATGGCCCCACATTGTTGAATCATGTGAATGTTCGAACAACAAAAGTTATCATCCAATCTGTATGAAATTCATATGCTTTATTTGAATTAATAAAATGAAAAAGCCTTTGGAATTTCAGCAGTTTCCTTCATTTAATGCTAGAGTATGGCCCTTGTTTCACTTTGTTCAACCTTGTGAGTGATCTAACAACAAAAGTTGTTATCCAATCTGTATCAAATTTGAGGCCCATTCTCACGGTGCGACTTGTAGTAACTGTATCGACCCGAGTTGCAGCGTGAGTACACCCTAGTCGTACCAACTTTTACAAGCTCCCAACCAGTTGAAAGCGATTTGGGTGAAATAGAAACTTCCCTATTTCAGTCAACAGATCGTATGAAATTGACCAATCAGAGACGTTGAGTATTAGTACAAACACAAGTTCTCTCCCCTTGTTGTTTGTAAACATGGACGCGAAGCGCACCCATCAAATCTTCCGGTTGTCTGCTTGTACAGCCTACATTTAAAATTGCTGATTTGAGATTATACGTAGAGAAATAGAAAATAAATAATTATATTTTCTTGATCTTAAAGCATAATTATACAGAGTGGTAAGGAATAGGGAACTGTACGCGCCGACAGTGGGTCTACACAATATCCATTGTCTAACCCAGGCGGATTTGCGTTTTCTCTTTTTCCTTTTTGTTCTTATTTATCAAATGTAGGGCAATAATAGCCAGTGTCTCTTCGTCGCTTGATAACACCAATATGCTAAGACAAGACAAGATTATCGCGAGATTCCAAGTCGTATCAACTCATTTATATACAATTTTGTAATCTACATGTCCTACAAGTAGTTACTACAAGTCGCACCGTGAGAACGGGCCTTTATATGTATAAATGTGCAACAATCCTTGTCGACTACTTGGACGATATGGCTGGTGTGGGCCTGTGTTTCAATGTCTTTGTAGTCAATAAATCGAAACCTTGAGAATAGATCCAGGCCGGAGATAATGTTAAACCAGGCATTTGAGTCTATATATTTTCACCCAAAGAATCAAGAGGAGAGGGGACTTTATTGGCCATTTTTTCGTTTTTTCAGAATCGAAGTGAACTTCATACATAGTAGATGAAATGTGACAGTACAGAAAAAAGATTATGGATTATTTATCAGATGTACATAGTTGTTGTCGTGCCTTAGATTCCGATAAAGTTACAGAAAGAAAGGTGATTATGACACTCTATGCCAGAGTATTTATTCATCAATATGCTTTGAATAAAGAATTAAGATTTACATTATTCCTGATCTCATTAGAGCATTACTTGCTAGTATTTGGAATTTTATGTATTGTATGCTGTTACTGCACATGCATGAATTATTTTGAATTGACTTGACATATAGGATAGGATTAGGTTTGAAATGAATTGCATAAGGATGAATTTCCAATTTAGAATTGAGACATTACATATTTCCAGTTATCTGTTGACATATACATGATAGTGTTGCATTTTATTAAAGACTGATAGTGATATGCATATGATAATAGCAATCTCATGTACATTCTGGGCGAGTTTAGCATATATTATCATTCCTACAGTTGATATGTACAGTATCTACAATCAGAATCATTAAGCCTTGGAAGAAATTAATCTGGTAGAGTGTTTTTATGTTTTATATTTTCAGAGAAATGCAGAAAAGTTACAAAATTTACTTAATAAATCTTCGGTGATCCAGACATTAGATAAAAACTCTGATGATAGACACAGTAAATCATCTGGACGTCTGCTCACCTGGGATTGTATATTCAAGGTTAGCAAACAATTTTTCCATGATTTTAAACAACCCATGAAACTGTTCTTTAAAACACAGTCAGTTGCAACATTGAATGGATTTTATAGGCAAAGTGTCAAATTAAAAGACATTATTAGTATTACTATCAATATTACTTGAAAATGAATATATACCAGTGATATAAATTTCAAAATAATCTTGAATAGTCAAAAGATTTATATCAATTGTAAATTGGATAGTAGTTAGATTTTGCATACAACCTACCTACTTAAAACATATCTAATTGAAAAATATGTTTGTTCCAACCATTGAAGTTCTCCAAAGCTCTAATGCCTCTTTATGTCTTTAGTTTTCATTAATAAGATCCATTTTGAACAGATCCTTGTTAACTATGACAATGTCTTTGGGTCAAGCTCATTCTATATTTTTAATTTACTATCTCTGGATTGCCCTAATATCATGATTTCTTATAATTACTTTAGGCTGTGATTTTGTATGTGCGAATAGAATCAAGCAATTTAAAGAAAGCAAAAGAGAAAATTTCTGCCATATCCCATCAAAATAGAGAGAAGAAAAAACAGGAGATTGGTGGACTAGTCAAATTTGTTGTGAGACTAGCTGATAAGCGTATGTACACTTGAATGTCTATGAAAAATAATAATTGTTGATTTTAATATCACAGCATTATATTGTACACTCAGTTAGATCTTTCTATTTGGGTAATATGTCTCAAATCACAGGTCTGTATAGTATATAAGCTTTAAGTTTGATCCCAAGATAATATTTGAAAACGAATGTTGGTTGTCTAACCTTGTTGATTTTCTCCACGGCTAAATAGCTCAACTTGCATGCCAATAATTGAAATGAAAATTCAAGGAGACTGTTAATTGATGGCATTTGGTCAAGACCTGTTTGATGTTTTGAGTTGAGGTTTATAGGATATATTTATTACTACCCAGTCAAATTAACATTATCAATTTGAAGTCACATTATAGCCTTTTCTGATGGGACGTTGTGTGATGTTATGGACAATCACAGCTACATATTTATTAATGATGGTATATTCTTAAAATATTTTGACAGACTAGACATCATGATAATACAAAGGGAAACTTTCCTTGAACATTGATTTTCAATTTTAGGTGGCCCAAGGCTTCGTTCATCTAGTCTGTTATCAACTATTTTAGAAGTATTAAGAGATGACTTCATGTGTTCAGCATATGGATTAGATTTTAGTAATATTTTATTAAAGAATATTCTACCTGTTAGAAAATACTGGACTGAGCTTAAATCAGATAACTGGCATGGTACGTTGTACTTTTTTCCTTCCTAATTCCTAAATTAATTACATGTACAACACCACATAGTTTAATGATATTCAACATAACGATTTCAATTGGTCAAGATAATTGTGGCTTGTACTTCAGAAGATGAAAAGTGTATGCCAAACTGTTTCTTCTGATAATTTTGTATGATAATTGTTTTAAAACCAGTTTGATAAACATGTTTTATTATTGAGAAATGATTTAACATTGATTATTATTTATGTTTTAAACTAGTCATATAACAAAATGACTAGTAAATGTATGATAATTTGTGTTTTATATATATGAGTATAAAACAAAATGATTACTATAGGTATGATAATTATTGTTTTAAAACCAGTATTACATATATCAGTACAAGTCAAAATGAGTACAAGCAGTATGATAATTGTTTCAAAACCTGTGTTTTATTAACGGGAGATAATAATGGGAGTAAAATATAAGTACTCACCTAATTACCAGAAATATAATACATTTTAGGCATGTTTGTTTACAGAATTGCTGATCCAGTATTGTAAGCTATTTGTTGATGAAGATTGTACGCTTGACAGGGTTGTCCAGTCCTGTTTGATATTTCTTTTATTATCTGGAGCATCGAAGCAATGTGATCTTCATCCACAAAAAATTATCAGATTTTTTACTGAGGTGTTTAAAAATATTAGGTATGTGATGTTTTTTCAAGTAATCATACCTTCTCCATTCTTAAATCTTAAATCTTGATATGGAAGTTGCATTTGGCAAATATGAGGATATCTGACTGTGTAGAGAACTAGCATTCAAACTGTTAGTATCCTGAGAATATTTAGGTTTTCGAAACCTGAGACTCACATTAGATTATGTCAATCTTATTCTATTCTATGTATCCATCAAAATGAAATTTACCAGTCTTTTTGTCCAATTGAATGAATGAATGAAATAGGGTTTAACATCCAACCTTTCTGATTAATGAGGACAGATGTCGGCAATTTTTGTGAATTAATATATGGTTTATTTTAACAGAAAAGAAAAGGCAAGTCGTGTATTGGAGTATATATTATCATCTTTGAATATATTTATAACCACTATAGCACCTTATTCACGACGACAAGTCTGTAAACTAGGAGAGAATATATTTATAAATATACTGTATTTGTGGAATAACAGACCTTCATCTAAAATGAAGGTAGGGTATGCCTTTTTTATCAACATTTAATTGGCCAATCACCTGTGCTTGCTGTTTAGCAGATATTCAAACTGTACATATATTTTCAGTCAGTTTGGATTAGGATTATTGACTTCAGTTTGCCGGATGAACGAAAATATGATCAGTAGAAGAACATGTAACTTGTAGGGTTTTATTTGTAGTAAAGAAGAAATTACATGTGCACTGTTCAGTCCTGCAGATATATTAATATTATAGGTGTCATAAAGCCAAAAATTAATTCCTTACTAAAAGTTTGGTGAATGAAAAAAAAAAAAATGACTAGGTAAGAATGGATCTAAGTGATACAGTTTGGGATAAAAGGAAATAACACTTATGATGTAAAGTTTTCTCAAGTTTATTGTTTGTGAGTTGTTACATATAGATTATGGATATCAGATGAGAATATTTGATAAAGCTTGTATGTTTGCAATAAACAGCTTATACAGATATTTATTATGAACTATGAAAATTCATGTGAATAATTTGATGTGTAACTTTTTGTTTTATAGGATGAGATTGTGGCGTTTCTGAGATCACAATTACAAATACATCATCCTGGTGGTGCTAAAACAGTTCATGATGGTGCCTTCGCTTTAGACTGGGATCAGTGGATGGTAAGTTTACATTTTATTATGATCTTATGTTTTGATGTAATGTGGAATTGGGGAAGATGTATAGAAAATAAAATGAGTCGGCTGCAGAAATAGTTGATGCAAGAAAAAGAGAGAAAGAGGTTAACTTCCACTTGACACAAACTAGTTTATTTTGGACAAACATTGTTCAGTTCAGTTGTGCTTTGGGGTCTTAGTATTGTGGGAGGAAAATGAAGAACCCGGACAAACTGCATAGGGTTGGACAGTCGACATTACTCTTTGTCACATACAAGCTTGTAATTGAAATCACGGCAGTTGAGACTTTATTACACATCTTAGACCATTCGTCGTCCCGAGCCCCAGTAATGGCATAATTAATTATACAATAAAACAATAGTGTAAAGAGATTACAATGACATTTATTTGTTTATAACATGTAGATTATTGTATATAAGCAAATGTATTTCAGAGTCATTTGAGAAAGCTTTATGAAGTTTTGTATAATGATTTGAAGGAAATGGGAGGACGTCATAGATTCTCTTCAAGGTATTTTGAGTTTTAATGTTCAATGTTTTGACTTCTTTTTATATCATATTTCATCTGTCAGATTTTCTTGGTTTAAGAGTAAAAACTATTAATAATTGATTTTATTTTATTATTATATTATTACAGTAAAGAAGCTGCATTAAAACCTGAATATGCAGATTTAGCAGCTAATGTTTGCCATCAGGTATTATAAACTCTTAATTACTAATTGAAAATTTTTGCCAATTCTGCATGCCTACTTTTTTCATATAATTATTTCCTGATGCTAAGAAGTTGGATATATTCCTTTAAATAATAGTCATCCTAAAGAAAGTTATAAATTTGTAACTGTTTAGTTTATTAAAGAAAGAAACCAACTTATCCCAGGAAAATTTTCTGTTTGAAGGTTCAGATTAAAGCAGTGTGTATTATGTTATTGTATTTGTTATTTATTATAGATATTTGATCAAACTACACATAATATAGATGTAACACAGTTACCTTCTACTAACGATGAATCAGGATTACCTGCTAAAAAACGTAGACTTGAATCGGGTTGGTCAGCATTACGTGATATCATCTATAAACTCAGCAATACGATGCAGATTATACCATGGTTGGTTATTATTTTTACATACTATTCCGTTATACATGTGTAATTTAATATTATTGTCTGTCTACGTGTATAGATTTATAGTGGAATCACAGTCGCTCAGTGAGTAAGACTCCCTAACTAGGAGATGCCAGGTTTCTCTTTGTCAGTGGTGCAGGATGTGGGACCTATCAAAGAACAGTCTATTTGTTAACAGCATCTAATAGGTGCTGTAAATACATCAGCATGTATGCAAAAGAACCCTTGGCAATGGTAATTGGAATTTGACGATGAGTAGGCAAAATTTCCATTGTAGTACCCTGTATGAGGTATGCCTGTCATCATTAGCCGTTTGGTTGCAGAAAATGTAGGAAGTTAAACTTGTATATTTATATAGGTTACAGTTATTAAGTCGTCTAGTAGAGAAATATCCTGGCTGTATACCTGAAGATGAATTACAACCACTTTTATCCTGTCTTACACAAATCATGGAAGATGGCAAAAAGTGAGTAAATTCTTGGTTATGGTTAATACTTTTTTTAATACATAGATATTATTAGGTATACAATTTTGAAGATAATTCTCTGGTAATATTCAACAATAATAACTATATGATGACAAGCATTAGCTGTGACCAATAGCAATAGTTGTATAGTCCTCATCAGTGTCTGGTACTCACACTTACTGTTGATGTAAATACTACTTTTTTAGGGGGTTTGTGTGGCCGAATTGTTAGCTCATAAGGTCTGTGAATGAGTCAACTGGCATGGTTTCAATTCCCCGGTTGTACATGACAAGGAGTTGGGTCACCTATCTTAATTCGTGGGTTTCTCCCTGTCCTCCGTAAGTGAATTATTGAAATGAAAATGAACCATTTGTTAGTCTTGAAATGAGCTAGTTCGTGTTGAGTGAATTTTAAACATCATACCTCTGTCTGTCTCTCTCTCGCTACTTTTACAGCCATTTCATCTGATTATTTGTATGACTTAAAAAATAACAGACAGGAGAGCAGATACACAAAATGTCAAATTATATATTGACTTTGATATGTTTTAGAAATGAAATATTAAAACATCTGATAATTTGTATAAAGAAGTTTGTTGATGGCTATCCACTGTTGGGTTATATACATACTAGTATACTAAATGACTGTAGAAAATACTGGCAGAAAATTTGGGCTTCTACATTAAGGTAATTTTGTTACAATGATTTATAGAAGTGAAGCTAATGAGGTTTGATTCTCTGCAACCAAATGCTTCTGTTATATTGAAATGAGGTAGAATTTTGCTTGGACAGCACTTTGTCCACCTACTGTAGTCTTTGTTGATTTCCATCTGTCAAGGGTTCTTCTACAAACATGCAAATGTGGGTACATAGTTGGACCTTTGTTTTATATCCCAATCGAGCACCTAGACAAACTTTCCTTGTCACAGTACAGGCTCTACCTCTTATTAAATGAAGGCCAGTCACTCAACGCACATGTTGGATCATAAACTCTGTCACTAAGACAATTGATAGAGTTTTGATTCTCCACTGTTCCCTCCCCTAAGCGCAAGTTATTGAAATAGAATTAAACTAATGTTTGTCCGGAAATGTCCTAGATTATGTTAAGTGGACGTTCAACCCCATTATATATGAGAATAATTTTTTAGCTACATTATTTGTCTGTTTTAAAATAGTTGAGATAATATATTTTAGATCAATGTATATTATATTCCAGAAATGTGAGTTCTCACCGGGCTGAACTAGAAGGTTTACATACCCCAGGATTTCAACTATTGACGGCATTAATTCAACAGAAATTAGTCACTCCCGAAAAATATGTGTGGAATCTATTTCTTCCCTCCATTTCTTCCCCTACAACAGCCTCAGTTAATTTCCTGTCTGTGTATTTAAGTTCATTTGATCTGCCTGAAAACTATAAACCAAGTATTCTAGGTTCTGGAGAACTGAATAATACTGTGGGTCATCCATTACGTTTACATCTACTGGACTGGCTCTTACCCAAGCGAGAAACCAGTGAAATATGTGATAAAAAGCGATATGTTTGTGATTCCAACAATCTAAGTTGTGTTTTGATTGGACTGATTTTACGGAACCCAGAAATAATAAATCAAGTGAAACATCAAAGTTCTAGAGACAGTCATCTGATTAATTTAGAAAAGATATATTTGCAAAGTAGTTTAGATTGTCAACTAGAATTTGAAAAGTCTTCAACATGTGATAATTGTGAGACAAGTATAAATAGAACATGTCATATGTCCGACTTGTTGGTTATTTTATCCGAGACATTTGAACAAGAAGTTTCATATTATGATGATGTTGCAGAATTTCAGGTGAGAAAATATAGCATAAATCTAACATTATGAACTTGAATGCTTCATTTTTTAACAGTCTGTATTAGTTAACGATGAGGAAAAGCTACAACAAATGTATTTTTCAATTTGTTTGTTAAAAAGTGGACAAATTTGATGAAATTGGAAACAAATTACGGAAAACTATATTTACTTGATTTGATTTTCTCACATCAATTGTGTCTGTAATTTAATGAAATGTGTCTTGGCAATGGCTGGGATGGTATGTGAACTGAATTGATTCAAATTTGACATTATTAAAAGCATTTTGATAAAAAAAAAAACTTATATCTTTTTCTTTTCAGCTGATTGATTTGGAAAGTTTAAGCACACTGTGTTCGGTTTTATCAAAGTGTCTATATCATTTATTGAAGTTAGATATTTTATCTAGTGACTCATGTCATACATCAAGTATATATACTAGTCTACATAAATTAATGAAGAAACTGTCCACATGGTTCTGTGAATTTGTTTCTAAAGAAGGAATAAATAAATTAATGGGTGTAGTGAAGAATCTACAAGAAATGTTTTTTATTCTGTATAAAGATCAACCATCATTTGTTATAATGGAGATCAACCGAGCATTAACACCATCACGACTTATAGATCAACTGGTGGAAATAACTTTAGATAAGGTTTGTTTTTACATTTATTTCATTTTATATCCTACCACTCAGGTATCGTGTAGTTGTTGCTGTTTTAACAGGAGTTTCTATGTTTAATGTATAATTTCAAACCCTTATTGGAAAATTGTTAAAATTAGTTAAGAATCATCGAAAAATATTAGGTTCCATTTACGGTTCTTTATATTCTGTTCAATGTTGTGATGTGTAGGATTGTACTTTTCAGTTAATTAAGATTAAATATCGTGTCTAAAGTATCTCTTATTTCTGAGGTCAGATTTTCTTTAAAAGTAGAAAAATAGTTTTCAAGCTCTATGTTTTGTTGGAATGCATATTGGTACATGATTGTGTGTTTTTCTAGTTGCCACGTACAAATAGCACCAATAAATTACCAGAAATTCGACGGAGTCGACAATCTACTAGTAAAATACGTCCAATTGATGATTTTGAAGATCTTGGTTTTGATGATTTTCCGTCTGTAAGCTTATCTAATAAAACTAATGATAATGATGAAGATATGATGGATATTGATATGGATACAGAAATACCAGATAGTCAAGATTCTGATGATATTAAAGAACAATCAGAAGGTTTGTATAAGGTTTGCACACTCCTTGAAACTCCTAGAAAATTACATTATGATGTAGATTTTTATACAGGGACTGAGTTAGTTGTTGACACAGTGTTGGACTGAGTTATGGCTATGGAAAATGGAGTCTTGAAAAATGCTTAACATATTTTACCAGCAATGTTTTAAAGAAATAAAAATCTTCCAATTGTGATGTAAACAAATATATACAAGGGGCAAAGTCAAACCAACTGTTTATATTTATTTTGTAAAGCAATGTTTATCTGAAACAAACAATTTTTATATTTTGCTTACAGTTTGCTTGAGTCTGTTGGCTGCTGATAGTTTAACAGAATCTCAATCTTTGAGACTAGAAGTTATCCGTCTGTTATGTTTATGGTGCAGCCATGATACAAGTATGGCACCATCAACCATATTATTAAAATCTGATGTCACAATAAACATTATTAAAGAGAAATTATTCAAACTTTTGGATGAAGACCTGTTTGATTCACATAGAGCTATTGATTTACAAATAGTAAGTAAAGTTGAATATGTACATTGTTTTCATTTGCTTTGTGTTGTCATTCAATTGCTTTTTGAGTATCGTACACACAGGTTAGCAGCATTTTTTGAAATCTCAAAAAGCAAAATATGGAATCAAACTTGAAAATGAATTTCTTCGAATTTATCTCAATAAAATACAACAAATTTGAGTATAGGCAAGACTTAAGGATATAATGAAAGATATTATGATATGAGATGTATATTAATGTCTGATATTGAATTGAATTAAATTTTTCAGTTGAGATGTTTGATGTATGGTTTAACTAAAGAAACACATAAAGTTACAGATGGAGATCTAGAGAATCTTGCTGATGGTGTTAGGTATAATACTTAGTGTTTAATTATTAAAATCTCTCAGGGCCTTTTTATATGACTACTTTAACTAGTCAATGTTTGAGAACTCTTCTTGACTGTCAATTTTTAGGTCACAATATCTAATATGATTGCCTAGATTGTTTAATATAAATTTCATAATTTGAATATTTATTTATACAGAGAAGTGGCTAAGAACCAGAGAAGAGATCAAGAGATCTGTCAACTTTGTTTAAATATGATTAATATATTAATACCATATTGTATTGATAGTAACGATATGACTAGTAAAATTAAACTAGATTCCAGGAATGTATTATTATGTCTACTTACAGCTTTCTGGTAAGTTTCAACTTTCTTTTACAATTTGACCATTTTACCATTCTTAATCTGTGTCTTATGTAAATGTTATTTTAATGAAGTTGTTAAATATAGTAAAGTCAATAGTCGATATTCCAGTCTTTTTATCTTCTATGAATTAATACCATTACTAATAGTGTAAAGGTCTCCATCAATTGGCAGTAACTCATTCCTTCTGTTACCAGGGTATTTATTTATAGTTTTATATTGAAGCTGATTTATTGCAGGAAAATGTCGAATGAAAGTCAGTACACATCAGCTGTAAGGTTAAAATTGGTTTGTTGTATGGAGACGTGTGTTAAGGTAAATAGGATTATTGTTTTCCACTTTGTTTAAAATGTAATGATTTCACTTCTAGAATATAAGACAATTCGTATACTTCTGTTAATGATTTATTTATTTTTAAGTTCCTTAGTGCAGTGGGGGGGGGGGAGCTGAATGGTTAACGTGTGCGTGCTGCATCTTAAGTGGTTTCGATTCCCAAGTTGTACGTGACAAGTGAATTATTGAATTAAAATTGAACCACATGTTAGTCCCGAAATGACTTAGTTTGTGTCAGGTGGATGTTAAACTGGATTGTTCAATCGAGAATCCCCGTAGTGTTGAGTACATAATGAAGGATAACACCCATAACTAATAACGGGAATCAGTGGTGCACAATGTATAATGATAATATGTAATGTTAACAATATAAGTTTACTATTCAAAAGTAATTGTGAAAACTTGGCTGCTATTTATCCTCAGTCAAATTCTGAACTTATCATGTAATTATTGAATATCGGTAAATGATTTTTTGTATTTTTGTAGTATGATCCTAAAAGTGAATGGAGTATGATGAAATCAAAAGGGAATAATAACGAAACGGAGGAGATCTTGGTATCAGAAGAGTTAATCAAATGTCTAAACGATTATAGCCACGAAGTTAGACTCTTTGTTTCCAGTGCTATTCAGAGGTAAAAAGATGTCTATGTTCAATAAAAATCTTTTTTTGTCACTTACCTGGAGAATGTCTTTATAATGTTACCAACAAATACTGAAGATGAAAGTAATGCAGTTGACAGATTCTGCATTCTAGAGCATTAATTTCTGTGAACAGTCCTTCACCATGAGTATAATATTTAGCTATCTATTTTTATTTGTGCAGTATAAACTATGAAAAAGAGCACCAGAGATTTATAATTTTACTTTTAATATTAAATAGATTATTTTGGTGTGATATGACAGATATAAAAGAACCTGAAGATGATAAAATATTTGGTACTATATATCAGATATGTCATGATTTATTAGATATACCAGTAAGTAGGTTTTAATAATTACATATTAAAATATAATCTCTTTATTAATGCCAATCATTCTCTTTCCTCTCTTTCCTCTAATATCTATAGTTTAGCAGATGTCTTGGGCTAGGTTCGACAAGACAGTTTCATATTTTCGGAAAGGTGAATTGTGTTCAGTGTCCTGCTTTCACAATTAAATGTCTCTAAGAAACAAGTCTATTGAGGCATCTCAACTCAAAAAAATGTTAACAGATTTTGTCACTCTTCGGCAAGTTAATGAACGTTACCATCAAATCTTTTAACTCGCCCAAATTTCAAAAGAGCACTTCAAATAACAAACACGTAGATTCATGTCAGGAGTGTGCATTTGATTCATTAGATTATAACTGTATACCTACTTAAGTCTCATTCTGGATTGATGAGTATGGCACTGGTTTATTAACAACAAGGCTCCAGGTTTGATTATGATACTGACGGAGAAATTTAGTCTGGATTTTCCAGCTAGGTTTCTTGTTGTCAGTGATGCAGAAACAAGAAAAAAGCATTTAGTTATTCAGATAGGTTGAAAATCCTGTGCACCACCACTCTTGTGTACATTAACGTGCACATAAAAGACCCCTTGTTAGTTGTGGCTGCAAACACTGCTGAGCAGATAAAGATTAGTTTCCCTACTTAGCCCGATTGGTGGAGACAAATAAGATGGTAAACCATTCGTATTTTATACATTTATGTTAAAAAGGCATTATTATGTTTAAGGATAAACTACCCCCTTCATATTCTAATTATATAATTATGTTTAAAAGGCATTATTATGTGTCAGGATAAAGATATCCCCTTCATAGTCTAATTATATATGTTAAAAAGACTTTATATGTTGCAGGATAAAGTATCAACAGATCGTAAACATGATGAGATATTAAATAGAACATGTAGTTTATTATTAACACTAGCTACAATAGCTGTATCTAGTCAACTGTGTGAGAAAAAAGCTGTTTTTGCTTTCTGTCAGATGATCAGAGAAAAAAATCTAGACAAAAAGTTAGTCCACAAGGTAATATGTTCTCTTTTGACATTCATCAATAATCTTTTAAAAGTTAAAAGAAGAAAACTAGAAATATTGCAGTAGATAAATCGGCTAAACTTTGAAGCTCAGTGATGTGATGGTTGAATTGGAGACAAGCCTCTGGTAGCATTTACAATGTCTGGATAAACCTGACTATATAACTCTGATATGCGCACATAGTAACATATAAATGAATTTTTAGTTATTTTGTTATAGGAACATTCATCAATTAATTATGCTATTCTTATTTTCAGATTTTGTGTAAAATTGCAATTAAACTTGGATACAAGAATGTAACATGCTTTCTGATCAGCCATCTTCCATTTATTATCAACCAATGGCTGACATTGTTGTATCCCATAGCAGAGTTTCCATATCAACTACTAGGAATAAGTGACATAAAAGACTTTTATAGGTGATTATATTATATTTTATATTTAATTACATTGTGATAAACATAGTTGGCTTAAATTTTCTGTAATGTTCAAGCGTTTAGGAACTATAGAAAAATAATTCTTTTTTAAATAATAAATATTCTATGACAGAACCACATTTTAAATGCCCAGTGTTCTGTGCGTGATGGGTAATTCAGAACACTAGCTTTTTACCCGGTGTTGCATGGTTCGAGCCTTGCAATTCTTCATGGAGCTGGTAGTGCTGTGCCACCAGGTCAACATAAGTCCCCACAATCTGCCCTATTCCCCAAATTCCAGTCCCTGGTGTAGCCGCTAACCTCGAACAAACAAGCAATTCCTATAATATTTTGATTATTAACCAATTTTTCACAAGTGAAACTTATTTTGTGGTACATGTGATATAGTTATTATATTACACTTTTACAGTTGTGTATCTCAGACTTACAAAGTTTATTAATGTATTTATCTTGCTTATGAAAGGTTTTCTATTATTAGTTTTATATAACTATGTTTTTTTATCAGGACGTACAAGCATATATTGATACCAGAACTGTTTATGAAAAAAGACATAGAAAGTATAAAGACAATATGTAGTGATATAGAAGACGATATGAAAGTTGTGATATTAGACTGTGTTCCACGTATAGTTGTTCATATATTACCATTATTTGCTGTCTCAAGTAATAAGGAGCTACAGTCTGATACCCATGTGAGAAGACGTCTGGCTTTGGCTACTACATCATATAATACATTATGTCAAATTATAACCAAAGAGGTATACCTTTATAAATTGTTTATTAGGATCTTCTGGCTTGGTTCCCCTGTTGTCAGTGGTGCTGGACAAAGGGCACAATGGCAAATTACAATGACTACAATGTATAGTCATTCGGGTGGTATTGGTTTTTCATAACCAAGGTCCTGTGTACCCATTTCTGTGGATGTAAAAGACACCTTACTAGTTGGAATTCCAACTAAGAGCAGGCCATAGTGCCACTTTCCGAGCAAAATTTGTCTCATAGCACACTGTATCATTAGTCAAGTCAGTGCAGAATAGTTAAACCCCATTTCATTTCCTTTATAGATTTATAGTAGTTTTGATATAGTAGTCATTCGAGTCAATCTTGTCACAAGTTAATTTCATTTGATCTGATATCACTGTGAGGAAACAATGATTGATCGTTCTATCAATCCACAAAACTGTGACAATCGAGTTAGGAGCAAAATTCTGGGTGACATTGTTGTACAGTTGAAACAACTTTCTTACATCACCAATCTACTTGCATCTACATGGACTATCAGAACTGCAACATGACTTGATTTTAGGTCACTAAATTGCAATTCCGTCAATTAGCAAAGGTACATTGACATTTGACTCCCCCGTCCTCCCTACACTCACGCACACCAACATACTGGTGTTTAAATTGCACGAGAGCCACATATACCAATTAACAAGAAAATGTATAATGAATTTGTCATTTGTGTCTAAAGTATTTAAAGACTTTGTGTTTATATTTTTGTAGGAATTTAATAAAGCTATTGTTGACAATTTGCATTCTATTGTTGTAAATATATTGATGTGCCTTCATGATGATGAACAAGCAAATGTTAGGTATGTAAATATTTCAACGGTCATCATTTTGATAAAAAATATTATTCTCTAATTAATGTTTGTTCCTGTATGAAAAGATTTAAACGTTTATATTTAATGTAATGTGAAGTATATCATTACCTGAATCTGGCAGGCTTCCTTGACCTATGTGGAAATTCCTAAATCTTTGACAACAAATTTTTATTTCCCATTTTACTTTAAAAGTTTTATACTTTGTTTTCAGACCTGAGCCAAACCCACCTTGTTATAATCGTTATATTATATTATCGACATTAGATTATCTTACTACCAGTTTTTCTGGTAGTCCATCTTTAGTAACTGTTCTTATTAAAACACAAGTAAGTATATACTAGGTTAATATTCTGGCGTCTTTCTTATTTTTACCTGAATGTAATATCTTCCAGAGTTTAAGTAACTTTCAGTCATTGGGCTCATTGGCTAGTCCCTTTGAGTTGATAAATATCTAATTTTTGGGATATCTTTAAAATAAAAACAAGTCGCATCCTCCACATGAAAGTAGGTGAAATCAAATCTAAAAGATTAGATTTAACTACTTATCGGTGTCTGACACAAGGCAGGGTTCACTGATTCTCCTTTTAATACTACACAACAGCCACTTGTTATTTGACAAAGTTATATGTAGCTAATAACTTTTATTTTACTCATATCACTGAATAATAAAACAAACCTGCCGTACAAACAAAAACACTCTTTTTGCTATTATTGATGTTCAACTTGATATTCATTGTTACATACAGGATGCCATACAGAGGATATTGTTAGAGTTATCACTAGCTTTATCACATGAACACAGACTACATGAGAAACAGCGAATATTAGAGATGTATCAACTATTTATAAAACTATTATTACAAGTCTTTCATCAACAATTAGGTGGTAGTTGGGTCTATGTTTTACGAGATGTGTTATTTAGACTAGTGTATACTCTCATAGATATACAAAATAACAGGTCAGTACCCTTATATATCATTATATACCTTCTGTTCGAATATTGTAGAAAGTGTTATAAAATGTAATAGGTATTGATATATTTGATTTGAAAACAAGATAAAATGTAATTGATTTTAAAATGAAACAAGATGTAATTGATATAAATTTTAGCTTAATTAATTCTAACTGATTTTAGTTTAAGCTGAAAATGTAATTTTTTATTGAATGAAAAAAAAAGGTAGTTGGCAGTTGTAATGATATAAATTATAATTAATATGAAATTTTACTTAAATATATTTAGTATATATTAAAGTGAAATATAACTGAAGTAGAATTGTCTTTGATGACATACAGAATATGAGTGTACATATTGTAATGTCATTAGATATTGTTAATTTGGCAGGAATATTAAGAGAGGACATGAAGTTGATGTTATATTAGAGATGTGTTTAAGTCTCTTATATGATGTATGTAAAGTAGCTGTTGAACACTGTCCTCAGGTAAATATATTAGATTTTCAATGTATGTAATAATGTAGGCCTACTTAAAACAACTAGACATGGTATGTCATATAAGAGGCATAATATACGAAATCAAGTGAATGAATCTCGCCATAAATGTCAACTGTTTTATATAATCTTTAAATCTGTAGACATCTGCATTATATCACACCTGACTTCTTCAGCTTTTATTATCAAATCTGCAGTATATTAATAATTGTTTGATTGTTTGCAGGAATTATGTAAATATTTACGTCTAATAACAAGTCATGTGATTACTTGTGTTAAGTATGGAGGTGCTATCTGTGATATGGCTAAGTCTATTTTGCAACTTGTTGTTCTGGACAACACTAATGTTATGAAGCCTGGAATTTTGAGACTTGATTCTTTTCCATCTGCTGATTATTTCAAACCATTTGAAAAGAAACGGAATCAACTAAAGAATGTTAAAGAAGAAACTGTTACTTTACAGAAGGTACACTATAAGTCTAGATCCTAAATCATTTTTTAGTCCATAAGGCTTATATTATACCATAGGCCATCAACATTTTCTTTTTCTATTTGAACAACAATTTTGTCATACTCCGCGCAGTGTTGCGTCTGATTAGAGGTAATCCAACTACACACTGCTACACACAGTGGATATTGTTGTGTTGAATTTTGATTGATCAGTAGTCCGTCTACCAACCAGTCACGAGCTGCCAATACTGGACCAATTATGTTTACATAACCTATACGTCATGACTCACGATTTTATTATGCCTAATTAACCCGTGCATAGCAGAATACTGCAGTAAAACTAATTGCGTGACAAACGAGGCTATCAAGTCGAATGAAATGTAAACAGTACTGTTTCGAAACGAACATACTTTCACCGTTTTGAATACCTTAAATCACTGTCCAAAGTTTTAGAGAAGACCCAGATTAAACGAAGGACTGTCATGTTGCTATTCTAAAGTGATAACTTTCATTGAACGGAAAGAATAGACACACTCCCGCATAAGTTCAAGAAACAGACGCTATTCCAGCAATGGTCAGAGAGGGATTTCTCGGGTCATTGCTTCAGGAATATGCAATTTTGTAGGAATGTCGACTCTTGGGTGCCTTAGAAGTTAGCAGCAGATCAATATAAAAAGTTACTAGACCTCTAGAACTTGTAAATGTAGACTTTTTCTTGCAGACAGAGAAAGGATTAATATATCGATAGCCTACTAATCCACCCCACAGTTGGTTTCTTGTCATCTAGAATGTATAACTTGTCATTTTTTGGGATGTAGACAAAGCTAACATTTTACATAGTAATTTTGTATTTGACCACATAGCATTAATGACCATGGGTTTCACTTTCTGTTCATAATCAAGTTATCGGAACTTAAACTTATAAAAGAATTAAAAACTGTTTAAACTATTTAATCTGTAATATTTCAGTAATACTGATAAAATAAAACCAACTACAAACAATCCAAACCATTAGACAAAATAAGTCATGAAAAACGGTATAGGCAAAATAGTTTTATCAGCAAATGGACTGTTCACCGTGTACAATATATATTTTTGAACTTCTATTTCATTCTGTATTTTTATCATCAATATTATTATATAGTTTCAATAATTTGTGATAATTTTTTTGAAGGAGTTGGAGTTTTTTCTGGAAGTATGTGAAGAAGATAGTAATGGACCATGTAGTTATAAACAGTTATTACTACATTTATATAAACAACTTACATCTATTGATCCTTCATATCTTATTCTACAGTTAAAAAATAATATAACAGGTAAAATATTTATATCAATAAACAAATACAATCAATTATGTTTATCCGCTCGTGTCAACCATAGATAAGCAATTTAATTTGTTGATGCTCTGGAAAAAGATTCTAATTGTGGGATAGTGATGAAACTTTGGTGAATAGTTGCATTACATTTATATCTTGACTAAATTTGAAAGTGAGCATTCAGCAAATTGATTCCTCAGTGATTTATCTATTTATCTATTTGTTGCTGTTGTTTTCGGATTTGGCAGCTACAATATTGTATTTGGGGGATAAGGGCAGCTCGAGAGCAGATGTGACTTAGACCTGGTGGTGTTGTACTACCACATACGGTTTTGAATTTATATTTCTCAATGTTTCCCAAAACTCTTAAAAGACAGTGTCATTGGGCTCTACAGTGGAAAGTTGGAAACAAGTGGTAAAAAATTAAGTGAGAAGGTAATTAATGAGTATGAATTGATGAGTATGGGGTTGAGGTGGAGGGAAGTCGGTCTTATTGTTGGGTTGATGATATACCTTGAATAGATGTTTCTATTTTACATCGTTAAATAATACAGTTATTTATATTTTAGACAGTGAAGTGTCCATATTACATAGTTTAGTAAGGAGGTTGTTGGTGTTGTTACAGTCTGGTAATGTTGAAGAGAAAATGGAAGCAGCCAAATGTCTAGGTGTTATTGGACCTGTTGATCTATCTGTACTAGCTCTCTCACAACAGCCTGCTAGACGAGGTCTTCGTGAAGCTTTAACAGTTTATGACTTTGATCCAGATCGTGAGAAATATTGTCGTATTTTTCACCAACTTGACCAATATCTTTGTGATCCCAGGTATGTGGTATAGTACAGAAGTTTTTAGAGTCATTCCTTAGACCAAAACAATTAATCCTAGATCCCTTAGAACCTGACTTTCAACATTTCTTGCTCCTAAGATCTGACTAAAACTATTGAGATCTAGAGATCTCTAATAAAACATGAGAATATATGGAGTTAGTAATTCAAATGTCACAAAATAGTATAATGATAAAAAAACACTTTTATTTATACTTCAGCATAGACATAGTTAAATGTGCTGGTGAAGTTCTTAAGAATATGTTGGCTACTAAAACAGGAATAAATTTCTCTACAGAATATAAAGATAGAATGTCTGATAAAGATTACCTATTTCATTATCTTCAACCATTTCGAACCAAGAAAAAGGTATACTATATAGCTATATGTTAGTAAATATAACTTTTAATTCACTAGTCATTCATCAATATAAATATCGTGTTTTTATTATTGTTTGAAAATAAATTATAAGTCCTAATTTTTATACGCCCACATTGAAATGTGGTCGTATATTGTCGTCGCCCCCGTCCGTCCGTCGGTCCGTCGGTCCGTCCGTCCGTCCGTCCGTCGGTCCGGCGTCCACAATTGCTTGTGGACGCTCTACAGGCTAAAGTTAATATCCGATTGACTTTAAATTTATACACAGTGTTTAAGGTCATGAGACGAAGAAGCCTATTGTTTTTCAGCGATTTCCGATAATTAGTGCCAGAGTTATGGCCCTTGATCACTTCAAAAAATCTTGTGGACGCTCTAGAGGCCAAAGTTAATATCCGATTGACTTCAAATTTATACACAGTGTTTAAGGTCATAAGACGAAGAAGCCTATTGATTTTCAGCGATTTCCGATAATTAGTGCCAGAGTTATGGCCCTTGATCACCTCAAAAAATCTTGTGGACGCTCTAAAGGTCAAAGTTAATATCCGATTGACTTTAAATTTATACACAGTGTTTAAGGTCATAAGACGAAGAAGCCTATTGATTTTCAGCGATTTCCGATAATTAGTGCCAGAGTTATGGCCCTTGATCACTTCAAAAAATCTTGTGGACGCTCTAGAGGCCAAAGTTAATATCCGATTGACTTCAAATTTATACACAGTGTTTAAGGTCATAAGACGAAGAAGCGTACTGATTTTCAGCGATTTCCGATAATTAGTGCCAGAGTTATGGCCCTTGATCACTTCAAAAAATCTTGTGGACGCTCTAGAGGCCAAAGTTAATATCCGATTGACTTCAAATTTATACACAGTGTTTAAGGTCATAAGACGAAGAAGCCTATTGTTTTTCAGCGATTTCTGATAATTAGTGCCAGAGTTATGGCCCTTGATCACTTCAAAAAATCTTGTGGACGCTCTAGAGGCCAAAGTTAATATCCGATTGACTTTAAATTTATACACAGTGTTTAAGGTCATAAGTCGAAGAAGCCTATTGATTTTCAGCGATTGCCGATAATTAGTGCCAGAGTTATGGCCCTTGATCACTTCAAAAAATCTTGTGGACGCTCTAGAGGCCAAAGTTAATATCCGATTGACTTTAAATTTATACACAGTGTTTAAGGTCATAAGACGAAGACGCCTATTGATTTTCAGCGATTTCCGAAAATTAGTGCCAGAGTTATGGCCCTTGATCACCTCAAAAAATCTTGTGGACGCTCTAAAGGTCAAAGTTAATATCCGATTGACTTTAAATTTATACACAGTGTTTAAGTTCATAAGACGAAGAAGCCTATTGATTTTCAGCGATTTTCCGATAATTAGTGCCAGAGTTACGGCCCTTGATCACTTCAAAAAATCTTGTGGACGCTCTAGAGGCCAAAGTTAATATCCGATTGACTTCAAATTTTTACACAGTGTTTAAGGTCATAAGACGAAGAAGCCTATTGATTTTCAGCGATTTCCGATAATTAGTGCCAGAGTTATGGCCCTTGATCACTTCAAAAAATCTTGTGGACGCTCTAGAGGCCAAAGTTAATATCCGATTGACTTTAAATTTATACACAGTGTTTAAGGTCATAAGACAAAGACGCCTATTAATATTCAGCGATTTCCGATAGTTAGTGCCAGAGTTATGGCCCTTGATCACCTCAAAAAATCTTGTGGCCGCTCTGGAGGCCAAAGTTAATATCCGATTGACTTTAGATTTATACACAGTGTTTAAGGTCATGAGACGAAGAAGTCTATTGATTTTCAGCGACTTCAAATAATTACTGCCAGAGTTTCCTCCCTTGATAACTTCAAAAATTCTTGTGACGCTATAGAGGCCAAAGTTACTATCCGATTGACTTCAGATTGATACATAGAGTTTAAGGTGTTGAAACGAACAAGTATTTTGATTTTCAATGAATTTAGATAACTGAACAGCTAAATCCATGATATTAAATGTTTCATGTATATACTAATTGTTAGCGTGGGGTAAAACTTTATAAAAAGCAATCAAATTCTAATGATTTTCTGATAATTACATAATGAGTTGTTACTCTTAATCAGTTTTTAGTGTATTACAAATGTTTCTTTTCCGAAATTAGTAAAAATATGCGACAACCCTTGTTGACTGCCCGGACGATTTAGCTGCTGTGGGCGTATGTTTCGTTGCCTGGCAACCTATCTTTTTATAGCTTGTACATGTATGATAAAATTGTTAATTTCAGTTTACGATAACTGTGTCTCCTCCAATATCAGTGGATAAGTTTGTTGCTGTTATTGATAAAGAAGATCTTTGGATTCCTTCTTCAACAGATCATGACATTTGGATTACCAATTTAACTTGCGATCTTTTAAAATCTGAATCAATTCATGATGACCTTCTATATTTACTGCATCCTCTTTGTTCATTAAAAGTAAGTATATATTCTACATTTGTTTTCTCCACAGACACACACATTATTCTCCTTAACACCCAGCACTAACCATTAACTTATGGTTAGAATACTGACGTAAAATTAATGTTAGAGTAACGTTCAAATTATTACTACTAATGCAGGCCTTTTTTTATGTCAGAATTCCAGCTAATTATTTAAATATTAGAATGTACACACACTTGTTTAAGTCACAAGTATTGAAAACAAAAGATTATTGGTTAGAAACCGATCATAAAATTAACGTTAGACTTGCATCATATTTCTATGGTAAAATTAAACATCTGACATTAATTAACATAGATGTAACAACAGTAAAATTTTCCAATATCAGAGGCTAACCTAAATATTAACTTAAATGTTGTAAACGTTATGTTGAATTCACATCTGGTTGCTATAAGGGCTTCCACTATTTGATGGTATCCTATTATTATGTACATGTCTCCTTATTTTAATCTTATCGTCACATTTAAACAGCCTCATTATAAATGTGTATTTTCTGTCATCTGATGCTAAACTAAATCTATCCAAAATGATGTGAAAATGACATTAAATTCACATCAGGTTGCTATCTGGGATTCAACTATTCAATGAATTTATTAAGTGTCATCATATCATTGTCACCCAGCCACATTATTAATGTTTATTTCAGCCTGACTTGTGTGATTTAGTATTACCGTATATTATATATGATATATTATTAAATGGTAGTACCAACCACAGAGATGTTCTCTCTTGTAGAATTAATTCATTCTTTAAAGCTCACTGTAAACCGCAAGGTAAAAATACGTTATTATTGTAATATCATCAATACACATCTTCAAGATCCATGTTAGATTATTATTAAAACTAAATATTATATATCTGTAATTATAAGGATTGATTAATTTATATACTTGTCATAAATGATAAAGAATACTGAAAGACTGACAAGAAAAAGATAATATTTTCAGTTGTTTTTATGTGTTTTTAAAGGTAAAGTGCCATGTATCAGTAAAGATATGAAGTCTGTTCAAACCATGTTAGATGTTATACAATATCTTAGACAACAAGAACGACCCAAACAAGGGTAAGCAAAATATCATAGAATATATCATGTGTTTGTCTTTCACCAATGGAATTAAGTTTGATTATTTTTGATGAATTTTAAAAAATAGGCTTTCATGGTATTAAGGCCTGTCCAACCTCATGGGTTTTTTCCGCGTCCTCCAGTTTCCTCCCACTGCTAAAGACCCCTATGTGCAAGCGAATTATTGAAATGGCTAGCTAAACCTCTCTCTCTCTCTCTCTCTCTCGTCTGTAATGGATTCCAGTTGCTGAACTCTTTTAACAAGTTTGAAAGATAAGAAAATCATTGTTGATGAATAAATTTAATCTATCTTACAGTCATGCAGTTAAAACACCATGGGATAATAATTTCTGGTTAGATGTGAACTATTTATATATTGCTAAAGCGGCTCATTTCTGTTCGGCACACTTTTCATCTTTATTGTATGCTGAAATATGGTTTGACGTCTGCAAGTAAGTTTGTGAATGCTTATTTATAAATAGATAAATAGAGTTAGTAAAACAATGGTACAATGACTACTTATTATGGGAATTAATTTGTCATTGCTTTGCTAGCTTGGTAAACCAAAAATCAGCCTTTGAAGAATGATTTCTTTGGATTTTTTAAATAAAAACCAATGCTCCAAAGGATTAAGCATACCTGTAATTTAAATTTAACCTTGTTGCCTCACCAGATTTTTTGTACTCTATTACTTAATCCTGTTTTAAATAGAATATTTTCACAGGAGATATGAAAGTTATTTTTATGTATCCTGGAGGGGGAGGGGGCTAAATGGTTAATGCGTGCATGCTGTACCATAAGTTCTGTCTTGGAGTCAATTGCCATGGTTTTGATTCCTTGGTTGTACGTGACAAGGAGTAGGGTCGGCTGTTCAACCTTTTGGGTTTTCTCCAGGTCCTTCAGTTTCCTCCCACTGCTAAAGACCCCTACAGGGCCTACACACAAGCAAATTACTGAAATAAAAATGGACCACATATAGCCCCAAAATGACCTAGTTGTGTCAAGTGGACATTGAACCCCATGTCTGTCTCTATCTCGCTATATATATTCTGTATTTGTTATTTTATTAGAGAAGAGTCACATGGAGGCCAATCAACTAATGGATCACAATCTCAGGGAGAAATTAACAGTCAAGAGATAAACTTTAGTATGGTAACAAGTTCTAAGGTGAATGAAGATGTAGATTTACAAGATTTAATGTTAGAGACATATAGATCTATTGGTGATCCTGATGGTATATATGGTTGTGGTGCAGGCAGTTTAGCTGACTCTACATCTAGGTAACTTAAAAGTAGATTTACAAAATAGAAAGATATCAATTCCTGCATACAACTGTCATGTTTATAGTAATTTTGTCAATAGTTTTCAAATAAATTTTAATTAAATTTTCAACAACCCAAATACTGTAGTTGATTAGATTGTTCACACATTACATGTGTTATTACAAGCACTGTCAATTGTAGTGTTCTGTGAACTCAATCGATGTAGAATTTATGTGCGGTGTTTGGATATATGATCAAAAAAGACTAGAAATTGCCTGGCAACCCATCTTCAGTTCATGCATAATCATTGTTATGTACATTTTTTTCAGTAACATATATAGATTTATATTGGATGCCTCTTTTTTTTACAGGATAAAGACATATATACATGAAAATCGTTGGGATAAAGCTGTTGTTACATATAATATAGATATGGCTCTACCTAATAGTACAACACAATATGGCTTCTATCAGGTATCAAATCTCTCCTCTTATTGGATATTCTAGGTGTAATGTTGAGTAATGTAATCATGTATTTATAGAATACCTGCTTATTTAATACTATTGTCTGATTTTGAGAATATTTACAAATAATAATTAGCTACATAAGTGTTTGTATTCGTGTCTGAAGGAACCATGCTGGTTCAGTCAGTGCCTATGGTCCAGAAAAGTAAGATGTTAAACCCCATTTCATTTTGAGTGTCTGACAGGCAGAGCAGACAAATATATAATTCCTTTTTTGAATGATGAATCTTTTTATTTAGTCTGTGAAAGAATTTGGTGCCAGCTCTTTATTGAATACCTGTCTTCAAGGCATGGTATCAAAAGGACTAAATGTACCATATGACATAGAAGAGTTACAATATGAGTTGGATATTCTAGGTGTAATGTTGAGTAATGTAATCATGTATTTATAGAATACCTGCTTATTTAATACTATTGTCTGATTTTGAGAATATTTACAAATAATAATTAGCTACATAAGTGTTTGTATTCGTGTCTGAAGGAACCATGCTGGTTCAGTCAGTGCCTATGGTCCAGAAAAGTAAGATGTTAAACCCCATTTCATTTTGAGTGTCTGACAGGCAGAGCAGACAAATATATAATTCCTTTTTTGAATGATGAATCTTTTTATTTAGTCTGTGAAAGAATTTGGTGCCAGCTCTTTATTGAATACCTGTCTTCAAGGCATGGTATCAAAAGGACTAAATGTACCATATGACATAGAAGAGTTACAATATGAAGCAGCATGGAAAACAGGACAGTGGAATCTTCACGCACCAGTCAGGTAAATATACAAAAATATATGAATGCTGCTTTAATAAATAATGAAGTACTTCTCACTTATGGGTAGGGATGGGGTATATAAGCTTTTAATTTGCATAAAAACTTAAAGGTTGATTACAAATAATCCAGAACATCACTGCATGAATTATAATGAGAACCACAAGGTATCATCAAGGTCAAAATGCCTTCATGATATTTGTCAGAACTTTTGACCAACTGTAAACTCAGATGCACTGTTATGATCCCATTCTCAAAACAATTCGATGATAAAAGATTTTGCATCATTGCAAGTAATCTATGCAACCAGTCAACAGTATGCAATAGAGGATCTCACAGCTAAACCTTATTTTAACTTTCGTTGACACGGCTGCAAATTTTACGGATAGAACTAAGGATCCTGTTGCAAGAGTTATGTTGTTGCGTAAATATATGTACATTAAGGTTAATAAAATGTCTGGTTTATGTGTATATGTTTAAGTACATGTACTACCCTCACGGTATATAAGACAGCAATCAAGTACACCAATCAATAAAAGAGTGTGAAATATTATTTTGTCTTTATGTAGATTAGAGAATGGTATAGGCTTTCATCAAGGTTTATATTGTGGTGTGGAGGCTTTAAAACACGATCAACTATTATTGATGGAAAAAGCCATCACATCTGCAAGGTAATGCTATTATTCTATTGATATGTTGGTTTTACTTAAAAATTTAAAGATCTGTATTTCTGTGTCTTTGATATGTTGATATTAATTAATAGAACTTTAAAGATCTGCTTTCTGGAGTCAAATATTTATTACATTAACAAAGGTGAGTGTCAGTAGCTGACAACTGTAGTTAGGACACCCTTGAAGTTGTCTATGTGCCACACTCTTTCAGACTTTCAAATTCTAAACAGAAATGTTCATTGGAATCAGCTGATTTATATTAAACCATTGATGCAAAATTGGGCTGTTGCCTAAAATATTGCATTGTCCCCAATTAGACAAGCAGACAGTTTGTCCATAAATTGATAACGATGACTTAACAGGGTTGTATTGCAGATCATAACATAGCGTAGCAAAGTAGTAGTAGTAATCTGGTACACAAGGATGATTACTAGAGATCTATTAACATAGTAACTTTGTTTCAGTGAGATGTAACTATTTATTCACAATATGAGATATATGTATATATATATAGCGTATTTTTACTTTTTATCTAGATGTGAGATTGTAAATACAGTAGAATTATATGGTGAATGTTGTAATAGTATATATCCTCTATTATCTAAACTACATTGTTTACAACAACTAGATCAACTTTATACTTTACTTACAACGTATGTATTAAACATCATAGTTTCTTACACTAAACATACATACAATCTACCTCCTTGTTCTGTGTGGATCAATATGCTTATCTCCAATAGAGAGTTGCATTCAAAATATACAGTATACAGATGATTTTGCACTTGATTAGAAACTCTGGACATTTGCCATTGTCATGTGGTCGCCTGTCAAACCTTGTGGGTTTTCTCTGGGTCCTCTGGTTTCCTCCCACTGCTGAAGACCCCTACGCGCAAGCAAATTATTGAAATAGAACCATGTGTTTTAGTATCAAAATGACCTAGTTTGTGTCGAGTGGATGTTAAATCACACTTGTCTACCTCTCTCTCTTGTTCAGATCGAGAAGCCATATAAGATGGGTATTGGTCTCTTTTCATATCTACTTTAGGAAGAAAATAGTCATGAAACAAATTATTCATCTATATTATTTAGTTGTATGATTTATTATGCTGTGATTATGTTATAGTAATGGTTTGTACTTCTAAAGTGTTATTATTTGTAATTTATAATTATGATTCTGATATTGTTATATATAATTGTAATTATGATTTAGTTATATATAATTGTAATTTCAGTAATACAAGAGACTATAAAGAGTTAATAGATAGTTGGAATAATAGTGATATACCAGTCAATGATTTCTCTAGTATAGAACCAATACTTATTTTACGTTCAACATCACTAAAAGTTCTCTATAATAAAGATGACAATAACCCAGTATTACAAAATGGTTTAATACAAACTTTATTACATCTATCAAAACAAGCTAGAGTAGCTGGTAAATTTCAGGTACAGTATATTAATTAGTTACTACAGTTCACCTATATCCCATATTTACAGAGCACAATTCGTTAGATTTCTCGCAAACCAGTGAATCTTATATATTTAATTATTGAGGATAAAGTGTCCCAAATCTGCACTCTGTTGTTATCTCTGTGG
This sequence comes from Patella caerulea, assembly GCA_036850965.1. Taxonomy (NCBI): domain Eukaryota; kingdom Metazoa; phylum Mollusca; class Gastropoda; family Patellidae; genus Patella; species Patella caerulea. The sequence continues at coordinate 17,942,918 of JAZGQO010000014.1, read as the reverse complement.
CCATCAGATAATAACATTTATGTAAATGGAGTTCTGTGTCCTAATGTGTATGTATGAAATATTAAATCACAAATAAATGTTATTATTTGATGGGTAAAGGACTAAATGAAGAATTTAAAGTAGACATTACATAACCATGTCATATCAATTGTTGATGCTGTTTTATATAAATTTTTTATATATTAATGTACTATTCTTACATTGTAGGTGTCTGAACAAGCTATATATGATCTACGACATATACATCATGATGATATTGGTAGTCAACTACTCACAGACATGGAAGAGGCTAAGCTTTATTGGGCGAGATCAGAAAATGATATTGGGAAAAATCTAATAAAAAAACTCATCTCTAATGCTGAAAAGGTTTGTATTTCATTAAATTAGAATTATTTGTAAACGCATGAAGGAAAAAAAGCCCAAAGATTAGATTTGGAGATGGAATGTACAAAATCATAAAATTGATTGAAGACCTGGTCGCTGCCATATTTAATCTAGTGACGTGAATCCGGCGAAGGATGCGCTTTGTCTGTCCACTCATTTGGCTGAATCTCATTTGACTGCAGTTTGACGCCGATTAATTTGGATGAATCATTTGGTTAGTCCGTCCCCCACTTAACTTTCTACTTTTCTGCACCACCAAGGTGATAAAGACAGACATATGCCCCTCCTTACAATCTCCTCCTTTCAGCAACAATGAAGGGGAGAAAATCTAGAACTTTCTCGACCAACACCAACATTGAATCTAGGATTTCTTGGTTAGTGAGCCAACATCTCACTGACTGGGCTACTAAGGCTCTCTTCTACACACACACCCCCACTACATGGTATGGTAGAAAATTAACTTTAATGTTAAACTATATTTTATTGTTTATTTATTAATTATGTATTTTTCAAAGCTTCAGAATGAAAATAATACAGCTGTAAAATTATTACCAATGGCACTAGGTACTTATGGTAACTGGTTGTCAGAGACTAGATCAGAGAATCCTACAGTCATTATGGAAAATTTTCTTGAAAGGGTAAAATATATACATTTCTTTTCTATCATAATATGTGTTTGCCAGAAATGAACTGATTCTGTGGACACTTCTGCCTCAACACTTGGTTCCATGAGACGTGAAGATTGTAGTCTGTTTTCTTGGTTCTCTCCAATATTCCATCTTGTGATGCCAGTCTTATTAAAAGTTGTTGCAGACTGAAAGTAAACATTTAAATTTTGCTGCCCTTTTTAGATTTTGAAAACATTTAAACCCCTTTGATTAACATCAAAATCAAGTGTATGGGTCATATTTGTGTTTTGAAAGATTAAGTGTAAGTTGGATTGTTTACTTGAAGTGCACATAAAATGGCCCTGAAAATTTTTCTTTGTGAGCAGTCATTTTATCCACTTTACGGCAAATTCACATCAATCCGACTAAAATTAATTCAGCTATCTTCACTCAAAGTCGTAAAAATAGACCTCCGGTAAAAACGACTTTGTCAATTATCGAAAACACTCTTAATCCCCACTGACGCCAATGACATCACAGTGACCGAATGCATTCGAAATGTTTATTCATTAATTACCTATATACACCTGGCGTGACTGATTCCTGAATCCCCCTAATTAAAATGAATTACAAAACAAATTATACCGTAGTCAATTGTTTTATTTAATTAGAGGGATTAAGGAATCAGTCAGGCATTAATGAATACACATGACGGTTGTATATAGGTAATTAGGTAATTAAGGAATAAACATTCCGAATATGCATTCAGTCACTGTGACATCACAGGCGTCTGAGGGGATTAAGAGTGCTTTCGATAATTGACAAAGTCGTTTTTACGGGAGGTCTATTTTTACGAGTTTGAGTGAAGATAGATGAATTAATTTTAGTCGGATTGATGTGAATTTGCCATAAAATGGATCAAATAGCCATGGACCAGACATATAGAAAAAAATTTAGGGCTATTTTATGTGCACTTTAAGGTGTTCTAGAAAATGTTGGTATTTTGGCTACATATTTTGAATATATCTTGAATTATTTCAAATTTCGTTATTATTCAGTGCATACGGGATGTAAATGACACCTGAACTGAGAAATAAAATGATATTTTTCAGACAGTAGAATTGTTAAGTGAAACAACAGATGATGAATCCACCTGTTTAGAGGCATTTTTATCATTAGCTAGATTTGCTGATAATCAGTATCAGAATATAGTTAATTATATGAAATCATCTACATATGAAGCTAAACAAGCTTTATTAAAAAAAGCTAAAGAAGATGCAGAACAGTATAAAACAGTTGCTACAGATAAAGAGTATGTATTTCAAGTAGAAATAATAAAGATTGTACTTAATATACTTCCCAAATGGGGTTTCCCCTTAATCAGGGACCTGGTGAGGAATGGGGCGGAAAACCAAGGTCCTATGTACACTTTGGCGTACATCCAAAATATCAACTCGTAATGGACTGTATGACATATGCTTGTCTCTATGAGCCTGGTCGATGCAGAAAAGAAGGTTGTTGAACCCCATCGCATTTCAAGAAAATAAATCAATTTATATCTGCAAAATTATTTCAAAGGGGGGATTGACCTGTTTGGGACAATTGTATTTTTTTTTGTACCCAAATTGCAATGATAAGAGTAAGAAATAAAACCTTTTCATGCGCATATTTCAGTCGATATTTGAGGATTTTAGAAAAACAATCTGAAATGGATGAAAGAGAATTATCAACCATGAAAGAAGATCGAAGTAAATTCTTATTAAAAGCTCTAGAATTTTATCTACGATGTTTACGATGTGGTGATAAGTATGATCTACGTATATTTAGAGTAATAGCCTTGTGGTTTGATGATTGTAACTCGGCAGCAGTCAATGATTTATTAATGGTAAGGAATAGTGACTTGTTACTCAGACTTTTTGTAGTGAGAGTACGGCTAGAACCCTCCTTTTGTTTAGGTTATCTGCAGTTCTAATGAGAGAAAATGTATATATATGTGAATAGTGATCACCATTGCATTTCAACAAACTAATTGAATTATGGAGAAGCCTATTAATTATTAATTTTAAGCACATTTACTAAAAATTTGACTTGTCTAACCATGTTTCATAGAATATTGTCCAGATCTTATGTTTTTTTCTACATCATATTAATGTAATGTATAATTAAAAACATTGGGTTAAAAGGCATTAGCCTAATATGCCCTCAATTTAAATGTTTATATTACAATGCATGTGTCTTTACAACCAGAAGATACATGCACCTTCCCAATTAAATGAATATTTGTCATAAATTCTTTATTAGAAATTTTAATTATCTGCGTTGTGCTAAGAAAGATGTCAAGAATCTAAGATTTCTTGCTCATACTATCCGTTTATCATTTGATCATTGAGAATTTGATAGTTTTTATACGCCCACATTGAAATGTGGTTGTATATTGTCGTCGCCCCCGGCCGTCCGGCGTCCACAATTGCTTGTGGACGCTCTAGAGGCTAAAGTTAATATCCGATTGACTTTAAATTTATACACAGTGTTTAAGGTCATGAGACGAAGAAGTCTATTGTTTTTCAGCGATTTCCGATTATAACTACCAGAGTTATGGCCCTCGATCACTTCAAAAAATTTTGTGGACGCTCTAGAGGCCAAAGTTAATATCCGATTGGCTTTACATTTATACACAGTGTTTAAGGGGATGAGACAAAGAAGCCTATTGATTTTCAGCGATTTCTGACAATTACTGCCAGAGTTATGGCCCTTTATCACATCAAAACATCCTGTAGACGCTCTAGAGGCCAAAGTTAATTCCCGATTGACTTTAAATACACACACACTGTTTAAGGTCATGAGACGAAGAAGCCTATTGATTTTGAGCGATTTCAAATAATTACTTCCAGAGTTGTCTCCCATGATCACTTCAAAAAACCTTGTGATGCTATAGAGGCCAAACTTATCATCCGATTGACTTCAGATGGATACATAGAGTTTAAGGTGTTTAAACGAACAAGTATTTTGATTTTCAATGAATTTTGATAACTGAACAGCTAAATCCATGATATTAAATGTTTCCTATACTAATTGTTAGCGTGGGGCAAAACTTTTATAAAGGAGACAAATTCTAATGATTTTCAGGTAATTACATAATGAGTTGTTACTCTTAATCAGATTTTAGTGTATTACAAATGTTTCATTACCAAAAAAAGTAAAAATATGCGACAACCCTTGTTGACTGCCCGGGCGATTTAGCTGCTGTGGGCGTATGTTTCGTTGCCTGGCAACCTATCTTTGTTTTTTGAAATTAATTTACTAATTGTATACATTTATAGAATAATATTGAAAGTATCAAGTCATACAAGTTTTTACCATTGATGTATCAGTTAGCAGCTAGAATGGGTTCATCAAATAAAGGACTATCAACATTTCAACAAGTTTTAAATAAGGTCAGTTAACTACTGTTTTGATAAACGGCCGTAGTAACATGTATAACAACATGTGAATTGATGTTGGTAGTTCAGTGGAGCATGATAACAGGGTCAATTTACAATCTCTAACAGATTTTGTTTATATTGATCTATGAACTTTGTATATTATAAAAAGATATTTATTTATTTATGAATTATATATTTTGTAGATATTAGAAAGAACAGCTATAGATCATCCTCATCATGCATTGTCAATAATACTAGCTCTAGCTTTCGCTAATAAAGATACTGAATTGTCACAACAAGGTAGAAGTAATAAGAGAACAAGTAAAGGTGGAAAATCAGCTTCTAAAGAAGAGGTATTCTACCACGTCAACTTTAAAGCACTACATTTATGTTTTTGTGTATTGCTCTATCCAGTTACTAAATGCCTCTAAAAGATTACATTTATGTCTTTCAATATGCATTGCTTAAGAGCAAAATTGGCCTATTGCAGTTTTTTCTTTTGGCCTTAAATGATATATAATTTATTATTATTTAACTTTCCAAGACATAATCAACTTTTGATGCCATCGGATGCTCTTGCTTTTAAACCAATTTAAATACGATTGCTGATTAATTAAAAAAAACTGATAATTAAGAATTTGTTTACTATCGTAGCAATGACAATGGTGACTCTGCTGTTCTTCTAACATTGTCATGATGTCTGAAAAAAGTAATTTGACTGAAATGTTCAAGATATTCCTTTTCCATTATCTAGTTTTAACTATTATTGCGATAACTGTCATTTCTTTATCTAAATCTTGCAATATGCATCTTTAACATGTGTATGTTAGATCATACCTATGATTGTAATTCAGTTACGAAAGTATAGTTTGTGTTGTATTATAGGATATAGAGTTGAATCATCTATTTATTGATGTATATTTACAGGATAGAGTTGAATCAGCTAAGAATATGATTAGTAGATTAAAACATGATGATAAGATATGTAATATATTAGGTGATATGGAGAAACTGTTTGAAGCTTATATACAGCTAGCTAATACTTCAGCTGAACAACATAGAAAAGAATCAAGTACGTAGAAAATGATTATTTTATATATCTTAAATGAAATCAGAATGTTGAAGGTGGAGACAATAAACATAATTGTGCTAATAGAAATAATTATTATTTGTAAACCTCCATGAGTAGATGTATTCACAAAGAGGATATAGTATGGTGCTATTGTAGGTGCTATTACAAATTGTCTTTCATCTTGTTTCTGTAGCCATAAAGATGTTAAATAATAAGATATATTTTCTGGTTTACTTTTCAGGGGCTATAAATTTATCAGGTGGTCTATCCATTACTCATATGAAAGATTTAACTAATGTAGCCTTTCCAACAGTTGAAACAAGGGTATATATTATCACTTTATATTTAGTTTATAAATTATTTCTTTCATGTGTAGATTTAGTAACACTGGCCTTTTATTATTATAACCAAACACAATGAAATTTATCAAAAATTCATTTTTGTGGCTCACAAAACCTAAGAGTGATTATCTAATTTGCATCACAATAATCAAATTTATTACACGGTATGTTACAAGTGGTCATCTACATTTCATAAGAACACTATAATTTTTAGTGGTTGGGTGATTGAATGGTGCATATTAGATCATGAGGCCTATCATTGGATCAAGCGCTACTGATGCATTCCCAACCTTGTGGGTTTTCTTCTATGCATGAACGAATTATTAAAATAAAATTGTACCATATGTTCATCCCAAAATAACCCAGTTTGTGTCTTGTGGCATTTTTCTCCCTCTCTTTATAAGTTACAGTAATGTATATATTTGACTATATTACAGATAGAAGCTAGTTGTAATTATGATAATATAGTATATATTAAAGGATTTGAGAAGAGTTTTAAATTAGCTGGTGGTATTAATCTACCTAAGATAATAACATGTATAGGATCAGATGGTATACCACGTAGACAACTTGTCAAGGTAATTTTTCACTTTTATTGGTTAAAAGATAAGCTTTGTTTTAATATGCAATGTTCATTGCACTATTTATATATATCTTCATTAATGTTGTTAGATCGCCATTAGAGAAAGAAGAATGTTAGAAACTTTTACTTTCATATCTTTGTAAATACTGAATTGAATGAACCATTTTTGGCTGATATTCCATTTAGAGATTCAACTTTTGTGATAGTATAGTGTGCAAGAGATTAAAAAGACACTCAAATAAATTACAATAATTGTGTTGTTAGGGACGTGATGATCTGAGACAAGATGCTGTCATGCAACAAGTGTTTGGTATGGTCAATAATTTGTTACGTAAAAACACTGAAACTAGGAAAAGGAAACTTCATATAAGACAGTACAAGGTGAGATTAATTTATAGATACGTAGTTCCTACCTTGTGTGTTCATCTGTGACTGCCATTTTTTGACATCTTAGAATTTGTCTCCTTGTTTTACATATTTTTCATCCTTGGTCTGGAATGTTCAGAACTCGGAGAATTCAGTCATGGCATATTTCTATTTTTCCTGATAAGAAGCAGCTCAAGTAGAATCAAGAATTATGTTTCAGCCAAGATTGATTGAGATATTTTCTTATTATGTCGGTGCATATTTGAATTGAGTCCTGGAATCTTTTTCCCTTGAATGTCATTATTTATGGGATTGGTGATTATTTTATCAATACTTCTAGAAACCCCCTTTTCTCACAAACTTTATGCCATGTTTTCTTGCTTACATTGATGTCTTATATTCTATGTAGGTATCTATTGTACAAAGTTCAGATGTAAAAAATGATCTGTTATTATTTTAGATTATAGAATATAAGAATGTATATTATTATTTTAGGTTATACCATTATCACAATGTAGTGGTACATTAGAATGTAAATTATTATCACAGTGTACTGGTATATTAGAATATAAGAATTGTTGTGTATATTATTATTTTAGGTTATACCGTTATCACAACGTAGTGGTATATTAGAATGGTGTGAAGGTACTCAACCTCTAGGTGATTATTTAGTCGGTAACTCGTCTGTTAAAGGTGCTCATTCTAAATATAGACCACAAGATTTGGCACCTCTTGATGCTAGAAGGGTTTTACAGGTTAGTAATATATATTTAATTTACAGTACTATTTCATTAGTGCCTGACATTTTGTGGGGTACATCTAAAACTGTTATTTCCTGGCCTGCTTAAGGGACAATAGTGGTGTCAGCCATTATGACATATGTTAAACACTGTCCAAATATGATGCGTAACCCAGATTTCAAGAAACAGAAGTGACGAAAGCGAAAGGAAAATAGGAGTTATCCCTCTATATAACTGACTGAAGTAACAAGTGATAACAGATCTATACACAAGCAAATTTCTGCTCATTAATGATTCCTTCGGAGACCAAGAGTTGTTATATGAGAGTGTGAGGGGATATCTGACAATTTATAAAAAGAACTGAATGTCACTAGAGAGAACCAAAAAAAAAAAGAAAAAGTTTGTCATTACCATATGTTTCTTGTTTTCTCTTATCTAGTGACATTCATGCTTTTAACATTTGATATCTACAATTTGATATTAAGTGATATCCTTAGTAGGGTACATATCGCTTCAACATATTTTGAGTTTACGATGATATCTGTTATGTTGTAGGCCATTTTAAGGTAATAATTTGAATATGATATTGTTTTTATGTTTATAACGAGATTTCTGACTCTTCTGTTATTTGTGCAGAATGTTCACAATAGTTCAGATGTGCGTAAGAAGTATCGAGTTTTTAAAGAAGTTTGTCAGAAGTTTAAACCAGTCTTTCGTCATTTCTTTATGGAGAAATTTTCGCAGCCTTCTGTATGGTTTGAAAGACGACTAGCCTACACTAGAAGTGTTGCTACAAATTCTATTGGTAAGGCTTACCAGCTTTGAAACTGTTATCTACAACCTTAAATACTTATAACCAAGTTTTTATGGTAGTTGTGTGGTTAGAGTATTCTGTTAATAAAAAAGTCGGCAACTAATGAGCATTTTTTTTCAGTTAGTGTTGATGCATTCCTGAGAATGACTATGTTGACCTAACTATATAATACTACACTTGACTAAATTAAATTAATTACTAATGTTGTTGATCCTGACCTTACATTTATTGGCCTTAACAATATTTTAATTTGCAATCACTCAAATGACTATAAGTAATTTTATTTGTTTATTTCAGTGGGCTATATATTAGGATTAGGTGATCGTCATGTACAGAATATACTAGTAGATTGTAATACAGCTGAATTAGTTCATATTGATTTAGGTAGGTTATATTATCTCTTCATAAGCTAGGTGAAGGAGAATGTCTACAAAATTAGATAACCATTTTGTTTTAGATTACCTGATAACACTTCTCATAGTTTTACATGAAACAAATGAGGTTTAAACTTGAAAATCCTATTTTTCTGCACCAACAGGGCGAAAGAAGACAAACATATGCCATACACTGTGCAATGAGTAAAATTTTGCCCAGACAGTGGAGGGGGGTTGGGATGGCCTAGTGGTCTACAGTGCCATGGTTCGACCTCCAGCTGGTGTGAGCGTATGTGGCATGGAGATGAATGACCTAGTTTGTGTCTAGTGGCCGTTAAACCCCATTTCTCTCTCTCTCTCTCTCTCTCTAGACAGTAGAACAACAGTCTATTCCAACTGTCAAGGTTTTTTGTCCCAATCACATGACTTGACAGGCCCTCAGTCTTGCACCAAGTTGAAAACACACCAAGCAAGATCTCCTGGTTAGTGAGCCAGCGTCTTATTTTCTGATCCACAACGAACCTTAGTTTTACATGGCTAAAATTTTTGTTGTGCTTTTATTCCCCCTTGTTTATAACATTTATGTTCTAATCTTGAACACTTTTATAACAGGTATTGCGTTTGAACAAGGAAAGATTTTACCAACACCAGAGACCGTATCATTTCGTTTAACTCGAGATATAGTAGATGGTATGGGACCAACTGGTGTAGAGGGTGTATTTAGACGGTAACTTTATTAAATTAATTTTCAATATGTTGATATTTTAGCTTGAATTGATGAAAACTGGGCTGAATAACATTTCTTGTTGTACTATGTATTTAGCCCTTAAGTACTTAGATAACTCAATATACATATACCAGGGGCTAAAGGGGTATTCAGAAAGCCACATTTTATCCTTCATTTATTTGGGTCTTGAAAACAACACAAGTAAGGAGGAAGGAATGTTAAAATAGTAAGAATGAAATTATCTTTTTAAAAGTAAAGATCTGATTTTTATTATACGCCCACATGGAAATGTGGTCGTATATTGCCGTCGCGTCCGTCCATCAGTCCGTTCTGAGAATACACCTAAATAAAATATTTATATCAGTTGATGATATTTATTATTGTTTAATTCAGATGTTGTGAGAAGACAATGGAAGTAATGCATGATAATCAGGAATCATTGATGACAATAGTACAAGTACTGCTGTATGATCCATTATATGCCTGGACATTGTCACCACAGAAAGCTCATGCTTTACAACTTCGTCAAAATCAAGATGCAGAAGATCTGAATGTTACAGCCAATAATATAGGAGATATAACAAGTAATAGTGATGATAGATCAGGTATACTAACTTTAATTGTACTTCAAAGTCCAAAACATAATTTGCATTATTTAAATTGTAGACTAATAACAGATAAAATTATTATTTGTATTGTATCTGAAGGTTAGATAGTCCAGTCATTAATCTGATATCACCCTCATCCAGTCTTTAGCTGGCATGTGGTGTGAGCCCCATCCAGTCTTTAGCTTGATAATAATGTGATATCACCCTCATCCAGTCTTTAGCTGGCATGTGGTATAAGCCCCATCCAGTCTTTAGCTTGATAATAATGTGATATGAGCCTCATCCAGTCTTTAGCTCCAAAAAGATATGATATTAGCCCCATCCAGTCTTAAGCTTGATAATAATGTGATATGAGCCTCATCCTGTCATTAGCTGATAATGTGATACAAGTCCCATCCAGTCTTCAGCTGATAATGTGATACAAGTCCAATCCAGTCACTATTAGAATGTAAATTTTCCAAAGTAGACGTAAATAGTAGTTTGTATTTAGAATTGATATTTGCATTTTATGTGCATTTTAGATGCAAGTCAAGAACAAGTAAATAAATTAGCTGAACGAGTCTTATTAAGACTACAACAGAAATTACAAGGTATAGAAGATAGTGTTCAACTAAGTGTTCTCGGGCAGGTTAATTTACTTATTGAAGAAGCTCGGGACCCTAAAAAACTCTGTCGTTTATTTCCTGGTTGGCAACCTCATCTGTGAAATAAAAGCTTTATTATTTGATATAAATAGAAGAGGTGTACCAAAATCAAAATAATGAGAATTTTGTGAAAAAATCTAGTCGGATATAAAAACAGAATGTGATGAATTTATTAGGTGTGAAATCCGTAAGAGACATTGAAAGTTATCTTGCGATGGAATTGTTGTAATTATTCATCTTTAATAATGTCTGGATAACATCTAATTAGTTATCCAGTAACTTTATTCATAAGGATTCCAAATTGAAGGATGCTGTGCTTTTACATATTGTTATTATATGCTTTTACGATATACTCCCTCAATGTTAATTAGGTCATCTTATGCAATCTTAAAATTTATTCTTAACTGAAACGTGTGGCATAGAAAAATATAATGATAATATGAATGTGATTAGTAAGCTCGAAATAGATAAAATAAGAATTCCTCAAATGTCAGTGACAAGTTTGGCAGTCGACTGTTCGTGTGAAGCAGTCCATAAACTATACACTACAATCATACATTGTACTTGACCTATATGTAATGGCAGTATTTGAAGATGTCAATTTGAATTAGGTTTCCTATTCATTATAACTCTTAAGATATCAGTAATTTGAAATATTTACCAATTGATGGTTGGTCATGTGTTTCAGCTCTCAGTTGTCATGGAAATACATCCTCAATTTCATTTCCAATTAATTCATTTTCCCACTAATCATTCCCGCTTATCACTTTATATATATGTCATATTGTTAATCATGTGTAAGGTTATATTAAAAGTGCTAAGTTTCTGTTGTTTTTATTATTTTGGGGACTCTTGATTAGAATATGCCAGTATAGGTTGAGAGGAATCTCACTGGCTGTAAATGTAGTATTGTCAAGCCATATGGATTTGATGGAAGACTGATGAGTTCCACCAGTGTACCTTGCATGTAACAAATATAATTAAGGGTAGGAAGAATGCTGCTGTCCAGACCATTATTACTTAATAAATTTGTGTTGACTAGATGTTAATACTCCATTACTTTCCACTAAATTACTGTTCAGCAAAAGAGAGAGAAATGGGCTTTAATGTCTTCTCGACACAAAATATTAAATAGGTAATTTCAATAATTTGCTTGCATGTGTAGGAGTCTTTTAGCAGTGGGAGGAAACTGGAGTAAACCCACAAGTCTGGGTAGGCGACTTCACACCTTGTCACATACAAGTCAGGAATTGAAACCACGTCACTTGGCCAGCCATCCCCTATATTTAGTAAGAATCTTAAACACAGGATGTTTATAACGAAATATTTAACAAGAATCTTAAGGATATAAGGAAACATTAGGTATACACTTGTGTTTGTAGACTTAAGTAAATCTTACTCCATGCACTGTTTTTTTGTAATAGGTTGATGTGAAAATATGAGATGGAGGCTATCATGGATGCATAATTCTATCATTAACCAAATCCTGTATCATGTTCTCTAGCTGAGAAAGTTAGAAAAGCAGATAACAGTTCAGTTTACACCCTAGAAACTTAAAAACAAACAAGGGAATATTGTTTCCAATAAAATTTATGCCTTGTGACCACTGACAATGGGAAACTAAAGAATGGTTGATTTGAAACCTATTTTATTATTTACCATAATATGTTACTGGAACACAATACACATAACTATATATTTCAATGATTCTTAATGACACAATTTTATAGTTCACAACCATTTTGTTATACTGTACTGTAGCCTAGTACAATGTTTAAATTGTGCTTTTTGTCAATAACAATACTCAAATATATATATGTAATTCTACAGTGTTAGTATATACAAAATTGCCAAGTTAAAATAAAACAATTACATATAACTATATTGATTGCTTCCTCTAGTGTTACACAAACTTTAAAGAGATATTTGAAATTTCGACCAGAAAATATATGTCATAATTTCACATATTAAAAATAACTCTTTACTCATCTAATTACCAAAATTCAAGGTGGTAATAATATGTTTGAAATAAATAATTTATATAATTAGGAAACTTACCAAGACTAGGATGAAATATAGCTTATGTAATAAGTACATACATGTACAAGCCAAAATAACAGTAAACAGGGGCAGATCCAGCAGTTTTCTAAGCCCTCTTACGCTCAGCAGCATAAAAAAAAATGATAAAGACCATGTAATTCTCAAAAATTTTCATGGTTTGGGAGAGAGAGCCCACACACACTCTGCCCATTGTCTCAGGTACCGGGGCAAACCATCTCCTGCAAAATTTCCTGGATCTGCCCCATGTTAAAAAAAGTTTTAAGATAATACAATCAAAAAAAAATCTATTAAAACAAAAAGTATGTATCCAAAATTTATGCAAAATGAATTGTATAACGGAAATCAGATATTTATTGGTCGATTGATCAGATCATAAATTAAGGGATTAAGCTCAGTTACTAAAGAAATGAAATTGGTTTAAAGTCTTTCTTTTCTAGAGGACTTACCCACACTTTTTAAAGTGCTAAAAGGGAAATTTGGCTTGGAAAGTAGCGTTGTGGTCTACTGTACACAGCACTTTGGGTTTTTCGTCCCATTCCGACGTCCAGATGCTATCAATACCTTTTTTTTTTTTGCCAAAAGGTTTATAGCTAAAAAAAAAAAATGCACCTGCGAAGTGCCACAATTTGTTTCCACATTGAAAGATTTTCTAGTATTGCTGGGTTGACCTGCAACCTATATTTCATCAAGCATACTGCTGCACAGTAAAATTACCTCCTCCCTACATTGTTAAATGTTACTGAGGTCTATAAACAGTTTGTTTCTGAGGAAAAAAGACGCTTCTGGAATATGGCACTATCAACAGTCTTCTCTTAGATCATTTACACTATCAACAATCTTCTCTAAGATATAAATTCATAGAAAAGATATTAGTGTCTATGTTTGAACTTTAAGTCTAAAGCATGTGATGGTGTAGCAAAGGTGTGATATTCTACATCAGGATGTTTACTTCCTGGTGCTAAGGTCACTTCAAGATTCTGAACAATCTGTATAAAAATAAACAAAAGAATTCATTAGATTTGAAAATCAGGCATCAATCATTTGAATATTAGCCAATCAGCACCAACATTATCACTGTCAACCATAAACCTGGGGCCTTATTCACGAAATTTTAACTAAGATAAAGAAATCCAAATTTTAGTTATATGATTGGATTATATTAGATTGATTTTAGTGCTTCACCAATCAAAACTGAAGTATCTACTAAAATTAGAATTTTATCTTAATTTAAGAATTTGTGAATCAGGGCCCAGGGTTTTAAAAGGACATTGCTGCATTCAACAATGAAATTTACCATGGAGACAAGTTATGTTAGCTTTGAAGGTCCCTCATATAGCATGTGGCAATTGTAGGTTTGGTGTTAGTAATCTTTAATTCCTCAAAAGCTCAAGCGCTCAAGTATCACAAGTCAATCCGGAGGGATTGGGTGTCATGTCTGTAATGTGTATCATTCCTAGGAGTTAAATGTATTAACTATGAACTGGAATATAATGAATTTCCTAATAATACATAATGATTAAAAAATTTTATCACGTTTAAAACGTTTTAAAAGTCCAAAATTCAATTAAGAAGGAACAATTAATGTTCATATTGTGTTTGGAAGAGTGTCTATTCAGCTTTTTAAAAACAAACAACTAAAACTCATGTTTTACTTACCTTAGCAACAGCTAAATAAATCTCCATCTCTGCAAATCTCCTACCTGGACAATTTCTCACACCAAAACCAAACGGTAGCAGAGCCATTGTTGGTATATCATTCACACGTTTTCCTGATTTATCTCTCAGCCATCTTTCTGGCATGTATTTAAAAGGCTGGTTAATAACATCTTCATCTAACACTGCACGTCGGTTATTGGTCAAGATTATAGTCTGGTAAATTAAAAAAAAATAATAAAATTTCTTTCGAATACTTCACCCACAGAAAAATTTACTTCTTAAAATAATCAAGCCAATCTGGTTAAGTTAAGAATTTACTTAAACATACATTATGCAGGTCATTCTTTAGGCCTGAAATGTTATACAAACTATTACATAGATATTTCTTAACAAAACAAGGCCATAATCGACTCTCGATGGCATTGGATACTCAAGATTTGAACTAGATTGGAACTATTCGCGATTGAAAAATTTCATTCAAAAATGGGAAAGCGAGGCTAAGACTTGAATATACCAGTGCCCTGGTTACCACTATGCGCAAACCTTGTCAAAATTACAGTGATAAATAGGCTCAGTATGAATATTTTGACTGAAATTTTCAATATTTACAATTTACATTATCTGGTTTTGAACTATTGTGAAAAGAATGGTCAACTCTTTATCTAAATCTTACATAATGTATCTTTAACTTTTAATCACTGTTTTGAAAAATATCTTTGATCCAGAAACACAAAACTTTGCACTGTTTCTTATTCATCTATTTGATTCATTTGAAAAACAACAGGTTTATAAAGTGCTATATTTTAGTTCAAATAAGGCGAACAATTATGAGTAAATTCTTAATTGCTTTGTGAACTCAGGGGCCAGGGACATCTTAATTAGTGAGTATAAGGTCACTTTATCACTGAGCCACTGCAACTGCTATATGTACCTTAGTATGTCGGATGGGAAGTAAATGTAAAATACAAAGTTTTATAAATACAGATTGTTTGGTTAGTAGTTTTAGCCAGCTCAATAATTTGGTGTGTACTCCCCGCACCCCCCTTTTTAAGGCGTTTTCTGATTTGAATATGAAATCCTATTTGGATGTCATTAAAGAAATTGCAGTATTAGTTTATATAACCTACCCCTTTCGGAATATTGTAACCACTGAGAATAATGTCATGGTCTAATACTCTTGATGTACCACAGAGTGTTGGAAAAGTTAACCTATTAAAAATAAATATGAAATCATAAATCTATTTGCAGAAAGTAGTCCTTGTTTCTTGATTGATTGTTTCTAAAGTTTATACAGCGGCATGCCATAATAGTGGTTTTCATTACTGGTACTTAAAATATAGATGTGACATCATCCTTTGATGTTGGAATACTATTATTTTAAAATAATGTACTAGCAACGTGCCAATCGTACATTATTTATAGCAGATGACAATTTCAGTGAAATGTATGTGCAGGATAGGGTCTGTATTTTAAATTTTGCAATGGTCTCGAGCTAAACATTATATAATATATTGAAACACTGCAGTGTGTTTAATATATATAACAGCTGTAAGGAATACATATACTGGTGTGTTAACTCTGATCAGCTCACCAGATGAGCAAAAATGTTATTAAACCAGTGTTGAAATAAGCTTGTGTTGAGATACCTTTCATTTTTTTAATAGTTTACCATGAAAAAATGAAAATAAGCTTTAATAACTGTTGTGCTAATATTTTCAGAGATTATGTATATAGAATAATTACCTGAATGTTTCCTTTAGGGAAGCTTGTAAATAAGACATCTTATTAATGTGTTCAGCTTTAATTTCTGTCTCTGTACCCAGAACATTTTTAATTTCTTCATACAATCTATCCTGTTTATCTTTATTATTAGCTAAATGATACAAATTCCATGCCAGATTTTTAGCTGTCTGCAATATGAACAATTTATTATTAACATAAGATGATCTGCATACAATTGAAGACAATCAATTATTGAAAGATAGTATATATATTTATGGGGGTGTTGGATGACCGAATGGTAAGCACAAGCACACTGTATCATAGGGTCTGTCATTGAGTCAACTGGCATGGTTTCGATTCCCCGGTTGTGTGTTACAAGGAGCAGGGTCACCTGTTCAACATCGTGGGTTTTCTCCAGGTCCTCTGGTTTCCTCCCACAGCTAAAGACCTCCATGCACAAGCGAATTATTGAAATAAAATTGAACCATAGATGTTAGTCCCAAAATGACCTAGTTTGTATCCAGTGGATGTTAAACTCTATCTTCCCTCTCTATCTATATATATTTATGTCAGTGGGAACCATGGTCTCGCAGTGAGCAAGGTACAGACTTAATATTGTGGCTAAGAAAGTTCCTTATGATTTTCCTGACTGATTTCCCCTTGGCAAGAAACAGTGTCAAGTCATTTGGATTGGGCAAAAAACAAGGTCCCCCTGCACAGATTTATGTGCATGTAAAGAATCTGTGGTAGTTGGAATTTGATGAAGTATATGCAGATACACTGCTGTCTGGGCATAATTTCCCTCATTTTTTATGATGCACATCTTCACAGTCCTAGTTTGACTTCATTTTCTCACTCTGCAGGACATAAATATTTTTAGAACAGTAATAATACACTATTTAAGTGAAATTTTACATTTGATAAAACAAGCCGTTGCCATGAATGATACGCCTACATTTTGTAAGAGATGGATAGAGATCAAGTTAAAAAAATTAATTCTTCGTACAATCAGGGACCATAATCCGCTTTTTAACCCTTTAGAGCCTAAACCATGAAGGAGGTCTTCAAAAATTCACAAATTGTGTTTATCATGATGCCTGGGGTGTGAATAAACCTAATTCACAAAAAAAAAAATTCATCAGAAATCATTTCCAAAATTTTGGACAGGTATCGATTTTGCTTCCAAGGCTTTAGACAAAGATGACTAGTGGATAAGGGGCTGGTTCGCTAGCTTGGAGGTCAGGTCTTCGATCCCTGCATTGGCCGAGAAAGTTCATCTCGATTGTCCGACGTGATTTCCCCTTGTCAGTGATGCAGAATGAGGGACTGACAAGGACAGCTGCCTAGTCGTTCGGATGGGATGAAAAACCGAGGTCCTGTGTACACATTGGCGTGCACGTAAAAGATCCCTTGGCAGTTGGAATTCGATATGAGTAGGCCGTAGAGCCGCTGCCCGGGCAAAATTTCCTCATAGCACACTGTATGGCGTATGCCCGTCTTCCATTAGCCCAGGTTAGGTGCAAAAGAGTAGGACGTTAAACCCCATTTCATTTCTCAACTGAGAAATATATCGGAAAACTCAGGTTTGATATCATATTTATTTGTGATAAGCTAAAAAAAAAACAAATTTCTGTCTTTGTTCAGACATGAATTTACATTACATTGACAGTTGGGATGGAAATTTTGGAATTTATTTTTGGAGAAGATGAGGTATATGTGACAGATAATGCCTGTGGTAGCAAATTTAATACCACATGTTTTCACCACACACCGAGCGATTAAGTTTGCAATTGAATATACTGTGAACTGTTATTAAGTTTCTCTGTTTTCTTATATACATGAATAATATATTAATTTTGGGTAAACTTAACTATTTTGTTGAATAATACTCCAATTTCCCTGGTCAAAAAACATAAATTTCTCAATCGTGGGAGCTGCCATCTTTGAAAGTACAAGTGAACCTCATGTACTCAATATAGCAGCACTGTATGGTACTATATTAGATACCATAGGCGTTCTCGTCATGAAAAACCGGGTGATAGATTATTTGTTCAAAATTTAGTTTATTAATTAGTTAAGTTAATTAGTGGTATCAAATCTGATACCGACGGCGCTAAAGGGTTAAAAATATCAATTTTTCGTATAACCAGGGATCATAAGTCAGGACATTTGTCAATATCAAAAAGAAGCGAGATCTTTCAGCCATAAAAATACATTTAAAGTTTTTTGCAAATTGGCTAAAAATTGTATCCACTGGAGATCTCTGGGATATAAGTACACATTTAAAGTTTTGTCGAAATCTGATTTAAAGTTTTTTGAAAATTGGCTAAAAATTGTAACCACTGTCCACTAGTGTGTCGACAAGCTAAAAACATAATTTTTGGTACAATGAGGGACTATTATCCATGAAATTATTGTCTGATAGATGCCAATACTGAAAGGAACAGAGATCTTTCGGATATAAAGCTACATTTCAAGTTTCATCGATATTTGATCAAAAGTGTGACATGTAGTGTTTCCTAGTGTCAACAAACAGAATGGGCATCTGGAAACACAAACACACAGGGGCGATGACAATATGTCCACATAAAAATGTGGGGGTATAAAAATGTAGAAACATCCTACA
Organism: Patella caerulea; assembly: GCA_036850965.1. Taxonomy (NCBI): domain Eukaryota; kingdom Metazoa; phylum Mollusca; class Gastropoda; family Patellidae; genus Patella; species Patella caerulea. The sequence goes on along the minus strand of JAZGQO010000014.1, from coordinate 17,924,170 downwards.
AGTGGATGGGATATATTTAATATACAAAAAAAAACCTTACCGAGTCTGTTCCTCCATTGAATAGATCTAATGTTATAGAGACTATCTGTGGTATAGTTAGTCGATTTTCTGATAACAAAGACCGCAAAAAGTTTGGTTCATTTAGATCTAATGTTCCATCTTTTTTCTTTTTTTCTATTTCAGCTAAAGCATTATTAACATGAATCAATCCTTCTCTGAAAATAAGATTTAAAACATTAATTAGAGAGATCACCTGTCTCAATCATATATTCCTTTGCTATAAATGCTTCTATTTCTATGGCAATTGATCCGAGAATAAGTTTATAAATTTCAGAGTAACTCTGAATTTTTCAAGTGAAAAAATTTATAACTAGACCTGCATGCAGGAATGACGGGTTTCACTGGTGCCACGTTACTTTCGGTGCCACGTTGCCCTTGAACATATGTCACTTCCAATACCAATGAAACCATTAAACAGGTTTCCACATAAGCATTACAAACATCAAATAAAATGGACGAAAGAATCAACCAAATCCAGCAATATCAATTCATTTTATATATATGTTACTTGTAAGTGATCCTGGCAAAATTTCATCACTTCCATTGATAATGAAAATGTTCAATTAGTTTTATGAAATCAGAAATGGCATAAGGCATCATATGGCGAAGATTGCATGTAAATCGAATAAGAATTGCCACTTTTATAGACCAAAAACCTTGAAAAGTGACTTGTAGAAAATCGTCTATTTCTCGGCAACCGCACATGATAAAAACTATTTTTTTGGTATCTATATGATCGTATGGGCTCAATCTATTTGTTGATTGGAATCAAATATCATAATTTTAAACTTATTACAAATCAGACTCATTTGAAAAAAATATCTGTTTTGGAGGCTAAAAATACAGTTTTTGCCAAAAGGACATTACTTCCGGAAATACTGAAAATGTTAAATTAGTTCTATGAAATCATAAATGATATAAGATATCATATGCTGAAAATTTTATTAAAATCGAATAATAACTGACACTTTTATAGACCAAAAACCTTGAAAAGTGACTTAAGGAAAATTGCCCATTTCTCTGCAACCGTACAAGTTGGAAACCATTTTGTGGTATCTGTGTGATCGTATGGGTTCATTCTATTTGATCAATAGAATCAAATATCATAATTTGAAACAAATAACAAGTACGACTCATTTGAATAAAATATTGTTTTTGAGGGCCAAAATTTAAGTTTTGAGTAAATGACGTCATTTCCGGTGACAGCGCAAGAGGTAAAATGGTTTGACATAGTCCACTATGGCATTAGGCATCCAATGGCGAAAGAAAATTGAAAATCGAATAATTATTGATTCTTTTACAGCCAAAATTACGTGAAAAGTGACTCATGCAAAATTGCCTATTTCTCGGCAACTGCGCATATTACAAATTAATTTTCACATACATTCTCTTTGTATGGGTTATTACTACGCGTTTATAAGTGTTACGAAGATATATTTTTTAATATGATGACGCTGGATGGGTTGTAAATAGCTTATATTGACACCTTTTTTCACCCTTTAATCCAAATTGCCAGAAAACGAAATCGAAATTAAAAAAACTGAGCCCGATGTTTTGTGCGCCTTTACATGGCACATCTTTTCAGTCATATAAGATTTGAAAAAAATAATATTTGCTTTGAAAAAGTTGTACCGAACTGTCAATATTGTAGTTTTTGCTGAATTTACGCCACTTCCGGTGCCTACGGGAAACTTTACCGGTAACAAAAAAAATGGCATTTTGAACCACGGAACATATGAACATGGTTTTATACAAATCGAACAATAAATAAATAATGTAGGACTGAAAAACTGAATTAGCCAATGGCGGGCAAGGAAAATTACGGAAACAAAAAATGTTGACATTTTTGTTCAAATCAGATAACTCTTTAACCTTGGTTAAAATGTCATATAAAAAAATTAATAAATAAAAAAGTTTTTTGTAAAAATTTAAATTTTCAAAATTTGGCGCCTAATATCTTCCAAGATTCGTCGAAAATCAAAAATCAAAAGTAACATAGCTATGTCCCCTGTTTCTAAGTATGTCAAAATGCATCATATGCTAAAATCCAATAATTATTGTTAATATTACGGCAATATTTCAAAAAACGACATTTTCGGTGATTTCGGACATTTCGCAATGTCGCAGAATGCCGGGAATAGCTTTAATCTCTAAGTCACACCCACTTTCCCAGTAAAACTGAAGACATTGTATCGATCCGACAAGAAGTTGCTGAGATATAAGCAAATTGGAAAAAAAAAAATAATAATAATAAGAAGAACTAGACCTGCATGCAGGAATGACGGGTTTCACTGGTGCCACGTTAAATTTAAACTTATGTCACTTTCGCTCCCATGTTGCCCTTGAACCAATGGCAACGATAAACAGATTTCCACATAAACATTGCACACATCAAATAAAAGGGAAACAGAATCAACAAAAATCCAGCAATATCAATTCATTTTATACAGTTGTAACACGTAATTGATCCTGATAAAATTACAGTACTTCCGGTGATAATGAAAATGTTCAATTAGTTTCATGAAATCACAAATGGCATAAGATATCATATAGTGAAAATTTTATGTAAATCGAAAAATAATTGCCACTTTTATTGACCAAAAAACTTGAAAAGTGACTTGTAGAAAATCGGCTATTTCTCTGCAACCGTACAAGTTAGAAACCATTTTGTGGTATCTGTATGATCGTATGGGTTCATTCTATTTGTTGATTGGCATCAAATATCATAATTTGAAAAAGATTCAAAACAGACTCATTTGAATAAAATATCTGTTTTGAAGGCTAAAAATACAGTTTTTGCCAAAATGACATTACTTCCCGTGTTACTAAAATGATAAATTAAGTTTATAATATCGTCTATGACATTAGGCATCAAATGATGAATCTTTTATGAAAATCGAATAATAATTGACACATTTACGGGCCAAAAACCTATAAAAGTGACTTGTAGAAAAACGCCTATATCTCGGCAACCGAACAAGTTAGAAACAATTTTATGATATCTGTATGACCATATGAGTTTTGTTAATATGTGAATTTAAACCAAAAGTTAATTTTATTATGACATATTACATAATTAGGGTTGAAAAAAATATCGATTTTAAAAGTTAAAAATGGAGTTTTTTGACTAAATGACGTCAATTCAGTCGAAATTAAAAAAAACTGAGCTCACCATTTGAATAAAGACAAACACGTTAATCTGACCCTTGAAAAGTCTGCATTGCTTAATACACGAAACAAATATAATATCCCTTCTTTCATTGTTTCCCCCATTTTAGTCAAATGTGAAAAACGTACTAAGGGATACACGACATGTACATAATCACTGACGCCGACGGGTAATAAATAACATTAAGATACTAGATCATAGCCCACAAATGGTTCTGAGTTTTTTTTATAAATCTTTCCAACAAATTAACAAACACAATTTGCAAGCGATGGATAGTGAACAAGCTAAACAAAAAGCGATTTTTTATACAATCATATTTAATTCAGGAAGTTACAATCCGATATGCGCTAATTACCACAGGAACCAATCCATTTTATACATGTGTTACATGTAATTGATCCTGACCATATCACAGTACTTCCAGCGATAATGAAAATATTAAATTAGTTTCTTAAAATCAGAAATAATAATCACATGGTGAAAATTTTATGTAAATCGAATAAGAATTGCCACTTTTATAGACCCCAAACCTTGAAAAGTGACTTGTAGGAAATCGTCTATTTCTCTGCAACCATACAAGTGAGAAACCATTTTGTGGTATCTGAATGATCGCATGGGTTCATTCTATTAGTTGATGCGAACTAAATATCATAATTTTAAATATATTACAAATCAGACTCATTTGAAAAAAATATCTGTTTTGAAGGCTAAAAATACAGTTTTTGCCAAAATATAATTACTTCCGGTGATACTGACAATGTTAAATTAGTTCTATGAAATCATAAATGACGCAAGATATCATATGGTGAAAATTTTATGAAAATCGAATAATAACTGACACTTTTATAGACCAAAATCCCTCAAAAGTGACTTGTGGAAAATCGCCCATTTCTCTGCAATCGTACAAGTTAGAAACCGTTTTGTGATATCTGTATGATCGCATGAGTTCGTTCTATTTGATGAATAGAATCAAATATCATAATTTGAAAAAAATAACAAGTACGACCCATTGGAATGAAATATTGTTTTTTAATGCTAAAAATTAAGTTTTGAGCAAATGACGTCATTTCCGGTGGCAGCGTATGAGGTAGAATGGTTTGACCTTGTCCACTATGGCATTAGGCATCCAACGGTGAAAGAAAATTGAAAATCACATAATAATTGATTCTTATACAGCAAAAATAACGTGAAAAGTGGCTCATGCAAAATTGACTTTTTCTCGGCAATTGCGCATATTACAAATTAATTTTCACATACATTCTCTTCGTATGGGTTATTGCTACGAGATTATGAATGTTACGAAGATATATTTTTTAATATGAAGACGCTGGATGGGTTGTAAATAGCTCATTTTGACACCTTTTTTCACCCTTTAATCCAAATTGCCCGAAAACGGAATCGAAATTAAAAAAACTGAGCGCGATGTTTTGTGCGCCTTTATATGGCACATCTTTTCAGTCATATTAGATTTGAAAAAAATAATTTTTGCTTTCAAAAAGTGGTACCGAACTGTTAAAATTGTAGTTTTTGCTAAATTTACGTCACTTACGGTGCCGACAGGAAACTTTGCCGGTAACAAAAAAAATGACATTTTGGACCATGGAGCATATAAACTTTGTTTTATACAAATCGGACAATAAATAATTTATATAGAACCTATAAACTGAATTAGCCAATAGCAACCAAGAAAAATTATCCAGAAAAAAAATGTTCACATTTTTGCCCAAATTAGACGACCCTTTAACCCTTGGTAAAAAGTCATTAAAAAATATTCATTAATAAAAAAGTTTTTTGTCAAAATTTAAATTTTCAAAATTTGGCGCCTTATTTTTCCGAAGATTCGGCGAAATTTAAAACTCTAAAGACCCGTAGCTATGTGCCATGTCTCTGGCTATGTCAAAAACTATCAAACGATAAAATCCAACAATTATTGTTAATATTACGGCAATATTTCAAAAAACGACAACTTCGGTGATTTAGGACATTTCGCATTGTCGCAGAATGCCGGAAATAGCTTTAATCTCTAAGTCACACCCACTTTCGCAGTAAAACTCAAGACATTGCATCGATCCGACAAGTAGATCCTGAGATATAAGCAAATTGGAAAAAAAAAAATAATAATAATAAGAATAATAATAAGAAGAATTTTAACAAAAACAATAGTGTTTCACACAAGCTACGCAGTGTGAAACCCTAATAATAATAAGAATAATTTTAACAAAAACAATAGTGTTTCACACAAGCTACACAGTGTGAAACCCTAATTATGAATCTTCCTTACTACGACATGTGAATTTGAAAAGTGTGCAGGTGACAAGAATATACATCCACTTTGGATTTAGACAAAATTAGAATTGCATAAATATTAAATTATTGTTAACTTACTGATGCAACCCATTCAGAGCAGCCTCGTACTTCAGAAAAAGTTTTGTAGGATATAAGTTATAAAGGGGTAATTTTCCCATCGATCTATGAGTAAGATAGAAAGTGTCATGGACATTTTGGATAAATTTGGCTGTAGCTGCTCCTCTTTCTGTTGATGGGTCTTCAAAACATCCTAGTCTTTTATTAAAACACACAACCCCAATAGCTGTTGTAAAAAGAAATTTATACAGTCTATAGAAATGGAAGTATGATTTCTCTTCATTATTAATAAACTCCTAGTCATTTGGTAAATTGAAATCTCAAACCGCCTAATAAAATCAGATGTGAACAAGAAAACTTAATCATTTAAACATTCTGCATCCTTGCAGAGCAAAAACTAAGTCAAATTTGTTTCCATGGGAACTCAAACATAATTAAATCTGATAAACTTATAATTAGCAAAAGGCGCAACTAATATATCTATACACAGCTATTAATTATTATTGGTACTTACATTCACATGCATATTTAAAAAAATGTGTCCTTAATTCCTCAGCTGAGAAATCTTTATCTTTTAAAATCTGTACAAATTGATCTGTCACAATATTTTGAACAGGTAAATAATATGTAGCAGAATTGGGCTTCGAAATTTTGGTCTGGATAGCACTTCGTACATCCATCCATTCTTGTCCATTTCTATATAAAAAAAAATAAATAAAATAGTTCAGGTAATAAATATACTACATGTATCTTCAACAAGCTTTGTTACCTACGTTGCTCAGGTAGAGTTTATTTCAATTTTTGTAATATCCATAATAATGCCATAATCATCAATGGTTAATTTCATTATTAAATACTGCAGCATCAAATTTATTACAAGAAAACCCTGGTTATCATAAAGTTATTTTAAATTTCATTTCTTTCCATCTCAATGGACACAAACATCTGGTGCTAAGTGGATATTGGAAAAACTGATCTCTATCGTGTTCTCTAACGTTATCGTGTCCCAAAGCATCAACCAATCAAATTGCTTATCTCTGCTTACCCTGAGCAGAAAATGCTCATCTTCAAACCCCATCAAGGCATTAACCTAATAAATACCTACACCAAGTTTGAACATTCTGGCTCAATTAGAAAGAGTTATTGTGTCCCAAAAAGTGTGACGGACAGACAGATGGACGAACCCATTTTAATAGTCCCCTGCTTTTTTGAAAGGCGGGGGACAAAAAAATCCATTAAAAATGCAGTCTCTATCACATTCACGATGTTTGTAGAAATGGGGACATAGGTCATGCTGAATATCAATAGGGTTCATCCTCTCATTACTTCTATTGTTTCAAAATCTGTAAACAACTGTAACCTCTATCATGTTCAGATGGTTTATGAAAAGGGCAGGAATATCCAAAAAGATTATACATACAGATTCATTAATAACATTATCACATACATTCAATTCAAACTTTGTTCAAGAATGCTCATTTTTCCTTGACCTGCAGTTTACATAAAAATAAAGTATTTCACAATATTTCATATTTTGAATGAATAATTTAATGAGGAAGACCTACTTACAAAATAGCCAATGTTGGTGAAACTGTTGCTTTATTCCTTTCGAAGTACTTAGCTATCAGTGGAAATGTTCGCCTTACTGGATATTTGGTATCATTCTTAAAAACACTTGTTATATCATCAATGTCTGACACCAACACTGCCCAGGATCCAAGCTGAAACCTGACAATCTTTCCATATTTATCATGAAAAGTGTCAAACAGCTTATGTAAAGTTTCAATTTTATACTTAGCTGAAATAAATTAACAGGTATTCTAATATTTAAACAATAATAAATTGTTTTTTGCTAATTATATAATTCAAGAATGTAGATGAAAGTGTTTCAATTGATGCTATTTAAAACGTCAATTTCATATTTTTTAGTTATATTTTAAAATATACTCTCCCAAAAAAGAAACGCAACGTTACATTTCGTCGTCAGTATGTCCTCGTTCTACTATCGCCTTGTTGCAACAAGAACGGCGACGCGTCGCTGAACCAAACTGCTCTCCAGTGTTGCTGTGACCATACCCTCAGTGCCTGAACCCATTAAAGTTGGATTTCATGGTGTCGGCGTATTTCAAAACAGAAGCTCTAACGAGACGTCTGCCTCGTTTTTCGGTTTCACGTAGGCGTTTGCCTACTGTCTGGTACGAGATTCTACGCCGTCCTTGAATTGCTGCTGCAGTAGAGGTCGCTGTTGAAAACCATTTACGCCAATGACGTAACCGGAAGTGACGACCCAGGACAAGTGGGACCACACTTGTTTGGCTTGAGCTTGGGCGTTCACGTGTTGAACTTAGCTGTCGGTACCTATCCCAAAGGCGAGAAATGGAACTAAAGGAAACATTCAGCAGCCTGGCTACATCTGTCTTGGAGTCACCTGCTTGTAATCCACCAATAGCGTTGTTGCGTTGGTCTTCGTTCGGATGTGGCATCACTTGGGTCTTTGAGTGTTTACATGTGCAACTGATTTGGAAACCGAGAACCCCGGGATTTTAAAGACCTTGGATTTAGGTTCCATGCGAAAGGCTCGAGAAGTTGTTAAATTCATGTTTCTTGGTGCAATTAAGCGATAAAAAATTTAGACAAAAAGGATCACCAGTCACAATTAGTGACCCTACCTTTAAAATCAATAATGAATTTCTTTTATCCTTACATATTGGCATTAAAAACAAGTAAGATTTACCGAAACAAAGACCTGGTTCAAATAAAAAAATGATGAAAAATGGGTTGTGCGTTTCTTTTTTTGAAGAGTATATATTAAAATAAAGCCCTAAAATAGATTGTATCTATAAACAGTCCTACCTTCTTAAAGATTAATCCTATAATTCACTATTGCCAGTTGAGAAATTGGCAAAAATATCATTTTCAACTTAAAATTCAAACGTTTGAAGATCGCCATTGCATGGAGGGGAATGGGAAAACAAGGGAGGTAATTCAAGTAATTGTGTTATTATTTTCTGTGTCGGGGATATTTATACCTGTGAAAAATTGCCCATGGTCGTATAATAGTGAGTTGACAACCTTTTGAGCAAAAGACATAGAAATAATTATGTTTTGATTTTCTTAGAAAATATGAAATTTCCGCTTTAAAGAGTTGATATTTCTAGATATACTAATTAAAAAATACATAGCGTAAATAAAATATTGGATATTTTAGTCAAATTTCTCCACTCTGAACCAAGATATTAGATTTTAAATTTTAGGCTAGCCACGACCATCATTGAATATAAACTTCAAACAGATCTAACAATAAGGGCAATGATTCATAGAATTTACGACAAATGGTACATATTTGATAGGTTTCTATATCTCACTTATTTAAACACTGTAATATGATCTGCAGATAGTCTTTCGTATCTATGTGGCTGCATACAGATCAAAGGAATAAATCAGTATTGTTAAGTTTTTTAAAAGACCAATGAGTGTTAAACAGAAGTATATTTAATTTTAATCATAATATTACTCAGATTTTTTGGCCTTTAAAATGGCATCAGCTATGAGTAAAATGTATTTATATATATACACTACAAATCTGTTGCAAAAGCTATAGAAATCTTGGCAAGCTGTATAACAGTACTACTTACTAAAAGGATAAAACAAAAAACGACTTCCAATTTTATTCCATGACTGAATGCCTGTTGGACCAGGAATTTCTTCAAATGGTTTCCCAGAAACATTAATGTTTTCATTTGTGTCAATTTTGGTGGAAGCAGCAGTTGCAGTTGTTCTTTTTCTTACTAGTGACAGAATCGGAGACCTGAGATCTCTTGACCTGACACAAATAATTCTTTGGCTCAACATCGTTAGTTGTTTTTTATATCTTTACTGATATTAACAGAAAGCTGAAATAAATTTTTAGTTTTTAAGTTAACATATTAACACATTAAGTCTAGTTTGAAATAATGAAATGGAGTTTAGCTCTTACTCTTCTGTACCAGTAGTAAGACAGGTAATTTCCCCAAATAGGGCCCCGCACTAGAAAGGGGCTCTGCAGCTCACCAGCTTAAAAAATTTGGCTATTTGAAGACATTAATCAATTACTAATTTTACAGCCACTGGCCACATACAACATGATCGTCGTAGCTCCATGGCCAGTCCAATATCCCCCTCCCCCATATAATGTTAAGCAGAAAGGTTTTTTTAGGCAAATTGGATATCATTTTTTGTGTCCAACCTGTCCTTTGGGTGATCCGCCAGCCCCTGCGTGCAAGTCAATGTGTATACAGGACCTTGGTTATTGCCCCATCCAAGATACTAGACACTGTTCTTTGCATACCCCAGTCATCCTGCAATGCTTCAAAATCTTCAGAAACTTTCTCGACCAACACTGGGATATATGCGCCGCCAACCCTTCTGGTTAGTGAGCCAGCAACATAATGACTGAGCAACCACAGGCCTCCTACAAATCAGAGTCAAATGAGATGCTATTCTGGTCCCAACTTTTATCATTTAATCTGCCCCTGTTTATATAGTGTTACTGCTACTAGGAAAAAAGACCAATAACAATCCATCTGTCTATTTAATAAGCATGGCTATATGAATAACCTACAAATTATGACAGAGTCTCAGGTATATTGTATGTATAATATCCAGCATTTAACATAACATTTACACTATTGCTGCCAGCTATACATTATAATATCAGTTAAGTGACAATTACTAGGTGTAATTAGTGATATACTGTACTCTAAAGATTTTATAGCATTGTTAGTACAATGTACACTTTTAATACTACCCTTGGATTATAGAGCCAAATATACCAAGCTTTTTAATAATTATATTACAATAAACTTATTACAAATGCACCCACATTTACTTACTGTTTATTCAAACCACCATCGCAAATGAATGTCAACAAATGATAATAATTCAATCAGGTTATTTCCCACCAATTTCAAGTCCAAGAGAACTTGAACTATCTGAAATGTAAACAATTTATTATTTTAGCAACCTATATCCTAGCTTAACTAATGGCTGCAAAACCTACTTAGTACTGAACCGACTGAAGCACAGGGGCGACTGAAGCACAGGGGCGGATCCACAGAGAGAGAGAGAGAGAGAGAGAGGGGGGGGGGGGGGGTCAATTGCCCTCTGCTAAATTATATAACAATAAAAAAAAAATGTAAAACGGCACACCTTTAAATATTTAATGAGGTTTATCATCAAATATTTTGCCAAAAACAATGATTTCTAGGAGTGTTCATAGCCAGCAACATCCTCAGCCCCTCCATAACATTCTGTAGCCCCCCCCCCCCCATAAAAAAAACCTTTACGTAGCCCTCCCAAACTTTATGAGCTGCCTACCGGCCTGGTGTCCAGATATAGGGGACTAAGGGTGCTGGAATGTCTCTTTAAAAGGCTCCAGTGGCAGACGGCAGTCAGTCAGCGTACTTTCATAGTCACTGTCACTGAAGTCGTATGTTACTATTGTCTATATATTATGGCTATGTAATTTGGCGACAATATCATGCATTACCAACTGTCAAATTGCAAATCCCCCCTGCAAAAATTTCCTTGATTCGCCCCTGAAGCCGCTCGCCAACAAAACAACTCGATGTCAATAGCCCATTTCTATTTATAAACTTTAAGTGTGCACCCAGTCAACTGGTTTCGTTCTGCCCACAGAGAACCGGGCCAGTGGCGGTGTGTGTTTCGAATAACTCATGAATAGATTTGCAGGGATCAGACCACGCTTGTTTAAATTGATGGCGTTGTGTTATAGTCAGCCTGTAATATCAAGGAAACTAACATTAGAATAGAAAATTCTGACAATGTACTAAATCCAGTACGGATAGTTTAATCAACTAGATCACGACGCTTATTTTAGGGTTTTATTACATATATATATATACCTTACGATGTCCGAATTTGAATAATTTAACTTTAAATTTTCTTATTTACACATAGTTAGACTACTCTAAGTAACGTAAATGTTTCGGCTCTGCTCTCCACTACAGAGCAGAGCCGAAACATTTACGTTACTTAAGGCCCCCGCACACGAGCCCATTTTGCGTAAGCATTTAGCGCGTACGCATTTGACGCAGAAATACGGCGTCCGCACACGAGCCGAAAACGACGCTGCGCGAAAGCCACTGCGGCAAGTGTGTCGTTCACGTGACCACCACTCATCCGAAAATGGCAGCGGTCTTGAAATTCTACGCATTTTGTATCATATAGGCAAGGATATTCTTGCCATAAATCGACGATTTTATCCTCTAAAATTGCGTCACTGACGAACTCACTGGGTGCCGCCATTTTGCAGTAGTGATGACGCATGCGCATTGACGACGAATGAAACGCAAATTGCGCTGAGTCGCCCGCACACGAGATCGCAGTTGGCGCTGAGTCAAAAAATATCAAACATGACAGATATTTGGCGAACGTCAAAATGCGCTCGAAAATACCCCCGCACACGAGCCGAAAATGACGCTGCGCCTTTTGCGTACGCAGTTTTCGGCTCGTGTGCGGGGGCCTTTAGAGTAACTAATTTACACATTAAGAACAGTACATGTATACAATATCGATACATAAATAAACATTGTATAAAAACATATTTTACGTGGAATAATATAGCCTATTGGGATTAAAATGTAAATGTAATGATACAGTGGAATTATAGCAATGAAAGTATAACCATGAAAGTATAATATATTACATTTTCTTTGCTTGATAAAGACGGACAAGCCCTCGCCGAAACGTTGCTAAACATAAATCCTTTAAGAAACTTGTCTCATGCATTGTTGCGTCATGTGTTATAGGCCTACATGATATTGCCAACTCGTTCAAAGCTAAACTTGACTTACGGGCGTAAAATTGTGTTCGCCTTGTTCCACACGACTGTTTCAGATGCGCATACCAGTAGATAAATGGATAATTACATTAAGCACCCTTTTCGGACAGCATGTAAATTATATACATAATATTATATATTTGGAATAAAGATACATTAAAAAAATGATACGCCCAGGCGCGAATCCATAGGGGGGAGGGTGTCCAGGGGGTCCAGGGGGTTAATTGGTTCGCAATTAGTTAAGCAATTATCAAACCTAGCCCCCCCCCCCTGCAAAAAATCCTGGATCCGTGTCTGAAGCCTACGCTAAGAATGTAGGAAATATATAAATCAAACTTGGACTATAAAGATCTTTTATGAATTGAACTTTTATTTGTTTTGGGGGGTTTTAAGTAGAAGTTGGTACCACATCCTTTTTCTTAAAAGCATGTTGCACAAGGCTGTGCTGTTTGTTTGCCAGATCAATGACTTGTCAAACATTTTTCGAAACAAACCTCTTCTCTTTTTCGAGACAATGCGTTGTCATTCTTTAAGGAGGTACATGACGGTTTCGTTTGCAAGTATTATACGGCACCGGCATTTAAATATTGTATTTAAACCAATCAAATGTTCTTCATTTCTGTTTATCTGAAGAGCATAGATTAGAATAAACTCCATTGGATTTTTTTGTTCTATTTTTGTTCTATTGTTCAAGACGTTTAGTAATTTAATTTGGAGTCAAGGTGGCTCAAAGAGTAAGCCGTTGGCTCGTTAACCTAGACTTCCCTTGTTCGATCTCTGCGTTGGCCGAGACAGTTGATTGAACGGTGAGGTTTCGGGTCAATTTTTTGACCTGATAATCGATTGCGGTTCCTTTGGAGCTCTGTACAGTGCATGACCCAACTAATGTACTTGATAACTTTCACGTTCCCGTTTTGTTTTATAAAATAAAAGTCGGGTTTTGTCCAGACACTGTATAATACTGTGGTTTAATTCTGGTCATGGATTATGTAAGTCGGCACTCAAAATTTGAATAGTTTAGTTTGGATTATGAAGATTCGTAAGGTGTTGAATATTGAATGATTAATTTCTGGGGGACATTTTCAATTCCAAAGAGTAGTACTTTGCTGTTTTGATATTTTGTATCGTGGGTTGTTATATAGTGGACAACGAAAATAGTATGGTCACATTAACCGATTTACCACAGAGATACTTGATTTGATATTTTCCGCAGGTTAATTTTATAGGTTTTTGTTTTTCGTGTAGTGCGGTCCTCCTGCACTTACTAATTGAATTATTTGATGTGTGCATTAAGACTTTGTATTGGTTTAGGCCACTTTTACAATTCCCCAGTTTGCATTGAATTATTTCGAAAAATCTGTCACGGAAGTAAAATATGTCATTTTTGAACGAGATGAACATTTTGATTTGTGTAACCCTACAGATAACAGACCATCAGCATAGGTTGTAGATCTTTTATTGAGAACATGGAATAGACATAGATCGGAAGGAGCTCTATTCAAGTCTGACTTACTGTCAGTTAATTCTGGCTTTATAAAGCATACAGCCATTAAGAATAATGATACATGACAGATTAACTTATTTGGAATTGAGAGTATAGTTTCTATAACTGCACTGCATCTTCCCTTTAACGTCGCGAAGTTCCGCCGAGTGTTAAACACATAGATCATGTGTAGGTTATAAATAACATATAAATAAATAAGATATTTAATGAGATCGTGCCTTTTGTCAAAACGAGCAGAGGTCATTCGTGTGTTGCCCGTAAATAACATATTGAACAGATTAGCAGAAGTTGTATATAGTTGAAAACGTCAAATATAATATAATGTCAAATCTAGCAAAGTTCTATGTAAAAATAACTTTGTCACATTCCTTCATCACCCATGAGTTATGTACCAAAAGGACATAACAAACACAATTGAAAACGTCCAATATAATATAATGTCAAATCTAGCAAAGTTCCATATCACTTTGTCACATTTGGTCATTGATTTAAAATGTGATATAGACTCCGTATTTAAAATGTCAGTTTCGAGGTTATTCCAGAGTGAGATTAAAGAGGGAAAAAATGAGCTTTGATAATAATTATTTCTACACCTAAAGTTTTTAAGATATCTGCATGTAATTGGGTTTCGCAGATGGTACAGAACACAATAGAACATGTAGAGATAATATCCAAGCAATAATTTAAAATGTCAGTTTCGAGGTTATTCCAGAGTGAGATTGAAGAGGGAAAAAATGAGCTTTGATAATAATTAGTTCTACACCTAAAGTTTTTTAAGATATCTTGGGTTTCGCAGATGGTACAGAACACAATAGAACATGTAGAAATAATATCCAAACAATCAATTATAATATTTACAAAAAATAATGTAGTACACGTTTCTCAGCCGATGCCCGGGATCGAACCCTAGACCCACCGGTTTGTGACTCAGCGCTAAGCACTAAGTCAAGCTGGTTCCTTTCTAAAAGTAAAAGTGTGCCAAAATATATGCTTACCTCTACACCAATCTATGAAAACAAGCCTGTTCGATAGGCATGCACATACTGTTAATTGTCTCGTTGGAGATTGGCTATACTTCCCTCGAATGATATGGCTACTTTACTCGAATGATAAGGCACTATCAGTGACGCCGCAAATTTTGTAATGGCACCCAGAGGTCGCGAATAAACTGGGTCGAGGAGAGAGGCACAGACGGAAGTGGCGGGGGTAGGGGTGTTTTGAGTCCCTAGCTCAGCGTATTCGAGAGTTGAAGGGAAAACGCTATTGGTCGGAGTTACCGACAAATGTTTATATGTTTAAAACTCTGTGACATAAGGAGTAAACCTTGTATTGCAGAATTTTCGGATAACGCATTTAGAACGTGCATCGCGAAACTGTCTCGTTTTACTAGCAAACCAATTACGTGTACATCCGATAGCGATATTATATCATTCATAACGGAATCATGAAAATTCAAAATTTTATAACCGCAAATCGGCTAGTCACTTTCCGTCAATATTCAAGAATGATCAAGGAATTCTTGACAGATCTTTCGGTCATAAAGGCGGGGATTCAAGATCGGGGTTTCGATCATGCTTTTTCAAACTTGATAGTATTGTTCAGACTGGAGAAATACTGGTATTTTACATTATTTCGTTGGCTGATTTTCGGGTTTAAAATCTGTTATCACCATAGATGTCTACATACTTAATAGATATAAGTTTATCTTCTATCACGGATGTTCGTAGGTTAGGCTATCACATTTGTTATCTATTTGATATTTAAACTTTGTAAACATGTAGTATACAATGCAGTGGATTGTGGAGGAGATAGAGAGAAATGAGGTCATTATCGGGACTAACATATGATTTTAATCATAGGCGTACGAGGCCGAACTTGTGTGGGGGGGGGGCAGCATATTTTCCCGACAAATATATTTCTTTAGAATCCGCGAAGCGTCCGACGGGGGTTATGGGGGGCCTCCCCCAGAAAATTTTGAAAACCAAACGGCCGTATAGACGCGATTTCCAGGCATTTCGAATACTTTCTAGTAATTTGGAGTGGGTAGTAAATTATGTCAGTTGCAGCATAAAAACTGGTAAAAAGTCGTCTTTAAAATAAGCTCTATTACTACGAAAACAAGAACAAGTCGAACGATTTACTTTTGCCACATTTTTCATTTTATGAGACTTCACATGAGACCCCCCGACGGGGGGTTTGGGGGGCCTTCCCCAGAAAATTTTGAAAACCAAACGGCCGAAGACGCGATTTCCAGGCATTTCGAATACTTTCTAGTAATTTGGAGTGGGTAGTAAATTATGTCAGTTGCAGCATAAAAACTGGTAAAATTCATCTTTAAAATACGCTCTATTACTACGAAAACAAAAACAAGTCGAACGATTTACTTTTGCCACATTTTTCATTTTACGAGACTTCACATTTTTTTATCCAGATCTCAGATGTATAGAAGACTTGTATATACTTTATCTACTTTTAATATATGAATGACCATTTTATAAAAGTTCAAATTTACAATCTATATATTCCGTATTACGATTTACTTTTGCCACGTTTTTCATTATATGACAGTTCACATTTTTTATCCATATCTAAGATAGATAGATCTAGAATCAAGATAGAAGACTTTTTGAACTTGTAAAATTTATATACTTTTAATATATGAATGACCATTTTAGTTCAAGTTTATTTACATCTAGTGCACTATATTAAACCAAAAGAAGAACAAGTCAAACGATTATTACTAACACAGTACCGTACTCAAGAACTGAGAAAGGCCATGTGTACGTGCTAGTTTTATTCAGATGATTAACATGTTCATCATTGACTGGACTGCTTTCTTTCCGCTTCCATATTATTAAAAATATTCCAAACCCGACAGACGGCGCGACGCTTCCCGACAAACTGAGCATTCATTCCCGACAAGACCATAGCCTTCCCCGACAAGGCCATACCCCTACCCCACCCCATTTTCAAAAACTCCTCGGCTAATGACCGATCTCACAATTCTGGGTTCTTTTCAGATTTCTATTTTTTTTTCATGAAAATATTGGGGGGTGGGGGGCGGTGCCCCCCCCCCGCCCCCCCCCCCCCCGCCTCGTACGCCTATGATTTTAATTTCATTTCAAAAATTCGCTTGTGTGGGGAAATCGGAGAAAACCCACGAGGTTGGACAAGCGACCCTACTCCTTATCACGTCCAATCGGGGATTTGAAACCACGCCAGGTGACTCACTAGTTTTTATGATACATGCTAACCATTCGGCCATCCAACCCCCCGGATGGTGGAAGAAGTGTCTTAAACTCTTGACAGCGTCTAGTCGTTCTACTGGAACAAACCACCGATGACCAATGTACAGAATGGTCTGTGCGTAAAATAACACTTGACAATTCGAAATAGGTAGGCCGTGGTACACCACGTGTCCAGGCAAAGTTTCCTTCATAGCACATTGCATGGTTTATTGTAACAAATCTAAATGAACTCAGGGGCGTTTTAAGGTTTATCGTGGCGGAGGCTATACTATTTTGAGGGCCCTCTTGTGCGGGGGGTCTGGGAGTGGGGTGTTGTTTTGATTGATGATTTTCATACCAATGCAATGACTGAATTCTCATTCAGTAGTGGAATCGACAGTAACAAAGTAATGAAAACGATTGACTCAAACTCGGGGGCCCTTTCCATTGGCCAGAAGGGCCCTTTTGACAGTCGAGGGGCCCTTTTGTCTGCCTTTAGGGCCCTCCCTAACTAGGGTACATTTCATTTTTATCATCGGTTTTAGCATTTTTCTCCCGTTTTATTTGTTCAATTTCTTTGATTTTTTTCGCGAGGAGGCTGGCGCCTCAGCTATAAAACGCCTTTGAATGAACTAGCCTACTAGTCTACGCCGACTGGAATGAAAACGGACATATTATGCCATACAGTGTGCCATGGGAAGAAATTTGGCCGGACAGATGCGTTAGGCCTACGGTTTACTCTTACATCTTATACCGACTGTCAATGGTTCTTTTACGTCCCATCTGAAAGACTATATAAGATATGTCCTTTCCAGACCCTCCGTCCTGCTACACTGACATGTGGAAACCCCGCTGGTAAATGACAAGGAACTTTCCCCACCAACTCCTAACCCGCGACTTACTGATTAGTGGGCCAGCGTCTTCTCACAGAACCACCGCATCTCAAACACAACAAATCGAATATATTTATGTAATCTGGTCAACGACTCCCAAATCACTAGATCCTTCTACACCTTCTAACTTAGAAGAGTCATCAGTGCCAAATCGAATAATACCCTGTTCATATGAACCTCTATCGGCGATGTACCATTATCATAGCTGTCTAAATCCTTGACTTTCTGTGCATAAAAATGTATTAGCTACCGGTAGGCCTACTTCACTTTACGGTCTAAGGATATGCTTAAAACCAGGGAAAATCGTGTTCTAAATAGACCTATGATGAACATTCGGAAAACCGTGTTGTTCTAAATAGATCTATGAACAGGTGAGAAAATGGGTTGGGAGAGGGGGCGTTCCGATGGTTTTTACGTGATAATACGTAGGCCTACAACACTTTTAGGCTACCGTACTTTCTTTAACTATCGCGACTGGCTATGGATTAGCCTAGACATTTGTTTGGAGCGACTCGTGCTTTGTGCGACATCGGGCATCAATCAGCATTTCCTTCATCATCTTTGGGGGAATTGTTATTTCTTAAAATTGATCAGGGATTAAAATTTTAAATATTTAAAATCAGAATCTGGCGCCAGAGTTAAGAGTAGGCTATAGTGCCGGTGTTTAGGAGTCACTCTGCTTTTTATTAAGGGAATGGATATTTCTGGTGTTCGATAGGCCTAGCCTATGGTCACTATGGGGCGGCAACAGTCATAGATTGGGTGGAATTCAGGTGGGCAAGAAAGAGTTTATGGATTTCAGTTATAAAACCATATCGGACCACTTTCAAGTTTTGTGCTGGTGAACGCATTTGCAGTCGTCAAATTTTCTCGCGGAAGGGCGATGCGGGTCAGGAATTTCATTTCTGATTGCCCCCCCCCCCCGCCTTCAATTAATTGGGCTAGTAAATCTGACTTGAAAATACAATGACATATTCCTATAGGTCTGCCACCTATTTTCTGAAGTAATAACCAAAACAACGAGTCTATTTTTCCCTGTAGTTTCTTACAGTTCTATTATAGAATTTAAACATTGTTTTCCCGCGGAAAACACGATTGTCACATGACATTTTTCAGCCAATCACAGGCAGCTGTAAAAAAAATACTTATCCTCAAGCAGAAAGGTAATATGGCGTATGGCGAAATGGTGTACAAAGCCTATGTGTCCAAAAATAACAGAGTTTAAGCACCCAATTTAACGAGTATATAATTATTTAGTAAACCAGACATGTTTGGATGGCGAAAATAATCACAGTGACAAAGTACGTTGCCGTTTTATTAGTAAAAATCTCCTTTTGTGGAGGTGAAAAACGTCGTCCATCTTGATTTTCTCTCCTCTATTTTTCGAGATCGACAAGCTCTTCATCTATGAGGAGAAGAATGTATGTTACATGTAAACACAACTGTTCTGCTTTTAGTTTTTGAGAGTACCGGTGCGCGCAACAAAATAAAATGGAAAACATTTATTTTAATGAATATTATTGTAAGAAACTTATATATTGAATGACATTATAATGTGGCCGTGGGTGGAAACGTGGAAGGGGTTGGTGAAGATGATTTAAAACCATGAATTGAATATGAACCATGTCTCAAATTTTATGACGATACTGTCGATAGTTGTGATTTCCCAAAATATTTCTTGGTCTGGAAACAGAAATGTCCATGTATCTCTCAAAATATATGTTGAAAATGACATTCTGATGAATGCCAGTCAAGTCGTCCACAAGCAAATCTGGTCAAGTCTTCCACACCCGGCAATGCCATTGGCGAAATTGTCCACACAACTTAGTTTAAAGAAGCTTTAGCTAAATCGCTTATAATTGGGACCTAGAAATTAACCCAAATGGGTCGCAACGCATAAAATAATCTTATATGAATGTTTATTTACTGATTTACAATATATTCAATCCGTCTTTACTCGAATTTCAAATCAGTTATGTTTGGCGAAATACGTCTGAAGTCTCAATAGCATGCCAATTTCTAGCGTCTGGTTATTCCATTCTACATTATTGCGTGTTACCGTCTAGCATCGTTCTGCAAGTCCCTTGTTAAAAATGGGCCTGAAACGGATTATGTTACACGATTCGTGTACCAACGATATTTTTTTTATATTTTGTCTTAAATATTGGATATCAGAAGCCCATATTTTCCCGGTAAGATCACAACATCAATGTTGAATTAAATTGACAAATGATTTGTGTTTTCATTGTCGAAGATTTTGGATGATATTGAGTTAGAGACTTAGCTACTTTAATTGGCTCTATTTCAGTAATTTCGAGTTGTAGAAATACGTAGGTTAAGACATCCACACGACATAGTTTTCTTTCCGAAACAGAAAGTATTCTTAATTAGTATATTAAAAAGTCCTTGTATATCAAAAACTCAATAAAAAACCCCAGGAGGTCCAGCTGACCAATGATTGGCGTCATCAGTGCGGTTGGGGAAAAAAAACATAGGGAAAAAGAATGTACTATCCTTAAGTTGAAAAGGGAAGTGCTCACAGTAAATCCACATAGCTGGACCTGTGAAGCCCTCCTCCATTACTTTGTTACAACTAGTAGCAGCAGCCATTTCTGGACATAAAACCAAAGCAGTACTGTGATTTATCCAACCCTGGTAATTTTTCTGTTTTTTGAGGACAGCATGTTCATATTGTTCAGTTCATAAGTTCAATAGGGATGTAGATTTAGATCTACTGACAGCTCTAGACCCACTAGACCCACATTCAGACTTAATGATGAAGTCTGTCACACTGACAGTGTAGCCTACCAATTGTCCTTCAAATTGACGTACATGTACCAGTAGTTTTCATATAATCTGATAGAAGATAGTCTAGGTAAACTGGGGCGAACCACTTCATCATTTTTTTTTGGGGGGGGGGGGAGCATACGTCAGTTAATACAAAGAATTAGAAAAATTTACATCTGATAAGTGCGAGCATAAGCACTTGGAAATAATGCTTAACCACCTGTTTTTCAGATGACGGTTTTGTCATGACGGTAAATGTGTTTTTTTTAAGACGAAGTAAATTCACTAAGTTTATATGAAAAGGAAGGTTTAAATAACTTTTGAATCTATTGATTATTTTATGAGTGAACTATTGGTCTTCATGTCTTGCATTATTGTTATTAGATGCGTGAAACAAGAAACAGATCAGGAACTGATAGAACTCAAACTTCAACTACTTCTAAAAGTACTACTAGACGAACAAAAGAATCTGAAGATGTTACTAAGACAACACCAGGAAGAGGTCGACCAAGAAACGCTGACCAGGCTACACCTGCACAAAAAGTTAGACAGAATTCTACAAATACTGATGATGGTATATTTATTTTTATTTTTTTAAAAAAGGCAACATAAGCTCGCATTAATGACTAAATGTGGTTAAACTGGTCTTTTTCTTAAAATGAATTAACTGTCCCCCGCCTTTTGAAGAAAGTGGGGGACAATTAAAATGGGTTGGTCAGTCTGTCTGTCTGTCTGTTTGATTGCTCTGTACAAGATGACTGACCTTTAAGTTCACATGCAGTATAGTCTATGTGTGACATCACATGATACGGTGCCAATATAACATGTTTATTGTTTGCATCCGACGTGACACAAACTAATCAGAAGCAGAATGTTGTCTTTTACTCAATTTACGAAATTGTATACTTAAAACACCTTTATTTATTCTTTTAGTGATTTAAATTTTTTTTAAGAATTTGATTTGCAGACAGCTAATTAACTCACTCTGATAGTGGCCAAGTGCATATTTACTAGTATTTTGGAGGAAGAACCATTTGATGAGATATTACAATCTATTATGATCATTTATAATAATAGTAATAATAATGAAATTTATATTGCGCAGCAATTCAACCCACTTGAGATTGCCCTAGGTGCATAAAGTGTTAACTATAGTGTTAATTACAGCTGGGTTTTACACTTGATTTGAAGATACATGTGGACAATATTTCACAATTTCTAATGAAAGGTGGTAACATATTTCATAGAATTGATGCATTGTACTGAACAGTCTTATTTATTGATTTGGAAGTTAATTCTGAGATTTGAAAGTTAATTTTGTCGCTTTCTTGCAGCCAGTGAATATTTTTTAAGAGGGGAGTGATTTGTGATTTGATCCCACTTTAATCACAATGTATTTTATTATGCCCTTTTATAGTCATCATAAAATGTTTATTAGGATTTCATTTTATTTTAGTGTCCAGTCAGAACTCCACTTCAAGATCACTGAGGCCAGGTGTAAGTCCACCATCTTCGACTTCTACGAAAGATGATTCACAGGTTTCTCAATTAAAACCTACAAGTAAAAGAAAGAGAAATGGAAGAGATTCTGCATCACCTAATATTAGTATTGAAGGCTCTGAATCAAGTCCAGCCCAGAAAAAAACTAAATCATGTGATCCTACCCCAGTTACATCAATATCAAGTATTAGAAGTGGTACGGAAACAGATACAGGTAAAAGAACAGCAGATGAAGCACAGATTGAGTTAACTCAAACCACATCTAGTAGTAACACAAAGATATTAAAATCAACTGATAACACAACTAGTAGTACAGGTATAAAAAATATAAAATGGACAGGCCAAGATTAATCATCCTCAAATAGTTTATAAAGTAAATTTGAAACTTTTATGTGTTTATCTTTATGTGGAAGATTATTCGCAGAATGCTGAAGTTTAAACATTATTATGTTTTAATTTTAACAAAAATAATTCTTGTCTGTTCAGTATTTATACAGATGATGATCACAAAAGGTACAAAATAGTGTCAATTCATTCATATGTGGGATGTGGATAATTTGAAAAACTGCATCTTTTGTCATTTTTCAACTTATTTGTATTCATGAGACACCGACTATGTTTGCTGATCGTTAATATTTTTGTGCTTTGTTGTATTAATATTGACTACATGAGGAATAAACCCATCATGTTCAAGTTTTTGCATAATGTCCCTTTAATTATTTACAGTTTTTTGAATGCTGGATTCCAATTTATGAATTTCTATTGATTATTTAGATAAGATTAAAGACAATGACGGGGAAGAAACATCTATTTCTGGTAACAGTGATGAAAAGTCTACAGAATCAACTCAAGATAAAGTTCCTAGATCTAGAGGTATGGTAAAGGTGACTAAACCTATCAAAGGATATTTTCCTATCCAGATGTATTAGGTTCCCTTTAATAAACAATGCAACACAACTCCACATACAAGAAACAGAACAGAAAAGCAATACAAAGACTATCTTAAAAAAAGTGCCATAATCAACGTAAAGTTTGAGATGAATTCCAAACTGGTTGACAACTATAGTGGAATCTGCCACGGATGAGCACAATGATAGTTGACTTACTGTCCGGTGACAGTGTTTCATAATGAATAAGTATATTATAGCCCCCAATCATGACCCAATACATATTTTAGCTATGAGATTTTGACAGGTTAAATTTTATATATGTGAAGAAAAATGATTCTGTGAGTTATAAAATGTCAAATGTTCTTAATTTTAAGGCCGTCCACGAAAGTCTACTAATACTCCAGATCCCAAAACTGTACCAAAATCTAAACCCTCAAATGATACTCCGAAGACTGAAAGCAATACTTCATCACCACGCCGAAGTAGTCGCAGTTTTGTACCCAACAGAAAATTTCAGGATTTGGATGTAGAAGTGCCCAAGAAGAAAAAAAAGACTCATATTGTGACTGTTAAAAAAGAACATATTCCAGAAATACAGAAATTAGGTAGGAAATTTTGTGATATTGGCAAGACAACTGTGTACTATTTGAGCATATCTTTATAGAGATCAACAATATGTAATATATACATTGAAACACAGCACAAAGAAATGATTGATTCCGGAGGGATTGTGTGTAAGTCCTGATACATTTGATTTTGTATCTTCGACAAATGGGTCATGGCAGCACACTTGTTTTCTTTTTCAGGTAATCAGGAATCTTCAGAGAAGGAGTTAACTATAGAAGGGGATTCTTCTAAAGAAGAAAGCATTTCTACAAATGTTAGAAAAGAAAAAGAAGTTGAAACTGGAGTAGGAATTAAGTGTAATAGTGATATAAATATAGCTTCAGATGAAACATCAGTAAGGAAAGTAATAGGTTCTACAAAGTTAGCAAACCAAAATATGAAAACTGTAGAAACTATATCTAATACTAAGACAAGTGAAACTCCACCATCAAGTGTCAAATGGTGAGATATCTTTTTTTTTATTCAATATCTACTCTGTTATGGTAGACGATACAATATAATGAATACCACTTAACTTAGGGTGTTTGTTTATCTTCAACTTATTAAAATTTTACTACTTGAATTTAACATTGTGAATACCTCTTTATTTCAGATTACAAATAATTATTTTGTGATGATACAGGTTTGTCGGATACTAAATAATGACTAATTATTATCTGACTGTTTTTATTGTAGGACTGAAAGTCGACATGCAGTAAAATCTGTTACTTATGTAAAAGGAAGAAAAACTACCGAGGTCATGGTTTATCCACCAAATAAAGTACCAGCTCCAGAGCTGTCCGATAAAGCAAATAGCACGGATATGTCATCAAAGACAATTCAGATATCATCTGAAATAAGTCAGATGTCATCAAAAGCAACGGATGAATCCTCTAAATTAATTGACACATCAAGTAATTTAAAAGCAAATGAGACACCAGTTAAAGCTGTTGTGGGATTTGTTAAACCATCTACAACAAGTACTATATCATCAGTTTATCAAACATCAGATACTGCACAAAATAAAACAACAGGTTAGATAGATATATGTTACATGAAATGGAAAATTGCTAATAATCTTATTGGAACCACATGTAATTTCATTGGAACTAATTCTGTGATAATAGTTTAAGCAAAATGCTTCCCAGGATTAAGCTTCAGGTTTATCAATGAATAAATACTACCACTTTATCAGAAACCTATGGAAATAACTAATTGTTTATTCCTTTAAGAAGTGTGCAACCTAATTTATCCATACATGTATATTCTCATGTTACGTATATTTTCTGTTAACAAAATAGATTGTCAGAATTATCTATGGTATCATTCAGAGGATTTAAACGAGATAGTCAGTATGTTGATAATCTATGTTTCATAATCGCTTAGTAATAGTAGTAATAGTGTAATATCGCACAATAGTAAAACTAATTTATTCAAAAACTTGTATTACAGATTCCCCAAAAGGTAATTCCAAGCTAAAGACAGCTTTGTTAGAAAATGAGCCAGAGAAAATAAACAAGATTAAAGCAGTTGACAGTGAGACAAAAGACGTTGCTATTGCATCTAAAGATGTTGCTATGCTGTCTAAAGATGTTGCTGTGTTGTCTGAAGAAGTAACTATCACATCGAAAGCTCTCACCTCTAACGAAGTTGCTATCTCATCTCAAACAGTTGCCATCACCTCTAAAGAAACCATCACGTCTAAAGAACTTGCTAATGAAACAAAAGTTGATTTCAAAGCAGACGCTGCTGAGTGTGATGCAAAAGATGATGAGAGTAATATGATTAACATGGAAAGTGATGAAAATAACACTGAAAATGACATGAAAAATACTGGAAGTGAAGTGAAAAATACTGAGAGTGATGAGAAAGAAGTTAGCAATGAAGAGAAGGATGGTACTGGAACATTAATTAAACAATCATTAGCTTTATTAGATACAAGTGAAGATGAAAATATAATTATTGATACACCTGTATGTACACCAAGTACTTCATCAGATTCAAAACCATTTAAACCAGGTAATATATACTCACAGGCTTAATAACATTGTATTCATTCTATATCGAGAGGGGAAGGGGGTTAGATGGCTGAATGGTTAGCACGTGCGCTTTATCCCCGGTTGTACGTGACAAGGAATATAGGGTCGCC
This sequence comes from Patella caerulea, assembly GCA_036850965.1. Classification (NCBI taxonomy): domain Eukaryota; kingdom Metazoa; phylum Mollusca; class Gastropoda; family Patellidae; genus Patella; species Patella caerulea. The sequence goes on along the minus strand of JAZGQO010000014.1, from coordinate 17,898,180 downwards.
AGTCCAACCTCGTGGGGTTTTCTCTGGGTCCTCCAGTTTCCTCCCTCTGTTAAAGACCTCTACGCACTACCGAATTATTGAAATAAAATTGAACCATTTTTTGTCGAGTGAGCGTTAAACCCCATCTCACCCACCTCTCTCCTTACCAGTTTAATATAAAGATATATAATCTGTACAATTGTGACTATTCAGATATACTTTCATTAGATGTCCTCAACAGCATGGGGGGGTTGGGATGGCCTAGTGGTCTAGAGTGCCGCGCTTCGACCTCTAGCTGGCCGGTCACCTCTGGCTTGCGGCTGTATTTTCGAGCCCTGGTGTGAGCGTATGTGGCATGGAGATGGGGGCGCCTTCTCAACCTCGTGGGTTTCCTCCGTGCACTCCGGTTTCCTCCGTGCACTCCGGTTTCCTCCCACTGCTAAAGACCCCTATGCGCAAGCGAATTATTGAAATAAAGATTAAACCATATGTTAGTCCCGAAATGACCTAGTTTGTGTTGAGTGGACGTTAAACCCCATTTCTCTCTCTCCCCTCAACAGCATTTCTCCTAGTCCCGACAGCAGTTGTCCCGGGGTTTTTTTCTTTGGTGTCATACCTATTACATGTACATGTATCTTAAATATAAGTCTGAGTGTCATTTATTGTGGTTTCCATTGTCCCAGATTCGTTTGTCCAGTTCCCAAAAGTGTTATGCTGTAAATTATAATATATATTATTATACATTTATAATCCACAATTGTTTTATTACGCTTTAGAGTCTACAGTTAACGGATCCCTTGGCAGTTGGAATTTAATATAAAGTAGGTCATAGTGTCAAAGCCCAGTAGGACCTTCATCATTTCATTTCTATTGATTCAGTATGATTTCTGATGATTCTTATCAGTCTTGGTTTTTTATTTAAGGTAAAATTGTGCGACCGGTTACTTCTGTAGATCGCACTATCTGTGTTAGTGTTGCTGGTAAATCTGACAAAAATAATGACACACTTCGAAACGTAATGGTGAAAATACCAGGTGACTGTTCAGGATCACCTCTACAACAGACATCAGAAGACATTAGTTCTGCGGTGAAGTTTTACCCAAAGCAGCCTGCTATTCCTGTTAAACCAATTAAAATATCTTATAAGCAGATGCCAGTCAAGACTATTATGCCACCACCTACAGGTCCTTGTCAAAAGATTCTTCCATCTTCTATGGAACAAGAAGTTAAACCAACTGATGACACAACGCAAACTGTGATAGTAGATCCTGTTGAAACTAACACCTCAGTTGACACACAGTCGATCGATAATATGGCTACCCTACAGTCTAAGGTAATTATCAAAACATCAAACCAAACCATTCAATCAACCTTTGGTAGCTTTGATCCAGGATCTAATGTTATCAAAGTGGAGTATGATACAGATAAAACCCATGTGTCGGCTGAAACTCAAACACCCACTTGTAATGTGGGAAAAAAAGAGAATAAATACAAGAAAGTTTTCCGTGAGATAGGAAGTAAAAAGATAATAGATGTTGATAATGTGGCTGATAATCAGAATGTACAAGGTGAAGAAGTTATAATGGTAGAACTGCCTGAAGGTGCCGAGATCAAGAGAGAAATAGTTACAGAAGAAAAACTCGAAGTAAGTTCCTTGATAGCTTGGGTCATATATCTCAATACCTCACACATGAAAGAGAATAATCTTCAAGGATGATGTTTTGTATTATCGTCATGTCTGTCCGCCTGTCTTTCTACAGGTCAGAGTTTTTATGACTTTCTGTCATAATTATTTTCAATAGAACACTTTGCAGTTCTTTTATTTTTGTAACATTTAAATAAGAAAATTATTTATTGGCTCAATACATTTTTTTTTCTTCAGCATCCAGAATTTGTTTCAATAGATGAACATGGTTTATATCAGTGTAAATTTTGTTCTTATGCTACCTACAAGAAATCTAATTGGTACAAGCATAAGAGTAAACATTTAGGTAATCATGTTATTTGTCTTTAATATTGACAATATATGTTTTCAAATCATGAGATTAGTCCTTAGATCAGATACCAAGATTTAGTACAAATTGTTAGCAGCACTTGAAAGTCCCACATTAAATCAATGATAGATAAAAACTTTTGTGTTATGGATTGAATCTGATTGTGTTTGTTAATTTACAGTTAAACTTTCTTGTTATATAAACAGTTCAGCTTTATACAGTTAGACTTTGTTATACATGTATATAAATTCAAGAAGCATGGTTTTCTTGAAATCAAAATAATGTCTGCCATCTTGTTGTATCTGAAGGAATTCGTTTGTGACACTTTCAAAGTGTAACGTATAAATTTTCTAGCTATCAATTGATGCAGAGACAAGTCAGTCATTAACCATGTGCTAGATCGATGGTTCCCAACCTTTCATATATATGTACCATACACCACCTCAACATCATAAATTATTATGTGGCCCCCTTTGATATGAAAACAAATTGAGTTTTGTAAAGGTATATTATAAAATTAAATCCTTCAAATAAGATACTGATTCCTTCCTATAAAATAACATTATTCTAATAAAATAATATAGAATCAGAAAAAAATAATTTTACCAAATAAAGCGAATGTAATGGCATCAATAGTTTTCTTGCCAAACTAGTTGAAATTGGATATCTTGTCTCAGTCTGTTGAAGACGGTTTGAACAGACTCATCATTTTATATTTCCAACAGTTCTTCTGTTGGTGTAAAAGTGATAATGGAACCTGTTATTGACATCATTTTCAATTTGCTCCTCCCCCACTTAATAGATAAAACAAAGTTTAAAAATTAGCTGACTCTAATCGAGAAGTTTTTCAAACTACTACCAGATAAAATTTATTAAGCTTCATATTAATGTTTATAATAATTATTTTTTCCAGCAATGAGAAGTCATCAGTGTCCTCACTGTTCATATCGTGCTGCTACCAGCAGTAATTTAAAACGTCATGTCGCCATACACTCTGATGTAAGAGACTTTCATTGTAATATCTGTCAACTCAACTTCCGACAGAAGATACATCTAGAAAGACATCTCAAATATAAACACCAGGTTAGTTTTCACAATAGATTCAAAAAAAGTAGGGGATATTTGATTTTGGGGGCATAATACTAAAATATGCAAATGACTACGAAAAAAGTCACTATAGAACCTAACAGAAGAAACATTTCCAGTTACATGTGACGCCCAAACGCACCAATAGCTACCGCATGGAATGCAGGTGAAGCTTGGGATCATCATGGGGGTCCAACCCAAGATTTGCACGACTCTGACTTTGAATGTTACAGTCATTGTGGCATTGAATTTCAGGGTGGAAACATCAGTTTAATTGTTTTAGTGACCCGAAAACAAATTTTGATATGCGTCGGCTTACCCAAAATGAAAGGTTACGTGCCCTTGGCATGCTACAGATCGGCACAACACAGGCAGTTGTGGCGCGGACGATGAATGTTTCTCAGTCTGTCATAACCAGGCTATGGTCCAGATGCCGTGATACACAATCTGTACAGGACAGACCACGCTCAGGTCGACCAAGGGCAACAACTCAAGCCCAGGATCGATTTATCTGTACCTTGGCCTTGAGAGATCATCACATTTAGGCAAGACGTCGTTGGTGTAGGGATCGTCAACACTGGGATAATAGACGCTGGAGCAATGTGATGTTTCCAGTTCAGATGAGTCAAGGTTCACTGTTGATTTTTTGGACAGACGTAGGAGGGTGTGGCGTCGTCGAAACGAGCGCTTCCAAGACGTTAACGTCATCAGACATGATCGATTTGGGAGTGGTTCTGTTATGGTGAGGGGAGGCATCACTGTTGCTGGAAGAACGGCTTTACATGTTGTTGCAGGGCGTGTTACAGGCCAGTACTACCAGGACAACATCTTGGCAGTCCATGTTGTGCCGTTCGCACGACGTCATGGCCGCCGTTTCATCTTCCAGGATGACAATGCAAGATCTCACAGGGCCAGGATCGTTACAGGTTACCTTCAACAACAGAACATCACCACATTACCTGAGTCCCGACCTCTCCCCCATCGAGCATGTCTGGGACATGCTTGGATAGAGGTTACGTCAACGTCAACAACGTCCTGCCAATGTCCAAGAACTTGCTGCTGCGTTGCAACAGGAATGGGACAATCTGGACCAAAATGACCTTAGACGTCTCATTAGGAGTATGCCACGTCGGATCAATGCTTGTTTGGCAAACAGAGGAGGATTTACCCGATACTGGGTGGTAACTTTGCTGTTTGACCCCGGGTACCATTTTACCCTTATAATGGTCAGTGTGTGCCTTACTTAGTTTAACGATCATTTGGAATAAATCGATGAATGTGAACTTCATTTCATTTTGTCATTTGTTTCTTCGTCAGTTTCGTTAGGTGACTTTAATAACACTTAAAAATCAAATATCCCCTACTTTTTTTGAATTTTATACTTTAATAAATAAAACTGGTTAATTCTCTATAAAATTATCAGGGGAATCAACAATACTAAAACCAAAGCAGACACCATCTAAAATGAATTCCATATCCGGATGATCGTGCAGGTATTTGGTCCACGAGTCATGTTGCATTCCAAAGCTTGATGAAACAAACTCATCCTGAAACAGGGAATTCACAGAGCCTAGTTTTTTGGATGGTGAAAAGCACTGTGATTGCTATAACAAATTGAGCAGCAGTGTACAAGTTTACAGTTGGGGTAATCGCATGTATCACTGGAGTTGAACTTCCGACAAATCTCCTTTCCATCAGGAGTAAAGGGTCCTTTCTTGCGACTAAATTTATTTACGTTACTACTCTCGCGATAAGATGGATTAGGATTAGGCTTAGGTATTAGGCGAAAATCGATGAGATGAGTACGTGCAGTACCCCAAGGCAAGCCATCCTTGTACTGTAACTCACGATACTCTTTGTCATATGCTAAGACACTACCTGCTACAAAACGATTAAAGAATCGAAAGATAGTTTTAAGGTAATCGATGTGCTCCATAACACCCCGAGATGAAATTTCCTGTTGTTCAATCAGTTCAGTGAGTATACACAATGAAGCATAGCCCCACTGCTCAACTGCTAATCTATGGAAGTCCTTTTCGAGGCGCTTATTAACTTTAATGCCAGTATTGGTCAGGGTAACTATATCGTCCTTGGATTGGCTAAACATGTCATCCCACACATAGTTATGAGGTAATCTAAACTTGGATTTGGGAGCCGGTGGATGAGGCAAAATCATACCTTGTTCCTGGACGTTATTATTACTATTATTAGTTGGCAAAGGCAAAGCAGTGGCGCCGGTAGCTGGCACAGTAAGACTAGACTAGCATTCAACTTCAAGGTGTCAATTTCTGACTGTATGTCTTGACAGCGTTTGTCAAGTTTAAGCTTTGTCAACTCCAACTCTAATCTTGCACAATGGTCTTTAAGCGCACCGATTTCATCATCATGCCGTAAAGCCATAGGACTGGTACTAACGTGACTGTCACGCGGAGTTGACATCCTACTCTTCGAGTGTTTCACCGGGCTCGAGTTTGGCGACAGCTCTTCGTCGGCAAGTAGTCGGTCAATAAGACCCGGCATCTTTAGGCCAGCATTTCTTCTTTTCGGACGGGTAACTGCATCCATCGTTTATGTAGCTGTCGTATCCGGACAAATAATCGAAGGCTTAATAATGCTTTTCAAAGAGCGAGTATTGAAATGCTTGAAAGACCTTGCCAACGGCCATGATGCTGTGAAGTGCGCGACCTCTAGCGGAAGTAGATAACTCTGCGCAATAGTCAAATTCCAGACCACATCAAAATATAATTTAACATCTTAAATTATCACTTTTAAAAAGCTCTAGAAAAGCTCTTAGCATTGTCCTGTGCAAATGCTAAATATTCTGATTTGATGCTTTCAGATAAAGTGAACAGGCTACTTCTTCACATTTTAGCAGTTTATTTGCATACTTGGCGTTTTTTTAAAATGATTTTTGGGGTACTACACAAGAATAACAGATAAATATGTAAAACAGATTTGAAACATATGTTAAATATCCATTTTTTAATTTTTTTCAGGAGAAAACTGTACAGTGTCCATTGTGTCCATATGTATGTGCAAATGAAAATCCTGATCTAAAAGTACATATTAGAAGACGACATATGCCCATGGAATCAATGAATGCTTACACGTGTGAAGAATGTGGTCTGGTTACAGTCAGTAAAAAAGATCTACGTCAACACATGAAGTTTCACAGAAAGGGACCTGAATTAAAACTCTTCTGTGAACACTGTAGCTTTGTCACTGATTGTGAGAGTCGACTTAGACGCCATCTTTTTATTCACACAAAAGAGAAACCCTTTCAGTGTGGACTTTGTGAATATAAAGGCTCACAGAAGGAACATGTTTTACGTCACATGAAATCACAACACAACATTGAAATAGAAAGAGAGAGATCTTATCGTCGATCACCCAGTTCATCATTTGATACTGATTCCACTCAGGAGGTGGTTATAAGTAATTCTAATGAGAAAGCCGACTATTCAAGTGAAGAGAAAATATTTGCTTGTAATCACTGTACTATGAAATTTTCAAAACTGATCAATTTGTATAAACATCTTCATACTCAACATAGAGGTGTAATGCCTGATTGTAGTGAGGAGTTTACTTGTGTTGTTTGTGATTTTAGGACCAATAACAAGAAAAACTTGTTAGTTCATATGCGTAAGCACAATACTCAAGACCAAAGTCCACCATCACATGTTTATTCCTGTGTTCTTTGTCGCTATATAAATCCAAGAAGACGAAACTTATTCCAACATATGAAGAAGAAACACCATATTGAGATTGTAATGAAAGACGATGGTTCAACAAATTGTTTTGTAGCCGATTCAACAAATGTAAGGGAGGACAGCAATCAACAAATGATTGGAGGGATAGCTGCAAGTGGTTCGCAAAATGCTGAAATAGAGATCATCTCCGATGGCGATGGTTCCCTGAATCTTCATAATGTTATATCATTAGAAGATATTGCGATGGTGGTTAGCAATCCGTTATCTAATTCTATCAATACAGATCCAATTAGTGTTACTAACATCACGTCTGCACCATCCACAGTCACATCAATAACAGAACATGAAGCAGCAGAAGCTATAGAAGGTTTACAAGCATTAGCTGAACAGGCGGGTTTAGTTGAAACGTTAGTTGATAATGTTATAGAAGAACCAGTACAAGATATGGCTATTACAGATGATAACCAATTATTGATAGATGAGAGCACCACAGATACCATAGTTAAACAGGAAGTATCAATTGACCAATCAGATCAAAGTATTCAATTAAGTTCTGACCAGCTATTGAATTTGACATCTGGTGATTATGTGGAAATAAATGGAGAAATGTACAAAGTTGAAATATCTTCAGAAGAGAAGAATGCTTCCAAAGAGGCCAATTTAATCCTTACTGAATAAATTAATAGTGTATTAAATAACAGAATAATTTTAAGGTTGGTTTTCAACATTGAATATATTGTTATATAGAAATTAATAATATTAAATTTTGTATTTTGTTAAAAATTGTGTAGTTGATATAAGTTATTTGTATATTCCATACATTGTATATTATTATAATATTAGCTTCATTTGTTAACTCTCATGCTTGAAATTAATTTAGGTTGCCTCAATTTTTATTGCTAAAAAAGGGTTTTATATGCCAACTTCTGTTTAGAAAGCGATTGTAGAAATTTGATGAGTTATTTTCAAAAACTGTTAATTAACGCTTTCTTGTGGGTGTGTGAAAAATATTAACACTCAGTGATAAGTACTACAATTACCAATAAAAGCTTACCGGGTAAATATTTAAAAAAAAAATAGTTCCTTGTACATTTCACTAATGTTTGCTATTTAAGAATTACTTCATTCAAGAATCTGTGTCATGCATTATGATAATTATAGTTAAAGCATTTATATTTCACACCATTTTAAGAACTAATTTATAAAGTAGACTTGTTATTATCTGATCTGAATTAAATTTAAATGCATTACTGTGATTAGTAAAACAAAGAAAACTATTGAATTTAAGCAATTTCTATTAATTACCTCTACAGTTATTGTCCTCGTTTCCTTTCGTTGAACATTTGATCTGTATGCAATTGACATCATTGTATAGTAAATGCTCTTATGACCTATAGAAGCATAAATATGTGATAGCCCTTGTCGACTGCTCTGATGATTTATCAGATGTTTGGATTTATCAGATGTTTGTTGCCTGGGAACCTATCTCAATAAAAATGTGGCAACCACTCCACACTATATTTTGATATTTTACAGTAAAAGTGATCAGTTGTCTTCAACTAATTTTTAAAAAGTTGTATGAATTTTATTGATAGCCTGTTACATTTGGATCTTTGTCTCAGAAAACAAAAATAGTATAAAAATCATGACCTCTTCCCAGAATACACCACACTTTTGTCTCTTGAAAAGAAGATTGATTTTCACTGCATTGTTCGATCCTTTTGTTAATTTTTGTATTATAAAAGTTGTCAATATTTGATTATTAAATGCCAAAAAAATTTCTTGTTAGATTAATATATTCTTTAATATTAATAAAAATTTCTAAAAGCAAATATTAGCATATTATAAATCATTTCTATAAATGTATCAAGGTGTGGGTTCAGGAGATAAACTGATGTCCTTTTTGGGAATTCTCTATCTGAAAAGCAAGATTTCATTAGAGTAAAGAAAATGGAGCTGGTCAAGATTTTGATCAATTAATAGTGTAATAGTGACATATTGGGCTCTTTACTGATGTCCACGCAACGAAATGTTACACAATAGTTAACATTAAAGAGCGCATAAAATGAAAAAAACTAAATTGATTGAACTTATAGACATTGGTTACTATATGATGAAAATTAATTCAGATATCGTCAAAGTCGCAAATATAGACCTCCCGCAAATATAGACCTCCCGTAAAAAAGATTTGGCCAATTATTGAAAATACTCCTAATCCCCTCAGGCGCCAGTGACGTCACAGTGACCGAATGATGCATTCGGAATGTTTATTCCTTAATTACCTATATACAGCCAGCGTGTGTATTCATTAACGCCTGACTGATTCCTTAATCCCCCTAATTGAATAAAACAATTTTGTAATTCATTTGAATTTTTCACTTTTTATGGTACCAAGAATATTTGAGGCAAAAGGATTAAGTGGACAGGTTGCTGTAATGCTGTGGAATGAATGGACTGTAGAGAGTCAATTGTATAATGTGTCTGTTCCGTGGAGCTCAAATTTCATTGTCAACCTCATACAGCTTTGGAGCAAAATATTGCTAGTTCAGGCCAACGAAAGTTATGGGAAATGCTTCTCTATAGTGGTCTGCCTCGGTTTTCAAGAAAATGAAATACTTAGTTATGTCCCTTCAATAGTAAAGTCTAATCTGCTCTGGTCAGAGTACAAGTAAATAGTCACACTGATCCGCAGTGTGGATATTCGCTTGACGCATTAACTCTGTGAAATACATGTTATAACGCATACAAACAAGCATAGTCGGGTCGAGCATGCGGACACAAAAATGACCAGTACTTCTGTGGGTCTTCGAACAACTGGGCAATTGTATGTATTTTGAGGATTGTTGACCGAAAAGTTTGACTCGTACAATCTGGACACTAAATGTTGTGTGTTTATGGTTTATACGCCCACAATGTCATGTTGACGTTTTCTTGTCGTCGCCCTTGTCCGCCCGATCACATTTTTTTGTAGACACTCTACGGGTCACAATTCTTTTTATCGGATTTCAACGAAACTTAAAATATAGTTGTAGGTATATCTCCCAAAGATCTCAGTTCCTGTCGAATTTTACACGTATCGGACCGTAACTTCGTGGATTATGGCCCTTGATTCAACGAAAAAATTAGCTTGTGAGGTCACAATTTGTATTCGTTTTTATACGCCCACATTGAAATGTGGTCGTATATTGTCGTCGCCCCCGTCCGTCCATCCGTCCGTCCGGCGTCCACAATTGCTTGTGGACGCTCTAGAGGCTAAAGTTAATATCCGATTGAGACAAAGAATCCTATTGATTTTCAGCGATTTCGATAATTAGTGCCAGAGTTATGGCCCTTGATCACCTCAAAAAATCTTGTGGACGCTCTAAAGGCCAAAGTTAATATCCGATTGGCTTTAAATTTATACACAGTGTTTAAGGTCATAAGACGAAGAAGCCTATTTTCAGCGATTTCTCATAATTACTGCCAGAGTTATGGCCCTTGATCACATCAAAAACCCTGTGGACGCTCTAAAGGCCAAAGTTAATACCCGATTGACTTTAAATTTATACACAGTGTTTAAGGTCATAAGATACACACACTGTTTAAGGTCATGAGACGAAGAATATTGATTTTGAGCGATTTCAAATAATTACTTCCAGAGTTGTCTCCCTTGATCACTTCAAAAAACCTTGTGATGCTATAGAGGCCAAACTTATCATCCGATTGACTTCAGATTGATACACAGAGTTTAAGGTGTTGAAACAAACAAGTGTATGATTTTCAATGAATTTTGATAACTGAACTGCTAAATCCATGATATTAAATGTTTCCTATACTAATTGTTAGCGTGCGGCAAAACTTTTTTTAAAAAAAAAACAAACAAATTCTTATGATTTTCAGATAATTACATATGAGTTGTTACTCTTAATCAGATTTTAGTGTATTAAAAATGTTTCATTACCAAAAAAAGTAAAAATATGCGACAACCCTTGTTGACTGCACGGACGATTTAGCTGCTGTTGGCGTATGTTTCGTTGCCTGGCAACCCATCTTTGATTTACCTTGAAATGTATGATTATTGCCCAAAGATTTCGGCTTCTTTCGATATTCACACATTGCTGGAATAGCGTCTGTTTCTTGAACTTATGCGGGAGTGTGTCTATTCTTTCCGTTCAATGAAAGTTATCACTTAAGTTCAGCAACACGACAGTCCTTCGTTTAATCTGGGTCTTCCCTAAAACTTTGGACAGTGATTTAAGGTATTAAAAACGGTGAGAGTATGTTCGTTTCCAAACATTATTCGACTTGATACCCTCGTTTGTCACGCAATTAGTTTTACTGCAGTATTCTGCTATGCACGGGTTAATTTATGGCGGTATATTAGTGCCAAAATTCTAACATGCTTTCGTCTAATTTCTTACTTCTATTCATGTAATTTCTAACCTCCATTCATGTAACTTCTAACTTCTATTCATGTAATTTCTTAATTAAGACAATGTATAATTCAACTTCTTTATTTGTTCAGTGTAAATATCAATTCTATTTCATCTTATTTCTAATATTGGGGCGTAAAATGTCTACTTCATTGTGGTGTTACATGTTAAGCATGAACGGCAAACAAATTTAGAATTTTGATACATCTACCTAGCAACCATCATTATGACATCGTTTGGTGTCGCCACCGTGTGCTCAGTTTGGGAATTGAGCACCTGATCGGGTCCATTCTATTGATACAAACGACTCCCTCTTCGTCAGATTGAGTGGCTTGCCTGAGTGTTAAAATTGAAAACAACATCGGGAGAGAGATGGGGACATGGGGTTTAACATCAACTCGACACCAACCAGGTCATTTCGGTATTAACACCGTTCATTGTATTTCAATAATTCGCTTGCGCGTAGGAGTGTTTAGCAGTGGGAGGAAACCGGAGGACCCGGAGAAAACCCACGAGGTTGGAAAGGCGGCCCTGCTCCATGTCACGTAAAAACGGGAAATCGAAACCACGCCAGTTCATTCAATGACAGACCTTCTTATGTTACAGCGTGCACGTGCTAACCATTCGGCCATCCTACCCTCTAAACAACATTGAACGTGATATAAATGTATGGTTTGCAAATATTATTTCGAATACCGTGGCTAAGTAGGTAAGACGCAGGCTCGCTAGGCTGTGGGTCGGGAGTTCGACCCCTGCATTGGTCGAAAAAATTTCATCCAGATTTTCTGGCGTGGTTCCCCCTTATTAGTGTCTTGTCGTTCCGATGGGATGAAAACCCGAGGTTCCATGTACATGTTGGCGTGCACGTAAAAGATCCCGTGACCGTTAGACTTCGATATAAGTCCACGTCGTAGATCCGCTCTCCGGGCAATATTTCCCTAAAGCACACTGTATGGCGTATGTCCGTCTCCATTAGCCCGGTTCGGAACGAAACAGTAGGGCGTTAAACCCTCTTTCATTTCATTTCATTTTCTTTTTCAAATATAAGCTAAACGGGATTTGGAGAATTTTATTTTATTTTTTTTTTACGGTTGAGCCAATAATTAATATCTATATGCAGTTGGTCTATATTAACACAGGGTATAAATGTTATGGATAGGCCTACACCGATACTGAGTTTAATACTAAGTGACCTCTCTCTCTCTCTCTCTCTCTCTCTCAGCACTCCTTCCAACCTTCAACCAAACGAAGAATGGGTCGTTTATACCAATTATGGTCCCGATCAGGTGCGCAATCATCCTATTGAGCACACAGTGGCGACACCAAACGATGTCATAATGATGGTTGCTAGGTAGAAGTATCAAAATTCTAAATTTGTTTGCCGTTCATGCTTAACATGTAATACCACAATGAAGTAAACATTTTTCGCCTCAATAATAGAAATAAGATGAAATAGAATTGATATTTACACTGAACAAATAAAGAAGTTGAATTATACATTGTCTTAAATTAGAAATTACGTGAATGGAAGTTAGAAGTTACATGAATGGAGGTTAGAAATTACATGAATGGAGGTTAGAAATTAGACGATAGCATGTTAGAATTTTGGCACTAATATACCGCCATATTAATTAGGCATAATAAAATCGTGAGTCAAGACGTAACGTTATGTAAACATATTATTATTTGGTCCAATATTGGCACTCGTTTTAAATGTAAAGCTTTTGTACGGCGGCTAGTGATTGGTTGGTAGACGGACTACTGACCAATCAAAATTTAAAACAACAATATCCACTCATGATAGCAGTGTGTAGTAGGATTACCTCTAATCAAACGTAACACTGCGCGGATTATGTGTTCCTGTATACTGGCATCCAACGCCATGCACCGGACGAGCAGCTGAAAATTTTCTTTAATAATAATTGATAAGTTTGTAATAATATTGTACCTTGTAGTCACATATAATATACATGTACGATGGCTCAATAGGCCGTAAATAATTCGATATTGAGCCCTTTTCTTTGGAAATAAATATTCATAGGTGAATGTAAAGTGCCACTGGCAAGAGATATACAAAGATAATGTGCTCAACAACGCTTATTTTACTTATAAATCTCTCCAGGAAAAAGTTCCAAAACCACTATGATGTAGATGTTAAATATCATTAAATAAGCTTTTTTATTACATTATGTAATATTTGAATCCAATTTTACTAAATTGTTATTAAATTTGATTAGTTTCTCTTAATCATTTTCAAGTTCAATTGATGACTTTTTATCCTGTAACTGACATAATTTACTACCCACTCCAAATTACTGGAAAGTATTCGAAATGCCTGGAAATCGCGTCTACGGCCGTCTGGTTTTCAAAAGTTCGGCCTCGTATGCCTATGGGTGAGCGATAGCTCCGGAACGGATGGTCACGAAACCAGCTTTGGCACGGGTCCCGTGGTTTAGGGGCCCCGCGGTTCATGGGAAAAATTAGAATTCCAGACGAAAATTTCATCACGGTATTCGATCTATAAGTGGCGCGACGACGGAGACTAGGCTATGCGAAGTTCAACTCAGTGCTCGGTCTTGGCTTCTAGTTGTGATGTCATTCGAAATTGGATAGATTTCGTATGTCATCACATATTATATAATTATTCTTGTATTACAAACCGTTTAATTGTGTGTAAGTGTTACGTATGCGTGCCATTCGAAAGGATATGAAATAATCTTCTTGTCACGTTAGGGGCCCCGCGATTCTAGCCAGGCTCAGGGACCTGCCAGGGCTGGGGCCATTACATTGCCAATGTAATTAATTACATTACCATTACCATTACTTTTTAAATGTAATCATTACAATTACTTTCTCATTTTTAGCAAAGTAATTAATTACCATTACCCATTACATTGAAAGTAATTAATTACCATTACCCATTACTTTATGACAATATAAATAAAAATCATTTTCCACATAGAAATCAAAAAAAGAACACAATTTTCTGCCATGAACAGCCTACAAAACCAAACTCAAAATAATCCTTGCATCACTTTAATAGATATTTGTTTATGAATTGTTATTTCTATAAATTATAACATCAAGGCAAATTTTCATGTGACGGACAGTGGTGACAAAAACTGACAAACTTCGTCGAACATAACTGATTAGAAATTACAATTAAAACAGAAAGGATTGAATGTAAACCAGTTTATATGAATTCATATTACATTATAATATGTATTGCGACCCATTTGGGTCAATTTCTGGACCCAGAAAATATCAATTTAGCTCCTTTAATACGTAATTTTATGAGATTCATAATCAATCCAAATAGTCTGTCTATAATACATATGATAACCATAAAATAATGAGATGCTTGAAAGCCATTGTTTGGGTTGTCACTTGTTACCTTGAGATTGAGATTAAAGGGTAGTAAGACTATTGTCCTTTAATCTAACTGATTGATTGATTGACTGAGTGATTGACTGTAAATTATAACTAATCTTTGATTAAAATATACTTCTTTTCAAAGATTCACTTTTAGGTTACATGTCTAAAGAAGTGTCCTGCATAAAAAGTAATAAAACAATGTTGAATGTCTTCTTATAAAAATTTATTAAATCTGATTTAAATTATTTTTTTTAAAAAAAAAAGAATTATAACAAATTGGATTTTGTGTCAGATACACTTAATTTTCTTCTTTGGGGGGCTATAAAATTTGATGTTTTTCATATGGAAATATTTATATGTGCCATACAATGTAATTGAAAAGTAATTGAAATGTAATTGACCATTACATGATTTTTGGAATGTAATTAATTACATTTCCATTACTCATTACTTTTGAAATCTTCCATTACTCATTACATGGCCATTACTTAAAAAATGTAATGATTACATTCCATTACCATTACCCATTACCATTACCCCAGCCCTGGGACCTGCTCCGGTTTTACTGGGCTTTGCACGGAACACTGTCGAGTGATCGTCCTCCCAAGACCGGAATTATTTGCTTCATACCAATTTTGAAAAGAAAATCGTTAACAACTACAGTTTCTATCGCTTTCCGTGTTTTTTGAAAAATGAAACGGAAATTCACGGAACACTGACTAGATAGCGTTCGTCCTCCAAACACCCGAATTATTTGCTTCACACCAAATTTGAAAAGAAATCGTTAACAACTGCAGCCTCTATGGCGTTCAAATGCCCCCCCCCCCCCTGCTCAGACTTGAAAACTTTTTTATGCGATTTTATTGGTGATTTAGATCTGTTATTTTGGAATTTACCTTCCGGAAATACGCCAGAATGAACGAAATTGAATCTAATTTACCAAATTATCGATTGAGCGCAATTAGTTAAGCAATTATCAAACCTAGACCCCCCCCCCTGCAAAAAATCCTGGATCCGCACCTGGAACAGACACCAAACTAGTTCACGTTGAAAATTTTAAGAAGTATTTACGCTCCCATTTATGGAATCTACAACCACATTACAAAATGGTATAATAATTTTAAGAAGTATGAAGTAGATGCAGGGGCGGATCAAGGATTTTCAAAAATGGGGCGGGGCTGCACCCACTTGGGACTGCCAAGCCCGGTCCGTGAATTTTGAGTGTAAAAAATGCCCACAAGGACTAATTTCATACTAGTATTGTAAATTACGATTTCCAACCTAAACTATTTTTGTTCTCCTTAGAATATATGGAGCTAAAAATTATTCGCCACCTCAAAAATAAGAGCGGGCGTGCGCCAGGTGCCTGAAATGGGTCTCTATCACGTCCACAAGTTTTTTTTTAGAAAAAAAAGGCTAGCATATAACTCCGGAACGAAGTGTCGCGAAATGATGAATCTCGATAGGGTTCGTTCTCTCATGATCCCAATGCTTCACATATTTTTTTTTTAACAATCCAGTAATGACCGTAAGAGAGAGGGTCGGGCAAGGAACCGTGTCTAGTCGTTCGAATGGGACATACAACAACGGAGCTTCCGTGTATACGTTGGCGTGCACATAAACTTTTTCATCATAACACACTGCATGGCGTATGTTGTCTTTAGTAATCCGGTTGGTGCAGAAAGGTAGAACGTTAAACTGTATTTCATTTGTTTGCAAATCCTTTACTTGGGCTGAAGTCCATTGTGGCGTGATAGTAAAAAGTTTTAAAATGGAAATACAGTAACATTTCTCACTTTTATAGATTTTGTCGGTCATTGACATGTTGGCGTGATATTTTATTTCTGATAAATGCGAAAATAATGATGTTTATTTCGTCAAAATAATCTAAAAATAAACAAGATTATCACCAAGAATAATATGAGAAAACAAAACAATTAATTAATTATAGTAAATCAATTAGAGCGATTGATATACATCGAGATCAATTCCTATTTAAATCATATACTCTCGATCTTCTAGTCGCAGTGGGAAATAATACGGGCTTGGGTGATCAAGACTAAGTCCGTTCTTTCCCAAGTATTCTTTCTCTCGCCTAAGATATTGACCTATAATCTCGAAAATATAATATAACTTTAAAAATTACCACTTGCCTATATCGATCATGGATATTATTATATCAGTATTCTACCAGACTCGTAATAAAAGAACAGATTATGTTGTTTATGAAATAAATCTAATTTCATATCAAATAATTTAATCTATAGATATAAAGGCTTCAAGTGAGTTGAATCTATTAATTCTGATACCCTTTGTTATTTGATCCTATTTACTATATAGGTATACTGATATTTGATATACAATTTTCTTGATCTGAACAACATATATATAATGCGTTTTGTCATATAAAATATTATACTAACTATACATGTTTATTTTTTTGTTTGTAAACAATAAGCATTGAAACATCGAAAGGTAAGAATGTCAAATGTCTTTTATAGAATTTTACATTACAACTGAAATTTGGTAATGTTGAGCTAAATAGTTAGACGGAACCTCTATTATACCCTATCGTAAGATGCAGACAAAAAGACGAGGCTCGGCAATGTTGTTGGACAGCCGTGTAGAAGTAAGTGTCAAGACCATCCTATATTATCATGGTTTTGAGGTGAAAATATTCATAATTTTCGTAGTTTCCTTTCTTTTTGCCTGTATTGCAATGAATAATTTGAATTTCTTTTTTAAAAACCCAATATAATTATGCGCTATATTTTATTCTTAAAAACAATATTAAACTTTTAATTTATAGAAACTGGATGGGATATTGTTTGTTTTGTCGGTGAACGTCCGATGTAACTACTACATTTGGAGTATGCTACTACATGTGTATATGTAAGATTGCATTATTGACTAATGTAAAGTCCAGGACCTGTAGATTTCGTCAAAGTCTTGAGATGTAAACAGGGCTAGCCCTAACTCTAACCCGGGGCCAAAACTAACCCTTACCCTAACACACAATCCACGTAATATGACGTCATAATATGCGTAGGACCGTATC
This sequence comes from Patella caerulea, assembly GCA_036850965.1. Taxonomy (NCBI): domain Eukaryota; kingdom Metazoa; phylum Mollusca; class Gastropoda; family Patellidae; genus Patella; species Patella caerulea. The sequence continues at coordinate 17,880,566 of JAZGQO010000014.1, read as the reverse complement.
CGATCTAGCGTTCTCCCCTTTTACAATATACTTCGCAAATCACGACGTATGTTGGTAATGTTTGTCAGAGTTTATACATCCTCGTAAATATATCCCTTTTATTAATCTTTCATATAAATCATTTTCATATACATAGACACTGAAATATTTTGCGTGGCAAAGACTCTTTTTAATCCATCCTCAGCTTCGAACTCCGATAAAGCAGATTTTCAAAATGTCTGACTATAGTTACAGAAGAGATTTGTCTACGGGTAGACCATTCTGGGGTTTGTATATCCATGTTTACTTTCTAATAAATGAGCTAATCTGACTGGTGCGATCTAAAGACGTGGTATTAAGTAACTAGACATATTTGAACAGTGGCTAAACATCTTGAGAATTGATATGTAAGAAAAGAACATATATACATTCTTCTGTATATTATTTACTTTATTTATTACAGTGAAAGTGTAGAGAGGCCCCCTCGATGATGAAGGTTAATTTTGTATAAGATATTAAAAAGGTAAGTAAGATTTGAATTATATTTTAATATTAGTGGCATTTTCAAAACTAATCAACACTATGGATAAATGAACTTATTTATTTTGATGAAGTATATTTATATGTGATACTATGATAATATGTCTAAATCTCGAGTTATTTTCTTGACCGCGATGGCATTTATAAGTGACCAAATAGTATTCAAATGAGTTCAATAATTTGGAATAGTCCATAGTTTTAAAGATGTCTATGTATTTTAATTTGGATGGGGAATTTTAGACTCTAGTGATAAAGACAAACCGATATGTATTAAAATACTTACCACATGTTTTATCATACAAGTTTGTTTGTAGACCTCGTCTCATCGCATTTACATTCTGGTAGTGTGCAACATTCCTACGATTTGGAACACATGTCTCAAAATGGTAGCCTACATGTTGTAAGATTTTGAGTGTTTTTGAATGAGATTCTTCCTCCTATATTTTATCTTTCAGGGAATAGTATACATTTTCCCAAAGTAATCAGTATACCAACCAGATACCAACTTATCTTTAATATCCAGGTCCTTTTACAACCGCTGGTTAAAAAGAAGGCAGGTGCATTTCGGAATTAAAAATTAGTACATGAAGTACATTCTGAGCCGAATTCTTGCATTTACTTGTGTTAGCCAACCTTTAACAAGGTGACAAGCCTAAAGGGCCCAAGGCGCTCAACAGAAATGGCGGAAGGTAATTTGTATCACCATGGTGTCTGGCTAACTCAGAATTCGGGCGGGAAAACCGAAAGATACGAGAAATGGTCAGCCGTTAGAAAAGACAAAAGATTAGAAAGTTTAGAAAAAGAAGAACATGATTGTCTGGTTAAAATGAACGTGAAGAAACTGGAATTACAGGCCGAATTAGACAAAATGGAGAAAAGTAAGCGAAGGAAAGAGTTCCGCAGGAGCGCCACGTCAAGCCCTTCAGAGAAATCATCTCCAATAGGTGGAAGAAAAGACAGTAAAACATTGGCCATTAAGAAGTGAAGTATACGTATCCCAGTGCAATATATTTGTATCCGTAAAACGTTTCGGTAATGACATTTATGTTTCTAGAACTTAATTTCACTGGTCGACAGTTTTTTGAATAGGTATTTTGGCATTTATCTGGAACCTTGAAGTGAACTTAAAATTACCATTGTTTATTAATAAATTTAACTGGTGCCACAAGACAATTTGTTATTTAGCTAGTAATTTAACGATAAACATTTAAGTAGAGCAATTAAATGGATATAGCATGTCAGGATTTCTAAAATTTACATTTTTTATTGAAACAATGATTCAGGTAGGTGAAATGGAATGGGGTTTAACGTTCCACTGTTTTGCATCAACTGAGCTATAATGAAGATAGACATACGCCATGTATTGTGCTGTGAAGGATATTTGCCCGGACAATGGCGTTTTCATCTATATGCTCTAATTCGAGCCCAAACTGGAAATGGTTTATTTACGTACAAGGCAATGTGTTTGCAAACCTAATTCTTTTATTTCAATTCGAACTTCTATTGAAGATGGCTATTCACATGGTTGTTTAATTACATGTTATATGTAGGCCTAATAATGTCAATTTGAACAAACAATATTGCTTTTGTAAATCAGATAGCCGAGCTTGAGTGTATTATTGCGTTACTTTAAAGTCCGAGACATGCGTTAACTCAGTCTCTCGTTTACTCGCTAACCTGAGGGTCATGTGTTGATCCCAAAAATACCCCAGGATGTCCCGTTGCGGCTTCGCCTTGCCACTGGTGGAGAGTAGCAGGGTGGAGGGTCTGGGAAGGTACATGAAAAGGAACAGCTTGGATGGGATAAGAAAAATACCGGAGGTTCAATTCATGCCTGCTCATTGGCGTGCACTTAAAGGTACCCTTGGTAGCTACAATTTGAAATAGGTTGTAGGGCCGCTGTCCAGACAAACTTTGGACATGAGACCCCTCTTGTCATGTATAAATGAGTGACCGAAACCACGCCACTTAACTCAATTACGACCTTAAGCGCACGGGTTAGAACATTCAGCCACCAATACCCCAATTACAGAAGAATGTGGTGCAGTTTTTTCAGACTGTGCTTTTGTTGGATTTGACTAAATTATCTACGTAAAACTGCCCTTTAAGCTCTCGCTTCTCGCTTAATCATTGTAAATCCTTAGTTTATATGATTGATAAATTTGATCCTAGAACACAGTTATTCAGTTTATATATAAACCGATCGATATAACTGCAATAGATACGTTTAAAAACACCATGATAGGCCTATTCAGTTCACGAGATCAACAACCTAGAATGGTCGATGGCGCTAATTGATAATCAGACAGCCACTATATAACCGCAAAATTATCTGATCTGCATCATCGTAAATCGTTAAAGGGGTATCATTATAGCGCTCAATCCGCCTATTACAGGCTTTTCTTTAGGCCTTAAATGTTATTTACAATTCAACAGGCATTTATTAATTTTTCTGCGATATCACCCCAAGTAGAAGTGAACGTAAAACTCCAAGAATGAACGAAGGACCATTTTTTAAAACTTCGCTCATAAATAAGTAATTGGAAGGAAATTGTCAATATATTCCTTTTGCACTATCTATTTGTGACCTATAGTATATAGCAAGAACGGCCCGGTCTTTATCTTAATCTCACGTAATGCTTACTGATAGGGATGTTGCTATAACCAGGTGAGATCTGTCAATTGCATTGAGCTTGAAGACAAATGACAGATTGGATGCATGCGATGCAAATCAATTAAGAGAATTAAAAACTATAATATGCTAAATGTCGTCAGTTGAACCCCAGCTGTCTTAGTAATAAAATCAAGGATATACGACGATTCACGTGTCTTGAATACGAAAACAATGTCCTTACCACGTTAATCTGATAATGTGAAATTAGGTAGACTAATTTTTATCGGATAAATTTTATAAAACGACCACATACTAGTTCCAACAATAACTCCCCTCCAACAATATCAAGGACTTCTTAGAAATGGTTCCACAACTGATGTCTTTCGTCTTGCTCCAGCCATAGTATAGTAGACCGTCCCAAGGACTTCCTTTGAGCATGTTTGAGTACAAAAAAATTACTGACTTAATTTCCAATTAAACTGGTCCAAACTGTACTGCACATAGCTTAACATATAAAAAGAAATTGACATTGAAATAAAGGTGAAACCTTACCCTATAATTATATGATTTCATAAACCCAACTGCTACGCGAAATTTCTGTTCGCTTTTTAAAAAATCATCGCCAAACAAGAATCACATGTGTCATGTGTAACACTACAGATAACAGACGATCAGCATAGTTGCTAGATCTTTTATTGAGAACATGGAATAGACATAGATCGGAAGGAGCTCTATTCAAGTCTGACTTACTGTCAGTAAATTCTGGCTTTATAAAGCATACGGCCATTAAGAATAATGATACATGACAGATTTACTTATTTGGAATTGAGATTATAGTTTCTATAACTGCACTGCATCTTCCCTTTAAAGTCGCGAAGTTCTGCTGAGTGTTAAACACAGAACATGTGTAGATTATAAATAACATATGAATAAATAAGATATTTAATGAGATCCTGCGTTTTGTCAAAACGAGCAGAGGTCATTCGTGTGTTGCCCGTAAATAACATATTGAACACATTAGCAGAAGTTGTATATAGTAGAAAACGTCCAATATAATATAATGTCAAATCTAGCAAAGTTCTATGCATAAATTACTTTGTCACATTCCTTCATCACCCATGAGTTATGTACCAAAAGGACATAACAAACACAATTCTCACGTGTGACACACTGTCTTCATCTGTATATACATTGATGTTTCACACAATAAAATTACATTACACACGAATTAGGAAGAGCACACGTGTGGAATCATCTGTTCCATGGAACGTATTTCCGTCTTCGGTCTCTGCCGACACCATCTCCTTTTGAGCAGCATACGTTACTCTGACACTTGCTCAAAGCCTCGAATTGTGTATCAATGGATAAGAATCATCATGGTTATAAATTGCAGCTATGGTAAGCTGTGAGCGCAGCCATAGTATCTTATGCATTATTTTCTATGTCTTGTTATTTGAAACAGAATTGATGTTTATCTTAATATAATTTGATTGATATAAACTGGTGAATATCTTTAATATTCATTTCTCCGTTCTAATGAAACTGTAAACATTGCACGGTTGATTCATACGTTTTATTCATATGTTTATATACATGATCGACGACTTACTTGGCAAACCTGTGTCAATTCTGGTAATTGATCCTGTGAAATTTTTGGGGTAAACACTATGAGCGCATCCGAGACCTCGCAGATAGGGAGCCAGGGTCTTACTCATTGAGCCACCGTGGTTCCCTCCAGGTTAATGAAGGCAGGCATACGTGCTTGCAGTAAACTCAAATGCCCATCAGGTGTATGTACATTGTATGTTTGTATCTCTAATGTCTGTTAACTATAGTGTTTGTCTTTATGTTTGTTTGCATCACTATACGTTGCAAACTTTTCGGACATATTGAAATATGTACTTAATAGGGGCCAATCAAAAATATTCGCATTTGGTATATATGAAACGTAAAGACAACCAGTCTTAATAGAAAAATACTAGATTCCATGAAAAACGCCAGTGGGGCGCGCACAAAATACTGTTGTAGTTCACGAATTTGCTCTTTAATAGATGATATAAACATGATTTGGGCATTGTCTACGCTCAAGCAATCAAAGGTTGCAACGTATTACCCTTTGCTCAAATACCCCCCCCCCCCCCAAACAACCTCGACAAAATCCTGGATCAGAGCCTGTGGCCTGGATTTTGGCAATGACTGCATTAATGGTCTTTATAACACACCTTTGTGAACAGTTAAGACAAAAATGATAAGTCCCTTTTATATGCGCTAAGATTTTACTGTCAATTGATGAATAAAATGTTAATAGCATGCCTGCTGTTAACTTGTTTTTTGTTTTATTTTACGTCATAGCGCGTGACATCGTTGCATACGCCGTCTGTCAGTTTGTCAATTGCCGAAATGGAGCCTACTCACGAGAAAGGCCTACATTTTGGAATTCTGCAGTTCTCAGAGTTTTAATTGAGAGCGTTGAGTCGAAGGAACACTAAAAAAAAATTAACTCACTGAAGGTCTAACCGAATCATCGAATGACAGTGTTCGAAGAATATTATTGTGCGAAGTAAGTATTGGTTTTTGCTGTGTTGGCCTACTATGTTATCAGATTCCCCAAGCAATGGCTGATGGCCATCAAACGAAACACTGTGAGGACTATGACTGGTCATGTATATTAAAAACTAGCCTATTGAGATTATTTTTCCGGACCTGTCTGTGATGAATGTCATATTTGTTGTATAAGTACATGTTGGTTTTCAACCGATATTAAACCAATGGTTAGCATGTGCACGCTGTATCGTGAAGCCTGTCATTGAATCAATTGGTTTCGAATCCCAGGTTGTACGTGACAAGGAGTAGGGTCGCCTGTCCAACCTCGTGGGGTTCCTTCGGGTCCGCTGGTTCCCTCCCACTGCTACCGACTCCTACGCGCAAAATTATTGAAATAATATTTAACCATATTATATTATGTTAGTCCCGAAATGACCTAGTTTTGGTCGAGTGACGTTAAACCCCACCCATACCTCTCCCTCTCCACCTCTCTTTCAAGAATTAAGCCATTTTATGATATCATTTATGAAAGCTAAACTAGTGTCAGAAATTGTTCCCTTCCGCCTTACATATTATTAATTGTAGCTTACATGGTTAACAGCGTTTCGTCGGCAAAGAGAAAGAAAAAAAAGATGCACTCTTACTTTTATGTTTGGTATTAGAAAATTTAAAAATCGACTAAAATTAGAATCATATTAACGCAGGAAAACTAATCATATATACTAATGTTTAAATGTAGACATATATGATTGGATGTCACCGGTATCAAGACACTCTTCATAGGTTAATACCTATTTTTTCCTCAGTCAGTAACTAAATATTATCTATATGGCGTGTTTGTATTATTTATTTTTAGTGTATAATAGACAGTAATTGTTATGCTAATATGACATTAACAACCTACTAGTCACAAATATCACACGGCTTCCGCTCTTTATCGTTATCTGCGATACACAACTAAAAAACAAACTTGAAGAAAGAAAAGGGAAATGAAATTCAAATGAGATTATTAATTCTAGATCAACCGCAATAATGAACACGCGTGGCGGTTAAACGTGATGTCAATTGCATGCACTGGGCAGTGTTATTTCGACTAGACACCTTTCCTTAATATCACAATCAGATTAAAGCACGGAGCCTATTTTTGGAGTTCACAATTTTGATTTTCCTGTCTTTACTACCCTGGGAGATCTGGGAGAGTTGTTGTACAGTCCACGTTCTGGATGATGTGAGGGAATAGCCAAAGAAACGATCTGTTATGGCGAGTTTTTGGTAACCCACTAGAAACATCAACGCTGATTGGTTAATCGAATTCTGACAGCATGACCACTGACAGGTGTGAAATGAAATGAAAAGGGGTTTCACGTCCTACTGTTATGCCCAGGCTTGGCAAATGAAGACGGAGCAACAGGTATTATTAGGGAAACATTACTCCTCAATCGTGTTTGAGTACTCCAATTTGAGAGTTCTTGTACAATATGGTATTAGTAACACAATTTATCTGCTACGTATTAACTATCCCACAACAACCTTTTCAATTATTTTTTTGGCCCTAATACGCTTCCGTAGTCCTACTATGACTCACTAATTATGACTTAACATTTGGACCAATTCAGGGGCGGATCTATGAATTTTGAAAAGGGTGGGCGCCGCAAAATGAGGGCACTGACTACGGAGACGGGGCACGTCGCTGAGTGGGGGGGGGGGGCAAGAAAATTATCCTTCATTTCCTTGCATCTGTAGCCATTCCAAGAGCTATTTGGCTGATATTTTCGTCTAAGTAAACATTCGGAACGGACATATTTAGGTCGGAGAAAAGGCAGTAAAAAAGGGCACTGTCGAAAATTAGGGGGGGGGGGGCGCCCCTTGCGCCCCTTGCGCCCCCCACTGGATCCGCCTCTGCAGGTATATTTGAAAAAAATAAAACCCATAATACAGTAGCGTATCCGAAGGGAAAACGTGAATCTGATACTTTGATAAGGTTCTGCACAAATGTAACAAAAGCGCTTTAAAACTGATGCGTATACCAGGGGTGGATGCAGGATTTTCAGAAAGGGAGGGGGGCGTGCCGCCCCCACTTAGGAGATCGGGGGCGTGCTGCACTCACTTGGGAGTGCGAAGTCCGGCCCGTGATTTTTGAGTGGAAAAAATGCCCACAAGGGCTAATTTCATACTAGTACTGTAACAATTGTGAAAAATGTCAGTTATAAACTGTAACTTTTACAGGGAGAGTGACTCAAATACACGTGAAACAAATCCGTTAAAAACTGTGGTCTCTATGGTTTCAGAAGATTTTTAAAAAGGGTTTGAGAGTTTGGGACAAATGGGTGTGAAATGCTGAATATTGATACGGATCATCACCTCATGGGTCCAATAGCCTCTAGTTCTTCGCAAAAGGATGGTGTTGGTGGTGTGTGTATTGGGGGCGGGGTATTGATAGAACAAGACAAAATCATTAATAAACCCTGTAGTCTTTTCGGCTAAAACGTTGCAATGATTTTCTTTTCTTAAAAAAAATGCCGGTTTAAAGGAGGCAAGTACGAATCGTATAAAAACGGAAACGATTGAATGTAAACCAGCTTATCTGCAGTGCCTTTTAATCAAAATGAAATCCCCCTAATATCAGAAGCATCTATCGTGCTTAAAAGGTTTTCAGCTTTGGGGGAGGACGGGAGTAACTCCCAAATGGGCAATTTACGATGCCCAAATTAGAAATTACTATCTTCTAATTAGGACTTTTGTTATTTTATTTGGTCCTATTAGGTTTCCGTACATCACCATCTACTAGACTACAAATAAAGCCAATTACTATCAAATCTTTCAAAAGGTTAACAAGTATACACCGAATAAACCATTGATGTTTTCAATTTTTTTCTAAATAAAGAGACCAATACGAGAGTATATATATTGCACATTTTGTTGATGTTTTGCTTTTAAATCTTTAAGAAAGATGTGTGTATTGACCGAAACACAAATCATATTTAATCTATAAATTGTATGAGCTACCAAAATCTCCAAAATCCAGACCCAGGACCGCCAAAACGCATGGCACTCTGAGCTTCTTTAGAATGTTGCCCGGAGGTCTAACGAGTTGAGCTCCCCATCCCAGCTATATCCATCATGATTTTTAAAGTTTAAAACCCTATTTAATTTTATCGACCATTTACATTTTATATTCCTAAGTGGTATGCAGGTAGAGTCACCATTGTACTGCCTTTCCCGGAACTCTGCAAGGACGGCCCTGTGTATAGATCTGTATTACGTTATATTTTCTCGATTATGAAATAATAAAAAAAAATACGTTTGCACTTTACGTTGTCTTCACTGATCCACCCAACTTCATTGAAACGAATCGGAATACAATATCCTATATAAAAAAGAAAATGACCGGTCTTTGCATCTGTGTTTAAAGTGAAACAGTTTTACTTGGACCTCAACCAAGACATGTTTTATTGAAATGACAACTCCTTTTTTAAATTTAAAATAAAAGTAGGGCATTATGGCCCAATTATGAGAAATTGGTCCAATTAGCTCAAGGTCGACCATGGAAAAGAGTAGGTTACATTGTCTACCAAAGGCACTTTCTAATCAACATGTTGCTCACGCATAATCGATCGTACTCTTGAACTAGAATTATTATTACTGGCCAAGAAGCAGCACCCACGGCACCTAATTATTGTTACTAATTGACTGTCACATATATGGGACGTCCAAAGAGCAATAAAAACAAATTACGCAACTGTAGCCACGGGTTCAACATCAAAATAATAGCCTCCGGCAAGGTACTCAACAATTTATTAACTAAGCAGTCTTTACTTAACTGTTATTTTTCCATCTGTTCGGTATTTCAGAAAAACTAGGCATTTCAAGTTTGCTGCGACATTTTGAATTTTTAAATGGACCTTTAATAGCTTACTTTCATACCATAATACCCAGTGGCTGACATAAGAAATTTTGTAAGGAGGTCAGTGTGTGTGCGGGGGGGGGGTTATAATGTCGCTTGTGACAATTTCATCAGCTAAAGCCGATGTAAATTAAAAATAAGCGACCTTGTATTGTTATTAAGAGGGGAGGCCAGTGACAATATCAATTTAAACCTCACTTCAACTTGGTAAACTTAGTAACATCTCTAACTTTGCCTTTTACCTCTTCCCCATCCATTTCTTGCAAAATCTGGATATATCTTGCTTGGCAACCGCTTGTTTTAACTGGTCATAACTGATAGCATTGAATTATTTGATGGACAAGTGACACGGGGAAAGAGTATAAATGAATCTCGTCGTTTTTCTAATTACATGTACATGTACCGAATATGTCATTGATACAACAGTCATGAGATGGACTTGAAATAAGACTCGTTTGTTCAGTTATCCAATCGCGACCCTCACAACCATAAGTCTCTTAACCCAGAGATCAGTTCAGAGCATAGCAGGGGTTTCTTGTTCTGGAAGTCTGCGTTCAAGAAGTCTCACTTTACCCACTTCCGTGTTAATATCAAGCCATTTTTTTATTGAACAGTTACGTGCGTGCAATAACCTGGAGAAAAGAGTACTTGCAGCCAAATTATTGAGGGGGGGGGGCTAAAATGGAAATTCCTGGTAATGAAGGAAAAAGTTTTCCAAGGCCATTTTTTCAACATTTTAATAAAAATCTAGCTCATTTATTTCTACCGACCCCATACCACCAGACATGGCCCAAATGACCAGACCAAAGTAAATAGGTTTGATTTGGTAGCGACACATAATTACCCAAGTGAGAAGTAGACTAGGTGTTCAATATACCTTAATTCGGATTAATTGTTTGGAATGGGTTCTTCGTTTAATCGACAGAAAAGGGGCGGGCCATAGAGCGATGTTATTTTGCACCTTGTAATCAAATCTAAGTTTAATTCTGATACCGAGTTCTTGATTGATGCTCTGTGGGACTGTTTCGTTGGCAATAAAGTTAAGTCCATTCACACAACTTGGAATCTCAAAAATCACTACTACAGCTTAACTACGGGGGTGTGGATGGGAATGATCTCTTTCGTACAACCCCATTCCTGTCCCATTTCGACTCTTAATAAAAACTTTTTTTCAGGCAATTTTCTAAGGAAACATTTTCATGCGATACCATTCTCGGTGGAAACGGGGCGGGGTTACCCTCACTAATAAACGAACAGACACGATGTCGTGCTTTGATATGCAGGCCAGATTATCGGGATTGTGTTTTTGATCTGTTTGGTGTTGTGTTCTTCACAAATGCTAACAAAGTTGGGCTAGTCACAAGCGTGTACCCTACTGAAACTGACCCATAATACTAAATTTGTGTTGCACTTATCTCCAACCCTTTGTTCGTGCCTCCGCCCCGTTCCGCATATTTAGACCGAACAAGCCACTATTGGAAGGGAAAGCGAACTAAAATGTCGTTTAACGTTCTGTTCTCTGCACTGACTGGCCAAATGTAAACGGGTATCAGTTTTCTATGGGAGAAATATTACCCAGACAGCAGTGCTACGGTCCAGTTTTATTTCGAATTTCAAATGTCAAAAGTTCTTTGATGTGTTCACGCGAACTTGGCGTTTCGTGTCACCCGATCGACTACACATCTTTCTTTGCCAGGCCCCCCGTACTGCATCAGTGAGAACGGTAAACCACATCGAGGAACTTTCTTGGCTAACATCAGGCGCTAACCCGAGACCTGGTTACTGAACCACCCTGGACCCAATCGAAGGTGCTGTTCACACAAGCCTCTAAGCCAATATCGTGAGATTATGGTAGAGCGTAAAACATAATATTCAAACCCCCAAAACACCGAAAAAAAAAACAATAACAGGACGTGGCTTTGAAGAAAGGGGAGAATTTAGAAAAGACTGGAAATCTACCAATCACTCTACGAGATTATTTTTACAGAATAACCGTAACATTTTATTTACAAAAATATAACATGATAACAAGAAAAGCTGTTCAGCAAGTGACAAAACATTTCTGTCAAACAATCATATTTAGGCAGAAAAGCGGGACCCAAAATGAAACACAAATATTTAAAAGAAATGAGGCGACACAAATATACAGTTTAGATTAATGTATTTCTTTTTTTCCCAAAAATATATATAATATTCTAAACTTATGACACTTTAAAAATGTTTTTTTTCATGAAATGCAAATTCTAAATTTATTCAACGTTATGTTAATATTGAAATACCTAGAGCTTTCTATGGCTATACAGTCGATTTAATGGATTCCATATCACAACTAATGTGATTTGATTTCCATTATATATAATTTCTTACAAATTTTAAAATATTCAAAATGTAGGCGCCTATAATTTACTCCGATATTCCTAATTGTGTTGCAGAGTGTTAAAAGAAACAACGCAAACAAGACGTAGGCTAATTTAGTCTAATTCTAAGATGGTTACTCAATTAAGCATCGAACACAAATTCGATTGTAGAAAAAAAAATAATAGATAAAGGAGAGAAAATGATGCATACAATTATTACATCGCTGATAAATATTTTAAAATAAATAATTAAAACTAGATCTTTATCATTAAAGCGAGAATTTCATATTTTCTAAGAAAGTCAAAACATAATTATTTCTATGTCATTTGCTCAATAGGTTGTCAACTCACTAATATACGATCATAGGCATTATTTCTCACACTAAAAATTCATTCACACTGGAAATAATATCACAATTACCTCCCTTGTTTTTCTACCCCCCCCCCCGGTGCAATCAATAGCTACTTCAAACATTTGAATTTGAACTTGAAAGTGACATTTTTGCCAATTTCTCAACTGGCAATAGTGATTTATAGGATTAATAGGATTATTCTTTATCAAGATAGGACTGTTTATAGATACCATCTATTTTATGTCTTTATTTTACTACATTTTAAAAATATAACTTAAAACTATGAAATTCTCGCTTTAATTTGATTCTTGATATGATGTAAGATGACTGAAGCCAACTTTCTTTAATAACCCAAATTTTATGGCGGCATAATGAGGCACTGGAAATATGTTCTTCGTGGAGTTAGTATAACTCATAGACGAAGTTGAAAATGCCCGAAATATAATGTTAGCTAAACAAAAAGCACACAAGGCGTCTTGTAGGCCTCTCCTAAAACCCGTGCGTGTAGTCACTCTTCATTCTGTAAATTGCTATATGTTCCCAATAACCCTGTTCGAAATGTACAGCCCTTATATCGGACTTGGTATTTAAGAGAAAAACAAAGACTGAAACAATTTCTTGATTTACAAAACGAAGACCAGTTCTTACTAATATTCAAAAAAAGGTTTTAAAGCACAGGTGACTGCTGTTCATTTCCGCTAAGGGAAATTACTCGCTCTGATTTATGTCTCTTGAACCGGAATGATATTGGATTTGTTAAATAGTTTATATTAATGGGCTACGTGTTGGTCGTGTTCCTAATTGAACATAGAAGAAATGTTTTCTGGCAGCATGTCCACGTCGATGGTTTGAGTTGAATACCGCAGATGGGAAGTCATGACTTGGTGTTGTGACTACAGGAGGCGGTGGTGTGGTCTGTCGGACTGGTATAGGCCTTGGTGTCGTTCTCCCGAATAAAATTCTAGATCCACTCTGTAAAAACAAAAGTACATAACATTAATAGCCTGTACATTATTTGATTATAAAGGGGATATAAGAAAAAATTTTTATGCGATTTTGATGGCGATTTAGACCTGTAATTTTGGAATTTACCTTCCGGAAATACGTCAGAATGAACCAAATTGAATCTAATTTACCAAATTTTTCTGGGGGAGGGCCCCAAAACACCCCGTTAATCGGTTGAGCGCAATTATTTAAACAATTATCAAACCTAGCCCCCCCCCCCCCCCGCAAAAACTCCTGGATCCGCGCCTGATTACCCTCCCATGCCTACAACTTGAATGTTGAAAATGCCCCAAAACAAGACCGCTTATCGATATGGTATGTCAATGTGTTTTATGTCTATTGTTTTATACACAATTTTGGATGAAGAAGTAGGAGATGCGTCTTTGACAAGGAAAATGTTTTAGTGCTCGAACAGAATATAATATAAGGTATGTCGAGGTTGGAATCTGTATAGCAAATCTAAAAATACCGCAACCTTTGGACAAACCTTATTATTCTGACATTCGTGCATCTGTTAAATAAGTTATTGTCCCAGTTATTGAAATCTTGTAACCACTGAACTTGTTCGGCTAAACAATTAGGGAAAACTAATCCGACATGCCCCTTCCTGATGTGTGTGTGTGTGTGTGTGTGTTGGGGGGGGGGCTGGGATCCGTATAATGTAGGTTAACCTTTGTTTAACAGCGAGAGACGACGTGTACAGGGGAACGACCATATTTTGTCTTTTTTGGTGACTGTTGTGATGGTTGGCAACAAGGAGAGGGACCCTGTTTTTAGGAGATTGTTTACTGCTTCAAACATTCCCCCCCCCCCAAAAAAAAAATAACTAGTGAAAGAATCCAATAATTCGAACGAGGAGGAATCTTTTCGAGTCGGGCCATCTTTTTAAATATTATTGCTGAACTCGCCACAAGTCACGCACATTTATTTCATCACGTGTACATTTCACAGGCATCTTGTAAGCTTTCCATAGATCATCAATTTTTAGAGTTATTTTGTTACGATGGATAGTTCTGCATAAGAAAATCTACTCGGTATTAGTGACTCCGTTGACTGTTTCATGAATATACATTATGCTTTATTTCAAATCTTGCTAAGGATAAAATTGATAAGTTCATGATCAAATAATTAAAGTTGGTTTATCAACTTGTCTTTGTTTCTATAGTAAATTGTATGTCAAAATTGCGGGTACGGCCGGTCGTACCAGATCCCCCAAGATAAAAAGAAATGGATTTTATTTTACTACCTCCTTTATTCGAACCCCAACTAACTAGGGTTCTTTTACGTGCACCCTAATAATGTGTGCACTTGATTTTCGTCTCAAGCGAACGACTAGGTAATGTTACTTGCCATGCCGCCCTCCCTGATTCATTGACAAGGGGAAGCCAGTACAGAAAATAGCCGATATACTTACTCGTTGAGCCACCGTACTAAATGAAAAAAACGAATCATAATCATACTAGGCATGTAGCCAGATACACCACTGCCTTGATATGAAGTGGGGTATATACGGTCCTACTATTCGACACCGACTGGGCCAATAAATAGTGTGCCATTGCGCTTCCAAACAGAATAAACAAGCACATTAACGCTTCATATTCATATTTTAACAACGAAAATTATTAATACCCAAATGTATGAAAGTGTCAAAATATGTTCATCAAAGTCTTATTAAATCACGTTTATTAAAATAGTCTTATTAATATTCTTATTAAAATAGGTGCAGAAGAGTTAGACGTTAAACCTCATTTCATTTCATTTCATTTCTTATTAAAATATGTTTATTAAAACATTTTTAACAAAATATTGTTATTAAAATATATTTATAAAAATATGACGAGCGTGAAGAAACGTATTATTGAATTTGAACCTAAAAAAATCTCTGTTATACACACAGTACATGATACCGGATTTGTTGTCTAGTGACGTTATCAATAAGCCTATACAAAAACAAATTTTGTATTTACATGAAATACAAAACGTCAGTGACCTGGTTCTCGGCACCGTTCTTTAATGCTTTTAGCTTACAAGACTTTACCTTTTATAATAGTGTACTTCAAGTAAAATCAATTATCATCCCTGATGACTTATAAGCACGGTCTTTTTTCCCGATTTAAATTGATTCTAGTATTCGATCACCATCTAATTACTACTACCGCACAAAACCCAAAGGGAAAATTCGAGACAACAAGTACATGTATATAACAGTAAGACAATACACAGGCTTCAGTACTCTTTGAAGAAGTATATTCTTGTAGTGTTTTCTTCGGCTAATTATCACCTCTTAAGAAAAGCGCCCACTAAACTGCATGGAAATTCAGTTCGTATCCAAAAGGCCGTATCTTTGAAAGTCGTGGGGACAAAGTACACTCGCCGAATTGGCACCAATAATCACCAATCACTTGCAAGCCACTGACTCAGATGTAAGGGCGTTTTGTTCTGTCTGCAGACTCTTTGCTTTCAATATTCTTACTAATATACGAGTGCTTTGTGTGGTTAGCTTTAAACAAACCATACTTAGCCTACAGGGGCATATTCAAGGGAGACAACGTAAATTTTGGCTTTTGTTTAGGGGGATTATAGGAATATTTTCAAAACGCGAAGCTCTGAGACAATATTAATGCTCATCTTTGGGATTACAGTGAAGTAGTGCCACAACAGCGACATTTTTCGATGTAGGACACGCACCTGACTTATTTGGCGCGACTATAAAAGACAGGATCAAGGTTCAAGGTCGCCATCAATAATTGTTTTATTTTGTAACCGCCTGTCTTTACGTATTTAGTAGAAAGATAAAGCCATAACGGCCAACGATTAAGCCCTGACTCATGGATGTTTTTTGTTTTTCCAGAAGGTAATTTTATATAAACAAGTCTGAAATCTGTATATCAAAGGCTATTGCATACGCAAACTTCTATTGTCCGTTTAAACATGATAAAGGAGTTGGGTCCAACATCGAAGTTTTTTTCGGAGTCCTCCGCTCCCTCCCACACTGTAAAAGACCCCTACGTGCAAGCCAATTATTGAAATAAAATTAAATCACATGTTAGTCCCGAAATGACTTAGTTTGTTACAACCCTTCTCTCCGTCCCACTCCCCCACCCTCACAACTAGATTATTCAACACAAATGTGCAAACCCGAGGATGATGCCGGATGATTAAGATAACAGTGCGTGTAGGCAAGGCGAATTCAAACAGGATACTTACCCCGGGAGCATCATCTCCAGGTTGAGCACAATAACTTTCTAAAATATCATAGTTACATCCAATATAACAACATTCTTCTACTACACCCCTTCTATTACTGTAACTACGTTTACCATATATAATTTCACTAGTCATTGTATTATGTCTTTTAGATAGTACTGGCATACCTAGAAAATAAATTTTAGTGTCTTAGATACTTTTGCAAACATAGAGAATAAATATTGACACGGTATTATATAGAGAATCTCCTACAAGACTTTTTTGATATCAACAAATATCAACACAAGTTGGTCAGCGATTTTATAAGGTTACGGACAGATAAAATAGTTCTGGTTTTCGCGTACCGTTATTATGACAAAACATATATTCATGGTTTAAAGGTAGTTTCAGATATTGTGTGTTCTAAGATAAATTACTACAAATTACATTCGAACAACCATGAACATCTTCTGTAAGCGCCCTTATCATGATAAATATATTAGTCCGGGAGCTAGGTAGGTTTTATTCAACACGGAAGGTGCGAAAGGTTTGTGTAATATACCTGGAAAAGATCACCAGATAATGGAAAAACAGTTTACAGTAAAATCGAAATATTGCTTATTAGTGACCATTGACCCTTTCTTAAGTGGTCGCTCCACCAAAAATACCTAATTGAGGGCATATTCCTCTATCAAATGTCTTTGAAGCCGAACTTGTTCCTTTCATGTTGAATAAACCTATTTTGAGGGGTACTATGGGTGGCTCCTCCTACCACACCCACCACTGGCGCAACGTAAGAACTGGGTTTCTGGGGTCTCCTAACCCAGCCACACACCACCGGCATCACAAACCTTCTGCACCTTCCATGTTGAATAAAAAGTAAAAAAAAAAGAATTTTGGAACTTAAAGATAGAAATTAAGGATTTGCAGACTAGCGAAAATACAAGAGCCGCGTACATCGATAGAACAACTGCCAAAATGGCAACACAACTTTGCTACGAATTTTGTCGGTGGATATAGTTTACTGACATCTGGGACATCATCACGTGAACTAATTGCCCAATGATATTACCAGTATTGGTATGTACCAGGCTTTATTTTGGGGTAAATTATGAGTGAGCTGGTGGGTTTAAGGTTAAAATATATATGTTTGATAGAACAGGGTTCTAAATACAATGTAAGGTTACAATTTGAAAGAAAAAAAAAACCCAAAACCAAAATCAAATTGTAATGGATTTAAATTACACGGGATCTGAATCGTCAAAACTGTATAGTAGCAAAACAATAATACTTCAATTGTTGTCAACAATGATCGAAGAAAACATGACGCCATAATATAAGGAAGTTATATTATAGTGAGGTGATAGTGTGAGAATTTTCAGCCAATTATAGTGAATGTTATTATAATAACGTCTGAATTTCTGGACTTTTAGTAGTGTTTGAACATTTTTCAATAAGAGGCTGCATATTTTCCTTTTTAGGAACAACAAACCAGAGCAAAACCAACTCAGCCTATGACTATTTGGAGTTTACATTAGTTTCCACTGAATTCACACGACCGTCTGCATTTGTTCTATCTGTATCCCACAGGTCAAGCGATCATTTAACCTACACTTTTTGGCTTAATAAAAAAATTAAATTTGATAATCAAAATTGGTATCGGTTTCTGCCATATTGCCAATTTGGGGATACTGAGGGTATTTATAATAAGCTCTGTAATAAAGAAGAATCCAACTTACCTGATCTTTTTCGGACTTCCCAATGAAATCCCCGATCGTAACAAACTAAATCTAAGGCATCTGCCAGGTTTCGCCCACACAATCTCTCTGGCATAGCCTGCTCGGATAGTCCGAGTGATAAAAAGATTGCTAGAGCTACTAACTGGTAATATGTCTTCATCTGAAAATATAACCGATCCAAAAAATCAAAACAAACGTTATTTAAGTTAAAGTCATATCTTTGATTCAGTTCGCCACACTTACACAACTGTCAGCTTAATTTCGTATTTATATAAGCCTGGGACTATATAAAGTACGCACCGGTATATAAAATCTAAACAAACACTGTAGCAAATAATGCAATTTCCAAGAACAGACAAGGAATTATTTTACAAATTCCTGCCTTGGGGGACGGTCTTGGCCCCTCGCACAATATCTGTAAGGCGTTATCTACCGGATGGAATGAACTGAACACACCGGTTACATAGAGAAAAATAAGACTATCTGCTTATATAGCGAGTGTAAGCTGTAGCCATTAGAAACATGCGTCAATGGCATAATATAATTGAATAAATTAAAATGTTAATAAACTAAAAAATCACATTTAAGATACAGATCTAAGTACATTGATACAAAGTCCAGTTTCATCATGCGGAATGAATAAGCATTTCCAGGCATTAGAATAAAACAATTACTGTATATATTCATACAGCAAAAGAAGAGGAACTATCGGCAAATACCTTTTTGTGTAAATCGTTATGCCTTCATTTGAATACTAATCCGCTAAACGATTGAACATTTTCCATTTTTAGAAAGTAGTTATTGAATATAAATGTATTCAATTAAATATGGAGGCTTATAACGCCCAGTGCAAGAAACCCAGGATAATTCTAGTGTCGTAATTAATAATAATCAAGTAATTTAGCCAACTTACGACAGGCCGACTCCAGGATGCCACCTTTCTCGAACTGATTAACAATGCAAGCCAGGGTAACACAAGTCATTGAGTAGGAGTTTATTCTCCGTAGAAGTTTCCCCACAATGACGACACGAGGAGTTATGTGTACAAGGCCGTATAGGTTTGTATGTCAATAATAAGTCAGATATTAAGAGTTAATAAGCACATGAATCTTAGCCCACATAATGTAATATGACTACCTGTTCTCTGATGATTGGTAAAAGACACGACACACATCGCTAAAGGTAAAATACATCTCTCGTGTTTCATACAAATTCATATCTAATCAATCAAATCCAGGAAAAAATAACTGACAAATGATACTGATGTAATAATGCCATTTATTTATATATTAGTTGGGTACCAGACCTAAAATCCGTGACCAAATTCGTGGAGTTGTTTTGTATGTGGTTTCTACATGACAAAAACCTGTTAAAGCGATTAAACTTGGGTGCCTCTCTCTTAAACGTTGGCGGAATTCGCTAGAGAGCCAATTTCAAAATGGCGGACAGATTTGGCGGGAAAATATAAAATTAATTAATAAAGGCTTACAGGGTGTCTATTCGTATATTCTTAGCTTCTCAAAAATAGTTTTGCCAATATTGCCGTACAATTCATGATGGCCGCCATATTTGGTCTGGAAAATAATTTTGTCAACCATACCCAAGTTGTATGCTTGTTTGGGGTCCAGGTATCAGAGTGAAAGAAATGAAGAATTCGCCTTGATTTACTACCTGATATACTCTGTAGTCATTTGATTCCAATTTAATCAACGCTTGACAATGGATCCATGTAATTTTTATTCACGCACGATAATCGACATGATCAACATACCCACTTAAAGGTCAAAGAGTTATTCGCCAGAATCACAGTCACCCGGTTCAAAAGATAGATCCAGTTCTAATTGTTCAGATTCAGATTGTTCATCAGAAGTTGAAGATTCAACGTAATCTTCATCATAATTTGCACTATTGCTGCCATGAAAAGTAAGTCACTTGAACATCCTTATAATGTTGGATTCTCATATCTAATTGACACTTCACTGTCCAGATTGGAGCAGATTCCAACCATGGGAGAGTGTGTGATCTTAGAATGGGTAATAAAGCATTAAATGTACATGAAAAGTAGGTCTGGTGGGCTAAAGTATGTAAGACTCCTCATAAGATGGAATCCGGCGAAAGGTTTTTCGTTTTATGTTTGACCATTTCTTGGCTCTCGCTTCTGTCAGTGATACGCTTTGAAGGTGATTTCAGAATAAAAAAAAAATGCTGAAGCGATTAATCTTGGGTGCCTCTGTTTGAAATGCTTGTGGAATGTGTTAGACTGTCATATTCAAAATAGAGTTCTAATGTTTTGCATACGTAACAACACTGTTACCAATGGATGACCAGGGGTATTCTGAGACAGTGACTTTAAGCAGTATAGCTGCATGTTTTATTAGGTAGATAGTCTCACATAAATATTCAACACACCGCGAGGCGTTTTCTCAACAAATATCAATGAATTCCCAGTCGAGCTAGAAGAAGATTATAATTATAAATGATTCATGAACAACAGCTAACCAAATTTAACTTTATCAACTGGTCGGAAAAAAAACAAGCTCAAGAACTACTACCCACTATTCTCGTTTTTTTTACGTAGAGTGGCAAAGCATAAAATAAACCGTGCTCTGGGAATAAGGATACCTATTTAGAAATGGACAACCCCAACATGGCAAAGCATAAAATAAACCGTGCTCTGGGAATAAGGATACCTATTTAGAAATGGACAACCCCAACATGGCAGGATCTGATGACTGTCATGTCAAATTCCAAAATGACCACTAAAATAAACTAGTTTTGTCTATTATATTATGCAATTCTACTGTATATTTTACAGAAAAACCAAGTGCCTATGCTTGGAATTCAAAATAGTGGTCACCAGGGAGCGTCATGTTTTTTAACTATTAGATGCCATAATACCCATGTCACTCAAGAAGTAAACGATTCTGGTAGCAATACTATTATTTTTATCTTATCGTCTCTACTATTTCAGTTTTTCTAAAACTGAATTCAAGTAAAACAAAAACTGAAAATCGACATATCTCTTAAAAGTCACGTTATATCTAAACACATTCGTCCAGTGGGGATGTTTAAAATCAAATTCAAAACATGTCGGTGCCAAACAAACATCCTGTATTTGTTAGGATTTCTTAACATGGTCATAAAGTTCTTCAGAAACACTACAATATCGTGTTTATTATTCGACCCAAACATCATATTCATATCAAATCTACATGCAGTAAGGGACATGTACGCAAAATGCATTGAAATGTCAATTGCTCTCTGAGAGCTACTAACTAAGAATTACCTGTAAATAATTAAACTTTAACAAGAATAAGGAGGAATTATACAAACATGGGTTACCAGACAACGAAACACTACCAGGTATGGTGTATAGCAGTAAATTCAATAAAATAACAATTGATTATAACCAGTGGTCGAGAGAGAGAGAGAGAGAGAGAGAGAGAGAAATGGGGTTTAACGTCCACTCAACACAAACTAGGTCATTTCAGGACTAACATATGGTTTTAATTTTTTATTTCAATAATTCGCGGAACAATTTTTCCATAATTTGACCAAAGTTTATCCGAATACAATGATAAACAGAAAGATGTTACAGCTACAGGGCTGATTTTCTAGTACATATGACCTGAGTGAATTAGCACCAGTTACATATCTATATTGTTATCGTCTATATAACAATTGATTGATGATTTTGCTTTACATTCCTCATGAAATATTGTCAACAACTTAATCATTTCTTTTTTATTTTTTTATAAATCTTTGACTTGTTATTATGTTTCCTGTTTATGAACATATTTTTTTTTGTTGATTATTATTTGGTTTTAGTTCTGCCTACATTAAGAATACGTTCGCTTGATTTTGTAATACCGGTACCGAGTCAAACTGTCACATCCCCACCAATGATGTATATATTAAAGAAAGGAATGGCGTGGAATTCAGTGCCTCGTCAACAGAATTTAGTTGTCCGCCAAACAGGCGGAACCTTTGACAAATGGGAAACAGAAGGCATTTGCGCATTTCCCTCAACACAATTCAAGACTAATATCAAGCTATTGTATTTAAGACATAGGTTGGCTCTATTTTTGAAACCTTGATATAGACAAAAATAGTTCTAAAAGCTCATATTATTATCAATGCGATATAAAATGAATTATCTTCAATTTTTTTTAATAAAAACATAAATTGTAATTTCTAATCAATTATTTTCGATGAAATACATGAACGGTTAAAAATGAATGCTTAGTGCATTCTACACATTTTATAAATTATTTTTTTGCCGTTTGTGAATCCGCCTGTACTAATTACTTTCGCATTGTATTGTAGGATATGTTTTATTTGTTTATTACAAAATGGCACCTGAAACCATGGGGTACACGACTCGTGTACTGATTATAAAATATTACTTGTGTCTATATTGAAATTGATCAAAAGTGACAATTCGTGTACTTAATTTCGACTATTATGCGAAATATTGACTTAGAGACTTAAGATTAATGTCAATGCCAGATTTATATGAAAATACTATTTCTTGGATACTCCAACCCCAACCCTAAGTATGGAATTTCTACAGGTGATTTGTTGTTTTCATCCAGTGTTTCTTTAAATGGTCGATTCACTTCCAGTGTACTTGACGTAATTACAACGTGGGTATCTATATACAACTTCGTTTGCCCCATTCGCACTTTAAAGGAACACAACGTGATGGTAAGATGACATATTCGTTAGATTATAATTTGTTCTATTGTTCTATTCAGTGCAACCCTCACCTTTCAAAGTGAAAAATTGAACTGCTTAAATAAACTAACTTTCGGAGCATTGCAATCCTACAAGGTATTATTCCATATATGAGGCAGATGGGCGTATTTTAGTAATTTCATTGGATAACATCAGATTGATTTTAGTACTTAGCCAATCACAATTGAAGTATCTACTAAAATTTGAATTTTATCTTCAGTTAAGATTTGGTAAAAGAGGATCAAGGAGTTTGATTCCACGCTTCGACAGTGGAGGAAGACATTTTGAGATCATGGGGTATCAATCATGTCCCAAATTGGCTTATAAAAATAGTTCGCCCGACAATATACGCTGGACACCGGTACACGAACGAATTTGATCGCCGGCAAAAAATATTTGGCCGAACATTATATACGATAGATTGATCGGGCGAATGGTTGCCGATCAAAATCGCCAGCTCCGCGAAGGGGCACACGGGCGATTTTTCGAACAATTTTGCGGTCTGGCCAAAGAAGAGGTTCACCTGCCCCCACTTTAGAAAATAAGGCGACTCGCAGATTGTGACCATTATTTTTTAAAACAAAATTTTTCAAATATTGAAAAGGATTGCGGAAGATCAAAAATTAAAATTAAATTCTCTAAAACGCAGATTCCAAATTTTCTTTTTAAGAAAATTAAGATTATTAATAGTATTAATATTATCCATTTCCTTATTAAATGAAATGAAACGGGGTTTAACGTCCCATGGTTACAACCGGAATAATTAAGACCGCCATACGCCATGCTGTGTGCCACGAGGGAAATTTCTTTATAAAAGAACCCACCTTAATGGTTAATACAATGTAACATATTCTTATTGATTTTATTCTTTATTTACACATTGATGGACAAATTACAATTTATATACTACAATAATTCTGACAAGTGTCAGGGTTGTCAAGAACGCATAAGTCGGAAACTGCCAAAAACACAATCTGATTAAAACACAGATCCAATTTCGTTTCGTTTTTTATAGTTCAAAATTTCATTTTTTCTTGTCTTTACTACTCTTGGATCTGGAAGACTTGTTATTTAATTCGTATTCTGACTTAAATGAGGGGTCAGCCAATCAAATGGTCTGTCGAATCGACCGTTTGACCTTTTCCTGCGTGGAACTGTGGGTAGATATTACCAGCCAACGACGTCTATACCAGAGCCTTATATAAAGAGCTCTGGTCTATCCTATAAACACCAGCGGATAGAAATCATAACAAAACAAAAGTAGATTTTGAAAAGCATGGCGGTCGCTAATTGGTTAATCGAATGACTGACGTTATCGGGTCAAATGGCCCGTGCTTGATACCTGACGTCATAGAACGTGAGCTTCCACTATAACTAGTTAGATCTACATGAGTGTAGGCCATCGAAAGTATAAAAAACGAAACGAAATATAGATCTATATTTTAATTAGATTGCCAAAAACAAAGCAAGGATTAAATCCCAAAGTTAGCATGGGCTATAAATAATGCTCCGCAGTCTTCATAATACTATCATTACTGTTTGTTAGGATGATAAAGATTGCACGGGCAAAAAAATTCCCCCCTAGTCGAATGTCCGTCTTTATTTATCCAGACGGAGGAGATATCTAGGACAATAAACCCCATTTCATTTCACATTAAATGTTCATGATTGGTGTATGTTATATAAATATGAATAAATATGAAGGGGAACATTTATAATTAATTGTTATTAAGAGTATTTAACACCGGTTGATCGGTAACGTGGATTTGAAGAATCGGGAAATAACACTGATAATGTAAACCAATAATGTTTACCGACTGGAGTATACGTGTGATTATAATGGCCTACAGCAAAGTGATAATTTCCCTGAAGATGAAGAGTTAAAATATAAGTTCGGAACCAACTATTCATAAAAAGTACTGACTGTCACGAGATCAGAGAAAATGGAACAATTGGTGTCCAAGCAAGATACGATACTATTCGATATGCGCAAGTATCGACATAAATACAGATCTTTGTAATATAATCATATTATTTTAAGTTTCATCAAAATCGGATAAAAATGATAATCTCTGTAGAGATCAGCCATTTAGTTGGACAGTTAAGGTCCGATTTTCACGAAATTCGAACTCGAACATCATTGTGTATTTTAAAATCGGATAACAATTATGACCTCTAGAAGGACCACAAGCTAAAAACAAGATTTTGTTCGAACAATCAGAGGCTACATTCCAGGATGTGACGATTTGAAATGCGCATAAATCGAAAAGAATCGAGATTTTTGGATTATATAATCCAAAAATCTCAAATCGTCACAGTATGCGCATTTCAAATCGTCAAGTTTCATCAAAATCAGATAAAAGTTTTGACTTCTAGAATGTGCAAACCTTGGTAGGCCTATTGCATAGACTTACACTAATTGTGCACGAGGAGAGTTCATTTTGAACGGGTTTTTTTTTATACAATCGGATTAAAATTGAAACTACATGCTAAAGAACCGATATAATCAATGACGTTATTGTCCGATATATGCCAACCGAGTCCTTGGGATATAAACCTTTATTTAAAGTTGCGTCAAAATCGGAAAGTAAATTTTGATCTTTTGAGCACCAGAAAGAAAATATGTACGTAAAAAAGTCAGTGCATCACCTTGTTTGTATTAAATAACTACTTAATATTTTTATTATTTCGATCCAAGGTCGATTGTTACCAAAATATGATGCCAGATTATAAGAGATTTATTTTTTTCGTCTATAATTTCGCATGTAAATGAAGCTTTTACCAAATATCATCCATGGATTTAAAGCATTAATAAGCTGCAAAGATGACACCTGGTCTATGTGTAAAATACAAACTTCCAATAAAAACAATTTACCTTAGATTGTTTCAGGAATCGTTGGAAAGCATGGAGTCGAACTAAAGCTGATTTATGTTCGTGGTGTATAAACCACGGTGAGCTAATCATGTTCGTTAACCTTGTGAACAACAATAGTGGAATAGTTCAATATTAAAGAAAGCATTTACCACATACATCATTAAATGACGTATATATTCTTGCAAAGAGCAACAAGACTTTTAAAAGTTGCATAACCGCAACTTTGATGAATAGGTTTGTTTTGTGAAGTGCATATCTACCAGTATTGACATAGCCTACTAGGCCTACATAAAAGTAAAAAAAAAAAAATTAAAAAAAAGTACTAAACTGACTTCACTTTTTTCGAATTGAAAAATTAATCATTAGAGCTTACGTTTTCACTTTTAGCATTAACACGTCAGATATATCTAAACCAACATATTAATTTTGCCTAGCACAGTTTTTAAAACAAATCTATGTGACATGACAGTAGGGGTCAAATATTACAAACTTGTAGGCCTATCAAGGAAAATTACAAAAGGTCTTACCACATAGTGATTATTGTTGTGTACGAAGTATAGTGCATAACTACTCCTTTGACAGAACATTACACCTAGCAATGGAATATCATCGAGTGGACTGTCAGTTGCCTAGTGTGAAGTTGACATTAGTTTATTTACGCTTGTAAAATTCCATGTGGAATTTAAACCTCTAGCCGAGATTCGTAATGTACACGAAAATTACACTAATCAATGATTACGTACAAAATGCAATTTCTACTTTTTTTAAAATATCAATATGGCATTCAACTATTTATTGAATTGACTAATTCACCTCATCAGATCTTACAGTCGAAGAAAAAGGACGAATCTATTTTGAAGTCTGTTTACAAAAGGTCTAAAGGTAGACAAAGTGTGTAGCTATCTATTGCTATTCTATGTAACTCAATCTTTTTATTGATTTATTTATTTCTGGAGTCTTTACTACGCTCTTACGTTACCTATAAAGAGGCAGTATTGTATTTTTTCACGGGGGAACATAACATCTACAATAAACAAGTCCTGCAATCGTTCTATGGACCAGGGACGGACTATGACGTCTCTCAGCCAATTTGGATTTCTGACGTCATATCAAAATTGACATGTCCCTAAATCGATGCCGAATCGAAGGGGGTTGGCCCTAGAACAATAAGGATGAGATGGATAGAGCCTGAGAACCAGTTTCTGGAACGCAATGTTTTATTCAAGTGAAAAGTGACATTGGGTGTTTATAAAGAGTATGTTAACACTTGTCGGTGCACGTGGGGTCTCCATGGACCCCATGCACTTGTTTTATAGTGTTTTGTAATAACTACTGGGCACTGTTTTCTGAAATTTAGTGACTTTGTCTCCAATATATTTTTAAACATAGCGAATAGATCGGTATTCATCTGCTTCCCACATGAAGAGTTATGTTACATGCCAAACAGGCCCAACGCTTGAAGGGCACAAGGGGTCCAATCGGACCCCAAACTTACAACTCGCGGTAGGAATTTTGCTAATGTGTTTTCTGCCTGATACCATATTGCGTGTGCCAGACTATTCTCTCTTTAAACATCTGCATGTTACAAATACCAAAAACTAAATGATGGATTACAAATATCCAATGGTTTTTGTATCAAGCGTGAATCGCCATTTAACCTCGTTATAACATAGTACACAAAGTAGCAATTTTGTGAGTATTATTAAATCTGTTCAAAATGTCACTTAAATGTTTTTTTTTTATAATAATTTAGTTGTTTTTCAGTTGTTAAATATAAATGCAAATAAAAACTTAACCACTGCTTTTAAATTCAAATACATCTGTACGTAAAAACTTTGAATTACAACTGGGGTCCATACGGACCCCTTGTTACCTGATATGTGATTCTCACCACGTGCACCCACAAGAGTTAAAGTAACCACTGCAGCGTAATGTTACCTCATACTCCAAGGATAAAAAAAAAAAACCAACTTGAAAAACTTCAGCTCGGCACATACTTGTATTTGTATTGTTACATAATCAAGGCGAATCGAAAATTCTTTTGATCGCTGATCGATTAAAGAATCTTAGATTCGCCTCGATTGTATAACAATACAAACCCAAACGACTCCTGGGAATACCGTTGTCTTCGTTAGACACCGTTTAATCCCGAAAGGATTACTGCGCTTTTAAAGGCTGCCAACTGTGACACAGAAATAGCCTCAAAGTTTAGGACACAAGGTTGTGCGTGGCAAGGAGTAGGGTCACCTGTCCAACCTCGTGGATTTTTTTTTACGCCGAACACGTCGGTTTCCTCCCATTGCTAAAGACTCCCCTACGCGCAAGCGAATTATTTGAAATAAAATTAAACCATGTTAGTCCCGAAATGACCTAATTTGTGTCGAGTGGACGTTAAACCCCATTTTTCGCCCTCTCCTTAGGACACAATATACTATTATGGATCATGCAGCAATCGAAAAAAATGAGGTTTAAACAATATTTTATTTCTGAATTTGTCACAGATATATTTACATACTATATATGGATACAATAACAAGCATTGCTGCGTATTTAAAATCTTCATTGAAAAGTAAAACGACTGGATATATTCAATTATCATATTTTACAGTGTGCGAAAACTAAAGATACATTATTCGTAAGACTAAACGATGTCGATGCCAAGGTCAAAATATAAAATATTTTTTTTTTTGTAACATATAAAATATAAAAATATTAGCGCAATCTTCTCCGCCTTGGCCACAGATGATATTTTCCGATATGCATCAACCACTTGAAGAGGTTTATATTGCCCTTTGTGGGGAAATACAATTTTCTATTAAAATGTGGGGTTTACATATGGGGTTAGTCAAAGTTTTCAACAATGATATTATTGATATTGTCAGGACCACTCGCTGTTTTATTTTTTACGGGAGATGAGATTTAGTTCAAGGTCATATCGATTTACAGAAATTTCTTCTTTGTTCGTATTGTTATAGTTTATTACAAAAAGGAGTAAATTTTGTACAGGATAGAGGTTGTTATTTTTGTCACCATCCAGTGCCCCGCCTCCTCCCCTATATATCTGGGGTGCCCTCTTTTCTCTCCCCACCCCCAATAATTTTAGAAAATAAACAGTTTTTGTGATACGTTTCGGTAATCAATACCTTCTCCGGTGATTAAACCCCATCCCCACTCAGTCACAGACTTGCATGTTGAGTGATTTCTACCAAGCCCATAATGCTGTAAACCTACTTGAGAAGTGCTTTTTACAATTCTCAAAGATTTTGGGTATGGGTTCAACGTGTCGAGAATATGCATTCAATTGATACACGTTCGTTTGACGCCTCCCTCTCAGTTCGGATAAGCTTATAGTGATTTGGCGACAAACAGTATCTGGTCAGCTCTATTTATCTCGAAGACCAGTGTCTGAAATGCTGCCTGACTGCATTTCCTGCAGTCTATTTCACAAAATATAGTTGCGAAAAATATCCAGACACTTCAAGTCAATCACTTTCCTCTCTGGTCGGATAAACTAGTGATTTGGCGACAAGCGGTATCTGTTAAGCTCGATTTATCTCGACTATCAGTGCCTGAAATACTGCCAGACTGCATTTCGGGCAGTCTACTTTTCAAATTATTGGGGACTTCTTTGAGGTTCGCAAGTCCGTTCCGTACACAAAATATACTGCGTTTCGGGCAGTCTACTTTTCAAATTGTTGGGGATTTCTTTCATTTGACACTTTCCTCTCTGGTGTCGGAAAGACTAGTGATCAGGCGACAGACGGCATCCGATCAGCTCTATTTATATCTACGATCGGTGCCTGAAGACTGCCAGGCAGCATATCCAACAGTCTATTTTTCAAAATTTTGTTGAGGATTCGCTACATTGGCACTCACAAGGGTACTTCGTTGAGGTTCGCAAGTCCGCTTGACATTTTCTTCTCTGGTTTGATAAACTAGTGATCAGGCAACGGACGGTATGTGGTCAGATTTATTTATCTCGACGATCGGTGCCTGACTGAATACTGTCAGACAGCATTTCCGACAGTCTATTTGTCAAAATTTTCGTAAGTCCGTTCGTTTGACACTTTATCTCAACGATCATTGCCTGAAATACTGCCAGGCTGCATTTACGGCAGTTTGTTTCTCAAAATTTCCTGGTGGAGGCCCCCCTATCCCTAGCTCGTGCCTTTGCCCTCTTAACCTTGGACTTTGCCCCAGCTTTGCCCCTCCAAACAGCAACGGCTGGCGCCGCCACTGGCATCATCCTGGCTAACAAAGACGAGCATATGTCATACTTCGCTTGTCTACGGGGTCTCGGTTTTCTGGTCCCATCCGTGGGATTGACAATGTTCTTTGCCAAGCTCTCCGTCATGAACTACGACCATTCTGGGTCAATATCGGGAACGATCACCGAATCCCCTAGCCAAAGAGTAATGACAGCTATAAATATGAACAAAGTTGGTGGGTTTTTTTTAAAAATTTGTACAAAAATAAAAAAAAAAAGCATTTAAAGCGTGTCTATAAATTCATTAGACGCACGTATATGTCAAAAGCACATATACAGATGTCGTGAGCGAAATATAAGTATATAATTGGTATATGTCACTTTATTTCTGTAGCAAATAGATTAGTTGTTATCCCCAAGATGGCCCATTACTTTTTTTAAAACAAAGCAAAACGGATATTTATCTAGGTTGTCTATTTGTGGCTTGTGGTGTGAATCATATGAAAGAAATAGTGTAAACATCCATATATAACAAATTAACAGCTTCAGTCTGTGTTAAATTACCACCAACACCGGACATTGTATGCCCTTTTATAGTTAAAACCACTGCCACTGCCACCCTCAAAACACTTTTTCAGTTTTGACGATATTTGCCGATGAGAGTGCGCTATTACATAAGTACTTTGAGCATCTAACTATCAACACGGTGAACTCACAACAGACGGCTCGAAATATGACAACGACAAAACCGCCTGTATCTTATGTTAAAATATCTCTTCGGTGCTTCAACGACTGACTGAACAACTTCTGTGGTTTGCACTTTGGCAGTAAACTGATTAGGCGATCATTCTGAGAAAAATAGCAATAGTTTGTGGGAGTGTTGAGTACCAATGATGTTATAGTTTAATTAGGGGTTCATGTCTTTGGATCACGAGCAACTTGCAGTAGACTTGGAAAGAATCGACTGACGTAAGTGATCCCTAATAACCCTCACAATGCTTCGTTTGATTAGAGCTAATCCCACTTAACATTGCTGTAAATGAAAAAAAAATATGTTCCAAATTATGACTGCTCAATAGTCCGATAAACAACCAATAGCTAACTACGTAACAATATCCCCACGGTTTAAACATATAATAGTTCCAAATTGGACCAAACACATCATAATTTTATTATACCAAATTAACCAGTGCATAGCAGAATATTGCAGAATAACTAATTGCTCGACAAACAAGGCTACAAACACGGATACAATGTAAACAACAAGATCTTCGCCGTTTTAAATATCTTAAATCACTGTCCAAAGTTTTAGGTAAAATCCGATGTTAAAAGAATAGTCGTCATGCTGTTGTACTTGGGGCAGGGGGTTGGGATGGCCTAGTGGACTAGAGTGTCGCGCTTCGACCTCTAGCTGGCCGGTCACCTCTTGCTTGCGGCTGTGGTTTCGAGCCCTGGTGTGAGCGTATGTGGCATGGAGATAGGGGCACCTTCTCAACCTCGTGGGTTTCCTCCGGGCTCTTCGGTTTCCTCAGACTGCCAAAGACCCCTACGCGCAAGCGAATTATTGAAATACAATTAAACCATATGTTAGTCCCGAAATGACCTAGTTTGTGTTTAGTGGACGTAAAACCCCATTTTTTTCTCTCTCTCTGTACTTCGGGTAGATTTGATTAAATGGGAAGAATAGACACACTCAAGTATCAGAAGGCAGCGGCTAAATACCACGCTCCAAAATACCACGGCGCCTTACTACTCTATACACACGAAACGTGGTACGCTTTTTCGG
Organism: Patella caerulea; assembly: GCA_036850965.1. Lineage (NCBI taxonomy): Eukaryota > Metazoa > Mollusca > Gastropoda > Patellidae > Patella > Patella caerulea. Next base: position 17,848,740 of record JAZGQO010000014.1, on the reverse strand, counting down.
TACCACTTACTATTTAATGTTACATTATGGGAGAGAAGATAAATAGATGGCAGTTCTCACTATAATAGTTAAAAACTACATAGTGTAAAGGTAATTTGCTGAAAATTTCAGTCAAATTGATCCACTATTAGCCGAGAAAAAAGCGTTTGAAATATTCACATAGCCTCGGTCATCATTACTCAGATCATTAATATAAACAGCATAGTTTCGATTATCCACTTGATTGATTTAATTATCAACGGCCATGAAGCGGCATATAGGATTTTAATCCGCCAACATCGAAGTCTAGCCTTGACATCAAGAGTTTATTATGGTCTGGATATGTTAATTAATTTTAATGTCTAATTTATTATTTAGATAACATTTCAGGCCTAAGGAAAGACCTGTAATAAGCAGATTTTGCTGTTGCATAATGCTATTTTAATTATAGGGCTTTTACATTATATAAAGCTAATTTTACAAATTATGTTGATCATTTAATCAATTTTGATTTTTTATATTTACACACAATCTTAAAATAAATAACAATACAAATAGCCGATCCGTCGATTAATGCTTCGAGCTGTACCTGTGCTATCATACGGTGTAACCGTTATTATACCCCATTCAAAAAAACCCTACGTGGTATATTTGAATATTATGGTATTTAGCCACTGCTGTATCAGAAGCCAAAACAATAGCACGGGGCGGATAGGTTGTACTTTTGTATAATTTTCGTCTTAAACAAACATGTAAAGGCTTAAATTGGAGAAAGTTGTTGTTATTAATAATAGCGTTTGTGTATGTCTTATGAGCCAAAGGCATCGAAATTCAGAAATCGCAAATAAGCTTACCCACAAATATTTTGATAATACATATACAAAAATTATTTGAACATGTAATTTTAGCTTGGAAATCCTTTATAATAATGCAAATATTTTGTCAGTGCATATTTTCATCTATGAAACTATTATTTTGTTATAATAATCGGATTATTGGCTGTATACATTCGATTCAGATTTTACAGCGTTGCAGTTCTTTTTTTGTGTGTTAAATTCTATATTTCTCGTACATGTACATGTTTTGTTACAATGTTCTTGATAACACCAATAATCTCATCTGCATACAGCAATAATCAAATCAGAATAATCGGATTTCAAATATTTTTCTCTTTATTAGTATCACTACAAAGAATTCATATTTGTTGAAAGACAGATGAATCTAATTTGAGATATTATGTCAATATTTTCTGATTATTTCAATACTGATTTACGACGGTTGTTTTGCAACGAAACAGTTCGAATTCTTAAACATGCATTATGCAAGAGCTAAATCTGCCTATTGCAGGTATTTCGTTTGACCTGAAATGGTTTCTAAACACTCTAGTCAATCGTATGGGCGATCAAAAACCAGGTATCGTCACCTGTTTTATTTCATCGTATGTAATTAGATAAATGTACACCAAAAAGCCGTTGTCATGTTCCATGTGCACCAACCGTAAGCGAACGAGCCAGATGAGTTTTTTTGGCGGAGTGGGGGGGGGGGGGTGTGTGAGAGAGAGAAGTGCCCGAAACGTTGCCACTGAATCGGGCGCATTTTCCCGTCGATCCGGCACACGAGTACAACTACAAAGTAGTAAATTGTAGCCCTTATGATTTTGCAACCGATGTCTCCGTGTCCACCTGAATTCTAGCTAGATTTTGAAGGAGAGGTGTCGAAATTAAATGGCCAGAAAATTTTTAAAAATTAGAAACCCTCAAACACACTTTCATTTTATTTCAAGCCTTGAAACTTGAAAGTGGTCCAATTATAGTTTTATTTAAATAGATCTGCAATTGAAATTCTACTTAATGCTAACCCGAACGCCAATCAACCAATCTATTAAAATGTCACAGCATCTTTTATCATGAATTTTATTCCCCGAATAATTGACGAAACAAATACTGATGAAAAAAATATTACCCATATAACAGGGTGGCCATATTGGCGCTAGATACTGTTTATTACACAAATTTAAAAGTATTTAATTTTTATCCAATTATCAATTTAAAGAAATTTCGATTGTCGCCTATAAGGAAAAATGGCTTTTTCCTTAAAAAGAATAATGTAATAATTTACTATTGCACTTTACCCGTCTGGCCGGGAATGCTGGGCCTCAGCATAACAGAAAGCACATTGGATTTCAACCAAACGTTGTAGGTATTACTTATCGAGTTATGTTCAAATTAAATTGCTCGTCCAAACGGGGGACATGTACCTGGAGTTATATGAATTCTTTTTTTTTCCAAACCGCAGGATACATTTTTAATAAAATTGGGTAGTGTTGTTACATGGGTAGGACACAACCTCATTTTGACGATAAAGGTAGTCGACCCAATATAACACCAGGTAGGTCTACTCGACCTGTAAATACCACTCGGCAAACCTCGGAAGATTTCGGGAATCTAAACTCGGCTGTATGATGAATTCCGCCATATTGGAACTACTTTAAAGGTCCCGGATGAAACATGGCTGCGCCCATTCCAAACACAAGTTGGCGACCTATTTGGCTAGCGACCTATTAGACCGATCCAGCTGTAAGATAATGACGAAATTACACTTCTATTCTGAGCTGAAGGAATGGATAAAAAATAATATATTCTACTTTCATTTGATAGACATAACGTTGGATTTTATTGCAGGTTGATAAATAGAGACTGTTGTCTTTACTCTAAATAGGTTTCCAACGAACAGGTTGCAGCTCGATCGGTCGAATAGGTCGCTAGCCGAATAGGTTCCCAATTTGTGTAATAGCGTCAAGTTTTCCTGTTAAAGTAAACCGGTAGCCGCATCGCAAATGTATGGGCGTAGGTACATATCACTTACTGTCATACATCCGAGACTAGATGTAGTCTACGTAGTTTACGGAATCTGTCGAGATTAGCCGAGTGCTGTAAATACAAGAAGTATAGGGCGACTCGACTTTTAACTACACGAAGTAAGGCGATTCGACTTGTAAAAACACGGAGTAGGGCGACTCGACATGATGTGATAAAACACGCAGTACGGCGACACGATTTGTGATAAAACATGGCCTACCATGACTCGACGACGATAAATGCGGAGCATTTAGTGCGACTTGACATGTAATACGACGACATGTGAGTTGAATGACCTCATGTCTTACTAACAATATGATAATTGTGTGAATTGATGAGAGGTTATTTTCAGCAGGTAATTACCCATGTGTGGATTAGTGATTTATTTCCGTACCCTTGCAAAACCAAACATATTCATATAACCAAATTTAACCATTTTCACTCACAGACAATGCGGAAAATACTCTATTTTAGGTTTAATCAATCCATATTACGTCCCATATTAACGATCACGAAGGAAGACTATTCAACAACTAAAATAGTAAAATAAATAGGAAGGATTCTAATTTAAAGATACTTCTTGTAACGAATTTAAAATATTACTTATGTATTAAGCTCACTTCCAAGTCAAAATTATGTAAAAGGCCATATTATTAGGCTACACATAGTGGCATGGTATTTATTTAATATCTAATCTATCGAGAGAGAAAATCACTACCTTGGGTTTTTTTTTTGATATTTAAGGTATACGCAGACAACGAAATAACTATGGATGACCCCCTGCACCCCGCTAGAAAACGGCCCTGATTCAAAGGAAGAACCAGCTGAAATTAATAAGTTGTACAAGCAACGAATTTTATTGTTATACCCCTCTGTTATGAAATCTATGTCCACTAGTCTGCAACTCTCATTTTTGTTGCATATTTTGTGCTAACCAGAATTGTGGACGACAGACGGTCAGGCAGTCTGATAACGGACATATAATAAATCCGTTTAGGAACAAGTCGACATTAAACTGTACATGTGAAATCCGACATTTCCTCCTATAATTATCGGATACTTCCTCTATTCGCAGAAGCGGATCTAGAAGTGGGAATATCCAAATATTTGGCGCCATCCACAACCCAATACCTGAATGAATGGCACAAAATACTGACTATAACACTGTCCGAGCACTCCGGAAGAACATAGTTTGTATTGCCCATGATCAAGTTGACATAATATTCATGCCATACTATGATTGTTATTGATTTTTTTCAACCTTAGAGAAGTGACTATATAACACTGAGCAACACGAGCGCGGGGCTGGGTGTTTTATTGAAATAATGCGCCGTAGGAGGTGCGAATAAATTTCAGATAGCTACATATAATATTTATGTAAATTTCCGATCATATGTAATTTTGGACTGGACCTGAGGCGACTTTATTTCTCTGTGGCGCTTAGCTGATCTCCCCCACCCTCTAAATAATCGCCTGCTTACACGGTCGTATCCACACTACACTTCTCCCAATACTAATACGCTAAAACCCACATCTCCTTAATCTGACTTTTTTCGACCCAAAAGAATCTACTGTGGGCACAACATTTTCTAACGAAATCTATTAAATGATTTCATTTCTCATTTCTCCAGCAATATATTCCCGGTCGTTTATGCGAAATGTGTAAACTTATGGAACATTATTTTGATCCAAAGGAATAAAGCAAGAAGCGAATAGTCTAGTCAATGCTCAATAGTTACACAGTGACACATATAAGCCACAGAAAATAGTGCTATCCAAAGAAATCTACGTCATGGTGCTTGAGAAGTGTTTCAGTTGGGGGAAATTATCAACAACAGATACTTCACGTCCAATGACTTGTTGTCATATTGAATTTAATTTATATCTTGAACTGAATCAACCACAAAAAAGTGCGAATGTGTTTGACCCAGTCCCAATACAGAAACAGCCAGTTTGTATTTAAGGATGAGTACTTACTGAATAACACCAAGCGTTGGCGTTTTTCATTAACCATCGATAAGAAGAGGTAGAAAAGACAAGAGGAAAGGAGTTTGTTAATCAGACAAAATAGAAATCTTTCTACTTCTACCACCGTAACTTTCTCACAACATCATCACCCCCTTCAATCTTATTCATCTTGTTAAATCAACCTCCACTCAACAATGTAGGCAACTGTTAGAACACTAGTACCGGTTGAAATATTTTGTCAATTTGACATTGAAGACGGCAACGATATTTTATCTAAAGAAATAAAAAGAGCGCAAGACAACGCAATCAGATTAGCCTAAACTTAGATCTCCATTTGTTTAATTTTATGCGAAACCAAGCTAGCTCAGTAAGTAAGGTGTAGATTTACTGGCTAGGAGGTATAAGGTTCGATCCAAGTGCTGGTCAAGAATGTTCCCTAGTTGTTCTCCTGTCAGTGGTGCAGGGCGGAGGACATGTCTAGTTGTTTGGACGTGCACTAAAAGAACCACTGACAGTTGGCATATGTCCATCCTCATTAGCTCGTTTAGTGCAGAAAAGGTGTATATAGAGTGATAGTCAAAAGAAACAAGATTGAAACCAACGCGACGTTTGGGTAATAGCGACAACCACGTCCCATATAAACATTGAAAATAATAGGCTTTTGCCATGTAAATTTGGTTTCTTTTAAAAGTTGCTAGCAAAGCAATTATGCTAGATACAGTTTGCACTAGTTACGCCAGCGATGATATTGTCCGGTCAATCGGGCCTCTATAGAGAAATCATTTAAATATATAGAACAGGGAAGAGATAGTAAAGTTACTTCCAGACATTATGGACATTGATAAATCGCTCACGAAAGCCGATCTACTATTGACGATAGCTGGCAATACCAGTGGAGCAAAATTTCAGCGTTTTAAGTGGTAAGCACTATTAAATTCCGGAACTGACCACCTATGTCTATTTGTATAACAATCAACGAGGAATTGTTTTACCAACACAAAACACCAATGGTTAGACGATTCCCCTTTCCAGAAATACCAATAGAACACATTTTGTTTGCTGGATAACGAGTAATGAAATCTTGTGGAAATAATTATGGATATGTGATATACATGTAGTGATTGTTAACCACAGAGCTGTGTTGTGTTATATTATGACGCCACGGTGGTTCAGGGAGTAAGGCGACACCAGGGTTTCGATTCCGGCGTTGGACAAAAAGTTCCTCGGGATTTTCTAGCGTGGTTCCCCCTTTTGGTGGCGCAGGACGGGGCCTGACAAGGACGTCTAGTCTCCCGGAATACACGTAAGAGCTGGAATTCGAAATAAGATTCGGTCGTGGCGCGCCCTCGTGCACATCGCACGACGGTTTGCAGCCTTTATTGGTCCAGTCGGTGCATAACTGTATAACTTTAAACCTCATTTCAAATAGAGGTACCGATTTCTTGGGCCACGGGAATCCTCATGCACACCGTTCATTTAGTACGACTACATATCAATATATGGATTCGACCAGAGTAATGGTCTCCCGGACAAATATTTAAAAATACTTTAATGATATCGTGATCCGGTAATCTGAGCATAGGATTCGATATGTTATAAATATACATGTACACACGACAAGGAAGTAAGCCCAGGTATAAAAACATAATGTTCCTTTCTCGACAAATATTCAATACTTTATGAAAAGATAAGACATTCTAGTAAAATCCCTATTGAAATTCAACACCTTTCAAATAACATTTTTTATGAACAATCTCAAAATAGATTATTAAGTTTATATGTGTATAGTTAAGCACTAAAGCTACGCCTGTGTTTATATTTAAAACATGTTGTGATGTAATAAAGTGTGCCTATTGTCTGCAAATTGCGTAGAATTTTATTGCTCATTGACGATTATTGGTAAAACTTGTCTATAAAACAAAGAACAAGTACAAATTTGGATACAACTCCTAGTAACTCACATAGACAAGCCGACGTCACATATAAATCTTTCAGTCCGATTGGATCCCTTCAGTACTCAAAATATCTACGAGGATAAGTCAATAAGTTCACAGAACTGAAATGAAATGTGGTTTAACGACCTGCATCCAACAAGTTCAGATCTTAGCCTTCTGCTGGCAAGATGACGAGGTTCTTTTTGGAGATTGAAGGGGCGTGACACCTAAAACTACCATAACAGGAGTCTAATATGCTGACTTGTTGAAGCAGCTGGGAGTGGCGATCAAGAAGAGGAGACACGGCATGTTGACTGCTGTAGTTATAGTTCTTCATGACAGCGCTCCGACACACAAGATTCGTATTACACAGACTGCACTTCAACAATGTGGCTTTGAACAACTGATCCACCCCTACGGTCCAGATCTGTCTCCAAGCAACTCCTATCTGTTTCGCAATTTGAAATCACACTTGCGTGGTACAAGATTTGGCGATGATATTGAACTGAAGGCAGCTACTGAAACATAGCTCGCTGGGAGGTGTGTGTGCAGGGGGGGGGGGGGGCACAGAAGGTTTCTACCGTAAGGGCATAGACGGTCTCAACGACAAATGGGCCAACTGCATCGAGGCACAGGGAGATTATGTTGGAAAATAACCACCGACTTCCTTCCCCTCGTACTGTGCGCCATGGAATCACTTAGTTTTTTCGTATAACAAAATGATCCTGTAAACATATCTTATTCATTTTGCTTCTTATTGTGAACAATATTCAAATGGGAATACATCAATAGAGACTTTTGGCTACCGTAAATTCCTTGTGCGTATCGCGTATCCGTATGGATTTTGTGTGTGACGTCATCAATGTGTGTGTAGTTCTCTACATGATACGGCACACGGATACGACAGCCCGTATCGAACAGCTTTCATACGGAGAAGATCCGTATAACATTGTTGTCTTTTTAGACGCTGAAATGTTGTATCATACCGTTTTTATGAATCTATATAAATAGAGGATATTTGTCGTTTTAGAGTGAATATCATATTTTATTTCATCGAGAAGCAAGAAAACTTATATTTTCATGAATGCGTAGCATGAGTGAAAATATTAACGTTTTCTTGCTCGTTGATGCATACGTACGCGGCGCAAGAATCTGCCAAAATTCTAAAACTACTCTGACGCAACGTGGGACGTATGCGATACAGATAGGGAAAATGCCACTTGCCAAAAGTCTCTACATATGGATGTTTAATCTGTAATCATAGACAGAGGGGTCAAAACGAAAAGTACGACAAAGATGTCAATAGCGCGTGTGTCCTCCGGGGGATCTTACGCACGCTTTCCATGTATACTCTTCTCCATGTCTGGTTCCTTGAGCCCATATCAAACGCCACTGACAGTGATGATCCTTGAGGATAGCTCCAACATAAGGTCGTCATGTACGGAATCCTACTTCTCTTAGACGACGTCTTACGGTGTTGGCACTAACTGGTCCATGTCTTCCTGTTCGAGTCGCTGGGCGGAATCTGTCACACAGATGAGTGACCCGGATGTAGCGGTCTTAATTGAGCCTGGATTGTAAAGCGTTGTGGACCAGGACGTTGACGGTCACGTGTTGATCCGGTTACTCGAACACGTTCCACCAACCTTACAATAGTGGACTGATAACAATTGAAGTGTCTGACAATAGCACGTGTTGACATGCCAGCCCTGGACACTCCCATGGCTTCATTCCGTTGATTTTCAGTAAGTCTCGGCATTCTTCACACACGTTCAACAACAAATTGCGACAGATTGACGTTTCACAGTTCATGTACTGCACATTAAGATGAAAACATGCTTTTAAAGGTCTCACACTCAATGTTGCACGTGAATATTAGGTTTTGTGCATACGGGCCGATATTTTTTGCGTTTGGGAGCATTGTGTAAAACAATAGTTCATAGTATTGCATAATATTATACATACAAAACCACCTTGTAATAAAATATTGGAGGGGGGGGGGGGGGTGATGCGTTTTCCATGGCGCTCAGTATATATTATAATTTTATTTCTTAATTCAGTGTTAAATAATCAAGCTAATTACCTAATCACCATGCAGATTTTGGTACTGGAAACTGCCCCAAAATTTTCAAGATCTTCCATGACAAGAAAACTGGACGAATCGTGCCTGGGATATCACGATATAAGAGGAGTAGTAAACAGAGGTCGATCAACGCATCGTGTAAGACTGTGGATTACAGACACCAAAACTAGAACATGCTCGATCTTGTTATGGTTATAAGATACACTTTGAGACTTAAATCACAATTATTGGACCGTCTACCATTGGCAGGATTACTCAAGGACACTTTGCTTATGGTTCGTACCCGCCTGTAAATTGCTGATCGATAGAATTACGGCAAGCTACTAGCAGTTTTAGGAGGTAGATTTCATCCCAAAAATCAAACCTGGATTTACAGCAGTAAATCACAGCGAACGAAACCCGTCGAAGATCCGACTGCAGGGCATTAAACGACTAGTCACGACTAGTCACCCGGCGGCGGAACAAGACTTAGCAGGGCTTTTCGCTATTTTGAAAACAGGGGTGTCACGGAGTGTCAAAAAGATATCCGTGAATAATTAGCTTCCATGGCTTAAAAGGAAATTGCAGCTAAAGTCACTATTAAAATCATAGTCCGAACATGAACCTTGAGCAAGATCAATAATGTACTACTTTTAAATGAGACTTGAACATCTTAGAATGATATCACTCGATAAAGACAACAATGTAACCTTTGCCAGAGAAGTAGTCCATGGACTACATAGGAACTATGAAGGACTGCGATACATGTAATATGACATCCTAATGCGCGTTATACTAGTGTGGATAATGTTCCAGATTTTATAACCCCATTTCACTGAGCTGTGGAAAGCTGCGGTACTCACGGACTTCCGCGGAATGGCTTTTGCGGAAGAGCTTCGGCATTTTTACGTGGACAAGTGGGGAAAAAAATCCACGGAAAATGTCCATATCACACGCTCTCGGAATACCTTCGGAACAGTCATGGTATTTTCGGAACACATACGGGTAAACTACGGTGCGAAGCGGCGGGGAAACTGCGGAACACTTAGGAATGCGCCCGGATCGTCACGGAAGATATCCGGACAACTTGCGGGCTACAATGGGCAATGGCGGAAAATACGCGGGATAACTGCGGTAACTGGCGGTACTAATCCGTTTGGCAAGGTAGAACTTCGGAATGACTGAGGAACAAGTGGGGACCATCTACGGCAACCGCGTTTCGTCTCGGACCAATCGCGACGTACCTGCGGAAAATCGGTAAAGATCAAAGGATGACACCGGAATCCGCCGATAAAATCATTGTTTTGAAGACAGAAAAGCACGGACCTTTATCCCCATTTCACTAGACTGCGGAAGACTTGCGGAAGCAAATCCGCAATTATACCGCAAAGTACCGTATGTCTTTCCTGTTGTACCGTATTGTTCCGATAGGAAGCGCAGTGAATCCGTATTCATTCCACATCATCCACAGCCTTTCGCGCGCCCAAAATTTTCCACAAACGTTCTTTTGAACATGTTAAACTGGAAGCTATCCGTAACATTCGCAAGTTTTCCGCTGTTATTCCGTATACAAACGCAGTTGCCGCAAGTTCTCCGCATATATACCGCAGGCATTCCGTTTCAAACTGCTGTATTCATGAAGCAGCAGCAAGACGTTGAGCAGTTCGATGTCGTCGTTAGGGTCCTCCATGGTACAATGTATTTCCTCTTCAAAACAGCGATTTTATAGGTTAAATCACGTTCAAATCATGTGCTCTTTACCAATTTTTCCGCAGGTACGCCGTGATTGATTCGAGACCAAACGCTGTTGCCGAAGATCGTTCGCAATTGTTGCGCATTTATTCCGCGTAGAAAGCAAGTACTCAGTTCTACGGTGCCAAACGGATTAGTATCGCCAGATACCTCAGTTATACCGCTACTGCTGAGTGTGACCAGCAAATTATCATTATGTCTTCCGTGATCATTCCCATGTGTTCTGCATTTTTTTCGTGATTTTTTCCCCACAGCTCTGCCGTCGAGGTAGAAATATCTATAAATGGAGGTCGGCTTTCCACGGATTCTATACCCTGAAATTTTTTTCTGCGGGATGTCCGCAATCAAATCGCGATTGATTCTCCGCTTCTGCAAGTAGTCCTCGCGTACCGTAGTCCCCGCGCTTTCCTTTCACAGGCGACGGTCTTCCGTATTCTTCCTTACATGAACGAAGGTCATCCGTAACCATTTAACACCCTCGGAAAGTGACGGAATGCCGGTGGTATACATGCGGACCACATGCGGCAACTACGTTTGTATACGGAATAACAGGGGAGACTCTCGGATCGATCACGGTTTAATTGAGGAAGAGCACGGAATATTTTTCCGCAAACGATATTTAAAGGAACGTTCGCGGAACAATTTGGGCTCGCAAAAGTCTGTGGACGACGATGAAGAAGAACGGATTCACTGCGCTTGCTGGCGGAGCCATACGGTGTGAGGGGAAAGACTTGCGGACTTTGCGGTACACTTGTGAATTTCCTTCCGCAAGTCTTCCGTGCCCCAGTGAAATGGGGGTATTAGTAACTGGGATTCAAACTCTTACAAACAGTCAATCCATCATAAAAGCCCTCAAAGAAGAAAAGAAACCAGAAAATCAACTTAAAAACCTCAGACAACTGGCGTCTTAAATATAATTCTTTCTGGAATAATTAAACTTACACATCAGTGTTTTATAAAATTATTTCAAATTAATTTAAATTTCGTCCCACATCCAGCATAGATATTGTTTTAAAAACTTTGATTTTTCAAAAATCATTATTAACCTAGATAAAGTTGCATAACCCTTAATAATTATCTGTTAACAATAGATTTCTTTTTTAAAAGACATGATTTCGACCTTCAAACTGTTTGATCTACATCTTTACTGGTGAAGAAATTAATTGGTCTATTGCGTGAAAGAACACATTAGTCCACTTTGATCAAAGGGCATTAATAAATTCCAACATGTATTTTTACACGTTCTGTTTGAATGCTTAACAAGAAATTTTACAGGTAATAGGTTTGTACCTTTTCCCTATTGATTCAGTAATCTCCATTCCAGCCGAACTTCACGGTGTGGGTGGAAGACTACAAAAAAGTTGTGTTCTCTGCTCTAAATAAATCAAACGTAAGTTACCCCCACAAAATACATTTCGTACCAGGAATCATGGTACAGAGTGACAAGTTCGGAAATTCTATTTTTCACCCTCATTACTTATATTAAACTATTTAATAAGTATAAAAACATTTATATTGCTATTATATGCCTTATTGGTATTTTTAACCAAAAACTACGACCAAATAATCAGTGATAGATAATAAGTAGGGTACATCTTTAAAAATATGTTAATGCATTTGTAAAGCCTTCACAAATATTTGTACGGTACATTCTCGTTGCATAAAACTTTAAAATTATAACGGTGTTAAATAAACTGTTTTATTGGTTAACATAACATCTCTTTGTTAATAATCGTGATAGATCAGTCTGCTTTATGAATCGCATTTCCTGTATAAATAGAACAAACTACGGATCGCAAAAATAATTACAAACCGATGGCACAATATGTACTGCAATTTTCAGATAATTATTGTCAAGCCGTTGTGTAACGTATTATTGTTACTTGGTTGTGTATATCAACTTAAAAACTTTGTCTGCTTTAGTGTTGTTGTATAAAAACTTTCTTAAATTAACAGATTATTTCTTAAGAAACGTCGTTAAGTGTAGCCACATGCATATTAATTCAAAAATTGTGATATTTTAAGCTTCGTTATTTAACTAATAATATTACATGTTAACACATATTAAAACATGGAATATTATTCGTTAAAATTAAAGAAGCTGTTTATAACATCGTTAAATTTTAGCCATCTGAGTTAAATAGTGGGCGTTTTCAAACGTTCATTGAGAACAGGTAAATGGTTTTCGAATACAGTAAGCTGTGAATGGCAAAACTATATTTACGTTTTGACACTATAATGAAATAATGATCCTGATTTAAAGCGAGGATTTCATATTTTCCAAAAAAGTCAAAACAAATTATTTCTTTGTCTTTTGCTCAATAGGTTGTCAACACAATATTATACCATCATGGGCATTATTTCCCACACTTTAAAATCATTCACACAGGAAATAATAACACAATTCCCTGCTTTGTTTTTCTATATTCTCCCCATGCAATAACTATCTTCAAACGTTTGAATTTTACATTTGCCAATATCTCAACTGGCAATAGTGGATTGATAGGATTATTCTATAACAAGGTGTATTTCCCCGAACATAACTGATTTGAAATTAGAGTAAAAACGGAAATCATTGAATGTAAATCAGTTTATATACATTCATATTATAGTATTATATGCGTTGCGAGCCATTGTGTCAATTTCTAGGTCCCAAATGTTAGCAATTTAGCTCCTTTAAGTTATTTCGATTGCTAACAATATTGCTATACTTTAATATGTTGGCCATGATAACTTACCAGATAATGCAGTATCCAGTGTTACAGAACGAATAAGCATACACTTGGTATACGGAAGCTCAAATATTCCACGTAAAGGGGTCCAAATTGCCTCGCTAAACCCTGGCTTCTTAAATACAGAGCTTAAACCCTATCTTGAAAAGTAAACTTTAGTTTCGTTTGTCAGTTTTAATGCATTTAACAAATACACGATTATTTAATTTTGTATAAACGACTTGCATTGGCTGGCATGCAGTGCTCGCTGGCCATTCAGTAGTTACAACAAGATCATTAATTAACAACCTCGAACACGAACTAGGTGAAATGTTGCGGATGTTTATTAATTTAGGTAAACGTGATTCTAGATTGCTGTACAAGTGGATTTCTTGTATAATTAGTTGAATCTTCATTGTTGCATAAAATGTAGACCGGACTCTTGTTGGTTGTTAATATGACTATATTCTTCGATAAACAAATAATCAACATATAGATCGCAGCACACAATTACTGTTAACAAACCTTGGTTTGATTAATGCGTGTAAATAAACGCCAATATGGATATGGGAATTGACATACATGTGTGCTTCCAAGTAAACTTTAATTCAGTTTGTCATTAAGAATGTGATCTAATGAGGGTTTAAAGAAAGGTCAATTTTGACTAAAATCATTTAGGTATGAAGACCATTTACCTATGGCATAAATCCCATAATCTATAGTCTATACAAGCGATATACCATGGTAACTAAACGCTATAGCGATTGCAGTTAATTACAAGTTTTAAAATAAATTAATAGTGTAAACGAAAATTAGAGACAGGTAATTAAGACAATATATTATGACATAGATATAAACGGAGGTAATTAAGGTCATTTAAAATACAGATGTGACGTCACCCTTTGATATTGGCGTACCATTATTTCAAATAATCGTACGGGAAACTTGCCAATAGTACTTTATTTACACCAGTGAAATATTCACTGTAAAAGCACGTGCGGATTGTCTGTATTTTAAGATGTTTAATGGTTTCGAGCTTACGACATTGCGTAATATCTTGTTACAATATATTACTTAATGTCTCGCTTTCGACCATTAAAAAATACTTAACATCCATTAAAACATAAATCATTGAATTACGTAAAACAGTGTTGAATAATTCGACGTATTCAACATTTACTATTTTGTCTAGTCCTGGGGATATCAAAGATTTGATTATCCCCTAGAGTGCAAAAGGTGTAAGTACTAGGATTAGTAGATTGCACTTTTGGGGACACAACCATAGGATACTGCCTACATTACTCCCAGAATTGGCTTTATAACACTTAGCACATCCACAAACAGCTATATCAAAATGTTCGTTTAGATCACCAATGGCAATATTGATCCTTCCTTTTTAAGCCCACTTCTGAGTAGACGATTTGGGGGATAAACCCACCATTGATAGGCCAGGCCCAGTCCACCTGAAATGCATATCTTACTTCATACCTTCAGCACAATCACCAACCGGGTATCAAACTGTGCCTGACACCTTCTGTCAATTGGTGGAGATTTACCCATTTGAGTAGGTCAAAGAGTAGGTCAGTACAGTCCTGATCACGTATCAAGTAATTTGTTCTAGAGATGCTAGTCAAATCTTTGCACACCCTGAACACAACAAGTCTTAATTTAATTTTATTCAGTGAACTTCTGTAACATGATTTGTAACAAACAATGTTCCTGTTATTTCTTCTCTATGTTATTTTTCCTTGGGTCTTAATTATTTAGTGTTATTTTTCTTACATTCTGTAACATGGGTTGTAACTATCGCTGTTATTGCTACTGGATATATGTTTGGTAAACTAACATATAGTGCCTGCCACTTTCAACGAAGCATTATCATTTTCAGTATATAAACTCAAATAATTAATGAAAACATAAGTACTGAAATACTTATCAGTAAAGAATTTTTCACGACACCTTTAATATTACTAAAACTATCTCAGATAGTTTGTAAAATTTGTACAATAAAATCTAAACATGGCACCACGGACAATTTCAGATTTCTTTAAAATTTCATTTGCCTTTGAATTTTGTTTGTTGCCTTCAGAAAACTTATTGGGTAATCCACAATCTTGACCTTTTTTTCAGATCATATTGTTCTTGAATACATTATTAAACTGTATAGTGGAAAAAACCCAAGAATTTTTTTTTCAATTTTAAGGGGAATTCAATGGCCACTTGGTTTAAAGGCCTGCATACATGGTATATCGATTTTTCTTTTACAGATATTTACATATCAGTAACTTTGATAGGGCCTAAATAAAAATTGAAAAGATTCATTGCGCATCTGTATCTTTATGAGGTTTAAGAGATCTTGAAAATTATATGTCGAGGTCAACAATACAGAAGACAAGTTTCCATCTTTAGATTTCAACAAGTGATCTATATGTTTATATAATCTAGTCTTCATATTATAAAATAGGTTGAGATTAATGAACTATTGTATGTTCGTATAATCTAGTCTCCATATTTCACTAAAATTGGCTGAGTTTAGTGACACTTAAACAAACATTACGTAAGAACTAACTTTGCCTATTGTAGGTCTTTCTATCTTCAGGCCCGAAACGTTATATAAACTATTAATTGGACATTTATTGACATGAAAAACCCATAATCAGTTCTCGATGTCATCTTTTTGTGCGGGATTTCACTTGATTTGAACCCTATATGCTGCTCAGCGCTATGATTGTTGATTAAACCCCAAAATGGATAATCGAGATAATCGACTTTAGTAATGATGATCGAGAATTGGTCTAAAATCTGTTCGAAGTGGAGCAATTTGACTGAAATTTTCAGCATATTTCCTTTACATTATCTAGTTTTTAACTTTTACAGTGAGAATTACCATTTTTTTGTGTAATCTCCCATAATGTCTCTTTAATATAGTCCTCACATTTCACTAAAATAAGTATTTTTATTTATTTCCTCATATTGTATAATTATGAATTTAATTTATTTTTGAACTATTTTATGAGATTTTAAGTTGTTCATCATGTTTTTACTAAATTAACGATGAAAATCGCTACCTTGATATATATATATATATATATATATATATATATATATATATAAGACAAGAGGAAGTTTATGTGTGTCTTTGATTGCAATAGATTTAAAAAAGACTTTTAATGGCGGTATTAAATGTAATATTAATTGATGAAATTAACAAATAATTGTTATTGACAACTTTCCCACGGCGCAAAATATTTTGCAATATCGATTCTTTGGGGTTATAAACCTTGCATAAAATGGTCGTTCGTTTGAACCAGGAAGAAAATAGTTAAAGATAAATTTTTTAATCAGCTATTACAAGAAATCTAGTGGTGCTATTTATTTTGTTTTTGATGCAATATTCAATTTTGTCATTGGAAAATTGTAAATGGTAATTGCTTTACAATGCAACAAATATGAAGAAAAATTTTATCCGCGTAACCACGGAGTATACGGCAACTAAAGCTGCACTGTGTTCCTGAAAATGACGGGAATTATCGTACATTTTAAGGGTATTTCATTGGCATCAATCATAGAGTCCGATTAAAAAGAAATCCAAAGTGCCGAGGTATAAACAGGAACGCATTGACTTCTTCAATTTATAAGGTTGTGAGTCTGTTATAAGTCTACAGTCACCCGATGAAAATATATCACAACCCATAATCTATGTCGTTCATTTGTGTAAACAACAAAAACATAGGTACATTTATAACCGCATTACTAGTGCGAAGTACGGTGGTGGGCAACAGAGAGAGAGAAATGGGGTTTAACGACCACTCAACACAAACTAGGTCATTTCGGGACTAACATATGGTTTAATTTTATTTCAATAATTCGCTTGCGCTTAGGGGTCTTTAGCAGTGGGAGGAAACCGGAGTGCCCGGAGGAAACTCACGAGGTTGAGAAGGCGCCCCTATCTCCATGCCACATACGCTAACACCAGGGCTCGAAACCACAGCCGCAAGCCAGAGGTGACCGGCCAGCTAGAGGTCGAAGCGCGACACTCTAGTCCACTAGGCCATCCCAAACCCCATGTTCTACAGACATGTTTATGGTTACAATATTTTATTCATGATATAAAATATTAGTTTGAATGACTGGTGGGCAACACACAGGAAAACTTATCAAAGAAAAGATATACATGTTTAACTCATCCACACAAAATCTGAAACGACTGTTAGCAATAATGTAACTCTATTAATTTTTAATTTAAAAAAAAACCCCAGTTACTACCGTTTCTTACTACGTTAAAACATGAGGGAACATTTGATACATTTACAAAATTGTAAAGTCAATGTGATATGATAGGATATGAAATGGGGTTTAGCGTCCTGCTCTATGCGTGACAGAATTACAACTGAAGATTACGAGATGTATGATTTCGTGTTTACGCGCCTACGCTAAGCAATAAATTACCTACTTTATGTGTTAAATAAAACAGAACCCCTTGAAAGTTTACATAAATCATGACACTTTAAATAAATAAAACACGTGTATCCTAAACTCATTATCTGAATATATAATTGGTGGTAATCAATACACAGAAAATCAATGGATAATCCTTACAAGGTGTATTGTTTCTAATTACAACACCTACTATTCCAGGAATTGTTTACTGTTGACAGGTAGAGATCAGTCAACAATATAAATACTGTCTCAATCGGAATAATATCAAAAGCAGTATATCCTTGATGATGGTTGAAATGAAAATCACGAGAAAATGTCTCGAGCGAACCGTAGTTTGGCTCAATGGGACAGACACTGAGGATCCAAAACGATCGAGCCTTCTATTGGAGATGGTCAGGGTCTGGACATTAGGTTGGTAATGATGTTCCTGGTGTTCTGGTGACCCAAATTGTTTTACGGATATATCTCAGAATCAATCTGATTAAATTCAGATCCTATTTCTTTTCGTTTTTTATAGTTCAAAATTTTGTTTAACTTATATTTACTAAGCTAGGATCTGGAAGAGTTGTTATATAACCCGCGTTTTGTCTGATGTGAGGGATTAGACAAAATAAATGGTCTGTTGTGGCGAGTTCTTGACGTGCGGAGCAGGGAACATTTTGTAGACAATCGCATCGAAGACAAAGCAAAAGATTTATTTTCAAATACCACACTTGAAACATCAACGCTGATTGGGTAATCAAATGTCTGACTCATAGGGTCAAAAGCTGCTTGTCTGACCCCTGACGAGACCTCCCATTACAACAATTCAGATCTTCGGAGACGGTCCTTCACATTTTAGCACATATGACTTCATATGTGGATTGTTGTTAAAGCTGAACTCCGATTACAAAACTACAGAAATAATTAAATAAAAAATATATCACCGTACATAATCGCCATACTTGTTTTCAATTTGTAGAAGAAGTATGGCGGCTGTACGGTGTAAGAAAACAGTGGCAGGCCACGCCCACATCCAGTGTGTCTCTTGTCAGCCACACTGTCCACATCCGGCTAGTAACATTTCAACTACCAATTACCTCCTGACTGTGGAACAAGTTTACACTATCAGTTTGATGAAAATATCATTGCTACACAATTATTATGTCTGACCAGGTACATATTAGTTTACTAATTAGACGAAATAAGTCAACCACGAAATACTTTGCTCTAAAAACAAGGGAAAACTGCCTTACATCATAGAATAACAATACTATCAACACCAATCATTTTTTTCTTATTTCTTGAAAAATTTTCCACAACAGCGTGTAAACACCCGATAATTTGTAGTATTATAAAGTCTAGTATTATCATTCCAAAATTTATCAAAAGCGGCATAAAACCATTGTTCTCTCCATCAAAGAAGTATGTTTCACTTCAAAATATTCTTCATCTTGTCGTTATTTATGAGGACCAAGGGACATAAGTGGTTATATCCCTTGAAGTTATGTCAACAACAAAAAGCATTTGTTGCAATGGTGTTCATAGATTTGTAATTCTTTCGGGTAAGGCAGTTTACCTTGTTTTTAGATCAAAAGTATTTCGTCGCTGACTTATTTCGTCTAATTACTAAACTAATATGTACCTGATCAGACATAATAATTGTGTAGCAATGATATTTTCATCAAACTGATAGTGTAAACTTGTTCCACTGTCAGGAGGTAATTGGTAGTTGAAATGTTACTAGCCGGATGTGCACAGTGTGGCTGATAAGAGATACACTGGATGTGGGCGTGGCCTGTCACTGTTTTCGTACACCGTACAGCCGCCATACTTCTTCTACGAATTGAAAACAAGTATGGCGATTATGTACGGTGATATATTTTTTATTTAATCATTTCTGTAGTTTTGTAATCGGAGTTCAGCTTTAAGGGGTAGTAAGTATATAGCTCTAGCATTGTTTACATCGCGAGACACCAAACCTATCCCACTATCCACATAATATGATGTCATATGCGCTAAAATGTGCAGTACCAGACCCGATCGATCTAACGTTCTCCCACATCTTCATGTGGTTGAGGCCATCAAAAGTATAAAAAAACGAAACGAAATATAGATCGGTATTTTAATCAGACTGTCTCAGAATTAAGCAAATAGCCAGTGAAGTCATCAGTTGATCTAAAAAGCCGTCTCTCCCCTATTGCCCCCAAGTCGTATTTGAACATATTATAATGGACTATTTTTCAACATATTATAATGGTCTAAAATAGAATTCAAATAAATCATTTCACAGACAAAATAAATTTAAAATGAGGATATGATATCAATTGAGAGTAATCTGAGCACAGATGGTCACATCATAACGTATCATGGACGGTTTTGACTAATAATGGACATATTTGCTTTTAATCGACATTTTAATCGTCTTTACAATTCAAAATTTGGATTTTTTCTTGTATATATTTTCTTTTTAATAAAGTGATGATCTTTTAAATTCGATTAATTTCAGAATCTGGAGTAATCAGAAACATATATTCCAAAGCACGGACCATCAAAATAGGTAATGACTGGGTGAAAATTAATTTCATTAATTTCAGAATATGAAGTAAATAGATACTTCCTTTTCAGGAAATGCTTAGCCTGGGGGTATGGTGTTCGATCCCTCCATTGGCTGAGAAAGTTCATCCAGATTTTCCGACGTGGTTCACCCATGTCAGTGATGCAGAACGGAGGGCTTATCAAGGACAGCTGTCTAGTCGTTCGGACGGGACGAAAAACCGAGGCCCCGTTTACACATTGGCAATTGAAATTCGATATTAGAATAGGTCGTAGCGCCGGTGCCAGGGTAAAATTTCCCTCATAGCAAATTGTATGGCGTATGCCCGTCTTCATTAGCCCAGTATAGGAGCAGAACATCAGGACGTTAAACCCCATTTCATTTCATTTCAGTAAATGCTCACATCTAATTTCCCATCCTCTTTTAGCAAGCTAGGAACCACGTGTGGTTCCTATAGTAACTCCAATGACTATTTGGAAACATTATGGAGTTCTAACCATAAACGTATCCACTGTTTGGGATACATATACGACAGTTTGTTCTGTTTAAGGTTTTTAGATCAACAACTATTAGCATCAATACGCCCAAAACACCAACCACAGGAGAGTCATTGTCAAAAACAGCAAGGACAACTAATTGACTCCCAATTGAGTTACAATCAATAATTTTGATTTTTTTTTAATATTTGGTTTTAAGGCACGATTTAAAATTAATTCCGTTTAATAGTGTCCAACAATTCAATACGGGCCAAAATTGAAAATGGCACGTAATGTCATTCTGATCAGTCCCCAAGCTGGTTTTAGCTATGTTTTTGAATTTGTTTAGGACAATGGTCGCGATGATCAAACTATTGTAGAGAGTGGGGTTTATTTCATAGCTGCTATTGATAAGATCTGGTCTTCGTCAAATAGACGTGTTCGTTGTTCTCACACAAGTTGTATGTGGTTTATTTAATTAAAAAAACAAAGTTATAGAGGCCGAATTTTTATGAACCGACTTATGAAATTACTGCAATATAATATTCTATTTAAGACAATTTTCAAAATGACTCGTTGTCAAGGTTACAAATTCAATTCAAACCCATTGTATACCATTTCAGTAGCTGCATCAACGATCGTGATCCGATCAGCCGTACGTAACTAATGTACGAAAATTAAATGGTAGCTGGAGGGGGGGGGGTCGCACGGATACAATGAATGGCCATTTTGCTCAGTAATCCCAGTCAGAATTTGGCTATTGATTGTGTATATCTGAAATTGACACGACCGAAACACAAAATAGTGCCAATATGCCGACGTCAAATCTAGAGTAGATGTTATTTTTGCGACGAAGCGATCATACGTTATGGCTTTACGGATTATACAGTCCTAAAAACTGAAAGAAGGCTATTGTTTACAATGTAAAATTGTGTCTGGTAATGTTGATAATGAACACAATGATATGTTGACATTTGTTTGTTGATGTGACCTCATGGTCTGTGATGTTTAGATATTGTCATGTGGATATCATGGCTATTCATTGTGTCAGAGTCACTTTTCTGCAGTTAGGGTGAGTCTGTCGTTCAGATTGCCGATCAGCAAATTACCTTCTAAATGAACCTTTGACACATTCATCCAAATCTTAATACCAACACAGAATGTTGTTACCTTATAAAAACGATTTATTTTGGAGTAACTCAACGCTTGTATAAGCAATTAACATCTGAAAATGTCTCAACTTATGTCTCTAATTCAAGTTACTGTTGTTTTCCAAGATGCTTAAAATGAAATGAAATGGGGCTTAACGTCCTACTGAAGATGCTTAAAACAATGTACCTTTTGTCTTTTCATGTTTCCTTTCGTGTTGGGACAATGGCGGCTAATGAACCATATTTTACTCAATTCACAATCAAGAATATCACGTTTAAATTCATCTCTTTTAAAACCCCGTCGCTCGTAAAATTTGTATAAAAAGTTGCTGAGTAAGTAGTAATTGCTTGTATTTTGGTCAGATTAATGGTATGAGGCGTTGTGGTGCGAAGACCAGAAATGGGAAGTAGACAGGTTGTTGGCTCTCCACAGGGCTTCACTCCCTGGCTTAGTATATATCCCGTGGGCAGTTGACCTTATAAAAGACTTACAGTACTATGCTCCATACTTTTTTCCCTTTTGAAGTAGTGCATCATTATCTTATCTACAATCTATTTTGTCATTGATTTATTGTTGGGTAATTGCTGGTTTATACGTCTCTTTAGGTCGTTATTTAGATTATTTGTCCAAGGTCAGGTATTAGTTCAATTATTAGTTATATATTCATCTTCCATTTTATATTCCGATGATTAGTTTATTTGATTCGGATTTTGTTATGCTCTGATTCCACTACTCCTTCAAAAGATGTACATTACATCATCATGCCACTTACAGTCAAAACTCAATATTACAGGGAAGTTTGACCTTCTTTTATAATGTTGCCTATTTTGATAATTATTATAGTATGTCAATTGCTATTATGATATATATATAGCTTATATACAATAAATGACCTTCTATTTTCAATTAAACTACAGTTTTATGAAAAAAAAAAGAAATATGAAAAAATAAAATTGCATTTTAATCGGATGTGCTTCGATTCAAGGGACTATTTGACCAAGAGGAATAATAAATAGGGTGATTCGTTAGTCAGTCAAGAGAAATATTCCTTAATTTGGACATCAGCGCAAAACTGTTAAGTGAGCATATTTTTTGATGTGATCCAAGAACAACAGAACTGAGGTTGATGATGGATTGTCAGGCGATGTCATTGCTGTGCTAGTAATGAGGTGCTTTGGTTGATTATAAATTAGTAAAGCCTAGTCTATTATTAAAATTATAGCTGGTAGCCTTTAAACTTGTGTGTTGTAGCTGCAGTAATTTTTACATTCCTTAGTCCAATATGGGTAAATTTTGGCTAAATTAATATTTGTGATGTCGTCTAGTCTACCCAACCCAACTGAGACACGTCGACATTCTCCCGTAAAATACTACTTCCTGCTTACAACCACTGAGTGTCAATCTAAGTACTTATCTCTAGATATGAGTTTGTCAGATGTACTTTAAGCAATCAACAAACATCTCGGTATTTACAGGACTATTTCTGGGTAAATATAATCATGCCACGAAACAAATGTTATATTTAGTCCTTAAATCCTTAATGACACTTTGAATTGATAGCCTTTTGGCGTTTAATTATCACATTATGTGTTTATTATTGATGGGCCAAGAGAGAGATTACTCACAATGCCTTACGTTCTGAGCCGGGAATCGTACATTCAGTTAACGTAATTATTTTGATTGGTCAACAACGTGCGAAACTGAAGATTTCCACTGAGTTAAATGATTCCTTTATTCTTTAATGACTCACACTTGATAATGCGGATATGCAATATGGCGGACGAGGACATCATGCTTAGTCATGCGAATTGATCATTAAATGCTATTCAATGACCATCCCGATCATCTGGAGTAAGGTATGGTTATAACATGGGTGCCGTTTTATCTACCTGCACAATAACCATCTATTTTCATATCTTTAACAACTTTCGGTTTCCAAACCTCGACAAGAATTGGCATTGTCCAAATTTCTAACACAAGCATCATTATTACAATCTTTAAAGCAATAACAAACAATATGCCAATTAACAATCATTAACGTCGAATCTCTTACACAACTAACACTATTTTAAACTATAATTTTGCATGACAAACAAAATCTCGTTTAGCATATCTGAACATAACAGTAGGCCTATCTGATCCGCATCGTCCATGACTTGTACTGAGACTCTCTAGTATGTCTATATGTAGAACGTCACAATCATGACCATACTTCATGTTATACATGTAGTGCTATTACTTTGAGTTGATCAAGTGCTTTTACGTCTGAAGCGTAAATCCCACATTGAAACGATGTGAACTTTCCTGAGCATGAGGAGCACAAAAACTCTAAACCAATGACGCAAAATCAGTCATTGTACTCCATTTACTTACCGACATCTTTAAAATATTTGAAAAAAACCCATTCAGAGATCGCCAATGTCTGTCAGCACATTGAACTAGTATTTTCCCTTCGACATAAAATGCTTTGTCTATAAAACTGATCCATAAATTCTGATGCGGTGATATATCAGTAGAAAATAATATGTTCACCAAGTTACTTCAAGTAAGACTATCTTCAAATGTTTATAACATAGTCGATTACTCAAGATATGTAATCAAAGTTATCACGTATCCAATGCTTTACTTTGATCTTGAAATCAATTTTTGTTCCTACTTAAAATAATGATTCTCGTGTAATTTTTAACGTCTTATTTTCCCGAGCTTACTGATCTCACGAAGACGGAAACTGACGGGACAATCGTGTGTATATGACCTTATTTCATTAATTATTAAGTAAACCGGGTTAGTTCAATTAAAAAAATTGTAGCACCAGGACAGAGGGGTCACGCGGTTAAACGGGGGTCGAAACCAGCGGCCTATTTCACGAAATTTTAACTAAGATAAGATCCCAATTTTAGTAATTTGATTGGATAATTAGGGTTTCACACTGCGTAGCTTGTGTGAAACACTATTGTTTTTGTTAAAATTATTAGGGTTTCACACTGCGTAGCTTGTGTGAAACACTATTGTTTTTGTTAAAATTATTATTCTTATTATTATTATTATTATTATTATTATTATTCAGATTCCAATTTGAGTAGATCTCAGCAACTACGTGTCGCATCGTTACGATTTCTTCGGTTTTACTGGGAAAGTGGGTGTGACTTAGAGGATAAAGCTATTTTGAACGTTCTGCGACAATGCGAAATGTCCGAAATCACCGAAGTTATCGTTTTTGAAAATATTGCAGTAATTTTAACAATAATCATTGGATTTTAACTTTCGATACATTTTGGCATAGTCTGAGACAGGGCACATAGCTACGCTACTTTCGATTTTTGATTTTCGGCAAATCTTCGAAGATATTAGGCGCCAAATTTCGAAAATTTAAAATTTTACAAAAAACTTTTTTATTTATGAATATTTTTTAGTCGTATTGTGCACAGAATTAAAGAGTCATCTGACTAGCGCAAAAATGTTAAAATTTTTTGTCTCAGTAATTTTCCTTGGCCGCCATTGGCTAATTCAGTTTTTCAGTCCTAGATTAATTTTTTATTGTTCGATTTGTATAAAACAAAGTTCATATGCTTCGTTGTCTCAATTGTCATTTTTTTTATTACCGAAAGTGTTATCTGTCGGCACCGGAAGTGGCATAATTTTACCAAAAACTACAATTTTGACAGTTTTTTACGATCTCCAAAAACAAATATTATTTTTTTGAAAAATTATATGACTCAAAGAGTGTGTCCTTTCAAGGCGCAAAAAATGGCGGAAGCAGTTTTTTTAATTTCTATTTCATTTTCTAGCAAATTGGATTAAGGGGTGAAAAAAGGCGTAAAATTGACCTATTTACAACCCATTCAGGCTTTTCAGATTTTAAAATATTTTTACATAACTTTTATAAACTTGTAGCTATAATCCATACGAAGAGAATGTATGTAAAAATTAGTTTGTAATATAAGCAGTTGCCGAGAAAAGGACAGTTTTGCATAAGTCACTGTTTTCGCAATTTTGCCTGTAAAATAGTCAATTATTAATGGATATTCACAAAAGTGACATCATTTGATTCAGAAAGCAAGTGTGCGTTATATCATGTTGATTACTATTTAAAATTGACACCGGAAGTGACGTCATTTAGTCAAAAACTCAATTTTTAACTTTTGAAATCGATATTTTTTTCAACCAAGAATTATGTCACATATAATAATAAAATCAACTTTTGGTTTAAATTCACATATTAACAAAACTCATACGGTCAAAAAGATATCATAAGATTGTTTCTAACTTGTTCGGTTGCCGAGATATAGGCGATTTTCTAAAAGTCACTTTTGAAGGTTTTTGGCCCATAAAAGTGTTAATTATTATTCGATTTTCATAAAATTTTCACCCTTTGAAGCCTAATGTCATAGACGATGTTATAAAACTAATTTAACGTTTTCATTATCACCGGAAGTAACGTCATTTTTGCAAAAACTGTATTTTAAGCCTTCAAAACAGATATTTCATTCAAATGAGTCTGATTTGTAATGTTTATACAATTATGATATTTGATTCCAATCAACAAATAGATTAAACCCATACGGTCATATAAATACCAAAAAATGGTTTCTAACTTGTACGGTTGCCGAGAAATAGACGATTTTCTACACGTCACTTTTCAAGGTTTTTGGTCTATAAAAGTGGCAATTATTATTCGATTTACATAAAATTTTCACCATGAGATGCCTTATGCCATTTCTGATTTCATAAAACTAATGGAACATTTACATTATCACCGGAAGTACTGTAATTTTGTCAGGATCAATTACATGTAACAAATGTATAAAATGAAATGATATTGCTGGGTTTGTTTGTTTCTGTTTCCATTTTATTTGATGTGTGCAATGCTTATGTGGAAACCTGTATATTGGTTTCATTGGTACCGGAAGTGACATATGTTCAAGGGTAACGTGGCACCGAAAGTGACACAAGTTCAAGTTCAAAGGTAACATGGCACCAGTGAAACCCGTCATTCCTGCATGCAGGTCTAGTTATTCTTATTATTATTATTATTATTATTATTATTATTATTATTCAGATTCCAATTTGAATAGATCTCAGCAACTACGTGTCGCATCGTTACGATTTCTTCGGTTTTACTGGGAAAGTGGGTGTGACTTAGAGGATAAAGCTATTTTGAACGTTCTGCGACAATGCGAAATGTCCGAAATCACCGAAGTTATCGTTTTTAAAAATATTGCAGTAATTTTAACAATAATCATTGGATTTTAACTTTCGATACATTTTGGCATAGCCTGAGACAGGGCACATAGCTACGCTACTTTCGATTTTTGATTTTCGGCAAATCTTCGAAGATATTAGGCGCCAAATTTCGAAAATTTAAAATTTTACAAAAAACTTTTTTATTTATGAATATTTTTTAGTCGTATTGTGCACAGAATTAAAGGGTCATCTGACTAGTGCAAAAATGTTAAAAAATTTTGTCTCAGTAATTTACCTTGGCCGCCATTGGCTAATTCAGTTTTTCAGTCCTAGATTAATTTTTTATTGTTCGATTTGTATAAAACAAAGTTCATATGCTTCGTTGTATCAATTGTCGTTTTTTTTATTACCGAAAGTGTTATCTGTCGGCACCGGAAGTGGCATAATTTTACCAAAAACTACAATTTTGACAGTTATTTACGATCTTCATAAACAAATATTATTTTTTTGAAAAATTATATGACTCAAAGAGTGTGCCCTTTCAAGGCGCAAAAAATGTAGGAAGCAGTTTTTTTAATTTCGATTTCATTTTCGAGCAAATTCGATTAAGGGGCTAAAAATGGTGTAAAATTGGCCTATTTACAACCTATTCAGGCTTTTCAGATTTTAAAATATTTCTTCGTAACTTTTATAAACTTGTAGCTATAATCCATACGAAGAAAATGTATGTTAAAATTCGTTTGTAATATAAGCAGTTGCCAAGAAATGGGCAGTTCTGCATAAGTCACTGTTTTCGTTATTTTGCCTGTAAAATAGTCAATTATTATTGGATTTTTATAAAAGTGACATCATTTGATTCAAAAAGCACGTAGCGTCATATCAAGTTGATTACAATTTAAAATTGACACCGGAAGTGACATCATTTGGTCAAAAAATGCATTTTACACTTTTTATACGTCCACATTCATAATGTGAACGTATTATGCCGTCGCCCCTGTCTGTGTGTGTGTGTGTATGTGTGTGTGTGTGTGTGTGTGTGTGTGTGTGTGTGTGTGTGTCTGTGGTTCGCCTACAGGGCGCAATTCTTCATGGATTTTCTTCAAACTTGGTATACTTATTCCTTATACCCCAAGGAAGATCCCTATTGTTTTTGGGGCATGCCCGACCCCCAGGGGCCGAGCCACGCCCATTTCTAGTATTTGTTTGTTTGTCGTCTACAGGCCACATTTCTTAACTTATAATCTTGAAAGTTTGCATACATATTCTTTGTACCCTAAGGAACATCCCTATCGTTTGGGGTGTATGCCCCACCCCCAGGGGCAGAGCCACACCCATTTTTTTTTCGTGTGTCTTTGTGTTGCCTACAGGGCGCAATTCTTACTGGATTTTCTTCAAACTTGGTATACGTATTCCTTATACCCTAAGGAAGATCTCTATTGTTTTTGGTGCATGCCCGACCCCCAGGGACAGAGCCACGCCCATTTCTAGTATGTATTTGTTTGTCGTCTACAGGCCACATTTCTTAACTTATAATTTTGAAACTTAGCATACACATTCTTTGTACCCTAAGGAACATCCCTATCATTTGGGGTGCATGCCCAACCCCCTGGGGCAGAGCCACACCCATTTTCTTATCGTGTGTCTTTGTGTCGCCTACAGGCCGCAATTCTTATTGGATTTTCTTTAAAACTTTGTATACTTACTCTTTATACTCTAAGGATGATCCCTACCGTTTGGGGTGTATGCCCCACCCCCAGGGGCAGAGCCACACCCATTTTTTTTTCGTGTGTCTTTGTGTTGCCTACAGGGCGCAATTCTTACTGGATTTTCTTCAAACTTGGTATACGTATTCCTTATACCCTAAGGAAGATCTCTATTGTTTTTGGTGCATGCCCGACCCCCAGGGACAGAGCCACGCCCATTTCTAGTATGTATTTGTTTGTCGTCTACAGGCCACATTTCTTAACTTATAATTTTGAAACTTAGCATACACATTCTTTGTACCCTAAGGAACATCCCTATCATTTGGGGTGCATGCCCAACCCCCTGGGGCAGAGCCACACCCATTTTCTTATCGTGTGTCTTTGTGTCGCCTACAGGCCGCAATTCTTATTGTATTTTCTTTAAAACTTTGTATACTTACTCTTTATACTCTAAGGATGATCCCTATCGTTTGGGGTGTATGCCCCACCCCCAGGGGCAGAGCCACGCCCATTTTCTTTTCATGAGTCTTTGTGTCGCCTACAGGGCGCAATTCTTACTGGATTTTCTTTAAACTTGGTATACGTGTTCCTTATACCCTAAGGAAGATCTATATTGTTTTTGGTGCATGCCCGACCCCCAGGGACAGAGCCACGCCCATTTCTAGTATGTATTTGTTTGTCGTCTACAGGCCACATTTCTTAACTTATAATTTTGAAACTTAGCATACACATTCTTTGTACCCTAAGGAACATCCCTATCATTTGGGATGCATGCCCAACCCCCTAGGGCAGAGCCACACCCATTTTCTTATCGTGTGTCTTTGTGTCGCCTACAGGCCGCAATTCTTATTGTATTTTCTTTAAAACTTTGTATACTTACTCTTTATACTCTAAGGATGATCCCTATTGTTTGGGGTGCATGCCCAACCCCCAGGGGCAGAGCCACGCCCATTTTCTTTTTGTGTGTCTCTGTGTCGTCTAGAAGCCGCAATTCTAACTGGATTTTCTTAAAATCAGCGTGGTACTTGGTTTATGTATTCCTTATAGCCTGAGGGCGTCCACTATTGATTTTGATGAATGTCCCGACCCCCAGGGGCAGAGCCACGCCCACTTTTTGCCTTTAGCGTTAGGAAGGCACAATTCTGAATGGATTATCTTGGTATACTTATTCCTTATACTCTAAGGACGGCAACTATTGATGTTGGTGCACGACCCTCAACCTCAATGCTAAACAAACCAAACGCCTAGCCTTCTTGACAAAGTACCATACCAATCAAAGCAGGAATGTGGACGTATATTGTAGCGTTAGCGTTATGTTTTAAATCAATGTTTTATTCAACCAAGAATAACTTAATATGTATTAATAATTTTAACTTTTGGTTTAAATTCACATATAAACAAAACTCATATGGTCATATAGATATCATAAAATGGTTTCTAACTTGTTCGGTTGCCGAGAAATAGACGGTTTTCTACAGGTCACTTTTGAAGGTTTCGGGGCCATAAAAGGGTCAATTATTATTCGATTTTCATAAACGTCACACCATGTTATACCTAATGCCATTTGGGATTTCATACAAGTAATTTAAGATTTTCATTATCACCGGAAGTAACGTCATTTTGGCAAAAACTGTATTTTTAGCCTCCAAAACAGATATTTTATTCAAATGAGTCTGTTTTGAAATCTTTTTCAAATTATGGTATTTGATGCCAATCAACAAATAGAATGAACCCATACGATCATACAGATACCACAAAATGGTTTCTAACTTGTACGGTTGCCGAGAAATATCCGATTTTCTACATGTCACTTTTCAAGTTTTTTGGTCTTTAAAAGTGGCAATTATTATTCGATTTAACGTTTTTATTTATAAATATTATTTAGTCGTGTTGTGCACAGAATTAAAGAGTCATCTGACTAGCGCAAAAATGTTAAAAAAATTTGTCTCAGTAATTTTCCTTGGCCGCCATTAGCTAATTCAGTTTTTCAGTCCTAGATTAATTTTTTATTGTTCGATTTGTATAAAACAAAGTTCATATGCTTCGTTGTCCCAATTGTTATTTTTTTTATTACCAAAAGTGTTATCTAGCAAATTGGATTAAGGGGTGAAAAAAGGCGTAAAATTGACCTATTTACAACCCATTCAGGCTTTTCAGATTTTAAAATTTTTTTACTTAACTTTTATAAACCTGTCACTATAATCCATACGAAGAGAATGTATGTTAAAATTAGTTTCTAATATAAGCAGTTGCCGAGAAATGGGCAGTTTTGCATAAGTCACTGTTTTCGTAATGTTGCCTGTAAAATAGTCAATTATTAATGGATATTCACAAAAGTGACATCATTTGATTCAAAAAGCAAGTGTGCGTCATATCATGTTGATTACTATTTAAAATTGACACCGGAAGTGACGTCATTTAGTCAAAAACTCAATTTTTAACTTTTAAAATCGATCTTTTTTTCAACCAAGAATTATGTCACATGTAATAATAAAATTAACTTTTGGTTTAAATTCACATATTAACAAAAATCATACGGTCAAATAGATATCATAAAATTGTTTCTAACTTGTTCGGTTGTCGAGATATAGGCGATTTTCTGAAAGTCACTTTTGAAGGTTTTTGGCCCATAAAAGTGTCAATTATTATTTGATTTTCATAAAATTTTCACCCTTTGAAGCCTAATGTCATAGACGATGTTATAAAACTAATTTAACGTTTTCATTATCACCGGAAGTAGCGTCATTTTGGCAAAAACTGTATTTTAAGCCTTCAAAACCGATATTTTATTCAAATGAGTCTGATTTGTAATGTTTATACAATTATGATATTTAATTCCAATCAACAAATAGATTAAACCCATACGGTCATATAAATACCAAAACATGGTTTCTAACTTGTACGGTTGCCGAGAAATAGACGATTTTCTACACGTCACTTTTCAAGGTTTTTGGTCTATAAAAGTGGAAATTATTATTCGATTTACATAAAATTTTCACCATATGATGCCTTATGCCATTTCTGATTTCATAAGACTAAGGGAACATTTACATTATCACCGGAAGTACTGTTATTTTGTCAGGATCAATTACATGTAACAAATGTATAAAATAAAATTGCTGGATTTGTTTGATTCTGTTTCCATTTTATTTGATGTGTGCAATGCTTATGTGGAAACCTGTATATTGGTTTCATTGGTACCGGAAAGGACATATGTTCAAGGGTAACGTAGCACCAAAAGTGACACAAGTTCAAGTTCAAAGGTAACATGGCAAAAGTGAAACCCGTCATTCCTGCATGCAGGTCTAGTATTAGATTGATTTTAGTGCTTAGCCACTCACAATTGAAGTATCTACTAAAATTGGATTTTATCTTAAGTTAAAATTTCGTGAAACAGGTCCCTGGGGACTTAACTTTCAATGATAGACTTTATGATCTAAATCGCACGCAGTACCCTCCCCCCCCCCACACACACACACACACAATTATTCCATATGGACACTTAAATACAACCACATACACATGTAGTTAAGATTTACAAATTAGATAACAATTTCTTTAGACAGTAATATCTTAAAATTATACATTACAAACATCTGTGCCATATAATATTGTTTATATCAAGGAATAATTATATTATCTACGAGAACGGATTCACCTGCACACAGTAAACGCAAAAGAACCTTGGGCAGTTGAACTTCAAGTGCAACCTTAAATTCCATCAAGAATACGATCTCGAGTGTAATGACCGAGTCTGACTCTCTTCTGTGTCTGGATAACCATCTCTGTCGACATAGTGCCGTTACTAATACCCCGCTCAGATTTTTAAATCACCAGAGATTTTTAACCGGTACAGTTCCGACACCTTCGACCAGTGGTTCGAGTCAACTACGTATGGGCAAATATCAACACATGCCCGTATGCCCGTCTTCCATTAGCCCAGGTTAGATGCAAAAGAGTAGGACGTTAAACCCTATTTAATTCCATTTCATTGCTATATTAGTTGGGTTCATTGGGTTTCCTGGGATATTCATAAATATTTGCTGAAGTTTCTCAGCTCCCCCGCTTTCAGTTTCGACGAACTCGAGTTATATACCAAACATATAATCTAATAAAATGGTCTATGCATACTTGCATATCATCATTTAAAATACTGCCATGAAATTAATTTAATTTTCTATTCTTTTTATGGTTATAATATAATAAAGCAGTTTCCTTTGGGGTTTTTTTTTCATCAATTGGTATAACAACTATATTAAGTATTATTGTATTATCTCTATCAATCCAACATTTATTTATTCAACATTGTGAAAAATGTCACAGACATAATGGATACAAGAGTTTCATATCATTGGTTATTAGGAATAATTCAGTATCCAAACTGATCTAATTAGGGGTTCTTTTTATACTTGAGATCATTCCATTTTAAAATATAGGTCTTCCATACTAAAGATTATGGTCTAAATGAAGAACAGATTTAGTTAGTAGCGATAGGGTATTATAATACCTTACACTGGAGTTCGTACCACAGATAGTTAACGTTCTTAAAGTTTAGGATCGCCGGACTAACCCCGTGTGATTCCCGGGGTTGCCCATTTGCATCACACTGTAAGCGAATTATTGTGTTGAGCATACGTTATATCTCCTAAACTGGATCATGGCGGGCAGCAGTTGCTGTCGTGTCTGTGTATGTACGGAAACGTATGAATGACAAGATAATTTCGGTAAGAAAATAAAATTAAAAAAACAACTTAATATATCTCGTATATTACCATGGTACATTGTGTTATTCGAAATTGTATTCCTTGCCATATGGGAAAATTATTTACACCAATAGAAAGCTTCAAGTGATTGATCGGCTCCAATTTGCAATGGTTCTTCCGTGACAAAGAAGCTTTAAGTTAAGATTCTCCGTCAACCTCCTATATGTTGTGACCAGTCTTAACCTTTCCCAAATGTTATTTAGTGCATTGATATTAGCTATTTATACGTAAAGATATTAGTAGTCTCGCCTGTGGAAACGTTGTGTTTAATGTCGATGAATATCTGAATACAGACTATGAAGACAACTAATTTTACGCTGATGGAAATTACACAATGTTTTGTTTTGTTCTAGAATAGAACATATGGCGCCCAACCCCAGGCATACCATTATTTGGGTATATAGATGTCGAATCTGTTTTTGACCTTACTGAACTGTACTGTATCAAAACCAAGTACACTTATACGGAATAGCTTTCAACAGAATCCTCGGAAAATAAAATAGTATGCCAAACAAAATTACTCTTGGTTTTAAACTAAAGAGAGAGAGAGAAATGGGGTTTAACGTCCACTCGACACAAACTAGGTCATTTTGGGACTAACATATGATCAGGGCCCTGCATATGATTTCATTTTATTTCAATAATTCGCTTGCGCGTAGGGGTCTTTAGCAGTGTTTAAACTAAAGACACGCACAACCACAATGGGGCGGCGTTGTCTATGTTCTGCACTGCAGCCTATTATCTATTTGAGAATTTTTAATTACGCACATGTTACTTCCGGTCTGGCTTATTTAACCGAGTCATTGACATTTGAAGAGTTTGTTTCTCTCTACTTCTGTCACTAAATTAACATTGCTGACCCACGAAACGACTTGTATCAAATCTCCCGAGCATGTGTTCGTTACAAGAACCAATAGAACGCCCACTTCCTTTTCAATTGAAAATCACTTGCAAAAACTTGTTGGTAATTGACAGAAAAACAACCAAATAAGGTGCTATGCTTGAAGAAATTGCTTTATAGTAAAGGCGAGTTTAGTCGTTAGACCTTGGGAAAG
This sequence comes from Patella caerulea, assembly GCA_036850965.1. Lineage (NCBI taxonomy): Eukaryota > Metazoa > Mollusca > Gastropoda > Patellidae > Patella > Patella caerulea. The sequence goes on along the minus strand of JAZGQO010000014.1, from coordinate 17,814,167 downwards.
ATTAAAATTAGATATTCAGATCTTAGTTCAGGTCATATTTCGTATGAAAGGCACGGCAACACAGTTTCTTAAATCTTTTAAAACAAAAATAAAGAAAAATATAAACTTTATAGAAAAAAAAGATTTAAACTTGAACACGTCGAGTCCAGCTAATTAAGAAATAAGACCATCGGTCAGTAAAGGGCAAAATAATAAAAAAAAAACAAAACAAGTTACATTCTCTTGATAATTAGTGAGCTAAATGATTGAAACCCACACCAATGATGTAATAAGTGTCAGGTTTTCTATTCTCATTAACATTATGACGAAAGTCTGACTTTTTCTACGGTGATTCTTGTAATATATTGAAAATATATTTCAATGCTACTAAAACGGAATTGATAAAAACAGCAAAGGGATGGGGTGGGCTAGACGGAAAGGTATCAGAACTGTATTCAGAACTCATTCGGTCATCTATGGCCAACTTTGATTTGGTTAAAATGTATAATAGCATCGCTTTAATAAAGTTTGGTTTGTTTAGTTAGTGGTAATACTTTAGATATATGGAAAACTACAAAATTAAGATATGACTGATATTATGTTCCACAATCGACACTTTAAGGACAATTAGTGACCAAACCGATTTCCACTTAATAATAGTAGGTTGATCCTGTCCTATCACTTATGAACATAATATCAGACTTTTACTGGTAGCTAATGCTATTTTTTGTTGTTGCTTTTTTAAAAATAACTATTTATTTCTTAAATCCAGAAATTGTAATTAATTGAAAATAATTACAAAACACTGAGAAGACTGATTAAAGCAATCACTCGTATTAGAGAAAGCTAAATATTGTCTGAATACAAGAAAAAGAAATTTATTTTTATGAAATCCGTTATCTGTGCACTTTTGGTTTCTTGTTAAGGTAAGTTAGTTTAATATTGTCCTTCTAGCATATTTCACCCCGTTATCAAAGAATCGTAAAAGAAATTATCTACGATCACATATGTAACTTTTGTTTAAAATTATTCATCAGTGAATTTATTCGTGGCACACTCATATTCTTATCTAATTGTTTAACTTTTGTTTTAAATTTTTCGTGAGTGAATTCATTCATGGCACACTCATATCCTTATCTGATACAAATGACGAAAATGTAATGTAAATAAAAGCCAACTTACCGGTAAAGTATAGTTGTCGAATATCAACATGCATCTCATTAGCATCTCTGGTGGTATTAATTACAATATAGATAAATATATATATATATATATATAAAACAATACAATTACAAACACAGGATTGGACGAAAAGGCCACAATCTTTTACCTGAAACGAACAATTTGTCTTTTCTTAAGTTAACGGATCGCCCCCGTTTACCACATTCAACCATTCAGATCACACGATTTACTCTCGTCTGTATCTATAGAATCTGTAATTGGTCAGGCTGATATTGACTTTTACCTTGAAGACTTCATGTATCGACTTCTGAAGGCAACAGCATTGATGCCTTTCAATAAATACAGTCACTACCAACAAACACACTTACTATTAAGTCTTAAGTTAAAAATTCTAACGCCAAGTCTGAACGGCGGTGGTGTGCCCAACTCTTCACCTTTCGTCTCTATCGACTTATGTGGCAAGGTACACCATTTCGCACACAATAGAATATATAACAAGAGACAACTGCTTTTTTACAATAAGGTTATTAGCGTATCATTAACATCAGCAAGTTATATCATCTAAGTAAGTAGGTGAACTACGTACCGGAATTTATTAAAAAAAAATATGGTAAATGGCACAAATATTGAAAAAAAAAACAAGAAAAAGTAAATCCACGAATCTAATTGAAAAAAAATACATTTATGTTTCGTCTTAGTACGGTTTTTAAATAAAAGACATTATCAGATTGGGTTTTTTCTGTTTTGTTTTTATTTAATCTGTTTTTGATAATTGACATATACGATTTTTAATATTTAATAGTTTTTCATAGAAACCGTACATCAGGGACATTCCAACTCATTCTTATATAAAGCCGTTAACAACACATTTTTATGGGACATTTTCATGTGATTTTATAGTAAACATCAATTCAGACATATGAGCGTAGTAAGATCTTCATTATCAGAATGGTGTCCAGAACTACACATTATGGCATCTTCTTCAATTCCCAGTACATATAAACCGCCTGTCAATAGATGGGTTGTAAAGGCGAGCATGTTGTATTGTTTGCTTATGGTCTTGTGTTGTGAGATTTGCCATATCACTTTCAGCCTTAAAATCTGGCCTTAAATAAAGAAAAGTAACAACCCATCCATAGACAAGGTAACGGACTATGCAGATATCAGAGCCGTATACTGTATATATCAAGAGAATGGACCCGGGTTTCGGTTGCAAGAGTCCATTGCGATCTACAGTCCGTAATTTGCGGTAACGATATGAACTTCTCTCAAAATGAAAACAAACAAACAATAAAACAGCCAAAAAGTACGACATAGTATCAATTTTAATCAATTTTAATATATTTAGCACCTTTTACATAGAAACATGATCAGCTATATGAACAGTCTAATCAATATTATACCAACATTTTGTTTCGTTTTATTTTTTTATGGTTGTTTACACCATCCGCATACACGAAAATAAAACAAACAAAAAATGAAATGGGGTTTAACATCCTGCTGTTCTGTTCCGACTAGGCCAATGGGGGATACTTTGCTCGAATAGCGGCACTATATACGGTCTATTCATATCGAATTCCAACTGCCAACGGACCTTTTACGTGCAAACCAATACGTACACATGACCTCGGTTTTTTCGTCCAATCTGAACGTCACACCGGAAAATCCCGACGACAGCGTGATAAGTGTCCACCGTGCTGTACAGCCCCTGGTCTGTAGTGGTACATAAGTGTCCATCGCGATGTACAATCCTTGGTCTGTAGTTGTACATACTTACACTAAATTTAATGAGAAACAAGCCAACAATAAGGGAAGCGTAGATCAAGATAAAGGGGTATATTTCCCAAACGTTGTATCATACTAGTGTGAGTCATGATCGGCTACACAAAATATAAATATGGGAGCACATTGAAAGAAAAACCTTTCTATTTTTCGTCAAATGAAGTAAAAAAAAACGTGTAAAATTAAATGTACCGGTACTAGTCAAAAAATACAAGCGCGTGAAAGGTTTTAAGAGAAAATATTACAAAGTTCGGACATAAGTCTTAATTCTATAAAACAGCAATCTGATTAAAACACGGATACTAATTCGTTTCGTTTTTAATAGATCAAATTTTACTCATCTTAATTACACTCGGATTTTGACTAGTTCTTAGCGTAGGTTACCGTAGGTATCCCACTAGAAACATCAACATTGATTTGTATCAAATTTCTAACGTCATAGGGTCCAAAGCGGTTTGTACGACCCGTAACACGACCTCCCACTACTACCGGCTGGATCTGCTTCTAGCTGAGGCCATCAAAAGTAAAAAAAAACCGACCTATATTTTAATCAGGTCCATGAAGCAGAGAAAAAATAATATTAATACAGACGGCGAGCGTCTGCTGAGTGACGTTACGTTAAGGCGGTAGTTTTATTAACACCCTCTATTTCTTTCCGGTTATCGTCAACTATAGTATGTATAGTAAGTAGAAATACCCCTGAGAAAAAGACTGTTTAATCGATTCTTTTCAAAAACTGCAACTCCACTCGATGTCATTTACTGTGTCCTTACTTCTGAATTTATGACTAATATATAACGGGTCTTTTAATTAGTTGGTGGAGACGGGAGGAGAAAACCAATGAGGTTGGACAAGCGACCACCCTACTCCTTGTCACATACAACCATGGAATCAAAACCATGCCAGTTGACTCAATGACAAACCTTATATTGCAACACACACGTGCTAACAATTCAGCCACCCAACCTCCCTAAGAAATACCGCCGCTTTTCTTGAAGAAAATTTCGGCACCAATTGAGCTAATGAAAACAGACATACGAAAATCGCGGTGAGAGTAATTTTGAGTTTCCGCTTACTCAGGGGACCTCATATTTTCGTCCTATCCAAAACGATTAACTGCATTTACGATGGTTTTTTCCCCATGTTTGGCTTGTATAGCTGATACAACCGCCAAACTGAAATTAAAAGATGATGATTCGTATAACAGAACATTACACTACGAAGATTTATTATATAATCCAAAATTGTTGATTCGCTGAAATCATCAGTTTTGAGGTCAAACTTGTCTGACTCTAATCTCCTTTATGATCTGAGAGGAGGTCGTAGCAAATAACTTATTTTGTTTTTAAAAGTAAGATAAGTTACATTATATTTGACATTTGATTTTAAATGTTTTTCCTTCTTGTCAATAAATATCGAATAACTGTAGAAAAAGATGTGTCATTCTTTGCTTAGCCTATGGGTATTTGACAGTTTGCAATGTGTGGGCTTATCTTCTCTTGAGATAGTAGAGTGTTTCCAATCATCTTTGACTGAAAACACATACAGTGAGAAACCCCTATTAAATTAGGCTACAGGATGTAGAGCAAAGTACTCGTGTTGACCAAGTATAGACTGGTAGCCTATATGAATAATGAAATCATTAATATATCTCCGTATAATTTCTGGTGATATTAACACACTCAGAAGACGGTTTAAAGCATCTTAATGTGAAATATTTGCTTAAAGATGCGTTATATGTGCTAAATCAGCCTAATATATCTTTAGTTTGTCACATATTCATCCAAGCCCACAATCAACTCTCAAGACAAGGTTTTTGTTTTCAATTGATTTAAATACGATTGCTAGTCAATAATTTAAATAAAACTAATCCACCCTTATTTATAACGATAACATTGACAATCGAGATTACCCTGTTCTTTAAACACACATCACTCCCTTTTTTATTATCTATGTGTAATTATTATGCCGAGTACTACCAGTATTTTTTTTTATTTAAATCTTTCATAGTATACCTATACCTGTATAAATAATGTTATTGAAACGGCAGTTTAAAGATCGAAATCCTTGTCATTGAATTATGATAGCATACCACAGGTTTCTTACATTTCAATCTATATAAATTATTTGAATTTAGATTGTTAGCCAACATTTTACATTACATTAATAGGTCCTATGTATTTAATTTAATGCACAACAAACTGGGGTTCAGCCCTAAAAATATCAGTAGGCTATATAAGTCTTCATGAAGCTGCCCATACACACACCAACTTTTTCATCAGTAGTATTGACAGTTTGACGTTTGCTGCATTAATATTTTTATCGCCCATACAGACGTCGATACTATTGATGAAACCGTTTGTGCGTGTAATGGGCCGCTGCACTAAATTTGGCCTACTAAGTTAGGTCAAGGTAGAACGCAAAGTCCGAAACTTGATTCGCACAAATATTCTCGATGATTTATCGGACTGTTTACTAAATTTTCCATTTAGGGTTCCATAATAATTCTCAATGCCCTCTATTAAACACCGAGAGCTGCAGAATTTCAGTTTTGTTTACGCCATTAATTCTAAGTAGACCTCATTTCGGCTTTTGACAGATTGACAGGCGACGTATGCTGCGATCACTCGCTATGCAGTAGAAAACAGAAACAAGTTAATAACAGGCATGCTATTATATTTTATTCATCAATTGACAGTAAAACATTAGCGGATAACATATCACTTGCGTTGTTAATGTTCACAAACCTAGGGATAAAACCGAATATACACACTCCAACCCCCAGGGTTTTAAGATTTCAAACTTACAAGAACTATGTAACACATCCAGGGGCCTGTTTCACGAAATTTTAACTAAGATGAAATTCAAATTTTAGTAATTTTATTGGATAATATTAGATTGATTTTAGTGCTTAGCCAATCAATATTGAAGTATCTACTAAAATTTGGATTTTATCTTTAGTTAAGACTCCGAGAAGCATGGCCCAGTGATACACGCATAGCATACTCACCTTAGTATGCCTTATATACCATTTGACATAGTGAATTATTATCCCAGCCTAAAAGGCGAAAAAATGAAAATATCCAAGTCATTCGGAAGTCCACGAAAAGTTAGAAAGCTAGAAATAAACTTATTGTGTGAAACTTATGTTGATGTAAGGGATTAGCCATTAGCTAATTTGATAATAAAACGTCTGACACCATAGGACCAAAAGCTACTAGAATGACCCCCTAACACGACCTCCCACTACAAGCGGTTAAATCTCCGTGTAGTGGAGGCCATAGACTGGTTAACCTGCTCTAATACGTCAGACTCGCTCATACGTCACTCCTTTTCTGACTTGCATTTGACTGAAATCAGAATAGCGCCGTGACGTAAGTTTAAAGGTCTTCTAGGCCCACTCCAGGATTCAGACCCGGTATATTCTAATCGAAACTCAATTGACCTGATAGCTCGATTACCAGTTTAAGTGTTAAACTTCGGCAAATTGAATCAAAAATACCACCGTAAATTAGAAGTCTTAAGTTGTTTGGGAAGGTGAACTATGTTATGTCCCATTGATTAAACTAGAAAAGGTTTCTGAAATCTTATACTGTATATCAAACTAGTGGTCTGGGTATTAATATGTGTCTGAAGAGACAAAACTAATACGTCAAACGTTTAACTTCTAGCTGAGATAAGGATATGTTTCCGCTGATGACAAGCTCCTTCAAAAGAGTCCACGGAGTAAAGGAAACTTTAAGGTATCTTCAACCACCTTAAGCATACCACCTATCATAACATGTCATACAATAAAATATAAACGCACATGTACGTAACCAGACAAAAACATATCATTAATAGACAAAGAGATTGATGGGAATGACTGCCTAGACTTACGTCTATATGAAAATGTGGGCGTATAAAAAATGTTGATTCTGTAATGGATAAACCACCAGTCCGAGGTTATGCTGGGTAAAAAAGACTTTGAGAAAGAACTCGAGATGAAAAATTTCAAAGGGTTCACTTAAACCCACCATTGTCATTATAGCATGAAACTGTACAGCTTTTTCGATTTAGGGGCCACGTGAACTAAAATTTTTCCATCAAATGGGCCGAAGATAAAGCCAAACTTCCTTAAACTGTAATGAATTCTTAAGCCAAACGACCTTGACATATAGGTAATGTTTTAGACTGGTTTCAACTGAGATATCTATGAGATACAGTACATAAGTCAGTGTTTACTGAAACCAGAAATCAATAATAAATTATTCCCATCGCAAGTTTCTAAGATACACATTTAAACCATTGACAGGCCGATGGGACCCACGGGCTGCTCGTTTGACACCCCTACATTAGATATTTAGTTATTTTATGTATTCAAAACAAATTTGATTTTCATTGGAATGAAACAGAAAATGCGTCTGTAACTGACAACTTTAGAAGCAGGCGTTGTGTTTATTTGTGAATTTAATTGGCTTCATTTTATACAAACTGTGTAATTGTTTTAAATGGACGGTAATACCAAGCAAAAGCCCCTGGTTAATAAAGGAGGCGTGTCTTCGACATTGCAAACAAGAGTCGTTCAATTTAAATCAACATTAATGTTGTTATCTTACCGTGAAAAGACGGGCTTCTGGTATCAAATATTTAAGGCAAAATGAGATATTTAAAATTGGCACACGAATCGCGTGCAAGAATGCTTTCGACAGTCATTTATAATGAAGCGACTCGATGAACGAATCTTAACATACTCCACAGGAGACATTACTACCGGTGTAGACAGAAATAACCAGACACCGAAGACTGCGCCATTCAACTTGGACTCTCAGTGCACATAACTGATCAGAAATTACAGTAAAAACAGGAACCATTGAATTTAAATCATTTTATATACATTCATTATCATTATATGCGGGGTGTTTGTGTCCATTTCCTGGGATTCGTCTCCTTTAATATCGACATTGTCATAATAGTGTCAAGTGAAGAACACAGAACCAGTCATTTAAAGGGGCTAAATTTTGGACCTAGAAATTGACATAAATTGGTAGCAACGCATATAATAATGTATATAAAATGGTTTACATTCAATCGTTTGAGTTTTTACCATAATTTCAAAGCAGTTATATTCAGCGAAATCCAGAAGTCTCATTCGAATGGTAATCTCCAGCGTCTGCTTATTCAAGTCTACACTGATATCATTTATTGTGCATGCTCTCCAGATAAGAATATGTGGTCATCGTTTGATATGTCTAGCCCCGAGTCATCGAGTCCCTTGTTATAAATGGTAAAATATTTATTTTGTATTGAATAATGGATATCAGAAGCCCCTTTTTTACCCGGTAAGATCACGACATCAATGTTTGATATAAATAATTGAGAAATAATTCGTGTTTTAAATGTCGAAGACTTTGGATGATATTGGGTTCATAGGCGTACGAACTGAGAGGGGAGGCACCAAATGGTGGGAAAATTTGGGCACACAATTGTACTTTTAAAAAGTTGTATAAAAATTATTGTGTTCTTGAATGTGTCCAATTAAACAGCGATTTTAAATTCAGAACGTCTATAATTAGGCAATTAAATAGAATTGTTAAGACTCGAACCCCTCATTGTTTGGAGTACAGTAACATACTAAGAACCTAACTACATTATTTGGGCACCAACAACCACCGCCCCCGCCCCCAGTCAAAAAATTACCCGTACGCCTATGATTGAGTTAGAGACTTACCCACTTTAAGATTAAAAACCAACGACTTATTAATCGGGATTTTCTTCTTATGGTTTTATTCAGATTATTTGTCTAGCATTGATTCATAACTCATACACGAGTTTGCAATATTCTGACAATTATTAAAATCAGATTTTCAGGTCTCAAAGTGCTACATAGTGCTAGTGCAGAAACGGGGCTTTGGACCACCAGACATTAAAAATACCAAGATATTTTGTATGGTAAACTATCAAGAATCTCAACAAACAAAGTCATATTGGATCAATCTGAAACTAAGGGTGACAAACTGAAGGACTGTCGATGAAGACTCAACATGAATGAATGCATCATGCAAGCGCTAAATATGCCTATTGCAGGTATTTCTGTAGGCCTTTAAAAACGTCAAATTACTGTATTTAGTCAAATTACCGATGGAGGGCCTGACAAGGTCAGCTGTCTCGTCGTTCGTGTACGTAAAAGATCCCTTGACGGTTGGAATTCCATACAAGAGTAAGCCAAGTGTTGCTGTCCCGGCAAACTCCCCCCCCCCCACAGCACACTGTACGGCGTATGTCCGTCTTCATTAGCCTGTCCGGGACACACCGGTAGGACGTTAACCCCATTTCATTTCACTTAATTTTTAACGAATTTACAGACCGGGAGCCCAGGGGTGTCAGTCTAGCTGAAAATTGTACCAATTTTCTTCGACATGTTATCGATGCATGTATGTCTGGTATCATCAAAATGTAAGTCTGTCGGGTTTCTGGAGGTGGGTGTGGTATTCCACGCCCAAAATGCGATACCCCTCAACTAGTCTAGATTAGCTCAAAAGTGTACTACATGTACATGAAATTCGCACAGCAGTGTACCGTACATCTTCAGGTATCACAAAAACACTCTGTCAGACATTTCTAGTGGTGGGGTACCCCTGACAGAGCTATGTAATTACCAGACATTTGTAGTATTAAAGTATTGCTGACAAGAGTTATCGAATTTCTAGTCAACAGCAAGGCTGGATTAGTTGAAATCTGTAGCACCTAAAACAACTTTGGAGTTGTTCATTACCACCACATGAGTCCTGAATGACCACTGCCAGACAGTTTGTGCGATCTTTAGATATGTAATTAATTATGGCTTTGTTCACTATAACTACTTAGGGAGGGCCTCGTCATCATCGCTTTGATCAGTGCTTGTTATATATACTCTCTATAATTATGGCTTCTTTTTACTGTATATAAATACTAGATGTTTTACATATATGTTACACGTAATTGTCTGCGATATCACCTCGGTGGAAGCGGACGTTAAATAAAACTAATTCACACACACACACACACACACATATATGTTATCAACTGGAAGACAACTGGCCGTCCGATGACTGAGATCATGTGTACACGGATGGCTCACGCAACCCTGAAAGGGGCACCAGCTCATTTGGAATATACCTGCCAAACGGGGAACAGCGAATAAGCAGGAAACTGCCCAATAACTGTTCGGTGTACACTGCAGAGCTTGTGGCCATTCGTGACGCTATATCATGGATTTCCCATCAAAAGACTAGTAAGTTCGTCATTCCAAACGACTCGCTGAGCAGTCTGATTTCAATCCAAACTGACAACTCGGAATCAAGACCAGAAGTCATTTTGGAAATCAGGCAGCTGTACCAGAGGGTCCTAGAGAAGGGAAGCAAAGTAGAGCTCGTGTGGATTCCATCACATGTCAACATTAGAGGAAACGAGGAGGCATATCGACTCGCAAACGAAGGTCTCGAGGATATAGCATCACACCGAACCATAGACTACAGCACCACGGAAATCTACAGTATGGTTAAAAAACAGGTCAATTCAATCTGGGAATTAAAACTCGTTGAACTTGACACATACAGATTCCGGCTGGATGACAAGATCTACACGAAGACAGCAATCAATCACCCTAGAAGAGATATATGCAGATTTATATCGAAACTTAGGGAGAAAGAGCGGCTGCAAGACCACAAACACCAAGTCATGGTCTGTGAGTGCGGAGAAGAATGTACCACCAACCATGTCCTGATAGACTGCGAGGTATACAAGGAGGAGAGAAGGGAACTAGTGAGAATAATAGAGACCAACAACATACCATTCAATACTAAGAACCTACTCTTCCCTAGACCAGATCTGAAACTGCAAATCTTCGAACAAATCCACGCCCTAATGGACACAGTTGGACTAAGTAGAATAGTGAAGTAAGAGGGGGTCATGGTTAGACGGGCCCGGCATCTAAACACTAAACTACATACGGAATTTATACCAAACTGGCAGGATAGTGGAGTAAGGGTGAGTCACAATCAGACGGACTCGGCATCTAAACACCATTCCGCCAAAAACAGACACCAGAATAGGATAGTGGAGTAAGGGTAGGTCACGATAAGACGGATCTGGCACCTAAACACCAATCCCACCAAACTAAGCAGGATAGTGGAGTAAGGGGGAGTTTCGGTCAGACGTAATCGGCACCTAAACATTATTCTGTAAATAAAAATGATACCAAACCCATAGAGTGGAATAGTGGAGTAAGGGGAGGCCACGATAAGACGGGCCTGGCACCTAAACACTAACCCCAAACGATGACCAATCCAGAAGCAGACGAGATCATCTACCAAATGATATGTTTTTTATTAAAAAAAGGGAAGAATTTCCCACTAAACCCAAATCCATGGCTTAAAGCCAAATGGAAAGATTGCAAAATCATATTCTAAAAAACAGGAATCAGCTTCGGCTCTCCTAAGTCTTGTCTGCGATATCACTTATGTGGAAGCAGAATTAAACACCAAGTAGTAGTAGGATATATGCTATCACTTGCTTGATGAAGACGAGAGTATCATCGTCGAAACGTTTTAATCAGTTTTTATCACTTATGTGGAAGCAGAATTAAACACCAAGTAGTAGTAGGATATACGCTATCACTTGCTTGATAAAGACGAGAGTATCATCGTCGAAACGTTTTAATCAGTTATGTTCGGCAACTCGAATGGCAATCCCTTGCGTCTGTTTATTCTAGTCCACACCGATAGTATTTATTGCGCATGCTTTCCAGATAAGAATATGATGTCACTTTGGAATATGTCTTGCCTCGTTCTTCGAGTCCCTTGTTTCAAATGGCACTGAAATGCATTATGGTACACGATTCGTGTACTAACGGTAAATGCGCATTTTGTCTTAAATATTGGATATGAGACGCCCATCGCAGTAAGATCACAAACATGTTGATTTAAATTGACAAATAATTCGTATTAATGTCGAAGACTTGGGATGATATTGGATTAGAGACTTAGCTACTTTAAGTTTAAAAATGTAAATTTACAGCCGGTATTTTGTTTTATTACATTTCAAAGTGCTGACATCCAGATTTATTGCAGCACACAGTCGAGCATGACTCATACTAATAAAATACGTAACTTCCAAGTTTGGCTTTTTTTTCATTTTGAGCAAAGACCGGAGCTATACATCGCAGTTGGCGTTAACGGCCTGTCCATGGGTTTGCTATGCATGTAATTGTTTTATGCGTTTCGTCCTACTGCACTCTTTTATATAATATTAAAAAATAACTTATTTGTCCGGTTGTGCTACACGCGTTGGTTTTTATAATACCCTGTATTAAGTGAAAAAGTTTAAAAGAAATAATCTAGAAAAGGTGACGAGTCTCAAGTGGTTGTTGAGTATATGGTGTACTTTCTCTGTCGCAATAACCTCCGAATGGATAAAAGGAATTCGAATTATGAATTCTTTGAACTAATTGCTTATTACAATTCACTTTATATCCAGTTGAAAACAACTCAAAACAGATTCAATGGATTCCCTTTCCAATGACAGTTTCATTTCTAAACTTTCATAGTACAAAAGAATCTTCGTTATATGAAATCACATTGATTGTTAAAAATGCTTTGAAATTCTAATGTTTAGGATGTTGATTCCAATCAATTGTGTGGGGCAGTCATTCATGATTTGAGAATTTAAGATTTTATTCAAATTTTTATACTTACACTCACAAAACAACAATCAAATTCTAAATGGGATTATGACTAACATTTTTGGCTGTAGGTGGAATTTTATAACATAACTTTACCTGCGTATCCCTGAATCTAATCAAACGAAACAGTGCGGGATGGATGCCTTACTTGTTGCTGATCATAATACGATATGATTCACTCTATACTAATCGATGGTGGCTGATTGATGGTGGTGTCGCCCTTAATAAGGTGACAACCCGATATCACGACCTGATACCAATCAACCACTATACAATTAGCTTCGGCTTCTGCAATATAAACTCAAAAACAGGGCCGGATTAACGGCTGATCGGCTGAAGCCAAGGGCCCAAATATCTAATATATTCTTTTTAAAATAAAGCATATATTATTATATTTTTATTTGATATGTTGTAGATGTCTGTGCCAATAAATCTACCTACCATGGCAGCATACAAATATTACATTTGCGGTGGAGTGTGCCGGATGTAACCTAGTGTCTCCCCACTCGGCAAACCTCGGAAGATTTCGGGAATCTAAACTCGGCTGTATGATGAATTCCGCCATATTGGAACTACTTTAAAGGTCCCGGATGAAACATGGCTGCGCCCATTCCAAACACAAGTTGGCGACCTATTTGGCTAGCGACCTATTCGACCGATCCAGCTGTAAGATAATGACGAAATTACACTTCTATTCTGAGCTGAAGGAATGGATAAAAAATAATATATTCTACTTTCATTTGATAGACATAGCGTTGGATTTTATTGGTTGATAAAATTTACTGTTGTCTTTACTCTAAATAGGTTTCCAACAAACAGGTTGCAGCTAGATCGGTCGAATAGGTCGCTAGCCGAATAGGTTCCCAATTTGTGTAATAGCGTCAAGTTTTCCTGTTAAAGTAATCCGGTAGCCGCATCGCAAATGTATGGGCGTAGGTACATATCACTTACTGTCATACATCCGAGAATAGATGTAGTTTACGGAATCTGTCGAGATTAGCCGAGTGAGAGTCTCCCATGTTCCTGTTGCAAAAATCGCGAGTTGTAACACCATCTAGGTGTTGCTAGATTGCTTTCCAATTCCAGAACTTATAGCAACGTTATCGCCCTTCACCACAGACACGTGAACAGTATCGTCCAATCAGAGGTTGTGAACGAACCTTGTACTTTGCAACTCGATGATCACAGTTAGAAAATGTAGCTGAAAAACGCGAGACTTGACATTCGCGATGTTCAAGGAATCTGATAGACGCCCAAACTGGGTCAGTACCCAATCGAAATTAGTGCTGAGATTTACAAGATCAAAAGTTATCTCTATTAATTAGTGGTGTGTGTCATGCACCAGTCATCTGTTCACGATTCATTGTCAAATTCAAACTCCAATGTCGGGTATGTACTTGTATTAATACTATATATAATATGTATTGTCAAAATCCGTTTACGTTGGGGTCACTTTGGGTCCTTGTGTATGGAGGGGCTTCCTTTTTCGAATCGGTGTTCCCCGAGAAAGCTCCTCGGATTTTCCAGTCGGATTTCCCATCATGTCATTGGCGTGGGCGTAAGGTCTGACATAACAAATCCTCTAGTCGTTCCGATAGGCCGACAGACCGAGTTCCCGTGTATAACCTTAACGATCGTCGGACAAAATTTTCCATATAATATACCGAATGTCGTATGCCCGTCTTCAGTATCCCGGTTGGTAGATAAAGTAAGACGTTACACAATATTCCATTTTAATTCAAGCTAAGCTCCTACTCAATGTGGGCGCGGGGAGTCATCACACATGACCTATACTATCAACACAATCGTCAAAGATACTAATCAGAAAAGAGATCAAGCAGATGTTAGTCCAGCACGACACAACTTTAAGACTTAATAGTGCATTATGCTTACCATCACTGTACTATTGATATGAATTATATCATTGAATAGTGTTATTATAGGCAACCTTTAACGCATAAATCAAACTCTTTCACAATATTAATCTGTTTACGTCTAACAGAGTTTTCATTTCCTGACATCAGTAAACTGTGATAAATATAAAGTGCTTGACACTAACTGTAGTTACGATGATTTGTTGTCGATTCATAGTCTGGCTACTTACATGCAGATTACGTATGTGCGACATAAATGTATTGGCTTTCATTTAAATGTTTGTAGGCCTTTTGGTGATATTGGAATCTGTTTAGCTGTGGCAATATTAGCGTTCTCACTATCCGTCCGTCCCTTAACAACAGTCTTTTAAATTTATGGTCTCTTTTGAAATTTGGTGAGCGTACCGAACCTATCAATACTAGCCATTCGGTGACTTTTCGGTCAACTTTCAAATTTTCCCTTCCCATAAACTACACCCAAACTTGATAACGATAAGAGAATACTTATCGAAACGTCGTGCTATATGTATATAAACCGGTGATTGTTTCCATATAAATTGTGTTGTGTTACACACAAACCATAACTGCGTGTATTTCCACAAAAGTGACCTTCTCGTCAATGGCTAAATTAGAAGAGAGGAAGCATAATTTTTGGAAACGATAGGCCGATTATGTTATCAACTACTCATCAGAACTGCGTGGGACTATAACATAGGTTATATATAATGAAATGAAATGAAACATAAGTCAAAAAATTATAACTAAATCCTCTAGCAAGGTGTTCCATAACGCTAAACAATATAACAGTGAAGAAGCATGGTAAATAAATTATCGCCTGTTATAAAAGACGTTCTGTATAAAAACAAAGACCCAAATGGTTCTCAAATAAAGCATTTTTACTCAAATCTAAGGTATAATTAATAGACGATATGGACATACTCGTCAAATACATTTTGAGTTGATTCAAAGTGGACGATGTAATTTGAACAAAGAGTATAATGTACAATAACAATTTAGTTTAATGAATTTACAAACATTCTGGAGGGACCAATAGAGAGAGAGAGAGACAGAAGTGGAGTTTAACGTCCACTCGACAAACTCGGTAAATTCGGTACTAACATGGGGCTCAATTTTATTTCAATTATTCGCTTGCAGTGGGGGAAACCGGGGGACACTGTGAAAACTCACGAGGATGGACAAGCGACCTTGTCTCGGTGAATCGAAACCACGCCATTTGACTCAGTGACGATTCGGCCATCCAATCCCTAGAGACCTGTAGAGGCAATTATTTTTTATAAAAAGGGGGAAAAGATGTTTACTGTGATTTCCAACAAACCTACAAATTCATAATTTGACGTAGCATAATTCATAATACCCCCGTCAGACCGGATTTGCGTCCTTACTGCGCTTCTACTGCGACTAAAAATGGTCTCAGAGCGAGTCAAGATCACCATAAGCGTGGTAACAGCGCGGTGGAAACACTAGATATCGTGCTGTGGTCTCCATGGTCGCCAATGATCGCCGAGCCACGACGTTTGTTTTGAACATGCGCATATGATCTGGAAAGCTGCGAGAACGTGATGTGGTCGCAAAAGTCCTTATTGCGCTGCTACGGCGACAAAAAATGTTTCCAGAGCGTGCCAAGATCACCCTGAGCGCTGTGGAAACTCGAGATATCGTTCTGTGGTCTCCATGGTCGCCAATGATCGCTGAGTCACGGCGTTTGTTTTGAGTATGTTCAAAGCAAACGCCAAGGTCCTGCCATATGACATTGAAAACCGAGAGAACGTGGTGGGTCGCGAGGGTCGCGCGATAAGCGTGGTAACATCTCTGTGAACGTAGCACACGCGCAGTACACACGTGGAAAAGACGCTGCGAAAATTGTAACATTTGCAACGGTGCCTTCATGGCGTCTTCACCACAACCCTCACGCGTTGACCGCGACCCCACCCAGCGCTCTGAGTCCTTATGGGGTTGTCATAGCGATGTTACGATGATTCCACCACTGTTGCGCGACAGCATCACGACCTCATGGGGCTACCTCTTAAGCATATAGCGATTTTATGAGGTTCCCACAACGTGTATGGAGTTCTTAATACGACCATGGCGCGGTTACCAAGCTTGCATTATTCGCTTATGGCGACCATGCA